>OX335677.1:3096250-5895000 GCA_946894065.1 Acleris literana
ATATGCAAAACAACTGAAAACACGGTAAGCTGCTGTTTTTACGTTCAACAAGTTTTAAACTTATTAAAAACAAGTTAGTTGTTTTCGCATCGAGTAAAGCTTTGTGTTTACAAGAACCTCACCTTTTCACCCCTAAAGCAAAAAGAGGGGTGTAATTAGTTTAACGTGTGTACGGTCATGAACTTAATTTGAGGACCTACTTAGAAAAAAATTGCTTGAAGTCGTCAATGTCATTAGAGATGCTAAATTAATTTGTAACTTATAGAAAACTCAACCATATAGCTGTAGAACTTGAGATTGATTTTGGACCTAAGATGCGCCACAATTTTAAGTCTAATCAACTAGTATCTCTGAGTGTGTCTGTTGCATCATAGCTCCAAAAAGGATTAACCAATAAAATTAGAACGTCGTTTTTTTAAAGGAAGCTAATTGGGGGTCGTTCTTAGCTAATTTTCATCATAATTGGTTACACCGTCTAAAAGATATCCTTAACCTTAGATAAGATGCAAAACGCTAACGTTAACGACTTTTGAAAATTGTTAAAATGTATGGAATTGACATTAGCGCTCGACGGGAACGTCCAGCAGCTTACGTTAATCATATACATTATAGTATTATAAAACTGGATATTCTAGATAGCTGGGTACTAAGGTCGTTCTCCTTCAAGCTCGCAGTTCCAAAAAAAAGCCCTGACAAATGAGGAACCTCTGCTTTTATAACTTCTGGCCTACCATCACTTACATTTCATCCTTCAATGTTGCTGGTGTAGAAAATATAACAAATCTTGGTTGTAAAATTTGCTGATACTAATAGGCAATAAATAAATCCAAATTGATTTCTCCATCAATAATTTATTAACCTAATAAATAGCACTAAGTATGTAACGTATGTACATTTAGTTTAAAATAACTAACTTTGTTTTTAGCAACTGAACAACTGGCAACATTACTGGATATATTTCTGATTATTTAAAGAATCATTTAAAAAAATGACCAATTAATCGCCGCTAAGGCTTAAAAAGATAGTTATACTGAAAAATCATCACAATAGCTATAATAACGTTTGTAGAATACTCGTCAATGTGTTAAGTTAAGCTTTTTTTTTTCAGTTCTTGGTGTTTTTTTAATCTTCTCTTTGAGTCGAGATGGCATTTGCAATGGAGGAATATTTTAAAATGAAAGGCAACATCGTTAATATGACTGAAAAACATGTCGAAAACAAATAACAGAACTCTGTTGTTGTTTTAAATGTTGTGACTATTCGTACAGTCGAGTTCATTAATACGTGTACACTTTAGTACCTTGCCACTTTAATCGCTGTGTCAATTCATATATGGCAGTTTACGAGTTTAAACATGACATTAAATAGACAAGGTACTAAAGTGTACACATATTTATGAACTCGACTGTACAAAGCAAGGCATTCGTTTCAAACAGGAAAGTAAAAAAAAAAAAATTACTTTGACATCATCAATACACTCAATCACGAGTAAAAAACGTGATGCCATTGCGTTATTTATCGTTATAAATTTATTACGTAGATAACATCGCTAAACGCCAAATTTCGGGTAGTAATATTTAAATTTGAAAAGCGTTATTTCAAGCGCAAAAAGTAAAATCAAATTTGGAATATGCAAAGACAAATCATAAAATATTGTAATTATATAAAAAATGTAACTTAGTTTTTAATATAAAATTAAAATTTTACATCAAATTCAAAGGTTTTTTAAAATAAAAAATATCCAAAACCTGAACGTTAAGGGCTTACCTATAATGAAAAACTGGTTTTATATTTAAACTCGCCCAATTTCAATTATTTTTTTATGTATAGGTAAACAGTAACCTTGTCAATTTCCACATTCCTCACTTAAAAAATGACCAAATTCGCATACAAACCTAGAATACAATAGAAATTACATTTAAGATTTACATAAACATAAAGTACACTAGAAGACATGTCAACTTACCTACAGATAATATTTATTTAACATTTTGTTTTTATTTATTATTTAATAGTGCTAATGATAAATTCATTTACATTATATCGACAGTGGAAAGGTAAAAATGCTTAAGCGCCACTTTGGCCGAAAATGAGTTATATATACAGTTTAATTTCTTTTTTTTTTCTGCGTCGATCTGTCTAGGACCCGCGGCGATCGGAGCACTTTTTTGGCGCTTAAGCAGGCTAATTTTTCACGTTTTTTTGAGAACGTGACAACTAAAGCGACGTTTATTTTGATGTTTTTCGTCTTGAAGCATGTTAGTCATTTAACCTTAGGGAAACTTTCGGGATACAAACGTATTAGATTTTTTTTATTCTTATCTTTAGTCGAGTTATTACTATTAGCAATTTCAAATTATTGTGATACATATTTCTTTTTCGTATTAGAATTTTTATCTCCATGCAATAATTTACTATTTGGCGCTTAAGCAAAAATGCTATTCCACGTTTTTAAAGAAAAATGTGTTTAAGCACAATCTACATCATCTCAATCAGTAGAATTGGGATGTTAGTAGAATATAAAATCAAAAAAAATACTATTTACTTTGATTTAGTGAAAGTAGACATATTTCATTTTAGACTGTTACACTGCTTAAGTCTTATTTCGGATTCAATTTCTTATAAAAATATGGGTGTTCATTACTAGTAAGAAAAAACTCGAAATACATTTAAGAGAATACAAACTTCTCTCGAGTGTAAGCTCCCGTTTATCGCATAAAACCTGTTGAATCGGGACACTCAGTCCATGGTGACGACGAGCGCGACAGTGATGATGTATATAATAAGTAAGTGCATATCTTGTGAACGTTGCGATGTCAAGCATCTTGTGTGATAATAATAATACGTCACGCCACAGCAGCAGCTAGTAGCGAGCTTTTAGTTCCGAGGGAAGGTCCTGTTCCTCACCTCACGCTTGCTTTCACCGGCCCGTTGGAGTGTACGATGACGAGGAATAGACTCTCACCTCTGGCTATCTTTTATTAGCCGGTCAGATTGGAGTCGCAAGAGCTATATATGCTCGAAGGGCGGATGTTGCATAAGTGGTGAGTGGGCAACTTATCGTCGTTTAAAGTCCAGATGCACCTTTTCGACCTTATCAACCCCTCTGGAACTATTGCCTGTCTGGTACTACGTATTAAGGCTATTTTAGGAGACCCATTCCATTGACTTGGCGAGTCACTGTCTGTCATTTCAACCAAAGTAATTAGCATTGGCGTCATAGGTTTATCAATAGCCTAGTTCACCAGTCCATCTCATTTAGTCTTACACTAACTGGTGTCTGCCCGTGGGAGCATACATCTATAGTGTGAACTCAGGGACAAATGCCAGTTATTGTCCCATCACTTTACTAAATTAATGTTGACTAAAGGGCCTCTGCATGTTGGCGTCCGCTCCATGTACGTTTTGCAAAGTTTTCCTTCCAGTATATACCTACGTATGTAATTTTTAAATTTTATTGTATTAAATTAAAAAATCGGAATTCAGTTCCTATCTTTCGAAGTAAATACAAGTAGAATGTTGGCTAGTGGGTATAAAATCAACTTTTTTGTGAACGTATCCCCTTATTTGCTATAAAATCAAACACTACAATTACATTTCCTCTTAATTAATTTGCTGTAAATTCAAATGTTATAAAAGTTAATTTCTAAAATCTTCGCTTAGCATAAATTTTATATCAAAGTCATTTCGTCTACTAATCATCAGCCATAAGATTTATTTAGTACCTATATTACATTCAAATCTGGAATTTTTACTTGCTATAATGGAACCAACATAGCGAGTGGTTGTGGAAGGCGGAGGGCAATCCCCGCATTGAAACGGAGATAGGAGGGCAAGGCTGGCCATGAAAAATGAACCTTACCAATTTTTTTTGTGTAGTAGGTAGGTTTTTTAATATTATTTTGTTCTTCAGAGCACGAAATAGAAGCCGAAAGCCAAAAGGGCCTCGTCAAACACAAATATATAAAGAAAATAATAAATATATGAGGGAGGTTTCATATTATCACTTTTAACCGTATTCATTATAGTGTGAAAATTGGCATTTGTTTGAGTTTTTGGTTTAAACGATTAAACATTGTGAATATTATAAAAAATAATGATAAAGGTTGTAATTGTGTTGTTTTATGAATATTAGACATATTAAAATTATAATTTCTAAAAGTTCTAGAACATGGCTTTTGTAACCAAAATTATAGCAAGTGATTTAAAAACATATGACTATTTAGAATATAATTCTATGTCATTTGAATTTATAGCAAATATGTTAGATCCTATTTTGAATGGTTCCAGGTAGACTGGTAATTTAGGCTGGTATAACTTAGATACCTAGTGAACTGTTAATAATTATTCTTATAGTTAGCAGAAGGAATTCTATCGATTCAATAGATTTTTGATGATGTTTTAATTGCAACCTGCAAAAAAAAATGAAAAGGTTATTTTTCAACCGACTCCAAAAATTCGACACGTATCTGGGTCAATCAACTATTCTTTCTCACTAAAATTTCTCAAAAAAAAACTTTAAACCTCATTTCTGTAAAGTTTCCAATATGGCGCTTAAGCGTTTTTACCTTTCCACTGTCGATATATATATTGTGTTTTCAATTAATATTATTCTTATATTCCCATTTTACACCCTTTTCCGAAAATGCCATAAGTTTTATTTTATATCCTAAAAAATGAATTTAAAATGTTCCAGCAACTAGCAAATAACAGTTAAATAACTCTTAGCTTCAGCTATTCAAATAAACTTGTTCCAGGTCCACTTCATACTCTCTTAAAGTTAATTTAATGTCATAAACAATGCACTCGCTTTTAACTAACTACTCGTAGCGCATTTAATATCTCCAAGTACATTTAACTAAGTTTTTGTGTGCAAGTAAACACAACACCTCACGGAGACGCGAATTTTGATGAAGGTAAGGCGAGCGGGACAATTAAAAGTTTTAGATAATTCAGTTGTGCGTCTGCAACGGTGTGGCCACAGCTTAATAAGTAGCAGTAGGTAAGATGAACCCTTTTGCAAAAGAAACGGCCGCTTACGAATATTTCGAGATTTTGATTCATTTTATTTTCAGAATGTGTTATAACAAGTACTAAAAATTCAAAAAAGTGATATAATAAATGGGGTTCCCGTAAAAGAATTGTATCGTAAAAACCGTAAAACATACTAGCGCTAATTTGGTACCTATGATTCCGTACTTAAGTTAATGCGTTTAAAGTCAAAGTCTTGAAATGTCAAGTGCTTAAATTATGTCCTGATAGGACGACGTCAAAATCTTAAAACGTACTTGTCGTGTAATGTCAAGGTCTTACACCGTCAAGGTCTTACAACGTCAAGGTCGTACAACGTCAAGGTCTTACAACGTCAAGGTCTTACAACGTCAAGGTCTTACAACGTCAAGGTCGTACAACGTCAAGGTCTTACAACTTCAAGGTCTTACAACTTCAAGGTCTTACAACGTCAAGGTCGTACCACGTCAAGGTCTTACATCGTCAAGGTCGGTCAACGTCAAGGTCTTACAACGTCAAGCTTACTACTCTAAGATCCTACGATCGATCTAGCCGCCTTGATATTTCAAGACTTTGACTTTAAAAGATGATGGTGTTTTACCTGGTCATTCTGAGACTTTGACGTTACTAGTATGACATTCTAAGATGTTAACTTTGTACTAACTGGTCATACTGAGACTTTGACATATTACTCCTCTGACATTCTACGATCTAGGCAGCTTGTCATTTCATGACTTTGACTTTAAACGGCGGACGAACCCTTAATGTCGTAAGGCCCACCATACTGCAAATAAGGAGTTTTTTGTGAGTGGGACTTTGAGTATACGATCAAGGCAATAAAGTTCAATTACGTTTATTCGATAATGCCGTTTTAAGTTTATGAACATAGGAAAATAAGCCTTGATTATCTACATCGTATTACACACTGGGCATTACGAGGTTATGAAAAATAACAAATAAGTACCTAAAAATGGTCAAAACTGTGAGTTGGGCTCGGCCTGAATCGATTCGAAATCAAATTCAAATTTTAATAATACCTAATATGAAGTGGTCCGGAACCCTCGGTGCGCAAGTCCGACTAGCTTTTGACTGTTTTTTATGTGTACTAATTATATATAATTTACGTTTACGCTTAGCGTTCTCGTTCGTCCGATATTTACAAAGAAAATTCAACGAAAACGCTAACGCATCGGACTGCATCTTCAATGTATACAGAGTCAATAACAAGATGTCTTCTCGTTTTCATGAATAAAGGATGCCACAGTGAAATAATAACCTAGATGCTCGCTAGTTTCTTGGAGACCATCGTCTATGGTATAACGAATTAGGTTTCTTTATTATGATTTCATTGATGCAGCTGAGCATTGAACGTTAAAATATTATAATGAGTTGGTTTGAAAGCAACTTTCTCGAAACACAGGATACATTGTTTTTGAAACTTTTCACTTTTTAAATCTCTTCAGGGTTAGCTGTAAGAGATAACTTACACCTACGTACATTCTTTTGTTATCTTCATTGTATTATTTCTGTTTTTCTTTTGTATAAAAAAGTGGTTATGTTCTATTTAGTCGACATAAACAATGAAGAAGTTCTATATTCCTCTTTAGATAGGATTTTTATTCGTCTACAAATGTGAATTGGTGAATCTACAGTAAAGCATTGATGGTCAAGGCAGTGCAGAATGGGCAGAGCGAATGAAAATTGGATCATATTATAAACCAGAAAAATAATAAGTTTACAGCGAGAGAAATAAGAATATTAAATCAAGAGCGAAACACTGCCCAGTAAGCAATACTGCCCAGGAAGAAAATGTTTTTGGTGCCGAATAACATAATTATTTAATGCAATCTGACGTTGAAAATGCAAAGATAAGTACAGTAACTGTCAAAAAGAAAAGCTAATTTAATAAATTTAAAGAATATAAAAGATTTTTATAGCACATACTATTTTGAGCAAAACGTTGTGATGTATTTTTGTTGATCAATAAATCAATAAATCTACACATCTTTTTACAAAATAAATGTAAAACCGATCTATTTTAATGTTTAAGACCTTAATCTATTAAAGCTTTATAAAATCTAATAAAAAAATTATTAATAATTAAAGAAAAAAAAAAACTATAATATAGCGAACTCTGCTTACGACTAAACAGATTTTCATAAAACCTAGCTAAGAACCATCTCGATTAAATGCATTAAATGCTTTAATAAATGCATGCAAATCGGTACCTACGATACCACAAATAGACACACCGATGAACTTATGATACAAGGGTTTTAAAATTCATTATTGACATACTGTTCATTCCAAATGTTATGCTTTATGCTAGCTCTTTCCTTAGCGCGCTCCCTCATTCACATCTGTGCCCGACTTTAATTAAAGCGGCCGAGTTTTCGTCGATAAAAAATAAGACAAAAACTATTTGCAATTTCGAAAGTAGTTAACGCTTCGTAATTTTACGAAGAGGCGAATCGATAGCATTTATTTAAGGATTGGCTGTTTTATGAAAAATTGGTTCAGTATTGATGCAAACGAATAGAATATTAATATAATTATTTTTGTTTATTAAAAAAAATCTGCCATCCTACGGAGAAATGGCACAAAAGTGAAATTAATTCATAGATGAATACTAAACTCTCAAAGGTTAGAAGTGCAATAGAATTCATATAGTAGATGTCCCTTTCTTCCGTAGTAGGGCAGAATTAGGGTATAGTAAATGACTGTCAGATTCTGCGTAACAACATAGAAACATACATACATACATTCCTTCACGCCTTCATTCCCAGAGTGGGGTAGGCAGAGCTTCAGAATTATCAACAACTCTAAAAACTCGTAGTTAATACTGTAACCACATTTAGCAGAAACAGGCTAACATAAAAACATAAAACATAAAAGGGCGTTTCTCTGTAAACTCGGAACTCATTGTCTCAGGTACATTTTGGCAAATTTTCTTGAAGTAATTATTAATCAAAACTATTTTTTAAATGACACAAAAGTGGGCCGGTTAGTCTTTTTTCCAAATGTTAACTCATTTATTTATTATAATTTTTTTAACACCTTCAAAAACAGTACCCTGGCGTGTCCTAAACCCAGAATTCGAAATATAGAGCAAATTATTGGCTATTTGTTGCAATTTGGCTAGTATTATGCTACATAATTATTTGTTTATTATTTTCATTCTAATGTATTTAGATTTTAATCTAACCTGATTTAAAATCTGTCCCTCGGCTTAAAAAACAGTCCCCTGTAGCAAATTTAAAAATAATATAGACATATTTGTAAAAGTCTATTGCATTATAGATATTGCAATGGGAAAAAACAATACTAATTTAATAAAGCAAAATTCATAACGTCTTTTCATTTTTGTTAAGTTATAGATAAACTTGACAGGGGACTGTTAAAAATTACGAGTTTACAGAGAAA
The DNA here is from genome assembly GCA_946894065.1 of Acleris literana. Classification (NCBI taxonomy): domain Eukaryota; kingdom Metazoa; phylum Arthropoda; class Insecta; order Lepidoptera; family Tortricidae; genus Acleris; species Acleris literana. The sequence goes on from OX335677.1 coordinate 3,104,684, forward strand.
CGCCCAAAGACACATTTTGTGTACAAACAGAGTTGTTTACGAAAGGAGCAAAATTAAATAGTTTGGATTACCCTATAGAAACTAATTTGAGGATTTTTTTGGTATTTGAAGGCGAAATAGAGAAACGCAAAGCCTTTATTCTACACTGTGCTTACACCTATTGCTATTGTATCGTCAAGGTAATGATGTCTGATAACCTGAAAGTAATGGTGGCGATGGCCGAGTCGAAGACAATATAAATGCAATAGGGAAAAAGTCAATGTAGAATGAAGCCCCTGTCTGGAGGCGACATTATTTTTCATTTTGGGCCCGTTATATGGTCGCCTTTATAGCGGTAGATAAATTCGTCACTCTCGCACTTACAATTGATATATTTAATCCACTTTTATCCACATCGATGAACACGACCACTGTATAAGCAAACGACTATATCGTCTTAATATCGTCATCCAAAATAGCTCCTTGTTCAGCAAACTCGACGAATTAGCAAAATGTGCCGCCAACTTTACGAAATAATTGAGAAATTTGTGAATTCAACTTGGAATTAATGATTGCAAGACGCGAATAAAGCTATTCATAATAATAAGCATAACATTATTACTTTGAAAGTGTAAGGTTGGGAGTTTGTAAACGACAATTGTCAAAATTGTTAATGACTGTTTGAAATTAGGATCTTTTTAAGTACGGATCACGAATTCTTAAAGCGGGCTTTGGAAAGAGCTGTAAAGAATGCTAATTTATTGTTTATGTCAGACAATGCAAAGGAGCGAGAGGACGAACAATAGTAAGAAAGTAATGGTCCACTTTAACTATAAACCACTAGCTTTCACCCGCGACTTCGTCCGTGTATATTTCGATTATCGTGATTCTCTCGGGAACTTTTAAATTTTCCGAGATAAAAACTGTCCTATGTCCTATTCCAGGACCTAACCTATATGTGTGCCTAGTTTCCTCCCAATCCGTTCAGTGTTTGAAGCGTGATTGAGTATTAAACATCCAAACTTTCTCATTTATTATATTAGTAAGATAAAATAATGTACAGATGGTCCACTACTGACATAGTCGAAGAAAAGGAGATGCGTTGACGACCTTTAAGGTATAAAAAAATGAGAGGGATTGTAGAATAAAATTCTCTTCCAAGGAAAAAAGGACCTGTGGCACTTTTACCAAAGGAATGGTCACCTTTATGAATTGGATTAAATATCTTTCACACACGCAATTACACACTTGTTAGAAAGTGGCAGATTGACGTCGATAAACACGACCATTATTAGGCCCGCAATAATGTATTTTCATGATAAATATTCCTTTCAATTGCTTTACTGAGTCATGAACTTTTCTAGGCTGTAAAAAATAATGCATTAATATATTAGGATAGTTTCTATCTTTGAAATCACAATAAATCATTCCTTAAACAAATCTTGTAACTATCAATTATGAAATCGACGACCTACCTTTACAAAAGAAGGCAACGAATAAGCATCCAAAACAATTCATCCTATACAACCATTAAAAATCATAGTCACGCTATACAAGCTCTAGCTTCACATAAACCAAGACTTTGTTCTAAGGAGCACAAAGTTGTGTTTTGTCTGATGATTCCCTGGAAAGTTCTAGAGTGTTGGCCAGTAATTACCTGTCAAAAGTTTAGGGTAAAGGAAAATATTGGGGGCTTTGGTCTGACATGTGTCAAAACTCCAGGTATACCTTGTAGATATTTTTACATTCACGAGTGAATCTAACTAGTAAAGTTAGACGGTTTTGACACCGGCTAGCAAATCAAAAGGTGTTGTGGTGCGATATGCTTTGTTATGTAAAAGTTTGTTTGTTTGATGACGTGGTTAGCGTAGTTGGGAGTGAGCCTGCTTACGGTTAGGGGTTCTGGTTCGATACCTGGTGTAATGAGAGTGATAATTATTCCTTAGTCTTGAATATTATCGTATGTATTTCTCTATGGGTGTGTTAGTCCTTGCCTAGTACCCATAGGTATAAGTATAGGTCAATTTATGTGAGATTGTCGTCTGATATTAACTAAATCGTTTTTTTTTCATTGGTATTTGCCACTCAATTTTACTGAGGCCGTTATTATGGTTTTTTTTAACCTAACCTACGGGTGCCGTCAGTAGCAGAGCAGGGCAGGGCTCAAGCTACCTGTGGTTAGGGCTGCAGAGAGAGGAACCTCCTCACAATGCGTGCAGTATCTGTGTGCTTTCTGTATCTGGAACTTGATCCACCCATTTAACGAAAGTCTCTTAAGGTGTTGGTCGAGACTCTTCACTAAGAAACTGTAGGCTGCAACAACTATCGGGACAACGATCGTCGAGTTAACATCCCACATGGCGGTCACCTCGTTAGGGGTACCTTTCAACTGACGTACAGTACCCCAACGAAAATGTTAAGCACTTTCGTAATAAACTTCAAACTGTACATCAAATGACAAGTATGACAATGATTACGCAGTCACAATGACAAGGTTCTAAGTATGCTCAACATTTAATTGGGTGACTATACGTGTATCATTACGCAGAATTTCCATTTCATTGAATGGCATTTCTCGCCGCACGAGATATTTTTTTTCTTAATCACTAGTCTTAATTAACCTAACCTACGTAATAAATGTTTAAGATATTCTGAAAACAGCATAGTTTCAACAGAAAATAGCGTTCGATGAAATGATACAATCGATTAAGTGAAATTCGATACAATGATTGGTTAGCCCTCGTGGGCCAGGTCAGGGGACTTGCTGAGTTTGTTCTTACATTTGATTATTGTTATGACTCTCTATTTAAAACATCACAAAGTATGTGTATAATGTATACACAGTACAGACTTATAACTGGAGTATTACTGAAAATAAATGATAATGTTTTATTATAGGTACCTATTACCATGGTACCTTTTTAACGGAGCAAATAATACAAGTATTCCAACTGTACCAACTTTTATGGCAATTTATTATTAACTTACATATTCGATTGGGCATCATTAATTAAATTAGTTAAAAGTAACAAAAACAAATACTGCAAATAAATTCGTTTAATGCGAACCGCAAACTAAATGGTGTAATTACAAATGTCAAAACAACACTGTATTTAAATAAACTGTGGCCATTATAATATGTTATTCGAGGGTGCCCATGCGTTGTCACACAATGGAACGGTCCCACCAATTCCATGTTGACGTCACACACAGAGCGGCGTGACCACGCGTTGTGTTTTTACAGGACAGGACGTTTTTACTTTTTACCACTGAAATGGATATAATGTAGGTATTTTTAAGGTTCTGTTTAACTTGGAATTTTAAATGTTGCCGCAGTTATTTTTTCAAGTCACCTTTGACCTGTTTTTAAGCGAAATTAAAGAAGAGTTTTTTTTTTGCGTTCCACGTTAGTAATTCATGTTAAGAGTTAAATTAAAACTTGAAATTCACACTAAAATTTATGAATGTTTAGTGTTGGCCCTCGAAGGAATGTTCGTAGCAATAGAATTAATCTTTTTTACTAGCTTTTATTTCACTTTACTTGTATGTCCTGGAATTTTGCAAATGGATTTTGAACCAGTTTTCGTAAATGGAATGGGCTGGAATTAAGAATACATGTGTAAACCCGCTGACAATGCAATATTATGGTACCGTCGAGCTGATCTGATGATGGAGTCGGAAGGTGGCGACGGAATCTTTGCTGTAATTAATATGTACCCACCGAGTTTAGGCTCGTTAGTTTCGTCTTGATTAGCCGGTAATGTCTGAGCGGAAAAAAGTATAGTCGGCAGCAAAAGCTCGTCACAAAAAATAAATTTTTGACAGATTTTTTTTTATGACAGGATTCCCAAAAATGCTACTTTTAATAAGCTACTTATTATTAACATGACTATTAAAAAAATCAAAATGTAAAATTATACAGGTCATGTGGTGCAAACTATTTTTTTTTGTAAAAGTAAACAATTCTTCAATTTAATTAATGCAACGTTAATAGCAATCTCTCAATTGAGTCTAAAATATAATTTATTATTTATAATCAAACGGTTTTTTATTTATTATAATTGTTTCTTGTTCCGGGTGCGTTAAATCCGCATAACAAGAATGCTTACACTTGAAAATTAATTGCCTAGTAAAATACACGTAACTCATCCACAATTTAATCACCCAAGTCTGTTAAACAAAATGAAAATTAATGTCCGCCAAATACTTTTAAATTAACTCGCTATAAATTTAAAGTTAATCAAGCAAGAATTATTACATCATTATCTTGCCTGGGGTAAACTGACGCCTTAATAATAATTTATTCTGGCCGAATACGCCTATAAGACCGAGACTAATTGAATATCAAATTAAAATCGATGATACTAAATTGTGCAAAAGCGGAGGTTAATTATCAAAGGATGCCGGGAGATTCTTTTGGAAATTCTGAATTGTTTTGATCGATGAAGAAATAAAAATACATTTTAATAAAATAAAAAAATTCAGGGGACAAAGTCACACCAATTGACTTAGTCCCAAACTAAGCTCTAGGCTTGTACTATGGGTACTAGACAACGATATAAATACTTGTATAGAAAAATATATACTTAAATATATAGAAAACATCCATGACTTAGAAACAATTATTCGCGCTCATCACGCAAATATCTGCCCTTACCGGGATTTAAACCCAGGACCGCTAGCTTCGTAGGTAGGTCACTACCAACTAGGCCAGCGCGGAGGAATTGGGATTCAACTTGATTTTAAAAACGTAGTAAATAAAAACGGTAAGGGTATTCCAGCAGCGCATCGGAAAAATGCAGAGCAAAACGTTGTAAGTACAGTTAAGGCTATACGAGTATGAGTAATCTCTTTTGTACGTAATCACTCATTGGACAGTTAGATTTTAATTGAAGTTGAGATTTTTATTCTGTATAAGGTTACCTAATGACCGATAAATATGTAGCATCAAACTTAAAATTTTTGAAAAGTCGCCCTTATAATGGACAGAAGTCATCCGCTGAAAAATTTGAATAAAATGGACAGTAAATTTTTTAGAGAATTTTGTCTATTATTAGTCACACTTATTTTTATTATTATATACCTGGAGGTTTTATTTGTATTTTGCTAAAAAAAGGAAATATTTTATTACACAAAATAGAATGTTCTTTAGTTGTGTACTCAGTATACCTATCACGTAACAACAAACAGACATAAATCATTTTGACCGTCCCTCAGTCGCGGCATTTTATTCAAACCACCCATAAAATAAAAATACAGTCTATATTAATGCCCAAGAGCGCTAAAATATTTTTCATTTTTATTCTAGGGCAAAAACGGCAATAATCCAATGAAACTAGGCTGGCTTGATGGACGTGAATGCATGAAAACTTAATTCGACCACTCACGCCACTGCGATTGTGTCGGTTAATGATTCAAGCACAAAAGAACCAAACAGTATTGTTAATATGTAATATACAGGGTGACGTGATAATAATAAATGGTCGTGTTTCATGGCTTTGGACGTCAGTGATATTTTCTGGCAAAGGTTTGATGAAATATGCTAGGACGCAAATAAGCTTGCGGATCACCAGGTAGGTGACTCTCTGGAACACCTCGCTCTTAAACTCGACGAACTAATTATTAACCTGCCAGGTGAAATTGTCCCGTAAGAGGTTAAAAACAACATTTAAGAGAGTGCATTCTCAGCTTACCCGCTTTAGAGAGAAGCGATTCAAAAACGTGAAATTATGTTAAAGAAAAACATTGTGAAGGAACCTGCATAATTATGCGAACAGAGCCACTTTTCTACATCGTCAAATAAAATTGCCTGTAAGAAACAACCAGTATTGTTAATATATAATATACAGGGTGACGTGATAATAATAAATGGTCGTGTTTCACGGCTTTGGACGTCAGTGGTATTTTCTGGCAAAGATTTGATGAAATATGCTAGGACGCAAATAAGCTTGCGGGTTACCAGGAACTCGCTCTTAAACTCGACGGACTAATTATTAACCTGCCAGTTGAAATGGTCCCGTCAGAGGGTAAAAACAACATTTAAGGGTAAAAATAACGAATTAGTAGAAGTAAAGTAATATGAAATATTTATGCCTTTTTTTCACAGCTCCAATAAAAGCTGATTCATGTACTCGTAATAAACAGATGAGATTTATTTTTTTACTAGCTACAGAAATAACCAAGGTATTATAGCCAATAAAGATAATGTTCCTATCTCTTTTTATCAAAACAGAATTTAACATGGAGTTTTATAACATGGATCTCTCTCTGTCTAATTAGAAGTTTAAAATGCTTGTATCATCCGTATTTCTTTGCCGATTTTAATTTTATGGTCATTTCTTTTACGTTATTTTCATATTTTGCTGAGAAATGCTTTTTAAAAAAACCCTGCATATTCCCTGTTTCAAAATGCCGAACTTGTTAAATTTCCAAGTCCTTATTTTTAAAATGAGCTTCCTGTGTATTATTCATTACTTCACAGAAATTTAGGTTGAAAATGATGATGTTGTTATCCAAAATAACAAAGGTCTACTTTTGTTACATTACGACTAGCCATTCAATAGAATCTATTTTCGAAGATCGCTTTAAAAGTGACCGAGACTTTAATGGTATTCTAATGGGTATTATTTATCATAGTAATGTCCTTTACGAAACGTTATTTAGATTAACGATACATAAAGCCGTTATAAATTCAAGAGAGCCTGTCAACATCTATACTACTCAAATAACATTACTAGCTTCTGCGCGCGACTTCCTCCGCGTAGATTTCGATTATCGTTATTCCCTCGGCAACTTTTAAATAATCTGGGACGAATATGAGTCATAAATCTTTATATCATTTACTTACTGTCTAAAACTTGTCAGAATTCGACATCTTATGATCCGGCCCTTGAATGGAGACTCTACGAAGACTAAAGTACGGCCAATGAGACGAAATAAAGAATGTAAACAAACTGACCGTTACTGATGGTCTAAGATCCAAATAGGAGAAGATTTGAACCGGGCTGTTTATTCGATGAAAAGTATTTTATATCAAATTTAATACGCTAAATAATATGTGGCGAATAGGTAGGCTGAAAAATTTCAGTCCAGTACTTAAATCATTAAAAAAATAATTAAAAATGAACTTTGAAAATTGCATTTGTTTGTTTAATAGACAAATTACATACTAATCGAAAGTATGAAGTCTATAGAATAAGCCAACGTTAGGTTTGGTGCAAATTATTAGTACCGACTTAGCTGTTTATACCTGCCTACCCAACAGTTTGACAGGAAAAAAATAGTCAACTTAACGTTTGCATATTGTATAGGTTTCATACTTTCGATTAGTATGTAATTTGTCCATTAAACAAGCTATTGCATTTTTTTTAAACAAAGTAAATTTTTAAATTTTTAATTAATTATATACTGGACTGAAATTTTTAGCCTACCTATTCGCCATATATATTTCTTAGCATATTAAATTTGGTATAAAATACTTTTTATCGAATAAACAGCCCGGTGCAAATCGTCTACTATTCGGATCTCCTACTATGAGTTATATTGCGATAGCGAGCGATTATTATATCTGTCCTTATTTCTCGTACGCAATCTTCAGTTGATCGATGACGTGATTCGTGGTACAGGAAAACTGTCAGTAAAGAAGTTGTCAATAGTAGGGCCGCCATTTTGTGAAGTTAATTCCTGTTGGATTGCGTTTGAAGTAACACGATTTTTGAAAGCTTGTATACATTATTTATCTCGTCTCGATGGCCTAAACCTGGAGCCTCACTGCTGCGCACGCTACGCACGGACACGCTATACACGTCGCTCACGTGGGTCCATTGGTGTGGATACGTGTGTCAACATTTTCACAGCAACCAATGCACGCACACGTAAAACGTGTGGGCCACGTGGCTACGTTGATCAGCTGCGTGTGTCTACATTTCCCACTGCGGGCCACGCACATGCACGCGCGCGCTGGGGGTGCGACGCCCTTAAAGCCTTCCCACTGCAACTCACGGGCAGCGTGGGTCGCGTTGGGGCTTTGCCTACCACGCGCGCTTTCGGAACAGACCACGCGTATAACAGTGACGTCATTTCGTGCGCAGCGTGCTTGTGCACTACTGTGGAAGTATCTACCTACATTTTGATACAAAGCGTTTTTGTACCCACGTGTGTAGCTTGACCGTGCGCAGCAGTGGGGCTCCGGCTTTACTTTACGTTATGTATTGGTGCGCTACACACGTTGCTACGCTACGATTCGCTACAATACGAATCTCTACACGTACTGTGCTACTCTAGGCAATGCAATGTGAACGCGTCTCTACTAGATTCCTTTGAGAATATTTGCGTGATTTTTGTGGCGCAAATGTAATTACAAGGTTTGCTTCGAGTTTATCGAAATAGTTTGCTGAGAAAACGCTGACTGCACAATCTTTATATCCCTCCAAGCGGCAAGAAAAATATAGTTAGTTTGAATTTGAATTTTGAGTCAATGTCATAAAGTACTAATTGTTTTTTGACAGGGGCCGTTATACGGCTGCTTGCCACGCGAAGGGATATAGTATGAAACAAAGTCGTCTCCCGCCGTCTGTCCCTCTGTATGTACGTTTAGATCTGTCAAACTACGCAACGGATTTTACTCCGGTTTTCATAAATATTTGACGAAACGTTAGCCTAGTTGGTAGTGAACCTACCTACGTAGCTAGCGGTCCCGGGTTCAAATCCCGGTAGAGGCAGATAGTTGTAAGATGAGCGCATGTTTTCTATGTATTTATCTGTATAAGTAAGTATATCGTTGTCTTGTAGGTACCCATAGTACAAGCCTAGAGATGTTGTCCCCTGTTTTTTTTATAATTTATAATTGATAAAGTTATTCAAGAGACAGAGTGTAATACATTCTGGATTATTACGGGTGTTATAGAACTCACATAAACCGAAGCAAAGCGAGGGCGGGTCGCTAGTTTATTTTTATACACAGAGTAGGATTTTTGAATATTTAGTGGTGGAAGGAATTTGAACAGTGTCCATCCGAATCACTACCAGCATCTTATTCTTATCATTTAACCTGCCAAGCAACAGTATTCGCATTGTTGTGTTCCGGTGTAGGTTAAAGACAACAAGTAAAATGACTAGCATCAGGCATTTACGGTTTTGAGATTGTCATCGCAAGATTGAAATCTTGAAGTATTTAATGTCTGTGGTCTTCAGAGGCGACTTACCGTCAGGAGGCATGTGTGCTCGTTTGCCTTTCCCAAACTGTAAAAAAGAACTTTATCTTTCTTTCTTCTTCATAGTTTCAGCGGTTGTAATACAACTCCCATTTTTATAAAAACACATTTGTTGCTAACGTGTGACTGCCCTAACTACTCACATAAATGTCGTGGCGTGAAATTGATGTGGCATTTCCCCGGTTGCATGCCGGTTGTATAATGCAGGCGAATCACATTCAGCTACCAAAGATGAAAAAAATTTAGAGCGACGGTGGCTTAGAAAATCTACTTGTGATGGTAAGTACCGATAGTTCAAACAACTGACCACCATGTACGCCTTAGCCAATACGCCAATAGCGGCCTTTACACGTAAAGTTCGGACCGCGGGAAACGCCACGCAATATTCCAATCTTCCTTCCAAACCGTACATTTTTTACTATTTTACTATTAAAGTTGCATTTACACGTACGGTTCGGAAGGAAGATTAGAATGGCGCTTGGCATTTCCCGCGGTCCGAACTTTGCGTGTAAAGGCCGCTAATGAGTTTTTCTAACTTAAGAGGTATTAGAAGTAAGAAAAACATTTTGAGGTGAGGTAACATGTTATCGTATTGTTATATAAAATTATTTATTTCGGTTAGCAAAAATACTGCATGTTATTATAGGTTCAGATCTCCTAGTAGGTTTAAAAAGTCCTGTATCAGGAGACCTCGCTCTCCCACAATCAGAATTGTTTGAAGTTGCTAAAAGAAACATACAAATTGTTTATGATTTCTTACAATACATTACTTATCCTATGGGTAGTAGTGTGAAGGCGTGTGAACGTGCTCGTGTGAGTGTGTGTGCGCGTGTGTGTGTGTGTGTGAGTTTGTGTGTAGTTGTTTGTGTGTGTTTTATAAATGCCTAGAACTAGCGGTATAGCCAATCAAACACCGTCTTTTTACATTTATAGGGTTTTTTACACGTGGCCGCCATTACTGTCAAGTAAATAAGAGCTATTGTAACGTTGACAATACGGTAAAATGTCAAAATAGTAGTTTATGTGACTGTACATAATGAAGGGCATTAAACACGAGTGTGGGTTTATGAAACGAGCCGAAGAAGGCGAGTTTCATAATAACATCACACAAGTGTTTTAATGGCTAATTAGGGAAAGTTACATACACTTATTTATCTACCCACATAATTATCATAAGCCTCCATGATGCATTCAGGAGTCGCATATTAACCGCTAATGACGGTAATGAAAAGATTGAAAGGTTTTATCGCAGCTTTCATAGTTTTTTTTTAATTCAGAGACAAACTAGAGTCGGCTCCAACTATCATATCGTTCGATATCTTACTTACGTGCGGCATTTGTCAAATTTGTATGCAAATTTACAATTCATTTCGAACTAAACGTCATCTCGACTGATATTAGAATAGAGGTCAAATTTCTTTGTTTTTCAGAGATGTTCGAAATTTGAATGAAATAATATTATCGAAATCGATGTTATTATTTAGCAACAATAACATTTTTACAGATAAGAAATTTGTTCTAACAAAACAGTCTATTTTTAATGGTGGTCATAATGTGCGATTCTTGAACGCATCATGGAGGGTTTATGATATTTGGATAGATAAACAATATAATTCTACCTAGTAGTATAGAGACCCAGATGAGTGTTGTAATATTGTACCTGCGTTCCTGGGTTTCCTGTCCCGTTCCTCTTGACTATCTCGCGGGCGCGGTTCACATGTCGGTTGGACCGACTAACTTTAGAGACGTATAATTCTTGATTTTTTGAAGCTGTACGGTGTATTGGTTTTCCATGGCTCTTGCGTACCTTTTTCCTTTGAATAATTGCTATTCTTTTTAACGATATTACTTTTGTAGCCGAAAATATTCACTTTTTGTTTATATTTTTCCATCTGACAGCGTTTGTTATCTTTGTTGTCTAGACAACGGGCAGAGACGATATCTTAGGTTTATACTAGACCATGGAGTTAAAACGACAGTTTTATCATAGAATTAATATCTGGCATGTATAACTTTGAAATTTTATGAATTTAGAATTTGTAAATTAAAAAGCTAGATCACCTGGGTATATAAACGGCGGCTCGGACTAGAGCGAGTAGTAGTACTACAAGTCAACTTTGAGTGTGGCCAAGTCGGGCCCTACGCTTCAAGAATCCTTCATCTACGAGGTTCCTGCTTTCCTCGGGAACCGCTACTCTCTCTGACGGGTCCCACCTCGGGCCACCTACCTTCGTGTACCACCAGGGCCGCTACCTCTAGCGCCCCGCATTACAGCGCCAGGCGGTGTTCCTGGTCCGACGACTCCGGGACGCGTACTAAAGGAAGTCCCGGAGGAACTACCTTCACCTTCACCACCAAATCTTTAACTTTACCCTGGTGATATTAGGGACTAATTTTATTTTATTTTTTAATTTATGTGTAATAATTATTTTATCTGTGTGAAGAAAGCCTAAGTGTTAAATAAATACCCAGACCCTGACTTACTATTGCTGTCCTTTTCTCTCTAATCTACCTCTCTTTTTCTCTGATCTTTCATTAACGTCCGGCACCTGGTCTTCCGAATTATCGGAAGACCACGTAACACGACAGTGTGAGATGGTAATTGCATAAAATATTCGAAAAGGTCGACGTGTATTCCGAGGCCGGTTTATACTTTAAGCTAAGATAAAAATATGTTGGTGGTAGGACCAGGTTCGTTAGAATCGCTACCACCGTCTTAGCCCTTAACCTACCGCCAAGCAACAGTTTCCGCAGTATTATATTCCGGATTGGGAATAAAACAACTGGTGAAATTACTAGCATAGAGGCATTCCATTTTAGTTTTCAGGGTTGGCAACGCATTTGCGGTCTTTAGATCGCAGTCTTGAAAATGCAAATGTCTATAAGTCACGGATCCCACTTACCATCAGGTGGCCTGTATGCTTGAATGCCTTTTCCGTGATGTAAAAAAATACCGAAACAGTTCTTTAGTTAAGAGTAGAGAAATAATGCCGTTGTAATTAATTAGACCGTCATAAAAAAAAAACATTATAATTAAATGTTGAGTACTACATGTTACTTATAATTAATTATGTCAGTTACTTTACCGTATTTAAGAATTTCATATACGGCCGTTAATTGGTGGCGTATTTGTTAACATATTCGCAATGTATTTTAAACTTGGATAGTTAAAATGAATTCCACAAATATCTCAATATTAATTTATTTTAATTGCCTCTGACAGTGACATGAAAAATAATTTAAATAAATAGGTATTTAAAATGTGAGTAAATGAACGTTTACAATTTTGTTAAAAGTGGAATAAATCAAAATTAAAATTGGCTGGGTTAAATAATGTTGAACACTGGTTTCGACTTTGTTAATTAAAATGTATAATTATAAAATTAAATCTGGACATGTATTTGACATGACATGTGGCTAGATAGATGATATTTAAGAATATCAAACCAAATTAATATCTCACGACAAAAGCAATATTTAAATAAATGTAATATTTAATATCAGTAAAGTTTTTTTTAATGCATCTATAAAACAATCTACTTTTTTGCGGAAAGTAAAAAAATGCGCTGAAAATTTCGCGTTAATTTTTATCAAACAAGAACAAGCTAAGCTCAGAAGTAGCTGTACAATTTGGTGCTTTGTCGCAGTAACGTATTTAATAGAAAATGGTTAAAAATTATTATTTTAATAGTTACTAAAAAAACCGCTTGAAAACCTCAATGATAATAGTAAATAGCAGTGTTCGCATTGTTGTATTCCAGTGCGAGGGTAAGACTGGTTAAATTACTAGCATTGAGGCATTCCATCTTGTTCCTCAAACTCAAATGCGATACGTAGCATTTGGAGGAGCATTCTTGATATTGTCATGAGAATTGTAATGTGTATGGATCTCAGATCCCACGTAGCATAGTAAGTAAGTAAGTAAGTAAATTATTTATTTATGCAAAAAATGTGGTACATCAGTTGGTAAATAATTACAGAGTTCTACACATTTTGCCAGTAGATGGCATGCAAAAAATTAAAGGCAATACAATTATAAATTTAATCTATACAATAAATTAGTAATTTCATAAATTATTTACAGAATGTCAATATCTTAATCACAATACTCATTTGTCAAAACTCAAAATTAATACTACTTAAATAAGTTAAACAATTTCACATTATGACTTATTAACATAGGTGACCTGTGTGCTCGTGTGCCTTCTCCTTGTCATATATTTTTTGGCCATAATTTTTTTTATGAGGAAGTTAAATTTTACCTCTTTTCCAAAGTTAAACGTTAAGTTTTCCAAAATATTCACTTCACAAACTATGTGAAAATATTCCAGCCCAGAGAGTCAATGCAGTTCCTCGCATCATACCTCCCCTTCATTCATTCATTCATTATACGTTCTCAGGGTGGTTGGTAACGCGTTTGCGGTCTTGAGATTATTATCATAAAATTGCAAATGTATATAGAGACCAGAGTCCTTTTAACATCAGATAGCCTGTGTGTTCGTATGCCTTCTCCATGTTATAAACAAAAGATTATTTTTTAGGTACGGAACCCCAAAAACTGTACCAAAATCTCGTCAGCTTTCAAAAAGACATGATGAACTTGATCACCACAGGGTAGCAGGGTCTTGAGAACAATTTATTTAATTCGGTATCATTAACTAAAACAATATATCACATTTAGTACCAATTTCAACAAACGATGTCCACGATTTAACAGACGATTAGAGTGTTAACAGCTGTCAAATTGTGTGAACTAACAGTCGATTGACATTGATTAACATTTAACATCGTTTGGTGTAATTGGTATTAAAAGAAATATTAAAATAAATGTTATGTTTGATGTAGTTAGATTTTGACAAACACAACCTAATAATAATTTTAGTAGGAAAGCTATTAACACCTTGTCGTTATTTAAAATGCGACCACCTTATTTAAAGGGCATTGGGTAAATTCGTTTGAAGAATATTGTCATTTTTTTTTTCAGCGGCCACTGATGATTTTTACATAGTTATTTAGAGGACCTCTAAATACACTTATATACATACGCCCAAGTATGAATATTTAAATATCTCGGCTCCGATGCACTTAAGAGTATTACATTACGTAACAAAAGTTTAAAAAAACAAAAACCCGCCTTCAAAAAGCTAAAAATAACTTCTTTAAAATGGTAGGTAAATAGGTCAGTCCAACTGAAGTCTGCTTTTGATTAAAATATTGTTGGGCGCCGACTTCAGTTGGACTGAACTATTTACCTACCATTTTAAAGAAGTTATTTTTTGCTTTTTGAAGGCGGGTTTTTGTTTTTTTTAACTTTTTTTTATTTTATACTTTTTAGTGATCATAATTATGCTGTTATTCTCCCACTTCTCAATTAATAAGAAACAATAGAACATTTCAATCTCGCCGCAAGCAACGCTTTGGGAAAGTCATAGTCATATATTTAAACCTAAATATGCTTCGTCATAGTCGCTCAACTATCTTAATCGAAATATCTTGTCGCCGCCCTCGAAATATATATTGTTTAGGAGTTCCGGAGGCCATCTGTGGTCTTCATCATCAGTTCCACTTCACCAAATAGTGCTTTCCAAGACCAAATACACGAGTTACTATGAAAACTACCAAAATCGCTATAGGTGTGCCTATAAATTTTGAAGAGTTCCGTCGATACCTCATGGATTCCACCATCAGATCTTCATTTTGAATAAAAAAAAGAATCATCAAAATTGGTTCACCCGGTCGAAAGTTCTGAGGTAACAAACATTTAAAAAAAAACAGACAAATTGAGAACCTCCTCCTTTTTTTGAAGTCGGTTAAAAATATGTTTATTTTTAATAATTCCATCATAATTTACCACTTTTACGAATGGCCGCTCACCTTCAAAATGTATGAATTTTACAAATGACAACACTTTTACCCAAACCCCTTTACAGTAGAAACTGATAAATTGTCCCAAAAAAACGCCTCTATTTTAAAGGCAACAAATATTTATACAGGGTGGTACTCGATAAACTATACATATTGAAAGGGATGAAATTTTAGGTTTATTTATAGGTAAAACAACTTTTTTAAATTTTTTTAGCCACTGTTTTTTTTTTACAGATTGTCAAACTTTTTAATAAAGTTTGGGTAGTACACTTACTTGTGACGGTGTAACTTTTGATCTAATAGCCCGAAAAACAAATATTTAAGGGGGGCTCCCATACAATAAATGTTTTTTATAGACAATGGTAAGGAGTCCGAATCTCACTTGGCCGGTTTTTATTTAGATATTATTGTTGTCTTACCTAAAGTAGATCAGCTGTCGTACAATAAATAAAATTTTACGTCAATAAAAAAAAGGGTTTTTTTAATTTAATAGGTACGGAACCCCAAAATCCCTGCCAAAAAAAAATGTCAGCTTTCATAAAGCAATTATGAATTTGATCACCACGGCGTGGACAGGGTAACAGGGTTTTAGGGGCGATTTATTTAATCCCGGATCAAAACGGGGCTTAAAATGTAATCAACCCTGGGCTTAGACGGAAAGATGATTTATTTTACAATAAAGTACTTCGATAACTATAAAACCTTTGGTAATTTTAGGGCTGTGATTTTGTCCCTGAGGGCTTAGTAAGGGTAAAATATTTTTGACCTACAAATATAATACAAATACTCTTCATTGCCAAAATACCAAATCACGGAACAGAATCGACTCGAATCAGAATCACGATTGGATCGCGTACATTGAAAATTACATTTAAATTTTATGAAAAAAAAAAAAAGTTGGACATATTTTCAACAACTTAAGGAACAAAAATGGAACAGTTTCAGAAGTAGAAACGATCCATGCACTTAAAGCCCCAAGGTCAGAGGCACCCTGTATAGCGTCTTCTGTGTTAAACCTTAACCAGCTGTTAGTCAATACATTTACCAATCGTCAAACCGCTAACCGTCCGTTTAATTGTTGGTGAACACTGCATTTCTCAATTGAAATAAACGGGGTCTATATCGGAATCCCTAATGGTTTTTTCGCATAATGCTCATTTCGCATAATTTTTTTTGACCTAAATCGGTTTTTACAGTAGAAAGGGGTTCTCTGGGGTTTTAATTATTATAAAAAACTAACCTAACGTAACCTAACCTAATCTACACAATAGACGAAAAAAAAAGTGTGTTATGCGAAATGATACATTAGGACAAACGATATTATGGATCGCGTGATACCCAAATAAAAGTAATACCACAAAGGTAATCTTTACTAGACTAACAAGAAGAAAAAAAGCCTGCACTGCTGTCCATAAACTATGTCTTAACCTTAACTTAGATACTTTAAGGAGAGAGGAAGTATAAATATCAATAAGCAAAAAAACTCAAATAAAATTAACAAGTCGTTTAACTAGAAACATGTAACGAACTCATTTCCTCAATTTCGGAGGGCTTTAATTATGAAATAATCAATTGAAACTTTTTAATGGGAACTTTGTGAACTCGCTGTTAAAACTTTTCTAATATCGAGTTAGTTATTAATACAGCAATTGAGCCCATTTATAAATTTACCGATGACAAGGTTTTTTGGGTCATTTGTGTAAAACTTTTATCGCAATTAGAAGGCAAGCGAGCGAACAGACCACGTGATTGTAAGTGGGTTTTGAAGAGATCCTATCATTTTCTCGCCAGTCATTTAACAAATTTTTGTTTCGCAACCAACTATTGACAAATACATCGTTCATCATTTTATCTTTTTACGACTACAGATTTAGCAAATAATTCTTGTGTTCGAATAATAACTTGACAAATTATAATTTTATATTTTACAATTTGTCAAATATATTAATTATTATTATATCAAATAGTCAACTAACGTACGTCCTACAAACGTTTGGTATATTACTTTGTTTGCATAGGTTTCATTTTATAAAGCTTTACTATAAATCGGCTCGGGGGAAATCAGAGAAAACTAAATTAAGCGCCGTGAGGGATGAGTGTGGAGACTTGATATGTGAGGAAGAAAAAATGCTTGATAGATGGAAAACTTATTTTGAAAGGTTGTTTGAATGCGAAGATGTTTGCCTTGAGCCAGATAGTATGAGTAAGTGTGTAAATAGCGAAGATGAAAGTCTGATTAGCATGAGTGAAATCGTGAAAGCTTTAAAAAGTATGAAAGCGGGAAAGTCGGCAGGTGGTGATAGAGTGTCGATAGAAATGCTGAGGAGAGGAGATGGTGTGGTGGGTAGTCTGTTGTACCGCCTTTTCAATGCATGTTGGAGTAGCGGCCGAGTCCCGGAAGATTGGGTCAAGGCCGTTATCGTCCCTCTATATAAAGGAAAGGGGTCACAGCAAGACTGCAAAAACTACCGCGGTATCAGCCTCCTTAGTGTTGTCGGCAAAGTATACACGAAGATTTTAATTGAAAGGGTATTGAATGTTACGAATGACAAAATCTAGGATGTACAAGCGGGATTTCGAAAGGGAATGGGATGTACCGATCAGGTCTTTTCACTACGGTCTATCACAGAAAAGTTTTTGGCTGTCAACCAAAAGGTTTTCTGTGCTTTTGTGGACTTGGAAAAGGCCTTTGATAGGGTACATAGAAAGCAGTTGTGGACGGTGCTATCTAGGTATGGAGTGAGCAGCAACCTGGTGCAGGCTTTGAGGTCCCTTTATGAGGGCTCCAGAGCCTGTGTCAGGATCAATGGGGCATACTCGGCCTGGTTTAATATCTCTAGAGGTGTTAGACAGGGCTGTGTTGCCTCACCACGGCTGTTCAATCTATTCATAGACAGTTGTATGCGAGATTTGAAAGAGTATGATAAGGGTTTGTGTATGGAAGAGTTGCTAATCAAATGCCTCTTATATGCCGATGATCAAGTTATACTTGCTCCATCGGTACTTGAGTTGCAGGAGATGGTGACAGTGATGAATGAAGGATTTAAGAAAAAGGGATGAAAGTAAATGTTGCCAAGACCAAGGTCATGGTGATAGAGAAGGACGAGGAGATGACTGAGTGCGTGATAAATATAAATGGTGAATTAGTAGAGCAAGTGAATGAATTTGTGTACCTGGGAAGTATGTTTACAATTGATGGTAAGTGTGAGAAGGATGTCGAGAGGAGGGTGAATGCGGGAAACCAAATTAATGGGGCCCTGTACTCCTTTGTGAGCAGAAGGGGCGTTTCACAAAAAGCGCGACTGGCTGTTCACAATGGAGTGTTGATCCCTACTCTGATGTATGGTAGTGAATGTTGGGTGTGGCAGGACAAGCATGAAAGTCGTATAAACGCAGTTGAAATGCGCTCTTTGCGTAGTATTTGTGGTGTGAAACTGATTGATAGAGTAAGGAATGAAAAGGTCAGAGAGAAATGTGGACTAAAAGAAGATGTAGTGACTAAGATTGAAAAGGGCATGCTTCAATGGTTTGGTCATTTGGAAAGGATGGATGAAAGAAGATTGACGAAAGAGATATACAGAGCAAAAATGAGTGGGAGGGTCGGAAGGGGCCGACCTAGGCGTACTTTTTCGAATCAAATCGTAGAAATACTGGAAAAGGGCCGTATCTTAAGTACCCGAAACCGACGTGCATGCATGACTCGATGTATGAATGTGGAAGAAGCGAAAGAGATTTGTCAGGATCGTAGCAGGTGGAAAGAAGTGGTCTCTGCCTACCCCTCCTGGGAAACAGGCGTGATTTAATGTATGTATGTATGTATGTACTATAAAGTAATTTGTAAAGTTTGGATAGGCTAAGCCACAAAAGGGGGAGAGCAAAGCCAAAAAAAGGGGAGGGAGCAAAGCCTCTCCATTAAAAAGATACCTAAAAAACCGCTAGTGCTTAGGGTAGGTTAGGTTAGAGTTGGGCCAAGGCGCGAAGCGCCACAAATACGCGGAATAGGAGCTCCGCCTAGCGGAGCTCCGTCGCCTTTAAATGATGTAAACGAAGAATATCAAATATAAAGTTTTAGAAAATCCATGATTTTGCTTTGCGAATAATTTTATGTAATGAAAAATACATAAATGACAATAAAACATTTGATACATTTATAAATTGTAGTATTTGGTAAATTACTAGTTGTCAAAAGATAAGTTTTAAATCGAAAAAATTCTCGCAACAATATACTTATTTGTGAAATGAATAGTATATGAAACGTTGGTTGTAAAATGAACTTTTGTCAAACAAGTTTCGATGAAACATTAGTGAACCGAGTTTTGAAACCCATAGACATGATTGATGATTTGCATTGTCAAAATCACAATCTTACGGCTGCAATTGCGTTGTCAACCCTAAAAACTAAGCAATGCCTCTATGCTAGTTATTTCATCAGTTGTCTTAAGATGCCAATAGACTACGACACTATACACTGTACACTCAGTGTATACAGCGAGTGTTTATGTATAAACGCATCGACACTAACCCCCTTACTAATAAACGTTGAGTATCGGTGGTATAGCTATACAATGTTTTGTCCTTATCTGTCAAATTCAAATGTCACAATGACAGATAAGGACAAAACATTGTATAGCTATACTACCGTTACTCAACGTTTATTAGTACGGGGGTATGTGTATACACTAGATACACTTGCGTTCATACAGAGTCACTTGGTGAATACACTAAGTGTACAGTCGAGTTCATAAATATTTATACTTTTTTTTACCTTGTCTATTTAAAGTCATATTCAAACTGCCACATACGAATTATCACAGCGATTAAAGTGACAAGGTACCAAAGTGTATACATATTTATGACCTCGACTGTACTGTGTATAGTGTCGTAGTCTAAACTTACTATTAGCCCTAGACCGCAATAGAAAAATGCGAACACTGCTGCTTGGCGGTATGTTAAAGGATAAGATGATGGTAGCGATGCGGATGGACTCTGGTAGTACCAGGCTGGTACAAAGTCCTACCTCTAAAACCCACAAGGATTTAAATTGAATACCTCACCAAGATTAACAAAAAATTGCAATCCTTGAGAAATGACATAAAAGCTACATTAAGCATTAATTCAACTAACAAAAATGAGATTAACGACATTTCAATGATTACACAATTACTCATTCTAGTATTCAAAATAATATAACTACAGGGTTTCTATTTCAAATTATTTTTAACTATTTAGATGACATAATAGTTAACGTTGTCGTTGCTCTTATTTACTAGAAGAAACAACGAAAACACGTAACAATAACCAACAACGACCAGCAGGCCTTTCGCGTAACTCACTCGCAATCGCGATCGGCTTCAAAACAAAACAATTGTTTTCATTTTGTATGCAGACAAGCCTTCGATTTCCAAAATGAAAACGATTGAGATTGCGAGTTTGCTTACGCGGAAGGTCTGCAGGGGCCTGTTTTATAAAGCTACAAATTACAATTTACAGGTTACAAGTTTCCAGCTCAGCCATTTGAGCATTGTTGCCAGTTTATACCTGTAAATTTGTAACTTGTAGCTTTATAAAACGTGCCCCAGAAGTAACAACGAGTACGGTGTAAGAGTGTGGACGCGTGCATTGCCTGGCATCTTAAATAGATTTCCATGTCAACTTATAAGTCAACTTGAAAATGCAACATGTAAACAGGTAAAAATCAAACTGAAACGATATTACTTAATAAAAAAATAAAAAAATAATGTTGTAATGTTAATAAATATAAAGTATTCATAAAAAAGCGTAGAACTCACTGCTAAAATGTTAGATTAATTTAAGATTACTAGTTAAGATTAATAATGTATTTGTTTTTTGTACTTTTCACGGTATTTCACGGTAGTGCGTTTTTTTTTAAGTTTCACTGATTTTCAGTGAAACTCTTTGCCACGGTCGTTAAGTCAATAGACCAAAATGAATATGTAGGTAAATAAAATAAAACACCCACGGCATAATTGCGACCCCTACGCCTACTATCAGAGCTGATATTTTTTAAACGGCCTTATCAATTTTAATCAAACCTAGCTTAGAACCACCACAGTTAAAACTGGCCTTATATTAAAGTAACCCCATCCAAATCATTCTATCCGTTTGCGCGCTATGATGCCACAGAAAAATACACGGATACGTCAAAACTTTTAAACACCTCTCTATTTACGTCATGGGTTAAGACACAAAATAATAACAATACTAACTCAAAAGTACACACTTTGTTCGCCGTGAGCGAGGTATTTATTTTGTAAAATGCAGGTTTAAAATTGAGATACGAGAAGAACTCTTCCAATGCTGAACTAAAAGGTTTATGGAGATACTTACTGAACCAGGTTCTTCCCATTTTGAAGCATTTTGAATTTAATATAAAAATAGGCATACCTCGACTACCGACAAATAAATAAGTAATACCTTGAATGCTTTTTCTGCATTTCTGCTGCGGAATTGTATTTGTTGAAAATCGTATAAATTTTTCACTTGCCGTGAGTAAGGCTATGGTAATTATTTTTTTTACTTATAGCCTAACTAAAGTGTAGCAAGAGCTATTGGACCGAGCGATACTAGGCATTTTGTTTTTTCTTTTTTTTCTCTTCGCGACCGTGTTACTACAGAAACATTCCCAATAATCTGGATTTAAAATTAACTTCATAAACTGCATGTCATTATTCTTCCGTCGTTTCATATTTTTTCACAGACAGG
The DNA here is from genome assembly GCA_946894065.1 of Acleris literana. Lineage (NCBI taxonomy): Eukaryota > Metazoa > Arthropoda > Insecta > Lepidoptera > Tortricidae > Acleris > Acleris literana. The sequence goes on from OX335677.1 coordinate 3,126,463, forward strand.
ATTACAAAGGGGAACAAATTGTCATTTGAATTACGTATTCGGATTACAGAAGATAAGTCTTTCATGGACAAGCGCGTGGTTGCTTTTATATCATTTTATTTTTAGAAAACACGTAACAAGTTCAATTTATTAAATTTAATTAAACAATTGTATACATATCTTGTTACTTTTCAAGATGAAAAAATTATTAAAAAAATTATTTTTTAGATAATACTAAGTCTTTATTACAATTTTCTTAAGATTGTCTTTAACGTATAAAAATATGGGACCACCTTTAAATTCCGAATTACTTTTTTCCGAATATTCATTCGTCAAAATTTTAATTTATCCGAAAAGTATGTTATGCTGGAGCTATTTTAGATAAAATGCATAATTTAATTGTCATACGTAGGTTAGGTTAGCTTTGATTAACAAGCGAACAAAAAGTTAAGTCTTCTATCAAAAAATTGCGTTCGAAATTATGAAAATTCGGATTTTTTACCAATTCGGAATTATGTAGTGTACCCACAAAAATATCATTATTAGAGCCCGGATTTTTAAACTTATAAATGTTAAGGTAAAGTCTTGTAATTGAAACTAGATATCTCGACGCCCCCGAACAATAAGTCGGCAATGTGATATTATGGACATTTTATTGTTATGCAAAATTCGGAATCAGCGGGTCAGAATACATCATATATATTTTTTTCAGATTTTTTTTAATGCAATTAAAGAAGATATTAAGAATGACGTGTTTATTGTAGGGAAACTGCAAATTCAAAATGTTACGAGAAAAGTGTCGCTACAGATCAATACAAATATATTTATTATTTTGATATTTGGTACGATGCGATAACCGGTTTATTGGCGTTAATATTTTTATGAAGTTTTTGGTAAACGATAATACCGTATTTAATTTAATAAACTTAACACGGCAATAGCTACTAACAAAGTTTTAGAGGGAAATAATTCGTTCGTAAATATTCGTAACAGTTACTTGCGTGTACTATTTAATACCAAATCAGATCATGTCACGAACCCAATATATCGTCTGTCTTTTTGCCGCTCAGCCATCATAAGATACGTTTATCTCTGTCTTTGATTAAACATTAGAAAGTAATAGATACATGCCGCGCCCCTTCACGTGTCTGTTCTCGCACCGGCAACGCGTAATGTTTGTTTACATTTATAAACAGTTGCAAATTTCTGTTGACCGAAAGTGACGTGTAATTATTGATTGGTGCGTCTGGTTAAAAAAAATTGTGTTTGTGTTTACGTGTCAGTGACAAAATAAAACATAGTTTCTTACCTGTGAATCTATTCAGTGTGTTACCTACCAAAACGTGTAAATAAATTAATTATTAGGTGCTATGGAACCGACAAAATGCAAAGTTTTAAAATATGCTGAAACTATGGCTACAAATGGTGAAATCTGGATAACTAGGACCTGCAAATTTGTCTCACTTAAAGAGGTATTCTACTTACCCAGTGTCTCAGATATCCAGATACAGTACAACTTGGTTAAGTGGGAACAGGATAAATGAGAAACCTCCATAGCTGGAACTCATGTTGAGGTCCTGACACTCTAGCACTGAATTGAGACGGTGAGAGAATTTTACCTCTTTTACTGAGACTATATTTTAAAGAATACTTTGCTACAATGTTTTCTTTTAATTTATAGGTAGACCTCTGTAACTGAGATAATGTCAATTTATTAGGTACCTGTCTAACTTGGACATTTTTGCAGATAAATTTCAGTTTTGTTTATTAATCCTTAGTTGACCCCCAAATTCCGCACTTAGTTAATTGTGCCTAAATGACCTCCAGTTTCAGTTTAGTTTTGCTATCGTACGGATATTTATTTGAAAAATGCAGAAACGAAGGCTTGTAATGATAAAAACTAAAGTTAATATCCTTATATGAAAGTGGAAAGACACGCGAAGAAGTTGTTCATGTCTTCTCGTTTTCATTGGAAAATGAAGATGATGACAAAATAACTTTGGAAGTAAATTTAGTAAAAAAAACTAGACGCGAAGCAGTATGACCAAAACTATTATGACAGATTTTTTTGATTGACGCATTCTGTATGCATTTTTGAACTGTTTATAAGAAACGTACCTACTTGATTATTTTTGTTTATTAAGTACCTACCTTTTTTGATTATTGTTAAAAATTATAACAATAAAATATTTAAAATTATTTAATGCTGCATTGGAAAGCATGTTCTGCAACATAAACTGGAATGGAAAAGGTATAAAAATTGAAAGTGAATCGATGATCAACTTAAAATTTGCCGATGATAGTGTTTTTATTTGCAGAAGATCCAAATACCCTTGAAGTAATGCTTAACAATCTGGCAACAGAGAGTAGGAAACTGGGGTTAACCATTTATGTATCAAAAACTAAAATACTAACGAACAGCAACAAACCGCCTATAAATGTCAGAAATTTCACAAAAGATTACATAGGAGACTAAATATACCTAGGGGAATTAATATGTTTGCAGGAAGATATGTCCAAAATAATATAAAGAATAATAAAAAAATCCTGTAATAAATATTGGGCCTTAAAAGAAATTATGAAAAGCACAACCTGGGCCCTAACAAAGAAAAATGAACTTAAACTTGAGGTAGATATGTCAACATAATATGGATAGGAGCATATTACATAAGAAACGAATATATAAAATAAGAAATATCCATATTAGAAATTAAATTAGGGTGCGAGATGTAACAGTTAAAATACGCAAACTTAAATGGAAATGGGCTGGTCATATCCACTCTCTGGTCAAAAAAAGTAACAGACTGGTCCCCAGAGATGGCAAGAGATCCAAAGGAAGGCCAAATTGCGATGGAGCAATAATTTAGACGCATTAATAGGACGAGCATGGAGTAGGACAAGAGACAGGAAAGAATGGAGAAGACTGGAGGAGGCCTTCATCCAAGGGGCGCGCTAACTAAAGAAAAAAGGGAAGGAAAGACATAAATATTCATATATGACAAGTTCCAGAAAGAATGTAAAAAGAGAGAATAACTAACAATTTATATCCTTTATTAATGACAAGCATAACATAAAATTGACTAATCATAACTTTAATAGTGATAATGACATGTAAATAATTATAATTACAGCAAATAAAGGCTAATAATAATTATTATTATTATTTTCGATTATTTTAATTATTAAATCTTATTATACTTAGTACTTATGATAGTTTTCTTTTACACTATGTTATTTTATTATTTCGATGTCATTCAGTATTGCACGTTTACTTGAATATGTTGGTTTTACATTCCCGAGAACAACAAAGCTATCATACAATGCCGTTATTTTGCCTGCGTTTAAATTACTATAAAAACCTTAGTAATGACATATTACGTTTAGCCCTTCAAACAAAAAATATTGTTATAAATGTCCATGTTATGCAGTTACAAATCAACACTTTTATAATATTTACCACAATAATCCAGTAAGTCACTATTACTGGGAATAAATTTTAACTCATTATCTGTAAAATGCATTTTCTCTCATTGCTTAATACTGCATGCGTATTATAAAGTATAATTGTATAAATTATATTCTTTAAAAAAATAGCTTTCGTTTGATATATCAATGTCTTTAGTACTCCCTCTGGTTGTAAAGATATTGAACAAAATCAGTAAATATTTTTTCCTGTAAAATTTACTTTTTGCGATTGCCGACTTATTGTCCGGGGGCGTCGTCTGATTATTGCCACTAGGATCTAGGATCATTGTTTTGAACAACGACAGGCTTGATATTGTATTTCTTAGTATTGCAATAATCAGATAGTTGTAATTACAAGCCTCCACCTTATTATAAAGTTATTTTAGCCATCATAAAGCACACACTAACATATTTATTTAATCACACTAACATACTAATATATACTTGGGTAGAGAATGAACAGACCCTTTCAAGTTTAGTTTAAAACAAGACAACTATTCGTGCTCTTCGAATACTTCGCCCCGACGTCTGACGTGATAATTTGCTCGGCACTTCACTACCATTTGAATTGCTACATAAAACTTGATTATAAAAGCTTAGAAATTACAGTGACCTTTTTAAAGAACACCTAAATTTTTTAGAATAAAAAAAATGTGTATGACAGTTACTGTGTGAAGTGTTTTGATTGTAACACACTTTACAGTTTTTAAATTTCTGTCTGTTTACGAAAAATCTGTGCTTTAATTTAAGCGAAAGCTTTTATTTGGCCTCCTTACCATATAGTATAATAATACCGGTTTACCACAACGAAGTTTTATTCTAGACATGTTTTGAACACCGTTTCAGTTTGTTAATGAATAAAATTATAACTAAAAATGCGCAAACTGTTTCCTTAATTTGAAACCTTATATACTTGCACTTGCATTATTAACGCAAAATTGACTCCATTTGCATACTCGAATCTATTTAACGATCCAATTAAAATAGCTGTATCCAACGCAATAAAAATATAATAATTACAGTCTTGACAATCGGCAGGACAATCGTGACAAAAATCTTTCTTTCCAGTTCTAAAACTGTCACAAGCCATTAAACTTCACTACAAGCTCCCATGAAGCATTCACTTGAATACCACTTTCATAACCCTCCCAAAAAGCGAGCATAACCAACAAAGCAAAACAAACAACGCTGTTTATTTCCCTCCCCGCAACTACGAAAAAAACCCAATCATATAACGGATAAGCAAACGGTGGGGCAATCAACTTTGCACGCGAGTACCGCCTCCATCACTCCACCCAATTATCACGTTACTGTAGATAGTTGTGATCGTTCGCTGTGTGAGTGAGGTTTGTTGATTACGTATCTAAGGGCCGTATTAATAAACTCATTGTGGCCGAGATGCCGGTCACAAGATACGTCAAAGTAAACGTCAAACCATAGAACGCTGTCATTTTTGACGCATCTCGAGACGAGCATTAGAGTTGAGATTAGTTTATTAATACGGCCCTAAATATTTTGTTGGAATCTATCTTATCGTAAAAACACGCCTGTAATCCGTAGACTACCTACAACTTTAAAAACTTGTTGATAATTAAATAAGATCATTTTGTACGAACAGGCTAAGATTTTTACCAGCGTATTAGTGACAGGTTGCAAGCCCATCGCCTAACAGTACTACAAGCCTTTATTCCCTTAGTCGTCTCTTACGACACCCACGGGAACACATGGAGAGGCACTATTCTAACCCGGCAACCACACGGGGGAAGTTCATGGCGATTATTTATAAATAATACTACATTGTCGACATTGGTGAAATACGTCTTAACAGGAGTAAAAGTTATTAATTAAGATTAAAAGATAAAGCATAGTAAACGCTATAAAAAGCAGACGAGTACGTAACTCTGTAAGGTATTTATAAATATGGGCCTTGTTGCCCGAAACAAACTTCTTCTATTATATTATTTTCTATTCCACTAGTTGAGAATGAAATCTGATGTACCTGTCCTTTTAGGTTAAAAGCGTATCATCATTTTCTAAGCTTAAGGAAGATCAACTTTCTATTGTTATAAATAGAAGTGTACTTCAGGCAGTACTTCAATAACACATGCGTCGTTTTGACTGAAGAGGGTAGTGTTGACCTTTACGCTTCTTTAGCAGTGAGTGGCCGTGAACCCTTGAGCGCATTAAGATTACGTTAGGCGAATGAATTCCATTACTATACTTTAGTAATGTTGTATATAGTGAATATGGTGAAGTTATGAATGAGCAGTAAGATAAATGAATACATCGGCTTTTGTACAAAGAGTGCTTTAGTTATGTAACAATATTTACATAGTATAAAATGAAGTCGATTCCGCTGTCTGTTCGCGTAGAGCTTTTAAACTACTTAACGGATTTTAATGCAGTTTTCAGCAACAGATAGAGTGATTCAAGAGGAAGGTTTATGTCCTTACTAATAATCAGGGATCGTAAAACGCGAGCAAAATCCATTGAAATGACGTATGACAACCAATTAGGGTCGGCGATGGTTCTAAATTTATGAACTGAAATTATTAGGAACTAAAATAATACAATTTTTTTTTTTTTTTTTTTTTTTATGAAATTGAACACAATCAGAAACTCAGTTTACTGGCTGGTAAATTATTTTATTATATTTACAATTTCAAATCAAATAATTCCCAACTTTAGACTTGGGCTAGTAGGTAAGTAATAATTTTCGCAAGTACGATGAGAGAGGCGAGAAAATGCAATTATAATACAATCAGATTGACAATCATGACAAGATATTACTCGTAAATCTATAGACAATGTACGTATCAATTCTAATAAGGTTTAGTTTAACATTATAGATAAACCATGAACACTGATAGGGGCAATTTATTACCATGATGATAACAAGTATAAACACATACATATTTAATTTATTCGATTATATTATTAGTGACAACCCTAGCACTTCAATGAATTTTGCTCGCATTTTACGATTCCTGCTAATAATATAAACGCGAAAGTTTGTTTGTATGTTTGTTACTCTTTCACGCTGCAACGGCTTGGCGGATTTGGATGAAATTTGAAATAGAGATAGTTTGATTACAAACCCTAAAAATAATGTTGATTTATTAAAGCAAATAAACAGTATTTTTTATTTTTTTTCGTGGTTACTTTATTCCTTTTCACGGCTAAAATAAACTTATGAGGTGAAAAGCTTCTTTCGCAATCCAAGGCTGTTAATGGAGCAAACTTAATTAGATTAATATAGTATTAATGGCCACTCCTCACGTCTTTGTATTATTTATTTATTACTATCCTTCAAAGGATCAAGATTAAAGTTCAGGTAAGAAATCAATTAATGTAATTTAATTTGTGATTGCGATTAATGATGCCAATTTGTCCGATCTTTGTTTATATGTCATTCTAATTCCATTTTTTAATATACCTAAGTAACAGATCTAAAAAAAAACAAATGAATGTCATGTTATCCTTTAAAAAATAAACTTTTAACTTAACTTTAGCTCACAATACATATTAAAAATCACTTACTGGAACTTCCTATAATATTTCGATATTAATACGGATGACACAAAAGTTCCTTTTTCAAAATTTAAACCATTTTACACGTTGCTATACGCCCGCACTTAAAGTCGTTTCTTAGTAACGGTTTTTCACATACACATTTTGAAGAAAGAACGCGTTAACAGTCTCCAAATTGTCTCTGAGTTCGGTATATTGCCAAATAATAATATCCTAAAAAACACCAAGGTGCAAAATAAAAGCAAATTTTCCACGTGCTTGTTTTTTTTTTATTGCGAGTAATCCGCCAGTAGGCAAAGCTGCTTACACGTACGGTACGTTTGAAAAGTAATCCCTTTGTAAAAGCGTTAGAACTTGGCCGTATTTTTATATAACTTTTTATAGAGATTAAACGGCTTGAGTAAAGTGCCTGTTAGTACGGAATATGAATATATTTACTTCACAAGTTTTGACTTTGAAGAGATTATACTGTTTAGGGAAATAGGTTTTATTAGATACTGACCTCGATTTGGTCAGGTTTGAGGAATAAAATAAAATAAAGAAAAAATGCTTTATTGCCAAAACAGCTTTACAATTGTGTTCTTATCTAAAAAGTCACACTATAACGTTTAGCTGTGGCAAAAGGGTCAGACACAGCGTGAGCTGGCTCCTGCTGAAAAAAAAATACAGAATGCAAAATACCTCAAAGTCCGGAAGTTGAATTATACAAAATAATGATTAAAGGGAAGCGGGATTTTAAAAATTAAATCCTATTTTATCTTTGGCCAGTAGGTTCGAGTTCTAATGTAGCATTTATCCTTCCGGAATACCTTTTAAATTGTTTTTTATGTGAAAAGGGGGTAGACGAGCATGTCATCTGATGGTAAGTGATCATCGCGACCCTTAAACACCTGCAACACCAGAGGAATCACAGGTGCGCTGCCGGCCTTTGAGAAAATAGTACGCTTGTTTTTTAAAGGGCCCCAAGTCGTATTGATTCGGAAATACCGACGCCGAGAGATGAAATGGTGAGTCTTTTTCGCTTTGCCGCTGTTTACGATATTACCAGTCGGATAGATACAAAGTCACAAAGCTCGCACTCTCTCTTTATCATTTTAGTAATAGAGTAGGTATAGAAATATAAAGGGCATTGGGTAAATTTGTTTGAAGAATACTGTCATTTTTTTTTTCAGCGGCCACGGATGATTTTTACATAGTTATTTAGAGGACCTCTAAATACACATCGATATATATAATTTATGGCGTTAAATAATATCGGAGAGGAGATTTTAAAGATTTAAGTATTCAGTTTTTAGTACAAAAGTATGCCCAAATATGAATATTTAAATATCTCGGCTCCGATGCACTTAAGAGTATTACATTACATAACAAAATATGTTTATTTTTAATAATTCTATCATAATTTACCACTTTTACGAATGGCCGCGCACCTTGAAAATGTATGAATTTTACAAATGACAACACTTTTACCCAAACCCCTTTATATGTTCTATGGGTCTATTCCCTTTGGCCAAGATATATTTGGTCAAATTTATCATATCCCAAATTTTAATTACAAGTGTAACCTTTCCTAATATACGTAGAAAGTGGTTTCGATATCCCGGACATAATAATACTAAATGCTTTTTGGGAAATGATATATTTGAGCAAAATTTTTTTGGCCGATCGGAAGGCCCTATGTAAAAAAACGGTTACTGAATTAACAACAAGTTTTTAAAATTGTAGGTATTTCTGTAGTTCAGCCTACCCCACTCTGGGATTACAGGCGTGGAGGTATGTATGTATGAAGATATGAAAAAAAATTAGAATAAAAATGATCACTTAAATAATCAAAAAACCTACTCTTACATAACACAATCCACTCTAATCTATGAAATTGTATCCAACGTACAAGTCACCTAGACATTCACGGTCCATTCATCATACATTCAGACAGCGTTTAAAAAACGGCCTGCAGGAATTGGAAACGTAAAAACACCGGGTTCGATGGCCTGAAAAAATTCAATTACACGGCTGTCCTGAACTGTATTCTAATGGACAGGCTGAAACAGGATCGAAACAAATCTAATCAAAGTTTAGTATTGGGTGTTTCCACCTTCTACCACTGGTTCCGATTGAATCATGCCGACCTTGTGGAATTAATAAAAGAAATATATTGGCGTGCCGGTATGTTGCCGGCATTTGTTTTTTACGGGTCTCTCTTGTTTGATTTGAAAGGGAATGGCATATTTTGTGGGGGAAGTTATTTTTAATATGTTATTTTTGTTCCTTATAAAAAATGTTTTTGAAAAAGAAAAAATATATTGGAGTTTGTAGCGCACAATTGCTTAACTATGATTTTGGAATTTGAACAACTAAAATATTTATCGGATTTGTGGTCAAAAATATTGACCAATAAAACTGTGCCTTAGTTTAATAATTGTGTGACCTTTACTTTTTCCTTCAACACCATTTACGCACCCGAACTTTACAGAAATATAATTCTATGCTACAACATTTTATTTTATTTTATTGTATTATTATTATTATCCATTTCAAATTAACTTTTCTTCACTTTGTAGCATAACATCTCCTTACGTTATATTATAATTAAACTCTTGACAAAATCAAAAGTGTCCAAGATGGTGTATGTTTAAATGTTGCAAAATGGCTCTTAAACTTAGATTCAAAACCTAAACCATATTTATCTTTTTCGTGCAAATAGCAAATGCAGCAAATAATTCACATTACAGCGAAACTAACGCAAATAAGCATACATATTCCATTTTGCGGAGGTGAAGGTATTAAATAATTTTGGCAACTTGCTCAGTCACAGCGAAGTTGCAACTCACGTAGCTTCATTAGCAATTCGCGAACGCACTCGAAGCGTTATTGTTGAGAGCACGTGTGGTTGTACTGGTTTGCGGCCATAGTATGCTCTGGATACGTTATTTGAGATTTAACGGCATAGATAGGGTTTCTGCAAGAACACAAACTGTCCTGTAGGGTAAAAACCTTGATAAAAGACAAGTTTAGATGTTTATAAAATTGTCTGCAGGTCACTTTTACTCGTACGCGTCAAAAATCTAGCACTGCTTCTCAGGAGAAGACCATTGCAGTACTGAGAAGATTCATTTAGATTCATGACAGCACACACCACCATTTAAGTTGACGATGCACGGATGTGTCGATGTAGGAAAAACAAAGTAGTGGGGCGAAACTTCATGCATTAGAACACTTATGTATTCAATTGGCAGTAAAAGCTTCATTATGTCAAACATAATGGTTTCTATGTAAAAACAAGATATTAAGCATATTCTCTCTATAAAGATAAAGGTATTAAATTATTCGGGCAATTGCTCAGTCACACCGAAGTTGCAACTCACGTAGCTTCATTAGTAATTCGCCAACGCACTCGAAGCGTTATTGTTGGGAGCACGTGTGGTTGTATTGCGGCTATAGTATGCTCTATTTATATTATATTAGTTTTATTATTTGACTTATAATGGCATAGATAGGGTTCCTGCAAGAACGTAATCTATTCCGTTTTAAAACCTTGATAAAAAAAGATAAAATGCAGGTTAAATTCAACAATGACACTAAATTACGAAATAACTATTTGAATAGTGGCATTATTACAGTGAATTAACTTTTAATATGAGTTACTGGTGCTGAAAAGCGCTACTAGAAACTCAACAATCAGTCATCACTTCCATCTAACCATACATATACTCGTATTATGATGATTATGGTAAATTGTTTTCAATTCATGATAGCACGCCTTGCCATTTAAGTTGATGATGCATGATTGCATTAGCAAAACTATAATTTGTATTTCCTTTACAGTAAGAGATTCTATTATGTCAACAATATTATTCCTATGTAGCAGCAAGATATAAAGCATATTCCCCTTGCAGCTGTAAAGGTATTAAATAATTCGGAAAACTTGCAAAGACGTTAGAAATCTACAACTATTAACCTATGAACAATAAGTTTAAAAAAATTATGCATACTAAATTATTGTTTCATTGGTTTATTATAGAGGTCAAAAAAAAATCAATTTGTGTTATTCAAAATAAAAATTAGTACATTACTCGTAGTTGTTATAGTATCCCCAGCGAGCTAAGGACAATTATTCGAAGTAAATTTACGACTTGTCCTTGGCTCGCTGCGGATACTATATGCAAATCATTACACACCCAATAATATGACTACCCATATTCTTTATGTGCGTTGTGCGTTCTCAATTTCACGACGGTACTCTCCTCTGCCCTTCACCTAAACGTTGAACGTTTGCTTCAATATAAAATAAATTAAATAGTAAGGCGTACTTCCCATTACAGAATAATGCGCTATATTGCAACCCCTTCTTGCTCGTTTATTGCTCTGGCTTTTCCACAACTAAACAATAGACAAAGCAAACGGTTGCTCCAGTTTTTCAGTTATTTAATGTTCGTGGGAAAACACACAGAGGAAGCTTTGTTTTAGTGTAATGTCTAATAGAACTAACTTTCGAGGTATTTTATCACATTCAGTATCAAGAACTTTAAAGCGATTTCTATTTGTATGGGCATTGGAAGCCTGGCATTAGAAAAGTAATACGTAGCTAAATTAGAACAGACAAACCTTTGGATTTTTTCAGGCCACTATGGAACTATGTCAGCGTAATGGAATCAATCAAATTTCTAAGAAATCTTTTAAAATGAAAAAATATTAAAATGAAATGAAAAAATATTTATTGCTGCAGGACACAATTATTACAGCTTTTACAAAATACAGAAAATTTTACTGCAGCAAAAGGAGCAAACTCAGCTGTGCTGGCCGCAGTCTCGCAGGACTGCTGCGCAGCGCTGGTTTTCAGTTTTGTCCCTTTTGTACCGAATATTTACCGAATAATACTTAAGCAATAACAGTGACAAAAAGTTGTCCTTACAATAGCCAAAGAAATGCCAAAAATACTTACACATATCCTATTAGTTAAATTTTTGTTTCGTTTTCGTTTCGTATGTTTTGCCCTACTGCATCACTTTGATAAAGTTCCATAGTAGTCTAGAAATTTATTTATTTGGCTGTCCTACAGACTAACCCCCTTAATAATAAACGTCGAGTAACAGTGGTATAGCTATACAATGATTTGTCCTTATCTGTCAAATTCAAATGTCACAATGACAGATAAGGACAAAACATTGTATAGCTATACCACAGTTACTCAACGTTTATTAGTAAGGGGGTAACAAATTATCTGGAGCCCGATTCTCCCTTAAGCATCCAAATTCTATCCACCCAACATTCTCTGGACGTGACTGATTTCTACTCTGGCGTTGGCAAAATAATTGGCTGAAGTGAAAGCCATTACAAAAAAAAAAAAACTGAAGTCCCAAGTCTGTCAAGCCACCTGAGAGTTCAAAATCGATGAAGAAATGTATAAACTTGATAGTATGTTTTAATATGATGAACTTATAGACCAATGCTTTTGTGCGCCTTTTAGACTTGTGTTGGTGTACGTCTACGAGTATGAGAACATATAAGTATGAGTGTGTATATAAGTACGTTGAAATAGATCACAATCGCAACTAAAATTCAATCTTATACGAGTGCTGTGACGTATTTAGGTCAATATTGTGATCTGAATTACTGCTGTATTTGCTTTACCTCTACATCAGAAGTTATTTATTTATCTCTATTCAGAAATTTTATAGAGAATACCATGAAAATATTCAAAAATGATTTATTTACAAACAAATAACACCTTATTTTTGTTGTTCGGTGACTTCATACTAAGCAAAACATGTCTCGTGGTAGCCTGGTATATAATAATGAACTGGTTTGCTATAATGTTGTCTTAAGATGCAGTAACGTACTGTTATAATTACATTAAATTACTAACTTTGTCCTTATCCGTCTTTATGACATTTCCATTTGGCAGAGAGGCAACGCATACACTCAAAAAAATGAGAGCCAACAAAGAGAGATTTCACTTAGTTGACAAAAAATGATTACAATAGTTAAGATATTAGTTATATCAAACAAAGCTGATAGTTAACGAGAGTGATTTCTTTAGTGATTCAACTAACATCTTAGTTGATGTATCTAACGTCTTAGTTAAAAGATAAAAAGATAAAAGATAAAAGAAATTTATTCAGTAAGTAGGCCGCACGGGCACTTTTACACGTCAAGAATCTACCAGCGCTTCCCAAGAGAAGACCACTGCCGAGAAGAAACGCCGCAAGAAACTCAGCAGTCAGTCATTTTTTAAACATGTTTCTTATTACAATGGTACTACTTAGTCTAGCATTATATAAAGCTATAAATATTAAATTAAATATAGTATTAAATAACATGCGTAGTTCAGCAGGAAAACATGCCAATTAAGAATCTTACGGGAGAGATAGAGAAAAAAAAAACACATACTTATGTGTATATAAGATGGTGCGAGACGACCACATAAAAGTTTCGATATGTTTTCCTACAAGCCGACTTGTCCGAATTTTCATTTGCCCTAAACTGGTTTTAAGATGAGTCAGGCAACTTTTTAAGTTTTCCAATTATATCTGCGGTTCGGTTAGGTTGGGGTTGTATTATAACAACACTACAAGGTTTTAAAATTTAAGCGGAAATGGCGTTAGGATAAATAAAAGTTCGGACAAACGATGCATTAGGACAAATGACGATTAGGGCTTCCATAGGAGAACCGAGGCCAAAATTAATAGAGTATTACGCACTGCCAGATCAAAACAGTAGTAACTAAAAATATAACTGTATTCTAAAATCAACTTTGATACAACTTCAATGAACTTGAAACAAAACTCAAAAGGATTTTGAATTAATACCGTTTTGATCTAGCAGTGGTCATTGTATCACATGACCAATGCCTTTGTCTGTGCTACTGTTGGTGTGTCAAAGACAAAGACTATGTCTGCCTCGGTAGAAAGTGCATGCCTGTCATTATGACAGGGTTCCTTAGTGGTATAACAATTAAAGTCCTTGACTGTACATGAATTTACGCATTTGTGCCATTTTTTTCCCCAACAATCCTTTGAAAAGTAAATGACCAATAGTAGTATAAATTCCTAACGTAAAGCTGCGACCACACCGCTGCTTAAAATACGGTGACGGTACGGAATCGCAGTGACGCGTCGTATCAGTGCCGTTTTTGACGCATGCTCCACACACCGCTGCTTAAAATACGGCAACGGTACGGAAACGCAGTGACGCGTCGTATCCGTACCGTTTTTGACGCACGCTCTCCACACCGCTGCTTAACGGCGCGTATATTACGGTGCGTCAAAAACGGCGCCATGTTGTTACAATGACCCCGTCTTTTTGTTTACGCAACGACACCGTATTTTAAGCAGCGGTGTGTAGGGCATGCGTCAAAAACGGTACGGATACGACGCGTCACTGCGATTCCGTACCGTCACCGTTTTTTAAGCAGCGGTGTGGAGGGCATGCGATAAAAACGGTACGAATACGATGCGTCACTGCGATTCCGTACCGTCACCGTTTTTTAAGCATTGGTGTGGGCTTAACTTAATATTGTAGTCTAAAAATTCGTTTGTATTTCTATGACCAACTCTATGTACTCTGACCTCTAAACACACATCAACTGTTTAAATTTAGATGTCACAGTAATTTGGTTTTTGTTCACAATCCACAAAGTTTCATTGATCTCCAGTTCCAAGCATTAGCTACTGGACTAGAGGTTTGAATATACTGGTTTTGGTGGAATTTAGCGCCTGAGTAGAATACATCGGAAGGCCATTTAATATGTTCTCGTTCCCAGAGGATTATGATAAAACTTTAATCCTATTTGGTCCAATAGCGAAGTTTGTAATGTGAAAGTTTTCAGTTTTGGCCGATTGTCCTACACTCACAATAGACGTACAGTCATCGGCAATAACATATTATATTAAACTAGAGGATGCCTGTGACTTTGCACGCGAAGAATTAGTTTTTCGCTTCTTCTCCTATTTCTTCCCATTGCGGGTCGATTCTCGGGAAATTGTTCCTTACGACACCCCTAGAGTACTCAAGGAATATTATTTTTTAATTACATGTGCCTAGGTTCAGCGGTTTAGATTGTAATACGTTTACGCCGGTTAGTTATTCACGCAAGCTTTTTTTAATGTATAGATAGATACATTTTAGGAGACAATCTCACATGAATTGAGTTAGTCCCAAACTAAGCTCTAGGCTTGTACTAAAGTACTAAAAAACGATAAAAAAAATATAAAGACAAATAAATACTTACTTCTACTACGTACAATACTTTTATTAGGGAAGATATTTCGTGTGATGAGCGCAAAAAATTGTTCTGGTATCATGGACGTTTTCTATGTTTTTAAGTATGTAATTCTCTTGAAGTAAATGTATTTATATCGTTGTCTATTACCCATAGTACAAGCCTAGAGCTTAGTTTGGGACTAGGTAAATTGGTGTGACATTGTACGGTGATTTTCATTTATTTTATTTTTTATTTACCTATATACTTAAAATAAGTTTTTGACTTGTCCAAAATTCAACTGGTAGAATACGCCATAAGGCAGTTCACCTTTGGTTCCTATTTGTGTGCAATAAAGATCAAATAAAAAAATAAAAAAACAAGACTTAGAACTGAATACTCAAGCTCATCACACAAATATTTGCATTTACTGGTAATTGAACCCAGGACCACTAGCTTCGTAGGCACATACATAAAATGCTAGAAATAGAGTCGTGTCAGATATTTTTCAGCCCCATATTGGATAATGATGTTGGTGACTGTACGTCGACTGACGTCATTCGATCGAGTCTTTAGTTTATTGCTTCTCGTAGAGGAATTTAATTATCTCAGTAAGCTTTAGATTGGTTTGAGGGCACTTAAATACATCAAACGATCATGGACTTTAATTGTTGTCTTTAACAAAATGAACTTTACACTAATTAAAATATGGTTTAAATTTAATTGCCTTGATTATGTACCTGCCATGGCACACTGGGTGTCACAAGAATATCATTGTATTTTGGATATCTTACTGATACGGCAAATGTAAAGATTACCTTTTGGCTTTATACAGGGTGGCCACCCATTTAGATCGGTCAATATGGGCAAGTCTGTAACTATAAGTAAACATCGGATTCAACTTTCATGGCAAAGTACGGTTTGCAGAAAAACAAAAACAAACAAATACATCTACAATTTTGAACTTATATTTTTTATAAACAAAAAGAAAGACGCTAAAAATGTATGAAAGGTTTAATAAAGTACTAAAATTTGTTCCATGGATTTTGATGTTAACCTTTGACATCTGTTATAATCAGAGATCGGAATAGGTAGAGCTAATTTGCCTAAACTTGATGCATGTTCATTCAACAATGTATTCCCATCTCTCTCACGCATTAATGAATATGCGTCAAGTTTAGGCAAATTAGCTCTACCTATTCCGATCTCTGGTTATAATAATAGGTGAAAAACTTAAGTAAATGACGTCTTGCATGTAGTTGTAACACATCTGTATAGACCGTTCGATATTCTATATTTGAAATTTGACGTAAATTCCACATTAATTTTGTACACAACTACATGCAAGAGGTCATTTACTTGAGTTTTTCACCTATATCCATTTTAAATGACTTAATTACCTTTCCACACTGACTAATATTTATTTTTATGACCATTAAATTGACATTCGTTACCAATTTGGCATATATTATTTTTCGAATGCAAAATAAGTATTAAGGTTCAGTGACATTATTTAGAATATAAACCTCTTTAAGCATAAGTACAGCATAAATATAGATACCTACAGTTAGCTGCTGCATAATTATGTTTTAAAAAATAACAAAGAATAAAAGTTATTATTCATTAAATATTCAAACGTATTTCTTTTTTTGCTACCCTTACCGGGTGCCATGAAAACTGAACGTTGAACATGGAGATCGAATTTAGTGACAAGAAAAAAGGGTGTCATTTCGAAGACCCACCAATTTAATTAAACTGAAGGATATGAAATTTAATTTATTTTATTCATTTTAGATATCATGTTTCATACTAACATTTACTGCTTATGAACTACACAATCGATACCCAAATAGAAATAATGTAAGTTTTATTTTTCAATATGACCGGATTCGATTCCCGATCTGAGTACAGTCAACAGCATAAATAAGTGATCATTTATGTACCTTGTCGCTTTCAATCGTTTTACAATTTTGTATGGCATTTCAAGCACGACGTTAAAGTGACAAGGTACATAAATGATCACTTATTTATGCTGTTGACTGTACAATGTTTTTTATTTAAATCTTTGACACACTAAAATCGATGACATGGTTCCCAATAAAAACAGATCCTTGTATATTTTATAGTTACAGACTTGCCCATATACTGACCAATCTAAATGTGCCACCCTGTATAACGCTGTACCCTTTATTTATCCTTTTTCATTAGAGCAAACAGGAACATAAACAAAAAATAATACCCGATATCCGGCCAAAATGGCGTATTCTTTTATTTTCTCATACAACCCATTCATCAAATTACAGGTGAAACGAATAGTGGCGCGAGCGCCGCAATAACTGCGACTGCCTTATTTATAAAGGTTGGGCGTGACACGCATACGGACCATTTTATGTATGAAAATGTATACAGGGTGACTTCGGGTCGTGATCCTAACTTAGTTTTCCCAACTCGGTAAATGATTGAGATTAGTTAGTATTTATAGTGGTTTTTGAAACAGTTAAAGTTTACCATTTTATTAACAGGAGTTTACGTGACGGTTACGTAATGCCAATTACGCAGAGTCGCGTACAACACTTTATCTACACACATATTATAAGTACTCTAAGATGGGTTCAGAAGCTGAAAGCCAAATGACCAGCATTACCTGTGGTAATTTCATTACGTTATCGAATATTGTAAGGTAATGGGATCCAAATTTGGAACATCTTTCTAAATTAACAGCTGTCATCGCTATAATAGAGGACTTATGATATGTGTGTAGATAAAATAAATAATATTATGTTTCCCGATTGAATACTAAAATTATGGTCACCTAACATTTTCATGTTAATTCTATTTGAAAATCAACCGATCAGACGAGTAAGAAATTGAGTATGTAGGGTGGCCATGACCCTGAATAAAAAGATTTCATGTTATGTTTCTTTAAACAAAAAACGAAGTAATTGTCTTGATCCTTTTAAATCTATCACGATTCATAATGGTGGTTAGTTTTAGTTTACTTTGTTGCTATACGACACCCTGTATAATACTGCCCTGCTAAGACAAATGGCGGTATGTCAAACAAAACTCCTGTAGAAAATGCAACCTTATTTCTAACGAGAGAGGATTGAATCTGCTTTGGCTAATGAATTAGAGATACGACCTTTTGGCTTGTGAGGGCAGAATAGGACATAGGAACTCAGGTTAGGAGATAGTGATATGGTATGTATGAAAATTATGTGTTATTTTTATTTTTTCGAAATGTAATTCTGAAGGGCGTTGGGAAATTAAATTGGTAATATTATGGCCCAAATATATATACAGATTTTCATGTTTATTGGAGCTAGAAACCATTACGAGTATTTAGGCCCGCGGTATAGGCAATTACGGGCAAATTAACACACAGATAGACATACAGGGCAGAGTTGGGTGTATTTAAATAAATTCTTATCTAATTTTCTTAAATAAAATCATATGAAAATAATTTATTCGAAGATAACGTCAATGTCAAATAATGTGTTGTCAACTCTTTTATTTAAATAAATTATCTAGGTGAAAATAACAAACCTCGTTTGTTATTGAAGTAAGTTTAGATAAATATATTTATATAGAATTTCACGTCTGGTCAAAACATCACACGGACATTGTCGTAAAATCGTATTGTTTCTAAAAAACAGCTAGTTCTTGTAATGCACCATTGATAATACATTATCCAACACTGGGCTCATAAATATCTGACATGACTTTATTGCTAGAGGTATAAGAGCGTGTCAGATATTTTTGAGTGCAATTTTTAATAATATATTATTGCTGGTGACCGTACTAAGTGTCTCTGAGCTAAGCTGCGGATGGACAGACGGACGAACATGGCGAAACTATTAGGGTTCCTAGTTAGACTACAGAACCCTAAAAACGTCAACGACAACTTTTAGCTCTAGATGACTGTACTACTAACATTCACCTTTTATTTAAAAGCCCAACTAATTTATCTAAATAAGAAAAAAGAATATCTAGATAAATTCAAAATAACAAAATGACTGATTTTTTGTTTATTACAAATAACGAATGATTTAGTTATCTTCCTGGTTATTCGTAAAAAGATAAATTTTGCCCAACTCTAATACAGGGCCTCTATTTAACTCATTAAAACCATTATTGTCTTTAACATGTTATCGTAATGTTTTTAAATTGGCCTACCTTATCTATAGAGAAATCGGATGACGGATGGCTTCCGTCATCCAATTTCTCTATAGATCCGTATTTTCACGGTTTCGGATCGGATTCGGATCGGACGTAGTGCAGAACCGCTCTTACTGTCAAGTTAATGACGAATGAAAAAACATGCTGCACCGACCAGAGATGGGCATTATTCGAATAATCATTCGAATTAAAAATAATAATTTATTTGCGAATGATTTATTCAAGAATAATTTATGCACGAATGAATCATTCGACTACTTTTCGAATAACGAATAATTTATTAATTTATTAGAGAACAATAGAGCAGGTACAAAAGTAGTACATAATAATTATTCGTGGCAATTCATTCAACGAATAAATTATCTGCGAATAAATTATTCGCAAATGAATTATTCGACGAATAATTTATTCGAATAAGAATAATCATTCGAAAATTTCATTCGTTATTCGCGAATAATTTGGTTATTCTTATTCGTTATATCTCTGGCGCCGACACCAGATGATTGGCATAAGGCCAAGGAGATGATGATGATTGTCTAGTTAATATGATCTTTCGTAATGTTCACAATACAATATGGTTTTAACGAGTGACAATAGAGGCCAAAGCAGGCCAATAAGTCATATAAAAAGCAATTATTGAAAATCTGACTACAGCATTATAACTCAGGAGATTTTAATGTAGCTTTTGAAACTCCTTGAATACATACAACCCAACGATACCCCGAAATTTAATAAGCCTGGGTTACAAAAAAACGAATGAAAAAACGGAACCTTTGTAGGATTACTCGTGTGTCCTCTCTGACTGTCTTTCCGTGTGTCACAGCCAAATTGGTCTAAATTTACCAAACCGAATAAGTTGAAATTTGGTGTACGTATAAAATTCTTTGACCCAAATGCGGGCGTCTAGCTTAAATTTATTGTTAAAATATGTGGGTCACTTATGGCGGAAAGTAATTTAAAAAATGTTAATTAAAAACTGTACGATGTGACAATATATCAAATGAAGGGCTGGTTTTGAGGCTGGTTTATTTTTAAACAAAGAGTATTGAAGTTATTCAAGAAAATTGATGGAAATTGATCATCCCTTTTATCTCCAAAACAGCTGAGACTAAAATGTTGGAAAAACAAAAAATAGTTTACTCTGTCCACTCGAGTTCATCTCACACTTACCCGCTTATTTTTTAGTTTTGGATCTCGTTAATTATCAAATCTACTATTATCGTCATTTCATTAATACTACTCAATAATTTGACATTCTACAAATGTTTTCTATACTACTACACTCTAACATTGCAACCGTAACTTCAAAGCCGTAATTAATTGCGCGAATGCATCCAAAGGGCTTCCCAGACCCGGCAGTTCTCTCTAATGAAGTTATATTGTTATGCTATACCAAAATTAAATTAAGAGATAAATTTACTCCCTTTGAGGCATTTTCGCACGTCTTAATATTCCACGCGAAACACGTCTGTAAGTTATAAAATGCAAGTAAAAGAAGGGAAATAAAAAACCGGTTAAGTGCAAGCCGGACTCGGTGTACTGAGGGTTCCGCGCGACTCACTTGATCGGTTTTATTATTTGTTATATTTCATTAAGGTTTGCACTATAATTACCTACAATAAATTGATTATTGAACAAGAAAAAATTGAAATGTTGTTTTTTTTTTACTTTTCTAATAATTTTGTTAGGAATACGGAATATGCATGGATTTTCTAAATCACATTTCTCAACAAAATATGAAAATACCGTAAAAGAGATCACCAAAAGTGAAATTAAAATTAAAATCGGTCAAGAAATACAGGTAATACTAGCATTTTAAACTGCTAATTAGACATAGAGATACGAAGTGCACCGGGTGACGTCATTGTGCAGTTCGGCCTGATAAACTCCACGTATAATTCTGTTTTGCTAGAAAGAGATAGAAACAAATCTTTGTGGTTATTTTTATAGCTATTCAAAAAATGTTTTTCTCACCTGTTTATTACATGAATCAGCTTTTATTGAAGCTGTAAAAAAAACGTGCATGCATATTCCCAATACCGCCGTTATAATACATAGTCTGCAAAAAAATCAAACAGTTATCTATTACGATTAAAAAGGTACAGCTTTTCAAAGTTAGGACGGACAACGAATGCTTAGTAAAAGGGTCCTATTTGGCCCCCTTCAGCTACAGAACCCTACAGCCACGGAACCCTAAGGGCAAATAAAAACCGTGCAAAGAGGAAGCAGCAATTACAGAACTCAATTTTGTACTGTGATACACGCACCATCGTAAAACTCCTATCACTGGCAGGTAATATAAAATTTGAAGACAAAAGAAATCCTGCGGGGGAAGTAATGCATAAATTTTAAAAAATAACACGGAATCTTGTGCAATGACCTAGAAAATTCAATTACAGTGGGCCACGATTCGAGCATTGTAATGTGAGAAGGCGGCGTCAGGCTAATCAAAGTTTATGGGTAGCAGCGTGCCTTACCTCAGGCTCGGGTCAGGCCACAGTGGCTAAGGCATCTCTAACAATAAGAATTATTTTCTGCCAGTATTTCCTTTTTTCCTTGTTTTTTTTTATTAGGTAAACTACAGTGCTACCAACCTAATAACGATCGGCAATCTTCGTTTTTCTATGACACACGAGTGAAAATATTGTCAGTTGCAAGTGCAAGCATGATAGCGAATAGCAATATTAAGAAGCTGGGAATACTGTAACTAAATATTTAGGGTGATGGAACCAGTAATGGACAAGGCACCAATAATGGACCCTTGATCCTTATACAGAAGATAAGGCTTATTCATTTGTTTTGCAACAATCAATTTTGGACCGTATCAAGTTTTGAATTAAGAGTGAAGTGTCCATGTCAGCTAAATGTGTCCGTTATTGGTTCCGTCACCCTATGTCGACGTTGTTAGTCTGTATTGTTCAAATCCCGGTATAGGCAGATATTAATTTGTGTGATATCTAAGCGCGAGTATTTTCTCTTAGTTTTGGATATTGTCTATGTATAAGATGTTTGAATCTTGGATGTTTTGTAATAGTAGTTTATGTGGCTGGTGCATAATAAGATCACACGAGTGTTTTAATGCCTAATTATGTATAGCCACATACATAACTTTATCTACATGCATATCATAAGTTTTCTATAATATGTTCAGATATGGCCTGTATTTTTATTAAGTTAATGTTACTGTTAACTTGTGTGTAGTACCAAAGCTTAAAAAAAAACAAATTATAAAAAACAATCTTTATTTATAATGTACAGATATGGCTTGCATTTTCAAGTTAGTGGTGTGGTACAGTATTACCGATAATTTAATGTTTAGGGACCGACACTTTAATGTAAACATTACGATGCACTATACTTTAATGTAAACATTAAGATGCAACCACAGATACAGGTTTCTTAATATAGGCGATTTGCTTATCGCTTCTGAACATATTGTAGGGAAGTTATGATATGGATGTAGATAAACTTAGTTAGAGACTTGGTCAATTTGTTTGACATTTTCCCCTGACGTTTTTATTTTTATTTATTTATATATTTATTTTAAGTAATGCATTACATTCACAGAATTCTCAGTACGCATCTAGATTATTGGTAGAGTGAGATCTATTATTTCATTTAACTATTGTTTTATGTTGGCAATACGACCAGACCGTTTCCATACATTTAAAATTCATAAATTCCGTTCTCCGGATAATCGGTAGTTTTGGATATAACTATGTGTACCTGTGAATAAACATAACATACGTTCCATTCCGACAAATTTCGGATTTCATTCCATCAATATCGTCTATATCTTTTCTTTACTTAGTATAAAAAGTAGTGGCTCCCGCTGTCTGTTCGCTTGGATCTTTTTAACTACTGAACGGATTCTAATGTAGTTTTTAGCAGTAGATAGACTGATTCAAGAGGAAGGTTTACATGTATAATAAGTTCTGGATTATGTACGGGTGTTACAGAAAACTCACATAAACCGAAGCGAAGCGAGGGCGGGTCACTAGTTATTAATAAATTTAGCCTTACTACTGTTGTGGTCAACTTGGCAGTCCAAAGACACCAGCAATTAAAGGAATGCAGTTGGTAATTAAAGCAATTGATTAACCCAAATAATGTCAGTAAAAAAATGCAAAGACTGTACTTAAATACACTTTTATATTTATTTATCGTTTATTTAGAAAACCAACAGCCATACATTTTAAAGTAAGTATTAGAATAATTGGTAACTTAACATAGGAGAATAATAGGTTTCTCTATAATTTACAGTACATTAGTAACTGAGTGAAGGAACTAAATTAAGAAACAAAAATACAGTAGATATTGACTCATAAAAGTCTATAGAATAAGATAATGACGTGACTATAAACGTGTGAGCCATGTATGTGTGTTTGTGTATGTGTGTGTGTTTGTAAGTGTGAGTTTTTGTGTGTGTCTGTAAGTGTGAGTGTGTGAGTGTGTGTATTCATGTCTCATACTCTGAAATTAGGGCATTGTTTATTTTAGAAGCGGGTTGACAGTGATGCATGTCAACCCTATGGAAGAAAAGTAATTTGAAAAAGGAACTGTGTAAATGGACCTGTGTAGTAGCAAAAACCTATACAGCCTCTCTGTAGGAAGATTATGAAAAAGAAAGTAATATGAAAAACTTTTATAAGGTTTACTATCAAGTTTCCTAATAGTTGACATGAAAAGTAGAGTGTTTAAGTCGTGTGAAAGTCACTGTTTATTTCACACTCTTATATATTAGCGCTCAAGCATTGCGAAATATATCTCATGTGAAATAGATGCCATTCATCCCAATAATAGTTAAGTTAAAAATCTACTATAATTGGTGCTTTATAAACTAGCTATAGCAAGTTATATCGTTGTAAGTCACACCAGGGGCTCTAATATGGCTGCGGTTATTGCGTGACAAAGTTTGGATAAGGCATCCGTCACCTTCTGACACGTAAATAAGTACGAGAGGGACGGATGCTTTATCCACATTTGTCATGCGATATAGACGCAGCCATACTAGGCCTGCTGGCTACAATTACTTAAGTATTAGGCAACTTTTAAAACGTTACTAAAGTGAGTAAACAATAAACATGTTCTTTACTTGTACCATTGTTGCACATAACGCACGGTGAGAACCAAAGTGACCTAATTCAAAATTTTGGTAAATTGAGTTAAATATGTAAAATGACTTAAAAAAGGATGTTCTTTTGTTTACTCAATCAAAAACTGACGAAATTGGGCCAGAAAGGTAGAAACGTAGACTTTGGGTCTCTTTCATTTCCGTGCGCCCCGCCCCTCTCGCCATTGCAATAATGACGAATTTAGTATTGCGTCAGAAGTGCACGTAATTAAAAAAAAGCAGCGACTAAACTTAGTGCGTCGTTACATCACGTGTAATAAGGTAAGCTCTATGAATGGATTTAAGTCTTAAAGTGACCGATGTCCTTTTTGAGTCATTCTATCATTTAAATTTATGCTGTTCGGTCTGACTTAAAACTAGTTGAGTCATTTTTACATTTTAAGCTGTGCCTAAACCAATGACTCTTTGGTCTTGAAGTGACCTAATTCAAAATAGGTCATTGGTAATTTATGTCAATTTTAATGCTAAAGTGACTTATCTTTGGAAGGTTTTTTTGGGCAGATATTAACTTTAGTAAATTTAATATTTAAAATATTAAAAACAAATAGAATTGGTTAAGGAATGCGTAAGGAACACATAGAAGTTGTTTTTTTTCCTTAAGCTCTTTATTTCGGGAAGTTATGATAATAATTAAGTAGAAACTTCCTAAATCGTAAACACATCTTGTTGATTTCCCAAAAAGTTTGATTTTCGTATTAGGTCACTTTCGTTCTCACCGTGCGATAAATACACTTATTTGGCATAATAAACTAGCTATAGCTAGTTATATCGTTGTAAGTCACACCAGGCCACATTACTTGTGACTTGGCCAACTTACGTGCAGCCACTAACGGCCTCTAACTTGCCAATTGTGTGCCGGCTTTATAGCCTTACACTGTGACAAACGTCTACATCCTCCGCAGCGGCTCCGTCTGTTTGGCACTATTTAGACTGTCCCAAACTTATGTGGCATTAGATACGTATAGCTTTGTAGCTAAAATATGTATGTATTTGAAGTAATGCATACATTTACATAATTCTTGGTATGTATTTGGCATTAGCTTAATGCTTTTTCGACGAATATTGACATTTCAAAAAGTCCAATTATGATTCAATTTTAAATAGTACTCTAGCTGTCCGCGCCCGGCGCCGCCCGGCTGTAATTTTTTTTCATAAAATCCTTATGAAATATACTTAAGTCCTATTCTCAGATCTACTGAATATACACACACAATTTCATAAGAATCGGCCAAGCCGTTTCGGAGGAGTTTTGTTACAAACACTGTGATACGAGAATTTTGTATATTTTTTTATACAAATCTTATGAAATATACTTTTTTTACGTCCTATTCTCAGACCTACTGAATACACACGAAATTTCATAAGAATCGGTCACGGAGTTTTATTACCAACACTGTAACACGAGAATTTTATACATAAGAAGATATACTTGGAAAAGCCGAATAATTTTGTTTATCATAAAAATTGTATGGCGTACTGTTGTGTATCAAATACTTCTTATAGATCAACTAATTAGTAAACTATGAACTATTGTTAGACATAAAGATTATTAACGGCATTTATGAATTTTAAATGTATGGAAAAGGTCTGGTGGTATTTTTAACATAATTTAAAGTTTGCCGAACGGCAAGCTAAATCTTGCATATTATTATAGTATACAAGTTCATGCTTAAAGATATTACGCAATACAGAATTATATGTCAAAGAATGGAAAACAAAACTTAGAACATAAGTACATGTTAGAACATCAATATTGTAAGGTTTACCCTATAAACTTCTGCCTTACGTAATCATGGCTAACCTATAAAGGTATTACGTAAGGGTTAGGTAATAATTTATCACACGTAGGCCCAGACAGGCCGGCAAGGCTGCGTGCGTGCCAATCACTGCCAGACCAATAATAATGGCTGTTGAAAATGTACCCGCAAGTATATTAAAGTTTTATTATGTAAACATCATTGGTATTAATACAATTTAAAATAAGTTATTGTTCAACATTCAAAATAGTTATTTAATAATTGGCCACATAAGGGCTCTTTTACACAACGTTAATATGGAGTGAATCGCTCTTCAGACAAGATCATCCTCGCGGAGAAGAAGCGTAGCACAAAGATAAAGATAAAGATAAAGATAAAGAGACATTTATTCGCAACAATACAAAATCACACTACATAGACACAAAAAGAACAACTTCATCACAAGGTATTTTTTTCAATATTACAATAAAATAATTACTTAATAAAAAAGTAATAAGTTGCAATGTAATCAAGTAATAAATAATAATTATTTAAACTAGCACAGATAATATCATTACAAATGATAATATGTTAATTCACTATTGTACCATTTTTTTATCGTTGACAATCTTACTGGAACATTGTTTTTTATCTATAAACCTTTGTGTTTATTCAAGGTATAAGATATCTTCATTCCAAATTTCATCCAAATCCGTCCAGCCATTTTAGCGTGAAGAAAAAACATACTAATTTACACACAAACTTTCGCATTAATAATACCTATTTAGTATTATTTGTGATTTCGCAATCAGATTTGCTTTTGACATAACAATTAGTCACTCGAGTTTCATAGAAACTGTCCTGAAATCTTTCTGAAACTGTCCTGAAAGATTCTCGAGGTGAAGTAGTGATCTTAATAATAAAATTAATTAACCATAGTATTTTTTGATTTAGACTGGCGTTCAGAATAAACGGGTAGTAGCTGTAAAGAATTCAAAAATAACATAACCCCTTTATTAAAAACATTATCATTTGTATTACACACCTAATATTATAACACAGAAGTCAGAAGAAATTAAGCTGTAGTTTATTTTATTAACTATTCTTATTGTATTTGTAATTGTAACAAAAAAGAGAACAGAATTAAGAAGTTTATACGTTCCTAAAGCTAATGAAAACTGGCCGCTAAAGAAACATTTGAGTCCCGCTTTAGCGTTACCTAACAAAATATTATATAACATAACAAATAATGCGCTCGTTTACTATCTCCAGGCCATAAAAAGAGCTTTATTTTCGAAATATCATGATAGAACCTAAGCTCTACCTATTCTCATTCAAAGTAAATGCTATTTGTTATATTACACCACATTTTTATTACTTAACGCAAAAACGGCGAGGTTCAAACGCTCCGCCAAACCCAGAAAATTATTTATCAAAAAAAAGCAATCATTTTAAATACTATACGTGCGAAACGCGCTATTTTCTGGGTAATACGTAGACATACCTAACGCACCTTAATTTTTGCAAAATACATTGGAGCAAGGATGGTCACTTCACAAGGTATTTATTACTGTATTACCTTGTAATGTTACTTTTAAATATTACCGTATTTTATGATTGGAAAAAATGACCTTCTCCTGGAGTTTCTTGCGGCGCTTCTTCTCCGCAATGATGGTCTTGTCCGAAGCGCTAATAGATTCACTCCATGTTACCGACGTGTAAAAGACCCCTCATGTGGCCAATTTACTGAATAAATATATTGAATTTTGAATTTTTGAATTTCACACTTGAGTAACCACCTCAGTGGGGCTAGACAAGTTGCCATCGAATAAGAATGCTAGCGTTAGGTGATCACCTGTGATGACACTGACTCAGTTGACAGTTTCTTCGCATAGTTACCGCCCTTGGATACCGACGTTTATATTGTGAAAGTGCTCGTGTTGAATTCGACCTGTCAAGATAGTACCGCGTAACGACCGTAGTTGTCAAAACTATCACTATTTGATTAGCACGAGTGATAGTGATCACTTTACAGCGTGTCACGTCTCATATCTTACGTCAATTCCGTACATTTTTCAAAGCGACAGGTGATCACCTAACGCTACGTTTGTATTCAATAGCAACTTGTCTAGCCCCGCTAAATAATTCAATGAATTCTGAGGGAAATATCTGGTTCGTTCCTAGAAACTCCTTATAATATGAAACGAATCGTAATGTGTAGACATAATACATATTACAGTCTCTATTTTACTCGGAGTAAACCTTATTGCGTTTGATATGTTATCGTATTCTCGTAAGGCCCACCATACTACAAACGGGGATATTTATGTAAGTGGGACTTTGAACCTACCATCAAGGCAATAAAGTTCAATTACGTTTGTTCGATAATGCCATTTTCAATTTATGAAGATAGGAAAATAAACCTTATTGTTATAGAAACACAGTTCAAATTAAATTGCCTTGATCCTATTGCACACTGGGCCGTACGAGGGTATGGGTAGTCAACGTTTTGATAGCTCTTATTTACTTGACGATAAATACAAATTTATCCAACAAAATACGATGGCTATATATACCTAGACATGAATAAAGAAAAAAAGCTTCGTAAACCTATTTTTCGTTAAAAACAACATGTAATCAAAATTATTTATTAGACGTAGTTTTTTTGTGTTTCATTCGTAAAGCAAATACATACACATACATACATAAACTCAGGCCTTCGTTCCCAGAGTGGGGTAGGCAGAGCTACAAAATTACCTACAACTCTAAATGCTTGTGGATAATTCTGTAACCACATTTTGCACAATTAGGCTAAGATGTTTACCAGCGTATTAGTGACAGGTTGCAAGCCCATCGCCTAACAGTACTACAAGCCTTTATTCCTTTAGTCGCCTCTTACGCCATCCACGGCAAAGACATGGAGTGGCACTATTCTAACCCGGTATCTACACGGGAAAGCGAATATACGATATAAAACTGGCCAAGTGCGATTCGCACTCGCGCACGAAGGGTTCCGTACCATTATCTATAAAAAATCACGTTTGTTGTATGGGAGCCGGGAAGAGGGAGCGGGTTTTATTCTATTTGTATTTGTTGTTATAGCGGCAACTGAAATACATCATCTGTGAAAATTTCAACTGTCTAGCTATCACGGTTCATGAGATACAGCCTGGTGACAGACAGATAGACGGACAGCGGAGTCTTAGTAATAGGGACCCGTTTTTACCCTTTGCGTACGGAACCCTAAAAAGCAAATAAAACATAACATAACTTGCAATTTACAATATTATCAATGTCAAACTTAGTCTTTTCACTTCTAAAACTTATATTTACTTAAAACTAAAACGCTAAGTGGAAGTAAGACTCGCGCACCACAGGTTCCGTAATTAATCACAAACTGTTATCACTTGTTTAATGGTAAACAACTTTATCCGCTACTCATTTTCCTGGGCTTCCATCACTTGCTTCAAAATGAATGAACTAAATCTAGGCTATAAAAATAAAATACAACATCAAATTTAAAAATGGCCCTTGCGGCATTGTACAGCCAACAGCATAAATAAGTGATCATTTATGTATCTTGTCGCTTTCAATCCTTACACAATTTTGTATGACATTTCAAACACGACGTTAAAGTGACGAGGTACATAAATGATCACTTCTTTATGCTGTTGACTGTACCAAATATTAGTAAATAACTACTCATTTTCATGGGCTTCCGAAACAC
This sequence comes from Acleris literana, assembly GCA_946894065.1. NCBI lineage: Eukaryota > Metazoa > Arthropoda > Insecta > Lepidoptera > Tortricidae > Acleris > Acleris literana. The sequence continues at coordinate 3,156,414 of OX335677.1, forward strand.
TTACTTCAAGATAATGAATGAACTAAATCTAGGGTATAAAAATAAACTAAAACATCAAATCTAAGAATGGCCCTGGCGGCATTGTAACAAAGATTAGTAATTAACTACTCAAGATTAGTTTTAACCTCAATGTTGATTTCCGGTGTGGAGAAAAGGGGAGCCCTTTGTTTCCCATAATTTTATTGGTCATAATGTCATTGTAGACATAATTATTGATAGTCATATTTTTTTATATCGCTGAAACTGTACACTTTTCAGAAGTTCTGAAATATCTAACGTGTAGACAAGGCTAGGTTAGGTTAGGTTTGATTTATAAAAATGCTGAAAAAGTAACAGTTTCTTTAAAAAATACGTTATGACTTGCGATGATTATGACCTAAAGCACATTATGACTAAAAATAATTATGGCAGTCAATATAGACCCGGAGAAAAGACAACCAGTAAAATTACTAGCATAATATATACAATCTTACCTCTAGTCCTCAGGGGTAGCAGTTGTTGTCTAGAAAATGCAAATGTCTAGGCTCTCATATCCCACTTACAATTTGGTATTTGTGCCCGCTTGCAATCTCTAGGTATTTATGCGATAAAAAACGCGACCGTCCGTCACTCAAGCCTCTTACCACGAACTTTATGCCAAATCACCGCGCCCAATACACCTGAAATTACTTCCATTGTAAAACCTAAAACGTACAGGTTATTTCTTCGGATTTAGGCGGATTAACATAGACCCGTAATGAAGCGATGAAACTCAGTTTGTTATAAACCTAATTTAGTTTGGCCTAATAGCTTTTCGTTTATTTTTGCGGAGTTGTTAATGTCTGATGGTTGTTTTAGCAGTACGGTTAATATCGGTCTCACGCGATACCAGAATTTGGGTGTCGGGCATTTAATTGAGACGTGAGATGGGTTTTTTGGTTGCCGTTTTGGCATTTGTGAATATAATTAACAGTGACAGGTTTAAAAAGAAACCTGAATCATTTGGAATTTATCTAGTTGATTTAAATAAAAAACAAGATGGCAAATGTAAAGGTATTTTATGCTTCAGACCTCACATAATACCACCGGACGGACTACGGAATCCCTAATCGTCATTTGTCCTAAAATTTTTTTTGTCCGAATTTTCGTTTTTCCTAAAGCAATTTTCGCCTGAATTTTAAAACTTTTTAGTGGTATACAATTCTAACCTAACCTAACCGTCCAAGTATTTTTGGAAAACTTATTTGTCGTCTTACTCAACTGCAAACTAGTTTAGGCCAAATAAAAAATCGGATATACGATGCTTTAGGACTTTTTTAATTCCGAGGGACATCCTACCTGGATCTACATTTTGTATTTATTAATTCAACTTGCATTGATATCGTAATGTTATCGTTATAACAGTTCTTATTCACTTGACAGTAAGATTAGAGCCGTCTTAACGTCAAGAATGCCATTACAACAATGATATTTTTATTTAGATACGTTATGCTCATACTAAACGCATTCGAAAACCGTCGCCAATTACTGACAGTTGCTACGTTGCCATATTTCTACAGACAAAGACGGCAATTCGTAGCGAACGCTATTGTTAGAAATAAATAAATAGTTGTTTAAAGTTGCGTACCCGAATGACGCGGCGTGCCCGCTCATGGCTGCCATATAGCTACCCGTCTTTATCGCACTCATGCGATATCTAATCGTGTATCTTATGTTTCACAGGTGACAGTGACGCTACCGGTGCAAAATTGCAAATTAAACAAAGTACGGCGATGTAAAACAAAATGTAAAAAATATTTACGGTACTTACGAATGAAATGAGACATCCTTTCTTCCTTTTATAGTTACAGTATGATTACGGCAGCCTCGAAAAACATAAGATGGCATTTTTTATGACTTATATTTGTTGCAATTCGGTAATAAAACTTTACTGTTTTTGACGCGTGCGTGTTAGCGGCCACGGCGCGACTGAACGATAGTAAGGCAATTACCTTCCTTTTTTAGGAACGCTTTTGCGCGCAGATGACGTATCTTAATATAAAATATCATTGCATTACAATATAAAAGCAAGCTGAGCTAAACCAAAAAAAGTGTTCTGTACAATGATATTATTCTTTTTCATATCTTTTAAGAGTCTAAATAACAATTGAGTTAATTTTCTTACTTTCAGCAACAAAAGTAGATTTAATTAACATTACTTTATTGTTTTACTTTAGGAAAAATAAGGTTGACTAACTAACTAAGTTGGTAAGTAACATTATTAAACTTTCTTACACTTAAGCAAATTTCTATTCAACGTTGGCGTATTGTTTTGTTACTCAAATAATAGCAATGTGCTTGTTTGTTGTCTTTAATTAACCAGGTTTTTGCGGATTGTTCCACGAAACACGGTTACGAGCTCACAAAGCAAAAGTTAGCAAACTACTTCTTTGAGATCTTTCTGTAGACGGCTTTATTCAGGAAAATTGTTTGGAATACGTTTTTGTCTTGGGGAAATTTTACTTTGGCAAGTTAAAGATAGTTATATAAAATAACTAGCGTCTCCTCGCTATGGTGCGGCTTAAAAAAATAGTCTATATAGAAAATCTGTATACAAAAAAAATAAATGGTGAAAGGTTTTTTTAATAGTTTCCATGGTTTCGGATAAGGACAAACTTACAAAATTGGTACTCGCTCTTTATAATTAGTAGTATTGATATTGGACATTTTTCTACTAATATTACTATCCTAATTTATACTAAATCAAGAAATGTAAAAGTTTGTAATAATGCTTGGATATTTGTATCTGAATCACACGTAAATGATTGAAAACTGTAATATTAATGTCTTTTGTACCTTAACCACTAAACGTGAACAAAATAAGGCAAAACAAGTTTTTTGACTATTTGATTTCATAGTTATTTCAGTATATTTTGAGAAAGAATATTTTTTATAATTAGATTACGATACAATTACCATTTTAGATTTTATCTTCAAAGGGTTGTTAAATTTATTTTACCAAACCTGCCTGTGAACCAGGCTTAAAATACTTTTTTAATCTAAAGAAGTCTCAGAGTAGCAGCCGTGTTTTGTTTTTCTCGAAAGTTCTGCCGCAAGAAAAATATGATTAGTTGTGAAAGACTTTTTGCCCCAGCTCTAGGTCCTGGCATTTGAAGAGAATAAGTGGTTGTCTCGCAAAAATCCAAGGCTTCAGGCGTTTTTAATGAAGTATATTGTTGAACGAGTTTTGTGACACTAAGTAACTTTGGAATGACGTATGTTCATAAGGTCCATTTTACTTCAAAGACACATTATTTTTAAAAGAGTTTATTTCACTTTGTCTATTAGTTCGTCTCTATTCCGCCTAACATGGGAACCCGTTGTTTTCCATTATATTTATTGATTATTATGTCATTGTCGACTTATTAATATCGAATCGAATTATTGATAGTCGTAATTTTTAAATCGCTGGAACCGTAAAGTTTTTGGAATTTTAAAATGTCTAACGCATAGACTAGGTTAAGTTAGGTTTGATTTACTTATTAAAAAAACTGAAAACAACAACCTCCTTTGATTTCGTTCTTGGCCACTCTTACGTTGCTTTTGTTGATCTAAATAATTATGATCGATTCAGATATCAATCAATGCTCACTTTCTCAGCAACCTTCAGAAATAAAATACAGGGATCTCGGGGTTTATGCCCACTTAGTATTAATTGATTATTTAATTTATTAGTGCGCTTTTATTTGCATAAATAATTAAAATACAATAAAATTGAATATCGAGGTTTATTTATTCACAATTATTTATTTATTTAATTGCATTTTGCACAAAAGAGACTTACTTCTAAGTACAACTCTGTTAGGGTATTGCAACGCGTAATTTAAACAACATAACATTATACAACAACCCGCCCCAACATCACCAACGCCGTCATCTTGGTGGTGGGTCTCTGAGATACTTATCCCATACTGTCAGAACCTAAATCACATAATGACTAAAACTAATTATAGTAGATAATATACACCCGCCTGAAGGCTGAGTTTCAAAGGTCGATAGCCCTCATGCTTGTAGCAATCCACTGACGGGTATTTTAACATTTTTATCCTGGATTAATGGATTTTTCCCAAGGGAATAGTGAGAAACAACTTCTACGTGGATGGAGAAGCGGGCAATAACTAGTTATATATGCGTTTCTAATAGCTATAACAACAAAAAGCAAGCTTTAAAAAACCCGACGGTTGATGCTAAGCAAATATAAATCATTATAAATCCTAAATGATCGTTCAGAATGAAAAATGATGAATGAAACCTAAAGATGATTTTTAACTATACTACTACACTACTATACTATTCAATGATACCCCATTTGTCATAGTTCGTCGACTTTCTTTTTTTTCTTTTTTACAATATGGCTTCTAGCTTCCGCTATATTTAATTTTAATTACTATCATATCTTAAGTGACACTCAAAAGATTAAGACAAATCGATTGCCATAAGAATCATCAAAATCGGTCCAAGCGTTAAGTTTCTAGAGCGCCATAAAGGAACAAACATACATCTTCCGCAGTCGGGTAATTAAAGGCAAACAAGCAGAAGAGTCACCCGATGGTAAACGGTCATCACAGTTTCAATACGTCAGCAATACCATAGCAACAGGCATCGCATCTTATTCCTCAGGATTACCAGCCTTAGGATTTCAATCTTGAGATCACAAATATCCACGGGCCTCATCCCCCTTAACAATCGGCTAGCTTGTGTGTTAATTTTCTACATACATACCGTCACGCCTTCATCCCAGAGTGGGGTAGGCAGAGCTACAGAATTACCAACAACTCTAACAACTTGTTGTTAATTCTATAACCACATTTTGCATAAACAGGCTAAGATGTTTACCAATGTATACTAGTGACAGGTTGCAAGCCCATCGCTAACATTACTATAAGCTTTTGATCCCTTCGTCGCTTCTTACGACTTCCACAGGAAGACATGGAGTGGCACTATTCTAAGCCGGCAACCACACGGCTCTATACTAAAAAAACTAGTATCTGGTTATTTCACATTTCTATTAGAAAACTCACGTGTGATTATCAGCGAGTTCAATCAGCAAACAGTTCCAACATAAAACAAGAACCACTTAAACTAAAAAGGTCGTTAATCCGCTTACCGTTGCCAGGTGATAATCAATTTGGTCACGCGACCGGCATACACGGAAATTTCACGGACTTACGGACATAATCGATTAAAGTATTGAAACTAACACGGGCACGGATTTTTCTTTCTATCGAGTTAGTAACGTTAACATAACGTCATCGAGAAAATTTATGTGACGATAAGAATCAACGCCCTTGAACGTTGACCTTGACGGTGACTTTCGTAAAAGAGTAGTAATGGTCTAAGATCCGAATAGGAGACGACCTTCACCGGGCTGCTTATTCGATAATGAAAATGAAATGAAATGAAAATAGTTTATTCCGGAAAACAGGTTCCATAAAAAGACAAAAAATACACAATTTAAACTTAACTAAGAAACTATAATGTAAAGAAACTAAACCACTATATAGGCGGCGCCACGGGTCACCCGGATCCCGCGATGACAGGCTTATGGTAGCCCCTCCAACGCTCGTGAAGCGGGCTCGCGTCCCACTCCCTTACCGCCGAAAGCAGAGTGTTGGAGGAGGTGTAGATGGCCCTTCTGGCGGTAGCGCTCCTCGCGCGCAGCAGCGCGGGCCAGCCTGGCGCGCGCCCCTCCGCGAACATGATGCTTGCGCTGCACATTGCATAATAGTACATTGTTGGAGAGGATAGAAAGTACGCGATTTTTGGACGAGTCATATACCTCTAGAGGGCCGAAACGTAGTTGAAGCCCTCTAGTGTACGAGTCCATAAATTGCACTTTCTACCGAGGCAGAAATAGTGCTTTTCACAACTACTGAGAGGAATAAAATAAAATTTTATATTCAAAACTCAAATTTTAATTCATGTTAATGTGACATCACCGCCAATTTTACCATATATCACTTTTTTTTTAATCTGGACCCCTATTCTCGTGGCACTCGCGATTAATAAACTAACATGCGAGATGAAAATGTCAACTCCATATAAAATTGTATTTGCTTCGCCATGTCTCTCATGTAATTTCATCTCTAGTGGTTCGAGATTAAAGTTCAAGTTTGAATTACATTTAAAAAAAAAGAAGTGACATAGTTTTTAGTCTGTGTATCTTTTAGCAAAAAAACACCTAATATTTTACAACACAAAATGGTGTGTTCTGATTGGTCGATTTCAATTTTTCATTTTAAGCAGCTATGACACAAAAATTGATTGATTGATTTTCATTGGTTCTTAAAGTTGGACAACAATGTTCCCGGCCAATCAGCTAACACGCCGACAAAAACATTCTTGGTCTGTCCCTATAAGTGACGTTTTGTGACCCCAAACAAGACCATGTATGGCCATATTTCCGAGCAGTGTTGTGAAAAAAATATTTTATATCAAATTTAATATGCTAAGTAATAATATGGCGAATAGGTTGACTGAAAAATTTCAGTCCAGTCCATATAATTATGATTAAACAAAAATCTGTTTTTTTTTAAATTGCTATAGCTTGTTATATAGACCAATTACATACTAATCGAAAACATAAAGCCTATAGAATATGCAAGCGTTAGGTTTAGTGCAAATTATTAGTACCGACTTACCTTACTTAAAATACCAAAGAAAAATAACGAATATGGAAAGCGGGTATGGACCACTTATCTACCTTATATACTGAACAGTTTCCATAGACATGTCATAGACAAAATGAAAGAAAAACCTGAAGGTATCAAAAATATCACTATGTAGGCACTCATTGATATAGCTCAAATATAATTAAAATAAATAACATGTAATATTTATATACATATTGAAATGGTTTATATAGACTAACGTAACATATATAAGTACTTAAAAATGTATACGTAAATCAATTAAAAATATAAATAAAAATAATGTATGGCGTTTAAAAAAAAAAACAATCAAAAAGTAAATAAATAGCATAAGCATAAGTATTTAATGTTGATATAATATTAATATAATGTTAATAATGTTAATAAATGTTAATGTTAATATAGTTAATAATTTATAGTCAACCAAATTGAACTGATCATAGGGGGCACCCCCCTCCGCACTCCTTAACTAAGCAAAATCTTAAACATGTAAAGATTACTTTAGCTAAGAAAAAGTTTGTATCCAATTATTATTTTTGAAAAATAAACAGAAATTTTAATTTTAATTTTACCTACCTACCCAATAGTTATGACGGGAAAAATAGTTAACCTCCTATTCGGATCACCTACATAATAAAAATGAAATAATGTGTAGAAATGTTTAACTGTTTAAGAGGATTCTTACGAAATACGATAAAAAAAAAACCCTTTAAACCCAGTCCGATTTTTACGGTTTTTAAATATGCTTTAGGTATTGTAAAAAACTAGGTCTGTTCGTTTTCCTTTCCAAGAAAAGGTATCTTGGAAAGAAGAAAAAAACGGAAGCGTGCAAACATAGTTTATTTATATTAATTACAATGTTGTAGCTGTTTGCTTGTTTGCAGTTTTGAAAAATAGAAATCTTGGAAATCGGATTTGATTTATGGGGTGAGAACCGTTATCGCCTGGAGATCAATTTTATGTTTTTTTTGACAGTTTTGCTATTTAAGCGTCGGTTCAAATTCCTCTTAAGGGGTTCGTGTTACGAATTGTATCGTAAAAGTAAACTTTTTCGAATAGTATAGGCGAATCGAAAACGTGACGTATGATTAAAATATTCATGCTGGAGCTACAGTAAGGTAAGTTGTGTTATGGCATTTACACTAATTATTTTCTTGTAAAATTGTTTGATAATGAGCGGGTGTCATGTCATGATATAGTACATAATTATGGTTATTTAATGACACGTTATGCTGTCGACTGTACAAAAATTAACTGATCACTAGGAAAAAACAAACAATTTCAATCTCTATGACTCAACTCCTCTCAATCTCCAGCAACTTAGCAATTTTCGTTTTCGTAGTTTATTGTTAATGTGAAATTGAGTGAATTTCTAATGTATTTCTATGTACTCTGTGCATTTGGTGCATCAATTAAATATGGGTGATGCAATGTTTTTAGATGACATTTAAGAATTTCAGTCGAGTTTATTTTTGGAGAACATTTGTTATTTGTTCTTGTTTGGTCCTCTGATAAGAATCAAAAGGGCATTGGGTAAATTTGTTTGAAGAATATTGTCATATTTTTTTTCAGCGGCCGCTGATGATTTTTACATAGTTATTTAGAGGACCTCTAAATACACATAGATATATATAATTTATGGCGTTACATAATATCGGAGCGCAGATTTTAAAAATTTAAGTATTCAGTTTTTAGTACAAAAGTACGCCCAAATATGAATATTTAAATATCTCGGCTCCGATGCACTTAAGAGTATTACATTACATAACAAAATATGTTTATTTTTAATAATTCTATCATAATTTACCACTTTTCGGAATGGCCACTCACCAAGAAAATGTAAGAATTTTACAAATGACAACACTTTTACCCAAACCCCTTTACACCAAACATTATCTCCGTGTGCGTTATGTCAAAACCTCAACATTAGCATAATACTTACACCTTTCCAACTCAGCAACCAGTAGAAACCGTAAAAATAAAACCGGACATGAGCATCTCGGACCATGATGGCTGTTCACAATCAAAAGCTAATAAATTTACTTCTTAAGTATTAAAACATGATATTTTACATTTATATACATACAATTACATAGTTAGTTGGTGTTAGTATGTGTATATAGTATTTATGATTTTATTGCATTTATATATTGGCTTATCTGTCAAATTCAAATGTCACAATGACAGATAAGGACAAAACATTGTATAGCTGTACCACCGTTATTCAACGTTTATTAATAAGGGGGATAATGTTTTATATCGCAATTTAAATAAACTCAATCGGTCCTACTCTATAAGAAGTGTCCTTCTTTAACAGAGTTAACGCAAATTATAGTTGACGAAAATAATCCGCACCATTTAGACGTAGCGCTTCTAAGACAAATCAGTGCGGATTATATTACATCAACTATACAATTATAGTTTTTTTTAAAGGACCATGCCAGATCCTGGCTCAAAACACTTTAAAAAAAGCCCACGGGTACGAAGGATGTTGATATGACCTGTTTTGTATGATATTTAAATTCACTATTTTATTACTTACACATTTAGGGAACTTATACGAAAAATAGAGCAATCTATTAAGATACTTTGTAATAAGGCAGCTTGCGAGTAACACGTTGTTGCGATTATTTCTAAATATTTTTTTTAGACAAGTTCTTCAGCCATACTAACGCCACAGCATTGTTTTAAATGTTTTCCTACATCAAATAAACCCAATTCTATAATTATCCGTCACAATTTTTCTTAGGCCAAAGTGCATAAAGGATAGCTGGCGTTATCCTTTATGCACAATTAATTTTAAAGTGTTGTTTACAGTTAGGGCTTTTTTCCATGAACATAGAAAGCAAAATTATTTTTTATTAAATTAATTATCTAGGCATGCGACATTTAATGTGGGTAAGCTTACCTATTAAAGTTTAAAAAGACTTTCTTTCTTTCTATATTTATAACGATTCCTTTATCACGTTTGCATAATAACAGAAAAAAAAGTAATCAATTGTATCAAAAGGAAAATGGTGGTTTGTATTCTTCGGGGGAGCATTACTTCGTATTGTTAAATTGGATTCTTTTTTGCGGAATCATTTCTTTAAATAGATTCAAACGTTTGCAACTTCGTTTGCATAGACAATCATACAAAGTTCGTGATCGATCAACAGTAAAAAAATATCAATGGACATCATCGTCATCATCAGCCGCAAGACGTCCACTGCTAGACAAAGGCCTTCCCCAAGGTGTTCCACAACGATCGGTCCTCTGCTGATGTCATCCAGCGGTTTCCCGCGACCTTTATCAGATCGTCAGTCCACCTTCGGGGAGGTCTGTCGACACTTCATCTCCCGGTTCGCGGTCGCCACTTCCTTCCCGCACCACGAACCTTCCCGCTCCAAGGGCCATCGGTTTCATCAATGGACAATCTCACACAGATTGACCTAGTCCCAAAGTAAAGCTTGTACAAAGATAAACATACTTAAACATTCTTAAATAGAAAAATACACACAATTTAGTGGTGGTAGGACCTTGTGCAGGGTCCGTCCGGATCGCTACCACAATCCATTAACCTACCGCCAAGCAGCAGTGTTCGCATTGCTGTGTTCCGGTGTGGGGATAAGACAACCGGTGAAATTACTAGCATAGAGCGATTCCATCTTAGTCCTCAGGGTTGGCAACGCATTTGAAGTCTTAGGATTGCAGTTTTGAGATTGTAGTCTAGCGATTTCAAATGTCTATGGGTCTCAGATCCCACTTGCCATCAGGTGGCCTGAGTGCTCACGTGCCTTCATCTTGCCATAAAAAAAATCCAAACATCCAAGACTCAGGAACAAATACTCGCGTTCGTCTCCACCCGACCATGTGTAACCATAAAAAAAAAGATTACATGTCTCTTATATGTATTTTCGGCAAGGACTTTGTTCTCCTTCCACTCTGTATACACTTGAAGATTACCCCCCCTTTTTGGGTACCTAGTCGTGTAAAAAAGATTTAAACGACTGTAGTCTTTAAATTTGAAGTATATATAAATCCAATTCGAAAGGAAAACACTTGACAAACAAACTTTCCGTCGTCGTTCCACATTTACAAACAAAAGAATGACGTCCGGAAAAATTATATCCCGTCACAATTTTATTACGCTATCACAATACTTCAAAGTATTGCGAGTCGCGAAGAATTTGAGGGGTGGACGTAATTTATTTCTATTTATTTCTACGTGAGCTGTTTTTTAATAATGGCCGAACGTGCTGAAACAGGGCACACAAGTTAAAAACAAATTGGAACAGAACTTCAATAAAATCGGACCGTTTGAGAGTTTCGCGCGAATATTTTCAGTTAAATGAGAAGTTTTAATTGGCTTACGGTAGTTTTTGGATGATTAATTTACTAGCGCACTTGTTACTGTTGGAGTTTCTTGGGGATTTAGTTATTTTATAAGTTGTAATTAATAACCTTGCATATGTATAATGCTTTGTATACATGAAGAGCGATTCTTAAATTTGTAGGGAAATTTTAAGTTAAGTAAGTAAGTAAGTAAACGCTTTATTGCACAAAAAAAATGTACTAAGGCGAACTTATACCTTGCGCAGTTGGTTTGCAGTTTTAATGCAGTTACGTGAACTGCATCAGAACTATCCTCGAACTGCCATTTTGCAGCTGGGTTGCAGTTCAAATGCAGTCCGTCTGTATCCGCCCTTATAAGTAAGGGGGTATGACATGTGTCTTTTCTTTTACAAAAAGTGTATAACAGTTGGGTAGGTATATTGGTTACTCTAATATAATTTATTTTATTGTATATGATTATAATGTAAATTAGTGAGTAACAATAGTAATTTATGTAACTGGAACATAATGAAGAAGTTAGAGCGCGAGCTTGCGAGTACGATGGCATGAATTACAGGCACGAGCACCTTAAGAGCTAATTATGTACTGTTGCATACATAACTTTTTCTACAAGCTTGAAATGATAATGACAAAAATTAACAATCGCTAACTTTTCTTGCATACTTTCCTCGATTTTTCTGCTAACAAATTACTTGTCGGCAAAGTAATTTTCATTATTCCGATTGGCGTTAATAGTATGTGAATGTTATTGTTAAATATTTACAAATTTCATGCTAATTTTAATAGTTAATAAAACATTTCTGTCAATTTATCATACAAGTTGGAATGCCAAACGAAACGCTATTTTGTTGACATCCATATTAAAAGTAACCATGATGGTAACCAAATAATAAATCGATGGATATTAATCATCTATTTTAGTAATTTAATAAAAATCTCAAAATTCATTTTGTTTTTAAAACACGTAATTCTAAGTGTGTTTTATATATTTTGAACGGTTTATTATACAAATTAAGTTATCAAGTGTTCATTAAACGCCAAGACTGATATCCAGAATAACCGTAACCATGGTAATAACAATGCTGTAATTATTATTATAGAACTGTTATTACCATGGCAACGCTCATTATAGAATAGTTTTCACGTTTCGTTTACGCTATAGGTGGTATTGTGGTACCATTAACGATATCAATACTAGTGGTTTATAGTACGCGAGTAGAAAAAGATAATATAACCATTTATTAAGTTATTTTATTTACATCCAACTAAGTACAGAACATTAATACAATTAAAAATTAAAACTGAAAGTATTAAAATTAAAATTAAACTAAGCTACTCAAATATTAAAGATATAAATAATAATCACCACTATAAAAAGAACACCCCCTCTAGCAGGTCCGCTCGCGGCATGGTCCCCATGACACTGGCTGCATTACCTCTCTGGATAGCTAGCCCAATCCTTTGGGAGAGGTAAGCACCAGCTCTAGGATCTCCGGAGGATTCTACGAGCCGAGAGGACAGGGCCTTAATAAAGCTTTTCATATCAGCTGACCAAGGTCCCATGGTTTCCACTGCAAGCGCCACAAATATAGTAACCTATTTGACGGTATTAATATTTTTTACCACAACGCGTAAGCCCATTATTTTAATGCTAAACGGCCGCATAAACCATTGGAACGGTTTATCCCAATTTCCACATAACTTTATCAATAATCGTTTACACCCATAAAAGCCGTATAATAAATAAACACGTGCTAGGGGAGAAGGGGGCACATTACATCTTTTACTTTCAGCTCACCGCCTTTTATTCCATAATTCTCTTTTCAAAACGACCCTGCGTGTCCTCCCCCACTTCCTCATTTGAGATGGGCTTACATGGTTGCACGTTTTACTTGATTACGGTGAAGCGAAATGAAGAATTATGTTTTTTAGTAGTATAATTATGTGTGTTGTTTGGTTCATTTGTTTTTCAGTAAATCAGTCCATAAAATAAATAACAAATAATAATAAATAATAATTAACCAAACATAAAAGGACAGTCTTACACGAACTGACAACAAGTACGATAAGTACATAAATACAGTACAGTTTAAGACTAATTTGATTCAATTTGATTGCTAGCACAAATTTGCCCGTGACTTGTTTAACGCTTGGATGTCCCTATTTAATTACTCTGTAGATAATATAAAGACACCATAATTAACCAACGCGAAAAAACGAGATTATCACACGATCGGATATTAGATCGCTAGCTTCATATCGTCATTGCTTTGAAAAAACCTCGTAACTATCTCATATTTCTAGACGAACAATTTGAAACTTAAACGTGAAGATAATTAAGTTCAAACTCATACATCTCATCAGGTACGAGGTTTTTCTAAAGTAGTAACGATATGCTAACTAGCCTAACTACATCGTCAATATAAAGATACATTTTTTTTATACGTTGGTAAAGCAGCCGCCATGTGTACCAACGTTGCGAGCGGCACATTCAGTGGTTCCGCCGGCCGCATCCGGTTCCTACTCAGGTGTGGCCATTGTTACCTTTGATTATGACGCCATTTTTGATTACGGACCGAAAAAATATTATTTGGTTTAAAAAAAACTATGAAAAAGGTAATTCAATGGTTTTGGAGGGATTAAAACAATGCATGAACAAAGAAGCGAAAAATAACAAAGCCATATACGCTTTTACAGCACTTTTCATTTTACCGATAAAAAAACAAAGTTTTATAACTGAAGTATCTCTAAAAACGGCTTTCTGTTGTACGGTCGATTGAGTGAGTTTTTGTTAAATTATTTGCACAAAAATATAGTTTCTGAGTACAAAAGTAAACTTTGTGCCTAATGGTCAGTGATCGGAATAGGTAGAGTATATTTACCTAAAGTTCGCAAAAGGACATAATATAGAGTGGTTACAACCGGGTGAAATATTAATTTATTTTTATTGAATTCCGGATATCCGGTATTTTTCTGGTACTAGGAAATTTAGTCGCAAGGAAATCTGCAGTTTTTGTCTCTTTTCTACGAAGTTTACGTAAATATGCTCCACCTTTTAATTAGATACTCAAAAGAAATAAGTTACATGCCCCTTTCATCACAAACTAACATAAAATATCCCATTACGTGCGTAAATATTACGTATATTAAAAATACCGGAAATCCGGAATTCAATAAAGATTAATTAATATTTTATCCAGTTGTAACCGCTCTATATTATGTCCTTTTGCAAACTTTAGGTAAATATACTCTACCTATTCCGATCGCTGCTAATGGTATTCTCTAGCCGAGCGGTTGACCTTTGGTCAATGCTGTTAATTATAGTCTTTATTACAAGTACCTAAGTATCGAAACATAAGTAGTTGAATTTTAATAGCTCACTATTTTTAATTAATCGATAGAAGTTTAACCTCAATAAAAAAAAAAGTTTTTTGTTGATCAAAAAAATGACAATATTAAATCTTCTTCATTTAATAACAAACACGTTTATCGTCGACTATCAAATAAAAACTCAACTTTTAAAATTAAAAAATTAAAGTTCTACAAAAATTTCATAATAAAATGGCACATAAAGAGATAAAGCCATTAAAGTATTAATAAACTATTGTCTGTGAAGGTTGATTGCAATGGGGAAACCACCATTAGAGTAAGCAGGTATGTGGTCCCATAAAAACTTTTCTATTACCAATAAATAAGATTTAATGCTCGCGAATTGCTCCCGGTCCCAATCTATCGGCTTCAATCAATCCCTAGTGCTAGTGATGTCTTGTCGATAGCTTTTGTATCGATTAATCAGTAGTGATGTCACGATGGTATCAATTAGTCATTTACTTTTATAAATTATATTGATTATTTAATGAAATCGACTGTTTTCAATAGTTGAAGGTAAATATTGCAATTTAATATTTAAATATTAGCTAAAAGTATAGCGTAAAGATTTTAGTAGGACGGAACTTAATAATAGCCAGTTTTTGGTGACTAAAGCTCAATTTTAGGCCCCATTATTTTTTAATGTTGTAGTGTATATTGACGATGCGTTGCCCAGTTGGTAGCGACCCTGCCTACGAAGCTAGCGGTCCCGGGTTCAATTCCCGGTATGGACAAATTAATGTGTCATGAGCGCGAGTATTTCTGAGTCTTGGATGTTTCCTATGTATTTAAGTATTTGATTTTCTATGTAAGTAATCGTTTATCGTTGTCGAGTAAAAGCCTTGACCTTAGTTTGGGACTAGGACAATTTGTGTGACTTTGTCCTTTTGTATTCGATGGGTCCTACGTAAGTTATGGTAACTTGAAATACGCAACTTTACAGCAGAGCAGTTTAAAGTTGAAAATTGATGCCGTTGATGCATTTTTTAATGGATCCTTTTAAAATTTTGGTACGAATGTCAACAATAATTTAGTGTTTAAACTTATCTTACAAATATTTTAAAAAAGCCCTTGGTTTGGCTGCAATTGTTCTTACGATACTTTTAAGTGGATTAAAGGTTTCGATAAGTATTGTTTGTGATACTAACCATGTTGTACGTCGGAATAGCTTGCGCATAAAATATCGTAAGTACAACAAACCATGACTTACGTGGGAATAATGCTATATAAATGTAAGACATACTACAATGTACTACGGGGAGTTAAACCAAAAATGAATAGAATCTTTAAAAAAATAACTATAATTGTTATTTTAAGATTGATAAGTATTACACATTACAAGTAGATACACATTACTTCAGTTATAAACATTTATTTATAATGACAAAATATTTTGTATTCTTCGGTGAATAGATTATCTCTTTTTGCTAAAGTACCTACTAATAGTATTTTTTGAAATGGTTTTAAATGTTAATAAGCACCGAATTATGCACTAAATGCGCTTAACCTAAGTTTTAATGAGATCAGTTTAACAAAATCCTCACTAATTTTGATGCCACACGAATAGGACATCAAGTCAAGTCAAGTCGGGGTTGGATGATAAAACATGTAATCATATCAGTATTGTTTGACACATAACCTCATATTTCTGCAAACAAGTTATGATTTAAAAAAACGTATAGTTAATAGTTATTTATTCTTAAACAGAATGTAAAAGTAACCATCAAGCGTGCACATCATTGAATATACCTCACGCGACGTTCAAAAGTACGTGATTATGGTGGTGTGTTGAACCTGTTTGGTTTTGTTTTGTTTTATCATTTATATTGACCCCGACTTTATATCCAGAGGAGTTACCGTGACGTACTAAAGCAGTTCAAATTAGGATGAAAGAAAGTGACAAAGCTATAGCAGTTATACAGCTCTGTCCCTTTCTCTCAACCTAAACTGAACTGCTTTAGTATGTCATGGAAACCCCCAGTTCTTAAATCATATCATCATAAATTTAATGAGATCAGTTTAATACCAAAACAAAATCCGCACTTATTTTGAGGTCACACGAATATAAGAACAATAATAAAACAACAATAATCATTAGAAAAACAAATCTTCTAAACAATTCTAGACAAAATAAATGAGTCTTAATTTGTACATTAATCTAATTTGTCGATAAACACTGGTAAACGTTAGGACTTATGTATTTGTACTAATTTATGTTTAATTAATCCGAGTTATCGTGGAACATCGGTTTCTCGATGTATACTGCATTAAAAGTCTTAAAAAAAATCACTTGAGACCTTAAGATTAATCCTGTTACTGCATAAACTTAATAAATCATCATTTGGACTTGACAGAAGTGCGTGGAGCTAACCCCATGTGCTTCTGTCTAATTCACTAGAGAAAATATGTGATATACATGGACTTTTTTCTCTAATAAGTCCTTGGGAGTGTCTATAAATAACGTGACATTGGCAAAATACATTCTAACAGGAGTGAAGGCCATAAATAAAAATTAGAAATCATCAATGTTTGCTTTCGAAATAGACAACCGATTTGAATAAAACGGAGTGCGAGATGATGGATCTGATTTATTTTCAATATAGTCTGTATTTCAACAGCTTTTCCCCAAACCAGAATACCGTACGACATAACACTATGAAAATAACATAAAAAGCGAGCTGTCTCAACATTGGTGAGTTGCCTGATTTTACTAACAGCATAAGCTACCAAACTTAATTTACCTGGTGGTACTACAATATTCCACTTCATTGCAAGTTTTTGTCTATAGTTATCCCTAAGAAAAGCGCCTTATCTACTATTTCCAACCATTTAGAAATATTCCGACCTATACCTCTAAATTCTACCGGTCTAACATTAGGCAAACCTAATATAATTAATTTTCTTAGCATTGAGTAGCAAATTGTTACTAGTAACGGCTTGGTTACGAGCATGCCACTATTAGAGGTATCGTAGCGCAATGTGATAAAAGGCTAAACACTTACCCCCTTACTAGTAAACGTTGAGTAACGGTGGTATAGCTATACAATATTTTGTCCTTATCTGACAAATTCAAATGTCACAATGACAGATAAGGACAAAACATTGTATAGCTATACCACTGTTACTCAACGTTCATTAGTAAGGGGGTTTCAATATAGAGGTGTACTTAAAGAAAAAATCGTACCTCTAAAAACCCAAAATCATACCCAAATCAGCGATGCTAATAAAACCAATAAGTTTACAGACTCTGCTGCAAGTTAGTATCATTAGAACATAATAACATGCTCTTGCGCATGCGGTGCGTTGTAAAGCAAAGCCTCATCATCCTTGTCTTGAGGATCGTCACTGATTTCCTTGTCAATTTCGCTGAATACACTTTTTCAAGTAAGTAGCTATGCATTGACCGGTTATCAGGTCCAAATGGAAGTAGGGATTCTGTAAGAAAAATAAAAATGAAGGAAAAATTTGTAACTGGTAATAGGTAAAATATCGTATGTTTATTTCTCATCCGGAGTAAACTATAGCAAGTAAGATTTACAACAAACAAAATTAATCACAATCCGAAGTATACTATTGTAAGTAATTGTACCACATGTTTTTTTTTACAAAAAACCCGTCGTAAATAACCGTAAGTCATACATACAATAGCTTTTAGATGCTAGGCTCCAACGTAAATGACCGTTAGTAATAGTTACCATATTGTACGCTGGAACCTACAATTAAATAAATATAGAATAAAAAAATAGAAATCTAAATGCACTTACCTGATTTTGTAGATGTATCCGATGCAGTGTCATTTCTACGTCTTTTTTTAATGGGACTTTCTCCTCCTACCGCGTCATCGTTTGAATTACAACTGTTTTTCGTTTCTGGGCTATGGATTTTTCGCATAATCATTTCGTTCTCGACGAAACGTTTGGTACTTTATTAGCATAAATAGACTTTTTGTTAATATTACGTTTCGTATGGAGCATCTAAACCACAAATTTTGTTAATACCCAACTAAAACATGAACACAGCCGCCGCCCCGCGTAGCCGGTCGCAACTGACACATGCGATGCGTAAGCGCGCGCGGCGCTCCCCGCGCCGTCCCGCGTACTTTGTCGCCAAGGTACTTACGATAGAAAACGTCGGAGCCGTTTGAAACATACCACCGTTTACGTTTCTAAAAACTGGTTTAAACTACGAATTTGTTTTTTTTTGTTTTAGATAGATACATGCATTTTTGCTATAAACCGAATTTTGCCATTTTGTGGGTTACGATAACTTACGTAGGACCCATCGATTTATTTATTCTTATTATTAACTTAAAATATTTAGAATAACTGCAGTTTGTCTATTTTTCTAACATTCAATACAATACAATACAAAACACTTTATTGAAACACCACATTCACCAAATAACGAATATACAAGAAAATTAAATAAAGATTACATAGTGAGTGAAGTCTTATCGCTAATTATAACATATTTTATTTTTTATTGCTTTTTCATAATTTATTATTATAATACTATGATAACAGCTTTATTAACATCCAACTAAGTACAGAATTCAACATTAATACAGTTAAAAATGAAAACTAAACGTATTTAAATTAAAATTAAACTAAGCTACTCAAAATATTAAAGATATAAATAATAATCACTACTATAAAAAGAACACCCCCTCTAGCAGGTCCGCTCGCGGCATGGTCCCCATGACACTGGCTGCATTACCTCTCTGGATAGCTAGCCCAATCCTTTGGGAGAGGTAAGCACCAGCTCTAGGATCTCCGGAGGATTCTATGAGCCGGGAGGACAGGGCCTTAATAAAGCTTTTCATATCAGCTGACCAAGGTCCCAAGGTTTCCACTGCTAGCGCCACAAATTAAAAAAAAAAAGATAAAAAAAAAGATAAAAGATGTTTATTCAGTAAGTAGGCCGCACGGGCACTTTTACACGTCAAAAATCTACCAGCGCTTCGCAAGAGACCACTGCTGAGAAGAAACGCCGCAAGAAACTCAACAGTCAGTCGTTTTTTTTTTAAATTACTTATACAATTATAGAACTTAACCTAGCATTATATAAAACAATGAATTTAACATTAAAATATATATATCATGCGTAGTTGAGCAGGAAAATGTGTCAAAACTCAGTATGTTCAGATGAACTCTTAAATAGTAATAATAATAATTATATATATACATATACGAGGGCTGCCTTTTAAGTTCTGTCGTTTGCAAAACTCCCGTGATTATTAAAAAAAAAACTAGTATCATCTTAAAATATTTGAATTTAGAATTCAAAAACAAAAGAATGTCTCGAGATCGGCCGATTCGTTTTAGTACAGCGTCGGTTCAAAGTTGACAAGTCGGTTGTGAGAATGGAAATTTCGAAGGAAAATTTACATGCGATAATATTTTACAACTTTAAAAGGGGTTTAACGCGTCTTCAGTGCTTTGAAGAGCTGACTACGGTTTTTAAAAATGAAGCACCATGCATCCGGACTGTGGAACGTTGGTATTTGGAATTTGAACGTGGTTGCTCTAGTCTTAGTGATAGGCATCGTGAAGGCCGACCAAAAACAGCTGTAACCCAGGAAAACATTGATGCTGTACGGCAACTGATCGTCGAAGATCGCCATGCGACATACCGCGAGATAGAAGCTTCATTAAGCATTTCAGGGACCAGTGTTCAAAATATATTGCATGATCACTTAGGTGTAAAAAAATTGATCTCACGCTGGATATCACATTTACTTAGTGAAGACCAAAAAACGGCTCGCGTTAGATGGTGCCGCAAAACTCTGCGGCAATTCAACCGAGGAGACTCTAAACACGTTTATGACATTATCAGTGGTGACGAATCTTGGATATATGCCTACGATCCGGATTCTAAACAGCAGTCGACTGTTTGGGTGTTTCAAAATGAGCCAAAACCGACCAAAGTAATACGCTCACGGAGCACTTCGAAAAAAATGGTCACCACGTTTGTAGCGAAAAGTGGCCACGTTGCGACCATCGTGCTCGAAGATCGTAAAACAGTTAATGCTGACTGGTATACCACTGTTTGTTTACCAGAAGTTATCGGCGAGTTCCGAAAAAATAACCCAAGACGTCGTATAGTACTGCACCACGATAATGCTAGCTCGCACACCGCCCGGCAGACAATTGCGTTTTTAAAAGAACAAAACGTCGAAAATTTGGATCACCCGCCGTACAGTCCAGACTTAAGCCCTAATGACTTCTTCACTTTTCCAAAAATCAAGCAACGACTTCGTGGTCAACGGTACCGGACGCCTGAAGAAGCGGTTGAGGCATACCAAACGGCCATTTTGGAGACCCCGACTTCGGAATGGAATAAGTGTTTCGAAAACTGGTTCGATCGAATGAAAAAGTGTATTACATATCACGGTGATTACTTTGAAAAACAATAAATACCATTTAACACTTAAATTGTCTTTAGTTTTTTCAAACGACAGAACTTAAAAGGCACCCCTCGTACTTACCCATGACGGTGCAAAACAACCACATAGTTTTGATACATTCTCCTACAGAATAGCAATTTTATTTTTATTTCTTGTATTCAAATTATGTATATCACAATTCTTAACAAAAGAGTCTTGATTTTTAATGACATAAATAATATTCTCATAAATAAATTGTGACGCTACTGTCAAAATACTAATTTCTTTAAATAGTAATCTTAAGGAATCACGGGAGTTTAGGTTATATATGGAACGAATGGCTCTTTTTTGTAACACGAATATAGTCTGTATGTCAGCAGCTTTTTCCCAAACCAGAATACCGTACGACATAACACTATGAAAATAACTATAATAAACTAAGCTTAAATGTATATATTTATTTATTTATTTTTGTACAATTAACACTTACAGTCTAGCCAAACATGTTAATCGCTGGGTGAATGACTCATTATTCTTCATAGTATAAGCGATTTATAGATATATAGATATATTATTACAACTAAAAACACCTTTATAGCTTCTGTAACATTTCCAGTACATTTCCATTAACCGTAAGTAAAGTTCCATTGAAATGTGACAAGCCTATATCGATCGCCGTCTTCAATCAATTTCTCTTGTCAATGCAATCAGTTCCGTCCGGTGATTGATCTCGAGTCTAGTCGCAGGATTATTTGGTACACACGGTGTGTTTGCGTATTGAGTGCTACAGCGATTAAAACAGCGGAGTCTTTGAGAATAATTCTAAGTCCTGGTGAAAATGGGTACAAGTTGACTTAACTCGTAACAAAAAAGGGTATAAACACCAACGGAGTATACCTACTAGACTTAACCCCTTTTTCACTTGATCTTCAGGAGACATACAGTGTGTTACCGGCATGCGGACATTTATTAAAACTGTCGTTATTATGTTGCTTTAGCAATTGTTTGCAAGTATTATCAATTAAAAAATAATTAAAATAACTTCACAATTAATTTTCTTAGATACTGTCCATTTTTAATGTAGCGCATGTGCTGCGTGTTCATCGTGATCACTGTCGCTGTTGCTTAGTACAAGGCATGTCGTGGTACGCGGGCAAATCATAATAATCAAAGTATCCGTCGACTGTCATTTACACTTGGCAAAACTGCTGTGCTTTACATTGCTGGCAATTAAAATTTTGTTAGAAAGTTAACAAAGCCTGAAAATTAGTTTATTAATTAAATAAATCTCATGGTTACGTTACAGATATACGTTATTTTAACCTCCTTTAAAAAAAGCCTGGGTGCTGGTAACACACTGTATACCCTTTTTCACTAGTATCCCTGAATATAGTAATGAATTTATTTACCATCGTCATCATCTTCAGAGCGCACGAGTCGTAATTAACCCTTGTTATTAGTGACCCTGCTTGCTAAGCTAGTGGTACAGGGTTTGATCACCGATAAAGGCGAATATTTGTGTATGTTATGACACGTGCGAGTATTTATTCGTGAATCATGGATTTTTTTAATGTGTTTTGGTGATTCCACGGGCTTTTCAACCGCTGTCAGTCCCTAGCATTAGTATATTAAAGAAATCTGCCATAATATGGTAAAAAAATCGATCAATTGTGACAAGAAAATACGGTTACAGTACATCTTAGTATGAAAATTTGCTGCTTGGTGCAGGTCATTATTAAAATATTTATGACTAGGGACTGACGACGGTTGAAACGCCCGTGGAATCACCCATTTCTATTTATAAGTATAGTAGTATAGTACAATAATGATTTAAGATCAGTTTTTTTCCGTCAAATTAAATTATTGTTTTAGTTATAATAATACTATTTTTTTTAACGATAAAGGATAAAGCAACGGACTAAGTTACATATATTATTTACATTACACAAAGCACAAATCTTTTAAAACCTTTAAATTTTGGGCTTCTATATAATAGTTTACTTATTACGAGAAAAAGTACAAGCTTGTAATAGTTAATAAGGTACAGGATTTAATTGATTTGAAATTAAGTGCTTAGGTACTATTCAATTTATTGTCACACTGCTGTGAAAAAATATTTTAAGGTATAAATAAGTTTTGTATTCTTTTTCCCATATTATTTTAAGAGGTTCGATTCCCGGTATAGGCATATTTGTGATATGAGCGGGAATATTTGTTCCTGAGTCTTGTATGTTTTTATTTTATTACAGGTATATTTTATTGTATTTCTCTATATAAGTAATAATTTATGGATACCGTTATCTAGGATCCAAAGTACAAGTCTAGAGCTTAGTTCGGGACTAGGTCAATTTAAAAATGATTATTATTATTTCTTATTTCATTACACTAAGCTGTTTTAAGCTGTGTCATAGCACTCTCACATCATGAACATGAAACATGAAAATTGCCGACGGTGTCCATGTAACATGGAAAAATTGCTCCTTTCCGTGTCGTTGGCAACGTGGGCTCTACGTACATCATGTGCATGTGTGAGTATTAATACGTAACGTAAACATAAACAGGGATTTGCTGTTTGCTTCTATTTAGGTAAATAGAGATGAAGTTAAATATTGGGTTGGTTGCGTAAAAGGTAAATCTATTGATTTTTAGGGTTCCGTACAATAAATGAAAAAACGGAACCCTTATAGGATCACTCGTGCGTCTGTCTGTCCGTCCGTCTGTCACAGCCAATTTGCTCCGAGACTACTGGACCGATTGAGGTGAAATTTGGTATGCATGTAAATTGATGACCAAAACACAGATGGGCAAAGTCATTTTTTTTTAAATGAGGGACGTTTTCGGGGGACAAATTAGGAAATTAAATTAAAAAGTTTTGCAAACCTTACATTAAGAAATAACTTTAACAAAAAGCAAGTCAAATCGTTATAAATCCTAAATGATCATTCAAAATGAAAAATTATGAAAGAAACCTAAAGATGATTTTTAAACCCGTATTCAATGATACCCCACTTGTCATACTTGGTCGACTTTTTTATTTTTTATTTGCACAATATGGCGTCTCGTACCGCGATATTAAATTTTGATTAGTGTCATATTTTTAGTGACACTCAACAGATTAAGACAAATCGATTGACATAAGAATCATCAAAATCGGACAACGGGTTTAATTTTTATAGTGACACAAAGGAACAAACATACATATACATATATCAATCTTGTCACAACTATGTATACTTAAGCAAAAAGTTCCTTACAAAACATAAATACTATTGTATATGTCACTGGCTGATTCTGTGATAAGTTATGGATTATCTAGTTATGGAAGAACTTTCCAAACATATTTAACAGATATTTATAACTTACAATTAAGATTACGTAAAAATAAATATAGAAACGACTATGATAACCTATTTAACTACTGCAGGATGATTTCTATATTCGATAAAGCTGACCGAGCAATCGTAATAGAGTATAGTAATAAGTTAACTCATTTAATCAAAAAGCAAAGACCGGGAAACTATAACTATCATTATATTACAACATTTCGAATAACCAGAAGTAACAACGAGCACGGTAAAAGAGTGTGGACGCGTGCATTGCCTGGCATCTTAAATAGGTTTCCATGTCAACTTATAAGTCAACTTGAAAATGCAACATGTAAACGGGTAATGATTAAACTGAAACGATATTTACTTAATAAAAAAAATATAATGTTATAATGTTAATAAACTATTCATAAAAAAACGTAGAACTCATGTATACTCTTAACTGATAATATCTATGATTAATTTAAGATTACAAGTTAAGATAAATTAATAATATATTTGTTTTTTGTGTAAGAAATAAACAGAAGTTTTTTTTTTAGGCTGTGAAACACATTACCGTCCTCTTTCGGCAGTCGGGTAAAAAGTAGTATTTTACACAGCTTTACATGAGTTTTAGTTGTTTATGTAAAAAGCGCATGATAAAAAAATTAAAAACAGCCAAAACTAATATTTGTATGATAATACTTATGCTACCTTACAAACATTTAGAGTGTAAAATAAAACAGCGCGGAAGCAATATTCTATCACATTTTAAACGAAAGAAAGAAAATCATTTATTTTGTGCAAAACACAAAACAACAATAATAAAATCAAATTGATTAGAAAATTCATTGTAAATAACTCCTTTTAAAATGGTAGGCAATGGTAGACTTGTTACAATAACTCTATGAAAAGCAAGCTTTAAAAACCCGACTGCATTTTTTATACTGTCGTCGATATACCTACATATATTAATAATTATCATTTTGCCATTGCTGTTATTTCAATTTAACAGTTTAGGTATCCTATATCACCTGGGATGGCGTAAGGATTCTAACGATACCTCACACATCTACATCGGTCAAGGGATTTAGAAGTTATAGTGGAATAAAGAAACTCACATACATACATACAAACATGAACCCTGAAAACATTATACTCCTTTTTTGGGGCAGTCGTGTAAAAAAGGCAAAACTTTTCTATAATGCACGAAATTGGGTGCCAATCAAATTCACTTAACATAGTGTCAGACATTAAGTGCCGTGGCGCTGATTTTCAGGGCATCCAGACGGGGAGAAAACTCTGCTTGAGCTCTATTCTATGACGCGAAACAATATTGCTTTTGACGTGTTATGGTATCGTTTTTAACTAGGCCGCCATTATTTTCAAGTAAATAAGAGCCATCAACGTTGACTATATGATAACAGCGTCGCTATTGCCTAACGCACTCGCAATCGCAATCGGCTTCAAATTGGAACAATTGTTTACATTTTGTATGCAGACTCGCCTTCGGACTGTCAAAATGAAAACGATTGCCATTGCGAGTGCGTTAGGCAATAAGCCCTCAAGAGCGTCGGTGGCCTAGTGGCTTAGAGGGTCGACTCGTGATCGTAAGGTACCGAGTTCGAACCCCCGCGGTCACCATGTACCAATGAGTTTTTCTAACTTAAGTGCATTACCCGATGCTCTTACGGTGAAGGAAAAACATCGTGAGGAAACCTGCACATTCGAACAGCTGAGTGTGTAAGAGGGTAATTGCACAAAAGATCCTAAAGGGTCGAAGTGTATCCGAAAGGGCCCATCTGTAAGATAAGATAAGATAAGATAATAAGCCCTCAGGTTAAAATATTTTTTTGTCGTCGTTGTAGAGAAACCTAGGGCTACGTTTATCGCGTGACAAAGTTTGGATAAGGCATCCGTCACTTTCTGACACGTAAATAAGTACGAGAGTGACGGATGCTTTATCCACATTTGACGCGTGATATAGACGCAGCCATACTAGGCCCGCTTGTCATTTCATATCAGATAAGATAAGATTTACACGATAAATGAATGACAAGTGACAATAATAAGATTTTTATATGTAAAAAAATATTGTAATACGGTACAGACATAAACAAACAGGAGTTCCCAAATTAGACACAGCCTGTATCTACAGTGTGTTATCAGCATGCGGGCATTTATTAAAACTGGCGATAATATGTTGCTTTAGCAATTATTTGCAAGTATTATCAATTAAAAAATAATTAAAATAACTTCACAATCAATATTCTTAGATACATTTTTAATGTAGTGCATGTGCTGCGTGTTCATCGTTATCAGCATCGCTGTTGCTCAGTACAAGGCATGTCGTGGTACGCGGGCAAATCATAATAATCAAAGTATCCGTCGACTGTCATTTACACTTGCTGTAAATGCTGTGTTTTACATTGCTGGCAATTAAATTTTTTTTAGAAAGTTAACAAAGCCTGAAAATTTGTTTATTAATTAAATTAATGTCATGGTTATGTTACATATATACGTTATTTTAACCTCCTTTAAAAAAACCAGGGTGCTGGTAACACACTATATATCGTCGGTGATACTGCAAAACCGCATAACCAACAAATTGATTATAGAGCAAAATAAACCTTAACGTCTTAAAAAAAGGTGCATTTTGCTCCTCATTAAAAATGTTACTTACGCGGTTTTGCAGTTTCACCAACGATAAAATATGTATCAAAATGTATAGTCAGCATGAAAAGTAGCATAAATACATTTGACAATCTTGTTTGACACTGCGTCGAAATGTTAATTTTACTTTTGACACTTTACACAAAATAATAATAATGAGTGTATAGTAAAATAAATTGTTATCATAATGATATTATCTTAGAATATATCTAACTGCCGCACTCAGAGACGTTAATTAAATTTAATGCTTGTTTAGTGGCGTGTTGTCTTATTCTAATGCAAGGAAAGGGACAGCAGAAACTTTAATCAAGCATATATCTAAGACATTTAAAATTAACGTTAAACCAAGAGTAAAGTGGTAAAACTCTTGAATAATGAATCAGCGGTTTTGTAGCACGTGCTACGAAATTCGTAGCACGTGCTACATGAGAGTATTTCTTGCTACGATAACAATGTTTTATTGAATTTTATTACAAGATCATAGATGTTTACGATTAAACCCTAAAATTTTAGTTATAATAGTATCACAAATCTAATTTGTTGTCGCTATGCGTAAAAAATATTTGAATTTAAAAACAAAACTTGTTCTCATTAATACAAATTTAAAAAATTGACAATAAAATTCCAGTAAAATAAAATAACACTATTATTTCTGTTCTCATTCAGTAGGTATTTTATGCCACAATCTTTGCGCTTCATAGTTATTTAATATCTCCAACAAGACGATTCCATAAAAAACCCAGCAATAAATTATAAAAAGGCAACCACAACTTCACGAAAGAATTCGAACTTGAAAAGATTCGAAAAATAAAAGCCATTATTTTTAAAACTCCTATTCCCACTCGCTAGGTATTTTATGCCGCAACCTTTACGCTCCCTAGTAATTAATATCTCCTCAGCGACGTCTCCATAAACAACCCAGCGATACGCATTCACCTGCCTCACTCGCCCGCGGACCGTTGCGCGGAGAGGACGTCCCGCGAGTGCTCATACGTGTTCTGACGTGCTCAACGTGCTTATGGTTTACGTGTTCAACACTTGACTTTACGCTGATGGAATACGTAATCTGTGAGTTTCTTTTAGCTAATGTTTTTCTTAGATTAAGTTTACGATTGTGCGTGTTTTAAGTGAGTTTTTGCGTACGGGATGTTTTTAAAGTAGGGAAGTTAAAGTTACAATGGTTGATTTTTTTAATTAAAAACTGGGTTAACCAATTGAATTTTCTAAAAACCTAGAAGAGTATAAAAAAGAAATTATTAGGCACTTAATTAAAAAAAAAAAACTTAATTGTTCAACAAGACCGTTGATTTAATTGTATTTGTACTTTTTATCATTGCTCAGCTGTCGTAACAATTTTACATTTAAGCAATCGTTTCTAAATAATTTATGCGCGCCAATAGTTAACAGCTAATCTTTAAAAAAAGCAACAACCCGTATATACGATATTAAAATGTTATAAGTGTTGCTCTTTTACATGAAATATTTCTTTGTGAAAATTAACCTTACACATCATCCGCGAATAACGTACAATGAATTATTCTACATAACTTACATTCTATTATACATTGTACCTTATCAACTCTTGTTGTTGGCAAATACAATACTCAATATACTCGGGAATCACATCCCTTGTTCCACAAATCCAATCAGCTGACAAGAACAAAAGACAGTCTTGAAATTGAGAAGTCATCTTTCAAAATAGTCTTTGATGTGATGTCAAAGCGCGTTCACAAATTTGTGATAAATTTGATGAATAATAGTATTGATTTTGGTTAAGAATGGAATCGCAATCTTTCTTTTGTAACGGAAGCCAAAGCAAATTGTGAGTAAATTCTAAGTAATTTCTCAACAATAAGGTATGAAACACAAGCTAGTTGGTAACAATGAATATTATTTTAATACGGTATGAATGGAAAATTGAATCAGCCTGTAGGCTTTTGTGTTTAGTACGGAGAATTTAATGTATCAGGAACCGAAAATATATTTTATGTTTTTTTTTATTTATGAAAATTATATTAGTGTTCCATTTAAAATAAAATCTTATGGTTATATTATTTCTCAAAAGGATTCTTTAGTAAATGCATGAATGAAATAAAAATAAATTTATTTAGCGTTTAAAAAAACATACAAATCATAAGAGTAACACAATTGTCAATTTGCTAAAACAGGTCGCCACTCAGCGTAGTCTTACGAAATAATACCAATGGATATGCCATGACGCTGATTTTCAGTGACGCCTGGCTACCGAGGTGGTTGTTACCTACGATAACCCATCATTTTATCGAATTTCAATTCACCGATTGTACCCTTTCATCGAATTTCATTTCATCAAACGCTATTTTCTGCTGAAACCATGATGTTTTCAGGGTATCTTAAACGTTAATTACGTAGGTTAGGTTAAGTTAGACGAGTGTTGCCCATAATTTCCGAAAATCAAATATTATTGGTTGCTTAATATTTTCCTATCCGAATTTCTCCCAATTACAATTTTTTCCACTTCTAATTAGGTTGAAAAAGTAAGGTAGGTTTAGGTTATGTTAGTTTTGCAGCAGGGCGGAAGGGCTAAATCGCGCAGAGCACTCGGTTAGACATTGTGGCAACCAAAAAAAAAATATTCATAGGTACGGCGAGAAATGCTTTTCGATGAAATGAAAATTCTGCGTAATGATACGTTCGATGAAAGGTGTTTCGATAAAATAATATGTACCCGTTACTTATACATAGTACAGGTTGGTCCAATATTTTTGACGATTAAAAAAGGCTCCCTGAAATCTTCAAATGTTTTATTTTAAATAGAGCCGTGATAAGTAGGAGTAGAAAATAAGAAGTAAAAGGCGTTGTTGTGCTGTTTTATTTATAATTATCATACAAATTTCACTTATTGTTGTATTTAAAATAAATATAGCACTCGTAGGACATTAAAAAATCATAACTACACTTAATTTTAACCATTATTTAGGCCGAACACCTGCTATCATCACAGTAAAATAATTTAAAGGACACAATAATATTTTTTTCACTTCTCATGCTTTTAAAATGTTACTTTAATCTCTGCACATTGGGACTAAAGCTCCTTATTAATCTCTAGGGTTTTTTTTTTAATTTACTTTGTAAACCCCTAAACAACCAATCACGGTGTTTGTGAATGGAGGATTATCGCCATTTTCAGTGATTGTGTATGGACCATTTTTAGGGCGTGGAAATAACCTCAAAATGACAACTGTGAAAAAATATTAAATAAACACGATTAATGATTACGAATATGAATCTATTTAAATATATTCAGGTTAATTTATATTATTAGGCATGGTCCAAATAGTTTTCAAGCTTGTATCTGTTGGCTAAATATGCAAGCATTTATGTCACTTTGTAAAGTGTCACTTTACGAAAAACTGACAACCGCGAAACAAATTTGTCAGAAACTTTGTTACATATTTGATTAAATATTGTAATTTTGTATAGAACGTCCTTTTTTTACCTCGCATTCAAAGTGAAAAGTAGAGTGTTTAACGCGAGACTAAACAACCATAATGACACTCGAACTACAGCCACTCTCACTCGCTCGCTCGCTCGCGTGGCTAAACATCTCTTGTCATTATGGCTTGTTTTAGTCCCTTGTTGAACAATCTACTATTATTGACACTAAGATTTTTAAAACTCGGTTTCATTATTATTTCTCGTAATACCTTGCTTGAAACTAACACGATTTTCACACATAATAAAACTTTATATCAAGACTTAATCGCGTAATAAAATAAAGTAGTTCCGACTATACAAATAGCCGTGGTCACGAAAAAACAATATGTATTTCCCGTCTCGATTTATAGTTTTAATATATTTCTCGTAGGTTTTCCAAAAATACGCCTGTCACCTACCTTATATTTTCCCGATACACAGTTTCTCACTGTATTGGAAATGATTTGGTCAAATAACTTTGTGATAAATGGCTCCTTATCACGTCAATGTGAGTGTGGAAGTGGTGATCACCGTGACAAGGAGTTTCCGAAACATTTAATCTTACCTAATCTTACTAAAACTACAAAATCAAAAATCAAAATCAAAATATTTATTCAGTAAATTGGCCACATACGGGCTCTTTTACACGTCGGTAATATACAGTGAATCTACTAGCGCTTCGGACAAGACCATCATTGCGGAGAAGAAGCGCCGCAAGAAACTCCCTGTATAACAATAGATTAGAGTATTAGTAACTCATTGTAGTTAATTAAGATTAAAGAAAATTGAATTGATAGCCTGTATTTCACTGCGCACCTTCTAGATCAAAACAGTATCAAATCAAAATCCTTGCTAGTTTTGTTTCAAGCTCATAGAAGTTGTATTAAAGTCGATTTGCCAGTGCAATTTGACAAGTGTAAATGACAGTCGACGGATACTTTGATTATTATGATTTGCCCCCGCACCACGACATGCCTTGTACTAAGCAACAGCGATACTGATAACGATGAACACGCAGCACATGCGCTACATTAAAAATGGACAGTATCTAAGAAAATTAATTGTGAAGTTATTTTAATTATTTTTGTAATTGATAATACTTGTTAACAATTGCTAAGGCAACATATTATCGGCAGTTTTAATAAATGCCCGCATGATGGTAACACACTGTATAACAGTAAATACGATACGTCAAAGGCGATATGGTTTTACTGGGCAGAATAGTGACCCAGTGAGCTTTCAGGGTTAGCGTTGAAGCATATAGTTTTTAAGATACGTTGTATAACGTTAAGGCAATTAAGCATAATATGACTATGACAATCAATATAGTGTGATTAAAATGAACTTCTTTTTCTTATTTTGTTTTCTTATACAGGGTGGGCCAAATTTTATTAAAGGCTCAAATTAAACTGCCTCAAAATAGCCCGGAATTGACATAAGCTCTCGACAGATGACCTTAACAATTTTCTTTGATTTTGGGGCTTCTTAATATTCGTGACAAGCATCTTGCCTTGATTTTAAAAAGACGAGTCCATCTTTTAAGGTTGATGTTTCACTAGCTTCTGCCCGCGTCTTCGTCTGCGTAGATTTCGATTATCGTTATTCCCTCGGGAAATTTGAAATTTTCCGGGATAAAAATCCCTATGTGGCCTATGTGTTAATCGAGTGTATAAGCTATCTCTATTCCAAATTTCATCCAAATCCGTCCAGTTGTTGCAGCGTGAAGGAATAACAAACTAACACACACAAAAAGTTTCGCATTTATAATATTAAATAATAGTAGGAAGTAGGATATTAACGGCACTTATTAAATTGCCTCAAAAAGCCTAGAATTGACATAAGCTCCCGACAGATTACCCTTCCACAGGAGCTTAAGTCAATCCTTTACATTTTCTTTGATTTTGGAGCTCTTTAATATTCGTAAAAAGCATCTTGCCTTGATTTTAAAAAGTCTAGAGTCCTTTCAGCTTTTATTTTATCTTCAAAAACTATATTTTAACATATTCGCTATTTGATTCACTCTCTTCATTAGACTTAACGAAGTTAAACCAGGAGCCTCTATTCCATTTTGTACAGTCGACGTCATAAATATGTTTACACTTGTCTATTTAACGTCATGTTTTAACTGCCACATGAAATTGTCATAGCGGATAAAGTGACAAGGTACTTAAGTGTAAACGGGTGCGCCAAAGTTCATATAAAATTGAAACTTCGATTAATGAAACTCCGAAAACTTTTCTCATACTATTTCACATCATAATGATCACTCTTCATACTCTTCATAATATTTTTTAATACTAATGATCGGAACTCATACTCATCTGAACTTATAACGCCAATATTCATGGAACCGTACACTTTTCAGAATTTCTTAAATATCTCACGTGCAGATAAAATTAGGTTAGGTTAGGTTAGATTTATAACAATCCTCAAAAAGTAACAGTTTCTTAAAAAAATGCATTATGAGTTGCGATGATTATGAGTTAAAAAAGTATGAACAAAAAAGTATAAACAAAATTTTTCGAACAAATGATGAGTATAGACACAAATCGTTATTTGTATAAAAAATCTTAAGACCAATTTTATATGAGCCAATATGGACTCAGTGTAAACATATCTTTGACGTCGACTGTACGAGTATATACCCATCTGGTCCAAAACATCAACTAAGTGATTGCGATAAATTATCAAGATGGGGAAACAGTCCAATAACTTTGAAATTTAGATCTTCTAAGACTTTTTAATTAGCTTCATATTTTTTTTCAAAATGAAATAAGCTATTAATAACTTCAACTGGACTATTTTTAACACAAATTAATGAGCATGCTGTATATGAAAATAAAAAATGGCTACAGATTATAGTAAACCTCAATGTTATTTTTTTTGACATACAGGTTGTTTTTTTTACCTATTTGTTAATGTCGGATTGATTGATTTGATTGTTTCATACCGACTTAGATCGTTTTATACTGAGAATGGGTTGCTAATCCAATCGCAATTATTTAAAAGTTTAGTACTTTAAAAAAAAAAACTTTTGTCTTTGTGAAACGAATTTTATTGTGACACAATGGAAGTTTTTTTTTTAAAACTCTAGCTTAGAACCATCTCCATTCAACTTTAAAAAAAACTTCCGCGTTCAAATCAGCCTCTACATTTTTGGAGCTACGATGCCACTGACAGACACACACACGTAAAAAATACATTAAATTTATAATAATACCCTTCATTTTATTTGGGGGTTAAGAAATGATTAATTATGCCCAAGAATAGCGACTGTTCAAGGTATTATTTTAAGTGAAAATTTAATTTAATTTACGACCCAAATAAGTAACCTACATTATTTGTTTCATTATTTGCGACCAAAAGTTAAATTGGGCAATTTGTATTTTAACTAGGTACATTATCTTAATAAGTTTTGTGACGGGTTGCTACCATTATTGATTACAGCAGTTAATTCATTAATGTTTTGCGCATACATAACTATTACTGTCAGAGGGTTTACTTATGTACCTTGTTATAAAGTATTATATTAAAGTATTTAATTTTAATTAATATAACTAGGTACAAAAGTAGACACTTTAAGAGTGTCTTTAAATTTCGTAAACCAACTGTACCGCAGCAAGAAAGTGTACAATATTAATGGAAATAAAAAAATATACTTACACATTTGATTAGCTCATTTGGAAAACCTGTTCAAAATTAATTGTATCAGAAGACAAAAATACTAATCAGGAAAAACTGTATTTTTGGAACTTATGGCCATTAAAAACCATTTTGAGTAAGGCTCACTTAACGTTCCGTTGAAAGATACTTTTGTATATTTTTTTTTCGTATTTTCGTGTTTGACATAACTGGAACATAAAGGTTTTTTTTTCATAAAAGACATAAACGATTCCAAATTTTGCAGAATATTTTGGGAAAAAAACTTAAGTTTAAGACATTTAAATACAGCATGGATAAAAAATTTACAGTATTTTTTTTCAAAATTAAACAATTAATTCAAGGTAAACTTATTATAAAAGCTTTTAATAGAACCGCCTTAAAATCACTTCTGAATTTAAATACTTCCCGAAACGCCCGAACAATGTTGAATGTTGCCGAGCCGTAACTTCAAAGAGGTAAAACCACTATCCCTCGAATAGGCGCAAAGTTTCATCTTTTTGCTGCAAAGTGAAAAGTAAAGTGAGCGAGACAGGGAGAAGTTTGTCGTTTATTTTGGGAACTCTTGTTGGAGAGGGAGGTTTTATTTATTTACTTCGTTTGTCTTGTGAAAGGTTTAGATAGATAGTTAATTTGGAGTGTATAACAGAGATTAATAAAATAATATAGTTTTTATCTTAATTGACCCGTTTCGCCTAGTTGGTAGTGGCCCTGCCGGAGCTAGCGGTTGTTTTTTTATTATTATTTATACGGAAATATTATATTTGATTTATCAGATAAGTACAGCTTTAATTAAATGTAGGTGGAGGTTTTTTTCTTATAGGCACCGAAACAGCTCAACGAATTGAAAAGAAATTTCGAGAGTTTAATACAAGATATTTGACCTTGGAGGTTTGGATTATCACATTACTATTGTGTAATTAAAGAAATCATTTTTTTCAAGGTATAACAAAACTAACTGAAACACAAACTTAAAATACTATAATAATTATAAGCGACAAATGACGCATCTATAA
Source organism: Acleris literana (assembly GCA_946894065.1). Taxonomy (NCBI): domain Eukaryota; kingdom Metazoa; phylum Arthropoda; class Insecta; order Lepidoptera; family Tortricidae; genus Acleris; species Acleris literana. The sequence continues at coordinate 3,191,281 of OX335677.1, forward strand.
AGGTTCATAATGGCTTTGTCTTTTTAACTACAGGATGTTCATTTCTATCTAGTACTTTTAAAATTACATGGTTAGTGTACCTTTTGTTTATAAGCATTATCCTAAACCATCATCAGTTATTTGACTATGTTCTGGCAATAAGCACTTGCGTTTGAGTTAAGACACAATTTAAGTTGGTACAAACAGAATTTCAGCTTGCTATTTGCATTTTCCAGCTTGACGTTTATTACTTCAAAGTAGAATGTTAGCCTACAATTGCAAGGATTCATTCTAATGGTGCACCTAACTCAAGTATTTATGGAGCAATTATATGAAATGTTGAGGCTTTACTTTGTTGGTGACTGAATATTTAAAAAAATTATACTCAGGTTGTATAAAATACCATCGGTGTATGTTATACAGGGTGGCTTATTTAGATCGGTCAGTATGGGAAAGTCTGTAACTATAAGATATACGAAGATCTGTTCTTAGGAACCATGCCATCGATTTTAATAACAAGAAAACCTGCATTCATACTTTTTTTTAAAACTTGTGCTCAGCTCGAAAATCGAACCCGGACATTTTGAAAAATAAAACTAACACTATTAATTAAGCAGTAAACAATACATTTTATTCATTTTAGACATCATGTTTCATAGTTCGATTCCCGAGCTGAGTACAAGTTTTTTTTTAAATGTATGAATGCAGTTTTTCTTGTTATTAAAATCGATGACATGGTTCCTAAGAACTGATCGTCGTATGTCTTATAGTTTCAGACTTTCCCATACTGACCGATCTATATGAGCCATCCTGTATAGTTAGCTTTTTTTTTCATACATTTTTTTACTTTTACTTGAAACTTAACTAGTTTATAGTACGAAATATTACCTACCTAGAACTAATATTACCTACCTGGGTTAACCTTTGAGACATAATCAATATTATGCAAAAAAGGAAAATCATGCTTCTTCAATTTCAATTCAATTTATTTCAATTCAATTTATTGCTCGAAATAATGTTACATGGATCTTAAAAATTAGTTAATACAGTTCATTATTTCGCCTTTAGGGCATGCAATTTGTAGTCATAGGTACACATAATATTAAAGAAAAAAAATAAAATAAGGTACATTAAATCATTATTAAAGTTAAAAAGTCTAACACATCGATCTACATTTCATAAAATAATCGTCAAGTGAGTAAAATGCTCCCTCAATTAATAATTTAGTAAGTTTAGCCAAGAATGCATTGTTTGTCAAATATGTCCATACAATAGGAAGAGAATTATATATTTTGATTGCCATTTGATAACAGTTTCTACGACAGAGTTTTAATTTACATTTCGGAGCTAATAGAGCCCTGTGGGTAGTGGTACGCTTACCCACATTACACTTTTTTGTAAAAAGTTCAGTATTCATTCTAACGAACTTACAAATCTCAAGTATGTAGAGACTCGGAATTGTCAGGAGTTGGAATTTTATAAACAGTGGCTTACATGATTCTCTCCACTTCAATCCCCATATTATCCTTATACACTTTTTCTGAGTCACAAATACCCTCTGCAGGTCCGTTGAGTTCCCCCATAAAGTTATCCCATAACGGAAGTTCGAACAGATGTAACTATGGTAAACCAGCAGAGCAGTTTCTTTACAAGTAATTGACTTGAGTTTTTTCAATGCAAACATAAATCTATTCACTTTTATACAAACTTCATCAATGTGCTTTTTCCAATTTATCTGTTTATCTACATAAATTCCAAGAAATTTTGTGGAAGGAACATTTTCAATTACATTATTTGCGAATTTAATTGTAAGCTCGTCGGTGCTTTCCTTGCTATTCCGAGTTATGAAATTAATTATTTTACTTTTTGATACATTCATATGTAAACCATTATTGACAAGCCAATCTCTAAGAATATCGAGTGTGTCTCGAATGTGAATATGTACTTCATCCATAGTTTTCCCTCTAATGATTACCGTTGTATCGTCCGCAAAGAGCACACATCTCTGCTTAATAAAAGTAGGTAAATCATTAACGTAAATTAAGAAAAGCAGCGGTCCCAATATGCTTCCCTGCGGAACACCAGTACCATTAACGCGTAAAATTGAATCAAAATCCCTAACCATGCCATTGCCTGTCAAATTCTTAGTAATGCGTGTTATTTGTTCTTATATGATTGTTCCTGATGTTTGTGTCGTAATACCTTTTTGTTTTGTTTTAGATATTTAAGTGAGTTTCTAAGTCAGGGTCCCTTCGAAAACCAGCGCCGCAGCTTAAAATAAATTATTTATATTTTATTCTATTCTATTCTATTCTATTCTATTCTATTCCTTATTAATCTCATTATAAATAAATAATTGTCTCAAGCACCTAATACACGCGAGACGCTATTTTTCCTTTACAAATATCACATAGACATAATAATTATTATTACTATAAAAAACGACTACAAAGGAAATTTAGTAATACTACAAAAATATTACCATAACTTCATGTCGCTTGAATAAAGCTACATCGAAAAAACAAACACCCTTTATGATTAAAAATTGTAAGCCCACAATGTTTGTGTTCGACGATTGCGTGGCGGCACGAAATTTTAAACGTAGCCGGAATCAACACGCTGTTTCAAAAACAATTAGCGATCATTATCAGTTCAATGTAATCCAATACAAGGGCACGTCAAATTACAGTCCTTACCTTTGTGACGTATCGGCCGCCATAGTAATTTTCCATTGTTACTTGTAACAATGGTGAGCATAGTCAACCTGTATACCATGTAGAGGATATACAGGGTGAATAGAAAGCTAAATCGCTTTGGTTTTGTGGTTGCTTACGTGTCTACGCATGCACAAATAGATCAGAATCTCAACTATCATTCAAATTGTTGTACCAGGTATTTTTCTATAAGAGAACATAAGAGAAGTTGAATATCGGGAGCAGTGGCGTGCTTTGCAAGGCCTTTGTCCAGCAGTGGACTAATACGGGCTGATAATGGTGATGATCAGAGCTCGGAACAGGCAGTGCCTATTTATCTAAACTTCACGGGAGGACGTAACTAAGAGTTGTTACAACCACCAAAAATAATTATTTCTTATTATTGAATGCGGGATTTCCCGGGATTGACTGTATTACTATAAAGGCTTAATACATTTAACTTTACTTATAAATCAGGGTCGTAAACTGCAGGTAGTAAGTACACGGCTAAAGTGTCGGCTACATCTGTTTTTGTTGAATACATTCTATACAATATTATAATTTTATTTAAATCAACTAAAAAGATCAAATTTCAGGCTTCCGTTTGATTCAATTTGATCTATATTATATTGTTTTATGACTGATTGTTATTTCAAGATGAATAAATAAATAATATACAATATAGCAAGATTTATAAGTAAAGTTAAAAGTATTAAACCTTTAGAATAATACAGTCAATCCCGGGAAATCCCGCATTCAATAATAAGAAATAAATATTTTTGGTGGTTGTAACCACTCTTAGTTACGTCCTCCCGCGAAGTTTAGGTAAATAGGCACTACCTATTCCCAGCTCTGATGACGATTATACTGGCAAATTAAATTGGTCCCTATTGTCCCTATTGTCCCTATTGGTGCTTATTGACACGTAAATCAGATTTAGATTCTCCTTAGTCGACGAAACATGCGATTACAAAAATATACGCACTAAGTTGTTAACAAAGCGCGGATGTGACTGACGCTTATTCATTCGTCGACGAATAACTAACCGGCGAGTTTAAGTTGTTCATTAAAAGCATTATTAAACACTAGTTGTTTCCCGCGACTCCGTTGGCGTAGAAGTAATTTATCGCTCTTCCCTCGGGAACCATAGTTTTTTCCGCGATATAAAGTACCCTATCTGCTATTTCAGACTATAATCTATCATCATCATCATCATCATGTCAGCCGAAAGACGTCCACTGCTGGACATAGGCCTCCCCCAAGGCTCTCCACTCAGACCGGTCTTGTGCTTTTCGCATCCACCGCGTTCCCGCGATCTTTACAAGGTCGTCACTCCATCTTGTTGGAGGCCTACCTACAGCTCGTCTCCCGGTCCGCGGACGCCACTCAAGAACCTTCTGACCCCATCGGCCATCAGTCCTGCGAGCAATGTGCCCCGCCCACTGCCACTTAAGTTAATCTATCGAATAGATAGTATAATCTATATCTGCGCGAAATTTCAACCACATCCGTTCAGCCGTTCTGTCGTGTTAGAGTAACAATCATTCAAACTTTCACATTTATAATATTAGAAAGATAAACATTGTTCGTAAATTAAAAATACAATTTAGTCGCAGGTTTCATCGCAGTTACATAACTAACGGGGACCTAATGATTCGCCGACAATTATTGTTTCGCAGAATTTTCATTTCGTAGAAAGCTAATTTCTGCTGAAACCTTATTGTTTTCAGATTATTTTTAGCATGGGTTACGTAGGTTAGGTTAGGTTAGACCTGTGACCACCAAAAAATAATCTGAAATCAATAAGGTTTCAGCAGAAATTAGCTTTCTACGAAATGAAAATTCTGCGAAACGATACATTTGCGTAATAATTGACAACATTTCAAATATAAAAGCATTATTGCATTTTATAATAGCTCGTTAAAAATTAGAGTACCCGTATTTCTCGGTTTTTCTTTATTTAACTTAAATTCGTCGTTAATAATTTATTAAAGAAATAGTCATTAAAAAGACCGTATATACAAAATTAGGAATACTGATGTCGTGATCTTAGCATGATATAAAATAAAAATTAAGTAACTTTAGAAAAGTAGAAACGTGTCCTTAAAATCAAGAAATATATATCAGACAGATAAAAAATTGACATGACAGTTGTATATTTTTTCAATTCCTATGGTAATAAATGGACTAGGGGCACTATAAGTGTATTCCTAACATTCACAATCCAACTTTTTTTACTGTTTTTCCTAAATATAAAAAAAACTACTGCATAAAAAAATCCAATAATATTTTTACTGTAATTAGCAGTGTAAAATCTACAAACGGTATTTAGATTTACTACCTTAGCACATATGAATTGTTGTCAATTGTCGGTGAATCATTAGATAACCATAACTAACATAACTACGAGCGCGCAGGGCAATTTCATCAAGCTAATTATTACTTCGTCGACGAATTGAATAGTAAACAAAAAGAACTCACGTACACGAACGCAATGCTAAAGGTAGTTTTAGTAAAACCTACCGTAAAACGGGGTGAGTAGGGACACAACCTAAAATGAAGCATATGTTACTAATTATAAGACTGAAATTATATCCAATAGACGTAACGTTAGTGTCCATTTAATAATTGTTCTTATTTGTAACAAGTTATGACTTATTTTAGGTTGTTTTACGGTAACTTAACTTTTGAAGCTACACGTAAACAATTCAACAAAAACCCTTCCACACATAAAAGCAGTTTATGGTTCTCAATAAGCGTAAACATTACCATAAACATGCTGGGTTCATCTTTTAAAGCTAATAACGTTAATATTACGGGCTGAGGTGCTAAAACTGTGAAATTTCCAACACGTCTGCTATAATTCCTTTGTTTATTATTTTAATTTCGTTGTATATAATATGTTAAGGATCTCTTTTAAATGTTTTTATCATATTAAATAAGAAGTGTGTTTATTTGTTAGTCCTAGGTTAGAACGATTCGTGGTCATATCGTTACTAGAAAAAACTCCTATCTGATATTTTTAGATGTATTAGTTTGAACTTAATTACCTTCATGTTTAAGTATAAAATCGTACGTCATGAAATATGAAATACGAGATTTTTTCAAAGCAGTGGCGATATGTGGACTGGACGCGACGGTGACAAGACAATTTCGATACAATGACTTTTAGTGGTGGTAGAAACTTATGCAGGGTATGTTAAGGTCGCTACCACCATGTTATCCTTATGCTTACCACCAAACAGAAATATTCACATTGTTGTGTTCCGGTGTGGGGATAACACAAACAGATAAATTACTCGCATAGAGGCATGTGGGCGCTAACAATGGGCCTTATAAGGAAGCTCAAAGTCACTCAGAGGGCTATGGAGAGGGCTATGCTCGGGGTTGCTCTGCGTGATAGAATCAGAAATGATGATATCCGCAGTAGAACTAAGGTTACCGACATAGCCCGAAGAATAGCCAAACTTAAGTGGCAGTGGGCGGGGCACATTGCTCGCAGGACTGATGGCCGATGGGGTCAGAAGGTTTTTGAGTGGCGTCCGCGGACCGGGAGACGAGCTGTAGGTAGGCCTCCAACAAGATGGAGTGACGACCTTGTAAAGATCGCGGGAACGCGTGGATGCGAAAAGCACAAGATCGGTCTGAGTGGAGAGCCTTGGGGGAGGCCTATGTATAGTGGACGTCTTTCGGCTGACATGATGATGATGATGATGATGATAGAGGCATTCCATCTTAGTCCTCACTGATGGTCAAGCATTTGGAGTCTTTAGATTGTAGTCCGCCCGTAGCACGCCCTCAGGCCAGGTGGGATGACGATCTGCGAAAGACTGCAGGTAGATGCAGGATGCGGCAAGCTGAGGACAGGGCGCTATGGCGCTCATTAGGGGAGGCCTATGTCCAGCAATGGACTAATATAGGCTGATGATTAGACCCCGTTATCTTGTCGCAGTGACATCGCTATGTTGTAGGGATTGAATGTTTATTTTATCGACCGCCTCTATATCGACGTTATGTAGTTTTTATTATGCAACATAGCGATTGATATTTTGCCATTTAAATCTCTGCTCAATTTCAACATATATATATATATATATATATATATATATATATAGCGTAAGTATAATAACTTCTTGATTAAAAATAAGTAGATAACGTCATTAGTAACGTATCTCGTAGATGCAATAACCTTATGTAATTATTGTGGAAAAACTAAGATAAACAGTTTTAACTAACAAACACCCGTGACTTTTATTAACATTTTTTTTTACGCCATTTTTAGTAGATATTGTCTTTGACTCATTGTCAGTGACATGATATAATAATATAACTTTAAGTACAATACCATCGACATTTAGATGGTCGATAAAATAAACATTCAATCCCTACCAAAAAACGATGGCACTGCGATAAGATAACGGGGTCTACTGATGATGATGGTGAGATTGTAGTCATGAGAATTGAAATCGTCGGTGAAACTGCAAAACCGCGTAACCAACAAATTTATTATAGAGCAAAATAAACCTTAAAATCTTAGAAAACAGGTGCAGTTTGCTTCTCATTAAAAATGTTACTTACGCAGTTTTGCAGTTTCACCGACGAAATGTCAATGGGTCTCATCTCCTACTTATCATCAGATGGCCTGTGTGCTTGTGTGCCTTCTCCTTGCGATACATTTGTTTTCACCGCCTTTCGCTTATGGCATACTTCACACATTCTAGTTTATCACAACTCGCCGCTTGTCGCTCGTTGCCGCTGTTGCCATCGCACTAAGGGTGCGGATAGTGATGAATGAGATAATTTATTTTTACCTTAAACGAAGAAAGCAATGTACGCGTTGTTGTGTTCTGGTTTGAGGATAAGACAACCAGTGAAATGGCTAATAGACCTCCATCTTGGTCTTTAACACATTCGCTCGTAGCTGATCCCAAAACTGCCTTCGAACAGAGAACCCGACTAGCGGAATTTTAGCGCTAAATGTGTTAAAATTGCCAGCGCATTTACTGTCTTAGCGTTGCAGTCTTAAGGTTGCATCTGTTTATGATCCTCAGAGCTCACTTACCATTAGATGGCCTATATGTACGTTTGCCACTTAAAAAACATGCAGACTTACGAACAAAAATATTCAAAACGAAAGTTTAACATGGACATTCCACGTTACCTTTAGGAAATTTCTTATAAGTAGATTTATGTGCAAACAATTCCGGTATATTGCGGACCCCTGTTGTTCTGTATTCGGGGCTCTTGTTCGCTTAATTAAAATCCCGATTTAGCTGAAGATGTTTAAGTTGCTAATTAAAAACGGTTATTAAATGTGGAGGTGCTGTGATGTTAGTTATTATTAATGAAATTCAGTTTAGAGAAAAGCGGAAGTGAGTAAATAATTGGGTCGCTACCACCATCTTCCTTAAACCTAATCGCACACAAAACTCTTTAAAACGAGATTTAAAAAAAAACTTAAATCTACCACCAAGCAGCAGTGTTCGCATTGTTGAGTTCCGGTGTGTGGATAATACAACCGGTGAAATTGCTATCATAATAACATTCCATCTTAGTCCTCAGGGTTGGCAACGCATTTGCGGTCTTAAGATTGCAGTCCTAAGATTGTAATTTTTAGAATGCAAATGTCTATGGCTCATAGATCCTACTTACCATCAGGTGGTCTGTGTGTTCGTTGGCCTTCTCAATGCCCTAAAAAACAATTTGGTTTAACAGTTTATTTATGAAAGTATTAGTCACCAGATTTATCACTTCACAATTAATTACATACATAAATATTAGATATATAACCCAATTAAAAGAACAATCAGCCGGCAAAAGATTGAAACCTTACTTTTTTTTTATTGCTTCATATTAAAAAAGAACTCTTTAAAAAAATAGCAACGGCATGTCCATCATAATGATAACAGTGTAATAAAGGGTGATTTTAAAGTCATCAATTTATTAAACTTTATTTTACAAAAGCGGTTAGTTACTTCAAAATACAGTGTGTTCTTTTATCAACGGCCGGTGGAAAGTAACTCTGACATAATGCGATGCGAGACGGCCAGCATCTTACAACCAAATAAATAAAACATTTCTCTTTTCCTCTTGCTACTTGACTTTCCAACAGCAACTTGAGACCTCGTTTTACGTACATAAATATCAAATTGGTTACTACGATGTATCTAAACCCTGATAGTCCAAAAGCAGACTACTTAAAAATAATAGTTACAGTATTTATTTTAACAAACTACACATTTAAAATATACTTGAATAGAATTAAGAATTAGTGAAATTTAAAGTAAACTTTGCGTTCAATTAATGCTTGCAAGAAAATTAAAATTTATACAAAGTAATAAAATTGAATTATACAATTTGATACGTTTTTCACTACACTGATAATTGAATCACTTTCTCTAAGGTTTCAAAACCTTTTTTGAAAGTTACAATAAAAAAATGGATGGTCTTTAATTAGACAAAGACAATATTGTTGAAATTTAACTATTTAACAACTTTTTATTTCGTAGGGAATAAAACTCTTTAAATATTAGTTTTTAGTATCTGTCTGCTGTACTTAACGAGTTATTCTTTAGGTAAATTAGGGTTTTTGTATGTAGTTGTTACATTAAAATAACAGTGATTCATGAAGAAATGAAAATGAAAAAGATTTTTGCATAAATTTAACATAACGGTTGGAAGAAATTAAGTCAAAATTGAATGACAAGAAGGGAGTTCCAATATCGATATACTAACTCATCGATGCTTTCCGCCAAAACTTGTGTTTACCCCCAGCTTTTTTTTTAAACGTATTTTTATTGTAAGTTTAATTTTGGTTACGATGTTATAGTAGATAACACAAAACATATTTCAAATTACCGCTTGAATCGTCATCATCATCATGCCCGCACGCCTGGTGCAATCCACTGCTGGATTAGGGCCTCCTCTTGCATTCGCAGCCACGCTCGCTGGATTACCATTGCACTATGTGATAGTTATTATCTCTTTTTCAAACCTCTTTAAAATGTAAACCAATGAAAAATAAACCACAAATGCATGAACAATAATATTTACATCTCACTAGAGCCCAACCCTTCTTTACTAGCCCACTCACAAAAATAACAACATCCCATTCTCCTTGTAAGGCCAATAAAAATCCAATCAAAGTGTCGCAATCCAGTTTGCCACCAAAGTACATAGACCGAGAAATCTAATACAACCTCAGTCCGCGACCAACTAAATCATGGGAAACACGAGAAACGTACTAAATGATTTGATTCGTTACTGTGGTATAATTTTTGACTAAGTATATTAATTAATATGAAGCCTTAATTATCTTTGTTAACAAAATCAATTAGTAATGTAATATTAACGTTAAGATAGCTCTTTTTTAAGTGAAGTTCGGCCGAATTGTTAAAATGCACTATGGTTTCAAAAACCATGATGCAAAAACATACCATTTGAAATTCGTGAATACATTCAAATTACATTAAATATTCTGTTTCATTTTTGTTATACGTACAACCTGCAATAGATTTAAACAGTGATCTTAATAATATTTAGTGATCGGAATAGGTAGAGCTAATTTGCCATAACTTGACGCATATTCATTCATGCGTGAGAGAGATGGGAATACATTATTGAATGAACATGTATCAAGTTTAGGCAAATTAGCTCACCTATTTCCGATCACTGATAATATTACAACAAAAATACTTGTACAAATCTCACAAAAGCCCAACCCTTCTTTACGAGCCCACTTACAAAAATAACGAAATCCTATTCTCCTTGTAAGGCCAATAACAATCCCATCAAAGCTTGCAATTACAAATAGTGTCCCAATCTAGTTAGCCACCAAAGTACGTAGCCCAAGAAATCTAATACAACCTCAGTCCGCGACAAATTAAATCAGGGGAAACACGAGAAATGTACCAAATGAAATATCCGAAACGGGAATCGGGAAAAATATTATTTACGAGTGTTACTTCGTGGATTGCTAGTGATTTAGACGAGAATTGGATTGGAGACCGTGGTTTTGAGCTTGACATAATAGGTTTTGGATTGAATTCTAACACGTTCTAGTGTTTTTGGGGTTCCATGCCTGAAGGGATGTCAAAGGAAACCCTATTAACTACCAGGATAGCCTACGCTCTGTCCGTCTTAACTAACTGTAAAGAGGTGTATCTTTAGAACCGTGAGGGATAGCGGATTGATTTGTTTTTCAGAATTAAGTGTTATTACAGCGGATTTGCTATCTTTTTTTTAGAACATTAAAAAATAAAAAAGGTCCCCCATAAGAAACGTTTATTTTTCAACATATTTTAATTTGATTGTATCGTAAAAACGGTGAAACATACAGGCTTCAAACTTGTTATAATTATAGCTCAGTGATGTTAACTATATCATCAACTTATCGTTTGAAAAAGGCTGTTTCTGTAAAAACATTAAACAGTCCTTAGTAAACCCGGTATAAGTATAAGAAACAAGACAAAACTTCGATGGACAATTATCACTCCTTCACTGTTATGATATCTAAAGTTCTTGTAAAAGCTACGTACAATCGTCTATTGACATATTTGATCTCCTGTTCTATTCTAAATTATCATCAATATGTTTTTCGCAAAAATAGATCTACGACACAAGCTTGTTTCAACATTATAAAAGTAATAACAGAAGCGATAAATAATAAAACATCTGTAGCAGCAGTTTTTCTTGATTTAAGCTAAAATTTTGACTTTGTCAATCATCCAATACTGCTTCCTAAATTGAAGGGATACAGCGTGAGAGGAAATGCGTTGAATTGTCTCAAAAGCTATCTCTGCACAATAGACTACACACAGAAATTCAGCACTTTGACAATGGTGAGTTCATTTCAACCCATTCGAAATACAGCAATAACCGCAGTGGAGTACCACAGGGAAGTATCTTGGGCCCGTTATTGTTTCTAATGTACATTAATGATTTGCCACATCTTATATCATCTCACATAAATGTTTCCGATGACAATGACATGAAATTACTTTAATAATGAAATAACTGAGACTTTAGTAAACGTGAGGAATTGAGTAGTATAATACAATTTAGAAAATACAGGAGCTAGACGTAGAACTTTTTAATAAAAACTTAAAGAACTAGAAACTGCAACATTTCTTGGTTTTTACGTAGATACATTCTCTAGCTGGAAACAACATATTGTGAATGTTTGCGAAAGGTTTGATAAGGTTGTGTTTACCCTGAGGAGACTAAGCAATACTTCCTCGAGAGACACACAGCAGCAGCTTATCATGACTACATATAGTCTACATTAATTTATAGTTTGTTGATTTGAGGCAACTCTGTGGATGCCCATAAACCATTGTTACCGTAAAAAATATGTAATCGAGCTGTTTGTATCACCCATTTTCTAGAGCCATGTAAACCCTGTTTTCAGATTACGAAAGTTCTCCTACTACTCAGGCAAATTTCATTATTATTCAGTCAACCTATTCGCCATACATTACTTAGCATAATAAATTTGATATATAATACTTTTTATCGAATAAACAGCCCGGTGAAGGTCGTCTCCTATTCGGGTCCTCTACTATTACCCATATAGGTATTGTTCTGTTTTATGTGATTATGTAGTAGATTTTTTTATGACATGGAGAAGGCTAACGAGCACACAGGCTACCTAATGGCAAATGAGATCTGTGGCCCATAGATTCTCCAGACTAAAATCCTAAGACCTCAAATGGGTTTCCAACCATGAGGACTAAGATGGAATATCAATATGCTAGTAATTTCACTGGTTGTCTTGTCCTCACACCGGAACATAACAATGCGAACACTGCTTGTAGAAAGTTTAAAGTTTTGGTGGTAGCGACCCAGGGATATTGTGCTTACCTTAGTAACCTTACAAAATATCACAAGAATAGGGCTAGAATCGTATTGAAAAGTTTATTAGCATTAGTTTATTACATTAGCGTTTATTAAAACTTAATAAAATTAATGTAAAAAAAAACAAAGTTATACGGAAGTTCAAATTCAAATAACTAAATTCTTACTTAAAAGACTAATCTAATTTTATATAAGAAAATCCTTTTGAAGTCTTCATCAATAGACATTAGCGAAGTAAACACGGTGATTGGACCGTGTTGAACGGCTAATTTGGAAAAGTTAATAAAAGAAGGTATTAAGAGAACCTTCTCGCCAGGTGCCAAGGAATTACGGGAGGGAAAGTTCGCTTGGGTCGTTCCTTATTCCACTCCGAAACGCTTCCTTATTATAATACGATGTTGTTTTTTTGTTAAAGGACCTCATTTAAAATAAATGAATAATTTAATCAATGATAAATATATTCTTAAGGAAGTTTACAGCTATAAAATACATGGTAAAAAATGCTAAGGTTTTAGATATAATTGTAGGATCGTCAAAATTATACACTAAGGAAAGGTAAAAAATGGGAATGATTTATTAAACGATTATATATAACCAATAATACTAATGACAAGCAAGACTAAGGTCCTTCTAAAATCCATGTTTTAGTTTGTATGTAAGTTTGTGTGACATTTTAAAAATTCAAAAATGTGTAGTGTATTTTTTGACCCCAGGCATTTATTTTTGATGTGTGTGTGTGTGTGTCTTTTCTTTCTACTTTATTTGTAGACCTGCTTTTGACGTTTTGTCAACGTTATTATAGTTTTTATTTACTTGACAGTAATTCTGCCCTACTAAGCATAATGGCGTTATCTCAAACAAAACATCCGTAGAAATTGCAACCTAGTTACAAACAGAAGAGAGTTGAATCTGCTTTGGCTATTGAATTTAGTTATTGCATTTTGGCTTAGGAGGGCAGAATTGCGACCCAGTTCTGGTTCTTAAGTAATTACATAAACTCAAAAGCCATACTAAGTATAGTTAAGATGTTGCGAACATACTCGTAGTAATATAAAATCTCGATATTTACGTAAAAGTTACCATGGTAATAATTGTTTTATAGTAAACTACCAACGGCCTGTTTCACAATCGACAAGTAAACCATATTTGACAAATAAATTTAGCCCTTTCTCTTTTTTACACTTGAAAATAGACAAGGAGAGAGCCAACTTTAAATGGCAGATAAATTAATTTGTCGATTGTAAACCGGCTCTTATTAATTCCAGATACAATTTGGTTACAGTTCCATATTTGTCTGATCCATGATAAATTGGATGTCAAAAAGCGAAAATGTGAAAGAGAATAATTTATGATTGGATATAAAATATGCTGATCTTGTTTGATATACTGCGATGTTAACGAATAACCAATGTTAATGTTTTATGCAAACGTCGAGCATAGTTATTAACATAATATGCGTAACAAATAATTTCCTTTTAAAACGCATTTGTTTTATTGCAAAAAGTTCATATCTCAATTAACTTTATTTAAATAATTTCAGGACCTTGTACTGGGTTCGCCCAGATCACTAGCACCGTCTTAACCCCAAACTTACCGCTAAGCAGCAGTATTTGTATTGTTGTGTTCTGCTGTGTGGATAAGACAACCAGTAAAATTATTAGCATAGAGGCATTTCATCTTAGTCCTTAAGGGTTGGCAACGCATTTGCAGTCTCAGGATTGCAGTCTTAATATTGGAGCGTTGAGAATGCAAATGAGATGTTATTTATGAAAAGGGACCTTATTGTCAATGGCGCTTCTGCCATTATTAGCGATGCTCCGATATAAATACAACGTCGCGTGACGCAGTGCGGCGTAAGCGCCATCGACAATAAGGTCCCTTTTCATAGATAATGCCAAAAATGTCCATTGGGTCTCAGATCCCACCTATTATCTGTGGCCCGTTTCACGAAGCTACAAGTTACAAATTACAAGCGGAACTCACTTTCTAGCAAAAGGAGTTAGAAAGAGACTTCCGCTTGCAATTTGTAACTTGTTGCTTTGTGAAACGGGCCACTGGTGGCTGGTGTGGTCGTTTGTCTTCTCTATGCCATGAAAAATAGAAAAAAAAAGTGTAATAAATTAAAAACCGCTAAATGATTCTCACTATCATGTTGATAACTGTAATTCATTGATTAAATCATGCATGTTCACATATAATTGAACTTGATTAATGCGTTAGTTATTGCGTTAACTTAAGGCGTGAACTCTACAATATATTTAATTATTCGTTATTAACAGTTATAAGTGCTTTACAATCCGATGAGAATTGCGGACACAGCGTGGATATAGTTACAAAATACTCAATGTTTTTTTGTTGTTGTCATTAGTAGTGCTTTATTATAAGAGATAGCTATAAAAATATTTTTAAAAGATATCTTAACTCCATTTTGTACTATATTGTTATTAATACGGTTACTTTATTTGTTTATTTAATGTTTATTGCACAAAAAAATACTCTTAAAATACAAAAGGCGTATTTAATGCCGTAAAGCATTCTCTACCAGTAAACGTTTGGGCAAAGTACTACGACTACTAGTTTACTAAGCCTGTTAAAAAAAAAAACAATTTTAGGGAAAAAAACGACAGTATACCATTAAGTCATAATACCATCACTTTTAATCAAGTTGCTAGCAAAAACAACGGCCCTACTGGGCAAAATGCAAAAGCAAGCCATGGTGCTTATTTTCAATATTTATTTACTCGTTTTAAATTTCGGATACATGTGTAAAAAACACATGGAAATTTTCCGCTACAAATTGATCCTCTAGGATTTTTTTGTGTTGTTTCCTCTTACATACTTGGCTGTTCGAAAGTGCAGGTTTTCTCACGATATTCTTCAGCGTAAGAGCATTGGGTAAGATACTTAAGTTAGAAAAAATCATTGGTACAATGGCAACCGCAGGGGTTCGAACACACCCCCTTACGAGTCGACACCCTAAACTAAGGTACACATAACAGCTCGGCACCGGATCACCTCAAAGTGAGACATCGAAAATTGAGCTTTGATTTATGTTAGCAGGATACATTTTTCGTGGACGTTTACAATGTCTCACTTCGAGCCGATCGGGTGCCGAAAGGTTAGGTATGTCTGTGCCAACCTTTAGGCCACTCACACTTTATTTACCCGTTAGTATCATATTTTTTTTTACAATTCCTATAAAAATCTAAGTCACATATTTTTTTTATTAACACCATATTTCAAAGGTAGAAAGTAGAAAGACCTTCCCAGTAGGTGAGCGCAGGCAATAAGTGTAACGAGCCGATTTATGTATGCGAGGGGAGAGTGGGCAAATAATACAGACTGTTTAACATTGACTCGGGCTCCTTTACGTTACTAGATAAATAATATAACAGTTTAGAAGGTAATTAAATATGAAAAAGGGTTTGGCCGCGACTCCATTCGCGAAGTTTTTTAATACTATTATTTTTTAAACTTGTCTATTTATTTATTCGTTACAAACATTGTTAATTTCACATGGTTAATAAAATAAATAATTACGATTACAAATAATTAACTTTAACAAAACAACAAAATATAATAAAACTAAACTGGTAATTATGCATGATCTACACCTTGAAATTAATATTAAAACACACTGCTACACCCCCCAATGCTTAGTATTTATTGACCTACGGACCATATTATTATGTCCAGACGTGTCCTAACTCAGGGTAGGGTTACTAAAGTGATGTAGCAAAATATTTCTGTAACAGAAAATTATATCGGTTTTCCTGTCAATAGGATGTTATTCAATATTTATAAATATTATACAGGCTGGTACTCGATAAACTGTACATAATTGAAAGGGATAAAATTTTAGGTTAATTTATCGGTTAAACATTTTTTTTTTTTAATTTCTTGCCACTGTTTTTTTTTACAGTTCGTCAAACTTTTTAATAAAGTTTGGGTAGTACACTTGCTTGTGACGGTGTAACTTTTGATCTAATAGCCCGAAAAAGATAAAACAAAATGCATAGTATTGACATTAGTTAGGTTTATAATAATAAGTTTTTAGATCTAAAATTAAACGAGGAATAACAATAAGCAAAAAAAATAGTTAAATATCTACAAAGTTTTGAGACAATCTTGTTTTTATGAAAACAAAATGACATTTTTGTTGTAATTTAAAATTTAAAATCTGTTAATATATAGTGGCTAATATTTTTTTTAAATTGTTTTCTCGATATACCTATTAACCTAAAATTTCAACCATATGTACAGTTTATCGAGTACCACCCTGTATTTTATTGTACATACATACATAACATACATAATCTCACGCCTTCGTTCCCAGAGTGGGGTAGGCAGAGCTACAGAATTACAAACATCTCTAAAAACTTGTTGGTAATTCTATAACCACAATTTGCACAATATATATATTTATTTTATTGTCTCCACATTTAAAATTAAAAACAATAAACAAATGTTTATATTTCTATTTTAAAATAATTATCATAGTAAACAATCAATACTTTTCCAATATTTGTCTGTAGTAAAGATTGCCGTATAGAAAAAAATATTCCGTTAAAATTATTATGGACTCGTAACTCAAAATATTATTGACTCTAGCATAATATGACTGGCACTGACAGTAAATTGTCTTGTTTTGTTTAAAATGTATAGAACATGATATCGAGCCTGTATGTAGTCGTAGAGTATTTTCAATGAGCACATGGTATAAATTTTAATCGAATTCATATTTATCGATATAAAATCCCTAGAACGTGCCCCGAGTTAGCACACGTCTGATTATATCCATCTCCTGGCTATGAACTGTTCCAATTTTACATATTTTACATAGAGCGGTCAAAGCGTTGAACCGTAAAAACCAACAAATATTTTATTTTCTTTAAACTAGATTTTGGTTAAAGATTTTCTGGATTAAGTGGCAGTGGGCGGGGCACATTGCTCGCAGGACTGACGGCCGATGGGGTCAGAAAGTTCTTGAGTGGCGTCCGCGGACCGGGAGATGAGCTGTAGGTAGGCCTCCAACAAGATGGAGTGACGACCTTGTAAAGATCGCGGGAACGCGGTGGATGCGAAAAGCACAAGACCGGTCTGAGTGGAGAGCCTTGGGGGAGGCTTATGTCCAGCAGTGGACGTCTTTCGGCTGACATGATGATGATGATGATGATGGGATTTTGGTTATTCATGATACTGAAGTTAATAAAACGGGGTTTTACAGCCGTAAAAGTTCCTGATATTGTGACAATGTTGCAATCGCCATGATCACGGGATAGCTAAAGTCTGCGGGTAGATTGACAGTTAAGGATAGCCGTATCGGTCTACCCTCTTTCATGTTCGCTTGCTTCCGCTACTACTGGAACTCATTGGAAAGTCACCTCGCCTCACAATTTCTTCACGTTTATTAACACAAACGACGAGAGCCTTTTTATTCCGTCATCATGAAGATGCATCATCGTCCATTATATTCTAACCATCGTGGAGAAATATTTTTACATTTAAAAATAATGTTTTGGAATTAAATATTTTATTCGGATAATTTGCTACACTGCTGGGCTCTTTCGCACGTCAGTAATTATGAAACTAATCTATCAGCGCTTTGGACAAGACAATCATTCCGTCATTTATTGCCGCCTTACTTTAATTTCAGTTCTAGAGCAAGAAGCACAATTTTACCGTCTTTTTCTAACTTAAAAGTTAGATTTTTAAATTTAACAGAAACGTCTGCTACAAAATTCTAAACTATATTAAAGCAAAAAAATTCCGTCGGTCTTAGGCAGGATTCGAAACTACATCTCCTCTGGCGCTTTTTGGCTGGCTTTTCGCTTTAATATAGTTTAGAATTTCGTAACAGACGTCTCTGTTAAATTTAAAAATCTTTAGAATAAAGTGGCCCATTTTAATCATGCTAATTTAAATGTAACTTGAATTTGAAACATGAGTGTCGTTTGTTAATAGACAACGATAGATGGCGTCAGCATACCCTCCGAGTATGAAAAAGCAGGCGATTACAAATTTCGTGGATCTTAAGTAGGGTCTTGGTGGCGTAATTGGTAATGCGCCTGCATCGGCCCGGAGAGCCTGAGGAGATGTAGGTTCGAATCCTGCCTAAGACCGACGGATTTTTTTTGCTTTAATATAGTTTAAAAGTTAATATAGTTTAAGAGTAATACAGCAGTCAACTTCTGCAATTTTTATTGCAAGTTTAAGGCACTGGTCCCACCGCCGGCGAGTAAGCGATGAACTATCGGCGATTTTCTTGCCCAAGAAACGAACAAAAGATAATCGCTCCCGTGTAAATAAAAGAGAGAGGTTTAAGTTTATAGTTCATCGCTGGCTCACTCGCTCAGCGATGAACTATAAATTTGTATCCCTCTCTTTTATTTACACGGGAGCGATTATCTTGTTCGTTTCTTGGGCAAGAAAATCGCCGATAGTTCATCGCTTACTCGCCGGCGGTGGGACCAGAGGGCCCTGCCAAAATGCATTGCGCTATCTAATGTTTCTAATCGTTTAATTTTTAAACCAATCGCGTCACTGATAGATCACGTGACTTTTCATATCACGTCACGTCATCTACCAGTGACGCGATTGGTTTAAACACGAATCGAATAGAAACGCTGGTTAGCGCAATGCATCTTGGCAGGGCCCTCTGTGCCTAAACCTCGCTTGAAGAAGAATCTCAGCGAGAAACTCTAGCAAAAGTCTATTTTTTGAACCATAAAGTACTTGTTTACTTACAAGTGAGCAATATCGCAAATTAAATTAACTTATCGATGAACACTCAAACTGACTACGAAAACAAGATTAAGACAAACTTGTTTGACCTAAAACAATGCCCTATGTTTATTCACTACTTCTAAATATCCAGCTAATAACTCGTATTTTAACAAACAAAGCTAACAAACTCAATTGTTCCGCTTCTTAAACTCCTAATTCCAAAATTCCCAACGGCAACACCACAATTATTCAGTCGTTTGTAAGAAGACAATCACTTGCGTATTTATCAAATTACTTTTACAAGTTCCGACACTCAAAACCCTGGTGATTTATTTACATCATAGAAATACAAATTTCCTGTAAACATAATGTAATATAAAACTTTTACCGAAGCCAAACTTCCCTGCTATTGTAGAATAATTTGATTTGCTACAAAATAAACTTCAGTATTGAATTTCTGGAGCTCAAGGATTCCTTGATGTTTGGAGGAGTAATATGATGTATGATTACTGATACGTATTGTTAGGTAATACGTTTTATGTAAGGAGTTATTGTAGACATAAATATTTAGTACCTGGAATACCGAGCGTCGCTCGGGTTGAAAACGAAATTCCCCGAAGATGACAACTTGACAGATCGATTTTTCGCTCCTGTCAACCCCTATATTTCAAATTTCATCGAAATCGTTGAAGCCGTTTCCGAGATTCAGATTATATATATATATACACAGTCACTAGTGGTAGTCACATAATTAGGGACACTTGTTTTTTTCCCAAACAATTGCCGACAAATATGGCTTTTCAATTTTGACAACCAATCAAAAAGTTCTTAACCAATTATATTTTTAGTTACACTTATCGTTAACTAATAAAGTAAAGTTTAAATGTATGTACAATTTATCTCTGTTGAGATCGGATCTTTCATTTTAAAAGGATTTGAAAAAATAAATATTCGGCGCTCATACAAAGTTGTAGAATTTTGTATGGACGCGTCAGCACTTAGTTTTTAAATCCTTATAAAATATAAGGTCCGTTTTTAATATTAATTCACTGTACATCAGTTTAAACCTTAGTTAATTTTGTAAAGTGAAATGTATTTAGCAATAAAATCGGTCGAGAACTTTTTGATTAGTGATCTAATTTGATAAGTCATATTTGTAGGCAATTGTATGGGCAAAAAAACAAGTGTCCCTAATCATGTGGCCACCACTGTATATATATACAAGAATTGGTCGTTTAAAGGCATTAGATTAAGGACTATATAGTAATTTCGTACCTATTTACGCTTAGAATTCGTTTTCCACTACTTGCACTTTTTCCCGGTGGGGGATTTTCAAAGAATTCTGTCTTAAGGGTAAACTAGAAATATTCCCCATTATTAGTTATTATTAATTACCTACTTAATTTACGTGTTTCTGTAAACTCTGTATTGCCTATAGGTTAACCAATAGCAACACATTAACCTATGCCTGGGGCATGAAAGTAGGTTAATTGGCGTGAAATCACGCTGCATGTGTTAATGCTCTTAATTGCAGTAAGTATGTTGACGTCTTACTATCGATTTGTACGACGCAAATCTACCAATACCTTACCAAGCGAAATCCTATTTACCCTTTCTCTATCGTAAGCTAGCTTCTGCCAGCGACTAAGTTCGCGTAGATTTCGTAATTTTGTCATCCCACAGGGACCGTTCATTTTTACGAGATAAAAAGTAGCCTATGTGCTATTAAAGACTATAATCTATCTTTGTACTAATTTTCATCCAAATTCGTCCAGCCGTTCCAGCGTGAAGGAGTAACAAACAACAACTTACGCAACTTGGGGACTTCCCAACAGCACTACTAAATCTTATTACTGACCAAAACCAGTATCATAAATATGAGGTAGGTTAAGGTTATGTTAGTGATTCAGCAGACACGAAGGGCCAAATCATCCAGAAAAAGGAGCTCCGGCGACTCCGTTAAATTTGAATTTTAAATAGTGCCGTGGGGAAGGAGAGACTTTCGATTTTATAACAGTAGTAGGACAATAAGATAAGATTGAATTGAGGCCTTTTTTATTGACGTCACACCTATTTTTATCGAATTGTTAACGTTATGACAGCTTTTATTTACTTGACAATAATGGCGGCCGAGTTAAAAACAGTACGATTACGATCGACAACACAACAATATTGTTTTTTATCCGCACGATATTCCGCCCCACTTCCTACTTTATATTTCATACGTTGACGCAATTGTGATCAATTTGACTAACGAGGAGCAACGTCGTGGATTGAAAAATAATAAAGGTAGCAAGGTTATATGAAATATTATTTTTGAGACATCATTAAATAATATGCTACTGACTCACAAAGATAAAAATCTATTTATATTTTTTAATAAATAAATATTATTTTACATAAATATCTTTGACTGATGATGGCAAGTAGATGATAAATAAATAAATGATAACAAAGTTATCCATTTATCAACATCAGTTAAAATAAGTATTTATGTAACTGGTACATAATGAAGCTTCTTAAGGTCCGAGTGCCGAGCTTTGAGCGAGAGCTTTCTAGCTAATTATGTACCGTTTCATTTATAAGCTTTTGTACAAACTTAAAAAGGAAACAACAAAGTTTGTCGTAATTAGTTTAGTTCGTTCGGGCGGTTACTAAATTGGCAGCGACCACAGAGAAAAACTATGACGTAGTACGTCATACAGACTAGAGATTATTATTTTTTATCGTTTTTTGTGTTTATTATGTGTAATTCTCTTTTTAAAGCTTATATAAAGTATAAGAATTGGATAGTCAAATAAATTTACCACACGCCATGTTACCATATTGCATAACAGCCAAACCAATGTGTTTTATTGATGTTTTCTTAATAATTATTTTTCTGCTCTTGTTACGGTAATTAATTAAATATTTATCGAATTTTTACATTATATTGTTGTAAAAACTGTTTTTGAAACACCATCACTAATTCATTCATGGTAATAACAAAGCTATAATAATTATAAAAGAATTGTTTATTAACATGGCAACGCTCATTATAGAACGGTTTTCACGATTCGGTTTCGCTATAGGTGGTGTTTTGATACCGTTAACGATATAAATATTAGCAGTTTATAGTACAAGAGTAGAAAAAGATAATCAAGCTACAAATAATAGAAAAAAAAACCAGAAAATGGTGACCTTCTTAAACGGCCGAACCAAACCTAACTTTCTGATTATTAGGTAGCTTTTATTAAATCCGGGAAAGAACATTATTACACCATGTTTATTGTAGGATTCCGACGCCGTCGATCCGTTTGGGAGCTCGCTGCTACAGACTGACACACATACACTCACAGATATACTGATAAACAGATACAGACGTTAATTTTATATCACCCCTCTTTTTTAGGGTGCAGACTCGTCGTCACACCAGGTCGTCACACCACTGCTATTCGACGGAGCCCTATTTCTGGGCGATTTGCCCTTCGGGCATCTAAAGATACCTAACGAACCTAACCTACCTACTTTTGCGGAATAAAAATGATTTCTGACGAATTTGAGCAGTGGTGTGACTACGAGTCAGCCCCTCTTTTTTAGCAGGGTTTAAAAATAAAGCCGACAACCTCTTATTGATAACAAAGTTTATAATTCTTATAAATTACTGAACAAAGAAGTCATTTTCAATCTATTTTTATTTCTAATAGAACCTTTTTACTAACCAGATTAAATATAATGAATTTTCTGAAACTTGGCTTTTTACAATAGAAAGCTTTTATCTAAATCAATTTCATCTATTTTGGTCTGGGATTAAAAAAGTTTCTCGTATGATAAAGATTCACGACTGAATGGTCCTGTTGGCAGTAATTTTTGTGCTCAGTCAACTTTGAAAATCAATATGTAAAGAATAGAGCTAGATTTTTATGGTAGATAAAAAAAGATAAAAAAGATAAAAGAAATTTATTCAGTAAGTAGGCCGCACGGGCACTTTTACACGTCAAGAATCTACCAGCGCTTCCCAAGTGAAGACCACTGCCGAGAAGAAACGCCGCAAGAAACTCAGCAGTCAGTCATTTTTTATACATATTTCTTATTACAATGGTACTACTTAGTCTAGCATTATATAAAGCTATAAATATTAAATTAAATATAGTATCAAATAACATGCGTAGTTCAGCAGGAAAACATGCCAATTAAGAATCTTACGGGAGAGAGAGAAAAAAAAAAACACATACTTATGTGTATATAAGATGGTGCGAGACGACCACATAAAAGTTTCGATATGTTTTCCTATATCAACGGTGTCCCCTAGACGGATTATTTTATAGTAGGATTATTTTATTCTAGACCGAAATTTTAAAATTACGTATAAGCCTTAAAATTTGAACCTTATCATAATGTATGATGTATCAAAATACATAAGCTCGTATGGTCTAAAATTAAAACAAATATTGATCAAAATACCTAAAATTGTTTGAAATACGTGAGAGCTAAATAGCCTAAGCCGCTGCCGTGGACGTAGATCAGAAAGAGAAGTAAGAAAACTAAGGTGTTTTAAAATGGGAATTATGTAACTGTATATATAGAGTCGTTAAGGCTACTAGTTCTAAAATAAATGGACAGTCTCGCACAAGGAGCAAAAAATAAAGTCACAGACGAAAACCTGTGGTATTATCATCGGTGAAAAGGTGAAGTAACATTTTTAATGAGGAGTAAAACGCACCTTTTTTCTAAAATCATAAGGTATATTTTGCTCTATAATAAATTTGTTGGTTACGCGGTTTTGAAGTATCATCGACGTTATGAATGCTTAGACTGTCGAACGTCATGTAATATAATAATATACATAATTATGTGTTACAATTTCAATTTTAGTTCGAACCACTCTAAGTTCCAAATTCAAATATTCTTATGGACCACAGTCTGTATACAAAAGCGCCCCGTGTTTAACCCAAATTTCCAGGCAGAGAAAAGGACACAGCTACAAGTCGGGTAATAACTCTGTCCCTTTCACTGCCTGGAATTTGGCAGGAATTAGGATTAAATACGGACTCTGTTCAATTAAATATCTAGTCAATGTATTTCAAAACTCAAACAACACTACGCAGCTGTATGACAGAGTCCTTTAATGTCAACTGAATGCGAAAAGCTTTAAGAAAAACGGGTATTTACCGTAGCTTTGAATAAATAGGTATTCCGCTCCGGGCTTGAAAGCTTTAGGTCAGTTTAATTATACCCTGGTTTTATTTAAAAATAACTTTGTTCTACTTATTTTTATTTAATTACAAATAAGGATTGGTAATACTAAAAAAAATACATGGACTCCCATGAATTCAATTTTAGTTTTGTGATGGCGATAGTTTAGTCGCCATTAAATAAATCGTAAATTAGTATACAGTGCTCTAAAATATCAGAACTCGACTCTGTAGTAAAGGTGTAAGATAATTTTGAGCACCTTATTTGCTGTCATTGATGACGTGGTTGGTAGTTACCTTGAATACGAAGCTAGCGGCCCCGAGTTTGAGACCTATTAAAGTCAAAAATATTTTTGTCATAAATGCGAATATTTCTTCATAGGTCTTGGATGTTTTCTATGTTGACGATTTTTGGCACAAAAGTTTTTATTGCAGGTGTAGTAGTGCTAAAATTTCAAGTGTTGACTATAATTTATAACATAAATAGTAAGATAGTAGAGATGGGCCGACTAGTCGGGAAAGCCAACTATTCGGCATCATTTCTAGTCGGTGATTAGTCGGCGACTAGTCGGCAAAAATGCCGAATATTCGGCACTTTATTGCCTATACTTAGGAAATATCGTCAAAAAATGTCCACACACGTGATTTTCTTTTAGACATAGTTATAAAAGCAGTAATAGTTAAGGTACAGTAGTTTCGTTTTAATACTATAATTAGAGTTCTAATTGTTTTTTTTGTCGTGCAGAAAAAACGTAAACAAAACTGGAGAAAACGTGGTAGGGGTAGGTAACAAAACGCGACGGAAGAAGCGAAACGAACGTATCCGAGTTCACAAGAACTTAGCAAAATCCTACGATCGGCATTGCCGACCAGTCGGCTGATTAATCGGCAAATTGAAAACCGATTAGTTGGCCGACTGGCTAGTCGGTAAAATGCGTAGTCGGCCCATCAATATAAGATAGCTAAAAAAACTACTAATACCCTAACAGGCTCACGATGATATTATTGCAGCAACAACAATTACAGTCTTACGAGAAACTTCAGTTTCAAACTAATACAAGTAACTAGTACTAGTAAGTAACTAAGTACTTGTCGGTAAGTAGTTTATAACTTACAAACTTATGTCACACTTAATTATTAATTTTATAACAATGAGTCATATTCATATTGCGCGAATGTTTTGAACTCAGTTTTTCATGTTATTATTTTATTGATAAAGGGTTTGCTCTTGACTAACTCCTCCCCTTTGAGGACGAAAATTTAGTTCTCCCAGAACATACCTAATTCACCCTAGATTTAAACAGGTTCAGATTGTGTGCACTCAGAAACACAGACGCCGGAAGCGCATTCCACCCTTTTGCAGTACGCATTATGAAGGATTATGCAAAACGTTTCGTTCGAAAAGGCGGAATTTCTTTTTATGTATTAATAATAGTAAATTATTCCCTAGGCATGGAAGTAGGCAATTGCGGGCCGAGTATTGGTTTAAACGGACGAGCTTGCGAGTCCGTTTAAAAATACGAAGCCCGCAATTGCTGTTCCTGCCGAGGCAAATATAGTGTTTTTCTCAAAAATCGCAAGAAAAAATTGTGTTGGAGTCAAATCTTCATCGCTTGAACTAATTTTTTGAATTGCATACAAACAGCAACTTCATGTGAAAAAACCATCACTCCTTACCGCCTTTTTGTTTATGACAAGGAGAAACGCAATTCTTGTTTTAAAAAATATATAAGCTATTCCAGGCACAAATAAAAAAGTTATGTTTCGAGTAAAATTTGGATGTATAAGACTTGTGCCCTCATTTTATTATGGCCCTTTTCACTTTTTAAAAAGTTGCAAGGTAGATAGTAATGGGATTTGTATGCAACATTGCGGGCTTGTGTAGCGAGCACGCAATGTTTTTTTTTTAATTTGAGAACTGTCAGTAAACTGTGCACTTCGCGTCTCAATGTGTAGATAGGAATATCAACATTTCCGGACATTTTTGAGAAAAACATTTTTTTTATAATAGTTGGTACATCGTTGTCCCATCATAACCATATTAACAACCAATTACCAAGAATCCCTCCTTAGGAATATTTCCTCCAAATTCCAAGTCCTTAGGTCCAGCGGTTTCGGCCTCTTATTTTTATATTTTAGTCTACTTTGCCATAGTAAAAAGCGGCCAAGTGCGAGTCGGACTCGCCCATGAAGGGTCTGTGAAAGGTAAATTGCGGTTTACGATTTATGACGTATTAAAAAAACACTACTTACTAGATCTCGTTCAAACCAATTCTCGGCGGAAGTTTGCATGGTAATGTACATATTTTTTTTTTAGTTTTATCATTCTCTTATTTTAGAAGTTACAGGGGGGGACACACATTCTACCACTTTGGAAGTGTCTCTCGCGCAAACTATTCAGTTTAGAAAAAAATGATATTAGAAACATCAATATCATTTTTGAACACCTATCCATAGATGCCCCAAACGTATGGAAGCGATGAAAAATAAAATTGAATTTCAGTTCTAAGTATGGGGAACCCGCAATTTTTTTTGTTTTTTTTTCTCTTTTTGTGTGATAATCTTAATGCGGTTCACAGAATACATCTACTTACCAAGTTTCAACAGTATACTTCTTTACTTCTTATAGTTTCGGAAAAAAGTGGCTGTGTCATACGGCCGGATAGACAGACAGACATGACGAATCCATAAGGGTTCCGTTTTTTGCCATTTGGCTACGGAACCCTAAAAATATGCTTAACCTCAGCCATATTGCAACTCTGTCATATCTCTCAAAAGCACATACCCACCGCACTTCAATATTGCTTCATCGTTTTCCTGTTTCTATACGTACATTGTAAGTGATATGTTGCTACCTTCAATACCAAAACTGGCTCGATTCCTCACAGCCCTTCTGAGCCGCAGCGTCAGCAATAAAACCATAAAATACATGCTGCCCTCATAAGCCAAAAGGCTATATCTCAAACTCAATAGCCAAAGCAGATACAACCCTCTCTAGTTGGTAATAAGGTTGCACTTTCTACAGGAGTTTTGTCAGATATACCGCCATTTGTTTTAGCAGGGCAGTATAAGAAGCATGGGAATTCACTTTTAAATTCGAAATGCGTGTAACGTTTTCTGCTCATAGTAATTTTGTTTCATAGACGTCTTACGTAACGTACGTTATCGGCGGGAGTTAAAGCTTCGGTTTCTGATCAAAGAAGGATTTTTTTTTCATGTGATTTCAAAAAAGAACTAATTTTGTATTTTTTTCGTAGTAATATTTATGCAGTTTTTGAAAAGCAATAGAAACCAGCATAAAGACGATATTTTTTTTAACGCGTTATAATAAACTACAATAAGCGGTTTTTTATGTTCAGAATGTAAATAAGATAAAACTTCCTTTTTTCTTTTATTGGTGACTGGGTTTTTTCTTGTCTTGATCATTTTGAGTGTGCAATCCAAAATTTGGCTTTACTAATTTTTCAAGGTCATACTATGGGTATTTAATAATGGGTAACCATACCGTCATTAAATACCACTTTTTTAACTTTTTTTATACGCATCAAAGCTATCATTTGACAGTTATATTGACATTAAAATGCCTTATATAAATTAGATTTATACATTTATCTTCATGTGAAGATTCGTGCCAAAAGTGATTGACAAGTTTTGGACCAAATGCTGCCCAGACGTGAAACTACCTCTAACGAGTTTCTTACGTTACTATCTACTAGAAAAACATATTTTCATAATTGGTTCGAGAGGAAAAAAAAGGTTTTCTATTGTCGTGTTCATTTTGTCGACGACTATAGATGTTGTCATTGATGCAGTAATCAACATAAAGCAATCTTCATGCTAGGAACAACTGGCTGTTGAGTGCATATTATGTGCCTAGTTTGGTTTTTAGGATGGGCTAGGCACCAACTCATTGTTAGGCGCCCTGCTCCGTCCTTCGATAGAGTTATTATCAACGAAGATGACGACCATTAGTAAGTAATGTATATTGATGACTGATGATTTACTTCTCAACAAAAACCCATTTTTTTCTATGACTCCTGGGGTAGATCTTGAAGCGATTTAGTGTACCTACTCGCGTTAGCGTAAGTAACATAATGCACTATCTGTTCATTCTGGGCAGCACTTGGTCCAACTCCCATACAAATATGGTCAATCTCCTTTCAAAAACGGCACAAAATATTACTTGGAACAAAAAACGATTTTCTATAAAATGATTTTTTTAAAGATTCACTTTTATATTGAATGAGACTTAACAGATTTCTCAGTTAATTATACACGATTGATTACAAAACAGACTATGTAACCTCACGTGTAAACACATTCCGATAATAACCACAATTTTCCGCATTAATATGAAGCAAGCTGTAATATTAACGTTAGCTGATTGAAGTTTCCACGGTAAATAATGTAGCGTGGGTGAGTGGAATTGACTGTTTTAGCAATCGTGGATACTTTGACTTGACCAGAACATTAGTATATACATGTTACTATGTCGATGCTCCACTGTTTATTACGTAGGTATGTATGTATGTAATATATGTTACCACTTTATTGTACAAATGAAAAACAAAAACCATACAATGATGGCCTGAATAAATAAATAAGTAGTTTTTAATTACTTCTCCCATTTTATACCGTATTATTTATACATTATTAAAAGTATGTAACGTTAAATAATATATTAACGTTTTTATTTGGGTATGTTTTTGTTTGGTGTACAATAAAGTGTTTTGTATTGTATTATATTATTTGTTAATACTCTTCATATAATTTATTGAACCTAAGTCAAAAAAAAACACAGCAATCATGTGTTAAATTTTCACAAAATACACAACACGCTGTCTTTGCTAAAAATAACAACCTCTTCCAGATATTCTTTCGAAGAAACAAAGTTGTAAAGTTATTGGTTACGCTATTTTATAATTAAAATTTTACAATGAAATGTATAATTGACTTAATTTGTTTCTTGCTTTGATCTGTGATGTAATATAAAATGACTATCAGTGTGCCCTGCAGGCCTATTGCCGAAAGCACTCGCAATCGCAATCGTTTTCATTTTGACAGTCCGAAGGCGAGTCTGCATACAAAATCAAGTCACCATACCTACAGGAACCTTGTGAAAATGTTTGTATATTGGGGCACACATACGACTGTCTACATAATAATAAAAAACACGGAGACTGTAACTGTAGTAGTATACAAGTAGTAGATAGATATAAGTACTTAGGATTAACCATAGACACTAAATTTAATTGGGGGATCCATATAGAAATAGTGTGTAATAAACTCCGCTCAATTTTGGCAAAACTAATTAGTTTAAAAAACATAGTAAGTAGGAAAGTAATGCACACCCTGTATCATTCGCTAGCCGAGTCTGTAATTACTTATGGATTAATTGCATATGGACGGACATTTAAGAGTTACCTTGATAAAATTTGTAACCTTCAGATTAGAATAGTAAAAAGTGTATTAGTCGATAAAAAAACTAAAAACAAATATAATGATAATTATAAGCGATTGTATAAAATATTAAAAATCTTACCAGTGCATGATAAGGTTAGGTATTTAATATGTATGGATGATTACGGTCAGGATAAATTCAAAATGCGTAGAATACCGTTGCGTACCCTCAGAACAACCACGCAAAGAGCGTACGTAGAATATAAAGCGAACAACTGCTATGGCCAAAGAACGCGCAAGTATATTATTCCTAAAATACTTAACAAATTAGGCCCTACAGTAGAAAAGTGTAGTAGCAAGCAGATATTTAAGAGAAGACTCCAAGCAAAACTGTTAGATTTGTATGATAATATTGATAATAGTAGCGAGTAATAGGGTAATAATATATTGATTGTATGGCATAACTGAAGTATACCGGTAGCTCTAGTTAAGTAGTGTATAACTTATGAGGATGTAAAGTAGCTATACTATAAGTGGATAGAACACAAGTGCATAATGAGCGCTTTATCCGCCAACAAACTGTCCTCAGTTTGGCGGAATATAAATATGTACATACCATTTAAGTTTTTTGTGATAAATAAATTAAAAAAAAAAAAAAAAAAAATGAGAACAATTGTTCCGCTTTGAAATCGATTGCGATTGCGAGTACGTTAGGCAATAGGCCAGCTGGGGCCCTATTCTACACAGTAAAGCTAACCCACATTACGTTTGACATTGTATTGCTGTCATATTGTTAACGATACAAAAGCTCTTATTTAGTTGGTGTAAGTCTTATTATCAGATCGGGGAAATATTAAAAAAGGGCCAGGTCAGGAGACCCTAAACCGACACACGTGTATGAAGCAACTCATGAGTGTGGAGGAAGCAAGGGAAGTTTGTCTCGATCGTAGAAAGTAGAAGTGGTCTCTACCTACTCCTACGGGAAAGAGGCGTGATTGCATCTATGTATGTAGGTCTTATTTATGGTTATAAAAATAAAAACAACACCATAACATGTCAAAAGCAATATGTCTTTATCGAGTAGAATAGAGCCCCTTATAGGTGATTGACAAGTTAGAGAGTTGGTAATGGCTTCCCGAGCAAGTAAATTAAAGTTAAGATCAAAAGCTTGATCGTTGCCCCGAGCGTGGGGAAAACTTAGGTCTTGATACTTGTATGCCCCAAAACTCCTAATAATTATACGTAACTAGTTATAACGTTGAATTAATGTATTTTAGTGATTTGGTACATACATACATTAAATCACGCCTGATTCCCAGACGGATAGGCAGAGACTACTTCTTATTTTAGTGATTTGATACTTGGAGTAAAATTTGTTTTTTCTGGCCGTTTTTCTAGTTTCTATACTCTATAACGAGAAACTAAGCCATGCCATACCTTTCAATGTTTCATGTTTTGACACATAAATACATACAGTCACCCAATAAAAATGTTGAGCATACTTAGAACCTTGTCATTGTGTCTGCCATTGTCATTTTCATACTTGTCATTTGATGTTCAGTTTGAAGTTTATTATGACAGGGCACTAAAGTGCTTAACATTTTCGTTGGGGTACTGTACATACATAAACTCACGCCTTCATTCCCAGAGCGGGGTAGGCAGAGCTACAGAGCTACTAAAAATTTGTTGATAATTCTGTAACCACATTTTGCACATTAGGCTAAGATGTTTACCAGCGTATTAGTGACAGGTTGCAAGCCCATCGCCTAACAGTACTACAAGCCTTTATTCCCTTACTTGCCTCTTATGACATCCACGTGAAGACATGGAGTGGCACTATTCTAACCCGGCAACCACACGGAAACAGTATTTTGACACTTGCAGATAAATCAAACCCAAAAGGGTACTTTCGATGTTTGTTGATTTATTTTTATAAATTTTGTAGTTTTATAGTGAACAGCGATTATTTGAATTTGATGCTGCACTCGAGGCGCGCGAACTCCATCAAAAACTTCATCGCACGTCCTTCGCACCGAAGCGCATTAATAAAGCCATCCATTTTCATTTTTGCGAGGCCTGGCATCATAATGTAGCCTCTTAAAAACTAAACATACTTTTTTAAACCACAAATGCTTTCCAATCCACTAATGAACTGTCTAAAGTTTACGTCTAGCTAAAATAGTTACAGAATGTGATTAACGAAATAGAATAGACAAAGGAAACTATTAAAGATCCCAATTTTAGTTACGGAACTTATAGTCAGCACGAAGTAGACCCGATCAACTAAATTTAACAATTGTACCGTGAATTGTGCGTGACTGAACTGAACTTTGACATCTTATAATTGATTTTTGACAGTATCTGCATGGGATTACTTTGCGTGTATTTAATGAATTAACTGTAACCAAATTCGTAGATAAGGAATTTATATTTACTAGATAAACTAAACTACAACTAACATGCAACTTTGGTAAGGTAAAATGTGAAATGGGGGTTTACGTAATCCTTATTGAGCTAAAACCCACGTGAAATTTATTACTTAAGTCCGAAAGCTGTTAGAAGTTGTTTTAGAATGTTATGCACTGTTTATATGACTGAATAATCATTTGTGGATTTGCTGACTGATTTGATTATAATTCTTTGGACAAATTCGGCTTAAAAGTTCTTCCGTATATACAAACTTATCGTTACTTAAATAGTTTTGGTAACACGTGGTATGGAAAGAGCGGATAGACTAGGGGTACTGTCGAATCCATACCAGAAATTTGTATACTTGCTGGACGAAACAATAAAAGACGTACGTTGTGTGCGTATGAAATTGCTGGCAAAATCTAGTAAGTAATCTAAAGATGTAAGTAATTTTCTTTTACAAATAACAAAAACCGCTCCGTCAAACGTGGATACTTGAGACACCGTGGATACTTGGGACAGTGTGGGTACTTGGGACAGTGTGGGTTTAGAAGTTGCGCTGGCAATACAGCTATTTGGTCTATGGTCTATCTGTCACCGGAATGCTTTGGGTCTAATTTGGGTGTAATTTACATAAGTTACCCACACTGTCCCAAGTAACGTTTGACGGTAAACTTCAAACTTTGTAAATTCTAAAATAAAACTTAACCAACACTTAGTTAAAAATTCAACTTTGGTTCGAAGTAAAGTCGAGTCTGAAACTTCAACCCAGCTCCTACTCCGTATAATGCGAGAAGATGTAAAAGATTAAAAGAGCGAAACGACATTATAAGCATTATCCTCATCCCGGGGAAACGGCGATTCCCGGGGGATTATTCTGGATCCCCGGACATTTCCCGAATGACCTCCATCATTGCCGAGGTGCGCCTAATTATTATAGAAGTCTTTATAGTTATTGCGTCGTTCCTAAGTTTTTGGAGTTTAGTGAAAATTAGTTTCGCGTAATGTTTGTAGTTGGAGCGTTTGCTTGTATTTAGTGATAGGGTAGTGTTAAGGCCAAGTCTAAACTACTGTTACTGTTTGTATATCAAATTTAACAAGGGTTTGTGAATTGTAATGGCTTTTATTGTTTTAAATATTCGTTCTTTGCATACGTATTATGTATGTAAACACTTTATTGTGCAAACAAAAGAGATAACAATTAAAAAATAGTCAAAAATATAGCAGGTATGCACAAAGGCGAAGTTATCCCTTAAGGGGCTGGGGAGGATGGTAAAGGGGGTATTTACTAACTGTTAATTTAGGATACGTTTTGAACTGATGTTCTTAAACTTTATGCATTATAATTATCCTATTGTAAAAACGCAAGTTTACGATACTATGTATACATATAAAAACATAATTTTGGATATGAGTTTCTGGGACGTACAAAGGTTAATGTCACGATGGTCAAACATTTTTGGCGTCCCCAATTTTTAAATACTCGAAAACACAATCAACAATTTAATTTTGAAACGAAAATGACTATGCATTCCGCTTTGATTAAAACCCACAATTCCGTGATAGCAACAATTAGTACAAATTGCGCAAAATTGTGCCGTGGCTGTACTTAAATGCTGTAACTACGGCCATGACAAAGTTGCCACAGTTTTATTGTCTACTATAAAAAGTTTATAGCAGGTAACATTTTGTTTAGATGTTTTAATACCAGCATCGACTGCGTACCAGAGCAGACGTAGAACATTTATTAGCAGAGCTCGGAATAGGTAGTGCTTATTTACTTAAACTTCGCGGGAGGACGTAGCTTAGAGTGGTTTCAACCACCAAAAATAATTATTTCTTATTATTGAATGCGGGATTTCCCTGGATTGACTGTA
Organism: Acleris literana; assembly: GCA_946894065.1. Taxonomy (NCBI): domain Eukaryota; kingdom Metazoa; phylum Arthropoda; class Insecta; order Lepidoptera; family Tortricidae; genus Acleris; species Acleris literana. The sequence goes on from OX335677.1 coordinate 3,225,394, forward strand.
TGTATGTGGTTGTAACCACTCTTAGTTACGTCCTCCCGCAATTTTTAGGTAAATAGGCACTACCTATTCCGAGCTCTGTTTCTTAGATGTACCTTTGCCATCTTTTTTATAGGCGTGTAAAGGCAAACGAGTACACGGACCACCTCATAATATGTGAGATATAAAACCCATAGACGTTAGCATTCTCAAGGCTACAATCTGAAGACTATAATTGTAAGAATACAAATGCGACCAAAAAAATACGAACATACTTGGTGGTTAAAGATAAAAGATTAAGACGGTACCTTAAAAAAAAAAGTTAACCAAGAGAGATTTTCATTTTGTTGACAAAAAATGAATACAATAGTTATGATATTAGCGATACCAACAAAGCTGATAGTAACAACAGCAAGTTCTTTAGTGGTTCAAATAAAAACTTAGGTGATGTATCTAATGTCTCGTTAGTCTCGTATGGAACCAAGACGCTTATTCGCAACAGTCACAATCTTATTAGAAGCGACCAAGTTAAATTTGCAGAATCTTTGTCTCTTGTTGTCTAAAACTATTTGAAATTACTATAAGTCTGTTCTCAAGACGCGTGGTATCATGCAATCACTGTATACATTTATTTGTGTAGCATTTTAAACTTCATGTTTGTTAAGTGGTTACAAAACGATAAGATTTTAATCATTTACAATTAGGTTAGTACAAGGTTTTAATAATTTATTCAAAACACCAATTACCTCATGACATAAGCAAAGACTTAAAGATCCTTTATTTAAACTTTAGATCAATACCGAAGCGACATCAAACGCCCTATAATTGTAACAGTACCCCCACTTAGGAGCGTCTTCCGTGCCCTGTTATTTAAGTTCTGGACTAATAACTGACGTAGAAGTTTTAAACTTGGCCAGTTTTTTAATTAGAACGTTTTCACCGTTTTTGGTTCTTAAAGGTAGAATCAGATATTTAGAAGTCATGTCGCGTATATCAAACGAAGAAAATACATGTTTAACAAGAAGATGTATAAGAAACATTGTGCAGAGCATTACGTAGAGCACGTGTGTGTAATTGTGTACGTGCACGTTTTGTGTGCGTGTGTACGTGTGTGTGTGCTTTGATATACGAGTAAATAAAAGATAAAACACATTATTATTGATGTCTTGTGTGGTCTTGAGAATGCAAAATGTCCATGGGTTTTGGATACCACTTGCATGGTATATGTTCTTGTTTGCCTTCTTCTTGTTAATATTTTATTAGCGTTTCTAACTGTTATGAAGATAGGATTAAAATTATACACTTTAATCATAAACAAGCAATTGTTCTTCCTCTAAGAATAAAGTAGTTGGCTACTAAAAGGTAATTAAAATAGAACAATGCTCTATTGTTAGGAACTTCTATGCACTGTTTTCAGATTAACTTTCCACGGGTTTTTCTTTAGTTGCGCTTCTTTACAAACTGGTCTCAGTTACTCGGGAAAGAGGTATATCTATTAAAATGTGTTTGTTTTTATTAACACGGAAAATAGTGTCCGAAGTTAATGACACGCTTCTCGAATATGAATTCGTAGGTTTCAATTTAATTTGTTGTTTAACCAGCTTTTGTTTACCGTTGCTAGCAGCGTAAGGGGTTCAAATCACTAAGGCCATATCCAAAATGCATTAGGGTAAATCCGGGATAGATACCGCAAAGGGATAGGCGCCTATTTTTCAAAAACCTAACTTCCCAAAATCGCAGCAAAGAAATAATAGTCTAAATAGGGAGCCACACACCTTAGCCCCCGCAGGCCGCCGCAAGGAAAAGACGCGTCTCGCTTGTGTGTGTGAAAATCTCCGCGATGAGCGCAAAAAGTGCCTCAAATTCTCAAACGGAATTATTTGCAGTTTCATAACTTTATAATGAGTATTAACTTCTGTTCTGTTTTTATTATATCAATATACTGGTTCATTAAGTGTACAACTATGTATTAATTATAGTTCTTTTGTATTTGGTTTAGATAAAAAATAAAAAGGCACCGTTCCATATCAAAAAAGATAGTCGCCGGGGTATACGTGCCCTTGGGGCATCTATCCCCCCCATACTCATACCCCATATATAAATAATCGTAGCATATATGTTTTTAGCGTATATTGTTTTTTTCCAAAAGGCATCTATCCTCCTTAGAATTTTCATGGAGGGGCAACTATCCATATAGGTAGGCATCTATCCTAAAAAAAAGGGTCCTGCAAAAACTCAATCAGTAATTATTAGGTCAATAAAAACAAGCCGTAATGTAAGATTAAAGACTAAACTAGCTATTGTAGTGTTGAGTATTCGTGTGGTTGCCGAGTTAGAATAGTGCCACTCCATGTCTTCCCGTGGATGTCGTAAGAGACGACTAAGGGAATAAAGGCTTGTAGTACTGTAAGGCGATGGGCTTGCAACCTGTCACTAATACGCTGGTAAACATCTTAGCCTAATTGTGCAAATTGTGGTTATAGAATTATCGACAAGTTTTTAGAGATGTTTGTAATTCTGTAGCTCTGCCTACCCCACTCTGGGAACGAAGGCGTGAGATTATGTATGTATGTATGTATGTATGAAATTAGGAGGCCTATTAAAAAGTGTGGCATCTATCCCGGATTTACCCTACGCTAAGTAGCGTTTCTGCTCGTTTAGTTTTTAAACCAATAGCATCTCTGGTAGATCACGTGACTCTTCGTAACACAAGCACAATGACCATGCAAAATGAAACAGTGGTAATTAATATGGTAATAATATTACTGTCGGCCGTAAAAGTGGTGGTAAGGTGTTAAAGCGACAAGGTACCAAAGTGTTCGCTGACGTATAAGGCCAAACAGGCGATTAAGTTAATGATAAGTAGATACATGACTTAACGATAGTGGTACATTCTAGCTAAGGGACAAAGTACGGTACCCACTGCCAAAAACACTCAGCGATTAAAAGGGTTCCAAAGTTAAAAGATAAAGGGTTCCGTATAATCGGATTAGTCGGTGATGACTCAAAAGGGAACATTAGGGAGGGATGTGCAAGTGGAAATGGATATGAATTTGCTGGAAACTCGATTAGTATCACGGTTAGTTGGCAACTTAGTTTGCAATTCGTATGGATGTCAGTTTAACATACATGGTTTGTTGTTTAAGTATTAAATTATTGTTTAATTGTTGAGACGGCATTTTTAAGAGCCAAACTTAATAATTTAATTTTGGCTCTTAATCTTAATCCAATAGTAATCTCATCCAGCACAAGTTGAAAACAGTTAGCATAATGTAAAGTAAGAAATATTTCGTTTTTATTTACTTACTTTATGATTGGAAGAAAGACAAAAAGTAATTCAGAAAAAAGTTGGTCTGCTTAGGCGGAACCTGACAAGTTGTATACAACCATAAATTAAATAAAATAGTAAGCTTTCTCACCAGCGTTAGTGCAGGATATTTGAAATTGGTAACACTGTTCTGACCCCACGAGAAATATTGGCATCGATATAGTTATTGGGATTACAGATTCATACTCACGTATTGTGACTGTAAACGGGTACCTATTTTTTTATCGAAACACCTTTCAATTAACGTATCACTACGCTTTCCATAAATTCCTTTGTACTAATTTCATTTGCCATAATCGTCACTGGTCATGATCTTCATTTGCCCTAATATCATTTACCATAATTGTTGAGTGCCATAATACTCAAGTATCATAATGTTCAACCTCCCAAATATTAGATACCATAATAACACTTTTTGTAGTTTTTAATTTCTATAATGTTCATAATCCCTAATATTTTATGCCATAACAATTATTTGCCATAATTACGGAAAAAGCGGATCCAGATTGTTTCAGTGTGTTCAGTGGGTATAATCTGAAATATGTACTATTATTACAATAACCTACATTAAGGAAGGTCTCTTTTAGGTACCACGATGAGCGAAGCGAGCGGGCCGCGGTAGTGGCCGGCGAAGTGCCAGAACTGATTATTTTAGTATACATACGACTCAACAAAAACAATTCTGAGTGTATTATGGCAAAAAAATACTATGGCTTTTGAATTTTCAGGCATACGATTTTAGTACACTTGATAATAGGGAAAATAAAATATACGGCAAACGTATCGCTATGGCACTTAAAATTATGGCAAAAGAAAATATGGCAAATGATCATTATGGCATATGAATCGTTAAAAAAATATTTAATTATGGCAAATAACATTCGGGCAAATGAGAGTTCGGGGAAACGGCAGAGAACCCCTGAAAACATCATGTTTTCAGCAGAAAATAGCGTTCGATGAAAAGAAATTCCGTGAAATGATACAATCGATGAAGTGAAATTCGATAAAATAATGGATTACCGACTGTATACATAACTAAACGTATGAATACAGTATATTGATATTGAATGACGGGTTAGCAAGCTTTCCATTAAATCTAATAGTGGCAGTCAGCTGGCGCCATTACGGCGTCGTTATGAAAACATGGCCGCCAGTTGCGGTACATTTGTCTTTAACGTGAAACTTTTACCGCTTTTGAGGGAGAAATCAATCAGGACGATATGAATTTTGAAGCAAAAAATCTCTTAGGGTTAGCCTTTTTATTTTTATAAGGTAGGTTCTCTATATTAAGGGCAAACCAGCTTCTCATGGAGTTGGTATGTAAAAGGGAACGAAACAAAAAAAAAATTTTACATTTTCATTAATTTTCAAATTTCATTAATTTCAAACTTTAAACTTTGACATTTTATTAAATATGCGTTTGGCATTTTTGGGACCTTATTATTTTTTGTTTGGTTAGTTAAGAATCTAGTTTCACGTACTTGTATAAATTAAAGTTTACTTTAACTTTAAAGAACAAGACACAAATAGGAATCATTATTTTATTTTAAATGTCTTTAATCTAGTTTAAAACTAAAATTGAACTTAGCTTTTTCGTGCAGCGTGCGTGTTATTTAATAGCTCATTTAGATTAACCCTAATCCTTGAAACAGTTTTCAAACATTACATTTATATGAACAGTCATTATTTTGTAGGTAAGTACAATCTTTAAGGCGATTAAGAAGAAAAATTATTTCATATAAAATGCTATAGCGTTTCTCTCCCCTTAAACTTAGTCTATTTTTACGATTTTTGAATATGTTGTAAATATTACGAAAAACTAAATGATAAGATAAAGATAAAATAAATTTATTCAATAAGTAGGCCGCACGGGCACTTTTACACGTCAAGAATCTACCAGCGCTTCCTAAGAGGAGACCACTGCTGAGAAGAAACGCCGCAAGAAACTCAGCAGTCAGTCGTTTTTTAAACATATTTCTTATTACAATGGTACTACTTAGTGTAGCATTATATAAAGCTGTAAATATTAAATTACATATAATATCAAATAACATGCCTAGTTCAGCAGGAAAACATGCCAAGAATCTTACGGGAGAGATAGAGAAAAAAAAACACCTATTTATGTGCACCTTACTAAGTGTGTTTATAAGAAAATATTCTAGGAAAGGTAAAAAACCAAATTTTTCAGACAGTGAGAAATATATTGTTTTTTTTAATAAAACTCTTCAAAAGCAACTTCTTTTTCACTTAACCTATAAAGCCTCAAATCCGTATAAACGACCCGTGATTTGAATTCCAAGCCAGATTTTATATCAAACTTTGCTAGTGACACACTTAAAAAAGGTTTATAGGGGTGTAAAAAACATATCCGGGTAGACCGTAAAACTCTGGTCGGTCCTTACTGTGTCAATATTCGCTTTCAAAGTTTCGAACCGTATAGTAAAAGATTGGTAAAACTATTTTGAGGTGGTTTTACTTTAGTTTTGAGTACGCATAAAATCGGTTTACCTTTTGTGCTACTTTTGAATAATACCTTTAAATGACTGGTATAGTTTGAAAGAATATCGTCACACGATGAGCGTGTAACCAACATAAAATATAGCAATTTTGATGGTATGCTTTAAGTTGGATACTGCGTCAGTAAGGGTCATGTTTTTTGAGTGTATGTATGAATGTACAGATCTAGTGAATAATCCTTTCACATCGTGAAAACTCGGAACTCACGTCTACTTCCGAATGATGCCGACGTGTCTATGAGTTATTGAATTATTAAGTGACATGTTTGTATTAAATAAATAGAGTACTTTAGTTATCAGTGTCAAATGTCAAACCACGAGTTTGAAGTATATTACACCGAGATGTTAAAACCACCACGATCAAATATATAGAAATTAGGTGTAGGTAAACAAGAAGAAATATAAATCAATGTTGAAAATAATTTCATAGGCATGTCGGTTTAAACGTTTCCCAGGTCTTAATGCTTTCGGCATGACTATTAAAAAGAACTGAAAACAATCTTAATCGTAATTAACGAGAAAATACTCTGGTATTAACCACTCTATATCGATTATCACTCTCGCGATGCGACGTTCCCCCACGTTGTCTTGATGGGTACTGAGTCAGACTGAAGTAGCATGACAAATACGAACATTTCAGAGAAAATACGATGTGAAAGGATATTTCACTACATCTGTATGTCTATTTCTTTGGCACGCTTCCATTTTGAACGATAGAAAAGAAAAACGTTAGCGTTTGCATCTTGGCTAGAGCCGCATGTGATATTATTGTCAACTTTACGATAGCTCTTATCTACTTGTCAGTAATGGCGGCCGAGTTAGCAACACGATAACAAGGCAAAAGCAATATGGGTACACCGAGTAGAATAGAGACCCTAAGCGTCGGTTGAATGTAGAGGTACAGCTTTAGTGCCTTGTCACTTTAATCGTTGTGTCTAACCATTTATGGCAGTTTAAACATGACATTAAACAGACAAGGTACTAAAGTGTATACATATTTATGATCTCGACTGTACATTCTTCTTCTTAACACTTGCAAACGACTTTACATTTTTACGATTATTTTGAGAGAGCTCACGGGAGCTTTTCTTGCCAGGGGACCATTTAAGGCATAAACTTAAGGCGTTTACGTGATTTAGCAATATACTAAGAGATGGTGTGTCTATTTCTACTATATTGTATTATTTTTATTCAAAACTCATGCCCGTTTATTTAATGATTATAATCAAATCCCATCCGTTGCACTTACTCGTCTAATTTAGGGTTACCTGGAAGAGATTTTGGGATAATTTGCCATTGCACTTGATTGAAATAAATAAAAATGACGAATTTGTATGCAATAAAGAGTTAGCATACATAAATACACCCACCTAATATATTAAAGTCATTATGAAACAAAAGCTGGACTACAAAAAAAGTTCGAAACAATATTCAAAATAATAAGGGCGACGGTGCATCTATTATTTCCTAACGGTTTAAACTAATGCTATTTATTGCAGTCTTAAGCAACCGTCCACCAACAATTATACAATACAACATAGATAAGAATATAAAAAATATATTTCACATACACAGTTTACAAGCGATCATTTCAAACAACAATAACAATGAAAAGCAAGCTTTAAAAACCCGACTGCATTTTTTATACTGTCGTCGATATACCTACATATATTAATAATTGTCATTTTGCCATTGTTGTTATTTCAATTTTAACAGTATAGGTATTCTATGTCACCAGGGATGACGTAAGGATTCTAACGATACCTCACACATCTAAATCGGTCAAGGGATTTAGAAGTTATAGTGGAATAAAGAAACTCACATACAGATATACATACAAATATGAACCCTGAAAACATTACACTCCTTTTTTGGGGCAGTCGTGTAATAAAATATAGCTCTTTATTGGACACCACAGATAATTAAAAATGAAAACAAAAAAAAACGATTTTTAATTACCAGAGGTCGGAATAGGCAGCCTATTTGCCTAAACTTCGCGGGAGGACGTAACTAAGAGTGGTTACAACCACCAAAAATAATGATTTATATTTATTGAATGCGGGATTTCGGGGATTTTTTTAATACTACATAAATGTGGAAATTTATACTAAAACTCAATATCACATGTTAAAAACATTTATTGCATACAATTTTACATGTCCAAATACATATTCTGATTTATTTCTAATGTAAATAAACTAACAAAGTATTTCGTAATATATAATATTTTATCTCATAATAGTAGTAATTATGTTTGAAATTATGATATTGATGATTCGGATTGAAACATATTTTTGTTATTGATGATCATGTAAAATTGTAGGTTTACAATAAAAAAAAATAACATGTGATATTGAGTTTTAGTATCAATTTCCACGTTTATGTATTATTAAAAAAATCCCGGAAATCCTGCATTCAATAAAAATAAATCATTTTTTTTGGTGGTTGTAACCACTCTTAGTTACGTCCTCCCGCGAATTTTAGGCAAATAGGCACTGCCTATTCCGACCTCTGTTAATGACCTTGAAATGACAAGGTGACGTCAAAAAAAGGCGACCGCAGAACAACGTATCATAGAAAATAACTTACCTCCATTCGGCCTAGATGAACAGTTTTTGGTAATTTAAAAACTACCGCTCTAAGCGTAAACTTGCACCAATTAGAAGGGTAGACGTAAATTATAAATCAGGCGGACACCGACACACCTGGGACACCGGACCTAGCTCCTTTACATAATGTCCATGTTTATTTTACAGCTTTCATATTATTTTTACGAACTTTTATTCAACGTGTAATATTTAACTAAACCCGAGTGGTTGCAGGGTTAGAATAAGACTTCTCCATGTCTTCCCGTGGATGTCGTAAGAGGCGACTAAGGGAATAAAGGCTTGTAGTATGTTAGGCGATGGGCTTGCAACCTGTCACTAACACGCTGGTAAACATCTTAGCCTAATGGTACAAAATGGAGTTACAGAATTGACAACTAGTTTTTAGAGTTGTTGGAAATTCTGTAGCTCTGCCTACCCCACTCTGGGAACGAAGGCGTGAGTTTATGCATGTATGTATTTAGCTTGCACTGTTCGTATGTATGTTTGTAAGTTGTCCGTCAAAATTTGCAAGTCAAATTTGATCCGGTTCCAGTTCATGGAATGGGCTGAAATTTGGACCACGTTTCTAAACCCAATGACAATGCAATATTGTGGTATCGAAGAGCTGATCTGGTCATGAAGTCGCGAGGTGGAGATAGATTAGGATGTCCACTATATTTAACGTAGACCCACCGTGTTGGGACTCATTAGTTTGGTCTTGATAAGTAGATAACGACTTTAAAAAAAGTACAGCCGACAGCAAAAGCTTGTCCCAAAAATGATTTTTATTGACAAACTTACTTTAGTTTAGCTTGATGATGATGATGATGATGATGATGATGATGATGATGATGATGATTGGGGACGCCGCCGAGGCAGGCGGGCGGTCGAGTGGCTCTACATTCATTCCGCCCAGTTCCCCTTGATCCAGCCTCAGGTTACTGGCTCTGCGGCGCTCCCATCCAGCACTGATCCCATCTTCTTGTTTTCCTACAGAACAATAGTGCGTCCTGAAGGTTAATGCTTTTAAGTGTCTCTGCTGACAGTGCGTCGTCCCCGAATATGCGATGTCTCAGTGACGAGTACATTACACACTCGGCTAGAACGTGTTGACTAGTTTCCTCTTTGCCGCCGTGCGGGCATCGAGGATCCTATTTGACTCCTATTACCGTCAAATGTCTGTTGAGTGGACAGTTTCCAGTCAAGATCCCTGTCAGTATACTTAGGTTGTACTTACCAAGATTTAGTAGATACCTTGTTCTGTTCCTATTTACCCTTCCTATCATGAGTTTGGATTGTCTGCACCCTTGTGTTGTTATCCACGCCTCATTTGTCTTTGTCTCTATTCTTCTGGCGATGACTCCTTTCGTTACCGTTGCAGATATCGGAAGTGCTGGTTCCGGGCCCAGATATTGTTGGTCCGCCCCTGCTCTGGCCAGCTCATCAGCCTTCTCGTTTCCTATTGCTGCACTGTGTCCTGGTACCCATGCCAGTGTTACTTTGGATGCTATGCCTAGATTATTCAGTTCATCTCTGCACTCCTGCACCAGGAAGGATTTGATTACTGGATTATCTAACGCTTTTTGTGCTGCTTGGCTGTCTGAGTAGATTATAACGTGGCTCCCCGTTATATTGCTTCTTTCCTTGAGGCTCTGTTCACACTTCATGATGGCATAAACTTCTGCCTGGAACACACTGGTGAAGCCTCCTAGTGGTATCGTTGTGTGCTCATTCGCTTCTAGGTAATAAATGCCTGCCCCCGCTCTTCTTGTTGAGGACTTCCATGAACCGTCCGTGAAGCATTTCACTCTGGGTTCCGGTATCTCTGTCTCCCAACTATCTCTCTCTTCTATATGGATTCTATATTTCTTGTCGAAAATCGTCCTTTTCTTTATTAGGTCGTTGTTAATCATGAGCATGTGCATGCTCACCATTGACTCCCTTTGTATGCTTGCGTGTCTCTTGTTCATCTCGGATCCGATCCACTCTCTGCTCATTTTTATTCTATACCACTGTTCTGTGGCTCTCTTCTCCACTTCAAGGTATACAGGGTTCAGTCCTAGCATTATCTCCAGAGCCTGTGTGGTAGCTGTCCTCATTGCCCCGGTTGTCATTAGGCATGCTAGTCACTGGACCTTCGTCAGCTCCTTGTCTATGTCTTTTGTTTTCGCTCTATGCCACCACACTATGGCTCCATACAGCAGTCTGGGTAAGACCACTGCTTTGTAGATCCATTGTGTTATCAGTGGTTTTAGTCCCCATCTTCTTCCTATGGCTTTCCTGCATTGCCATAGTATTAGGGCTATTATTGCTTTTCTACATTGCTCCTTTACATGTGTCTGTTAGTTTAGTTTAATGTGTGTATCTGTGTATCGGTCTGTTAGTGGGTATCAGTTCGTTTGACCGAATGACTGAAAACCCGAAAACTTTAATCCCGAAGACTATAATCCCGAAAACCATAATCCCGAAAGTTCGTTTTACCCAATGCCTAAATCCCGAAGACTAATAATCCCGAAAAAATAATATACCTACACCTGAAATACCTTCCGGTCTGCTCCGGCGCTGCACGACGTGCAACCCATCCTCCCTTGCGTAAGATAGCACGGCACCTTCGCACCTTGTTAGTGGGTATGTGTGTGGATAGACTGATCAAGACACGTCTTTCTAAGGGTTCCATTCCTCAAAAGTAAAAAAAAACTGTCTGTTCATCCGTCTGTCACAGCCAATTTGCTCCGAAACTAGTTAATTTGGTACATATAAAGTTGGTGACGGTACCAAAGACGGGCGTGTAACGTAAATAAATGAATTTACGACGAAACGGAATTCATGGAATCGAGGTAGTTATTGTTTTGTTTTCAAAATGCTGGGAATTGAAAGGAGGTTAAGTAGTAGGCGGAAAAGAAGCTTTACTTTGTTGTTTTAAACCATCTACCTACACATAAAAAACAGTCAAGTGCGAGTCGGATTCGCGTACCAAGAGTTATACCAAAGACGCTTGTTTGTATTTACCGTTTTTGCAATCCAAATAAAGTTAAAAAAGTTTCCTGTATTTAATTTAATTATTTCAATTTCAAAAAAAGTGTCAATAAATCCACCATAATACACATATTCTATAAATATCAGGGGACAATCTCACACAAAATGAACTAGTCCCAAACTAAGCTCTAGGCTTGTACTATGGGTATTATACAACGATATAAATACTTATACAGAGAAATATATACTTAAATACATAGAAAACATCCATGAATCAGAAACAAATACTCGTGCTCATCACACAAGTATCTGCCCTTACCGGGATTTGAACCCAGGACCGCTAGCTTCATAAACAGGGCCATTACCAACTAGGCTAGCACGTCGTCACTAAAAAAAAACACTTATATTCTAAAAAAGGATCAACCCGCTTTCTAAAACGGTTCAAAAGTTACAGCTGTTTAAAGTGTAGACGGACGGACGGACGGACTGCGTAGGCATTATTAATAAACTCCCATTGGGCTCCCTTTGGTATGGAACCCTTAAAAGAGATCGGAAGAGGTGTGTATTAGTTTTAACCTATAGCTCTATCCTTCTCGGTAAAACGGTTGCTTTTAACAAGGTAATCGTATCGCTTTTAACTCAGCCGCCATTAAGTAAGTAAATAAGTTAAATATTAAGAGTTGTTATTACGTTGACAATGCGATATGTCAAAATATACAGTGTGTTTCCAGCACCCGGGCTTTTTTAAAGGAGGTTAAAATAACGTACATCTGTAAAGTAACCATGACATTAATTTAATTAATAAAAATAAAATCAGGCTTTGTTAACTTTCTAATAAAATTTCAATTGCCAGCAATGTAAAGCACAGCAATTTGACAAGTGTTAAATGACAGTCGACGGATACTTTGATTATTATGATTTGCCCCCGTACCACGACATGCCTTGTACTAAGCGACAGCGATACTGATAACGATGAACACGCAGCACATGCACTACATTAAAAATGGACAGTATCTAAGAAAATTAATTGTGAAGTCATTTTAATTCTTTTTTAATTGATAATACTTCCAAATTGCTAAAGCAACATAATTATCGGCAGTTTTAATAAATGCCCGCATGCCGGTAACACACTGTATATTTTTATACCGAGTGCAATGCCCCTGCGTCTGTGTGTCAGACGTTGGCATCAGATAAACTGGTTAAATCTCGTTCTTTTTTTAACCGACTTCAAAAAAGGAGGAGGTTCTCAATTCGTCTGTATTTTTTTTTTATGTTTGTTACCTCAGAACTTTCGACGGGATGAACCGTTTTGATGATTCTTTTTTTATTTGAAAGCTGGTGCTTCCCGATTGGTCCCATTTTTATCAAAATGAAGATCTGATGGTGGAATCCATGAGGAATCGACGGAACTCTTCAAAATTTATAGACACACCTATAGCGATTTTGGTATTTTTCATTGTAACTCGTGTATTTGGTCTTGGAAAGCACTACTTGGTGAGTAGAACTGATGATGAAGACCACAGATGGCCACCGGAACTCCTTAACGGTATATATTTAGAGGGTGGCGACAAGATATTTCGATTAAGATAGTTGAGCGACTATGACGAAGCATATTTAGGTTTCAATATATGACTATGACTTTCCCACGGCGTTGCTTGTGGCGAGATTGAAATGTTCTATTGTTTCTTATTAATTGAGAAGTGGGAGAATAACAGCATAATTACGATCACTAAAAAGTATAAAATTAAATAAAAGTTTAAAAAACAAAAACCCGCCTTCAAAAAGCAAAAAATAACTTCTTTAAAATGGTAGGTAAATAGGTCAGTCCAACTGAAGTCGGCGTCCAACAATATTTTAACCAAAAGCAGACTTCAGTTGGACTGACCTATTTACCTACAATTTCAAAGAAGTTATTTTTTGCTTTTTGAAGGCGGGTTTTCGTTTTTTTAGTTTAAGAAAGCAAAGGAGAATGGGCAGAAATGTATGAACACTGGGCTAGAAACCAATAACAACAAGCACTATATCATCGGATATCCTTTTTAGGGTTCCGTAGCCAAATCGCAAAAAAACGGAACCTTTATGGATTCGTCATGTCTGTCTGTCTGTCTGGCCGTCCGTATGTCATAGCCACTTTTTTCCGAAACTATAAGAACTATACTGTTGAAACTTAGCAAGTAGATGTATTCTGTGAACCGCATTAAGATTTTTACACAAAAAAAAAAAAAAACAATAAATTTTTGGGTTTCCCCATACTTAGAACCGAAACTCATTTTTTTTGTCAATCCCATACGTATGGGGTATTTATGGATAGGTCTTCAAAAATGATATTGAGGTTTTTAATAAAATTTTTTTCTAAACTGAATAGTTTGCGCGAGAGACACTTCCAAAGTGGTAAAATGTGTGTCCCCTCTGTAACTTCTAAAATAAGAACATGATAAAACTAAAAAAAAATATATGATGTACATTACTATGCAAACTTCCATCGAAAATTGGTTTGAATGAGATCTAGTAAGTAGTTTTTTTTAATACGTCATAAATCGTAAACCGCAATTTATCTTTCACGGGGCCCTTCATGGGCGAGTCCGACTTGCGCTTGGCCGCTTTTTAATCCTACTAAGATTTTGTGTAGCGGGAAACATCAAATAAATATATCGGGACGCCTACATAGACGACGATAGCATAACAACTAACGTTGAATCACCGCTGTCTGTCAACACCGCTGTCTGTTAACTTTTTTCACACAAAAATTTCGAACTACCTGCCAAAGTAATAGTTTTACAACTTAAAATTACCTATCCGGGGCACGTTTTATAAAGCTACAAGTAACAATTTTACAGGTCTAAACTGGCAACACTGCTCAAATGGCTGGGGCCTGTTTTATAAAACTACAAATTACAATTTACAAGTTTCCATTTGACACAACATCGACCAATGACGACCAGCCATTTGAGCAGTATTGCCGGTTTAGACCTGTAAAATTGTAACTTGTAGCTTTATAAAACGTGCCCCTGGTCATCATTGGTCGGGGTTGTGTTAAATGGAAACTTGTAACCTGTAAATTGTAATTTTTAGCTTTATAAAACAGGCCCCCGGTGTCATATCGCTTGTCCTCATTGGTCATATAGGCCAATCAGCCCATCCTCCTTTAATCGGTTTGGTTATTAGGTAGCTTTTATAAGAATTGGTTAGGCTGTTTAAGAGGTTTTAGTTCTTAAATTAAGGGTTATTATATTGCCTTTATTTCAAGGAAAACTTCTATCGTCTTCGACTATTATTCGCGACGGAATTTACAGAATCGCGGTGGTTATTGTATTTATTTTTAGAATGGTGGGAATTGAAGTAGGGTGAGCGTGGGCGCAAGAGGCATTATTTTATTGTTTTGCTGAGTGATATTGTACATTTTATGTTAGCGAGGTTAGATACAGTCGAGAACAAAGAAATGTACATACACTTTGGTACGTTATCTTATTGAAATAAGGTACAAAGGTGTATACATATCTTTGTCCTCGTCTATACAATATTTCGTACGCGTAATTTGGCTTTCTTCTGACATGTTGTCTTACTTTTCTTTTAAGCTGGTTGTGCCTTGGTACTTTCGTTTTGGACAGTTACTGTTCATGTTGAAATTAATATATAATTAAGTGTATCAGGGATGTTTGTTAAAAAATGAAAGTAAATAATTAAACCTCGTAAGGAACAGTGTGCAATAGAATTTACATAATCAAGGCAATTTAATTTGAACTGTATTGTTATAGGAATAAGGTTTATTTTCGCATCTTCATAAATTGTAAATGGCATTATCGAACAAACGTAAATGAACTTTATTGCCTTGAAGGTAGATTCAAAGTCCTACTCACAAAAAACTCTTTGTTTGTAATATGGGCCTTACCAGGATAATTATCATCACCATCATCATCATGTCAGCCGAAAGACGTCCACTGCTGGACATAGGCCTCCCCCAAGGCTCTCCACTCAGACCGGTCTTGTGCTTTTCGCATCCACCGCGTTCCCGCGATCTTTACAAGGTCGTCACTCCATCTTGTTGGAGGCCTACCTACAGCTCGTCTCCCGGTCCGCGGACGCCACTCAAGAACCTTCTGACCCTTTCGGCCATCAGTCCTGCGAGCAATGTGCCCCGCCCACTGCCACTTAAGTTTGGCTATTCTTCGGGCTATGTCGGTAACCTTAGTTCTACTGCGGATATCATCATTTCTGATTCTATCACGCAGAGAAACCCCGAGCATAGCCCTTTCCATAGCCCTCAGGATAATTATATAAATTCGTAAAATATTTTATCTGTGGTAGAACCTTCCGCCAAACATTGAAATAACACACTCGATAAAATTACTAGCATAGAGGCATTCCATCTTGGTTTGCCAACGCATTAAGAATTCATAATTGTCTATGAATATCAGATCTCACTTACCATTAGGTTGGCTGATCTTAACACTGTCTTAAGTCAATCTTAAGACTGCAATCCTAAAACTGGAAATGCGTTGCCAACACTGAGGGCAAAGATGGTATGCCTCTATGGACGTTATTTCACCCGGTGTCTTATTCTCATCCCCACACCGGAACACAACAATGGAAATACTGCTACTTGTAATATAATAAAAAAAAGGCGAGATGCTTAGTTCTAATATTAATTAACCTGAAAGTTTGTCGTATCTACCAGTAAGGGAAGAGACAAAAATCTTACGGGTGTAAAAAAATATTCCCCCATTTACCCTCTAGGGAGTTTTCCCGTCTCTACGTACAAATCGTTCAACGCTTTTCTAAAAGCTCTTCCGTACACTTGATTAGGCATCACAACGCAGCTCACTGCAGTACTCGAGAAGATTCCATCCGATGCATTCGAATTGCAAGTGCAACTAGATGAAATGGGTTTACGCATTTGGAATCTCCTTCCTGCGTTGGGACCATTTCAAAATAATAACCACTGTGTCTGTCGTCTTTTATTACCCAACTGCGGCGGAGGGTTATGTTTTTCACCGTCATGTATGTCCAGTTCTATGTACCCCGCTACAGCGAAAACGGCTTGGAAGATTTTGACAAATGAGGTATCATTGGATTCGTCTTCGGATACCTAAACTGTTAAAATTAAATAACAACAATGGCCAAATGACAATTATTAAAATATGTAGGTATATCGACGACAGTATAAAAAATGCAGTCCGGTTTTTAAAGCCTGCTTTTCATAAAGTTATTTAAGGGTAACTTTTCCTTTATATCAATTTGTTTATTGCTGAGGATAAATGTAAGTATTTTTTTTTGTTACTGGTCTTATTTAATAGTTACTTATTTATAAACCTATTTTAGTTACAGTATTATTTATCTCGTTCCGTCAAATTCAAATGTCATAATGACAGATAAGGGTAGAGCATGTTTCAAGCACACTATAGCCATTGCACGCTTATGAATAAGAGGGTCAGAGGGTCCTGTTAAGATGCATTGCGCTAACTATCGTTTCTATTCTTTTCGTTTTTAAGTAAACCAATCGCGTCACTGGTAGATCACGTGACTTTTCGTATCACGTCATCTGCCACTGATGCGATTGGTTTAAAAACGAATCGAATAGAAACGCTAGTTAGCGTAATGCATCTTGGCAGGGCCCTCAGCTTATAATCCCCAACCAAAAGAGAAATGTGATAAATTTTAAGTATGTATCTGTTTCTATGTGTGTGTGTCTGTGTATTTGTATGTCAGACTCGTATCTCCCAAACGGACGGACTAATATTTGGACGCGGTTTTTTTTTAACGAAAACTAATTGGTTGGTTGTTTCTTAGCTAGGTTTTATCAAAATTGGTTAGGCTGTTTAAAAGATAACAGCTCTTAAAGAAGGTGTCGCTATATTATCGAGGTTTTTAATCTATTTAATCATGTCAAGAATAAAAAGAATAATTTTTTTCTTCAACTTTGTTACACTGTACACAAAGTAGGTACAAATGGCGGACTGAATGCTTTAAGGCATTCGCTTTGGTAACATATATTGTATGGTAACATATATAGTAAATTCAAAGAGCAGACACATAGTCGTAATGATTACAGAGATCCAGATTCCCATTTTTTTTAAAATAAATACTATCGAGCTGACAAAAAATTTTATGTCGTATATATTTTTAATAAACTTTTTGTAGCTAACAAGCAATCAACAGAGTAAACAAACGTTGTACAAATTATAAAAGACTCTCGATTATTCGGTAAAATAGACACTCAAAGTAAATCAAATACAAGCTTTGAGACACTTTTATACCTAAAATAAACCTGTTTATTAGAAATGAAGGGTCGTCGATCTAAACTTGTAATAAAAGCGAACATCAAAGGCCTTCAAAAATGTTTCATTGCCCACTTCATACTTTGTAAAATAAGCAGGATACCAGATACCATGTTTAGAGTTTGGTGGTCTCACGAGGTATTTGGGGTATTTAATCAGTTTAATAATGGTAAAGTCGCTGTTGTTTTAAAACATGAGAATTATTGACATGTTTTTCAACATAATTATCACCATGAAGGGATTCCCTTTTAGACCATTATTGTTTCGCAAAATTGATTTGGCATAATTTGTATTGGCATAATACTGTCGCATAATAATACTTTGGCCTAATACTTTTTTGGCATATTACGCTATAAGAATAATTTCAGTTGGACTAATTTGTATTAGACTAATACACATTATGCATATTATTGTTTGGCCTAATAATTATTTCTTAAATCTCTCATTAACCATAATTTCAGTTTTCTAAATGAATCAAACACAATTTCTTTGTTACATATAGGTAAGGTTAAATTTGGTCACGTTAGGTACTTTAGGTTGGGTTAGGTTAGTAGCTATCCAGGCGCGAAGCGCCCAAGCAACGTAGTTTAGCGAAGAACGCGAAGCGGACCTCCGTCGACCTCGCCTTAGTTCCTAAATATATATAAACACAAAACCAAAACTAACCTTTGCTCGTTGTCCGTCTACGACTTTCGCTATAGCAATATTGCTATGTGCCATTTGTACATGACTATGTTTTAGGACAATACTGGTATGCATTTTGAAATGATGCCAATTTATTATTATGACTTTTTGTATTTATGCTATTTGACTTTAGTCTTCATGACGATTATGCTTTCTGTATTTATGCTTCTTAACTTTATGCGTAAAAATATATGCGTAAAGATGATTATGCACATCGCTATTTCGGCTAAAAGCAATTTGCTGCGTAACAATATTATTACAAATAATTTTATGCCATCCAATAGAGAACCCACCACGAATTTATCACGGGGAGTGCTCCGAGGAATTATTCTGGATTTTATCATCGTACAACTCGTACCAAACTATCATTTCATCAACACCATTTTGATAGTTTTTTTGCCACGCACCTTATGTGAAATCAGCTCTCGGCGACTCACAGTGTTGCCGCGGTAGGAAAAAAATGAAAAAAATAAATTGAAGATAGATCAAATAAAAACATTATTTATTGAACTTGCTTTAATAATGTATCACATAATGCCAAAAACGAAGGTACTTTCTCACAGAAACATTATCAAGACACTTGTCAAAGTTTTACAGTTTATTTACAAGACGTTTAAGTGATTTCGAGTTGGGTGTTTCAAATTACGATTTTGTGATACAAACTATACTTGTTATCAAATTTGCAATATGGATTCTATAGACCAAGATATTGTCTTTTAAAAATGTATTTTCTAATTAAAATATCACAATAATTTTATTTAATAATGAATATTTAAATGCACAGCTTAAATGCAGGTGGAAAGTTTTCTTCTATTGACTTTTAAGTATAATATTCCATTTCGTGCCGCGATAAAATGTTAATGACAGTGAAGTATGGGCCTTCTATTACTGTAATATAAAACCCAAAGTTGCTACTTTTTGCTAACTTTAATTGTAATAATAATTGTATACTGCACGGCACATTGTGGAATTAAGCCGTGATGAGCTTGTAGCGATTATATTTCGAGACCCATCGAAAAGTTTGGACAGAAAATTTACATATTATAAGTTATTTTTTATTTATTTACTAATTAATTGTTGTTTATTATTATTTCTTAAATTTCCCAAAATATAGTGCCTAATATATATTAATTTAGTTTATTTATCTATAATACTTCATTCTGTACCATATAAAAATAATAGATCAGTAAAAAACCTTAGAAATAATTTAGTCCGCTACCTACTATGGAGCGGCAACACTGTGCGACTGTATTTCCGAACCAATACAACTTGGGAACATACTCTTTTCTAAAAGGCCGGCAGCGCACCCGCGACTCCTCTGGTGTAGCGGGTGTATATGGGTCGCGATGATCACTTACCATCAGAGGGCCCAGCCAAGATGCATTACGCTAACTAGCGTTTCTATTCGTTTCCTTTTTTAACCAATCGCGTCACTGGTAGATCACGTGATACGAAAAGTCACGTGATCTACCAGTGACGCGATTGGTTTGAAAACGAAACGAATAGAAACGTTAGCTAGCGTAATCTTGGCAAGGGCCTCAGGTGACTCGTCTGCTCGTCTGTCTCTTTTTTCTCATAGAAAAATTAAAAAACTCAGTATCGCTTAGACAAGATGCATCCGGTGTGATTGACGTAAGCTGCCAGACGGTTGCGAAACCGCTTATGGCAGTAGATACTATTAGCCTAATGCAACCTTAACCCAACATGGAACGGTGTCACAGTGAAATTATAAAACAATTCGTTTGACACTGTTTACGACTTGAAATAAACGTCACTGTGATACGAGGGGTCGAGGTTCCATTTGACAGTTTTTGACAATCGTTTAAGTTAGCGTCTAACCTCGCAATGGCCCTAGATAATATGTATCCTATGAACGTTATCATTTATAGAATTGACGTACAGTTGAGTTCATAAATATGACGTGTACACTTTAGTACCTAGTCACTTTAATCGCTGTGACAATTCATATATGGCAGTTTAAACATGACATTAAATAGACAAGGTACTAAAGTGTGCACATATTTATGACCTCGACTCGGCTGTTGGACCGTCGCGTCGAGCGGTTATGACATAACCGCTATATTTTGACAGTTTGCTAAAAGCCTAAGTGGCGTTATTACGCGTTAATCCTTCAGCCGTGTTTCTTATAATAATTTACCACAGCCCTCAACAGTTTCATAAAAATACCTTAGTATTTTTATTTTTCACTTCAAAAAACGGTTAATTTCCGAGAAATTTGAAATGTGAACGAAGTCCCGTAAATATGGTAAACGTAAATTTACCATAACCAAACAAAACTTCATTTAAAATTACACGTTCGTGTTAAGTATTTATAAATTGACTAGTCAAGTAGATTTTAATTAAGCGAGACTCGTAACCTATTTCTTTGCTTTAACTATTGAAGCAGACGGAAACCCACTTAGCTTGACTCGACACATGGCGTGATAGGTCGTGTGTACCTTCACTTGTAGAAAAATCGATTTTAACTACCTACCTATTATCTTCAAACTAATAGGGCGTTCAAAAAAATTTCTTAAAAATAAACTTTAAAACCAAGCTAGTAAGACTGATTTTAGAGGACAGAAAAAAGTGAATTACGACTTTAACAAAGTAAAAAGATTTTCTTTCAACATTCCGCTTCAGCGATTCCAAAAAGAAAATTGTTTTCGACAAAAATAAACTTCGGACTGGTAAAGTTCTAATTGAAAATTATTTGCGAGAAGGTATCTGTCTAATTTATCATAATTTATAATTTAAGTAAAAAACTTTTTTAGGATCAAAATGACGGTAACTTTTATATTTTATGAATTGGAAAATTTAAGGTTTTCAGGGTAATTTTAATTGTATGATAGGTAGGATACCTATTATTATGGTTGAAACTTAAAAACGAAGGAATATTTATAACTAGATTTGGTTTTAGAGACTATTATTTCCAAATTTTTATAAGATTAAAAAAACTATAAAAAACCTCATAAACACAAGTATAACTATTATTGGGTTATTAGTAGTAAAACAAAGTAGTAACTGAGAATTATTAGGTCTCATCTTATCTTATCTTACAGATGGGCCCTTTCGGATACACTTCGGCCCTTTAGGATCTTTTGTGCAATTACCCCCTTACACACTCAGCTGTTCGAATGTGCAGGTTTCCTCGCGATGTTTTTCCTTCACCGTAAGAGCATTGGCTAATGCACTTAATAGAAAAACTCATTGGTACATGTTGACCGCGGGGGTTCGAACTCGGTGCCTTACGATCACGAGTCGACCGCCTAAGCCGCTAGGCCACCGACGCTCTCGAGAATTATTAGGTACTTTTATAAATATGAATATGTCTACTGAATAACTATTTTTCTCTTTCAAAGTTGTACATACGAGTATTTTGACATTATTAAATAATAATGGTGCAATAAATATAACCTCAAACACATATTTTGTACTGTATATTTTGTAACACATGTTTTGTTCCTTTAAGGAATCCACTTCGTTGACAGCTGTCAACTCAGTACAAAATATGTGTTTGAGGTTCTAATTCTAATTCTAATTTTAATTAATGGCTTTCACTCCTGTTAAGGTGTATTTCGCCAATGTCAAGTTATTTATAGACACTCCCATGGACTTATTAGGGAAATAAGTCCATGGATATCACTCGCGAAGACAATTGTTCGGTAAAAGAGTATTTTCTCTAATGGACTAAACAGAAGCACATGGGGTTAGCGCCACGCGCTTCTGTCAAGTCGTGTTTGAGGTTATATTTTATACTGCGTTGACAGCTGTCAAATCGGCCCTCTTAGAACGACCAAACTGTAGTCACTGTAGTCATGTAGACAACCTGTAAGGGTCTGCTCTAAACTGGCTGGCCATACGGTCCGGTATCAGATGTTAATTGAAAATGAAATAAATCTCCAAAAAATTACACTATTTTATAACACCCTGTGTATTAATACAAACCGTATTTCTCCTTAATTTATTTATGGAACGCGAAAGTGTATGTACTCGTAATAAAAGACGGCATTTTGTTTTATGATTATTTTCTAGGTAATGCCATCCGGTGTTTTAGTGTCCGCCCCACCTTTCTCATTTATTTTATTTTCTTTACGGTAAGAGCTCTAATATTTCACAGTAACAGCGGTGGAATAGCTTGATTTTTTATGGTTGCTGTTTTTTATTAAGTTTCTCGCAAGCGGTTGCAAATTAGAAATATACTCGTATTTGTTTATGGTAAGAAATTAATTATGAATTATTTATAGGTATTGTATAACTTTATACTTGTCGTATTTGGTTGTATTTTTTTTTACTGAACCTTTTAAAAAGGAAGTTTAAAAAAATATTTCTCCTAAGTTCAATCTTTTATGGCTTGTATGCATGTAGAAACACTCGGTATAAATTCGTTATGTTGATTAGTGTCTTATTACCCTTACCGATTACTGACTAAATTAGCTGCACAAATACTAATCGTGCGAGAATTGCCTAAGGACTTAAAAAAAAAGAGGTTCTCAAGTTGCGTTTAAGTTTGCTTTCACACGACTCAGAACTCCCTGTATTCCATCCTAAAATTACACGTGGTTGGTAAGAATTTTGCGCGTTAATTGATATCTTAACATAACTGATTATATTTTTACTGGAAAGACCACCCCTTGTGCCCCACGCTACGCGAGCTCAAAAAGCGGCGTAACCCACGGGTTTTAAAGACACCCACCGCGTTAACGACTTGGTTTGCTTTTCACGTCCTATCCGCTTACTCGTACACTTTTTGTACATAGAAATGTACATTTTTAGAAAGGTGAAAATATAACTTACCCAATTATGTCCAAAATAAAACGGAATAATGCATAATCCAGTGTATGCAGCCAATTGATTTCAGAGAAAAGTTAAACTGAGACAGTTTCCCAAAAACACTCATATCTAAAAAAATGCCACACAAACGTATATACTCGTATTTTTGTAACTTTCTGTTTCTCTATGTTATATTCTATAAAAAAATATATAAAAAAATACAGTAGATCACATAAATTAAAAATATATAGCACTGCATAGTGCACATGCACTCACGCAACGATTGGATAAAGTAGACTGAAGTTCACCATGAGTTCACCTGACCATATTTAGATTTTTTCCGTTTAAGTGTTATGATTGGTTGATGTTGGTTTATAGCTAATTTTACACTGAATCCATTGACATACAATTCATGGAAATTTATGAATTAATGTGAGAGACTAAGGACAGAAAATCGAATCATGGTGTACCGGAAACCACCCGGCAGCTATGCTTGCCGGTGGGTTACGTTGCTTTTTGGGGCCGGCAGCTATGCTTGCCGGTGGGGTACAAGGGGTTATGCATTCAAAACCCGTCCGCAATGACCAGCATTACCTGTGGTAGTAGGTGACAGCGATGACAGCTGTTA
Organism: Acleris literana; assembly: GCA_946894065.1. Classification (NCBI taxonomy): domain Eukaryota; kingdom Metazoa; phylum Arthropoda; class Insecta; order Lepidoptera; family Tortricidae; genus Acleris; species Acleris literana. The sequence continues at coordinate 3,249,138 of OX335677.1, forward strand.
ATTTTGGAAGATGTTCCAAATTTGGATCTCATTACCTTACAATATTCGAAAACGTAATTTCAAAATTACGTTTCAGCTGTCATCGCTGTCATCTACTACCACAGGTAAGGTAATGCTGGTCATTTGCCTTTCGGCTTCTGAACCCATCTTAGAGTACCTATTTATAATATGTGTGTAGATAAAGTATTGTGCGAGACTCGTGTGATCTGTTATGAAACTCGCCTTAGCTCGTTTCATAAAGCACACTCATGTTGTAATGCCTGTCATTACGCAACCGTCACGTAAAACTACTATTACAGTTTAAATGAATTCCCAGTAAGCTGTCTTTTAAATGGGTCGGTGAATATCACGCTTCATCAATGAATGAAGAAAATCACGCGGTCAGTATAAAGTCTGCGTGTTGATTGGTATCTTAATGATTATTATTTGCTGCACTGACCCGTGAGTACGTATGAGTATATACTCGTGTGTGGGTTAAGATGCTCTAGTTTGTATTTCTATTATATATCTAGAATGGACTACTAAGCTACAGGGTGTATAAACAAAAAATCTCATTTGCACTCGGACTGAGTAACAAATGTCAATCTCTCCCTACGACGATCGTCAGTCGAGAGGGTAGATGCCGGTTTAAATTTAAAGCGGAGGCGAGTAAAACTGAAAATTTAATTTTATAATTATGTGAACAGGTTCTATGATATGGCCACGTTTAACAACGCTTTCAAAAGTGTTATAGGCTGATAAACAAATTTAATGTGTTTTAAATAGCATAATTTGTTGCAAAGTCCTCTTTAGGTGTCTTTGCGTCCGTGACGAAATAATTGAAGAATAACATTGTACTTAATTTATTTTATGATAACTTATAGAGTAATGCCAAACGTTAATAATCTAAAGGAAATCAACTAACTCAGAAAGCAGAAATATAAAAATATTATTTACGTATATTTAAACCTGGCATCAAATATACATAATATGTACATATAATATAGATACCAAATAATCAACCTGGCAAAAAAAAACTTAATACAAAATGTTTTCATTTTTACTCTCCTTAACATAAATAAAATAACAGAAAATAATACATCCTCTTAAAAAATGTAGTCACACCATTAAAACACCCAATAACGTATTCAAATTTAAGCAATAAATAAAACCGCTGACACTTATCCGTTACGCCCATGCTCGTTCTAGCGAGTCGAGTAACTCGCTCGAGTGCCCATTTGTCCGTCACACTGACCGTTTCAAGTAGCGGTCGAGTGCTGTCCTGTAACGTGCTTCATTCAGCTTACTTAGACGGTCCGTTCGAGTATGAACCCAAACATTTACATAATAGATACCCTAGTTGATTAACGATTTTGTGGCGATAGGTTTTGTTTATAAATTTACGACGCGTGTTTTACAAGTTTATTTTAAAGCTAGCTGTAGCCCGTGACTACGTCCGCGCAGAAAAATAAAACATAGCCTATGTTACTCAAGGATAATGTAGCATTCTAATGGTGAAAGAATTTTTGAAATCGGTCCAGTAGTTTTTCAGTTTATTCGTGACAAATATACAAAAATAAAAATCTTCCTCCTTTATAATATTAGTGTGGATAAATAAGTAAGCAAATAGTAGTTTACGTGACGGTTGCGTAATACTAATTACGCAGAGTCTCGTACAATACTTTATCTACACATAATTTATAAGTACTCTAAGATGGTTTCAGAAGCCGAAAGGCAAATGACCAGCATAACCTTACCTGTGGTAGTAGGTGAGAGCGATGACAGCTGTAACGTAATTTTGAAATTACGTTATCGAATATTGTAAGGTAATGAGATCCGAATTTGGAACATCTTCCAAAATTAACAGTTGTCATCGCGGTCACCTACTACCAGAGGAAATGCTGGTCTTTGCCTTCGGGTTTTGAACGCATAATAGAGGACTTATGCTATGAGTGTAGATAAAATTACTTTCAACTTAGTTCCATAGAATATAGGACGGGGGCTAGTGTGGGATCCAACCTGTGTAGACACGCTAGCCCCGTCACATCTCCACCAGACCCTCTAATAGTTCTTGCGCGGCAGCTGAAGGGGCTGAAAGCATCAAGGTTGGCAAATACACTGGCCCGAAAAACTAAGTATCACACTTTTAATACTAACTAGTTAAGTTGCATTTTGCGGGCCAGTGCATATTGGTCTCAGCTCAGGATATAATAAGTTTAACTATCCAGCGAGGAAAGCCCCAGCATCTTTGGAAACTTTTTAGTTTTAGCTCAGTTTTACTTTCAGTTTTAAATTTAATTTGTAAGTTTTTTAGATGTCGCCTTACCGTAAGTTGTGGTACTATAAATAAAATTAATGTAGGTGTAAAAAACACTTTTCCACTTTACAAGCAACTTCATAACTAATTCTTCACTAAAGGATTCACTATGGTGTTATAGGGTTTGCAATCCGGATCCATTTTGTATGGGAAGATTCGGATCTGGATCCGAATTATCCGGGTCTTCCATACAAAATGGATCCGCATTGCAAACCCTAATGGTGTTGTTACTTAGCTTTGTCTCTCTTTAAAGTCGCTACGAGCTTTTATTTCCGTAATATTTTCCTTAAGTTCCTTTCGCTTTTACCTATTTACCAATTGGCTGTCAAACATGACGTTAAAACGACAAGGAATTAAAGTGTATTACTATTTATTACGTTTACTGTACAAACACCAGTACTCCAATAAATAGTAGGCATAGTTTTTGTTCAAAGTTAACTTAATAACCTACAAACTTTATTCAAACAAGTTACTCGTATTTGACGTTTAATTTAAAATACATTATAACTTAAAACCTAATTTATAAAGCCCAAGTTAAATGAAATGTCAGGTCAAATAACATTTACTTAATTATCGAAAGTAATAAATTATTGGACAGTTATAGTACATTACTACAGAGGCCGGGACAAAAGGAGTTGCCGGCTGAAGACATAATTATAGACGGCCGAGCAAAGCGAGGCCGGATAGGTCTGAGGCGAGCAACCCCATATTTCCCACGTGAATGTCATGATGCCTGTGCCACAAATTTATATAGAATGGTAATTAAAAAAGAGGACTTTGCCGGCCAAGGCCTGCACGATTTGTATGAAATACCATTAACGACCTCTTGTCCTAGCCGCACCTAAAACGTCATACTTCGCAGCCTATTATAAGGAACATAACATTAATATGTCATTGCATGTTTGAGAAAAAAAATATTAACCAGCGTAGCGTACGTAAATGGAGGTCATATTTAATTCGATGTTAATAATTTTGATATGAAATGCGGTGTTGATATTATATTACACAATATTTCTTCACACAATTAACACTTTCAGTGCTCGCTGGGTTTACTGTTCGTAGGCAATTTTAACTACAAAACGAATGTGTTCACACATTTTAGTAACGGCAAAGCTACGAGTGCTTCGCTGTAGCCTGAAGCAATATCGTCTTTGACCTGTTATCGTATTGTCAACATTTTTATAGCTCTTATTTACTTGACAGTACCTAATGGCGGCCGAGTTAAAAACAATACGATAACAGATCAAAGACGATATGGTTTTTACCGCCTAGAATAGAGGCCTAGCATTTATTCCGCTATGTAGCGAAAAACTGCTGCGAACTGTACACCCGACTATCGGGTCGTTGGCACTCTGCCGTTGTTTAATGGCCCTTCTACATGATGGCCCATCATGGACCAACGTAAGGGACGCATCTACACCTTAGAGCGAGCAACATAATCTTGCATCTCACTCTAACGCATCACTCCGTCCCTACGTTGGCCCATGATCGGCCAATGTGTAGAGCAGCCATCACACACTTGGCAAACACACACATCCTCATGATCACATACATACGCGTACGCACGCACTCACATACACACTTATACACAACGCTAGCTTTTATTTGTTGTAGTTTTTAAGGACTCACATTTTAATTTATGTTTTCATTGAAATTTATAATTAAGCTAGCAAATTAAAAGTAGGTAATAATGGGAAATAAAAATAATTTAATTTTTATTTTCGCTTCTATTATTAACCAAAAAGACATACTCGAAGTTTTAAACTCATCGCATTCATTTGACAAATACACACTGCAACACAACAGACATAGTACAAAAGAGCAAGATGAGAGCAAATTTAGAAACGTTGCGCTGTAGTGTAAAGACAAATAGAACTCAGCTCAGCATGTGCTCAGCTCAGTTATTGCGTGCAAATACGCAATAACTAAAGTGTGCTTAGATTACGCTCCGTCCTTATTTGTCATTATGTCATTTGTTTTTGACGGAAAGGGACAAAGAATATGGTGACCCCTTCTGCTGATATCTCTTAAAGAACAACCGTTATAAAACCTGCTTTCAAATAGAAGCAAACCGCATCCTTATCGGTTTACCCGTTTAAAAGCTACGGTGCCATATACTCGTACAGATACACACGACAAACTTATAACATCCCTCTTTTATTAATATCGCGGTAAGTACGAGTATATAATAGTTGGCACACTTTATGTATTCATGCTATGTTTATTTTAAATATACAACAACCCCAGCCGTGTACATATTCGAAAATGTTAGCCCCAGTAATCGCCGCCTTGTGAGAACTGCCCAGGAGATTACTATCCCTGGGCGTAGTTCAGAAAATAACAGTGCATACTTGTAGGAAGAGAGGCTAAGGGTCTGTTGTTTAATCAGTAGTTAAACTACCTAATCGTTAAAAACCGTAACTAATGGTTAAATCTCAAGGGAATGTGCCAAAGGGGTTTGGGTAAAAGTGTTGTCATTTGTAAAATTCATACATTTTCAAGGTGAGCGGCCATTCGTAAAAGTGGTAAATTATGATAAAATTATTAGTAAAAAAAACATATTTTGTTATGTAATACTCTTAAGTGCATCAAAGCCTAGATATTTAAGTATTCGTACTTGGGCGTACTTTTGTACTAAAAACTGAATACTTAAATCTTTAAAATCTCCGCTCCGATATTATTTAACGCCATGAATTATATATAATATCTACGTGTATTTAGAGGTCCTCTAAATAACTATGTAATAATCATGCGTAGCCGCAAAAAAAAGACAATAATTATACCCAATGTCCTTTTTGATTCCTTTTTCGAATTTTAATAATTAGTTGAGTTATCTACTGGTCAAACAACAGGCCCTAAAACTTTACAGATCCAGGTGTAACCCACAATTTTATCGATTTTCAGTTCATCGATTGTATTATTTCATCGAATTTCATTTCATTGAACGCTACTTTTTGTTGATCAACTAATATATTTTTTGGATTTAAGATTAATTACATAGATTAGGTTAGGTTAGACTAGTGACTACTAAAAACAATTACTTGCATACTTTTAAATAACAATAAGAATAATAATAATATTGTACAATAAAAAAGAAATATAAATCACTGGCATAATATAAAAAACCGGCCAAGTGCGAGTTCGACTTGCGTGGAGAAGGTTCTGTCTCTACACCATATGCCTGTCTGTTAGTCTGTCTGTCTATCTGTTCATCTGTCACAGCAGATTTGCTCCAAAACTACTGGACCGACTTTCTTATTTGATTTACTAATTTATCCGCCAAAAGTGTCCAAAATTCATTTATTTACGTTACGCGTCCATCTTTGGGTCACTGACTTACATATGTGTACCAAATTTCAACTCGATCGGTCCAGTCGTTTTGGAGGAAATCGGCTGTGACAGAAGGACAGACAGACAGACGCACGAGTGATCCTATGAGGGTTCCTTTTTTCCTTTTGAGGTACGGAACCCTAAAAAGTAAGATGTTATGTATGTAGATATAAAAAGAAATAAGTTTAAGTTCGCCTTTGTACACTTACAAAGGCGATTTTAAACTTGCTGCTAATAAAGGCGTTAGCAACATCTTATTTTTTTCATATAAAATATCACTAGGATAACATATTACCAAAACAAAACCCTACACTACCCTACACTTATATATTTAGATCAAGAACCTACTGTTTGTTTCTCTCATATGTCAAAAAGGGATTTGTCTGGTAAACGTCCCGTGAAGGGTAGGTACGGCCTATTTATGTTTGCCAACGGTAAATTACTTTGTGTTCATGTCCTTAAGGGCTCACCTAAATTATAAAAACGGGGTCCCGGTTTAGTTGTATCTAATAAATTCTACTTCAAGATGGTCTTGTTAGGTAAAATATGACTTCGAAATATAAATAAAGAAGACGAAAGGTTTAGAAATGAGTTTGACTAAAAATTGCACTTGTTAGGGCGCGTACACCATAGCGATCCGTTTTACAGGTCCGTTATTTGATGGCGTATGTAGTTGTATGAGCGAGTTCACACCCAAAACAGTATACTGGATCCAGTAAAAAAGAAGATTACAAGGTGAAAAAGATCCGTTAAAACGGATCCTGTAAAACGGACGTTCTATGTGTACGCGCCCTTAGGGTTTCGTACCTATAAAAGAAAAAACTGATCAATTGCGATAAAAAGCAATGCCAACGAATTGTGTACCTTTTTTAATTTATTAAAAAAATAATTACACCAGATTCATAAATCTTAGAAATTTTATATAATTATAATAGTAAAAAGTGCAAACCGTTAACATAAATTATTTTCAAAAACTGTCTAAATGTATGGAATTGACGTAAGCGCTCGACGCGATCATCCGTCAGCTTCTTCAATCCTATAATTTTTCAATAACGATAAAGTTTTTGCAACGCATCTTGTCTACGGCCACTGTTACTAGCTATAACTTTGTACTCACAACTCCTTGAATTAAACTGACATACTAATAACACTTACAGTCATAAAAAAAAACTTTCCAACGACACAATTCTATTCGTTATTGGTCGGTAGGGAAATCTTATTGCATCCCCCTTTGTAAAACATGTGGCAGTACATTCTTGTGAATAGCCTGAAGAGGCCTCTTACTGAGGGAATAACGATCAACAAGGTCGTGAACGGATTTAGTACGTATCTAGTAGTATACGAGCATGTTAAAGGTCTAGGGATAATAATAACTGGCAAGTTTAAGTCCCGTCAGAACGTACAAAACATATTTTAGGGCGTGCATTCACAGCAGCGAATATTAATGATCTTTTTCACAGCTTCCAAAAAAAGATGATTTAAGTAACTAACAGTTAAGAAAAATCATCTTTTGCCTAGCTTTAAAAATAACCAAGATATAAGCCAACAACGATTTGTTCATATCTCTTTCTAGCAAAACAGAATTTAACATGGTGTATACATGACGTCACAGTGCATATCGGATCTCTCCGTCTAATCGCTGTCTAAGGGCCGCCACAGAAGATCAGTGGAACTGACAGGCCGAAAGGGACACGGCTATTTGATAGAATGAGAAAGTTATAAACGTCTCTCATTCTAACAAATAACTGCGTCCCTCTCGGCCTGTCAGTCCGACTGATCGTCTGTGGCAGCCATATTAAGCAGTTTAAAATGCTTGTATCATTTCTTGGTCGATTTTAATTTTAATTTCTCTTTTGGTGATCACTTTTTTCGTTATTTTTATTTTGTTAAAAATATATTCCCTATAGATAACAATATGAACGTATATGGACTAAAACCAATTGGATTTTGGTCTCAAAGTAACGTTGTAGATAACGTTAAAAATACGCATACCTTAAAACACAAAGCGTTGAAAATATGCGAGGGTTGGTCTTAAGAATTGCTTTTAAGACCGCGTAGTGGACATATTTTAGGCGCTCGTTCGCCTTTCTATTTTGTTACTTTTTACTAAAAAATTCCAATATCTATTCAATGAAAACCAAATAGAGCGGAAATACGTACAAGTTTTTAAATACAAAGCGTTTTATAAGAGCTCTTAGGCTTTTCAATAATTGCATATGTATTGTAGGATATTTTTTTATTGTTGACGACGTTGAAACTATTAAGCTATCAGGGGCCTGTTTTATAAAGCTACAAATAACAATTTACAGGTTACAAGTTTCCATTTGACACACTCAAAAAAATGAGAGCCAACAAAGCGAGATTTTCACTTAGTTGACAAAAAAAATATACAATAGTTAAGATATTAGTTACATCAACCAAAGCTGATAGTGACAACAGCAATTTCATCAGTGATTCATCTAACATCTTAGTTGATGTATCTATCGTCTTGTTAGGCTCGTATGGGATCAAGACAATCTTGTTACAAGCGACCAATTATTTTTTTCAGTGCACAACCTCGACCAATGACCACCAACCATTTGAGCAGTGTTGCCAGTTTAGACCTGTAAAATTGTAACTTGTAGCTTTATAAAACTTGCCCCAGTCCCGGGTTTGATTTGAGATTTTCCCACGATATTTTGTCTCCTCACTATTTTACCATATAAATACCCAGTTTGCCTTGTATATTTTATTAAGCACAATAAAAGTCGTACATCGCACCCCAAATACCGCAATATCCATGGTTATGCAACACTGAACAATTTATATCTTTGTCCGCAGGCAATGTGAATGAACGATGATTGCGACCGAGCCAGCGGGACGGCGTCATGTAACACTGTAATATGAATCTCACTAACTTCATCCTGTACATCACTGGCCTGTTTTGGCTCACACTAACTGATGCGAAAATAGGTAAGCTTTGTTAAATATTACATACATACTCGTACGGCATCCTATCGCAAACACTAAAAACGTTTGCCAGCAGATTTTCATTTTATTCTGAACCCAATAACTTTTCAAAATGTTTAATGAGATATAGTTACAGAACCTGTAGGTTAGGTTAGGTTTATTTTATAACAATTCAGGAAAGTTAAACGGTTTCAGAGAAAAATGACTTTCGGACAAATGAAAATTATGGCAAATGAAATAGCTGGCAAACGTTTTTTCAGTGTTTCAGATAGGTAACCATACTCGTACATATAAACTCACGCCTTCATTCCCAGAATGGGTCAGGCAGAGCTAAAGGATTACCAACAACTAGGGAATGCAAATTAACCGGTTATTAATCGTTTTTGTATGAAAATAACCGATTAAAATCGGTTAAAACCGGTTATTTGCATTCCCTCCCAACAACCCTAAAAAAAATGTTAATAATCCTGTAACCACATTTGGCACAATTAGGCTAAAATGTTTACCAGTATTCTAAGAGCAATGTGTATGAACCGATGGCCGTTGGAGCGGGAAGGTTCTAGAGTGGCAACCGCGAACCGGGAGACGAAGTGTCGGCAGGCCTTCCACAAGGTGGACCGACGATCTGGTAAAGGTCGTGGGAAACCGCTGGATAACAGCTGCAGAGGAGTGGCCGTTTTGTGGCTGATGATGATGATGATGTTTACCAGTGACTGTGTACTAGTGACAGGTTGCAAGCTCATCGCCTAACAATACTACAAGCCTTTATTCCCTTATTCGCTTCTTACGATATCCACGGGAAAACATGAAGTGCCACTATTCTTACCCGGCAACCACAGTGGTTTGTTTATTCAAGTGTTATGTTATTTGTGTGATTTCACACGCACAATAATGTCATTACATCATAATAAGATTGTTACGGCATTGGATTATTGTGTCTAAATTTCAATCGTAATTTTTTGTAAATATAATTCCAGTCAAATTCAGAGGTAGCTCTATCACAAACCAGATTATCAGGCTGCTTGTAATATTGTAATTTGAATCTCACTAACTTCATCCTGTACATCACTGGCCTGTTTTGACTCACACTAACTGATGCAAAAATTGGTAAGCTTTGTTAAATGATCAAGTAAGTAAAGCTAAAATTCGTTCCTAAATTCGTTCCCATACTAAAATCGCTTTTCTAAGCGTTGGGTACAGATTTTATAATAGAAAGGTGTCTCCGCTCTCTATTCGTTTGAGGTTTAACACATAAATTGGCGTGGCGTGTAATATCAAGCATCGTATTTGACATTTGGTACTTGAGTGCCTTGTTTATTCAAGTTTTAATTTGTACTATACAAAATGTGTACTTGGTATAGTACTATAAAAAATGTGTACTTGGTATTTATGAAACTGATCTTGAGTAAGATGTACAGACAAGGAAATTGATTTCTAGAAAACTTTGGACTATGTCAAAGTGACACTGTAAATAAAATCATAAGAAGTCACTTACGTTTTTATTGGTTATGTCACTTTGACATAGTCGAAAGTGGTCTAGGAATTATTTTCCTTCACTGTACTTCTCACACGTCAGTAAATTCAGTTTATTAATATGGTCCTGTAAGTCGTCTCTAGTTTTAAGCAGACCTTATCGAAAAAATCAACTTATAGTGTTTCCACACTGCGGTTATATAACGTTATTAAACATTTTATAACAAGAAAATATTCTTAGACTTAGTAGAATGTTGTAGTGTTATAAAATATTTCATAACATTTTATATGCGCGGTGTAGCAGCACCATTAGTGTTCAAACGTAACACAACTGTCCAAATTCTCCAAAAACTAACATAATAATCAAATTAAATCAAATCAATTTTATTTCAGACAATGTACGTACAGTCCATACTTACACTGACAAGATACAAAATAACATAAACTAAACTAAAATTGAAGTTATACATTGCAATGAGAATGTCAAATTAATAAAATTAAATCAATAAAATATACAATTTGCTTAAATCAGTGTCATCCAGTATAAATACAATTCGTGTTTAAATGTATCATGCGGCAGTGATTTCGATACAAACCATCAAACCTGTCAGCAATCATGCCCAGGACGCTGTTGGCGCTGGCCCGGACCCTGCGCGCCAGAGACGTACATCGCTTGCGCATCGTGGCGTAGAAGCAGTCTACCCGCGCATCCGCGAACATCCCTGACGCGCTGCAGGACCGGGGCAGCCCCATCAGCACCCTGAACGCGTTGTTGAACTGAACTCGAAGCTCATTAAATTGCCTTCGCGTGAAATCTGCCCATAGGCCACTCGTGTATAATAAATAAACAAATAAATAAATAATAATAAATAAACGTTGCTCCAAAAGCAACTAAAATTGTTAACCTTTTTCACAAAAACTTCACGAAACAAACACCAATTTTCATTTTGCCCACAAAACTACCATTACTTTCAATTCGCACAATTTTAAACGACCCAATTACCTGGTCACTGCAGAGTTAACTTTTGTTCGCAGGCTACTTCTGGCACGTCACAGATCTTCATTATGACCCATTCCACAACTCCCTGGAGCTGCATAGAGGTACGTTACATTTGAAATAATACATACACTCTTTTATTTATCGTCGCAGAGGCTTTTCGCGCCTGATTTACTTTGTTTTTTACAAGATTTATTTTCACCGGGCGCAGTGAACTGGTTGGAATTGGGTAACATGAAAGTGCCTATGATTTTTATCAGATTTTTATGTGTTTGGATATTTTGACATTGAGGAGAATCAACATGTTCTCTTCGCTCAATACTAGGAACTCTAGGGCCCGTATTAATAGACTCGTCTCAGCTGAGATGCCCGTCACAAGATGCGTCACAAGCTTTAATTAATAAACGTATCTCAACACGTGAAACGTAATCCTCGGCTCAGATGAGACGGTCAGTTGTATGAGGATAGGTCTGTCTCTTTTTCTGTCTTAATATTACACTCACTTTTTCTCAAAAATTATTAATTGTACAAGACTGAAATTTTGTGCACAAATAGATATTTATTTAAGGCGTCGTTTTGCAACATCGTGTAATGTAATTGTCGGACAAACTATTTAGATTTGGGGAATATTTAAGTAATTTTCAGTTACATGTCCAATTTCTGAAGGTTGAAAAATAAATTGTCTTTTTCTCAGCAACATTTTTTAACAAAACAACGTAACGGTAACAGAGATAAAATTCCGATCAAAAGGCCAGAAGCCATGACAAAATGTCTTATTGTGTTAACAAACAACAAAATGCGGCATTCAAAGACAACGTCACGAAACCCATTATTGAGTTGTAAAAAACAATTCTACGCCATTTTTTCGTGTAAATATTGAGATAGACGTTTAGAAAACACCCCTTAATCGTTGAAGCCTTGCGTTTGCAAACGTGTGAGGATGCTTCTAAGCAAAACCGGTCAAGTGCGTGTTGGTCTCGCAGTTGTATTAAAGGTAGAACGTTACAATCAAGGTTAATACAATTAAAGCATTTACCTTATTTTGTACGCAACGAGGTAAATGTTCACTTTCCCTGCACAGGGTAGGAAAAAGGAACGCCACATGAACGGCAACTACTTTAAATATTGGAAATAGCAAGATCTACGCAAACCAAGACCGTAAAAAATCCCTTCTTTATTATTTTGTCATATTCGACCAGTTCGATTCCCGGTTAACGCAGAAGAATTTTCAACAACAGTATACAGTATTTATCTGTTTCAAAAATAAAAGTAAGTCTCCTCTTTGCTTAGAACTTGCTATTTCCAATATTTAAGGAAGTTGCCTTCGTATTTTCGCGTACGTATTTTCCCAAAAAATGATCATTTAGTAACTTCATTTAATTAAGTATTAACACAACTCTTGTTTGTATTTAAATTTAGCGATGTTCAGACATACTGTTACAAATACATTTTTGTAACACTTTTTTTATTTATTTATTGTAGTGCGGGAATTTTCTTTTGGGACCTTGCCCACGGCGCTACTAAGCCACACTACTGATCAAAACTAGTATCATAATTATGAGGTAGGTTTAGGTTATGCTAGTTTTACAGCAGGCCCGCAGGGCCAAACCACTCAGAAGTAAGAGCTCCGCGAAAGCGGAGCTCCGTCGACACAGTTAAATTTGAATTAAAAATAGAAATCATTGGTCAGTGCGGTTTAGTAGTGCCGTGGGGAAGGAGAGTTTTTTTGTCTGCTCGTGGCCACAATCGTTGCAACACGATCTTAGTGACGAGGTATACATAATAAAACTATGTATGTACGTTTTCCTTTCCAAGAAAATATTCCTTAGAACAAATTTAAAAAACAAAAAATGAAACGTACAGACCTCGTTCTTTATAATAACTACAACATATTCAAAAATTGTGGAAATCGGACTTGATTTAGGGGGTGAGAAACGTTATCGCCCGGAGCTAAATTTGTATGGTTTTTTTTGACAGCTACTCGATTTTAGAGGCACTTCACAATCCTCTTAAGTTCGTTTAAGATTTACATTCTCTTAGTCAACTTACTTTCTATTAAAAAAAACTTCGTTAGAAATAGTCTAACAGACAGATAAGATAAGATAATTATAATTAAAATTACGACCCTCTGACTACGATGGAGGTTATTTTTTTTACTCAAAATTATTTATTTGAGAAAATTGTTTAAAAAAACCGCATATCTCTAGTGATTTACCTATACAAGAGAATAATATGCAAGGTTATTTATATAATGGGCTCCGGTCTCTCACAAGGGTAGTTAAGGAGTGTGAATGTTCGGAGGAGTGAATGGGAGGTACGAGTATGATGCGGGGAACAACATTAACTACCTGGGCTAGAATATTTTCACATAGTTTGTGAAGTGAATATTTTAGAGTTTTACTTTGGGGAAAGGTTCATTTTAGCTTACTCGTAAAATAAGTATTTGATCAACAAATATAAATTATGACAAGGAGAAGCATACACACCTGCTAAGTGGGATCTGCGAGACATACACATTAAAATTCTCATGACAATGTCAAGACTGCAATCCTAAGACTCCAAAAGCGTTGTTTACCTTGAGGCCTAAGATGGAATGCCTCTATGCTATTAATTTCATCAGTAGTGTCATTCCCACACCGTAACACAACAATACACACACTAGTGCTTGGTGATAGGTTTAAGGACAGGAGTGGTAGCGACCCGGGTGGACCTAGCACAAGGTTCTACCACCACTAAAATATTTTTGAAAAAATAACGCTCTTTTACCGGATTTTTTACGAGTTAATCTAGAATCAAGACCATTGTAACGAGTTCAATCTTCAGTAAACGTTAAGGACGGTTTTTGTATTTTCTTTCACCTAGCTTTTGATATAAAGTGATACACAAAATAGATATAAAATATTTACAGTTTTCTGAAAAGATTGCGAATTGCTTTGACTTAAACTAGCAAAGAAGAAATACTTAATTTGAAATTGCAATACGTCGGTGATACTCGTACTGTAATACCGCGTAACTAACAAATTAAATAAGATGCAAAATGCACTCTAGCAAGCAAGTCACTAAAGTCCATTTTTCAACCAAACAACCTCTAGATTATATACCAAAAACCCCTGATATAATGATCCCGTAAACGCCTTATCCGATTTAAAAAAAACTTAGCTGAGAACCACCCTGATTAAATTAGCTTTATTTTAAAAATAACCGCTTCTAAATTGATCCATCCGTTTGGGAGCTACCGACACGACAGACACACAGATACACAGACAAACAGACAAACAGATACATAGACACACAAATACACTGACACACAGATGCATACAGATACAGATACACAGATACACAGATACACAGACACACAGACACACAGACACACATACATACGGATACACAAATATACAGACACATGGATGCACAGACACACTCATACACACAAATACACATAAGCACAAATTCACAGACACACAGATACATACAGACACACAGACATACGGATACACAAATACACAGACACATGGATGCACAGACATACTCATGCACACAAATACACATTAACACAAATTCACAGACACGCAGATGCATACAGACATAGAAACACTGATACACAGATACACAGACACACAGACACACAGACACGCAGACACACAGACATACAGACATACGGATACACAAATACACAAACACATGGATGCACAGACACACACATACACACAAATACACAGACAAACAGTTGCATACAGACACAGATACACAGACACACAGACACACAGACATACAGACATACGGATACACAAATACACAGACACATGGATGCACAGACACACACATACACACAAATACACAAACACACAAATACACAGACACACAGATTCACAGATACAAGGAAACACATTTTAAACTTTAAATACTTCTCTTTTTTGTCTGAGTTAAATATACTAAGCCACAAAATATGGAAAAACAAATCAACAACAAAATGGACTTCAGGTGAAAGAGAAAAACAAGACCTTATTTAAACTGACTCACCATTATTGTTTATATTATTTCTATGCATATTCATTCGCGTCTAGCGCTCACCGACTCCAGAGGACGCTGTACCGTAATGATAACACTTCATCACTTTTGTTAACCTTCCATTTATTGCTTCACTTAACTGCTCTAGAGAGACCGTCTTTATTACAGCTTGCTCCCCAACTAACGTCTGTCTACATTTCTGCAATGTCATTGTGCACAACTAGGTTTATATTTGTTCGTTTTGACCCTGTTATATAAACGATTTTCTTCTTCGTCTTCAGATACTAGGTGTTTATAAAGGTATCGTATCATATAATATAAAGTTCAAAATACATAATTGTCATTACGGTTTTTGTTTTGAAACCGTAAACTTTTCAGAATATTTTAAAAGGTCATTTTATAGAAGTCTTTAGGTGAGATTAGGTTTGTTTTATTACAATCCTGAAACGGTTTCAGAAAAACATATTGTATTATGACTAGAGATGGGCCGACTACGGATTTTGCCGACTGGCCAGTCGGCTGACTAATCGGCAATGCCGATCGCAGGATTTTGCTAAGTTCGGGTGAACTCGGAAACGTTCGTTTCGCTTCGTCCGTTACCTACCCCTACCACCATGTTTTGACCAGTTTTTATTACGTTTTTTCTGCACAACAAAAAAACAATTATAACCCTAATTATTATAGTATTAAAACGTACTACCTAGTGCTTTTATAACTATGTCGAAAAGAAAATCGCGTGTGCGGTCATTTTTGACGATATTTCCTGTAGGCAATAAAATGCCGAATATTCGGCATTTTTTGCCCACTAGTCGCCGACTAATCACCGACTAAAAATGATGCCGAATAGTCGGCTTTCCCGACTAATGATAGATATTATGATACGTACCTGTTATTAGTTTAGCATCGTAGGTTTTTAGCTAGGTTTCATGGAAATTGCTTGGGACGTTTGAGGGATGTCAGTTATGAAAGTAGGGTTGCATTTACTGCGGGCTTTTTATTTTTCCGAATGGCCGCTCACCTTAAAAAAATATATGACTTAAAAATGACAACACCTTTACCCAAACCCTTTTTGGTAATGAGATAACTTACATTTCGGGATTGGATATACGATACTTTTTATATCGAAAAAATTGCCAGTTCCCGGGGAAATAGCGGTATACTTCTACGCAAACGGAGTCACTGGCAACAGCTTAAGTTAGATAAAGCGTTAACATATATTTTCCACCAGGCTGCAGACACCGAGGCAACACGGAGCACAACCACCGCAACGAGAGGCACCGGGACCACACCTGCGACAGTTCCTGGGCCCTAATACAAAGCGCCGCGGCGCTGATGGCTGCACGGCATCCTGACACGCTGGAGTTTGTGCTGTGGACTGGGTAAGTCAACCGGACTCACTAGGCCTGGCAAGTTCCAGCATAGCATACTGAAAACAAATGAACACACACGCATCTGGTGGCAATTGAGCTCTGATGCCCATAGACATGAGCAGACATAGGAATTTAGGGGGCAAAATTTTATGACAGGTAGGGAGTTCCTATATCGATAAACTCAATTATCGGTGCTTTTTCCGTATACTAGTGATCGCCCCCAGCATTGTATGTATTTTTTTGTAAGTATTGTTCTGAAGACAGAGTCACACAGGATATTAAAAAAAAATGCCCTATTACATACCGGCACAGAAATTGAAAAGTCAGTTAGCCACCTGAAATGGTTTTATCAGCCAAGACGGAGACGTTTAACGCCCGAAAATTTGGAATAAATTCTGATAGCTTATTTTAACAATAGTAGATGGGACAGTAATGAAGAAAAAAATAATGATGAGTAAAGTTTCAAAATCGTTTTGAAAAATGAAGAACAGAATTACGTTACTATTTTGTTCAATTTTACACTTTTAATAAAAAAATGTTTTTACACGCAAAACTTGGAGTAAAACAAGCATCGATAATTGAGTTTATCGATATAGGAACTCCCTACCTGTCATGAATTTTTGCCCCTGGATTCCTATGTCTGGACATGAGCAATCTCAAGACTGCAATTGCTTTGCCAACCCTGGACCAGCTCTAGGGCCCTGATACAGAGCGCAGCGGCGCTAATAGCTGCACGGCATCCTGAAACGCTTGAGTTTGTGCTGTGGACTGGGTAAATGAACCTCAGTCCTGTTAAGCCGTTTGTCTACCGCACGCCGTCAACGACACGACAACGATAAAGAGATTTTTCTGGCCAAGATCAAGATGTCGTGACGGCGATCGTTTGTCCACCGCGACGATCTCGGTGGTTCAGTTTGTTGTAGCTATCAAAAATCAGCGCGGTGCGACGTCACGACGCCGGCGTGGGTGGACAAGTTTAAACGTGTTTGTATTGCCGGTACATCGGCAACCAATCTCGGGCTGAGTTCTAGCGCTAGCGACGATCTACTCCAAAAATCGGCGGCCGGGATGACGGCGCTCTCGGGCGTCAGGCGTGCGGTGGACAGGCGGCCATAGTAATGTAATGTGTTGCTACTTCACCGAGTTCGGCGCCGTCATCTCGTTACGAGTATTGCAGTCGTGTCGTTGATGGCGGCGGTGGACAAACCTTAGGTGCCGTATTATAAAACCTGATGTGTTTTGGAAAGAAAAGAAGAAAGAAAAACGTTCATATAATTGTCAACGTAAAATATGTATGTTGCTGGTTGTGAAGCCAGCGCTAGTCTATCGCTTAAAAATAAATAAATAAAATAAAAATAAAAATCATTTATTTCAGACCAAACAAAGATCCATATTATGTTAGTAACAAGGGCAAATTAAGACAATGTTAGTAGTAAATTTTACAATATAAACAACAATTAACCATTTAAACGCACTATTTATCTATTTAACTGCTCCTATTGCCACCGTGACCCAGTATTTGGTGAGGGGGCAGTCGAGGCGTCCCGCCAACACCCTCAGGAGGCTGTTGCTGCTGCCACGTACGTGCTTCAGCAATGAGGCTACTCTCTTCCGCCTAATGGCATAGAAATCATCTACTCTCGCCTCAGCGAACATGCCGGACGCACTACAATACCTCGGCAGCCCCAACAGCCTCCTCAGGAAGTAATTATATTGAACGCGCAATGTATTGAACGCTCACTGCGTAAATCCTACCCACAGACCGCACGCGTAAAACGTCTGACAGTATGCTTTAAACAGCGTTATTTTAACTTGTTCATTACAACGTATCTGCGGGCAAGCATATTGCCTCTCACTGCCATTGCTCTTCTTTCCCTTTCCAAGTCAAGGTCGTCCTTCAAGTGCTCCATGAGCATATGTCCCAGATACTTGAAGCTTAAGCCTTAAGCTATTAGGCAACCCCACGGCAGGTCACACAACCAAATCATTACATAATATAAAACAAAGTCGCTCCCGCTGTCTGTACGTTTAGATCTTTTGAACTACGCAACGGATATTAATGCTTTTTTATTGTTGTCATCAATAGATAGAGTGATTCAAGAGGAAGGTTTTTATGTGTAATAAATTCTGGATTATAAACGGGTGTTACAGAAAACTCACATAAACCGAAGCGAGGCGAGGGCGGGTCGCTAGTAAATAAAAAAACAGAAACCTGCATATGAGAAAAGACAGAATATTCTCAAGTGAGAACCAACGTGGACGAATATTGGGTCATGTTGCCAATCTCATTCACATTCTTTTCCGAGTCCCTTTTTTCATGGCACATTAACAAAAAAGTATAAAAACTAAAATTAACTGACAACTGAATTTTTGCTTGGAATTATTAATTAAATTAAAAGTAAAGGAAAAGGATAGTTTTATGAGTGATTTGTGGCTAAATTAACTTCACTAGCATAGAGGCACTTTAATTATCTTGTCTTCACAGCTGTTTTCCTTAGTATGTTTTTTGACGAAAAAATACTCTTGTTTATTAAAAACAAGCATTTTTTTCAAGGCGAACCCACTATTTCCAGCTCAGAATAATTTTCTCAAACAAACAGCTGTATCACTTCTTGTAAAACCCTTACACCCTGTATAGAACTTGACAAAATAAAATAAACTCAAACATTCGTACGCAACAAAACTTTGTTTAATAATGCCCATGATTTCTTTTACTGCGCGCTAACTTTACTTTGTCGAAACTTGAGTGTACTGAGCAGAGTGAAGCCAAGAATTATGACACTTTGGGACACACTCAACTTTATGCTTTGGTAGGGTCACAGATTTAACCAAACGTATTCGTGTCATAGCCGGGTCTTTTATTAGAATCTCGTGAGAAAATTTGTAGCTACTTAAACAAAGTTATACGCATCAAAACAAATGTCCTTACTTTATTTTGATATTTTTCTTGTGATATCAAAAGAATGTTAGGATATTTCTTAACACTAGATATTTTAGATGTGTGAATTTTACTATTGGTTGAACGCCGTTTACATATTTATTGGATCTCATTACTTGGCTCAGGAACGGCGGTGCATGTAGCGGGGCGTTGTTTGTCTGTTTGTCGCGAATAAATGTTTTTTCTATCTTTCTTTGTTTTGAGCGTGTACGCTGACCAAGTGCAAGTATAGACTTCTCTACTGGTGTCTTTGCAGCAGTTTTTACAGCGCGCAGTTAGGTGGCGTGATCAATTAAAGAGCGTGGCGTTGTAGTAGACGTATTACGCGCTGGCTGTTCCGAATTAGCGACTTTAGGAACATTATATACTTCTTTGCGAGAAATTACTGCCCAAACATGCATGGTTATAAAAATATATACCTATTATATCTGAATAAAAATATCAGTGATCTGTTAGGCTAGGTTAATACGTAATAAATTGGTTAAGAAAATTACCGAGCAGGACGCCCTGCCAAGATGCACTATACGCTAACTAGCGTTTCTTTTCGTTTCGTTTTTAAACCAATCGCGGCACTGGTAGCTCACGTGACTTTTCGTATCACGTCATCTACCCGTGATGCGATTGGTTTAAAAACGAAACGAATAGAAACGCTAGTTAGCGTAATGCATCATGGCAGCCGACATGCATTATATTACTGACGTGTAAAAGAGCCCGTATGTGGCCAATTTACTGAATCAATATTTTGATTTTTATTTTGATTTTGCAGCGCCACCAGTGGCCCGTTTCACGAAGCTACAAGTTACAAGCGGAACTTGTTTTTTAGCAAAAGGAGTTAGAAATAGACTTCCGCTTGTAATTTGTAATTTAGTGCTTCGTGAAACGGGCCTCAGGGGTTCTTTTCTAGGTACTCAGTAAAACTATGCTGTTGCCATTTTATCTTATTGTTTTTAACTCAGCCATTAAGTATGTTGGGGTAAGATCACTAAGATCGGATCGGATCAAGACCGGATAATTCAAATTACTACGACACTAGCAAAGGTTTTCGATTCCTGGCAATAACACACCGGCCTACGCTATCTTGTTGCTCCCCGCAGCCTGCAGCGCCAGGAATCGAAAACCTTTGTTAGTTTAGTAGTAATTTGCATTATTCGGTCTTGATCCGATCCGATTTTACCCCAACATACCATATACTGTCAACGTTTACAATACGATACCATGTCAAAAGCAATACGGTTTTGCGGATTGGAATATACCTCCTGGTGAAACCGAACAGACCTCATACGCTGAGCCTATTCAGAGGCATGCTCGTATAAACGGCATGCGCTAACTAAGCTTTAATTGGCATGTCGTCCTTTATCCCGAGATAGAATTTAGAAGACGTTACCGAATTTGCATACGACTAGATCTCAATATGCAAATGACAGTCGATCTAGGAATTTGAATACTATCGAAGCGTGGAACACTTAACATGAGCTTAACGGGTAAAATTAGAGCCGATTGTACAGTCAACAGCGGGAGCCCTTTGTTTCCCATAATTTTATTGGTCATAATGTAATTGTTGAAATAATTTTTGATAGACATAATTTTTTATATCGCTGAAACTGTAAACTTTTCAGAAGTTCTGAAATATCTAACGTGTAGACAAGGCTAGGTTAGGTTAGGTTTGATTTATAAAAATCCTGAAAAAGTAACAGTTTCTTTAAAAAACACGTTATGACTTGCAATGATTATGACCTAAAGCACATTATGACTAAAAATAATTATGTCAGTCAATATAGACCCGTCAACAGCATAAATAAGTGATCATTTATTTACCTTGTCACTTTAACGTCGTGTTTGAAATGTCATACAAAATTGAGAAACGATTGAAAGCGACAAGGTACATAAATGATCACTTATTTATGCTGCTGACTGTACTTCGGTTTTGGGATAATTTCATATTTAGGGTATATAAGTATGTGTTTGTACAGTTGGGAAAACAAGTTGACTTTCAATTTTGATATAATTTGCTATCAAATGAAAATTTCAACTGCCGTGGTTTCACTGCATGGTTCCAACGGAAAACCCGCGCTGGCTTATGGTCTGCATAACGCTGAGTATTTTGTGCTATGATATGTCAGTTTTTTGTTCCTTTTTGTTTGTCTGTTTATCTATATCTATACTACACTAATATTATAAAGAGGAAAGATTTGTATTTTTGTGTGTGTGTGTGTGTTTGTAACTAATAAACTCAAAAACTACAGGACCGATTTCAAAAATTCTTTCACCATTAGAATGCTGCATTATCCTTGAGTAACATAGGCTATGTTTTATTTTTATGTGCGGACGGAGTCGCGGGCAACAGCTAGTCACTAATAAATTTTTATTCTTTCTTTCATCTTAAATAACATGACAAATACATTTTATCTACCTATTATTGTACGGTGTGCAATCGAAATTAAATTATTTTCCGTTGAAAATTTATGATCTCATACTCGTATTGTATCTACATAGATGTAACGTCGGCTTAATTAGGATCACTATGTTTTGCCGTTACACGCATGCATTCTTACAGACTTGGATGTTTTCTATGTAATTAAGTATGTATTTCTCTATAAGTACCTATGTTTATCGTTGTCTAGTACCCATAGTACAGTCAAAGACTTTAATTGTTATGCCACGATGGAACCCTGTCGCATAACGTTAATTATTCATTTAAGCGTAATTTCTGTCATCTGGTTTGACGCTGTCATTATGACAGGGTTCCATAGTGGCTCAACAATTAAAGTCCTTGACTGTACAAGCCCAAAGCTTAGTTTGGGACTAGGGCAATTTGTGTGAGATTGTCCCCTGATATTTATTATTTATTTATTTATTTCGTACTTTTAAAACAGTTTTCAGTAATGACTGAAAACTGTCTTAAATAGTCCATGGTTTAGTTTTCCCTGCATAGGACTACCATTAAACGCCAGGCGTGTCATCAAATGTTTTTAACGTGTGGCGGACGACACGCTAGGCGTGTCATCATATTCTATGGCATCGTCCTAATAGAACGCGACTGCGCGATCATAGTGTAAGTTCGCGCGACTGTTTATATGACAGTTTACATACAAACAGTCCCGCGAACTTGCGATGATTGCGCAATCGCGTTCTATTAGGACGATGCCTATGGCGTATGGCACGTCTGGCGTGTCATGAAATAATTGTTCGCCGCCACAGCCAAAAGTTTTCGAAAATGGAAGACGCAACGAATCAGTTAAACTTCGGGAACTGGCTTATGATGCTACATATATTACAGTTTCGTAAATATAGAGGGACGGGTATGTCACGATTAAATTTAATAAAAAAAGGTTTACATGATTGACCTTGACCCTGTATTTATCAACGTAAACCTCATTATCCGTCTTTACCACTCGGTCGGTTAATGAGATAGTTTAATACTAGTTCTAAGGATTTCTCTATTCCCTAAAGGGTAGTAACTAAATACACATCGAGGCGTGCCTAATTAATGGCGGTTGGTTCTGTAGCTCACCATTTGTATACCAGTTCAGCTATAGATTTAAAATATATGTCCTGGAACACGTGCTATCCGTTTAAAAATTAGTTTTAGTTTTAATGCGGAAAAAGTTTAATGACCAAATAATAAATACTCAAGAGGCCCTTGCCAAGATGCATTACGCTAACTAGCGTTTCTATTCGTTTCGTTTTTAAACCAATCGCGTCACTGTTAGATGACTTGATACGAAAAGTCACGTGATCTACCAGTGACGCGATTGGTTTAAAAACAAAACGAATAGAAACGTTAGTTAGCGTAATGCATCTTGGCAAGGGCCTCGGACCTCAGATGACACATTGGCCAAGTTGCCCACGAAACTAGCGGCCCTGGGTGCTGACATATTTTGTGTGATGGGTGCGAGTATTTGTGTCTGAGATTTGAATGTTTTCTATGAATTTAAGTATTTATTTATTTCTCTGTATGAGTATTTATATCGTTGTCTAGCTATATTACAAGCCTAGATCTAAGTTTGGGAGTAAGTAGCTTAATTTGTGTGAGATTGTCCCATGATATTTATTTATTTAGTTATTTATAGTCTTGTTACATATATTAAGAAACAGGAAAATATCACAACAAAATGAAAAAAAAAGAACAAAACATGTTTAGTCGCTCGAAATTTCCGAAATTATGTTTTATAATCCAATGGTACTATCGAAACCCTCGCCTTTAAATTTATAATAAATTATAGAGCAAATCACAATTTTATGCATTTTTATGTTATTTGCTACTGAATAGTGCGACTGGGCAAGTTTTCTCTTTTTCAAACTCATCTACTTAATCGATCTGAACGTAAAGTTAATTATTTCATAATATCCAATCCTTAACTTCGACACCTTTATTCGAATATTTGACTAGATCTTTGCCAATAACATACTAGATTATATTGTACTTAAACTCAAAGCTAAAGTTGGTGAGTAAAAACTTGCCAAGCCTCAATTCATGTTAACATAAGCTTTCAAATCACTTGGTTTCCAGTCAGATCTCCCTTCTTTTATTAGCGAAACCGTTTACGAACTTGGCATTCATCACATTTATATTTTAGACGGAATTATTTATTTAATTGGACTTTTAACATACTCTACTTCAGATCGGTGCTATAATGATTCATACGACATACCAAATCTCGGTTTCGTAATCAGAAATGTCAGTTTGATAATGAGCCTGGAAAAGCAACCCTTTTTTACAGGGTGTGATATTTTTTAACGTTTTTAACAGCATGAACTTCTTTGGCAAAGCTATAATTAGCAAAAGCTAAAGTGTGTTAATTTGCAGTCACGTGAGGGCTCACTTTCCCTAATTACCTTAATTGCTATTTTAGTGCTTCGGAAAGAAGTTTCGTTTGCCATGCAACGTTTCTGCACTAGGAGTAAGTGATAACTTCTGAGCGGTTAATTTAACGTTAGATTTGAGCTGACGATGCGGATAGTCCAGCAACTAGACTCTAGCTAGATTTTAGTTATTTATTTATTTATTGACAAATTTACAATTCGCAACCAAAACACTTACATATTATTAATTAGATTATAATTAGAGATAATAAATTGCATTTAGTAGTTAATAAGTAGTTAAAAAATTACACTTAGGCTGTGGCTCCACTGAGGCGGAGATGAGCGGAGTGGAGCGGAGCTGTGCCAATATTAACCAATAGAAACTAAACTAACGTTCGCAAGTCACGCTCGACGTGACCACATGCGCCTTCTATTGGTTAATATTGGCCCAGCTCCGCTCCGCCTCAGTGGAGCCGCGGCCATCATCATTATAATACATAACAACTATTATTTCGATTCTTGGTCATACCTAATTAATTTATATTGTACTTCAGCTGTCATGACAGCCTCGCGCGCTTCACGAAATCTCCTACGGCACCAATAATGGTAACTATTAGCTGACGGGCACCAGTAATTGACACTTCACTCTTAATTCAAATTTCATACGGTCCTAAAATTGATTGTCGCAAAACAAATGAATAACACTTATCTTCTGTAAAATAAGAATCAAGTGTCCATTATTGGTACCTTGTCCAATACTGGTTCCATCACACTAAAGTGTTGTTGAATAGATCAGCATCTGGGACCTGCGCGTACATAATATTGAGCAGCTCGGGTCCTAGCCAAGATGCATTACGCTAACTAGCATTTCTATTCGTTTCGTTTTTAAGCCAATGGCGTCACTGGTAGATGACGTGATACGAAGAGTCACGTGATCTACCAGTGACGCGATTGGTTTAAAAACGAAAACGAATAGAAACGCTAGTTAGCGTAATGCATCTTGGCTAAGACTCTGAGGGCTCAGACAAGATGCACTACGCTAACTAACGTTTCTATTCGATTCGTTTTTAAACCAATAGCGTCACTGGTAGACCAAGTGTCTTTTCGTATCAAGTCATCTTCCAGTGACGCGATTGGTTTAAAAACGAATCGAATAGAAACGTTAGTTAGCGTAGTGCATCTTGTCTAAGCCCTCTGGAGTGCCCGGCGCGTGGGAGCCTACGAAGCTAGCGGTTTCGTCTTCGATTCGTTCGTATAGTATTATTTATGTTCGTCAATATTGTAGACAATAGTTACTATCGAATATTGGATTACCCACCCACAACTTGCCTTACTGCAGTGTAAATTAATTAAACTACTTATCTTAAACAAGAAAACATAAAATATGCCAACTCAGCAGTACAATGTAGCGAACCCAAAGGCAAAAGGCCGTTAGTTCAACTTCCATCAGATCGTAAATATTCATGAACAAACAATCACACTGAATGCTGCAAAACTAATTTAAAAAGCAAACGAAGCAAGGGAAATTTGTCAATGGTTTTGCAGTGGATTTGTTCGTTACGCTGCAACATTGCATTAACAAAAGTTTTTTTAACGAATGCAGAAATGTAATGAACGGTTTTGTAGTTATATCGTGCCACTTAGGTTGAGTTATGTTTACAACCCAAAAGGATTAATGAAGTATACACAGAAAGAACGTGCCATTATTCATGTCTTGTAACTTTTTGAAAATTAGAATTGAACATCAAAATATTAGAGTCTCATTTAATTTATTTTATTGCATCCATGAGTTTTGCAGTGGTGTTACAGGGTTACACAGTTACAAACATATCCATAGTACTAATCTTAAACGTGGACTACTTTTGGGTATATTATTATTTATATAATAAACTAAATAAAGGATATAACCCTAAATATTACAGGGTTTGTATTACATTATATATAAGAGTTATATCATTACTACAAATGTACGCTCTTTTTCTATAAAGGAATATCTGTCATTCTTGATATATTTACACTAACAAAATAGAACAGTTTCCAATGAAATATTACACTCCACTCAAGTACCGATAAAAATCTGTGTAAATTACTATTTTTACTTTAAAAAAACTGTACACGGAAATAACATAATGATACGGTGCTGTCTTTGTAAGATATACATTTTTTTCAAGGCATGGATAAGTCAAACGAAGATACAGGTCATCTGACTGGAGGTTGGCTGAGAACCATCGATGTTTGTAACCTCTAACTGTGATATGAAAAATAAAACATACATAAAGAGTTCAAAGATTTACCTAAGGTCAAACAAAGTTCCAATACTTTAATTATTCCCTAAATAGAAGTTAAATCAACTCGCTACAACATTGTCAATCATCGCAATATTTGCTAACAAGAATCCCCCTCATTGCCATTGCCAACAGAATAATTATTCAGCAACATCTGTACAAACTTCAGAGCCTATCTCACAACAAGAGAATTAGACCAAACTCGAAACCTTAATAATCAAAGTTCCTTAAGTCTCTAGAACGCGACGTGCTGCAAAGTGGTTATTATTTATAAAGGTATAAGCTTCAATTTCAAAGTTTTCATCCAGTTACCGAGTGAACTAAATATTCATCAGCGCTCAGAGTAAGTTTGAATGTGACCAGCAGCTATTATGCATGCGGTCTGTACGGCACACAGTAGACATAGAACGAGAAGCGACGGACTTTGCTGTAATAGAGATGGTTAAATATTTTCCCTTTGAGTGCTTCGAGTGAGGTACACAATGCATTAAGAGTTGCTCTAACTTGGATGAGGACATTTTGAACAATTCTTTCATAATCAGGGGCCTTATTCTTCTTTGTATTTACACCTAGTGCTATCGTATTGACTACTTTATGATTACTCTTCTTATTAAATTGACAGTAATTGTGGCCGAGATGAAAACCATACAACGACAAAAAGATTGGTTCACCCTGTTGTGGCATAATTTTGTAAGTAATCATTCTTTGTGGCATAATCTATATAGCCATTAGGCTTTACGCATAATCTGATGTCGCAGAATCTACATTCGCATAGTTTGATTACGCAGAATTTCGTTAGTCCGAATACATAAATTGTCCGAATGTATGATTTCGCAGAATACTAATTTCGCATAATTGTTATTCTACTGATACCTTTGACTTTTTTGAAAAGTTATAAAATAAACCTAACCTAACCTACTCTATTCTATCAGGATTTCGCAAAACATTTAAAAAAATATTCTTCGTTTAATCTCGAGAAAAAATATGCGAAAACAAAATTCGGGGTAACTATACATTCGGCGTAAAAAGTTTCGGACTAACTCATTTTCGGGATGTTACAAATTATGCTAAATAAGGTTTCTGCCACATTACCATTCGGCGAAAACCGATTATGCCAAGTCTGTTATGCTAAAACAGTTTCGGACAGTAAATTTTATGCCACATAGAGGGAACCCCAAAAGATTATATAGATATTACGTTAGAATATAACTTACATATGTATTTGTGTATATGTCGAGTGGAGGGACCAACAAGTGTAAACAAAATTAATGAAAATGCGGAAGGAGGGGAAACCGTTCTTGACCTAATTTACTTAGTACATAATTATTATCTTCTGAAGGATTTCAAGTTCCGCAGTGGTTGAATTTGATGAACATGAATATGGAATTGAAAAAAGGAAAGGGCATTGGGTAAATTTGTTTGAAGAATATTGTAATTTTTTTTTTCAGCGGCCACGGATGATTTTTACATAGTTATTTACAGGACCTCTAAATACACATAGACATATATAATTTATGGCGTTAAATAATATCGGAGCGGAGATTTTAAAAATTTAAGTATTCAGTTCTTAGTACAAAAGTACGCCCAAGTACGAATATTTAAATATCTCGGTTCCGATGCACTTAAGAGTATTACATTATATAACAGACTTGGCATAATCGTGTGGTTGCCGAGTTAGAATAGTGCCACTCCATGTCTTCCCGTGGATGTCGTAAGAGACGACTAAGGGAATAAAGGCTTGTAGACTGTTAGGCGATGGGCTTGCAACCTGTCACTAATACGCTGGTAAACATCTTAGCCTATTTGTGCAAATTGTGGTTATAGAATTATCAACAAGTTTTTAGAGATGTTTGTAATTCTGTAGCTCTGCCTACCCCACTCTAGGAACGAAGGCGTGAGATTATGTATGTATGTACATTATATAACAAAATATGTTTATTTTTAATAATTCTATCATAATTTACCACTTTTACGAATGGCCGCTCACCTTGAAAATGAATGAATTTTACAAATGACAACACTTTTACCCAAACCCCTTTATAAAGAACCTACTTACTTTAAGATTGGTACATGTCAACTAATTATTGTTTTCACTTATGCCCAAGTTGTTAGATGGCACTATTTTCCAAAAGTTTTTTATATGCTTATTATATATGTTTTTTATTCCCATATTTGGTTTACATATTTAGTGAACTTGCAAGTTATTAGTTGGCAATAAAAGTTCATGCTAAATAATAACTATTTAATATATTCAACTCTTTGGATTTAATGGCAAGCCCTATCTTTTAGAGCCGTTTATCTCTTTAAAAACCAAACCGATTTTCATTCAACTTGGCTAAAAACCACCCTGATTAAATTAACTTTCTTTAAAAAAAAAAACGTTTTGAAATCGGTCTATCTGTTTAGGAGCTACAATACCATAGACAGAGACTGATGCACACACAACTCTTTTTTGGAGGTCACAAGAAGTTTTTTTTTCAAAAACTTACATAATGTACTTCAATAAAAATGTTGTCATCGGTTAAATCCTTTTTTCTTTTCTTTATATCGTTTTTTGTAGTGGGCCACGAAATGCCACGGCAAAATTATTCTATTATTAAGGTGTTCCACACTATATCATTCAACTCATATTCAAGCAGCTATCGGAAATTACGTCGCACGTGTGTGGTAGACTCAAGCGGCTCTAATAATATTTCGCCCCCAAATTTATGAGCATACCTAATTTAGGGGCTGAGATAATGTTGGGAGCGATAAGGATAGACAAACATACAGTTATCTCTCGGTTTATAGCTGTGTGGAGCGATTAGCAAGGCAATTGTTTGATGGCGATCGTTTGTGGAACTTTGGTCGTAAAGGGTTTCAAGGATAGGTTTCTATTATTAGTACATACTACTGTAATGTCGGCGTTTCTATCCTTTATACGAAACTAATAAGTACTCATTTCTGACTGCAAATTGAACTATGTGTTTTCGAAACCTTCATACTTTAAACGTGTCCAGGGATAAGAAATATCACCCTAGCCTAGTCATCCATAACGATTTTCGAAAATCAACACAATTATAGGATTGACTTAAGCTGATGAAAGATCGTATCGTCCGCTTATGTCAACTCCACACATTTCGAATCGATAGAAAACAACGTTAGCAGGTTTTTTGGAGTAGAATTTGGGATGCTTCAAAATGTAAAGGAAAATCTCCACCACCTTATTTGATTTATCCTGTTTTTGTCCGTGATTCAAGTCCATTTCTATTTTCTGCTGCTCCGTATTATAAAATTTAATTATTTGCGAGACCAAATTATATTTGGTGAATGGAAAGCGTGGAAAAATTCTTATTGTTCGGGCGCTATTGATGGAAGCACGACGTGACGTCCCATTTTAGGAATTTCCGTACAAGACAAGCACCTATTTATTACCTATCTATATTTTCTGTTTGGTAAGAAGAAACCAATTTGAAAATAATAATTATGAGTGCTTAGAAGATTTTGGAAGTTAAAACGGTTCGCAATTATGTTTTTAGTAAACATACATACAATCACGCCTTTCACCCGTACTCTTTCCTCTTCCTTCCACTCGCTACGATCCAGACAAACTTCCCTCGCTTCCTCGACACCCATGAGTCTCTTCATACACGTGCGTCGGTTTAGGGTACTCCTGACCTGGCCCTTTCTTAATATGTCCCCGATTTGATCGTGTTTTGTTTTTAGTCAAACATGCAATTATTGCCTAATCTGTGTATTACAGGATGTTTTACACGTTTTTTTGTCTAAAAGGTTAATGTATGTTATTATTATTTATTTATTTAATGGCAGCCGGTCGCAATATCGAGCAACCATCTGCCAATGTCAAGTTTGTATTTTACATTTACATATCAAAAAAAAACATAAGACAACGTTGTACGGTGATCCTCTAGCCTCCGTGAAGCGATGTAGGTAGAACTTTACGAAGACAGGATGGAATTTTCTTGGAGCAATCCTTCCAAAGGCGATACTTGTTCAAACTTGACTTCTTCATTATACTGCACATTTGAATGTTAATTTACTGCATATTAATACATTATTACTATCCATTAAACAACAAAATATGCAAAAAATTAAAAACAATTAAGAAAGCCAAAGAGAATCTGGTTTATGTATGACTTATTATTTTCTAATAATACTGCAAAAACACTTGGAGATGTTACGAAATCATATGTTGCATTCAAGTGATAAACCATGTCGTCTGACTTTGAGTGCAAGCTACACAGTAAATGAATCGAGATATTTATTGCGACTTCAACTATTTTATTTTCATACTAGGCCTCTAATCTACATTGCTTGAGGCTCTAATTAACGTTTTATAATTTACTTTTGCGTGTCCTGAAACTGGCATCACAATCAATAATGATTTATTAAGACCAATAAAATATCATTGCTATACCAAAAAAATGTTTTTTCTTACGGTTGCGTCAATGTACTCGTAGGTACGTAAAATTAGGTAAACTTTACGAATTAAAAATACTTAAAAGAGCAAAGTTTCAAAAAACGTGCAAAATTCAAAATACTTCATTGATTGGCCACATGAGGGCTTTTTTACACGTCAGTAATATAGAGTGAATATAACTAGCGCTTAGGAAGGGACCATAATGGCGCCGAAGACGCAACGCAGGAAATCCTAGCAGAAGGTTAATTTTTCAATCATAAAATACAATAATACTTAAAAGTAAGTTATTCTATAAGGTAATAAAGTAATATATATGTATAAAAATAAAACCCTGTTTCCCTTGGTCACGCCATAACTCGAGAATGGCTCTACCGATACGAATAAAAAATTAGTTGTTGTGTTCGTAATTATAAAGAGAAGGTTTTTATGAAAAATTAACACCTGGACGGCGCTGGGCACGGACAGCTATTTAATAATAATTATTAAAACTAGCACAGATAAAATCATTACAAATGCAAGGTCAATTTCATTCGATTAAAAATATTGACTAGGAGAACATCACGACGAGGAGTCTTCGTCAGGAACCATACCTGCAAATTTTCTTGGCGAGGATGCTCTTATAGGTGATGTAACAGAACAGGGTTATAAAATTCAAGTAACCTTTACGTGTGACTGCGACGATGAACTACGACTTGATTCTACTCCATCCGTGACAAGCAAAGGTTGCTCTGAACTTTACCACACGTGGAGTCATTGAACTGTCTTGACACGTTCAAGACCGTCGACACACTTAGGGGGTTAAATCACATGCAACTGCTAGTTTGTGTCTGTGAATTAATTTAGGTTTATTGACCTAGAACATTTTCGATTAACGTTATCATAGAAAAATGTTGTGACGATTATTAATGATGAATAATTTTGGGATAAAGGGTGTAAGTCTTCTGAAGATCAAGTGAAAAAGGGTTTAAGTCTAGTATACTCCGGTCATGTATATACCCTTTTTATTAAGAGTTAAGTCGAGTTGTACCCTTTTTCACTTGGACCCCAGAATTATGTGTATAGCTTTATTAGATTTATTTTCTTTCTGACTTGTTGGTTCAGTGGCAGTGATACCTATATCGTATCGTAAGTTCGGTTATTTACAGGGTTTTTTAATGTGATGAACGTATAATATTAGATAAGAAATAAATCACACAAGTGTGGCCACATTCATGGCATTGTCTTTAGGAAAGCGTTTGACTAATGAAAGTTTACGGTTTTAGAAATAAAACTATTCTATATATTTATATTTGTATTTTTTAATTTTTTTTTTAACCTAATCTTAATTAATTATCAATCTCAGCCTAATTTTGCAAATTGTGGAAGGTAATTCTGTAGCTCTGACTACCCAACTTTGTTGTACTGCTGAGTTTATACAGGGTGCCTCTGACCTTGGGGCTTTAAATGCATGGATCGTTTCTGCTCCTGAAAATGAACTTCTTTTGTTCTGTAAGTTGTTAAAAATATGTCAAACTTACATTTTAAATTTTCTCATTCAAGTTAAATGTGATTTTTAATGTACACGGTCCAATTTACCATTTTCCATTAGCCCTCGTACCAAGGAAATGTCGCCCCCGTACCATGAGATAGTGATTATATGGCCATGATTTAATACACGGATTTTACAATTAACCGATGGAGCAGACAAGTTCTGGAGTGGAGATCGCGTTTAGGCAAGCGTAGCGTAGGGCGCCCTGCAACTCGTTGGACTGACGATATCCGAAGGACTGCAGGCAGGGGCTGGGGGAAGCCCAGGATAGAAAATTGTGGCGAAACATGAAGGAGGCCTACCTTCAACAGTGGACGGACCATGGCTGATGATGATGATGATGATGATGATTTTACAATCATACTTTAACATCAATTAGTTATTTTTTACGTTGCACAACAAAAGAAGTTCAGTTTAGCGAGTAGAATCAATCGTTGCATTCAAAGCCCCAAGGTAGAAGGCACCCTGTATGTATGTACGAGTATGTATGTATTTTGAACTTTATTATTATTGCGATACGATTCCAAGAAAGTGATACGTGCGAAAGCCATACATTAGTCAACTTTGACAGAATTAAACTTGATTCCCTTCGCTGATCAATTCTAATCCTAAGCTACTTGTAATCGTAAGCTACTAATACATGAATGTCATTAGTAACTAGCTACTATAGCTATGTTGATCTACCCTTAACTCGAGACTTGCGTGAGTGGTCTATATCACTAATTTGTCACTAGAGTTCACGGACTGGTTTGAATTTGATACGTTAATGCTAATGCTAGT
Organism: Acleris literana; assembly: GCA_946894065.1. Lineage (NCBI taxonomy): Eukaryota > Metazoa > Arthropoda > Insecta > Lepidoptera > Tortricidae > Acleris > Acleris literana. The sequence continues at coordinate 3,282,315 of OX335677.1, forward strand.
TGAATTCTGTAAGCGATTGAGGTAAAGGTCACTTTGTTACGAGTACCTGATGTCCTTACGTATGATATGAATGTGTGGATAAATGTAAGATGTCTGTTTTTTGTGACTTATAAAAGGCAAAGGCAAGCTAAAGGATTTTACGGATTATATGGGTTAAGTCTTCGTTAATTTAATCGTTACCACGTCTTTTACACAACATAGGCAATCGGTTTTTTTTTCAAATTGTTTAAGATTTAAGTTTTTTTATCAATTAATAAGCTTGATAGCCGAGATTTTGATATTTTTTTTTATTCTAAGGCAGTGTGATGCATGTTTAATTAAAAAAAATGACAAACGTAAGTTTATTGGCTATTATAGCTCTCACTTTCACATTCTGCATGCAATTATCAAATAATTGACAATTGACATTAATAGGGTAAAGTACCGTTTGTGGCCACTATACACTTTTTTGCCACTTAAAAATGAAAAAAACTGTAAAATTAAAAATAATATTCATAAATAGTTAAGACTGAAGATAAATATTAAGATAAAATATAAATATAATTTTGTAATTACATAATGCTCTAGATATTACTTAAAAATTTAGAGACTTTTTGGCCGAAAACGGTCTTAAGATGGGCAAAACCGGTACTTCTACTCTACCTATTCTATATTTTTAATCAATGGCTTTTACTCCTGTTAAGGTGTATTTCGCCAATGTCGAAATATTTATAGACACTTGAGTATCATAAATATCTCGAAATTGGCAAAATACTTATTTATCCAATAAATAGAAGATAATAAAGAAAGATAAGGATAAAGAAATAAGTCCATGTACATCACGCATGAGGATAATTGTTCGGTAAAACAGTATTTTCTCTTGCGGACTAAACAGAAGCACATGGGGTTAAGTCCGATTTACATTGGTCAAGGACAGTGGACAAGTGGTCAATGACGGTGGACAGTACAGTAGTGTGAACCGGTTGGACAGTAGCGAGTCAAGTTGCCTTGCCAGTAGATCCAAATAGAATCGCTTTCTATTTTTTCATTCGGGCTTTAAGCCCTATTTACATTGGTCAAGGACAGTTGGAAGTACAGTGCCAAGGACAGTAGAGTGGAAAAACTGAAAGCGATTCTATTCGGATCCACTGGAAAGGCAACTTGCCTCGCCACTGTCTGATCAGTTTACACTACTGGTACTGTACACTGTCACTTGTCCACTGCCCACTGACCTTGACCAATGTAAATCGGACTTAAGCTCCACGCACTTCTGCCAAGTTCACTTATACTTACTGGGTTTATTTTGAGTTTTACTTAGTTTAAACCCACGCTGTTATGTAGGTATCAATAATATTTTTTTAGGCTACCTATGGCTGTCCATAACATACTCGTAAAACTACCTCGTGTGTTCGTAAGTTTACTTTAAAAATTAAACATAATAATACTGGCAGCTGTCTAATTATTTTTTCATTTTTGAATTTGGAATGTCTGTGTTCTATTTGTATGTTTTTATTATTTATTTCAATTAATTTTCTTGTGATGGCGGGAGCAAAAGAATTACGTGCGACTTTCGCTACATACTTGTGGGCGGAAAAAAAACCAATGGAGATTATCCGTGTTTTAAAATGTTTTGGGATTAGCCGCTACTTTATATAGTACACTATAAATCTTACAACGAGAATAACTCAATTCTCTGAAAGATCGCCGAAAAAGTGGTCGCCCGGACGATTGCGAACATCAAAATAATAAGACAGCGACTTCGCCGAAATTCATGTCGCACCCAGAAAAAATCGCTCTGCAGACTAACATTTCGCCTGTTGCGGTAGGGAAACAAAATACTGAAATACAATCTCAAGGTAAAGGCTTACAATCGAAGTTTCACTTCCTTAATGATCGCCTTCGTAAATTACGACGCGAACGTTGTCCGATGCTGCTTAAGAGCTGCGAAAAAAATACTATGTTTTTGCTATTTATTACGAAGTTACCAACCTTATTTAAACTGATGTAGGTATAGTTAAATTTCATTCTAAACCCAGGGACAAACTCCGTTTACCCAGACCGGATAAATCCGGTTTCTTCCCTGACCGTGCCGTTCCGTATGCAGCTTAATCTTGGCCGCGTCCGGCGTCCGGAAATCAGACCGCGTCGGAATTGAAAAATGTCAGCCACGGAAGCCCATTTAGCCGATGTAAATAGCCTTTTGTTTGGTATAAACACGATACCTCTAATTTCCTGTGGAGAATTCAATGTTCATTCGGGTATGGGGTGTATGGATGTATGTAAAAGGTACACTCGCACCTTACACTTTTAGTTTGTCTCTATACAGGAATAATACTTCCATCTACGATTCCGTTGTTCGCATGTGGAGAGAGTACAACGAACTGGTAGCTGTCAATCGTGATCTTGAAGGCTTTAGGTCTAAATTTAATATAATATTTAAGATGTTTGTGGGAAGAGAACGACGGATCAGATCATTAATTGTGCCTTGACGGTACAAACGGCCGGCACTTCTGAAGCATGGAAAGCCATGTTGTCCCAGCTCAATCACTTCCTTCCCGCACGCGCAAGTATGAGGTTCACAGAGTCTTGCTCCAAGCCGCAAGTTTATTGCTATGCGCAAGCTGCTTGGGTCCAAGACTGTGCCTATATTGCGGGAAGGAAGAGCGTGGAGCCAGTGACCTGATCAGCTGATATGAAAGCTTTATTAATGTCATCCCGGCTCATAGACTCCTCCGGAGATCCTAGAGCTGGTGCTTACCTCTCCGAAAGGATTGGGCTAGCTATCTAGAGAGGTAATGCAGCCAGTGTCATAGGGACCATGCCGCGAGCGGGCCTGCTGGAGGGGGTGTTCTTTTTATAGTGGTGATTATTATTTATATCTTTAATATTTGAGTAGCTTAGTTTAATTTTAATTTAAATACGTTTAGTTCTAATTTTTAGTTGTTTTAATGTTGAATTATGTAAATATTACATAGATGTTTGTTAACTCGATAGAACAACGCTAACGTAACGCAAGTGGATTTGGCAGTTTACTTCGAATTATATTCGTATTTTATTACAATAACCACAAGTACTTGCGAGTGTAGCGACACTATCTAAGCGAATGGACTATAAGTGTAGTATTTCTGTAAGATTTTCCTTTTATTTAACAAATATCAAATCATACAACAACAAAAAAACGACAATAATGTGTGATTAAATTAGAAAACTGAAAACATTCAATATTATAATCAACTTTAATTCTTAGTACCAATTTCCCAAACGATATTAAATTTAATCAAGGTTAATCGACTGTTAGTTCATACAATTTCACAGCTGTTAACGCTCTAATCGTCTGTTAAGTGGTTAACATCGTTTGGTGAAATTGGTACTTAGGCTATAACATAAGTTAGAACCTTGACATAATCACCAAAAACTAAAACCCCAAAAATCCTCCAAAAAGACGCCAAGTTACAAGAAAAAACGCAATTAGTGTAACAAGGAACTCGTAAAGACAACCCGCTCGAGGCGGGGCGGGTGTATCGTGTTCCTACAATACAATTTACTCTTCAAAGATGAAGTAACTTAAGCTGAAAATAAACCAATTACTGCACGAATGCTTGGATCAATAGCACATGGAGCATTGTTGCCTCGTGATGTAATAAAGTAATCCAGGCAACCAAATAGCTTTTAGGGTAAATAATAATATGTTTTTTTCTCGAAGATGCAATAATACCCTTATACACTCACCGGCAAAGTACTTGCCCACCTGTCGTTTGTTCATGTGATTGTTTACAAATGTAATTTCTTACACAAGAGAGTAAAATCAAAGTTACTTTACCAATTTTGAGGTAAATTGGAGTGTTTTAAGGTCCAAAATTGCCACCAGGGGCACGTTTTATAAAGCTACAAGTTGCAATTTTACAGGTGTAAACTGGAAACACTGCTCAAATGGCTGGGGCCTGTTTTATAAAGCTACAATTTACAATTTATAGGTTACAAGTTTCCATTTGCCACAACCTCGACCAATGACGACCAGCTATTTGAGCAGTGTTGCCAGTTTAGACCTGTAAAATTGTAACTTGTAGCTTTATAAAACGTGCCCCTGGTCGTCATTAGTCGAGGTTGTGTCAAATGGAAACTTGTAACCTGTAAATTTTAAATTGTAGCTTTATAAAACAGGCCCCAAGTAGTACATTTAAAGGTCGGGTCGGATCTTTTGGATTTCTTCGGAAAGAGCCAAGACTTTAAAAATATATTTGCCAGCCATTTTAGATCTAGGTTAAGAAGCAACAAAACACTACATTTTAAATTGAAATTCGTTAAGTATCTTTGAAGTTACTCACTGATTTTAGAAGTAATACTTTTAACCATGTTATAAACAAAAGACCCTGATTTTACATTATGGATGGTTTTTTAAGACAAAACTGAGGTTATGAAAGTGTTTAAGTACTAAATAAGATAAGTCAGATAGTATAGACTTTAAATCGCACAGCATGTCAAATCATCATACGTTAAGTACATTGAATTTGTCAGAATGACAAATAAAAATGTATAAAACAATGAACTAAGACTTAAAAGAATAAAATAAATCGCACCTTGAGAACAATAGTGACCTAATTCAGAAATCTTAAATTTCGAGTTAGGTCTCTGTAATAATAAATTTATGACTTGAAGTTTGAAAGCTGAAATTTTGAATTAGGTCACTATTATTCTGAAGGTGCGAAAACTCAAAAACCTTCATCAATCTTTATAAAGGGCACACGCAAAGAACATAATCATCGTGGTGACCTTAATGAGTAATCGCGTTTTAAAAGTTAGGAACCATATAATTGTATGTATTTTTGAGTAAAAAAATAAAAGGAAATTTAACATTTACATCTATAACTGAGTGTTAAGCAATAGTTAATTGAGAGTTTTAAGATTAAAATCTAATTTTCCAAAACAGTGATTAAACAAGTCAAGTTCTTTCTGTGTACCTTTTTTAAGTCAAGATTCATATTACACTCCTTTACCTGAGTATAGTGGTTTTTTCTACAAAATATATCTCAGCCGGCCCTTAAATGTTTTGTCAGATGGTTCGTGTTTGAGTTCAGCGGGTAGACGCAAGTAGTAAATGGGCCGATGACGCGTAGATTCTTACCTAACACCAATTTATAACCTTTTTTAACTTTTGCAAATGTAGTTAATCCTCTTATTTAAAATTAAAAGCCTTATGTTTACTTACAACCTAGCATTGTCTGGTAAGTGAAAGTGATAGAGCTAGAGGAGCCATGTGTTTCTGTTCGTTTCATTGCTTGGAACTTCTCAAGTTTTGACAGATCATGACATCATAATGCTCGTGTCGGTGTAGTATTATTGATGCAATGTCCTCCATTTTTCTTTATGACATGACATTCACATTTTTAATGACATGATAATCCATTTTCATGGGAATATCTAATTGCTTCGTAACAATTTTCGGAAGAAAATAACTTAAACATTACTTTCAGATACAAATAAGTCAGTATTTCAAAAATGTAGAAAATAAAACACATGAGCAGGTCATTAGACCCTTGCATCCCATCGTAACTGGAAGGTTAACTGGAAGAGATCCCTTAAAGGGATAAGTTCGCCTTTGTACATCCCTGTTATATTTTTGTCTATTTTATAAATGTTATCTCTTTTGTTTGTACAATAAAGTGTTTACATACATACATACATACTGTATTTCACGGGACGAGCTATAATTTTATTTACGACACACTTCTTTATTTCCAACCCATTTATAAAAGCCAGTTATCTGATAGAATTATATTCATCGACATTAGTGTAGTGGTATACAAATAACATACTTACTCATAAATAATAATAAAAGAAGACATGTTATAATTCGTAAAAAACTGGCAACTTTCAGTTAAAGGAAGAAAGATAAATTACTCTTACACCTTTATTCGTGTCACTACACTTGGCAGATTTTTATCGTTCAAAATACGGTTGCTTGGGAAAATCTCATGCAAATTGTACGAGTTCCAAATTCAGGTCTTTTTAATAAAAGGTATTAATTTATTTTGGGAAAAAAATTGTTTCTCGAACATAAGATATATTTGTCCTTACTACAACTTGAACCCAATAATGAAAGCTTCCTTCTGCGGGATCACTACTAACTTCGCTAACAGCATCGTCAAAATTTTCTTCACTTTTTACCCACAAACAGCGTCAGTTAAAAGCCCAAACTCCTACCTATACCTATACTGACTTTATTTTGCACTGGTACGGTCACGGAAGTTAATTTGCTACACATTTCAAAGAAAATCTGCTTGATGATGTCATTGTCAATAGAGATGCCAAGTCATTTGCAATTGATAGGAAACTCAACCTTATTGCTCTAGAATGTCAGATTGACTTTGGAACTAAGGTGGGTCACAAATTAAATTCCTTGACTGTACAACAAACGTATTTAAAGTAGAGCAGCTCTTCGGTGCGTCGACGACTGGGTAATCTCTAGTCAGCTCGACCCACTGACATTACGTTAGAATGAATCTACCGTCAAGTATGACAGTTTTATGAAAGCAGACGAGCAGCGACCATGACGCCAACTTTGGCAAAACAGGACCTGACACCTCGGTGTTAGTTTTAAGTTTTATATTTTTTACGTATGGTTTATAAGGTATTTGTAATTGGGCCGCGTTGCTCGAAATAAAAAATATCTTATTCTTAACAATAGTGTGCTGTTGGCCTTTTAAAGCGATGTCTGTAAATATTCTCATTGCCTTTAATTTTTGAATGGCTATATTCTAACACTTTATTTTCTTCCACAGAGACATCCTCTCTTCCTCAATGGAACACCTAAAGGAAGAATACAAGCTGGAAGCTGTGAGGAACGTAACTGACATCCTGAGCAGGACCTTCAGCAGCCAGTTCGTGTTTCCAGCGCTGGGCCACAACGATCCACCTCCCTCGAGGAAACTGGTGGATATGTGGATGCAATGGCTGCCGACTGAAGCGCTGCAGACTTTTGAGACGGGTAAGACATTGTTTATAATGGCTAAAGTATGCTCAAAATATACAACAAATCATTTATTCAAGGATTAAAATGTTCAATATATTAACTAGTAGCTGTTTGTGTCTGGTGTCGCCCGGTTGTTTTTTTTTTATACAAATCTTTCTCCTCACAATTACGAATACAACCACAAAAACGGCCAAATCGGTATAGCCGTTTAAATTGTGGATATTGATTTTTATATAAATCCTGTGACTCACACTAAGCTAAGCAAGTGAGCAGTTAATGATATGTTCTTATGTTTTATAAATTTTAAAGAAAGTCACGGAAATATTTTTTCTAAAATATCTAAATCTACTACGTAATCGCGACCATAAAGATTTGAGTTGATTACTGTTGATGATGATATCCGCAGTAGAACTAAAGTTACCGACATAGCCCGAAGAATAGCCAAACTTAAGTGGCAGTGGGCGGGGCACATTGCTCGCAGGACTGATGGCCGATGGGGTCAGAAGGTTCTTGAGTGGCGTCCGCGGACCGGGAGACGAGCTGTAGGTAGGCCTCCAACAAGATGGAGTGACGACCTTGTAAAGATCGCGGGTCGCGGTGGATGCGAAAAGCACAAGAGCGGTCTGAGTGGAGAGCTTTGGGGGAGGCCTATGTCCAGCAGTGGACGTCTTTCGGCTGACATGATGATGATGATGACTGTTGAACGACTAATCCAATTTTTATTAAACCTAAGCAGTGTTGCAGAGTTTAAATTTCTTATAGTCCTTCCAGAATCAAGAGCAGAATAATTTTAATTTGTACCTTTGCTCACGACTTCGTTCGTGTAGAACGAGTAGTTGGGAAGCGACCCAACTATCGAAGTACCAAAATTTTGTTAAACTAAACTAAAATGTCATCTTAAAATTTTCTTGATACTTTCTTCAGCCTTCATAACCCTTACACAGTTTAATTAACAAGTTTCACGTAACAAGCTTTTCGTGGCACTAGGCCTTTCTAATTAGACGTCACAAAGAAAATGTTAGCGCCTAATAAGAAACATTAATTATCAAGTTCCTTTATAAATTATAAAGAAAGCGTGGAAGGGGGTTATTTCTAGCTTTACTACTATTAAACACGAAAGAATTTGATGCTTGATCTGATTATGTGTATACAGGTTGTTCTGCATTATTTATATTACTTAGTAAGGTTATAAAATGTTTCTTTATATTTCTAGCAAACATTTAAGTTAGAATGTTATGACATAAATCAAAGCATTCACGAACAACATTGTTATTACCCGACTACCGAAGGAGGAGGGTAACGTGTTTATCAGCCTATATAATATGTATGTTTGTTCCTTTGAGGCGCTCTAGAAACTAAACGTTTGGACCGATTTTGATGATTCTTATGTCAATCGAAATAAAAAATAATATGGCGGCCACCAGACGCCATATTGTAAAACAGAATATAAATCAAGTCGACGAACTATGACAAGTGGGGTATCATTGAAAAGATATTCAAAAATCATTTGTAGGTTTCTTTCATCATTCTTAATTTTGAATGACCAATGATTTAAAGCGATTTAAAGTTGGTTAGCAACAGTCGGGTTTTTTAAAGCTTGCTTTTTGCTTAATTATAAGCTTGTTATTTACTGGCAATGTTTGTATTGAAGCTAGTTTGTTTCAGTCAAATCCTGCAAGCCAATTTTGAACCAGTTTCCGTTAATAGATTGACCTGAAATTCGCTCCACGTATGTAAACCTGATTACAGTGCAATATTCTGGCATGTAAGCGCTGATTTAATGCAAAAGTCTGAAGCTATCAACACCAACTACTGGTATATGAGACTAATCTAACAAGTCCAGCGGGCCTAGTATGGCAGCGTCTATCATCATCATCATCATGGTGGCCTTTTGGTGATCCAATCTTGGATCTAGGCCTCTTCCCTCTTCTTCCACTCTTGAGAAGTTCCAAGTCGCGCAGAGGGGTATGGAGAGAGGTATGCTCAGGATCACCATTCGAGACCGGAAACGTAACGAATGGATCCGAAGTAAGGCTGCGTCTATGTCGCGCGTCAAATGTGGATAAAGCATCCGTCACTCTCGTACTTATTTACGTGTCAGGAGGTGACGGATGCCTTATCCAAACTTTGTCACATGATAAACGCAGCCATATTAGGGCCCCAGATATGACGGTGGATATACGGTGGGTCTACTTTAAGATCAGCGAAGACGCTAGTATTTTCATATGATCAGCTCTTAGATATTATAATATTGCATGGTCAATGAGCCCATTCCACTAAATAGAACTAGTTTAAAACCGTCTGTATAACAACAGCATGTTTTTCGCGAATTAAGCGTGACGAAGTAAATTATTTGAAATTCCAAATGCTTTGTGTTGTTTTGAAACCTGTGAGATTGCTTGGCCAAATATATAATTACATTTTTACATGTCCCTATCTAGTTGTAGAAATCGATGTATGTATGATCGTTTGCCTTTTTTTAAACCCTTCTAAGGGCCCTATGTCCCTGATGACGAATAACAGGAAGACGACATCATCATCATTCCGAAACAAAAGGTTTTAAAAACTCTTGTTCTTCTCAGGAGGATACTACACCATAGAACAGTCCCACAGCAAGCTCCGCATCGTAGTGCTGAACAGCGTACTCTGGGCTGGAGGTGCTGCGAAGACCGACGGTCCTCAAAGAGGGAGGGCCCAGTGGGAGTGGCTGGAACATATCCTGGCCAAGGCACGGAGGAAAAACGAAATGGTGAGTCTTTGATTTATTTATGGGAAATAAACTTACAGGTAATAAACGTGGCGAAAGTTACTAATAACAGTATCTATATGATGGTATTGCATGAGATGCTGCGCAAGAAAAATACCGGACAAGTGCGAGTCGGACTCGACCACTGAGGGTTTCGCACATGACACTGTTAAATTTGGACCGCCGTTCCTTGCATAAAGACGGTGTTTTTTTTTATTAAATTAAAAATGTATATAGTTTTCAGATTTTTTCCTATACTGTAGTATAAGACGGTATATACTTGCCAAAAACTGAAAATACACTATAATTTTTGATTCCCTTGAGGGTGTCAAAATATGTATACGCTTTTGGCGGCAAAAACAGCCGTACCTACTTTTTTTACGTTAACTTAGAAGTTTGATTTTTTCATAACTTCAAGGGGCTGTAGAATTGAGTGATGGTTTTAATTTTAACTTGATACCTCCACGCGTTCTCGAGATAAAGGCTCTTGACTGACGGACAGACAGACGGACAACAAAGTGATCCTATAAGGGTTCTGTTTTTTCCTTTTGAGGTACGGCACCCTAAAAATGACGGAGTGTAAGAAAAGAAACAATTAAAAGAACTCTTTCATTTTGGACTGTGGCGGCGAAGGCAGACAAGTGGCGAGCTATAACAAACAAATGAAAATAGACGTTTTAAAACGTGCCATGACGGTGGTAGCCATGAGGCGACTTTTGTTAATTGTAATAAAGTGTGTTTCTTTATGCATGGTTTAGGTTGGTTTTATATATTTTATATTTATTGATATCATGTGGATTTGGAGCAGCAGTTTATATTGTAGTGATCCGGTGTAAGGATAAGACAACCGGTGAAATGACTAGCATAGGGGCATTCCATTTTAGTCCTCAGGGTAGGTAAAGAATTTGCGGTCTTAGGATTGCAATCGTTAGATTGTAGTCTTGAGAATGCATATGTCCATGGATCACAGACTATCCAAGTGGCCTGTGTGCAGCAAGCCTACTCCATGCCATTAAAAATACTTCAATATACTTCTCAACTTTGATATAAGTAGGTTTCTGAAACCCTGTAAGAGCACTGCAATACAAAATTAGCAGAGAAGGCTGCAGCTACACTGAGGTGGAGACGAGCGGAGACGAGCGGAGCTGCGCCAATATTAACCAATAGAAGGCGCATGCAGTCACGTCAAGCGCGTCTTGCGAACGTTAGTTTAGATTCTATTGGTTAATATTGGCACAGCTCCGCTCCGCTCCGCTCGTCTCCATCTCAGTGGAGCCGCAGCCCTACAGTAAAACATTAGACCATCCAAATAATTGAGATATACTTAAAAATGAAATAAAATACACATTAATACTTTTATGGGTTACAAACACCACAAAAAATATTTATAACAACTTTATGTTATAAAATATCTTGTAATTAAGAAGAAATAAAAGTAGTTACATCTTACATCACTTACTACTTGTATTTCTAGTTTGCCGGTATAAAAAAGTATCCTGTCAAGGAAAAAAAAAACATCAGTAACGCAGAAATAATTAGTATGACGTAGAGAAAGTCGTCGTAATCGGTCATGTCACGTGTTGAAAACTTTCACGTGTCTGAGTTTAACATAAAATTGCATAGCAAAAGAAACATTGACAATGGGTCACTGTGCGTACAAATTTACGCACACTGTGAATTGTTTTTGTAGGTCTTTTATGCATCCAAGACCACGTGAGCTAACGAAACGGGTTTTCGGAGAAAAAGCGCTTTTGAGAATTATAAGTAAGAAATTCATCGCTATAGTGAGAACCAAAATTAAATTAAATTATAATTACAGTAAAGTTTTGAAATTTACGTTTTTTTACAAGTTAATAAACGTTATTTTACTACCATAATATGCACAATACAAAACACAATTTTTTTTTCTTAGCTAAAACCGTGTACGTGTGTAAACGTGTGTGTAAATGTTAAAAATAAGTTTAAGCAAGTTTCAATGGCACGTGTATGTTCGAATAAACAAAACAAAAATATTTATGCAAAACCTTACTTTCATCTTTTATTTTCTGTTATGAAGTCTTGGCTCGCGTTGTTCAAACGGTGTTTTATTACATTGTAGAGCATAACAATTTCGTTACATCTAATACGGTCTTTGAATTACAAATAGCGAAGTGAAATATCAATTTTATATTGAAAATATATTTTTAAAAACTCGTATGAAAACGTTTTATTTGCAATTTTTAGTAAAATTTTCTAGATTATAATCTTGAGACTGTAAAAGGGGTCGGTAAACTTGACTTTAACTACAAAGGTTGGTATTATTTTGCTGTCTAGACGTGAAATAAAAATGGAGTTTATTTTATTTAAATATTATTTTAGATTTGACAGCATTTTGAAAAAGTTAATATATAGTATTATCATCTTGTTTTAAATGGAATTCATAAATGCTCGATAATTTTAATATGTTTATCATTACCCACTTTTCTTTAATACTATTTTATTATAGACCATTGATTATCCGTATAATAGTTTTAATCTTAGAAAATTAGCAAAACCTTCTCGCTACACATCATCAGTGAGTGTTGTTAGTAACTATTTAAAAATCACCTGTAAATTGTAGAAGCTTTAGATTTTCCGCTGTCGAAGAGAGGTTTTTTTATTGATAATGTGCTGCCTGGCTAACTCTTGGCCTTGGAGGCAAAGACTTTGTCGACGATGAAGCGAGCTCACCTAGAAGATGTTTATCTATCCTAGCTTTAAGCAGATTGTATGCACTTGGTTTTTCTTGCAGCGCCTCTATTCTACGCGGTAAAAACGATATCGTAGTTTGCCTGTTATGGTATCTTTATGACGTCAGCCGCCATTACTGTCAAGAAAACAAGAGCTATCAAAACATTGACAATACGATAACAGATCAAATGCGATATTGTTTTTACCGTGTTGAATAGAGGCGCAGGTTGAGATAACTAAGCGCTTTAAGCCTAACAATTTGTTTCCCAGGTGTACATAGTAGCCCATGCGGGCCCAGGCGTCGAGGAGCGACACAGCGCCGGCAGCGCTTCAGCCGCTGGCGGCGGCGAGCTCACCCCCATAGCCAACGCTCGTCTCATCCATATCATCAAATCATACAGCGATGTCATCGCAGGGCAGTTCTACGGACACCGGCATGCCGACACTTTTAGACTGATCTACAGCGATGGTAAGTTTACACGAGCATTTTTTTTCATGTGAAAATTTAGGGAGACGAGCGACAGTATAAACCAATGATATAATATAAAAAGAGGTAGATATGTTACCTATACGGTATTCCGCGTGTAAAAATGGTCCGGCTTACGCACACATAATCAGTAAATATTTCAATTACACACTAATTCATAAATGACAAGGGAAAGCAGGATAGTATGCTAATTTCCGGGAGCGAAACAGAGACGAATGTATGTGGCTCCGCAGACTAGTTCACGCTTCCCTTGACGGCGCAAGACTAAGTAAAGGTGTACCAATTGGCTTGGTTTTAGGGTGCCATTATCGAAGTGCGTATAGCATATCTACCTTTTTTTACTATATTATATCATTGGTATAAACCGCCTGTACCGCCTACCTATTCCTAATACCTAATACTTATCTTTTCCGGGGTTTTCAAAGCGTGACATCTATGATATAATAATACATAGTTTGACGCACGCAACACCGAATATTGATAATTTTGTTACGTGTTTACTTTTATTGCGGTTTTTTCTTTCTTTTTGTTTTGTTTACATGGTTTAGTGTATGTGTGTGCTGTGTGTGTAATCTTCCGTGGTCTCACTGGATGGTTCCAACGAAAGACCAGCGCTGGCTTTAACGCCAGTATCACGCTGAGTTGGAACCATTTTGTGACAACAGGTAAGTATTTTGTCTATATCATTATTTTGCTGCGTTTTTTTAGTCTGTGTGTCACGAATATTTTTTATTATGGTTCAGGTGGAAACCCATCGAATTAAACTTCATCGAACTTTTATCGAATTAACTTAATTTTATCGAATTAAACTTCATAGACTATATCATTTCATCGAACGCAATTTTTTGATGAAACCATGTTTTTTTTTTCAGGATATCTTAACCATTAATTAGGGTAAACTCAGCTAATTACGTGACGTTTTTGAAAGAATAAAACCATTATTTGTTAATTTTTATTTTTTATTTTTAATAGAACACAGAGTTAGTCTTTCGTTAATATTGTACTTGACTTTCGGCTGAGTCTGCCTGGATTGCTACCTCTATCCTGGGCTTTATTTTAGTTCCGTTTTTCAGTTCTTGGCACCCTAAACAGCTATTAAATTAATTCTTCTCGGGGGGGATAAGTAGAGCACAAACGAGGATTTCGCCTAAGTTTAGGTATTTCATAAAGACCGGGTTTATGACTTGTGTTATGTGTAAAGGTGCGTTTTATTACTGTTTTTAGTACCAGCTCAGTATTTTCAGGTCAGCACTAATTTAATATGTTTTTTTTTCTCTATTTAATTATGTGCAAGCTTTTTCCCTAGCTGCCATATATTTTCACAACAGTGCTTTAAAGATTGGTCGTTTTTTTTGTCAGATTACCAATTTAAATTTTATTTATGATCTAACTAGAATAGTTTAACTAAAAACAAATCGCATATTGCGGCAAAAAAAAACAGATGAGAAACATCAAAATTTCAGTAATTGCGATTCATAAAAATACACAAATTTAATTTAATAAAAAAAGTAATTATTGACTAGAAAAACTGTGCCAAGAAAAAAGATTGCGAGTCTTGCGGGAATAACAATGAAATACCTTTACGAAAACGTACTTTTAGTCAAAAGTAAGTAAATTTTATCTGAAAATACCTACATTATTATTTAATTTTTAGGACGGCCTGTATCCTGGGCTTTCCTAGCGCCCTCTGTAACTCCCAGGGGAGCTGGAAGCATATCTAACCCTGGATTAAGGCTTTACAAATTCGACTCCAACACAGGAAAGGTAAGTTTGAGAAAGTTATTACCTAACAGGGATTTTGTACATTAGTACTGTCGGCTTTATATGTAGCTGCACACTTTAGTACCTTGTCGCTTTAACAGATTAAATTAACAATTTAATTAATGCAAGCGTTCAGACTGACTTTAAAGTGACAAGGAACTTAAGCAGCTACTGACATGGCCGGTCGTACGATTGGGTCTTTCTATCATTTTCACTGTCGCTTATTTCATCAAAGTTCTGAGATATGTTTGCCTCAATCTCAAGACAATGCCTGCTAAAACTACGGCTGCTCATAAGCGGCCTTTACACGTAAAGATCGGACCGCAGGAAACGCCACGCGCCATTCCACGCGCCAGTCCGAACCGTACATTTTTTACTATTTTACTATTACAGTTGCATTTACACGTACAGTTCGGAGCGAAGATTGGAATGGCGCGTGGCGTTTCCCGCGGTCCAAACTTTACGTGTGCAGGCCGCTATTGTCCTTGTATCGGTACGCGGTTTACGCTTGGTATTGAGTCGGTACAGAAGCCCAAGCCAAGATTCATTACGCTCACTAGCGTTTCTATTCGATTCATTTTTAAACCAATCGCATCACTGGTAGATCACGCGACTCTTCATATCACAAAATGTTTCAATGAGCCTTCCTTGACTTACGTGGCATGCGCAAGAGAGCGATCGTGTAAATAATCGCAAGAATAAAATAAAGAAATCAATTTCCGGGCACAATCTAACCAAAAAACGCTTCTAAGGACAACGATAAACATATTTGTAATGTAAAGAGATATAAATACATACTTAAATCTGGCATTATCTATGAAAAGGGACCTTATTATCGATGGCGCTTACGCCGAAATGCGTCACGCGACGTTGTATTTATATCAGAGCATCGTTAATAATGGCGTAAGCGCCATCGACAATAAGGTCCCTTTTCATATATTACGTCTCAAATTCATAGAGACCATCGAAAATTCAGGAACAAATACTCGTGCTCATCAAACAGTTCCTCATATAGGTATCGAACCCAGGACCGCTAGCTTCGTAGGCAGGGTCTCTACCAACTAAGCTAAACGCATCGTCAACTTTCTATCGTACGCGTCGTATATTCTTCTATCTATTAGTTCCACAGTGCCATAGAAAAAAACAAAGAAAGCCGCTAACTGCGTAATAATAGTACAGTCAAGGACTTTAATTGTTATGCCACTATGGAACCGTGTCGCATAACGTTAATCATTCATATAAGCGTAATTTCTGTCATGAGGTTTGACGCTGTCATTATGACAGGGTTCCATAGTGGCATAACAATTAAAGCCCTTGACTGTACAAGCATTTTAAGTTTAATGTATTTACAAATAGAGTATAAAATGATTCGACTATTGTAGCATGATTTGATTATAGCATGATTAATATGTCAACAGGTTTTGGACTACACTCAGTATTACCTAGACGTAACCAATCGAGCTGAGCTCCATTGGGCCATCGAGTACAACCTGACACAGTACTACGGGTTGAGGGAAGTCAGCGCTACTTCTCTGGATGCCTTGGCTGAGAGGATCAGGAACTACCACGATCGGGGGATGTTTGCCAAGTGAGTTCATTAACCCCCGACTCAAAGAGAGGGGTGATATAAGTTTAATGTGTATCTGTGTAGCTTTGTGTTTGTTTATCTATCTGTGGCATCGTTACCATTAAAAGGGGTGATAGACAGGCGAGTAAGTACGCCGTACTTGGGCATTTTCATGAAAAAGTGTACCCAATTAAACTTTAACTTTGTCAGTTTTGTGACGAAAATTAGCTATACACACGGCCGCCAAAATGACAAAGTTAAAGTTCCTTAATTTCAGTCCTTAATTGGGTACTTTTTCGTGAAAATACCCGAGTACGGCGTACTTACTCGCCCGTCTATCACGCCTTTAAGAGGATTGTGAAGGTAAAAATTTACATACAAAATGCGATAACGTTTTTCTTCCTTTAAACCTAGTCCTATTTTCGATTTTTGAATGTTGTAGATATTATGAAAAACTAGGTCTGTACGTTTTTATACATACATACTAAAAATTACTCCTGTTTCTTAGAGGGGTAGGCAGAGACCACTTCTTTCCACCGGCTACGATGCTTGCACAGAAACAAATAAAGAAAATAAAAATGCTAAACGTACAAACCTGGTTAACCCTAAATCTACTTTATCGTACCAATGCCAATATTAAGCCAGTGCTGTATCATGGGACAGTCCAGGCGTTCAGCGAACATCCTCAGAGGGCTCAGACAAGATGCACTACGCTAACTAACGTTTCTATTCGATTCGTTTTTAAAACAAACGCGTCGCTGGTAGACCACGTGACTTTTCGTATCACGTCCAGTGACGCCAACTATAACGTATTCAAAAATCTTAAAAATCGGACTTGTTTTAGGGGGTGAAAAACGCCCGGAGCTACATTTGTATGGGAAAACTTTGACAGCTACGCGATTTAATAGTCGGTTCACAATCCTCTTAAGTGGATAGACCGATTTGGATGCGGTTTTAAAATAAACTAGCAACCTGTACTCGCTTTGTTGTTATGTGAGTTTTCTTTTACACCCGTACATGATCTTGAATTAATCTAAACTAATATTATAAAAAGGAAAAGGAAATATTTTTGTATTTTATGCATGTTTGTAACGAATAAACTGAAAAACTACTGGACCGATTTAAAAATTCCCTTCACCATTAGAATGATACATTATCCCTGAGTAACATATTCTGCGCTGACGGAGTCGCGGGCTACAGCTAGTAGTTCTACATAAAAAACCTTCTTCTTGAGTATCTCTAGCATCGATGAAAATGGCAATAACCTCGTAAGGCCCAGTGTGCGATAGCATGTACATAATCAAGGCAATTTAATTTGAACTGTATTACAATAAGAATAAGGTTTATTTTCCTATTTTCTTTAACTGAATATGTCATTATCGAACAAACGTAATTGAACTTTATTACCTAGATGGTAGATTCAAAGTCCCACTAACAAAAAACTGGCTGTTTGTAGTACGGAGGGCTTTACGAGGATAAAATCCGTTGGGTACCTAGTGTAAAAGACCTATGCGTACTGTCGCGATCGTTAATTCGTGACCCATTTTTTTTTTTTTTTTTTGGCTTTCACATCAGCCAATTATTGGCACGACGTATTTTGCCAACGTCAGAGTAGACATCGGTCACGTCCAGAGAATGTTGGGTGTATAGAATTTGGATGCTTAAGGGAGAATCGGGTTTTGACCCATTTCAAGAAAAATAGGCTTGAAGTCGTCAATGTCATTAGAGATGCCAAATCATTTGTAACTTATAGTAGACTCAACCTTATTGTTGTAGAATGTCAGAATGACTTTGGACCTAAGGTGGTTCCCAAATTTAAGTTCGTGACTGTACATACACAAGGACAGATGACGGGAAGCGACTTTGTTTTAGACTATGTAATGATAAAGAAGACAGCTGGTTTAGTCGGGTTATCGGAACGATTAACTCTTATTACCTTTACAGTAAAGGCGTCGAAGTGAGAATCGTAAAAACGATTTGGATATGGGTAAAAATGCAGTGGAATAGAGACGCTGAATACCATTATACACCAAATATTAAACATTTTGCCAAAGCTTAAAATAAAAGGTCGAAAGGTCAAAGATTTCACATTTTACTTATCTCAGCAAAAAGTTTTTTTTATACTTTCACGAGAATCTTCATTAGTCTCGTTACAGTTCAACTGCTCAAGGCTTTTATTTTTTTGGCAATATTAAGACCACAATCTCAAGACTGCAATCCTAAGACAAAAAAATTCAATACCAACCCTAAGGACTAAGGTAGTGCCTCTATCGTAGTCATTTTACCGGTAGTCTTATCACAGAACACAACAATGCAAACACTGTTGCTTTAGCCGCAAAATGACAAAATACTGTGTGTTCCATTTGACGTTTAACCTTAGATCACTCTCTTACCTTGACAAATTTAAACTACATTTTTCACTCTGTAACCTGATTAATGTCGCTTAAATGAATTATCATACTTTCTTAGGTATAATAAAATGTTGAACCTTAACCAAAACTGAAGGTTCCCAAATTCTAATGTCATTCCAACTCATCAGATAAGATTGTGATCAAATTAAGGCTTAATTTCAACGTCTATTGCGTGATTCGAACAGAAAATTTCCTTTTTCTTTCCCCTGGTCCAATCTAGATGTCGTGTCAATCAACAATCCAATTTTATTCCTTTCGGTTCAGTTCAAATAATTCTCGATAATGCGTTAAATTAAAAAATCGAAACGTTGTCGCAACTGAAAAGTAATTTTGTATTTTTTTTTTGTTTTTTTTTTCTAATCCCCGTCGCTCTAGATAATATTTAGTTGTCAAACGTCAATTTTGATATTAGTGTAATGAATCACAAGTAGCAAATACCTTTGCAATAAGAAAATAGTACCTATATTATGCAATTAGTGGATAAAGGACGGATGTAAAGTGAGGGCCATCGATGACTCACAACCAAGGAAGGACTGAATCACGACCGCGGGGAGGAATTCATAATGATTTAACCCGCTACGCTCGTGATTCAAGTGTTAGAATCCTGAGCGACGCGAGTGATTCATGGCCCTCGATATAAATCCGTTTTATTTAAGAGTTGCATACTATACCTGATACCATGACTACGAGAAAAAGAAAGATTTAAGTGAAAATAGACATTTAATGAAGAAAAATGGTACCTAAACACATCTTCTTCATGACTTGAATGCATTTTCTTACAGTATTCAAAATGGCGCCAATTTACCTACTAATGACAGCAAATGACACAAAACTTTTTTTATAATGCTAAACTCCTTGTCGTTAATGTCGACCAAACAAATCTCGAGGAGTTATTTGCACAAGGAGTTTGTATGTCGAGTAGGTATTCTTTGCACAGGAGTTTGTATCGCGTATTTTTTGCGCAAGGAGGTTGTATAGCATTGAGATGGATATGTGTTCTAAATTCAAACACCATAATAGTGATTAAAAGAGCTTTCAGTGAATAAAATAATTTTTTTATAGGGGGAATGGTATAAACATTATTTTGCCGACCAGTATAAGAAGTCAGTCACAAAATTTAGTGAAATAACCAAATATTAGGTAAGGTTTTGTTGAAAAAGCAACTTTTAATAAGTGTGCACTGTTGTACCTTGTCGCTTTAACGCCTTTGACAGATTAGTTTAGCAGTTCAAACATCACGGTAAAGTGACAAAGCTCTTTAGTGCTACTTAAGGCCGACCGTACTTATGTATAGCTAAATGAAACTTACTCCAGGGGCCCTAATACTCGTATGGCTGCGTTGATCGTGTGACAAAGTTTGGATAAGGCATCCGTCACCTTCTGACATGTAAATAAGTACGAGAGTGATGGATGCTTTATCCACATTAGACACGCGATATAACTATGCCCGCAGGGTAACTATCTTACTAATATAACAAATGCGAAAGTTTGGATGTTGGTAATTCAATCACGCCAGAATCGCTGAACGGATCCGGGCAAAAGTTGGCACATGCAGAGGTGGTTTTTTCGCATACAATTGCCTACAAATATGACTTTTCAATTTTGACCACCATTCAAAAAGTTCTAAACTAATTTAATATTTCATTAATGAACTAAGGCTTAAATTTACGTACAATTCATCTCTGTTGAAAACGGATCTTTCATTTTATAAGGATTTGAAAAAATAAATACCTCGCGTTCATACAAAGTTGTAAAACTTTGTATGGACGGGTCAGCACTAAGTTTTTAAATCCCTATAAAATATAAGGTTCGTTTTTAACAGTAGTTCATTGTACATAAATTTAAACCTTAGTTAATGATCTAAAGTAAATTGTATTTAGCAATAAAATTGGTCAAGAACTTTTTGAATGGTGGTCAAAATTTTAAAGTCATATTTATAGGCAATTGTATTGTCCGTAATTATGTGACCACCACTGTATATAGATTATAAGTAGTCTGGAATAGCACATAGGCTACCCGTGGAATAGCCAAATTACGATTTCTATGCTTATGGAGTTGCCAGCAGGAGCAATACTCCATTTAATTTAACGATCTAGTACTGGAAAATTGCAGCTGCACGTGATTCGCTAATGAAATCCGCTAAAGCCGCACTCACATTGGAGCAGGTAATCAGTCGGCTCTTACATCTGTACGGTGCGGACGCGTTTGTTTCCCTTCTTGCGACTATGTTTATCGTTTACGTTGACTCGGGTAGTGAAAACGACCGATGTCTCCTTAATCTTTTATTTTCAAATACCACTGTGGACGAGTCCTAAGAAGATTATCGTTTGTCGCCGCCCACTTAGCTGCCTGCCTCTATCTTTTGTCCTCGTCATTTTTATGACTATACCTAGAAATTTTCCTAGCACGAACGATTTGTTCCTGATTCGTCACATTCCTAATTGGTCATATTCCTAACTCGTCATATTCCTAAGTTGTCATTGTACAGTCAAATAAAATCGCATACATGTGCTTACAGGATTAATAACTTTAGGACAGATTGTACTAATGAGTATATGACAAGATGTAAATAATAAAGAATGACATTATCTTCATGATAGACACGTAACACTCATCTATTAATTATCTAAGGAGGTTCTTATCATTTACCACAGACGACTCTATAATAAGATTTCGCAGGCAAATGTACATGGTATGACGAGTTAGGCATATGACGAATCAGGAATATGACAAGTTAGGAATATGACCAATTAGGAATATGACGAATCAGGAACAAATCGCACGAACAACATGTTGTTAGTGTTTGACATAATAAAAATATCGACAATCCTGTTATCGATAAGTACCACTTCAATGTCATAGAGTGATTTTCACTGAAGTAAGTAAAATATTAATAAATTGATAGTTATGTTATTATTCTTCTTTTATTAAAACGCACCACATTGTTATATGAATCATATGAAATATGACTGTATTTTTTTCCTTGATAAAATGATTTCGTTATTTTCTTATTAGGTACCTCAATGAGTTCCAAGACATTGTGAGTATTTTCTCAATAAGTATAATAATGATGTACAATTATTTCCTCTATGTCGTTAAAGTGGTGGTTATCGATAACAGGTTTGTCGATATTATAATAATGTCAAGCACTAACCATATGTTGTTTCTGCTAGAAAAATATCTAGGTATATTTATGATACTGTGCGAGTGAGAGAAGCCTATACTAGGTCGTTAAAGTAAATGGAGTAAAGTAATATTTATTTTCAATGTGAAAGTAACTTTTCCTATATGTTTGTTACGCTTGCACGACTAAATCGCTGAACCGATTGTGATACAATTTAATATAGAGATAGCTTATAGTCATGGTAAAGGATATGGAGTACTATTCATCTTGGAAAATTGGATTGTTCCCGGAGACTAGTTCGGAGTAACTTTAGGTACAGGTTTTGGTTTAGTGGTGGCAGGTAGGTGGTAGCTTTAGCCTTTTGTTTCGGTGTAGGGATTAGACAACCGGCGAAATTAGGGTTGTTCGCATTTGAAGTCTAAGGATTGCAGTCTTAAGATTTTAGTCTTTAGTCACTCACGGAACGTGCTCCCTGTGCTCGTTTGCTTTCTTCTTGTCGTAATAAAATAGGTACAGTCGAGTACAGAAATGTATCCCCTTTTTACCTTATTGCAATATAATGCGGTCCAAAAAGGCATACGTCTCTTTTGTCCTCGAATATCTTCTTCTTATTTAAGAGTTATGCTCTTGTCGATGTAGCTCAAAGCAAGCTCTCCATTTTGCTCGATCCCAGGCCGCCTCCTTGATGTTTTGATACGACATGACCTTTACATTCTTTTTAATTTGTTCGATGTAGTTTATTCTTGGTCTTCCTCTTCTATTATACTCGATTACGTACTCGACTGTACTTTGTTATAAAATATTTATGGCTCATCTATTATCGACTCTCATGTCAAAAGTGATGCGATGGTAATTAGGTTATGATAAACCAATCTCCGTCACCCCAATACATAAATCATAAATCACGAGAGATAACACAGCAGAATAATTTATTAAGCTTGAATGATGCCGCGGGCGAGTTCCATACAAAAAACATTTTCTAATCCAGTATTGACGCTTTCACAATACGTTTAGGTACTCCATTGTAATTTCAACCTTTTCACCATAAAAAATACAAAAGCTCTTTAGCCTTGGTCCATATTCAAATGAGTGACCATTCGGACCAGCTTTGTCGGTATTTATTTTATGTCTTGCTCTTTTTATGCTTATGCATTAAAACATACAATCGTTTTGTTCAATATTCAACGGTCTGGTTGTACAGAGTTTTTTCATTACTCTTCTTGTACATGGTAATTAGTACAACGTTTGTTTTACTTAATTCAAGTCTTGTGCTTCGTTTAAGAAAAGAAAGATTAAGGAAACGTGGGGATGGAATCCGCTTGGTTTTGGAAAGACTTTTAGTACGTCGCCATGTTTATTATGATCATCTTATCATATCATTTATTGCACACATGTGAGTATAAAGCTCTAAAACTAATAATTAACCCTGTAATGTAATGACACCTCTAACTGGCTGTTCAAATCATTTATCGCTCTTCTCTTGGGAACCGTCCATTTTTCCAAGATTAAGTAACTTTTAGGCTATTCTAGACTATAATCTATGTCTGTGCCAAATTTGATCCTGATCTATATATCCGTTCTTGGGTGTGATTCTCTCAACAACGACGGACGGGCGGACGAACGCCAATTGGCGCCGATTGTCCAAGCGGCGAGTTTAAGTAGTCCCGACAGACTCCTCCCGTCTCACGGTCAGAGTGAACAAAACACATTTTAGCGCGTGCATTCATTTTGGCAGCATGACTTCTCGAACGTATAAGGCTGCCTAATTGACAATGCACGCGCTAAAATGTGTTTTGTTCGCTCGGACGGGACTACCTAAACTCGCCGCTTCGATTCGGTCGTCCGTCCGACCGACCGCCGTTTTTTGAGAGAATAACACCCCTGGTGTAATGGAGTAACAAACATCCAAACTTTCGCATTTATAATATTAGTAAGATAAAAAAAATAGGGGACAATATCACACAAATGGAGACACTTATGGCAGAGTGATGGTTAACTTTAGCACGAGACCGGCCAAATTGGCGAGAAAATGTATCCTTTACCCTACTGTAGGTGGACATTAGTTGAAGATGATGATGATTATACAAATTGCCCTTGTCCCAAACTAAGCTCTAGGTGTACTAGACAACGATACTTAGAATAAAGGAAGATATTCCTCCGTCAAGAAGGAAGATGCCGTGCAGTATCACATTTATTTTACGCCCATGTACGAATGGGTCCTGGGTCTCATCTCATTAGGAAGGGGTCCAAAAGGGCCATGATTGAATTTCGACGCAGATGTAGGTTCGTCTTCACCAAAATCTAATACGAAAGTAAATCACAGATTCAATTCTGCTCATGAAAAAATCAGAGAGGTGCAAACTAGATTTTAATACGCCCACCTCTTTGTAAGAGATACGACCTCGACCCATAGACGCTAACGACAAAAAAATTGGTCGTAGTTTTTAAACAGCCTTTCGCTTGCCCAGTATTATTTATACTCGAAATATATCCCTAACTACCCTACCATTTTTTAACTGTTGAAAGAGGTAGGTAGATAATTTATACGCGCTCAGAAAATGACACGTTGAACCTTTGCTAAAGCCAACTTGAACCCAACCTATCTCTTTCCAGCTCTTGGTAATAGGTACCCCGTGCTTACATTTATTATTTATTAACCGTGCCACTTGTCGGGTCCGAATGTCATGTTGGTATTCAGCATTTTTCACTTGTATTATGAATGAGCATCCATTTGAAAACCTTACCCCCGCCAACCTTCATCACCTTGCGAAATATTCACACACGATTTTCTACTAAAATACTAAGTGCTAAAATGTACATTTCGATGCATATGCGGAAAGTATGTCATTTTACACCAGTACACACACATTCGGGGAGTGAAAATGACAGAACCTAACGTGTTTTTTTTAATTATTTGCGAAAAAAATGTCATTAAAACAAAAAAATACAGTAATTTATCTCTTTTATTTTACTGTTTATTTTTTGTTTCAATTTCACATAATTCTAAGGCCGGAATTACACCTGTAAGTTATTGCTGTAAGTTTTGAGACGCAACTATGGGTAAGAGTGAGTGGCAAATATCTGCATCTTTCTCTTGCATTTATAGCTTTGTTTCAAAACTTACAGTAATAAGTTACAGGTATAATGCCGGCCTAAGTCCGATAAAAAATCACAATGCAAAGAGTTAAGGGTAAAAAAAAGGAAAAGTATAAAATACTAGTGCAAAAAACCCAACTTTCCGCACGATATCCAGCTACAAAAAGTACCAATTTTTGAGCATCGATATTAAAAACTCCTTTACTCCCCAGGTATCTCACAGCGTTGCGCGTCCGACATGCGCCAGAGATCTCTGACTGCGACGCGGCCTGCGTCCACGTCCACTACTGCGCAATCACCCGCGCAGACTACCATGAGTTCCGCACTTGCGTACGCAACCCAGCGTCAGCGCTGGCGTCGCGCGCGCCACACAACTCCGCCGCCATTTTGTTGTACGCCATCTTGATTTTGCTTTCTAATTAAAATGGTTCCTAGATTTGAGCATATAGAGTATCTGCAAAATATTTGTTTGTAAATTATTTGTTGCGCCACCATTAGAGCTTCATCAAAATACAGGATCAACTTACTACAAAAGAGAAGTTATGTCAAATTATTGGTTTGGATTTGTGCGACAAGGTTGACAATTGCTCAACAATTTAAGACCAAGTACATAGCAGCGTGATTGGTTTTTGACTTTTAATCTACCTACGTCGTCGTATTAGTAGAGTTGATGCCTGTGTCAAAAATGTGAAACTACAAAAAAAAAAACTACCAAAGTTAACAGGTAAAAAAAAGTAATGTTACGTACGGTTTTTTTCTGCGTTTATTATTATATAAACTGACCTGCGGCATGGGTATATTTAAATTAAACATTTGTATTTTTTCTACTATTATTATTCAGTATGACTGTAGCTACGTGTTAAATTATTATCCATGAGTAGCTAGTTAAATAAGTACAATGGTCAGTAAAAATACACAAATGAATTTACTGTGACAATTTTAACACAGAATTCCGATGAAATGAATGTAAATTACATAGTTTCCTCATATACTTTAAAAGTTTTGTTTGAATGTAAAAAAAAATGTAAATATTTAAAATGCTTTAGTTTTGATAGTACATGCATTAAAATATATTCATTGATGTAACTAGTCATTGTTTATAAAAGTTCTCGTCGCTATTTGATTGTGATAATACCAGAAGGGATGTATATAGTTATAAGTAAATCAGTGTAAGTAAATAAATCGAGATGATTATCAAAGTTATAGTGTTTTTTTTTTAACACCCGTTATACATTTCACAGAACCTGTTGGTTTTTGTGAGCATCAACCTAGCCTCCCCGGGGGCCTGATATGGCTGCGTTTAACGCGTGACAAAATGTGGATAAAACATCCGTCACTTTCTGACACGTATAAAACCGTTTGCTTTTGACATATTGTCGGATTGTTTCTTGGACCGCGACCGCCATATGTTACTGTCAAATAAATAAGACCGATCGTCACGATAACAATAACATAACATGACAAAAGCAATAAGGTCTTACTTGGTAGAATATTATAGAGTCCTTGGAAAGATATTTTGAATTTTGTTTTCCGGAAATAGAACTCACTATAAGGAAACATTGAGTCCCCATAGACCTCAGTTTTTTATTTTTATTATCCAAAAATAGGTAGTATTTGAGCTGGACGTAAAGCATAACTACCTCAAAGAGGCCCTTTTTCCAAAAGAATAAATATCAGTAATCAGTAACTTATTGCAATATCATAATTTCACTAAGAAAACAGAAGATATGAATGAAGATAGGTACAGTCACCAGCATAAATAAGTGATCATTTATGTACCTTGTCGCTTTCAATCGTTTCACAGTTTTGTATGACATTTCAAACACGACGTTAAAGTGACAAGGTACATTAAATGACCACTTATTTATGATGTTGACTGTACTTACTTACTCAGTTTTTTTAAAGGAACCTCCTAATGAGGTGCATCATCAAATTCAGGTCATCTTTTTAAGATCCGTTAGTTAAACGCTCACGTGTTTACCTTGTCTATAAACAGGAAGACTCATAATAAAATAACATTGGCAAATGTGACTCTGAAGCAACTCAATGTCAATAAAATGTAAACATGATGTATCTCCTTTGACGGCTGTAAATAATTTCGTCGAAAACAAAAGACAATAGAAAATACTCGGAATAAGTACATCTAGATGAAAAACAGCGACACAATAACGACATGAAAGGATTCAATATCAACTGTGAGGCACTAACAAAACGCCAGTACCCATTTTATTGGACACCCAAGTATTCGAGCAATATCCAAACGCAACATTCACATCCTCATTTTTATATGAATATTTTTCTAAGGGGCGCCTAAAACGTTCTGAAGAAGTAGGTCGGACCAACTAAACCTTTTTCTTGAAAGCTTGGAATGCGCCACCAATTTATAAAGGCCCGCCTCATTCCCAGCGTCCTCGACGTTTGAGACAAAGTGAGACACAAGCAAGGTTCTTCATAGAATGGTTTATTCGTATAAGATGTATTGATATATTGCTGGAAGGGTTAGTCCGTAAAATGCTACTAAGCATTTGTGGGTTGAAAGACGAACCATGAAAGGATACGTCACTTTGCTGGGCCTTTGTCGCTGGTGATCCATATTATTCTGATATAAATGAATTGAAGTGATGTTAAGGTAGGCATGCTTTGGTTAACCTGAAAGGTTTTTCAATACGTAAGGCTTCAGCTATATAGAATAAAATAACAACTAAAATAAAATGAATATAACGAAGTACAGTATTCCCTGCTTAATAGCTTTCTGCTCTCGCAACTGACAGTATATTTGTCACTCGGGTGTCATAGAAAAACGAAGATTGCCGATCGCTATTAAGAAAATGGTGGCACTGTACCTACGTTATGCATTGCGATATCGTTATCGTTATAGAAAATGTATAGGATTGAAGTAAGCTGACGGATGGTCGCGTCAAGCGTTTATGTCAATTCCGTAAACTTAGACATTTGTCTAAAATCGTTTACGACAGCGTAAAGCATCTTGTCTAGGGCCTCTGATGTCTAACATTTTTAAGGTCTGTTCATTCTTACATGTAAGTCTTATATAGTAAACAACTTTCTAACCTCAAAATGAACCTTTTTGGCTAAAACAGCTCTTTTATCGTAAATAAAGTAAACTGAATAAACATTATGGACATCACTTGGCTAACGTATTGTCTGTGATTGCTTTATTTTGTTTAAAATAGCCGTTTTAGCCAAAATAGGTTCATTTTGAGGTTAGAAAGTTGTTCACTATATAAGACAAGTAAGAAAGAACAGACCTTAAGGTCCAATGAAAAAATGTATGAATAGTAATATTTTGTATAATGTCAGTAGGAAGGCATGCATACACAGATAATATATTGTGAGCAGTTGTATGTTTCATTATATTGGTACCTACTAGCTTTCCTCTTAATTCAAACATATACATTTATAAAAATATTATTAAAACAGTGAAAAAATAACGGCTTTATATGATACTAAAAAAAATACAAGTAACCTTTACTTTTCTCTCATCGTGACGCATAAGTAGTAAACATAAACCACAATAACCTACGAAAATTAAGAACAGTGTGATTATTTCATGCAACAAACGCGAGTTCTGCGAAAACCGGTTTAACCTGACCTCTACTCGCTCTAAAAACGCAAGATGAAACATGTCTACTCTGCCGGTCTGTACATTACGCCGTTTCAACCGGCTTTAACTGACCTTTGGCCATGCTAGAAACTCGTAGCGCAACGTGTCTACAACACTGGTTTGTACAACGACGTTTCCTGTTTATGCCATTACGTCTGTCCAGTTAAGTGACCCTTAAGATGGAAATTTAATTCAAGTGTAATTAATGAGTCACAATTAAATTAGGTGCTTAATGACGAAGAAGTCTTTTGTGAATTCTAGCGCACGTCGGAAAAAATAAAAAACCTACGATGTTTTATTCGACCGCCCGAGGGTGGCTTTTGGGGTGAATGTATTTTTTTTTTTAAAGGAGGCTGACGAGCAAACCAAGTAAGTAATGGCTTAGAATAATAACACATAACGATATGTTTAGGTAGATAATCTCCCATCTTACACTATAATTTACTTGCGTTATGACTTGCGATGATTATGACCTAAAGCACATTATGACTAAAAATAATTGTCAGTCAATATAGACCCGTAACGGGAGCCCTTTGTTTCCCATAATTTTATTGGTCATAATGTAATTGTTGACATAATTTTTGATAGTCATAATTTTTTATATCGCTGAAACTGTAAACTTTTCAGAAGTTCTGAAATATCTATCGTGTCAGACAAGGCTAGGTTAGGTTAGGTTTGATTTATAAAAATCCTGAAAGAGTAACAGTTTCTTTAAAAAAACACGTTATGACTTGCGATGATTATGACCTAAAGCACATTATGACTAAAAATAATTATGTCAGTCAATATAGACCCAGTTGTAACACTTGTAACACATCTGAGGCCCTAGACAAGATGCGTTCGGCGTTCGTTATCGTTATCCAAAATGTATATGACTGTCGTAAGCTGTCAGACGGTCGCGTCGAGCGCTTATGCCGTGTTCCCACGGCCCTTTGTATCACAGATCTGATCGCGCCAGGCCAGGCCGACAGGCCGTGGGAACGGTCGCATCCGATGAGGCCTGTGGTCGCCTGTCGTCGCCCGTTCGATCCATAGTGAGTCGGTAAGTTCAAAGGCGCGGCGCGGCCCGGCGCCTGCCTGTTGCGGCCTGTAGGGGCGCATCTGCGTTGGTTCATTTCAACCTGGGACAGCGCGTATCGACAGGCGTGGCGCGATCAGACCTGGCCTGTAATAACACAGGCCGTGGGAAATGGCTCGGTGCGCGACGCAATCAACCGCACAGGCATCCCCAGGCGTGGCGCGATCCGGCCTGGCCTGTAATAACACGGGCCGTGGGAACCCGGCTTTTCGTCGATTCCATAAACTTTGACAGTTTTCGAAAATCGTTTACGTAAGCGATAAGCAACATGCCTAGCCTTACTGTAGGTATAGATCGTTGGACATTCTGTATTTGAAATTTGACGTAAATTCTATATTATTTTATTATACGACTACATGGAACGGTACTTTACTCAAGTGTTTTACCTATAGTTCCATACAGCCCACGCGTCAAACTTGAAGCCACAAATGGAAGAATGTAGTGTAATCTTCTCGTACGACGCGCACACAAGTGCACACATAATATCGTACTGAGTAGTCCAAATTTGGTCTGGTTTCAGTGTCATAGATAACATTTTTACGTGGACTAGGTTTCCTAGGCCTAATGGTCACCGGTATCGAGAACTCGAACACTAGAAGAATCGTTAGTGCGCTGCCAGCGTTTTATTGGGTATGTTGTAAACACGAGTTTTTTATGCTAAAAGAAATAGTAAAAGTAGGCAGGCCACCTGATGGTAAATGGGACCCATTGTGAGTTCATGGACCTTAATTTATAATTAGCTACATAAATTATTTAAAATGTTTTGATTTAAACTGTTTATTGTTTTTATTATTTCTGATGTTTTGACTTATTATGCTAAAAATTTAAAAAAAAAATGCTAATTTGGTTGCATTTTTAAGACGATCCTTAACGGTGATAACTCCTTAGTTTTGTATTTTTATTGTTATCCTGACTTCTTATTTCTATTTTTGAGTATAAATTTGTGTATATTTTTGACGATTCCAAAGTAATTTCTTGTACATTTGACATAACATGCAATGTATACTGTGACTTACTTTGGAAAATAAATATCAATCATTCACTCATTCATTGAAATTTTCAATCTCAAGGCTACCATTTCAAGACCACAAAATTAAATGCGTTACGAACCCTGAAGACTAAGATGGAATGCCTCTATGCTTGTGAAATCACAGGTTGTCTTATTCTTAAACTGGAACACAACTTACTAATTCTGTAGTGACTGTGGTTTTAACCATGGACTGTTGTTGTTGCTAGTGACGTCCTTGAGTAAACGGCGTCACGGATTTCAAAATGTGAGGTATTTCTTAGAAGTGCCATGCTTCCGAGATACCAAAGAAAGCGGCATTTTGAATCGAATTTTGTTACCGATAGAGTATAAAATGCTTCGAGTACTACATTGCAGTTAGCTGCCTGCTTTGGTATTACGCAAGCAATCTTATTTTTACCAATATTAAAAATACCAAAGTGTGTTTCTTTGTTTTTTCCGCCTTGATGGTTTAGTATCTCCATCGATCGACTTGAAATTTGCTACCGAGATCCTTACATACTGATTAGAGTTGGACATAAAGTACTTTTTATCAAGGAAAATTGGTCTATTCCCGAGGGATTACCGACAAAACCTAAAACGCGGATTCTATAGCAACTCGGTTTAGGTAGCTCTATTTTAAAATCCCTAATCGTCATTTGTCCTTATGCGTTGTTTATCCAAATTTTCGTTTATCCTTAAGCCGTAATCGCATTTTTTAAGTGTTGTTACTATACATCGCTAACCTAACCTAACCGCAGGTATTTTTGGAAAACTTAAAAAGTTATGTGACACCTGATAACCAATTTATGGCAAACAATAATTCGGACTAACGTTGTGTTAGGACAAACGTTATTAGGGGTTTTGAGGGACACCCGGTTTAGGTATTGCCTACCTTTATCAACGATTTTAACATTTAGTGCAAGCAGTGCTACGAGTGCTACGCTGTAGCCTGTAGCAGCAATTTACCGCTACGTAGCGAAAATCTACGAACAGTGGCCCGACTATCGGGTCGTTAGCACTGTTAGGAGAATAATGCGTCTGCGCACATGGCGGAAAGAGATCAAAAATAGCAGCAATAATTGGCAGGTAAGCTCCGCCCTCATAAGCCAATAGGCGGTATCTCCAAGTCAATAGCCAATGCAGATTAAATCCTTTCCCGATAGAAATAAGGTTGCACTTGGTACAGGGATTTGGTCTGAGATACCGTCATTTGTCTTGGCAGGGCAAAGCAGCTGAAAAAATATAAAAGCAACCCGAGTTTTAAAAAAAACCGGGTAATAAATCTTCTGACAAAAGAGTCACGTGGAAATATTTTGAATGCTACAATAATATTAGTGCAGTTGACTATATGCTGGTAGGTGTAGGACTTTACAGAAAGTCCGTCGGCATAGCTACCATCTTATCCTAACCTGCCAGGCGTCAGTGTTTGCTTTGTGTTCGGATAGGTCAAATGACTAAGCATATTCCATCTTAGCTGGTTGGTAATACGATCGGAGTCTTGAGATTGCAATCAATATGCCCTCCGAGCTGGTTTACCTACTCAGGACCGAAAAAAAATAGTTTAAAATATACCGAATCGAGCTAGTTAACTGTGTATTTGAAACATGTCTTAAGTATAACTATTCAAAAGACGAATTAGTGATCCCTTCCCGGGCTCGGATACCGGTTACATTTTCAAACCGGTTCCGTTCCCATTAACCAGTTTTTGGAGGAACCTTTATATAAAGTTATTTTCATATTAACCGGATTAGAGCTAAAAAAACCGGTTAATGCAGACGCATACCGCACGCAACTTCACATCAGAAGTCAAAAAAACAAGTTGCAACGAACGCGCTGGTTTCTTGACTCGCCGCTCGTGTATTAAACCGGTTAGTCAAGGTTAAAAAAAAGTTCTCAAACTTCCGCGTTCCCAAGAAAAGTTCAGAGTAAAACCGAAATAAACCGGTACTAACCGGTATTTTTTAAACCGGTTCTAACCCCACCCTAGAAGTAGAGTATCTTAAACCTTAGCTAAGCGAAGAACGACACCCGATTTAACCTACTTTTTTTTTACTGCATCCAAATTGGTCCATCTGTCTGGGAGTTACAACGCCATAGACACCACCATTATTCGTATTTTTTATCGGAAGTTAGAAGAACTTAATCTCCCACACGAGACACTAACTAACTATAAAATTGACTGCCCATAATCACAGCTTAGTAATTTCACCGGGGTCAGTCGTAAAACAAACATCTAGGCGCACCCCAATAAAGCAAAGCTTATCTCACTGTTACACGTAATTAAGCTGAGTAGCAGTAACACGTATCCACGCATATAAATTATATGGCACTTCTGTGGCATTTTTAGCCGCGGCAAAAAATGGATATGAAAAAGTCAAGCGGTTTGCGCGAATGATAACGTCGTTTAAAGTGTATGTGGGTTACAAATAGAGGTATTAAGCGTTATTACGGCTTTTTAAATTGTTCGAGTGTTACTAGTGAAGATTTAGTGTTTGAATTATAGTGGTTTGGATGCCTTTTGGAGTGAAGAGTACGTGGGGTCTTATTATTAGGTGTAGGTACCAGAAGGGCTGGTACTGTACACTTTTAGTACCTTGTCGCTTTATCGCCTTTTATAGTTTAGTGCAGCAGTTCAAACTTGACGTTAAAGTGACAAAGTACTAAAAAGTGTGCAGCTACTTAGGCCGAGCGTACTAACCTAATATTTAAAAAATCTTTTATACTAACCTAAAATTTAAAATAATCCCTACCCATGAAAGGTATTTCGATAAAATAAAAGTTACCCACCATCAGGTGACCCGCTTGCTCATCCGTCTCATTTTTTCTAAGAAAAAAAAAAATTGCGTGAAAGACCACAATAATATTGCGTAAAAGGACAACTAGGTAGGTACGTAAATTTATTTTTTTCTATAACAATATGATGCCGGCGACACTTCGCTATTCGCTATTCGTTATTCGGCTTATGCGTCTACATTCGACGAAGTGTGGAGGGTTTATATGTTTGTGTTTTCTTTATTCGCACGCATAACGCATAAGCGCGATAGCAAATATTTTAACAAATACGGCGCAGCCGCATAACGAATAGCGAATAGCGAAGTGTGGTGCCGGCATAAAATAACACCCTACGCGTGAAGTAAAAACTATGAACTCAGATATTTTTGCAGCAAAACGTCCGACATCTGTTTCCTGTTTGCTTTAGTGACTTGGTATGCTGCTTCAAATATAAAATGATGGCTCTGGCGTATTGTTTGCTTTTGAAAAGTTGCCAATATAACGTTTTTAGAAGTTTACAGTGACATATTTTACGGGCATGATTATAACATTTTAATCAGGGTAACCGTGGAATATTTTGAAGCCGTGTTGACATAAACAATGATTGTATCATCAAATTTGACAAAAGTTAAAATAGATTAGTAAATAAAAAATACTTACTAGATACAAAAATACTTTTTTATCACACTTGCTCGTAAATAGTGTTCTAATATGCTAGAAAAATCGACCGTAAATCCAAAATAATACCCGCGGCCCTTTTTTACCATTACGCCCTATACTGCATTACGTGCGTAATAGCTTTTTTTTTTAAATATAATACGTAGACTCAAACTATCATATTACGTCAGGACCCCAATTTTATTCTTGTGCCATTCGATATGAAGTTTCATTCGAGATTAAATGTCAGTTGCATATAAACTCTCGACTGTCACTAGAATCGGACTCCTGAACACGTTTGACATTATCTGTGGTAAGTCATAGACAATGATGTAGTGTACTGCAAATTTGTAAATACTGATTATAAACTGTGTGATTCCAAAATAATAATTAAAAGGGTGTCTTTGTGCACATATTAAAATTTATATATCAATAAAAAACATGTCTTCATCAGAAGAAATCGATAATGCGACTCCGCCAGACATCGCCATTGTATGTTTGTATAACGATAACGCAATATTATTGTGATTTTTCCAAAAAAAAAAGTATTTTCGTCAAAAACCACAATAATATTGCGTAAAAGTATAACTGGCTAGCTAGTAACCATCGGGCTTTGAAACCCTATCATATTTATTTCCAAATTCATAAATTCACCTCAAAAACCCTGGCCAAAACCTTTTCCCAAAACTGACGTGTCACAACAGTATTTCAAAATCCTCGACCCACAGCGAAAAACGAACGAGAAAAAATTACGAATCGTTAAAATATTCCCGAGCTATTCCATGAATCTAAAATGGCGTCCGATTGGGCCATATTAAATTGACCCGTGAAACCGGATTGCCTTTTGCTTTATTAGCGTACTAATTCAATTCCGCGGCGGTCGTGACTCGCAAACAGATGGATCGATGGGAATAACGTACGGTTCGGCAAGTCGTTGCTCAATCCAGATGGTAAATGATGAAATTACTGTCAGTTAACTAACTACATGTGAAAAATACACGCTTGTTACTTACATTGAAACGATAATTTGAATATTTGAAGCCTATGTAAACCGAATTTCCGTTTTCGTTCCGACCTCTATTCAACACGGTAAAAACCAAATCGTTTTTGACCTGTTATCGTATTGTCAACGTTTTGGTAGCTCTTATTTACTGGACAGTAATGGCGGCCGAGTCAAAAACAATACCACAACATGTCAAAGACGATATGGATTTTACCGCCTAGAATAGAGGCTACTTGGTTAGTTAACCGTTCAACCAATTTGAATATGCTGAATGTTTCTAACAACACCCGTCTTTCTGTATTTCGAAACGAAAACGAAAATTAATCTTGGGAAAATAGGGACAGAATAAAATCGTCATCGAGAAAATATGCTGCTCTCCTAAATAAAAAGGACGCATGCGTAATTTGTTAGGTTAAGTAAATTAAACCTTAATAATAATGAAATAAGGTCGCTAATACATGCGTGGTTCTATGAGACATACGCCCTTTTTTCTAAGGAGGGCAGTATGTATGTCGTTTGGAGCAGGGCCCCGTGTACTTTTTTAGTACTAACATTTTATAGTTATTTGACATTGAAGTGTAACAAATATCAGGGGACAATGTCGCACAAATTGACCTAGTCCCAAACTAAGCTCTAGGCTCGTACTCTATAGGTACAGTCGACGTGATAAATATGTTTACCATACATCGTACTCGTGGGAGCAAAAACGATTTGACAGTAGTGAAAGATTATGACAAATAGGCAATAACAGAAGTGACACTCGTACGTTTATACCTACGAGTTCAAAATGTACCTATACATTTTCTTTCAAATATTCTACCTTGACTTGATTAGTTGTACAATATTTAAAAAGATTAGCTCCGCAATCCTTACGTCAACCTCTTTAGTCACTTCTCCTGCTACTTTAGATATTTGTCGTTTTTGATTGGTTTGATATGTACAAAAACATACAAAAATCATATATTCATTAAATTTGAGTGCAAATGGAAAACCTATTTAAAAAGTTAAAACTAGGTTAACTTTTTATTATTATGTCAAATCCAATATTGGGGAAAAATACTGGATTTGACATAATAATAAAAAAAAAACTGACACGTTGACTTATAAAAGCGTTTACCTACCAGTGTAAGACAAGTTTCATTGACCCTTTAAAGTGAAAACTTCGTGCTAGATATGAATAACTTCTTAGAGGCTTAGAATGTATAGGCAGAATATTCCGTTTATACTAAACAGACATTCTGTTATATGTGTTCTTTAATAGATTGGTTTTTGCTCCCGCGATAACTCCGTACGATGTTTAAACTTTAGTACCTTGTCTATTTAACGTCATGTTTTAACTGCCATAGTGAAATCGTCATAGCGGATAAAATGACAAGGTACTAAAGTGTAAACATATCTTTGACGTTGACTGTACCTAGACAACGATAATAATAATATTTTTGTTGTATCGTAAAAACGGTTAATCTTACAAAGGTCAAATTTATTATGAAAATCAGAAGGAAAACTCAGAAAAACAACAAATGCTAAAAATTGGTCGTGTGAGTTGATATGGTGAAGTCCAAATATTATTTAGGTACGGAACCCCCAGTGCGCGGGTCCGACTCCCACTTGACAGGGTTTTTTTGGTTTCACCGTTTAACCCCTAAACTATTCGATGTAAAATTTTGTTCTGAGACAGTTAAAAACCCCGAAATTGATTTACCTAGGATACTTTTTATCTCGGACAATCAGCACCTACATTATATCCCGAAAACGGGATCCTGCCGTTTGGCAAAAATATGTTTGCCAAATGTATCGTTTCCCAACTTTATCATTTGCCAACTCAATTTTATAAAAAAAAAACAGGTTTTATTTCAGTAACATCGTATAGAACCCTATAGGTTAGGTTAGGTTAGTTATTATAAAATCCTGAAATATTTACAGTTACAGAGAACAAAGCGGGTTGGCAAATGAAACGGTTGGGAAACGATACATTTGGCAAACATATTTCGCCGAAACAAAGGTAACCCCCCGAAAACATTAGGGTTTTTATTCTATACTTAATAAATAAATATTTACGTAGTGTAGTGTTCTACTTAATTTGGTAAGTTGTTTGTATGGTTATAAGGTTAAAGGTAATTTGATAACACGAAGGCAAAATATAATATTAATACCCAGAGCGCGAAGTTTTTTTTGCAACAGCGTGGCGATGAATAGGTAATGGTGGAGGTGAAAGATATTCAAATGAGCTGACTTATGAAAGCAAATAACAGATTATATTATCTTAGGCTAGGAGCCCAAGGCTAAAAAAACCAGTAAATTTGATTCAGAGTGATTCAGAGGAGTCATGAAAAAGATGGACTATACTGGCATACTAATTAAAGGGGCCAAAGTGCATCAAAATATACGTAATATGGCTATGGGAAACTTTCATTGCATCAGGGGTTTAATTTCTTATGACTTGTCATGTCAAAACTGAACAACAGACAAACAAAGTTTGATCGAAGGGCAGGCTATATGTAAATTAAAAACATATTTTTCGCTGGTATAAAAGATTTAAAGGTTTGTTACAAAAATATTCTTTTGTCTAGTAAGTACATTTTTGTTAGAAGTCTATTTATACCTTTGTCAAATTTGATGATACAATCATTATGTATGGCAACACGGCTTTATAATATTCCACGATTCTACCCTAGTAATTATGCCAGTAAAAACATAGCAGTGTAAACTTCTAAGAACGTTCCATTGGCAAGTTTTCAAAAATAACCATACGCCAAAGCCATCATTTTACATTTCAAGTAGCATACCAAGTCGCTAAAGCAAACAGAAAACAGATGTTGGACATCTTACTGCAAAAATACCTGAGTTCATGGTTATTACTTCACGCGTTATTATATTGGTATGGAAAAAAATAATCCAAAATTATATCAAACACTAATTATATCCATCATAATCACCATTTTTTTGGTCTGCTCCGACTTTAGTGAATGCAAATTATAAAAATGTCATCAAAAAATTGCAAAGTATGCAACTCCACGACACTAACTGTTTTAATTCAAATTTTGAGCATTGTTTTTTAAAACTAGTAAGACAAAGGATTTTAGCAATAGTTAAAAAATGCAAAAATTGGCAAATAAACCTCCTACCAACAAAGTACGCGTACTTAAGTACTGTACAAACCAAAAATGTTACTTTTTGATGATCTACAAAAATTACCACCGACTCCCTGTCTAAAAATATTTACAACAACCTTGATGCCACGTGTTTAGGTATTAAAAAAATGTTTGTTACTTTATTTCAGAAAAGAAATACGATAAGAACTCGAAGTGCCTCACAGCAAAAGTTTTACATCGATATTTTCTCGTCTCTAAAGTTCGGATATGGAAATTCATATTAACCCTTTACCTTGTCAAAATCCCTACAATTCAGTCAATGTTTCTCTTATAGATACATACATACATACATTAAATCAAGCCTGTTTCCCAGAGGGGTAGGCAGAGACCACTTCTTTCCACCTGCTACGATCCTGACAAATCTCTTTCGCTTCTTCCACATTCATACATTAATTCTTATAGATATGTTATGATATAATGACGGAAACACAAAAAAATGTTGTAAATTCTATGGCCTAATTCCACTAAGGACTTTTAGAAGAAGAAGAAGAAGAAAATCGTTTATTTGGTGCAAAATACAAAACAATAATAATAAATGAAATACACTGGGAAATTTTAAATGTTGATCCTCCATAGAACCTTGTCAATATCACCACGAACGGTGGCAAACAAGCTTACGGCCCGCCTGATGGTAAGCGGTTACCGTAGCCTATGGACGCCTGCAACACCAGAAGTATCACATGCGCGTTGCCGACCCTTTAAAAACCTATTTACTCCTCTCTTGAAGAACTCCATACTATAGTTCCCAGGGAAAACCTCAGCAGGAAGCTTATTCCACAATCGGCCGTCTCCATGGTTTATCAATTTTGACCTTAAAATCGAGAGAAGTTCAACGAACCAAATTAAAGTTAACCATCTGACGTCGTCAGTATGCCGATACCGCAAAAGTATCCTTTTTAAAACAAAATTAAATTTTAAAAAAGGATCGAGACTTCGAACCGAGTCACGTACAGTTCGCAGCGGAAATGTTTTAACTTTTTATGCGCCGTTTAATTCGCAAGCTGAAGCCGAAAAAGGAGCGGTCTCTCGTTTTTTGCAGACTCATCCTGGAAGCGGTCAACTGAAAATATGTCGTATGATTTTTTGCTGGTGCTTTTTGATAGCTTTTTGTACTGTACAGATGTATGTAATCGAATTTGACGAGCTTTGAGGCTTTGGGACTTTGATAGGTTGACAAGCTTTGTGTAGAAATGTATCGAGTTCAAAAAAAGTTAGGAACACTTTGAACTATACGCGGTTAGAACGTGACATAGCAACAGAGGTTTTGTTATGTGAGTGTGTGTAACTGAAGGTTTTTTTTAATACTGGATGTTTTAAGTTTAAAGATTTATGCATGGAAAAGCCAATTTGACAAGCGAAATCTGAAACAATACAACAACGGTATAGTTTAATATTAATATGCAAGCCGTAAATATAATACGGGCATATGTAATTGGTTCTCATTTTATTATAATTAACATCCTGTGGCGACTGAGGCTCAATTATATGAATTTTAAACGTTCAATCAAAAATCTTATTTAACGGTTACGGATACCAATTTATTTAAATCATTAATTGTAAGATTAAAACCAAAACTACTGTTTAACCAACACAAACTTTATAAAGGAGCCTTAAGAAAAAATCACAAAGACTTTGTTAATTCACACGATGTTGATAAAAAACACTAGCCGCGCGAATAGACATTGTACGAATTTTACCACACCATTCCGCGTTAAAATGAAGCAAACTATCAAACTATGGAGTTATTTGCTATTTTGGTGGGGTATTCACAGTAAATACTGCAGTGTACTTGTGTGGAAACCGACTTATTTTTGTAATCGCGAAGTATTTGACTTGCCTCTCACTCTTCAACCATCTGTAATCATCAAATGCTCTCGTTCACGCGTTAATTATTAAATAATACCTACAAATAAAATTATTCGGACTCAAGTGCTTTCACATAGCTCTTGGTTGAAAATGCAATGTAAATAATCTGTTTTATTTTAAATTTTCATAAAGATTGCTTGAAAGATTAATTATTACCGACATTATTATTTGAAACCATAATGGCATTATCATCAAGTAATAAGCCGTTTTAAAATTGGAAAGCTGTAATTAAAAATTAGTTAATGTACAAATAACTACATACAAAGATTGCAAAAGGCGCTGCGCTGTGGCTTGTCAGTCTGTCACTTTTATATTATTTTTTATATTATTTTATTTTTATTTTCTGTAATTTATTATTATTATTATTATTATTATTTTTATTATTATTATTATTATTTTATTTTAGACAGGCAGTTGGCACTGATATGTCTAAATCTTTGTTCACTGCACGTAATGTCACACTAGTTTAGAATGTTTGTCAAACTTATTTTTGAACTGGTTAACACTTACAACTTACTGGTTAACATTTTCTAACTATTAGTGCTTAAGTTATCTTTATTCATACTAATACAAAGTGCGATCATGTCTGAATAAATGAAATGAAATTGAATTGACTGTCCTTACCTTTGAAAAAAGCTTCATGTGTATGAAATCTAGTCTGAAACTGACGTGTTCAAATGTCTAAGATAGCAATACTATGATGAATGCACCAATCTTTTAGCACAGTTAAATCACTGCGCACAATGTAAACCGTTTACAAGACGCGGGTCCGGCCAGTCCGTCTTAATCCAATTACGCCATCAATGGACGGCTAAGTGGATTACTAGGTACGCCGAGCTAGACACGGCACCTTAAATGGATGCCGCCAGACAGGCCTGAGCGTAGCATAATGCAAAAGGATCAATGTACTGCACACATCAAAAATATGTAAGGATCAAGAATATTCCTACATTATTTTGATAATTTTGCAATGTAACAGTAGACAGTATTATAATAGGTAAAGGAGGATGAGCAAATCAGTTTTATGTGACCATTAATGACGGTAACATGTCACCGGACAGGTTATTTTAAGTTGTACAAAATTTACAATAGCGGGTATTCCTAATTTTTTGTGTTAAAATGTTATTGGCCAGATAATGACAGTGGGAGTTTAAACATAACTACATGTCTTTTGTGACATTCTAGTTCGGCAATTTCTCAGTGATTTGATTGACATTTCTTGGCATAAAAAAGTTGCTGCATATAATAATATATCTTTCCGATAATATATCGTTTATTGATATTACTTATTAGGCTGAAGTCTGTAGGTACTGGGAAACTGGGTGCTATATATAAACGTAGGTTCTTCGTTATAACTTTTTTATTATTCTTGAAACTTATACAATGTCGTGTGTTACGTACGCTAGCATAGGGCCCACTCTCAGATTATTTAACAAAACAAACGGACGGCGTTCCATTAAGTATATTGCTTTAAATTGTAAATAAATTAAAAGCATACACATTTAGTATGCAACAAGTTTATCTTAATTAATAACATTTTTGCTATATTCGTTATTATCAGCCTGTATTTGACTTTGGGACCTGTGAAGCTTTTATTCTCCAATTCTCAACATTCAAGAAAAATAGAGAATAAGGTCAACTACTCACTGTTTCTGTGACTTTGAGAAAGCTTTCGACAGCGTGCTTAGTAAAGTGCTGTGGAAGTTGCTGCGAAATTGGGTGCACGGCAAAGTTTGTAAGGCTTATAGGATTACTGCATGATAGCAGTAAAGTCGAGGGATCGCAATACTTTGGTATCAGCTGTGGCGTTACACAAGGATGTGTTCTAGGACCAACTCTCTTCACTTTGCAGTGATAGTCAGGGATTCTTTGCAAACTTGAGCTGTGTTTTCAATCTGGCTAGACTAAATACTCTTACAAAGATATCTCATCTACCATCACAGAAAATATATTCAGATGACCTGCGTTTTATGGCGAAATCCGCAGATAATGGACAATTTGTTTATGCCTTAACGAGTCTTAGTCTTAAAATTAATGAGAAAATCAAAAATAACACTTTTAAAAGTAACTTTTAAAAAGTAGACAGGTTGAGATATCTAGGCTGAGATTAACAGCAGAATGGGCTAGTTGACCAAAAACTTAAATCAAAACGAAGTGTCAAAACGATGTCACGCTGTGCTACTAATGAACCCTACAGTTTATAGATTTACATCATTAAAAAATTGTAATATCTGCTAAAATGTGGCCTGTATAAGGTCAGTTTTTTGCAAGAGTTTTATGTTGTGCGAAATAATTTATGTTGAATGTAGTCAATAGCTGCATTTGGGAAAACATCGCATCAAAATATTCCACTGACATTTGGCGTCAAACTCTCGACCCAGGTCTTAACATAGTAATCGTTCTGCCAAATCTGCCTTGTGCCTTCGAAGGTTGTTAATGCGTTTATCGTTAGCATATCTGCATGAAGGATACACGGAAAGAACAAGACCTAGTTACCTTTGTAACTTTTTGAGATGCGATTTGAAAGTTAAGAACCGTGTAATTTTGTACGTAATTTTTGTGTAGACGTTTTTTAATAGTTAAAAATCTGTAACTGAGTGGTAACTCATGTAGTGGTTCATTGCGAACTTATTTTAAATAGTTGAATATCTGTAACTTTGTGGTAACTCATGTACTGGTTCATTGCGAACTTATTTTTAATAGTTAATAATCCGTAACTAAGTGGTACCTCATGTAGTGGTTCATTGCGAACTTATTTTTAGGTATATTTTAAAATATTTTCAATGAAGTAGTGTTGCTGACTTGCGCTGTTATTTTGGACCCGTTTTAATTACAGTGACGGCGTGCACCTGCTTGATGACCACAATCAGACCAGGAAGAGGACTACATAGGGAGAGGATGGTCAAACATGGCTGCCTTTCTTTGTTAATCCTTATCTGTGAGTTGTTAGCGCTTTTTTGGTAAAGCAATGATTGATAATTTATAAGA
Organism: Acleris literana; assembly: GCA_946894065.1. Classification (NCBI taxonomy): domain Eukaryota; kingdom Metazoa; phylum Arthropoda; class Insecta; order Lepidoptera; family Tortricidae; genus Acleris; species Acleris literana. Next base: position 3,325,312 of record OX335677.1, read on the forward strand.
AAATAATATAGTATTAAGAATATATATTTTTTCTGTTAAAAATGCACATAATCAATCCTATTACTTGCGTTTGCAGAATGCTTTAAGTATTTATTTATTCATTTTTAGGAAATCCAACAGCTACAATTACTACATGTGAACCGAGAACAGAGAACAAAACCAATTGAAGGATTTAACATAATTATAGTGACTGAGTAGCAAATTTTATGTTTAGTACAAACTCCATGGTGACATGTAAGGGATAAGTTCGCCTTTGTACTACTTTTATTCCCGTAATTTAAATATTATTGTAATGTAATTCTTTTAGTATAAATTTAAAATTAAAACCTAAAATAAGAACCTCACCGGTAGTATTGTTTACGAATGCATTAATCTGCCCCTTTTAATCAGCTTCAATTAATACAGGCCCTAAGTAACTATATACCACATAAGCGTCCCAAGCACATGTACTGCGGTACAGTGGCCTACCACCGCGCCAGACTGTGCTAATTCAACTTCGCCAGTATTTCGGCCCGGCCACACGCGCGATAAATTGTGGCCGAGTGTACAATGACGACTATTACTCAGCGTTACGCTTGTTGCAAACGTAATTATGCGCGTTATTATTTGCAGGGTTGAGCTGTGATTTAATTTTTAAAGGACAATATGACATCGGAATTTTGGGGGCGAATTTGAATGACAGATAGGGAATTCCTATATCGATAAACTCACTTATCGATGGTTTTCCCTTATACTAGTAATCACTCCCTTTATGTTTGTGTGTATTTTTTTGGAAATTATGGTAAATTAGTTTACACAAATGAGCACCATTGCACTATGAAATAATAATAATTATCCCCTTATCAAACCTAAACCTAATTAAATAGAAATATGGTACCTAATTATAAAACAATATTTGTTAATGTCGTCGGACGTCACGTTACGTTACGTCATTTATAAAGATATGCTATTAAATAACTTACATTAAAGAGTGAAAATAGAAAATGTCTTCTAAAAAAATAGGAAATATGCGAAACTCGGATCCAAGCTATATTGCATATTGCAATGGTACTCGTAACCTAGCGATCATTTGAAATCTGCTTTGTATAAGCTACTTTATCATCGTCTCCAAAATAAAACTTACAAAAAAATACCCACTTGCAATCGAAGCTGGGAGCGATCACTAGTACAGGAGAAAAGCATCGAAAAGTGAGTTTGTCGATATAGAAACTCCCTATCTCTCATTCATTTTGCTCCCGAAATTCCGATGTCTGAATTAATAAAACCAATATAAAATACTCTGTATGGGCAGCGGTTTTGAAGAAAACTCGGACTAAATCAGACGAGATTTATTGACTTCCAAAAGGTTTATTACACTTAATAGCTTAATCACAACTGGTCCTGGTCTCCACCCAACCCAGAATGCCTCTCCGGAGGTCAGCTCCTGACCAAAAACGCCACATAAAATGGAGGGAAAATCCAAGTCCCCGATTGGCTCACGACACCGAGTCGTATCAATTACGTGATCCAATCGCTGAGCGACTTCATTTTCCCGCCATCGAATGGACCAATCAGACTGATCATGTGTTGCCATACTTAATTAAAAATGTTACTAATATAAATCATAGCCTACATATAAAATATTTTATATAAAACAATACCCTAGCAGAATTTATACATAAAACAAGGCTAAAATAAATAAAACCTAACAATCGTCCGTCCTGACATCGTGTGCGTCCGCGCACACGACACCAAGTGGTAACCTAACAATCGGGTGTCTTGGCCAGTTGATTGGACTTATTAAATATCGTTAACAGGATAAGTACGGTTGAAATTATTTGAGATGTTGTTAATCTTACATTACTGTCAAGACAAAGGTTTTAAACTGAAAAAGTAGTGACTATTCGATCTCAAATAATTTCAATGATAACTACTTAACTTTACAAATGTAAACATTGAAGCAATAATCATTATTACTATATGGAGAAAATCTTAAAAATAATTCTTAATAGAAATCTATAGTAATGCAGTTGTCAAACAATTTTTCATTACAGGCTAATCAAATGACACATAAAATACATCAGCAATCGATTTTCTGTTGAACCTTGTGAACCCAAACGATCGATTGATTGGGTTATCAAAGATGAAAGTATCGTCACGATCGATCGATTATATCGTGACGGAAATTATTTGAATCAAACGGATATTCTGAACGATCGATTAATCAGAATACCTTAATCCCCTGGACGATCGATTAATCAGGGTGCCTAGCGACGCCCGTCCGAGCCGATCGATTAATGCTCGTAATGGCAGTCGAAGGACTTACATACGTTGCAACCAGCCGCGAACCGATCGATTCTCGCATGCTGGCTCTGTAACAACGAATATCATTCTGTAGTAACTAATTTAAAAACGAATTTAATAGATAATAGTATTTTAGCTCTAGTCATTGCCAATATTTTCGTCATCACTCCCAAGACTTTCATCGACGTCATTTTCGTCAACTTCTAGAGCGGTAACATGAATCCATGGTTTCATGCGGTCCGCGGCAACGATTGTCGACCGTTTCTTTTTAGTATGGACTAACCCTGGTATTGGGGATACCACATAACGGTCGTTACCTAAAGCTTTGCTCACACGGTATGGTCCTGTGAAAGAGGCCATCAGTTTTTTGCTCTGTCCGTCGTTACTAAAACACGTTTTTGTTATTTTCACAAGATCTCGTTCATTATAAATGTGGGAAGGTTTCCTACCCATGTCATACCTATTTTTCTGTCTAATCTGCTCTTGATCTATCCTAGCTTTAACACTGTCGCGTACTTCTAACAAGTCATCATTTTTATGATTATCTGTGATGACTTCATTAAGCATGGGGTTAAATTCGCTGTTCATATGGGTTCCGAACATCACCTCCGACGGCGCCCTACCTATGGTTTTCTGAATGGTGTTGTTGAGTCCCCATTGAACGCGTCCTAAGTGACTGTCCCAACTTTTCTCGCCATGTTTAACGCTCAGTGCCTTAAGGGAATCTAAAATTGTGCGGTTATACCGCTCAACTTGCCCGTTAGACCTGGGACTAGCTACTGCATTTAATACATGTTTTATTCCTCTGTCTAAGCAAAAACGCTTGAACGCATGCGAGGTGAAACAACTACCCCTGTCACTTATAAGCCGGTCAGGGCATCTAAATATACTAAAAATGTCTTCTAGAGCTTTAATTACGTTTTGCGCATTGGTGTTCCGGACAGGCTTGAGAAAACAGAATTTGGTAAAACCGTCAACGACTACTAACAGATGAGTAAAGCCCCTAACCGACTTCACAAAGGGTCCAAGGTGGTCCACATGTAGGGTGTGGAAGGGAATATCTACCTTAGTGATAGGGTGCAGTAACCCTTCGCGAGTGCTTGCATTGTTTTTTGCATAGGCACATTCGATGCAAGCGCCCACATACTTTTTGACGAATTTGGACATTTTTGGGAACCAATAGTTACTTTTAATTCGTTCCAATGTTTTCTCAATCCCGAAATGTCCAATGTCGTCGTGGTTAAGTTTACACACCTGCCACCTTGCACCCTTTGGTACCGCCCACCTAATCTTCTCCTCATCCCCGTCCAAACAGCGAAATAATTTATTATCTTTGATTACATAATTCTGTTTTATATATTTTAATCCAGTTTCGTCCAGGTCACTTTTCAAAACATCAATTATTCTACAAAGCTCCGTGTCGCCTAACTGAAGCGTATGAAGCCAGTCTTCGCTACTAATGGACAATACCATTGGGAACTGATCCTCGAGAGACTCTGGCTCTGACGGTTCAACAGGATTTCGAGACAGTGCGTCAACGTGGCTCATTTTGACTCCAGCCCTATACTCGACAGTACAGTCGAATTCCTGAAGTGTCAGCCACCACCGTGCTATCCTAGGTATTAAATCGCGCTTTGAAAATGTGGAACGCAATGCACTGCAGTCTGTTATAATCTTGAATTCGTTCCCTAATAAATAGACTCTGAACTTACGAAGAGAACACACTACCGCTAGGGTTTCCAACTCGTAAGAATGGAAATTCCTTTCTTCGGGGGAAGTTTGTCGACTATAAAACGTCACAGGGTGAAAGTTCTCGCTGCCTTGCGTTCGCTGCAGAAGAATTCCACCGATACCCAACCTACTGGCATCTGTGTGCAGCTCTAATTCAGCAGTAGGGTCATATATAGCAAGAACCGGCCTTTTAACCAAAATCGACTTTAAGTTCTCGAACGCTCGCTCCTGATCGTCGCTCCACTGCCATGCCGCATCCTTCTTCAAAAGCTTACTGAGAGGAGAAGATATTCGAGCAAAATTTTCTATAAATTTGCGGAAATAACTGGCCAGGCCCAGGAATTGCCGAATGTTGTGTACATTCTGGGGTCGAGGGAAGTTAACTACGCTACTAATTTTCTTTTCACCTGGTCTAATGCCACTGGCGCTAATCTCGTAGCCTAAATAATCGATTTTATCACGCAAGAACTCGCATTTAGACAGATTCAATGTAAGATTTGCCCTCCCTAATATTTCTAGCACTTCCTCAAGACGTTCGAGACATTGCGCGAAGTCCTTACCGAAAATTAATACATCGTCAATGTACGCGGCAGCTTTGCTGAACCGAGCCGAGCCAAGAATTGAGTTTATCATTCGTTGAAAAACTGCTGGAGCATTTGCTAAGCCGAACGGCATACGATTAAACTCGTATTGGCCGTCCGGCGTAACAAAGGATGTTAGGTGTTTACTTTGTTCGGCAATTGGCACCTGATAATAGCCAGACGCAAGATCGAGAATTATGAAACATGACTGACCAGCGAGACGCGCTATTTCATCCTCGATGATAGGCATAGGATACCGCTCTTTAATAGTCACTGAGTTTAACATACGGTAGTCAACGCACAACCTTGAAGAACCATCCTTTTTGCGGACAAGTAGAATGGGGCTTGCATAATCAGAAACTGATTCTCGAACTACACCGGCGTCTAGCATATCTCCAACCATTTTTCGCACTTTCTCCCGCTCGTGGTGTGACAACCTGTACGGACGATAAACAACTGGACGTTGACTACTGAGCTCTATACTCATCTCGGTGACTGTCGTGCAGCCTAGGTCTTTCAAGGAGGATGCAAAACAATGCTGATATTTCCCTAACATCTCCATTAGAGTTCGCCTCACGTCGGCTGGCACTCCTTCGCCTACGCGCACCTGGCTTTCGTCTAGTGGCTGCCTAACAAGTGACTCCTCAGACGGTTCAGCAACTACCCGATTGACCACATCGACCATCTCCGCACGACAAAAGACTAGTTTAGATGAAATACAACAATATTTCGAGCAGGGCTCGACCAATACATGGATTTGTCCATTTATAGACCTATGAAGTCCTCCGTAGATAAAATACTGCTCGTTCGGCTTTCCGGCTACACTATTTTTCAAAAGTACATTGCCACTGAAAGTAGGTTGAGTCTCTACCCTAACAGAAGCAGCACCATAGATCTTAATTGTCCTGGCTGGAGAAAACGTCATCAAACAGTCATCGTAATCAACAAATTCACAATTGGGCAACTCATTCCCGATATTAAAGAACTGTAACCTATTCGTATTTTTATAGACCGAAATGTGTGACTGTTCTGTGAACGTCTGCCCTATAAGCACAGGGACCTCTAGCAAATGATCGCTGACGACTTTGGACGCAACCTTAGCTTCTACCCCATCAACACTCATGTCAAGAGACAGATTTCCAAGTGAGTGAACTAGACTATTGCCAAATCCTTTCATAATTGTAGGGATATTATCGTGAGATAAACCTAGCTTTTTAACAGCTGATTGCCTGATAAGCGTGACGTCGCTCCCAAAATCTATGAAAGCTTTCACCGTAACTCCATTGACGTCTACATCTTTAAGAAATTTAGAACTCGGGTTATTAATTAAGTCTTTGTTGTCCATAAAGTTAATCCTCATAGTTTTCTGCACTGCACCACTAGTGTTCGCTAAAACTTTGTCATCTGACTTAAGAAAACATTTTTCCATGGTGTGACCCACCTTATTACAACGCGTACACTTTAACAGCGGCTTAGGGCAGTGCAAGAAACTATGACCCCTTTCCTTGCAGTTGTAACAACCGGTAACGTGGGTCGGCCTGACGCCAGGCTTAGGGTTCGCCATATTGTGAGAAATTGAATTATCAAAATTTCTACTCCTACTGTGTAAGCGGTCCGACTGGTTGAACTGATTATAATCCCTATTACTAATCAAATATCGTAGCAGCTGATCAGGGTGGGTACAACGTAGTGCTAAAGCTCCTGCCTTAAGTATCTTATCAGTGATACCATGTATTATGCACTGTGCCGCGCGGGCACCTACTATTTCGCATCGATTCACTAAACTCAACTTATCATAGTAATACACCTCTATAGACTCATTGTATCTACTCTTCCTCCTAACCATATCTTCCACGGTCTGGCCATAGTTCTGTTCACATGGGAAAGCACTTAGTAACTTTTCTTGCCATTCAGGCCATGTAAAAAGAATTGTGTTTAAGCTTTCATACCATGTCTTGGCCAGACCATGCAACTTTTGCATAGCAAAATAGATCTAATAAATCTGTCTTTGAAAAAATAGGACTACGTGACCTTTCTTTTCGTTGTTTGCTGTCTCGCTGCCGTGATTCGTGCTCTTCCCGATGCTTTGCGTCCCGGCGCCTCGATGCTAGGGAGGTGGCTCGATGACGGTAGTCTGCTTGGGGCACGCTATCTTGCCGCGATGACTCACGCAGGTCTTCGGCAGCATGCACGCGATTGCGTTCGCGCTGAATTTCTTCTTCCAGCATCCGTAGTCGCTCGCGTCCCAGCTCGATGTCAAATCCTGGCCGACGGCAGCTGGTACTCCGACTTCGCCGGCGACTACGGCTCCGTGTGGTCGAGTTGGCGTCCCTCCGGCTCGGAGTCATGAGCCTTCGTCGACCCGAAGACTCTGACATAGCCTGAAACCTCGCGTCCAAAGAATTTGAGAACCATGAAGTCACATTTCAACCTATTAGAGGGTCAAGCTACAAGAAAAAGTCAAAAATGAAAACGGATGAAAACCTTTAGGGCCATAATAAAAAGTAACATCTACAAACTACATTTACGTTATAGCAACTAATAAGAACGCAATAAGATACGAATTTAGTGTTATCTGTTATTTGTAGGCCGAGAAATTATAAATATGCATAAAATAAAGCGTTATGAACGGTTCAAGAAAAATAACATTTGTCCATCGGAAGAAAACGGGTTATACCAAGATCGTACCACTTACTTGAATTATTGTTGCATGGAACCTTGAAAATCATGCTAGTGTAAGTATACCATAGGTAGACGCTAGCGCCCATAAGTTACACTAATTATTAAATCCACCCGTCAACTATGGTCTGGGATTCGAACCAGATTGGTATTCACTTATTCACAATATTGTTATCACGTCCGTATCAGCAATGCATGACAGTGTAGCGGTAGAAATTTACGCAGTACGCGATTGAAAAATATCTACCCACCAACGATACAATAAATTTAGAATAGTTTTATCATTTACAAAATACGATTGATTCTAAACTATGTAATAAGGATATGCAATGATTATGAAGCTTGAACTAAGAAAGTTATACCGCTAAGTATTTTATTTTAGCTACAGTCAAGCGTTAATTTTTAAATAAAATATGATTATTTTCAACCAAAGAAAGCGTATAATTTGGGCGTGTACTTACGTTTAAATTGTTCTTGTCACTTCTGAAGTATAAAATACTCTGTATGGGCAGCGGTTTTGAAGAAAACTCGGACTAAATCAGACGAGATTTATTGACTTCCAAAAGGTTTATTACACTTAATAGCTTAATCACAACTGGTCCTGGTCTCCACCCAACCCAGAATGCCTCTCCGGAGGTCAGCTCCTGACCAAAAACGCCACATAAAATGGAGGGAAAATCCAAGTCCCCGATTGGCTCACGACACCGAGTCGTATCAATTACGTGATCCAATCGCTGAGCGACTTCATTTTCCCGCCATCGAATGGACCAATCAGACTGATCATGTGTTGCCATACTTAATTAAAAATGTTACTAATATAAATCATAGCCTACATATAAAATATTTTATATAAAACAATACCCTAGCAGAATTTATACATAAAACAAGGCTAAAATAAATAAAACCTAACACCAATCAAAAGTATACTATACGTTTCGGAAACTTGAATAGCGGCACACAAACGAAGTCTTCTTTATTATTTATTGGCAGCCACGATGTCATTCACTTTCTACTTGCACTTGCAAAAAGACTTAATATTAATAAATCACTAACCCCCTTACTAAGAAACGTTGAGTAACGGTGGTATAGCTACGGTGGTAATGTCACAATGACATAAGGGCAAAATATTGTAAAGCTATGCCATCGTTACTCAACGTTTATTAATAAGGGGGTGAATAAATAAAATGACAATTAGTGCATTTAGTCCGTTTCCAAAGGTCCTTTATTCCTCGTACATTGAAACTATGGAATGAACTTCCCTGCACGATGTTTCATTCATTCATTCATTTATTTATTGTTGTCACACTATGGCACATACATTTCAGACATGTGTTGTTGTCTTAAACTAGTCAACTCCACATGGACAGTCCTGTAAGGGCACCACAACATATACTTAATAAGTCTAAAATACCTAACTAACCCGCAAACAATTATTTCTAAAATAAAAATAAAAATAAAAATAAAAATGTCATCATGCTAACAATACCTACTTAAGATACTAATGGGCTATTTATTAAAAAGATTATTACATTATATAAATTAAATTAACACATATAAATAACGATAAAATAAGAACTACAATGTCAATAAAAAAAAAATGTAGAATAAAAAAATTAAATTTATATTTGTCAAGAACCCATCCAGTAATAATTTTAAATCAAATCAATTTCTCAGATGACATTATTACAAACAATTATTATAGGAAACGACGGTGGCAGTGTTTAAACTTATCTAGGTACCCACTTTTAGTTTTAGTTTCCTCAGTAATATGTGGTATGTAGGTACTATGACATGTCCTCTTGGCTGTGCACTTGGCATTATTGACGTTTATGGGCGGTGACTGTTTACCATCTGGTGGTCCGTCTGCTGGTTTATCTTATACATATAGCTGTAGCAAAAATACCCTGCTGCATTCCGTTGGTGTCGTAAAATAATTTTTAACCGACAGAACAGGATGGGTGGGTAGGGTCTACTCGCATACATATTTTTACGCATAATGATCATTACGCATAAAAATCGATTGTCAAAAAACGGCTTTTACAATAGAAAGGGTTTTATTTTAATTATTATTAAAAACTAACCTAACCTAACCTAATCTACACAATAGACGTTTATTAAATTTTGCAATGTCAGCTTATGCGTAAAAAAAATATGCGAGTAGATAGGCCCCCGTTATAATATGTTTCACGTGTGTATCTACGTATCTGTATATGTGTGTGTCTATGTATCTGTATCTATATATCGTAATAGCTATATTTTTTTATGAGCGCGAAAGTCCGATGCTTAGTATGTATGAGAATGTATCCATTCAGTACCTACGTTTATCGTTGTCTAGTACTTTTATATAAGCCTGAGCTTAGTTTGGAATTTAATAATGTCTAAAGATCAAGCAATGTTTCACAACACAGTAAATTACAAAATAATTTAGGGATATTTTTGTTCTTTAGACATTCTAGACGTGCGTATACAGGGTGTAATCGTTAAGTGTGTCCAGGCGATTATTCCGTAAATATAACAGATATCAGAAAACTTTAAAGTGATATCGAAAGTACGTTACCCAATGAGTAAATCACATCCATAACTTTTTTTTAATAAGACCAGTAAATATCCCAACTATTAACTTAAAACCCTCCCATACATTTAGCACGCCGTTCGTTGAGGCTTTAGTTTAAAAGGCCTAGTCATTTCACCATTATCATAATGATTCATGTTTTATTTTTATTTATCACAGTGTATTCGTGTAAATTATGAATCTTAAACAGTTTTATCTGCAGAGATGGGCAAAAATAAGGGACACCCATGGGAGGGTTTTAAGTTAATATTTGGGATATTTCTGATTGAGTGATTTTCCTCATTGATATTTATTGTGTTGTGAAATATTCCTTGATCTTTAGACATTATTAAGTTCCAAAAAAGTGGACACACTTAACGATTACACCCTGTATATAAATGTGTGATATTTTCTTCCAAAGTTTATTGAATTATCGATAACGTTTAAAGTTTAACAGACATCTATTTATTTTCGCATGTAGAGAAACCTTGCATGATCTAGGCTTAGCACCACCCACAGCTAATAGAGTATTAGGTTGCCGCGGCACGGCGCCGCAAGGATTGTGCACTGTTTATGGTCGCGGCCAGACAAACAGCGGACAATGAGGAATTTGATACTCCATTTCTAATTAATTTAAAGAGAGGCATTCCATCTTAATACTTAGGGTTGCTAAGGCATTTGAAGTATTTGATTTTTATGGAAAACAAATGTCTAAAGACTCAGATCCCACTTAGCATCAGGGGCCCTAACATGGCTGCGTTTATCGCGTGACAAAGTTTGAATAAGGCATCTGTCACCTTCTGACACGTAAATAAGTACGAGAGTGACGGATGCTTTATCCACATTTGACACGCCATATAGACGCAGCCATGCTTGGCCCGCAGATAGCCTATATGCCATCAAAAGGAGGCTCTACAGCTTTTAAAGTAAACCCATTCTTCCCAACCAGTTCTTACCAATATTAATATAAAATTCAAATCCGTAACTGGCCAGTGATGTGAAGACATTTTCCTTTTTTAATTAACCGACTTCAAAAAAGGAGGAGGTTATACGTTCCACTGTATGTTTTTTTTTTATGTATGTTCACCGATTACTCCGTCAATTGTCAACCGATTTCAAATTATACTTTCGAGGTGGTCCCATCGTCACCAAATCTGAATCTGATGAGAGGATCCGTAAAGAATTGAGGGAACTCCTCAAATATTGTAGGCAAACATATAGCGATTTTAGTATTTTTAGAAACAAATCCAGCATTTGCATTCAGAAAGTATCATTTGGTGAAGTGGAACTGATGATGAAGACCACAGATGGCCACCGGAACTCCTTAACGGTACCGATTTCAAGGGTGGCGATAAGATATCTCGATTAAGATAGTTGAGCGACTACAACGAATAATATTTACTTGTTAACCGACTTCAAAAAAGGAGGTTATTGAAATATGAGTATGACTTTCCCGCGGCGTTGCTTGCGGCGTGCTTGAAATAACTTAAAGTTTCATTTCAACTAAGAAGTGGGACTACGTAACAGCGTATTATGAGTATTGTAGTCGGCGACCACAAACAACATTTTCAACAAAAAGCCGACATCAGTTGGACTAACCTATTGCCTGCAATTTTAAAGAAGTTATTTTTTGCGTTTTAGAAGGCGGTTTTTTGTTTTTTAAAACATTTATTTTTTAATTGCTATTTATTGCGCTGTAGATTTTGTATCAAGAAATTAATACATTATTATTAAGTATGTGCTTGAGAGCGTCGGTGGCCTAGTGGCTTAGGGGGTCGACTCGTGATCGTAAGGCACTGAGTTCGAACCCCCACTGTCACCATGTACCAATGAGTTTTTCTAACTTAAGTGCATTACCCGATGCTCTTACGGTGAAGGAAAATCATCGTGAGGAAACCTGAACATTCGAACAGCTGAGTGTGTAAGAGGGTAATTGCACAAAAGATCCTAAAGGGCCGAAGTGTATCCGAAAGGGCCCATCTGTAAGATAAGATAAGGTAAGTATGTCCTTACGAAATCCACCGCAAATCGGGCCCAGTGGAGGAAAATTGCAGAGGCATATCTGCCCTACTAAGCTAATAAGCAGTATACCAAATGTAATAACCAAAGCAGTTTTAATTCTCTTTTGTTAGTAATAAGGTTGATATTGCTACAGGAGTATTATCTCAGAAACTGCGTATTGGATTAGCAGGGCAGATATGCTAACGGTGTGCGCATATGCGCTAAAGAAGAAGAAGAAGAGAAGAATATTTAAGGTGCAAACAAGACCCTAGCGATGTTGGAACAAGAATAAATAAATATCAATGAGTTTTTATTTAGACTAGGGCTGTATTATAATCTGTATAACTATATTACTTTTTATAATGTTATCATACTGTTCTTATAAAGTAACTCAACCGCTATTACTGTCAAGTTGATAAGCTAGCGTCATGTTTACAATACGAAAACATGAGAAATGCAATATCGTTTTACTGGGTAAAACACAGCCCCTGGTCTTGTAGCTAGTTCTCATCGAAATTGGTGAAGCCGTCCAAATATTATCTCAAGCTCACAAAAGAGGGGTCGCAATACCGTTGGAGGTTATAAATTATTTTATGAAAGATATTCGATTGTTTTGATAAATTGCCCTTTTTAGGGTTTATGGCGTTGTGGCAGACATTGCATTACATGACGTTTTTGTATAGGTGTGTGTGTATTTTTACCCGACTGCCGAAGGAGGAGAGTAATGTGTTTCACAGCCTATATATGTATGTTTGTTCCTTTGTGGCACTATAAAAACTAAACCCGTTGTCTGATTCTGATGATTCTTATGTCAATCGATTTGTCTTAATCTGGTGAGTGTCACTGAAGATATGACAGTAATCATAATTCAATATGGCGGCAACCAGACGCCATACTGTGCAAATTAAAAAAAAAAGTTGACGAAGTGTGACAAGTGGGGTATAATTGAATTGGGATTTAAAAATCGTCTTTAGGTTTCTTTCATCATTTTTCATTTCGAATGATCATTTAGGATTTATAACGATTTAAAGTTGGTTAGCAACAGTCGGGTTTTGAAAGCTTGCTCTTTGTTAAAGTTATTCGTGTATTTCCTCTTAGAACAGCAAAAAGTCAAAGAAGTAATAAATATAATATACGTTTAAGTATACGTATGTTACAAAAAAAATCAAAACACTTGCAGACGTCATTTTTGCTACAAATTAGTGCAGTTCTCGTGGCCCAACACATAAGATTTACAGAGTATCGGCACACAAGGTACGTCGCGACGTGTTCGATCATGTCCGTGCAAATACACGCCCTGTTACACAACTGCGCAGGATACTTGTATCTTTATACATAAATGTTATTATCTTAGTTATGTAACCAGCGCCTCTATTCTAGGCGGTAAAAACGATATCGTAGTTTGCCTGTTATGGTATTGTTATGACGTCAGCCGCCATTACTGTCAAGATAATAAGAGCTATCAAAACGTTGACAATATGATAACAGATCAAATGCGATATAGCCTAGAATAGAGGCGCTGATCTAGTGAATAATCCTTTCACATCGTGAAAACTTGGAACTCACGTCCACTTCCGAATGATGCCGACGTGTCTATGAGTTATTGAATTATTAAGTGTCATGTTTGTATTAAATAAATAGAGTACTTTAGTTATCAGTGTCAAATGTCATACCACGAGTTTGAACTATCACACAGAGATGTTAAAACCACCACGATCAAATATATAGAAATCAGGTTCAGGTCATTTATTTATATTTCTTCTTGTATGCCAACAAGAAAAAATATAAATAAATGTTGAAAATAATTTCATAGGCTTGTCGATCTAAACGTTTCCTTAGGTTTTAATGCTTTCGGCATGATTATTAAAAAGAACTGAAAACAAACAATCCAAATTGTCAAAAATATACTCTGGTATTAACCACTCTATATCGATTATCACTCTCGCGATGCGACGTTCCCACACGTTGTCTTGATGGGTACTGAGTCAGACTGAAGTAGCATGACAAATACGAACATTTCCGAGAAAATACGATGTGAAAGGATATTTCACTACATCTGTATATGGCTATCTTTGGTCCGTTTCTTAGTCTATGTCGACGGTTCTTGTGGCTCTTGACTTTGATTAATTTATAGAGACAATAGCTGTTGCCTGCGATTTCGTCCGCGTAGAACTCGTTTATCGCTGGTAAAAAGTAACTAGATAATGATCTTAAGCCTAAAGCAATCTCTATACCAAATCATCGAATTCGGTTTAGTGGTTGAGCCGTGAAATGATAACAGATAAACTGAGGAGCGGAGCCACTTTCGCAATTATTATTTTTTGTATAATGGGTTTGCTCTTGACTAACTTCTACCCTTGGAAGACGAAGATTTTGTCGACGATGAAGCGAGCTCACTCAGAACCTATTCACTCTAGCTTTAAATAGGTTTAGATTGTATGCACTCGGAAACAAAGACGCCGGAAGCGCATTTCACTCTTTTGTAGTACTCATTATGAAGGATGATGCAGAGCGGCGGATTCAAAAAGGCGGAATTTTAACAAGGTACGGATGGTATCCCGCGATGCATCTGGAAGTCCGAGGGTAGAAAGGAGATGATGGTATTAACTCGTGCAGCTCTTGTGTACAATCCCCGAAATACCAGTCTATCAAAACCGACACAATCAAGCAATTTATCGGCGATGAGTACTAAAGATTAGTATGGATGAGTTAAAATAACGAAAGCTTTAAATAATAAACCATAATCTTTTACATTTCTTTCACTTTTCCCGTATTGCATTTGTATCGTTTTTGACAGGGTGCGCTTCAATCGGTATAAAAACATTTTGCATAATTTCATTTAACTAACCACGCAAAGTATAATGAACGTTTAGCATAAAAACCAATTGTATAATTTTATCTGGCATACGATCGAATAACATAACACTCATTTAGCATAACTATCATTTTCTTGTTATTATGCATTTTAAGTCACTTTCTTCTAACTAGGTTAGGTTAGGTTAGAACTGTGACCACTTAATAGTAATGAAAGCCGATAGAAATATTTATTATTAATTTATAAACATTATAGTTTTTGAAATTATGCGTTTCGTTTTATGCATCATGAATAATTATATCGATGGTTTATTATACAGATTGAAATTATGCAATTCGTGTTATGTAAAATGATCATTAGACCATTTGTTTTTATGCTAAACATTTCACACCCATGACATGGCCGTAACGTTGACATTACGATTGCAAAAGGTGTAAAGTCAAGGTAGAAAGCAATATTTTTCAGGGTGTCATATCCACTTTGTTTAAGGCCGTTGCTCTATCTATATCGTAATCAACACTATGTTCCCTAACTTAATTTAAATTTTTTTTTTATTAATTTATAAAAATAAATATTAAGATGCTTTTCAATTTAATTTTACACCCGATCAACATTTTCTAATTTACTTCTTAACTTAAACTGCACTTGTAGATATTGTATGTTTATTATTTTAGATCCTTTAAGCCGTATGTGTAAGACTCGGGGTAACGTCTGTTATTCCACTTGTAAAGTATGTCAAGTAAACGGCGTCGGTTAGACACAGAGGTCCTCCAGCTAGAACAATAGCGGCCGGCCCCTTTGGGCTGAAAACATTCAGTTTCATATGTGAGAGGGCGTAGAGTACTTGCAAGAAGATAGTTTACTTGGTCTATTAAAACCCCTTTAAAAAGGGAGGTTTTGTTACCTCATCCTCACTCTTCAGTACCAGATGGGCCCTTTCGAATAAACTTCGACGATGGGCCCTTTTGAATGTGCAGGTTTACTCACGATGTTTTTCCTTCACTATAAGTCCCCTGCCTCACCGGGACGCCATGGCGACGTCGCTGGCCGCAAATCCCATACAAATTAACGTAGCCAAATCGTCGCCAAGTGAGTGAGGCTGTCTATTTTTTAATATGAATTGTTTGGCTACTGTGGCCGGCGACTTCGCCATGGCGTGCCGGTGAGGCAGGGGACTAAGAGCATCGGGTAAAGTACTTAAGTTAGAAAAAGTCACTGGTATCTATATGGTGATTGCGGGGGTTCGAATTCGTTGCCTTACGATCACGAGTCGACTCCTTAAGCTACCGAAGCTCTCATAATAACTATATGAAAAGCAAGCTTTAAAAACCCGACTGCATTTTTTTATACTGTCGTCGATATACCTACATATGTTAATAATTATCATTTGGCCATTGTTGTTATTTCAATTTTAACAGTTTAGGTATCCTATGATACACTCGCTACGAAGACGAATCCAATGATACTTCATTTTTCAAAATCGTACAAACCGTTTGCTGTAGCGGGGAACATAGAACTGGACATACAAATGACGGTGAAAAACATAATCCTCCTTTTGGGCTCCGCCGCAGTCGGGTAAAAAGAAGAAAAAAGAGGGGTATTGTAAGTTTAACATTTATATCTGTTGGTCTGCGTCTATTAGTAGCATCGTTTCATTGTAATCCTTTCATTTCTCTGAGTAGATAATTTAATAAAATGATTCAATGAAATGCCCTTTTTCTTCAGCCTTATTTTAGGTACATAATTTGGTTTTAAATTTAAATTGTACTTGTTCATCTGGAATGGTTATTATTTTAGATGCCTTCCGGTTCAGTTAAACCGTATGTGTAAGACTCGGGGTAACGTCTGTTATTCCACTTGTAAAGTATGTCAAGTAAACGGCAACGGTTAGACACAGAGGTCCTCCAGCTAGAACAATAGCGGCCGGCCCCTTCGGGCTGAAAACATTCAGTTTCATATATGAGAGGGTGTAGAGTACTTGCAAGAAGATAGTTTACTTGGTCTATTTTAATTAAGAAATGCAAAAACTGAATTCGTTGTTGTTATTATTGATGTTAGGTATGTAAATAAAATGTCGCTTGAAACTCTTAAAATTTATTTGTTTCTATCAATCGTAGACATGGGATTCAGTGCTTTAATAGTTATAAAAGTTGAACTAGGTATTGAAACAGTTTAGACAACATCCTTACTAACTTTATAAGGAAGCGTGTTTATATTTATATTAAATTATCAGTGTACTTGTTTGGTTGTATGTTTTGCTTTTATGGATCAACACGAAAATTCAACAGTTTCGGCGACTTTTTCGCCTAGTTAGAAATGTTTCTTATGTATAAATCTCTACATTTTTTACTGCAAACCAATTAATCATTTATAATGAGTAATTATGAATAAAAGGACGTTTTTTCACTGTTCCGTATATTTTTTACGTTTCAGTCATAGACACGTCTGGATTTGTTCATTTGTTTGGGAGTTTACGATGCCCCATACAGACACATATACACAGGAAACTTATAACCTTCATCTGTTTGTCTTTTCTTATATCCTGAAACACATCCAAAAACTACACAATCAATGATGAAAACGCAACGCAAATTACGAGACTTTTTTTTTTGTTCATCAATTGAAAAATAAAGTGCTCTTTTTGTCCCACCGTTATCTGTAACGTTAAGTCACGTTATACTTTCTGTTATGGGGGCGTGCAACCTCTAACGACCAGGAAGGCAACAGATTGAAGTGTTCATTGCCACCCATGATTCCCGCGTAACGGCGAGAAACGTTAACGCTATGAAACGTTACGACTAAACGTTGGATAAAAACGTTTTCGCAATTTAGTTGTGTTATGTTGTTTTTTGGTGTAAAAATAAATTGTGTAATAAAATTCTGAAATGTTGTTACATTTTGTAGCTTGACTTATCAAAATGCTGTGTTATGAACTGTTACAGCCTGGCCACGAGTTGCCGTGGCGACGAACGCAATAGTGGAGAGTGGCGGGAGGCGACGGAAATGCATAGAAATCATAGCATGCTCCATACGTCTGTATGCATTCGTTTGTTGCCGCTCGTCGTCTAGGTGTGTTGATATTAAAGTCGGAACTGCACTACACGCGTTGGCGTATGTTACACACGTTAGCTACGTGGAGCAATTTCTTCTAGGCGTATGTCACTGACGTCATCTCGTGCGTGTACAAGCGACTACAAAGCGAAGTATCCAGTTCTCGCTATGGATTATCTACATACATTTTGACACGAAGTGACTTTATACCTACGCGTGCGTTGGTAATGTGCGCCGCTGTAGAATTCAGGTTTAAATCTTACACGAGCACCGTGTGTGTGTGTGTGTGTAAATTTTGTACTGAAGCAGTGTAATGTTGGCTTTGTCACAACATACACAAAGACTTATTTTCCTAAACGAATTTATAACTGGGTTTTTTACTAAACTGACAGCGACAGATCACAATCCGATATACATTTCAAAGTCGACGAGAACCTGTCACTGGGTAACTACAAAGCAATAAATTCAAAACATCAGTACCCCATCTCTTTCAAGACGAAATCGAGAAAAATAAATACAGAAAATATTTCGAGCTCCATTTTTCGAAGTAGGACCCCTGAAATTCAGTATAAATTACACCATGAACAGTAAGTCTTATAAGAAACTACACACTTTAGTACCTTGTCGCTTTAACGCCTTTGACAGATTAGAGCAAAAGTTCAAACATGACGTTAAAGTGACACGGCGCTTAAGTCCGTACAAAACACGATGAAATAGAGACTGTTAACACAAGTTAAGTACCTACTTAAAGTACTTTAAAATTTTAGCACTTTGTCTTAAACATTGTTTTCACTATTAGCATAAAATTAAAACAGTTATTCATTTTCACAGCTAAAACATAAACTAATTCAGAGAAACATTAATTAATATAAAATAATGAACTCATTTAAATGAGTCTGTATTAAATTATTAAAACGTAGTTCAAACACCTAGACTAATGGCCGTATTAACTCGTCTTAACTGAGGTGCCCATCTCGAGAGACGTCAAAGTCAACGTCAACCCATAGAAAGCTGTCATTTTTGACGTGTCTTGTGATTGGCATCTCGACCAAGATGAGTTTATTAATACGGCCCTTAAATGTTTAATATCGTTTAGACCTAAGTTCATTTTAATCATTCTTCTAAGTCGACGTTGCATTAATTGTGATGAATAATGTATGAGATAAAAGTTAGATCGTGGGCTTATTTGTCGTCCATTAGGCGGCGTCGTTACTGAACTAAGGAACTCGCAGTAAGCACAAGTGGTTACGACGCCTTTATTAAATGTATCCTCATATTCACACTCGCACTCATTCATTTACAAAATCAAATATTACACGTGAAAGATTGATTATTAACCGACTTCAAAAAAAGGAGGAGGTTCTCAATTCGTCGGGATATTTTTTTTTTTTTTATGTATATTCCCCGATTACTCGAAGACCACTGGACCGATTTGAAAAATTTTTTCGTTGTTCGAATGGGTATACTTTCTAGTTGGTCCCATTGTCACCACGTCAGGATCTGATGATGGGATCATGGAGAAATCAAGAGAACTCCTCAAATATTATAGGCACACCTATAGCGATTTTGGTATTTTTCACTGTAACTCATGCATTTGCTTTTGAAAAGTACTATATGGTGAAGTGGAACTGATGATGAAGACCACAGATGGCCACCGGAACTCCTTAACGGTACCTATTTCAAGGGTGGCGATAAGATATTTCGATAAAGGAAGTTGAGCGACTATGACGAAGCACATTTAGGTTTAAATATGACTATGACATTCCCGCGGCGTTGTCTGCGGCGAGCTTGAAATGTTCTATAGTTTCTTATTAATATTTAGAAGTGGAGCTACGTAACAGCATAAATAGGATCACTAAAAAGTATAAAATAAAATAAATGTTTAAAAAAACAAAAAACCGCCTTTCTTTAAACATTTATTTAATACCACAATTTTATGTCTTTGTTGATAAATGACTTTTCCTTTCACTTCATTTGCTACTTGGATCTCGTTTTTTGTTCTAAAATGTTGTTATTGCCATCTTATAACATTTAAATTAAGTGCAAAAATGTAGTCATATTATCTTTGACGTTGACTGTGCTAATGTACTGCGAGTCCTAATTATTATTAATTTGAACTAAAAATGTTTGCGGCTGAGCCAGACAATTATTCGATTTTGAAAGACACCTGCGGTAAGGGTGATGCTCAAGGACTACCTAAATTAAAATAAGGATTTGTAATTTTAACCCTTCCCAATAACAACTAAAACATTTTTAGGATTTTAAGGATATTTTCAACGTTATATAGCTCTTATTCGCCTGACAGTAAAGGCGGCCGAGGGCCGGTAGGTGGTAAAGACCATAATATCGTCTTTGGCCTGTTACAGTATTGTTTCTAACTCGGCCGCCATGACGGTCAAGTAAAATACGAGCTAAATATCAAAACGTTGATATTACGATAACAGGTAGTAGGATTGTCGATATGATTTTTCAGAACGATAAATTAACGAATACGCTACAAAAAAAACAAAACCTCCAAGATGTTTTCCCGAGCCTAAAAGATAGTATCTAACAAGGTGCCCACACCCCGACCCCCTGTTTCGGTCGTTTGACGGTTTACGCTAAATTTGCCAATGAGATAGCGCATTCAATTCAGACCGTAAGACCCAATGAAAAGCAGCAGAATCGGTCGAACGAAGGTTGAATACAAGGACCGAAGCAAGAAAAAGATTATTGTCTGGTAATGCGATGTTGAGACGTTTTATTTTTAGCCCAAGGTAATCCTTGTTTTATTGTTTTTATCTGTTTGTAAGACATATAAATGAGCAAGTTTAGAATAGACTTTTTTTAAACAAATGACAAGTAAAACATCACATTAATATATGGCGTTGAAAAGGGGTATAGGTGAAAAACTTAAGTAAACGAACTCTTGCATGTAGTTGTCTACAAAACTAATATAGAATTTACGTCAAATTTCAAATATAGAATGTCGAACGGTCCATAAAGTTGTGTTGCAACACTTACAACTACATGCAAGAAGTCATTTAGGTACTTAAGTTTTTCACCTATACTGACTGATCTGATAACGACACAAACGTCAGCGGCAACCAATAGTGGTCATCCTTAATTGCAACTGAATTTTCTTTGTGTGACAACACTAGAACAATACAACCGTTTCCTGTTGCATCGTTACTAGCATAGGCCAGTTTTATTTCTGGCTGTGAATATTAGGTATATCAATATAAAATCTGTTCTGTTCTGTTCTGTTCTGGTGACACCTCCAGCCAGCAATTCTGCTGCAAGGACCCGTACGCGCTGACTGCGACGTAGGGGAGATGTTAGATTAGGCTAGCGGGGAAAAGCACGCCCGCCCCACCCGGTCCGGTAATATTAGCGTATAGCCGGCAGAGCACGAGAACCTTAACCCGCACCGACCTGCCACTAATACTAAACCGATCAGGCCACGCGAGCCTCGTCGCCTTTGCTGCACCAACCATCTCCGCCCGCCGCAGGCAGCAGCGCACCTGCCCGAGACACCGGAGAGTCAAGTAGATAGGAAAGGAGTGTAGGGTTTGCAGTCGAGGAGGGAGAGACGGGAGGTGGAGCCAACATGAATTCAGGCATCGTTAAGCCAGCATTAGGGAGATAGATACAATACTTGGTGTACTAAAGGTATACTAAAGGTATGGACTGCTTAAAATCAAATCTAATATTCACAATTTAAATCAAATTTAACATTATATAATAAAAAATAATTCAATGCTCTGCTCCCTCAGTATCCTCGGGCTCTGATTAGGTATATCAATATAAAATAATGAGAAATTGATAAAACGGTGATTTGACGGTTGCCTGCTAGACAACTGTTGTCTTCTACTTTACATATGCTAAAGCAAGATGGCCATTGTTGTCGACTGTAATTTTCTGTAGAATTATTGCTCCTTTAACAGGACCTATAAAAAAATTGCTCTAATTTTGACGCACGTTAGGATATACGTCTTAGATGGTAACACTATAATATAACTTGTAACACTTTCTTACTTGCTGTGTGAATTTCTTGGTAATTTCCTAGAATATTTTAATATATTTAAGAAAAAAAACTGACATATTGTTGGCCAAATAACGATTATTGGCCCCAGGAACTTTAACATAAAGTAATAGAGACGAGAATTCAACAATCACTAGGTGCCTGTTACTGGTATTTTAGTGGTCAGTTATTAAGGTGTGTCACTCTTTATGCTTTTGAAATTGTTCTCAATACTTTTTTGAAAATATTTTGAAAATATTAGAAACATTACAAAATTTTTAATAGTGCTAGTTATTAATCCACTTCGAAAAAAGGAAGAGGTTCTGAATTCGTGGGGATGTCAGTACCCATGTGGATTTATCTTCATCATAATCATCAGCTGATAGTTGCCCTGGATGTTGCTGATGGTTGCCTATGTACCCAAAAGATCTCCACGACGACCTTTTTAGATCCTACTTGCATAACTACATTGGTTTTCAAAATGTGGTGAAAAAAATTGATCACACCTTTGAAGGTACGCTGAAACTGAGTATATCTTTTATAAGTAGTTAAGTCAGCGAAAAGATACCTTGAAAACGTGACGCAGTAGACGCGTCATTGTGTAACGTTGTCACAGCATAAACAGTAGTTCATCTTGATTGTATGTTTGCGTGCCTCGACCTTACGCGCCACAAGTAAACCCAACAGGCCGGACGAAGCCGGTTTAGGCTAGGCCACGCCGGCACCGCCGCGTTTGGTTACGAACGATTCAAGTATCGAGAGACGCAAAAATGTCGTCATGTAAATGTCACAATATGGACAACACTACAGCAGTAACAACAGAAACTCCAGATGACATACTTTTCTATTTATACGATGACGTTGTGGAGGCGTATTTTAAACGTCAGTCTAGCCTATACATCATTCTGTGGAATAATTTAACTTCAATCAATGACACACGTCATTCACAGATGAAGTACTCGTGCTGTCGATAAGTACTTTAATCATACGATAATATTTGCATAGCATATTAAGCCATTACCACGCACGCTCATACATTATAATCCCGAATATTAATGATGTGGTTGAAAATTCATTAACGTATGAAATACTATCGTATCTATAACATGTATTTAGCGCAGTCATTGATCAGGATAGCAATAGTCGGATCAATTATGTACCCTTAGCGTTATGTGAATAAATCTCACATAAATTGACAGTTTTTTTAATCTGTGGAAATCTTCTGTTAGATAGTGTCTTGGGGAGACGCCAGGTTATGTGGAATTTTTACCCAATTTTGTATTTTTTCTCCTCGGTGTGTGCTTGTCGGAGGCTCCGGGATCTTCAAAGGATCGGTGCCGGAACCTTCAATACTTTATTTATTTATTTAATATTTATTGCAAAAATAACAAAGACTACAAAAGGTGAACTTGATGCTTAATGGCATTCTCTACTAGTTGTCCTTCGGGCCAATCAGAAAATTGCTGTAGGCGGTGCAATATTGTACAAACGATAGCATTGAAAGAGAACAAAACATAATATCATGCATCGAAAAAAAAGTGACATGACATGACTGAGACAAAAATGACTGATACCTCAGTGCAGTTTAATTTCACTAGTCATAAGAAAGGGATGCACTGAGAGTTAACTTAAACTTGTGTCATGTTAGGGCCACTGATTAATATGCAGAGCCCGAAATTCTCGTGGCACTTTTGAAATTGTCATAGTGACTTCCTATTTATCGACTATAATATATCGATGTTTATTAAAATTAATAAGCTATCGATTGTCTTAACATTATTTGTCCTAATGTTTCGGGAGTTCGAATTATTAATTGTCTTAAATTGGTTTTCAGCTGCGTCAGATCCCTTTTTATGTTTTCAAAAAATGCCTGTGGTTGGGTTAGGATAAGGTTATATTACCTATAACAACACTAAAAAGTTTCATAATTAATGGCGGGAAAGCCTTCAGGATAAACAATAATTCGGATTAACGTTGCATTAGAACAAATGCCCCTTGTCAGAATGTGCTGTTTTTATAAAAAAGAATACATTGATATAGATATATTTGCATGTCCATATATTAGTACTATATGGTCCATAAAAGTCCTGCACAAATGTCGTTTATAATCATAAATAATTCTGTAAACTTAAAAAATGATCTAGATTGTGATTTGAGTTCTTAAATATGATATTTTATTAACTAAAAAAAATTATTGTACCAAATTAAATAAATAAATAAAGCATAATTACGATTTCCAATATTGATTTATTGCATTAATCAATTTTTAACGGATTCATTTTCAATTTCATGTTTAAAATTTCCTTGTACAAACAGGTGTTTTCTATGTTTTACTTTTTGAACTGTCTTAAACAAAACAGTTTATCGTGAAATCATATTCATTGTTAACAAGTTCAGGGCACTTTTCTTACCTTTATCCAATTGCCGGTTACTATTTCAAGCGTTTTTAGCTCTAAGGCAATTGCATAAAAAGATTAAATAAGTGACTACGCCACAAGGACCTGCCCTACTGAGATTCACTTTAGTTTATTTATTTAAATTATAGTAATTACTTTTTATTAATTCATTAACGTTGTATTATTCGATTAATTGTTCCGTGTAAGTTGTATCTTGTGTTGCAAAAAAATCCTTTTTAGAGTTTAGCATATCGATATACACCGAAAGTCGATAAATGAGACGTCACTATGATATTCAAAGAGAGCCAAGATAATCCGAGCTCTGTGAATATGTGAATTGAGTTTCTCTTTATGTTTGCAAAAGCCTTTCACAGCCTCACTTTGTAAATCGAAGTTCGAAGATACGTTAACGTTCTCCCTTGCTTTTAATTTAGTCTCGAATGACGAGTGAATGTGATGGAGCATCCGTAGTCTCGAATTAAGTGCATCGTGGTAACTATTAGAGCTGTCGGTACACGTGTAACATGCCTGCATGGTACCCGTGTTCTTAGACTCGGTGGTATTACACGTTCCATTCCGATTCCATTACAGAATAGAATATAATCAACTTTATTTCAGGCAACAAGGTCCATACCGTAAACTCGGGATACTTTAGCCCTAGGGGTTAACATTGCTTACACCAAAAATCATCTTTAAAATTTGATTATTCCATCAAATGTTACAACAAAATTAAGCTACTTGTATAGTTCTAAAATTATTTTAACAATTTAAGACGATTACCACCAAAATAGTCGGGTACGTATTACAATGTCTAAAATTAAAAAGCCTAATGTATCATAATCCCTAAAAGTTCATAATACCTAATACTTGTTTTTTCAGAAACCGTAAACTTTTCAGGATTGTTACAAAACAAACCTAACCTAACCTAATGAGTTCTATACAATGGCGTTTTCAAAAATCCTGAAAAGTTTACGGTTTCAGAAAAAAAATACATTAGGTATTATGGATTTTTTCGGATTATGATACATTAGGCTAAATAGCCAAAAAAAAATTAAAAAATTAAAAAATTAATTAAAAAATTTTAGACATTGCAATACGTACCCAAATAGTCATAGTTTTAAGAGTGGGCAATGTTACCCCATAGAGCTAAAGTAACCCGTGTTTACGGTATTTACAAATACCTTATAGTCTAACATACATAATTACAAGATCAGTTGAACTTACCAAGTGAAGGTTGATTTTGATTATATGATGCCCCTCGTCCGAAATGATCCCGTCCTACCCTAACGCTTGTCATTAGTTCCTAAAGATAAAGCAAAACAAAAATTCCCTTTTAAGTTCTATTCTATTCCTAATTAATGGCTTTCACTCCTGTTAAGGTGTATTTCGCCAATGTCGAGTTATTTAAAGACACTCCCATGGACTTATTAGAGAAATAAGTCCATGGATATCACACGCGAAGACAAATTAATGTTCGGTAAAAGAGAATTTTCTCTAATGGACTAAAGAGAAGCATATGGGGTTAGCTCCACGCGCTTCTGTCAAGTGCCCCTTTTAAGTTGTGATTCAGGACTTTAAAATAATGACAGTTGACAGATAGCGCAAGAGTTGGCGGGATCATTTGACAGATGTGAGGTGTTTTTCTTCGTGCAAAATGAGCGACTACAAGTTTTATCGATCGTGAGGACGAGGTGCTGAAATATAATAATATACTTATAACTTAAAGTTAACATCACAACTAAAACACTTTCGCGGTGTCAGCTAACCAGCAGCCACGATATCGACGAGTAATGACACACCTCGGCTAGAATTCCTCTTTTAAAATTGTCGACAGATAATACCCGTGTTTAATTCCGGACACGGATACCCGTGCGGGTGGGCCTTAATTACCCGCGGTTAATACCCGTCCGCGAAGATTTGAGGCAGGCACGGGCTGTTGTTAATAAGGTCATTGCAAATCCATAATATATTCGTATCTACCAACATTCATTCATAGCTCTTATAAACATCTGCCCGGCTAAACGGTACCCGTCAAGGAAGTGTAATACCCGCGGGTAATAAAGATTAGTTGATCCGTGTTCAGAATGAGCAATGAACACGTGTCCACGTAACACGGAAACGGTTACCGGACATCTACACGAAGCCAGACACGACCGTGAGCCCATTTTTATAAGACAAATATTATAAAAGTGAATTTCTAGAGTAATTTTTAATACTAGCTTTTGCCCGTGTAGAATTCGATTATCATTATTCCCTCGGGAACTTAAAATTTTTCCGGGAAGAAGAGCACCGTTAAGCAGTGACAACCCTCAAACATACAAACTTTAGCATTTATAATACCTCGTGTTTTCATAAGTTTTGAGACAAACTTTTACTTTAAAAAATAAAACATAATAATGCTTGCAGCTGTCTAAATCTTTTTCCAATTTTGAATTTGGAATGTTTGTGTTCTATTTGTATGTTTTTATTATTTATTTCAATTAATTTTCTTGTTGTGGCGGGAGCAAAACAATAACCTGCAACTGTCATTTTGCTACATATGGCGGGAAAAAAAACAATGGAGATTTTCCGCGTCTTAAAATGTTTTGGGATTAGCCCCAACTTTATATATTACACCATAAAACGTTACAAAGAGACTGATTCTATGAAAGATCGCTAAATACGTGGTCGCCCGCGGTCTGTAAGGACGATTGCGTACATCAAAATAATCAGAGGGTGACTTCGCCGAAATTCATGTCCCACCCAGAAAAAAATGGCTCTGCAGACTAACATTTCGCGTGTTAATGCATACATAATACTGAAATACAATCTCAAGATAAAGGCTTACAATCGTAGGAAAGTTCACTTCCTTGATGATCACCTTCGTAAATTACGACGCGAAAGTTGTCCGATGCTGCTTAAGAGATACGACGCGAAAAAAATACTATTCACCGATGAGAAAATCTTCACGTTCGAAAAAAAGTTCAAGAGACAGAACAATAAAATTTATGCCAAAAGCAGCAAAGATGTTCCAGCTCCATCACGAAATGTATTGCGTTCCCCTTTTTTCAGCGAGTGTGATGATGGTATGGTGGGGAGTTTCGTATAAAGGTGTCATTTTTCTGAATTTTTGTCAACAAGGCGTCAGAGAGCTCGTATAAAGAACAGAGGCTGTCATTTTGAGTAATAATTGCTTGTAGTTATTGGTTAATGTATACTTATTATTATCTGTTTTTTTTTAAATATATGATTAACTAAAAAAAAAAACTTCTATGAACATTTTATTTCGTCTCAAAACTTATGAACACACGAGGTATAAAGTAGGATTGTATACCTAAGATAGGTAGGTACGAGTAGAACTTAAGCACATCGTGTTAACAGTGGTGGGTTTAGTAGTGGTAGATCTTGTACAGGGTCCGTCCGGATAGCTACCAACACCTTATCCACTAACCCACCGCCAAGCAGTAATGTTCGCATTGCTGTGTTCCGGTGTGGGGATAAGACAACCGGTGAAATTACTAGCATAGAGGCATTTCATCATAGTCCTCAGGGTTGGCAACGCATTTGAAGTCTTAGGATTGCAGTTTTGAAATTGTAGTCTTGAGGTTTTAAATGTCTATGGGTCTCAGATCCCACTTTCCATCAGGGGCACGTTTTATAAAGCTACAAGTTACAATTTTATAAGTCTAAACTGGCAACACTGCTCAAATAGCTGGTCGTCATTGGTCGAGATTGTGCCAAATGGAAACTTGTAACTCGTAAATTGTAATTTGTAGCTTTATAAAACAGGCCCCAGGTGGCCTGAGCGCTCGCGTGCCTTCCCCTTGCCATAAAAAAAGACACTAAAAACTGACCAAATACTGTGTTCTTGCAATAAAGGATAGTGGGCAAAAATGTTTGGACGGCACACCCAAGTCCACCACAGCTTAGACTACTTTTGTTTGGAAGGTATCGAAGCTATGTACTTCCGTACCAATGTGCATCAAATTCTATCCATGGGTTATCTGTTTATTTTAAATCGAATGGGTTTAACTTACTGAGCATTATTAAACAAGCATAACATATTAAACCTTTTTTTTTTACAAAATAAACTCAATAATAACGTTATAAACTAAAAAATCTATTTAACAGTGTTTAATTATCATTACGATCTATTATTATTGAGTCCAAGAAGAGAGCTGGTCTGTGGATATTCTCTTCATATCTTGCCAGGCTCAAAAACAATTGACTGATTTTGAGAGCATCACTTTCTGCACGCTAGTGCGATATCTATCTCTTTATACAATACACTATCAGTGATACCTACACAGTTTTATGTAATGAGACCCCAGGGATATTTTTTAATTCGTCATGATTAAAAATGCTTATTTTTTTTTACATGTTTCGAGTTATATTCAATATATGGCTGGCGGAGCTGGGTGTATTTTGCCCACTATCCTTTATTCGTCTTTGTCCTTGTCTATCCTGGTTAAACTGACGGGAAGACAGATGGATTACGCTTATGTAACCGAAGTACTAAGCCTTAATAAATAATTGGTGTAGTCTAGCCTCAAAGGTAAAGCCGAGTACTCACTAGACATAACTGTTACGCCTAGTATATAAGCTGCTTAGCAAGAGCATTGTAACTCGCATGTGAGTAGTTTGACTTACCTTGGATTGTCACACAGATACAAGATACTAAGGTGACGTCACCATTGATGGACACTTTTAGCTGACAGGCACCAGTAATGGACACTTCACTCTTAATTCAAATTTCATACGGTCCTACATTGATTGTTACAAAACAAATGAATAACCCTTATCTTCTGTACAATAAGAATCAAGTGTCCATCATTAGTGCCTTGTCCATTACTAGTTCCATCACCCTAGCAATGTGCAACCAAGTTGCTCCTAGCCGGATCTCGACCAAGATATACTACTATTAAAATCCCTTGGTCTCTTACTTTCAAGTGAATTAGAACTTTTATTACGACAGCAATATGATTAAGGAATTGAAGCAAGATGGGCTAATAGAATGGAAAAAGATCCAGTAATGTGCATTGGCATAAATAAATAAAATCTATACTTTAAATCCTACAATAAAAGGAAGATAAGGGGTAAATCTTGTCATAGCAATATCAAATAAGGCCGTATTTCACCAAACTTAGAATAAGATTTACTCCGAGACTAGTCTATACAAATTCGGCGTTTAATCTAGGTATAAGACCTTATTCCAGTTAGGTGAAATGCGGCCTAAATAATATATTTATTCAGTAAGTAGGCCGCATGGGCACTTTTACACGTCTAAAATTATTTATTTATTCATTTACTTTAAGCATTACATGGTTTCTTATTGTATACTCGTGCCAAACTATAGAGCAGTTTGTCGGCACTTACTGCTGGAAATTATTTTATCAATTACGCTCACAAGTAACACTTAACAGAAAAATTGTAATCTACGCACTATTTAATTTAACTTAATTTAGTTTGACATATAAAACTTTTTTAATTCAATTTACTTTTTTTTTTTATCTATCAGCGCTTCGCAAGAGGAGGACTACTGCTTAAAAAGAAGCACCACAAGAAACTCAACAGTCTTTCTTTCTTCACTATTACTTGTGAAAATGAACCTACCATTATAATATAAAACACTAGTAGCTGTTGCCCGCGACTGCGTCCGCGCAGAAAAATAGAACATAGCCTTGTTACTCAGGAATAACATAATTCTCAAATCGTGAAATAATTTTTGAAACAGGTTTAGGTCTCAGCATATGCTGCGTGCTGGGTCATACATTTCAGCGAGTCGCAAAGGAAACATTACGCTACGCCGTAAGTACCTATAGCTAATAAAGAACTTAGTGCTTGTTTACGGAGATGCGGGGCGTCACGCGTAGCGTTGGGCGGCGCGGTCTGCACAAAATTGAAACATATGGCGTTGTATAAAAGCGTTTACGGAGATGCGGTTTTACGCGCGTTTACTTCAAATACAGGGTTACTTGCGGCGGAGCCCGCGGATGGCATCGCTGTGTTGCACGCAGCGTCGCACGCGTCAATAACGGCGGTTCCCGCAACTGCGCCCGCAGCGGGCCTGCGGCGGAACCTTTTGACAGTCTTGTGCTCCGCCGCGCGCTCCGCTACACGCTCGAGAGTCCGCCGAGGATGTAGCGGACACCGCTACTCTCTACGCCCCGCATCGAGCCCCGCATCTTTATAAACAACAAAGTACATTGCCATATGTTTGTGTTTGCGCGTGTGATGACGCGGTCCGCTGCACGCGCCGCCTCTCTGTAAACGGAAAAAACGCCCGACGCGCCGCGCAACGCCAAGCCGCACGCCACGCGCGACGCTCCGCGTCTCCGTAAACAAGCCCTTAGGGTGACGGAATCAGTAATGGACAAGGACCAATGAATGAAACTTGATTCTTATTTTACAGAAGATAAGTGTTATTCATTTGTTTTGCAACAATCAATTTAGGACTGTATGATCTTTGACTTAAGAGTTAAGTGTCCATTATTGGTGCCATCACGCTATAAATATAATAATATTTGTTTAATAAGTTTCATCAAGTCGCGGTCAACCTCTATTGTTAAAATAAAATAATAACTTGCTATAAATAAGCCTTAAAACGCCTGTCTCGAGACTAGTGTTAAACAGCTTATGAAATCAGTTCACTAAATCTACATCGTGCTCTCCTACAAAGCCTTGAGATTTCAGAATTAAACGTGAAGCATCCAAGATCAAAGTCACGGGTATATTCTCCGCCAGATTTTAGTTAGACGACAACCATTATTTTAAGATACCCAGATTCATAACGATTGTTGAAAATCAGAGACCAATGCCTCATAAGCCGAAAGGGTGTTTTAAGACCCTACGTAATAACAAACTTAATACTAAAAGGAAAGGATTAAATATTTCAGAACTTGAATTTAATGCGTCATTTTCACTTATCGGTCTCCATTGCATTATAGGTACTCGTATCTTGTTGTCTTGTGTTTGTGATAGCTCCTCTGCACTATCGGCGATTACAGACGATTGTGCAGAGGGCATACTCGGCTGTTTTCTGCGATCATCGTCTATGATCGCTGATGATCGCCTGCGACCCGTGATTTGTCGGTTTTTTGCTTGCCGCTCGACAAACTACTACGGGCGATCGTATGGATGGTCGCACGATGATCGTGCTGATTATAGACGATCAGACCAGACCATCAACGATCATCGCCGATAGTGTAGTGGAGGCATGAAACGATCTCCATTCGGCGGTATTTCCAAGTTATGACATGGGTGCCTAAAAGAAAAGAGATTTCATTTCCCTAGTTGGCTGATAATGGATCGACAACTCTCCTGTTTATTAACGGTAGTGATTACTTCCCATCAGGTAGGCTCGATTGCCTTCCACGTTGATATAAAAGAAAGAAAGAAAGAAGAAAGAAAAATGCTTTATTGCCCAAACAGCTTTACAGATAGTGTTCTTAATTATAAACGTTATGCTCTAGACGGTTAGCTGCGGCAGAAGGGTCAGACTCAGCGTGAGCTGGCTCCTGCTGATGCAGAAGACACAGCGCTGGTTTTCAGTTTGACCCTTTTGTTGTGCTTCACTGTTTCAACTGTTTTTTATAAAGAAATCTTGATATCATAATTTCAACAAGGTCTAGATGAGATGCATACATAACGATAATGTTAGCGATTTTCGAAACCGATAAAATGTTTATCTAAAGAATTGACTTACGCTCTGTTTACGATTTACCGCGTCGGCCGATGTCATTTCCATTAATTTGGCAGGCTTAGAAAATGGTTAGCGTTCTGCATCTTATTTTTTTCAAATTCAAATCTTTATTTCAGACAGTCCATAATAGAGTTAGCTTCAACTTAACCTATTTTTGTTCAACTTTTGATTTAAAATATATTATAAACGGTGCCCCTGTGCTCCATGTGGATAGAGTTCCAGTGCTTCATTATAGCACAGGCAGGTGTGATCCAAACTAGTTGCAGGAGGCTGTTGCAACTGTCCCGCACGCGAGGCATCACAGAAGCCGCCCTTTTACGCGTTATAGCCACTGAAGCCATCTGTACGCCCCTGCACGAACATTCCAATGAAACTAGACCAGACAAGTTGCTTAAGCCCCGGTTTCAGACTAGCGTTTTTCCAGCGCGTATAGGCTTGTTTTTGTACGCTCGTAAACGTGCAAATTCGCCACAAGCGCGTCTCGTACGAGCGTAGCCGCGCTTGTAAGGTTGACGCGCGAGCCACATAAATCTGACACGCTAATTCAAGTGAACGCGTTGGAATGAGCGCGTATACGCGCGTTTAACTCATTGAAGCGCGAAATGTAGCACCCGAAAGCCCGCATATTGAAGCGAGCGTAAACGCGCATAAAAAACGCTAGTCTGAAACCGCTCTAATGCTAACGTTCAAAAACAGGAAAAATATTTGGAATTCACGTAGGTGCTCGACGCGACCGTCTGACAACTTACGTCAATTCTATACAGTTTGGATAACGATAACAAACGCCGAATGCATCTTGTCTAGGGCCTCTGATGCGCTGCAAAAGTATGGCGGTACCATCAGCATCCTAAAGCCATTTTTGTACTGGATACGCTAAACACCTACTAGCATACCCCTACTAGTACTAGTAGCATTACTAGGGGCTACTAGTACTAGTTTCACAAGTCAACATAAATTTGTAAGTCGGACTAGGCTATTCGAAGTTACAATAAATAATAACACCTTATAATATTAAGTCTTAGTCAGTAGATAGGATCAAAGGTGGTATTAACATGGGCATAGAGGTAGATGCTCAGGGATAATTCGAACTTTTAGTAAGGTTTACTAAATAATTTAATATAAGTAAGGGTTTCTTGGGAGATAATAGAAAATGTTATTTGGATATTCTCTTTTATTAAATAAATTGCAAGAACAAAGCTCTCCTTTACTGGCTTAGTACTACTCGTATTTCGTTGTTCTTTATGGTTTTATGTTGTATTTTTTCATGAGGGCCTAGTATGGCCGCTGTGTCTATATCGCGTGTCAAATGGATCCGTCACTCTCGTTCTTATTTACTTGTCAGAAGGTGACGGATGCCTTGTCCACACTTTGTCACGCGATAAACGCAGCCATATTAGGCCCCCAGGTATAGACAAGGCAAAAAGGCACACGGGCCACCTGGGGCCCGTTTCTCAAAAAGTATTAGTCTAATAATATTAGTTTTTTCTCTCATTTTTTAGTTTTATTTACGAGACAAAACACTAATATTATTAGACTAATACGCTTTGAGAAATGGGCCCCTGATGGTAAAAAGGATCTGAGACCCTTATAGTCACTAGCTACTTAAGAGTCAAAATACGGTGCCAACCCTGAGGACTAACGGGGAATGCCTATATGCTAGTTAATTCACCAGTTGTCTTATCCAGGGACATAACAACGCGAATACTGCTGCTTGGCGCTAAGTTAAAGAATAAGATTTTGGAAGCGATCCGGATGGAACTGGAACATACTACCACCACTTAAAACTCATATTATAGGTCCATTGTCAGTGTTATAAGATAATTATAACATCTAAAATCAGCTTAGCAGTAAATAATAATTGTTTATAGATGACTAATAAATAAAATGTTTCTTATAGCTTGATAATCCAAGAGCTGATGACACAATTCAAAAGTAGTTTGAAATTAGGATATCATAAAAAGTACTTAATATACCAAAGTAGTGTCTTTGTCTGCCCTACTAAGCTAATAAGTAATATCCCAAATTTAGCCAATGCAGTTTTAATTCTCTTCTGTTAGTAATAAGGTTGATATTGCTACAGGAGTTTTATCTGAAATACTGCGTATTGGATTAGCAGGGCACGTCTGTGTTGATACGTTTACGGATATGAATTTATTATGCATCTTCATAAAGTTTAAAATTTTTTGCAAATATTTATTCGACAGTTTAGACATAGGCATTTGCAATCGCAATCCAGATGGAAAGTGCATCTGGGCAAAAACATTGCACATAGTTAAGGACAGAGGCTTCAATTAAAATCCTTATTTTATTTCCATTTCGTAACGAAAATGACTAAACCTACTTAAATGATTCAATGGTTAAAATGGCAATTGGCGTGTAGGACAATTTTAGAGTAAAATTTAGCTGCCCTTTAAGGCAATTGTCGGTTCACGTTCGAAATGGAAAAAAAATAAGGATTTTAAATGAGGCTTTAACTATTCTTAACTCTTTTTTTTTAACGACCCATCTTTGCTAGTAATTTCACAGGTTTATTCAACCCCACACCAGAACACAACAATGCAACTACTGCTGCTTGACGGTAGGATAAAGGATAAAATGGTCCGGACGGATCTTGTACATGATTCTACCACTAAATTCTACGACCTGCAAAAGATGTCACTTGCTCTCGAGCCGTGCGTGATCAATTATGCAATGCTTCTACCCACTGTAAAGACTCGATAATGAACTCATTAGAAGATTAAAATAGCCTCTACTCGCCTCGTTTGAAATAGCTGACTCTTTTGTTCATTTTATTGGGTTTAAAAATAAAAAATCAGTATACACGCAAAGTCCATACCAACTGACTTGTCACATGTAGACCCCGTTATCTTGTC
Source organism: Acleris literana (assembly GCA_946894065.1). NCBI lineage: Eukaryota > Metazoa > Arthropoda > Insecta > Lepidoptera > Tortricidae > Acleris > Acleris literana. The sequence goes on from OX335677.1 coordinate 3,359,957, forward strand.
GCGGTGACATCGCTATTTTGTGGGGATTGAATATTTTTTTTATCGAACATCTCTATATCGATGTTTGCACAAAGCGATTTATTTTTTGCCTTTTAAATCTCTGCTCGATTTCAATATAGCGTAGGTACTAAAACTTCTTCATTAAAAATAAGTAGATATCCTCATTAGTATCGTATCTCGTAGATGCAATAACCTTATGAAATGATTGTGAAAAACTAAGATAAACAGTTTTAACTAACGAACACACGCGACTTTTATTCCCATTACTTTTTGTCACATTTTCAGTAGTTATTGTCTTTGACTCATTGTGACACAGTGACATGACATATAACTTTAAGCACAATATCATCGACATTTAGATAGTCGATGAAATAAATATTCAATCCCTACAAAAAACGAAGTCAGTGCGACAAGATAACGGGGTCTTATAAGACAAGTCAGTTGGACATGTCTTATTTAGTTTAGTAAACACTTTTATAACCTCAAAATGCATCGTTTTTGGCTTAAACGGCAGTTTTCTGGTGAATAAAGCAACTAGAGACCATTTTGCACACTATTTTCCTGATTTTACACCATGGATGGTTTTTTTATGACAAAGGTATTTGGGTAAAAGTGTTGTCATGTGTAAAATTCATACATTTTTAAGGTGGGCGGCCATTCGTAAAAGAGGTAAATTATGATAGAATTATTAAAAATAAACATATTTTGTTACGTAATGTAATACTCTTAAGTGCATCGGGGCCGAGATATTTAAATATTCATACTTGGGCGTACTTTTGTACTAAAAACTGAGTAATTAAATCTTTAAAATCTCCGCTCCGATATTATTTGACGCCATTAATTATATATATCTATGTGTATTTAGAGGTCCTCTAAATAAATATGTAAAAATCATATGTGGCCGCTGAAAAAAAATATGACAATATTCTTCAAACAAATTTACCCAATGCCCTTTGTAATTTTAGGTGAAAAGGGAGCATTTTGAGGTTATAAAAGTGTTTACTAAATAAGACTAGTAGATGTTATGGAGTATAGTTAGTACCAAGGACTTTAAATTTTGATCCACAATACCTTGTCATAATATCAGTGTCAAGTGACGAGTAAGAAATTACATAGGAATTACTCACTGGTTTTTTGCGACAAGGTTCTATAGTGGTTTAAAGTTTGTGACCGTACTATCGATAAATTTGATGTGCTTAGCATTATTATTTAGTTTGCGGTTTCCACGTGTCATTAGTGTCATGGCGGGAAATGTATAACACTGCTAATTAACGTAGGGTGACGGAACCAGCAATGGACAAGGACCAATGACACTTGATTCTTATTTCACAGAAAATAAGCGTTATTCATTTATTTTGTAATAATCAATGTAGGACCGTATGAAATTTGAATTAAGAGTGAAGTGTCCATTACTGGTGCATATCAGCTAAAAGTGTTCATTATTGGTGCCGTCACCCTACGATGACAAACTGCTAAATAATAAATTTCCTTGACTTTGCATAAACCAGAATATATCATAATCATAAATTGCCACCTCCCAGAAGTTTTTTTTAAACCTCGTCGAAATTCGTTGCGTTGTTAGGAAGAAGTGGGCGGCAAAACGGATAGATAGAAGCGAATAACTTTGTTTTATACTATTTAAGGATAGAGATTTAATTATCTAGTTAATGCTGAAGAAGTATAAAAAAATACGAAAATGGCTGGTATAGAAATTAAAGCGAAACGTTTTACCTAAAAGTAAAGTGTTTGTCAAGCAAATATAATACTTTTAAGATGTGAACTAGGGTTCCAAATGCAATTTGCCTAATCCAATTAATGTCACGCTATTAAGGTGCGGTTACAGACGGGCCATTTGGTAAGCAATAATTGCTCGTTCATAGTAGGTATTGGCGTCTCATTCTATAACACCAAATTAGAGTAAGACAGCTATAGATGACGCGCAACTATAATTGCTTAAAAAAATTGCACCGTTAAGTGCACCGTTACGCTGTCTCCGTCAGAATTTCTACGAATACGTGCAATTACGTGTTCAACGTTCATGAAATGAACAATAACAAAACTAATTTATTAAAAACCAATTTATTACTTTACCTAACGATATTTACGTTGGTTTTAGACATTTTCATACACAATACCGTAAGAACACATTCAAAATTAGCATAACGCATATGTATATTAGTCCGGACATAGAAGTTTTTGTGGCACGAATAAAATTGGCCTAGAGACTTCCGAACGATATTTATTTATCGATAAATTGTACTTTCTTATGACAGTTATGACTATGAGATAATATATGAACATGGAACTTGCATACCTATATTTATTTATTTATTTATTTATTTATTTATTTACAGTATAATAGGCCTTTGTTGCGAGGCACTCTTGGTTGCAGTTTACTTTGTATGGTAATCGATGGAATAGTATTAAAATAAGATTTTGTGTAAGAAACACGTTAATAATAATAAAATATTTATTAATATTGAGGTTTAGGTATTTGAATTTTAAAATACCTAAAAAGGATGCCTATGAATTACTTAAATTAAATATTACCTATATTGTATTACATCGATGGGTAGGGAAGTGATCAGCATTTTTATCTACTACGAAATGTCACTTTGAAATAAGTATTTGAAACAGTGGTCGATAAATTTAATATTGGAAGGAAGTCCCTAGTTAATTGACGTTTTTGCCATAAAAACTTCTATGTCTGTATATTACAGTTTGCAAGCTTCGACAAAAACAAAAGACGCAGCACCTAATAAAAGTTGAAAACAATTCCAGTAGAGGATTCGTTAACAAGATAATCTCACCACAGACAATAAAATTATACACAAACCCTTTGAAATTTTATTTCCAGCCAGCATTGAATATCCATAGACAAACGTAACAAGGCAAGCAGATACGTCAGACACAAGATATCACAGCGGGGTTAACCAGTTAGCGTCGGGTGTGAAAGACGTGAATTTGTCAACGTCTAGCGTCAAATAGCGACCATTAACATCCGTAAAGGGAGACGCTCCGACGATTGTTTCGGGACACAAGGCTGGAACGGATGCGACCTTGGGCTGGCTTTTTTCTTCGTTCAATTCAATTTTGGTGATTCTTTTCATATTTCGAATGTCTATCAGATCTGATCATGCCAATTACTTAATAATTTCAATGTTTTTACGTGTAATATATCGCACCTACAGAACAATAGTGACCTAATTCAGAAATTTTAAATTTCGAGTTAGGTCACTATGATAATAAATTTATGACTTGAAGTTTGAAAGCAAAAATTTTGAATTAGGTCACTATTGTTCTGAAGGTGCGATATTGTATGTAAACTCTTTATTGCACAAAAAACAAATTCTTACATAAACTTAAGATTCACATGTACAATAGCGAACTTATCCCTTTAAGGCATCTCTTCCAGTTAACCTGACCAGGACTAAGGAAACTGTAGGAGGATAGGCAAGAGTAATAGTGGTATACTACGGTTAAAAAAAACGTTGCCATTTTGCGGAGAAAGAATTCAAGTAAATATTTTATATATCGCACCTTTAGAACAATAATGACCTAATTCAAAATTTGTGCTTTCAAACTTCGAGTCATAAATTTATTATCATAGAGACCTAACTCGAAATTTAAAATTTCTCAATTAGGTCACTATTGTTCTGAAGGTGCGATATTGCAAATCATGTAACACAGATTAAAAAAGTAAAAACATGTTGAGATTTTATTATTAATATTTTGTGCAAAGGCATTTGCGTCAACTATTTCATTAACAAACAATATTAAATAACTTTACCCTCGTCCTATGTCAAGTTTCGTTCTTCGTTTTTTTTTATGAATGTACCGTAATGATAACACCAAAGTTAAGTTAAAGTTAAGTGAGAGTATAATCGGTAAATAAAATATATTGAAAAAATTACAGTCGGCTTTTAAAAGAATACTGTGTCAGTAATCTAAAGTAAAAACGTCACTTTGACGAATGCCCTACATGTACGCAGTTAAATCTTATAAGGCGATTTGATTTTGTTAATAACAAATTTTAGAGCAAATAGTTAAGTTAATAGCTGCATTGTATCATGTGTTTTCGGATATTATTTAAGAATTTGCAATTCCGTTATAATTTTTAATACCTACTTCAGTTGCCGCTAGTTTGGTTAAGGATCTTACGTATTGTATAAACACTGTTATGCCTTATTTATTAATTTATTAATTACTTATATTACATATTTACACGGCATAACAATATTAAATTAATACAACGAGCAAGTTTACTTAACTTAATATAAAATTAAAACAAAAATCACCAGTAATTTATTTATTAAAGATTACCTAATACATACAATTTATTAAGTCATTTTTTTTTTTTTTTTTCACGCCGACGCAATCGAATGTCAACTTTCTGAAGAAATTTTTTTTTTCAGAACGTTCGCGACGCCTCTGTGTACCCAGTATTTTGTAATGTGCGTATCTCTGCGTTATTCCCGCGATCCCACCGGAATGATGGCGTCTTTATACGAAATAATGCGTCTGTTTGACATCGAGCGCTTAATGACACCATCGGCAAGTGTGAAGCCGGCTTTACTGCTGATTGTATAGATCCGATGAGGCGGATAATGAATGGGATGGTTTATAGATGAAAACATTTTTTGAATTTCGAAAAAGTTTGAATGATAATCGCGCTACTACTTTGAATGCTAATGTTGAGTGAGTCACTGTGTGATTTGTGAATGAAACAACAGGACGAATTTATTAAAAATTGAAATGAACATAGCGTGGGTATAGGTACCCTGCTGCCTTTTATCTCAAAATCAATCTTTTTTCTCGAGGTATAGAGTGAATCACTCAAATAAGAAATACTAAAGAATTTAACGATGCCCAAGCACGACTTTTTTAGACCTTGTTTCATACAAATTTTTTGTGCGTATATTTTGGAGTATTACATCTTTACATTAATCTTAACTATGTGTTGCAAGAAATATATTAACCATTATAATTCAATTTTTAAATGATTATACGGCAACAAAACATCAAATTATGATCATTTGTCATAGTCGAACCATGCAAGTCATTGACTTGTGGTTGTAAATTCATCCATTGCTTAGTCATTAAACCTTAAGTTTATATGTATTAGTATGAACTACATTCTTACAATCGCAATAGACATTTAATTTTACACCGATATATAAAATACCGTGCCGTGTGTTAGGTTTTTTTTAGAATCGTGTAGGCTTTCATCATCATCGACGTCCACTGCTTGACCTCCCCCCCCAGCCCTCCCCCAAACCGTGACCGTGGCGTTGGCCGTGTGATGCCGGCTAAGAAGGCATCACCCCACCTCTTGGGTGTCGTAAGAGGTGACTGAGGGATAAACCGGGAGACGGCAGTAGTATCTCTTGAGCACTTAGCCATCGAATTGTGGTCACCAACCCGCATGCCAAACGCGGCGACAAATACCACCAAGGGAGAAAAAAAAAAAGTAAGTTTTACCGCACCAATATTAATTGCTACAGCCAGTTTCGATGATACTTTCACAATCGGTTTTTCCACAATAAAAAAAAAACTTTTATCATCAGACAACTATTATGGTCCATAGATGTTAGTTTACAATACAGTTCGCAAAATATAATGTGTTTACTTAACAACGCGTATTTAATGACGACGCCATCGGCGAGTGTAAGGCCGGCATTAAGCTGCGACCACACCGCTGCTTAAAATACGGTGACGGTACGGAATCGCAGTGACGCGTCGTATCCGTACCGTTTTTGACGCACGCTCTCCACAACGCTGCTTAACGGTGCGTATATTACGGTTCGTCAAAAACGGCGTCATGTTGTTACAATGACCCCGTCTTTTGTTAACGCAACGACACCGTATTTTAAGCAGCGGTGTGGAGGGCTAGCGTCAAAAACGTTACGAATACGACGCGTCACTGCGATTCCGTACCGTCACCGTTTTTTAAGCATTGGTGTGGGCGTAACTTTACTGCTGATTGTGACTTGGCACCGATCCAATGAGGCGGATAATGAATGGGACGCTTTTTAATGCGATTTCATTTTTAAATGGACTTGGGGTTTATACCTTCTGTTTAATTTTTGTTTAATAATTTTCAGCTCTTTATTTTTTACAAGAAAAAAAATACTTAGCGCAAATTCAACTATCAAGTACCTACCATGTTAACATTATGAATTAAAAACCGGCCTAAATTAAACACGTAGAATTAAGTATCTCGTAGTCGTCGTGTTTAATTTTCGTACAAAAAAGAACAATGAAATAAAATAAAATAAAAATAAATAAATAAAATAATAATAATAATAAAATAATAATATTAAATGTAGTAAGAAATTATTAATTTTAACTAACCACTCGTGTGCTTTGTGCAAGTAGAGTTGAGAAATTACATTCAATTCAATTATCGGTAACAACTCTAAGTCAAATTAATAATCCAATTCGAATTTCAAAAATCTGATTACGAGACCGAAAACAAATTAAAAAGTTTAGCAATAAAAAAACAAATCAATCAGTTCTAGCCGAAGATTGAAAGAGGTCGATTAATTGGATTGATTCAATTAATTGAAGGGGTTCAGTAATAGAGACATTAAAAGAGGGTAAGCTTTAGGCCTTTATCACAAAGAGAAAACTGTGATTATCAGTTAAATTGGGGCATATTATTTTAACAATAAGCATCAACATTATTTTAGTTCTTTTTTATCTTTTAATAAACAAGAAAACTATCATCAAAAAGCATTCCATCTTAGTCCTTCAGGTTGACAACACATTTACAGTCTTGAGATTGTAATCTTGAGAATGCAAATATAATATGAGTGTCAGATTCTACTTATCATCAGTCGGCTTGTAGAGTGTGCTCGTATGCCTTATTCTAAGCATAAATAAAATAAATGTTTAAAAAAACAAAAACCCGCCTTCAAAAAGCAAAAAATAACTTCTTTAAAATGGTAGGTAAATAGGTCAGTCCAACTGAAGTCTGCTTTTGGTTAAAATATTGTTGGACGCCGACTTCAGTTGGACTGACCTATTTACCTACCATTTTAAAGAAGTTATTTTTTGCTTTTTGAAGGCGGGTTTTTGTTTTTTTAAACATTTATTTTATTTTATACTTTTTAGTGATCCTATTTATGCTGTTACGTAGCTCCACTTCTAAATATTAATAAGAAACTATAGAACATTTCAAGCTCGCCGCAGACAACGCCGCGGGAATTTCATAGTCATATTTAAACCTAAATGTGCTTCGTCATACTCGCTCAACTTCCTTTATCGAAATATCTTATCGCCACCCTTGAAATAGGTACCGTTAAGGAGTTCCGGTGGCCATCTGTGGTCTTCATCATCAGTTCCACTTCACCATATAGTACTTTTCAAAAGCAAATGCATAAGTTACAGTGAAAAATACCAAAATCGCTATAGGTGTGGCTATAATATTTGAGGAGTTCTCTTGATTTATCCATGATCCCATCATCAGATCCTGACGCGGTGACAATGGGACCAACTAGAAAGTACACCCAGTCGAACAACGAAAAAATTTTTCAAATCGGTCCAGTGGTCTTCGAGTAATCGGGGAACATACATAAAAAAAAAAAAAAAAAAAACCCGACGAATTGAGAACCTCCTCCTTTTTTTGAAGTCGGTTAAAAAACTGAACTAAAACGAGATGCCATGAAACATTTCTTTTACCCCGACAAAGCAAGATATGTTACAAATTTGACTCCTGTCTGAAACTAGTTAGGTTTTGACAGCTTATAATAAAGCCACTGTCCTAACGAGTTTCTGCTTAAAATGTATGGCCCGAAGGTATAATATCCTCCTTTCAGATTAGCGCAGTCGGACCCAACGAGCGCTTGATGTCAATAAAGTCAATTAATTATCATCTCTATATAATGACTATTAGAGTTGTATTTAACAATAGGCTATTTGGCTATTTTTAGAAAACCTTTTTAAATGATTCTTTATTACATAACAAGCACACTAAATTAATATTTCCTTGACATTCTACTGTATTATCAATAAAAATCTAACAACGCTATTTCTATCATGGCGCTGGCCATATGACAAGTGTGACGTCACACGCAAGTAAACAATAAACAATTTCATTTGAAGAGACATACCCTTATAACCTGTGGTTACTTGCGTATGACGTCACCAGAGCTGCAAACCATTTACATAGCGTTTCTGCTACAGATAAAACTTAAAAAAATATTGCAATTCTTTTCGTATAATTTCCAAAAAAATATGCATACTTTAGTTTAAAATAAAGTGAAATATGTTGTTTTACGCTATTTACGTATATTATAATACAGGGTGTAACATTTGAATCAGTTCGTAAGTCTGAAACTATAAGACATACGAAGATCTGGGGGGTTATTATGACATAGCTATGCAGTTCAGTTTACGCTGGGAGAAAATGACAGAGCTATATAACTGCTATAGCTCTATCCTTTACCTTCGCCGTAAAACGAACTGCATAGGTATGTCATAATAACCCCCCTGTTCCTAGGAACCATGCCATCGATTTTAGTAACAAAGAAAACTGCATTCATACATTTAAAAAAAACTTGTTATGTAAAATGTATGTATGTAAGTAAATACTTTATTGTACAAACGGGAAAATAACAAACAACAAAATAGACAGAAACACAAAAGGTATGTACAAAGGCGAACTTATCCCTTTAAGGGATATCTTCCAGTTAACCTTTGAGAAAAAATAAATAGCCGAACGTACAACAATGAAAGGGACTAGATGTTTCATAATTACGTTAATATTAAATAACCAATTTAAAGTACTAAGAATAAATAAATAAATATGAGCTAGATCTTAGTTAAATAATTTAATACAATGCCAAATAGATAAATGGATATGTTCTTATATAAATATATCATTATATATAAATTTATTTATATACAAAGACAAATAGACATATGAAAGGACATAAAAATGTTAGTCTTCGTTCAAGGACAAGAGTCAGACCAGTGGTTTTTTAGTCTTTATTTGAGCGATGTATGCGAAATGTATTGTTAATAGCTGTAAACAATACATTTTATTCATTTTAGACATCATGTTTCATAGTAACATTTACTGCTTAAGACCTACACAATCCATATCTAAATGGAAATAGTGATATGTAGTTTTAGTACATTTTTTTTTAATGTATGGATGCAGTTTGCCTTGCTACTAAAATTCTTGTCTTATAGTTTTTGACTTTCCCATACTGACCGATTTAAATGTTACCCCCTGTATATTTTTAATGTTGTCAAATAGCCTATTGCGTTATGTGCACATGGCACACATAGGGTGCTCCACGAGTTAGAAACCGTTCCAACCATTATTTAAGCCAAAAATCTCCATTCTACGTACGTTGACGTTGCGTAACAAAAGGCCTGCACACACGGGCACAATTAAAAGTTATCTCATTAATAAGAGTAGGCCGCGCCCGCGGGGGTCTTTCCGTTTGGCAGGTTCACACGAGAGAGAAGCGTTGTTCTTTTACGAGTAAATGTGAGCTGAGTTAACTTGACCCTTTTGTCTAAGCCACAGTATTCGCACTATTGTAGGAATTCCTTACAATATCTAATATTTGTTTTCCGAAGTCAAGTAGTCGACGCGCTGGCCTAGTTGGTAGTGACCCTGCCTACGAAGCTAGGTCCTGGGTTCAAATCCCGGTAATATAATATATATATTCTTTTATTTAAATTGAAAGCTTGTATAATCAATTTAATCAACAATAGTGTTGGCCTTTATAAAACAGTAGTATAGCTTAAAAACTTTAAATGTCAACGACTAGTGTTGTGTAGTACATGTACTAAGAGCCAAAAAGAATTAATTCCCGTCACTGTAATAGAACGAACTATTCCGTAAAGTTTCTGCTCTTAGTTCATTTAGTACACGCGGAGCAAGAACCGAACAGAGCAGGCAGAGCAGTGAGTGACACTGACAGCAAAGCCGGCCATTCATTCGGTCAAAGGAGCATAAACAGACCAGTTTCTTTCAGTGTACTAGTGTACTAAAAGAACTAAAAGACCGAATTAGTACATTACAGCGATTGTACTAGTTTTGAGCGATCCGCTCAGTGAACGAGCGCGCACAACCCTATCAACGACCCGATAGACGGGTACACTATTCGTAGCAGATTTTCGCTACGTAGGCGAAAATTGCTGCTACAGCGTAGCACTCGTAGCAGTGGCTGCCGGTGAATGTGTTAAATTGTGTTATATTTCACCTACGATAAAAATATGACCTTTGGAACCAAATTTTTGCTTTCACTATATCAAAACGACAACACGTTAGCTTAGTTCGTTCTTGGGTGTTTTCTATGTATTTAAGTATGTATTTCTATATATAAGTATGTTTATCGTCACCTAGTTCCTATAGTACAAGCCTAGAGCTTAGTTTGGGACTAGGTCAATTTGTGAGAAATTGACCCCTGACATTTTATTCAAAACGACATACGACGTCGACTAAGTACAATCTCAGGTAACGTTGAAGAATAACAGCATTGAATTTCACAACGTTTACTGCCACAATAGCAATATTATTGAATATTATTAAGAAACAGTAGCCACTGGCACTGAATATACAAACACAGAAGACTGAGAATATCACGACAAGCTAAAATATGCATGTCTGCCGTTATACGTAGTATAAGCATTTTAAGTTTAATATGGTTACCGATAGAGTATAGAATGCTTTGACTAAAACATTTGTTAGCCGCCTTCTTTGATTTGACGGCATACAGGGTGACTCTGTCGTGAACCCAAACAATTTTTTCCGGCTCTTTACCGTTAGTTAAAGCACTCGTACGTAACACTATGTAAAAATCTGTAAATGTAATATTTTATAATAATTAATAAAATTATTAATTTTAAATTTACCAAGTCTCATGGTTACCCTACTTCTTACGTTGAACAGTCATAGACTCACAGTACTTTAATCTACATAACTCGTCTAGTAGAATAACCACACGGTGACCACACGGTTGCTAATTTTTACTCTTTAAAGAAATTAAGTTTTACTTTAACAAAGTTTAATTGTTGTTTTTTGGAGTTAATGCACCGAATTTGTCTTGAAATGCTGCGTTAGAAACCATAATTTCGGTTCACAACTTAGCAGTCACCCTGTATATGTGATCTTAGGGAGCGGGATGCCTGTCAAAATTGTGAGTAGGGATATATCAGTGGTCTGTCAATCTGCGGTATACAGTATGTATGCAGGATGATCTCCCTTTGAGATCCTAGGTTTGTTTTGAATGAAGAAATCAAATGTAAATACATTTGACAAAAGTTCGTATGTTATTCGAGATTGATCAATAAAAGATGTTAAGAGAATGATCATAATTTCAACTACATAACATGACATAAATAATTATACAGTGTGTTACCGGCATGCAGGCATTTATTAAAACTGGCGATAATACGTTGCTTTAGCAATTGTTTTCAAGTATTATCAATTAAAAAAATATTTAAAATAACTTCACAATTAATTTTCTTAGATACTGTCCATTTTTAATGTAGTGTGTGTGCTGCGTGTTCATCGTTATCAGTATCGCTGTTGCTTAGTACAAGGCATGTCGTGGTACGGGGGCAAATCATAATAATCAACGTATCCATCGACTATCATTTACACTTGTCAAATTGCAGCGCTTTACATTGCTGGCAATTAAAATTTTGTTGGAAAGTTAACAAAGCCTGAAAAGTTTATTAATTAAATTAATGTCATGGTTACGTTACAGATATACGTTATTTTAACCTCCTTTAAAAAAGCCAGGGTGCTGGTAACACACTGTATAATGCATTTTGTTGCGTAATTTTGTTTTCATCTTATTACATTGCAGATTTTTGGCCACACCTATAGGAACATTATTATGTGATTGATATTTAAAAGGCTTTTTATTTGTTTGTTTTTAACTTACGCAACGTTTACATGTACTGTTATAAATCTTTAACGGGACTTAATCGCGGAAAAACATTAAAAACATGTTGCAACTCGATCGAAACACCGAGACCGTTTTAGATTTATAACAGTAGGTATTGAATTCTCTTTAAAAGTATTTATAAATGCAAATTGTCTACAACAAGAAAACAAACGACCGAATATACAAACTTACTTAAAACTACACTAATCTAACTAACCGCTACCAGCGGGCATTGTTCCCAAAATACTGATAGCATTATTTATTTGTAAGCTCCTCCTCATCTTTAGGTAAAGGGAGCGTCACGATGGTCGAACTTAGGTGTAGGCGAGGATAGTCGGGCTAGGAGAACCAAACGCCTTTTCTTGATGTTTCACAATGTCTCGTTTAATTATCAAAATACAGTCAGTTAATAAGAAATCCGCCTGACGACGTTCCAGGGGCACAGGGTGCCAAGGCCAAATGCAAAACTATCACGCTCGCGGCGTACCATGTTTCACGACCCAGTTTTACCAGCGAAGTCTAGAACAAGAGTGTCAAACATGGCGACGCACGTCCTGGGTCCTACTCCCAACACCGCAGTAGTGCTAATGGATACTCCGTTCCTTTCACTCGCCCATCGTACTGAAGTCGAGGGAAAGTGACGGAGCAAGCGTAACGTTCGAACTATGAAAGTAGAGGCCCAGTGCCCGAGTTACGTCAGAGTGAGCAGGACCATAACATAACTAAATAGTATGTTGACTCGCTCTCAAACCACACGCGCCGTCATATTTATTTATTTATTTACTTTATTGGAGAAACAAACAGGAACAAGAATCAGTACAGAAAGAACAATACATAGATTTAAACATTATTCTAAACATGCGCTTACCCCCTCTCACTTCCTCGCTAAAACACGCCACGCCACGTTGAATGGCCATGCTTAATCTTAATATTTTGGTGTCCAAGATATAGTGAACGTTATATTATTATATTATTTTGATATACAGTCACGAACTTTAATTTGAGACCCACCTTAGGTCCAAAGTCATTCTGACATTCTACAACAATACCTAAGGTTGAGTCTCGTATAAGTTACAAATGATTTGGCATCTCTAACGACATTGGCGACTTCAAGCCTATTTTTCTTAAAATGGGTCACAAATTAACGATCGCGATAGTACTCGTACTGCATGGTTTTATCCTTATTTGCAATAAACTGAGTAATTAAATTTTAAAGTAGTTAGACGACGCGATAGCCTAGTTGGTAGTGACCCTGCCTACGAAGCTAGCGGTCCCGGGTTCGATTCCCGGTATGGGCAAATATTTGTGTGATGAGCACGAGTATTTGTTTCTGAGTCTTGGATGTTTTCTATGTATTTAAGTATTTATTTCTCTATATAAGTATTTATATCGTTGTCTAGTACCCATAGTACAAGCCTAGAGCTTTGGGACTAGGTCAATTTGTGTGAGATCGTCCCGTGATATTATCATTATTATTATTAGTTCAGTAGGTAAGTTAGAAGTAAAAATAAAATAAAACGTACACGATATTTAGAATTCATACACCCCCGTTTTTTTTCCATGGCAACACAAACGGGCTCACAATCCATTTGATGATATGTGGGACCTGAGCTTCATAGGCATTTGCCTGCTCAAGACTACAATCTCAAGATTATAATCCTACGACTGCAAAAGCGATGCCAACGTTGATGGATTGCTTGAAACCGGAATACAAAAATGCCAATACTGTTGATAGAGGTAGGTTAAAGGATTAGAAAGTAGTAGAAATCCGAACAGATTCTGCACTATAGTCTGTGGCAATTGAAATTGGCAAAGATGTAAACACAACCAATCGAACCAATTTACCATTATGATTAGATAATAACGTGCTTTTAAAGATCAAGTGAGGTCTTGGCAATGACTTATACACTTTATCTTTACTTTCACATTAAGTTTAAGATTAAATAACTGGTAATTATACGTTATTTGAAATAAAAAGCACGCTTGATGAATATTTGAGGTTATGTGTCAAACAGTACTAATTTGTTTACATATTTGGCAATTTCAACTGACACAGACTATCACCTACCACCTCGGTCCTACATCAATAATAAGCAGTGATCGGAATAGGTAGAGTATATTTACCTAAAGTTCACAAAAGGACATAATATAGAGTGGTTACAACCGGGTGAAATATTAATTAATTATATATATATATATATATATTATAATATTAGCTGTGTGGTTGCCGGCTTAGAATAGTACCACTCCATGTCTTCCCGTGGATGTCGTAAGAGGCGACTAAGGGAATAAAGGCTTGTAGTACTGTTAGGCGATGGGCTTGCAACCTGTCACTAATACACTGGTAAACATCTTAGCCTGATTATGCAAAATGTGGTTACAGAATTATCAACAAGCTTTTAGAGTTGTTGGCAATTCTGTAGCTCTGCCTACCCCAAACTGGGAATAAAGGCGTGAGTTTATGTATGTATGTATGTATATAAGTATATATCCATCTGTCTATTTGGCATTGTATTAAATTATTTAACTAAGATCTAGCTCATATTTATTTATTTATTCTTGGAACTTTAAATTGGTTATTTAATATTAACGTAATTATGAAACATCTAGTCCCTTTCATTGTTGTACGTTTGGCTATTTATTTTTTCAAACTTTTCCCAATCGTTCAAAGGTTAACTGGAAGAGATCCCTTAAAGGGATAAGTTCGCCTTTATACATACCTTTTGTGTTTCTGTCTATTTTGTTGTTTGTTATTCGTTTATACAATAAAGTATTTACATACATACATACATATAAACAGTCATCAAAGAACACTCTACGGACTTACTAGATAAAAACATGTTAGCAATCACACCAAACTCATTGATTTTTGAAATAAAATAGAACCTACATAGGGATCCGATACGTTAAGCCCCATCAATCAAGTTATACACGTATGGTACGATAGATGGCGCTCATAGCAAATCCGACTTATTCCGCCCGACTTCTTTTATTTTGTTCGACTATGAAATATTGTAGCGACAAGCTTTTGAGACACCATCCGCGTAAAATTCGTTTATGGATGAATTTCAGGTGGTTTGTACTTTGAAAAAAAAACTTTGACAAAATATTAAGTAAAATTCGTACTCTTCTCAGGCGTTTAGTGGCCAAATCGGTTACGTTTAATGATATATTTTTAAGTTAAATCGACAATTAATTTTTTTGTTTTTGTATTATAGCAGTTTGATATAATACGTGAATTAGCAGTGTTATACATTTTCCGACGTGACATGACTAATGACACGTCGAAAATGTATAACCCGGCAAATTTACGTATTATGTCAAACTGCGATACAATCAAATTTCTTGACTGTATTCTATTGATAAGGTTTGTAATAATTTATATAAAAACGTATCATAATATTTATAGGTTAAAAAAACACTTCTAACATCTTTGATTACTATTAAATATGGAATAAAACTTAGGATTAATGTTGATAACGACTCGAGTTTTTGAAAACTACATTGTAAGAACTCGATTCATATTTACGGAACTCTGAGCTTACAAGACTTCCAAGTCTTTTTAGTCGTGAGTCGAGTCCTTTTTCGAGTCTTATCGAGTCCGGAAATCACAACTCAAGTTTTAGAAAGGACTAAAGTCTTAATTACAGGACTCGAGTTTTTTTGATACACATATGAAAAAAACTATAAAAGATACGATTTTTTTATAGATTTTTTTCATCTGTAGCTGTGCATCAAAAAGACTCGAGTTTATAATGAAGACTCACTTTTGAAGTTTCTATTCAAATATATTGAATATATTCAGAAATATAATAATACCTAATTAAATTGACACGATGTCATGCATGTTCCAGAAAGGTTTGAAATAAAAAAATAAAAAATTACATGAAAAAAAATTAAACAATAAGTAGGAACTAACTAAAATCTAAAACAAAACCCTCGAGTCTCTATAGAAGACTCTAGTCTCTATGGATAGAAAACTGAGTCTCTATAGAAGACTACAGAAGACTCAAGTCCCTCCCAAGATTAAAAGAACTCGAGCTTCGATTCAATGACTAGAGTCTAAAAAACGAAGTCGTCTTAGAATTGGAGACTCCAAGGACTTGAGTCTTTACCAACACTACTTAGGATTGCACTATACGATTTATTTAAACCACAGAATATAACTAATGGTGTTGAACCATCGCGCATTAACGGCAGTTGCCTAAGACGATTTCGCTTAAGCACTAACAAATCCTCTATTCATACTTTGAAAATGGCGCTGGAAGGAACGCGAGAATTAAGGATCAATATTCTATAAGAAAGTGTCGTTGGTTAAACGTTAAGATTGAGAATCACACTAATATTCAGGGCAGAACAAATCATGCGGATGACGTAAAAATGACGTAATTTTGCACACAGGATGATGTTTGTATTTAAACTTCCGTGTGACATATCGCTCGAATAACAAAATAATCGTGGATGTCGTGAATAAAATAAATGTTACGAAATTTGCTATCCGAAGTACGATTATTTATAATTAAAGTAAATATTATAAAAAAATCAAAAAAGACAACTTCATGTTATTAATTAATGAAATTATGCATACTTATAACTATTTCTTTAACAAGTCTATTATCGTGTCACAGACTTAAAATATGCTTTAATAAATTTTTCTTCCTCAATGGATTGACCGAAAAAAATATGTGGCCAATAATTTCGCTGTATCCATGACAATCGTAGTACTCGATTGCTCGGTTTTATACATTAATACATTAGTAAAAATAAATCCAAGCTACATATCGACAGTGGAAAGGTAAAAATGCTTAAGCGCCATATTGGAAACTTTACAGAAATGAGGTTTAAAGTTTTTTTTTTGAGAAAAAAAATCATATCTCAAAAAGTTTTACGACTATTTCCATGAAAATCAAAATGTATAAGTTAGAATATGCCAGCTATTTATTTATGAAACAAGTTCTGACCTAGTTCTTCTAGTTACAGAGATAGATGTCGCTTAAGCAATAATTGTGTAGCTAGTTCCAAAAATGTCAGTCAGGTAAAAATGCTTAAATCGCAACTAACTATAAACAAAAATGACTAACGGTACATATTTTTCATGTCTAGAAAATACAAAATTTGCTTATATTACTTCATCTTTCTACAAACTGGTAAAGTAAAAAATCTAACGAATGATAATTACTGTTATCTTGGATGATGAATTTACTTAAAGTCACTAATTATTTATTATTTATAAATTATATATCACTTAACTGCCTAATTTTACTCATAATTCAAGTATAAAATGGTTTATAGCAAGCATTTTTGTTTCAACACGGACTACTAAAAGCTTAAATTCTAACTAACACATTAATATTTAGTGACTTTGACGTCATTTAAGAGAGAGAAGTACCAAAATGTTTTTTAACGGGTACGTATTATAATATATAAAGTTCAATAATAATGGGATACATAATGGTTCATAATATGAAATGGTGTTTTATCTGAAATCGTAAACTTTTCGGGATTGTTATAACATAAACCTAACCTAACATAATGGGTTCTATACAATAACCTTTTAAAGAATCCTGAAAAGTTTATAGCTGCATAAATAAAACCATTATTATTGGTAGAAGTTTTAGATACCTGCAACTCTTAGGTACTTACAAAATTTTAGTGAGAAAGAATAGTTGATTGACCCAGATACGTGTCGAATTTTTGGAGTCGGTTGAAAAATAACCTTTTCATATTTTTTTTTGCAGATTGCAATTAAAACATCATCAAAAATCTATTGAATCGATAGAATTCCTTCTGCTAACTATAAAAATAATTATTAACAGTTCACTAGGAATCTAAGTTATACCAGCCTGAATTACCAGTCTACCTGGAACCTACCATTCAAAATAGGATCTAACATATTTGCTATAAATTCAAATGACATAGAATTATATTCTAAATAGTCATATGTTTTTAAATCACTTGCTATAATTTTTGTTACAAAAGCCATGTTCTAAAACTTTTAGAAATTATAATTTTAATATGTCTAATATTCACAATACAATACAATTACAACCTTTATCATTATTTTTTATAATATTCACAATGTTTAATCGTTTAAACCTAAAACTCAAACAAATGCCAAGTTTCACGCTATAATGAATACGGTTAAAAGTGATAATATGAAACCTCACTCATATACTTATTATTTTCTTTATATATTTGTGTTTGACGAGGCCCTTTTGGCTTTTGGCTCCTATTTCGTGCTCTGAAGAACAAAATAATATTAAAAAAGCTACCTACCTTACAAAAAAATTTGGTAAGGTTCATTTTTCATGGCGAGCCTTGCCCTCCTATCTCCGTTTCAATGCGGTGATTGCCCTCCGCCTTCCACAACCACTCGCTATGTTGGTTCGATTATAGCAAGTAAATACTCGAGATTTGTAGGTAATATAGGTACTAAATAAATTTTATGGCTGATGATTAGTAGACGAAATGACTTTGGTAAGTATATAAAATTTATGCTAAGCGAAGATTTTAGAAATTAACTTTTATAACATTTGAATTTACAGCAAATTAATTAAGAGGAAATGTAATTGTAGTGTTTGATTTTATAGCAAATAAGGGGATACGTTCACAACAAAGTTAATTTTATACCCACTAGCCAACATTCTACTTGTATTTACTTCGAAAGATAGGAACTGAATTCCGTTTTTTTAATTTAATATAATAAAATTTAAAAATTACATACGTAGAAATATATGGGAAGGAAAACTTTGCAAGGCGTACATGGAGCGGAAGCCAACATGCAGAGGCCCTTTAGTCAATATTAATTTAGTAAAGTGATGGGACAATAACTGGCATTTGCCCCTGAGTTCACACTATAGATGTATGCTCCCACGGGCAGTCACCAGTTAGTGTAAGACTAAATGAGATGGACTGGTAAACTAGGCTATTGATAAACCTATGACGCCAATGCCAATTACTTTGGTTGAAATGACAGACAGTGACTCGCCAAGTCAATGAAATGGGTCTCCTAAAATAGCCTTAATACGTAGTACCACACAGGCAATATTAGTTCCAGAGGGGTTGATAAGGTCAAAAAGGTGCATCTGGACTTTAAACGACGCTCTTGCGACTCCACTCTGACCGGCTAATAAAAGATAGCCAGAGGTGAGAGTCTATTCCTCGTCATCGGACACTCCAACCGGCCGGTGAAGGCAAGCGTGAGGTGAGGAACAGGACCTTCCCTCGGGACCAACAGCTCGCTACTAGCTGCTGCTGTGGCCACATACGTATTATTATTATCAGTATTATCACACAAGATGCTTGACATCGCAAAGTTCACAAGATATGCACTTACTTATTATATACATCATCACTGTCGCGCTCGTCGTCACCATGGACTGAGTGTCCCGATTCAACAGGTTTTATGCGATAAATGGGAGCTTACACTCGAGCGAAGTTTGTATTTTCTTAAATGTTTTTCGAGTTTTTTCTTACTAGTACTGAAAACCCATATTTTTATAAGAAACTGAATCCGAAATAAGACTTAAGCAGTGTAACAGTCTAAAATGAAATATGTCTTTTTTCACTAAATCAAAGTAAATAGTATTTTTTTTGATTTTATATTCTTCTAACATCCTAATTCTACAGATTGAGATTACCTAGATTGTGCTTAAACACATTTTTCTTTAAAAACGTGGAATAGCATTTTTGCTTAAGCGCCAAATAGTAAATTATTGCATGAAGATAAAAACGCTAATACGAAAAAAAAAAATGTATCACAATAATTTGAAATTGCTAACAGTAATAACTCGACTAAAGATAAGAATAAAAAAAATCTAATACGATTGCATACCAAAATTTTAGCTAAGGTTAAATGACTAACATGCTTCAACACGAAAAACATCAAAATAAACGTCGCTTTAGTTGTTACGTTCTCAAAAAAACGTGAAAAATTAGCCTGCTTAAGCGCCAAAAAAGTGCTCCGATCGACGTGGGTCCTAGACAGATCGACGCAGAAAAAAAAATGAAATTAAACTGTATATATAACTCATTTTCGGCCAAAGTGGCGCTTAAGCATTTTTACCTTTCCACTGTCGATATCATTGTGAAGATACAGCAGTCATCTATGAATGACAATGTCAGTCACAGACGTTATGTACGTCTGTGACTGACATTGTCATTACTCGGCTCGTTTCAAGTGACGATATCGTTAAATTAATGAGGTTGATAAAAGATAAGTGGTAATTGTTTATGAAAATACTATTTGAAATCATCCTATGAGTGGTTTGACGTCATCCGCATGATTTGTTGGAGCCCTGCTAATATTAAACGGGGAAGTTCATCCAAATTCAAATTGAGATAGCTTATACTGTAACTTAGCACATAAGCTACCTTATATCCCTAAAAAACCAATATATAATAATAAAATAAATACATTTTTGTTTCAATTGCAAAATACACTAGTAATACACACATATACATACATAAACTGACGCCTTCGTTCCCAGAGTGGGGTAGGCAGAGCTACAGAATTGCCAATAACTCTAAAAATTTGCTGATAATTCTGCAACTACACTTAATTAGGCTAAGATGTTTACCAGCGTTTTTAGTGACAGGTTGCAAGCCCATCGTCTAGCAGTACTACAAGCCTTTATTCCCTTAGTAGCCTCTTACGACATCCACGGGAAGACTTGGAGTGGCACCGCAAACTTGTATAAGTTATTACCTATCTAGTAAAAAAAAGCTAGAATACTATATTTTATGCTAGAGATGCTCAAGCTTGCTGTCTTGTTTCATTTAAGATTTTTTTAATAGGTAACGAAACAGGCTTCGCTGTAACGCTTGTACTTACTTAATACATAATGGCAGTGACATGAATGTGTTAAAAGTTGGACACATTTTTCCTAAGTGAGGGAGTAATTGGCACAAAATTTGTTTTTATATTCTTATAGGCGTAAACAGTAACTGCTATTTTTGTACTGCTGTTTCTTTACCGATAAGCTGTTTTACAAACCAGGTAACAAAGTTTTTCATTACGTTCAATTTTATATTTTTTCAAAAAACACAAGAGATGGGCAATCTTCATATTTTAGTTGAAAACAGATTATCGTAAATAACTTAAGAGCTTTCAAGTAATAACATAACAGGTCAAAAGATATTTTTTGTTAGCTGCTTTAATAAAAAAATCGGTAAATTAATAAATTTATTATGATGAGATCTTGTGCCACCGAATAATACAACTGTGCTTCCATTCGACAACCTCGGTCATTTAAGAAGAAAGAAGGGTTTTATTTTCCAGTATTTGGCACATAACCTTTGAATATGACCAAAAACGTTTACATTACATAATTATGCAATAATAATGTTTTAAGGGAGTAGTTTTGTTTTTTTCTTACACAAAAACCATCTCACTCTACAAAACTATCTTCACTATAAATCAAATCTCGTGATCATTTTGTGTCAATGTCGTAGTACTTAGTGCACATAAAGTTAAGGACTAAAATGAACAACGGTAACTTTCCATTACGTCACGACAATTTAGTCAAACGTTTATGTATGTACCTACTGCCCTCATACGCCAATAGGCGGTATCTCACATTCAATTAACGACTAAATTGTCTTATAGCAGTATACCTATAGTTAATTATCGTGACGTAATGGAAAAGTTACCGTTCTTAATTTTAGTCTTTAACTATGAGTACTTTTTTGAACAACGTCCAGACACGAATAGGGAATATGCATTGTTTACATCACATTTCTCAACAAAATATATAAAAGTGAAATTAAAATTTAAATCGGCAAAGAAAGCCGGATGACACAACCATTTTAAACTGCTAATTAGACAGCGATTAGAAAGAGAGATCCGATACGCCATGTGACGTCATATAACACTCGGCCATATAAACTAAAAAAAAAAAAAAAAAAATAGAAAAAAAAAAAGCTTTTTTTTGCTAAAAAGAGATTTTATAGCTATTGAAAAAATATTTTTTCTCAACTGTTTGTTAGATGAATCAGCTTTTATTCAAGCTGTAAAAAAAGTCATTAATAATTGCCTATTAACACGCAAACCTAGTGTACCCACGTAAGCTTCACTAATGGGTGAAATTCATTCTCTTTGTAATCTTACTCACAGTTTATTCTTTATTAGCGAATTTATGAAATTGCCTGTACGTATGAATGGACATAAAATTAATATGTTTCGTGTACCCATGTTTTATATGCGCATTTTTGATGGCATTGTTAAATTAAAAATGGTTTTCATTCCGTTATAGAAACGCGTTTTAACAAGAGTTGAAGTAACTACAGGAGGCTCAAATTTATTAAAACACCAGTCAAATGCGAGTGGAACTCACGCACCGAGGGTTCCATACCGTATGGAACCCCCATACCGCCGCACAATACCTAGATATTATTGTATTCCAATTTGAATTTGATTTTTAATAGAATCAGCACGAGCCCGACTCACACTTGACCATTTTTTTGTATATTTTTTTCAGGGTTAGGACTATAATCATACCGAATTTGACGCTTGTATGTTTTACCGCTATTACGATACAACTTAAATAAAAAATACGTTAAAAATACTACTTTCTCTATTTATTTTTATTGGTAGTAAATCCGTCGTAATAACACATTTTCTAAAACGGGCGGACGCACGGGCGGATAGGGCGGGCATATTAAGAGGGTCCCATTGGGTTGCCTTCGGGTACGGGACCCTAAATAACGAATGTGTATAAAAATTATTTCGTCTTAACCACGCATTTAACTGAAATTGCCAAAGATGCTAACAAGTTAGTAACTAATGTGTGACACATAACCTCAAATATTCTTCAAGCGTGTTTTTATTTATTATAACGTATAATTAATGTTTATTTAATCTGAAACTTAATGTGAAAGTAAAGATCAACCCCCTTACTAATAAACGTTGAGTAACGGTGGTATAACTATACAATGTTTTGTCTTTATCTGTCATTGTGACATTTGAATTTGACTGATAAGGACAAAACATTGTATAGACAGTGTATAAGTCATTGCTAAGACCTCACTTGATCTTTAAAAGCAAGTGATTATCGAGTAATAATTGGTAAATCGGTTCGTTTGGTTGTGTTTACATCTTTGCCAATTTCAATTGGCACAGACTATACATAGTTGGCAGTACCCTACCTACGAAGCTAGAGTCTGTCTAATGAAAGCTGAACCTGGGAAAAAGCGGCATATTCAAAAAATCTTGATATGGTATTACCGATCAATGAAGGAATAAACGATATTGATACTTTTATTATTTTATTTATTTTGGTGGGCACAAAGGAAGAGGAAACGCGTACTATATTTTCATATATATTATTACGAGCGCTATATTTTGATGAAAAGCACTTTAGGTAAAATACGATGACAGTGACTGGAGCACATTTGGTTTTTCGAAATATATTTGACATGAAAATATAGTGATCTGCACGTGTAGCACAAGTTGTATTTTCTCGCTTGTCGCTCTGTGCGTCTCTATCGTAACAGACTAGATAGTAAGGGAGATCCGAGCGACAAACAAGTCACGAGCAACTTGTGCTAGTCGTGCTGTTGATAGATTTCATTGATACGAGAGGTTTTCGTCTGTGTCGCACACAGCATAATAAAACAATGATGATGAGGAATATTATATTCAACCTTTTTAATAAAGTAATTAGAGGTAACATTATTCTCATCACCCTTACACCTCTATCTAACGACAATTATATCTTGGAGAAGAAGCGCCGCAAGAAACTCCAGCAGATCATTTTTTCCAATCATAAAATACAATTATTCTTAAAAGTAACATTACAAGGTAGTAAAGTAATTAATAATTATTTCTAACAACACAAACTTAGTCGTTACAAATGTACGCTCAATAACATTGAGTAAATTAAAAATAGTGACTAGGAGAACAACATGACGAGGTCTCTACGTCAGGAACGATAACTAAAATAACTAACTGGAAAACAGGTTCTTGCAAGCGTGAACAGACAGGACCCCACTGACAACACCCGTTCACGAGTATGACGCTGATCTCAGCCATCGCCTCCTCAACCATGTGTTTGAAAAGAATAATTAATGAGGGCTAATAAAACAACGGAATCTTTAGCACTCCTGGTATGAAGCGACCTCATCCAGCCACGGTTTCTAACTTGGATAACTTTGATGTTAAAACTATCCGTAATAAAGTCTATGAGTTTTATGTTGTAAAAAAGCAAAACGCTTCCGACTCAGAACACTTCTGGCAAATTTGAAAGAAAATATGGGTTTTACAGGCTCCAGATAGACTCTACGTAAAATACTGATGAGCAATGGTTTTGAATAAAAAATAAAATAAAAAAAACGTTCAGTGCTCATAGAACGATATGACATTGCAGTCTTGCGACAATGATCTTGAGAACCAAAGCCACGAAACGTGCCAAAAATAAGCCAATTATATATCTTGATGAAACCTATCTTCATCAAAATTACAAGCCAAAAAGATCATGGCCGTGGACCGTCGACATCTGGTTTAATAGAAAATATTTCCTCCGCAAAAAGACTTATCATCATTCATGCTGGTTCCGTAAATGGATTTGTGCACATGCAATGTTGACATTTAGCACTAAGTCTACAAAGGCAGATTAACACCATTACATGAATACTACAAATTTTAACAGGTATTTACGAGAGAAATTGATACCAAATTTATTTGAACCCAGTGTGATTGTGTTTGACAATGCAGGTTATCATGCGGTACAAATTAATAAGCCCCTAAGCACAAACACACGCGAAGCTGAAATACAAGCCTGGCTCCGTGCTAAGTCTGTGAATTTTGATGAAAGTTTATACAGAGAAGAACTTTTTGTTTTAGTGAATCAGCACAAAACAAAGCCAATTTATGAGGCAGATAAAATTCCTAAAGCTAGTGGTCATGACATGAAGTGCTCACACTCTCACCTTACCAATGCGATCTAAACCAGATCAAGCTCATTTGGAATACTGTAAAACGAAAAGTGGGTAGCAAAAATATAGGTAAATCGGCGTCAGAATTTGAAAAAAATCTAAAGGAATCCTTTGATGTAATGCATGGAAGAAGATGACAGACCATGACCTATGTCGAAAACCAATACAAGGAAAAGGATGGAAAATAAGTGTATGTGATGGTGAACCTTCCAGTAGTTCCAGTTCAGATGATACCCTAAGACTCTAGGAACTGTAATTAAAATCAGATTCTAAATACTCTATTTCTAATGATTCATCTGAACTAGTGCTGTCATCATCACGGACACTTATAATGAATGATTCTAGTTCTTTAGTTATTCCATCCCTGGTTTTGTACTGAGCTTCAATATTAAGCACATGATTAGTCATTTTCTTCCAATGCTCCGGTGTTATGCTGTCAAAAGACTCTTTAATAATTTTTTCAATTTCAGCTGCTGATACGCCAACATTTCTACTCGCGACTTTTCTCTTCGCCGAACTCCAGATTAGCTCAATGGGGTTAAGGTCGCAATGGTAGGGCGGAAGTCTTAAAACCTCATGACCGTGCTCCCTTAGAATTTCATCGGCTTCATAGATTGGGTCTGCTTTGTGTTTATGTGCCAAGACAAGAAGTTCTGGTACAGTATAATATTCTTCAAAATCAATTTGTTTAGAACGCAGCCACTCTTTTATTTCGGCTTTGCGGGTGTTGGTATTTGGTACCTTATTAATTTGCACCGTGTGATAGCTAGCATTGTCCATGACAATGACACTTGGTTCACTCAAGTTGGGAATAAGCTTCTCACGTAACCACTTATTGAAATTTGTGGCGTTCATGTCATGGTGATAGTCTGCTTTGATTGATTTTGTGCTAAACGTTAATAAAGCATTAGGCACAAAACCATCTTCTGATCCAGCGTGAACAATAATAAATCGTTTTCCAGCTGAGATATTGCCAACTACACCTTGGGTGGAAGGCCCCTGCCACGACTTTTTTGTTTTGTAGTTCTAATCTGGTGAACGTAAGTCTCATCCAGGTATATTATTTTTTTACCTTCAGCACGTTTTGATGCAATAGTCCTTAGGTAGCGGTGTCGCCAAGCTGCTATGTCAAAACGCTCAATAAGTATCGAACGTTGTTCAGTATTTTGTTTAAATTCGTATCCATTTGCCATTAGTATTCGGCGTAAAGTCTCAAGGCATCCGGTAAAACCGATGCTTTCTCTCAACTCTGCCAATAAGCATCTGAGTGTAGGCACTTGTTTTTTTACAATATAAAATTCATTTATTTTATTTCGGATAGCTTGGATGTCAAAGCTATCCAAATTAGACACCGTGGCCTTGTGAGGTCGCTTTTTTCCGGGAGTACTAAAGACACCGTTGTTTAATTTTCCCTCATTACTTATTCTTTTTAAAGATGAAACACTGATATCTGTAAGAAGAAAGAAAGTGTTAAATAAACAGAACACCATTTAGAAATACATTGTGTGGTTGCGCAGTACAGCCCCATTGTACAGTCCGACAGCCCTAAAAACATTTGGGTTTAGGTGAAATGAAATTGCATCGGTGAGGTTCTAATCGCAACGGTTTAAGAACAAGGAAGACTCATATAACCCGAACATCTTTTATATCTGGCAGATCAAAAATGACATTAAATAAATAGATAAGGTACTAAAGTGTACACATATTTATGAAATCGACTGTACAGTGTACATTTGGTTCATAAACAACAAAATGCTGTTTGCTCCGCACACAGAAAATACATATCAAATAATATGTTTATGATATCTTTTAACTAAACACCTCCTTATTGTTTTATTGAAACTATGAGTGTCAGTTACATTAATCATCTGTCTATTAAATTAATTTAATAAAATTGTGAATGCTAAGAGATTCAACATGATATAGGGACAGACAATAGGTACCTACACCTATTATATAGGGAAAGACAATGATAATTTTAGTAATTACCGGTCATTGAAGATACTTCTTCCAAATATTTCGTCTGAGTCTGGCAGGCTAACTCAGTTTCCTCAACCTCTTTCAGCTGCTTTACGTTTTCCAGCACACTTTTGTCAACGTGCACGTCCAGGTTTTCTGAAACGAATTTAATTTCGTTTAATTTCTTAATCTCATCGTATAATAGACAGAAAAAGGTAAATTAAACTTAGGATTGCACATAGAGAAATAAGAAGTATCAAAATGAACATGCCGTACTAAAGCCGTACTAACCTATAAATTTGGTCACCGTAACTAAACAATTAATTTTTTGCATCAATAATGCTTTTCTTTCTTCTTGTTTTTCTTTGTACTTCTGTATAATAGTATACAGAATCTCCCGGACACCGCCTCTTATCGTCGACGGCATGATTACTCCGTATTTTTATCAATTTAGATCTCGAATTGACAAGTTTCTAACAACAACAAAGTCCAAACGACATATTAAATAGTGTTGCCAGACTCGTCAGCCAAGAAAAATCCAGGTTCAGCTTTCATTAGACAGACTCTAGCGGTCCTGGGTTCGATTTACGAATGTTAGTTCCTGAGTTTGGATGTTTTCTATGCATAAGTATGTTTATCGTATTCTATTGCGCATAGTACAAGCCTAAAGCCTAATTTGGGACGCGGCCAATTTGTGTGACGTAGTCTTGATATTTATTTATTTATTGAGCTTTTATAGACTTATATTTTTGTGATATTTTATGAATATTGTGTGGTTAAATAACTCAACATTATTTTTGTTTAATAGTGTCTTCTAAGACTGTAGTTACTAAGCGTTTGTCGATAGAATTAACGTGAGGAAGATCAACGTGCTTACGAGTATCAATCAGTTGGGATAATTTATGAACTCGTGGCGTTTTTTTTATTTGTTATTTTAATTATCGCTCGTTATTGTAGATATTAAAAATAATTTCGTCATTTTTTTCTCTTCATACACTTGCGTCGGTTTAGGGTCTCCTGAGCTCCTGACCTGGCCCTTTCTTAATACGTCCCCGATCTGATCGTGGAACGTTCGCCTTAGCCTTCCCCTTCTAACATTCCCATTTCGTCTAGCTTCAAAATATATCTCTTTTATTAATCTCACTTATCTTGTCCGTTTTTTAGTAACTTAGTACATAAATTGGTCTAGTTTCCAAAAACAGGTAGCATAATTCGTTGCAAAATCGAATAAGGCCCCCGAACAATACATGTAGAGACAAAGAAGAATACTGCCCTTCTGTACAGTGCGTGCGCGGAATCTAATGTCTTGTTAAGAGGATTGTAAATAGAGAATGCAAATTAACCGGTTATTAACCGTTTTTGTATGAAAATAACCGGTTAAAATCGGTTAAAACCGGTTATTTGCATTCCCTAATTGTAAACCGAAGCTTAAATTGCGCAGCTGTCAAAAAAAAAACAAATAAGTCCGGCTGATAACGTTTCTCACTCAATTAATTCAGTCCGAATTTCCACGGTTTTTGAATATGTCGTCGTTATTACGAAAAACTAATTTGTAGGTTTTTGTTTTCTTTTTATTTGAAAATTTGGAACAGTATACGTGGTTTTTC
Source organism: Acleris literana (assembly GCA_946894065.1). Classification (NCBI taxonomy): domain Eukaryota; kingdom Metazoa; phylum Arthropoda; class Insecta; order Lepidoptera; family Tortricidae; genus Acleris; species Acleris literana. The sequence continues at coordinate 3,388,371 of OX335677.1, forward strand.
ATAATATCTACAAAATATTATTTTCAAAAATCGTAATAATCAGACTGCGTTAAAGGGAGGGACCCTACCAGAGCTTAATTGTGCGTAAATTACAGTCCGTCAAATTTGACGCCATTATAATTACTCTGACTCATTCTTTTGTTTACACAACGTCATCATAGTTTACGCGTGTGGCAACACTTTGATCATAAGATAATCCTCTTTTGTTTTTTACCTCTATAATTTTGTTATAAGTTAAACGTGTACGTGTCAATGTATCTGTGTTAGTCTCTAGCATCGTAGCTCCCAAACGAATAAGCCTGTTTTTTTTAAATAAAGCCAGTTTAATCGTTATGATTCATAGCTAGGTATCATGAAAATCGGTAAGTCCGTTGAAGAGATAATCAGCTCTGAAGAAAGGGGGCCATTATATCGACGATTTTTATCTATTTAAAATTCATGTTGTAAATCTTTTGTATAATTGTATTTTTATTTTCTTGTCAGCATTTTTTACCTTAATTACGGATTTCACCAACCACTTAATAGACACAGAATAGGGAATGTTCACTATTTTGGTTACAGCTTAATTAAAAGCTGATTCATGTAACAAACATTCAATAAAAATCATTTTTTGAATAGCTATAAAAATAACCAAGATTTAAGCCAACAAAGATTTGTTTCTATCTCTTTCTAGCAAAACAAAATTTAACATGACTCCATGGCCAACGTGTTACCAGACGTCACAGTACATATCGTCGGTGAAACTGCAAAACCGCGTAAGTAACATTTTTAATGAGGGGCAAAATGCACCTTTTTTCTAAGTTGTTAAGGTTTATTTTGGTCTACAATCAATTTGTTGGTTACGCGGTTTTGCAGTTTCACCGACGATATCGGATCTCTGTCTAATTAGCAGTTTAAAATGCTTGTATCATCCGTATTTGTTGGCCGATTTTAATTTTAATTTCACTATTGGTGATCTCTATACCTAGACATTTTACTAGCATGAACATTGTGTTGTTAGTGCTTGACATAATAAAAACATCGACAATCCTGTTATCGATAAGTACCACTTCAACGTCAGGAAAACCAGACAAACAGAACTACATTGGTAGATGCTGCAAACAGCCACTTCGCGTGCCACCGATTATGTAGAAATGGACATCATCCGTACATTTTTAGTCCTCTCCAATTTTTATCTTATACGTTTTATAACACACCGCATTATTATTATGAATCGTATGAAATAATATGATTGTCATTTTTTCCTTGATGGAAGGATTTCGCCGTTTTCTTATTAAGTACTTCAATGAGTTTCAGAGGGCCCTGTCAAGATGCATTGCGCTAACTAGCGTTTCTATTCGATTCGTTTTTAAACCAATCACGTCGCTGGAAGATGACGTGATACGAAAAGTCACGTGATCTACCAGTGACGCGACTGGATTAAAAACGAAACGAATAGAAACGCTATTTAGCGCAATGCATCTTGGCAGGGCCCTCAGGACATTGTGAATATTTTCTTAATAACTATATAATGACGTACGAGTGTTTTCTCGATGTCGTTGAAGTAGTGGTTATCGATAACAGGTTTGTCGATATTTTAATTACCTATGTCAAGCATTAACCACATGTTGTTCCTGCTAGAAAAACGACTAGGTATAGAGATCTCTTTAAAAAATCCATGCATATATCCTATTAGAGTTAACAGCTGTCAAATTTATAAACTAGCCTATTAACATTGATTACCATTTAACATCGTTTAGTAAAACGATTGTACTTAAAATATTAATACGATAGTTGGACTTGGATCCGCTTCGCTTATACCCTTGCGCCAGACTTAAACCCAGGTCCGCTTTGATCAGAGGAGAGATTAGCGCCGTGATCCCGAGCAACCACACGGAATATCTGCGCGAGCGATTCCTACATCGAATCAAGACTTTCGTTGAACTTCAACCGTTTCTCCTTTAACTGTATACTTTAAAACTTAACCTATAGCTGAGCTCTTTTTGAGTAAGTTCTTGTTGATCATATTTTAATTCGATTAACTAATAAGTTTGTCAACAAAATCAATTGCCGCAAAAAAAGTGACTTTATACAGTGTGTTACCGGCCTGCGGGCATTTATTCTAACTGGCGATAATATGTTGCTTTAGCAATTGTTTGTATTATCAATTAAAAAATAATTAAAATAACTACACAATTAATTTTCTTAGATACTGTCAATTTTTAATGTAGTGCATGTGCTGCGTGTTCATCGTTATCAGTATCGCTGTTGCTTAGTACAAGGCATGTCGTGGTACGGGGGCAAATCATAATAATCAAAGTATCCGTCGACTGTCATTTAACACTTGTCAAATTGCTGGCAATTAAATTTTTGCTAGAAGTTAACAAAGATGAAAATTTGATTATTAATTAAATTAATGTCATGGTTACGTTACAGATATACGTTATTCTAACCACCTTTAAAAAAACCAGGGTGCTGGTAACACACTGTATAAATAGTTTTAACTTGAATGTGGTTTGGCCTTGCTAATAGTCCCACTTGATAGTTTAAAAAAGTGTTTTAGTTTTTCAAATAAAATGATTTTGAACAGAAAGAAATTAGTACCTATATATTGTTTACACTATGTCACTTTATATATTATTCCAATGCAAGCACCTATAAAAATAATAAAAATACAGGATGTTATTTTTGCCAGCAATTTACTCAACAAAAAAGCGATAACAAAAACGCGTAAACAGTAAATTACAGAATTAACCTCTCCCGTATAATAACAGGGCAGATCCGTTATTTATGTGCAACTCCGATAAACCTCTTCATTCAGTAGACAGACTGACAGAATAATTACTGAGTGCTGAAAAAAAAACCTGGCATTATGGCACCTTTGTGTCAGGGCTGCCTCTCGGGAGTACTAATCAAGGAGCAAACAAATGACTGTCACTCTTGCGAGGGGATTGCGCGCTCGTAAAATTGTGTCGCTATGATTGGATTTTGACACACATATTTGTCTCTGACTTTTGCAATTTGTGCAAATAAATATTCTAGGTTCATTCTTAAAATACAAGGTAGAAATCTTTGAAACAAAAACAGTGCAATGGTACGAATATAAAACATTAAACACACAAATAGACAAATGTTTTTTTTCCGTTCACTTTTTTTTGCGCAGATGAATCATATCTTTTTAAAAGTCAGCATTTCCAAATATACAAATAAATGTTGAAAAAATTTGTGCGCCACTGAAATTTATTTTTTAATGTGAAAACACCGGCAACCCTGCCTCAGTATGCTAATGTAAACCGCCATGTTTACTTTTTATACAGGCTGGTGATCAATGATTTCTGTTTCACTGTGAAGTTAAAAATGATACGCCATGTGAACGGATATTACTTTTCTTTTAGTAGAACTGGGTTTTTATGTTATATTAAAGTATATGAGATAGTTGCATGTAAATAAAATCTCAAATTTATTTTATTACAAAGTATTGAATTTACATGTAGATAATAATAGTTCAGCACACATGTTTTTGAAGAGGATCTGCATGCAGTGATCATGTACAAAACTTGTATAAAGTAAGTAACTACAACGTAAAAAATATGAATTTAAAAGTTAATCTTTTAAACTTTGTCTTTTCATAACAGAACTGCAATGTAATTAAGAGAGACGACACGATAAAAGGTAGAGCGTAGTGCATTTCCATCTCGTGCAGTCAATTCTTTTCAAAAATCAGCCAGTGCATCTATTATGAAGCGTCATAAAAATAAAAATTCCAGGCAGTAAAAGAGACAAAGATATACGACTCGTATATTTTTAGCTCTCTCACTGACTGAAACTTTGGATTCAGTACGTACACTCGTAATTGCAACACCCTGTGTGAATTTTAAAAGCGGCGAAATTAGTGCGCATTCAAATTTGTGGTTTTGGTCGACCACGTCATTTCGCTGCTACGGGACCCGCTGTTTACGCTCGTCGAACCCTAACTACTAATGTAACTAGCGGTTTAACTGCGATTCAGGTGTTTAGTTAGATTTATGAGGTTTTACAAATCCAACTTGTTTTTAATCAAGGGAGATAAAACATTTTAATAACAACGAAAAGCAAGCTTTAAAAACTCGACTGGATTTTTTATTTTCGTCGATATACCTACCTATGTTAATAATTGTCATTTTGCCATTGTTGTAAATTCAATGCTAACAGTCCTATGTCACACATCCAAATTGGCTCAGGCGTGTAGAAGTTATGGTGAAATAAACATTCGTACATAGAAACATACATGAACCCTGAAAGCATTACTCTCCTTTTTTTTGGGCAGTCGTGTAAAAAGTGGGAAAGAGTGTTAGTGCAAATAGTACAGTCAACATCATAAATAAGTGATCATTTATGTACCTTGTCACTTTAACGTCGTGTTTGAAATGTCGTACAAAATTGTGAAACGATTGAAAGCAACAAGGTACATAAATGATCACTTATTTATGCTGTTGCCTGTTCCTAGTTCATTATATACAGGGGGCTTGCGTGTTATATTTTCATTTAGTTTAGGTTCTTAATAACGTTTTATAAAGTAGTCAATAAATTAATCGGTACCCGGTACCTTTGATTACATAAAAACACCTTTTATCGAACGTACAGTACTACGCAGAATTTTCATTCTAGAGGCATTTCTCGCCGCATGAGTTTTTTTTTGGTAGTCACTTATCTAACCTAACCTAACCAACGATTTTCATATCTAAGGTCCTGTTGTTTGATCAGTTAACTACTGATCAAACAACTAATTGTTAAAATTCGAAAAAGGAATCGACAATTTGACACATTTCCTTGAGATTTAACCATTAGTCACGATTTTTAACAATTAGTTTAACTACTGATCAAACAACAGGCCCTAAGATATCCTGAAAAATCACGGTTTCAGCAAAAAATAGCGTTCGATGAAATTAAATTCGTTGATATGATAAAATCCATGAAGTGAAATTTTATAAAATTCTGGGTTACCGTTAATACTATATAGCAGTTTTTTAATTGGTATATTTTCATTGAAATAATGAAAAAACAAAACAAAAGAGCCCTTTTTTAACCTGATTTTGTGTTCAAAGGCCCTCCCTTTTGATTTTACATTTATTTCTATGCAAAACGTGCTCCCGCCAATCCCTCGCAAATGCGTCCAGGTCATCCCGCCACCTCCTTTTGGATCTACCTTAACTACGATGCCAAACGGTGCTAATTTTGGGCCATCTGCGTCATCGTGCATGTGGCAGATATGCCAAACCCAATCCCACTTTTGCTTGGTGGTCTTCATTCCAATTTATGGTAATATTATTGTTAAAATTAGCAAAGCCAAGTTAAGGATACTCCCTCACTTTTTTATATGGCATGTAAACTATCGTCGATATTTCGATGGGTCCTACGTAAGTTATGGTAACTTGAAATACGCAACTTTACAGCAGAGCAGTTTGAAGTTGAAAATTGATGCCGTTGATGCATTTTTTAATGGATCCTGTTAAAATTTGGTACGAATGTCAACAATAATTTAGTGTTTAACCTTATCTTACTAATATTTTAAAAAAGCCCTTGGTTTGGCTGCAATTGTTCTTACGATACTTTTAAGTGGATTAAAGGTTTCGATAAGTATTGTTTGTGATACTAACCATGTTGTACGTCGGAATAGCTTGCGCATAAAATATCGTAAGTACAACAAACCATTACTTACGTGGGAATAGTGCTATACGAATGTAAGACATACTACAATGTACTACGGGAAGTTAAACCAAAAATGTATAGAATCTTAAAAAAAAAACCTTAAATTGTTATTTTAAGATTGATTAGTATTAAAACACATTACTTCAGTTATAAACGTTTATTTATAATGACAATTTTTTTTTAATTTTTCGGTGAATAGATTATCTCTTTTTGCTAAAGTACCTACTAATAGTATTTTTTGAGATGGTTTTAAATGTTAATAAGCACCGAATTATGTACTAAATGCGCTCAGCCTAAGTTTTAATGAGATCAGTTTAATACCATAACAAAATCCTCACTTATTTTGATGCCACACGAATAGGACATCAAGTTAAATCAAGTCGCGGGGTTGGATGATAAAAGATGTAAACAAATCAGTATTGTTTGACACATAACCTCAATATTTCTGCAAACAAGTTATGATTTAAAAAAACGTATAGTTAATAGTTATTTATTCTTAAACAGAATGTAAAAGTAACAATCAAGCCTGTACATCATTAAATATACTTCACGCGACGTTCAAAAGTACGTGATTATGGTGTAATAATGGTAAACAGACCTGTTTGGTTTTGTTTTGTTTTATCATTTCTATTGACCCCGACTTTATATCCAGAGGGGTTACCATGACGTACTAAAACAGTTCAAATTAGGATGAAAGAAAGTGACAAAGCTATAGCAGTTATACAGCTCTGTCCCTTTTTCTTAACCTAAACTGAACTGCTTTAGTATGTCATGGAAACCCCCAGTTCTTAAATCATATCATCATAAATTTAATGAGATCAGTTTAATACCGAAACAAAATCCGCACTTATTTTGAGGTCACACGAATATAAGAACAATAATAAAACAACAATAATCATAAGAAAAACAAATCTTCTAAACAATTCTAGACAAAATAAATGAGTCTTCATTTGTTAATTAATCTAATTTTTCTATAAACACTGGTAAACGTTAGGACTTTTGTATTTGTACTAATTTATGTTTAATTAATCCGAGTTATCGTCGAACATCGGTTTCTCGATGTCTACTGCATTAAAAGTCTTAAAAAAATCACTTAAGACCTTAAGATTGGTCCTGTTACTGTATAAACTTAATAAATCATCATTTGGACTTGACAGAAGTGCGTGGAGCTAACCCCATATGCTTCTGTTTAGTTCACTAGAGAAAATACTCTTTTACCGAACAATTGTCTTCGCATGTGATATCCATGGACTTATTTCCCTAATAAGTCCTTGGGAGTTTCTATAAATAACTTGACATTGGCAAAATACATTCTAACAGGAGTGAAGGCCAAAAATTAAAATTAGAAATCATCAATGTTTGCTTTCGAAATAGACAACCGATTTGAATAAAACGGAGGGCGAGATGATGGATCTGATTTATTTTCTATATAGTCTGTATTTCAACAGTTTTTCCCCAAACCAGAATACCGTACGACATAACACTATAAAAATAACATAAAAAGCGAGCTGTCTCAACATTGGTGAGGTGCCTGATTTTCCTAACAGCATAAGCTGCCAAACTTAATTTACCTGATGGTACTGCAATACTCCACTTCATTGCAAGTTCTTGTCTATATTTATCCCTAAGAAAAGCGCCTTATCTACTATTTCCAACCATTTAGAAATATTCCGATCTATACCTACCTCTAAATTCTACCGGTCTAACATTAGGCAAAGCAAACCTAATATAATTAATTTTCTTAGCATTGAGTAGCAAATTGTTACTAGTAACGGCCTGGTTACGAGCATGCCACTATTAGAGGTATCGTAGCGCAATGCGATAAAAGGCTAAACACTTACCCCCTTACTAGTAAACGTTGAGTAACGGTGGTATAGCTATACAATGTTTTGTCCTTATCTGTCAAATTCAAATGTCACAATGACAGATAAGGACAAAACATTGTATAGCTATACCACCGTTACTCAACGTTCATTAGTAAGGGGGTTTCAATATAGAGGTGTACCTAAAGAAAAAAATCGTGAATCTAACAACCCAAAATCATACCCAAATCAGCGATGCTAATAAAACTAATAAGCTTACAGTAAGCTTATTGGTTTTATTAGCATCGCTGATCAGAGTAACTCTGCGCCAAGTTAGTATCATTAGAACATAATAACATGCTCTTGCTCATGCGGTGCGTTGTAAAGCAAAGCCTCATCATCCTTGTCTTGAGGATAGTCACTGATTTCCTTGTTACTTTCGCTGAAAACACTTTTCCAAGTAGGTAGCTATGCATTGACCGGTTATCAGGTCCAAATGGAAGTGGGGATTCTGTAAGAAAAATAAAAATGAAGGCAAAATTTGTAAATGGTAATTGGTATAATATCGTATGTTTATTTCTCATCCGGAGTAAACTAAAGCAAGTAAGACTTACAACAAACAAAATTAATCACAATCCGAAGTACACTATTGTAAGTAATTGTACCATATGTTTTGTTTACAAAAAACCCGTCGTAAATAATCGTAAGTCATACATACAATAGCTTTTAGATGATAGGCTCCAACGTAAATGACCGTTAGTAATAGTTACCATATTGTACGCTGGAACCTACAATTAAATAAATATAGGAATAAAAAAATAGAAATCTAAATGCACTTACCTGATTTCGTAGATGTATCCGATGCAGTGTCATTTCTACGTCTTTTTTTAATGGGACTTTCTCCTCCCACCGCGTCATCGTTTGAATTACAACTGTTTTTCGTTTCTGGGCTATGGCTTTTTTGCATAATAATTTCGTTCTCGACGAAACGTTTGGTACTTCATTAGCATAAACAGACTTTTTGTTAATATTACGTTTCGTATGGAGCATCTAAACCACAAATTTTGCTAATACCCAACTAAAACATGAACACACCCGGCGCCCCGCGTAGCCGGTCGCAACTGACACATGCGATGCGTAAGGGCGCGCGGCGCTCCCCGCGCCGTCCCGCGTACTTTGTCGCCAAGGTACTTACGATATAAAACGTCGGAGCCGTTTGAAACATACCACAGTTTACGTTTCTAAAAACTGGTTTAAACTACGAATTTGGTTTTTTTTGTTTTAGATACTAATAGTAATAGAATAATGCAATGCATTTTTGCTATAAACCGAATTTTGCCATTTTGTGGGTTACGATAACTTACGTAGGACCCATCGATTTGTCGAGACCACAGTCTCAAGACTAGGGGCCGTATTATTAAACTAATCTCAACTCTAATGCTCGTCTCGAGATGCGTCAAAAACGACAGCGTTCTATGATTTGACGTTTACTTTGACGTATCTTGTGACTGGCATCTCGGCCAAGATGACTTTATTAATACGAGTACGGCCCTAAGACTGTAAATAATACGTTACTACTCTGTCTTGCAATGACCTGTTTTCCAGTTAGTTATTTTAATTATCGTTCCTGACGTAGAGACCTCGTCATGTTGTTCTCCTAGTCACTATTTTTAATTTAAGTAATTTAGCTTATATTTGTAATGATTTTATTTGTGTTCGTTTTAAAATAATTATTTATTACTGTATAACCTTGTAATGTTACTTTTAAGTATTATTGTATTTTATGATTGGAAAAAATGACCTTCTGCTGGAGTTTCTTGCGGCGCTTCTTCTCCGCAATGATGGTCTTGTCCGAAGCGCTAGGAGATTCACTCCATGTTACCGACGTGTAAAAGAGCCCTCATGTGGCCAATTTACTGAATAAATATTTTGAATTTTGAATCTAGAATTTTGAATTTTGTCTCAAGAACAAAACTATGAAACTACTTCTGTAGTGCTTTTATTCGAGAGGATGGTGGGAGCCCCGTGTTTCCCATATTTTTTTTAGTCGTAATATCATTGTTCACATAATTATTACTGATCTCAATTTTTATAACTCTGGAAACAGAATTAAGCTGGAGCTGTTATCAGAATTTCTGAATATCTAACGTGTAGATAAGGCTAGGTTAGGTTAAGTTTGATTTGTAAAAATCCTGAAAAGGTAACAGTTTCTTAAAAAAAATACGATATGACTTGCGATAAGTATGACCTAAAACACATTATGACTAAAAATTATTATGGCAGAAGATACCTATAGATCCAAAGATGGTACTACCCTTACATAGTTTAGACATAGATAATTCTACCGCAATCACTGACATGTCTATTGCCTTTAAATCCAAAGATGGTACTACCCTTACATAGTTTAGACATAGATAATTCTACCGCAATCACTGACATGTCTATTGCCTTTAAATCCAAAGATGGTACTAGCCTTACATAGTTTAGACATAGATAATTCTACCGCAATCACTGACATGTTTATTGCCTTTAAATCCAAAGATGGTACTAGCCTTACATAGTTTAGACGTAGATAATTCTACTGCAATCATTGACATTGTTATTGCTTTACAATAAGTATCTCGAACGTCTTACCAAATTTAATTGTCTTTATTTAGTTTAACTCTCATTTTAAAAGAGTATTCCTTTGAAAATCCTTCTTCCGGGTTGAAAACATATTTAATTTTTGAGAGACACTAGAAATACTCCATCATTAAAGAGCGCAAGTTATGGCGTGACCAAGGGAAACAGGGCGAATAATGCGTTGAACCCTGTCTCAAGAAAAAACTATGAAATTACAGGTAAGGATAGTACCTACAGTCAAGGACTTTAATTATTGAGCCACTATGGAACCCTGTCATAATTTCTTGCATGTGGCCTGACAGCGTCAAGCCTCATGAAAGAAATTAGGTACACTAAAATTAATGAGTAACGTTTTGCGACAGGGTTCCATAGTGGCTCAACAGAGTCCTTGACTGTAGGACGTAAAACGGGGTGACTAGGGATTAAGGGGCGAGTAGAGACAAAATCTAAAATAAGCCATAACTTGTTACAAATAAGAAAAATTATTAAATGGACAATAACGTTACCTCTATTGGAAATAATTTCAGTCTTATATTTAGTAACATATGCTTCATTTTAGGTTGTGTCCCTACTCACCCCTTAATCCCTACTCGCCCCAGTTTACGGTACTATCCTTACAGAGTTTAGTGGCAAATAATTTTACTGCAATCAATGACATGTTATTGCCTTTACAATAGGTAGGTATTACAATAGAGGTAATAATCAGTGATCGGAATTAGGTGAGCTAAAATACCTATTCTTCGCAAGAGGACATAATATAGAGTGGTTACAACAGGGTAGAAAAATATTTTTTTTCTTAAATACCGGGTATTCGATGTTTACCCGGGTACGTATTTTACACAGTCTAGTTCGAATAGTACAAGTCTTGTAGTATGTTTTTTACAGGTATTTAAGATTATTATTATAAATATGAAAGGGCAATCTTATAAAAAACATACTACATTAAGCTCAAGACTTGTACTATTTGAACTAGACTGTGTAAAATACATACCCGGGTAAATATCGAATACCCGGTATTCAAGAAAAAAATTATTTTTCTACCCTGTTGTAACCACTCTATATTATATCCTCTTGCGAAGAATAGGCATTTTAGCTCACCTAATTCCGATCACTGGTAATAATCAAAAGGCTAATTCCCTCGTATCCATTTGCTGGACAACAATTGGATGGCAAATAGGCAACCTATTTAGATCCATTATTGTCTGGTGAAAATCTTTTCTATCCTTATCCATGACCACGGTTTACAAAAATATATTTTTAGGTGCCCTAAATAGCAATCCTTGCTTGTGTCCAAATTGTCCAATATCTATTAGTGTTCTCATCATATTAAGGTTATCGCCTTAATAAGTTTTTATCGTAAAAACCACCAAACAATTAAAGGAAACATAACCTAAGCATTGAAGAATAAGATTCAAAATCCCTATGCGGCCAAATGACTTTAACTTCATTTTGTTTCGAGGGTTGAATTTAGGTAGCGACAAAAAATGTTTTTTTCCAAATATCCTATAAGGGTTCCTTTTTTCCTTTTGCGGTACGGAACCCAAAAAAAAGATGACCCCTTCTTTCAGAACTAATATCTCTTAAGCGGCCTAATAGATTTTCATGAAAACTAGAAAAATCTCGATCGGTATGAATCAATCCAACCGTTTTAGGAGCTACGATGCTACATACAGATAATACACAGGTATACAGACATTCACCCACGTTAAACTTGTGACACCCCTCTTTTTTTGTCGGGGGTTAAGTGCAAAGTACTCGTAGATACGAATAAAACAGAAACGTAGAGCAAATGCGAGTTTATCACTAAATTGCGATCTCTCTGGGAAATCTCGGAAGCTTTTTTGCTGTGAAAAATACGATAGCAGGTAGGTAATACATGTATCAGAGAATAGATGTATTTAACACACTATCTCTGTTATGTTTAATTATAAAGTACTGCCGATTCACACGTGGAAAATGTATAATTCCACAAATCGTAAGGAAACCTGCATGTTTGAATACCTGAGTGTGTGCGAGGTATGCAAAAAAAACCTAAAGGGTTAAAGTGTATCTGAAGAGGCCCATCTGTAAGATAATGTAAGATAAGTTATAGTTATTATAACTTAACAATGTGATTACAATATTGAATCAATAGGTCAAACAAATTGAATACAGAACCAGCCCCAGAAAATACCATTAAACAATTATTAAATAGAAATTCCAAAGGCGCGCACATACATCTGCAATTTCCCTGTGTTACTTTGAACACTCAAACTTCTTATAGGTTTTCCTGTAATCTATAGGTGAAGAACTATTTTCTATATTTTTTCCAAAATTCTCTGTTATGTTTAACTATAAAGTACTGCCGATAGAAATTACTACGTAGTGCATATCATAAGTCCTCTATTATGCGCTCAAAACCCGTAGGCAATGACCAGCATTACCTGTGGTAGTAGGTGACAGCGATGACAGCTGTTAATTTTGGAAGATGTTCCAAATTTGGATCTCATTACCTTACAATATTCGATAACGTAATGAAATTACGTTACAGCTGTCATCGCTGTAACCTACTACCACAGATAAGGTAATGCTGATCATTTGCCTTTCGGCTCCTGAACCCATCTTGGAGTACTTATAATATGTGTCTAGATAAAGTATTGTACGCGACTCTGCGTAATTGGCATTACGCAACCGTCACGTAAACTACTATTATTGCATGGAACTTGCATGGCGTAGTACTTTATAGCAACAAAACACGGAGTATATTTTTGAATCACCTAAATAATAACCTTTGACGTCAACATACAGGGTGGTTATTGATCAAATTTCGGGTGCTATCTCCCTTTCATTTCTCACTCGTAGCTAAAGAAAAGGAATGGAGCTAACGTTAACTTCAAACTTTTGATATTCAAAGTAGGACCCTGTAACACTAATATTTAACTTCATAGCTATTCAAAAAGGATTTAATTTTATTAAAAAATCATCCTTTGTAAGTTCTTTTACCGAAGTCAATGCTTTTGTCAGTTGTTTTGCTAAATAAAGACTCTTTACATCACTACACAGTATAAAACAAAGTAGCTTCCCACTATCTGTCTGTCCCTATGTTTGCTTAGATCTTTAAAACTACGCAACGGAGTTTGAACGGTTTTTTTTAAAGATAGAGTAATTCAAGGGGAAGGTTTTAATGTAAATAAATTCTGGATTATGTCCGGGTGTTACAGAAAACTCACATAAACCGAAGCGAAGCGAGGGCGGGTTGCTAGTATTATAAATAAATATAAAAGACCACTCTTACCTCGCTGTGTAATTGTGTTTTCAATTTCAAAAGGCGCGCCCTGTCACTCCAATCGATGTAACGCGGTTACAATAATCTATGATAAAATAAAAAGGGGACATCTTTTTTGGATTGGACATGCTGTAAATTAAAAAACTTTTAATAAAAGCCCTGTTGAAGTTACCTAATCGTTTTTCGAAGTTTTTTTGTAATCTTAAACATGTCAATTATTTAATCGAAAAGCCAATGGCTAATAATGTGCTTGCCAAACTTCTATAGCTATTTACCCGACTGCCGAAGGAGGAGGGTAATGTGTTTCACAGCCTATACATGTATGTTTGTTCCTTTGTGGCACTATAAAAACTAAACCCGTAGTCCGATTTTAATGATTCTTATGTCAATCGATTTGTCTTAATCTGGTGAGTGTCACTGAAGATATGACAGTAATCAAAATTCAATATGGCGGCACCAGACGCCATATTGTGCAAATAATTTAAAAAAAAAGTCGACCAAGTATGACAAGTGGGGTATCATTGAATAGGGATTTATAAATCATCTTTAGGTTTCTTTCATCATTTTTAATTTTGAATGATCATTTAGGATTTCTAACGATTTAAAGTTGGTTAGAAACAGTCGGGTTTTGAAAGCTTGCTTTTTGTTAAAGTTATTCAATTATGAAATGGTGATTTTCTCGCATTTACATCGTTTGCCAAATGTTTGTAACCAGCCAAATCCTTTATCGAACTTTACAATTCTAAATTCAAACAGTGTAAAGCGCGAATGTCGTGAAAACGTCTCGAAGGTGGAAATAAAGTTGCTCCAAAACCAACAAACAAAACCTTTAGTGCAAACCGTTGCTGTGTTTAGTTTTGCAACGGCCCCGCTCATTTTATCAACGGATCTAAGTTTGGTATAAACTATGAGTTGTTAGCGTTTAAAGTTTTTTTGGGTTATAGGTTCTCGTGCAGGGTATAGGTAAACAACTTTAGTAAAATCCCTCTTGCATTTAGTTGTAAGTTACAACTTCTAATACATTTGTATAGACCATTTGATTTAAAATTTGACGTATATTTCAAATTAATTTTGTACACAACTATAAGGAATATGGGCTTTGCTGGAGTTTTTTACCTAAATATATTGATGTACATATTTGGACTATTGTATTTCGGTGTAGGCAAGAAAGCTGGTAATATGACTAGCATAGAGGCGCATCGCTTTTAAGGCCTCAGGGTTGGCAACGCGTTGAGATTTTTTAATATTCATGGGCTTAAAGTGTTATTCTTATCAACTAGAAAAAACTGATTAATTTATAGATAATAATTGGAACTATACGTTGTTTTTTACTAGAGACTGGACCCTCGGGGTAGTTTGGGATACGAAAATGTAGAAAATTTAACTCATCACAAACGTACACTATACAGGAGCACTGGACTGGACTCTGTAAAATCTGATTACTTTCGACATGTTATCGTATTGTCAGCGTTATTATAGCTTTTATTTACTTGACAGTAATGGCAGTCGAATTCAACATCTTACAGCACGGCTAGCACATGTTATCCGCGACTTGTTTGTCGCTCGGATCTCCCTTTCTATCTAGTCTGTAACGATAGAGACGCACTGAGCGACAAGCGAGAAAATACAACTTGTGCTACCCGTGCTGTAGTTCTGTTATTGCGTTGCGAAACAAACAGATAAGAGTTGTGTCAATAAAATAATGTATTACAGTGGAAACACAAAAAATTACAACGTGAGAATATGACAGTAAATATCACTTAGGTACTTCTCCTTCAGTTCTTATTTTACCCTCAAAGTAATCGATTATTCTTTATTTCAACGCTTCATCTTATAAATTGCGCCGCACAAAAACATTGGCACCGACACGGTATTGCTTTTCCCCGTATAGGGTCGATCCTTTTTCATGTAAAATACCGTTGATCTACGAGGATGTAAGTAGATCATCTATTTTTGTATGAATAAAATCGTGGCCAGCGTTGCCTTCGATTACGTGAACTCTTTTCTTTGTATTGTCACACGTGTAATAGCTATATAGCTTTCGCTTTGCATTGTCATTAATGGTGTTTGATAATCTAAAGTAATTTGAAATATGTTTTAAGACACCCTGTATGTCTGTATCTCGAACATCTTGCCAAATTTAAACGTCTTTATTAAAACACTCAATTCAAAAGAATACTCCTTTGAAAATCCTCTATAATTCGTTCGGGTTGAAAAAGTATTTAATTTTTGAGAGACGCTGGAAATGCCCCATCAAGCAGATTATTTCGTGTAATGAACTGTTAAAACAAAATTCAATTACTGAAAGGCCCGGATACCGAAAAAAGCGGGCGAACTCCGTTTAACTGCTTAAGTTACAATTTAGCAGTTTCCAAACCGCTTTCGTTCCGTTTTGCACTTTTTTTGGCTGAGGGTGAAGTTGTACAGAAAAACTAATACTTTGTACTCGAACTTTCAACTTATTTTTCGCCCAGACTGAACCAATATGTCTGTAAAATGTTTAAATTCCAAAGTTCTGTTAGTGAACGCTGAGAATGGCCTTAGTTTGAAATGGAACTATTTCGTGTTTTCGTGCTCACTTTTATGCAATTGCCGTGCTATTGTGAATTTCGTTCTGACTTCTCACACCCTGTAGTTTGCAAAAGTTTATTCTAGTGATTGCTTATTCAAAGGCACAGCGTAATTTTATATAGGGTGTTGATAGTGAAAATTAATTATTTTATTATACGCTGCGGACTTAAATTCTTTTTTAGGGTTCCGTAGCCAAATGGCAAAAAACGGAACCCTTATGTATTCGTCATGTCTGTCCGTCTGTCTGTCCGTCCGTATGTCACAGCCACTTTTTTCCGAAACTATAAGAACTATAATACTGTTGAAAATTGGTAAGTAGATGTATTCTGTCAACAACATTAAGATTTTCACACAAAAATAGAAAAAAATCCAATAAATTTTGTGGGTTCCCCATACTTAGAACTGAAACTCAATTTTTTTTTTTTCATCAAACCCATAACTGTGTATCTATGGATAGGTCTTCAAGAATGATATTGAGGTTTCTAATAAAAAAAAATTCTAAACTGAATAGTTTGCGCGAGAGACACTTCCAAAGTCGTAAAATGTGTGTCCCCCCCCCCCCTGTAACTTCCAAAATAAGAGAATGATAAAACTAAAAAAAAAATATGATGTACACTAAGTACCATGCAAACTTCCACCGAAAATTGTTTTTTACGAGATCTAGTGAGTAGTTTTTTTTTAATACGTCATAAATCGTAATCCGCAATTTAATTTTCACGGAACCCTTCATGGGCGAGTCCGACTCGCACTTGGCCGCTTTTTTATGGCTTGGAGAAGGCAAACGAGCACACAGGTGACCTGAAAGGCAGTGGGATATGTGACTCATAGACTTTTGCATTCTCAACACTACTATCTAAAGACTACGATCCTATTACCGCAAATGCGTTACCAACTCCAAGGACTAAGGTGACTGAAGAAACTCCTGCAAATATGCACTTAGAAATTAAAACTGTAATTATTGTTGGGTCCTTTATAATTTTCATCATCATCATCATCATCATGTCAGCCGAAAGACGTCCACTGCTAGACATAGGCCTCCCCCAAGGCTCTCTCTCTCTCTCTCTTATAATTTTAAATAATAGAAAACCATAGAGGTAAAGAGGCAGTATCTGATTCTGACTACAGTGGTTTGTGACTACATAATAAAAATCTTTTTAAGTACAAGGTATCGTTTTAAATAAAAAGAAGCCAATTTGACGAGTCAGTAAACACATTTTATTATTCAAAATATTATGTCGTAATCGTTTACGAAATAAAATAAACAAGAAAGTTATTTTATTAAAAGAAACCTTATATTTACCTATTCACCCTATCCAGGACTAACTCGAATATAAAAAAAAATGTTTTATTTTGTCCTGAACATTACTTTACTTGGCTTCTTTAGCAAAGAAGCCAAATAAAGTTAAAAATATAAATACAGAGTGTAGCAATATAACCACACCCTTGTTGTGACTGTGATTTCGTTAGAATATAAGTACCTACCTTGTAACGACAGCCAAAAGTAAAAAAAAACCATTTGCAGCTGTGAAGCGACGCTTGATTCGCTGACAAAAAAAATCTAAAGAAATTTAGCTCCGAGCGATAACGTTTTTTTCCGTTCGATTCGAAACCTAGTCCGATTTCTATGATTTTTTAATATGTTGTAGATATTATGAAAAACTAGGTGTACGTTTTCCTTTCTGAGAAAATATTTCTTTAATAGAAACTATTAAAAGATGGAAATAAAAATTAATGTATGGATGGTTGGATTTTATAGTAACATTCACATCACATTTTGAATGCAAATTTTCAGCTCCACAATCCTTTTAGTGAATTATTAATTATTATAAGAGTTATAATTCGATTTATTGACTTATTTGACACAGAAAACAAGTTACAGTTGGAATAAGTACAGAGTATTGATATTTTTTTACCTAAAGATGACGTTTAAATACAATCTGTCGGTTAGTAATAGTACATTGTGTATTAAGGGTGGTAAAGACAGAATTACAAACGAGAGTCTGTTAGGCTGAGGGCTTTGATGACTCGAGCTTTGTATTTCCTTTACCCCCCGTGTAACATACAATGTTTTTCATCACAATTGCGAGGAAATGAAACCAGACAAAAGATCATATTTTTAACTTAAGATTCTCAGTATTAATTTTAGCCGCGTTGGCGATGTCCGGCGGAGTCGCACTATCCATTTCTTCTGACGAAGACACATTTCTTATTGATATATAAATTTGAATATGCACAAAGACACCCTTTTAATTATTATTTATCATTTTCAACATTTGCACACGTAGTTCTAAATGGTACAACTTTAAGTACCAATATCACCAAACGACGTTAAATGTTAATCAAAGTTAATCGACTATTAGTTCATAAATTTTGACAGCGGTTAAAACTCCAATCACCTGTTAAGTTGTTAGTGAAATTCGACATAATAGCCACACAGTGATACAATTAAATCCGTCGAACGCTTGACGAGGAGTCATGCCTTCTTGTCAACTCAGCTGGGCTGACAGGTTGGTGTTTTCTCTCCTCAAATGTCTTATGGACAACTTATACGACGATTGACAGGTTATAGATGTAGAAGGCATATCTTTAATTATGTAGATTTATCTAAGTATACAGGGTGGTACTCGATAAACTTTACATATTGAAAGGGATGACATTTTAGTTTAATTTATCGGTAAAACAATAAAAAAGAAGAAACTAGCCACTTTTTTTCTTAATTTTTTTAATAACTACAGCAAAAATGTCTTTTGTTTTCATAAAAACACGATTTTCTCAAAATTTTGTATATATTTCACTATTTTTTTGCTTATTATATACCTCGTTTAATTTTAGATCTAAAAACGTTAAAAAAAATTGTAAAATATCTGCAAAATTTTGAGAAAATCGAGTTTTTATGAAAATAAAATGATATTTTTGCAGTAATTTCCACAAAAAAGGCAGTTACTCAGTTATTTTTTTTAATTGGTCTAATTTTGTTATCAATTATTATAAACCTAACTAATGTCAATACTATGCATTTTGTTTTATCTTTTTTGGGCTATTAGATCAAAAGTTACACCGTCGCAAGTAAGTGTACTACCCAAACTTTATTAAAAAGTTAAACAATCTGTAAAAAAAACCAGAGGCAAATCGTAAAAAAAAAAAAGTTTTACCTAAAAATTAACCTAAAATTTCATCCTTTTCAATATGTACAGTTTATCGAGTATAAATATAACAGAAACCACTTGGATATCCTAGTGGTACACTAAAAGGGATTTTGGGAAATTCATCTCATAAAGAGTTAAAATAAACGGAATAGAGGAAAACTAATTCTCCGCGTGCGAAGCCGCGAGCGTCTAGTGTCAGATAAAAATCTCATATAAAAATTTGTAGAGGCACTACGCTCTAATAACTTCTTATTAAATAGAAACATACTTTAAACTTCTTAGCTTACTTACATGAAATTGACAAGTCTAAAGCTAGATTCAGACTAGATTACGATAGTATACCTACATCGTGGACGCGTAAAGTAGACACTAAATATCTAGGCGTTCACACTAGAGACACTCGGTCTGTACACTGAGTGTACGGTATACAGTTTCGTTGTGTAAACTAAGCTTTAAAGAATCATAATACTTAATATATGGAATTGAAGAATCTTGCATTCGACTCCCTTCTTCTTTTTCAACAAACCTATTCTCTTATTAATTCTCTTTATAGCCAAACTGACAGCAAAATCATTAACCTTGAAAACAGCGCCATCTCTCGTCAAATAACCGCAACCACATATAGCCCGGCGCGTTTTAAAATAACCGTCTCACCGCGAAATTAAATTGCTCGTATTATACCAATATGGAAACGCTCACGTTCTCGAATGATAAATTCGAGCATTTGTCGTTTTCACACTTAATTTATACAAAGCCTGGTGAACTGACGGCGAGGCTGGGTTCACACTTGTTGCTCACCTATAATATCCAGGCAGATTATCCTGGGTCGTGTACGCTGCTCGATGTGTTTCTTATTTCACGAAGTTTTAAGTTCTTAGCAACCTTCTCTAACGGTGCCTGGCTGCTTGGGCGAAATGTTTTTAGTCAAAATGTCTCATAGCTAAAAAAAAAAAGTTTTTTTTTTCATTTTGTAATGTTTTTTTTCCATTTTTAGGATAAAACCGACGTAAATAATCATTTATTTAATTCGCTTAAGTAAGGTTAGACTCGTGACTACAATAAATTGCAAAGAGCAATGATTAATTCGACCAAACGGCAGAGAACCTCTCACATTTATTTAGTGAAAATCTTTTATTTACTTAATTAAACTTATTTGCAAAAAATACAATAAATTACAAATGGTGCACTTCCATAATCTTACATAATCATTATTTTTCCAAATCTTTATTTCAAATAAAAAAAAAAAAAATCACTTTGACTTTGCGTCCATGATCCTACCACACCAAAAAACATAATTACACCCTTAATACGCAAAGTTTCATAAGAATAAGGATTTGGAATAACCTTCCTGCTTACATTTTCCATCTGCCATACAATATAGGGTTACTTAAACCACCCTTGGTGCTGTTCTGGTAAAGATCTGGTTAAGTCACAGGAAACCCTTGGGTTCGTGAAGTCCTATGGCTAGCAGTGGACATCTTCGGCTGAAAATACTAGCTCCACCACTTTTCATGAGGTCAACCTGGCAGGCAAACGCCTGTATTTGGCAATAAAGAAAAAAAACAACTGCAGCAAAAACCCTATACATTTAAGCATCAACAACGGCTCCACCATGCTCGCGCCCTTATGCAAACAATAATAAACTGGAGCTGTTAATCTTGCTTCGGCTGTGACCACTTTATTAGATACCGGGACACCCGTGTATAGAGAAATATACGCCTTCGGGGAAAAGTTGCAACGTGGAGCTAAAGTTCTAGATTATTCTGTAATTACAAACGTAAAAATAGTGGGTGCAGTTAGCAAACGGCAAATCGTTGTCACCAATAGAATGGGAATCGTGGTGGGAATTATTAATTGATGGGTTACAACGTCATCGTCGTTGTAATATTTCTCGGAGAGAACAGAAGTAGGAGCAAAATTTTATGGTTGATAAACCATACAGTACCTACAATATCGTCTTTCTTTTATAAATTATATTTTGCTTACAAAAATCTGACAACACCTGTGGGCAACACTTTACCTATTTCTAGCTAAACGGGTCTTGTGATATGACCATTATTAATTATCTCGACTACAAATATGTATGAATATCGCAAAAATTCAAACAATCTAACACTTTTCTTCTCGTGAACGTAATCATAGAATTTGACATTGTTGCCAAGTTTTACGCAAAAAAGGAGGAAGATGCACATCAGACTTCTGTCTTTAAACTGCGATATAAGTAAAATTTTACTGCTGGTAATCTTAAAAACAAAACATGATTTGTTAACTTATTTTTGGCAATGTATTTTTGAAAGTTTTAAACAACAAGCCAGTTCCATCCCACTAGCTCTGCCACGCTTAAACTTACCCCGTGTTATTTACGGCGGCACTCCGCCCGCTCTGCATAGTGACAGATCGCGCCGGCGCGCAACTTGCACGGCCAGGCCCAAACTCCTGGTTTGTGCAACGCAACGTCTATTTCATGTCGATGTTGATTTAGTTGTAATAAAGGAGTTCTGCGGGTGAACACCTGGGAATTGTATTTATGCATCACCTAGGAGACCTTCACTCAGCAGTAGGAGGTCATCATCATCATCATCATTATCAGCCCGTATTAGTCCACTGCTGGACAAAGGCCTCTCCCAATGCACGCCACTGCTCCCGATCTTCGGCTTCTCTCATCCAACTTACACCAGCCCGTCTGCGCATATCATCACTCATCTTGCCCCAGAGCGCCCTATATGACGTTTGCCGAGACGCAATAGAGGAGGGTAGGTCATAGGTTGATAGAAGAAGTAAAAGATCCAGGTGACCGGGATGGTTAAGGATACCCACTTTAAACCCAGCGATAAACCCTCTGCGTCTTTCGAGTAGGTGCTATGCTATTACGAGTGAGCGCATTCGGCTGTGGCATCTTGACGCAAGCGTTGGTAGACATCCAACAAGGTGGACAGACGACGTGGCTAAGGTTGAGAGAAACCGATGGATACAAACGGTGCAGGACGGTCCTTGAGGAGAACCTGAAGCCCTTTACACAATATCCATCTTGAAGGACAGCAGCGCCAGACCGTCAGGCCCGATGGTGCGGTACGCACTATCGTGCAAAATATTCATCATGCTAGACGTTTCTGATGTTGGGGTCGTTGGACAAACAAACGGTCGTGCAAGTCCATCGTGGTAATAATTATTATTATTGTCATCCAGCAAACCTAAGCACTATCATTTTGCGACGTGTATCTTGCACAGACAGATAACATGCATGGAAAGTGCATAGAGGGCTTTAGGGAAAGCCTATGTCCAGCCTTGGAAGTCTTTGAATACAGGAGGAATAAATAGTGTAGCTAAGAGTCTTCTTCGTCTTTTTGCAGTGCTTTGGGCTGCTGATTTACCATTCGTTCTCGTGAACCGTTTTAGTTCTTCTGCTCAGCAGAACAGTGAAATTTGCTTCCTACATTTTGTATTTCTCGGGAGATAGCGTAGTTGTGATAAATGAACGTAACATTCATTTTTACTACGCTTGTCGTCACACCTATCGATTTTGTGCTTTGAGCCACTTTAAGGGTGGGATAGTATCAGAAATTTATATTTTAAATACGTTATTGCTCAATTTCTTGATTTGAATTATCAATTTGTTAGGATTGTTAGATTCTGAATTGTATATTTGTTAGAAAAATCAATTCGAAATCGTTGCCAAAAACAATCGTCGAGTACATTCATGTTTTAAATAAAAGTTCATTCCAACGTATCAGAATTTAGCGAACGACAGCAAATTTAATATTTGCATCTATATCATTTTCATGTACTCACAACAGATCATAAATTGCACAATGCACTTTTTAACGCATGTTACCTAAGCTTCATAGTTGCACATTAAACCTCTGTATGCAATTTAATAAATGAGTAGGGGAGGGAATTTACGGGCAATTAGCTCAGGACGCGGCGCTAAAGGATCCTGTGACGTCATAGGCTTTACGCTCCACGATACATAACTCGCTATTAATGGCCGGGTGCTGCTTCTGTATTTTAATGCTGAGTTTATTTGCCATATAAATTTCATTGCCACACACACTTGAAACAAGACAGCAGGAAAATTGTATGTAAAAGCAGGTTAAAAACCGGTTAAGTTCGAGTCGGACTCGCGCAATGAGGGTTCCGTACATCCACAAGTTAGTTATCGTATTCCAATTTGAACTCGATTTCAAATCCCAACCCTCATTTGCCTTGACTGCGTAAAACAGCTGTTGGAATTACTAGCATTCTTTACTAGTACACGGACTTGCAAACTTGTGGTCGTCAACCTTGTGGAAGCTAGCGAACCTGGGTTCAAATCCCAAATAAGGGCAGATATTTGTGTGATGAGCGCGAATATTTTTTCCAGAGTCATGTAAGTTTTCTATGTAGGTATTTAAGTATATATTTCTGTATATAAGTATTTATATCGTTATTTAGTACCCTTAGTACAAGCCTAGAGCTTAGTTTGGGTCTAAACCCTGTTCAGACTTACTTGTCTTATATGGTAAACAACTTTCTAACCTCAAAATGAAACTTTTTTGGCTAAAACAGCTCTTTTATCGTAAATAAAGTAAACTGAGAAAACATTTTGAACATCACTTGGCCAATATAGTGTCCGTGATTGCTTTATTTTATTTCAAATAGCTTTTTCATACAAAAAAGTTGCATTTTGAGGTTAGAATGTTGTTTACTACTTAAGACAAGTAAGTCTGAACAGAGTGTAGGTCAATTGGTGTGACATTGTCCCCTGATGTTTTTTTTTATTAATATTATCTCAAAAGCCCGATTGTCATCAGATTCACGGTTATTTACTTCATGCTGTCGAAAAGTTAGCCAATATTGGAATACTGGCCCAGAGCATAAATTGGATAAAATTTACGCAGCACCGCCAGAGTTTTATTGTAAAAAAGAATTCAGTTCTTTTTGCGTCAGTGTCGAACGCATCGCAGAACACGACCATGTATCCACATCGGAACATCACACAGCAAACAGTTGGCAAAATAAAAAATACACTTGATCAACAAAGCTGCGGAAATGGAGAAAGAAATACAATAAAGAAAGTGATGTTAACCCTTACTCATTTATAAACTAGTAATTAAAACAATAATATTATCATCATCATCAACTTAGCCTCATCCCAGTCATCTGGAGTCTGAGCAGCACACTCAAAAAAATGAGAGCCAACAAAGAGAGATTTTCACTTAGTTGACAGAAAATGAATACAATAGTTAAGATATTAGTTATATCAACCAAAACTGATAGTAACAATAGCAATTTCTTTAGTGATCCAACTAACATCTTAGTTGATGTATCTAACGTCTTAGTTGGTGTATCTATCGTCTTGTTAGGCTCGTATGGGATCAAGACGCTTATGCACAACAATCAAAATTTTGTTACAAGCGATCAATTTTTTTTTTCAGTGCAGATTTTTTCCTTACACACATCCCTATTAGCCGTCATCTCAGCGTTCACTCCCTTCTTTCTCATCTCATTCTTCACACAATCCATCCATCTCTTTTTAGGTGTTTCTCTTGCTAAATCCTCCACATTAATACTCAAAACCCTTCTCGTAACCATAACTATTATTAAAATACCAATAATATTGGCAAAGGGTTATAGTTACGAGCCTTTTGTATGCTTTCTAAATATCATCAAAGCTAAGACCGCGCTTTTTAAGATTTTACATTACAATCTAGCATAGAGGCATTCCATCTTAGGGCCGTATTAATAAACTAAACTCAACTCTAATGCTCGTCTCGAGATGCGTCAAAAATGACAGTGTTCTATGGTTTGACGTTTACTTTGACGTATCTTTTGACCGGCATCTCGGCCAACATGAGTTTATTAATACGGCCCTTAGTCCTCAAGGTTGGCAACGCATTTGAAGTCTTAGGATTGCAGTTTTGAGATTGTAGTCTTGAGATTTCAAATGTCTATGGGTCTCAGATCCCACTTACCATCAGGTGGCCTGAGCGCTCGTCTGCCTTCTCCTTGCCATAAAAAAAATCACTTTGTAAAACTTAAATGCTATTTAAAACCTTTATTAAATGCACTTGATAACATATTTTAATCTTTGGTATTGTTAGGGTTTCCGTTCCCTGACATACCTAAGTCTACCTACATACCTAAGTTACTACATACCTAAGTTTCTTTGTAAAAAAAACATGAACATTTTTTTTCTGGATAAACTGATTATTTGATTGTATGTATCATGCATGATGTTAATAATAATTGGAATGAGACCATATTTTTTGACGTCAAGACCCTATCACGACCTTTTTCAAAATTAAATGACTGGAGTAAAACTATGGAGAAATAAATAAATAATCCATTATAATCCATTATACTCTGTGGATGAATATATGGAGCTAAAATTGTAAATTTATTTATTATTGTGTTGACAGTTATTAATCCTTGTATATTGACATCGGACGAGTGACCATTTATTTGATGTTTAATTGTTGTTGTTTTAATTAATTATTTTTGTATTCTTTGATTATTAGTATTTATGTTTTGACGATCTCAATGTAATTTCGTATTTTTTGACATGCAATGCAACTTATATTGTAATATTACATTGATTAATAAATAAACTAAACTAAACTAAACTAAAGCAGAGCGGAAAAAATCCCAGGCAAAAGCTAGTCAATTATATTCCGACAAGAAATCTTTGTGTCAAATGCTAAAACATGACAGATGACATCAATTTAGAAAGGTTATCCCCACAAGTAAAATCCCTGGTAAACCAATCACTTTAAGTACACCATTAAATATTCAGATTGAAATATCCAGTTATATCCGGTTACGCAACCTACAAGATAACCGAACGGAAATGCCTTAGTCGACAAACGATACATCCGAGTTGGAATAAGATATTGACACTACCCAAAATGCGTACGTATGTCCAAAACTTTTGAGGGATCTAGAATACACATTTAGAAATGGGCCCAAGTTAGGAGTTGTAATCTGTTTTGTAATATACAATCAAGGTCAAGTGTCAAATATGAAGTGAAATAATCGCACACACACACGCTCACACAAACGCACACGCACGAACGCACGCACGCACGCACGTTCGCATGCACACACGCACGCATGTTTAATTATTGGAAATATACTATTTTGCCAGAAGAGTGCAGCTTGGCTGGGCAGCATTTGGGAAATTACGTCATATCTTCACGTCGACACTGCCGCAGTGCCTGAAAAGCCGGGTGTGTAACCAATGCGCCCTACCAGTTTTAACCTACGGAGCCGAAACGTGGAACATGACAGTCAAGTTGGCACCGAATGCACGTCACTCAGCGTGCTATGGAAAGGTCTATGTTGGGGATCTCATTAAGGGATAAGATCCGGAACGAGGTCATACGACATAAGACTAAGGTGACTGATATTGTCCAAAAATGTAGCAAGCTGAAATGGCAGTGGGCTGGCCATGACTGTCACAGAACTGACCAGAGGTGGAGAAGGAAGGTTCTCGAATGGAGACCACGCTTAGGCAAACGTAGTGTAGGACGCCCCCCGGCTAGATGGACCGATGACCTGAAGAAGGCAGCTGGCAGTGACTGGGATGCAAAGGGCGGGAGATCGCGCGCTGTGGCGCTCCTTGGGGGAGGCCTATGTCCAGCAGTGGACTGCAACAGCCTGATACGATGATGACTATTTTGTATTTGTACTATTAATAATATACGTCTATGTCTAAAAACTTCAGTAGCTATAAATCTCTAGATAAAAATCGATTTATGCCGTGTTGTTACCGTGCCACTCCATATCTTCCCGTGGAAGTCGTATGAGGCGACTAAGGGAATAAAAGCTTGTAGTGTTCTTAGGCGATGGGCTTGCAACCTGTCACTAATATTGTATACTGGCAAACATCTTGCCTGTTCGTGCAAAATGAAGTTACATAATCAACAACAAGTTTTTAGAGTTGTTAGTAATCCTGTAGCTCGGCTTATCCCACTCTCGGAATAAACGCGTGAATGTATGTACTCGTAGAGAACGCAATCCGAATTGACCCCATAAAAATGAAAGTAAAAAAAAAATATGAGTTCTTCCTCCATAATTTATGGACGAATTAGCATGACGTATTAATATTTTTTAACTACTGTGACTAGTTGATATTCGGAGTTCCCTTAACATTCGGTACTGTTCCCGATCATTTTCTATATCGCTACTTTTTTAAGTATTTTAGCTAAACACTGAATAGAAATAATAATACAGCAATGCAGAAAACAACTGCATGAAAGTATAGACGTGTCTTTTTCGTATTTAAGCCCAGTTTTTAGCTATTCAAAAGCATACCTACTTACTTACTTAGAATTTTGTAATGTAACAATAATATTTGGATGATGGTATATTTTAGTATAATATTAAACGATCTTTACTTTAGATGTATTTAATGGGTGCCCTGCGACTGACCTAAAATGTTATGTGCTAAAAAATTTTGGTCGAAAATGTATCCTATAATATTGAATGGCATACTTCTTATTTAGCATAAAGATTTTTTTCCATACATATTTTTTGCTCTTAAGCACTTTTGGTCTAAAATTGTTTTGTTTAAAATTTTAATTACTAAAAGGCTAAATCCATAATATTGTTTGGTCCCAGTATAAAACACCTAGGTCTCAACTAATCTATAGGTTAGGTTAGGTTAGAATTGTGTCAAGGCGCGAAGCGTCACAACTACGCGGAATAGGAGCTCCGAAGCGGAGTTCCGTTGACTTCGCCTCACTGTCAACGTTATACCAAAAAAATATTTAATTATTCGACAAAAAAAAGTTATTCCAAGCAATTTTTCAGGCAAACAATATTATGCAAAACAATTTCGATCAAACAATTTTCGATATTTAAATCATTAGACGAAACGTTGGTATTCAAAAAAATATGATGCGAAACAAAAATAACCAAAAAATTTTAGATCAACCGATTAGACCGGTATTTAATGCATATTAGGATCATTATTCGAGCGTTTCAACCGCCTCACTTTTGTGGACATATTTTTGAAGAATATTATACATTATTATTATTATAATATTAGACAGAAAAGAAACCCTCAGTGAAACTTTGGCAGATCTAAATTCCGTCGTCAATAATACAAAAACAACATCCAAAATGCATTTCCGCAGTTGTTTAGAAGATCAAATGCGGACCGTCTGCAGCAACATTTATATTGCTGATACGATTGACAATTGACTGGTTGAATAGTTTCTAATAAGTAAATACCTGAAAATGCTTTTACCTTCATGATAAAATTAGGTTCATACCTACTATTTTGGACTCCGTCTAGACTTTATCGCTTACTTTTTATTTTGATCACTGTGATAAGTTTTCCGGTCTGTAACAGTGACACGTTCTATTTTCAAAAACTAAAGTACGAGCGTACTATTTATTTATGAATCAAAAACGATACGGTACAATTTTTTATTCGTTGTTGAACATTATAATGACATACCTGAATAGTGTTAAAATAAAACTTATTATCTGTACAGGTGCGCTGGTTTATATCTTGGAGTATTGAAGGAGTCTGCTTACCATTTTGCAACTTAGGGAACTATCAGACAGAGAGCGGTCACGCGGTCAAGCGTTCAAGCGGTCAGTAATAACGTAATATAACACAAAGACCGCAAGAACGCAAAACTGATAGATTGACCGCGTGACCGCTCTCTGTCTGATAGGTCCCTTACACATCAATGAAAGGATAAAAAAAAAAACTGTCCCGCATTTACGCCTACAGCATCAAAACTCTGTGGCGCGTCTAAGTTGCTTAATTTTTTCGGATTTGCTACAATTTGTATGTTCCGTCAAAAATTCTTAGGTCAAGTAATATTTAGTTATTCTGTCTGCTAGATAGTTGTACCTACGCATCTCAATAGACATTGTGATCAGACACGTTAGTTAATGTTTTATAAGCAACACCTAACCTACATACGATTCTTCAACTTCTTTCCCAAACAGGAAAGACCTTCTTATTATAAAGTAGTTTCAAACAATAAGCACTTTAAGCATCAAAATCAACTTAACTTAAATAAGTAGTCTTATTTCTGTGCATGCAAAAATCTTCTGCAAGAAATAAGGCACTTAACTTGTGCTTATTGTTGAAATTTTAATAAATAATAAAATTATGAAACAAAAAATTAATAAAATGATGCTTCAACTTATTACATATTATGCCTATGCACGGTGCAATATAAAGAACTAACTACTTACTAAAAGTGAAAAAGTCAAAAATTTATTCAATAACTTAAAACTATATAACAAAATAGCTGTGCCGATGCCTCTTTTTAAGTATACTTGATACATGTGTTAAGACATACCGCTTTTCCGTAAAAGTATATTTTGTGGTAAAAATAAAAGAAACAAAATTAAAGTAGTATGTAAAAAACGAGCTATAACAATTAACATTTAAACAAATGTGATAAACGTCGGACCATTCCTGCTTATAATCGTGAGTTAACCAGTTTTTAGGGTTCCGTAACCCAAGGGTGCCAAAGGAACCATATTACTAAGCCTCCACTGTCCATCCGTCCGTTCGTCTATCTGTGTCCTGAACCGTTGAATTTTTCACACAAGTGTGTATTTTATTACCTATATAAAAATAAAAAAAATTAAAGGAAGCAGAGAGGCTATTGTCTAACGCACTCGCAATCTCAATCGTTTTCATTTTGAAAATCGAAGGCTTGTCTGCATACAAAATGAAAACAATTGTTCCGCTTTGAAGTCAATTGCCATTGCGAGTGCGTTAGGCAATAGGCCAGCAGATACATGAATAGGACCTACTGAACCGTTCTTGTTCAATATTTTGTAATATAATTTAAAATAGGCTGCTAAGAGCAAAATACAGTATTTCATTCATCCAATCATCCCAATTTCAATGTTATAATGCGCACCACGTAACATGAACCTGCGCGTATGTCGAATTTTGGGTGTCACAGGTAGGCAGTAAGCTGCGCGGTGTGAGGGGAGCGCGCGTTACCATAGCGACCGCATTAACCGCCATATTGGTTCATGTTGCGTGGTGCGGATTATATCTTGTGACTTGTACCACTCGTTAAGGGCCTTTGGGACGTTGCTACATTACGGTTCCGTCTTGCTCGGTGAAAATTTTAAGTGCCACGCTGACGTTGTTAGACTTACAATTTAATTCGTCGTTTGTGACGTCCCGAACTAGGGCAGATCCCTTTCCATAATTGAGCGTGTGCGGTAATTACAGATGAAAGTCTAATTTTGATGGAGATACGGGTAGATGGGTAATTGTGGGGTATTATATTTTATTTATAAAAGGGAGCGTTGTTAAGATCGTGTGAAGGGTAGTTTTGGGGCCTTTATGTAATGTTATACATATATTATAAATGTATTAAAACTTTTTGACGACGCAGTTATTAGATTAGTTGGTAGTGACCATGTTTACGAAGCTTGCGTTTCTGGGTTTGATTCCCGGTCAGGGCAAATATTTGTCTGATGAACGCGAGACTTAAGTATTTATAACAAGCCTAAAGCTTGAGTGAGATTATCCCTCGAATTTTTTTTAAACCTCGTTTTTTCTTGGTAAATTTGGTGGTCAATAAATAGGCAAGGCTATTTAATTTCAACTGCTTTGCAACAAAAATAAGATTTATTTTCCTATGTTCATAAACTGAAAATGACATTATCGAACAAACGTAATTGAACTTTCAAATTCAAATTCAAGTATATTTATTGCATGGTCATGAGTTATACAGGTCTTATAGCGTTTGTGTTACAGTCCATCATGTCCTGCCTCAGAGAGGCGTACAATATTTCAGCTTAATACTAAATATTAATTAATTAATTTAGTATTTAACACATAATTATGTTAGTATGAGATTAAACGTTGCCGTATCAGAAAAAATAAATGGAGTTACATAACAGGTTTCAACAATACTATTATACTATACCGATAAGAATTCAGACACGCTATAAATACATGTAATA
This sequence comes from Acleris literana, assembly GCA_946894065.1. Classification (NCBI taxonomy): domain Eukaryota; kingdom Metazoa; phylum Arthropoda; class Insecta; order Lepidoptera; family Tortricidae; genus Acleris; species Acleris literana. The sequence continues at coordinate 3,419,384 of OX335677.1, forward strand.
ACTAACCAATTAAAAAGCTTCCTTTTAAAATTAGCAGGTGGTAGCTTTTTTAAGTCTACTGGAAGTTTATTATATATTTTGGTACTCATGCATACGACACTCTTTGAGAAAAACGCAGATTGTGATTTCGGACATACAACATCATACCCATATTTGGATTGCAATCTTGGCCTTATTCTTTCTTTCTTGATTTTATTTCCTTGATGGTAAATTCAAAGTCCCACTCACAAAAAACTTCCCTGTTTGCAGTATGGCGGGCCTTACGAGGTACACTGAAAAAATAATTGGTCGCTTGTAACAAGATTGTGATTGTTGTGAATAAGCGTCTTGGTCCCATACGAGCCTAACAAGACGATAGATACTTCAACTAAGACGTTAGAGACATCAACTATGATGTTAGTTGATTCACTAAAGAAATTGCTGTCTTTAACTATCAGCTTTGGTTGATATAACTAATAACTTAACTATTGTAATAATTTTTTGTCAACTAAGTGAAAATCTCTCTTTGTTGGCTCTCATTTTTTTGAGTGTAGTAGCTACTAGGCAGTTAAGAAGTCAACTTTACTCTAACATTGCACCAAAATGAAGTTTCTGAAAATTGATAATGATTATGTACTACAGACGACCTTATTAGAGGGCCCTGCCAAGATGCATTGCACTAACCAGCGTTTTTATTCGTTTAGTTTTTAAAACAATCGCGTCACTGGTAGATCACGTAACTTTTCGCATCACGTCATCTACCAGTGACGCGATTGCCGATTGGTTTCAAAACGAATCAAATAGAAACTTACAAACTTATTCATGAAATTATTACAAATATATGTATTGCTTGCATGCTAAATATATATTTTTTTACTTATTAAGCCTTCTGTAACACGAATACATTTCGCATCTTAATTTATATTTCTTATCCTATATTTAATCTAAGTTCATTTAATCTTAACATTATATTCCAATTTTTAAACATGCATTATGTAATAATTATGTAGGTAATATGTTATGTTTTTCTTAAGGTTACAGATCATCCCATTGTTGGGCAAAGGCCTCCCCCATCTTTCTCCATATCCTGCGCTCGGCGGTTAGTCTAGTCCAAGTGCTCGACCATTTGTGGAGCTCGTCTCTCCATCGAGTCCGTGGCCTGCCGATCGGTCTCGTGATGTATCCCGGACACCACACAGTTGTTTCCTGAGTCCATCGATTATCTGCTAGTCTCATGACGTGGCCGGCCCATTCCCATTTGTTTTTTTTTTTGCTTGTCATACGACGTCTAAGATTCCGGTTTTCAGTCTTAGATCTTTGTTGGAAATTTTATCTCTAACTCTGCTTCCGGTTATACTTCTTTCCATCTTTCGCTGTGTGATTTTAGGCAATTTTGTGAGGTTTGATGTTATTGAACAGGTTTGTGCACCATACGTAAGTATTAGTAGAATGCAGCTGTTAAAAGCTATCTTTTTAGTATGTATGAATAGTTTTTTATTTTTAAACATGAATTTAAGGGACCAGAATCTTTTCCATGCGCTTAATATTCTACGATTTATTTCCTCGCTTTGGCAGTCGTCAAAAGAGAATAATTTGCCAAAGTAGATGGTACTGTTGGACTCTTTCTACTGTTACCCCTTCTATTTGTAGATCGTATGATTCCGTGATATTAGACATAGTTTTTTTTTTGCTAATATTGATCTCTAGGCCAACTCTAGTACAAGCTTCATTTAGTACCGACACTAAGCTCTGCATTCGATGTGGACATGTCTCAAATAGTATAATGTCGTCTGCAAATAGGAGATTAGCCAGTTGTCGCCCGTTAAACTTATTCCATAGTTTTCCCAAGAAACTTCACGTAGTGCATGCTCTAATATACAATTAAATAATTTGGGTGAGATTGGGTCCCCTTGTTTTACTCCTCTTCCAATTTTATATGGACGTCCTATTGTTTCTAATTTGATACATGCAAAGCTGTTCTCGTATATATTTGCAATTATTAAATAACTAAGTACATGTATTTCGGTGTATTCTCGCAAATAAATTTCTTGTTTTCGATTTGTAAAGATAACGTTCATTTCCGTTGGCTAGTAATAGAGAAAACCGATGGAATTTCCCCAAACACTTTTTTCTGAAATAAAAACTGTCGAAGACATTCAGTCATCGGACTGAGAGCACCGGAAATGTGGTGGGAAAAAAAATAGCGTGTACCGGGGAATCAAATAGTGAATCAGTTTCTATAAATAAAGCAAATTGTCCGTTTACTTTAACAATTTTATGATGTAACGTTATTTATTGACACAAAACGTCACGATTTTACAATAAACATCGAAAACATTACATTCTATGGTGAATCTACTAATTATGATTAAAATTACTGTGCTTTAAATAATATATCGTCGGTTAAATTTGCAAACCTCGTAAGTCCATTTTTTGCGAAAATGTTTTTTTATTGAATCGTGTAGCCAATCACCAAACGCATCGATCTATATATTGCATTCAAACGTCAAACAAACCGTTATTTAAAAAATCTACAAATCTACAAATAGAAAAACTTGTAACTCCCCTCCAGGTATGGAGTAATTAGTGTTGATAATAATATTATGCTTTGACAGCATGGACTTACGAGTTTTGCTTTACATTTCATTTCGGAGATACGTGGTTTTCTGTGTTGAAGCGAATTTACAGCAGGGATATTTCATAGTTTTAGAAACATTTTAGGTATTTTGAGCTAAAAATTTTTTACCTATATGAATACATAACATTAATAAGCTTCCCTGCAACTACATGCTGTAATTTTGTTTTTTGTGTCCCCTGTAAACTTGAGCCAAATGGACTTACGAGGGTTGCGCATTTAACCGATGATATTTTCTTTGATCGATAAGTTTAGTATTTATTTATTGGGTTGTGACCGTAACAATATAAATTATTGTGCTTAATGTAAAAACCAGACACATTAATTAGATTTTTTGACAGTTTTTTACGTCTAATCTGCAAATAATACATTTGTGTTTACTAGTAAGAGCGTTTCAAAACGCTCTTAGCGTTTCGAAAATTTAGAGCAAATAAACTCAAAAAATAAGAAGACATTTAATTAAATGCTGTGAAACAAAGGGCTAGAGAAGTTTCATAATAATAATAAAAAAACATGACACTACTCGGAGAAAGAATTTTTGTATTGCGGCCACAAAACAACGATACAATTTAATTAAACAAGCCAACAATGATTATTACTGTTGCCTCAGGACAACAAAGATGTCGACCAAATGAATCGCGTGTTAAAAATCGTTACTACTTTAGAAAAAACTCGTATCTGATATTTCGAAATCTGAGTTTGAACCAAATTTTTTTCACGTTTAAGTTTAAAATCGTACCTACGTCACGAAATGTGAGATAGTACGAGGGTTTAATCAAAGTAATGACGAAATAATACTTCACCTATTTTGATGACTGACTTTAATACATACATATAAACTTCCATCCCGCAATTTAACTCATTGGGAGGTAATTTTCATAAAATACCTTTTTATTCCTGGTCTTAGTTACAAAATAAACCTATTCTCCTAATTTTACGTTTCTACCTTTACTAGTTTTGGTTCTGTGTTGATAAGTCTGTGTATTGTTTTAGAATAAATCACAAGGCATTAGCATTTAAAGCTGTTTATAAGCTGTATTTAAGTTCAGTCGTATACTAAAAGCTGTATACTTTGGCTGTATAGATGCCGTATAAGCGCTTATACAGCCCTTATATGAGGAAAGAGGCCCCAAATAATACAGCTTTTAGCGTTATTAGAGCTGTATAGTAGCTGTAAAAGCAATAGATGAGCTGTGTAATAGCTGTATTAGAGCTGTTATTAGATGAACAAGTGAACTATAACACCACAGATAGTCTCTTATAAGTATCTTTTAAGAATAACAGTTTTAAATAAGGTTTTGAAGAGAATAACAAAAGAATAAAAATAATTTGAGCATCGCTTTTACTTATTAATGGCGACATTAACCAGAACTCAAAGGCTTTAATCATTTGGACAGCGGATGGTATAACGTATTAAGCTTCTCTTGAAACTCTTATTCGTCTCTTAGAGAACTCTAAGTTCTAAATTGGCTGGTATATTGATGTTGCCGACACTTACGTGCTACTTGGGTTGTTCTCTAAAGAATAAAGACTACTTGCCTATGTAACTATTCCATCAGATACGAGGTTGAAAGTAAAGGGGCGATATGGAGCTGATATTAATAGTAGGGGATCCGAATAATAGGAGACGACCTTCACCTAGCTGTTTATTCGATAAAAAGTATTTTATATTAAATTTAATATGCTAAGTAATATATTTATAATAGGTTGACTGGAAAATTTCAGTTCAGTCCTTATAAGAGTAAAAAAGAACTGAAAACGAACTTTTTTTTTAAATTGCCATTTCTTGTTTAATATACCAATTACATACTAATTGAAAGAATGAAGCCTATACAATATGCAAACGTTAGGTTGACTATTTTTTCCCATCTTAACTATTGGGTAGGTAGGTAAGTCGGTACTAATCATTTGGACTAAACCTAACGTTTGCATATTCTATAGGCTACATGCTTTCGATTAATATGTAATTGGTATATTAAACAAGAAAATTAGTATGAGTAACGTAGTGGAACCAGTAATCGACAAGGACCAATGATCGACACAGATTCTTATTTTGCAGAAGATAAGGGTTACTCATTTGTTTTGTAACACTCAATTTATGACCGTATGATCTTTGAATTAAGAGTTAAGTGTCGATCATTGGTGCACGTCAGCTTAAAGTGTCGAACACTGGTGGCATTACCAATCTGCCATCTTATTCTAAAGATTTCTCGCTTTAATATAGTTTAGAATTTTATAACAGACGTTTCTGTTAAATTAAAAAAAAAAACTTTTAAAATACAAGCTATTTCTATTAATATTTTCAACGAAGAAAGCCACTTCCCTGAAATTTACACACTTAAGTAGAAATTATGAAACTAATAAAACAGACTCCGTCGCCATGTTTGTAGTATTGGGATTCCAGTCCATTAGGAAGTTATTTCTCCGTGGCCGCCGTGTGTCAACCATTTTCTTTGTGCAAGCTGACACCGGAGCTCTTGGTTACCTGTAAAGCTGTGTGCTTAAAGCTCTGAAAGTAAAGTAAAATGCCAGATTCTGGCTTGAAATAATTAAAACAAATGAGCGAGGTGAGGAATCCCCTTTTAAAAGTAGAATTTTATTAATAGGTACCTTTTGGTATTCTCGCTCTTTGCTTGGACTCTTTGTGACCCATAATTTCCGGAAATCAAATTTATTGGTAGCAGAATTATCTTGCTTTTTCACAGTCGTGTTTTTTCACATCGACTTGTTTTTTCCTGTCACATTTTTTCCCATTCCAGAAATGAATTTGATAGTGTCGACGGAGCTCCTATTCCTCCGCGGTTTGGCCCTTCGGGCCTGCTGCAAGACTAATATAACCTAAGCTTACCTACCTATTTAGTGTAGTGCGTTGTTTAGTTATACTAATTATAAGTGGACGTTTGCAATTGGGAGAAATACGGATAGGAAGATATGCAGTTTGAAAAAAATAAGATCGGGAATAAATGGGAATGAAAATTCAGCAACCAATAAAATTTGATTTTGCGGAAATTATGAGCAAAGCTCTTGGGAATCTTCAAACCGAAAGCACTGGCAAAAGGGGATTCTTTTTTGTCTCAAAACCAGGGCATATCCGTTCTATATTTTAGTAGTGTTTAGGACCTTGTGCAGGGTTCTTCCAGATTCCTTCCACCATCTTATCCTTTAACTAACCGCCAAGCAGTAGTGTTCGCATTGTTTTGTTCTAATGTGATAATATTACGGTGAAATAACTAGCATAGATGCATTCCATCTTAGTCCTCAGGATTGGCAACGCATTTACAGTCTTAGGATTGCAGTCTTAAGATTTTGGTCTTGAGAATGAAAATGTCCATGGGTCCAAGATCCCACTTACAACCAGGTGGCCTATGCGTTCTTTTACTTTGTCCATGGCATAAAAAAGTTGAGAAGGTGAAATAATGGTTAATGCGGTTAATAATTTTTGATGCCAGTTATTTTCAAAACCTTGGTAATTGACGCTCTAAACGCCTTCCAGAAGCAAACATGGTTGTGTTCCAAAATGGTGGATCCTAGTTAGGTACTTAGTACTACATGTACATTTTCAAAACTACTCGTGAACGGTACCTATGTGTTCAGGTTTGAAATTTCTATCTCTATTCATATTTACTTCACAAAATAAAGATCACGACCAAAAACAAATGAATTCTCCCCCGCAAGCGTGAACACAGCTTATATAGAAATATCCAAGTGCACTTTGCGATCATGTACCTTTTACGCTGACCTCATAATGCAGTTAAGTATCGTCCGCACACTTGTTTTAAAAGCATTCGCTGTAATAATAGTATGTTGTGTTACTTTATGTTGGTTATCTTCCTGTAAATGGAAAAATTCTATGGTCAATATTAAAATGGTATAAACCTGACATTCTGCAAGGTTTAATTGTATGCAACGTTTTATTTTGCTGTGTTTTAAGGACACATATGATAAAGTCTGCGGTGTTCCGCGATCAGCGAGCTTAGTATGGCTGCACCGATATCGCGAGTCAAATGTGAATAGAGCATTTGTCACTCTCGTACTTATTTACGTGTCAGAAGGTGACGGACATATTAGGGCTTGATAACGGAGACGTGGCGTGCGGCATCGCGTCGCGCGGCGCGTCGGGCGTTTTTTCCGATTACAGAGAGGCGGCGCGTGCAGCGGAACGCGTCATTACACGCGCAAACACAAACATATGGCAATGTACGGTGTTGTTTATGAAGATGCGGGGCGCGATGCGGCGCGTGGTGCGGGGCGCAGACAGTAGCGGTGTCCGCCGCTGCATCCGCAGCGGACTCTCGGGTGTGTAGCGGAGCGTGCAGTGGAAAACAAGACTGTCAGAAGGTTCCGCCGCGGGCCCCGCTGCGGGCGCAGGCGGGAACCGCCGTTGTTGATGGGTGCGACGCTGCGTGCAACGCGGCGATGCCATCCGCAGGCTCTGCTGCAAGTAACGCTGTATTTGAAGCAAATGCGTGTAAAACCGCTTCTCCGTAAACGCTACAACGCCGTATGTTTGAATTTAATGCAAACCGCGCCGCCTAACGCTACGCGCGAAGCCCCGCGTCTCCGTAAACACATAATACTTGTACAAAATGTGGTTACTGAAGTTTTTATAGATGTAGGTGACTCTTTAGCTCTACCTACCCTGGGATTACAGGCGTGAAGGTATGTAGGTAAGGTGACGGATGCCTTATCCACACTGTCACGCGATAAACGCAGCCATATTAGGGCCCCTGCATCTCAATAACCATAACGCCACAATAAAACTGCAATTATTGATTATCATACTCTTTTCATTCCAATTATACGAAGCCGTTAGTTTTAACAACTAAAAATAACATTCAGCTAAATCGGAACCTATTAATCCACCATTTAGTAATGAATGCGGTAGTTCAGTTTCAGCCACGCCATCTCCAATTACCCTTTAAAAGTTCACCACAAAAGCCTTAATGATATTTCCGTTCCGTATTAAAAAGAAAAAAACGATAAAACTTTCAAACCGTTCGTAAAACGGACGGTAAAGGCATAATGCTTTAACGTGGGTTATTTATTTAAAAACACTTATTTAGAGGCGGTTTTAGCACTCGTATAACGCAAACGGTTATTACTGTTAAACGACTAAACGGGCTTATGCTCATTTCTTACCAGTTTTAAAAATGAGAAAGTGTTTGTTTGTTTGTTCCGTAACGGTTCAACGCCTCAACCAATTGACGTGAAATCTGGTACAGAGATATTTTATAGCCTAGAGACGGCCATAGACATTTAAATAATAATAAACCATATATATAAAATACATAAAGAGTTGAACAAAGGCTTGTAGTAGTGTTAGGCGATGGGCTTGTAATCTGTCACTAATAAGCTGGTAAACATCTTAGCGGATTGTGCAAAATGTGGTTGCGGAAGTTTGATCATTTTTTTAGAGTTGTAAGTAATTCTGTTACTCTGCCTACCCCACTCTCGGAACGAAGGCGTGAGTTTATGTATGTATGCAAATATATAAAACTTGTTTGGTTTAGAGAGAGAATTTTGTAACACTCCCGCACAAAAACCAAAAACAATCATACATTAAAACCTTCCGTGAATTTTTTTCTAACTGATGGTGAAAACGGAATTAAAATTCGTTGCGTGGTTTAGGAGGAGTTAATTCTGTGTGTATGTAGAGATGCGGAAAGTGACTGTTTAATACTATGAATACATAATACGGTAAGTAAAAACACATCTTAGAACCAATTTGGAGTGTTTGGACAACCCTACTTACAACAATAAAAATTATTGAAATATCTTTATACTGAAAGGGCCGACATAGGCGGCCTGCTTAGAGCAGTCAGGACCGACTGCTCCGTGGTCGCTATTGGTTAATCTGCAGTTTCAATACGATCATAGAGAATTTAAATAGCAAATTGACCAATAGCGACCACGGAGCTGGCGGTCCTGACTGCTCTAAGCAGTCCGTCTATGGCCGCCATAAGTAGTCGTAGTACCAGCGCAGAGGAGACTTCTGTAATGCGCCGTGCACACGCTTGGCAAACAATGGCAAACAGCGAACACCAAACAGCCAACATATAGATGGGTGTTTGCCTGTTTGTGTTTGTGTTTGTGTTCGCCAGTGATCGGCGTTGGTGTCGATTTTTTCCACAAATCAAAGGAACGTGTTTGCCAATCCGGAATGTACTACCATGCTCGCCAAGCATGCGGATGCGAGTTTGTGTTGGCTGTTTGTAATAGGTGTTCAGCACGTGTTCGGTGTTTGTGACAAACAGCCAGCATGTGGAGCCCGCATAAGAAAGAATCGCCACCGCAAGAAACTCAACATTTAGTATTTTACTGATTGCCAAAAGTACAAATTTTAAAATAAGGAATTTATCCTCGACGTGGCATCCAGTGGGCCTAATATGGTTGCGTTTACCTCGTGACAAAATTTAGATCAAGCATCCGTCACTCTCGTTATGTACGTGTCAAAAAGTGAAAGCTGTTTTATCCACATTTTTGTCACGCGATAAAAACGAGGCCATATTAGGCCCCCAGTGATCCAAAAGTATAAACCGGATTGCGGCTGTTTCTGCAGAGTCAGTAATGTGACATTAAAGACACAAAAATCTAGTTCTCTGCGTATCAAAGCAAGTCACGTAAAACCGCCGAACTTTAATTTTAGTCACGAATAGGCAATTTAAACCAAGAAAGGAAAAGAAAAATACGACAAATTTTTTTTTTAAAGCGTTAAGTAACAAAATTGTTTCTGCAATCTACACTACTACTACTACGCTACGCTTACTACTATACTACTATATATTACTTTATCAAAGCCAAAAACATTCAAACTTTATATCCTAAGTTCGAACATAATAATTATGACTCCCCAGATTTGACCCTGTAGCGTCAAGAATCCAAGGCTACAAAATAATAGGCCGCGACTATTAAATTCCCACGAGAAAAGGATGTAGGACAAAAGTAATGGAGTTCCGTTGTACTAAACCCTTAAGGAGTTTTGGGAAATTTTGCCCCCGTGGCGACGACGTATAAAACAATTAGAAGGGGAGCCAGTGCGGTATTTAATTATTCATTTCTATTCGATGATACAAGACTGGCTTTTAATTAGAACACTAAGTAAATAATTGTTGCAACAATTTGTTATTTAGGAAGTTAAATTGTGGGACTGGAAAGTTAACCTAGGCTAGGGTAAGGGTTCACTGATGTTTGACCAAAAAATTATTGACAAATGTTCATTTGACAAACAACGTTTCACCAAATGATCATTTGGCAAACGAGACATTTGACAAAAGTATCATCTTACAAAAACTCACTTAGCAATTGATCAATTAGCAAACACTACACATGGTAAATGTGTTAAATAATAAAATGTCAATTGACCTTTTTCCATTTCACCAAATAATATGTTTCGCAAATTAAGCATTTGTCCAAATGTCAACTAAAGGACCCATATTTGGTTATGTAACATTTTGCATTCAACATTAGTTTCCCTATTTCTGGGCAGAAAAAAAAACAACCTCGAAGGCCAAGGCGGGAGCTTTGCTCCCGCCTTGGCCTTCTAACCTAACCTATCCTTATCGGTTCTGCCCTGATTCGTCTTTGTGCAAATAATACATTGTACCAAACGTTTTTAGACCAATAGTAGTTTTGTCTGATAACTCAGTTGTTTAATGTTCAGTTTATCAATTAATCATTTATAAAATGTAAATTTAACTGTTGATCATTTGGAAAAGTAAATCATTTGTAAAATGACTATTAGTAAAATGATCAAGTGACGAAACATTTTTTTGTAAAACGTTGTTTGTCAAGTGTCATTTTGTCAAATGACTTTTGGTCAAACGGCAGGACACCTAGGGTAAGGGTAGGGTAAGGCAGTAGGTTTAGTATTTGTTAATTTCTTTGCTGTTATTTGTTGTGGCTAATTGTACTAAAATATTTTATTTTTTTGTGACTAACTTCTATTGTGCTATTACTTAATACACGTCTACCTCCAGCAAAACCATTTTTTAACAACGTCATCATATCAGAGAATATCCAACAAATCAATTTTGCTTAAGCTTTAAAAAATGACCTTCAAATACTAACTGGCGTTGAAAAATTAGGTACCTAAACCTACATTTTCACCGCCAATTTATTTAAGATATTTTTATGCAACCAGCTCCTGTACTAGCAACTATTGAGAAGTTTTCGAACTACCGATTCTTAGGTAAAAAGACGTGAAAGGACGGTTCCCAACAGGGCTGTAAGGGGCCTTGTTGCGTCAATTTGTGTTTTATACCATTATAAATGTTTTACTTCTTTCAAACTTTTACGTAATCTTATATACACCGCTTAGAATAAAAGTTGTCAAAGTACGCTGGATCCTTGCTAGTTTTCTTTCAAGTTAATAAAAGTTGTATTAAAGTAGATTTTTAAATACAGTCGTATTTTGAGTTACTACAGTTTTGATCTAGCAGTGCGCTATCTCTTTGATGTTATTACACGGTTGTTTAAACGTCTACAATAGCAAGGTATTTAGTTAAATTTACTCTCCACATTAAAATGAGAATTCCTTCAGCCTTTTATGCAGAGCACTAGTAAACAAAGAGGACGGCTTGTTATGTAGTTCTACTAGTTATTTGTCCTTTTGTTTCTGTGCAACGAAGTCATAACGAAGCAACGCAGCCAGGTGAATACAAAAGTTATCTTTTACAAGATCTGTTTCGATGTAATTGTGTTTATAGGAAACTTTAATTAGTTTTTCTCCTATTTTCTAGCTTTTCAAGATTTTATGTTAATAAGAATGAAGTATTAAGTAGTGACGGGTGGCTTGTAAGTTACAAAAGAGAAACTTTCACTTAAATTTCTTAAATATTCTGAAAGTTTCAAAAGTGAAACTAATACCTAAAAGGGGCTTGGGTAAAAGTGTTGTCATATTTGAAAAGTCATACATTTTCAAGGTGCGCGGCCATTCGTAAAAGTGGTAAATTGTGGTAGAGTTATTCAAAATAAACATATTTTGTTATGTAATGTAATACTCTTAAGTGCATCGGAGCCGAGATATTTAAATATTCATACTTAGGCGTACTTTTAGTACCAAAACCTGAATAATTAAACTTTAATATATCCGCTCCGATATTATTTAACGCCATAAATAATATATGTCTATGTGTATTTAAAGGTCCTCTAAACAACTATGTAAACATCATCCGTGGCCGCTGCAAAAAAAAATGACAATATTCTTCAAACAAATTTACCCAATATAATTTATTTATGCCCTTTCATGCAATATTCTGAAAGTTACCAAAGTGAAATCGTTTAATTTCTGAAAATTACTATAATTTTGATATGTAACGTAAGTAACGGAAACTTTTCGTGAAACTTACTTGTGTCAGAATCATCTCCATCTAATTATGTAACTTTCAGAAGCTGTAATTTTCGCAGTTACGGAAAGTTTTGCAATGTTTCAGAAATCACCCATCACTAGTCTCAAGGCATTTCCATGTCCCTTTTGGATCCAAATGTATTATAGATTACTAGCGACCCGCCCTCGCTTCGCTTCGTTTTATGAGTTTTCTGTAAAATTCGTACATAATCTAGACTTTTGCGACGCGCTGGCCTAGTTGGTAGTGACCCTGCCTACGAAGCTAGCGGTCCTGGGTTCAAATCCCGGTAAGGGCAGATATTTGTGTGATGAGCCCGAGTATTTGTTCCTGAGTCTTGGATGTTTTCTATGTATTTAAGTATATATTTCTCTATATAAGTATTTATATCGTTGTCTAGTACCCATAGTACAAGCCTGGAGCTTAGTTTGGGACTAGGTCAATTTGTGTGAGATCGTCCCTTGATATTTATTTATTTATTTATTACATACATAATTTCACGCCTTCGTTCCCAGAGTGGGGTAGGCAGAGCTACAGAATTACAAACATCTCTAAAAACTTGTTGATAATTCTATAACCACAATTTGCGCAATTAGGCTAAGATGTTTACCAGCGTATTAGTGACAGGTTGCAAGCCCATCGCCTAACAGTACTACAAGCCTTTATTCCCTTAGTCGTCTCTTACGACATCCACGGGAAGACATGGAGTGGCACTATTCTAACTCGGCAACCACACGAGGCCAATTTTATTTATTTATTTATATAAATAAAAACCTTTCTCTTGAATCACTCTATCTATTAATAAAAGTCGCATTAAAATCCGTTGCGTAGTTTGAAAGTTCTAAGCGAACACACAGATGGACAGACGGCGGGAAGCGACTTTGTTTTTATTATGTAAAGAAAAGATAAAGAAGTAACAAAATTGTTTAACGTACGAAAACAGGCTACTACAAGTAAGTAACAAAATTCCCAGGACTCATTATTCTCTTGTTTGGCATATAAAAACTGAATGTAATATATTCATTACAGTCTCAGAATGGTTCTGTCAACATTCCTTAATGAAGTAGGCTGTGGCCTTACAAATCTAATTCATCTTGCAAGAAAAATTTAATTATAATACGGCCGTAACTTGAGCTTAATATTTTTTGTCCCTTGTTACATTAAAAATATCAGTCTACGGTCAAATTATTGTAATATTTGCGAGCAATCTCGCTCTATTCTTGAGATTAAATTTAGGGTAAGACCTGTGATCACGCACTGTGCAAACATCGGCTGTGGTTATTGTGAGTGATTTATTTTTAGATACAATCGGCCTTAGCTGCAAAGTTTTGTACCTTGTCGCTTTGACGCATTTGACGTATTGATGTAGCAGTTCAAACATGACGTTAAAGTGACAAAGCACTAAAGTGTGCCGCTACTTAAGGCTGACCGTACTCTTCATTCTCTGTCCTTTTATTTTATTTCTTTATCTTTTGTTTCTGTTTTTCTTAGATTTATGGTTAGTGTTTTGAAACCTTAGGAATCAGAAAGATTTATCCAAAGAAATTAAGTGGTATTCTGTGTATGCATTCAGTTAAAATTAAAATCATTATATCGCGAATACGCCCGGGCATCTCCTCTTGTCTGCGGTTCCCAGAGGAGACCAAAGTTGAGAAAAAACGCCACATGAAACTTGTTGAATCTACATTATTTCAATTATATTTTTTCTTAGTAAAAAACTAGTATATCATAAAGGTTATAACTTTTAGTCAATGTACTCGTAAACGGAACCTTAATAGACAAAAATGAGAGCACTAACTAAAGGGAACCCAAATAATAATAAAGTCTAAAAATCATTTAAAAAAAATGGTAGTTTATTTAATATTTTATTTATGAATAAATGAAAACAATAGATCTCCGGTAGCTACGATCAGATTTAATGCTTATTATAAAGAAAAATGCTATAAAACCTTATTACAAAAAGCCAATATTTTATTATTAACGTTATTTATTTCTTGTAACTTGCCCGTATCATTATGGCAGGTCTACCGTGACTCAACAGTTTAAGTTATTAACAGTAATAAAACCGCTATTTCAAAACGCGTCGTTCCAATCACAGTGCGTTAGCTGAAATCCGGTGACAACCGTCAACATTTATCAGCGTCTCGCAACAAACGACAGCAATTAACATTCTCCGGCCGCCATTGTGTCGTATCGCAGCATTGTGCTTTGTGGCTGGCTCATCCCGGAGTTACTTATAGTAACGATGTTAAAAACGCGGCGTTTATTGTTGGCAATTAAACGTTATAAATAAACAATGTGGGAGATCATCGTTTTGCCAGAAACAACTGCATTTTATTTAGATTCATTGCAATGTGCAGTACCTATTTGAATAAATTCGAAAATTAAAACAACGATAAAGTGAGAGTTGAATTCGAGCACAAAGGGTTCCGTACCGCCCAACTGACACAATATTTTGACAACTCGTTAGCTTAGTTGGTAGTGATCCTGCCTACGAAGCTAGACGGTCCCGAGTCAAAATCTCGGTAAGGGCAGATATTTGTGTAATGAGCGTGAGTATTTGTACCGGGGAGTCTTGGATGTTTTCTGTGTATTTAAGTATTTATTTCTCTATATAAGTATGTTTATCATTCTCTAGTAGGTACTCATAGTTCAAGCTTAGAGCTTCGTTTGAGACTGGTGTGACATAAATTCATTGTCCCCTGATATTTATTAACATTTACTTATTTTTGAAATTTTGGATTACATTCCTCGATTGGTTACAATAACACGTACAGCAGACTTAAATTATAAATGTAAGAAAACTATCAAATCATCCACATAAACATTTCTTCGAAAATGTAAATTTAAAACCGTTTATAAAGCCCCATTGTTCTTCGAAAAAGCCGTTTATCATTTTAATCCTCCCAGATCCCTAGTCTAGTCCACACCACAAAGGAACCAGGTTTTCTAATACTGAGCTAAAACCCATTAATAATTAACGACGCGTCTGAGATCTCCGGTAGCTAATCAATGTGGTAAAGAAGTAATCTGGAATCCACTCCGCGTAGTGATGTATTTATTGCTTCGCAAGACTTACCTTTGAGGTTGAATTTTTAACGTTGTTGATCGCACGAAGATTTCAGCTGAAATAGGCGTTGCAATGGAAATAGAGTGGAATATGCTTGCAAGTTATATACGTAACTGGCTAGAAATATTGCCACGGCACAGCGTTTAACATGACACGGCACGGCGTCATAGAAAGGCACGTTGCCGCGTGTCGTGCAGGTACACGGTGCCGTGTGTCATTAAAGTGTAATATTTAGTCGAATTTCCTGCGTATAGAGATTAAAATAGCTTGGAGCCGAGGCAACGTGCCTTTGCCGTGGCCAGGCCGTCATCGAATTAGAATTGAGATGGGAACCAAAGCGACCAAAATAGCCCTAAGAATTGATAGACAATCGCTTAACGCTAGCAGAACAGTAGGCCGATTGGGTGCAAGAGCTCTCACGCAGTGTCTATGTATCCTTAGACGCAGCGTGGGTAAACTTCTGACAAAGTCGACCGACGACGAGGCTTCTTCTTCTTCTTAGCGTATGGCATTGCAGCAGCTAGTGGCGTCGTATAGGTCCCGCCGCGTGCAGGTGTCGGGGCACGCGGGGGCAGTGCAGGAGATGCGCCATGGACTGTGATTATATTGGCTAAGGTTGCGGGAGACCTATGAATGCAAGAGACGCAGGACCACTTCTTGTGACAAACCTTAGGGGCTAAGGGGAGGCGTATTATATCCAGCAGTAGATGTTTTTTAGCTGAAATTATGATGATGAGGTGTTATAAAAGGAGATTTTTAAACTTGTTTATGTTTGGTTCAAGATGGGCCAAGGTTGCCACCGAATGGACCCCGCAAGATGGCCACCGGAGCAGAGGCAGACCAAAAAGGAGATGGTGGGAATAACTTAGACGCGTTTCAAAGCTAATGGCGGGAGCATGCACTCAATCGGGACGAATGGCGGAAAAGAGGGGAGGCCTTTGCCCAGCAGTGGGACACCCAAATAGGCTAAAAAAATAAATGTTCGGTTTTGCGCGTATAGTATTGAGCGACGCGCATCAACGCAACCCTAGCCCGAGTGGAAATAGGTAACAGAAACTCCAAAAGTTATCTTATAGTAGCACGCTGCGGTTATATAACTTTATGAAACCTTTTATAATATGACAACATTCTTAAATTTAGTAGTGTTGTAGTGTTATAAAATATTTCATAACGTAACATTTTATAACCCCTGTATGGGAGCACCCATTAATCTATATCTCCAAGATTCTGAGTTTAATGAATGTATTTTTAAATAAGCTAATACTCTATTTATTTGACAAACGTTATCTGTACAATAGGTACTATTACAGCGTCATATATACAGTGGTGGTCACATAATTTAGGGACACTTGTTTTTTTCCCATACAATTGCCTACAAATATGACTTTTAAATTTTGACCACCTTTCAAAAAGTTCTTGACCAATTTATTTTGTTGCTAAATACAATTTACTTTAGATCATTAACTAAGGTTTAAAATTATGTACAATGAACTACTGTTAAAAACGAACCTTATATTTTATAGGGATTTAAAAACTTAGTGCTGACCAGTCTATACAAAGTTTTACAACTTTGTATGAACGCGAGGTATTTATTTTTTCAAATCCTTATAAAATGAAAGATCCGTTTTCAACAGAGATGAATTGTACATACATTTAAACCTTAGTTCACTAATGAACGATGAGTGTAACCAAATATTAAATTAGCTTAGAACTTTTTGAATGGTGTTCAAAATTGAAAAGTCATATTTGTAGGCAATTGTATGGGAAAAAAACAAGTGTCCCTAATTATATGACCACCACTGTATATATATAAGCTAATATTCAAAGTGCTCAAATAGTTCGCTACACCATACAATTAATATGGTGTACTTACCAAACTATTTGAGCACTTTGCATGTTACCTTATAATATGACGTTGACTGTTCCCACAGGTTAGTGAACTCACTGAGTCCGTGCGAAGTACCACTCAGGTTATGACGCCACTATAGTGCCATTCGCTCTGAAAGGGTTAACTAACGAAGCATGTCAACGATTTAACTTACTAATATCATTTTTATGTGAATGGGGGCGCTGACACTCTTAAAAAAGATGTTTATAGGGGTTTGTTTGTGAATTATTAACCGATGAATTTACTATTGGCATAAAGCAGACACCTGAGTAAGTGAGATGCAAGAAATTTGCATTCTCAAGACTAGAATCACAAGACTGCAACCCTCTGGAGTAATATAGAATGCCTCTATTCTAGTAATTTCACCTGATGTCTTATCCTTACACCAGATCTTTCAGCTATACGACTGCTTGGTGGTTAGGTTAAGATATGGACGGACTCTGCATAAAGTCCTACCACCCAAATAAGTAAGTAAGATTATTTAATTTAAGTGGTTAAGACGACATGTCAACAAAAGTAGACAAGCACCTCAGCCTATTTAAAACCAACTCACTACACTTTAAGAGAGCTAAATGTTGGCGACACTAAACCAAACTACAATCTAATTCGTTTTTAAACCAATCGCGTCACTGTTAGATGACGTGATACGAAGAGTCACGTGATCTACCCACTGGTTTTAAAAACGAATTTATTGCATTATGTGTTTACAAAAGGTCTTAAAAATATTTCATGTCCAACATAAACCCTGTTAGGGCACTGCATTTATAGTACATTACTACAGAGGCCGGGACAAAAGGGGTTGCCGGCTGACGACATATAGACGGCCGAGCAAAGCGAGGTCGGATAGGTCTGAGTCGGGCATCCTCATATTTCCCGCCGAGGTATGTATAGTGCTTTTCTCAAACATAATAATAATTCATTTTAAAAATAAAAGAAATATTACAAAGTCAAATTACTAAGAGTGCATAAACATTAAAAGTAACCTACAGTGCTCAGTCATCCGCGCTGTGTCGTGTGCGCCCGCCCGCCCGCCGGTGCCCCGCAGCGCACCGACTGCGATTTAAGTTGCGCTACGCACCCACCTTGTTCGCTTTAGTTGCGCTACGTACCTTTGTTCTCCTGGTACTTTAAATAAACATGCAAACGCTTTGGTTGGATGCACGGCTTAGTATATTAAAAAAAAACAGCTATCTAGCCTGTTTATAAACACAGCCGCCATGTTTACACTAAAAAAAAATCGGTTTTTTAAATACGCATAGTGGCAGAATGTCATGATGCCTGTGCCACAAATTTATGTGGAATGGAAATTAAAAAAGAGGACTTTGCCGGCCTTGGCCTGCACGATTTGTATGAAATTCCATTAACGACCTCTTGTCCTAGCCGCACCTGAAACGTCATACTTGGCGGCCTATTATAAGGATCACAACATCAATATTTCATTGCATGTTTGAGAAAATTCATATTATATAAAGATACATACTGAACAACTAAATACATTACATTAAATTACCTACATTAATATTAAGGCCCTGTCCTCCCGGCTCATAGAATCCTCCGGAGAACCTAGAGCTGGTGCTTACCTCTCCCAAAGGATTGGGCTAGTTATCCAGAGAGGTAATGCAGCCAGTGTCATGGGGACCATGACGCGAGCGGACCTGCTAGAGGGGGTGTTCTTTTAATAGTGGTGATTATTATAATCTTTAATATTTGAGTAGCTTAATTTAATTTTAATTTAAATACGTTTAGTTTTAAGTTTTAATTGTATTAATGTTGAATTCTGTACTTAGTTGGATGTAAATAAAGTTCATTAATTTATACTTAAGAGGCCACCTATGATGCTACGCCCCCACAATAATGAAAAGGGATGGCTTTATGTGCTTCCGCGAGAAGAAAGTGAGATGGAGATAGTTCGCGCGCGCCGTGATGGCAGCGTCAAATTCAATTTATTACTGTTTACTTTAAAACCACAACATTTATTGAAAAAATTGTTTGCCAGGATTAAGAAGTTACATATAGATACTCAACTATTGAATCCAAAATCAAATTGTGGTTATAGAATTGTCAACGGGTTTTTGGAGATGTTTGTAATTCTGTAGCTCTGCCTACCCCACTCTGGGAACGAAGGCGTGAGATTATGTTATGTTATGAATCCAAAATCATCGTTAAAGATTATAGGGTTTCGAAGATACAACGAAAAACATGCAAAAAAGGTGTCATGTTAGAAAAATAAAACTATCGAGGATTTTATTTCTAATCGTGTTTTCAAGTTTGCCAGTCTCAAGCAAATATGATCAAGTTTAATATATCTAAAAAACAGATACAAAGGCGTTATGGTTATTGAGATCCAGATCGCGGAACAATCCAGACTTTAGAATAAGTGGCCTCTTAACTTATCCCTTTAGAATTATGCGTAGCGTCATGTGCATCGAAAAGGTAAAAACCAGTCAACCAGTCAGAGTTTACTGATGCGTATGACATTGTAGTTGTCCAACCAACGTAGATTACACCTGATCTATGGCTCGGAACGCTGATTGCACTAAGTGATCTAGACATAATTCAGGAGTATCCAGGGCGGACTAATCTCCCAGAGCGCTTTCTTTGTCAATGTCCCGAGCGAGGCGACAATTAACTATTCTGAATCGGTACAGACCATGCAATACAGCTGGTCTGATTTAATCTATCTTATCTTATTTTATATCTGTATGATTAAATGATGTAGGTACGTTAGTAAGCGCATAACTTCATTTTAGGTTTTAGGGCAAAGCTAAACGAAAAAAAAATGGACAGGTCAATTTTTTTTACTATAAAAAAATTACCGTTATTTTGCACTTGTTTTTGTCAACGAGAACATTATTTTTTCTTACTACTTGTCATAACTCATAAATAACACGAATAAGGATATTTAGTCCCCTGCCTCACCGGGACGCCATGGCGACGTCGCCGGCCACCGTAGCCAAACAATTCATATTGAAAAGTAGGCGGCCTCACTCACTTGGCGACGGTTTGGCTACGTTTATTTGTATGGGATACGTGGCCAGCGACGTTGCCATGGCGTCCCGGTGAGGCAGAGGACTTAGACAAATATTTTGAAGTGTGACCAATTTTATTAACGTGTGCAAATTTCACCGTTTTTGACAGTGATATATTTATCTAGAATATTATTTAAATTAAATGCAATCTCACCAGTAAGGCCCTTCCTTAATACTAATAATTCTACTTTTATACTTTAAATATCGTTATTTTATTGTTAAAGTTATAGCAGCTCTTAACATTACAGTAAAGATTCTATGTACAGATATGTAAAAAATGAAATAAAAAACACGCTTTTTTAATCTCTATCACTTAATCACATCAAGGTCAGTACAAAGGCTCCTTAGCATCCAAAATGTCAAGCCATTTTTGTTATCCTATTCATAACAAACAAACACTTTGGCAATGAGTCCTAAAAAAGACACCCTCTATATAAAATTCATTCTAGAAAAAATACTTTTCAATACACACGCTATAGCGTCCAATAACTTTCGATTGGAACATTCCGTTGAACGCCTGGCTTTCCCACAAACAACCTCATTATAATAAACGTGCTGTCAATACGTTTGTAAGTAGGAACAGGGGAAAGGGGTATAACAAGGGATTCACTGAAGCCTACTTTGAAAATCAAAGCTGAAACTTACGTTAGCATCATTCCTTTCTATTGATTCTGTCACGAATGACGAGTGAAAAGGATGGGGGATCCGAAGATTCAAATTTATAATAATTTGGAATGTGTATACTCGGGACTTCGCTGCCCTCGTAAGCCAAAAGGTGGTATCTCAAATTCTATAGCCAAAGCAGATTCAAGCTTCTCTCGTTAGTAATATGGTTGAACTTGCTACAGGAGCTTTATCTGAGATACTGCCATGTTTTGCTGCCATTAGCAGGGCACGATGCTAGATGGGTTAGGAATGGTGAACAAGGGAAGTTGAAATGTTAACATGACTTGACAGTCAATTATTTTAATTGATACAGGGTGTGTATGTGTGTGAGAGTGTGTAAGAAAGAGAGATTTTATAGGTAAAAAAATAAAGGAAGGTTACATTAAAAAAAAAACATCTGATGGTAATAACACACAAAAAGCCCAAATCCCAAAAAACAGGATAAATAAAACTATGCCTTTTAGGTACCTACGTCAGAAGGCAGGCTATTATCGTGATTTTGTTTATGGTGTTTCCTTAATATTTAATACTGGCAACCTGCCTTTGCCTCCGTTCACTTTGAACAAAATGAAAATGAGCCTATAATTTTCCAAAATAATGAAACCTGTTATAAGTGAAAGATTATTTTAAAATCGATTGAGAAGTTCTAGAGATTACCCCCAATAAACAAACACAATTTTACGTCTTTACAACATTAATAGGTGCCTGGCGAGTGTACGGTCAGTTCTTAGTTGTCCTGATTCTTTTATACATTTTTAAATAGATTAAACGCCCATTAAGCTGCTAAAAAAACACGTTTTAAAAGCGGAAAGGTTCGTCGATAATTTTATGTTGCTTTAAATTGCAAGAAAACTACAGGTACTCACTTTATAATAAAATTAAGTTATAAATGACTCATCCTAAACATAGTTCCGTCTTCTATAGAATATAGTATATTACTGAGGCCCATATTTACAAGCCCATAAGCCCATATTTCTTTACCCTACAAGCGAACATACATAATAAATAAAACTTAAATGGACACATCGATCATCCTATTAAGCGACGGCCACGGAATACCCCTCGGCTAAAATTGTCTTGGTTTTTAATCGATAGGTACTCTATGGTATCCTTAACACACACACACACACACACACACACACACACACACACGCACGCACGCACGCACGCACACATACACACACACGCACGCACGCACGCAGGCACGCTCTCACCCACGCACACACACACACACAAACACACACACACACACACACACACACACACACACACACACACACACACACACACACACGTTTTTAGGCTTAGGTATATGTACCTTATTTGTAAACGTTTTTATTATTTAAAAAAAAGACAGTTCCCATAACTTAGGTGGCACATCAAGATAGGTACTCGTAATATACTACTAATCTAACGAATTCCACCCTTATCTTCATCGCCACTTACTATCAGTAGAGACAGGTCAAGCGCATGGCCCGTATTATGGTCGTCTTTGTCGTGTTGGATAAAGCATCCGTCACTCTTGCACTTACTCACTAGTCAGATAGTGAAAGATGCTTTATCCACGTTTCTCCACGTCGATAAACACGACCGTGTCAGTTTGATTAATAAAAAGAAACAAGAATTCGTGACACTTTACAAAAAGTTTAAATCAATAAAAAATTATAAAGGCAACTTTTTCCTTGCTAATTTATATTAATGTAAGTTTATTAACAAACACAATTTCATTACGAAGTTTCTCGTCGCCGTCTCAGTCAAATTGTCCTGGTATTTTAGACGGTGCTAATTTGGAGTGGACGCAACTTGGGCCCCACAGACTAGCGGCTGTCGCATTTTAATCGCGTTAATATTATTAACACGTCCACAACGTTGGTCATATTATGGCCAGACATAAGCCAGATCACCTATCCGATGGACCGACGCGGTGAAAGAAGTCTGTAATACCAATTTGCAGAGGTCTTTGCAAGGGGCCGAAGATAGACCGGTTTGTAGATGTATAGTTAACCAAGCAACCACTGATTGATGTTGCAGTGCTACGCTTAGTCGTTAATAAATTAGGAAGAAGAAGAATATTATAATCTACTTTGGCATTTAACTCGTGTATCGCAATTCCCGTGAGAACTATCTATTTTCTCGGTTAAAATGCTACCCATGACAATTTCGAGCCGTCTATCTTTCTCTACATAAATGTCTTAAGACATTCTTACAAGGGTTACCCTAGTCGTAACCTAGTGTTAAGCTTGCATTGGATGTTTCCTAGACAATTCTTCTAATATTATAAATGCGAAAGTTTGTGTATTTGTTTGTTACTCTTTCACGCTGGGCGGAATTAGATGAAATTTGAAATGGAGATAGCTTATACCCTGGATTAATACATAGGCTATTTATCATCCCAGAAAATGCAATCGAAATAACACTAATCGAAAATACTGGTCTGTATTTGGCACAAAGAAACAGTGCCATTCAACGTGGTAATGCTACCAGCATTTTGGGAACAATGCCCACTGGCAGCGGTTTGTTAGTAGTGTAATTTTAAGTAGTTGTGTAAATTCTTTAGTTTGTTTGTTTTTATTTTAAGTAGGTGTCTATTTAAATCAAAGTTCTGACCAAATAAATACCAATTTGATACAAAAAAATGGAAATCTACATGGACGAAGTCGCGGGCAGAAGCTGGTGATTTACATAATAACTCAGTCAGCAGGTATTTTTGTCGTACAAAAGGTGGTGTAGAAAATGTTTTACTTTGTATTGCTTAAGGCTAGTCATGAAAAATGTAAGTTTTCGACCTCGAGGGGTCACAGCGTTAGCCGCCATCTTGAATGGAAGGCGCCAAAATTGGTTCTT
Organism: Acleris literana; assembly: GCA_946894065.1. Classification (NCBI taxonomy): domain Eukaryota; kingdom Metazoa; phylum Arthropoda; class Insecta; order Lepidoptera; family Tortricidae; genus Acleris; species Acleris literana. The sequence continues at coordinate 3,442,839 of OX335677.1, forward strand.
TTTTACATAATGCTTCAACAGTTGACTTTATGATAAAACTGTCTGTGAAATTTTATAAAAACAATAAAATTTCTATTATTTTTTGTATATATATTTATTCTGTACGTCTTATACATACAAAGTTACAAGAGGGAGAAAATATTATATTTACAAAAAATCATCTGTATTGGTAAGATTTATTTTTTAAACTAAATGTTTTTAAACTAATTTCTAGTTCCCGTTAGGTTAACGTCGATAACTTCATTATCCGCGCTGGCATTTTTGCTCTCCTTGCATTGTGAAATTTCGTCATTATTATCCTCGGTCCCTATCCCAATTTCTAATGCATTTTCGCATGCCTGGCCACTACAGAATCCACACACAATAGAACATTTCAATCCAGCTTTTCTACAGCTACATGCTCTACTGCATCCTTTTCTACAGTTGCAAGATATAATATTTAAAAGTGCCCCGGGTGCTGCTTTCTCAGTTGTGGTTACAGTAATTCCATTATTGATGTATCCATTAAAATGTTTTTTTTCAATTCCGTACCATGTTTGGACTTGGTGTTATGTCCTAAAAGCGTGATATAATGCAGCGTCTTTTCTTGGTGGCAAAGAAGCAAGGTAAAATTTACTTTTTAATGATTACTTTGCGAATCGTCGATATCGGATTTCTTCTAAGAATTCCTTTTCTATATCGCCACCATAATTGAAATATTGTTTTCTTTGTACTTCTTATAGACATTATTTAAAAAGAACCTATTTTTGCCCCTTCAATTCAAGATAGCGGCTAACGCAGCGCTGCGCTGTGACCTCTCGAGGTGGAAAACTTAAAATTTTCATGACTAGCCTATAACTGCAATACAAATTAAAACATTTTTTACACCACCCTTTGTAGAGCAAAGCTTCTTTTTTGTCCCCACTGATTCGATTATAATTATTATTATCTACGACTTTATTTTAAATGCTCCATGGTTTGCAAGGAAAACTTACTTGCCCGCTTTCTTTTGAAAAAAACCCTTGACCTGCGTTTTTTAACCGCTCGTTTGTGGTGTGGACGTTATGAGGCACAGGTGCGTCTGACACGCTCGCTTGTGACGTAAAACGCAGCCTCGGCCCGATTCGGGCTCTTCGTTAATATCAGTTTACGTTCGCGTTAATATCTCGAAGGTTTTCATCTTTATTGTTTTACTTGCTACTTGAGATTGAAGAGGATGTCATTAGGATGTTGGAAACTTAATATGTTTGATCTTATTTAGGAATAGGTACTTACTAATAGGAGAAACATGATGGATCGTTAGTTATTTGGGACAGCAATTATACAGGGCCTCTATTCAACACGGTAAAAGCCACAGAATAAGAACAATTATAGCATAGAAACCGGACTATACGACGTACTTTGCGCCAGCTATCTTTCTCTACTTTTTAGATTACGTATTACATGAGAAAAAATTAAATAAAAAGTAGGCTGTTTTATCTTCTTTAACTGTCGTTGTCACAGACTTCTTTGTCCTTACTATAGGAAGGATTTGTCTTTCCTTGTCTATAGGGCCAAATACTATAGGTCCATATCACGCCTTACTTGTGACGATGTACCAAATAACGAAAGAACAGCTATAGATTCATCTCTTTCCAACTCACTATGAAAACCATAAGTAAAAAGAAGTGAACCATAATGTATTTTCTGCTTATTTAGTACGGTTTCTATGCCTTTAGTCTTTCTTCTATGGTAAAAACAATATCGTTTTTCACTTGACATTAAAGGCGAAATAAAAAGATAAATACATTACTATAACAGGTCAAATGCAATATATAGAATAGACCCAGTAGAAAAGAATAGAGGCCCTGTAAGTGTTGCCAGGTCCAATCTGTAAAAAACAGTAGATCCACGCCCTAAAAATCAGGAGATTTGAAACAAAAACAGTAGACAAATTTTATTCCATAAAACTTGTCTAAATGCATGTCTTATTTGTGCTATTCCTCGGTTTATTCATTTTCTGTTTTATTTTCTTCATTTTCATTTACTACAAAGGATTAATTTTATGTTTTAGGTTGTATTAATTTACTTGATTTTACTCTTATAAGAACACTCAGAACTCGGCCTTATTTAGGTAATTTATTTAACGTAATAATATAACTAATACACTGGTAAACATCTTAGCCTGATTATGCAAAATGTGGTTACAGAATTATCAACAAGCTTTTAGAGTTGTTGGCAATTTTGTAGCTCTGCCTACCCCAAACTGGGAATAAAGGCGTGAGTTTATGTATGTATGTTATGTATGTAATAATATAAAAATAAGTACCTACTAACTGCCACACTCAGAGACATTTAACAGACCGATTCTTACAGAGCGCTCATTTCTTTTCATTCTGAAATTGTCATTAGATGTTACACACTACTATTGAATTTAAGGCCGCATCAAGAACCTTGACAAGTTACGAGTATGTGTATAAATTTTGTCACGACAGGCGAATTTCTAAAATCCAGTAGATTTTTTGGGAAAATCAGTAGAACAGTAGACACACCCCGAAACCAGTAGATCTCCTGTAAAAACAGGAGATCTGGCAACACTTCATTTATAAAATTTTCAACATTTTATAGCAAACCTGAAATCTTGAAATACCTAGAAATCCTACAATTCTGTATGAAAAATATATAATGTAAGGCTTATTCGTTATTCAAATGAGACATCTCCGCGATTTAGACATCAGACATGGGTAGTGAGTTCGGTCCCCGGGGCCGGAAAGAGTTTGAATTATCGGGACTTCTGTGAGGCATTTTAACACCCGTACTACCGGTAAGGTTACGTAACGGGTTTTATAGAGGTGATATAGTAGCGTTGTAGTTACTTTATAAACAGGGATCGGAAATTCGGATCTATATTTACCTAAACTTTCGCGGCGGCGTTGTTGTTCAGCTGTATGGACGCGGACTCAATCATATAATTCATTAATAAACTTCCCGGGATTTCTAAATAAATAAACTACGCCAGCAACAATTCATAATTTAGTATTCATATTAACTATTTATTTAACTCATTGACCTAACGAATTTATAGGAGCAAAACGGAACGTTTTATCATAATTATATGTAAAATAATTATTATTAACGTTTTGTTAAAATCCCGAAATCCCGGAACTTATATTATTAAAATTATATTTTTAACAAGTTGACGCCATGACGCCTATCTTTTTCCGGGATTTTGCCAACTTTAGGTAAATATCGATCCGAATTTCCGATCCCTGTTTATAAAAGTAGTCATTTAATCAGCTGTGTATCTAGACCAATGGTTTAAAATAATTAGAATAAATTGTACAACAAGATTCTGATTCTAGTGCGAAACAAGATAAAGTGACTACTGACATAAGTCAAAATAATGTATGCAGTAGATATTTTAATGTTTAATAAAGCTACTCTGCATTATAAGTCGAGAAACGTTTTTTTTTTTTTGATTCCAACAATTACAAACGAAACACTTTTAATGCCCAATATAGGGCGTCAGGAAGGTCCCAAGTCTACGTAATACTATGGTCGTTCGGTTTTTACCTATTGATCAACAATTACAGCCACATTTTTAAATGTAATAAACTTAACAAATTCATCAGCAGAATAAACTTAAACAACTAACTCAACATGAGCCAATACAAGACTATTACAATAGACTGAAAACTCCGTCTTTGCCCTAAAACATCCTAACGGGAAGATTTCGAAGGAAAACACCCTATAAATAACTCACTGCGCTCGGAACTCGCAAAGCTTCCAACTTCGAGAACATATAGTACCCCCGAACAGGTGAGTAAGGAACATTCAAGGCGAGAATTTCAAACTTGCAGTAAACGCTTGCCAGCAATGACCATAAAGCATTTCACGGTATCGCTCCCGGAGCGGCCAGATTGAACCGGTTTAAACTGGTTTCTACCGGATGGCGTTTTTAAATCGACCGGAAAACGCTGGATTTAATGCGGTATTGCGGTATTCGATTTGGATGTAAGTTAAGGTTTGTTAAAGTAAATTCTGAACAGTAGGTAGGTACGTTCTTTAATAAAATAAGACCGCCTTTTTCTTTATTGTCGGTTCCTCAAATCGTTAGAGGGTCGCAGTTAGAGATTAGATAGCTAGAGTTCCATTCTTTATATATCTACTCATTGAAAAAAAGCTTTTTATTTAGTTTGATGTATGTTTATTAAGTTTATTAAACCAACTTCAATAAACAAAAATATTTTAACTAGTAGGCGTTGCCTCAAGTATCTCTTGTGGGTCCTTTTGTTTATCTAGGCTTCTTTAACAATCAATACAAGCTTTTAAATACCTGTTTTCAAAGCACTCATCAAATTCTTTTAAGCAAAATCCTTTTAAATGGCATCTCACAACGTACAAATACCTACGTTTTATTTTCATTTAGTCCTTCGACACCTGACATTTTCCCACGGCGATCCAAAAGAAACTATGAAGCCGTAACTGTCATTCTCAATTTTAGTCAATCGAATTTGAGTTGATTTTCCTGTGACAAGCTTCTCACATCAACCTGTCGCGCTTGTAAAATGATCATTGAAAGGGCGAGGATATCTTCAGTAACAATCAGGATAGAATTTGGGCCCTTTTACATTTTTTAGGGATCCGCCGCTAAAAGGGATGATTATTAACGTTGTCCATAAACGTTTCAGAGTCTCTAGACAAGATGCCTTGCGAGAACGTTATCGTTATAGAAAATGTATAGAATTGACGTAAGCTGCCGGACGGTCGCGTCGAGCGCTTAGGGTGGGTTTAGACCAAACGAGCAAATGCTCTAGAACATGTTTTGTCTTTATTTTTTACAAAGAAAACGTAAGAGATAATGCCATAGAATTCTTGTTCGTTCGCTTGGTCTAAGTTATGTCATTTTGACCTTTTGCTGGAGTTTCTTGCGGCGCTTCTTCTCCTTAATGATGGTCTTGTCCAAAGCATTAGTAGATTCACTGCATATTACCGACGTGTAAAAGAACCCCCATGCGGCCAATTTACTGAATATAATTTTGAATTTTAAATTTGAATTGAGTTCATAGCTACGTTTTGTCAGTGTTCGAAAATCGTTGATACAGTTTGTTGGAGTTTCTTATAACGAAGTTAATAAATAATTAGTAAGAAAGAAGTCAAGTTTTTGTAAAACGCAAAAAAGTGATGTTGTATTTTGACTCATTGATAAATAGAATAGACTTAGAACTTTCCGGTTGACTTATAATAAATCAAACAAAACATTCAGAGGAATAATCAACCTCAATAGCTTTTTTTACTTATTTACTTCGTATCATACAATTATTTATTAGTTGTTAGAACATTTAGATTTATTTAGTTTCGGTAAGAATTTAAAAAAACTCAAGAATTTAACTACTGGATAAAGCGCAAAATAAACAGATATTATATAATAAAATTGCAAATTAACTTTTTTTTCAGCTGTATCCTAAATTTGAATAAAAATCTCGCTTTTGATTTCTTTTTTTTTTCAGAAGAACATAATCTTGTTTTAACTACGCCGAACCCTTCCTTCAAATGACGTCACCACGTCAGTTTATTCCAGTGTTATTCCGGTTTTTTCCGGTTTTGTGACAGCATGATCTCTTGATAGTGGAAACCTTTGAGTTATGGCGTTGTGAAGCCACTCGGAAAGTTAAGTGGGTGGATGATGAATGATTCACGCTTCAAATGCTTTTTTTAAACGCTGAAAAGGATTCAGCACAATTGTCCAAATCAGATTTTACTACAGAGCGGTTACTTTGTGGAGGCCGCCGTTTGATCTGGTTTATCTACACTTGTTTATAGGATGAAAGGGTTTTGATGAATACATTTTACTTTATCATTTGCTATTAAATTATTGGCTATAATTATACTTTCTCCTAACTCAGGGTTATAGCAAAAGCAACCATCTCTGCTATAAAACTATTCCTTTCCAAGTTGCCGCTTAAGTTAGGCCTTAGATTCATAAAAGATTACTAGAATCAGAGGCCAGATGCGTAACGCTAACGAAAACGGTTTTCGAAAACTGTCAGAGTTATGTCAGTGTTTTTCAGTCGATTATTCTTGTTATAGATTTAGACGCAGAGACCTCGTCGTGTTGTTCTCATAATCATTATTTAAAATTTAATGTTATTTATTACTTTATTACCAGAGCTCGGAATAGGTAGTGCCTATTTACCTAAACTTTGCGGGAGGACGTAACTAAGAGTGGTTAAAACCACTAAAAATAATTATTTCTTATTATTGAATGCGGGATTTCCCGGGATTGACTGTATTACTCTAAAGGCTTAATACATTTAACTTCACTTCTAAATCAGGGTCGCAAACTGCAGGTAGTAAGTACACAGCTGAAGTGCCGGCTACATCTGTTTTTGTTGAATACATTCTATATGATATTATAATTCTATTTAAATCAACAAAATATCAAATTTATGGCTCCCTTTGATTCAATTTGATCTATATTATATTGTTTTATGACTGATTGTTATTTCAAGATAAATAAATAAATAATATGCAATATAGCAAGATTTATAATTAAAGCTAAATGTATTAAGCCTTTAGAGTAATACAGTCAATCCCGGGAAATCCCGCATTCAATAATAAGACATAATTATTTTTGGTGGTTTTAACCACTCTTAGTTACGTCCTCCCGTGAAGTTTAGGTAAAAAGGCACTACCTATTCCGAGCTCTGTTTATTACCTTTTCATGATACTTACTTTTTAGTACTTAATTATTGAAAAAAAAAAAACTGCTGGAGTTTTTTGCGGCGATTCTTTCAGTGGTCTTGTCCAAAGCGCTAAACAATTCAAACTACGTTTTTTTAAATTTGATTTGACAAAATTTATGAAAAGACAAACGCTGACCATACTCGTACACAATTTCGATAACAATTACGTTCGCATCTTGTCTAAGGCTAAAGCTATAGAAAAAACAAACTTAATAAATAGCTATTTCAATACCGAGAGTACAATATAAAATAAAAAAACATGTGATTACTTTTAACGTGTTTATTGTGCTAAATGTTTAAGCGATTAAGTGTCAGATCAAGAAGGTGGAGAAAGTTCTAGATTGCAAGATTCTACACGTGTAATGTTGCTTCGATTCATTTTCTTCATTCTACCGTTTGCAAAACAGTAAATGCTTGATAGCTGAACTTCAGAACCTAGAAAATGAAAGTATTGATTATTAAGAAACATTATAGATAAAGTTAAGTACAGCAATTATTTTTTGTTAAGAAATCTGTTAAATGTTAATTTCTAGGTTATCAAGTGTTTTTTACCTTATTAGTTGCATATGCATCTATGCATCTAATTGGGTAAGAAATGCGTGCTAGAATTTAATAAACAGTGTTTATACATTTTGACAGTCTGATCCATCCAATGTAGGTATTTATTTTAAGTGAAGGAGGGAGACGAACATGCGAGTCATCGTCGCGACCCATAAACACCCGCAACACCAGAGGAATTGCAGGTGCACTGCCGGCCTTTGAAAAAAGAGTAGGCTCGTTTTTTGAAGACGCCCAATTCGTATTGGTTCGGAAATACAGACGCCGAGAGCTGATTCTACATAGATAAGGTACTTGGCGAGAAGGCTATTGAAAAACGCACGGTAGTGGATTTCCAACTATTAAGATTGGATGGATATTTTTTGATCAAGGGAGAGAGTCTTTGACTTCAGGTAGGTACTTCGTTACTTACAGATGACATGGTTATCAGAGATAGATCATGCCCTATGGCAGTTCTAACCCCGGCTTCCTTTCCAGTATACATTATAATAATATAGTAGTTTTTCTGGTCCTTCAGTTGCAGATTCGTCCAGTCAAAATTCAATAGAACACTTCTAATGTTGTTTGTCTGAAATTCCGAATGCAAAATTTACTTCTAGCATTTTTATTTACAGGCGGGAAAAAGGAACCTTAAATCACCATAGAACTGTGTCACAGAAATCATAAAAAAATACAAACAAAATGGTACCATTACACAGTTTCATGGTGGATCAAAGTTTTATTTTGCCGATTGTATAGTCGACCACGAAATTTCTTTACTACTTTTGGATCTTACTTCCCTAAAAATAGAGTCGAAAAGCTGTTTAGTACAACATACGACATAGGGTTTTGACATACTAAGACAGAACATGCACATTATGAACACTAAGGTTTTTGCTTCATAATGCCTACTTATTTGTTTTAACTTTAGGGGTGTTATTCTCTCAAAAAACGGCGGACACTCGGACGAACGAGCGAATCGAAGCGGCGAGTTTAAGTAGTCCCGTCCGAGCGAACAAAACATATTTTAGCCCGTGCATTGTCAATTAGGCAGCCTTATACGTTCAAGAAGTCTTGATGCCAAATTGAATACACGCACTACAGAGTGTTTTGTTCGCTCTGACGGGACTACTTAAACTCGCCGCTTGGACATTCACTCGTTCGTCCGCCCGTCCGCCGTTGTTGAGAGACTCACACCCCTGAACTTGTGTACAGTCACCAGCAACAATAAATCCAACATTGGCCGCAAAAACGTCTGACTCGTCTTTATTACTAGAGGTATAGGAGCATGTCAGATATTTTTGCGCCCAATGTTGGATAATATATTATTGCTGGTTACTGAACCCTCTTTATGCCACACAAATGACATTTGTAAGTATCTATGGATGTTAATTTACAACATCTGCAAACACAGATGTGTCAGTTTGTCTACCAAACGGGATAACAGGACGGGAGCGCGCGTGACGCTGTCATTTTATAAACACGACACAAACTGACATTTCTGTTGTTTGGCTTAATGAGTTTGTTTCAGCTGTAACCACGGAATAGAAATAACAGTGGAAGTGCCATGAGCTTCGCTTAGTATCAGACCTGTTGTCGCCAATACTCGCTCTATCATAAAAACAACACGCCACCATGGAAAATATTTTTGGTGCGGCTATCGCTTTTACATTCCAAAATTATTCGCACAACTTTTACGCATAAGCGATCGCGGCAAACTAAGCGCTTGTTTACGGAGACGCGGGGCGTCGCGCGTAGCGTTGGGTGGCGCGGTCTGCACTTAATTCAAACATATGGCGTTGGTTAAAAGCGTTTACGGAGAAGCGGTTTTACGCGCATTTGCTTCAAATACAGCGTTACTTGCAGCGGAGCCCGCGGATGGCATCGCCGCGTTGCACGCAGCGTCGCACGCGTCAATAACGGCGGTTCCCGCCATTGCGCCCGCACCGGGGCCCGCGGCGGAACCTTCTGACAGTCTTGTGCTCCGCCGCGCGCTCCGCTACACGCTCGAGAGTCCGCCGCGGATACACCGCTACTCCCTACGCCCCGCATCACGCCCCCAATTCTTTATAAACAACACCGTAATTGCCATATGTTTGTGTTTGCGCGTGTGATGACGCGATCCGCTGCACGCGCCGCCTCTCTGTAAACGGAAAAAACGCCCGACGCGCCGCGCAACGCCAAGCCGCACGCCACGCGCGACGCTCCGCGTCTCCGTAAACAAGCCCTAAGGTAGGTTGCGCGGAACTCCGCATAAAGATGCCAAACGTGTCTCGCCCACATCACACTTCTACTGTTTTTTTCTGTTCTATGGCTGTAACGCTTGTTTTATGTTTGTTAGTTGCTAGCGGTACTTTCATTTAAGGTAAACGTCCGTGTGCTCGACGCTATACTAGTATATGGCATGGGCATTTTATGTCAAAGTGACATGGCTTAAATTCGAATGAAGCATAATCCTCTTAGTTGGATTTTAACCCATATTGCTTTGACATACAGTGCCCATGCCATATACTAGTACGGCGTCGAGCACCCGGACGTTTACCGTATGACCTTGTTAATAAACGTGGAGTTACTGTGTGTTAGTTTGTTACTCCACGCTGCAACGGCTGGAGGGATTTGAATGAAATTTGAAATGGAGATAGCTCATGCTCTGGATTAACACATAGGCTACTTTCATCCCGGAAAATATAAAAGTTGCCAAGGGAATACAGATAATATAAATCTACGCAGACGAAGTCGCGGGCAAAAGCTAGTTAAGCATAAACTTCTAGAAAAAATACAATTTACAATTAGTACATTTTTCATAGATGGTATTTACCTTAGTTTTTAATTGTTGCCCGAACCAGCTATACGCAAATATCTCAGCAAACAAGGGTAGGAAGAGACTTCCAAAATGCCAGTTCACTTCCTAGAACAAAAAATACATGAAAAACGTTATAATTATGATGGAAACATGAACGGTATAATAAAGAAATTTTAATTTACTTTGAGCTACATCGACGAGACCGGGGCTTTTCAATCTGTGCTTCCTAGAAAAAGTGATACAACTGTAAAAAAACTTTTTTGTGGGTGAGCGAAAAAAAGAATATTACGGGGAATATCAAATATGGCGTCCGGTCTGTTCACGCTTATAAGGACTTGTTTTCCAGTTAGTTATTTTAATTATCGTTCCTGACGTAGAGACTTTGTCATGTTATTCTCCTAGTCACTATTTTTAACCGACTTCAAAAAAAGGAGGAGGTTCTCAATTCGTCGGGATATTTTTTATTTTTTTTTATGTATGTTCCCCGATTACTCTAAGACCACTGGACCGATTTGAAAAATTTTTTCGTTGTTCGACTGGGTATACTTTCTAGTTAGTTCCATTGTCACCACGTCAGGATCTGACGATGGGATCATGGAGAAATCAAGAGAACTCCTCAAATATTATAGGCACACCTATAGCGATTTTGGTATTTTTCACTATAACACATGCATTTGCTTTTGAAAAGTACTATATGGTGAAGTGGAACTGATGATGAAGACCACAGATGGCCACCGGAACTCCTTAACGGTACCTATTTCAAGGGTGGCGATAAGATATTTCGATAAAGGAAGTTGAGCGACTATGACGAAGCACATTTAGGTTTAAATATGACTATGACATTCCCGCGGCGTTGTCTGCGGCGAGCTTGAAATGTTCTATAGTTTCTTATTAATATTTAGAAGTGGAGCTACGTAACAGCATAAATAGGATCACTAAAAAGTATAAAATAAAATAAATGTTTAAAAAAACAAAAAACCGCCTTCAAAAAGCAAAAAATAACTTCTTTAAAATGGTAGGTAAATAGGTCAGTCCAACTGAAGTCGGCGTCCAACAATATTTTAACCAAAAGCAGACTTCAGTTCGACTGACCTATTTACCTACCATTTTAAAGAAGTTATTTTTTGCTTTTTGAAGGCGGTTTTTTGTTTTTTTAATTAATATTTTTGAGTTTTTAATTTAATGTTTTTGAGGTTACAATCGTAGGTTATGATTTTATTTGTGTTAGTTTTAATCTAATTATTTATTATTTTATTAGGTAGTAAAAAATTACCTTCTGCTGGAGTTTCTTCCGGCATTCTTCTCCGCAATGATGGTCTTGTCCGAAGCGCTAGTAGATTCACTCCATGTTACCGACGTGTAAAACAGCGCCCAAGTGGCCAATTTACTGAATAAATATTTGGAATTTTGTTTTTTTAACTGTTTATCACATTTGCTTTAAAAAAACTACAAATTAATTTTGAGAAATTCGAGAATTTAGCCAAAATACTTGTATTTATGTGGCTTAAACTCCAGTTATGCTAATAGATACAAAATATGTTATAAGCAATGATATTTTATATTAAGATACGTCATCTGCGCGCAAATGCGATCCTCGAAAAGGAAGGTAATTGCCTTACTATCGTGCAGTCGCGCCGTGGCCACTGACACGCACGCGTCAAAAACGGTAAAGTTTTATTACCGAAATGCAACAAATATAAGTCATAAAAAATGCCGTCTTATGTTTTTCGAGGCTGCCGAAATTATACTGTAACTATAAAAGGAAAGAAAGGATGTCTCATTATATTTGTAAGTACCGTAACTATCTTTTACATTTTGTTTTACATCGCCATACTTTGTTTAATTTGCACCGGTGGCGTCACTGTCACCTGTGAAACATGAGATACACAATTAGATTTCGCATGAGTGCGATAAAGACGGGTAGCTATATGGCAGCCATGAGCGGGCACGTCGCGTCATTCGGGTACGCAATTTGAAACAACTATTTATCTCCTTCTAACAATAGCGTTCGCTACGAATTGCCGTCTTTGTCTGTAGAAATATGGCAACATAGCAACTGTCAGTAATTGGCGACGGTTTTCGATTGCGTTTAGTATGAGCATAACGTATCTAAATATAAAATATCATTGGTTATAAGTGATTCTGGTGATGATTAAAACATTATGGTTGTATCTATTGTCAAAAGTGAAACCTTACAAAGCATAAGATAATGCGTAAGGCTCCGATGACTATTGTCACAAGGCAAATTATATCAAGAGACACACATTAAAATATCACATTGTTAAATTTACCAATTCTCACGAAAGCATAGTATTCGTTTTGATTTTTTTTATTTAAATAAAACAAATATAAATATCATTTGACAACCAACTAATGTGAAAAGATAGAGTTATAGTAATATCTTTACATAGTATAAAATGAAGTCGCTTCCTGGGGTGTGATTCTCTCAACAACAACGGACGGACGGACGAACGAGTGATTGTCCAAGCGGCGAGTTTAAGTAGTCCCGTCAGAGTGAACAAAACATATTTTAGCGCGTGTATTCAATTTGGCAGCATGACTTCTCGAACGTATAAGGCTGGCTAATTGACAATTCACGCGCTAAAATGTGTTTTGTTCGCTCGGACGGGACTACATAAACTCGCCGCTTCGGTTCGCTCGTCCGTCCGACCGGCCGCCAAGTTTTGAGAGAATAACACTCCTGCCGTCTGTACGTCTGTATTTACGCTTAGATCTTTTAAAATTACGCGACGGAATTTATTACGATTTTCAGGAATAGATAGAATAGTTCAAGAGAAATGTTTTTATGTATAATACATACATACATACATACATAATCTCACGCATTCGTTCCCAGAGTGGGGTAGGCAGAGCTACAGAATTACAAACATCTCTAAAAACTTGTTGATAATTCTATAACCACAATTTGCACAATTAGGCTAAGATGTTTACCAGCGTATTAGTGACAGGTTGCAAGCCCATCGCCTAACAGTACTACAAGCCTTTATTCCCTTAGTCGTCTCTTACGACATCCACGGGAAGACATGGAGTGACACTATTCTAACTCGGCAACCACACGAGGCCGAGGGTATGTATAATAAATTCTGGATTATGTACGGGTATTAGAAAAAACTTACATAAACCGAAGCAAAGCAATATTATCACTTTACATGATTATTATCTTGGGAACTAGAAGGCCAAAGAACATGTTAGTTAAATCAGGAAATAACAACAGGGGGTTTATTATGAGTTAGCTATGCAGTTAATTTTACGGCGGTATAGCAGTTATATAGCTCTGTCCTTTTCTCTCAGCGTAAACTGAACTGAATTCCTATGTCATAATAATCCCCCAGATCAGGAACAATAATAGATGACGTCAGCATACCATCCGAGTATGAAAAAGCAAGCGGTCACTAATTTCGTTGACCTTAAGTAGGGTCTTGGTGGCATAAGTGGTAAATGCGCCTGCATCGGCCCGGATAACTTGAGAAGATATAGGTTCGAATCCTACCTAAGACCGACGATTTTTTTCGCTTTAATATAGTTCTAATATAGTTAGTTTTAATATAGTACTAAGGTTACCGACATAGCCCGAAGAATAGCCAAACTTAAGTGGCAGTGGGCGGGGCACATTGCTCGCAGGACTGATGGCCGATGGGGTCAGAAGGTTCTTGAGTGGCGTCCGCGGACCGAGAGACGAGCTGTAGGTAGGCCTCCATCAAGATGGAGTGACGACCTTGTAAAGATCGCGGGAACGCGGTGGATGCGAAAAGCACAAGACCGGTCTGAGTGGAGAGCCTTGCGGGAGGCCTATGTCCAGCAGTGGACGACTTTTGGCTGACATGATGATGATGATGATGATGACTATAGTTCATCATATTTATAAACACACAAACTGCTAGAATTTGACTTGTATCACTTTTCACAGGACGCACAGAAATAAGAGAGAGACTAGAAGTTAAACAAAGGACTGAAACGTGGATCGCAGAACTAAGTTCACTCATTAATGTGAGTTTCTGAGATACTTTGTAGTTGAAAACATGATGCAACACGGATTGCATTCTCTATCGTTATCGTGGAACTTTGTATAGAAATAGCTGTATTTAAAAGGCATATTGGAATGAAGGCTAACATCGTATATTATAAAACTGGTAATTAATCATAATTATTAACAAATATTTTTTAAACGGGTAATGGATTCTGGAAAAAATATACTATATAATATCTCATTAATAAAAATAAATAGTTTCGACACGTAGATAATTTATTATTGTTATGCAACAGAGTGCTAAAAGCTAATTATTACATTATTTTTACGTCACGCATATTACCACAAATATGTATTTGTTACTTCTTTAGAACTACTGAAAACCTTTTTTAAATTAAATTACTTTAATTAATTAAATTACTTTAAGAAAAGCTTCATAATTATAATGATAAGACGAAGAAGCTTTTTTTTTATCTACATTTATAATGGCGATGCGGTAAGTTACAGTTTACTTTACAATGTCTTCAACACAAACACCTTTCATCTCTTTATGCCTTCAAATATGTTTATGAAACATTAAAAAATGTCCCCAACGTTCTTATGTCATGACATGAAACATGAAATAAAGCCATGTTTACAGTATAATGATACCAGTTTGAACATTATTGAAATATAAGGGCGTACACATAGCGATCAGTTTTACAGAGGGCTCAGACAAGATGCACTACGCTAACTAACGTTTCTATTCGATTCGTTTTTAAACCAATCGCGTCACTGGTAGACCACGTGACTTTTCGTATCACGTCATCTTCCAGTGACGCGATTGGTTTAAAAACGAATCGAATAGAAACGTTAGCTAGCGTAGTGCATCTTGTCTGAGCCCTCAGGTCCGTTATTTGATGGCGTATGTAGTTGTCGGTCATTCTCCAGAATTGTGTTCTCAGTCTAATTAAGACCGCCCTTTTTTTCCACTTGGTTTTTGATAAAATTTATGCAAAATGTAGTAACATATCGACCATTCAAACTTTAATATTTATTGGGCACTTCATTATTATTAGCGGTTAATTAACTAGAAGGGTTTTAAAATTTGCGTGACGCGCGAATTAGAAAAGCGATGCGTTAATTAGGTTTACTTGCTTGCGAATTAAAAAAACTACGCGTTTATTAGATAAATTTTCATGCCAAATATATATTTTTTAGGAAATAAGACAAAAACTGTCAGACTGTCTATTAATTTTATCATATTTATTATTATAAAATATCCATCACGATATACATACATAATAAGCTAGGTAACTAATATTTCACTGAAATAATCGTTCTATAATCAACAATGAAAACGATAAAAAAAACAGAATTAATAACTTCATATTATACCTTAGGTATTATGAACAAATGATAACAAATAAATTGCCGTATCTGCTAAAGAAAAAATAATACTTCTTCCTCCTACTTTTTACATTCCCTATCTATCTTTAAAAAAAGTAATTTAAAATTTAAAAACCCTATGAACCAAAAGGATATAAATAAACTAGTTAATTTTATTGAATCTAAGGACACCTCATAATTCATAATGCTAAAATCCGTCGAGCCGTTTAAGCTATGTTATGTAACATAACATACAGACATTCAACTTTAAGTATGTAGTTTAATTATTGCGGGTGGTTTTAATACATAATTTATACAAATATGAAGAATGATGCCGGGTCCCTAGGATTTTCCTTACATGATTAGAATTACAGTTGTCACTTATTGTCAAAATGCAACCTTTTAATGCGGTCAGCAAAATTTTCATGTTTTCCAAAAGAAATATGCTAGGAAAAATAAAATAACCTCTAAAAAACATATTGTCCAAACACTTAGCACACAGATACGATCATAAGGATGATTTTAAGGTTAGGGCCCCTCTAATAACACCAGTTTGACATAATATATGTCATTCTAATCATGCCATCATTCTTCCGGGAATTACATTTTTGTAAAAAAAATATTCCTGTAAATTAATTTAAACTGGTTTAGCTTAAGCGAGCAGCTAGAAATAAAATACTTTTATGTACCAAAAACCTTTTTTACTACTCTTAAACTAATTAACGCGTTCATTTTTGGCCCGTGAATTAGACGTGTGTATTAGGGATTCTTGATAAAAAAAATATAACTTCTTTTAGGTACATGTGATAAACTACATAATCCAGTAACTGTTAAATACTGAGGTTCTTAATGTATACAATAATTTACAGAGCTATAGAGTTATTGGCTGATTTTAAAAACGTGAACGTGTTAATTAGAATTTACGAGAACCAAAACATGCGAATTAGATACTTACATTTGTAGTGTGCGATCCACACAACATTAACACGTCTTTCTCTCAAGAGGGTCTTGACATGAGTGTCTGCTCACGCAAAATGCATTACAGACGTCTGTCTATTTCTTCAATGGCTTTGCACGGACAAGAATGAAAGCGGCGCGTGAATTAGTACACGTATCGGGACAAAGTTTCTTTATTTTATATCTTAGTGATATATTACTAAATAAATTTGGTATTTTTTTTGTAATTTGGACATCTTATCTTTCATGAAATAAAAATACTTTCATTCACCTTTCCTCTTGTATATGATCGGGGAAAATAGTTATATTAGTGATTTCGGAAGTGGGACGCGCGGTGTTAATTAGGAGAATGGGGTATTGATTTTTTTTTTCTCCTAGAAAGGTATTGAATATTTACTTGAAAATTCATGTACACCTCAATACGAGTACCTTCTAGGAACAAAAAATATAAATTATACCAAATTCAATAGTTTTATATTTTTTAAGCCCGAGGACATACAGAAATGGCTGTCTGGAGAATGACCGTTGTATGAGCGAGTTCACAGCCAAAACAGTATACTGGATCCAGTAAAAAAGAAGATTACAAGGTAAAAAGATCCGTTAAAACGGATCCTGTAAAAACGGACGTTCTATGTGTACGCGCCCTAATCTAAGAACACTTTCCCTAAGACATATTTTGTTTCCGACAATATAGAACTCATCAATATAAGCTAACCAAAATCAGACTAATTAAGTATGAAAAAGCTATACCGACTCCAAGTTAGTAGAAATGTTTAACAAGTTAAGTTACCCGGTTATAGACCAGGAGCTCTTGCTACATTTTTAATTCTAAGTTATTGTCAAAAAAATCCCTACTATTTTAGCTCCAGGCAACGTTTCTCATCCCCTAAATCAAGTCCGATTTTCTCGATTTTTGAATTAGTTGTAGTGATTATAAAAAATCTATGTCTGTTTCTTTCCAATAAATATTAAAATATCGTAAAAATCGAACGATATGTAAGGAGAGAGAAACGTTATCGCATTTTGTATGAAAATTGTTGGTTTGACTATCCTCTTAATGATGAAATTGACGATTTATTCGCTGAATAATAATAATTAATGTTGCTTATTTTTATACTGTTTCTATTTTTTAGGTACGTTGACGATCTCAATGTAATGTCGTATATATAACAGCGTGTGTATTCCATAAATGATCCTAAATTTTAACATAAGATAGATTTAACGCATTCACTGCCACCGACGCATATATGCGTTGACTGTCATACAAGTTTGTTCCTAGGCCACGCCCCCTGGCAGTGAATGCGTTAAGCAGTATTAAGAGGTACAGTAATAAATTTTAACAAATACTCTCAATAATTAAGCGTAATGATTTTTTTAAAGTTTTCCCGGCCAGCAATGTAATGCAAATATTGGGTTGACAATAACGTCGTCAATAAATCAATGAACACAAAGTGCTTACGTAGACGACTTGGTTATTTGAATACATTGCGTGCCGAATTAATTTGTATGAAAAAAAATGTTTTCTTTTGTTAACTTAATGTACCAATTTACGTTAATTAGGTTCTTATCTAACTGCCCTTAATATATAGGATCGTATGGAATACACACGCTGTATTTCGACATGCCATGTAATATTGCAACTTTTAAAATGATGAATAGATAAACCTTACCTGTACTGGTAATTTTATGTTTCAAATAACTTTTCGGAAATATTGAAATCGGTACAATACGAGACGAGACTATATCCCTATCAGTAATGGATTTGACATCTTTTTTCATGATGCATATTCACTTTTATTTATAGTTCACTAGCTATGACTTGTCCCGGATTACGTAACGGACAACGTTACGTAATCCGGGACAAGTCATTTATCGCCATTCCCTCAGGATCTGGTCTATTTTCCGGGATAAAAAATATCCTCGAGGATCAAACTTTCTACGTACCGAATTTCATCAAGAAGGTATTAATGTTTAGCAGTTAAGCTGTTAAATCATACCAACCAAACAAAGTTACTTTCGCATTTATAATAATAATTATAGATCAGCTCCCGTACTACTAGCCTATAGATTACCTTACTCAGCACGACCAAGGCTAGGCATAGGCAGAGTGCAGCGTTGCACAACGGCGCCAGAGCCAGCCACTTGTACATCCGGTTCAAAATGTTTAGATACCTGTAATAAAATTGGAACGAAAAAATAACATTTTAAACATACATGTAATAAAAATAAAGTCATGTAGAATTCGTGGAAACTTAGTATATTTAAATTGAAGAAACTAAGAAGAAATGTTGTGATTAACTTGGTATTAGCATTTTTTTTTGGGAAACCTGTTTTTCAACTTAAGTGTAAAATAAACGATTATTTTTAAAGTAATGCAAATTTAGTAGCTAAATATGGTAAAAGGTATTTAAAAAAATATTGTTGGTTTTGTTGTAATTGAGATAATTAATAGTACATTACTTAACAAGGGCTGTAAAAGAAAGAAAGCCCGAAATCGCAGGTATTTGAGACCCGAGCCGTAGGCGAGGGTTGTAAATATGCGATAGAGGGCTTTCTTTTTTACTGCCCGTGATGAGTACACAATTTTACGTCTTCACCTGGCCACAATGCGAGTTTTACCGTGCGCGCAGCGTGCGATAAAACTCACATTATGGCCAGGTGTTACGTAAAAATATTTAATAAACGGTCCCAAATGATTTTCAACTAGTCAAAAAAACACCTAAGGTGGCTTTCAGCTGACGAGGAAAGTCTACCATAGGTTAATTTTTGTTGTATAACTTCTCATAATAGTCAAGTTTTAAACAAGCTAAATTAAAGAATGCGGTTTTTTAAACCAAAACCACAAATGGTTTTCAAAAAACAATACACAGCAAAAAAAGTCAATACCGATTTAGATTTACCAATATACAAGTTTTAGATTTTTGTAATAAAAAATCGTACAAAATGACGTACTCAACTTGATCCAAATGAGCCACGTAGAACTTTCTCAAAGCGTCATTTAAACGTCTCGCATAAGACTTTTCAGTCTCATCGACTCTTCTTGGTTCAACTATCAACATCTTGACCAGACTATCGCTGGCGACACCAAGAAAAAATAACAAAAACACGAAGCACATGTCCAAGACAATCATGATTCCGCTCATCTCTGTTAGGAAAATAGTGTGGATAAAGTACGAAAACTCATAGTAGGGAGATGTCATAGGCAATAACGTTGACGTCGATCTAGATAGTAGAATTCTAGTGCCTTTAACATAGTTCCAAATGCCAACAATCTCATATAGCAACACCGGAACGGTCACCATGAAAAACAATGTATACACCACTTTAGTACCAGTTTTAAGTACTTCTTCCAATTTCTTTTGTGAGTCATTCTTTATCAAATCATAGAACGTGGTCTTTGTGGTTAAATACAGTTTTCTAAATTCAAATCGGTTGCTTATAAATATAAAAAGTTTCGCCGGACACGTACAAATTAAAATGATAGTGTAATACGCTTCGGCGACGATTTGGAAATCAGTGGCGGTCTTTACTATCTCCATTGTTCCAAAAATGACGTAAACGACAATAGCTAAGTTTAGCAGTTGGTAGATGTAATATCTTTTCCACGTCCATTTTGGGTCCACGACGTTATGCCAGAAGGCGCTTTGCATGATAAACGTGAGAGCCATCATCTCGTCGACTTCGGTTCTTTCACCGATCGTTTGGGAATACTTCTCAACGATTCTCCGGAAATAGTTTTTCATTTTAGGTGCGGACGGTGGGGCGGCGGGAAGAAAAGTGACTCGAACAGAGCGGGAGGTACAGTCCGGTGAAAAATTGCAGTAATAAATTGGAGAATTGCGAATTGAGGTAGCATTTTAGTTGAGTATTTAAAAATTTAACGGAAAAGTAGACATAAATAACGTTTGTGTTCGAAAACCTGCGTTTAAATTACACATATAACGGTTATTTGGGATTCAATTTCGATTCGAATTTCAAACCAGTCCGCAGGTGTTGCTAAACATAAAATATTTTTATTTAAATTGTATCACAAATATTAAGCACGTTTAACAAAACACGTGCGAATTCTAAACAATAAAAAACTTTTTGAAAAGAACTCCTTTGTTACACAATACAATAACTGGCTACTTATAGGAAAAGTTTTTTCTTTTAATTCATAAAAATAGCCTACGTTGTAGCGAGTTAGACGTAAGAGTAACTTAGATGTTTTGTAAGTTTTAGTTTGAGTTAGTTAAGACGGTTATTATTAAACCCCGACAAAAAAAGAAGTGTTATAAGTTTAACCCTTAAAGGTATCGTATGTGTGTATCTGTGTACCCATATATTTGTGGCATAGTAGCTCCAAAATGCATGGATTACTGTTAGATTAGTAAAAGGCCCCATATACGGAACGATCTATCGTTACGATCAATCTGAAACGATATCGTGACGATTCATATTTCTATTTAAATTTGGACGCGATATTGCCACACACGTACATTCAGTCTGAACCGACGGATCGTACCGTATAAGGCGCCCTTAAGAGTTATCGTAACGTTGACACGATAGCATGTCAAAAGTAATATAGTTTCAGGGGTGTTAAGCACGTCGCCCACGTGGGTCCATAGGTCTGGATACGTGTGTCAACATTTTCACAGCAACCAATGCACGCACACGTAAAACGTGATGGCCACGTGGCTACGTTGGTCAGCTGCGCGTGTCTACATTCCCCACTGCGGGCCACGCACATGCACGCCTTCCCACTGCAACTCACGGGCAGCGTGGGTCGCGGTGGGGCTTCGCCTGCCACGTGCGCTAGCGTGTGCGTGGCAGGCACTTCGGGACAGACCACGCGTACGCGTGTATCAGTGACGTCATTTCGTGCGCAGCGTGCTCGTGCAATACTGTGGAAGTATCTACCTACATTTTCATACAAAGCGTTTTTGTACCCACATGTGTAGCTTGACCGTGCGCAGCAGTGGGGCTCCGCGCTCCGGCTCTATTCGTCTTTCTTATAATATTGACGTAAGCTGCCGGACGGTCGCATAGCGCTTATGTCAATTCTACATTTTGACAGTTTTCGAAAAAAAATACTAGGTATATGTATCTTTAGAGCTCTAACAAGACACCTAAAACACGCCTGTTTACAAATCGTCAACGAAGCGAGTCGCTGACGAGAAACACCCAGCAGGGGTGTTATTCAGGGGTGTCTCAATTAGACAGCAGGGCTTCTGTCTAACGATCGAACGTAAAAAGGCTGCCTATTTCAGAATGCACGCGCTAAAGTGTGTTTAGTACACTCTGACGGGACTACTTAAACTCCCCGGTTTATAAAGGTGAAATTTTAATCACCGGCCAACAGAGCGAGTCCCTAAAATTCGGCCGGTGATTAAAAAACAGGTATAAGCTGCGCCGCATTCACTCGTTCACTCGTTCGACCGACCGAACGCCGTTGCCGAATGCCTTTGCCATATAATCGTACTGTCAAAGTTACCAGAGCTCTTAATTACTTGACAGTATAAGCGGCCAATTCAAAAGCATGCCAAAAGCAATATTGTTTTACTTTGTAGAATAGAGGTCCAGTAAAGCTATTGACAGGTCCATCTACCAAGCCAAGCCAAACCGCTTGCGTGACGTGCGCGTTCGCTTTCCACTGCGTTGTGTAGTATGAATTCTCATTACGACATGTTACTATACAACGCAGTGGAAAGCGAACGCGCACGTGCACGTGCACGTCACACAAACGGTGTGGCTGGGCCTTTAATCTAACAAACGAGCTATAACATTATTTCTTACTTTTCTTCCCGCCTGTACTCCAAGCCCAGTCCAAGCTATTATCCAATCATTCTAATTGATCTTTGCCGCCCTGTCCCTGTAGCTCATGCAATTCCGCCCATTACAGTTATTAAATATGCAACTGCAACTCGCCTTATGAACGCTTACCAAAAACAGAGTGCAACAGAAACTGAATCGTATTTGTCTAAAATTAAAATTGGATTTAGCTGACCATAAAGTATGATGGCAATTTTTTATCGTTTCAAGGATTTAGTAATGACGCTGTAAATATTTTTTAATTGCTTAAACGGTGGTTTTAGATATTCGGTTCGACTTTTAAAAGCTTTTTACTGTTATGAGTTTTTAGTTAATTGCTTTGGAAGTTTTAGAATTGAAATTGGTTGGAGTATTTTTGTTATTTTTTATGACAATACAGTTTGGCACTATTACACTTTTAACTTAAAAACCAAATCATGTGCCAAATTTTGCACAGGGTGTTGTTCTCTTAAAAACGGCGCTCTGTCGGTCGAACGAGTGAACGAGTGAACTCGCCGGTGTGGCGCGTTCACTCGTAGGACCGCCAGAGCGCCGTTTTAAAAAAATAACACCCTTAAATGGTTACCGGCACTGTGGTAGGCCAAGACAAAGGTGGCGGGATGACTTAGATGCATTTTGGAGCGACTATTCAGAGATTGCTATGGACATACTGGGTTGGAAATCCTAGGGAGAGGCCTTTACCAAGCAGTAGAACACAAACTTAGGCAATACGTAATAGTACAACATGATCCAGTTTCAAAACAGTATATCTTTTTTGTCCTTGCTTTTTCCTATTATTTCGTATCGGCTCTCCTCGTTCTAATGCGATAGAACAGGGCCTTCTGAGATGTCGATTTTTAAACAAGGGCTTGTTTTGTCTCAAGGGCGAGTTTCGGAGGTCACCAAATGGTCCACAACCAGTGGTGTTATTCTCTTTAAAACGTCGGTCGGTCGGACGCACGGCGCGCTAAAATGTGTTTTGTTCGCTCGGACGGGACTACTTAAACTCGCCGCTGCGATTTCGCTCGTTCATCCGACCGACCGCCGTTTTTGAGAGAATCACACCAGTAACATGCTGAGCTGGGACCATTTCACGTCTTTCTAGAATAAGGTCAGCCCCATATTATATGTTACTTTTGTCAAGTTAATTTTTGTCCTTTCGTTAGATATTTGTATTATTTTATTACTTGCCGCGCAGTTTTTCTATTGTTAATTTTATTCAATTAAGAGTTGATTGTTAGGTAGGTATATTGTACGAGTTTAAATCTACAACAAAAGATAATAGTGAATTTAATTTGATTTCCTAAGTTCAATTTTATATTAACTATCGATTACAAAACATAAGCAGAAGTTTTTCAAACACTTGAACTAAAAGTGATTATTTTGATACAAACTAAAAAAAACATCAGTTTTGTAAGCACGCTGTATAATAGAATGGTACTTTATAAAATAAAGCCCGCTATAATGAATAATCCGAAAGCCACAAGGCTGGCCATAAACACCCGCGTATTGAAGTAGTGGCGTGCACTTTATTTCTCATTATTTCCCGGTTTACAGTGTCGTTAACTGAAATAAGTACATCTTCCCCGTATACAGAAGGTAGTTTGCGGGTCAGTTTGTTTGTAAAACTTTGATGGTTAGTGCTAATAGAATCTCGGTGGGAAGTGTTTTGTATAGTACTGTATAGTGCTTGGCTTCATTCCAAAGTGGTAATGGGCTTTATGAAAAAAAATACAAAGAAATAATATGGTATTCCATGCTAGTCACTACGAAAAGATAAACTATAAAAAATAGTTGGCACACGTTACACAATGTTTTTTTAAGTACTTTTTTGTCGTTATTCCTGTTCGCCATTAGGAGTTACCAACGGTTTCGTCTAGATTTACTATGCCGTTACATCGAAATATATTATTTTAAAACATCCACGACGGTAATTTAAGGGAAACAAGGGATAAAGTTAAACTAAAATCTGTGTAAAAAGGGTGATAGCACCAGTGATGGACACTTTAAGCTGACAGGCACCAATAATGGAAGCTCTTAATTCAACAAACATAGTACGGTCATTAACTTCTGTAAAATAAAAATCAAGGTTTTACATTGGTCTTTGTCCATTACTGGTTCCATCACCCTGTAGCTAATTTTATACTCCATTAAAACTAAATGCAAACAAACTAAATCACGTGACTTTGTTAAACAGCCAATCAAAACAGTTTAATCGAGTTTTGACGTATCAGTGTTCTGTTTTTATTGGCCGACGGACTATACGACGTGGTTTTTGTTTACATTTAGTTTATTAACTAAACAAACGAAGTATAGTTGTGTTGTATATAAAAAAAAGCTGTTAAAATTTCAAGCGACGCCACGAGGCAAAACCAGCTAAGTAATAAAAAACAAAAAGGCAGTATCGGTCAGGCCAGTTTATAGTCGCAGTATACTTAATCATGCCTTTGATTAAAACGAAACATTGCCTTTGTGGCCGTTGTAAAACGTTTAAGGCTTGCTTAGGAATGTAGCTTTATTTAATTAAAATTGGGTTTATATAGAACCTGCTTTCTACAAATTGTGTTAAAATAACTAAACATTGGGAACAATTTTACATAAATTGAACTGGGGGATTATTATGACATGGCTATGCAGTTAATTTTACGGCGAGCGTAAAGGACAGAGCTATAGCAGTTATATAGCTCTGTCCTTTTCTCTCGCCGTAAACTGAACTGCATAGCTATGTCATAAATAACCCCCCTGGTCACAAATAGTTCTAGGATGGACCTATAAGTACTGGGTAAAGAACAACAAAAATACATACTTAAGTTTATATTTATAAAATACTAGAGGACGCCCGCGATTTCGTACGCGTAGGATTAGTTTCCCGCTACTCCCCCTATTTTAACCCCTTAGGGGATGAATTTTCAAAAATCCTTTCTTAGTGCTCACTCACATCATGAAAGGAACCCCTGTACCAAATTTCAAGTTTCGAGGTACAGTCGTTTCGGCTGTGCGTTGATATCAAAGTCAGTCAGTCAGGTTTGCCTTTTATATATATAGAAGACTAGAGGACGCCCGCGACTTCGTACGCGTAGAATTAGTTTCCCGCAACTCCCCCTATTTTAACCCCTTAGGGGATGAATTTTCAAAAATCCTTTCTTAGTGCTCACTTACATCATGAAAGGAACCCCTGTACCAAATTTCAAGTTTCGAGGTACAGTCGTTTCGGCTGTGCGTTGATATCTAAGTCAGTCAGTCAGGTTTGCCTTTTATATATATAGAAGACTAGAGGACGCCCGCGACTTCGTACGCGTAGAATTAGTTTCCCGCAACTCCCCCTATTTTAACCCCTTAGGGGATGAATTTTCAAAAATCCTTTCTTAGTGCTCACTTACATCATGAAAGGAACCCCTGAACCAAATTTCAAGTTTCGAGGTACAGTCGTTTCGGCTGTGCGTTGATATCTAAGTCAGTCAGTCAGGTTTGCCTTTTATATATATAGAAGACTAGAGGACGCCCGCGACTTCGTACGCGTAGAATTAGTTTCCCGCAACTCCCCCTATTTTAACCCCTTAGAGGATGAATTTTCAAAAATCCTTTCTTAGTGCTCACTTACATCATGAAATGAACCCCTGTACCAAATTTCAAGTTTCGAGGTACAGTCGTTTCGACTGTGCGGTGATATCTAAGGGCCGTATTAATAAACTAAACTCAAATCTAATGCTCGTCTCGAGATGCGTCAAAAATGTCAGTGTTCTATGGTTTGACGTTTACTTTGAAGTATCTTGTGACCGGCATCTCGGCCAAGATGAGTTTATTAATACGGCCCTAAGTCAGTGAGTCAGGTTTGCCTTTTATATGATACAAGACTCAGGAACAAAGTAGGGTTGTGCGCGCTCGTTCACTGAGCGGATCGCTCCAAACTAGTACAATCGCTGTAATGTACTAATTCGGTCTTTTAGTTCTTTTAGTACACTAGTACACTGAAAGAAACTGGTCTGTTCATGCTCCTTTGACCGAATGAATGGCCGGCTTTGCTGTCAGTGTCACTCACTGCTCTGCCTGCTCTGTTCGGTTCTTGCTCCGCGTGTATTAAATGAACTAAGAGCAGAAACTTTACGGAATAGTTCGTTCTAGTACAGTGACGGGAATTAATTCTTTTTGGCTCTTAGTACTATCGCGATCGTTAATTTGGGACCCATTTCAAGAAAAATACGCTTGAAGTCGTCAATGTCATTAGAGATGCCAAATCATTTGTAACTAATAGGAGTCTCAACCTTATTGTTGTAGAATGTCAGAATGACTTTGGACTTAAGGTGGGTCCCAAATTAAAGTTCGTGACTGTACATGTACTACACAACCCTAGAACAAACGCGCTCATTTTTTTTAAGCCAGAAAGATTGGCTGAAAGTGGGATCTGCTGTGACTCATAAACATTTGCCTTGTTAAGACAGCAATCCTACGACCGCAAATGCATTGCCAACTCTGGGAACTAAAATGAAATGCCTCTACGCTAATAATTTCGCTTCTTACCCCCACACCGGAGCACAACAGTGCACGTACTGGCGTTAGGTCAAGGGATAAAATGGTAGTAGCAATCCGAACGGACCCTACACAAGGTCCACCACTTAAATATTTGCCAATCACACAAATATTTGCCGAAACCGGCAATCGTACCCGCGTAAACTTCGTAAGCAGGGTCGCTACCAACTAAGCTAACAGCTTTGTCAAATATTAATCACCATGGCTAACTAAAACACGACCAAAATAAGTTGTAAGATGCGAGCAATATTACTGTTTGATATATGAACCTGTTTAAATAGAACTTGTATCTCCTTTGAATTTAAAGTTTTTAATTTATTACATATATACATACATACAATCACGCCTCTTTCCCATTGGGGTAGGCAAAGACAACTTCCTTGGACTTGCTACGATCCAGACAAACTTCCCTCGCTTCCTCCACACTCATATCATAAGTATTTTCATACATGTGCGTCGATGTAGGGTACCTACTCCTGATTTCGCCATTTAATCTTGTCGGCATAAAAAAAAATCTGATTAAATCGACTGAGCTCACTCGTGTCATGAGTCCCGCGGTCTACAATAACCTACCGGCAAACATAATCGCGGTATCAAACCTATCTAGTTTTAAGAGCCGCCTCAAGCGCTGGTTTATTGAGCAGTCGCTCTACACCTACAATAGCGGCCTGCACACGTACAGTTCGGACCGCGGGAAACGCCACGCGCCATTCCAATCTTCGCTCCGAACCGTACGTGTAAATGCAACTGTAATAGTAAAATAGTAAACAATGTACGGTTCGGACTGGCGCGTGGAATGGCGCGTGGCGTTTCTCGCGGTCCGAACTTTACGTGTAAAGGTCGTAATTTTAGTCATGTTAAATGTTTTTTGTACTTGCTACCCGTTGTTAAATATGTTTTACTTTTTGAAATCGTTGTTCCACATTTTTATTAACAAGTAAATTGGCTTTGCAAATAAATGATTATGATTATGATTATATCCAGCTTTATATTCAGCCAGCCTTATACTGCCCTCCTTGGAAAAAAGGGCGTATGTCTCATAGAACCGCATATGCATTAGTGACCTTATTTCTAAAGACAGGGGGTAAAATTTACATTGACATCAAATTGCGTATGCGTCCTTTTTATTTAGGAGGGCAGTATAGGCCCGCTACCCAGAGAAAGTGATTGTGTACATAGATAGGTACTTAGAATACCTGACAGACAAGTAATATGAAAACCCTGGTAATTTTTCTGATTTTAGTGGTATTGATTTCTTATAATGGCAACGGTTAAACTTATGTATGTAGCATTCGGAAAGCTTCGCAGCACCTTTTCGTCCAAATTACCGCAGTGTTTGAAGTCAAAAGTCTTTGACCAGTGTGTGTTGCCAGTGATGACTTACGGATCTGAGATGTGGGCGCTAACAATGGGCCTTATAAGGAAGCTCAAAGTCACTCAGAGGGCTATGCTCGGGGTTTCTTTGCGTGATAGAATCAGAAATGATGATATCCGCAGTAGAACTAAGGTTACCGACATAGCCCGAAGAATAGACAAACTTAACACATTCATTGCCAAGGGCTCCGGTTTTCATACAAAATCGACCCGCCTAGCGGGTTGGCGGCAATGAAAGTGTTAAGTGGCAGTGGGCGGGGCACATTGCTCGCAGGACATTGCTTGCTGATGGCCAATGGGGTCAGAAGGTTCTTGAGTGGCGTCCGCGGACCGGGAGACGAGCTGTAGGTAGGCCTCCAACAAGATGGAGTGACAACCTAGTAAAGATCGCGGGAACGCGGTGGATGCGAAAAGCACAAGACCGGTCTAAGTGGAGAGCCTTGGGGGGGGGGCTATGTCCAGCAGTGGACGTCCTTCGGCTGACATGATGATGATGATGATGACACTTATGCCAAGTCATCAAATGTCAACAAAAATAAACAAAACAGCGTGTTTTGTGATGTCGTATGAATCGATTAACGATTTCTTATCAATAGAGGTTTCTATTGGTTTTAGATGCTTTCCTCAACTTGACAAATAATCACAAAAATTATATTAATTTATTTTTATAACGTAGCCAATACTCAGTGAGCTGACTACATTTTATTGCCATTTATAAGCCGCATTTAGTGACCTTTTCCCGGGGTCAGTACCCTTACCATGAGTTACAATTAACGAACTCGCTAGCGAGTCGAATGCTCTGTCCCTCGCAGACCTAGCAGTTTTGATATAGAGTGCGAGGGACAGAGTATTCGACTCGCTAGCGAGTATGGTAACTGTAACTCATGGTAAGGGTACAGGCTATTTGATATTATTTAAAGCTTAGTTTCCATCATAGCTAAGCGAGCAGCGCCCCACACTTGCAATTCGGAGAAATTGACAGTCCTAAATCGTAGGATAAACGGATAGTCTATATTAACAGGCCACATTATGATGCTGCGTCCACACAATAATAAAAAGGGCTGTATTTGCTTCCGTGCAAAGAACGTGAGATAGTACCTAGTTTGAACGCGTCTTGATTGCAGCATCAAATTAAAATAATTGCTGTTTACTATAAAACTAGAACATTTATAAAAAAAATGGTTTACCAGAATTAAGCAACTATAAGTACTTTATTAAATAAGAAATTATCGTAGATCGTAGGGTTTCGAAGATTAAATAAAATAAATAAATAAATAAATAAATATCAGGGGACAATGTCACACCAATTGACCTAGTCCCAAACTAAGCTCTAGGCTTGTACTATGAGTACTAAACAACGATATAAATACTTATATAGAGAAATATATACTTAAATACATAGAAAACATCCATGACTCAGGAACAAATATTCGCGCTCATCACACAAATATCTGCCCTTACCAGGATTTAAACCCAGGACTGCTAGCTTCGTAAGCAGGGTCACTACCAACTAGGCCAGCGCGTCGTCGTTAGATTAAACCAAAAACATTAGAAAAAGGTGTAATGTTTGCAAAATACTACCGAGTTTTTCATTTAACAGTTTCAAAGGAAAATGATCGAGTTTGATATGTCGCACCTTCAGAACAATAGTGACCTAATTCAACGTTTCAGCTTTCAAACTTCAAGTCATAAATTTATTATTATAGCGACCTAACTCGAAATTTAAAATTTCTGAATTAGGTCACTATTGTTCTGAGAGTGCGATGTGTCTGTTTTATTGACACGGGATAAATATATTTTGTTCGAGAGAGAGTTCTCGCTGGCAGTGTAAACAGCCAGCGATCAACTATTAATATTTGTGTCTCGTTTATTAACACGGAATCTATATCTTTTGTTCGTTTGTTCAGCGAGAAAACAGTCTAAAGCTAATCTTTTCCTCGTCGGTGGTGGGAAAAGTGGCTAACAAAGAAGTATTAATTATATCGTAGTATCCTATATTCTATTTATTAATTTGTATATTTTTTAATGTTATTTAATAACTTAAAACTTTTTTTAAAGTTTTAAGTTTGGGAATTCAAAGTAACTTTTTCAGATTGTAAATTTAATCACATTTATTCAAATTCTTTTAGTAACTTCAGCATTATGACGACATATATTTTAACGTTCAGCTTATGAAAGCTTCTTCCGAAGCTAACAATCTTAGTTCTTGGTTTAATAAAACTTTAATTTCGTTTAGTTACGGGCTCGTAAAGCGTGTAACGTTACGACGTGAGCTTTAATTATGAAAGCAAGTAAATAAAAGGTCAAGCTTAAAGTTTAAAATAACAGGGTGCTCTGTAACAAAGATGCGTTGATTTAATATATTAACAACAAAAAATACTGCAAAAATGTAGCATTCTTATTACACCAAGCAACAGTGTTTGCATTGTTGTAAAACCGGTGAAATTACTAGCATAGAGGCATTCCATCATAGTTTTCAGGATTAGCAACGTATTTGCGGTCTTAAGATTGCAGTCTTGAGATTGTAGTCTTGAGAATGCAAGGTGGCCTATGTGCTCAATCGCCTTCTCAACTGCATGATTAACAAATACTAGCTTTTACCCGCTACTATCCGCGGATAAGTCGTTAATAGTTATTTCAATTTCGGAATAAAAATTGCCTAAGCTATGTTTGTTTCTGAGGGCTCAGACAAGATGCACTAGGCTAACTAACGTTTCTATTCGATTAGTTTTTAAACCAATCGCGTCACTGGAAGATGACGTGATACGAAAAGTCACGTGGTGCGATTGGTTTAAAAACGAATCGAATAGAAACGTTAGTTAGCGTAGTGCATCTTGTCTGAGCCCTCTGGGCTTATTTTAAATCGATTGCTTGAAGCGTTAAGACGAAACAAATCGTAAAGCACACTTCCGCATTATAAATCAATTAGCATCAATAGGATAAGGATAACAAAAAAAAACATAAAATGAATAATGTGTGTGTAATAGTTTAGTTTAGTTTAGTTAGTTTATTTATTCATCAATGTAATATTACAATATAAATTGCATCGCATGTCAAAAAATACGAAATTACATTGACATTGTCAAAATTAATACTAAATAATAATATAATAATACAAAAATAACACTCAAATAATCAATACCCCCATATATATACCTCCCTAAAGATAATATTTTTACACGCTGTATAATGTCCATCAAAGTCAACCGTTAATCTCTTTCATTTGTTTTTGTTTATATTGTTGTCCAATATTAGCAGATTGTTAACTGATAATTAAAATAACGTAGTGAATTTGTTCGGCCGTTAAATTAATTAAGCTTAGGAGTAAAATCCTAATCCAATAATGCATTGCCACTAAAACATTATGTTCCGAAATCCGGCCTCAGTTTATCTTTTAGAGCTTCAAATACTCCCATTATTGTGGAGAAGATTTTGTTTTTGTATCAAAATTTAATTTTAAAACGTGTTAATTTATATTTAAATCTATTTTAAGCATTTTTTCTTTGATTCTTATTTTTGCCGTACGTTCTATAAAATTGATACTAAAACTTTATACACCGGCCTCGGGAATATTGCAACGCACTATTATTTTCTTTATTACCTATCGTATGTAATCTACTTTCAAAAATGATATTAAAAGTAATTTTGATTAAAATTTATTTAAAACCAGCTCGCCAAAACCAAACACCCTGTACATTTACACAAATCGCAACCACAGACCCAAAATCCTAAAAAAAGCTAACTTACGCAACTGCCGCCTAACGAGCATCACGTGACCCGACAAGTGACAAACGCGCTTGAATTTGATCCCCTTAATGACCGCTCGCCGTTTAGAAGGGTTTTTATGGAGGCGACACATTTTTGAAACGTGTTGCCTAACACTGGCTGGTTCCAAATTTGAAATTTTATCTTTTTTCTAAGCGTTTTTTTTAAAAAGGTCAACGTCGAGTTTTGTAGTTTCGCCTTACAGTAGTTGTTTCTAAATTTAAAATTCGACTTTTAACGAGTCTTTTTTTAAGAAAGTTAGCGTCACTTTGACTTTTGCTATTTTAATGTAGACTTTGAATAACGTACGTGACTTTTGCTTGTAGTTTTTCTCATATTCTCACTCTCACTTATTTAATCATAGTAAATTTTATGGAAGATCAAGATCGCATTAAATAATAAATTAAAGCTTATAAAGCATTTATATGAGGAGCTACTGAAAATACATATTGAGGTTATAATCCTCCAAATGGTTTTTGAATTAATATCACTATCGCAGCTCTAGTTATTCCATCCATCCAATCAGCATGTTATTAAGTCATTATTTCAGTTAGTTTTTTAAATGACAACGCACCTTCAGAACAACAGTGACCTAATTCAAAATTTTAGCTTAAAAACTTCAAGTCATAAATTTATTATTATAGAGACCTAACTCGAAATTTAAAATCTCTGAATTAGGTCACTATTGTTCTGAAGGTGCGATACTAACTAATTGGAGCGTAAAACATTCAGCCTGTGTATTGATTTCAAGCATGTGTTGTAAGTATTATAAAGTGAACCGAGTTGGAAACATCAACACCCAAAATGATACAGGGTGTAACAAAACCCCATTTAAATAATGCTTGTTTACTGCACTTTTACTTAAAAAAAATATTATTTAATCTTCCGTTATAATATTGCCAAATAATACTTCCAAAATATGCCAAATAAAATCTTTCAACACAACTTTACCGAGGATGAAATTGCAATTCCGTCCCGGTTTGAAAATTTGAAACTATTACAATTCTATTCGGTGTCAACTAAAAGTTGCGCTTTCAAACTTTTATTACAGGCACAGAAAACCGGTGGATTCCAGTGTGAACTGCATGAAAACTTGCATACAAAGTTAATTAAGTAATAATAACGGTGTCTGAAAGAGATCGCTATTTAGCAATAAGACGTCGTGTTCGTTTTTGTATGTTTTATGGTATCGTATTGTAATTTCTTAGAGTTAGGGTTTCTTACGGTTAACCGGTTCAGTACCCTTACCATGAATTACAATTACCGTACTTGCTAGGGAGCCGCATGCTTGGTCCCTCGCGGTATTCTTATAAAGTACGAGGAACAGAGCATTCGACTCTATAACGAGTACGGTAATTGTAACTCATGGTAAGGGTACTGATATGGGGTTTTAATACTTTGCAAAATTCAAAGTGTGCAAACGCATTAAAGTCTATAAGATCACACATTTTTTATGATTAACCATAATATGAATACATTGTACAGTCAAGTTTAATTGTTATGCCACTATGGAACCCTGTCGCATAACGTTAATCATTCATTTAAGCGTAATTTCTGTCATGTGGCTTGACGCTGTCATTATGACAGGGTTCCATAGTGGCATAACAATTAAAGTCCTTGACTGTACAAGGAAACTTTTTTTCTCCCACATGCTCGGAAATGTTATCCTTACTATTGTAAAATCTGAGTTCCAGGCCCAGGCAAAATTAAAAAAGCAATATTATTATTTACCAACGGCAGCGGCTGCGAAAAATGTATGAAATTTGATTACATACCTGGTGTTTTACTTTTTAAAACCATGTTTGGACTGGGATAACTATCTCCAAACAGCCAAACACTCGTGCAATCAAAATTCTTCCTTGTATATTTTACTTTTTAAATGTCATAGACCAAAAAGTTAAGCCTTTTCAAACAGCGTTTACAACGTATTTAAGAGTGTGTCAAATAGTTTGACTTTTTTAAATAGAAATTGCGTTCATAAACAAAATAAATTGCCGAAATAACATAAACGCGTAATAAATGTTATAGTTTAAACTATATTTTATTCAAATTGAATTTATTACGATTTCAGCGTTATACTAAATCATACGTTTCTGTTCTTTTTTTTCAAGGAAATGTTGGGACTGTGTTTAATATTATTAACAATTGTGTTAAATTTCCTCACATTGTTGGAGAAAAACACTATACAAGCCTCGACCGGGAAGGGCCGTTGCTGGACTCGTATATAGCGCGGCCTCAACTGCGTCTCGGCCACGCTAACTCTACTCGTCCCGCAACGGCCTATTTCCCGGTCTATGCAGTAATGTACTATTTCAAAATTTGATACTACATGATAACGGGTTAATTATTTTCAACAAGATAATGACCACAATTAACTGTCATATGCAGCCTTGGCCAAAAGTATTGAGCACCCATGCGTTTTTCATAAAAAAGACATACTTAAATATGTATAGGAAAAAATAGTCGTATTTATTGACGTTAAGCGTAATTCCGTGGAAAAAAATACAATTAATAATTTTGTTGTAAAACCCGATTTTTTCTAGCTTCAGATTTCACACGAAAATAGTTTCTTCAAAATGATAATCTACTAATAATTTGCACATGTACAAACATATTTTATATTTTACATCTTTGTGTATTTTTGAAATTAGAAAATAATACTTTATTTATAAGTTACATAGGAAAAAGGCTCAATACTTTTGGCCAAACCTGTACTATAAATTTTACGACTGCTTAAAATATGAAATAACAGGCCTGATAAAATTCTTCATGATTGCCATCGTTTTATGACGGATTTAAGAAAATAATACGTAGTTTTGTAACTAATTGAAATACTTATAAATTTAACTACTATATGTCTTAAAAAAACCTTAATATGATTGTATAACAAAGATCTTAACTTAACTTTGCATTCTTTATACCTTTCTGATCACCCTATATTTCATAATATGCCTTTCATATTGTCGTCATACTCGAACACAATATGATCAAAGACAACTTCGCCCGCAAAATTGTGGGTATCGTTTCTGTACCCGAACCGTTAGCTAATTTAACTATTCCAGTTTCTGTCTAACTTGCTATTCTGTAGGTACTTAAACTTAGTTCCTTAGTTGGCTGAGACATCTTTGTACATAAATTTTGCAAGTTTACTGGGGTGGTTGTTAATCATCCCCCTTTAATATTCATATAACTGCGGGATTGAGGCTTTGTCTCGTAGAACACATGGAGTATTTAGGGTATTAAACTTACGCGCATTAGGGCAACTGTGTGTGTGTGTATTCAAGTCGCTAAAATCATATTGCTTTTGACATGTTATCGTATTGTCAACGTTATAATAGCTCTTATTTCATAGAATAACAACATATAGCATAGAAACCGGACTATAAGACGTACTTTGCGTCAGCTATCTTTCTCTACTTTTTAGATTACGTATTACATGAGAAAAAATTAAACAAAAAGTAGGCTGTTTTTTCTTCTTTAACTGTTATTGTCACAGGGACTTCTTTGTCCTTCCTATAGGAAGGATTCGTCTTTCCTTGTCTATAAGTCCAACCTATAAGCACCTATAGTATATAGGTGCTTATAGGTCCAAATCACGCCTTACTTGTGACGATGTACCAAATAACGAAAGAACAGCTATAGATTCATCTCTTTCCAAGTCACTATGAAAACCATGAGTAAAAAGAAGTGAACCATAATGTATTTTCTGCTTATTTAGTACGGTTTCTATGCCTTTAGTCTTTATTCTGTGTCTTATTTACTTGACAGTAAAGGCGGACGACCATGTCAAAGGCAATTATGATACCGAGTATAAAAGAGAACCAGTTTGAACTGGTCTAAAGGATCTAGAACAAAGATTGATAGAGTAAGAAATGAAAAGGTCAGAGAGAAATGTGGACTAAAAGAAGATGTAGTGACTAAGATTGATAAAATAAATGTTTTAAAAAAACAAAAAACCGCCTTCAAAAACGCAAAAAATAACTTCTTTAAAATTGTAGGCACCTAATAGGTTAGTCCAACTGATGTCGGCTTTTTGTTGAAAATGTTGTGGTCGCCGACTTCAGTTGGACTAACCTATTAGGTGCCTACAATTTTAAAGAAGTTATTTTTTGCGTTTTTGAATGCGGTTTTTTGTTTTTTAAAACATTTATTTTATTTTATACTTTTTAGTGATCATAATACGCTATTACGTAGTCCCACTTCTTAGTTAAAATGAAACTTTAACTTATATCAAGCGCGCCGCAAGCAACGCCGCGGGAAAGTCATAGTCATATTTCAACAAGTAAATATTATTCGTTGTAGGTAGTCGCTCAATTATCTTAATCCAGATATCTTATCGCCACCCTTGAAATCGGTACCATTGAGGAGTTCCGGTGGCCATCTGTGGTCTTCATCATCAGTTCCACTACACCAAATGATACTTTCTGAATGCAAATGCTGGACTTGTTACTAAAAATACTAAAATCGCTATATGTTTGCCTACAATATTTGAGGAGTTCCCTCAATTCCTCACTGATCCCCTCATCAGATACAGATTTGGTGACAATGGGACCACTTCGGAAGTATACTCTATCAAACCAAAAAAAAAATTTGAAATCGGTCGACAATTGACGGAGTAATCGGTGAACATACATAAAAAAAAAAAAAAAACATACAGTGGAACGTATAACCTCCTCCTTTTTTGAAGTCGGTTAAAAAGGGCATGCTTCGATGGTTCGGTCATTTGGAAAGGATGGATGAAAGAAGATTGAAGAAAGAGATATACAGAGCAAAAGTGAGTGGGAGGGTCCGCCCTAGGCGTACGTTTTCGATTCAAATCGGAGAAATACTGGACATGCATGACTCGATGTATGAATGTGGAAGAAGCGAAAGAGATTTGTCAGGATTAGTGGTGGTAGGACCTTGTGCAGGGTCCGTCCGGATAGCTACCACCATCTTATCCATTAACCCACCGCCAAGCAGTAGTGTTCGCATTGCTGTGTTCCGATGTGGGGACAAGACCACCGGTGAAATGACTAGCATAGAGGCATTCCATCTTAGTCCTCAGGGTTGGCAACGCATTTGAGGTCTTAGGATTGCAGTTTTGAGATTGTAGTCTTGAGATTTCAAAGGTCTCAGATCCCACTTACCATCAGGTGGCCTGAGTGCTCGCGTGCCTTCTCCTTACCTTAAAAAAAAGGATCGTAGCAGGTGGAAAGGTGGTCTATGGCTACCCCTCTGGGAAACAGGCGTGATTTAATGTATGTATGTATGTATGAAGAACGGGTGTTCTAGGTTGGTTTTTGTTTGTTTGTTTGTTGAACTAGGAGAGATGGACGAAATCCGGCTGGCGTCTATATTTCCAGGTACTTAGACCCAGTGATATAAAAAGTAGCTATAATAGATACGGTCACGGAAGTTAATTTGCTACCCATTTCAAAGAAAATCTGCTTGAAGATGTCATTGTCAATAGAGATGCCAAGTCATTTGTAATTGATAGGAAACTCAACCTTATTGCTGTAGAATGTCAGATTGACTTTGGACCTAAGGTGGGTCACAAATTAAATTCCTTGACTGTACCTTATGAGTAGGCTCGCTCTAACATAGACTTTGCTCAAACTTTCTGGTTTTGACTTTTGTCAAGACCAAACCACCTAAAAACAGAAAATATCCAAGTCGCAGGAATAAAATACAAACACAAGTATTTAACTACCAGGAATCGAACCCGGGATGATTAACTTCTTAGGTAGAGTCCCTACGAACTGGGCTAACCCCGTCGTCGAGTAATTTACATTTAGACAGCTTTCTACAGTTGCTAGCTTTTATAGAATGAAACTTGGCTAACTTTAGCAGTTACTATAAAAACTTCAGGTTTTTTTACATTAAAACTAATATTAACACTTATACATATTGTTAAGCCAAAACTGTATCGACATTAATATCCATTAAACAATTACGCAGTAACTTCCCAATCACTTCAGCATGCCTGTTGCATCCAAACGACTAATAACAAGCCCAAAACTAACAGTAATATGTCAAAACAAAACCTATTCTTATTTTGAACTCTGTTGATGCATACCAAGAGTCAAATTGGATTGTATTTTTACTTCGAGTCCGAACGACATATTCTGTATTACTATCACGACCCGGTCAATTTATATCGTTCGTCGATAATTTTATCAGCCGGTCTCCATTACGACTGTATTTGCTTAGAATAGTGATGTTATAGTATCGATGAAATTATATCGATATGAAAGTTTGTGTGGGTTACTTTGGGATTTTTAAACAAATACTTACGGCAATTTAGAAGGCTTTGGTTTTTTCTTAGCATTTGTATATTAATTGCAGAACATTATATTTCAAAAAGCAATTAGTACTTTTTCTTTAACATTATGTTTATTAATTTAAACATTTTTAATTAAAGAAAAACGATTATTCGGTTATGTATTTTAAGCCGCCCGAATGTATAATCATTTTAAAAAGTACCTATCTGTATTTTCAATATCTCCCCCACTCTAAACCGTTAAATGTTTGACAGGAATTTATGACGTAATGAATTATTTTGATACTCATCTTAAAAGTGGCTTCACAGCTGCCTGAATTATAATAATAGCGCTGCAATTTCATTTATTTTAATTTTTCTAATATTAAGTATCGAATTTAAGTACTTTATCTAACGAAGGTGCTAACTACACACATGACTATTATAAGTTCACTAGATGAAACCCCGGCTTCGCTCGGGTAAAATGTAGACTCATTCCAATGTACAATTTTTTTTAATAAAATGTAGATGATACTTCTGTAGTTATCGGTTTATGGTGTTAGGTAGGTACGTACAGTCCGTAAGCACTAAAAAAACATTCGGTTTGTACTTGTCTCTCAATCACTATCATACTCTCTTAATGAGAGCGAGTGAGAGAGGAGTACAAACAGAATAGTATTGTAAGTGCTCACTGACTGGACTACTTTTGAAAATGAAAATAGAAAATCCTGTTCTTTAAACAAATTGGCCTGACTGGCTAAAACAAACGCAGTATTTTTCACAGCTAACCTATGTATCGATATTCCACTAGTAGATATATACTCGTATCTCTGATGTCTCTGTCTCACAATCAAAGCAATTAGACCCTAGAGGTCACAATGGAGAACGGAATACGAACCTGTGACACCTGTGACACAATCAATCAATCTTTTTTAGCTTATGGCACGTGATGACGTGACAACTTTGCGTGACACCAACGCAACATTGATGACATTGACATGTTTACTTCGCAATGCCATTTTTTATATATAAAATAAATATATATAAAATACTTGATAATCTGAATTGTCCGCCTATAAGCTGTCGACTCGGATCGACTAATTTTTTACTCTCTTCAATTTGATGTGCATTTCGTTCGAGTCTACCGTAGACCGGTACGAAGTTATTAATATAGATTGTGAAATAACAAAGGACTAATTCTAAAATTAATAGACTAACCAAGCGTAAATACCTACCTATAATTCTATCGAGCATTAGCCATACCACACACCTACGTACTAATCACGTTTCGTATCATGCATCAAGTGCTTAGTAACAAATTGAGTTGTCAAGTGAGCTAAGTAAAGCGTTGCGGTAGTTGTTATCCATCTTAAGGTAATGTGGAACCTCCGTCGTATCGTGCTAGTCATTAAACAGTTTAATACTAAATGATAAGTACTAACGGCAAGTACCTAACTTGTGTAAACTCGGCATTAGTCATGGAAAAGTTTTTTTTCTTCATGCAAGTGGTTGCGGTCAGATCTCCTACAGTTTGCGCAGAGTCTAACAACGCCGTTAAGCAATGGAAGTATATTTCAAATGCTGACGTTATGGCCCTATTCTCACCCAGATGTAAATGGCATTATGTGCTTAATTAAGTAATTTTTAGCACCTCTGCAACCTATATATAAATTAAATTAATCACTTATAAATTAACAAACGACCGACAATCGAACAACGTATTTTAAAATAGTTAAATTAAAATATGCACTCAATCACTTATGAAATCACTACACACCAATCGATAAACACCATAAAAGTGACGGTATTATCGATAGTTTTGCCGATAATGTCGACATGGAGACGCGTCGTAATGGATTTCTGACGTCGGATAAATGATAGATCGCACCGGTGCATTACCTGAACAAGCACAAATGAAAACGGGTTTTTCCTTTTGTTTATTTCGTATTTCCTTTTTGAATATTGAGCAGGTTATTCGAAATAGTTATTTTTCGTTATTATTGCGATGTGACCTTGTTAGAAAACTGTT
Source organism: Acleris literana (assembly GCA_946894065.1). Lineage (NCBI taxonomy): Eukaryota > Metazoa > Arthropoda > Insecta > Lepidoptera > Tortricidae > Acleris > Acleris literana. Next base: position 3,482,922 of record OX335677.1, read on the forward strand.
TTGGGGATTTGGGTTTTAAAACCATTCCATCTAATTGAACTTTGAATTGACAGTACATTAAGGATTCCTTCTTTAGGGTTTTTTGATCCGTAGTCAACTTACCAATTGACGATATAGCCTATTCTGCTTGCTAGCTTAGTTGGAGACACAAGGTTGACTTGTGTAAGATTGTGCCCCGATTTTTTATCAACACTCAAAAAAATGAGAGCCAACAAAGACAGATTTTCACTTAGTTGACAAAAAATGATTACAATAGTTAAGATATTAGTTATATCAACCAAAGCTGATAGTTAACGACGGTAATTTCTTTAGCCATTCAACTAACATCATAGTTGATGTATCTAACGTCTTAGTTGGTGTATCTATCGTCTTGTTAGGCTCGTATGGGATCAAGATGCTTTTGCACAACAATCACAATCTTGTTACAAGCGACCAATTATTTTTTTCAGTGAATGTTTATAAATCTTTGCCCACAGTTAGTCATGCATACATTAAATCACGCCTTTTCTTTCCACCTGCTACGATCCTGACAAATATGAAGGTTATTAAGTCGACTTTTGACTTCAGTTTTACTTTTTTATGTTCGGAGGAATACAACTTTAAACTCATTGTCTATTACATTTAATAGTTTTTATTAATTAGTAAGAATCAAAAAATTCTTAAGTCCTCGTAATTAGGTCATCGATAAAATGCAAGTCAAATAAATAAAAATATCTAAACTACTAGATAAAAAAAATTGTTGGCCAAAGACTATCTCGAATACTAGACTGTGGGAGCTGACAAACCAGAAACCGTTGACTAACGAGATCTTGGTGAGGAAATGGCGTTGGATTGGTCATGTACTGCGGCGGCCCGATAACCACATCTCCAAACAGGGCTTGACTTGGCATGCTCGGGGAAAAGAAGACCAGGGCGCCCCCGAAACACCTTTAGTTGAAAAAGAGGCCATTTCCGTTGGACAGAGTTGGAATGAATTGGAAGTAGCCGCTCAGGATCGAGCAAAATGGAATTCCCTTCTACGAGCCCTATGTCCCTGCTGAGGGATAAATGGATTTCATCATCATCATCATCACTAGATAAAATATGTAAAATAATTAATAAAAAAGGCATCTTAGATATTCCTGTTCCTCTCAATTTAACAAGAAGCCATAGTTGTAAGTTTAGACCGGGGCACCTGGAGTGCCATAAGCGGCCTGCACACGTAAAGTTCAGACCGCGGGAAACGCCATGCGCCATTCCAATCTTCGTTCCGAGCCGTACGTGTAAATGCAAGTGTAATAGTAAAATAGTAAAAAATGTACGGTTCGGACTGGCGCGTGGAATGGCGCGTGGAATGGCGCGTGGCGTTTCCCGCGATCCGAACTTCACATGTAAAGGCCGCTATAGTGTCTGCCTTCCCCATTGGAAGACAGGCTCGAAGGTATGTATGTACCTATATATATATGTGTCTCAATTTAAATGTTAAAACTGCTAGTTCATTTTTACTTATCCTAATTAGGATACAACTCAAAAATACTATCACATTTTCACATTATTATAAGAAGAATAGGCAATTATAATCAATCATTTTGGTTTATTTTGCATTTGATCGCTTTATAATAAATTTTAATTTGCTAATAACTAATTAATTAGCTTTATAGTCACTAATGAAATTATTTACTAATTAAAATGGCTGTTTGGGTTTAATCCTCAAATGGTTGTCGCAGAATCATTATGATATAGATAGGGGCATTCCACTTTAGGGTGAAGGCACACGAGCGTTTTTTTTAAATATATATTTGTGAGTCGCGTAATTTTGTCCGCGTAATTTCTGCTGCATACAAAAGGCCAGCTGATTTTGCGTCGCCGTGTGAACCAAACAGAAGTTTTGTATGAAACCGAATGTAATAAAAATTACGCGACTCAGAACTCACAAAATTACGCTCTTGTGGTTTCACTCTTCGTCCTCAGGGTTGGCAACACATTTGCAGTCTTAGGATTGCAGTCAAGTGATTACAGTATTAAAAATGCAAGTAGATACTAATTGTGTCTCAGATCCCACTTAACATCAGGTAGTCTGTGTACTAGTTTGTCTACTCCTTACTATCCCACTAATATTTTACATGCGAAAGTTAGTGTGTGTGTGTGTTAGTTTGTTACTCCTTCACGCTGCAACGGCTGGAAGGATTTGGATGAAATGTTGAATGGAGATAGCTTATACACTGGATTAACACATAGGCTACTTTTTATTTCGAAAAATGTCAAAGTTCGCGGACGAAGTCGCGGGCAGAAGCTAGTAAAAAATAAAAATGCGAACGCTGCTGCTTGGTGGTAGGTTACAAGGCTGTTGTAGCGATCCGGACGGGCACAAGGCCCTAAATCGCTAAAGGGCGGCTGAGGGATGCAGTGCACAAGATGGTGACGAAAGCAAAAGGTGGATAAGACGTTTATTACACTTCGAGTACTATTCTGCCCTCCTAAGCAAAAATGCAATAACTAAATTCCATAGCCAAAGCAGATTCAACTCTCTTCTGTTTGTAACTAGGTTGCAATTTCTACAGATGTTTTGTCTGAGATATCGCCATTATGCTTAGTAGGGCAGTATTTATGTATGAAAATATATCCTCGTAAGGTCCAGTGTGCAATAGGATGTATATAATCAAGGCATTTTAATTTGAACTGTGTTGCTATAAGAATAAGGTTTATTTTCCTATGTTCATAAACTGAAAATGGCATTATCGATCAAACGTAATTGAACTTTATTGCCTTGATGTTAGGTTCAAAGTCCCACTGACAAAATACTCCCTGTTTGCAGTATGGTGGGCCTTACGAGGATATGCAGTTTTTGGTAGAAGTCAGTAGTCATATCCATGTTACGAATATCGTTCGACATTATTTTTACGTAATTTGCATCCGTCAGCCGCTCATTACCAATCGCAACGTATGCATCGCACTGCTAAATAAATGAAACAGTAGTAACTCAAAATACAACTGTATTTAAAAAACAACTTTAATGCAACTTCTACGAGCTTGAAACAAAACTAGCAGGGATTTTGAGTTGATACTGTTTTGATCTAGCAGTGCGAATGTAACGTCTGCGTATCCTATTTTTTACTATTCTACAAATTGCTTACTTCTTAGCAGAGATGGGCAAAAATTATTCGAATGACGAATAACGAATAAGAATAACCAAATTATTCGCGAATGAATGAAATTCTCGAATGATTATTCTTATTCGAATAATTTATTCATTCAATGAATTGCCACGAATAATTATTATGTACTCCTTTTTATACCTGCTCCATTTTTCTCTAATAAATTAATAAATTATTCGTTATTCGAAAAATAGTCGAATGATTCATTCGTGGATAAATTATTCGCGAATAAATCATTCGCAAATAAATTATTCGACGAATAAATTATTCGCGAATAAAAATATTACGAATTATTTTTTATTCGAATAATGCCCGTCTCTGCTTCTTAGCTTAAACACTTTTACTTCCCAAAAACGCAAACTCAAATTTAAAATACACGCTAAATTACGCGTCATAAAGTTTTTTATAGCGCAACTCTAAAACAGTATCATAACTGAGGACATTAGAGGCTAGTGATTAAAATTTTATGACGTCATCACAAGTATTTTTAATTAAAAATGTCGTGACACCCCGTGGCCCTAGCACGCTACCGGTCTTTGTGGACATCGCAGCTCTAAAGCTGCACTTACACAGGCTACTTTTAACAGGATTGTGAACCTGAAAATTTCCAAAAAAAATGCGAAAACGTTCAAATTCAAATTCAAATTCAAATAATTTATTGCGTGTCACATTACGTTACAACAGGTGGAAGTATAACTACAGGTATACATGTGACGCCCTGCGAGTTTGTCTTCCCTTAAACCTAGGTCAAACAAGTAAGGTACCGATAAGTTAGGGGTTATCTAAAATTGACAAAATGTATAAGGTTGACGTAAGTTGATGACAGATCACGTCGACACTTATGTCATTTCCATACATTACGAGTCAATGGAAAGCAAAAACTTACTTACCCAATTTTTACGATTTTGAATATGTTTTAGATATTATGAAAAACTAGGTGTACGTACTCTTTCTATGAAAACTTTACTTGAAAAAAAAAAAGAAAAACCTACAACGCCAGTTTTTTATATTAACTACAACATATTCAAAAATCGTGGGAATCGGGCTTGATTCAATGATATTTTTTATTAAGATACGATATGATTATACTAAACGCATTCAAAACCCGTGACCAATTACTGACAGAGACAAACACGGCAATCCATAGCGAACGCTATTGTTAGAAAGAGATAAATAGATAAAAAGTAAGGCAATTTGCCTTCCTTTTTGCGGAACGTTTTTGCGCGCAGATGACGTATCTTTATATAAAATATCATTGGCTTGTATGGAAAAAAATCGACAGCTACGCGATTCAAGCTTCGCTTTATAATCCTCTTAACGTAACTTATAGTTGGGAACAATAAATAAATACACATCGGGGGACAATCTCACACAAATTGACCTAGTCCCAAACTAAGCTCTATGATTTTACTGCGGGTACTTTGCTCGGGTTTGCACGGGCTTTTGGCTCAAAAAGTTGCCCATGATCGTGCACCTTTACGTTGTGTTCACATTGATATTAGTTTAAAAGCGTTAATTCAGCACAATATTGAGTAATGGCAATTTCTGAAGAAAAAAAAGGTACGTATGGTGAAGGAAATGTATTCGCGTTCCTTTTTCACTCTTGTCACAATAACAATAAGAGTCAAAAAGGTACGCGAATACATTTCCTTGACTGTACAACTTACGCCATGATTTTTTTAATGAAATTATTAATAAATATTTTCTATAATTTGCACCTTGACAGGTTCGTATTTAATAAACAAATAAACCGAATACATACATACATACATTAAATCACGCCTATTTCCCAGAGGAGTAGGCAGAGACCACTTCTTTCCACCTGCTACGATCGAACTTTAAACCGAATAAACCTTAAAAAAACCGTTCTGGACCTGTGTGAACCATGCCTAAAAAGGCCGGCTGATTTTGTTTACGACAAACTTGACATGCTAGCACTGCCGTCGTAAAACATTATTTAAGTGCCGTCATATTGGCATTATCGTAAAATTTGTAATTTTAGGCAACGTTTTATGAATTATGTTGCTTTACCCGACCACATGGAAAAAAAAGATTTTAACAGGGTGGCAAAAATAGGTTAAGTGGTAGTTAGTATGATACAAATATGAATGATAGCACTGCGGGCCTTTTATCGTGGTTATCGACGTGGATAATCGTGGAAAAAACATCTGTCACTTTCTGACCAGTAAGTAAGTGCGAGAATGACATATGCTTTATCCACCGCGATAAAGGCGACCATAATAAGGGCTGTTAATGCATATTGTGTAATATTACATAAAAGGGGATTACAGGCAGCAAATGATGTGCCGTTACTTTAATGGGCGTTTTAAACAAAAAGTGCACGTAGTTAATGGCTTAAATTGACAAAGGTGACTTTTCCATAAAGCTGGGTCCACATTTGTATCATTTCGTCGTATCGTGTCTCCGCCGCGTTGCACCGACGCGTATCAAGATCCCTAGTCTGGACGCAAAAACAGCGCGATCATGCGGCGCGCCGTATCTGATCGCTCGGGATCGATGTTGATACGCGTTTATTTCATACTCCGCACACTTGCGATCGGATACGCGCATCATGATCGGTAAGTATGGTCGTGCTTTGATACTGTATCATGATACGAAGTTATGATTTGATACGCGATACGCTGTGATCGCTCTGGAGCCGGTGTTTCCCTGATCATCAAAGGGGATACGAACGCACTTGACAAGTTTGTGAGCGTCCAAACTTAATGATACGGCGTTATGATACGATACGCTTAGCATGGACGCATTTTTTCACGCAACGATGGTAGGATACGGTGTGCCCAAAGTGAGCGTCCATACTTAGGATACGGGAGCTCGATACGATACGCGTGATCGTGATCAGCAAAATGATACAAATGTGGACCCAGCTTTAGGTCACGATAATTAGTCACACACCCAATTCATGGTATCTCACATTCAATAGCCGAAGCAGTTTCAATTTTAATTCGTTAGTAAAATGGTTGCATTTGCTACAGGGTTTTTGTCTCAGATGCCAGTATTTGTCTGATAGCAGCATAGTTAACAGCCGTGACTTAATAAAAAAGTAACCGTAGTTAATATTATTCCTTAACAATGAGCACTTTTTTGGAAAACGCCCTTATACTTGTTGGTGTGATATTTGTTTGTGGGTATCACTATTTAACAGACGTAAATATGTCTGCATGCAGTCTATTTTTCGTTTTTAAATTTCTGAAACAAAGCAGTTATTTAAAGTTAGTAACTAGTAGTATCCCCACGCTATAAATGACATGTTTGTTTTTGTTTGTTCCAACTTTTCAAATTTTAGGTCCCTATTCTCGTGGCAATCGAGATTTATTTTCATTCGAGATGAAAATGACAACTGTATAAGAAAGTTTTATGGTTTAACATTATTTATGGCTCTTGTGATTCCATCTCCAATTGTTCGATAACAGGGAGCAAATGAAAATTACATTAAAAAACAGTGACATTATATTAAAATATACATAATATTTTATGAAACATACCTAATAATGGTATAATTATGTAGTAATTGTTATTGGAAGAATTCGTTATTTTATTGTTTAGCGCTGTAAAACAAAAACATATTGATTGATTTTTATTAGCTCTCAATGTTGGACATCAATGTTGTCGACTAATTTATAAGCAAAAACATTCTTGGCATGTCCATAAAAGTGATATTTTGTGGCCCCAAAGCAAAAACTATCTTAACAATTCCGTACCTTCAAATGTATCAATTGTTTTATTGGAAACCGATATTTGTCAAACTAAGCTCAAAACGACTGATGAAATAAAATAAAGAATTTATCTATTGTAACGGTTCACCAGTTAAGATTTTAAGACCCTAGGCGATGATAGATAAGCACACACAGACATCAAACACTTATTTTTTTAAACTTTATTTGCTTTTAATAATCACGTTAAATGGTTTTATGAAGTATAAAAAGAATTACTTGAATATAAATCATTTCTTTTTAAGATAAAGTCAGCTCTTTTAATCCATTTCACTAGTGAATAAATATTACTTGAAACCCTAGGGCTTTGAAAAGATTACTTAGACGTAACATAATAAATGTTAAAAGGCTACGAAAAAGGTTAATAACTTGACATAAGCCTGACTCACCATAGAACTGTGTCACAGTGACGTTATGATTCAAGTCGTGAGAAGTGTCAAACAAATTGTTTCATAATGTCCAGACATAGGAATTTAGGGGGCAAAATTTTATGGCAGGTAGGGAGTTCCTATATCGATAAACTCAATTATTAGCCAAGACGGAGACGTTTAACGCCCGAAAATTTGAAACAAATTCTGATAGTTTATTTTAACAATAGTAGATGGGACAGTAATGAAGAAAAAAATATGATGAGTAAAGTTTCAAAATAGTTTTGAAAAATGAAGAACGGAATTACGTTATTTTGTTATTTACACTTTTAATAAAAAAATGTTTTTACACGCAATACTTGGAGTGATCACTAGTATATAAAACAAGCATCGATACTCGAGTTTATCGATATAGGAACTCCCTACCTGTCATAAAACTTTGCCCTCTGGATTCCTATGTCGATAATGTCACTGTGCACTGTGGTTCAGCTTGTATGGAGAAAGTGTCAAAATTCGATTTCTCCAAAAGTACAAGTATATTATATATTATTTACCTTTATATAGAACTAATTACTAAATGGTGTATTAAAAAACAGAAAATTATTCGAATTGAATTTATTTAATCACCAAAAAAAAAAAACAAGTAAAAGCAAAATTCACTCTATTTCAATCCTTTATAAAAAATACAAATAAATATGATTAATGAAAAAACCTATCAAAAAAACAAAATTGAATATATATTCTTTATTTACAATTTAAAAACAGTAAACCTTTTCTACAAAAATATCTTTAATAAGTTGCCTCGAAACTTGCTATTTTTGGGATACAAAAAATTGCACGTTATGAGTTGTCATCTTAAAAATACTTAAATTAAAATATATAACACTTAATAATTGCTGTTAAATTTACTCTAGACATCTAAAAGACTAAGAACAGAGTTGAACAAAACAGATTTTTTCTTTCTAGATAGCTATCTTTTTGACTCGTAATTAGTGGGGCTGAGTTTAACAAAAGGCGATTTATGAGATCCGTATTCGTCAAGACGTGTGACATCTTCCTCGTGTTATTTAGTCTGAATGATGTTATATTTTTATTTGTGGCCTCGGTAGCTTCTTCTGAAAGCTGTCTTTTAGGTAAAAATACGTGGTCGATAACTTCAGACCCATGAATAAGGACTTTATGTACAGAAGCTGGTAAATTGTACCACTAATATTCATGAACAAGCTGCCGAGCCGTATCTTAAGCATAAATCTTAAACCTATCTTAATTTATTTTATAACCAGAGTTAAAAACAGTTCAAAATTGTGCCACACCTATCAATGAGATCCTTTTTGATGCCAGTAATTTCAGTTGAAAGAGCGGAATTATCAAAAACCTACCTGCCATGTTACCATAGTTTGATGTAGCACTTCCGCCACTACGTGGTTTGTCGACGATAAATCCTAACTTGGTTTTAAATTAACCTATAAGTGTCTTCTTTATGTCCACAGTGGCTTGCAAATATATTTAATGCAATTTTGTAGATCCCCAATATCAACGTGTTCAACATCCTCCGGCACAATCTTTTGTAGAAGTAACTGAAGTACGTGGCTTTGATTTCTCAGTTTGCGAACCAGGAGCAAGGTGCCACAACTCAAATATATGCATTCTTGAAAATTTTCATAGAATAAAAGTACCTATAAGGAAATGGGCATGTATTAGGAATGGATGTTAATAGTTCTTTACGTGGGAAGCAATCTCGTAGTACTGCTACGAGTTCCGTAGAAGGCTTCTGGAAAAGGGTCCGGCAAAAACCGGCCAGTAGACAATATGAAATAATAAACTAGCTTGTATGAGCATTCTACTACATATATAGTCATCTTTAGATTGTTTTAGCAACATAGTTAAAACCTTATGTGAACGTACATAGTAGACAAATACTTTGTTTGTAATTAAGCATCATGTAGACCTCAAACAATTAATATTTTTATAAAAACATGGTAAAAAATAGTACTGATAATAATAATACATACCTCTGTCTACAACTTTCATAATGATGTAAAAGATAGACACACACGATCCTGAGATATATGTCTTAAATAAACTTTCATTATAATGACTTACTGATAACGCTAATTACGAGTGGCAGATGCGTTCACTTTGAAGGTCCGAAATGTAATGATTATTTCAAATAATTTACAAACTATTAATAGTTTACGGATGTATGCCTACTAGTAAGTAATTAGGCATAGAGAAATTATGGCTGGGCTATACCAACAATCTGGACTTATGGCCTTCTACGGGACCACAGTGCTGTGACACCGTTCTATCTATGGTGGGTCAGGGTTGCATTGAGCTGATAGTACTCTTGCTCTGATTCCAATCAACAATATTTCTGCACCGAGCGTTACTAATTTACGAGAATCATCCAATTTTTATTCTATTCGGCGAAATAATATTGCTTTTGACATGTTATCGTATAGTTTTTAACTTGGCCGCCATTACTGTCAAATAAATAAGAGTTATCGTAACGTTGTTAATACGATAACACATCAAAAGCAATTACTAAAGCATGGACGACGACGACGAAGAATTTCGTACATTGACCTTTACAGGAGGACGCTGTATTACTAAGGAAAAGGTTTACAATCTATGATGCAGGCGGTCAATGTCGCTGTGCGGGTGCGACGGCAACATCATCATGTGCTAGGGTTGTGCGTTGCACGCCAATGAAAGAGACAAGTACTAAGTCAATGTACGAAATGTTTTGTGTTCGGCGACACGCTTTAACTATAGTTTCGGGGCCCCAACGCAACTATCGCTAACTTAGTGGAATTAGTGCTCTAAGACACGTTTCACGTTTCAAAGCTTTACAAGTGACTACTTAAGGTGCCGACTTGTTACACGGTAAACTCACTTACTATCAAAGCGACTATTGGTTTTTAAGGTCTGAGTGTTTTATTTGTATAACATACATACATACATTAAATCACGCCTGTTTCCCATAGGGGTAGGCAGATACCACTTCTTTCCACCTGCTACGATCCTGACAAATCCCTTTCGCTTCTTCCACATTCATACATCGAGTCATGCACGCACGTCGGTTTCGGGTACTTAAGATTCAGCCCTTTTCCATTCTTTGTATAACATATAAGTACTTATAATATTTCTCTAGGAAACACCCTACAATCTCGAATTATTTAATTCCGAAATTAATAATACCGAATTTTATACTTATTATTTATTTATTTGTTTTAATGGCGTCTACAAGTTATGTAATTTTGCCAATGTCAAGTATATATAAGCAATTGTACGGTGAATCGTCGTTGTCGTCGGCGTCTTCCAGTCCCAGTCGGCACACCATTGAAGATGGTGGGCATCCACTTCAATGGCTTGATTGGCTCGGAGTGTTCTTGACCGCTTGCCCATTCAGAATCAGCTTTTCACTGTTATTATATTTGATGCATATTCTTCGTCAGTGTTGGAGGTTACTTCACAAAGTTGCCCTGGATTTGCGAACCAAAATCAACGATAAAGTAATTTACAAAAAATGAAATAAAAAGACAGATGTTTTCAAAATGACAGCTAGACAAGAACCCCGACAATGATGTGTCTTATTCGACACTGGCAGAATCATCAAAACATTGATGGGGCCATTATTCTCCTAAAAATTGAATTGAATTGATGTGTCTTATACTTATTAATTTTTACAATATATTAAGTGTCAAAATCTTGAAATTGACATTACCGAGTATTAAAGTCAAAAAAATCAGCTTTCCGAATATTAGGTATTTGTGATTATGATTCTTATTAATTTATTTTCTTTGTTTAAAGCGACCATCATTTAAATATTTTTAATTTAATCATTTACATACATACATAAAATCACGCCTTCATTCCCAGATTGGGGTAGGCAGAGCTACAGAATTACCAACAACTCTTAAAATTTGTTGATAATTCTGTAACACTATTTTGCACATTTAGACTAAGATGGTTATCAGCGTATTAGTGACAGGTTGCAAGCCCATCGCCTAACAGTACTACAAGCCTTTATTCCCTTAGTCGTCTCATACGACATCCACGGGAAGACATGGAGTGGCACTATTCTAACCCGGCAACCACACGGGGGTTGTCATTTTATGCGAAATATTGTAACTTTCTTCACGTTATAAGTAAATCGATATAAATCTTTATCTTAATCTAATTTTAAGCCATAACCCAAGCTCAAACCATTGACAACTCAATCAGAAGGCTCCATTTAGTTCGCAAAAGTAAGTTAAAAGAGTAAAACTTCGTAAAGAAACACAAAACGTATTTAATAAGTCAGAAGGGATGGGAAATTACATAACGCCATGCAAGGCTAATGAGAAAGTAATGAATTTCAGTCTCGTCATGAGCTCGGACTCGTACCTGGAGACAAGATAGAGGGTGATTTGATATGGCAAAATAAATATAGGGTAAAAATATTCAAACTGATTGCAGTCTTGGGATTGCAATTTTAAGATGGCCACCAGCGTACGATTAAAAAAAAATCAACCCGAAAATCAAAGTCAAAATGACCAATAATACAAGGGTAGCATTTTTCGGTATTTAGTACATAATCCTAAAGCAACGGTTGCAAGTCGGTGAACGCCCTCTCTTTCTCTATTCATAATATTATTTTAAACTAGACTAACCTAGCTAGGAACCATCCCGATTAAATAAGCTTTAAAAAAAAGTTCAAATCGTTTCGGAGCCAATAACTGATACACAGACACACAGACATGTTAAACTTCCAATACCCTTCTATTTGTCATGAGTTAAAAAAACGCATTTGATTTTTTTCAATTAAAAATGTAGTCAATTAGTTATTTTGCGATTTAAAAGCTACACCCAACAACGCGGCAATCAACTTTTTAGGTCTGTAATTAAATTCAGAAATATTCCAATTGCTTCCAAATCAATTTTAATTTGACAGTTATTTCAAATATTGCCGAACTGATAGAATCATGCAAATGAAAGGCTTTTTACTAAACTAAAGTACTTAAATCTGTATTGATAACGCAGAAAACTTGAGTGTTCGAAAGCAATTTAAACACTTTGGAACATTCTAAATCACCCTATAATGGACTTGTATTTTAAACACCCTTTGTAAACAAATTCATCATCATAATTTAGTACAAAAACTCGCTTTATTTACCTTAATTTGGAGATTTGGACGTAAAATATTGACTTTGTGCCCTATCCACAAACATTGTACATGCCAGCCTCTCATTACCGTTTTCCGGTTTACCGACAAATTCCCGGCCTAGGTATTTCGTGTAAAGGCAGTTAATTTTCCCGGACGGTACCGTTTTTCTCTTTTCAGCTCCGACACCTTACCTTTGTGGCGTTAAGGCCGCATCAGGGTTTTGGGCACTTTTAATCTGAAAATATTAGGTTTTTGGGATATGTTAAGAAAATAATTTTAAGATTTTAAACTGAACACCCTTTCATTAATCGAGGTATTAAAACATATATTTAAATATTAGATAATCCCCACCCCCATATATTTTTTATAATGGTGGTCCGTTCTTGTAGAGCTGATATCTTTTAAATTGCTGTCTTTAGATTGTAGTCTTGAGAATCTATTTTTTTTATGGGTAATTAGGTCCACTTTCCATCAGACGGCCTTTGTGATCGTCTGCCTTTCCTATTCTACAGAAGAAAAGAAAGATAAGCCCAATTCTACAGATATTATGTAATAAATATTTAGCGAAAGATACTAAGCGACAGCAAAAAATTCAACCTGTATTTTTGTTGCGCTGTTGTTTGCAGCGAAGTCAATGTCTATAATTACCATTCACCAAAACAGAATAATCCAAGACTTTCTAGTATGCAAATACAATAATGTCATAAGTTACAACATTATTTAATCCAATTCAAATTGTAATCCAACGCAGTGAGTTTGCATTTCGATTATGATACAAAGTCACTTACTGAAATCTATGAGACAGGTCGTATATATACGGAGTGTTTTAAAACATAGATGTTTGTTTTTTTTTAATAGTAGGATCGATACATTAATGGAATGGCTGTGCCCGCCACTTCAATTTCTCTTTTGATATTTAATTAGATTTTATTAAATATCGAATATAATGGATATACATTATTACCATAATATTTTTTTCAAAAACATCTCACAATCCTGTAAAGATTTTAGATACTTGTTAAATAATATAATTGGGTATAAGTGAATTTGCCTTGCAGTTTCCGCGCAGTCTAAGATCCTGATTGTTTATAAAGGCATGCCTTTATCTTTCAATTAGTCATACAATGATAATATACGAGTGTTACACTTTGTTCAGTTAACCAAATTATTATTCTTCTATTATATACAATATCACGCCTGTCATTGTTCAAAACAGTGATCCTAAAGGGAGTTATTTAAGTCAGTTGCAATAAACCAGGTAGTTGCTATTGCAAAACTCCTTAAGCGTATATTTTATAACTTTTTAGTTTTTTAGTATTCACGTTTAATAACTAACATAGCTTCATGTTATTGCTCGCGTGAAGTCTGGACTGCCTACCGTGTAAATTATTTTAATTATAAAACCATATAAAGTTGACTGAAAACGATCGCTAATTAATGATAATACCGTCCGTTGTTTACCTGTGTTATTTTTAATTGCACAGCCTAGTATGGTTGAATTTATCGCGTGACAAAATGTGGATAAAGCATCCGTCACTCTCGTACTCACAGACGAAAGACTAAAGGCATAGAAACCGTACTAAATAAGCAGAATATACATTATGGTTCACTTCTTTTTACTTATGGTTTTCATAGTGAGTTGGAAAGAGATGAATCTATAGCTGTTCTTTCGTTATTTGGTACATCGTCGCAAGTCCCTGTGTAAAACCTTGTGATAATGACAGTTAAAGAAGAAAAAACAGCCTACTTTTTGTTTCATTTTATCTAAAATCATTCATTTTATGTAATCTAAAAAGTAGAGAAAAATAGGCGACACAAAGTACGTCTTATAGTCCGGTTTCTATGCTATAGGTTTTTATTCTGTGCACATACTTTTATAAGTGTCAAAAAGTGACGGATGTTTTATCCAAATTTTATCACGCGAGAAACGCATCCTTTTAAAGGCCCTGAATTCTATTTTTTTTTTTGTATTGTAAATATTATACTATATTTTATTTTATTCAAAGTAGCAATAAACCTTAAGAATGTAACAAAAGCATATTGTCACGAAACAAATTCCGCTACAAGTATGATTTCATTCATTTAAAAATACGTTTAATTTTTATTATGTTCGTCAGAGTAGTGTTTCACGTGGAAGTAATATTATGAGAGGAAAACGCGGAAAATGTTCAGGTGCTGGAAAATTAAAAACGGAGGCTTGTACATTAAATAACGCTGGAAATACGCAAGGTTTATTAAATATGTTTACTTAATAATCTAAGCGTTTTAAAAATAAGAGCCAACATAGTTTAGAATATTAGTAAGTATTATAACCAAAGCAAGATATACCAGTAAGGTGTAAGTCCATGCAAAAGGACAACAGAATTTGCGTCTTTTTTCAAACAACTTAAGTTTTACATTCGTATACCAAATTTCAAGGACATATCCGAGTTTGAAGTTAAGCGACTCAGTTAAAGTCTATAATAATGTACACACATTTTATTTTCGTTCGTTTGTGTGACGTCCGTCTATTTCTACAGCCTCCTGAGGTTTCTTGTATTAATAATAGTACCTACATAATACGGCCATTAAATTATAAAATTTATTTTCATTCACATAGGATTCGTATTCAATTGATAAATTTCGTTGTAACTATGGTGGGCTTTAGAAGGATGGAGAAAGACAAAAATCAATTCAATCAATCAGAGACTCTATTCCAACTCGTTTATGAGTCAAAATGAGTCTTAGGATATCTTAGTGTCTGTGGGTCTCAGATCCCACTTATCGCTCAGTGGCATGTGCCTATGTGCCTACTTATTGCCATGAATAAATAAATAAATAAATATCAAGGGACGATCTCACACAAATTGACCTACCTATAGTCTCAAAAACTAAGCTCTAAGATTATACTATGGGTACAACAATATAAATACTTGTATAGAGAAATAAATACCTAAATACATCCAAGACTCAGAAAAAAATACTGGAGCTCATCACCATACCAGAAATCGAATAGCTTCGTAGGCAGGGTAACTACCAACTAGGCAATCGCGTCGTCAACGTAACGAAAAGCAATTACGTAGCAAACAATCTAAAATGAAATGTTATAAGTTTGTTTTACACATGATCAAAATATATAAAGTCAAATTGCATAACGTACGCAATTAATAAAATCTTATGTCATAAGTTTAAAATTTCTACGATTTAAATTCATATTGTGTATAATCTATGCTGCTCACTATGTATAATCCATAGTCAAAAATTATGACGTACGAAATTCATAAAATAATAGTGTCATAAATATGAGGTAGGTTTAGGTTATGTTAGTTGTTCAGCCGACCCAGAGGGCCAAAACACTCAAGCTGTTACTCCCACAATCAAGCCGCTTCTAACGACATCTCATATAAAATTATGTTAAAATCCATCAAGTCGCTTAGGCTGCAGTGCCAAAGAAATAGACATACATTCATACATATTGAAACACATAGCCCTTCTTCTGACGCAGTTGGGTAAAAAGACTATCCCCCTTATTCATAAACCAACTATACCTAAACCTTTTTTAGTTTAGGTATTGGTTGTCTGTTTATGTTAAATGTAAATGTCACGACGATAGACATGGACAAAGCATATTTCAAGCACACTTTACAGTCTCATAATATTGGAATTTGTTCTTAACATAGTTCACCAAATATTTTATCAGTACAAAACAATGGGGCCGAGATTCTACACAATAAAACCATATTGCCTTCGAGATGTTATGGTGTTGTTTTTAACTCAGCAGCCATTACTATCAAGTAAATAAGAGCTACCAAAAGTGTAGTGAGTGTTGAATATGGGCTCAGGGCCTCTATTCTAGGCGATAAAATACCCATTTGTCTTTGACCTGTTTCCGTATTGTCAACAACAAAACTCCTGTAGCAATATCAACCTTACTACTAACAGAGGAGAATTAAAACTGCTTTGGCTATTAAATTTGGGATACTGCTTATAGTTTAGTAGCGCAGAAAAGTCAAAAACCATAACATGTCAAAGCCAATTACAGATGTAGGGAAATATCCTTTTCTCCCACATGCTCGGAAATGTCAACCTTACTGTTGTTAAATCAGCCCGCGAAGTTCTAAGTACCAGGCCGAGGCAAAATTGAAAAACAAAGTTATTATTTACCAACGGCAGCGGCCGCGAAAAATGTATGAAATTTCATTACTTACCAGAGGGCCCTGCAAAGATGCACTACGCTAACTAACGTTTCTATTCGATTCGTTTTTAAACCAATCGCGTCACTGGGAGATGACGTGATACGAAAAGTCACGTGGTCAACCAGTGACGCGATTGGTTTAAAAACGAATCGAATAGAAACGTTAGTTAGCGTAGTGCATCTTTGCAGGGCCCTCTGGTGATTTACTTTTTAAAACCATGTTTGGACTAGGATAACTATCTCCAAATAGCCAAACACTCGTGCAATCAAAATTCTTCCTTGTATATTTTACTTTTTAAATGTCATAGACTAAAAAGTTAAGCCTTTTCATACAGCGTTTACAACGTATTTAAAAGTGTGTCAAATAGTTTGTCATTTTTTTAATAGAAATTGCGTTCATAAACAGTATAAATTGCGGAAATAACATAAACGCGTAATAAATGTTATAGTTTAAACTATATTTTATTCAAATTGAATTTATTACGTTTAAATTTGTGATTTTATTTAATGCTTTATTTCAGTGTCATACTAAATCGTACGTTTCTGTTCTTCTTTTCAAGGAAATGTTGGGACTGTGTTTAATATTATTAACAATTGTGTTAAATTTCCTCACATCTTGAAGAAAACCACTAAACAAGCCTCGACCGGGAAGGGCGGTTGCTGGACACGTATATATCGCGGCCTCGACTGCTTCTCGGCCACGCTAACTCTACTCGTCCCGCAACGGCCTATTAGGTCTGTGCAGTAATGCTATTATATATACTATTCACATCGTATTTTCTCGGAAATGTTCGTTTTTGTCATGCTACTTTAGTCTGACTCAGTACACATCAAGACAACGTGGGGGAACGTCGCATCGCGAGAGTGATAATCGATATAGAGTGGTTAATACCAGAGTATTTTTTTGGTATATAGATGAAGCTTGTTTTCAGTTCTTTTCAATAGTCATGCCAAAAGCATTAAGACCTGGGAAACGTTTAGATCGACAAGCCTGTGAAATTATTTTCAACATTTATTTATATTTCTTCTTGTTTACCTACACCTAACTTCTATATATGTAATCGTGGTGGTTTTAATATCTCGGCGTGATATACTTCAAACTCGTGGTTTGACATTTGACACTGATAACTAAAGTACTCTTAATAATTCAATAATTAATAGACACGTCGGCATCATTCGGAAGTAGACGTGAGTTCCGAGTTTTCACGATGTGAAAGGATTATTCACTGGATCTGTACGATTTTACTGCGTTGAATAAAGTCCAATTACGTTCTTCAGCTCCTCAATCGCACGTTTTTATAAACGCAAGCACACTTAGGAAAAAGAGCAAGAGTAAAACACCTTTTCAAACAGCCTTTTCTCTTTTATGTTTTATAAATTCTCATCGCTTATTACTCGAGACTTCTGTCTGGAACTTAAAACTTAACCGCAAAAGCAAATACCTGAGAGTCTAGACAGATTACATTCCGAAGAAAAAGCGCTAGTTAATAAAGAATAAATATAAAATTGGCATAAAGTGGAGGTGACATCGTCTGTTGGCTAAGAATGATAGAAATTTCAAGGGAATCTTCAGGCGTTATTATAGGTGAAAAACTTAGATGACATCAGCCCCTTATTTCGCCATCTTAACAATGACACGTGGTGATAATTCGGTATACATTGCAAAGTTAACACGCTAATATATCACTGGATTCCACATAAGCTGCGCCATGTACACCGAAATGTTACCTGTCACCTGTCATTGTCAGGATGGTGAAATTGGGAGCTGGTCAAGCCCTTTAATTGTGTACAAAACTAATATGGAATTTACGTCAAATTTCAAATATAGAATGTCGAACGGTCTATACGTGTTACAACTACATGCAAGAGGTAATTTAATAAAGTTTTTCACAATATTGTGATTACAGTTAGGTTAGGTTAGGTTACAGTACAGTACAGTAGGGTACAGTCAAAAACTTTTTGTGACCCATTTTAGGTTTAAAGTCAATCTGACATTCTATAGTAAAAAGGTAGAATGTCGAATTTCATCAACAACTTAACAGCGATAAGAGTGTTAACAGCTGTCAAAATGCGCTACGGATAAAAATGCTCAAAACGCAAAATGTACACTACACGCAAAATGTAACCATTGGCAAAATCTACAATACGCATAGTGTGAAACACGCGGAATGTACAAAAAGCAAAAAGTACATTCGGAAAATGAACAAATCGTAAAATGTACAATACGCAAAACGTAAATTTTGCGTGTAGGACTATTTGCAAATTGCACATTTTGCGTACCTATTGTACATTTTGCGTGTCGTGTGTATTTTCCGATTTGTACATTTTGCTTTTTGTAGATTTTGCCATTGGTTACATTTTGCGTGTAGTGTACACTACACGCAAAATGTATTTTGCGTTTTGAGCATTTTGCTCCAGTCTAACAGTCGATTAACATTGAAGTTACAAATGACTTGGCATCTAGTTACATTGACAAGTTCAAGCACATCTTTTTAAATGGGTCCTTTATTTTTCGTGACCGTACCTTAGGATTTTATGTAAAGTTTTTGGAGACTATGAAATAATATGTAGTTGCAACAGTACCCTTACCATGAGTTACAAATACCGTACTCGCTAGCGAGTCGAATCCTCTGTCCCTCGCAGACCTCGCAGTATTGTTATAGAGTACAAGCATAAGAATAAATAATAACTACACGTAGAAGCGAATCTCCTTTGACCAGGCCCCAAATGCCGCGCTTTAAATACCTACTTCCCCCTTCGCCCCGCTACGCCCCTCTGTCTTCCGCGCCCAAAGTTAGGGCTGTCACTTGCGAAATATTTTAATCGGTTTATGGATGTGGTATACAAGTTCAGTCACGAATTATTATTAATGTTTTACTTCAACATGGAAACATTGTTGCAAAATGAGTTTTTTACATTTACGTTAAATTAGGTAATAATACTTTTTGATGATATTAAGATTATCTCATAAAACTCCCTTATTCAATCAATTATTTCTAATTATTTTGCCGTAAATAGTCGTTCACTTTTTAAAACACTATCTTAGTTCATCCATAAACACTAAAATCAACACGAATACGAAAACCAATTCAAGACACAATATCAATATCTTGGTTAATATATATTCCGTCTGTGACGCCCCTGACTGACTAGACACCTCAGGTGTCGCCAGGCGGTAGGTATCTAACGCGCCGAGCGCGCGTCGGGAGCCGGGAGTTTCGCTTCTACGTGTAGTTATTGTTTATTCTTATGGTACAAGGGACAGAGCATTCGACTCGCGGTACGGTAATTGTCTCATGGTAAGGGTACTGAATATCGGGCTTATCGCTAACGTAAACTATTGTCGAAAACTGTCAACAGTCGGAACTGACATAAACGCTCGACGCAAGCCGGCAGTTTACGTCAATCCTTTATATTCTCGATAACGATATCGTTCTTGCAAATTCTTTTTGTCCAGGGCCACAGCTTTCGAAACGATTTTCCATATTCGTTCTAAACTTTTAACTTTTTACGTAGCTGAAGTAAAATTTTAATCTAACTACAAGGTTATTTTAAGCTTTTTATTACAGTGTTTATTCTCAAAGCAAGAGTTTAAGCGACAATTTCTCTATCGAAATTGCGATTCCTTTACCGAAACACGTTACGGGCGAGATTTAAAATCACCCTGACGGGGTCACTAGGAAATAAATTCGGAATTGCCATCCTGTGTGAACGTTGGCACAAGGCATGTTGTGTTTTGTTGACTGGATTGCTAGTGTTTTAGGATAAAGTGAGTTCGGTTGGAACGAGACAGGGTATTGTGAAAATTTATGTTAAAAAGATATGCCGTGACATTAAATTGTTTTGGAAATATTTTAGTTAAGAACTAGCACAATTATTTTTTTCGTTGTAAAAGATCACCATACGATAGTCGAATCCGATTAGACTCAGTTTTATTGCGCGAGAGCCCGTATGATTTTCGTTATACATTGCTTTGCTGTATTAGCTCTTGGCTCAAAAATGATAAAACAACCCGTCAATGGATTGCTAAATACAAGCAAGTGATCGAACAATGAAACTAAACATATAGTCTGATTTGACTGTTGGAAGACGTTCGTGCCTTACAGGGTGGAAAAAACGAATGCCACACGGTCGGCAATTACCTCAAATACTGGGAATAGCAAATTCTACGCAAACGACTTACTTTTATTTTTGAAATATTATTACTGCGTATGGACTTTTGAAAATTCGTCTGCCTTAACCGGGAATCGAAATGGTCGAACATGAAAAAACAATAAAGTCATGTTCTTTTTACAGTGTTTTTTATTTTAAAGTTTTATGTGTAATAGATATAAATGATCACTATCAATGACCCTTTCGATCTGTATCATAAAACAAAACTCTATTGTTTTGTCATATTCGACCGCGATTTCCGGTTTAGGCAGAAAAAAAAAACCATAAATTCATTTTTTTTTTAATAAAAGTAAACCTCCTTTGCGTAGAATTTGCTATTACCAATAATTAAGGTAGTTGCCGTCCATGTGGCATTCTTTTTTTCCACCCTGTATAGTTGTTTTTAATGTGGTTAAGTCTTAATCAGCTGTTAATCAATTTGGCACCCGTTAAACTGTTAACCGTCCGTTTAATTGTTGTTGAAATCGGCCTTAAATACACGTTCGTTGCGATCGTTGGATGAGAAGCCCTAGTCGGAAACAGAGCCGAGGCATTTGCTATTTTATTTCCGGTTCGATGGCCTTCAGGCGCGCTTTGCGTAATTTGCATGTGATGAAATACGGTTACCTATCTGAAACACTAAAAAACGTTTGCCAGCTGTTTCATTTGCCATAATTTTAATTTGTCCGAAAGTCATTTTTCTCTGAAACCGTTTAACTTTCCTGAATTGTTATAAAATAAACCTAACCTAACCTACAGGTTCTGTAAGTATATCTCATTAAATATTTTGAAAAGTTATTGGGCTCAGAATAAAATGAAAATTATGGGAAATGAAAATTATGGGAAATGAAACAGCTGGCAAACGTTTTTAGTGTTTGCGATAGGATACCGATTAAATACACGTCCGATTATTAACGGTGGAGCAACATATCGTCATTGCTTTGAAAAAACCTCGTATCTCATATTTCGTGACGTACGATTTTAAGCTTAAACGTGAAGAGAATTAAGTTCAATCTCGTACATCTCGAAATATCAGATACGAGATTTTTCTAAAGTTATAAGTTTTGTGTATATGGGATATCATGCATATTATGTACTTACTAGCTTATTTCTACTAATTAAACAAGTGTTTAGTTGTTTAATTTTAAGAACGGACTAACGGACTAACTGTAATATGGATGTAAGATCTGTTCATTCTTAATTGTCTTACATAGTAAACAACTTTCTAACCTCAAAATGAACCTTTTTTTGGCTAAAACAGCTCTTTTATCGTAAATAAAGTCAACTGAGTAAACATTTTGGACATCACTTGGCCAATGCATTGTCTGTGATTGCTTTATTTTGTTTAAAATAGCTGTTTTAGCCATAAAACGTTCATTTTGAGGTTAGAAAGTTGTTTACTATACAAGTAACAATAAACAGACCTTAGTAACGGTCCGTTTTTTTTTATAAGCAATGACAATTATCATGAAGCGCGTTGTCCCACTTCAAATTGTTGCAAATATGGTCACCCTGCTACGCCTCTGCAAGCGGATGAAATCAACAGACAGCAATCCTCCCAAACCCGCCAATCCGGTTTCACGTACATATTTGACTACCCACATTGTAGCAGGAAATTATGGCGGCGTACCTCGTAAGGCCCACATCAAATTTCGTTACTTCGAAAAAGAATCTTGTGTCGGTCAACTAAAGTCAAAAGTCACTTTGACAAATGTCCTAAATTAAGGACGTTTTGGGCCTTACGAGGACGTCCCAGGTATTCTTTATCTGTGTGTTTACGAGCCCTCGGTTTATTACTGATGTGTTGCATCGTTTTATATTTTCGTTGGGTTACTGTTTTAATATCTACTATCGAATACAAAGTCGTTTAAATGTCGATTGAAGTCGATTTCTATTTGGTTTTTTAAGTTTATTCAATAGTTTTGTACTTATTTTAGTACGCGAACTGTTATTTCTGCAGAGTGTATTTGCTGCAAATACTGTATTTTGACTGCTCGGCACAAACTCTGTTCTACTCTGTTAAACCGTATTACTTCTGACATGTTATCGACATAGCTCGGACAGGTCATAGCAAAACAATCGCAACACGGCAATAGAACAAAAGATTAACAGAGTCGCATTATAACGTTAACCCAAAATTGAAAATTTACCATGTGTTTGTGACGGTATTTTAATGCTGATGGCTGTATTGAACGTATTATGCAACCATCAACTACTGCATTTTCTGGAACAAACTAATGTTTTAATTTAATTATTTGTGTAAATCATAATTCACTATTTTATTTCATTTCATTATTAAGTAAATTGAAAATGATAAATTACGATAATATCCGCTTTAAATAATTATAATCTTAGGTATTACGACTCTATTGAATCTTGTTCTTTTTCCAGATCTGTTTTTGCTATGACCTGTCCGAGCTATGGTTATTGTTCTATTTTGACTCAGCCGGCACTGTCACGTAAATAAGAGCTATCGTAACGTTTACAATAGAATAACATATCAATATATCATTATGTTGAATCGTTATGTTACGGTTATAGCATCTTCTTTTTAATTTGTGCAAGATCGTCCCCCGATATGTATTTATTTACTATTTATCAAAATGTATCAAACAGATATACAGGGTGGAAAAAACGAATGCCACATGCACGGCAACTATCTTAAATATTGGAAATAGCAAATTCTACGCAAAGGAGACTAACTTTAATTTTTAAAAACAAAAATACTGCATTAGTGGTTGTATGAAAAAAAAAAAACTTCCTTAACCGGGCATCGAACTGGTCGAATATGACAAAACAATAAAGTAGTGTTTTATGATACAGATTGAAAGCGTCACTGATAGTGATCATTTATATCTTCATTTTACTTTGTCATATTCAACCAGTTCGATTCCCGGTTAAGGCAGACGAATTTCTAAAAATCAAGTCTCCTTTTGCGTAGAATTTGCTATTAGTTCCCGTCCATGAGGCGTTCGTTTTTTCCACCCTGTATATAGAATGGGATTTAACGGCTTCAATTATATTAAAAATTATATTTCAAACCTTTATTTAACTTAACTTCAAAAATAATAACGGGAATATAAATCCTAACGCAGCCTCTTCCATTGTCTCTACTCCCAGTAATCCCTTAGCCTTAGCGCGTAGAGCCGCTACGTCGTAGCGCTACGCCGTAGTGCTACGACTGACAGAAGCTTTATTATATATGATTTAGTCGCGTCATGCTACACGTAATGAAAAGGTTATATCAATTGTACAGTTGGCATTAGTTATATATAGAAAATATTAAAAAAATATAAACATCCAGTCAAGTCAGCACCGAGGTTACGTACCGCCCCCACTTTTTTTTATCGCCATTAAAGGACAATCAGGCAGACGGCCAACCTGATAGGATGTGGTCACCGCCGCCTATGGCCATTTGCCACTCCGGAGGCATCACCGATGCGTCTCCGGTCTCGAAGAAATTTAATGACACCCTTTTTTAAAACCCCCATATTTATGTCTTTACCAAATATTTTCCTTTGGCAGTCGGTTATAAAATAAACTTTTCACTTCTCATGCTCCAAAAGTTCGTCTTTATGCCGTGCGTAGGCGACATAAAGTCGCTTTTTATGCTCTAGTGCATAAAGTAAAATCTTCGTCGAAGGCCAAGGCAATCGGTCCAACAGCCACACGAGCAACTTTAACTTCATAGAATAACCTCTTTATTTTATTTCGTTTCGTTAGTATTCTAAGACCAAGGCAAGGATACCAACAGCCAAAGTACACAATAAAACTTGATGAAATAAACTTATAAATTTTTATTTTGTCGCATTTATTATTATATTTGAGTAAATCAATATATTTAAAGCATGAAAATAAGTTATCGTAGATATAAAAAACAAAATGTTTTTATAACTGAGCAGTATGTAACGACCTAAGTCAGATGTCACGTACCTAATGAAAAAAAAGTAAGAAAAGTAACTTAATTGGCGGGAACCATAACTATTTTGTCAATGTCAATATTTGTGTTACAATAATTTACATGTTGCTGTTTCATTTCCTCGCAATCGAAGTGAAAATTAGAGTGTACAATCGCTCGCAAGCTCGCTTGGATGGATAAAGGTCTCGCGTAAAATGGTGCGTTTTATGCACTTGTTGTACAATCTACTATTAAAAGCCTGACTGCATTTTTTGGTAATGTCGTCTAACTATGTAATCTGTGTTTCACTTCTCACGGTCTAAAATGACCTATACAGTGTGTTACCAGCACCCTGGCTTTTTTTAAAGGAGGTTAAAACGTATATCTGTAATGTAACCATGACATTAATTTAATTAATAAAAAAAATCAGGCTTTGTTAACTTTCTAACAAAATTTCAATTGCCAGCAATGTAAAGCGCTGCAATTTGACAAGTGTTAAATGATAGTCGACGGATACTTTGATTATTATGATTTGCCCCCGTACCACGTGCCTTGTACTAAGCAACAGAGAAACTGGTAACGATAAACATGCAGCACGCACATGCACCACATAAAAAATGGACAATATCTAAGAAAATTAATTGTGAAGTTATTTTAATTATTTTTTAATTGATAATACTTGCAAACAATTGATAAAGCAACACATTATCGGCAGTTTTAATAAATGCCCGCACGCCGGTAACACACTATATAATAACCATAAATGGCAGACTAAAGTAATACTTTTTTTATAGTAATACCTTGCTCTGCTACGACTATAACGCTAGCGAGTCCAAGGTCGATTCCCGGTATTGGCAAATATTTGTGCGACAAATGCGAGTGTTTTTTTCCGAGTCTTTTCTCTGTACAGTATCTATTTATCTCCTAACATTTGATAAAAAGGTTAATATCGCTTGCTGACTGTAATAAGTTGACAAAGAGTATTTGAGTGACGTCGCAGTGCGGGCGCCGCTCTGACAACTTTATCTTACAATGATATATTATCTGGAAGTGTTCATTATAAGTTCTATATACAGGGTGTAATATAACATTATGATGTGATGCTCTATTCTTAATTTAGTTTAGCTTGTCTTGGGTCGTATATTTTGTTTATACAGTATGATTACTTATTTACTTATTTAACGCATTATCTTTAAGAGAACGCAAAAGCGGTAATTTGCAGCAAATAAACATGCTGTGTCTGTCTAAAAATCAATAAATACTTAATATTTAATTCCGATATTTATTTCTCGTTTCCTTAAATGCATATATAGCTTTCATATTGCACATGTTCACATTCCTTCGTTAACTAGCTCTTGAATAAGTTATAAAATGTGGTAACAAATGACGTACTTATATAAAGCGATTTACCCGTTCAAGACCTATACAATAACGGACACATAGAGAAAAAGTTTTCAACACATGACAACTTTTACTTAAGACAAAAATCACCATAAATAAAATTAGCACGTAACAAAACCAAACCTAAAAAAAAGTTCCGCCAAAGACAAAATGTTACTTTCGAGCCGTAGTCGGTTTAAAAATATGGCTATTTCGCGGTTGTAAATCGATGGTGGCTAAGGGTTAAATCCTGGGAGATTTACCGGCGGCAGGGTAGTTTGGGCCGTCGGGGGTTACGGCCGCGCGACAAAGACATGTATTGTCATTATAAGTTTGTGGAGTGATGTGCTCCGGCGAGACTGGGGAAAATATATGCGGGAAATGTAGGAAAGAGTACGCTTTAGTTGAAGTTTTGTTGTAAAACTTATCCGTAACTGATTGGCAGAGAACTCATAGCCTACGCTAAATGGATATAAAATTTAGAGAGAATATTTCTTGGGTACACAAGGGGTGTTCTTTTTTGATAATTGAAATAGGGGAGAAAACTATATTAATTAATAGGTTAGGTTTTATTGATTAGTTTAATTTTTATGCTCTTTTCTAAATAAAGTTGTACACTTGCCTACAGTCGATGCACCACCTTTCACTTTTCCCAATCTCTTTTTTTTAGAGCCTCCGTTAGCTGGAAGAGACCCATTGAAGGGATAAGTTCGCTTTAGTATATTCTTTTTTCAAATCTTCATTGTATTGTTTTTCTTTTTCTTTTGTACAAAAAAGTGTTTACATAGTACATACATACATACATACATACATATATACTAATTTATTGCCAACGAAATTGCAAGCATCCTCTAATTGACGATAAACTTTAATCTAGCGGTGCCGGGTTCTATTCAAAGGGCAATTTGTGTAATGAGCACAAAAACTAAGTTAACAAATGTGTCCATTTTAATAAGCAACTCTATTATTTTAATTCTAGTCATAGACGACGTTTTGGACAAAAGTTAAAACGTACCCAACCCAATAAAGATAAAGATAAAGATATTTATTCAGTAAGTAGGCCGCACGGGCACTTTTACACGTCAAGAATCTACCAGCGCTTCCCAAGAGAAGACCACTGCTGAGAAGAAACGCCGAAAGAAACTCAGCAGTCAGTCATTTTTTAAACATATTACAATAGTTACTACTTAGTCTAGCATTATATAAAGCAATAAATATTAAATTACTTATTATACTTATAAAAATAACAGTTCAGCAGGAAATCATGCCAAAAATCTTACGAGAGAGACAAATGGAGAAAAGGAAAAAAAATACCTATTTATGTTTATATAAGACGGTACAAGACGACCACATAAAAGTTTCGATATGTTTTCCTACATCAATGGCACCCTAACCTACCTACGTTATGATTCAAGTCGTAAGAAGTGTCAAACAAATTGTTTTATCTACACTCATATCATAAACCCTCTATGATGCATTCAGAAACCGCAAACTATGACCAGCATAATAATCAACTCTGTTGTTAGAGCAATTTTTTTATCTGCGGCAGTAAGCTTATGGATTCATAAGAACATCAATTTCGATGTTCTTATGACATTCAAATTTCGAACATCTCTGAAAAACAAAGAAATTTGATTTGACATCTATTCTAATATCAGTCAAGATGACGTTTAGTTCGAAATGAATTGTCAATTTGCATACAATTTTGACAAATGTCGCACGTAAGAAAGATATCGAACAATACGAAAGTTGGAGCCGACTCTAGTTTGTCTCTGAATTTAAAAAAAAACTATGACAAATGCCAGAAAACTTTCCAATCTTTTCATTACCGCCATTACCGGTTAAAATTAAATAATCGGCTCCTGAATGCATCATGGAGGCTTACGATATGTGGGTAGATAAAGTAGTGTATGTAACTGTACATAATTAGGCATTAAAACACTTGTGTGATGTTATTATGAAACGAGCCGAAGGCGATAAACCCACACTCGTGTTTAATGCCCTTCATTATGTACAGTCACATAAACTACTATTATAATGTCACTGTGACACCGTTCTATGGTGGTTTAGGGTTCCATTGGGCTAATAGTAACAGTACATGGTTCCTTCAAAGCTCATTTATTATCAGGTGGCCTTGCTCAAGGTGGGTTTGTATAAGCAATGCAAAAAATCAAACGATTTTTATTTTACAACATTCAAATGACGTCACTCTGCAAAGTACAAATTCTCAAATTAAACAAACAAAGGCTTTGTGCTAAAAATAAAACAGCAAAACATTGCCCATTCTCATAATAACGTATCTTGAAAGCTACAGAATTAAAACCTATTACGCATTTAAACATTCAGCATGCAAGCCACGTTTACGTCTTACGTAAATGTCTATTATGAAATACTTTCAACTTGCGCCTTGTCAAAGTTTGAATACTTTAAGAGCATTAAAAGCATCTCAGACGAACATTCAGGTAAGGTTACGTTACCGCACGTTGTTTGTGTACTTGGAGTATTATTTAGTTAGTTTAATATGGTTTTCTCAAACATGCTCGGAAATGTATGCAATAATGTCACGAAATGAAGACATGAAGTTTCTTGTTAAAAGCTTCTTACATAAAAACCTAAGAAAAAACATTATTGGACGCTGCTCTAACTTTTAAATTTGATTACTTACATTAAACTGACACAGGAAAAATTACATACTGCCAACCACCACTAGACTCTATAACCATATTTTGCGACATTAAACAGGGATTGCAGGACTCGTTGCCATCGTTAGATTGCAGTCTTGAGATTGCCATCGTAAGATTGCACAGTCAGGAGATTGCCATCGTAAGATTGCACAGTCAGGAGATTGCCATCGTAAGATTCCAGTCTTGAGATTGCCATCGTAAGACTGCACAATCTTGAGATTGCCATGGTAAGATTGCAGTCTTGAGATTGCCATCGTAAGATTGCAGTCTTGAGATTGCCATCGTAAGACTGCAGTCTTGAGGTTGCCATCGTAAGACTGCAGTCTTAAGGGTTCAGTAATGTTTGACCAAAAAACGTTTCACCGAATGATTCATTTCACTAACATATCATTTGACAAACCGCTTTTTTTTCCGAAACTGTAAATATTTCAGGATTTTTAAAAAACAAAGCTATTCTAACCTATAGGGTTCTACACGATGGTCCTGAAATAAATCCTGAAAAATTTACATTTTCGGAAAAAATAGCGGTTTGTCAAATGATATGTTTGTGAAATGAATCATTTGGTGAAACTTTTTTTGGTTAAACGACAGGACCCCTAGTTTATAGATAAAACAGATTTTCTTTATATCCCTAATTTCTAGTTCTTAGTTTCTAATTTGTCAGGGTATAAAGAAACAGCATACGACCGCAGGCACCATTTAATTTGAATGGCATAAGGATGGCATAAATTGTATTTCTATTTCGTATCACACAGAAAGAAAAGAAAGCAAGAATGAAAAAGCATTTATTCAGTGACACACATACAGCACCGAAGTGCAAACAGTAAGTAGGTACAAAGAATAGGGCTAGGGTAGGTAGTTACAGCGTGCTTTAATATCTTAAAGTCATAATAATCACTTTTTTTATCAGTTCTGTTTATAAATAATTTAATTAGGTAATATATCTTGCGCAGCCGCAGAAGGTGTTGATTACTCGGAGCTTGTTCTCATTATTTTTCTCATTAAGGCCTCGGTTTGCGCCAGTCTTCGGTTTAAAAAAGCTAGGGCGTGTGCACACAATTTACATTTTAATTTTAATTAGGATAATGTACATATTTATAATGAGAGAACGTTGTGATTTAAAAGAAGATGTAGTAACAAGGATATATAAAGGATGCTGAAGTGGTTTGGTCATGTGGAGAGAATGCAAGAAGTGAGATTAACAAAACAGATATATGAGGCGAGAGTAAATGAGAATGTTAGAAGGGGAAGGCCAAGGCGAACGTTCCACGATCAGATCGGGGACGTATTAAGAAAGGGCCAGGTCAGGAGACCCTAAACCGACGCACGTGGATGAAGAAACTTATAACTGTGGAGGAGGTGAGGGAAGTTTGTCTCCATCGTAGCAAGTGGGAGGAAGTCTCAGATTTCCCCTACGGGAAAGAGACGTGATTGTATGTATTAGACTCCAAGCTTTTTAATAGCGTTCGGCTGGCTATTGTTATCACACTTTCACTCTCAGCTGACAGTATATTTGTCACTCGTGTTCCATGATCAATCAAAGCACTCTGACCCGTGACAAAATGCATTGCGAGATCGTTTTCGGTATCGAAAATGTATAGGGTTGACGTAAGCTGCTGATCGGTCGCTTCGGGCCCTTATGTTAATTCCTTACATTTTTACAGTTCTTGATAATTGTTAACGATAGCATTAAGTATCTTGTCTACGGCGACTATTACAACTGTACGTATTACGTCTACAGTAAGCGTTTGAGATGTAGGAATTACACATGCACTACATGCATAATTCTCTATTTTAAGTCAAAGGGGGTGACTTGCCTGTGTTTTGTATTTTTTATTTTTGAATAATAATTTAGTACTGATGTCATACAAACTTTATACACAGGTTCATATTTGTATACCCCTTGAGATGCTAAGACCTCTGGATTACCGCTTGACACTCGTTTTTGATACACCCTGTATAGTGTTTTGCAATACCCGACATCTCACCGCAAATCTTCAGTTTTTATAAGCAACCATGCGACGTCAATTTGGCATCCGTATTTTGTATACAGGGGTGAAAAAAATCGATTCAAAAATTGTTTCACCAATGTGTTCTCGCCTCAACATTTCTCGTTAAGCAGCATCTTCCGTTTAAGCTTATATCTCGTCTAATTCAAAGATGGTGAATATAAAATGATGAACGCGTTTTGAATAGTTTTACTTAATCCCACTTTGCTGAGAAGCTAAGCGTAGAAAATCGATTAAGTCTTTGTTAAGTATTCCTTTACTGTCTAGTTGAATTGTTTTACTGAAGTAATAAATTTATAGTCATGGAAGTGTTAGAATGAAGTGCGTTTTAAAATACTGTAGGTTTTCCAGTATGGTGTTATTGTAGTAACTAAGCTTTAATTATTTTCTTCTTTCTGTATATTTTAGCTGACATTCTGGGGAGCGCTTTGTTTCATATAAAAATTTGTAGTCCGAATGTATTGTTATTCATAAACATCGCAAGTCATAAACTGTTTTTTGAAATAGCTGGTAAATGAGAATAGGTTAGGTTTGTTTTATAAAAACCCTGAAATAAAAACCGTTTCAGTAAAAAACATTTTATAACTTGCCAGGATTATGAATAACAATACATTAGAGCTAATATGGACCTGACATTCTGGCATATCTAATGATGGAGTACAAAAGAAGTAACCACGTGATTCCTGCGGTACTTCACATAGAACCATCGAGTTTGATCTTTTAAGATTGGTCTTAATAATTTAATTGGTGTCGAAAAAAGTACCTACTACAGTTAAAAAAAAGCTTGTCTCAAAAACATCATCTTTGATAAAGACCTAATTGTATACATTGTTTTTTAAAACGACATAATTTCAAAAAACAGATTGACAAAAGCTGCTCAAATCTTGAAATTTATTTTGCATACAGTTTTTGAACAACCTGTATATTAATTATCGACCTACCACTGAGTAACAAAGTACAAAAATCCAAAGCAGCATTGAAAAAATCCTTACGCTTCCTTAAAATAATGGTTTCAAATATAATAAGTTACATTTACATCCCCCTGAGTTATTTATTACCTTCATAGTTCACGTTAACACTTGCGCCTCATCTTTTTGATTTATACGCGGACTTAGTTGACGCGAGGAATGGGAGTTTTGGGCCACACGAATAAATAACTGCATGTCACTCATGTTAAAATGAATACAGGATGATTTTTCTTTAAATGTAAATAGTGGGCCACACGAATAAAATAACTGCGCTATTCTAGGCGGTAAAATTTAAATCGTCTTTGACCTGTTATGGTATTGTTTTTAACTGGCCGCGATTACTGTCAAGTAAATAAGGGCTATCAAGACGTTGACAATAAAATAACAGGTCAAGAACGATTTGGTTTTTACCGTGTTGAATAGAGGCCCAGCACTGTCTCTCATGTCAAAATGAACATAGGATGTTTTTTTGTTTAAATTTAAATAGTTGTTTAATATCTTATATAGGGCAGAGTAAACAGGCCAAAAAAAAAACTTCGACATCAAACGCTTATTAATGTATCTCTCTATGTAAGTTTGTTCATTGTTGTCCCATACACCCACTCATAGTACAAACCTAGAGTTTAGTTTGGGACTAGGTCAACTTGTATGAGATTGGACCCAGTTTTTTTGTATGTTCGCATTAACGTTAACAATTTGGAAACGATATAGTTACAAAGAAAATAGAGCACTAGATCTGGAGTAGGATTCCCATTTCAAGATTCTAATAAATCGCCAAGACAAAGAAAACATCTCTAACTAGCTTTGTACTGACGATAAATTCTCAAATTGTAAAACTTTCCTTTGAGAAAATCTCGGTATCTTCTAAGAATTTTCTTATTTTTACAAGCTTTTATTTAACTTGCACTGTTCATGTGTATTTTTGTATGTATGTATGTAAGTAAGTTGTCCGCTTCGAATCTCGCAAGTCAATTTTGAACCAGTTCTGAAATGAAATTCGGACCATAAAGTGTAAACCCGATGACAATGTAATTTTATGGTATCTAGGAGCTGATCTGATGATGAAAGCGGAAGGTTGCGACAGGATCTCCGCTATACTTAACACGGAGATGGGTAATATTTATTCGAATGACGAATAATGAATAAGAATAACCAAATTATTCGCGAATAACGAATGAAATTCTCGAATGATTATTCTTATTCGAATAAATTATTCGTCGAATAATTCATTTGAGAATAATTTAATCGCGGCTAATTTATTCGTTAAATGAATTGCCACGAATAATTATTATGTACTACCTACTTTTGTAACTGCTCCATAAATTAATAAATTATTCGTTATTCATAAAGTAGTCGAATGATTCAATCGTGGATAAATTATTCGCGAATAAATCATTCGCAAATAAATTATTCGACGAATAAATTATTCGCGAATAAAAATATTACGAATTATTTTTTATTCGAATAATGCCCCTCTCTGATTAACATAGATCCACCATATTAGGACTCTTTCGTTCGGTCTTGATACTCGTAAGCAGACATCGACTGTGAAAAAAAAGAACAGTCGACAACAAAAGCTTGACCCAAAAATGAAATTTTTGACAGACATCTGGGAAAGAGAAGATTCTCGATACTCTTAAATGATTCCGAGATTAAATTCTTAAAATTACTTTCCAATCTTCTGGAAATATTCTGTAACTTGCACATATTTCTCGACGGATCTTGAAATTGGCAAACGATAAAAATAGAATAAGGCCCCAGTTTATAAATACACCCTTAGAGCATTAACAACATCTAAGCTTAAGTTTCGAAATTTAAATGCACATAGCTCAAAGCGGGCCCGGGTTAGTAAGAATGTTGGTTGCTGGCGGCGGAATTCCTTACAAAAGATATTAAATAGTTGGCGATGTATCCTCGCCACGAGCAACGCCGGGGCTAGCGGCTAGTGTAGGGCAATAAGTAAATAAGTAAGGAACTAAGGACTCTTTATTGCACAAAGAAATCGTTTCATTAAAAAACACTCATATAAAAATAAATGAAGAATGATAAACTTTTCCCTTTAAGGCATCTCTTCCAGCGGCAGGTTAAAGAGTTAATAGAGTGTTGTTTAAGCAATAATCTCTACTAATTACGAAAGTGACTTACGTACATGAAGAGGTTGATGAATGTAGAGGAAGCGAAATATAAGTTTAGACCGGTGCACCTGAGGGCCCTGCATAGATGCATTGCGCTAACTAACGTTTCTATTCGTTTCGTTTCTGAACCAATCGCGTCACTGTTAGATGACGTGATACGAAAAGTCGCGTGATCTACCAGTGACGCGATTGGTTTAAAAACGAAACGAATAGAAACGCTAGTAAGCGCAATGCATCTTGGTAGCGCCCTCTGGCGTTACATTATCTCTGCCTAACCCATTGGGAGACAAGCGTAAAGGTATGTATGTATATATCAACTAGTTTAAGTCATACTATTTTAATTTCAATGAAATCCTTCGATTTTGTGTACTTTTTAACAAACTGCGTATCTTAAAGACTTCCGGGTTACATAATAAGTCGTAACGATGTCTACTTCAGAGGAAAATACGCAAGAAAATACAGAAGGCACTAGAAATACTCATTAGGGAAGCTCCTCATAATGAAGAGGTGGTCAGACTGATAGCGCAGCCTTCAGGGTCACCCAATACCGATCGCCACACAAACTAGATTTAACTTTGCCTAGAGACACATAATACTAAGTACTAATTTCACCATACGATGTTAACAACTTAACAGACGATTAGAGCGTTGACAGCTGACAAAATGTATGAACTAACAGTGGATTAACATAGATTAAATTTAACATCGTTTGGTGAAATTGGTACTAAAGTCGGTAGTGATTGGTGATGTGAATCCCAATAACTACTAGTATTTGGGTTTTTGGATACATTAAACTTGATATTTAAATAATGAGGTTGAAAGTGACCCTGCCCACGAAGCTAGCGGTCTAGGATTCGATTCCCGGCAAGGGAAAATATTTATGTAATGAGGACAAGTATTTGTTTCTGAGTATAGATATGTATATTTATTTATAAACGAGTTAATCTTCACAGCATTGCAGGTTACACCAAAGCGCTTAGAGATTCAATTAATACAGATGAAACAGCGACAAGATAATTGCACGCAATGCACACAATGGGATCAATTACTCCATCACTTATGTATTTCCTCACAGAATCTTAGACGTTATGGACAAACAACCACCCACCGACTGTCGAACACAACACACTCTGGTGCTGATAGCTAAAGTGTATTAGGCATTTGTAGTGCCCGAATATTTGAAGAACTATGAGAAACTGTTCTTGCCTTTGGAACTGTAAGAAGATCATGAGTTGGTGGTCTCGAAGGGACAAACGGGACCGACAGCAAGGTACAAAGTGCATCACAAGGTCGGGACATTCCGCGTTACCCCGAAACTAATTCCAAGCTGCCGTCAGAACATAATTACGCCTTGCTTCCAAAGAAATGAAATGAAGTGAACCAAGAACTTAGAAAGATATAGGAAGGGATAAAGTATATTAGAGGACTATGTATACAGGGCGGGCAAAAAATATGCGCCCTGGAGGGGAACTGCCTAAAAACCTTAAGTAAGATCATTTTACTTAAAGGAAACATTATTTTATTTTTTTAAATAAACAAAACTGCATGCAAAGCTTTTCTAAAATTCGCTTGTCTCATGAATTAATGTTAGATTTCACGATCTTTTTTTTTTCTAAGACCAATTTTTACTTGAGAATCCTCAAGTAAAATACACTAATACAATAATCCTATTTACACTCAAAAAAATGGGAGCCAACAAAGAGAGTTTTCTCTTAGTTGACAAAAAATGAATACAATAGTTAAGATATTAGTTATATCAACCAAAGCTGATAGTAACAACAGCAAGTTCTTTAGTGATTCAACTAACATCTTATTTGATGCATTTTACGTCTTAGTTGATGTATCTGACGTCTTGTCAGGCTCGTTTGGAATCAAGACGCTTATGCACAACAATCACAATCTTGTTAGAAGCGACCAATTATTTTTTCAGTGTATCGATTAGTAGAATAAAATAGGGAGTGTTTATTTTGTAAATTTTTGGCTAGATAAGCAAATTTTAGAAAATCTTGCAGTTGTGTTTCTTTTTTTAAATAAAATAATGTTTCCTTTAAGTAAAATGATCTAAGTAAAGAATTCAAGATATTTCCCCTCCAGGGCAAATAATTTTTCTCCACCCTGTATAAGTAGGTATTTATTTCTCTATATGAGTAAGTTTATCTTTTTAGTACTCATAATGCAAGCCTAGAGCTTAGTGTGAGGCTAGGTCAATTTGTGTGAGTGTCCCCTGATGGGTGCCCTTCGAATGACCTAAAATTTCATGTGCTAAAATTTTTTGGTCGAAAATGTTTCCTATAATATTGAATGGCATACTTCTTTTTTAGCATAAAGATTTTTTTGCAAACATATTTTTTGTTCTAAAGCACTTTTGGACTAAAATTGTTTTGTCTAAAATTTTAATTACGAAAAGGCTAAATCCATAATATTGTTTTGTCGAAGCCCATCCCAGTGTAAAACACCTAGGTCTCAACTAATCTATAGGTTAGGTTAGGTTAGAATTGTGTCAAGGCGTGAAGCGCCACAAATACGCGGAATAGGAGCTCCGCGAGCGGAGCTCCGTCGACTTAGCCTCACGGTCAACGTTAACCAAAAAATCATTCGACAAAAAAAAGTAATTCCAAACAAATGTAATACCAAACAATTTTTCGACCAAACAATATTATGCAAAACAATTTCGATCAAACAATTTTCGACATTTAAATCATTAGACGAAACGTTGGTATGCAAAAAAATATCTAAAATAGGCCAAACATTTTTAGATCAGCCGATATAGACCCTCCCCTGATACTTATTTATCTCACTTCATTTCTATGCGCAAGCGGCGGTTCACGGCGCGGTCAGATAACGCGCGTCCATTATTTTTCTCATTAGTTCCTGCGATACTGACAGCTATTACCGACGAGGTAAAAGAAAAGGTGAGGTGAGGTCCCAATGCTGGCGTTGGAGGAAACACTATGATAGTGCGGGTCTTTATCCGATATTTTCTAAACTATGTTGTTCAACATATAGTTCCTGTAAGTCTGGAAAAATCGTAAGAGAGTTCATTTCCTATGATTATGTGACGTTATCTATAAAAAGGGACCTTATTGTCGATGACGCTTCCGCCATTATTAAAGATGCGCCGATATAAATACAACATCGCGTGACGCAGTGCGACGTAAGCGCCATCGACAATAAGGTCCCTTTACATAGATAATGCCACATATAAGCTATCAACGGCTGAATTAAGTGCCTAAGTAAAATGGATTTCTACGTAATTTTCAACATGTTTGGACTGTTGAGAATAGTTTCCAAGTGTACGTCTAACGATTAAATTGTACGTATTGAGTTAAGGAGCGACGTTATCGCCAAGCGGCAAAACTCCTTCAATAAAGAGAAAAATCTGATATTTTTAAATAAATTTATTTATTCTATCACGACTGAATTACCTTTGGTAAGACAATAGGTATGTAAAAAACTTATAATTCAAAATTAAAACTAAGAGTAAAACTAAGCTAAAACTAAGAAACTACATCTAACGTTTGTAAAATGCTACGTTTAGGACCTCGTACAGGCTCCATCTGGGTCGCTACCACCATTTAACTGCAGCAGTGTTCACACTGTTGTGTGGGGATAAGACGACTAATAACATATCACACTGGTACCTATTCTATATTCATTCTCAGGGTTAGCAACAAAAAAAAATTACTCTCACAATGGTTATTATTATAGTTGTAAAGCAGTGTAAGAGCCTGGTGTCTGTACCTTGAGACCATGTATGAATGCAACGTTTCTGAAGTCTAGAGATTGCAAATTTCAATGCGTTTCAGAACCCATTTTACCACCAGAAGTCCTAAGCTGTGTGCCTTCTCCATGCCACAATTTAAAAAAAAAAGGTCCACTGTTGTTGTATACTCGCTAACACCAGCGCCCCACCCGACCGAGGTGCGAATTTCTCAGCTAATCCTTCTGCTAATTGCTAAGATAAGTGATAGCAGTCCCCGGCTGCTCCCAATTACTGCCACACGTTCTCAGCCACCCCTGGATGCCTTTGTTCGTGAAATGTTGCTTTTTAGGCTTTGATTGTAATCAAACGATTCCCTCTAGGCCTAGCCAAGATGCAAACGCTACTAACGTTTCTGTTTTCTATCAAGTGTGTTATTCTCTTAAAAACGGCGAAAACGCAGCGGCGAGTTTAAGTAGTCCTGTCCGAGCGAACAAAACACATTTTAGCGCATGCATTCTCAATTAGGCAGCGTTATACGTCCGATAAGCCATGCTGCCAAATTGAAAATGCACACGCGAAATTCTAAACTCTAAACTCGCCGCTGCGATTTCGCTCGTTCCTCCGACTGATGACCGTTCGTTCGCAGAACGCATCTTGTCTAGAAATACAGTTCTGTGATTCTCGTAAGAGGGATTCCACACGAGCATTGCCTGTGCGTTGCGTCGTCGCGCATAAAAAATTGAAACACTTGCGTCACTCTACAGGGTGCCTCTGACCTTGGGGCTTTAAATCCATGGATCGTTTCTACTCCTGAAACTGAAAATGTTTGTTCTGTAAGTTGTTAAAAATATGTCCAACATAAATTTTATTTTTTTCATACACGTTAAATATAATTTTCAATGTACGCGATCCAATTCTCCATTTTCCTTGAGCCCTCGTACCAAGGAAATGTCGCCCCGTACCATGAGATAGTGATTATATGGCCATGATTTAATACACTGATTTTATAATTAGACTTTTACATAAATTAGTTATCTAAACTTCGCTTGCCGAATGCAATAAGTGCACAAATCAAAAAAGCAACATTTGGAGAAATTGGCTGTCAAAGTTTTAATAAATGGGTGTATGTCCGCAAAAACAAATATATTTTCTATTAATTTGCAGTTATACATATAATATTTGGTATTATCTCTTCTGTAGGATATATTCCTTTGTATTAATTTTTTTTTTGTTTTAAATGTTAAATAATTTTGATATTATATGCATTTAAATATGGGTACTTAGAGTTGAGCCCTTGTAGCACAAAGAATTTGTGCCATTTTTGTTAACTGTGAGAAAAATGTAATGACAAAATAAAAATGTTAAATTAATATCTTTACATGTTTAAGTTAATTAAGGGGTTTACATAATTAAATGAAAACCTGTAATTATTTCACAATATATATAATCATCCATTGCACAATATATATTAACCAAACTTATATATTATGACATGTAAGTACGTATTTATTTCACTAATTTTACATAACACTTTTAATATAAAGTTTATTTATAAAATACTTAACAAATAAGTCAAATATAAAAAAAAAAACTCTCATCATGTTATCAAAAGTTTAAGTCTCATGGTAAATCGTATTTTTTTAAGAAAAACAAAATTGCTTGTAACATCCTTATTATTTGCGAACCTCTCGTATACAGTTTAAAGTAAACTTTCCAAAGGGGGTCCTCTGGGAGGGCAGGTTGTCAGCCATGCTAATGGGGCAAGGGCGTGTGGAACACCTGGGAAGATTCGGATCGATCTACCCAGCCACACGTCTGCAGCTCCCGATGTCGCGCAATGATACCCAACCCAACATGTCTGTATCTCTCAAGTATTCCTGGTGATATTCTCAATAAGACATTCCCAAAGGTGCGGGCTCCGTGGAGGGCGGGAAACTCGAGAGATGAAGAAAAAAC
This sequence comes from Acleris literana, assembly GCA_946894065.1. Lineage (NCBI taxonomy): Eukaryota > Metazoa > Arthropoda > Insecta > Lepidoptera > Tortricidae > Acleris > Acleris literana. Next base: position 3,522,366 of record OX335677.1, read on the forward strand.
CAGAACAAACATGGAACATGTACTGAAACATGTACGATCTGTAACGCCGAGAGTGTCGGAGGGGAAACTCGATGGTGCTGAACAAGAGATCTCCTCTGGGTGTGCCGTCCTCTTCCACAGACTAGGTGCGGGTACTAGTAACGCAGGACCCCACCTCAAACAAACACCACACAAAAGTAGCGGTAGGGCGAAAGCCCAGCCAGCTACCCCAACAAACCCAACACAGCAGAAGGTAAGTGGCAAGAAAGTGCCGCTACCGTTCTTTACACGTGGCTTTAAGGCAACGCCTTCGAGCTCGAAGTCTACAAACACTCACCCACACGGGGGCGGTGCTGCAGGACCCCCCACACACAAACAAAAGGTCTGCGAGGGGAGGAAGGTCTGCAGGGAAACCAGCAGGACCGGAAGCCCGAGCGTGGACCTCACACTCACACACACACAGAACAGCCGACAACAACAAACAACCTAGAGATCGTCCCGTTTTCAGAGAAATCTACAGCCACGGGGTAGACACCGGCGTTGTAGCCCACACCAACAACATCCTCCCAGCTAGACTCTAGCTAGACTCTTCCCGTGTTGACCACGTAGGGGAAAAGGGAGCAACCCGCCAAATGGGATGCGCCTGGTCCCAGCGCGATAGACCTCGGGAAGAGGAGGCATAGGAACCAAAAACAGAGATGCATGTACCGCAAAATGCTAGCGGAACAAGCTTGGGAGCCCCTGACGGATGTCATCCATCAGGGGCTCCCAATACGGTGGAGATGCAGGGATCTACCAATGGCCTTAGCCAACTGACAGCAAACCGTGTCCCACCGAAAGGGAAAGGAGCCAGCACCAATAATCCAGTGGCTCGGGCCTCTGTGAAAATGGTACGCCTTGACGAGACTCTGTCTCCGAGAGGCGAATCTAAGAAGCAGAGGATCGAGTTCACCGCTGGGACCCCGTGAGCAGCATACGCGGACGCAGAAAAAGCTGACCTGATGGTTGCGGTAACGTCTGCAAGCAAGGTTCACCCCGTCTCACAACTCGCTGAAGAGGCCTTCAACCTGATTCAGGGCTTCGTCATGGCTGTGGCGATGCAGACCCCCCAGAGTGCGGCCGGACCCCAATTTCAGGGCAAACCGCTATACGCTAACGGAACCCTGAGAATATGATGCGGAGACCAGGCAGCGGTGGCTTGGGTCAAGCGGTGCATGGCCACTATCACCCTCTCATCAGGGGACAAGTTGGTGGTCAAGCGTGAAAATGAGGTGCCAAACAGAGTTCGCTGCGGTATTCTGCTCCCGGGTGTCTGGGACGATTTCGGGGAGGTAGCAAACTCCCTTCATTAGCAGAGCGCCTGGGGCCGGAATAGTCCGCATTGACCGGTGGCTGCTCATCAGCACTAACAGGCAAGGCTCAGTTAGAAACCTTCGCCATCGTCAGCATCCCGGAGACAGAGGTGCAAGCCCTTCTGGACCGGGGCCGCCGACTCACATTCTTGTGAGGGTCGGTGTACCTGAAGTTCCAATATGTGACTTTACGCCAGTTTACGACAGAAGATTCGTTAAATTCCATTAAAAAATATGCCACTGTTCAGTCGAATCGTTCAACGAATTAAGTAGACTTCAGCAGAATTATTTGCTTGTATAAGAATAATTACATCATATTATATAGGAACATACTTTCGTTCTATAATTAACTCTAGATTTAAAATCATTTAATTTAATATATTATTATTATGTTGTATGTAATTTACAAGTGCGGTCGGACATAACGGATATAATTTACAATATATACCTATATAAAATATTAAGGCAGGTACTTACTGTTGTGGTATAATCAAATGACGTTTAGTTCTTTTATATTTTCTTCGATTTATTGTGAAAAATAGCGGGCACAACTTGAAAATGAGTTTAAAAAATTATGCAATACGGGCACAACTAAGAAATGCCTTTGTAGCACAAATTACCGCGTGTGTTTGCGTCGAGTGCAAGTGGCCGACTGGTGATGGGCCCATATAGCAGGAAAGAGATAGATCATTTCTCTTAGTGCAGTAAAGGCATAAATGCCCTCTTTGGTCTGTTACAGTATACTTTTGACTAAAGTCTTTAATGCATACGGTAAAACGAGCACTTTAGATCACGATTCCGCAATAATCTCAAATCTCGAAAATTTTGAGTTGTGCCCTTATTGCATTCGGCAAGCGACTTAAGCAATTTTTTAATGTTGCATAACAAAAGTAGTTCAGTTTAGCGAGTAGAATTTAAAGGCATCCTGTATACTGAAATCAAAGCGTTACGACGACGCAACGCACCGACAACGCTCGTGTGGCATCGCTTTAATGAAGTGTACAGTTACGAACAATAGCTGTCAACAATCCCATGCCCTTTAATTGTACGTGAATTTTAAGTCCCTCAGTATTATGTATGTATGTATGTAATCAGCAACGGACAAGTGTTCGTTTTCGCAGGCAAGCGCGGTTCGCATGCTAATTTCAGATCGCGGATAACAGGGGCTTTATTCTACTCGACAATGCCATATTGCTTTTGACATATTATTATCGAATTGTCAACGTTCCAACAGCTCTTGCTTAATTATCAGTAAATTTTGCTGAGTTAAAAACAATTACAATGTCAAAGACAATAATGGTATTTACCGCCTAGAATAGAGGCGTAATGGATGCTGAGTATAAAAAAATACGATATAATTTGAATAACATTATGTATTTTTCGACTAGAATAGATCTCCGCGAATATTCAATGATATAAGCTGCAATTATAAGTTCGGCTCGAATTGCATGGTCTGCAGCGCACAATTACACAAAGTTAACTAATAATTAAGTTTTCAACACTGTTGAGATATCTAATTGCACCGGTTACTCTCTGTTAACCATGTGGTTAACTGGTAGAGAATGCCCTTGAGGCATTAAGTCCGTCATTTGTTCTTTTTACATTGATTTGTATTGTGCAATGAAGTTTAAATAAATAAAAATAATTATTAAATTTCAATCCAACGTCATGTTTTGAATTAGCCTTTACTAATCCAAAACGTGGACTATGCTTTACGAAATCCATCCCTATAAACTCACGTGCTGTGTGTATCCAGAGTTGCCAGTGATAGCCCTTATTCGCTTATAAATAAGGTCGATCAAATTTGCACGAGCAATCAAGTGGATAGCAAGAGTCTAAACCGACTTACGTTTCCACACATTTGTTTACGTATACTTTACTTTTACTAATTGATAACGAAACGAAAGTCAACGTCAATGTCAACGTGCTGGGAAATTTTAGTACTAAATACGGACACGGGGCGCTGATTTCAATCACCATACAAATTTTAATGGCGTCTGCCTCAATGACCTTGTTCCCGAGGTACTGTCGCATGAAACGTGAGCGCTGAACAAAATTATGACACTGAACTTAATAAATTAATTGTACTGTCACGGCACAATTAATGATCTAATCCGTCGTTCGCTTGCCACTGCTTCTGTACCAGCTGTCCTGGAACCAGCAGGATTGCATAGAGACGATGGCAAGCGACCAGACGGAGCTACATTGGTGCCGTGGAAACTAGGTAGGGCACTGGTGTGGGACGCGACGTGCTTTGACACATTCGCCCTTTCCCACGTCCAGTCAACTAGTAATCGGGCTGGTGCAGCAGCTGATCAGGCCAAAACACTCAAGCGCCGCAAATATTCGTCATTATTAAATAATTACGAATTTGTGGCGCTTGCAGTGGAAACCATGGGACCTTGGTCAGCTGATATGAAAAGCTTTATTAAGGCCCTGTCCTCTCGGCTCGTAGAATCCTCCGGAGATCCTAGAGCTGGTGCTTACCTCTCGCAAAGGATTGGGCTAGCTATCCAGAGAGGTAATGCAGCCAGTATCATGGGGACCATGCCGCGAGCGGACCTGCTAGAGGGGGTGTTCTTTTTATAGTGGTGATTATTATTTATATCTTTAATATTTAAGTAGCTCAGTTTAATTTTAATTTAAATAGGTTTAGTTTTAATTTTTAATTGTATTAATGTTGAATTCTCCACTTAGTTGGATGTAAATAAAGTAATCTATAAATTAAGTAAATATCAGGGGAGAATCTCATTCAGATTAACCGAGTCCCAAACTAAGCTCTAGGCTTGTATCATGGGTACTAGACACCACGTCGTAACTTCTGTTTGACGATTCCCGACACATTGCACAACCATGAATTTCTGAATATTAATAATTTCGACAGCAGTATAACAATGCTAAAGTTTTTTTTGCGTGTAAAAGGATAGTACCTAATCATTTTTTAATGCTGTCATATGGCCAGATTACCTTCTTATCTGCCTCGTAAGTGTCCCTAGACAAGATGCTTTGCGACAACGTTGTCTTCAGCGAAAATGGAAAGGATTGACGTAAGCTGCTAGTCTGTCGTGTCGAGCGTTTATGTCAATTCCATTCATTTTGACAGTTTTCGACAGTCGTTTACGTTATTGTTATGCATCGTGCCTAAAGCTTCTGAGGGCCCTGCCGAAATGCATTGCGCTAACTAGCGTTTCTGTTCGTTTCGTTATTAAACCAATCGCGTCACTGGTAGATCACGTGACTTTTCGTATCACGACATCTACCAGTGACGCGTATGTTTTAAAAACGAATCGAATAAAAACGCTAGTTAGCGTAATGCATCTAAGCAGGGTCCTCTGTAGTTGATCAAATATGAACATAGTTAGTGATCTGATTTCTGATTTTACCATTTTTGTAAAAAAAAGTTGAACGTACACATTCCACGAACTGATTAAAAAATACAAGTATTTTATTAATTTTCACCGTTTATTACATACCCAAAGAAAGCCACCCATCAATTCCAGCCATCCGTCCAACCACGTCCCCCCCAGCGGTAGACTCGCGCTTGTCGGCCTTCAGAACAGGCAGTGATAAATTCATGCATTGCTAATTTTGGAGACGGGCGACACTGCTAACGAATTGCGAAGATCCGAATAACGATATTACTGCGATGTAAACTACCCACATATAACTAAATAAATAAACAATTTTCAGGGGATACGCTTACATAAACCGACCTAGTCCCAAACTAAGCTCTAGGTTTGTGCTATGGGTAGTAGACAACTATAAATACTTATACTTGCGCTCATCACACAAATATTTGCCCATACCTGGGATAGAACCCAGGACTGCTAGCTTCGTAGGCAGGATCACTCACAACTAGACGAACGCGTCGTCAATATACATCATTAGATTGTAAATAGTCGGTGCTTTTGTACATCGGTATGTTTTATCTTAATTAGCGAGAGTACAAAGTATTTTTTAATATTTGACAAGATAAAGCAAGCTGCCATGCGCTTGCCTATAGCATTTCCATACATATTCATATTTTTCTACAACTATAACTTTCTTTGAATGCAATCTGTGGCCCTAGACAAGACGCATTGCGAGATCGCTATCGTTATAGAAAATGTATCGGATTGACGTAAGCTGCCAGATGGTCGTGTCAAGCGCTTATGTCAATTCCATACACTTTGACAGCTTTCGAAAATCGTTTACTGTAGCGTTAAATATCTTGTCTGGGGCCTAAGGCCTTAAGGGATGTACAGACTACGTTAGTAATTTATTCGAGTAGCAAGTATTTCACTTGTAACAGTCGAGAAGAATACCACTTCGATGTTCAGACACGTTTAGTTACTAAAATACTCACTATTCGACTTAATGACTAACGTGATCTCTACAGGCCTAAAACCTTTATTTAGGAATCGTTTTGGAAGCGGTCAACTTGAAAAATAATGAACATAACTAATATAAAGACCGCTAATTTAAACGGTAACTTCAGGCATTTAGTTCTTGGTAACGGCTTCACTGATTCTAAGTAACGCAAATGCTAGCATCTTAGATATTACGGTCAATAAAGGCTTTGGCGCGAATGGGGAATATTCATAGGTTTTTTTCACAGATTTATTAAAAGCTGATTCGTGTAACAAACAGGAGAAAAAATATTGAATAGCTATAAAAATAACCAAGATAAAAGCCAACAAATATTTGTTCCTATCTCTTTTTAGCAAAACAGAATTTAACGGAGTTTATTTGGCCGACCTAGTTGCATGACATTCAGTATCGATAATATTCATGGATATAAAAAATCCATGCATATTACCGATTACTCAGAAGCGACGAAAAGCGAGGACATTTTGTATGATCGGAGGGTGCTGATTGAATCCTCGCCTTACGTCGCTTCTGTGAAATTCGCGCCTTACAAGATCTATGTACGACTCCGATTTCCAACCTAACCTAACCTAACCTAACCTAACCTGCGAATCATAATGTCATTGCTGTACTCTCTTATATTATAGTTATAATTTAATGATGTTTCGAGATATGTGTTATGTGTGTGTGATGTTTTATTCCGGTACTTATATGTTTTCAGACTGCAATAACGCTTCAGGGGTTCTGGACAAAATGCATAACGCTAACGTAAACAATTATCGAAAACTGTCAATATTCGCCGAATGTATCTTGTACATCTTTGTTGAAGGAAACAAGCACAACATTAAATTAAGATATACGACTACGAACCATATATTTTAAAATTTCGTCTACACTTTTATTTCTCTATGCATCGTTTCCATGCACTGCACTGCACTTTGCGAAATTACAATACGCTGAGGCGTAAAAAAAAAAAATACTCTATTTTTAAACTATAATTTAGTATTAAATAAACCACATTTAAAGTTAATTGTGTTGTTTGTCTTTGCCAGTACCGGATTAGCCATTAAGCAAAGTAAGCAGCTGCTTAGGGCATCACGAGTCAGGGGGCACCGAAATCTCAGATCAAAAATCAGTTTGTTTTTTCTTGATAAGTATATAGTTGAAGATCTCGAATCTCAATGTAGCTTATAAGAAAAATTACAGTGTGTGGCAAGCTTCATAAAATTGCAATCGATTTATGGACTTTTAAACGAAACGCTTTCAGTTTCAGAACGAGACATCCAATTTTGGTTTTCCCGCGAAAATCATAAATTGTCGAATCGAAATCGATTGCTTAGAGACCAATTTAAAGTGACCAATTTCTGTGGATTATCTATGAATGATACAGTATAATTGATAGATTATATACCTGATTATACACAGAAATTCTTAAAAGAGGAGAACATTATCATCAAATAGCAAGCAGGTTTTTATTTTTAAATTTATTTCCTGATCCTGGCAAAATTATGTGTCCCGATTAAACCATGGAATACAAAAAAACATAGTATGTACAAAATTAGTAAACTTATATTCACAGGACCTCAACACTGAATAATCCACAAAAATTCAACAGTTTCACTCATTTATGTCGCCCATAAAACTAATTCCAGCGACGTGTCTGCTAAATTTTAGACACGCGCTGCGCACGCACAACTTAATCAAATCATTCACGACGACCCCCTTACTTCTACGTTCAATAATCTGGACACAGCGTTACGGATATTTCTAAGTTTACATTCACGACCAATGAACCAATTCAGCAGAGAGATCTTTTTCAAACATGAAAATAAACGTTTTAAAAAACAAACACACAGCTTTTATGGTTTTAACCGACTTCAAAAGAGTGGAGGTTCTATGTTCCCCTGTATGCATTTTTTTATGTATATTGATCTATATGTATGCTAATATTTGAAAAATTCTTTTAATTCTCCATGGCTCCCCTCATCAGATTCAGATTTGGTGACAGTGGGACGTGGGTGGGACCGGAACGGAAAGTATAATGTTTATTCGACAATTTGCGTCCCTCAAAAGTCGCAAATTAGAGTTTATAAAGATAAGTTTAAAATAAATCTCTTTGATTTTTCTTCTTCTTGTCCTTGTCTAAAAGGTTAGGAAGTCTTGGCGTACTGTGTGGTCAAACTGAATATTTGTACACTCCACGCACTTGTGTTTGTATTGTATGTACGTAAATATTTAAATGTACCTACAAAACGTAATAAAATACAAAGATGACAGAGGCGAACTCATCCCTATAGGTTGTGCTCTTTTCCGCAACTCGACGACTTAAAAATGCGCCTATTTTGCGTGAAACTCCGTTAACCCTATGGGTGATTGAGAGGAAAAGTAATTGAATAGGTATCCATCCATATTAATATCAAGTGTACCTAGTGTAGATAGTTTTCCTTGGGTTGAAGGACGGCGAACGAAAGTATAGTTTAACTACGAAATCTTAAGGGAGGCCTTTGGGTATGTAATGGCTAGGGTCACAGGGGGCACCACACACGAAAATGCTTAGGGCACCACGAAGGGTTAATCCGGCACTGGTCTTTGCCCGCTAGTCTGATAGGTTTTACCATAAGAACCCGTTACAAACATCCACCAATAAACTAAATTAAAACACAAAACTACAAAAAAAATTGTATCACGACGATTTATGACACAACTCTAGTGGTGGAAGGTCCTTATACAGGTCTGTCTGGAACGCTACCACCATCTCACACTTTTGACCTGCCCCCAAACAGCAGTAATTTCATTTTAAAAATTCACTGATAGATCAAAAAACTCAAAATTCTTGCTAGTTGTGTTTCAAGTTCATAGAAGTTGTATTAAAGTTGATTTTAAAATACAGTTGTATTTTGAGTTACTACTGTTTTGATCTAGCAGTGCGTTTTGTGTCCCGGTGCAGTGGTAAGACAACAAATGACTAGCATAGAGACATTCCATCCGAGTCCTCGTCGTTGGCAAAGTATTCGCAGGCTTGAGATCGTCATCGTAAGATTGCTATCTTGAGATTGCAAATATCTACGGGGTTTAGAATCCACTTACCTTCAGGTAGCCTGTGTGATTGTTTTCCTTCTTGACATAAAAAAAATAGTATCGTTATTATATCGTTTCTGTGTCGCCCTCTAGAATCACCCACCAGCCCACACCGTAGCGAATCAATTGAGCGTCGTTCGCAGCTGTTAATTGGATCTGTATTGATGAATATCAATTGATTGTATGCGAAAACGAATCAATGGACTTTATTGCTGATAAAGACTTTGTTACTTTCACGTGTAACGAGAGTTATTTTAACTTTGTTACTTTTGTCTGTGGATTTATTGACACAGAATGGTTACTATGAAGCGTTAAATCGGAACTTCGAATACCCCATTCCTTTCACTTGACGGCCCTAACTATATCGATAGATTGAGAAAGCGTGGCGGTAACTGGTTACTATGGGAACTTTTAATTTGTCACGTTGAGTGTGTTTTACGGGTACTACAGGTCATTTGCCTGCCTGTCCAATAACTAACTGCGGGGTACACTTTATGTGGCATATTTTTTTTTCGCATAACCATAATTTGGCATACTCATCATTTGGCATAATCATCTTTTAGCCTACAGTCTTTTCTTTCTGAAACCGTATACTTTTCAGGATTATTTAAAATATCATTGCATAGAACCCATTAGGTTAGGTTAGGTTTATTTTATAGCAATCCTGAAAAGACTGTATGCTAAAAGATGATTATGCCAAATGATGATTATGCCAAAAAAAGTTATGCTCAATGAATGTAAACCTTAACTGCGCTGTTCTCAGAGACATTTTAAAGAAAGTTAACTACGAGTAGTTCTTTTTCCAAACAATACGATAACATAAACAAATAAATATTAAATGAATATTAGGGGACAATGTCACACCAATTGAACTAGCCCCAAACTAAGCTCTAGGCTTGTACTATAGGTACTAGATAACGATATAAATACTAATATAGAGAAATATATAGGTAAATATCTTGAAAAGATCCAAGACTCTGGAACAAACATTCGCGCTCATCACACAAATATCCGATCCGGGATTTGAACCCAGGATAGCTAGCTTCGTAGGCAGGATACCAACTAGGCCGACGCGTCGTCGAATGACATATCTAAAGCAATATGGTTTAATTGGATATAATAGAACCCCTGCACGATCAAAATACAGCATTTGCAGCAAATACACTCTCAAACAGAAATACCAGTTCACGTACTTAAACCTGAAATTCCACTAAATGAGCAATTTAGCTCGCCAGTGTATTTTGAGTGATTAAATTAAACCTTTGTTGTGAGCTAGACGTACAACCAGCTGGGCCGACCGTAATCCCATTGATAGCGCTATCTCAACATTAGCAGAATAACGATTTTGAAACCGGTTCTCTTTATACGATATTATTGTGGTCACCATATTATCGCTCGGTTTCTTGACCACAGCCTAAAAAAGTACGTTAGAAAATCACTTTAAAGTTGCAGTTTGAAAGTTTTGCTGTGGGATTTTTTTTAGGCTGTGTGGAAATATTTAATTCGCAGTGCAACCACAGCGAACGATTCGTTTTTACGAGGGCCGTTGCCCGCTGATATTGTTATGAGTATTGCGCGTGCGACCACGGTTACTTCGTGCGCTTGGATTTACACTTCATTTGATTTCGAGTTTGCTTTGTGTGCGGTAGCCTTGTATGAACTAAACATGAGTTTATTGTTGGGACTCCCTGTTACCGACACTCTGATCGAATGTATCATTTTATCGAATTTTATTTAATTGGAAACTAACTTCTTCTGAATCCATATTGTTTTTAGGAAGAACACCTTAAAATTCTTTTTTTTTTTCGAATATGAATCAATCAATCAATCAATCAATCAATTTATTTGCCAAAATGCGTTACATATGGTTGGTCTTAAAAAATAGTATTACAGATCAGGCATTCTGTCGACAATACGACATGCAAATTATTAAATAATTAACCTTAACTAATCATTATGTGAATAAAACAAAATTAATTAATATTAAAATGATTATGATTATAACTTAAGCACGTGTATGCCTGTTGATGAAATGAAACTTCAACGAAGTAAAACATTGTATGAAATTTTATGGGGGTCGGTGATACAAGGGTGAACTGTATGTACGTACATACATACATACCTTCACGCTTTCATTCCCAGAGTGGGGTAGCAAGAGTTACAAAATAACCAACAACTCTAAAAACTTGTTGTTAATTCTGTTACCACATTTTGCACAAACACAAACAGGCTAAGATGTTTACCAGTGTATATTAGTGACAGATTGCAAGCCCATCGCCTAACAATACTACAAGCCTTTATTCCCTTAGTCGCTTCTTACGACTTCCACGGGAAGCGCACCTTCAGAACAATAGTGACCTAATTCAAAATTTTAGCTTTTAAACTTCAAGTCATAAATTTATTGTGATAGAGACTAAATTAACAAAAATGAATTAGGTCACTATTGTTCTGAAGGTGTAAATATGGAGTGGTACCATTCCAAGTCGACAACAACAAAGGGGACCGTATGTATAATATGCATATACTTTTACCCCCTTACTAATAAACGTTGAGTAACGGTGGTATAGCTATACAATGTTTTGTCCTTATCTGTCATTGTGATATTTGAATTTGACAGATAAGGACAAAACATTGTATAGCTATACCACCATTACTCAACGTTTATTAGTAAGGGGGTTAGTTTAAAAAATCGAGCTTTAATGTGTTTTAGATTTTATGTATTCCATTTACGTATACAAGTATTGAACAGTTTGGATAGCAGCATAACCTTATCATATAGGTATACTTTACTTACTTAAAATGTTAAATTTTTATTGAATATTGTGAATATTCGGTTTTATTAAAACATTCCGCTAATTGATCAGTGGCGAATAAAATTATATGGTGTAATTATATATCCCGTTATATTTCAACATTTAATAACCAAATGGCAACAAATTACGGTTAATTAAACGTTTATTATATGCCTCAATACGAGTATTTAGAGGTACACCGTATTTTCAATGTGTAATGCGATCTCATATAATATTATTTAAGAGTCTGCTCGCGCTTCAGTACAAAGTATTTATGTTTGTAAAATACTTTATTGTACGGTACAATTAAAAATCAACAAAATAGTCAGAAATACAAAAGGTATGTACAAAGGCGAACTTGTCTTTTTAAGGGATCTCATCCAGTTAACCTTTGAGGAATTGCGAGATGTTTAAAAAATTAAACAGCCGAAAAAGGGACTATATGGTACATTCAAAGTTTAAAGCTGAAAGTTTTCAATTAGCAAAGTTGAGCTTTTTATTATAAAATAACATGATAGCCTAGCTTAGCCTAGTTGGTAGTGACATTATCTGTGAAGCTAGCGGTCCTGGGTTCGAGTCCCGGTAAGGGCAAGCCCGTTCACTTCGTACTTAAGCTCTGGGTGTGACTTCGGTGTGGTTTGGCTTGCGCGCGATTGAATACAACCGCGTGTTAAATCAATAGTGACACATAATTACCTGATTTTTTTTTAATAGTGACATTATTGCGGTTAACTTGTGTATGAATTTCTTTTTTACGTTGTGCCACTGTTGGATGTGCGACGCTTATGTGATATAAGAAAATCACAGAGCAGCCACGTTCAATTTACTTAAATGCTCTTTTATTAGATAGAACGCCTTCTGTTCTTCTACTTTTACAATATTCTTGTGTCTATAAATAGTAAAGTAGTTCGTGTGCGGCCCTTTAGGAGTTTTTGTTACATATTGCCGCTCGGACGCTAGGGTTGCGTCAATGCGCGTCGCTCGATACATAAATCGCATGAAACCAAACGTGGTAACGGCACAACTCCGACCAAACCGGCTCGGTCCGTCCTGTTGAGTTTGCTTGTGGTGGCTCGCGTCGCGTACGGTCCAGGCACGCACACATGCAAGCCATCAGATGTACCTTTGTTTGAAGACGAACTACTGTGTATGCTGTGCTTGAGTCTTGGGTGTTTTATAATATACTAGCGACCCACCCTCGCTTCGCTTCGGTTTATGTGAGTTTTCTGCAACAACCGTACATATACCACTATTTATTTTACACAAAAACCCTCCTCTTGAATCACTCTATGCTGAAAACTGCATTAAAATCAGTTGAGTAGTTTAATAGATCTAAGCGAACAGACAGCGGAAGCGACTTCATTTTATACTACTCGTATGTGAAGAAAAGATGGGTAGCTCTAGTATATATGTTGTTCTTTATATAAGTATGTATATATTGTCTTGTACCTATATTACAAGCCTTTACCTCATTTGGGCTTGTGACAATTTGTGTTATCTCTTGATATTTTTGACGACGCGCTGGCCTAGTTGGTAGTGACCCTGCCTACGAAGCTAGCGATCCTGGGTTCAAATCCCGGTAAGGGCAGATATTTGAGTGATGAGCGCGAATATTTGCTCCCGAGTCATGGAAGTTTTCTATGTATTTAAGTAATATTTCTCTATATAAGTATGTATATCGTTGTCTAGTACCCATAGTACAAGCCTAGAGCTTAGTTTGGGACTAGGTCAATTGGTGTGACATTGTCCCCCTGATATTTATTTATTTATTTATTTATTTCAATTTACCAAGTCAGGCGATTATTATGTTAAATGGTATAACAATGTCAATATATTCCCCTTACGAAAAACTTTGTAACAACTCATTATTTTAAAACATGCGTGCCTACACCTGTTTTTACGTCTTAACCATCCAAAGTTTATAACTCCTTACCATCAATACTAAACACTTCCGAAGACCTTACCACCTTAACATAAGGTACATTTTAGAGAATCCCAGCTGAAGAATAAGTTTGTTAATGACAATATGTATGTAAGTTGTTCGAAACTCTGTGCGAACTAATCTACTAATGGAGTAAGGATGTTAAACAATTTGGAACCTTGTAGAGTTATCATTAAGGTCTTATTAATTATTTGATAGTGCCATAAGAGTATGCAAGAGACAAGAACGGAAGATTAACAGTTGTAGATGCGATTTTTTTTAAGATTTACTGTCATTAGGTACAAATGGAAAATCGTCCACTTGAAATGACCATTCTGAAGTTGGATCAAAAGAAATAGTATCCAAAAGTGAATTTAGTCAAAATGTAACTGTGTGGTGAAAAATTCTTACAACCAAATTTATTTTCGTTGTAAATTAATTAAGTCCGAGACCATTAAAAATTATGAGCAAAATTAAATATGCACAAAGTGAATGTAGTCTAATATGAATTAAGACCATTTATAACTCAAGAATGACTGGACCGATTTTTTAACCGACTTCAAAAAAGGAGGAGGTTATACGTTCCACTGTATGTATTTTTTTTTATGTATGTTCACCGATTACTCCGTCAACTGTCGACCGATTCCAAATTTTTTTTTTTGGTTTGATAGAGTATACTTCCGAGGTAGGCCCATTGTCACCAAATCTGTATCTGATGAGAGGATCAGTGAGGAATTGAGGGAACTCCTCAAATATTGTAGGCAAACATATTGCGATTTTAGTATTTTTAGAAACAAGTCCAACATTTGCATTCAGAAAGTATCATTTGGTGTATTGGAACTGATGATGAATACCACAGATGGCCACCGAAACTCCTCAATGGTACCGATTTCAAGGGTGGCGATAAGATATCTCGATTAAGATAGTTGAGCGACTACCTACAACGAATAATATTTACTTGTTCAAATATGACTATGACTTTCCCGCGGCGTTGCTTGCGGCGCGCTTGATATAAGTTAAAGTTTCATTTCAACTAAGAAGTGGGACTACGTAACAGCGTATTATGATCACTAAAAAGTATAAAATAAAATAAATGTTTTAAAAAACAAAAAACCGCCATCAAAAACGTAAAAAATAACTTCTTTAAAATTGTAGGCACCTAATAGGTTAGTCCAACTGAATTCGGCGACCACAACATTTTCAACAAAAAGCCGACATCAGTTGGACTAACCTATTAGGTGCCTACAATTTTAAAGAAGTTATTTTTTGCGTTTTTGAAGGCGGTTTTTTGTTTTATGGTCTTTGATTTGTTGGATTTGTCTCTGCCCCAAATAGCAGAATAACTATTAAACATCGGAAAAAAATACGAGTAAAACCGGGTCGACTGGAACGTATTTACAATTGCTCATATTTTTGAGTGAACGTAAATACAAATAGACATGATTGTTTTTTTGGACCTATATCATATTGGACAATTTTACCATGGGACATGAATCCATTTTAGACATTATTCAGGATGGTCAATTTTCCTTTTGGTTGTATTTCAAATGTTTTTATATTATTATTATTATTATTTATATAGCTGTGTGGTTGCCAGCTTAGAATAGTACCACTCCATGTCTTCCCGTGGATGTCGTAAGAGTCGACTAAGGGAATAAAGGCTTGTAGTACTATTAGGCGATGGGCTTGCAACCTGTCACTAATCACCTGTCACTCACTGGCAAACATCTTAGCCTGATTATGCAAAATGTGGTTACAGAATTATCAACAAGCTTTTAGAGTTGTTGGCAATTCTGTAGCTCTGCCTACCCCAAACTGGGAATAAAGGCGTGAGTTTATGTATGTATGTATGTATTATTATTATTTATATTTTAATATTTTTCCTTATTGACGTATAATTTCGAGTGGTCGATTTTCCATTTGTACTTAATAACAGTAAATCATTTTTAACAATGGAATGGAAAATGAACAAAGTTAATGCCGTCTCTTGCTAATTCTTCACGATTGTGAATGAATTGGCAGAACATAGTTACTGTGGATAGACCTGCTAAAAAGTTGGTATGTCTGGGCAGAACCTGGCAGGTTGTGTACGATTATGAAAAATGTAATGAATACATACATACATACATTAAATAACGCCTGTTTCCCAGAGGGGTAGGCAGAGACCACTTCTTTGCACCTGCAACGATCCTGACAAATCTCTTTCGCTTCTCCCACATTCATACATCGAGTCATGCATGATCTTTGAGCTGGTCGCATTTACGCTGCAGTGCTACGACTCTACCAATTTTGTTGTTGTTATTTGATACAACAAACAGTCTCATAATGGTTCCACAGATAAACCCCGTGATCAACATTGTCGCTTCTACGTTAAATGTGATCCTAATCACAGTCACGTGTGGCTTTAATCTCGGGAGTGAGCTTAAGATTAATCTCAAGTCGCGAGACAGCCGCGCGATTGATCTGAGTTTTTGCTTTGAGTACCACTTCCTGGCAATTGAGGAGTCTTTTATTTATACGAACCTGAAGGATGTTCGTGGCTTTGAATACAAAACTTTCGTTTTTCGGACACGCTATCAGTATGGGGATGGATTTTTTAAAATACAACCTTGTTCCTTCAATCTACTGGACATTTTAAATTTAATGACAAGGTATTAGGCACATTTCGATTATTGCTAAGTGAGCTGTCTGATTAATACACAAAATATAATCAACAAATTTTTTTTTGTTGAAATTTTCATTTGTGAGTTAGGTAATATTTATTTACGTCTGTCCTTTTTATTTGCCTAGTTATCAGTAATAATAATAACCGTCTTTATCAAACCTGCCAGTCCGATGACAATGCTATAATGTCTAAGTGCTGATTTAATTGATGGACTCGGTACTTTAAAAAAGTGTTATTTTACAGAAGCTTATTATACTACCGCCATAGCTAACTTTCGCAATCATAAAAAACTTAAAACGAAGCAAGATTCGATCAAAAAATGAAATAAAACACAGGGTGTGCGGAAATAGGAAATATTCAACCGTTTTAAAGAATAACGGTGAAATGAGGCGAGGGACCACGGGACCTGCAGACGACCTAGGGTACCTGACGTCTTTCACTTATATTTCCACTAGATTCTGCCCGCGAAGCCGTTTGAGTATTCTTGTTTTTAGTTATAGAATAATTCTAGGGGTTTTTGTTTAGTGAGTGGGGTCAAAATCACCAGTGCAAAACAGTTTTATTCCTTGTTTGGTAGAGACGAATTTGCACGATAGTGAACTTCTATTAGTTGACTGGGACCTCAAGAAGAAGAACCGAACTTTCAGGGTTAAGTAGCTTGGCTTAATAGAATCGCGACAAGAGAATTTTTTTTGGAAATCGGTTTATCAGAGATTGGACACAATGATGCGCTTGGAGTAAAACATGAATTTTCTGGCATCCTGTCTTTTGGCCGAAATATGTTTGACAAAATGTAACGATACATTTTGTCAAACATATTTTGCACATTCAAAGGTAACCTGACTTTTTTACCCATCCTACTGCTGCTTGATGAAGTGTAGAATACTGAATACTGCAGGTAATGAGTTGCGAATATTGTGATACCACGAGTTACATCATTTTTGTAGGCGTTTTATGGTGTTTCAAAATTAATAAATGTTACCCCATCTGTTGTAAGCATATGTGGTATTTTATCAGGTGACTGATATGAGAGGCATGAATTTTCTTATCATTATTTGGCTCTAGAAATTAATATTTAAGCCTGGCAGTAAAGGCTGGTTCAAACAACATTATAATTTAGTAACTAAATGTGTCTGAACAACGAAAATTTAGTTGACTTGATCCATGTCACTCTATTTTTTTAAATACTTTGTAGTCCGAACCATCCTTAACTACAAGCTACGCAATAATAATATGCACCTATACCTAAACCTAAACCTTAGTATGATACGTCGCATCACTATCTTAAAGACTACGTTATCGTCGATGAAACTGCAATACCGCGTAACCAACAATTGCTAATGCCGCGTAACTGACTTGTGGCAAATTTTACAGGAGAGCATTAAAATTGAATATCTTTGTGTTTATTGAGGTTAGACTTACCCAAACGCTAAATAACTTTGCTAACCCCATAATGTAGCTGTTTATTATATTAAGCATCCAAATTTACCAGTATGTATTTATATAAAGCACTTACGCGGTATTACACAATTGAATAATACGTCATCTCTATACTTGTATACACATTCGCGGAATTGTAAAAACGACATGCTCTCTCGCGGTATCGACATGACGTGACTTTGGAGCTTTCTGATGGGTTATCGACACAGCTGTCAATGCCGTCTGGAGCCTATCACAGTGCTCTGCCTACAGCCGCGAAAACTCAAATTTGACACATTTGTTAGTTACGCGGCATTAGCCATTGTTGGTTACGCGGTATTGCAGTTTCATCGACGTTATGTGATTCTCTTTATGGGTTGCGATGATCACTTCCTATCAGTTAACTCGCTTGCTCCTCTGCCTCCTTTTTCACATAAAAATAGAAAAAAAAACTCACTTTTCCATTTGTTGACAAATTATGAACCACAGCTTTAGTTTTCCTGTACAAAACGTTGCACCGTTTCGTTTTTTTTAACGAATTACTTTAAGTTCTGGTTTGCACGCTGCGCAAGAATTCTAATTCCTTTAGTATGCAGTGCATGTACGTACATGCACGTTGCAATTGGCTACTAGGTGAGCTAGAAAATATACTTATAGCTGGAACTGCGTTATAAAATGTATATTTATAATTAAAACCACTAAAACGAGCAGTTTTGTTGGCGGTAAATTAGAGAGTTGGTAAAGATAAGGCACAAGTAATGCTTTGGTTATTTTTTCATGGCAAAGGCTAGTTTGCTAAAGGTGAACTTATCCCTTTGGTAGATTTCTTCCAGCTAACCCTTGTTGAAAAAAAGGTTAAATAAGAACCCTAATGACAAAGAAACATGTCTTATCCACACAATAGAACACAACACTGCGAACACACCTGCTTGGCGGTAGTTAAAAGAAATATTTTCTATTTTATTATTATACTGGCAACGTTTTTGCTCAGATTTTACCAAAAATCTGTTAAATTCGATCAAACTGCAATTTGAAGTCATTTTGATGATTAAGCTGACAATGATTCAACTAAATAACATAATTTTTCACATAAGCCTTTTTAGAATAAGTAATTTTTGAATTAGGTATTAAAAAGCATTGGTTTAAGGTTTCCGTAAAATAAAAAAGGCGTGCAGTTGTGCAGTCTAGCCAATTTCTCTGCGATTGCTGTTTTCTTCAATTTCCAGGCAATCATACTGCAATATTAACTGTGGAAACCTTACTGAAATAGTAACCATTTTCGATATAGTTTCCTTCATTTAAACGCGAAATGATTTAGTAATGAAAAGGAAATATTTATGCGCCCAGTTTATTTATACGCAAAAATAGGGGTGTTATAAGTTTAGTGTGTGTGAGTGTGTTTGTGTCTTACGGCGGTACAGTAGCTCTTAAACGGGTGAACCGATTTGGATGCAGTTTTTTCTATCGGTGGTTTTTAACTTTATTTTATTTAAAAGATAACAGCACTGGAAGAAGGGGTTACCATTATATCGAGGGTTTTTATGTATGTTATAGTTATTTATAATATTGTGCAAATTAATTTAGCCTATAATATAGTGGGCTACAAAAAATAGGCGTATTTAAACTTTTTGTTTTGATATTTTTCGACCATAACTGTTAGCGTTTTTTTTTTAAAAGACTGCATATCAGTATAATTATGATAACTAGAGGAAAATAACTGCATTTCTGTATATAATAGCCCGCGACTTCGTACGCGTAGAATTATTTCCCGCTACTCCCCCTATTTCTTCCCGTTGGGGGTCGAAATACTCCCTCTAAATTTCAAGTACCTAGTGGTTTTGGCTGTGCCCTGATCGATCGTCAGTCAGTTTCTACTTTTAATCTAAGATATACATACATTCTCTCCGAAGCTGTTCACCGCTGCATTGGAGGATGCTTTTAAGGTTCTGGACTGGAAAGGACGAGGCATCAACATAAATGGCGAGTACATCACTCACCTTCGATTCACTGACGATATCGTAGTCATGGCTGAGACCATGGAGGACCTCAGTGCAATGCTCGCTGACCTCAGTGGAGTTTCCGACCGAGTTGGCTTGAGGATGAACATGGACAAGACGAAAGTCATGTCTAACGTCCATGTCGCGCCAACTCCCATGATAGTCGGAGGCTCTGCGCTCGAAGTTGTTGACGACTATATTTACCTGGGACAAACGGTCCAGTTAGGTAGGTCCAACTTTGAGAAAGAGGTCACTCGTCGAATCCGACTCGGCTGGGCATTGTTCGGGAAGCTTCGTAGCACCTTTTCGTCCAAATTACCGCAGTGTCTGAAGTCAAAAGTCTTTGACCAGTGTGTCAAGGAAGCTCAAAGTCCCTCAGAGGGCTATGGAGAGGGCTATGCTCGGGGTTTCTCTGCGTGATAGAATCAGAAATGATGATATCCGCAGTAGAACTAAGGTTACCGACATAGCCCGAAGAATAGCCAAACTTAAGTGGCAGTGGGCGGGGCACATTGCTCGCAGGACTGATGGCCGATGGGGTCAGAAGGTTCTTGAGTGGCGTCCGCGGACCGGGAGACGAGCTGTAGCTAGGCCTCCAACAAGATGGAGTGACGACCTTGTAAAGATCGCGGGAACGCGGTGGATGCGAAAAGCACAAGACCGGTCTGAGTGGAGAGCCTTGCGGGAGGCCTATGTCCAGCAGTGGACGTCTTTCTGCTGATATGATGATGATGATGATGATACATATATTTACATGAACAAAAATAAGAGCGTCGTGGCCTAAGTGGCTTAGAGGGTCGACTCGAGATCGTAAGGTATCGAATTCGAATCCCCGCGGTCACAATGTGAAAATGAGTTTTTCTAACTTAAGTACATTAGCCGTTGCTTTTACGGTGGAGGAAAAACATCGTGAGGAAACCTGCACACTCGAACAACTGAGTGTGTAAGAGGGTAATTACACAAAAGATCCTAAAGGTGTCGAAGTGTATCCGAGAGGGGCCCATCTTTAAAGCTGCGTCTACGCTAGGCGAGCCGAGCACGAGCGGAGCACAGGCCGAACACAATTCGTCTAGTGTGGACCGACTTACAAGCCCCGAACGAGCGTGCTGCGAGCATTTTGTTCGTGCTCGGCTGTGTTCTGCCAGTTGTCAGTTTCTTGACGAACACAAAGGGATTGGCTTCGCACTCGCACGTTCGAGGACAGTGATCGCTGTAGATTCGTTGTACGTCCACAGTTGACGCCGCGAACGACGAACCCGAGAACGGCTCCGCATGTGCTCGGCTTGTGCTCGGCTCGCCTAAAGAGGCCACCTATGGTGCCACGCCCCCACAAGAATAAAAAGGGATGGCTTTATGTGCTTCCGCGCGAAGAATGTGAGATGGAGATAGTTCGCTCGCGCCTTGACGGCAGCGTTAAATTTAATTAATCGCTGTTTACTTTAAAACCACAACATTTATTGAAAAAATGTTTTGCCAGGTTTAAGAAGTTACATATCCTCAACTATTGAATCGAAAATGATCGTTAAAGATTATAGGGTTCCGAAGATTCAACCAAAAACATGCAAAAAGGTGTCATGTTTGAAAAATGAAAGTACCTATTGAGGATTTTATTTCTAATCGTATTTTCACGTTTCAAGCAAATATGATCAAGTTTAATATATCCAAAGAACAGATACAAAGGCGTTATGGTTATTGAGATCCAGATTGCGGAACACTCCAGACTTTAGCATAGGTGGCCTCCTAAGATAAGAAAAGATACGATGAACAAATTACAGTTTCAATATTGTGATTTAATATGGTTAGCTATGTAAAATAACTCAACCTTAGGGTCTATTATGGTCGTGTTTATCGATGTGGATAAAGCATCTGTTACTTTCTGACCAGTGTGCAAGTGCGAGAGTGACGGATGCTTTATCCACCGTGATAAAGGCGACCATAACACGGGCCCTGCATTTATAGAAAACACAGAACAGAATTGTATCGTTATAGAAACCACACTTCATTTTAAATTGGACTCTGTTGGCTTCTTAAACTAAAGCATCAATGTCTTTTTAAAACGGTGGTATAAGTTTCATATGCGGTTTTATCAAAGAACACGAAAAATTCACCAAAACACCCTCTTTAAAAAAAGTATACACAATTAAGTTTATTGCGTTTGTTCACTATAGTATTTTAAATCATGAACAAGAACTTAAGTTTACCAGAGGCTTATAAGAGAAGAAGCAACTTAAAGTCAGGCTACTTTGCCTCTATGGGGGGCTCTTTACCCCCCATAAACTTAACTTTAGTAATAAGTATCGGTACAACCTTAACTTAGTTGTTCGTTACAATATTCGAATTAATAACTTATTACTGTAATAGTACATTACTGCAAAGACCAGTAAGTGAGCCATCCTGGACGAGTAGGAGTTAGAATTTATACATACGAGTCCAGGATGGCTCTTAATGGTCGAAGCATGTATAGTGCTTTTCTCAAAAATAGAATAAGTAGAATGATTTTAAAAAAAGTTATAAATATTGATAACCCTCAGGGCGCTAGTCCGACTCGCGCTTAGCCGTTTTTTTAATTAATTCAAACGATTCACTATATGTTAGACTGGTCGCGATGTACTAGGCGCGCATAAAACGGACATGGTGCGTGTGACGTTCTTGTAAATATTAGAAATCGCGCGATGTCTGCTCTGAACGAGAACTGCTTTGGGTTTATGATGCCCTGGTACTTTTGTGGGGTAATTGTTTTACGCGCACTTTTTTATTTATTAACTTTATCTTCTAGTTTCAAACTGCCAACAAGAGCTGATTATTCAGCTTTTCATGTAGTTATAAATAAAAAGCAATTCAAATTGTTTTTTTTTTTAAATAATGGTGCTCTTTGCAGAAATCCTAATGGAGTCGAAATAGTTTTCACTTTCATATATTTTTTTGTGCCATGTGACATGTGACCTTTTCTTGCTTACCTCGGTAGTCTTTTTGAAGGCTGTCCACAGGTCTGTACCGATAATTCCAAATTCAAATATTTAATATGGTATGTTATGGATTTTCCATACTTACTTACTGGACACTTTTTGGTTTCCTAATTCAAAATCACTCTACTTACTGGACACTTTTGAGAGTGTTCCAGGAACTTTAACGTACTGGCTCCTATTTGATGATGTTATGAAAAGATTACATAGCATTTTTGAGAAAATAGTTTAAAACCCCTGATATAATGGGGTTATTCCCATCTGAAACTACCCGCACGCTTTTGCTGGCTTATTACAGATGAATAAAGTTCAAAGTGCCACCAAAAAAACGCCAGGTATCCATATTACGGATATCGATCGACATTATTTTGACCTAATTTGCATCTGTCAGCTGCCCTTTATTCATAACTATACAGCACTATTTCCACCAAACGGCCCGCAACGGATCGGATCGGAAAGAATTTTATAGTGTTTAAACGATGCTGAATCATATATGTACTGTTTTTAAGTCTACATTACCAAGCTACGCACAACAGCTTGACCGCGGGCGTCTTCCGCGACATGTGAACGTCACCGAAAGTATGCCGCGACACTCGTACCGCTCCGTTCGATTGCGATCCGCCCCATTCGCTTGCGATCGGTTCCGTTCGCTTCGCTTGTCGTCGTGTGCGATCGGAACCTTTCGGCCGTGACCGGGCGAGCCCACTCATTCTCGAAAGTGCACTCAAACACGTGGTAGGAACGAAACTATTTGACTGGGTGCGGATACGTTCGCAAGCAACCGTACGGTGCAGATCGTGTGCGTCGGCATCCTTTCATCCGCGGCAGTTACCGCCCGATCGTATGCGTCGACATGCTGCCGGACGCGATCAGCTGTCGACGCATCCGTACGTATCTTTTCCAATCCGATGCGATGCGAGCCGTTTGGTGGAAATCATCACTAAGGCGAGAATTGAATCAGCTTTGACTATTGGATTTGGAAACTGCTTTTTGGCTAAGAAGGGCAGCACTGCACGGGTAGTGCAAGTTGTATTTTATTTATTTATTTATTTATTTTTTGAACAGTAACAAATTACAAACTGACACTTTTTTACAAATTATTACACAATTATACAAGACTAGCTTTTGCCCGCGACTTCGTCCGCGTAGAACTCGTTTATCGCAGTTAAGTAAATTAATAGTTTTAAGTAATTCTACAGGAAGTTTTTGAGTTAATGAGAGATATATACATAACAGGACAAATACCGGTAGATTTCCAAATAAGCAGAACAGTGGCATTGCCAAAAAAACTTAATTCTTTAAAATGTGAAGAACACCGAACCTTAAGCCTTATTTCGCAAGCATCTAAAATTTTATTAAAAATAATTCAAAACAGATTGAGACCAATTGCTGAAAACCATTTAAGTTCCGATCAGTATGGTTTTCGACAGAATAAAGGAACTAGAGAAGCTATTTTAGCTCTTAGATTAATAGTTGACAGGCGGTTAGATTTAAATATGGATACACACATAGCATTTGTTGACCTGGAGAAGGCTTTTGATAAAATAGACTGGAAGAAGATGATGTATAGCCTGCGTGGTGTTGGTGTTTGCTACAGGGACCGAAAGATTATTTGCGAACTTTATAAGAACCAGGAGACCATTATAGAAGTTGGAGAGGAAAAAGCAAAAGCAAAGATAAGGCAAGGTGTCAGACAGGGTTGTCCACTCTCACCGCTCATATTTAACATTTTTATAGAAGATGCCATAAAAAGGTAATAGATTCAGATTTGGGGGGAATTAAATTTAATGGACAAAAAATTCACTTCATTAGGTTTGCGGATGATATTGCAGCATTTGCTGAAACCAACAGTCAACTACAAGACCTAGTTGTAAAAATGGAGGAAATTTTCAATCAGTTTGGACTTAAAATTAATAGCAGTAAAACTAAAACTCTTATAACATCTAAACATGCAAAAAAACATAACCCAATCATTCTTAACAATAGTACAATAGAACAAGTAAACAAATTTAAATATTTAGGAAGTTTAATTACCAATGACTCCAGATGCACCGCAGACATCATTCAAAGGATAGCCATGGCTAAAAAAGCCTTCAATAACAAGAAGCACCTATTAAGAACTAAAATATCAAAAAAGGCTAAAAAACGCTTAATTAAAATCTACATCTGGAGCATTGCGTTGTACGGTAGCGAGACTTGGACACTAACACAGAGAGATAGAGAAAGGTTGGAAGCGTTTGAGATGTGGTGTTGGCGAAGGATGGAAAAAATTAGCTGGACGGAAAAGAAAACCAACGAAGAAGTTTTGAAGATGGTGAACGAGAAAAGACATATTTTAAAAACTATAGAATGTAGAAGAGGAAAGATGATGGGCCACTTGATGCGGCACGATAGTTTCTTTTTGAACATTTTGGAGGGTAAAGTCGAAGGAAAAAGAGGAAGAGGAAGACCTAGGCTCACATACTTTAACCAAATAAGACGGAAGGCGAATGTCGTGTCGTATCAGGAGGTGAAAAGGCTGGCACAGGATAGAGAAAAGTGGCAATTACTCCACCGACAAGAGCCTGGCTCTTAAATTTAATGAATGAAGTAATTCTATAGTTTGACGTCCTCCCTGGCAAGAATGATCTTTCAAACACATGTAATAATTGAGCTCGCCAACTTTAACCATTAACTCTTATGGGAGGGCACTCCCGACACCTCGAAAGAGTTCAGGAACTCTAAGGGTAGGACGTGACTTGCTCTGTGTCTATGACATTGTCTACCAAGAGATGCTCCGCAACATCACCTTCTACATGAGACATATTTTTATATTTATCCGCCCGACAATTTCGTTTGTCGGTGCTAATATCGCCCTCTCGCACAAACATTCTCTATTCTTTATATTGTTTTTTAGATCGGGGTACACGTTATTTTTTAGATCATCTGTGTTTTGTACAATATTACAGAATTCGCGGTTTAATGTATTCAAATCGTTACTATCTCTCGCCATACGATCTTCGCCAATTTTTATTAGAGCTGCCGCATATATTGCCCCGACTGTGTACCATGGTGTACTCGTAGTTCCTGGCATATTTGTAGTGAGGTATATTTTTTATATATATATACCCATATCGTAGTTGCCGAAATGCATTTATTTTATCCGCTGGTGTGCCCCTAGTTATCACCGGTAGATGAGAATCTGTCTAAATTCGCCGTCTCAAAGCACCATCCCTCCCATGATAGTTTGGTTGCTCTTAAAATATCCATCATAGTTCAATATTACATATATTATATTATGAATCTTAATACTAATTATAATGTAGGTATCTATCATTATAAATGGCGGAACTCCCAAACATCATCTGTGGCCGCTGAAAAAAAAAGACAATATTCTTCAAACAAATTTACCCAATGCCCATTAATCTAATTCGGTTCCACGGTTAATCCGTGAAAGCGTAACAAACAGACAGACGACAGACATAA
The DNA here is from genome assembly GCA_946894065.1 of Acleris literana. Taxonomy (NCBI): domain Eukaryota; kingdom Metazoa; phylum Arthropoda; class Insecta; order Lepidoptera; family Tortricidae; genus Acleris; species Acleris literana. The sequence continues at coordinate 3,548,344 of OX335677.1, forward strand.
TTGAATTGCCATTTTGAATTTCTACCTATACTTTCACATCATTTTCGAAATCTGCGTCCTCAAAATCTAAGAAAATGACAATTATGTCCTCTTTTTAAAAAAGATCATGGCCTCCATCTTGATTTCTAAATTTGAAATAATTTTCATAATCTGCGTCCACAATATGTAAGAAAATGATAGGTACCAATGACGACTTTTTCAATAAACATCATGACGGCCATTTTTAATTCCAAATTTGATATTATTTTCGAAATCTGCGTCAACGCAACCTAAGAAAATGACACCCATGATGACTTTTTCAAAAAACACCAAACATTGTCGTTATTCCCTCGGGAACTTTTAAATTTTCCGGGATGCGATTTTTCATGTGTTAATCCAAGGTATAAGCTATCTCCATTCTAAATTTCATCCTAATCCATCTAGCTATTGCAGCGTTAAGGAGTAACTAACTAAAACCCCCTTTTACCCCCTTAGGGGTAGTTTTTTCTAAATCGCTGAAAGAAGTTTTTTTTATTTATAAACAGTAGCCTAAATATCAATTTCCTAATGTAGCCATTTCGATATCTCCCATACAAATTTCTACTCCCTATTTATCGCCTTAGGGGGAGTTTCACCGAAATCCCTGAAAGTTTTTTTTATGTTAAACAGTATTAAACAGTAGCTTAAACACCAATTACCACGTTTCCAACTAAAAAAATTAACATAAATGACCAAATTGTGTCAAACTACCATCCCAAATCTCACCTCCTTAGGGGTGATTTTCGAGATACAAATTTAATCTAATTCAGTTACGGTTTATCCTTGAATGCATAACAAACAGACAGACGACAGACATAATTACTTTCACGTTTATATTAGTATGGATTTTCTTTCTACACCAATATTATGTATACCTATCGATGTACAGTTTTTTTACCCCTTGAGTATTGTTTGAAATGACATTTTAGAATTAAATAACCGACCAATTCGCCGAAAAATTAAATGCCTGTCCGTAATTATTTTCAAGTGATCATAATAACCGCTCTAATATTAAATAACAGCCGTAGAATTAATACGCCGTGAATAGTGAATAGTATTGAAAATAGCGGAAAAAATGTTAAAATCTGGATATGTCAACTTCAATCTGACACCGCTCCTTTTGATATAGATAGACTAACAAAACTGAATGTAGGTACAAAGCCTGTCTCATGTTGTCACACTGGATGGCAAAAGCCATAGGAGAAATAAATTATTCAATTGCGCAATTTTGTCATTTAATTAGTAATCCTATTCTATATTAGTAATTATTTGCGTCCCCAAAAACTAAGAAAATGTTATCCGTGACAACTTTTTCAAAAAACATCATTGCCGCCAGCTTGAATTCTAAATTTGACATCATTTTCATAATCTGCGTCCCCAAAATGTAAGAAAATTATACCAATGACGACTTTTTCAATAAACATCATGGCGGCCATTTTGAATTCCAAATTTGATATCATTTTCGAAATCTGCGTCAACGCAACATAAGAAAACGACACCCATGATGACTTTTTCAAAAAACACCAAAGATATTGTCGTTATTCCCTCGGGAACCTTTAAATTTCCCGGGATGGGATTTTCCCATGTGTTAATCGAGGGTATAAGCTATCTCCATTCTAAATTTCATCCAAATCCATCCAGCGCCATTGCAGCGTGAAGGAGGAACAAACTAAAACTCCCTTTTACCTTAGGGGTAGTTTTTTCTAAATCGCTGAAAGAAGTATTTTTTATTTATAAACAGTAGCCTAAATACCAATTTCCAAATTGCTTATTTTAAAAATAACTAATCTCCTATACAAATTTCTACCCCCTATTTTAACCCTTTTGGGGATGAATTTCCTTTCTTCCTTAGAGTACCCAAGGAATATTCCCTTCAAATTTCAAGTCCCTAGGTCCAGCGGTTTAGGCTGTGCGTTGATCGATCAGTCAGTCAGTTTTACACCTTTCCATCCCTTAGGGGATGAAATTATCAAAAACGCTGAAACACGTATAAATTAATTTTCAATTTTCAACCTAAACACAAATTTTGAATAGTCTAACTTAAACTAAAACTGACGGACTTTCATACAAATTTTCATCCCCTTAGGGGTGGAATTTGCAAAAATCCTTCCTTAGTGGATCTTTACACTATATAAGGTATCTATGAGCAAAATGTCAAGTCCTAAGGTTTGGGCTGTGCGTTGATATATCAACAATCCGTTTTACCCCTTTTCATCCCTTCGGGGTTGAAATTATCATAAACGCTGAGACACGTATAAGTTAAAATTCAATCGCCAACCTAAACGCAAAATTTCAAGCGTCTAACTTCAAAACTGACGGACTTTCATACAAACGTTTTTCCCCTATTTTACCCCCTTAGGGGTGGAATTTCCAAAAATCCTTCCTTAGTGGATCTCTACACTATATAAGGTATCTATGTGCAAAATTTCAAGTCTCTAGGTCTAGCGGTCTGGGCTGTGCGTTGATATATCAACAATCAGCTTAGCATTTTATATAATAGATACTGTTTGCAATTTAATAACAACTGCCCACAGCATTAACAAATTACAGCATGTTTGCTTTAAAAGTAATTATTAAAAACAAATATAGTATTATTAACCTAATCCTTAACATTAAGCGCAAGTGCTGCAGCGGTTTTGAATGCGTTCAGCGACATGGAGAACAAGTCACATTTAGTACAGATAGTATTAAATGTGCTACACATGCGGATGGTAGGACGCTCAGTGCGTCTCTATCGTTACTGACTAAATAGAAAGGGAGATCCAAGCGACAAACAAGTCGCGAAAATCATGTCGCAACTTCAGAACAATAGTGACCTAATTCAAAATTTCAGCTTTCAAACTTCAAGTCATAAATTTAATATTATGGACACCTAATTCGAAATTTAAAATTTCTGAGTAATGTCATTATTGTTCTGAAGGTGCGATGTGCTAGCCGTGCAGTATACGTAAACTTAGTTGGAAACTCAATAGCGGCCTTTACATGGCACAGTTTGGACCGCGGGAAACGCCACGCGCCATTCCACGCGCCAGTCCGAACCGTAGGTTTTTTACAAATTTACTATTACAGTTGCATTTACACGTACGGTTCGGAGCGAAGATTGGAATGGCGCGAGGCGTTTCCCGCAGTCCGAACTTGACATGTGCAGAGGGCCTTGCCAAGATGCACTACGCTAACTAACGTTTCTATTCGTTTCGTTTTTAACCAATCGCGTCACTGGTAGATCACGTGACTTTACGTATCTCGACATCTCCCAGTGACGCGATTGGTTTAAAAATGAAACGAATAGAAACGCTAGTTAGCGTTTCTATTCGTTTCGTTGCATCTGGGCCCTGCCACGATGCACTCTTGGCAGGGCCCTCAGGCCGCGAATTAGTCAATGATAGTTTAGTTTAGTTTAGTTTATTTATTCATCAATGTAATATTACAATATAAATTGCATTGCATGTCAAAAAATACGAAATTACATTGATATTGTCAAAATTAATACTAAATAATAATATAATAATGCGAAAATAACACTCAAATAATCAAAGTCAACATTAATAAACAAGTAATAAATGGTCAGTTTCCGATGTCAATGTAAAAAAAGTAATAAAGTCAAATAAACAATAATAATTTTACAATTTAAGTTGCATATATTCGTCGACAGAGTATAATGAATTATCCAATAAAAGGTTTCTCAGCTGATGTTTAAATGCTTCGTCGGATGGAACATTTTTAAGTTTAGCGGGTAGACGCTCATAGTATGTGGGACCGATGACACGCGGGTTCTTACCCAACCAACCAACCAACCAACCAACCAACCAACCAACCAACCAACCAACCAACCAACCAACCAACCAACCAACCAACCAACCGTTCTTCAAAATATTAAGTGCCAAAAACTCCCTATAAGGTCAATTTTCTACCAAAATCATGGCCTAACCCCGGATTGACAGGAGCAATTCTGTACTGACGTCTAAATAGTGCGAGGACAACTTAAACTAAGTTTATAAGTTGATGTCGATAAAAATGATGTACCACTGTAAAGCAAGTTGTACCTTCATCCTCTATTTTTATCTGAATGATCAGCTATCCATGAAAATACACGATCTTTTTCTTGCGGCATTATTAACCGACTTCAAAAAACAAAAAGGAGGAGGTTCTCAATTCATTGTAATTTCAAAGCTTGTCAAATTGACTTGAGCCAATAATCAATGTCAGATGTCGCTCGTTAATAGTTGCGATAAGTATAAATAAAAGCTATAATAAACTTGCTATATTAATTAATTATGTTAATTGAAAATTGCTTCTTAACGATGTCGATAAAGCTTAGTCGAAATTTAATTAATCACTAGCACTGGTACATTTTTACCCCAGTCAATCCGGGGTTTGATCATGGCACACGTTGTGTTAAGGTCACAGCACACATATCAACTCGGAAAGGGATCAACTCAAAGTGAAACATTGAAAAGGGAACTTTTACCTGTGTTAATACGATACATTTTTCAGTGGACGACTGCTAGCTCGTGCCGAGGTGAGGCGTTGCCGTTCCGATGCCGATAAGTGTGCGTTGCAGTAGGGAGTTTCATACAAATGATACTGAACGGCTCGAGTTGATAGGGTGACGATCCCTTTCCGAGTTGATATGTGTGCTGTGACCTTTAAGGGTAAAATATTACAAAAACAAAAGTAGGCCGAAATGGAATTTCCACTGCGCGAGGTTTCTTCTCGATTAAAACAACATTGACATCCGGGTCCTAATAAAACAATTTATAAAGCAAACCCTAACGTTTCTACATTCATAATGGCTTATGTCCATCTCTCTACATGCGCCTTGTTCCCTTTTTAAACTAAGGTGTTTATAATTGGAAAAGGCGGACCACGTTTCTCGACTTATGTTGAGGAAGTCAAGTGTTAAAAATAGATTTTAGCGATGTTTATTTTTCTGTGTAGCGTTTGTTAAATACAGAGTGAGTTCATTTTGATAAAAACAGGTTGTCCCTTAAACCACCATCAAACTACTGGGCCTGATAGCTCAACAGCATAATATTTTTTTGTAATCAGGCTATTGTTGCTACTAATATTTTTCACCCGACTGCGCCAAAATGAGGTGTTATGTTTTTCGACTATATGTACCTAATGTATGTATGTATGTCTATTTCTGTGGCACGCTCTACAACCTAAACGGCTTAAAGGATTGAACTCGTAACGTAATGAGGTCAGGACAAGGAACCGCTTACCCTTTAAAGGGTTTTTGTTAGGGTATATAATTGACTGGGTTTTACAAACCCTAACGATGCGACAAGCATATCTTCGACTTACCCCAATGAAAAGCTATCCCATACGATACAATTAATTCGACTAAGCGCTTACCAATTCCTCGTTAGGCTTTTCCTATGAAGTGTTTATTGAACGGCTTCAAGCTTTTTTAATCTCTACACGCAGTCCATGCAAAAAAAAATTGCACTACTTAGAAATTGATTGGCTATCCACACGCATAGGCTTGAAGCCAACCAATCACACGAATCTGTGAAGCAGAGTCAACGGAGAGGGAGAATGAATAGGGTAACACTAACGTGATGCTAAGTGCTTAAATCCGAAACCCTTGCGAAACTGGTAACCTCAATGGTTGTAGTTAACTAGTTCGAAGCAGTTTCCATATCATTAGGGTATCGATTAGGGATTTAGGGTAGGGGATTTGGGGTTAGGGTATCCTATCCATAGGGATACGAGTACGCTAACGTTGGCAGAGCATATGATGTAGTTACCCGATCGATAGACTTAATCAAATAAAGGGTTTTCCGGTCCCTGAATGAGGTGTCGTTAAATTCGTCTTTCGGCTGTGGAAGTGTTATATTTTATACAAAAAGTAATGAGATGGGGGTTCATGTTTTTTAACATATTACATAAACGACAATTTGAAAAAATGCAGTCAATATTTTAACAGAAGAAGGTCGTGACTCGGGTTCAAAGGCTCGTTTGAAATATCAATCCACTCATTTAAGAGCCACAAAGACGTAAGAGTCAAACTTTACCCCTCTTTAATCACCCTCACCTCTCCCTCCTCCTCTGACAAAGAACAAACCTGACTGATCATACCTACGCTATTTCCAGATTTTTCTCTCAAACTGTACATTTTAAATCAGACGTTCCAAATAATTAGCCCAGACAGATCAAAAAGAAAACTTTGAAACATTTCTATTGATCTAAGATTCTGGCCAGACAATATATTTTCTAGCATGTAAAGAGTCTAGAGTCTACAAAGGAACTCTTTTGGTACTTCTCGACTCTATTTGTAAAACAGTAAAGGCTAAAAGTGGCAAAGGAGTTTCTTAGTGGACTATACAACGCAGACCTAACTTAAATGGACGGTACGGTGCACAAACACAACGCTAACCCATTTATAGATTCCACCCCAGGCAGGGTTACCAGGTCAAACTTTATAAATTTCGGACAAAATCCCAACATTTATAAAATCAAACGATTTTTGGTCTAAGCATAAACAAATATCTGTTAAAAAACATACTTGGTGGTTCTAAATTACGTAAAGCGGAGATTGTTACCTTATAAAATAATTTTGTTAAACTTAAACCAAAGCTTATTTTGCTGTCGTCTTATAAATTAAAACACAAAGCTTTTAAACTCTTTACAACATTCTTTCAGGTGTTTAGCAAATTTGGCAAAAGGTTTAATATCCACTTAGAAAGTAAAAATAATTTTAAGGTACACTTTTTTTATTTTCATAAACGCCAAGCCCTATTTTATGATTTACAATAGTAAAATATGTAAAATAGTCTTAATTTGGTTTTAATGATAGTTCCTGACATTGACATTTGGCACAGATCTCACAAATGTCATCAATTTTCTATTTAGGCGTACCAAATGACTGTTCGCAAACTATAACTAACTATAACTATGTAATTTTTTTGAGTTTATTTTATTTGGTCGGCATTAGATCCGCCATTTGTACTATTTTTTTGTAATAAAGATTAAATAAATAAATAAAGGCAACAAAAAGCCTACAAATATAAATGATTTCCTTTCCACACACATTTATCCTAAATTGTTTTTCACGTTAATTCAAGGTCGTCAATTGTAAATTTACAATACAGTTCTCAATTTTTATTATATTTACCAATATTCCCGGAAAATTCCGCATGCATGGCAACCCCAGTCTTAAGCCTGCATCACTTGACTTGCAGTCCTGAATCGAGTACCCAATTGTTATCGTAGCTAGCCTAGGGAAATAGTATTTCAAGAGGGCCTGAAGGAGGATTACGATTTAAGCTCCATCTTGTTTGATAAGGAATTTGATTCTAGGATAAGTTTGGCATGTACTCGGAAAACTTTTTAGTTACAAAGTGGTTTCTTAATTAGTTCTTCAAATACACAAAATTAAACTGCATTTAGACTAGTGTTAAAAGCATAACTGATTAAAATGTAAAATTAGAATTAAAATAGACATGTTTTAGAGAAATTAACCTTATATAGCTTAAGGAACGTTTTCTTAACATATGGAAAATAAATAAACATTATCATTAGCGGACTGTGTTATTTAACACCCCCTGTGTTATTTTTATAGTGGTGATTATTATTTATATATTTAATATTTAAGTAGCTTAGTTTAATTTTAATTTAAATACGTTTAGTTTTAATTTTTAATTGTATTAATGTTGAATTCTGTACTTAGTTGGATGTAAATAAAGTCTTATCTTTTAAAAATCACGTTTGTTGTATGGGAGCCTCCTTTAAATATTTATTTTATTTTAATTTAATTATTTATTTTTAAAGTGCACATACAACTAAATATTCTGTGAATATTTCAAGTGTCTACCTGTTGCCGTTATTAAAATCAAGCAAAAACCGGCGAAAAAAATCATTTATTGTAACGGAGCGCCCCTTAAATATTACTTTTATTCTGTTTTTAGTATTTGTTTTTTTTGTGTACCTCCCCCTACACGTGACGTGGGGATGTTTTTTTTCTGGTCTACCCCATAGTGTGGGGTGTCATTGAATAGGTCTTTAAAAAATATTGCGGGTTTGCGGAAATATTTTTTCGATTTAGCTATCCGTTTATGAAATATTAAGCTTTGAAGCGCTAATTTTTTGTTAGAGTCAAGTGTCCCCCCCACTACAGCCAAAACTACAAATACTAAAAATCTGAAAAATATCTTAAATGAAAGCACATATTATATTGAATTTAATAGAAAAACTATCATGACTAAGTAGACTTCGTTGGTTTTTGAGTCATAAACGGCTTAAATGTTTATACCTACCGAAAACTTATTTGCGGTGTTGGTAAACTGACCGCGAACTATCTATGTCGATGTATGGGGATAACAGATAAAAAAAAAAAAAACTGAAAATGAACTTTTTTTTTTAAATTGCTATTGCTTGTTAAATAGACCAATTACATACTAATCGAAAGCATGAAGCTTATACAATATGCAAACGTTTGGTTTTGTGCAAATTATTAGTACCGATTTACTTACCTACCCAATAGTTATGACGGGGAAAAATAGTCAACCTATAGCAATTCAAAAAAAGTTCATTTTCAGTTTTTTTTAAATCATATAAGTACTGGACAGAAATTTTTCAGTCAACCTATTCGCCATATATTACTTAGCATATTAAATTTGATATAAAATACCTTTTATCGAATAAACAGCGCGGTGAAGGTCGTCTCCTATTCGGATCCCCTACTATATCTATCGTTATCACTAATCCTATTGTTATCACCTAATGACCGTCTCAAGTGGAATCGGGCCTTGGTATTTGAAATGAACTATACCTAAATTCGTCGACATGAAAACTCAATCAAGTTCGAATCGCGCGGTATGCACCGATATGGAAACGTCGACGCTGACTCTATCAACGGGTACCGTACTTCATTTACGAGTGGTATCCGAATAACCGGCGCAACGGCAACTCAAATTGCAAATAACTGTAGTAAACGTATAAACGTAGCACCCTGTATGGAATTCTGTGCGGTTTCGACGTCAGTCTCCAGCCAGTAGTTAAATCAGTTCGTCCTTGCGTTTTTGAGGGTTATTTTCATTTTGTTCCGTTGGACTATGTTTTTTTTTGTCAAACCTTATTGACTTTGATGTTTCTTTGTCTTCCAGAGGCTAAAAGAGTATCACTGGATACTTTGATTAAGAGAGAACGGAGGAATTAAAGTGGAAAAACTTATAAATAAATAAATATTAGGGGACGGGACAATCTCACACAAAGGGGTTTTTACTTTTAGTGTTGTCATTTGTAAAAACATTTTCAAGGTGAGCGGATATTCGTAAAAGTGGCAAATTATGATGAAATTATTCAAAATAAACATATTTTGTTATTTAATGTAATACTCTTAAGTGCATCGGAGCCGAGATATTTAAATATTCATACCTGGGCGTAATTCTAGTACCTACCAAAAACTAAATACTTAATTCCTTAATATCTCCGCTCCTATATTATTTAACGCCATAAGTTATATATATTATATCTATATGTATTTAGAGGTCCTCTAAATAACCATATGAGAATCGTCGTATGCAGCGTCACCAACTAGGCTAAACACGTCGTCAAAATGAAATGGTAAGTTTTTTTTTTCATTTCGTATTGAGATAAAGCAGATAGCAATAAACAAGCAAGCAAGCATGTCACCAGTTGTTCTTTAGAACCAGTTTTGTACGAAAGCTTAAAACGTATTACGTTGCCTTTACCACTTAATTTTAAAAGGCTTCCGTCACTAGAATACTTCGAGAACCGCTGGTTTAGACTTACTTCAACAACTCGCATATCAATTTTGTCAATGAAACAACAAACGGCCGGCTTCAATTGTCCCGTCAGAGCATACGAACTCAATTTTAGTGCATGTGTTCTATCTTAGGTCGCATGTTACGTCAACTCGGACCAATTAGTAGACCTCACTCTACCTTATGGACCTATGATTGCACAGGTCAATTATTGATATGTGTATAGAGTTGCTAGCCTTAAGTGGCAGTGGGCGGGGCACATCACTCGCAGAACAAATGGCCGATGGAGCCGCAGACTTCTCGAGTGTGCTCCAACAAGGTGGACCAACGGCGTGGCTTAGGTTGCGGGAAACCCTTGGATGCTCGCGGCGCAGGACCGATCCTTGTGGCAAACCTTGGGGGAGGCCTACGTCAATTAATGGTGCGCTGAAATATTAAAGATGATGACGATAATACCTAGGTTCTTAGGGAATTGTAAGTTTCCTTAAATTATTGTCAGTCTTCTTCATTTGAAATACGGACCCCTCTTTGGGTATAGGCTCCGTTTGATTGGTCGATAGCATGCTTTTCGTGATACATTGCATCGCTGCAATAGATCCGGGCTTGATAATGTCATACCAACTCGTCAATGGATTGCTACATGCATGCGGGCTATTGATTGAAACCACTTTACAGACCTCCTGCTTCTTCTCGCTGTCTAAGACGTAATGCTTAGAAATTCGGCCAAAGATCCGTATCTTTCTCTATTGTGCGGTTCAAATAACCCGAGTTCTAACTTGTGTTTCGCTAAACTGACGGTAAACTGCGCTTAACCGGTACTTAGCTCGTCGTAATACCGTAAGTAGTAAGACGTGGATTGAAGTTTTCAAGTCTCTAATAACTTTGGCTTTTGGGGTGCAGACTCAGTTGCAGCGTTAATACAAATCTTACTAATATAATATTTATAATTCGCTTTTGTGAGTTTGGATGCTCGGATCCAGATTACATTTGGCACAAATATAGTCTGGAATAGTCACATAGGCTACCTTTAATCTCGAAACTAATCACCGTTCCCGTAGGATAGCAAAATTATGAAATCTACGCGGGCGAAGTCGCGGGCAGACGCTGGTAAAATTAAAAAATGACAGCAAACAATCTTATATTTATTTACCTAGTACAAACTAAGCTTTAGACTTGTACTTTGGGTACTAGACAACGATAAATACGAGTATACTTTTATAGATAAAGACATATAATAAGACCAGAATATTAATAGTGCTGGGCTTTCTATCATGTTCACACTCTCTGGCGTAAAAAAAGCTGATAGATGCCAAAAAGAGAATGACATCCGAATATTAAGTTTTTACTGTTTTGTTGGTAGTTCTGAAGCTCTGCCTACCCCACTCCGGGAATGAATGCGTGAACGTACATATGTATGTGTACGAAATATCCGAAAAACTGGAAAAAATATTATCTCTCATCATACAAATATTTGCCCTCACCCAGAATCAAACACGAGGCTGCTAATTTCGTAGGCAGGGTCATTACCAACTACGCTAATTACGTCGTCAATAACTTTACAATGGTATTATTTACCTTCGAAATCGCTCAAATGTGCTATATGGACCTTTTCTTAACCAACAATGCGCTAAACATAATGAGGTGTTGGTAAAATCATCATCATTAGCCACGTTTTCAGTCCACCAAGCCCACCTACGCTGCGTCTTCCGGTACGCGGTCGCCACTCGAGAAGTCTTCGTCCCCATCGGCAATCTGTGCTGCGAGCGATGTGCCCCACCCACTGCCACTTAAGTCCAGCAATTCTTAGGGCTATGTCGGTGACGTTGGTTCTCGCGCGGATCTCCTCATTTCGTTTTTGTATGGTTTGGCCTAAACGCGAATCAATACAAAGGCACATTCAACATATCTCTATACTGTTTTGTCAGGTTTTGCTCTATACTTGATAAAAAATAATATACTATAATGTAAAGGACTGATCCGCCAGCACTGGCGCCGCACCTCCGCTAGCCCACGCTCGGTCTTTCCAATATTAATGCATCTCAATAACTAGTCAATAAAACTTTATTTAGCTTTAATTTCAGCGCCCGCTGAAAGTTTTCAGGTAATTGCAACTTGCATATTTACCTGAAAGTCCTGAAAGCATACCGACTAAAAATATCTACCTACAGAGACTTGGAACTTTAACGTTAGTTTAGAACAAGATAAAAATGGAACACGATAAAAAAATTGTAGGAGTATAAAATAATTTTCGCTGTTGGTTGCCTACATTGTGTTTTAGTTTTGTATTTAATATTATATTTTTATTATTGAATCGATATTTCATGGATAGACAATTGTATTAAAAAAAAAACAGGCGTGTCATTATTAAAATGATGTCTTTTATTTATGTGACTGCTGCATAATGAGAGGCTTTATTACACTAGTTCGACCGAGTCGAAAGGAGAGTTCCATAATAAGATTACACAAGTGTTTTAATGTCTAATTATGTGTACAGTCGCATACATAACTTTATCTACATGCATATCATAAGTTTTCTTCAATATGTGGGAACCCTGTATCTTTGGTTGCCATGTATCTTAATTCGATACTTTAATGTGCACATTAAGATGCAACCACATCTATAAGCGATACTTTAATGACGTGCAATACTTTAATATTAATAATTATAAAGCAACCACAGATACCGGTTTCTTAAAATAGTCCATTTTCGTACCGTTTCTGAACAAATTGTAGGGAAGTTATGATAATGGATGTAGATAAAGGTTGTTGTTCAATAAGGTCAAGTTTCGTAAATTGACCCTATCATAGTGTTAGGGTGGAAACGATAAGTAAACTTTAACAAGCAGTTACTTGAAAACGGTTACAGATGGATATTATTAACATCCTGTAGAAAAATAAAGTACTAAAAAGATCTCTTATTTTCGGGTTGGGTCGTCCTAAAGGGACCCTGTATAAATAAGTCGTATGTCAATGCATTATTCTGAACACACGGAGCTCGCTCTACTTACATACATATACTTACTACAGGTTACCTCACATTCGTACGAAAAAAACATTAAATAGTTGTTTAAAATCATTAGCATTTACCTTTCTAGTTTGATTATAAACAAAGTTTCGTACATTTCAACTATATTGCACGTTGTTAAGGACTTTACTTCGAATAAATTCGTTTCCATCGCTTGAATATAACTTTGTTAGATACAGAAAACGAAAACGGAATGTACCAACAAGGTGTACCAAAATTGACAAGCAAAAAAAGCAAAGCCCCAACTGTAATAAATTCACAGTCTCATTTAACTTTAAAAACAAACACTAGGGCAATTCAAGTCAACTGGAAACGTTTGAGCTCCTGTATAAAAAGCGATAAATCTTCTAATTTGTCGTGGTCACCCTAATGCAAACGAATGGTCCAAACACTCGACTCTGCGAAATTAAACCGGATAATGAAGTGGCCACATTTGTCTCAATTTGCGGATAAAACTCAGTGTATTAGATCCGTATAAAGTTGTTCCCGAAGTTTCGGGACGCGCGGTAGTTTTCGGATTGTTTGACAGTTCTGGAATCGGTTTTATCAAGTTAAATATTCAGGATATATTGGGGAATGGAATGATGGAACTACTTTGTTTCGAGGTAGCAAGGGTTTTAGGGGACATTTTTAACTCCCGACTCAAAAAAAATTATGTTATAAGTTAACCGTCTATGTCTATGGTAATAAATTTTTAGCTTCTAAACGTACAAACCGATATGTACTCGGCAAGTTTAAGGGTTAGCTTAACAAAATCCTATACTACGAGTACCTATGTCCCCAATCTCTTACCGTCGTATTCGAGACATTTTAGACAATTAACTCGTACCTTTTTCAAACCCTTAAAAGCACCCGTGCGGCAGACTTCATTATTTTTAATCACAGAGTATAAAACAAAGTCTCTTTCCGCGTCTGTCTGTCTGTATATCTGCTAACTCCTCCTAAACCACGCAACGGAATTTAATTCGGTTTTTACCATCAATTATAAAAAAAAAACACGGAAGGTTTTCATGTTCAATAACCGAAGCGAAGCTAGCGGATTGGTAATTTGGTAGTACTGAACACTAAAACATGTTTATCTTTGAAATAAGATTTAACAAGGTTTAATACGATTAGACGAGTTACGAAAGAGATATGGCAGGCGACAATGAGTGGAGATGTCAGTAGAGGACGTCCTAGACGAACTTACGGTGATCAAATTCGCGATGTACTGGTGTTATGGCTCCACTACACATTGACTCATCATGGGCCAACGTAGGGACGGAGTGATGCGTAAGAGTGAGATGCAAGAATATGTTGCTCGCTCTAACGTGTAAATGCGTCCCTTACGTTGGCCCATGATGGGCCATTATGGAGAAGGGCCATTAAAAACTTCGCTCGGTCGGACGAACCAGTGAACGAGTCAATTATGCAGCAGAGCTTCTATCGATAAGATCGAACGTATAAGGCTGCCTAATTAAGAATGCTAAAATGTGTTTTGTGCGCTCTGATGGGACTACTTAAACTCGCCGGTGTGGCGCGTTCACTCGGTCACTCGATCGACCTAGGGTTGTGTAGTACATGTACTAAGAGCCAAAAAGAATTAATTTCCGTCACTGTACTAGAACGAACTATTCCCTGAAGTTTCTGCTCTTAGTTCATTTAGTACACGAGGAGCAAGAACCGGATAGAGCAGGCAGTGACACTGACAGCAAAGCCGGCCATTCATTCGGTCAAAGGAGCATGAACAGACCAGTTTCTTTCAGTGTATTAGTGTACTTAAAGAACCAAAAGACCGAATTAGTACATTACAGCGATTGTACTAGTTTGCAGCGATCCGCTCAGTGAACGAGCGCGCACAACCCTAGTTCGACCGACCGAGCGCCGTTTTTAAGAGAATAACACCCCTGAATAAGGGCCAAATCAAAAGCACCCGAAACCGACGTACGTGCATGAAGAGATTGATGAATGTAGAGGAAGCGGAAGTTGTATGTTTAGACCGGGGCACCTGGCGTTCCTTAGTCTCTGTATATCCCCTTGGGAGACAGGCGTGAAGGTATATCTGGGGACCTAGTGCAAAAGGGTATAAGTCCTCTTAACATGTAATAAATAAGGGTATACGCATAAGCGGAGTGTACTAGACTTATACCCTTTTTCACTTGATCTTCAGGTGACTTATAACCTTTTTCACTAGGATCCCAGATATATGGATGTATGTGTATAATAGCATTGGATACAGGTCAATTTGGACTGCAGGGTTCGTGAAACGTAATTCCACGTCACGTAGCGTGCCTACGAACTCGTATATCGCTTAATTGGGGAGGAAGGGGATAAAGCTCGAATTAAAAATGATTAATTTAATGAGGACGTTATTTTTAATTCAACAGATGGCTCATTAAGGCCGCGGTTCCTGAAATTAATGCGGTTTTCAGGATTGTTTTGTTTTGTAAACGTGGATATTTAAAAGTGGATAAAAATAATGAATTTGATAAAATACATGCTTTATATCTTTATAGGCAGAAGAAGCAAAAAATTGGCCTTTATTCGATATTGAGTTTTCCCCTATTGCGTTTGTATTGTTTTTGACTCGGCCGCTATTATTACTCGTACTGTCAAGTTAATAAGAGCTATTATAACATTGGCAATACGATAAAAGTTGGTGTAAAGTTTATGTAATAAAGAGATATCTCTCAAGAACGGTAAAACTATCTTCATCGTTTATCACAAAAGGAATTAAGTAACCAGTCTTATTTTTACCCGACTGCCGAAGGGGGAGGGTAATGTGTTTCACAGCCTATATATGTATGTTTGTTCCTTTGTGGCAATATAAAAACTAAACCCGTTGTCCGACTTTGATGATTCTTATGTCAATCGATTTGTCTTAATCTGGTAAGTGTCACTGAAGATATGACAGTAATGAAAATTCAATATGGCGGCAACCAGACGCCATATTGTGCAAATAAAAAAAAAAAAGTCGACCAAGTAAGACAAGTGGGGTATCATTGAATAGGGATTTAAAAATCATCTTTATATAGGTTTCTTTCATAATGTTTCATTTTAAATGATCATTTAGGATTTATAACGATTTAAAGTTGGTTAGCAACAGTCGGGTTTTGAAAGCTTGCTTTTTGTTAAAGTTATTTATTCTTTGATTACCAACACACGTGCCATACATATTTACAGCCGAAAACATTACCAACCTTCTTGGACAATCGGATAAACAATATGGTAAGCATCATCTAATTCCATGAGGTCAGCGTAAAACATTTTCACGTTGTTAACAAAGCATAATAGAATTTAAAACACGAGCACATGTGACCCAAAACCTTGACCCAGGGAGCCTTTGTTCTCAAAAAACAAATGACAGTCAAACAAACGGCCGCCATGTTATAATCACCCATGTGATGCGACTCCAAAATGGCGGATTTTTGATTTACACCCGCGCCGTTCTTTGTTCGTTCCGTTATCTTGCCAATAAACGTGAGTTATTGGCGGGCAGTGCTCAGGAAGCTATGATGGTATATATCAAAAAGATTGTCTAATTTAAAACCGTTCGTACACTTTTAATTTTCATTTTTGATACCAGTTTTTATGTGGCAAAAGGACGAGTATCTAGAAAAGAAGTTTGCATTCGCATTGGCACTTTTATTAGGCTAACAAAAACTAGCTTCTTAAATTCTATGCTTTATTTACATTATTACACCGGCGACAAAGTCGAGCAAATTAGTAATGAATCTTTCTAACTACACAAAGCTAGCTCCAGCTCCAGGGTCAATCCCCCGTTAGGACATAGATTTGTGTGACTGAATGAATATGAGTATTTCTCCAGCCAGACTCTTGGATGTTTTCTATCTATTTAAGTATTACACAAGTTTAGTGTACTTACGAGTCGATATCGTTGTCTAGTACAGTCAAGGACTTTAATTATTATGCCACTATGGAACCCTGTCATAATGACAGCTTCAAACCACATGGCAGAATTTAAGCTTAAATGAATGATTACTCGTAACGTTATGCGACAGGGTTCCATAGTGCCATAACAATTAAAGTCCTTGACTGTACCAATAATATAAGCCTAGAGATTAATGCGAGAGTTATATTATAATCATCCTTATAAATCATCTAATACGATAATAAAAAGCTCAATACTCCATACAGACAGACAAGTGATTTAAGTTTACAGTACTTATAGTGATACATGGCTAAAGCTTGACGTGAACAATGTTGCCTAACATTGTTACCTAACATTTTTCACGTGTTACTTCTTCATTGTAAACCTATCCTACCATTTATAGGAGCTAACAAACATAAGCTTTCCCGGTTGTTTCCTTCGCAAGTTGATTTAGGTCTAACCTGTAGTGTAGATGTTCTAAAGCAAACTTATTCGGGCAGCCAAATAACACGCCTCAGTTTTCTCAATGTTAGGAAGTTCTAAGAAGAAAGTTTGGCTCTAAAATTAGCCACACGCATTGATAACTTGGTGGACAAAGCCTTAAGCCAGATTACAAAGTCCTTATGAGAGTAAGCCCTTTAATGATTAACACAGTGTTACAAAGTCTTATTCTAATACTTAACATACGCAGATAGAAATGATAAGATTTGAATATGGACTTAAAAGCTTATTTGAGTATTTACATAAATATCATTAACATATTTCAAACATTATGACCATTAATAGTAATCAATCTCAATTTAAAAACATACGCAGATAGATATGATAAGATTTGAATACAGTCAATGAGTATAGAGTAAAAAATACACTTAAAAGCTTATTTGAGTATTAAAATATCATTAACATATTTCAAACATTATGAACATTAATAGTAATCAATCTCAATTTAAAATCCAGCTGCGTTTCCATCGCTTCGAGGATCACCAGCACCTTCCAAGATTCCATCTGGATGCCTTACTAATGCACCTGCTTGTCCTACGTCCTCGCTAAAAGCTGGCAGGATAGCAACTTTATGTCCTCTTGCTTTTAAATAGTCTACTGTTTCTTCAGAAAACTGGTTTTCTAGATGCAAACTGTCATTTACTTCACCCACTGTTCTACCATAAACCCAACGTGGACTTGAGACTGACTTTTGCAGCCCTAAGCCTTGAACAGCATACCTGTGGAAGACAGCTGCTTGTGTTTGAGGCTGGCCGTCCCCTCCACGAGTCCCGTAAACCATCACCCTTCCATCATGAAACCTAGCAGCAGGAGGATTTAAAGTGTGGAACGGTTTCTTACCAGGCTTTAAGGCAAGTATATGATCCTTATCCAACTTGAAAGCAGTTCCACGGTTTTGCAAAATAATTCCAGTCTTTGGCAAGACAATGCCACTTCCAAAATTATGGTAAATACTTTGTATAAAAGAGACAGAGAATCCTTTGTTGTCCATTGCTCCCATCCAAATCGTATCACCGGGCTTCCCTGTTCCACTTGAAGATGATTGGTCAAGGTTAATGTTCTGCGTCATATCTTCAATCATTCGACTGGATATAAGTGACTGAGGATTTGACACATTCATGTAAGCCGGGTCTGTTATGTACGTGTCTCTCAAATTAAAACCTTGCTTTGTAGCTTCCACCGCTGCGTGTATAAATTCACCTTCATTTTTACCATCGATGTTTAATTTATCCAAAATTCCCAAAACAGTCAAGGAAACTAAACCTTGTGTTGGAGGAGGCAAATTGTAAAGTTCACCAGTCTTATGTAAGAATCGCAAAGGAGTTCTTCTAACAGCAGTGTAATTAGCTAAATCCTGTTTCGTCACAGCCATTCCTAAATCAACCATGTCTTCTGCTATAAGATTTGCTACTTCCCCTATGTAAAAACTATTCAAACCATTTTCAGCCAAACTTTGTAAAGTGCGTGCAAGCTGCTTTTGGTATAATCTCTGACCTTCCTTCAACATCGTCCCATTAGGTTTAAAAATCTTATTAAAGGTGTCTGTAACTTCATTAGGCTTTATTTTTTCAATGCCAAGTTGTAAGGATCCGGAAACTGGGAAACCTTGATCTGCGTAAGTAATAGCATCAGCTAACAAACGAGACACTGATAATTTTTGGTAACCACATTCTTGGACGTAATTTAATGCTTCTTGCCATCCACCTACAGTCCCAGGTACTGTGAGGGCAGATTTAACTCCTTTAAAAGGTATCGTTTTTAACCCTGATAGGAAATCAAGGTTTGCCTTGCTACCAGCTGAACCACATGCTTCAATAGCCACTGGATCAGCATGAGGTGGTACTATTAGCCAGAAACCATCTCCTCCGATGCTGTTCATGTGAGGATATACAACAGCAATAGTTGCTGCTGCAGCTACCATGGCCTCTATAGCTGTGCCTCCTTCTCTGAGGATTGCCAGTGCCGTCTGTGTTGCAAGGTGGTGGGGTGTCACCACCATTACTTGGGGCGCCATTACACTTCTCTCCATATTTTTTTATTTCTGTAACAAAGAAATCGTCAATTAGAATTGTGATATTTTTATTTATTTCAAACATAGTCGCACAAGCTTAAGCGCTACCGGACAACCTCTAAGATATAGCAATACTAGATGTATAACTTGGTCGTAGTCAATCGTGAGGAAAATAGGGTGGAAAATAAGTAGTAGGGTTGAGTGGATCTGGATTTGCTTCAAGTTAATCTTTCATTGGACTCCTCTTTGGAGCACTGGTACACTCAGACATGTGAAAGTCGTTTCGCCGTCATTAACTTTATTTTATCTTTTTAATATTAGGTAAGCTAATCACATTTCCAAAACCAAATTATACCAGCAGTATGGTAAGAAGACCATTCTTACACCAGTACAAATAATAACCCCAAATACAAGAATAGGTACAGTGCGATAGCTCTTAGATGCTTCGGGTTTGTACTATTCTATCACTCGCTCTGATACGCTCTTATTAAGAGCGAGTGAGAGAGAAGTAGGAACCCGAAGCATCTTCTAAGTGCTCACAGACTATACCATGGTTGTATGTCATCCCAGTATAAAAATTACAACCTCAAACACAAGAAGTACAAACTATATCTTTCTCATGCAGCTTACTATAGGTATACTAAAAGGATCGATGATTTACGTGTATTCTTGGACGTAAGAGCTAAAATCTCCGGGTGTTACGCTTCGTAATATAAATTTTAACGTCCCGATAGCTTCTAAGCCGGTCCGTCGTAAATAGCATGAGGGTTGTAACAAAAATTGCACTCTAGAGGGTTTCGTGCCGTAAAATATTGCATATGATAATAATACATTTTACTCAGATTAAAATGTCGGTACGACTAGAGACTAAACGGGTGATATAATTTTAGACTAGAGAGTAGAGACTTACCTACCTACACAACATCAGTGCGTCAGTACGCAAGTATATGTCTCATCTAATTCAATTAAAGTCAGCAAATATAAGTAATTAACATTTAATTTTGCGTCCGGTTGAGCCCACCTATTATTTTTTTGTTGTTCTGGTGCCTATGTATATTGTTTTAATATGCTTGAAAAATAGCTCGTTAAAAATAATACATTGTAATTAAAATCATTAGTTATAAAAAATCTGGCTAAAGAATTTTCAGCTAATAAATAAGTAAACAAACCATTTTTAAGATCCATAAAATTGACATTTCCCATTTAAGCTTACTACTGGGCACTAACATCCAGTTTCCTATAGTTTGTAACGCAATCTCAATACCGAACTCGTATAAACTTGTTTACGGCTTGACTCAGTACCTACCAGACTTAGAATTTTGTATACAAAATGAAGTCTATATAGACTGAGATAGAGTGCTTAGAGCACTGAATGTGTTTATAAGGTCATTTAGTTTAAGGTTGCGGTATCTCTGTGTTGTGGTAAAGTCAACACAATAATGATTCAGGTGGCCCTGCCAAGATGCATAACGTCACTGGTAGATCACGTGACTTTGCGTATCACGTGATCTATCAGTGACGCGATTGGTTTAAAAACGAATCGAATAGAAACGCTAGTTAGCGTAATGCACCTTGGCAGGGCCCACAGAACTATATTAACATGCAGGGGTTTGGGTAGGATTTTTGTATGGCAAGGAGATGGCACATAGGCACACAGACCACCTGGTGGGTATATCACGATCCTGACAACGATACGTGACAATTCAGTGGCCCTAAACAAGATGCTTATCGCTAACGCAAACAATAATCGATAACTGTCAAAATTTATGGAATTGACATATGCGCTCAATGCGACTGTCTGTCTTCGATAAACTATACTCTGATTATTATAAGATGACGCCTGTGACAGCATATATAAACACTTGCTACACAATTATTTCTTTAAGTTTACATAAATACTCCATCGGTACAAACCTAGCGACTCCGTTCAGGAATTTAAATAATTAATCGCCTATTTTATTTGGATTTTCATAAGTTAGATTTTTTTCTGAAACCGGTCCTCGTGTGGTTGCCGAGTTAGAATAGTGCCACTCCATGTCTTCCCGTGGATGTCGTAAGAGACGACTAAGGGAATAAAGGCTTGTAGTACTGTTAGGCGATGGGCTTGCAACCTGTCACTAATACGCTGGTAAACATCTTAGCCTAATTGTGCAAATTGTGGTTATAGAATTATCAACAAGTTTTTAGAGATGTTTGTAATTCTGTAGCTCTGCCTACCCCACTCTGGGAACGAAGGCGTGATATTATGTATGTGTATGTATGTATGTATTTTAAGCATATCGCTTCTGAGTATATAGGTAGTAAGTGATTGAAATTACGAAATACGGCAGTCACAGGCATCACAGTATAAGTTTTCGCAATACATCTTGTCTAGAACCACAACATACATTGCAAAGTTAACTATTTTTAAATCACTCGGTTCATATGAACTGCGCCACGCACACTGAAATATCACCTGTCACCTGTCATTGTCAGGATAGTCAAATAGGGGGCTGACGTTTGGTTGCAATTGGTAACCTATTGCTGGCACTTCACATCGTCCAACAGCAAAACTCCCAATTCTCACCCAAAACTAAGTCCCTAGACGCGATGCATAAAGCTAATATAAACGATTTTCGAAAACTTACAAAATTGTATGGAATTGACATAAGCGGCCATCCGGCAGCGGCACACTTTTGCTCGCTTATTACAGATGAATAAAGTTCAAAGTGGCAACAAAAAAACGCCAGGTGGTAACAGATGGGAATAACCCACATTTTCGATGGCGATAACGTTTTCGCAATGCATCTTATCTAGTGCCACAGGGCAAGCTTTAACGATCTAACCCTAGCGATAACTCAAACCAACGCGTCCAAACAACGCCTTTACACATTGACGATTGGACGATCAGTTCGAGTGTTGGACGATAATTATACTATCGTGTAGCTGTGTTTTACAATAATCCTGGAAAGTTAAACAGTTTCAGAAAAAAATACTTTTCATGTCTCCTGTTTCGAAAGGAATGATTTCTACATTACATTATAGGGCTGAAAAGGGCATTTTTAATTAAGGTGGAGTGATTTTGAATAATTAGATTTGGTCAAAATCTCAGCCATTTTTGATTCTTTTCTAGACGATGGAAGAATCTTATACAGCTATTACGAAATAACTCTGACTTTTTTAAAACTCGTATTGAAATTGTCTCAAAACACTCAAAGTTTTTGTATGACAATACCTACATACAAAGTTCGTGGCAATAACATACAACATTTTTGTTTACTTTCCTCTCAGTGGAAATGAAAAATAGAGTGTTTAACTCGCATGAAAGTATCAATTGCACACTCGAACTATAGGCGCACTCACTGGCGTTTGTGCAGCCTAAATACCTTGGATGCAATTGATCACTTTCATCCCTTGGTTGGCAATCTCCTATTTCTAACTGATGAAAATTCTGATTAATGTTTGGGAACGAAAATTCTACCTTAAAATAGGTAACCGTTGCGATTGTATAATACAATCATTACATACACATAAACATGAGAAAGGCTGGCGTGATTTCGATATTTACAAAACCAGGGCAGCCCTAAATTGATTAGAAAGGCCAGGGACCGCAATCAATCAACTGAGTGCCATAATTTTATTATGGGAGTAACTTTTTAATGCCCTTTTTGCGTCGTCCATGATTCCGTGCGAATTGGTTTGCCAGTCAAGCTGATTGTTAAATTCTGAGAATGGGTGGGTTTACTTTATTGTTTTTACTGCGTTTACTGAAAAAAATCCTACTACACACAGTAGAGCAAAAAACACTTAGAGTAAATGATCTCTAAAAGTGTCATCATGTGCTTGGAAAACAGTAAAAGACAAAACATTTTCGTTTACTGATTGAACATTACTATTTAATTCATTTACTTACAATTTTTGCAATGTTTTACACATTTTAATTTACAGACAAGACAGTAAAATTTGGCCGCAAACTTTAACTGTTTTTAGACTAGAAACAATGACCGTTTCGATCGTTAGGCTCATTACTGATGCAAAGCAGTGAATGTTTTTTCAGTGTTTATATTAGGGTATTGTTTTCGTGTAAAAAGACACTATCGTGGTGTAATACCAGCATTAACAATACGTTATAAAATGTTATGTTTTTTTTTGTCTAAAATAAAATACAATATTACTTGTACTAATAATATTTTGTCATCTTTTTCCATATTATGGGTCTGTTTGTTAACCATTTATTTGACGATATGTACGAGTATTATATGAGACATATTAAAATTGTATTTTTATATGTTTTTTATTATATGGCCTATGTCCAGCAGTGGACGTTTTTCGGCTGACATGATGATGTTTTTTGTTATATTTTTTTTTGGAATAAAAACCGAAGAGGCTTGAATCCATGACTTTTTTATTTTTGCCAAGAAAAAAGGCAAGTAATCATCAAAATAGTCAGTCTGAACTATTTATAATGTGTACAAAACACTTCAAACTAATTTATAAGTCTATTGTAAATAAATAGTATTATCTCTAAAGATCTGACGCAGCTGTTTTCTCTTTAAAAAAAACAACAGCAGTCAATTCTCGTGCCTTGCTATATTCTCTTAACAATGTTAACCGAACACCGTATAAATTAACTAAGTTTAGCACTAAACAAGACCGATCGGAGAATAACCGAACCCAATTGATCGTTACATATAGCGTACACGCATCCCGCCCGAAATCTTATCAACCCTTAATGTGTTCCATTTATTAACCCTCTAAATATCGCACTCGATTCGTCCCACACCAAACGAATTAGGTCATAGACGTGGTTACGCGATAGTCAACCCGTAAACTACCCTTTGATATACGCTAGATAGGGTAACCCTTTCAGTGTTAGTAAAGCGCACGTTTATCAACTGCCAGTGTTTTGAAATTGAAGAAAGAGGTAGGAAGACAAAGAGGAATGTTTTGAGCAAATAAAGGAGGTTAAGGTTGTGTCGTACCCGAAAGTCAAGCAAGTGACTGACACACTGACAAGAACAATAAAGATAGAGAAAGAAATAGTGTTTTATGATATAGTTAAGGCCGTTATTCCTATGTCCCTTTTTAACTACTCAACGGGGCCCCAATTTTGATAAATAAAACGTCATTAAATTTGGCGCAAGTGTACACTGCACTGGGTTAATAAAAATCTTGCAAAAAAACATTTTTCTATAGGATTTATGTGTTTTAATGTTTTAACTAATATGGACGACGGTATAAAAAAATTCAGTCGGGTTTTTAAAGCTTGCTTTTTTTATAGTTTTCTCTAAAAAGGTCTTTGAGTACAGCGGTTATTTCCTAACTTTATTATATTCATATATCGTTTACACTATACAAGAAACGAGCGTTTTTTACCCTTCATTGCCTCCCTATGCTACATACGACCCGATTGCAGGGTTACCCGTAAAATATGTTTTAGAACCGAGCCCCGAAGGACATATTGGCGACCGACGGACCGTGGGATATTGAAAATGAAGTTTTTTGTATGCATTGAGGGTTTTATGAGGGTGACGACGGAATAACGGTCGCAGGCTCATGGCTATATTCTTTTGAGCTTTCAAGGTTAGGACACAATAGAGTGTTCATAATACGCTCGCATTAGAAGCGTTGGATGTAATTGAAAGGGTTTTTCTCTTTGGTCACACCGTCGCACTTTTTATAATTGCAAAAAAAAGTGTTTTCCACAACACTGCTCTGAAATATAGCCATAGATGGTCTTGTTTGGGGTCACAAAACGTCGCTTATAAGGACAGACCAAGAATGTTTTTATCGGCGTGTTTGCTGATTGGTCGAGAACATTGTTGTCCAACTTTAAGATCCAATTAAAATCAATTAATCAATTTTTGTGTCATAGCTCCTTAAAATGAAAAATTGAAATCTACCAACCAGAACACACCATTTTGTGTCGTAAAATATTAGGTGGTTTTTTTGCTAAAAGATACACAGACTAAAAACTGCTTTTTTTTAAATGTAATTCAAACTTGGCCCATAATCTCGAACCACTAGAGATGAAATTACATGGGAGATATGGCGAAACAAATACAATTTTATATGGAGTTGACATCTTCATCTCACATGTTAGTTTATTAATCTCGAGTGCCACGAGAATAGGGTCCAGATTTTAAAAAAAGTTATCTATGGTAAAATTGGCGGTGATGTCACCTTAACATGAATTAAAATTTGAGTTTTGAATATGATTTTTTATTTTATTTCCTCTCAGTAGTTGTGAAAAGCAGTATGTCTGCCTCGGTAGAAAGTGCAATTTATGGACTCGTACACTAGAGGGCCTCAACTACGTTTCGGCCCTTTATATGACTCGTCCAAAAATCGCGTACTTTCTATCCTCTGCAACATTGTACTATTTATTTTCTGTTAGATGCGAAATGGGTTATTTTATTTGACGTAAGAAGTCTCCAAGGATGGAAAGTCATAAAAGTAAACCTACGTGTTGTTATTAAATCTCAATCGTGAGCTAATACTAAAAAGACATGAAGCTATAAAGATGTAAAAAATTAAGGCTAGGGTGAAAAGGCATCTTCTGGGTCAGCTCGCTTCATCGTCTACAAAATATTCATCCTCCAAGGGCAATTATCAAAAAAGACAAAAGTGAAAACAGAACATTTAAAATGTAAAAAAAAACTCTAGATTTATAAAATTGATAACTATTTAATAATAAATATCTGAGGCCCTCCCTAAGCAACAAGCATAACGCTGACGTAAATAATTTTCGAAAACTGATAAAATGACAACGTATGGAATTGAAATAAGCGCACGACACGACCGTCCGGTAGCTTACGTCAACCCTATACATTTCAAAATGATAACGCTCTCGTAAAGCGTCCTGTCTGGGGCCACTGTACCGTTTACTCACTTTAAAAATAACAAAGTGGTACAAAAATAGCGAGCTATTCTACTCCAGTCAAAACAAGAACTGAACTGGGAACTAACAATCACAATAGCATCTCAGATAAAGCAAGGAGAAATGAACCTGCCAACCTAGAAAATGAAAAATGTAACGGGCAATTTTAAACATGGAACACCTGAGGGAAACTTATTCGAAACTCGTGTGGAACAGGTTTAAGTTTTAATGCGTTGTTCAATTGTTTCTCCCTGGAGATGGCCAGTGCGATTTTATATTGCACTTACGTTATACTTTTTAGTTTTAAAGTCTGTTCTGTATTGGCTGCGGTTTTGGATTCTAGGATTTTTAGACATAGTGGTAAACTCATCAAAGATTTGTATCAGGATAGAAACTGATTTTCCGCTTTCTTACGTTATATTCGGCTTTGAAGTCGGTGTCCAAGCATAGTTTTTAAAAGTCTGGAATAGGATTTAATGAAGTAAGACGTTCAAAGGTTAAACTAAAAAATAATACAATCATCATACCTATTAGGAGACCAAGCATTACTCGGATTTAACCGAGTTTTTCGAAAAACCCTTATTCCGTTGTTTTCATCAAAATCGTTAAAACCGTTTCTGGAAAAAGCAACGTTTTTCTTGCAAATGATAACTTTTTAAAATGTATATTGTCTAGCCCTACGTATCTTGTGTATTTTCGTGATCATTTATAAATACAAGATAAAATTATCCTAGCTTGCTTGCTTGTTAAGTTCAATATATTCCCTGTGCCACCATTCTACTGGGTAATGCCATATTGCATTTGATAAATCATCGATTTGTTTTTAACTCGGCCGCCATAACTCTGGAGCCCTAGTGAAAAAGGTTATAAGGCAACTTAACTCGAAGTAAAAAAGGGTATATAAATATACGGAGTATACTAGACTTAAACCCTTTTTCACTTGAGCTTCAGGAGACTTATACCCTTTTGCACTAGGATCCCAGAACTGTCAAGTAAATAATAGCTATCATAACGATGACAATACGATAACGTGTCAAAAGCAATGTGGTTTTACCGAGAAGAACTCTAGCCTCCTAAGGCCCATGGTGGGCCTTAGGAGGCTACAAGGAAATTTGTCAATGGAATATGAATCAAATGAGAATGAAATAAAGTCAATTTTCTAATTTGATCAAAAGTCAAAAAAACAAAAGAAATTCCACTTGACTTCCTTTGCACTAGATCTTAATGGCCGTATTATGTACTATTCTTAGTTCAAGGAACCTCAGCAGGCTAGAAGAAGTACACCATCCAAAACAACACGGTAAACTATGCTAAAATTGAAACTTCCAAGCACAAGCTCTAAATCTGTTTCGGAATAAAAATGGACCTAATTCTGCCCCAAACTAAACTTTGCCTACTTTCGCAACTTGTCCCTAGCCGCCACGCAAACAAAACTATTCATTTACAGCTGTGTCCTTGTAACTCTATGGCATAATTAGGGTTGCCGCATTCCCTTGTAATCATTAATCAACTAATTGATTAAAAGAACATTTCTGAAAAAGATATCCGTTCGGAATGGGTCGGATGATAACAAAAAGTGGACTGGATTCCGAATTATAATGATAAATTTTGATAAATTTCATGAGATTGTAATAAATTCTGGGGTCCTAGTGACAAAGGGTATATATACCTAAGTCTTGTGAAGATCAAGTGAAAAAGGGTTTTAAATAGTCTAGTATATGTTCATGTATATACCCTTTTTTATTACGAGTTAAGGCGACTTGTAGGGCTTTTTCACTGGGACCCCAGAATTTAATCAGCTTCTGACAGTAAGTAACTCAGAGACCCACCACCGCGATGACGTCGATGGTGATGTTGGGACGGGTTGTTGTGTTGGTGCTGAACAAATAAATATCTTATTCAATTCTATTGTTTTTTTAATAATTTATGCATACACACTAATAAATTAAATAATAAATTATTACTAAGTTGTTAGCATGAAGCCCGAGATCACTGTCTGTTTTTCCTGAAGGTTACTAAGAGAATGAGAATTTAGATCGATATCATAAACGATCATAATAATTTTGAATTTTGAAGTATTTAGATCAGAGTGGCCAGGAACTAATAAAAAAAGAGGTTGTATCAACCTTGTTACATCGAAAGTTAACGTTAATTGGTATTATTTAAAATGAACAGCATCCCATACAGAGTCGTATATGGTACATTGTTACTGTCTGTTATCCATTTGGTTGTTTATTAGGGAATGAAATCAGGCATTTAGTCCTACATTTGTACTTTACATGTATAGTATTGTGCAAATAAGTAAAAAATAAAAATCAATGCCATGTGGAGTTTTTGTGCAATTTTAAATCCTATACTACTTAACTTAATACTATTATTATAAATGCGATTTGTTTGATTGATGCTTGGACATTAGTCCTTTAATCACGTTTACTCGTAAACGGCGTTACAGATTTGGATGAAATTTAACACAATGATAGAAAAAAGCGATATTAACTTATACGCAGAGAGAGCCACTGGACCCGATTCTACGTGCACATCGCTTAAACAGCCTAAAACTAAATTGTCTAATTTTTAGACATAGTTTAGACGGCAGATTTAACAAGTGCTATTCCAGAATTTCAATATAATATTGAATAGACCGCCTAAAATAAGAAGCGTCAGATTCAAATTAGCGCTGTCATTTGATTATGACAGCTGCTCGTAGAATAGCAAAGTGTTTTAGCGACACCTAAATAAAATTAGGAAGTTTAGTGGCCACTGTAGAATCAGGTCCACTGGCAAGTAATGTTAGAAATGTTAAACTTTGATATTTATTATCCTTATAAGTGGAAGGAGCTAATTGTTCTTAGGTATATGAGTGTAGAATATGTCCCTTTTTGTCCTAGAACACATGCATATAAAAGTGCAAAAAGAATTACGGAGTCAAAACCTTGGATGATGATGATGATGGGTGGGGACGCCCGGCCGGAGCAGGCGGGAGGTCTCTTGGTCATTCCGCCCTATACCCCTCGATTGACCCGTAGGGTACAGGCAAAACCTAACCAATCTAGTCTACTTAGTCATGATAGTTTTTCTATTAAGTTCGTGCTTTAATTAAAGATATTTTTCAAATTTTCATTACTTGTAATTTTGGCTGTAAATTACACTTTTCGAGTTCAATATCTTCTAAACGGTTCTCCACATCTATTTCATGGTTTACTTTTACCACTTTGTCGGAGTGATTTAAATGTATAACTGTGCCAAATGATAGCTTTGTAGTATCAAGAGGATCTGAGTTAAACGGTCGGATATGGCGAAACTATAAGAGTTCCTTGTTGACTACGAAACCCTAAAAACCGGTATTATTTGACTATAATCATTCACAGACTTAATAGCCTTTATTAATTGAATCTGTTTCAATCTCAAGTTCATCATTCGATTCGTTGCTCTCTTTGATAAAAAAAACATTCGAATATCAAAATACTCGCAAAACAGACTAACTAAAGGTAAAGAGCAAACCCTAGCCGAAAAGCAAAAACATGTTCCCGGTTCGGCTTTCTTTCGTTTCCCCACAGACGTGTGTTATCGTGTTATTGCGCCGTGCGAAATGGCGACTCAACCGAAAAGGACAGCTAACTAATTCCATACACAATTTACTAGCTTCATGTAAAGATTAACTTTCTATGCACCGATTAACTTATTGAAAACCAGCGCTGTAGGAATACGATCATGCCGGAGCGCGCCTATAGTCTGTCAAGAAAGTCATGACATGAAAGTGATTTTATCTACATCCATATCATAACTTCTCTACAATATGTTCAGAAGCGATAAGCAAATCGCCTATATTACGAAACCTGTATCTGTGGTTGCATCTTAATGTTTACATTAAAGTATAGTGCATCGTAATGTTTACATTAAAGTGTCGGTACTTACCTAAACATTAAAGTATCGGCAATACTGTACCACTAACTTGAAAATGTCATATCTGTACATTATAAAGTTTTTTTTTTAAGCTTTCGTACTACAAACAAGTTAACAGTAACACTAACTTAATAAAAATACAGGCCAGATCTGAACATATTATAGAAAACTTATGATATGCATGTAGATAAAGTTATGTATGCGGCTATACATAATTAGGCATTAAAACACTCATGTGATCTTATTATGCACCAGCCACATAAACTACTATTATAATTGATCCAAAGAGCCAAATTACAGAATAAAATGGCATAATAAAACACAGCAATATAGCAGTGTGTTTACTGTATTTCTTTATTATGCTATAATATACTGTAATTTAACTCTGGACCAATTATAAAATTACTTTCATTTCATGACTTTCTTGACAGACTATACAGAAAACGCTGTCCGATCTAAAGTGATGGACCTAACTCTACCTTAGACCCTAGACAAGATGCACTTGGCGTTCGTTATCTTTATCCAAAATGTATAGGATTGACGTAAGCTGTCAGACGGTCGCGTCGAGCGCCTACGACAATTCCATTTTCGAAAATCGTTTACGTTAGCGTTAAGCTACTTTTCTAGCGTCACTTACGTGCCTACGTGCGCCACGCAACTATAGCTGGTCGATAAATACTTTAACAAAAGTATGTAGTATGTAAACTCTTTATTGCACATAAACAATTATAAGACTTGTTTGCACCAATAAAGATGAATGTACATAGGCGAACTTATCCCATGGGATCTCTTCCAGTTAACCTTGGAGTTGAATAAGTAAGGAGAATGCAAAATAAAATTATTTAACAGAATAACACCTATGATTCTTGTGGTTGCTTAGCTTTGACATGTTTTTGCTTTAGTAGATAGACGTATGTATAAATTAATTACCGAGAGCGTGGAATTGCATATGTAGTGGTTGTACCGTTCGCATGAAAAGGAAAACCATTTATGTTTATTTTCTCAATTTAATGAGATTACCTTAAACAACTGGAATAAGGAGGTATGTCCTTTTTTTGCTTTTAGTCGCTATCATTTATTTAAATTTTCATCTTTAATGTTGGATATTGCTTATGGGACAGATCACAATAATATATAGTTCTCCTGATGACTTCTTGATTTCGAGTTGAAAATATTGATGACATATTTATTTTGCCCGTGTGGTTTCCGGATTAGAATAGTGCCACTCCATGTCTTCCCGTGGATGTCGTAAGAGACGACTAAGGGAATAAAGGCTTGTAGTACTGTTAGGCGATGGGCTTGCAAACTGTCACTAATACGCTGGTAAACATCTTAGCCTGATTGTGCAAAATGTGGTTACAGAATTATCAACAAGTTTTTAGAGCTGTTGGTAATGCTGTAGCTCTGCCTACCCCACTCTGGGAACGAAGGCGTGAGTTTATGTATGTATGTATATTTATTTAACTTGACTCTCAATCGGACCAAAATTACTGCTACTTTCTATAAATCGTGTAACTTACACTCGTACATGCCCAGTCAAAATAATTCTGAAAATTGCATGAATACAATAAAATAAGAGGTATACCTTTACAATGCAATGCTAAAATATATTTTAGCATTGCATTGTAAAAAGTATTTAGAATTTGACACTGACATCATTTTTGTACATACTTTTTTTATAACAATACTCTTTTTATGCTGATGGTATGAGAAGTAGAGGAAATTTAAATTTAGAATGCCTGTAAACACATATTACCACTACATATGCAATTCCACGCTCTCGGTAATTCATCTATACTCATCTTGTGTAAAGATAGGAAACCCTCGGTGTGCGGGTCGCATTTGAGCAATTATTACTACACCTACTGCCTCTAATGCCAAGAGCTACAATAATATTAACATTATGATAACGATATTATTTTAAGACATAAACCATTTATCCGCTATATTTCATCAGCTAAAATTTGCTCTCACATAAACATTCTGACCACTGAATTTCGAAACCGCAAATCCCTTCTCGAAATTCAGATTGTTAGGCTGTCATTTCCATACAACTGTCGATTTGACGGGCTTCCGAATGCCGATATTCAGAATTTACAGGCTATTCCAAGATTCCAGATAAGCGTTAGGCTAGAATCTAGGACGATTTAAAATCTTGATTCATTTCAGTTTTCAGTAAAGCTTTTGGAATTTAGTATTTTAAGGTTGGCATTTTAATATTTAGTTTGTTGGCCAGACTCTACAGGTTTGGCTGGCTGTTTTGAACATTTACAAAAGTCTCATCATAACTTATTGTAATTTAAGTAGACTTTGGGAGTATGCTAAGATGTTTTCATTTCCATCACGTGTATTAATGAATGGATTTAAATGAAATTCGGCACACAAGTAGGTCATGTTCTGAATTAGTACAAAGGTTTTTTTTTTATCAAGTTCTCGAGTGAAAAACGTTAACTATGTGCTACGAAATGGAGGTCGAAGTCGTGAGCAAAAACTTACAATGAAGAAGAGTACGTACCTGAGCCTTAGATGTTATTCTGTGTATAATTATTTATCTAATTATACAGGGCGTCCCAAGACTATGGGACATGAAGGGAAAGTACCTTAAATATCGTAGATAGGATATTTTGCTGCAAGAAGACTTTATTTTATTTTTAAAAGTTAGTAATACTCCATTCAAAGATATTCTAAAAATTACTTGCTTCGTCTGGGAATCGAACTGACTTAAATGTGAAAAAAAAAATCACCCGTATTTTTATGATGCCAATCGAAAGAATGAACAAAAAATAATAATTCTTGTTAAGTAACGTAATAGTGCCACTCCATGTCTTCCCGTGGATGTCGTAAGAGACGACTAAGGGAATAAAGGCTTGTAGTACTGTTAGGCGATGGGCTTGCAACCTGTCACTAATACGCTGATAAACATCTTAGCCTAATTGTGCAAATTGTGGTTATAGAATTATCAACAAGTTTTTAGAGATGTTTGTAATTCTGTAGCTCTGCCTACCCCTCTGGGAACGAAGGCGTGAGATTATGTATGTAAGTAACATAGTATCTTAAAAGAAAGGAATAATATAAAATGTTTGATTCAAATTTCAAGAAAATTATTTATTACCGACGACGACGTCCGAAAAATAGCGATATTATCATTCCATAGATTGCATTGATTATTCGCAAATAAGTACCCACTTAATAAACGACTTACTGGTAAAGTTTTTCTCATTATAGGTGCACATGCATTACTTCACCGTTAGATTACTTGTTTTGGGGATACGTGAAAGATTTGCTATACAAAAAGCTAATACGACCACGTGGGCGGATTACAAACAGAATTGAGCCATATCACATCGAGTACCTATTCACCATAATTTGTTAAGAAAATCAACAGGCAGCGGACTTATTAAAAGATTGGCGATTTGCATAAGACAAGAGAGATCACATTTTTTTGAGCATTTAATTAATTAATTTACAAGAAAATAATTAAATTACAAAAAATACTCAACTAACTAATTCGGCAGTTTCATGTATGATTTTAATTTGTTTAAAATGATTAATTTCACGTTGTTCCTTTCTTTTAAGATACTATGTTACTTAAGAAGAATTATTACTTTTTGTTCATTCTTTCGATTGGCATCATAAAAATACGCGTGTTTTTTTTTCACATTTGAGTCGGTTCGATTCCCAGACGAAGCAAATAATTTTTAGAATATCTTTAAATGCAGTATTACTAACTTTTAAAAATAAAATAAAGTCTTCTTAAATAAAAGAAATTTTCAGCAAAATATCCTATCTACGATATTTAAGGTACTTTCCCTTCATGTCCCATAGTCTTGGGACGCCCTGTATGTATGTATGTTAACCGTTGTTTAGTACCTACTCATAGTATAAGCGTGGAGAATAAATTGGAAGTAGGTATTTGTGAAACTGTCCCATGATTATATTATGACAAAAAATAACATAGGGAAGTTCAGATTATGTTTTTTTGTGTTGCAGTGTGTTTTTACCCAACTGCGGCGAAGCCCAAAAGGATGGTTATGTGTTTGACCTGTAAGTATGTATGTATGTCCATTTCTATGTCGCCTCGTAACTACTCAACGGGTAAACCGATTTTGATAAATGATACGTCATTATTCCGGTATTTAAAGCTTGCGTTTTATTTAGTTATTGTCAATTTATTTTGTGATTTGTATGTTGATTAATCACACGACTAAGAAAAAGAACAAATAATGAATAAGACCCAAATTCTTTCTTTCAATTCTCCAATTAAAATTACCACAGCGCATCCCAGGTAAAAAAAGAAATACATAAAAGTACTCCTGCGTTCCAGACAACGCAATTTAAATAGTTAAGATCCTAATTCCACAGCCGGAGGAAAAATTGGCGGCTTCTTCCATAAGGTAGATTTCCATTGCAAATGTTATGCCTACCAAGTACGTACCGTAAAACTTGAAACTTTGAAAACACAGCAACTTAGATTGTTTTTATCATCGATTCTATACAATGGGTTAGTCAATATTGAGTTTTTACGCGACTTGTTTTCTATACTAATGTTATAAAGCTGAAGAGTTTGTTTGTTTGCTTGAACGCGCTAATCTCAGGAACTACTGGTAAGATTTGAAAAATTCTTTCAGTGTTAGATACCTCATTTATCGAGGAAGGCTATAGGCTATATATCATCACGCTAAGACCAATAGGAGCACCGCACCAATGAAGAATGTTTCAACCTTCTACGTTAACAAAATTTGCGGGTTAAAGTTAGCGTCAGCCCAAAGTAACTATTCTACGGAGACGAAGTCGCGGGCAGAAGCTAGTTCTTTAATACACAGAGAAGAATTCGCACGCTCACCATAAATTAGTCCAGGTATTTTTTTAGATATAGTATAAAACTCAAGTAAAAACAATAGTTTTTGACAAGCTTCAGGGCCAATTCCCATTTTGTTTATTTCCCACTGCGGGGCAAAGGCCTCCCCTTTTTTTCGCCATTCTCGCCATTTAAAGATATACATATTAATATTCTCGAAATAAATAGACTCATATTTAGACTAATAAAAATTTCATAAAAACTCATTACTTTAAACTTTCTTGATTTCTCGATTCCCCAAAAAAAAAATGGATCGTCTTTTAATTATTATTATTGTGTCGTCAATTGCAAAAACTTCTTAATTAGCCTATCATTGCGACTTCCTTGGGAACTTTTTATATAATTTTAGAAGCTACATTTATTTTTAATCCTCCTATTTAACCAGCAAAATGTTTGTAAAAGGAAAACATGTTTGGTTCATGAAATGATACCACAACTTTTTGTCGTAATCTTCTTATTTATTACAAAGTATCTTCGCAAAGTATTTTTCTACAACGCTGATTAAAGACGCTTCCTAACTGTCAAAACTTCCAACACTTCTTGATCCTTAAATATTTGTTAAAAACAAAATTCTACCTTCCAGTTTTGTTTGCCATCGACTATTTTATCCGTAGCACTGGTATTTCGTTATGCCAATTCAGCGTACGTAAGACAGCCTGAGAACTCTAGTCCCTCAGGAAATCTAACTCGGGTAGAATTTAAAAACAACAAAAGGCAACAAGTTTAAGAAAGAGAGCAAAGTAAATGCTCGCATTTATTAACGCCTGTGAAGAAGCCCTAGCCAAGATGCAAACGCTACTAACTTATTTCTTTTTCATCACACTTGCTCGTAAATAGTGGTCTAATATGCTAGAAAAATCGACCGTAAATCCAAAATAATACCCGCGGGCCTTTTTTTTACCATTACGCCCTATCGTGCGTAATAGTTTAAAAAAATAAAATACGTGGACTCAAACTATCATAATACGCCAGGACCCCAATTCTTATGCCATTCGATATGAAGTTTCATTCGAGATGAAATGTCAGTTGCATACAATTTTCTAAAAATCTCGCATATAAACTATTGATCTCGACTGTCACTAGAATCGGAATCCTGAACACGTTTGACATTATCTGTGGTAAGTCATAGACAATGATGTAGTCTGCCGCTAATTTATAAATAATGATTATAAACTGTGTGATTCCAAAATAATAATTAAAAGGGTGTCTTTGTGCACATATTAAAATTTATATATCAATAAAAAACATGTCGTCATCAGAAGAAATGGATAATGCGACTCTGCCGGACATCGCCAACGCGGCTAAAATTATTAGTGAGAATCGTAAGTTAAAAATACCTATGATCTTGTGTCTGATTTTATTTCATTTCCTCGCAGTTGTGATGAAAAACATTGTATGTTACACGGGTGGTAAAGGAAATACAAAGCTCGAGTCATCAAAGCCCTCAGCTTTGGGCTTCGGGCTTCATACAGACTCTCGTTTGTAATTCTGTCTTTACCACCCTTAATACACAATGTACTATTCATTCTGTCTTATCACTCAAAATCAGAATCGGACATCTAGTTTTTGTGGCACGAATAAAATTGTTCTAGAGACCTCCGCCCGATGTTAATATAACTAGATAAATTGTACCTACTTTCTTTATGACAGTTATGACTATTAGATAACATATAAAAACGTATTGAATACACTGAAAAAAATAATTAGTCGCTTCTTACAACATTGTGATTGTTGTGCATAAGCGTCTTGGTCCCATACGAGCCTAACAAGACGATAGATACACCAACTAAGCCGTTAGATACATCAACTAAGATGTTAATTGAATCACTAAAGAAATTGACGTCGTCAACTATCAGCTTTGGTTGATATAACTAATATCTTAACTATTGTAATCATTTTTTGTCAACTAAGTGAAAAACTCTCTTTGTTGGCTCTAATTTTTTTGAGTGTAGCATTAAAAGAGGTTTTTGTGTAAGAAACACGTTAATAATTAAAATTAATGTTAATTTGAATTTTAATATCACTAAAACTATGAATATGAATATCGATGGGTAGTGATCAGCATTTTAGTTTCTACTATGAAATGTCACTTTGAAACAAGTATTTGAGATAGTTATCGATAAATGTAAAGTGTAAACCACTTTACATTGGAGGAAAGGAAAGAGGTCTTAAAAAGTTTTCGGATTTGATTAAAATCGGTTAGACAAACATGCTTTAGAGTTTCGGGGGGTTGTTTTCCTTTGAGGCACTAGCCCTCTAAAACAACTATCGGGTTATTAGGTATTGCCTTAACAACACTGTCTCATGCTTGTCTAAGTTACTTTAGGCAATCTCAAAAAACCTTTTAAAACCTCTTGCACTGTACTGCCGCGAGGTATTTTAAAATATCCTCGTATAAATTAAATCTATTTATAGCCCGAAGGCTGCGTAGAGCAAACCCTCGCAGATTATGAACTCCTGGTAGGTAGTTGGTGGTAGGGTGACCAAACACCCTAACCTGAATGATTGCCACATTAGACGAGCTTTTCTAACTGGTTTCCTTTATGAAGGCTTGACTCTTGAATAATAATAATAATAATGAGGCCGCAGGGCAGCTAGTGGCTGTTGGTGAGTAGCGACACCAAGGACCAGAGTGCTCCCGAGGGTAAGTCCTGTTCCTCAACTCACGCTTGCCTTCACCGGCCGGCTGCGGTGTACAATAACGAGGAACAGACCCTCACCTCTGACTTGCCTTTATTGGCCGGTCAGATTGGAGTCGCAAGAGCTATATGCTCAAAGGGCGGATGTGTTGCATAAGTGGCGAGTGGGATTGGGGCATGCTCCGCGCACGGCTCCCGCTACCGGTAGCGGTGGTTTAGTGTACCGCATGCGATGGTCATAATCAAATAACAAAAATTGCATGCGAGCGTATTACGGGGCTACAGAGGGAGGAACTAATCTCACTGCGTATTGCGATCGAATGCTTAAGAGTCTTGATCAACACCTCAAGAGACTCTCGCTCGATGACTGGATCAAGGGGCGGATACAGAAGGCAGGACTCCTCGAAACGGCACGCTTTGTGAGGAGGTTCCTCTCTTCGCAGCCCTAACTCAACCAGGCACTCGTAGGTTAGGTTTTTTATAATGTTATTTTTGTATTAGTTTTGTTATTTTACTTTTATATTTGAGTACTTATTATAAAAAACCTAATCTACAGAAAATTCAATAAATATCTAAATAATAATATAATATTAGGGGACACTAATTTATTTATTAGCCATACTTAATCTTAATATACTACGAGTATTAAGACTGCGTTGCGTAGACAAAAGCGTTGCCAACCCTGAAGACTAATTGAATACCTTTGTGCTGGTAATTACCCCAGTTTTCTTACCCCCACGCCGAAACACACCAACACAAACAATGCTGCCTCAGGCAGTGACAGACAGACAGCCCACTTATAAGTTAAAAAGAAATAAGTACCTAAATAAAAAGCATGAATTTTCGCGCCGTCAGCGAACTAAGAAGAGTGAGGTGAGGTGAGGGTGGTGGAGCATTAGTTTTAAAGCTCGGCTCCCCGCGGTGGCACCTCACCCCCTCTGTGGCCTGGTGCTATTCAGCTGTTGTTCTTGACAATTATACATTTTATTTCAATAAAATGTATAATTTTTGTATATTAATTAAAGCAACCGAAAAGTAAAAAAATGGCCAAATCGCTAACGCAGCTTATAGTGCCCAAGGGAAGGCAGAATTACCTCTTTGAACCTCGAGAGTTAACCTTTTCGGCCAAAGTAGCCGCCAGCCCTCTGACACAGTATAAACAAACCAGTAGGACATCTTCGACCAAAGGGTACATCGAACGGCTTGTACAGTCAGGGAATTTAAATTGTGACCCACCTTAGTTCCAAAGTCAATCTGACATTCTACAGCAATAAGGTTGAGTTTCCTATCAATAACAAATGACTTGGCATCTCTAATTACAATGACATCTTCAAGCAGATTTTGGGAATGGGTAGCAAATTAACGCCCGTGACCGTATGTGCGCGCGACTTACACGTAAAGTCAATGAAATTGATTTCTAGACCACTTCGGTATATGTCAAAGTGACACTGTAAAAAAAAAAAAGAAGTCTCTTACGTTTTGATTGATTACGTCACTTTGAAATAGTCCAAAGTGGTCAAGAAATTATTTTTCTTTACTGTACGCGCCACAAGCCAGTGTGAGGCGTAACATACCGCCGTTACACCAAAGAAGGCAGGGAACTGTAATGTAGTAGACAAAGCATTCTATACTCTATTGGTAACCACATTAAATTCCAAATGCTTATAATATTACTATGCAATTAGCCGCCTTTGGCATTACGGCAGCATAACGCTGATAACGCTGATTAACGCTGAACCTGTCGTGGCTACAGGTACAGTCAACCAATTTGATTTCTAAGCTACTTTGGACCATGTCAAAGTGACGTTGACAACTAAAACGTAAGAGACTTTCTATGATTTGGTTTACAACATCACGTTGACAAAGTCCATAATGGCCTAGGAATCAAATTGGTTAACTTTACAATCTAGAAATATCTAGACATACAGCAGTGTGTCTGGACAAGTTCGAAGAAAGCCGAGCGTCACTGCAGTGTGTGTTAACACGAACCAATTCAGGCTTATCCCACTCTCATAAGAATCATAACAGAAGAAAACTTGTCATCGATAAATACGATACTATAGATTACATGATGTAACTTACTGTTTCGAAAAGTTCAAAATGTATTTAGGGGCAAAAATTTGGTGTCACTGTAAACGATCTAGGGCCATACCTATTTGGCACCTTTTTACGAGGGCAGAGTGAAAAGTCTGGAAAAAATTAAACAATTTTTTTTTGGTAAAAGTAAATATTTATTTTTCAACGTAGTCCCCATTTAACTAAATACACTTGGTCCATCGCTTTACTAGCTTTTCGATTCCCTCCGTATAGTACGATTTCCCCAACCCTTCAAAATACGCATTGCTTTCTGCGATGATTTCTTCGTTGGAACCAAATCTTTTTCCACCAAGCCATTTCTTCAAGTTTGGAAAAAGAAAATTGTCGCAGGGGGCTAAATCAGGAGAATAAGGCGGATGCGGGAGCAATTCGTAACGCAGCTCGTGGATTTTAGGCATAGCAACGGCACCCGTGCGTTGTCTTGGTGAAAAACGATTTTCTTTTTCGCCAAATTTGGTCGTTTTTCCACTAAAACTTCATGAAATCGCTATAACAAGTTGGCATAATATCCGCCGTTAATCGTTTTACCTTTCTGAAGGTAATCAACATATATTACACCACGAGCATCCCAGAAGACAGTAGCCATAACTTTATTCGCAGATAAAACTGCTTTGGCCTTCTTTGGTGCATGTTCACCTGAAGCAATCCATTGTTTTGACTGCTCCTTGGTTTCTGGTGTATGATGATGAATCCAGGTTTCGTCAACAGTTATGAAACGACGCAAGAAGTCCTTTTCATTACACCTAAACTTCGCCAACATGCCTCTGACAGGGTCACCCTAGTGCGTTTTTGATCCACTGTGAGCAATCGCGGCACCCAACGGGCGGAGAGCTTCTTCATATCCAAACAATTGTGAAGGATATTACGAACCCGTTCGTCTGAAATGCTTACAATATCAGCTATCTCACGGACCTTTACTCTTCGGTCGTTCAATACGATTTCATGGATTTTGGTGATCATCTCTGGTGTAGTGACTTCAACTGGGCGTCCGGGTCGGTCGGCGTCAGCAGTGCTTGTACGGCCACAACGAAAATCCGTAAACAACTTGTGGATCATTTTAATCGATGGAGCAGAGTTCCCGTAATATTTCTTTTTTTTTGTTTTCGTAATTGTTCTTTTTCGCAAAAAATAATGTTTAATCAGAACACGAAACTCACTTTTCTCCATGTTTGCAAACACCAAAGTGATTGTTTTGTTTTTCATAGCTATCAAAAAAAAACTAGCCGTGCGAACTGGCTGAAAATATACGATTTACCTCCAAAAAGGCTGCATTACAACTTGACATTAATGGATTTGTGAAAAAAACTCCCCTAATATAATTTTTACCAGACTTCTCACTCTGCCCTCGTAGATAGCATTACTTTTGGTGGTACCTACATGAGAACCTAGCCTATTTTCGATTTTTTATTTTTGGCGGGTATCTCATACAATTTTGCATCTTAACCAATTGAAATAAGGCGTTAATTATACACATAATATATTCTTACTCGACTGTAACTAAGTCGAATTTCTAAAGGTCCGGAGTTGAATTACTTTTCTGTAAATACTTTGCTTCTGATCATCCAAAACGTCATTTAGGCGCAAGGATCTCGTTAGAGAATTCCCCCACGGTCCCAAGACCCAAGTGTTAAAATTAAATTAACTCAAAAATGATCCCTTGGGCGAATTCGGATAACACGAACAATGTTGGTGAATAATCTTCAATTATACATTTATACTCGAACGCTACTTATTACAATGAGAAAATAACGTTCCCTAAAGCATGGGCACGTTTTATAAAACTACAAGTAACAATTTTACAGGTCTAAACTGGCAACACTGCTCAAATGACTGGTCGTCGTTAGTCGAGGTTGTGTCAAATGGAAACTTGTAACCTGTAAATTGTAATTTGTAGCTTTATAAAACGTGTCCGTCTAGCTTGCGATTCTAAGTACTGAATGAAACGGCAGGTCTAAAATTAGTATCCTAGTCATTAATCAAAAATATTACCTGCCATTTTTATTTTAAGTACCTCAATTTTCAACTCGACGGACGAATTATTAATCGGTGAGTTTAAGTTGCCCGTCTGAGCGTACAAACAAGATTTTAAGGCGTGCATTCTTAATTGGATAGCATATTGACCGGCACCGCACTGACAAATCTTCTTGAGTTGCTGGTGTTTATGGGCGGTGGTGATTACTTACTATTAACCACATGCTCGTTTGCCTCTTATAAAAAAAAAAACAAAAAAAAAAGTGAATCGGTATGAGGAAGTAAGAGAGAACGACCCAGGGAGCTCAGGCCATGCTCTGTACTTATCTGTCATAGTGACCTTTGAATTTGACAGATAAAGACAAAGCATGGCAGCTCTGTTACTCCACTGTTAGTCCACGTTTATTAAATAGGGTACTAGTATTAAAATGTAGAAAGTTCTGCGGGCTGCCTCAGAGTGAAGCGAACCAAAGAGTTTGAGGCTAATACCATTGACTTGGGCTGACTTAAGTACCTTACCAAGATGTTGTCTGGTTCATAGTGATGTCCAACTTTTTTACAGTCGAGGAACAGGGGCTCTATTCTACACGGTAAAATCATATTATTTTATGGTACTTATTTTTTTTTGATTCGGCAACTATTACTGTCAATTAAATAATAGCTATCATAACGTTGACAATACGGTAACGAGTCAAAAGCAATATAGTTTTACCGAGAAGAATAAAGTACACCATTCAAAACAATACGGTAAACTATGCTAAAAATTTACCTTCCAAGCACAAGCTCTAAATCTGTTTAAAGCACACGATTATTAGATTTTTGTGAAAAGCACAAGATTATTCTTTTAATTATTTTTTTAACTTTTTTCCTTCTTGTGTCCTTCTCGTTCGACCACGAGGGCGGTCAGATGAGCTGCCGTGAACTTCAACCTTACCCTTAGGGTGCGTTAATATAAATTAAAAAAAAAACTGAAGATCAATCTTCTCAGCTTTAAATAGCTTTTTGCTTGTGCATGTTAATTGTATAATTGGCAATTGATGTTTTTACTTTTTTAATTTTTAGATGTATTGGCATCAGAACCTTTATTTAAAATTTTCTACAACAGACCCTGGCATTCTCAAACATACAGCCAAGATCCTCTTTGCAGCCGGTTTAAAACAACGCGTTTCCGACTGACCGTTAAGAAAAGCGCGGGATTATTCAGAGTCCTTCCAGCGTTTACAGAATATTATTATGGAAATTGCGTGGAAGCCCGCTTATACGGACGTGTGCTACCCCTACTAGCGTGTTACGTTTTATTATTGCTAGTTTTTATTATTATTTACTTTACGCGGTTTTGACGGTATAATAATGTTTATCAATCAATCCATCAATAATGACAGTGTAATTATAGTTAATCTGATTTATAGAACTCCGAAGTTAAACTAAGTAGCCATGTAGTTTCGCCATGTCCGTCCATCTGTCTGTCTGTATGTCGCACTCTCTTGCTCCCAGAAACTTCCAAAGTTACAAAACTGAAATTTTATACACATACCTATATAGATAAACATACCGCGCAGATTAATTAAGAAAAAAAAATTTTGTGTCCCTCCCGTACATGTACATAAGGGTTAAAATATTTTACTGTACAACATCGTCTGATATATTGTTAGATAGCTATTAAAAACACATTACGTGTAAGTCATTATCCATTTTTAGATTTGCGGGACTGTTTAGAATAATATTGAACTCTTAATTTTCACTAGAATGATGAGTCGCCGGCGCCTACATAATAGCCAAATCTACAAATACAAAAAATCTAGAAAATATTTTAAATGAAAGCACATTATTATAATATAACGAATTTAAAATAAAAACTATCACTAACTATGTATTGATTCTTGAGATACAGGCGACTATAGTGTTTATACAATATACATACCTACTAAAAATCATCAAAGACAGCAAGCACCAAATAACTTAAAATAGAAAACTCGTTTATACTTGTTATTTTTCGAGATATTTTTTTGTGTTTGTAATAACAGCGGCGGAACCCTACACTTAGCATGTTCCGACATGCTCTTGCGTTTTTAATAATGCAGACCCACCGTGTTTGGACTCGATAAGTAGATGAGACTGGTGCAAAAAAGTGAATTCGGCATTCGGCAACAAACGCTTCTCAGTCTCAAATAATATTGTTCTGCAATTTCAAGAGGCAAACGTACATTCTTACACAGTACGTAAACACACTGTTACTTACTTAACCCAAAAAATACACACAGGATTGCCCGTAAACCTTCTCTTGTACAATAACAAAAGTTAATCCAGTTTAGTCAAGTATTTTGTTCATCACGCAAAGTTTCGGTTATTTGTATTGCTTCTTTTTTGATAGTGGATTTGCTCTTGACTAACTCTTGCCATTGGACGACGAAGATTTGGTCGACGATGAAGCGAGCTCACCCAGAAGATGCCTATTCACAGCTTTAAATAGGTTCAGATTGTACACTCGGAAATGCATATATCGGAAGCGCATTCCACACTTTTGCAGTACGCATTATGAAGGGTGATGCGAAGCGCTTCGTTCGAAAAGATGGAATTTCAACCAGGTACGGATAGTATCCGGTGCGTCTGGAAGTCCGGTGGTAGAAAGGATACGGCGGCCGTATTAGCTCGTGAAGCTCTTTTGCATACTCCCCGAGTCTGTACAATACCGATGAACAGGTGTGTTATTCTTTCAAAAAACGGCGGCCGGTCGAACGGACGAGCGAATAAAAGCGGTGAGTTTAAGTAATCCCTTCCGACCGAACAAAACACATTTTAGCGCGTGCATTGTCAATTAGGGAGCCTTATACGTTCGAGAAGTCATGCTGCCAAATTGAATACACGCGCTATTAAAAAACACAAAAGTTATTTTTTGCGTTTTTGAAGGCGGTTTTGTGTTTTTTAAAACATTTATTTTATTTTATACTTTTTAGTGATCATAATACGCTTTTACGTAGTCCCACTTCTTAGTTGATATGAAACTTTAAGTTATTTCAAGCGCGCCGCAAGCAACGCCGCGGGAAAGTCATAGTCATATTTCAATAACCTCCTTTTTTGAAGTCGGTTAACAAGTAAATATTCTTCGTTGTGGTCGCTCAACTATCTTAATCGAGATATCTTATCGCCACCCTTGAAATCGGTACCGTTAAGGAGTTCCGGTGGCCATCTGTGGTCTTCATCATCAGTTCCACTTCACCAAATAATACTTTCTGAATGCAAATGCTAGACTTGTTACTAAAAATACTAAAATCGCTATATGTTTGCCTACAATATTTGAGGAGTTCCCTCAATTCCTCACGGATCCTC
Organism: Acleris literana; assembly: GCA_946894065.1. NCBI lineage: Eukaryota > Metazoa > Arthropoda > Insecta > Lepidoptera > Tortricidae > Acleris > Acleris literana. Next base: position 3,593,155 of record OX335677.1, read on the forward strand.
TCATCAGATTCAGATTCGGTGACAATGGGACCACCTCGAAAGTATATTCTATCAAACCAAAAAAAAATATTTGAAATCGGTCGACAATTGACGGAGTAATCGGTGAAAATACATAAAAAAAAATACATACAGTGGAACGTATAACCTCCTCCTTTTTGAAGTCGGTTAAAAATGTGTTTTGTTCGCTCCGTCGGGACTACTTAAACTCGCCGCTTGGACCTTCACTCGAGCGAACGATCTGCGTTGCTTGTTGAGAGAATCACAACCCAGGCAACTTTTTAAAGATAAGCTAAGCGGTGAAGCTCAGTCTTCTGGAGGTAATCGTAACCGATGTATCTCTTAACCTATGTTGTCGATTCACTACTGATACATGGCCTTGTAGCTAGGTAGGTACTAATAGGAATTTACTTGTGTTCTAACCACTTACATATTTTCATCGTTCTAATCACATACATATTTTTATCGTTCTAATCACATACATATTTTTATCTTTCTAATCACATACATATTTTTATCGTGCTAATCCCAAACATATTTTTATCGTTCTAATCACATACATGTTTTTATCGTTCTAATCACATACATATTTTTATCGGTCTAATCACATACATATTATATCGTTCTAATCACATACATGTTTTTATCGGTCTAATCAAATACATATTTTTATCGTTCTAACCACATACATATTTTTATCGTTCTAATCACATACATATTTTTATCGTGCTAATCACATACATATTTTTATCGTTCTAATCACATACATGTTTTTATCGTTCTAATCACATACATATTTTTATCGTTCTAATCACATACATATTATTTTTATCGTGCTAATCACATACATATTTTTATCGCTCTAATCACATACATATTTTTATCGTTTTAGCTTAAACAAGTATAATATTTCATAAGAATACAATTTTCTTAAACCAATTCTTGATCAAATAGTAAGGTCTCCATCTTCCTTGGAAGTTTAAAACTACTTATGTTCTGTCGTAGAATCGGTGATACGAGATCAGACTATAGGATAGATAAGTGCTTATCTACTTAACTCTCGTGCTAGTCTTCTAGGATAATGTAGCGTTTGTATATTTTTGTTGGCTATACTTTTCTATTTGCACGAATTGTAATTAATCTCATGTTTTAATTTCCGTTCCCAATATTAAAACTGCAAATGGTTGCGAAATAGGGTGATAGAATGGAACGAGTAGGTAATGGACAAGGACAAATGATGCACACAAGATTCTTATTTTATCTACACTCATAATCATAAGTCCTCTATCATGCATTCAAAACCCGTAGGCAATGACCAGCATTACCTGTGGTAGTAGGTGACAGCGATGACAGCTGTTAATTTTGGAAGATGTTCCAAATTTGGATGTCATTACCTTACAATATTCGATAACGTAATGAAATTACGTTACAGCTATCATCGCTGTCACTACTACCACAGGTAATGCTGGTCATTTTGCCTTTCGGCTTCTGAACCTATCTTAGAGTACTTATAATATGTGTGTAGATAAAGTATTGTATGCGACTCTGCGTAATTGGCATTACGCAACCGTCTCGTAAACTACTATTCCAGAAGAAATCATCCTAATCGCAGCTTCGGTAAGAACAAGGGCACAATTGCACTTTTTGTCATTATTGTACATTGTACCCTTCTTCTACCGAACGTGCTCTATGTTTTGCAACAATCAATTTATGACGACCTTATTAATATAATTTATTAAGAGTTGTAAAGCTGACTTACAGTCATCCAAGTACCATCAAGGTACATGTTGATCCACCATAGAACCTTGTCATAATGTCAGAGTGACGTGACGCGATAGAAATTACATAGGAATTGATCGTTGGCTTTATGCGATAAGGTTCTATAGTGGTTCATCAATTATAGTTCGTGACCGTACAAGTACCTTACCTAACTATCAATTAATAGTATATTATGAATAACCTTAAAAATACCTAAATAACTATATAAACATAACCAATTCTACACTATATGCATGCATAGCCTGCATAATTCTCATAGCAAAGAACAAATACAGTAGGTAGCTCCGGCACGAAGATTTTAATCACACTTCCCGTGTTCGAATCGCCTTTATGTACTATTCGAAAACGTATTCTGAATCTACTCGTAGCACGAACCTTTAAAAATCAACTGAAAAGCGAAAAACAAGCTCTATAATCTATAGAAAATTGTAAGAGCAATGTACTTATTGATATTTATAACAATTTAAATTTAACTTGAATATTGGAAAAGGTGTTCCAGTCCAGGCCAGGGGAGGGAATGATTCGCCGACAATTTATTACGCAAACGTATCGTTTCGCAGAATTTTAATTTCGTAGAAAGCTAATTTCTGCTGAAACCTTATTGTTTTCAGATTATTTTTTGGTGGTCACAGGTCTAACCTAACCTAACCTACGTAACCCATGCTATAGATACGCGCGAAAAACATTATCCTTCTTGGCAGTTGGGTAAAAAGACTCACATCTTCAGACATCATACGTTACGAATAGGTACTTCACCTACCTACTACTCGATGACGATAAAAAGGGTACTAAATACGGACAGGCGCTTTAACCAATTGCCATACAGATTCTCTCAATTACGATACGTTAACGTTGCTAACTCGATAGTGGGTAAAATTAACGAGTATCAAATCTAACGTTGCTCGCATCCGTTCGTCATTAGTGAATACAAATTGGCGAAATGTAATGATTTTCTGCGAATGCAAAAGGCAACATGAAAGCCCAATTTATAATGTAGCTCGCCTGTGTAGTCAAAGCTTACGCTAACCCAATAAACTGAAATAAATTCACGTTCCATTCCACGCTTGAAATCAAATTTTAAACCATAGACTCACGGTTGGTATTTCGATGTTGGTAGCGGTTGGGCATTTTCGCGATATTTTGCCCGCCTGTGGCTTCGAATAGTGACGTGCATTTGTTTGCCGCGCGACCACAACACGGCGAATTCGCTAACGAACTTATTATTTGCATTTCGAATACCTACGATTTACAAGCCAGTTCCATGCTGCAAAATTCGAAATGGAATTTATTACGTCATTTTTCAACGTGACTCGCTAGCTTTTGCGTTTTTGTGGATTGGCTTTTTTGAATAATTAGTACGCATTGTTGTAAAAAAGAACATTCATCTAAGCAAAAAATTTTCCTAGATTGGAAAACAGAGTTTGAAAAAATAAAAGTGGCTATTTGGACTGATATTAGCATGAACCAATAAGTTTGTTGCTATTTGAGAATATAGTATCTATATTTGTTACCAGATGAAACTCGTTTTTAAGTTTCGCCACATCTGTGTGCCTGTCTATCTTATAACACAGACTCTTTGTATACAAAGTTGTAATTTGGCATAGTTTTTCTTGGGAAGGTACTTCTCCTATGTAAAGCTAAGTTTTTTTTACATTATAACCTCGAGTGAGGTATCATTGGATAGCTCTTAAAAAATCATTATGTATAGTCAAGGAAATTCATTGTTTAGCAGGCAGCAATGTATCACATAAATTAGCCGTGTTGTACCTATTTCTCGGCGTGACACGTGGAAAATGACTATAACCCGGCAGATTAACGTATTATGTCAAATTACTGAATCATCAAACTCTTCGACTAATAGGTACCTACATGTACCTACTGATACAATTTCTGACGACATTCATATTATCCTCAGCCAAAACAAAAAGTAATGACTAACCGTTATCTTTCTTACTTAAAATGTCGTTGTGTCGTGTCGGAAAAGTTATATTTGTGTGTTCTTGTGTTTCTAGTAAACTCGTGCCTCAATTTCCTTGATTGGTTCCTAAGAGTTATTTGGTGCTATAACAAAATAGGTCACAATTTTGTAAAAAAGTGCAAGACCCATCTTAATAAAATTTTCCACCTATTTATATAATTATGGTTTTTTAAACCCTGAAAGTCTAATCCTTTAAGCGCCATCTGTAACGTATAACTGTGACTACACAAAAGACAAGCCAACTGACTACAAGTAGCAACCAAATAATGTACCTGTTTCAACATAGATGGCGCTGGCAGCCACACACCATCATCACAGCCTATACAAACACCTATGCAAACACGTTCACTGCAATAACTAAGATCAGAATTGTATTAATTTTTATGACAAAATGTGCAGATGTGGCATCAATTTGTTGACCTTGACATCCCCTTTTTATTTATTTTAAAATAAAAACCAAATTGTGACTATAAAATGTTTGTATTTTTATACGACAAATTAATGTGCAGCGATAGTCGATTCGAATCTTTAGGTGCCAAAGAGATGGCCCTTTCGATCGTCATTCAAGAATTTATCGAGAAAAGGGATGGAGCTAACGGAACTTCATACTTCGATTTTTAAAATAGGGTCCCAACGTGCAATCTATCGCATTTGCCATGTAAATAATATATTAATTTAAAGAGTATAAAAAAAGCACAAATGTTAAGAAAATAAAAATAATAAATGAATGAGAAGTGAAATAACTAGCATAGAGGCATTTCGTCTTAGCAGGGATGGCAATGCATTTGCAGTCTTGAGGATTCACGTGGATTTAATTTTATTACTTAGTTTTAGAGAAAGAGTTCCTGAAGTCCCTTCAGTACTTCCTATTTTAATGTATACATTGTGTTGTGAAAATTGTTCTTGGGAATTTTGTCTATTACGGGTGTACAGTCAAGTTCATAAATATGTGTACACTTTAGTACATCATTTTCATCATCATTTGTCATTTCAATCGCTGTGCCAATTCATATGGCAGTTTAAACATGACATTAAATAGACAAGGTACTAAAGTGTACACATATTTATAAACTCGACTGTAACTACTACTTTCTATATACATATTTTGTATCCTGATTTTTCTCCGAATAAAATAAATATATAATATACCGCAGAGAGTAAAAATGGGCGCTGGAAGACGGTCTCGTTTATCAGTCTCCGGAAACTAAACTAACAAATTACCTTAAATATTTGAGCAATTGTACCAAAAATAACATACTCGTAATTACATAATATTTACGTTTGACCCCACACTAGGCTAGTACCTAGTACCTACTGTGTCATGGCAGCCAAAAAACGAATTACTGAATTACCGAGGACTTGTGGTCTGACCTGTAAACTAAGAAATTTAAAACGCAAAATTAAAACAAATGCAGAACTAGTGCGTGCGTAGTGCGTGTGCGTGTGTATGCGTAAGTGCGTGGGAGTGCGTGTGTGATGCACATAGTCTAACCAGCGTCGAATGAACTTGATACTTATTGCCACGTAATCCTTGCTCGCACATGGGTAAGGTTAAGTTCTCTTAACCGCTTAGTAAGAAAATAACACTACTGCAACCACTGTTTATATTGGTTTTATTAACACCCTACTTTGAAAATTGGAGTTCTAAGTTGCTACATTATCTCCGTATCTTTCACGCGATTTAGTATTGAATGACGAATGAAAGGGATAGGGCATCCGAAATTACAAATTTAGTGCTTGGCTATTATCATTCAGGCAGTACAGTCGACATAGTAATAGTACCACAAGACATAGGTGTGGTTTGTTTATTTTGCATAATTTGATAGTAATTAGACTAATTAGGATCTATAACTTAACTCTATGTGGCCAGGCAGCTGCTGCTGACAAGGAGTCCATTTTTATACTAATAGAAAAAGGGCTATGAGATCTATTTAAAACATGGTAATTTGTGTGTTTCATTTAGAATATAAATAACACCTCACATTTTTTTTACAATATATTTTAAAAACTTACAACATCCAGTAAAGTGGCACTGGTACATTTACTTGAACACATGTCAGGTGCAGTGCAGTGCATACTGCAATGGTTAAATGGTGGAATGTTTTCAAGTAATCTGTAATTATGATATCTATAAGTTTTTTCGGGGCTGTTACTTTTCTCCGTACGCGTGGAATTGCTAGGAAGATCTATTAAAAATAGTTGGTTGGTTGGTTTTATTTAAGTAATTCAAAAAAAAAAAATTGAGAATCAATTCTTTAATATCTTCCAATTTCTCGTAACCCAAATATCGATAATTTTTCCATAGACTTCGCCATGTCAGGTACGTCACTATTTTTGTCAAATTAAAATTCCGCAAAAAAACCTATGCTTTTCGGCAAAATTGCGAAGTTCTCAACTGGCTGTGCTAACCCGTCAAACTAGGGGAGAACGCAATTAGTCGATTTATAACAAAGCCGGGCGGCTCGCGATCATGAGAACTGTGCGTGGTTAACTTAAAATAGATTTGCCGTATTTTTAACGTGTCGTGACGTCTTATCAGGGCAAACGAACTTGGTCGATACGTACGGGTTTAGACATTACAGTTTTTTCTTTGCCCAAATTTCGCACAGTGACAAAAAACACTGTAATGTTTAAATCGTTGTTAGATTCCTTCATAACTCAGGCCAGCTGTCAAGAGGTGGGTAAGTTTTTAAAAATACCTAATTCACAATTTTTAAATGAAGTTCGATGTGTTAGTAAATACTGAGAGTTACGTATGTTTAGTTTTGTGTCCTAATCGCGGATTTATCGCGGTAGCGCGGTATTTGTGCCCTTGAATCGTCCGCCCTTGAACTAATATCTCACGTCACGTCTGTGCAGCATAACGTTACTATGTGACACCTAACAACTACATCACAGTTAACAAACTGTTCATAATAAACTCATCACACAATCGACTTATCTACGACCAAGGCAACACTATTAGATAACATTTCAATGTAACTTCCATGAACTTCAAATATTCAAATTTGGAACATACATTAACAATTTTTAAATAAATTTGTTACTCACCAGTGTCAGAGATTCCTTTTAAAGTTTTAACAGGAGATGTCTTGTACTGTAGTCAATTTAAATAGCATAATAAATGTGAATGTTTCTATCCAAAATATGTGTTTGTCTCTACAAGTGTACTAACATACAGCTGTATGTGACTTGTCTGTTATTCCTTCTATAAACAAGATAACACACTTTATCAGTTACGTCAACTCATCCAATAATTATCAATTCAGTTCAATTTGAGTCTTCACAACAAAATGACGGCACGTCGGGTAAATGATCATCATTTATTACATTGCACAATCTTTTAAAAAAACTGTTTAGAAAGTTTCTATTTACAAAGTTCTTTTTTCAAAATTATTGATGTGGATTTGTTTTTGTGTTAGTGTAACAAGTGCAATCAACTGGAAATTAACGTGTGATGGAAAATAGTTTTCATTCTGTTGCAGATGAGTTTAAAGTGTTTTGTTGATCTTTAATTCTTAATTAATTAAGTCGGACAAAATCATCATGATACTTTAATTTGTTTACTTCAATCTTGAAGTCGTTAACTTTTTAATTTATTTGTCATTGCAGATTTGATAACCAGTCAGAGATTTATATAGCTATACATACTCTCTTGTTTAAATAAAGCATTGTTATGACTATGTTTATGTAAAACTTTCCTAACACGAATGTTAGTGTATTACATAACCTTAAACTTGAATAAAACTTCACGCACTCAATGTGTGGCTGATAAGAATGTCTATTTGATAAAAAATTGACACTTCTTTCCATAACATTTAACATTTATTTAATAGATAAAATAAACTCCGATGACGCTTGTTGCCTGATTAAAAACTTAGTACAATGAGGTTAACTCAGCAGTCATATCAATTAAGCATAACACATATCTGCAAACAGCTTTTAAGACTTGGTATGAATTTGTTTTACAGTTGATTTAAAAAAGGTTTTCGTAAAAAATCTTCTCAGCTTAGAGGAAAACTGCTCCTTTTAATCGGAGTTCCTTGAAACCGAATACTTCGAGACAAATCACATTTAAACCAATAAATAATAACTCTAAATGGAATATTTCTTTCATATTGAACTTAGCATATTTACGGTTGGTACTATTTTAAAAAGCTTATTTATTTACATATTGATATGCATAGGTACTTAATTATTCAATTGTCAACTCTCCATTTTGGTAGAATTGTTCCAAAACTTTACTGTATTTCTTTTCATACTAAAAATACTTATTCAATTGTTTTTTACTTAATAACTAAGTATGAATTAAGAGGGCTGGTTGCACACTAAACCTTGCCTAACACTAAATACAGTACAATAAAAGCTGTAAGTCATCATAAGTTAGAATCACCATTTGTTTGAACTTTGCATAACATTGTGAAGAACATAAAGATATAAAATACAATACGTTTTACAAGCTTTACTCCTTTCTTCTCCTCAGGGGGCTGGTTACCTAAAAAGGGCCGACACAGACCGTCTTCATGAAATCTTCCTAAAGTTTGCCACCGTCCAAAAAAATGGAGAACATTACATTACCAGTGAAGATTTTGTCAGAAAATTCCTCGGATTGTTCAATGAAGGTGAGGATTTTTTTCCATTTACTAATTATGTAAGTTGATGATGTAATAAGAAATATTTGAAAGAATGATTAGGTTAATTTTTGAGCAAAATATTACATAAAAGTTTTTCAACATTTAATACTAATTTTATAAATTAAGGTTTGTTCGGTTATTGGTGTTTTGTGTTTAATACGTATCATGAACAAGCAACTAGCCAAATCTAGGCTGTAAAAGACACACTATGGGCATTTACATATCTCCAACCTGATTACTTCATGAAACTTGGGAGATTTTAAACCTCATAATAGCCATCTTATTATTATTTGAAAGTCATTCAAAAGTTTTGACCTATGCTTTCCAGATGACTACAACAAGGAATCCGTGGAGCTCATCGCAGGGATCGTGGACATGGACAAAAATGGGCTCATCTCGTTCCCAGAGTTCCAGGCGTTCGAAGGCCTACTCTGTGTCCCGGATGCCCTGTATAAGACGGCCTTCCAACTCTTTGACACCAATGGGAATGGACTGGTTGCTTTCGGTAAGTTAATTTTATTACATTGTGGTATGGGGGGCCTGTTATTTTCAATGTATCATTCCGCAGAATTTTCATTTCATCAAAAGGCACATGAGTACAAGTCTAATGTAACCTCACTTAGGTCAGGAATGTTTAAGATATTCTGAAATATTTATGATTTGATGAAATGTTGCAATCGTTGAAGTGTAATTCGATATAATGATGGGATGGGTCTTTCAATTATAGCGTAAGCAGAATTTTATTAAATTTAAACTCCCTCCTCCCCCTTTTCAGCCAAAGTACGCTAAGCTTCCCCCCTACTATGCTTACATAAAAACTCATATTTGTTTTTAATCTGTTCATTCTTATTCATGCGCAGCAGTTATCAATCACAATGAAATTTATGAAAATGATTAATATGGTACCTACTTAAGTATTAGATTATGCTGAAAACGAGGAAAAGTAAATAAGTCTATGTACGTCCCCATGTCATCAAAAATAAGCAAAACAAAGACTAATCCACCCTTATTAAGTGCTTACGTAATACTTGAATAGCTCATTGGAGCTGGATGTGAGAGGAATGGGTACTATCCTGGTCAGGCCCTCTTATTAGTCTTTTTAAGTACCTAGGAGTTATTGTAATTAAATAATATTTTATCATGATAAGAAAACTAAGCCTAGCGGCATGTAGATACTTGATTAATAGAATATATAGATGTTAGCAGCCATTCTTCGAGTGTTTCAACCGCTGGTCGTACTTTTAATTACTACTTATATCATTTTTTATAATTTAAATTAAATGATTAGGTACTTAATGTGTAAATTCTTTTGATAGTGTGTAAGTACAGTCACGAACTTTAATTTGGGACCCACCTTAGGTCCAAAGTCATTCTGACATTCTACAACAATAAGGTTGAGTCTCCTATAAGTTACAAATGATTTGGCATCTCTAATGACATTGACAACTTCAAGCCTATTTTTCTTGAAATGGGTCACTTATTAACGATCGCGATAGTACCTTGCCGTTTTTTTCTCCTCCATCAAACTGGTTTTGAGGAAATGCAAAATTTTAAAATCATAATATCGATAATGATACTTTAATTACTGCTTTATGATACTAGAACAGATAAGACAATAGTTTAAACAACTGGTTGACAAAATGATGGTCATTACCTACAGTTTTTGAATACATAGATGTTTAACGATAAGGATACCAAACAAAAAAAAAGCAGTGTACAAAGAGGGTCTATACGTTGTTAATAAAACTAAAGCTAGGTTAAATGTTTTATTAAAAAAAAATATACTTGTTGCAAAAAATCAAGCCAAGATGTAACTACGTATTTATGCTTAGACTAATCATGGTTCTAGCTAAGTTTTTTTCGTTAAGCCTAGCGATTGACTTGATTGACTAATGGATCACTATTGCATGTGGGACGCAGCGACATTGATCATTTCCTAGGAGTGCAGGCAATAGGGACCTCATAATGCCGCAGTGATAATATCCAACCAAATTATGATGTTTATGCTATAGAAATGGATACAAAAACCAAAAAAATCTACAACTAAGTCCCCAACTACACGGGCGGTTCTCCCGCCGCAGGAATCCGCTCGACAATACATAAACAAAACCGCGCATTGTAGTATGCAGCATTCAAATCAACTTCCATATTGAATTGTGTCCAGTGCGGTTCAGAAGCGGATTCCCGCGGCGGGAGAACCGCCCGTGTAGTTTGGGCCTTAGTTAGTTGTACGAAACCGCCGCTTGCTTACAACAGTAGGGACCTAAGCATCATACATAAATCAATCAATCAGGGCCTCTATTCTAGGCGATAAAAACCATATCGTCTTTGACTTGTTATAGTATTGTTTTTTACTCGGCCGCCATTACTGTCAAGTAAATAAGAGCTATCAAAACGTTATCAATACGATAACAGGTCAAAGACGATATGTTTATGCCGCCGGGAATCTCGGCCCTGGAGACAATCTCACAAAAAATCACCTAGTCGTAAACTAAGCTCTACATAGGTTTGTACTGTAAGAGAAGTATAGTATAGAAAACATTCAAGACCTAGAAATAAATACTCACGGCCTCACACAAATATTTGCCCTGATCCGAAATTCAACCTGGGCATTCGGCTACGAAGGCAGGGCCACTACTAAACTACCTACCGGTTACACTACATAATTCCGAATTGATCAAAATTCCGAATTTTCATAATTCCAAACGCAATTTTTAGGGTTCCGTACCCAAAGGGTAAAACTGGGACCCTATTACTAAGCCTCCGCTGTCCGTCTGTCTGTCCGTCTGTCCGTCTGTCTGTCACAAGGCTGTATCTCATGAACCGTGATAGCTAGACAGTTGAAATTTTCGGAGATGATGTATTTTAGTTGCTGCTTGTTATAGTTAACAAATACTAAAAATAGAATAAAATAAATATTTAAGGGGGGCTCCCATACAAGCAGCGTGTTTTTTTTGCCGTTTTTTGCTCGATATTAATAGCGGCAACAGGTAGACGCTTGAAATATTCACAGAATATTTAGTTGTACATTCACTTTAAATAAAATATAATTAAATAAGTATTTAAGGGGGCTCCCATACAACAAACGTGATTTTCTTGCCGTTTTTTGTTAATGTTGGAACCCTTCGTGCGCGAGACCGACTCGCACGTGGCCGGTTTTTGATAGAAGACTTAACTTTTTGCTATAGCTTATAAATCAAACCTAACGTAACCTACGTATGACAATTAAATTATGCATTTAATCTAAAATAGGTCCAGCGTAAAATAGCTTTCGGAAAAATGAAAATTCGGACAAATGAATATTCGGAAAAAAGAAATTCTGGTCATAAAGTGACAGATGTTTTCCACGTCTATTCACACTGATAAACACTACCATAATACTGTAAGGTATACTGTAAGGCCAAATAGCAGCATATCAAATAAAACTCCTGTAGCAATCACAACCCCATTACTAAGAGAATAGGGTTGAATCTACTTTGGCAATTGAATCTGGGATATTGCTTTTTGAATTAGGAGGGCAGAATAGGCCCGAAGCTCTTTAATTAGGGGTCGCTATTATATCGGAAGATTTATCTATTTGATAGTTATAAATGCTAATCCACATACATGCTACACCTATACAATAGTAGTTTATGTGACTTTACATAATGAAGGGCATTAAACACGAGTGTGGGTTTATGAAACGAGCCCAAGTGTTTTAATGGCTAATTATGTACAGTTACATACACTACTTTATCTACCCACATATCATTAACCTCCATGATGCATTCAGGAGCCACATATTAGCAAATTTTAATCGTTCCATATCTTACTTACGTGCGACATTTTGTCAAAATAGTATGCAAATTGACAATTCATTTCGAACTAAACGTCATCTCGACTGATATTAGAATAGAGGTCAAATCAAATTTCTTTGTTTTTCAGAGATGTTCGAAATTAGAATGAAATAAAGCTGCGACCACACCGCTGCTTAAAATACGGTGACGGTATGGAATCGCAGTGACGCGTTGTATCAGTACCGTTTTTAACGCACGCTCCCCACACCGCTGCTTAACGGTGCGTATATTACGGTGCGTCAAAAACGGCGCCATGTTGTTACAATGACCCCGTCTTTTGTTTACGCAACGACACCGTATTTTAAGCAGCGGTGTGGAGGGCATGCGTCAAAAACGGTACGGATACGACGCGTCACCTCGATTCCGTACCGTCACCGTTTTTTAAACATTGGTGTCGGCGTAACTTAATAGTATCGAAATCGATGTTATTATTTAGCAACAATAAAATTTTTGCAGATAAGGAGGGGGTTTGGGTAAAAGTGTTGTCATTTGTAAAATTCTTATATTTTCAAGGTGAGTGGCCATTCATAAAAGTGGTAAATTATGATAGAATTATTAAAAATAAACATATTTTGTTATGAAATGTAATACTCTACAGTGCATCGGAGCCGAGATATTTAAATATTCATACTTGGGCGTACTTTTGTACTAAAAACTGAATACTTAAATCTTTAAAATCTCCGCTCCGATATTATTTACCGCCATAAATTATATATATCTATGTGTATTTAGAGGTCCTCTAAATAACTATGTAAAAATCATCCGTGGCCGCTGAAAAAAAAAAGACAATATTCTTCAAACTAATTTACCCAATGCCCTTTGTTCTAACAGAAGTCTATTTTTATGGTGGTCATAATGTGCGGTTCTTGAACGCATCATGGAGGGTTTATGATATTTGGATAGATAAACATACATTTAGTTATGCTTAAGATCTACACAATAGATTGTGGTTATCTCTAACCTTCCTCTAAATATCATGTTTATATGCTATCTTGATTGGTTTAGTTATGAGACCATCGCATGCCACACGTCACTTTAGTGTAGGTATATTTAATTTGATGGTTATATAACCGATAGTGTGTTTGGAGATACTTCCGATTATGAGTACCTAGTTAAATAGATAAAAACATAATAATAATCAATACTAAGGAACAAATCTTTTACATAACATAGCAAAAATTAAGCCTTATTATGTAGGTGATACTGCAAAACCGCGTAACCAACAAATTTATTGTAGAACAAAACAAACTTTAAGGTCTTGGAAAAAAAGTGCAATTTGCTCCTCATTAAAAATTTACTTACGCGGTTATGCAGTTTCACTGACGATATGTAGGTGAACATATTACTACCTTGTCGCTTTAGCGCCTTTGACAGATTATTGCAACAGTTCAAACATGACGTCAATGTGACAAAGCACTTAAGTGCGCAATTACGTATAACCTGACCTTACCGTAGAATCAAATCTGGGGCTACTTGCTATCAATAAACTAACTTCATAATTTTAATACATTATACAACAAACGAACTCTTTCTTATGAATAAGAAAGTTATATTTTCTTTATTGCTTGATTTCACTTGAAACATAGAAAAATAATGGTTTTAAGAAGAGATAGGTACAGTCAAGGAATTTAATTTTTGACCCACCTTAGATCCAAAGTCAAACTGACATTCTACAGCAATAAGGTTGAGTTTCCTGTCAATTACAAATTGACAATGACATCTTCAAGCAGATTTTATTTGAAAAGGGTAGCAAATTAACTTCCGTGACCGTACCTACATTGTTTTTACCGTAGGAAATTTTACCGTACAAAAAATATACTAATTCTACGCAGAGGAAGTCGCGGGCAAGTTCTAGTAAATGATAATCCACCTCTTAACACCGGGAAAATTATCGAAGAAAGACGATAATGCCGATAATGTTGATAGTCGATACGTCTGCGATACGCTTTGCAAGTCATACGAAAATCTGGTTTAATTCGGTTAAAAACCGGTTTTGGTTTGCTCAAATTGTCCGAACAAACTACTACCTAAATACGCTGTAAACCAAACAATTTTTCAACGTTTCTATAATTATCTTTGATGACTTATCATAGTTATACGACATTTCCCGGCTTCGCTTTTAATGTACATTAGGTACTAACTGTTACCAGGCTCAAATAGATGGTAGATATAACTAGTAGAAGCGACGTTTTTTGGATGTTACTGCCTGGAAAGTAGGAGGCAGATAATAGTTGTATATTTCCTGAAGTCATTTCGGGGGAAATTGGATAATCAGGCCCATCCACGCTGTGGCTTTTGTTATGTTCGCAGAAGGTAGAAGGTAGAACCTTGTGCAGGGCCAGCTCGGATCGCTGCTATACCATCTTATCCCTTAACCTACTACTACTGCAACGCATTGTTTGTTCCGGTGTGGGGATAAGACAACCGGTGAAATTACTAGCATAGTGGCATTTCATCTTGGTCCTCAGGGTTGGCAACCCATTCGCAGTCTTAGGGCCATATTAATAAACTCGTCTTGACTGAGATGTCGGTCGCAAGATACGTCAAAGTAAACGTCAAGCCATACAAAACTGTCATTTTTGACACATCATGAGACGAGGATTACTGTCGAGACCAGTTTATTAATACGGCCCTTAGGATTGCAGTCTTGGGATCATAGTCTTGAGAATGCCAATGTCTATGTCTTAGATCCCGCTTACCACAAAGTGGCTTGTGTGCTCGTTTGCCTTGTCCTTGCCATAAATAAAAATCTATGTTTTCAGACGAGTTTGCGGAAGTTATGCAAAAGACGGTACTGAACAAGAAGATGCCTTTTAACATGGAAAGCACATTCGTCCGTCTCTACTTCGGGAAGGACAAGAAACGTCTCGTCACCTACCCTGAGTTCAGTCAGTTTCTCCATGACTTCCATGAGGAATACGGAGTGGAAGCCTTCAAGAGGTGCGACAAGGATGGCAGCGGTTTTATCAGTTCCGGAGATTTTAAGGATATCATGCTGTCAGTTAAGAGTCATTTGCTGACGAAGGATATAAAAAATAGGGTTATTAGTGTGAGTATCTTTGTTAGGGAGTTGGCACACGGCGACATTATGACGATGAACGCGTAGTTTCTCAAAAAATACTATATTTAACTGTGGGTGTACTTGGGTACTTATGTCGCAGACGGATAGTTGACCAACGGGACTGCAAAGTTGCATGACCAAATTGCGTTCTTCAGAACGTTACCCGAAAACATCTAGCACCGACCAGCTATTTGTAAAGTAAGGCCTCTATTGCTAAAACTTAACATTTCTAAACAATTTAATCCCTCATCCCCCTCTAAAATTATCTTTTCTCTTTTGTCGTTTTAAAAAACTCCTGAATTTTGTCTTATCTCCTCCTACATTTCAATTTCCAGGCAACAGGCTTCCCCCAAGGCACAAGGAAGATCAGCTTCCCCTATTACATGGCCTTCAACTCCCTGCTAAACAACATGGAGTTAATAAAACGTGTATATCTCAACGCTACCAACGGCCACAGGACGCAGGAAGTGACCAAGGAGGAGTTCTTGCATTCAGCACAAATGATGAGCCAAATTACCCCGCTTGAAGTAGACATCTTGTTCTTCTTATGTGACACGATTCATCAGACTAATGGGTGAGCGATTTATACTAAATTAAATTTGGTTGAATCCTTTAACGGCAATTTTTAAAATTAACGCTTCAATCAAGCGCGCATATACTATCTCCACCTCACCTTCTTCTCGGGGAAGCACATAACGGCATCTCTTTTGATTCTTGTATGGGCGTGGCAGTAGCCTCTTAACTCTAAAAAGGTCATTCAAATTATATAATATTATTTTTTTCAGACGAATCGTGTACAACGACCTGAACTCGATCACACCAGAGCAATACTTCAAACAAGTGACCCGTCGCGTAGCCGAAATAAAAGCAGTCGACGTAAGTACATCCACCCTTTTCCAACACACACAAAATTACACCATCTATTCTATTCTAACGTACAAAAATTACAAAAATTACAGGGCCCTGGAAGCGCGTTTACACGTTTAATAAAATGTATGTTTAGTGAATTTTAGAATGTTTTTTTTTAATTGTTATAGTACGTTTGAGTCACTAACTTTAGTTGTGTTCTCTTAATGCTCCAAGGAGGAGGTAAATATAATGAGGCCTAGATATGTAGACTTTGTGGGGAGGAATAAGGTATGTAGTTGTTAAGGTTGTGTTTGTTTCTTTCTGTCAAGTGAGGTTTTGGTACGGTATGAACGGTACAGGGACCAAAACTCTTTAAATAACTTTAGAACGGTGGACACCTGTCAGAGTTGGTTTATGCTTTTCAGTTTTTGCGACGGCACATGACGTCATTGCGTCGGGATTTGGTTTGCTTGGTATACAATTTTGAATACGCCATTTATTAAGTCTAAATAATACGTTTGGTAGCCAAGATTTTCATATATTTTCCATACTCACATCTCAGAAAACAAAACAGATTTAGTGGGAATATTTTGACACCAAAGCTGATTTTTTTAAAGGTTTATTCTTCTGTTCTTAGAATAATTCTAATATGAAGGTGACAGTCGGTATAGACCATGTTAAAGCCAAGGATACTGATAACCGTTTCTACCCTAATGTTCAAAAATGAAATAGTTTTGGTTTTTCTTTGTCCCACCAACGTTGAATTAAGATTAAGGATAATTTATCTCAAACTTAGTTTTTGGAAAAATAGGAGTGTGCACTTTAAAATTTAAAATTCCCTGGCCTAGTTGTACTTTTTACAACCAAAACCTCACTTTTTTCGTCTCATTCTTTCTAATTTCCTATGATCGAGCTAGTTTAAGATTATTCCAAGCTTGATTCGTCTACATTAAACACATTTTGTACATTAACATTTGTATGACTTTCTGGTTTTTAATATTATTTAAGAACACCCTATAATTACATGCACTTTATTCTTCAGTATAGATACCTTATTCAGAGTAGGCATTGTATTTTTGATCACAAAATACTTTTTAGTGTTATATTACAATCCTTTTATATTTTTGACGCGGGGGAAGTCTCTATGCACACAGGCGCGCACAAAGCGGTGTCGGCGACTTCAAAGGGTTGTCATGCACACTATTTGAACTAACGAACACTTCATTGCCATTATACTATACGAGTATATGAAAATATGCCAACATTATGCTAGAAAAAATTAGTAAAGGAGTATCTTCACCAAGTGCTTTCGTTTGTGAACGGTCGCAAATGAGCAATGTTCGCTGGCGAGCAAAAAAATCTTTTATAACATTCACTAACCTAATTTAGTGCTTTCGTGCAAACCATGTAATTATAAGCTCAGCGTCACACTAAATGTCCGTAGCAAAAATGCAGTATATGCGTAAGGGCTTCATCCTCTTTCATTTGAAATACTATGACAAACTCTATGTAGATACGAATGGCCTTGGTAGAAACGCTCTTTAAAATCACTTTATGTTATTTTGCTTAAGGGTATAGGAGTGGGGTGTATACAGGGTGTCTGATTGTTGCAGAGTCCTGCCGATAGAAGTTTCTTCATTCAAGTGTTGGAACAGACGTACCGTTTCACTCTAGGTTCTATTGCTGGTGGTAAGTGAAAACAACTGTTTTTATATCATTTAAAATGTTATAACTTGATTGGTTCAAATTATTTACGTCTCTAAATTGATTGCTAAAATATCGATAGTTATATGTAAATCATCTGCTGAACAAAATAGTCGCAAAATAAAAAATGACGAGTATCTTACCTAACCTAACCATTATCGATGTCGAAAATTACATTTTATACCCCCACATTGTCACACTCATAAAATAGCGATTTTTAGTTTTGTACGAAAATCTAAAAGTTGTTTTATAATTTACTTGGATTTAGTTGTATCTACAAAAAACCCAATCGCGATCCATTTTCCGACCTATACTTGGCTTATCTCTTTGTACTGTAAAATTTTAATATATCAAACGAAACTATGATATGTTTACATGGAGTTTTCTTTTCACCTATCTTTAGATACATTTGTGTCACAAAAAGTTGTCTTATTCATCTAAAAATCATTCAGAGGAAATGATTATTTGAAGCTATAATAATTACATTAATATTAATTTATTTACGATAATTGTGTCTTTTTTCCAGCGGTGGGAGCCTCAGCAGTATACCCCATAGATCTAGTCAAGACCCGGATGCAGAATCAGCGGACAGGGTCGTTCATTGGTGAAGTCGCCTATAGGAATTCCTTCGATTGCTTCAAGAAAGTCATCCGGCATGAAGGCATGTTCGGATTGTATAGAGGTCTGGTTCCTCAGTTGATTGGGGTAGCTCCTGAAAAGGCTATCAAACTGACGGTAAGATTTATCGAGTATCTATTATTTTATCGAAACAGCTTTCAACGAATTAACGCGCAGTTTTCATTACATCGAAAGGCATTTCGCGCCGCATGTTTTTTTTTTTAGTCACGAGTCTAATGGCGCGTACACATAGCGATCCGTTTTATAGGTCCGTTATTTGATGGCGTTTGTAGTTGTATGAGCGAGTTTACACCCAGACCAGTATTCTGGATCCAGTAAAAAAGAAGATTACAAGGTCAAAAGATCCGTTAAAATAGGAGGACTTTGTTTCCCATAATTTTATTGGTCATAATGTAATTGTTGACATAATTTTTGAGTCATAATTTTTTAAATCGCTGAAACTGTAAATTTTTCAGAAGTTCTGAAATATCTAACGTGTAGACAAGGCTAGGTTAGGTTAGGTTTTATTTATAAAAATCCTGAAAAAGTAACAGTTTCTTTAAAAAACATATTGGTCATAATGTAATTGTTGACATAATTTTTGATAGTCATAATTTTTTATATCGCTGAAACTGTAAACTTTTCAGAAGTTCTGAAATATCTAACGTGTAGACAATGCTAGGTTAGGTTAGGTTTGATTTATAAGAATCCTGAAAAAGTAACATTATCTTTAAAAAAACACGTTATGACTTGCGATGACTATGACCTAAAGCACATTATGACTAAAAATAATGATGTCAGTCAATATAGATCCTGTAAACACGGACGTTCTATGTGTACGCGCCCTAACCTAACCTACGTAATTAATGTTGAAGGTCAAGGAAGGTATCCTAAAAACGTGGTTTTAACAGAAAAGAATGTTCAATGAAATCAAATTCGATGAAATGATGGATTACCATATGTATCATGTGTAGTCACCGAATAAAAATATTGAGCATACTAAGAAACTTGTCATTGTGATTGTCATCGTCATTGCCATGCTTGTCATTAGATGTTTATTATGACAAGGCGCTAAAGTGCTTAAACTTTCGCTAGTTTACAATAAGTGTGAAATTACACTGTCCTGCCTCTTGCTCCTAACCGCAAAATAGACAAGGTATAAAAAATACAGAAATAGTCTTAGTTTTGAGCAAGAAAAAGACAGAAATAGGGCTTTTTTCTCTAGCACAGAAGTCTAGAGTAAGACAGCAGTCAACTATTGTATTTTTATTGCTATTCTTATCCGCGCTTTGCATTTATTTCTTGTAATAGGCCAGATATATAATAAGTAGAGTTAAGACTTTTGGTGGCAAATCGTGGTCCTAGAATCCATGGAGTCGCTATTTCCTATTTATTATAATACATACCACTTTGAATTTGACCTTCAGTATTTTAATATTTCAAAATTCATTTATTTATTCAACCGCTAAACCAATTTAAATGAATTTTGGTATGAAGGATATCTCTGCTGTGAAAGCGTTAAAAACAAGCAAATATTAGTAGGTATGGAAAAACCGAACTAATAATGTATTTAGTTCATTTTGAAATATGACCATACTGAAGGTCAAAATCAAAGTGTCATGTATTATAATAATTAGGAAATCCAAGGATTCTAGAAACACGAAATGCCACCAAAATCCTAACCCTAATAATAAGGGTTTGTGATATAACAGCATTTTATTTGTGAATTTAAAAGTATTTTTTCATATTTTCAGGTCAACGACTTAGTTCGCGATAAGCTAATGGACAAGAAAGGAAACATTAGCTTATACGGCGAAATATTAGCCGGTGCCTGTGTAAGTAATATGATCTCAAAAACTATTGTAGCTAAGTACCTACTACACCTATTAACTGCCTTTGTTCTGTTCATTATCGAATTAAGTTCGAAACCTTAGTATGGAAAACGAGTGGAATGTAAACTCAAGTTTCTATACAAACCTAATTACACTATAGTTTTTAAACAACCTGTACAATCAAAGTTGAACCGTCTTTTCTTCAACTCAAAACATTTTAAATAACTGAATTCAATTTCATTATTATTCCTTTGTTTTTTTTAATTCACTCAGAGAAGGCGTTCAAAAATTGAAACATCTACGTACAAAAACTTATTTGATCGCTGTTCTTACAACAAGCTTGATTACAATTCCCTTAAATCGTAACACCCTTTATCTCCCTTGTTATTTTATTGACCCTTAACCTTCCAGGCTGGTGGTTCCCAAGTAATATTCACCAATCCTCTAGAAATAGTGAAGATCCGTCTGCAAGTGGCGGGCGAGATCGCCGGCGGAGGGAAAGTGCGTGCCTGGGCCGTCGTGAAAGAACTTGGCCTGTTCGGACTGTACAAGGGCGCGCGAGCCTGTCTGCTGAGAGACATGCCCTTCAGTGCTATATACTTCCCGTCGTACGCTCATGTCAAGGTAAGTGGCAACGGATTGCGGATTTTTTAAAAACAGCGCGACAATAACAAACAGCTGCTGCGACGCAACGCGACGACTGAACTGATTTGAGGTTCAAAATTATCGGCTACTGAATTTTAATTACTTACAGTGCAGGAACGGCCAATATTATAGATAAACTATAAATAAACTATCACATCGTCAATGAATAAAGTGGCTATAAAAAACGAGTACCTTCGTAAAAAATGTTGAATAAGGCTTTAGAGGTACACATACAGGTACAGGTAGGTAGGCTTTACAGGTAATAATATTTAATTTATTACGATTTCATATTTTACGTAATGGTTTTCAAACAACGACTGCATTGGATGGCGCGACGCGATCTCATGCAGGATCGCAGTCGCGTCGTTCCGCTTTGTTTGAGCTGTGATAAAATCGCGTCGCTTCGTGTTCGCGTGCAGTTCGCTTACGTAGGACACTGGATTAAGCAGCTTCAAGATATTAGCATACTCTTTCCTCAAAAGCCAGCAATGCATCTACAATTCCTATGAGATGCCCAACTGGCTCGTTTACCTCTTTTAGCATACAAAAAAAAAACTAATTATAATAGTGTAGTCATGATTATATTTATTTGAATTCTGACTTTATTTTACAAAATCCTTCCTTTCCAGGCGAAATTCGCCGACGAGAACGGCTACAATCACCCGTTGACTCTTCTCGCTGCCGGTGCCATCGCTGGCATCCCCGCCGCGTCGCTCGTCACCCCGGCTGACGTCATCAAGACGCGCCTGCAGGTCGTGGCGCGCACCGGCCAGACCACCTACAGCGGGGTCCTGGACGCCACCAGGAAGATCTACGCCGAGGAAGGGTTCAGGGCCTTCTGGAAAGGAACTGTCGGTGAGTGTCGCTCGTCACCCCGGCTGACGTCATCAAGACGCGCCTGCAGGTCGTGGCGCGCACCGGCCAGACCACCTACAGCGGGGTCCTGGACGCCACCAGGAAGATCTACGCCGAGGAAGGGTTCAGGGCCTTCTGGAAAGGAACTGTCGGTGAGTGTCGCTCGTCACCCCGGCTGACGTCATCAAGACGCGCCTGCAGGTCGTGGCGCGCACCGGCCAGACCACCTACAGCGGGGTCCTGGACGCCACCAGGAAGATCTACGCCGAGGAAGGGTTCAGGGCCTTCTGGAAAGGAACTGTCGGTGAGTGTCGCTCGTCACCCCGGCTGACGTCATCAAGACGCGCCTGCAGGTCGTGGCGCGCACCGGCCAGACCACCTACAGCGGGGTCCTGGACGCCACCAGGAAGATCTACGCCGAGGAAGGGTTCAGGGCCTTCTGGAAAGGAACTGTCGGTGAGTGTCGCTCGTCACCCCGGCTGACGTCATCAAGACGCGCCTGCAGGTCGTGGCGCGCACCGGCCAGACCACCTACAGCGGGGTCCTGGACGCCACCAGGAAGATCTACGCCGAGGAAGGGTTCAGGGCCTTCTGGAAAGGAACTGTCGGTGAGTGTCGCTCGTCACCTCGGCTGACGTCATCAAGACGCGCCTGCAGGTCGTGGCGCGCACCGGCCAGACCACCTACAGCGGGGTCCTGGACGCCACCAGGAAGATCTACGCCGAGGAAGGGTTCAGGGCCTTCTGGAAAGGAACTGTCGGTGAGTGTCGCTCGTCACCCCGGCTGACGTCATCAAGACGCGCCTGCAGGTCGTGGCGCGCACCGGCCAGACCACCTACAGCGGGGTCCTGGACGCCACCAGGAAGATCTACGCCGAGGAAGGGTTCAGGGCCTTCTGGAAAGGAACTGTCGGTGAGTGTCGCTCGTCACCCCGGCTGACGTCATCAAGACGCGCCTGCAGGTCGTGGCGCGCACCGGCCAGACCACCTACAGCGGGGTCCTGGACGCCACCAGGAAGATCTACGCCGAGGAAGGGTTCAGAGCCTTCTGGAAAGGAACTGTCGGTGAGTGTCGCTCGTCACCCCGGCTGACGTCATCAAGACGCGCCTGCAGGTCGTGGCGCGCACCGGCCAGACCACCTACAGCGGGGTCCTGGACGCCACCAGGAAGATCTACGCCGAGGAAGGGTTCAGGGCCTTCTGGAAAGGAACTGTCGGTGAGTGTCGCTCGTCACCCCGGCTGACGTCATCAAGACGCGCCTGCAGGTCGTGGCGCGCACCGGCCAGACCACCTACAGCGGGGTCCTGGACGCCACCAGGAAGATCTACGCCGAGGAAGGGTTCAGGGCCTTCTGGAAAGGAACTGTCGGTGAGTGTCGCTCGTCACCCCGGCTGACGTCATCAAGACGCGCCCGCAGGTCGGGGATCGCATGCATTTCTGTACTGTAACACAGTTTCACTCTTAAATCGCCATCGGTGGGTTTGGTGTGAATAGAGTTAGGGGTTTGCAGTAAGCGTTGGTAGAAACAAAAAAGTTGTAATCATCAGAATAAAGCCAATATTTTATTTAATGAGAAATTATTATTCACGGCGTGTTACCAATGTGTTCTTGTTTGTTGTCCTCAGCGCGCGTGTTCCGCTCTTCACCCCAGTTCGGTGTGACCCTCGTGACCTACGAAATCCTGCAACGCCTGTTCTACGTCGACTTTGGAGGGTCGTAAGTATTCAAATAATTAACAAAAACATTATAGGTACTATTTTTTACAGTCGTTAAGTGAAACAGTAACACATGAATAAATTCAACATATTTATTCAATTTTTAAATTACTAAAAAGTAATAAAATTTTGCTTACTGCAAAAAGTTATATGCTAGCCAGCCCAGTTGTACGGAAAAAACGCAAGTGTTTCTAGGTAACTATGAGACCCGAAGTCACCGTGTACCAATGAGTTTTTCTAACTTAAGTACATTACTCGATGTTCTTACGGTGAAGGAAAAACATCGTGAGGAAACCTGCACATTCGAACAGCTGAGTGTGTAAGAGGGTAATTGAAGAAAAGATCCTAAAAGGGTCGAAGTATATCCGAAAGGGCCCAGTAAGATCTGTAAGATGAGATAAGATAATTCTGCCCTACTAAGCTAATAAGCAGTATCCCAAATTTAATAACCAAAGCAGTTTTAATTCTCTTCTGTTAGTGATAAGGTTGATATTCCTATAGGAGTTTTATCTGAGATTTACCATAATAATTCAATTTCCAGTCGACCAACTGGTTCCGAGCTCAACGTGTCGACGTCCATCGAAGAGACCATAAAGAAACCTCACCACATCGGCGGATACCAGGTCGCGATACCAGTCCTGACCGGTCTCGAGACCAAGTTTGGTATCTCGCTACCGAGATTCTCATTCGCGAAGCCCGCACAGTAAGCTAAGCAGTGCAGTCATACTTTGGTATACATTGCGTAGATAATTTTGATATAAATAGACACGGACACACGGTGTCCCTTAATAGTACATTATTGCCTAGGCAGGGAAGTAGGCAATTGCGGGCCGAGTATTGGTGAAATAGTGCTTTTCTCAAAAATTGCAAGAATAAAATTGTGTTGGAGTAAAATCTTCATCGCTTGAACTCATTTTTTGAATTGCATACAAACAGAAACTTCACGTGAAAAAAGCACTCTTTACCGCATTTGTTTATGACAAGGAGAAACTCAAGCTTTTGTTTAAAAAAAATATAAGCTATTCCAGACACAGACAAAAAAGTTATGTTTCGAATAAAATTTGGATGTATAAGACTTGTGCCCTCATTTATTATGGCATTTTTCACTTTTAAAAAGTTACAAGCTAGATAGTAATGGAATTTGTATGCAACATTGCGGGCTGTGTAGCGAGCACGCAATGTTTTTTTATTTTATTTGAGAACTGTCAGCAAACTATGTACTTCGCGTCTCAATATGTAGATAGTAATGTCAACATTTCCGGACATTTTTGAGAAAAGCACTTACCGATGACTTACGATGCCACACACAGAAACACAAATACACACGATAAATTTGTAACACCTCTCTTTATTTATCGGGGGTTATTACGGGTTCGGGTAGTCGGTTAGACTCGCATAAGAGTATGAGAGAGGGAGAAAAAGGTACAATCGACAGCAATAACGATTTTATCCAACATTGGGCGCGGAAATATCTGACACGCTCTTATACCTCTAGTAATAAAGACGTGTCAGATATTTTTGTGCCCAATGCTGGATAATAAGTTATTGCTGGTGACTGTACCTGTCTTGAGACTTGTTGGTTTGATTGTTTGAAGTTTCGGACGACCAAGTTACATGGAGGTAAAAACCCGGAAAAAGTGTAAAAGGATTAATTTATAGCATTAAGAGGCCACCTATGGTGCCACGCCCCCACAAGAATAAAAAGGGATGGCTTTATGTGCTTCCGCGCGAAGCATGTGAGATGGAGATAGTTCGCTCGCGCCTTGACGGCAGCGTTAAATTCAATTAATCGCTGTTTACTTTAAAACCACAACATTTATTGAAAAAATGTTTTGCCAGGATTAAGAAGTTACATATCCTCAACTATTGAATCGAAAATCATCGTTAAAGATTATAGGGTTTCGAAGATTCAACCAAAAACATGCAAAAAAGGTGTCATGTTTGAAAAATAAAAGTATCGAGGATTTTATTTCTAATCGTGTTTTCACGTTCGACAGTCTCAAGCAAATATAATCAAGTTTAAGATATCCAAAAAACAGATACAAAGGCGTTATGGTTATTGAGATCCAGATCGCGGAACACTCCAGACTTTAGCATAGGTGGCCTCTTAACTTGTTATTCGACGTATCTTGCATTTTTCAGATGAATAACGTTATATTTTGCGTTTCAGTCTACGCAGTGTATATCAGAGTAATTATTTTATATTAGGCTCAATTTATTGCATAACGGGGCTCTAAGGAGGTCAAAGTGTTCTGGTAGCTATTCAAAGAGCGAATGTTTGTGTATAGGGTTTACCAGTGAGTATTTAATTTCCTGTGTTCGCGTTTAATTTTGATAATTCTTTATGACTTGTCATATTTACTAGCCTTTGCCCGCGACGTCTGCGTAGTCGATATTTGCTATGCCCTCGGGAACTATACATTTTTCTGGAACGAAAAGTATTATATTTTCTTCGCCGGGGTTCGAGCTATCTTCCTACCAAATTTTATTCAAATCAATTGAGCGGATAGCTATGAAAGCGTTACAATCAAACATTTACTTTCGCATTTATAATATTAGTATGGATATAGCTAATGTTCCGAAACATTTTTTTTAAATCTGTTCCATTAAAAATAAAAGACTAAGATAATAACGCATACTGCCGAAACATTTATTTTCCATCCCATTCGCTCTTCCTTCTGTTGCCACAGAATGCTTCCATTTTATAACGAATAGCTAATTGAAATCATTAACCCCCTTACTAATAAACGTTGAGTAACGGTGGTATAGCTATACAATGTTTTGTCCTTATCTGTCAAATTCAAATGTCACAATGACAGATAAGGACAAAAATTTGTATAGCTATACCACCGTTACTCAACGTTTATTAGTAAGGGGGTAAAACACGAAGCACTTAGCATTTTTAACAAAAGTCCTGTTTTTGATTATATTTTATAGTTATAAGTGATCGAATCGCAGTCGAAGATACTGATATTGGTTTTATAATGATTAAATGTAAAAAATAATGTGTTTTAAAGATTATTTCAGAGTGAATTTTGATATTGAGATTGTATAGAGATTTTAAATCTTTTCAAATTACTTTAGCAGGAATCATTTATATTTTCAGCTTATTTTTTAACTGAGATTCCTTTTTCTAAACGTTTTTTTAATTATATTTAACGATCGTTGCCGGGATTCAAATGTAAATTGACCTATTGGCTTTTTCGTCATATTTGATAAGGTATTTTACTGTATTAAAGAACTACGTCAAAGTATAAATTGAAAAGTAATTCATGTCCGGCCCTTTAGGAGTATCTGTTACCTATTGCCGCACGGGCGCTAGGGTTGCGTCGATGCGCATCGCTCGATGCTTAATGCGCACGCAACCAAACGCGGCGACGGCGCAGCCCTGACTAAACCGGCTTTGTCCGTCCTGTTGAGTTAGCTTACGGTGGGTCGCGGCGCGTAAGGTCGAGGCACGCACTGCCCTTCAAAATAAAAAGGACGCATGTGCATTTTGATAGTCAAAGCAAATTTAACCTTCTGCCTTAAGAAATAAGGTCAATTATACTTAAGGTCTGTTCATCCTTACTTGTCTTATATAGTAAACAACTTTCTAACCTCAAAATGAACCTTTTTTGGCTAACAGCTCTTTTATCGTAAATAAAGTAAACCCAGTTAACATTTTGGACATCACTTGGCCAGTGTATTGTCTGTGATTGCTTTATTTTGTTTAAAATAGCTGTTTGAGCCAAAAAAAGGTTCATTTTGAGGTTAGAAAGTTGTTTACTATAATAAGACAAGTAAGGATGAACAGACCTTACGTGGTTCTATGAGACATGCGCTCTTTTTTTCAAGGAGGACAGCGTGTACATGCAAGCCGCGCTATATACCTTTGTTTCAGATGAACTACTGTTTATACTATGACTACGTTCATTCTCCTAGGAATCTAATTCCGATGACACCTTAAACCTACGAGGTTGAAAAGTTAAACATTTTTCATTGCCATTGTTTTGATCTATTTTTATAATAAGTATACAGTTTACTAATGTAATCACGATATCATATCAACACAAAACCTAACGCAAAATAAAGATTAAAAAAAAAACAATATTTTATAAGTAAGTAATTCTATGTAAGGGCGATTAAATTTGACCTTTGACGCGTTTCTGGCGTCGTGATGTAATGTGAGATTTAAATTACTGCACTATTTATGGTAAATATTTCAGTTTCCAAGCGTTTCTTATAAATATTGTTACCCAGCTTGTTTTATATTTTTAAGACCCAACCTACATTATTATTTATATTTCGTTTCCATTAGCCGAGAGAAATATTTATCTGTAAAGTACAAAATACATGAGAATTTACAGATGCAAGACGTCTTCGTCTAAAATATAAATAATATGTGAAAAATATTTTACTTCTAAGATTTTTAACCACTTGTAATATTGTAATTATTTATGCACATATACAATACTCTCTACAATAGATAATTTATAACGGTCTAAATATTGAAATAAGAGCTAATAATATTAAAACCATTGGGATATTCCTGCTACCACCAATTTGTTTCCACTAATCATTATCGTGGTAACAGCTGGGATCATTTTGTTCCCAGTTCCAAATTTTGTTACCAGGGGTAACAAACAGGTTGGGGAAAATATCTTAGCTGTTACCAGTGGTAACAAATCGGTGGTAACAAGTAGGAATATACTAAACCAATTATATTGTATAAAAAGTTTAATACATCTTACGATAAAACAATTTTAACTTACTTTTAATATTCTACTAAATTGAAAAGTATAAATAAGGCATAAGATAAGATAAGATAAAGATGTATTGTCATTTTTTACAATATAACTGTCTATGAGCTAAAAAAGCGGCGCTACGGTGCCGCAAGGATAACCAAAATGCACAAATATTTCCCTTAAAAGATGCCTGAATCGATAAAAGACAGATAGTTACTTAAATTAGATAGATCTATTTCACGAGTATTTGATTAAATTACGCACTTCATTATTTGTCCTAATTATTTGAGAACAGTGCCTCCGAATTATTATATCTCAACTTTTCAAGTTTTCCAAAAATACCTGCGGTTAATTTAGGATTATACAACAGCATATCCTACAGAGACCTAATATAATAATCAAATACCAAAAGTAAATATATGACCGGCTGCCCTATTACGGTCGTGTTTATCGATGTGGATAAACGTGGATAAACCATCTGTCACTTTCTGACCAGTATATAAGTGCGATAGTGACGGATGCTTTATCCACCGCGATAAAGGCGACCATAATACGGGCCCTGAAACTTTAAAGTCAAGTAGTCATGGCACAAGTGGCGTCATGAATTCATACGAAGTTAAATTTTGTTAAAGAAGTTGGGTGGACATATTTATTTTGTAAAATTGTTTGAATACAGTTGAAGTCGTTGATATTTGCACTACCATCGCGTGAAATATGTATACACAGACCTTATTGTAAGTGACATAAAGGCGTGTACATACACAAATGATACTTTTTAATTCTATTCGCCCTTTGGACAACAAAGGACTTTTTATATATATCGATAAAGCTGTATATTTATAACACCTAGCTTATAATTTTCCGTACTTCGTCCAAACTTCATTCGGTGAAGTCCAGACAGAATCTACCTGACGTACCTACCTAATTGTTGTAAGACAACACTGTATAAATTGAATTAGGTATAACAAGTGATACAGCCGATGTGACTATATTTATTGATATTGTATATTTTTGTGTTAAAAATAAATCGATCGAAAATTTGTTTGTTTATTTATTCTTACCTAAATTAGAAACTCTGTGGGTTATTCGAAAATGCGTACTCATGCAAGGGGGAGAAGAAACAGCTTATGGCATCGTCTTTGTGACTTAGAGCGTAAGCCATAACATTAAGAATAAATGAAACCTAAATCGGGTTTTAGTGGTGGTAGGACCTTGTGCAGGCTCCGTCCGGATCGCTACCACCATCTTATCCATTAACCCACCGCCAGGCAGTCGTGTTCGCATTGCTGTGTTCCGATGTGGGGATAAGAAAACCGGTGAAATTACTAGCATAGAGGCATTTCATCTTAGTCCTCGGGGTTGGCATCGCGTTGGCTGCGATACCTCTGCCACTAGTGTAAAAAAATCGTTACCATCGACGAACTATTTCGTCGATGCGATTACGTACCATAAAGAGTATTTATGGTGTTTAAAAGATGAACATAGTAAATCATTCATTCAAACAGAGATCCTGATCCCTGTTACTGTCACTCCGGAAAACCTTGAATACTTGGGTGGTAAAAAAAACTCTATTTCTCGTTTGTTCAGCTGTGAAATCCTACGAACTCTGTTACGAACTTGGACGAAGGGGGTATACTATAACTCCGCTGCCGCGGAGCTCCTATTTCTTAGTGTTTTTGGACCTTCGGGCCTGCTGAACGTCTAAAATAACCTAAACCTGCCTCTCTTTTATAATAGGTACACATTTTGGCCAGATTCAGTCAACTGAACAAACGAGAAAAAGAATCCCACTAGTTCAGTCAACAGAACTAGTAGTGGGAATAAACTATCAAAAATACCCGAAGCGAAAATAACAGTTACGTAACTGTTAAGCTGGTATTTATCTATACATCATTGGAATCAGTAAGGTCCACAAACCCAACATCCGAAACACACTTAACCACTTGCTACATACATAAATACCAACCCGTGAGGCCGTGAGGAACCGAAATTACTTAGATTACCTGACTAGCAAATGTGCAGCTTACCTAGCATGTCCTTACCAGGGTAATAGGGTAAAATAAACTCGTTCTTAAAAGTTAAAATTTATTTAAAAGCTATTTGCGTCAAAGTTACCACTTTAACAAGTCATTGAACCGGAGCTTCGTTACAGTAGTGTCAACTTAAAATTACAAAAACGCCTCAAGGAATAAATAGGTTAACTAAAGTATAGTGTAAAATAAAATTAAACTAAGTAAATTTAAATGTGGCAAGTAATTCGATTTGAAAATTAAAAACGGTGTTTTTTTTGTCATGAATTCTCACATTATTTTATTAAAAAGGTTTAAAAATAAAATCGTTATTTTTTTAAAACACGTTAATCAACATTATTGTGAACTATTTGCCACAGTGCATTAAATTACATAATGAATTTTCTATAAGTAATTTAATAATACGGAAGAGAAATAAATATTTACAAATACAACAGGACAGTTAATATTATTAATATAATAATTGAGCGATCGAAGCTTACCTCTTTCTTGAAAATTTTAACAACTATTCACTTCATCATATAAAAAGTTAACATTTGTGATGGCAGTTACTGTGGTACAGGCTAATTTATTGTATAAAAAATTGTATAATTATCGTTTTTCTACACACTTTAATATCTTGAAAATATTTGTGATCACGACTCAAAAATTGGTATCTTCCGCCATAGCAACACACCACTAATGACAAAAAGGACATTAGGTTAAAAATTATATT
Source organism: Acleris literana (assembly GCA_946894065.1). NCBI lineage: Eukaryota > Metazoa > Arthropoda > Insecta > Lepidoptera > Tortricidae > Acleris > Acleris literana. The sequence goes on from OX335677.1 coordinate 3,624,130, forward strand.
GCAGTAAAATATAAACAATGTTTGTAAGGTGGTTAGGATACTAGTAAAATGTATGCCATTCAAAATTCATGCAAAAAGCTTTTAACCAGGGATGTTGCGAATATTCGCATCCGCATCCGAAAATGTGGAGCTAGATAGATTTAACATCTGCCTCCGCATCCGCATCCGCAATAATCAATGCGGATGTTCATGCGGATGCGGATGTAATACAAGTTGCGACAAGAGAGAAATTGGGCGGGGCCGGCGAATGGCGCGTGCTGTTCGCACGTGACAATGACCAATGGGACCGAAAAAATTGGTGACAAGATCCGACGCGTTTGTTGTGGTGCTATTATTAATATGAAAATTAGTAAATGAAGTTAAAAAAAGGAGCATTATACTTTATACTAATTTTAATTAGTAAAAATGTTAAGAATTATTTTACTGTTGTTCTAATTCTTCATTCGTATACTATATTTATATAAGATCTTCAAAATCCGCATCCACATCCGCATCCGCGGATGTGAGCCTTCAAAAATACGCATCCGCATTCACATCCGCGGATGTGAAAAAATCGGCATCCGCAACGTCCCTGCTTTTAACACTCATAGTGAGTGAGTGAGTGACATACAGCATTTGTGAATTGTCAGACATAATAATGATACTAGTGAAACAAAGATAACTATTGGCTAAGGAGTAGGTAATAAATGCACCGATTTTACTAACTTCCCTTTGGCGTCAGTTACAGTCACTGTTTTGTAATTTCAACGCGTATGGGCGTCTACGGCATTAATTTTAGTTGGTATGGTAACAACGAACAAGTTTGCTTGGAATCTCACTAGTATTGTCAATAGCAAGAATAAAAATAAGTAGGTACATCTCATTATTTAAATTTTATTTTCTCAAAATACAAACATATTCAATCCCCAATCAATGTCAAATGATACCAGCTGACGATTGAAGCGGAAAATTAATAAAATAGCTAGACAAATCACAGCTTGAAGAGACAGATTTAATTCCTAGAATATTTTCAAGTGGCAATCACCGCAGTTATCAAGTAAAACATTGTATCATGTTGCCAATTTCACTCAGAACAGCACACTCGTTTTCCAAACTCTTTTTTGTCAAGCTGCGCGACATTTTATAATCGGTGCATTTCATTAAAAATTGTAACTAGCTCAAAAATAACTAAACTTCACCAAAACTTGCATGCTTCGTCTCCTTGGCGTGTTTCTGGGCTTCTGCTTGGCCGGTGAGAAGCTTGTCACATATCATGCACTTGAGGGTGAATTTGTTTAAGTCCGTAAACTGACGGGAGGATTTCGCTTCCCGCGCCACTTGCTCCGCCTCCCGATATATGTCCATATCTTCAGCTGGGAAAATAGTTTGAAGTCCTCCCTGAAAATGCAAAAATTTAGTTAGTCAGTTAGTAGAAAAAACTTTTAACTAAACTGAGGGCAGCTTTTCTTACATGAAAAGCTAGTATAACTTGGAGTGACAATTTTAAGGGTTCCCTTACACACAAACAACAAATATTTTCTTGGAAAGGACATCGTACAGACCTACTTTTTAACGAACATCAAAAAAGGAGGAGGTTCTATGTTTCAATGTATGTATTTTTGTTTTTTATTATGTATGTTCACCGATTTCTCCATCAATTGTGAACCGATTTTTCTTTTTGGTTTGGTACATTATATGACTTTTGAAAATTTGAGGTTATGTGTTAAACAAGTTTACTTATTTGTCTGTTTTTATTGACGTCGCCCTTATTAATTTAACTAATACTTACATCGGACTGTTCCAAATACAAGGGATCATAGTGGACACCATCAAAGAGAAGAAACACCCTTTGGCCATAGTTTTTATCCTCACCAAATCTGTTAATTATTGCATTTAATGTGTCTACAACTGCCATCTCTAAACCGTAGAAGTGGGAGAGAATTGCCACCTGGAAATTAATTAAAGTTCTCATTATAAAAACATACCATTACCTTGTAAGTTTTAGAAAATTGTGGTGCTCCCACACTCTGATTTGATGACTTTATGTAACACTTAATAACCAGTGTGGAAGCACCATTAGATGTTGTTAACAAACAGCCAGTTAGTAAAGGTTATCAGTATAAGAACTATTATGATAACTATATCATGAACAGAATTCGAACTTTGTACTATTATACTATTGTTTTGTTATGCTGTGAAGACATACTCATGATTAGGAATAAAATTATAGCCAATAAATAAGATTTAAAAAGAGGCTTAAATATTTAATTTAACTAGAGTGTTACGCCCACGACTTCATAATGCGTAGAATTACTTCCTCGTATGTTAACCATTTAGAGGGTGAATTTCTTAGTGCAGGGGTCGGCAACCTTTTGAGTCGTAAGAGTCAAAAATAACATTATACAAAATTTAAAAATTTATGTAAAAAGAGACACAATTTTTTTTTTCTTGCCCACAATCAGTAGTACTTTCATAAATAAGATTGGAACTATAGAGCCGCAGGTTCACATCCAAAGACCCGCATGTGGCTCGTGAGCCGCAGGTTGCCGACCCCTGTGTTAGTGCACCCTTAGGATATTGTTCCTTGATCCAGCAGTTTCAGCTGTGCGTTGATCAATCAGTCGGTTAGTTTCTTCTTTTATAATGTATAAAAGAAATTTATATTTATGCAAACAATGATAGGCAGAATTGGAAATAATAAATAAAATATTTTATGATATTTAAAGAAACTGTTGTTGAAGTGTTACCATGTTTTTTTTTTCAGTAGCAAAAAGTTAACTGGTTTTTGTGACATTGCTCAAAATGAAACAGGAAATGGTCTTTATTTCTAACTGTCTTTAGCTTAAGTTCGAAAAACTTTTGTCTGCTGTTTTGTTTGTCCAAAATTTTCATTAACGTAACCTAACCTACAGATTCTGTAGGTATATCTCTTTAAACACTATAAAAAATTCATGGGTTCAGAGTAAAATTATTTTCGGAAAAATAAAAATTTCAGACAAACGAAACAGCGGAAAAAGTTTTTAGAAACATTGATAGATTACTGGATACTATGCTTTAGTGCTTATTTTTATAACTACCTCAATAGCACCACCCCATGAGCTAGGCTGCTGTATCCAATTACAGTATTCCGAGTTGGGCTTCCCAAGCATAGCCTCATTATAAGTCTCAAGATCACCCGCCACCTCCATTGCAATAATTTGACGCATTAATGTGTGTACTGAGGTGTCTATTTGGCCATTTAATACAAAACCTGGAAATAAAATTTATTTGTCAATACGTGCAAACAAGTGTTTATTTTTAACTTACTGCTATCGCTTCATGAGTTTGGATAATAATACAAAGACACTTGAACATATTTTTATCTTCCGCGTATTGTGAGAGGTAACAAAAACAAAGTGCATAACAAAAACTTTACCTTTAAGTTATAACCTGTGGAAAGTCATGCATGTCATATACATGTGAATTACAATATCAATCTTAGTTTGAACAACACTGAGTTCCAAATTAAAATGTTCTTGAGGACCACCATCGGTCCTCAGAACGCGCCATGGGTTAAAACCTCATTATACGGTTTGTGTTATTTATCATTAAAAATTTCTATCATCTCTGCATACATTTTTATACATGCCATTTTTGTTGAGAGCAAGGAAAGATACTTTGCAACAAAGTGACATTTTAATGGTAATATCCAATATCCATCTAACTAACATCATTTCAGCAAGTACTGATTAAGTTAACAATTCATGAATAAGTATCGATTTAACTTAACAGTCGCTATAAGAACAATGGTAGATGTAATCAACACTAAAACTGTTACATAAAACAACCACTCTAGCTAGAATGTATAAACTTACCTATACTGGTGAAAAGGCAAGAGTTATCTGAAGGCACTACTTTTTTCATTAAAATGCCGGGTCGGCACGACTCTGGACTCTCATGAGATACCCCATTTTCAACTACTTTCTCTGGAGGCTTACTCGAAGTGGGAACTGACTTCTCTTCCACTATTAACGTCTCACCAGTTTTCAAGCCTATATCAGTCAATTTTTTAGCATCGTCACTAGTTTCTAAGGGCTTAGGAGGATATCCACATAAAACACATATTCTCTCTTTGCTAATCTCCGCAATACCAGATAAGAAGGTCTTCAATTCACCAACAGTACTCTCCGAAGTCAAATTCTTTAGTATCTGCTGACCGTTTTTACTTTTAACTTTGAACACTACTGCTGCCATTTTAGCAAATTTGTGTTACATTAAAATAGCAGAGTCAAAACCGTTACGTGGTGCCGATTGATAGTTTTAATTAGGTCAAAGACGCAGCGAAATTTGTAAGAATAAATAAATAAAATGCGCCTTGGCCAGCTCGAGAAGTTGGCAAGTCACTTTTGACATATGACAGTTGTGTGTTGCCAGGCGGAAGACACAAAACTTGTGCCATACAGAACTTTAAATCGTTCTGAAAAAAAACGATCATGTAACGTGTTTATTTCGTTAGATGTTGAATATTTAGTTTAAATATATCGAAATATTTTTCATAACGTTATGTTATGTTACATGGTAACGAAATCCAAATCGTAATAACGTAAAAGTTTCGTACTGTATTCTTTGTCGATGTATGAAATTAACGCTGATTTGAGTACCTACTTACTATTATTTGAACAAAAAATAATTTATTATTAAAGGTGGCTTTTTAGGGTTCCGTAGTCAAACTAGGAACCGTGAATAGTTACGCTGTGTCCGTCCGTTCGTCGTCCGAGACTCTTAGTTCTAGAAAACTGTTATTTGGCATGAATATACATATGTATTAGTCACGCCGACAAAGTAGTAAAATAAAAAGTTGTTTTTTTTTAATGTACCTCCCCTGCAGGTAACATAGGGATGTATTTTTTTTCTTATGTAACCCAAGTTGTACGGAATCGTTGGATAGGTGTTTCAAAACTATTCGGGTTTGTGAAAAGCATTTTTCGATTAAGGAATCCATTAGTGGAATATTAAGATTTAAAGTGATTTTTTGTTAGGATAAAGTGTCGACCCCTCCCCCCCTACATCTAAAACTACAAACACTAAAAATCTGAAAAAATATCTTAAATGAAAGCACATTATAACGAATTTTAAAGGAAAATGTTCACGACTGAGTAGACTTGATTGGTTCCTGAGATACAGGCGACTCAAATATTTTAACTACTAAAATCATCTAACACATTCCCAAATAACGTTAAATAGAGAATTAGTTCATACTTGTTGCTTTTTGAGATTTGTGTAGTAACGGCTTCGGAACCCTGTACTGAGCATTTTCATTTTCATGGTTGATTTTTAATCCTGTACTTACCAAATACTTTACCATGGCGTGGGGCCCTGAGGCTCTACTTTGAAAATCGAAGTTCGAAGTTAAGTTAGCTCCGTCCTTGTCACTCGTCTTTTGAGACTAAATCGAGAGAGAAAGATCTAACGATCGAAAGGGCTAACGTAACTTCGAACTTCGATTTTCAAAGTAGGGCCTCAGTATTTAATTTGCTAGAATATCATTTTAGTTAAAATATAATTATAGCTTCACTGCTAATGGCCACCACAATAATTATTAGTAAAATAAGTAATGAACAGGTAGGTACTTATTTTATTTAATCAAACACGAATGGTATTTCATTTCATTTTAATAAAAATAATGTAACGTTCCTACGCATTCATATTTCCTAAAGTTACAAAACACTAGCATACTTTACATAACTTAAGTTTCTACTTATTGAATAACTAAGTATCTGTTTTGGCACAATCAATAATAAAATAAATGCCGTTTTAATTTATAATTTTGCTTACTTTGCCTTAAATAAACAGTTTAAGTATTGCCATACACAACATCAAATTATTATTCATAATGTGAAATGGAATTTTCCTTCCATACCTATAGTTTTGTTTAGTAGGTAGTACCTATAAGACACCCTATTTATACAATTTTATTACATCATGGTATAATAATATTATTACAATGGAATGTTACAAATCTGAACCAAATAATGCGCGACATCCACTGAGGTCACAGGTCCTCACCGCATTCTTTTAGACGTAATTTCATAATATTTTGTTCCTGGGTGATCCTTTTAATTAATATTGTTAAAAGGTACTAACGAGCAGTTAAACCGGGGACCCATATTGACAAACATTACAGGGGCCTTTTACAGGTTACAAGTTTCCATTTGACACAGCCTCGACAAATGACGACCAGCCATTTGAACAGTGTTGCCAGTTTAGACCTTTAAAATTATTACTTTTAGCTTTATAAAACGTGCCCCTGATGCTACAAATTAACAAAAATGTACTTGGGATTTTTCTTAAAAAACATGTTACTTGTCAAATTGTACACATTTATGGGACAGTGCCCGGTATTTTACCCATCTTTATGTACCTACCTAGTTATTATGAAATCATTATAAAAACCATTTGTCATTCTATTCATTGATATGATTGCGAACACCTAACATTGAACGTTATTTTTTACATTATTTACTTATCATTAAATATTGTCTTTTTGATCTTTTTATTATTCCTAGGCTTGTGCTTGTTTTTAAACGGTTAAGAAGTTGCACAATGGGACCAATTAAAAAGTTTAGCGCCTATGTTTAATACACTCACCGGCAAAAATACCCGCCCACCCGCCTATATTATGAGAGGCATAGAGCATTTAGATATTTTTGACGCCGTACGTATATATTTATGATTGTGACTGTACCTATATTAACGTTAAAATTGATTTTACTACAAAATCGAATTTAGACACGTTTAAACTTAGCGAGGACATTTCGATTTCGATCCAATGTTTTTTAAAAGCTAAACTATGGCACTATTATGAACATTTTTTTCTTTGGCTTAAGCATTGGTATGTACTTATGAATAAAAAGTGGAGATGCATAGATTTTTTATACTATATTCGACAAGTATCTGTCAAGCAACCATTAGGTAAAAGTGCCGTTACACGAGCAAATTTTACAATTTATAGCCGGCAACAATAACTCTTATTTTTCTTTCAATTTTCGAGGCATCCTTTGTAAAGAGCTCGTGTAGCCACACCTTAACAGTACAAGTAAGTAGCTAATAATAAAATTAAAGCAGTTTCTCAAGTATTTTCTCATTTCTTTTAAATACAGTACGTATGAGAAAATAATTGAGACTGATGCACAAAAACAAGCTCAAGGGAAATATTTCGGTAGTATACTACTAGTTTCTACTTATTAAATGGTTTTGAATTGAAGACGATGCGTTCCACTACGTACTGATTTGTACGCTAGGGTGGGGCAAGCACGTCAACGGAGCCGAACAAGTGCGACAAAAAAAAACATTTAGGAGACATTGATGGTTTGACGCACCTGCCCCGTAGACGCATTTACCCTACCTGACCTTATATGGACGCAACCGTAGTGCAACGTCAACTTGAATCGCAGTGCACGACGTCGTAGATTGAACACAAAACTTATTTTTGTTTTTAATTGATGGAAGTGGACCCTATAATAAAAGCTTGTTCGTCGGTGTTTCTTATGATATAGTTATATTCAATTACTTAATTATGAAAACTGTGATACAAAGAAAAGAAGTGATTATTTCCTTCCACTATCAGGGGCCTGTTTTATAAAGCTGCCAATTACAGTTTACAAGTTTCCATTTGACACGACCTCGACCAATGACGACCAGTGATTTGAGCAGTGTTGCCAGTTTAGACCTATAAAATTGTTACTTGTTGCTTCATAAAACGTGCCCCAGGTTTCACATTAGGTAGCGGTTTAACATGTCGTGTTTACAGGATTTAAGCTTATAAAATTGAGGCTACAGAAAATATTCAACTTTGTTGTTGTTTAGTTTATCTAAGTACCCAATATTTGTAACGTTAATTATTAGCAATGAGTATTTATGGTAACTAATTATTTTAAAATTAAGTATTATAGTTTAATACAACTATGAATATTTTTGTATTTACATTTCATTCAGTCGCAAATTAATTGAGACCACTTCGTGCGTTCTTTTTTAACTGATAACTTGTACTTAGGTTAGCGGTTAGACAAACGAATTACTCCGATTCCGAGCCCCTAAACCGATCCCTGTATTGTGTTATATTTTAACTCCTGTCTGATTTACTGTTTCAATTAAAATTGGGAAAGACTCGGATCAGTTATTGGGGTCGTCGTACCGAAATGAATACAAAAAAGTCAATAATCTAACGCCTCAAATAAAAACTTAAAGGTATTTTTGGTTTTAGAAAGAGGAACTTGAAACTTATAAAATTATTAAAAAAATCATTCAATTGAATAATAAGGTTGTATTTAAAATTGTAATGTATAGGGGCTTTGCAAAAAAAACACTGTTTTTCACTTCACTTTACACACGTTTTATGGTTATTGCTAAGTACAGGTCGACACACGTAAAAAGAGCTCCGAGCGGCTATTGGAGGGGATATGTTTGCGCAGAATGTCTACTGACAAACCAATAGCGTGGTAGCAAAGCGGAGCGGTTTACACTCCCCCCATCGTCCCCACCAATTTGGTCCGTAATTTGCTCACTGCGCAGGTAGGTCGCTCAGGGCTCTTTTTACGTGTGTCGACTTGTAATTCACAGGGACTAGGGATCTAAGACCGATTAAACTATACCTTATTGAAAAACAAAAGAAATATAAGAGCATGCGATGTGAACTTGACTTGAGGTAGGGACACTGCCCTATTGTTAGCACCCTACCGATTATTGAGACCACGATCTTATTTTTAAGGCTAACCAGGCAATATTTATTTAATTACCTGCCAGTAACTGGAATGTTGTATGCCAAAAATTGGTATGGAGATCAGAAAGGACCTAAAAACCTTCCCCAGGACTTCCTTAGTTCCAGCATATATTTCTGAATTTTTCAGATTGGAATGATGATGGAAATATTGGGTTTAAGACTCTATGCTAAAATTATAAATTGCAAAAACTAATAAAAGTAAATACTAGCCCGCAAAATAATTTTACAAATCCACCGGCACCGGCTTACGTATGAACAGGAACTATTTTTAACGTAGGTATATCGATTTGTGGAATGACAGAATAAACAGTTTACCTGATGTTAGGAGCTTCATAACGGCAGTACACACTATATTAAACACCCCGAGATAATTCGAATGCTACTTTATACCGTTATAGAGCGCTCGGATCGTCCAGGCCAGACTTTTCAAATGTATAATAAAGACATTCAAACATTTCCTTAGCATTTAAAATTTCGTCAAGAATTAACTGTTTTTTCATAACGTTATTTTACATCGAAATTAAAACCGTAACTTAACTAAATATCGTTATAATAACGTTATGAATAGTGAACTGTTACCGTCGGTACGTAACGTTTTTTTATTGTAATAAAATAATACCGTTATGCTGAATACAACTATATATCCAGGTTTTATAACGAAAAAATAATAACTACTGATGTGCCAAAGGAAACTTTCCAAAATTGCGGAACATTTAATATAGGAAAATTTCGGAAACTTCTCACAATTTTGTATAGGGATTGAAACATTCCGTTTCTTAAATATAAATTTCCTATATTTCTAGTTAACGTTTCCGGAAATTTCTTAGAACATTTCCAACTTTTTGGAAACTTTCCGCAACTTGCACATCAGTAATAATAACGTTATCGCACCAGAATAACAATATAAAATAACGTTTTTGTAAAATAGCGATCTAGCCGAGTCTTACAATTCAGAGTTTTGGGGTGCCTCGCGACGGTGTACAGCCGGCATTAGGTTTAGTCGCATTTGGTACTCTCTTTAGTTAGATCGTCGGTCGGCCAGTGAATGTGCTTCTTTAGTGAGGGATTGACAGTCCATGTTCGTTCTTGATGCGGTACGTGCGGTGCGGTCGGCGGTGTCGCGGGTGCCGGGGCAGAGGCCACTGTCACGTGGGCCGTCGGACGAACCTGTGCAGAATTGTCTTGTTGTCTTTATCTAAATCAAGCAAACCGAAGAAGAGAAGCTGAGAAGGTAGCTCAGTCAAAGATTGGCCCTCCTTCACTTTTCGTTACCCTTAATCTAATTAAAAAGTTTACTTCGACTTGTTTGACGCACTCTTAGGACTCTAGCAGCCGCTTGGAGCAGCCGCAATCACAGTCGGTTATTTAATACCGATCAAGTCGTTCGCTAGTATCGATTTTTATACACATCTTTAAAAAGGAGCGAGGTAGGGTGACGGAACCAGTAATGGACAATGCCTAATGATCGACACTTGATTCTTACCTCCTTACTAATAAACGTTGAGTAACGGTGGTATAGCTATACAGTGTTTTGTCCTTATCTGTCAAATTCAAATGTCTCAATGACAGATAAGGACAAAACATTGTATAGCTATACCACCGTTACTCAACGTTTATTAGTAAGGGGGTTATTTTAGAAGATAAGGGTTATTCATTTGTTTTACAGCAATCAATTTAGGATCGTATGAAATTTGAATTAAGAGTCAAGTGTCCATTCCTTGTGCCTGTCAGCTAAAAGTGTTCAATACTGGCGCCATCACCCTAACTGTCTCTGAGTAGGTACGGCGGTTAGGTCTCATGTCATAGATGCCTGTATATGGTATCTAAATCTTCGAAAGGAGCGACTTCGTCATTAACTCCTCTGAAAACAGCCATGAGACATTCACACGTCCTGAGCTTGACGAATCATTATGATGACACACCATTTAATTTTATTAAAATCGCTCCAATAGTTCCCTCCAAAGCTGTAGTGGATCATCCAATTTATGATCATGATCACATACATACATACATAGACTTTTAAACGAACTACGCTCCTTTTATCATCGAAATCGGCTAAAAGCCATTTCCCCACGAACCTTGGCTGAGGCGCGCGCAATCCCCTCCTCCCCACCACCAGCGGCGGCATCCTCTCGTCTTCTTCCTCATCTTCCCCCCCTTCCGAGCTGTCCTCTCCACTCCACACCTCCGGCCTCACGGCTTGGTACGATGCGGAGAAGCCCTTGAATACTATTGAGTCGTCGGTGCGGAAACGGACCAAGAGGGCCTCCGTTGTGGATACCAGTTCTGGTGGCATCTGGCAAAGAAAAGTATATGAAACTAGAGTCTGAGCAGTGGCACAAAAAAATGGGGGCAAATTTAAAATATCAAGAGCTGGTAACACAAAATGCAGCTACGAGACAGCTTGTTTCATAGGTAAAGTTGTTGCCATGTGAAGAATTAGAAAAAAAATCTTGTGTCACGACTCGCTGGTCAGACTCTAGTGGACTAGGATTAGTTTTCCGTTAATACCCCCGTTACATCCCGTTTAGGCTCATTTTTCTATAAATCCTTTCATAGTGCACCCCTAGGGTACCCAAGGAATATTCCCTTCAATTTCTCTAGGTTAAGGGGTGTAGGGTGTGTATTGTCTAACATTCAGCCATAATCCCTCGAAAATATCTAATTTTCTGGGATGACAGAATTCAAATAATATATACAAAATTAATTCTTCCTTAATTCTATACTAATACGGAAGAGTCACGATTAAAACTTCTGCGCGAAGCTAATCTCACATCTATTTCTCGTTTTTCGTCTTAAACACAAGCAGTACATAATAATCTTATACCTACTAAAGGTAAGATTTAATAAGAAGTTATTGGTTATTATAGTTAAACTAGTTCCCTATAGTGTGGGATCCACGTGAAGAAAAGTATGTTTCCATGATAGAGCGAGTCCAGAAAAAATTCGCTAGGTACCTCTATAAACTGAAATATGGACCCTACCCATATCTCTTCCCGTCTTTGTTTGTTTCCGGGATGGTCGGTTTAGAGACTCTTGAGCTCAGATGAAAGATCACATCGCTCACCCATTATTGTGTGCTCTTACGACATAAAGTAGACAATCCTACCATCTTGGAAACGCTCAATTTGTTCCTGCCTGACCACTACACGACTGCTGTGGGCCGAAGTGGGCGGCGAGTCCGTAACCTTTTTTCCATCCCTAGAGCGCGCACTCTGCAAGCTGGTAACGCTCCTACCATCAGAGCCGTTGCGTTAATAAACGAGTTCCTCGCACAGTTCCAGGACGCTGACGTGTTCGCCGGCAATTGCCCAGCTCTAAAAAATGCTTTACAACGCTATATTAACGTTTGGTATTGTAAAATTACGTAATTTCTATGTTTTTTCTCTTTATTTACCTATTTGTACCTTTTGTGTCTTATATTTTTGTTACAATTTTGTTTACGTATCTTGTTGGGCATTTGGGTTTACCTGTAAGTTCACAAGAATAGACTATAATAAATAAATAAATAAATTGCAACCCGTCGTTAATAAAAATGGGTAAAACTAACTTTGTACCTTACAATTTTCTGGTGATTTGCTACAATCATTTTGCCGTCGGTTTTTTTTTCACCATAGAGAATTAAGGCAAACGAGCACACAATGTTAACTGATGGTAAGTTTGTAGGATGTGAGACTAATCGACATAGACCCAAACTTCTCGGCAAAATATTTTTCTAGTACAAAAATCTATTTACACGTGATCAGTTATTTGATATGGCTTGCCTTACACAAGGTCAAGGTCTTGAGTTTCTGGATGACCTGCCGCCACTGACAGAAGATAGACACGTGTAGTATAACATGCCGTGACGTCAGCGTCATTGGTCATGGACTCATGGTAATAAGGATGATCCGGACGTAATGCGCCCACGCAAGAAGATAGTAAACGACCATAATAGTTGACTCTAATAGCTTAGGAGATTAGGCTTGACTTTAACTGGTCATAAATATGAGAATGAGGTAACATAGATAATCAAATCTTTGAAGTAGGTGGTAATGTGTTCTGGTTATTCTACCGTACGGTTCTTGAAAATGTTAGTACTTTGTATCATCATCATCATTATCATTTCAGCCGAAAGACATCCACTGCTGGATATAGTCCCCCAAGGTTTGCCACAACCTTAGCCACGACGTCGGCCCACCTTGGAAGCTTGTTGTTGGTACTTTGTACATACTCGAATATGCCATGTTAATTGTCTTTAGTTACTTTTATAATAATAAGTATATTATCATTAGTAGGCCTAGCTAAGATGCAAACACTGCTAACGTTTCTGTTTTCTTTCGACTCGAAATGTATGGAGTTGACAGAAGCGGCGAATGCGATCTTTTTTTAAAAGTGGGAGAAGAGGATGGGTGGAGGTTACCTAAAGGAAAGTAATAACCACCGCCCACAACCGCCACTCAAGAAGATTTGTGGGCTCGTTGCCAACCTATAATCTATAGATATAATTAAATAGATCTGTCATCAGGTTATGTCAATATGATCCTGAGCATTTGGTAGATTTTTCGAAAATGTCTAACTTATCGTTGTGCAACTTGACAGGTACCTATTCATTGAAATACCTTTCACCGAACATTATCATTACACAAGTCTAACCTATCTCCACCTACGTAATGAATGTTTAAAATATCCTGAAAAAAAAACATGGTTTCAGCAGAAAATATCGTTCAATGAAATGATAAAATCGATGAAGTGAAATTTGATAAAAATGAGGGGTCCCATCTTGACTAGGCCGCAAATACTTACAACAGTCCCACAGAACGTCCCATAATCGCCAGCACTGCCCTCATAGCCCCCGAAGATCTGCACGTAGTCGTAACCGCAATGCGCCTCCGGCTCCAGTTCAAACGTGAGGAACGTCAGTTTCACAAACTGCCCGATAGGTGCCACTATATTCCAGTCGCAATCGGCGCGGGATTCGTACGAGTCGTCGCCGTAGCGAGCGTGGGAGTATAGGTGCTTTACTGAGTCTGAAGCTGAGAGGTAGCCGCCGCAAGCTGGAAGAGATACAATTAATATTAGCACATTCAGTGCCAAGTGTCCTATAGTCGGGTCCACTGTTTGTAGCAGATTTTTGCTACATAACGGAATAATGCTGCTTCTGGCTACACTGTAGTACTTATAGCATTGCTGGCAGTGTTAAGGGAGCCATCGTACACAAATTGACTTAATGCTAATCTGAGCTCTAAGATTAAATTATGAGTTATGAGTTTGTAAGAAGACAACAGTAACGATTAAATTATACTAATATAGAGAAATAAAAAAAATTAAAACATCCAAGAATCAGAAACAAATACTCTCATGCTCATCACACAAATATGTGCTCTAATTGTGGATCAAACCCGGGACTGCTAGTTTCGTAGGCAGCGTCACTACCAACTAGGTTCCCCGCGTCGTTAACTATATTTTTACAGTCATCATCAGGCCAGCCGAAAGATGCCAATTACCAAAATCATCAATGTATTGTGAGGCTAAATCTATGGTTTATGACCCACATACACAGTCTTTGAAAAATCTTAAAGTGATTACTAGCCTATATCCTACTAGGTATCCAAAATATCTCACCAGTAGAATGCGTAGCTAAGAAACCCTTCCTCTGTACGGAAACGTCACTCTTGAACACGACGTACATCTGGTTCTGAGAAGCTACCACAGGATGAGGAAGCTTGCCTCCACAGAACCTTCCCAGGGTTTTCTCGTCGGCTGAGGCCCCGTCGTATATGGTGACGTGATCGTAGGCGCACTCCTGCAACCATAGCATATTTGTACAGATTGCTTAGACGACGGTAGGCCATGCTTAGAGAATATTGTGATGTGATGAGATTTAACAAACTAAAGTGTACTATGTTCGGCAAGTTTACAAGCAGATTGCTTAGACCACGGTATAAGCCATACTTAGAGAAAATGTAAATCGAATGTGCATAGTTCAACACAAATTGATTTAATTGGATGTAATAAACTAAAGTGTAAGTAACAAATTTATAATTTGTTCCACGGGTAAGCAGATGATGATCTAAGCAGGAGATCGTCCATTACTTTGAGTTGGCTTCAAAATCAGGTCACTTGGGAGATAATCTATAATCTACATTACATTCACCATCGAACTTATTTTGGAAAATACCGTTCTTGGAAATTTAGCTAAATAACAACCAAGAATATCTCTGGAGGATTATTAGTAAGGTACAAGAATTTTAATATCGTTATGAAATTGACTTACTTGATGAGGTTCCAGTTCAAAAACGTTGAAAATTAACTTGACCCTGTGTCCCGGAGTTGTTGAGAACTGCCAAACGCAGTCCTTCCTCGATGGGTACTGGTCTGGGTAATTTGGACTGTGGAAAACAAACAGTAATTAAAATTGTACGAGTACCTATAAGTAATCTTTGCTTTTTTATAGTTGCACAGCATCTCCTGGACAAGGCTCTTTACGTCATTTAAGTCAGTAATAAGTTAAGAAAAACCTTTGTGTGGAAAATCGTACTTCGAATTGCTGATGCTGTGTGTGTGTAAGAGGATTAATTGCATAAAGAATCCCACAGGGTCAAAGTTCGAGATCCGAAGGAGACTTTATGTTGAAAGATAAGATAAAATACCAATAATGGTGATGAAGCTTTTCCAGTCTCACCTGACAATGGTCCCATGAGGCTGAGTCACGTCATGCTTGCACCCTCCCTCCTTGCAGTCCTTCCTGTTCGGGTGCAGCGTGAACCCACTCCGGCAAGCACACTCATAACCGCCGAGCGTGTTGTGGCACTCATGCTGGCAACCGCCATTGTTTTCTGCACACTCATCAACGTCTGTGTAGTATGCTGCTGCGAAGCCGAAACGGTGGACTGATGCGTCAGATGTGAACTGAAATATTGGTGAAAGATAGTGTCAGTCATTTTCTGGTTTGAAATTCCGTACCGAGGATCAAATTTAGTTTGGAGTTATCAAATTGATCACCATTAAGAAAAAATAAGTCCGAATATAATTTCGGTTTCTAAGGACGGATGGTTGACTACCATATTTACAGTATGACATTTCTGATTATTAAAATTAAAGAAGGATAAGGGGAATTCGTAAGGGTTAATGTTAGCGAAACATTAACCTCCTTCAACGAATAATATAATATTATTGATGCCTTTACTTAGCCCTACCCTAGAGTCAACACATTTGTCCGTTAAAAAGTTTCTTGAGTGAAACAAAGTTTTGGAAGCCACAGACTACGTTTTTCCTTCATTGAAGAAAGCAAGTGACCACACAGACCGCGTATTGGTTATTGGGCTTTGAGGTCTATCAGACATTTGTATTAAGTCTGCAAATGTGTTGCCAACCCTGAAGACCAAGACGTAATACCTCTGTAAAATCTTTCATGTCATACCTGAACCCTGAGAACAGAGCCATCAGAAGTGACCGGGGGAGGAAGGGCTGAGCCACAGAAGGCTCCATGCCGTCGCAGCTTGTCAGCACTCAGCCTCGAATGAACAGTCACGCTGTCGTATTCACACTCCTGAAAAGAGAAAGGGAAGAGGTTGGTTATCATTCTTAAATTAGAGAGCTGCGTCAAGGCATATTAAGATTGGGCAAGAAATAAGATTAGAGAACCTTGATTCGTCAGCAACTGCGTCAAAATATTGGGAGTTAAAAGTAGGTAGGTATCATAATAATCATTGGGACGCTTAATCAACAATACACGATATTCGTTATGCGTAGTCAGTGAGTGAGTTGCTTTACATTTCATTTTGCGTCCTTATAGGCATTATTGGTAGTAAAAACTAAGACATTTTATTTATTAGACGTATTTGTAGCGAA
Source organism: Acleris literana (assembly GCA_946894065.1). NCBI lineage: Eukaryota > Metazoa > Arthropoda > Insecta > Lepidoptera > Tortricidae > Acleris > Acleris literana. The sequence continues at coordinate 3,640,700 of OX335677.1, forward strand.
AAGTTATCAGAGGGCCCTGCAAAGATGCACTACGCTAACTAACATTCCTATTCGATTCGTTTTTAAACCAATCGCGTCACTGGTAGACCACGTGACTTTTCGTATCACGTCATCTCCCAGTGACGCGATTGGTTTAAAAACGAATCGAATAGAAACGTTAGTTAGCGTAGTGCATCTTTGCAGGGCCCTCTGTCGTAATCAGAAGCTTAAGTCTAGTCTCTATTTTACTTGGTTTTGCCTGTCTTGTCTCTACATAGTAATCATATTGTTGACGTTATGACAACCTTATTCACTGCACAGTAAGACCTACCATAACGTCAACAATTAACTTGGAATACAGCCGCCTTACTGTAAAACTAAATAATAAATAGATAAATTAGGAAGTATTATGCTCTTAATTGTTTACCGCGGCCTCAACAACATCACCAGATTTTTCCTACAATGGGATAGATCATTGTCGCTTTCTGAGTAGTATGACTACGTTCGACGGGTGACGGATGCTTTATCCGCATTTATGGCATAAGACGGGGTAAAGCCGAACCTGCTGGTACATGTTGTTTCCCTCCAGATCAAAGTGGGTGAAGTTGAGGGTGATTCTGTGCTGCGGCTGTGCCACGATCTCCCAGAGGCAGTTCTTGGACGGGGGGTACAGGTCAGGGAAGGATGGAGACGTGATGGTGCCATTTGGAGCATCGAGCACTCCTCCACAAGCATCTGTAAATAATAGTGATATCTAAGTCAAGGATCATCTTTCAGATCAGAAAGGTGTAAGATTTTAGTTTATTTTGATTTTGTTATTTTAAATGTTTCTAAGTATGAATTTAGTTGTTTTTTATTTAATTTGTTTATGATATGGAGAAGGCAAACGAGCATTAATGCGATTTGCTGGAATAAACTCAATAAACTTCATTTTGTATGTATTTTTAGGTAATGCGAGCGTTAAGGTTTTTAAACGAGCAATGGTGAATTTTCTTTAAAATCTCTTGGCTTCGGGTCGTTCGTCGAAGTCGGTCCTTTTATCAGATTTTGCTTTGTGTGGTAAAAACATTTGATTAAGTACATAGTGACGGTATTACTGAGGTTAGATTTTTTAGATAAGAATTGGGAGTTCTAACCCAAATCATACAGTAGATCGTTACATACACAAATCCTGAAATGTTTTTAAAAGTAGAAAAACTTTTCCACTGGAAATTACATAGAACCATAATACTTACTTTCACATTTCTTCCCGTCCGAATGCAGCTCATATCCAATGTCGCAGGCACACTCGTAACCCCCCAAGGTGTTGACGCAGGAGTGGCTGCAGCCGTGGTCGATGATGGAGCACTCGTCGAACTCTTTCATGAAGGTCGCGGAGAACCCGGCTTTCTGGACAGAGCTGTCCGACTCGAAGATCACCAGCAGCTTGTTGGATGTAGATCTGGAGGACGAGGGCTTTATTTGTTGGTGACTATTGGTTTCATGACTTGGAGGGTAGGTGATAGAAACACGTGAGAAATGGTTTTCAATAGGACATATTGAAAATATCCAAGGATAAGATTAAATACTCATGCTCACCATACAAATATTTACCCTTATTCGATAGTCTACTGAGTGTAGGCCTTCTTATATGCGCTTATTAAAGAAAGTGCTCTCCGGACCAAACTTGGAACCACTAGTTTGGTATGAAGCATCACAATTAACTTCGACCTGTGTACTTTTAAGACCTCAGTAACTATAGTTCTCTTTGCAGTTCCAGCAAAGCTATAACGACTATATATAGCCTGTCATTATTACTTGCCGAAAATTTAACCGCATAACGATTGGGAAGCCTGGGACGTCCAGCTACGAATAATAGATAGTAGTTTCGACTTTTATAACTGAAATTCGATTGCACGCAGGCAGAATTTGTCGCTTATTGACATCGTAATTTACCTTATATCAGGCGGAATCTTGTGTCCACAAAACATGCCGATGAGTGGACTGTCCATAGACTCTCCGTCCCGTACCTTCACCTTGTCATACGAGCACGTGTCGTGGTTCTCCACTTCGAACGAGTGGAACCGTAGAGCCACTTGGTAATCCTGCAAAAGAAGGTATTCATCATAATGTGGATCATATTTAAAGGCTTACAAATTACCTCTTGATACAAAATAATGTTAGGCAGCGCAAGTTATTTCCTATTCTGGTAGAGATGCGACAGATAATGATTACTTGAAGGCTTTACTCTGAGGTATTCTGGGTAAGTCCTAAAAAATAAACTTGCTTTTTGCAGAGAAAGAGAACACTTTCGATGCTCTTAAAATGTTTTCGAGAATATTCACTTTTTTTTTAAAGGGTTCCACATAATGGAGTTACCTAAATTGTATTTTTAACCGACTTCAAAAAAGGAGGAGGTTATACGTTCCACTGTATGTTTTTTTTTTAATGTATGTTCACCGATTACTCCGTCAATTGTCGACCGATTTCAAATTTTTTTTTTTGGTTTGATAGAGTATACTTTCGAGGTGGTCCCATTGTTACCAAATCTGAATCTGATGAGAGAATCCGTGAGGAATTGAGGGAACTCCTCAAATATTGTAGGCAAACATATAGCGATTTTAGTATTTTTAGTAACAAGTTCAGTATTTGCATTCAGAAAGTATCATTTGGTGAAGTGGAACTGATGATGAAGACCACAGATGGCCACCGGAACTCCTTAACGGTACCGATTTCAAGGGTGGCGATAAGATATCTCGATTAAGATAGTTGAGCGACTACAACAAAGAATATTTACTTGTTAACCGACTTCAAAAAAGGAGATTATTGAAATATGACTATGACTTTCCCGCGGCGTTGCTTGCGGCGCGCTTGAAATAACTTAAAGTTTCACTTCAACTAAGAAGTGGGACTACGTAACAGCGTATTATAATCACTAAAAAGTATAAAATAAAATAAATGTTTTAAAAAACAAAAAACCGCCTTCAAAAACGCAAAAAATAACTTCTTTAAAATTGTAGGCACCTAATAGGTTAGTCCAACTGAAGTCGGCGACCACAACATTTTCAACAAAAAGCCGACATCAGTTGGACTAACCTATTAGGTGCCTACAATTTTAAAGAAGTTATTTTTTGCGTTTTTGAAGGCGGTTTTTTGTTTTTTAAAACATTTATCATATGAGACGAACTAGTAGTTTAGGACAGTCTTAAAGGTAATAATAGGAATTACTTACTTCAGGCACAGAGAGCTTCCACACACACAATTTATTCGGCTGATAATCATCCGGGTAATTCGGAGACTCCAAGTGGCCGCTGCTGTCCACCTCGATGTCTCCACCACAGACAGCTGTAAGCAAACAGTAGCATTTCTTGGGGTTGCATGGGGGAAACTGGCCTCTTTGTAAGACTTACAAAATCATTATGACTTCAACTAAAGGACGTCTGTGACTTCCTCATCATACGCGTAGAATATAGTCCTGCTACTCCTCTTATTTCTATCGGTTGGGGGGACCACAGCGACATTGACGAGATGAGATTGATGCCTTCCATCAAGACCCCAAAAGGATAGCCCCCAAATTTCAAGTCCCTATGTTCAGCGGTTTAGTCTATGCGTTTTGTATTAATCAGTCAGTCAGTAACTAACGGAAGAGTTTTATATAATACTCGTATGTAGATAGTTGAAGATGATAGTCATATTTGAATACTTCTGCTGAATTTCCCAAAAAAGATCTTACCTTCATAATGTGCCTTAAATCCCTTGTGCGGCTTGGACCTGGGACCAGGCTGGTAGACCACAGTCAGCCTAGATCCTGTTGACCTCATCATGGGGCCCTTGCCTGACCCACAGATGCGGCCCAGGACTGGTGCATTTGGCATGTAACCGTCTCTGATCTCCACCCACTCCGAACGGCATTCTTCTGACTTGTGGATGTCGATTTCTGAAAATAACCATAAATGTTTTAAAGATATATTTAGCGTTGTTAAAGCCCAGAGCTTAGTTTGGAGGTTAAGTAGTGTAAGGTTGTGCTTTGATATTTATTAAGGCATTTTATTAGTAAGGTTTTAGTAGGGAGGTCCTATATCATTTTTATCAATGTTTTTTTTGTAATGTTTATGCTTGCTATCCAATAAAGGGTTGTGTATTTTATTTTCATTACAAGTATTTTAATTTGTAAGACGAGTTAAAAAACGTAATAATAAATGAAATAACCTCACTGTCGTAATGAGAAGGTACGAGTATAATAAAGTAAACATTACATTAATTACACTTTTTGTCTTCACACTATAGAAATATCGGTCAAATTTGCATTAGTTTCCCTTAATTAAGTAGATAAATTATTTTTTTATGTGTAGTGAACTTCTACAGTGTGTAAATCTGCCCTCCTTATGCAAAGTGCAATAACTAGGTTCCAGCTACTTTCGAGAAAAACGCGGTAAAAGATTTTAAATTTGTTTTGGTTGTATCTCCGTTATTACGCATGCTATCGACTTGAAACTTTTACTAGAATATAGGTAACCTTGTGTAGTTTATTACAACGTACCTAATTTTAGTTTATTTATTTATTAATGCTATAAAAAACAAGCTAATCTACTTATGCTTAGGATTATTTAATACTAAATGAGATATTTACTAGACATAACCGCAATAAGTAGTCTACTTATTGCATTTATCGTAAGTAAAACAAGTTATTGCAATTATGTGTAGCAAGTATAGTATGTAAGCGGAACCGCATGTTCTAACCATAAGTGCAATAAGTAGTCTACTTATTGCGTTTATCGTAAGTAAAACAAGTTATTGCAATTAAGTGTAACAAGTATAGTATGTAAGCTGAACCGCATGTTTGAACCATAAGTGCAATAACTACCTTACTTATTGCAGTTTTAATTAGTAAAGTTGTTATTGTTATTATGTCTATACTAATTATAAAAGCAATAACTATACCTATTACAGTTATTAGAAGTAAATGAAGATGAACTAAAAATTAACCGTACTTATTAGAACCGCAATATCTATGCTTATTACTGTCATTGTTAGTAATTTTACTAATAGCATAAGTAACCTATACATACCTAGAGTTATGGCGTTTTTAATTAGTAAACCATAGGTCGCTCTCTTAGTTATTGCAGTTATGCTTAACGAAAAAGCCGTTTACGCTGTCGATACGTGAAAACTGTCTAAGAAGAAAATATAGAACTCGTTTTGCTGATTACGAATATGTATATAACTCATTTTGACCCAAAACACGAGTTATTGCACTTTGCGTAAGGAGGGCAGAAATGGAATACGAGCAAACATTTAAACTAGACGTATCATCATGTAAATGTGGGACTTCGTTAATAACTCTAATACGTAGAGCGCAGCTAATTTTCAAGGTCCCATCGAACAGCAATGTACCTATAATGTAAACTAAGATTAAAGTCTCGGTTAAATGCAGATTAATTGGGATATTTCTGATACATTGCGTGGCGAATCAATTTGTATGAAAAAAGAAATACAACTTATGTTAACGAGACCCATGTTTTTATGTTAATTCGGGTCCATATTTACCGTTGTTAAAATATTTGCTCGTATTGGACTTACACACTGTAAATTGTATGCATTGATTCGTTTTTAAAGTGCAAACGAATGCAAAATAACGATCATTTGTTCTAATCTAAAAATACCGATGTATAATCGTATAACGGGTTGGCTTAAAGTAATGAGAATTACGTTTTTTTTTTTTATTAAATCACTTGCTTGTTAGGGTTATATAGCTTTTTATTATATCAAAATAAACTAAATTCAATATGATAATCAATCATTACAATATAGCGAAAGGTCCCCCATCTTCAATTTTTCGTAGCTTTCTTCTTACCGTTTTCATCATACGTTGGACGACATATATTTTTTCATTTCTTAGTTAATTAGTTGTTTTTGTACCCTGCGCTTCAACTGAGTCTGTGATTTCGCTTCCCGCCCCACACTGTAAACTAGTCTACTGAGAATTACCAAAAAATCCTCCATTGGATGAGCTATAGGGACGTTCGGAGGGTTTGAATCCTTCGGTATGAAGTGAACGTCACGCTCTTTTAGTCAATTCTGGGTGCTCCCTGCATAGTGATACTTTCTTTGCAACTTCCTGCACTTCTTTGGAATTTCTTCAAGCTGTTTGTCGGAATATTTGGGTGCTTTTTGACGCTTTAAGTGTTGAACATTGTATTTCTTTAAAATATTCCTTACTCAGCCAAGGGAAACATCATATTTTACAGTTAACTTATCTGGGACTCACCCACTTTGTTCTGTGCAAACTTTGCCACTTTCCTCCGGCCTCGATCATTAAGAATGGGTTGTCTTCCCGTTTTTGGTAAATCTTTATTCCTAATATCAAGTTCCACCGCTAGATCAGACATTAAATTGCAAATGGAGGTACATTTTCAGCTTTGAAGTGAGAGACCACTTCAGATTTTTCACGCTGTCCAAACCGGCGCTAAACACGTTTACGTAATAACTTCCTCGCGGTATTTTTTTATTAAAACAGCTAATCTTTTTTTTCCTTTTTAACAATATTGACATATTTTCTATTTATTATAGCTGTCAAAATTATTTTTGTATTTTTTTTATTGCCTTCTATTGTCAATTGAATACCTTCTCATTACTTTAAGCCAACCCGTTAGGTGCCGTATGTATCAAGCACAGACAAAGATTTATGGTTTCCAATGACCGCATTTGGGCGACTTGAAATAAAAGTCGCCCCTAAATTCATTAATTCCAAGGAAAACATTAGCGAAGTGAATAATAGCTCCAGTAAAAAGCTTTTGAGGGTACACTGATCAGTGAGGATTATTGGTATTGGGGTGTATTTGAATATTAGCGAAGTGGGTATCTTTGGGGATGATGACAAAAATAATGATTAGCTCTCTTTGGAGCTAAGTTTGTCTTAAAGTAAATGTCAATTCAGACAATTGTAAGACATTCTTAAACAATTCAGATAACATAAATGACGCTATAATAATAATAATAATAATAATAATATCAGGGGACAATGTCACACCAATTGGCGTAGTCCCAAACTAAGCTCTAGGCTTGTACTATGGGTACTAGAAAACGATATTAATACTTACATAGAGAAATATACTATACTTAAATACATAGAAAACATCCATGACTCAGAAACAAATATTCAAGCAGTTAGCAATATATAAGCAGTTTGCATTGACCCTGCATAAGAATCAAAGTCAGGTTTTTTTTTAATATTCTATCTAATGAATCACAATAATATGGCTAGTTAAGAAAACAGAGGTTCACGGTTTAGCTGTGAAAGCGTAATAAACAGACCGAAAGAGTTGGTTTCACATTTATAATATTAGTATTGTTATATTAAAGAACATATCGTTTCTTAATCTGACGACTTGAGTAATAGGGAATATGCATGTTTTTTTTTACAGCTTCAATAAAAGCTGATTCATGTTACAAACAGGTGAGAAAAAACATTTTTTGAATAGCTATAAAAATAACCAAGATATTAGCCAACAAAGATTTGTTCCTATCTCTTTCTAGCAAAACAAAATTTTACGTGGAGTTTATATGCACGAACTGCACAATGACGTCACCGGTGCACATCGGGACTCTCTGTCTAATTAGCAGTTTAAAATGCTTGTATCATCCGTATTTCTTGACCGATTTTAATTTTTATTTCGCTTGTAGTGATCTCTTTTACGGTATTTTCATATTTTGTTAAGAAATGCGATTTAAAAAATTCATTCATATTCCCTATTGCTGAGGTTTTTCCTTGCGTTTATCGTTCGGAATAATTCAAAATGTTGCTTAGCAAACGGGATTCCTTTGTTTCCCATAATTTTATTGGTCATAATGTAATTGTTGACATAATTTTTGATAGTGATAATTTTTTATATCGCTGAACCTGTAAACTTTTCAGAAGTTCTGAAATATCTAACTTGTAGACAAGGCTAGGATAGGTTAGGTTTGATTTATAAAAATCCTGAAAAAGTAACAGTTTCTTTAAAAAACACGTTATGACTTGCGATGATTATGACCTAAAGCACATTATGACTAAAAATAATTATGTCAGTCAATATAGACCCTAAGCAAACATTACGATAACACTTGAACTGGGGCTCTATTCTACTCTAAACCATATTGCTTTTTACAATAGCTCTTATTTACTTGACAGTAATGGCGGCCGAGTTAAATACAATACTTACATTAACATGCCAAAAGCAATATGGTTTTAACGAGTAGACTAGCGCCCCAGGCATTAATTACGCGATTCGATCGCAAAATTACCTATACGCCAATATTTCTGGAGTCCTAGTGAAAAAGGGTATTTAGTCTCCTGAAGATCAAGAGAAAAAGGGTTTAAGTCGAGTGTATCCGTCTATGTATATACCCTTTTTTAGTACGAGTTAAGTCGACTTTCGGTCGACCTTTTTTACTTGGTCTCCAGATTTAATCCTGCTAAAGTTTTTACGCAGCAAATATTAAAAATCCAATTTGTATTAGTTCCATAAAGCTAAGGGGTTGGTTACCGTTCTCGGTTACACACAACACCCCCCTTGGGACGAAAGGGGGTGAAAGCACGAGCCTTTTAGGGGTATCCCGGGACGGGGCTAATTTCGGTAACGTCTGAGATTGTTGCGGGGAGAATCAGCGAGTTATTTGAGCTTTCGTCCGTTTAGTAAGTGCATCTGCGTTTGTTTTTTTTTACTCTCGCCTCGGCTAAACAAGTGTAACAAAACAAGCTTTTAAAAAATAACTCCTGTTTATATAATCTCGTCTATATAATGTTAGTTACCTATCATGTACGGGCATGAGCGTTAATTTGGGACCCATTTCAAGAAAAATATGCTTAAAGTCTTCAATGCCATTAGAGATGTCAAGTCATTTGTAACTTTTAGGAAAGTCAACCTTATCGTTGTAGAACGTCAGAGTGACTTTGGACCTAAGGTGGGTAGCAAATTTAATCTCGTGACTGTATCTATACAGGGTACCTCTGATCTTGGGGCTTTCAATGCAACGATCGATTCTACTCGCTAAACTGAACTACTTTTGTTCTGCAACATTAAAAAATAACCTAGATAATTAAGGTCTGTTCATTCTTACTTGTCTTATATAGTAAACAACTTTGTAACCTCAAAATGAACCTTTTTCGCCTAAAACAGCTTTTTTAAACAAAATAAAGCAATCATAGACAAAACATTAGCCAAGTGATGTCCATAATGTTTATGTAGTTTACTTTATTTACGATAAAAGAGCTGTTTTAGCCAAAAAACTTTCATTTTGAGGTTAGAAAGTTGTTTACTATATAAGACAAGTAAGAATGAACAGACCTTAATTAATGTTAAAGTCTATTGTAAAACCAGTGCATTAAATCATGCCTATATACCTAATCACTATCTCATGGTACGGGGGCGACATTTCCTTGGTACGAGGGCTAAAGGAAAATGGAGAACAGGATCGCTTAAATTCATTCATTCGCGTCAATTGAGGTATTTAACTTGTATGAAAAAAATAAAATTTAAGTTGGACATATTTTTAACAACTTACAGAACAAAAGAAATTCAGTTTCAGGAGTAGAAACAATCCATGCATTTAAAGCCCCGAGGTCAGAGGCACCATGTTCTGTTTCCCACATTTCACATTTAAAAAAAAACCCAGTGACACCCGAGACGCTAATAAGTTTAACTCTAGAAACTAAACGGGTGGGCCGATTTTGATGATTCTTTTGTCAATCGATTTGTCTTAATCTTGTGAGTGTCACTAAATATATGACCGTAATTAAAATTCAATGTGGCGGCAACTACACGTCATTTGGTAAAAAATTAAAAAAATAAAGTTGACGAACTATGACAAATGGGGTATCATTGAATAGGTACTTAAAAATCGTCTTTAGGGTTCTTTAAGCATTTTCCATTTTGAACAATCATGTAGGATTTATAACGATTTAAAGTTGGTTAGCAACAACAGTCGGGATTTTTAAAGCATGCTTTTTGTTGTTGATTTGTTTGGTATAGATTATCTACTGTAATATAAATTATTGTAGAATTAGTGTAATATGACATGAAAAACTCTGTTTTATTAAGGAATAAATAAACAAATACCTGGTGACTTTAAATTGGAAACACAAAATATTTTTTTTATTGACTTTGCCTAATTAATAACATCGACTGACAGGTCTGATAGTCAGATAGTAAGTGTCGGGTAACCACGATTATACCTTTAATTATTTATTTATTAGAAAAAAATAACGATAATTACAGAAGGCTAATTTAAACAACTGAGTTAATGTACATGTGTACAATGTATTCGTTATTAACTGAGCCACAATGAAGTGATTGTATTACCAATTTGAATACAGTAGTCACACAAAAAAAGTAGGTAAGTACTAATTTATTTTAAAGAACACGACAACGGGCGTTCTTCAATTATTTATATTATTAAAGTGACCTAAGATGGAATGCCAAATTGGCGGTTTGCTTCGAAAAGGTAATTTTCATCTGACTGGCCATCAATTACCAACTAATTGGCGGAAAAACTAACGAAACATTTTACTCAATTATTTCGTCTGCGGACAACCCGATTGCTTTTAATTCAGGAATGGAATATTCACTGGAATTTAAACGATTTTTAGTTAATTAAGTATTTGTTAAAATAACTTTGTATGGAGTTTTAGTGATTTTTCAAAGGTTATGTTATATGTCAAAGATAAAACATTATACGATTAATGTTTCCATATTGACTGGAAATCGACGATTTTAAAAATAGCGATGATCTCTGACCGATGATGACTCGAATAAAAGTCGAGAAACATAGAAATATTATTCGCCAGCGAATCTTTATGCCACTTCATTCTAGCCCAGCTTATTTCTATATGATAATCATATTGTTAATGTTATGGTAGGTCGAGTAAATAAGAACTATCATGACGTCAATAATATGATAACGATATGAAAGCAATGTGGGCCTTTACAAAGTCAATTAAAGGCCCTGAATCATAATGATTCCAAAAATTAACAACAGTCCTAGACAAAATGCATAGACACTTTTGGCTGACAGGCACCAGTAATGGACATTTCACTCTTAATTAAAACTCATATGGTCCTAAATTGATTGTTGCAAAACAAATGAATAACCCTTATCTTCTGTAAAATAAGAATAAAGAGTTCATTAATGGTGCCTTGGTCATTTACTGGTTCCATCACCCTCTATCGAAAACGATTTTCGAAAACTAACAAAATATGCACTCGGCGTGACCGTCTGGCAGCTAACGTCAATCCTAAACATTTCCCATAACGATAACGTTCAAGCAATGCATCTTGTCTGGCTACTGCTTCCATAATTTATATTGAAAACGGACCCAATATTGATGTTCTTGGCTCTGAGTATATTGAAATACAGTGAATTTTATGCATTATTTGGCCATGAATACAAAGGGAAACAGACACAAAGAATACAAATGAAAACGCAATATATCTCACTGACAGTGCTTTTGTTGCGGATCTCTCGTGATGTCACGTCGTCGTATCAAATCTATGGAGGTAACAAATTTGTTTTTTTACGGGAGAATAGTCACTGACATAACTGTGATTCGGTACTACTACGGTACTACACAATGACAGATAATATTGAAAACATTAACCTGTATTTCAACGTAAAAAATAATAATTAATGGACGGTGTTTGTCTGAATAATTCCTGTTTTCAAACTGCAGCTGATTACGCTGGAAGTTGTAATTGGTTGCAGGATTTTAAGTGGAGAACGAAGAGGGATATTCAATTATGTATTTATAGTTATATACCTAAAAGAGAAACGCTGCGGTATAAAATATGTATATCCGTCCGGATCGCTACGACCGTAATAATATATCCTTTAATATAAATGTCTAGATATAATGAAATAAATGAATTTGATTTCATTTGAATTGATTTGATGAATCTACCACCAAGGGCACCAAGTTCCTGGCGTGGGTTTTAGACAACAGGTGAAATTACTAGCATAGAGTCATTCCATCTTAGTCCTCGAGGTTGGCAACATATTAGCAGTCTTAAGATTGTAGTCTTACTTACCATCAGGTGGCTTGTTTAAAGTCAAAATCTTGAAATGTCAAGCTGCCTAAATCGTACAATGTCATACTAGTAATACGTGAAAGTTTCAGAATGACCAGGGGCCGATTGCATAATAAAGTACAAGCTAATAGTATTAGTGGTTTTGCATGGATTTTTACTAATAGTATGGGCTTGTACTGTATTATGCAATAGGCCCCAGGTAGTAAAACACAATCATCTTTTAAAGTCAAAGTCTTGAAATGTCAAGCTGCCTAGATCGTAGCATTTCAGTGTAGTAAGCTTGAAGTGGTAAGACCTTGACGTTGTACGACCTTGACGTTGTAAGACCTTGACGTTGTAAGACCTTGACGGTGTAAAACCTTGACATTACAGGACAAGGACGTTTCAAGATTTTGACGTCGTCCTATCTGGACATAATTTAAGCATTTGATATTTCAAAACTTTGAATTTAAACGACGGAGCGGTTCGTTTGCCTTTTCTATGGTATACAAAAAACATTGGTCTATATCACAAAGATTATAGATGTAACAGTATTACAATTGTACGGTTTTCAATTGAAAAATTGCTCAATTTTATCGAACCGTTCACTTATTGGGGTAGGGTCGAAGTCTATTTATGTAACTGACGACGTAATATTAGTTTAAAGAAGATTATGTTTCTGACAAAGATCAAATTTCAAGCTAATTGTGTACGAGAAAATATCACAGGAAAAATTAATACGAATTCATAATATACACATTATAAAGATCCAAAGCGATCTTAAAACCGAATATTTGCAGTATATTTTTAGATAAGTCTTACGAATGAGTTTGGGTTTGTTTATTCCTCAAACATCAGGTTTGAAGAGGGTTTTATGAATGAAAAAGCCGAGACGGCGTCTAAATAATATATGAAATGATTACACAGAGTTTCTTAAGTCGAATACCGCGTAGGCAGAGGGATATCTATTATATATAGCGCGAGTTTTGTTTCGTGTAGCGTAGTACGTGCGATTACATTTTACGTCATGAGCTACAATTTTATTTTTAAAGGTCATAGTGGCAGTATGGAAGGTCATTAATGAAACGTCTTATTACTAAAAACAAAACGATCACGAAGAACTTAAATTCCTCCACACTTACCTTTCGCAGAAAAACTCTCAGCACTAATATTCGGTACAATGTATACTACCGAATGTTAAAGGGAGCAATAACTTTCCACTCTACCGAGCCTCGGGCAATACCAGAATCCCGTTCCAACCAAACTTCCCAACATATCTAGACCCCGCAATATCCATAAAGCGTCTTCCTTTTCATATAGGTTTTGAAGGGGCAGGGAATAGAGGTAGGGCTAGCTAAAGTGGCGGTCAGAGATCGTAAATTTTCCTTGGTCACTACAGTTTAGGTTGCGTTTGCGGTTCCACAGTTTACAGCTATTAATTCGCTGGCTTTCGAATAGAAATTCAGCGCCAAACTATGATTGTTCGAGGGAATTTTCAACTGTTAACCAGTACCTATTAAGATTAACTGGTCCACGTTTGAAGTGCAACCGCGGGAGGAACAAAGTTTCTCAATCCGTGAGGAGCTGTCCGTAGTTTAATACTTAGAGTTATGGATTTACGACAGGATTACAATGCGGTTTCCTTAATTTTGGAATAGAAATGTAACGGAGATACGTTTGTATAAGCACCAGCGCTGGATTTGACAATAAGTCAGATGCGGTCAAGGGCCAACATTTTTTTAAATTATTAATCAATTGATGTTTGGTTATGTAGCATTCAAGAGAAAGATTACAAAGAAAGAAAGAGTACAAAGTGAAAATAGCTAAGAAATAACTAGTCCCCTTGTGAAAAATGACATTTTTAAAAAATTGGTTATTAGAAGAGTCTGCTTTTAAAAGCAAATGTGATATTTCATTGTTATCTTAGGAAGAAAAATAAAGTATATTGCCGCTTCATTAATATTTTGGCTAAATTTATGATAAAATACGTAAACATTTTTGCATCGTACAATGTAAGTATCCCAGGGTCCAAAATTGATCCCTTAGGTACCCCGGATAAATTTGTTAGATTATCCAGTAACTGTTTATAATAACTATTTGCGCCGTGTTGGTGATGTATACGCACACCTCCGTAGGGAATTTCCACGTAGGTATTATGATACACAGTGATGACCACGACCACTCTGTCAAGAGTGATACCGACAAAGAAGAATTATGATACAAGTAAGCAATTTTTTTTAATGCTGGCAGTTTCCTCGCTCGAGGCATAAGTTTAACTATCCAGCGAAGAAATGCTGCCAGCGTCTTCGGGACAATGCCGCAGGGCCCTTTTTTATTTAGATATAGCTTTTTAGTTTTAAAGTTGTAAGAATGTAAATTTCGTTTTGTAGTTATGTGTTATGTCCATTGAAATAAACATTTTTTAAATAAATAAATGATTTACCCCGTTGTAAGCTTTTGAAAAGTACATTATGTTAAAACAACAGTTAGCTACCTTTAATAGGTACATAGGCTCAAAAATCAAATGAATATGAAGTGTTAGGTTGGTACTAAATCCTTAGAATTCATTCTGTTTACATAATTTATTCATGTGTACAAAGGGGTACATAAAAAAAGTTTCATGATTGATGAAGCATATAAAGATATAAGGAATAGGCAATTCAAGATACAGTTAAATTTTTTAGTAGGTGCATCCAGTATTTTTTTGGTTTAATTTTTATTACTTCATCCATCATGCTTCCTATAGACAACTTTAACGTCTAGACTTTGCATGGGTATACTTAAATCTAATGATAAAAAATATAAAAAAGGAGTGATATACTACTTTCAAACGGTTTTTGCCTGAACTATAAGAAACAAATACAAGCATTTCAAGTTGAACGAAAGTCGAACAAAGGTTAAACTTACTCTACTAAAGTTTGGTTAAACTCAAGTATAAGTAATAGTTAAGTATTTTCAAAGCGCAGAAGATAGGACGGCTTTAAAACTCTAATCTTCAAAATGGTTTTCGAATAAGGGTACATTGAAAATAATATGGACTTTGCGATGGGAATCTGAAATAGAATGTAGCTAAATTTAAAAGAAAACGCGTGTTTAAGGTATCTTTTTTTAGGTAAGTTTCTTTGTGAATCGTTAACTATATAATAAATGTACACATTGAAATAAATTTTAATTTACTTATTATAAATGAAAACTATGTAATTAAGTGCACCGATAAGAAATTAGTGAAAGTGGCTATTTATTATTTTTTCATTTCTTTGAATAGTTTCATAATTAAAATTCAACTAGAATTTTACTTAGAATTCAATGTATGCAAATTAAAACGAAATAAAATACATTATGATGAGAAGTGTTTATGTAATCTGTTCGAATGTTTATAAAATTTAAATAGGATACATCAAAATTTTATAAATTAGCCACTAAATCGCGGCTCTTTGTGTGTCAAGGTGAGATGGGATATTGTATGCCTCAAAGTGACTTGGGAATGGGATATTTTCCTTCGTTGAGCAAATGTGTTATTTGTAACGTATCTAAAGTAAACAAAATGCTCGTTCGAGTTTCTCGATACACATTTGATTTATTTTTAGAAAAGCAGGACAAATCTCAGTGGACCAAAAATTCCTTGTTATTTTTTGAACCAAATGAAATGATGGCCCCCAGGCGACGATCCTAAATATAATCACGTTTGTTTTATCTGCTTTATTGGAAGTACATATATAGAATTTATAGACAAATATTTGAGTAGGTATGTTAAGATTATTAATAGATATTTGGAATAGAATATATATTACTAAAATACGTTTAAAGACAGGTTGAAACATATTGTCTTATTATATGATTGCAGTTTTTGAAAATATAATGTATCCCTTAATTTTACCAAGATTAAGGGAGATTGAGAGAAGAGAAATCAAAATGCCTATGGAATACCTAGTGCAAAAGTCGTAAAACTAATAAAAGTACGTTTACTTTGTAAATGATTGATAACTGTTTCCTTTTATGGCCGTTGTAATAATGGTAACCAAACTAAGTTACTAAATTTATACGCGGTTTACGTATGAAAACAGCAATAAGAAGGCCGTTTGTTGGGCGCTTTAAGTTTCTTAAAGAAATTTCGAAAAGGCTCATAATGTCAGAAAGCACTGAAGAGCTGGAAGTCTCCGCGCTCCACGTATTAGTTTAGCAATTGAACGAGGAAATGCTGCCAGCATCTACCGCAATGACGTGGGTGGTAGATTTTAAATACAATCAAACCAATGACGATATCTCGAAAACTAAGACACTTGCCTGCATGAAGAGGTTGATGAATGTAGAGGAAGCGAAAGTTGTATGTTTAGACCGGGGCACCTGGCGTTCCATGGTCCCTGCCTACCCCATTGGGAGACAGGCGTGAAGGTATGTGTGTATGTATGTGTAAGACACTTTCTCCAGGTCATTTTTATTTTATCTTACCGATCGAAGGTTAAAATCTTTCATGTCACTTTGATGGGCAATTTTTTCTATGGCAAGGAGAAGGCACGCGAGCACTCAGGCCACCTGATGGTAAGTGGGATCTGAGACCCATAGACATCATATATATACACATAGATATTTCATTCGTTTAAACTATACTGACTTTTTTTTAATTGTTCCCTTATTGGCAACGTTTTGATAGCTCTTATTTACTTGACAGTAATGGCGGCCGAGTTACAACCATACCATAATGTCTAATTTACATTGTTCCAGCAAAAGCACGCCAGTAGAAGTACATTGCGTCGTTACAATAGCTCTCGCCTCAAACGTGAAAACCAACTCGTCAATGTATTTCTACTGGCAAACTTGTACTGGACCAATGTAAGCAGCCCCATAACACGTCAAAGGCAACATGTTTTAACCGAGTTGAATAGAGGCCCAGTACTAAGAGACGTCGGAAGGCCCTGCCAAGATGCATTACACTAACTAGCGTTTCTATTCATTTCGTTTTTAAACCAATCGCGTCACTGGTAGATCACGTGACTTTTCGTATCACGTGATCTACCAGTGACGCGATTGGTTTAAAAACGAAATGAATAGAAGCGCTAGTTAGCGTAGTTCATCTTGGCAAGGGCTTCTGAAATAGAACCTTTCTAAGCTCTCTAAAACTGGCAAATACTTATCCATCGCCTTTACCCATTGTCTCGCATCCCGGGTACTCTACACGAAATTGAGTTGCCGGAGCCCTTGGCAAGCTCTCGAGACTGCTCTTTTTCGCGTGAGGACTCTTGCTACGGATATTACATTATAGTGTTAATAATTCGATGTGGTACTGCAAACATGTTTTCTACCTAATGGGGTGCCAACATGATACTTTTACTAATATAACCATCTGTCCGTATGTACATATAACTTTAAACAGTAATATCAAAAATTTCAAATACTTATTCTCCCGGTTATTCTAAAAATACCTAATAAAAACTAAAAGTGAAAATTAAATAAAGATTAGTGCTTCAGTTAAAAAAATATAAACGCGCAATAGCCTTCCAAAGTGTGTTTAAAATATCATTTGTCTTTATTTGTCATTTTGACATTTAAATTTGACAGAAAGTGACACAGAATACTTTAGCTAAAATAGGCTTATTCTTGTAACATTGATACGATTAGTGGGGTGTATTAGCAAAGTTTAGGCTGTTGGCTGTCGAATCTATAGATTATCGCCATGCAAAAATTGCAGATAGACACGTATTTTCGGATTAACTTCATCTCCTTTATAGTAAGCTTGTTTCATTAAAATCGTCCCCTAAATTATCTAACTAAATCCCGTCCGACTAACATATTTCTTTTGATCAATGGAACCTTTTTGCTACAGCTATTCATGTTTTTGTCAATCAAGGGAACGAATAAATTAAATTAGATTGATCCTAATTGATAATGATTTCATGGAGTGTCTCAAAGGTACTGATGACAGTTTTATTTCATTAGTTCAGAGGTTTTGCAGGCTCTTAATGGAATTATTATTTTTGTGGAGTGTTTACAAACATTTTTAGATACTTATGAGAGGAGAAATGTTTTTTGTTATGAGTGGGTAATTAACGTATTCAAGACAGATTAGATAACACATTTTTGTAGATATCGTAATTAGTGTTTTATTTAATGGGAAAAGTCAAGGTAACCTATAATATTGGATTATATAGTAATAATGGATTATGATGTTACTAATGAATTTTCGAACATATCAAACAGTTAAGAACGAAAATTATATCTTGTGATTGGTTACCTTTTATCCTAACTATATTCAACATCCTCATCCTCAATATCCTATATCCACTATATCCACTCACCAGTGATATTCAGCACGACTCGCTCCCCATGTGTGGCGACTATGCGCCACTCGCATCGCTCGGGCGTCGCAGGCGCAACCTCCGAGCCCCAGCCGGGGGAGTTGAACCAACCGGAGTTGCCCAGGAGTGTGCGACCGCATTCTGCACAATGGTTTAGGTTAGGGTTCAATAATTATTAGAAATATATCTTAATCAATGTCATAGAGAGAGTACAAAGTATGGGAGGTTTTTGTGGAGGGAACCACTCCGATTTTTTTTTAAATTTCAAGCCTACGTTGTTCCATAACATTTACATTTATTAATTCATTTGTTTTTGTTCACAGTATTGAAATTGAAGAATGGATTTTTGTTGTGCAAAATTTACAAAATGTATAGGATATATGACGTACTTTAATAACAATTGATCTATGAGTGAGTAACTTAATGGAAAAAAGTGGCCATCTTTTTCCGTTAAGATAACTACCACGAAGGTTATTAAACTTTCTGCGTCTACGCTAGGCGAGCCGAGCACGAGCGGAGCACGAGCCGAAAACAATTCGTCTAGTGTGGACCGACTGTAACCCTCGAACGAGCGCGCTGCGAGCATTTCGTTCGTACTCGGCTGTGTTCCGCCAATTGTCGGTTTTTTGACGAACACAAAGGGATTTGCTTCGCGCTCGCACGTTCGAGGACAGTGATCGTTATAGGTTCGTTGTACGTCCACAGTTGACGCCGCGAACGACGAAGCCGAGAACGGCTCCGCTTGTGCTCGGCTTGTGCTCGGCTCGCCTAGCGTAGGCGCACCTTGATATGCATTGTGTGTGCACAACTAAAACCACTCTTCAATTTCTAGATAACACTTTAGTTATAAACACAATAGTATTGAGGGAGTCAATAAACGCTATCTGCAGTATTTAAAGTGTAGTTAATGGTAAATACAATATAAATCTTTGACAACTGGGGCACGTTTTATAAAGCTACGAGTAACAATTTTACAGGCAACTAACTCTAAACTGGCAACACTTCTCAAATGGCTGATCGTCATTGGTCGAGGTTGTGTCAAATGGAAACTTGTAACCTGTAAATTGTAATTTGTAGCTTTATAAAACCGGCCCCTGGTAGAGTCTTTATAGTCACCAGTTAATTAATTCAAAACAAAACAATTTATACTTCCAGTTTTATCATTGTATGGCTGTAAGGCTTGAGCAATATAATAGTAATTATTGTTTCCACTAATTAGGGTTTTAGGAGTTTAGGGAGTTGGCGGTCATAAGCTTGCAATTAAATCTGAATAGAGGCTCAAGTTGGCTCAATTTGTCAACGTGATGTACTTAAATGAATAGGGAGGAAAACATATAACAAAATTAGGTCTGTACAAATCTTTTAAATTATAAAACTTTGTGAACATGATAAATGGTATATGAAAATTAAATATTTAGGAATTACTTCAAATAGAATAGGCAAAATTTTACGGCCAACGAATAGCAAAAGTCATTTATTCAGTTAGAAGAGTTGTCTGTCAAGTAGTAAAATAATAAAATTTAGTATTCATGGGGTATTTACCCGAAAATTGAAACGGTATATACCAGGGGCTCTCTAAAACTGGGTAGGGCAAAAGTATATTGCTTTTGATATTTTATTGTATTGTTTTTAATTTCAGGAGCCATTAATGTCATGTAAATAAGAGCTATCTTCACGTTGACAATACAATAACACGTCAAAGGCAATATGGTCTTACCCAGTGGAATAGAGGCCATAGTGGGGTGATGGCACCAATGATGGACACTTTTACCTGACAGGCACCAGTAATGGACACTTCACATTGAATTCAAATTTCATACGGTCCTGAATTGATTGATGACCCTTATCTTCTGTAAAATAAGAATCAAGTGTCCTTGTCCATTACTGGTTCCATCACCCTATGTATGTTACAAGTGACACATAATCAAAATAACTTACTAGCACATTTATACAGCAGATTAGTCTGTGCTATATCCGACAAACTCAATCTCACTCTCTGCCCAATCTCTGGCCTCTTCTGCCCATGTACTTCCAACGGCAGAATTGTGTCCAGATACGTCCCTTTGCTGAAGGTGTTCCTTGCGTAGTGCATGATGGAGTCATAGTCGTAGGTCTGCCCAAGGGAGTTCACTTCTTCATCAGTCAGCTTGTTGAAATTATATTCTTGACCTGGAGAAGAAAATTTGGATTAGAATGATGTCTTTTAAGCCTTCCATTGCATAGCGTCTCCAACGATACCGACGCTTCCTCAAGCATGATGCTGATCTGCGTCTGCGGTAGGTATCCCGCCACTTTCCATAAATTCATTTGTACCAATTTCATTTGCAATAACGGTCACTGGCTATAATCTTCATTCCCCCTAATATCATAATCATAATTTTTGAGTGCCATAATACTCAAGTGTCATAATGTTCAACCTCCCTAATATTAGATACAATAATAACACTTTCCATAATATTTACTTTCGATAATGTTCATAATCACTAATATTTTATGCCCTGCCATATACATATAATTCCTTAATATGCCCTGACATTAAATATAAATACACAAGGTACTAAAGTGAAGAACTCGACTGTACTTTTATTACAATAACCTACCTATTCTACGACGATCAGAGCGAGGAGGAGCGTAAGGTAGAAGTGCAGTTTTACCGTACCGTTTTTTTATGATACTATACTTACGAAACGACACAACAAAAACAATTCTGAGTATTTTATGGCAAAAAAGTATGATGGCGTTTGAATTTTCAGGCATACGATTTAAGTACACTAATTGATAATAGGGAAAATGAAGTGGGCAAACGTATCGTTATGGCACCTCAAATTATGGCAAATGAAAATATGGAAAATGACCATTATGGCATATAAATCGTAATGTAATAAAAGATTATGGAAAATGACATTCGGGCAAATGAGATTATTACATAATTATGAAATTCGGGGAAACGGCAGAGAACCTCTGCGGTATTCAGGCTAAGCTAAATATGACGCCGATTAGCGTCCGCGGTATCAAAGATTCCTTTAAATTGTGATACCGGTCGGCGTCAGCGGCACCCAGCTAAAGCTAAATGTGACGCTGAGTGGCGGAAAATCCTCTTTAACCGAACAATTGTCCTCGCGTGTGATATCCATGGACTTATGTCTCTAATAAATAACTCAATTTTGGCGAAATACACCTTAACAGGAGTGCAAGCTATTAATACCATAATATAGGCGATGGGCTTGCAACCTGTAACTAATACACTCGTCAACATCTTAGCCGATTTGTGCAAAATGTGGTTACAGAATTATGAACATTAGAGTTGTTGGTAATTCTGTAGCTCTGCCTACCCCATTCTGGGAATGAAGGCATGAGTTTATGTATGTATGTAAAGCCATTAATTAAAAACTCAACATTGTCGAAATAAAACTTAACTAATAATTGTTCCAAATCTGACGATATCACTTTATGGTCTAAGATCTGAATAGGAGACGATTTGCACCGGGCTGTTTATTCGATGAAAAGTATTTTATATCAAATTTAATACGCTAAATAATATGTGGCGAATAGGTAGGCTGAAAAATTTCAGTCCAGTATATAGAGGTAATTAATAAATAAAATAAATATTAACTTTGTTTTAAAAAAATGCAATAGCTTGTTTAATAGACAAATTACATACCAATCGAAAGTATGAAGCCTATAGAATATGCAAACGTTAGGTTGACTATTTTTTTCCCGTCAAACTACTGGGTAGGCAGGTATAAACAGGTAAGTCGGTACTAATGGCATGAGTTTATGTATGTATGTAAAGCCATTAATTAAAAACTCAACATTGTCGAAATAAAACTTAACTAATAATTGTTCCAAATCTGACGATATCACTTTATGGTCTAAGATCTGAATAGGAGACGATTTGCACCGGGCTGTTTATTCGATGAAAAGTATTTTATATCAAATTTAATACGCTAAATAATATGTGGCGAATAGGTAGGCTGAAAAACTTCAGTCCGGTACTTATATCATTAAAAAATAATTTTTAAAATTGCAAATGTTTGTTTAATAGACAAATTACATACTAATCGAAAGTATGAAGTCAATAAAATATGCAAACGTTAGGTTTGGTACAAATTATTAGTACCGACTTACCTGTTTATACCTGCCTACCCAGTAGTTTGACGGGAAAAAAATAGTCAACCTAACGTTTCATACTTTCGATTGGTATGTAATTTGTCTATTAAACAAGCTATTGCATTTTTTTAAAACAAAGTTAATATTTATTTTATTTATTAATTACCTCTATATACTGGACTGAAATTTTTCAGCCTACCTATTCGCCATATATTACTTAGCATATTAAATTTGGTATAAAATACTTTTTATCGAATAAACAGCCCGGTGCAAATCGTCTCCTATTGGGATCTCCTACTATTAATACATGTCTTTAGATATCATTATAATTCCATAATGGTCATCCAAAACAAATTGGACCTTTTGTTACCCAAAGAAAGTAAGTTTTCTTAATCTCATCGTGAGCTGAATTAATAAGAAAGGAAAATGGATTCATTTACAGTATTACCATCCAGGGCTAATCCCTTAAACTTCGCTTGAGAATTGTATTGAATTAAAATAATATATAGTGCAACCATTTTCCTAATAGCGATTGGCAATCCTTGTTTTTCTATGACACACGAGTTACAAATATACTGTCAGTTGCGAGTGCAAGCGTGATAGCGATAGCCAGCCGAAAGCTATTAAGAAGCTAGGAATACTGTATGAGGAAATATTGCTCAAAGTAGTCATTCCGGTTCATTCAATTAGGGTGACGGCACCAATGATGGACACTTTTAGCTGACACGCACCAGAAATGGACACTTCACTCTTAATTCAAATTGTATACGGACCAAAATTGATTGTTATTCATTTGTTACAAAACAAATGAATAACCCTTATCTTCTGTAAAATAAGAGTCAAGTGTTCATTATTGGTGCCTTGTCCATCACCCTAATTCAATAAGATTTGATGATTTGCTTTTTTGTCAAACCAAAAATATTTATTTGCTGAACACATGCTTTTTTTGGGTAATAGCGTTTTTGTCAATATGTAGGTAGTTTGGAGATTATGCTACACGGACTAATTGCTATGTTGATGTTCTGCGATTGATAATAATAATAATAATAATAAATCATTTATTTCGAGTAACAGGACTCAAATTATTGTTAGTATACACACACTGAAAAGCTATGATTAGTACGTACATAATTTAATTTAACTTAATATTAATATTTTCTATTTGATTTGATTTTTTTGATTTGTTTGGGTGATTATGCTAATGGGGCAAAATGCTAACATTCGTCGATTTGTGTCGCTGAGCATTTTGCTACGTACACGATTCGGGACTGAGCTGACATTTGGACCACATACGAGCAATATGTAAACCTGATGACAATTTGAGAACAGCAGAAAAGTTTTTAAGGGTGTTCTAAAAAAACATGGTCATAGGGGCTTGTCTCAAAAGCTTCCCTTTTTTAATTTTTTGTTCGTTATTTACTAAGAAAATAAATAATAAAAATTTCTGCTAATGGCTAAAGAGCTTAAACGCTACATGGTCTTTTCTACGTCATTCCGAACACTAGTCCGAAGTGGACGTTTTTCTTATTAATGCTGATCTGGTGATGTAGTCGGAAGGTGGCCACAGTTAACGTAAACCCTCTTTGTTAAGACTCATTAGTTTGGTCTTTGATAAGCAGATAAAGACTGCAAAAAAGTACAGTCGGCAGCAATGATGTTGATGACGATGATGATGATGATGCTGATGACGATGATGATGATGATGATGATGATGATTTCATGGATGATGATGATGATGATGATGATGATGATCTTTTATTTTCCTCATAGGTGATGTGAAAAGCAGTATGTGTCACACGGTAGCAAATTTATTTCCACCTTGGGCGTTAACACTTGAATCCCTCACTACGCTCAGGAGTCAGTGTACGCCGTCGCCGTACTTGTTGCTTGTACAACGTATTTTGGTCCCTTGTTACACAAATAACTATTGTTTCATTGACTGTCACAAGACAATTCTAACTAAACCAAACCAACTTCATCAATGATTTGCTGAAACGACAAGACTTTAGCAAAAAAATACTTTTTGTGAAATGATACATTGTCTGCAATCCTATAATCGGTCCCGTCCCTTATATCTTTTTAATAAAAACTGAAATCTACAAGTATAACACAAACCTTCCGATGCACTATCCAACTGTCCACTAGCGAGTCATTTTTCATTACACAACAAATTGGTCTTTAAACACATCAGTATGTCAAACAAATGTCAACTAACATTCGCATCTCACTTCCAAATTGCATGACAATATCTCGATATTAATCTAACAAGCGACCTAATTTAATTCAAAATCCCTATTTAGAATAAACTTATCAGCAAAACTCGTAGACGATTCACTAAAGAGCCCAGGGTTATTGTGACATAACTATGCAGTTCAGTTTAAGCTGAGAGAAAAGGGCAAGGCTATATAACTATTATAGCTCTGTCCTTTACGCTCGCCGTAAAAAGAACTACATAGCTATATCATAATAACATTAATAACCCCCTTGGACATCCTAGAAACTTTAACAATGCAGAATTCGGACAGGCTTCATTCTAGAATTAACCTAATCCCCTTACAATCAGGTTTAAAATTCTTTACCGTGTCACTTACCTTTAGAATTCTACTCTAATTTAAGTACAGTTAAGTTCATTTTTGGTTAATTTAAGGGTAATTTGTGGAGGAGATAGGTCAGGTACATAGTTGGATGGTTACTCGGCATTTTAGTTATTCCTGTGAAGCAGAGTGACCTAATTACTAGCGTTGTTGAGATAACCGTTAAAGAGGAAAGCGGGTCGTGAAATGCAAGGATTTTCAAAGGGACGAAGTTATTTTTAACTTGTTCTAAATTTAAACCACTTAAATTTAAATTTTCATGTTCATGTTTGATATGAGGTGAAAGCTTTTAAATTGTGTAATTAAGATACCGTTGGAAATTATATTTTGTTTCCAACACGCTCATAAATATAAATTAGTAATGATGAGGTTAAAAACTGGCCAAGTGCGAGTCGGACGAAGGGTTCCGTACCATTTTTGTATGGGCCCCCTTTATTTTTTTTTATTATTATTCGTTGTGGCAAAAGTATAACCTAATATTTGGATATTTCTTGTGTCTACATTTCAAGAGATACAGTGTTTGAAGGTCGAGCAAATAAAACAGGATCCAGACGACCGATTTCGTCAGCCAACTGACAAGGACACAGCTATTCGGTCTAAAAGAGATGAGAGCGTTTTCATCTCTCTTCTAACAGATAGTTGCGTCCCTATCCTGCTTAACGCATTAAACACGTTTTTTGTATCGGGACTTCAATTAATTTTTAACTTTATTGCATTTTTTTTTACAACAGCCATTATAATATATATATTATTTAAACATTTTAATTATTTTTCTATTATAGTTCAAGAGATACAGCACGCTGACAGACAGACAGCCAGGCGGACAGCGGAGGCTTAGTATAGGTCCCGTTTCATACCCTTCAGGTACGGATTCCTAAAAAACCGGTCAAGTGTAATAAGTAATTACAATAATAAATATATAATCAGGGAACAATCTCACATAAATTGTGGCATTATGTATATAAAGGGACCTTATTGTCGATGGCGCTTACGCCGCACTGCGTCACGTGACGTTGTATTTATATCGGAGCATATTTAATAATGGCGGATGCGCCATCGACAATAAGGTCCCTTTTCATGGATAATGTCACAATGGACCTAGTCCCGGAGTAAGCTTCAGTATTTTATTTTACATATTAGTATTTTACGTACATACATTCAAGAGCAATGAAAACGGGTCATTTTCTATGGAAATTCTATACAAAGTGACCCATTTTCATTGCTCTTGACTATATTTAACATTTAAATTGGCAGAATATCTAATAATACACATACTATAATGTTCACTTTTTTATATGTTTTGTTACTATTTTTTATGCTGATTTCAAATAAGGTTTGAATTCACTTCTTTTATTTTTGCCAATTTAAGGGAATTTATTTTTGAATGTCTAGAAGCAAGGCCATGATTTGACTGCGGAAATCGTTAATTGCAACGTTTTGTACAGTGACATTTGAACTTCCACCCACTGCAAATTAGCAGCATGGCTACCGGGTTACGGTCACACAGTCGTTAAGATTACTCTAGCGGATAAACCCTGACCTATTAGCAGATGTTCCTAGTTACCATGTGATATAATTACCCTGTTAATTAGCTTCATTTCTAGCTCGCTTAAGTACCGTACTGAGATCTGTTTGCGAATGAAATAGTGCGACTGATGATGACACAATAAGGTTTTTTAAAACAATCAAACATATATAAAAACCCGCCTAGTTCGAGTCGGAGTTGCACACAAAGGGTTCCATATATTATTGTATGGAACCCACCATTAATTATTATTTTATTTTAATATTTTGTTGTTATATTGACAATAAAAATATACATTCTGTGGAAATTTCAACTGTCTTCCTGTTACGGTTCATGAGATACAACCGGCTAACAGACAGATGGACAGCGGAGGCTTAGTAATAGGGTCCCGTTGGTACCCTTTGGGTACGGAACCCTATTAAAATTAGAAGATAATTTAAAATTAGAAGTTATAGCGTATTTTTAGTATTAAAACAATATTAGAGTGAAGTTTTCAAAATAATTGTGAACAATATTATGTACCGTGTAAACTTAAATCTCTTAAGTTTTCAGGTAGCAAATTTAGAGACATTGGTAGCGTGAGGTCCAAAAGGCCTCAGCTCATGTGCTGCAGCTGGAGCCGGAGCCACAATGCTGGTTTTCAGCTGAACCCTGGGGTTTACCTACTTCGTAGTAGAGCGCAAATACAAGACGAGAAAAAATATTATTTGGGAAAGAAAGAAAGAAACACATTTATTCACAACAATAACACACAGTCAGTATAAATAAAGTAGAATTAAGTAAGAAAGTAATAGTACCCAGAAGTAGTAGTCATAAGTAGTAGGTACGAGTAGGTAAGTAGTAAGTATTTTAGATTAAATAAAGTGAAGGTACCTACTCAAACACTACAAGTTGGATGTTCGTACAACACAATTTGTAATACGTAGGCCTCGGCCGAAAGAAACTTAGATTGTCTTCGCAAAGGGATTACCAAGGAAACAGGTCCGTATCCAAACTTTTAAATTAAAGTGTAAACAAAACTCTCACCATTAATTACCAACCGTGTTAATGAATACAACAAATTATCTAAAATAACTGTAGGTGACTGACAGTTATTTTGTGTAGACAAAGCGCGTAATATAAACATTTAACGCGCGCACGCACGCGCGATTTTCCAGATACACACGCACCCATATGCACAAACACACACAATTACTTGCTCAGACGCACGCACACATTTTCGCATCAATTGTTATTTTATATATTAACTAGAGGACGCTCGCGACTTCGTACGCGTAAAATTAGTTTCCTGCTACTCCCCCTATTTCTTCCGGTTGAGGGTCGATTTTCGGAAAATCGTTTCTTATTGCACCCCTAGATGGGTGCATTTCAATCAGTATACAAACTTTTTGCATAATTTCATTTAACTAACCACGAATAATGAACGTTTAGCATAAAAACCATTTAGCATAACTATCATTTTCTAGTTATTATGCATTTTAAGTCAATTTCTTTTAACTAGGTTAGGTTAGGTTAGAACTGTGACCACATTAATAGTAATGGAAGCAGTTAGAAATATTAACTTTTTAAATTAATATACATTATAGTTTTTGAAATTATGCATTTCGTTTTATGCATCATGACTATTATATCGATGGTTTATTATGCAGATTGAAATTATGCAATTTATTTTATGTAAAATTATCACTATACCATTTGTTTTTATGCTAAACATTACACACCCCCCCTAGATATCATAAGGAACCTACGTGCCAAATTTGGAATCTCTAGACCCAAGGGTTTGGGCAGTGCTTAAATTAAATAGACAATAAAATATAGTGTGTTGTTATTTGTCCGTGTGGTTGCCGGGTTAGAATAGTGCCACTTCCTGTCTTCCCGTGGATGTCGTATGAGGCGACTGGTAAACATCTTAGCCTAATTATGCAAAATGTGGTTACAGAATTATCAACACATTTTTGAAGTTGTTGGTAATTCCGCAGCTCTGCCTACCCCTAGGTATGTATGTATGTTGTTAGTAAATCATTTAACTAACCTGTCTCGTGTAAACAAATTGAGGCAAGTCATCTTTAGTGAGAAAACAGTTCAATGTGTTAGTTGTTTTTCTGCACTGTTATCAATTTACAAGGTTTGCAATGAGGTCAGTTAAATGTAAACATAATTATTACTAATTTTATAACTTTATTGGATATGAACCTAACGTAGCGGTTCCACCAGCTGGTTTTGGCGTAGCTATAGTGGAAACACGGGCTAAGAAAAGACAATGAAATTGTAGAGCAAAATGTAAAAAGTCAGTCTCCTTTACATTGCAGCAGCTGGACAGGTTTGGATGAAATTCGAAATTGAGATAGCTTACCCTGGATTAACACATAGGCTACTTTCATCCCGGAAAATTCAAAAGTTCCAGAAGGAATAACGATAGCCGAAATCAACGCGGACGAAGTCGCTAGCAGAAGCTAGTGCGTAAATATAAACAAAACTTGTTATTATAAAGTCTGATAAAAGAGTTAATAACTTTTGTACAGCCATCATCACTTATCGAGACCAACTAACGAATCCCAATTCAGTGGATCTACATCAATTAGAGCGGAGAACACAGGATGGACAGTGCCACCTTCCGACTCCATTACCAGAGGGCATAGCCAAGATGCTATCTGTCATCAGCGATGTCAATCCTATACATTTTGTCGATTTTCAAAATTCGAAAATCGATAACTTAGCGTTATGCATCTTGACTGGGCCTAGATCAACTCTAAAGCATGGCCGTTTGTCTCGGCGACAGATGGAGTGTATACGACTGGATGGGCGTAATATTTTGGCCATATTCACGGGCGCGCCACGCCATTTAGTTTCCGCTTCTTTACGTTCTTGTCCTTGTGTGAAAATGGCAGCCAGAGAACGCATTCAAGACTACGCCATTTGGCTGGGCGCGGTGGCGTGGCGTGTTCCAAACTATAGTGAATTTCAACATTCACTATAGTTCTATTCGGATTGCACGTTGGCGCGTCGCCATTTGGAAATCCAACGGACCACGCCAAGTAAGTACTTTTAAACGCTAGTTTTGACATTCACTGGTTGATTCTGGCGCAGCGCTGCTTCCTAATTCAGTTGACAAAAGAAATAACAGATCAAAGTATGTTAATGAAAAAGCAGGAAAGTTTATCCATCACTTCATATATTGCATGCGTTTGATGTCGACATCAATGAAAGGCATATTATTCGCCAAATGGGTTCGATATTTTCTATATGATATTATCTAAGTTAGAGAAAAGGCCATTCAAAATCTTTTTTTATATAATGGAAAGGATAACGAGCACTTAGGCCACCTGATGGTAATTGAGATCTGTGACCCATTAGAAATTTGCATCTCAAGACTGCAATCCTAAGATCGATTTTCAGGGGTCTATAGCCGCATCCCGATTTACCCTTAATCGAGACGCCAATTGTCCCGATTTTCAGCACATCACTAGATCTTTTACGAATAAGATAACAACCGGATGTCAAAAACAGTACACCACATTTGTCATTGTAAGACGGTTGTAATTCGCGCGATTTTCAACTGTATTATTTGTACTGTACCGAATTGAAAACCCTAGTCCCGATTTTTCTGGGACTAGACCTGGCCACACTAGTGGTACTCTATACAGAAGACTCAATCAAATGTGACCAGAAAAGCCCAGCATTTAAAGCCCCAAGAGCCGAACTTTAGTTCCGTGTATAAAATAAAATTACCTAGTACCAGATGCTGCAAAATATTTTTTTGCCGTCAAAAATACTGGCCATTATAAAATAACTGGCCAGTATTGCGACATGGCCGCTTGCCAACTTTGTTAAAAAACTTGAAATATCTTTTTATGTTTTACAAACATTTTGGGTATGAATGGCCAATGCGCGGCGCTCGAGTTGCCTAAAATTGTGAATGGGCCGGAAGCCATCTTTCTTTCTGGATCTGATTATGCGCGGGCGAGGCGTGCCCGGCTGAATGTGCTGTGACAATTCCACTGTGCGTGTATACCTACTGTTGCACAGAAGCGTAACATACTTAATATTGTTTTAACACTACATTTCCCTGATCAAATTTAACTAATGAACAATAATAGATGAGTTTAGTTATCCTGTGATCAAAACGATTTTAACGTCGTCTAAATATTGGGACGCCATAAATTGATTCAATCTGTGGTAAGAAACCCTTTTATTGTTATTAGTGTCATTAATAGATGAGAACTAGGTACCTTCCTAATTATACTAAAATAACGTTCCATATTACACTATTATCATTACTATTACAAATGAAACAAACTTAATGATTTTATATGTGTATAAAAAATCTATTAAAGAAAGCAAAAGAGGTGACAGACCACTTACAATCTTACATTATAAAACTTCAACTTCAAGACTGCAAATGTGTTACCATCCCTGAGTAATCTAATATCGTATCTATTCTAGTATTGCACAAGGTCCTAACTTCTACAACGACTAGAACCACTTTGGTTGTTTTGTTAGAGATCCTTTTTGAAAAATATAGAACAGTTTGAGGTATCAAAGCATTTCAATTCGTAAGGCGGTACGAGGTGAGAATTATTAGATCGCTACGGTGTGACAACATCCTGATTATAAGCCCTATGACACATTCAGGTTAAGAGTACATATTCCGTTTCGACACGCTCGTGTATCTCATCTCAAATAGCTGCTTATACGTAGACCAATACAAATACGCGGTCTATACGACCCTAAGAATGGCAAATACCTGTACCCTTACCATGAGTTTCGATTACCGTACTCGCTAGCGAGTCGAATGCTCTGTCCCTCACAGTATTCTTATAGATAGAGTGAGAATGACAGAGGCCCCAGCCAAGTTGCATTAACACGATCAAGATGCGTAGATGATACGAAATGTCACGTGATTGGTTTAAAAGCTAAATGAATAGAAACGCTAGTTCGCGTAATGCATCTTGGCTAGAGCTTCAGTACCCTTACCATGGGTTACAATTACTGTAACTGCTCGCGAGTCGAATGCGCTGTCTCTCACAGTATTCTTATAGAGTGCGAGAGTACCCTTACCATGAGTTACAAGTAACGTACTCGCTAGAGAGTCGAATACTGTCCCTCGCAACCTCGCAGTATTCTTATAGAGTGCGAGGGACAGCGTATTCGACTCGCTAGCGAGTACGGTAATTTTAACTCATGGTAAGGGCACTGAGGTTGCCCGGTTGGTTGTTTAGGACTGAGATGTAACTCTTCATGTCCAAGAGTCCAAGACACATGGCGGTATTAGTTTATTTTGTGTTTGTTTATCTTGACCTAACAACTCTTGGGTTCTTATTTAGTTGAAAGTAAAACTATTGGCTCTGGGATTTTGATTTGGATTTGACTTTGTTGTTTAGTGACGTGGTTTCATTGTTAAATATGATTGATATAACCTATAAGAGATATTTTATGACCCCTAAAAAGTATTTTGTGTAAAGTAAATCAAAGAATAGACTCTAGGATGTGTCATTATTGAAGATTCTATGATCGAGTTACTGACGTGGTTGCTTAATTGTTAAATAGGATTGACACAGACTAAAGGAGATATTTTAGGTCCCCTTAAAATTGTTCGAGAAATTAAGTAAATTTAAAATTCAAACCATTTAAAAAATAATATAAGTAACTAATCCTAAGCAATGACTGCTAAAAACAGGAAAAAAACCCTTATTAAATAGGTATCTAAGATTCGCGGACGTGTAAATATTTGGACACAGCATTACCAAATTCAATGTCCTATCATCACACTAAATTATTTTTAAAGACGACCCCATCAACCATAATACTATGGATGTTTCCGCCGGAAATCGAATCCGGGACCCTGCGCTCCGTCGCCCCTGACAGACCAGCGGAAGCCCTTTTAATAATGCGAAAAAATACTTTTTACACAACCACAAAATATTTTATCCCAGGCTTTGCAGACACAGACCGCTTGAAAACTTGAATTTTCTGAGACTCAAAGTAACCTGCAACATTTAATATTTTTTTTATAGAATGGATGGAGAAGGCAAACGAGCACACAGGCCACCTGAAGGTAAGTGAGATCTAAGACCCATGGACATTCCCAAACTAAAGATTACAATACTATGACGGCAATGGAGTTGCCACCGAATGCATAAACATCTGAATATAAATCATTTATCTTTTTAATACGGCCTTGAATTTATCAGTAAGTAATCTCAAAGAGTTTTAAATTAATAAATAAAGTAGTGTAATAAAAATCCAGCTTTAAAAACCCGGGTGACATTGTCATCGATATATAATTTAAAAAAATAACCCCCCCCTCATTATTTTGATTACGTACAACATGTCACTCCCACAACGAAGACGAACACAATGACACGTCGTATGTTAAAATCCGTCAAGCCGTTTTGGCTGCAGAGCGTGCCAATGAAATAGACATACATGTATAGTTAATAGTTCAAGATACTGTTGGCAACACTAAGAACTGTCAATACATTTTTAAAAACAAACCGCTCTTACCCCGGCCATGACACTTTTCGCGTTTGGCGGCCGTCGAGTTTACGTGAGCCATTTCGATATCGTTCCATTGCTTTTCTTTATTGGTAATTGTTATTGCAAAACATGATTTCATGTGTAATTCCTTTATGATGCCTGAGAATTAAATTGAATTGTTTGTATTGTTGCTAAGCAACCGTTTTTATTTGAAAACCATCTTTGCTGCTAATAAGTAATACATACATAAATTAACTCGAAAAACCTAATCCTCTTTCTCACGCAGTCAGGTGAATTGAATCGAACACGTGGTTATCATCTAAGCCGAATTGTAATGCTTAGCTTTAGAACAACTTTCGTTTCATAACTTATAATTTGTTGCAAAACATGATACGCAACAGCCATTAGATTGTTTCTTAAATTAAAATTAATTTCGATGCTATAGATTGTTAATCAAAAATACTTCCGCCGCTAACTGAAAAGTTTAGAAATATGATCCACGAACTCCTAAATTTTGTTTCATTTACGAACTTCGGAATTTGTAATTGACCTAACTAAATCTTTGTAATTAATTTATTCTATGTAGGCCGATGAGGTTCGAGGAAGTAATTGAGTAATTAGTTAATAATAGCTTTTTAACTTTTAACATAAATGATCTGAGAAAGGGTAGAAGAAAATGCCAGTGAAATAATATTAAGACAAGTATTTCTAGCCAAGATGCAAACCCTGGTAACGACAAAGAATGGATTTTCGAGCAAGGCAGCATCGGCCCATAAGGCTAAAACTCAAGCCTGGTTAAGATAAAATTTGCCGCGCCTCGTCGCAGCGGAATCAATGGCTAGCAGATCACCTGGGGCCTGTTTAATAAAGCTACAAATTACAATTTACAGGTTACAAGTCTCCATTTGACACAACCTCGACCAATGACAACCAACCATTTGAGCAGTGTTGCCAGTAGCGTTTTAAATGACTGTATCTTTCAAACGCCCCTGTATTTTTCAATAAAATACAGAATCTTTCCTTGCGCATCTTCGGTTGAATCTTTCGCAAGATTAAGTTTTTTACGTGTATTTTACGATTTATTTTTCGCATTATTTATTACCGAGACATTGATTCAATTACATTAAGTACATTACTGTTCACTTAATATTAATAAGCAAGATTATTTCCCTTTGATTTTTAATATGAAAAATACACGTACGAAACAAGTATTATCGTGTATGATTGTATTTTTCAGACGAACCTCTAATTTGTTTATTTCGAAAATTACATTTATTTTATACGAAAGATAGAAAGTTTCGAAAAAAACAAAATTTATCTTTCGCTATTTTCATCACTAGTTGCCAGTTTAGACCTGGTGTGTTATTCTCTCAAAAAACGGCGGCCGGTCGAACGGACGAGCGAATAAAAGCGGCGAGTTTAAGTAGTCCCGTCCGACCGAACAAAACACATTTTAGCGCGTGCATTGTCAATTAGGGAGCCTTATACGTTCGTGAAGTCATGCTGCCAAATTGAATACACGCGCTAAAATGTGTTTTGTTCGCTCTGTCGGGACTACTTAAACTCGCCGCTTGGACCTTCACTCGAGCGAACGATCACCTTTGCTTGTTGAGAGAATTACCACCCTGTAAAATTGTAACTTGTAGCTTTATAAAATGTGCCCCTGATAGGAAGTAAGTGATCACCTCGACCCACAATCACCCGCAACACCAGAGAAAGCAAGTTCGCTGCTGACCTTTGAGAAAAGAGCAGGCTCGTTTTTTGAGGGCCCCCTACATGTAAATAAACTTTAGTAGATAGTTTTTTTTCAATTGTTATTATCCATGGTGTGCACTAATGAATATTGTATTGTATTGTAATTCAGCAAAATGAATTAATACCCTGTTAACGGATCATGTACTTCACGTACTTATACCGTTAATAGAAACTAACTCAAGATTAATGTCTGCCACCCGTTAATTTTGAGGCAAGTCGTTAACGGAATTAGGTGAGTGGCATGATGGATGTGTCAGCAATTGAGCGGCACGCAACAGCTGTTGGCTTCCTCGGATTACTGTTCTAGAATTATATACAGTCAAACTCAGAAGAAGCTGTACATTTTGGTACCTTGTAGCTATTTATATACTAAAATCAAACTACTACTCTCACTGTGATATATCGCACCTTCAGAACAATAATGACCTAATTCAAAATTTTAGCTTTCAAACTTCAAGTCATAAATATATTATTATAGAGACCTAACTCGAAATTTAAAATTTCTGAATTAGGTCACTATTGTTCTGAAGGTGCGATATAGGTACTAAAATGTTCAGCTACGATGTGGCTTTTAATGTAACGAGAGAGTTTTGAAACAAAAACAAATGATAATTTCTGGTTGATGACATGATGACAATGACTTTTAATCTTGATACAAGATAATTATACCGTTTAAGATACAAATGATAAATGAAGTAGCTACTTGGTAAATATAAAAAGTCAATAATTTAAACATACGGATTGTGGTAAAATTGTAAGCGCTTTAACTATAAATAAAACATGTAGTAGGATATACAGGGTGGAAAGTTCGAATGCCACATGGAAGGCAACTACCTTAAATATTAGAAATAGCACATTCTGTGTAAAGGAGACTTTCCTTTATTTTAAAAACTATAAACCCAACATTTATGGATTTTTGAAAAATCGTCTGTCTCAACCGGGGCTCGAACCGGTCGGTCAAATGCGGTAAAATAACATGCCGTATTTTATGATGCAGATCGAAAGGGTTACCGATATGGTTCATTTATCTCTAAATAACAAACACAATCAAAATAACGGAAGGCCATGAGTACTAGCAATTATCATTTAACTTTGTTTTCACCCGTCACGGGAAATGTACCGCAGCTACCTTAAATATTGGAAATACCAAATTTTACGCAATGGTGACTCACTTTTATTTTAGTAAATAATAAATACTGCAATTATGGATTTTTGAAAAATCGCCTCACTTAACCGGGAATCGAACATGTCAAATATGCCAGAAATAACACGCCGTATTTTAAGATGAAAATCGAAAGAGTCTTTCATAGCGATGATTAGATTAGAGTATCTTGTTTTTCAGTATTCGTTAAATGTTTAGGTAATGACAATTCACAATACAAGTAATTCTTAATTTTCACGGTCTTTATTTAATTCATGGTATGTATTGTGAACTATCGCTATGAATGCCTTCCATGTGGCATTCGAACTTTCCACCCTGTATAGTATGTAGGATAACTAATTATGAACTTCTGGATATAGTAAGCAATTTACCCAAGTACACAAATACACCAACAAATTACGGTGTTATCCTACAAACTGAAAGTAATAGACGCGTTTAAAGCTGACAGTGTTCCCAAAGGCCTTTTAAGGAATATACGAGTAATTCTTAGTCACTTTGCTACCAAGATTTCAAACCAAGAGCAGGATCCGTCTGGATCGCTACCACTATCTTACATACATCTAACCTGCCGCCAAGAAGTAATTCGCATTGTTTTACGAAGCCCTAAAATAAGTAAAGTTCTTTAAAAAACATCTAAACCTTTTTTTGTACATGTTGCTGGAAGAAATATCGTCAATGTAATAAATGAGCAGTCCATTTGCGGCTTAGTTTTGTTTAAATTATAAATAATTCATTAAAAAAAACATATATAAGTTCTGTAAAATTCTGGGTCATCATAACAGTCAAAATAATACTTTAACGTGGCAACACCTTTGGTGCGTTGTTATTTATATTAATTATTCGGTAGAACCTTCGCAGAAGACTTATGGAGCCCTAGGGCTAACAGTAGCAGTAACTATACAATCAAATGCGTCACTCACCCATCATGATGTTGTCCCTGATGATCTGCACGTGCCGGTCACGATCAGGACGCGTATGCTCGTGCCAGAACCCGACCACGTGTCCAAGCTCGTGAACCACAATACCGAACTTGTCGCAGTTCTTCCCGATGGAGATAGCCTGAGCACCTCCACCACGCTTGCCGACGAAGGAGCAACATCTGCGAAAAAGATGAAAATTATGAACGAAGAATAATGATTTGACAAACAAAGGACTATTTAAAGGTCAAGTACGAGTATCTACTAGCACTTCCCAAGAAGAAACCACTGTTGTTAAGCTCATTTATCAAGTTTTTGCTCAGATTTTATTAGTCTTGGCTGAGTTCAACAGCAATTTAAACTAGGTATAGTCAGTATTAGATAAAAACATTACAAAAAATAATAAATCAAATAAAATCCAGGCGAAATAAAGATTCTTACCCGCAAGGTCTTTCCGTAAACACAATATAATCCTTATGCAGCAAAGGATCCCGCTCCACAAACTTGACGCATGTGAAGTTCTCCCAATGGCGCATGGCCTGCTTGAATAGAGACTTGTGAGCACCGCTGAAATTGCCATCGATCTCGTATGGAATGACCCCATTCTCCCAGATGCGTTCTTTGCGGTTGGTGGCTGCGCGGATAGCGCGGTGGCGAACTTCAGTCTGGGGAGAATAGAGGTTTTTTTTGCACGAGAAAGGCAAACGGGAACACATGCCACCTGATGCTAAAGTAGATTTGTGTCCTATGGGAATGTGCAATTTTAGCATTGTAAATAATTATTGTATTTTCAAATTCAAATTCAAATTCATTTATTCTGTAAGTAGGCCATGTAGGCACTTTTACATGTCTGAGTCTACCAGCGCTTCCAAGGGACTCTGTTGAGAAGAAAAGCCACAAGAAACTCAACAGGAAGTCTTTTTTTTATATGAGTAACTTATTACTATGATAAACTTAAGCTAACTAATTTAAATGTCACAGGGATGTACAGGTCCCAGGAGCAATTATGAGACTCAAAGTATATTCAATTTAAATTGGAAATGTAAAGTCTCCAAATTTCAAATAAAAATTAAAAATAGACATAGGTAAGGAGATGTAGAAAGTCTCCACGGTCAACCTTGAGGACTAATGCCTCTATGCTAGTAATGTCATGTTAGTTGTTGCTTTTAATCGGTACTTTGACCATATTTTGTAAAATTTTACCAATGTCATAGAGCTTTTAAAAGCAACAGTGCACTTTTTATTTATAGTCTACCTAAAACCTTGGCATTTTAGGTTACTTTCACATTTGCTAAAAAGGATCACCAAAACTATGCTATAACGCTAGAATACGTTACCTGATTTCTTGTACTGCTCTGATAGCTTTCCATAGCATCTAAATCTGCAGAGTTGTCTCGAAAAAACCAATCGTCAAATTGTTGACCTTCCCCCGCCCCAGTTTTCTTTGGAGGTGGTTTAACATTAAATTTCTCCTCAAACTCATGCTCAGGTACGACTATTTTTCGGTTTTCTCCGCTATTTTCTCTGCTTGAGTGTTTTTTTCGATGACGATTTTTCTTTTGAGAATGTGATCCACCATGTTCTTCTGATTTAACTGAGTTCTGGCCAGTTCTCTCAGCGGAGTGGACGTTTCTTAATCTGAAAAAGTAACTTTGATTTATACATAGAACATTTGTTGAAATTTTCGTCCATTTTTGAGATTTTTATCTTTAGGAGTCTCTGATATATAGCGACAGGGTGTTTTCATAGCATTTCATGTTAATACGCCAAATAACTCAAGTCATGATTTTAAAAATCTACAAAAGTAATAACCATTCTCCATAATTTAAGAGTTTTCAAATTAATGAACAATTATTGTATTATTATTTTGTCTTAGATGATTTAAGTAGGTATAAACTTAGTCGTCGACTTTCAAATTCTTTATATGCGCTTTCATTTATTAAGAAATAAAATGTATTATCTTGTATTGTAGTTTTCTTTCAAAATCTAGCTCTTGGTTCGTAAAAACTGATTATTGCTGATTTAATTGATAATATTATTATGTAATTATTTTAAACTGACATGCGCTTATTTTTCTAAACTATACTAATAGAAATGCCTTGCTAAATCATTAATTTGTCAATGCAAAATGCTAAGCGAGAGTCATGAAATAAACTCGACTATTAAGCCAGACAAGTTCCAAGCTCTTCAATATGAGGCTAATGAATGGGCGGTATTATGGGTATGCAGGCGGCATCGCATTTGTTAGCTCACTGCGCTTGTATAATCTTAGCCCCTACTACCATCATATCACTGACTATAATATTTTACTGTCACTTTATTTTGTATCGAGAATCAATTCAGTCAGATAGGTATTTATTTTCTAAAGAGATGGTACAAATTAGGGAATGCAATTTAACCGGTTATTAACCGATTTTGTATGAAAATAACCGATTAAAACCGGTTAAAACCGGTTATTTGCATTGCTTAGTACAAATACAGGTATTGTTGTTGTTGTTGGTTGTTGGTAGTGAAGTAATTTGCAGAACTTTAGCTTTCTTTATTACTGTAAGACTATGTTAATGGATTACTAAAGTATTCTTAAAACTTTAGAATCAAGAAATTTGATATTCACAACTGTATATTTTTTATACCTACGCTCAAATTATATTTTATGCAAAAAATATGATACACTTTTTACCGCTGTACTTCTCTATCTATCTTTGACTGCTGGCCTTCATCATTACCTTCTCGATGGTACCAATATTATATCTAACACAAGAGGACGCCCTCGGCTTCGTAAGCGTGGAATTAAGGTGAATTAAAAAAAAACTTTATTGTGTACCCCTAGGATATTGAAGAAATATTTCCTCCAAATTTTATGTCCCTAGGTCTAGCGGTTTTCGCTGTGCGTTGATAGATTTCTTCTTTAATTTATATAGATTTGCATCGTCTGACGATGCAAAATTGAAGTTAATACCGCGGCCGAATCAGCAAAACGCCGCAAATATGCAATTATCAGCTATATTTTTTCAGGCTTTTGCGGTAGAAATTCTTGGACCGTGGGGCCCGGAGGCACGAAAACTTATTAAGAATTTAAAAAATAAATTGATTCATGCCTCGGGTGACCATACGGCTGGCTTTTTCCTCGGCCAACGGCTAGCGATAGCTATCCAACGAGGAAATGTAGCCTGCATTATGGGCACCATTCCCAGTGGCAGTGGCCTAGGGGACATTTGTACATATTATAGTTACTTAGAATAAGTTAATTTATTTTTAGTAATGTTTTTATATTTTTACTGTTTTTTTTTGTTTGTGACTTAATAAACTTATGTTTTTCAACATTAGAGTAAAGAAAAAAAAGTCAGTTTAAGAAGAAAAAGGTTCAAATTATAAAACATTTATTTACATTACAACCTAATGATGAAAATTGGGCGTCTATATTTAATACTAAAATAATTAGAAACATTTACGAGAAATATCCATTTAGTAAACAGCCATGGAATTTTAGTAAGCGAATGTTTTCGACGCGTAATTACTTCCTCATCACAAAAATGTTTACGGTATTTTCCCTTCAATATAATTAACGTAAAGACGTTTTCAAAAGTATATACCTACCCTTGCAAAGACATGTATCTACACTAATATTATAAAGAGGGTAGATTTGTATTTTTGTATGTTTATAACGAATAAACTCAAAAACTACTGGGTCTCAAAAATTC
Organism: Acleris literana; assembly: GCA_946894065.1. Lineage (NCBI taxonomy): Eukaryota > Metazoa > Arthropoda > Insecta > Lepidoptera > Tortricidae > Acleris > Acleris literana. The sequence goes on from OX335677.1 coordinate 3,681,233, forward strand.
TTTCACCGTTAGAATGCTACATTATCCCTGAGTAATAGGTTACTTTTTGTCCCAGAAATATGAATGGTTTCCCTGGCATGACAAAAATACGAATTCTACGCAAACAAAACATATATTTTTGGCGAAACCACAAACTCTACCTAAGATTTTATCCAATCGTACGGGCTTGCAGACTTTGAAATCGCAATTACGGAGCTGAGACTTCGTAGGATGCAAAGCCCTTTGTAGCAAAGGAGAGCAAAGCGCATATTTCATCGGACGTCCGTGGACCGAAGAGCACGCAAGGAATATTATATCGGCGAGGTAACAATCGATTTTCACAAAATTTGGGCGCTTTTATAATCTTCTTCTTCAAAGCAATAGAGAGTAGCATTAGTTTTGCATGCTACGCTCTTCGGAGCCTTCGCGATGAAATCACAGTGAAGCAGCTTATCTCAGTGTACTATGCTCTTGTGGAATCGCGTTTAAGGTACAGTATCAAGTTTTGGGGGAGGAGCTATGCGTATAATATAAAGAAAGCTTTTATACTACAAAAAAGGGCCGTTAGAACAATAGTACGTATTCCCTCCTGGCAGTCGTGTCGGGAACACTTTGAGAGGCTTAGCATACTTACTGTCCCTTGCCTCTATATCCTAGTATTACTTAAGCGTAGTAAAGCATCCAGATAGGTATGAAACTGACAAAGACAGAGAGGCAAGATACTTGACACGTAGGAAAGACATGCCTGTGTTGATTGCGCCCAAACTGGGAGTGGTACATCACAGTGTGCGTTATCAAGCGGTGAGAATGTTTAATAGCCTGCCTAGTGACTTAAAAAGTATACCGAGTCCTTCTATTTTTAAAAGCCACCTAAGGAACTATTTGCTAGAGAAATGCTTCTATGATGTAGACGAGTTTGTGAATGAGTTATATAATAAAGTTAACTTAATTAGGGTTTGTAAGTATTATCAAATATTAATTAGTTTATTTTATTCATGTGCATGTTGTAAAAATGTAATTTTAGTTTAAGTTTTTATTTTAACTTTAAGTGTAATATTTCCGACACAAAATGTATTTGTTGATGGAATAAATAAATAAATAAATAAAATAAAATTCCGGCGCAAGGTACTGTTTTACCGTCTTCGTCCAGAAAAAACGTTGGACGGCATACCGTATTCCAAAATCGACAAAAATGTATAGGATTGACGTAGGCTGATGATAGGGCGCGTATTGCGGTTGCCTTTATCGCGGTGGATAAAGCATACATCACTCTCACACTCATATACTGGTGAGAAAGTGACAGATGTTTTATCCACGTTTATCTACATCGATAAACGTGACCATAATAGGCCCACAGATTACGTCGACCGCTTATGTAAACTGCTTAGGTTTCGAGTCAACAGAAGAAACTTAACTTTTCTTTTATATGCTAGAGAAGAGTGATAGTTTTAACAGATAGATATAATTATATGGGTCTTAGATTAATCAAGATAATTCGATTCGATCGAAAATCTAATGATTACCTAATTGGTTATTAATAAAAATAAAGTTTAGAAAGCCTAAATGTAGGCAGTTCATAAAGTTAAGTGTTTAAAGACCAAGGTGTTTAAGTTTTTTTCTCAATATTATGAAATTCCAAATACAAATTGAAAACAGTTTTTTTAATTTATTAAAAATTAATATGCGAGAGCAGTAATTGAAAATCCAATAGCTGCAGATTGGAGTGGCGTACTGCAGTTATTAAATTAAAACTCTAGACCTAGGTGAAAAATATGCAACGGCGCCTCGAAAGCAATTGGACGCAGGCGACGGCATTTATGTTTTCTGATTTGCTGCTCTAGTAGCTAACGTTTAACTTTTTTAGCTTTTAATGGCAAAAGGTTCATTGAATACATACTCGTATATCATTTATTTTAGAGAAGTAGGTAAGTAATGCATTTAATGTTATATGTTTGAAAAAATATTGCCTAAAATGACGAAATATATTGAGACTATGAATAACGAATTATTTAGAAACATACGATTATTAACGATATGAAAATATTCATACCGTCTTCCATTACCATGTCTTCTTCGCCTTCTGCGTTGTCTACTCGTAGATTCTTCAGTAAGACTCTGCAGACTTTCAGTCGGCCTTAACAAATCGTTAGCTTCCAGAAACTTCCCTTCTAAATATTCGCCCGGTTTCTTTATAACCTCAAGACGTATATCTTCCTCTTGCTCATTCGCAGACAACACTCCATTTGTAGGAGCAGGACCAACTATAATATTTTCTGGGGGGAATTTTACTTTTATATTGTTGTTTGTATCTCCCATGATCTCACGGCTGTTACTCTGTATTTTATTAGTTACTTCGTCAACTTTATTAGCTGAGCTTGATATTTGAATATTTGGATACAGCTCATCTAAATTTAGAATGTTGTCAGTCGATATATTCACCACTAGAACACCGTCCTGTTCCAGACTTTCTGATTCTGTAAGATTGTCCACGGGGGCGGTTTCGTTAGCTATAAGTTCTTCTTTGGTCTGATTGTTAACATTTGTTATATTATCTAGCATTTCTCCTGGTGGCAGTTTGCCATTCTTTAAAAGTATCGATTTGTCTAGACCTGCTGGTAGAACCTGTAACAAATTTAACGCTCTTTGCTTGGCCAAATATCTGATACGTACACATAAAAATTAGAAGGAATCGATTGCAATCTTTTTCATATCAGACATTTATATTACTTTGAAAATCTACTCTCCCTCCATCTCTCTTACCTTGGTCATCAACATAGCGTCATTATATTTCTTTGGTTTCTCCAATACTGGAGCTGGTTGCTTTGTCCTCTTCCTCAGTATATCTGGCAGACCCTCTTCTTCAACCTGCAGGCCTTCGAGCAACACTTCTTTTTTGAGCCTCTCCACCTCTTCTTGGAGAGATTTGTTGATCTTTGAAGTAGGCTTCATTGGTTTGAAGTCTGTGTCTTGTAAAGCTATGTCACCCTGGAAGTTACCTGTAACAATGAAATTTTGGAGTTATTTATTTGGAAGAAACTTTGTCATAGTGAGATATAAACAAACAGTTCTATTGGTTTTAAATATTCTTAGAACTTTTAGGTAGTTTTTGTTTTATATAGAGTATGAATTAAGCGGATCAAGAGACTGTAAGTTATTACTGCTTAGTACTTTTAGACACTCAAAATATGTACTAACATAAATGGCAAGATTATGGCTATTCCATTAGGCTTTATTAAAATGAACTGGGCCTTGTTAACCGAAAACTAAATCCACGACCCAATTCTACCCTGCATGTTTTGCAAGTCCCAACTGCTAAATGTCAAGGTTCCCGGCAATGATATTAGCATAACCAGCATCGGAACATGGCGGCGATCGAGTTAGGCCGTTAGTTGCAGCTGCAGGCGATCTAATTATTCGGATGCCGATCCAACAGCAAACTAATTCCGTTGCGAACGAGGTAACAGTTGCGAGAGGAGATTTTGCCTGAGATGGTTTTGTTAATAAAGATATTAAACGTAATGTGAAGACGTTTTTTTAAGTTTTTTTTTAAATTTGTTTTTAGCACACTGTTATTGAATAAGAAGGTTAGTCTATATAACAGCAAATTTAAAGACATTTATGTTATGTCATTTGGTAAAAGAAACATAGGAAATAAGAAACCAAAGTACCTACCTATCTTTACCATTGTAGGAAAAAGGTACATGCATCGTATGGTAACACCTTAATTCACATAGCAAACTGTGTCTATTAAGCGCCCAAAATTTAGATACTAGGCTTGAAACGAAAGAAAACCCGAGTCGTACCATTTCAGATCCCGAAGAAAAAAAAAAAAAATTATACGCTTAGGTTGTGCACTATATTAAAAGTTGGTACAGTGTAGTTAATACTAGACTAGATAAGATCTGAAACGGTACTTTCTTATTAGATTTAACAAATATTATTTCAAATAGAATATTCTATGACGTGTTAAAGATAGTGTTTTAGGTAATAAAATAACTTGGGTGCATGTAGGCATTGTAAGCCTTCCATCCAAGTGTCAGATATCCGGCGACACATGTTTGCCGCTCCCATAAAATCTAATGCGTCTATGCCCAGCTGGCTCAATACTGGCCGATTAATTAATTGTCTATGCGTGGCGGCTTGAATCTGGCAACCCAGTTTACGATCACGCTTACCATGAATATTCATGGTTAGTGTGGCAACATTGGGTTTGAGTGCGAATTCGGAGATTCAAATTTGGATTTTTTTGTCAAAAGTTCGTTAGGACAGAAAAATCAACTTAATTGGAGTTTGAAAACGTGTTTGGAAAGCTTGATGTTTTGGAAACTTGTTTGCTTTACGTTTGTTTTTAAAATTTCATTTATTTGACAGTGTTTTAATAACTTTGTCACGTTTTTTTTATAATAGCCGTGGACGGGCAAACAGGCATACACTACAGCCCACCTGATGGAAACTGGTCACCGCCGCCTATGAACATTTGCAACGCCGGAGGCGTCACCAATGCTTTGTCGGTCTCGAAGAAATTCAGTGATACCCTTTTTAAAAAGCCCCATATTGTAGCGCATTGGGAAAGTCTCAGCAGGAAGCTCATTCCAAATTCCTGTAGTACGCGCCAGAAACGTTCTAGAAAACCGTTGCGTTGCGTAGCAGTTGAAGCTTACTAGGCATTTTTAACTAACACTGGTTAGTTGGAAACACTTACTCATATGTTAAATCTAAGACATAATTTCGTTAGAACCATAAAGATTTTTAAATTTAGAAAATATAAGAGCTAATTAAAATTCAAATATAAAACTGTATGACGCGCATAACTTAGTCGTTAGATACGCCAACAAAGCTAGTGGTCCCGAGTTAAATCACAGGATTCACAGTACTTGCGAGTAAGTTTTTATGTACGAGTAAAATGTTATCTAGTACCCATACTATACAAACCTAAAGTTTTATTAGGATAAGGTGACCTAGTTGAAGATGGATCTGATATTTAATTTATTTAATAATTTGAAAGTTATACAAACACAATTATTTGTTTAATGTCATAGAGCCTCCTGTAGTCGTTAAATTGATCTTTACGACGCTGTGTTATGAGTTATCCTGATAGGATACGTTGCCGAAAACTTTTATTGACTGTAAAAAATGCTATTACAAAAAATAAGTGTAAACAGTTTATATGAGGATCGAAACCAATCTTTGTCATTGCCAATTTTATGATTGTATCTATCTTTACAATATCTAAAGCAACATCATCATCATCATATGAGCTGACAGACGTCCACTGCTGGACATATGCCTTCCCCAAAAATCTGCACGACGTCCTTTGTGCTACTCACATCCATCGGCTTCCCGCGATCTCCAACAGATCGTCGGTCCACCTTGTGAAAGGTCTGCCAACATGACACCACTAAATGCATCAAGAGCTAGTCCTGTGACCAGTGTTGGTATTAAGCTTGTAAGGTAGCTTTACATATCGTTCCAGTTAAGAGCTATAAATACGAGGAAATAATAGACAGATAATTAGGTGAGATGATTTCTTTTATGCTGCACAAGATTCTACCACCACTAATTGCTCGGTAGTTAAAAGATGTCCTTATTGTCTCTATTCTCATCTTCAGATTGAACCAATCATGCCGCCATCTTCTTTAAAGCCTGCTTCTTCTCTGTTTGCCGATACTTAGGACCCAGTCAGATATTATTTTGGCCCATTGATATGGATATATTTAAAAAATATACCAGTGCCAAATACAAAAAAAATATCTTCTTGTATATACGGTTCGAAGGACCAAAGATTTTCAGTACTACAGACTAATTCAATTCAAATTAAAGATAACTAATTCAATTCAAATTAAGATAGTTATAAATATCTTTATTATTAAAGTAATAACATCGCTGAATTGAGGGATGAAAAACGTGGAAAGAAAAAGACCAAGACAGACAGAAGAGAGAGCGAGAGATAAATGGAGAGTGCAAAAGACAAATTATGAGAGACCTTTCAGAGGCCGTCAACCTAACTCAAAGAATGTTCTAATATGCTTTATCTTTTCAATATATATCATCAATTTAAATTACCAGTTTCAGAGTAATTACGCAATGAAAATTTCAGCACTCAATGGTTCGATTTATATTGTTAATCGAATCGCTATTTTACTCGTTTAAATGCTCATTCCCTTTTGATTTTAATTAACAGTTAAACCGTAAATAAGTTTCATTGATTTTTCATTTCACTAGGTATTCGTTGTGCCATTATTGTACGCATGATATAATAAATTATTTTTGACGTAGTTTTTGCTTTAGATTGATCTTCTTCATAAATTGAACACATCATAGCTTAAAATACGACGCACTCGCGTAAATCGTTTTGCGTTAAAAACTCAAAAAGATAGTTAATTACATAGCTGCTGATACTGCGAAAATGTTTTAGTAGTTATGTTAATTTGAAGTTTTATATTGTCATGTATGTTAGTCTGTAGAGTTTGTTGTGCCTTGTTGCCTGAAATAAAGTTGATCTATTGTGTATACATAAAAATAAAATAAAAATAAAAAAGCCTGTTTATACCGATACCAAAAGAAATACATTAAAGGTATTAAAAAAATTCATTCTTATAAAACTAATTTGGTTTAAACCCCTCTCGGCTAAAGGCTTCCTCCAGCTCTTGCCATCCTTCTCTGTTTTTTGCCGCGTTGGGCCAGTCGGCGGATATTTTATGAAGGTCATCTAACCATCTTGTGTTGGGTCTACCAACTCTTCTTTTGCCACTTGGACCCGTCCAGATCGTGGCGATTTTGTCCACCTGTCCGCGTGCATCCTTGCTACATACATACATTAAATCACGTCTGTTCCCCAGAGGGGTAGGCAGAGACCACTTCCTTCCACCCGTTACGATCCTGAATTATCTCTTATCGCTTTGCGACTACATGTCGATCTGACTACATCGCTTTGTGCCTAGATCGTAATACGACCAGAGGGCTCAGACAAGATGCACTACGCTAACTAACGTTTCTATTCGATTCGTTTTTAAACCAATCGCGTCACTGGAAGATGACGTGATACGAAAAGTCACGTGGTCTACCAGTGACGCGATTGGTTTAAAAACGAATCGAATAGAAACGTTAGTTAGCGTAGTGCATCTTGTCTGAGCCCTCAGAGGCCCTAGCCAAGATGCAAACGCTACGCTATTCTCGAGCGTTGCGTTTAAACACATGGTCAACTGTCATCCCATACATAGAATGATAGAAAAGAAAAACGTTATTAGGGTCAATCAACTTTTTTACCCACACTTTTATTTTACCGGATTTTAACAAACATGTTTGTTTTTGAATATAATATCACTGCTTATTTTCGTTTTTAATGATGTAGTCAATTTACTGGTTTATCAATCTATCTTTGTCAAGTACCTACCCATATAATAATTTCTTAAATGTGTGAAAATTGGGTAATTACGTGTCTGCTGAGTGTCTGTCCGCGAATTAGTGTGATAAATAGTGAATTGTCAACTGAGTTACCACATTTTTAAACAATACATTTTAATGTGATTTATGAAAGGAGTTAATGATATTACCACAATTTAAAAATAATTTCACTTACAATAAGTCCCCAGATTTTATTTTATTTATTAAAATCTGAACGGTGGACAACAGACAGAAATGTGTGGGAAACAAAGTTGATTGTCCCAGTAGCGTTTGCGTCTTGGCTAGGGCCTCTGATCGCTTTGCGAGTACGTCTCGAAAAGTCCGAGTTTAAAATGACCACTTCGTTTACGTTACTAGGTAGATATAGTTCTTCAGGTAACTTCAAATGCCCAAAGGGCAAATTTCCCAGGAATAGGAGCCCCGCCATTCCAGGATTGGTAATGAGTTTGCAGTCTTGAGCCTGCGTGTGTCTATGGGTTTCAGATCTGACTTACCATCAGTTGGTCTGTGCGCTCGATTGCCTTATTTATGAATTTTTTTTTTTTTGCAAGAACCTCGACAGTCTATCATAAGTATCTCGCCTGACTTTAACTCCGAAAATCAGTCAACAAACTCTTTACAAATCGGTACACGACGACTTTGTACGGCCCATTCCGAGGGTTCCAACAAATCGCTCAATTATTGGAAATCATTTTATCCGATAGAAAAACTTTAGTCCTTACAGAGTAACTTTACTTTTGTAAACACAATAATGACCCAAATATACCTTACAATACGTTTAACGCTTGCTTGTTTGTAAAATTAATGGATATACCTTTTTTATCTGGGTACAATATCACCCAAATTGACTTAGTTCCAAACTAAGGTCTAGGCTTGTACAATGAGTACTAGACAACGATAGTTTAGTTTAGTTTAGTTTATTTATTTCAGAAATAAAATTACAATAAAACTTTGCATACATACACATACATTATATTGAAAAAATATTACCTATTTAATACATAGGAAATATTTCTAGACTTAGGTATAAATATTCGCCCACAACACATTTTTTTGTCATTTCCGGGATGGAACCCGGAACCGCTACTTTGTATATAGGGGGTTTCTATTCGCGCTAAACCTGACTGCTTTGGACATGTTATCGTATTGTCAACGTTTTGATAGCTCTTATTTACTTGACAATAATGGCGGCCGTGTTAAAAAAAAGGATATCTATGCCTGTATAGACAAAGTTTAAGGCCCAGAGTCACCTGTCAACTAGGCTTAGGTACTGCGTCGTCAAATATATGTTTATAAGGATTCAATTATAAACTATATTATAGCCAGCTAAATATAACAAGCATTTGGCTGGCTAATAGCCGCGGCTACTGGCATTTGTGGCCGGGCCAAGTATTAAGGCGTATGCACGCTGCACATTCGACTAATACATATATAGCACTGCTAGATCTAAACAGTAGTAACTCAAAATACAACTGTATTTTAAAATGAACTTGAAACAGAACTAGCAAGGATTTTGAGTTGATACTGTTTTGATGTAGCAGTGCGATTATAATAAAAACAACCATACATTAAATCACGCCTGTTTCCCAGAGGGGTAGGCAGAGACCACTTCTTTCCACCTGCTACGATCCTGACAAATCTCTTTTGCTTCTTCCACATTCATACATCGAGTCATGCATGCACGTCTTATAACAAATAAGTATGTTTATAATACAAGCTACCTCTTATTCATAAACGTGCAATAGCTAAGCGTGCTTAAAGTATGCTTTGTCCTTACTTTGAATTTGACAGAAAGTAAAAAGTAATCCTTTAACAAAAATAAACAAAAAAAATATGATTGTAATTTTTAGGATTTCGTAACCAAATCAACCGGGACCCTATATCATAAGCTTTCGTTGTCCCTCCGTTTGTTTTGTCTTTAAAAAGCTGTAAATATTATTTAATAGCGTTATACGGACCGTACTACCTACCTATTATATAAGATAGTACGATAATAATATGATAATCCCTAAAACCAAAGATAAAACTGAGAGGGCTGATAGAGCAGCTAAAAAGCTATCGATTTAACCCATAATACATTATTATGTACGTTCAGCGATTGTTACAAGTTTCGGAGATATTAATCATTTAAATCTGAATTTTTGTAATTTTCCCTTATGTCCATGTCAAGAAAAATCATTAATTTCATGTTTTATTTCATATGTTTTTCAGCGGTATACATAATTAGAATCATTACGAATCAGCGAAGTTTTTAAACCTATTTGCTCGTTTTTTTTTTAAGTAATCACATAAATTGGACTCTCATATCAAAATATTTTCAAAAAAAAAATTTGTTGTTCTATCGAAAAACGGTAATACATTATTGTTAAATTTGGTTAAATTATATTGATATAATATAATAGTTGATACATTGCCAACCCTAAAAAACGGGCAGTATGAAGCCCTCGGTACGCGACTCGCACTTGACCAAATATTTTATTTAAAATAAAGCAACAAAAAGCTTTTTAAGCTCGCATCTGTAATTTTCTTTGTTGATTACAACATTTACAACCGAAGACCTCGTTTACGCGTTAATTTGAATGTAAAGTTTAGAATGGGCGCAAGTTAGAACCAACCGCCGATATTAATTGGCTCAGCCACAACTGGTAACAGTTGGAATTAGAAATCGAATTGATCGTGAACTAAGTGAGGCGCAAGTGATAAGCGTGTGGCGAGTGGCGACTACTAGAACGCCTTAGGCCTGATACACACTTTGCGAAGTGCAAGTAACGAATGTATGAACTTCGCATTTGCACTTCGCAAAGTGTAAATCAAGCATAGTACCGTGTTCAATCTTACTTTTATAATATACAGGGTGTAAAAGGAGGAGTGGATCAAACGAAGCAGGTCGATAGAGGACGTCTATACCTATCGAATTCACCCCCATGTATTTTTTGTAATTTCGGAGATATTGATCATTTTAATCTGAATTTTTGTAATTTTTCCTTATGTCCATGTCTCGAAAAATCATTAATTTCAAGTTTTATTTCATAAGTTTTTCAGTGTTATCTTAAATAATTAGAATCATTACGAATGAGCGAAGTTTTTAAACCTATCTGCCCGTTTTTTATGCTGCCCTGTATGGAGAAACAAACTTTAGGTGATTACTTAAAAAAAAAACTGAAAAAAAAACGGGCAAATAGGTTTAAAAACTGATTCGTAATGATTCTAATTATGTAAGATAACACTGAAAACTTATGAAATAACCAGTGATCGGAAATAGGTGAGCTAATTTGCCTAAACTTGATGCATGTTCATTCAATAATGTATTCCCATCTCTCTTACGCATGAATGAATATGCGTCAAGTTTAGGCAAATTAGCTCTACCTATTCCAATCACTGGAAATAACACATGAAATTAATGATTTATCTTGAGATGGACATAAGGGAAAATTACAAAAATTCAGATTAAAATGATCAAATATCTCCGAAATTAGTAAAAATCGCTGAACATACATGGGGGTGAATTCGATAGGTCTAGACTACCTCTATCGACCTGCTTCGTTTGATCCACTCCTCCTTTTACACCCTGTATATTAAAACACTTTTTAACCACAAAACGAACCTTTTTTTAGCTAAAACAGCTCTTATACCGTAAATAAAGAAAACCGAGTTAACATTTTGGACATCACTTGGCCAATGTATTGTCTGTGATTGCTTTATTTTGTTTAAAATAGCTGTTTTAGCCAAAAAAGGTTCATTTTGAGGTTAGAAAGTTCCTCACTCCCTCCATCCACTCCATCACTTGACAATCTTGGGTCTGTGGTTGCTTTATTTTATTGAGTATTAAATAGCAGTCTTAACAAAAAAAAAAAACATTTTGAGGTTAAAAAGTAGTTTAGTTAATCAAGTAAGAATGAAAGTACACACGCGCGTGGGCTGATGGCCGCGATCTAAGTTCGGTGAATCTCGGGTATCTTCGCCCCGCGACGCAACCGAGTGGCTGTTTGCTCAAGATCGGTCGGTCGGTAGAGCCGAGTCGCAGCCATTTTCTTTAAACGAAGCCATTTTCTTGAAGTTGCCGTGATGAACTACCGAGAAAATTGATAGGTTATTATTTTTTTGGCTCTGCCTGTAATATAAATTTTCCTTGCGTCTAACATAGTCATTACCGTTTACTGCGTTCCATTTTCTTTCGTGATTCTAATCGTACCTATTGTGTATTAATAAATAATACTAAATGTGGACTGTGCTGCTTTATTCATGAAAATCTATTAAGCTCCCTACAATCTAACGGGCCAATATTCGACATTACTTAAGCGATATGAATTAAATGTAAAAACAAATTGAGAGGTAGATTGGTTAACTGTCAATACTTCTTCAAGAGGAATTAGGAAGAAACGAAATAAAACGTGACCTAGTTTTGTTATCATTTAAAACTTAAAGCGTTTGGAGCAACACAATAACACAATATAGACTCGTAATTTTAAACTCGATATTGATATCATACAAAAGAAGTGTATACTCAACGTTCATACCTAATATATCAACTATACAGATGACGTAACCTAGCGATATAAAATAGGTAATGAATGACCCCAGTGTTAGGGTTCTATCTCACCATCCTCGAAAACATTATATTATCATCTTCGCAATCTACACAATGTAATATTACCTAAAATACCCGTTTATGAGCGACAGCGTTCCCGTTTCAAATCGCTCCCGCTCACAACTTGCACGTCCCGTTATGCAATGTATAATTTAATCAGCGAGCACCGCAGTGCCTGCAATCTGCAATCGATTGCACATTCAGGATACCGCGACTTGCATTGTGACGTGTTACAGCGGTACAGTGCCGCCTATTACAACCACTGTACAGCCACTTGGCTTTGCTCAGTCAGGAGAATATAATGTATGCTTAGCTGTACTCGGAAATTGTTAGTTCCGGATCTAACTTTGTGATAATCAAATCACTTGAACGAAGCAGTTTGAGGGTCCTATTTGGAAGTCGTTTTGTGCTATCGAGAATCAATAGCAAGCATCCTACGTTATCTCTTGGGTTCCTGGTACTGGCTGACTGACTCAACTGATTTTATGTTTGTGTACGTTGATGATTTTATTATAAAACAAACCCTATCGGTCACAGTGTTCTGCTGGTACTTGATAGGCTATCGACGGTGTTCTCTGAGTCTATAATACCTTTTATTAACACGAATTCCTGCATTTCTAACTTACCTAGTTCAAACTAGCGACCAGCCCTCGCTTCGTTTCAGTTCATGTGAGGTCTTTGTAACACCAGAGGCACGTTTTATAAAGCTACAAGTTACAATTTTACAGGTCTAAACTGGCAACACTGCTCAAATAGCTGGTCGTCATTGGTCGAGGTTGTGTCAAATGGAAACTTGTAAGCTGTAAATTGTAATTTGTAGCTTTATAAAACAGGTCCCTGTACATAAACCAGTATTTATTATATTTAAAAACTTCCTCTTAAAACACTCTATCTATTAATGACCGCATTAAAATCCATTGCTTCATTTGAAATCTAAGCATACATACAGAGGGACAGACGGCAGGAAGTGACTTTGTTTTATACTATGTGAAGACAAAGAAATCGCTCATTCATCATCCTATAAGAAACCAATAGCAGTACAGAAATCTTCTAAGCTAAACTTTTTGGCAAACATTGTTTAGTTCGGTTCAAAACCAATAGCAATCAATCACTTTACTCGCTCGCTCTAATTGCACCCCTAGAGCTACCTAACCCATCCATGTGTGGTCACAATGCTCCAACAGTACCAGCGATCGCGTTCACAATTACCTGTGAAGCGACCCGTGAACGCTGCCCGTGGCGGGTTTGATGGACGATACAAACGTACGAGTGTAAAATATTTATGTAATTTATTTTTACGTTTAGTTTGTTTTTTCAATACTTTTTCAGTTAAGTTAAGCCATTATAGAACGTCCGAGAAACTAACTTGTACCTATTATTTTATTTAATCGAAAAATCTTTCAACGAACATATCACGCAGAACTTTCATTTCAGCGAAAGGCTTTTTTCACCACTTGAGTAATTTTTTTTGGGTTCTCATAATTCCAACCTAACTTAACCTACCTACTTAATTAAGGTTTAAAATATCCTGATAACATTATGGTTTCAGTCGAAAATAGCGTTTGATGAAATGAAATTCAATGGAATGATACAATCTGTGAAGTGAAATTCGATATAAAATAAAATAAATGTTTTAAAAAACAAAAAACCGCCTTCAAAAATGCAAAAAATAACTTCTTTAAAATTGTATGCACCTAATAGGTTAGTCCAACTGATGTCGGCTTTTTGTTGAAAATGTTGTGGTCGCCGACTTCAGTGATCACTTCTTCTTTTTAGTGATCATAATACGCTGTTACGTTGTCCCACTTCTTAGTTGAAATGAAACTTTAAGTTATTTCAAGCGCGCCGCAAGCAACGCCGCGGGAAAGTCATAGTCATATTTCAATAACCCCCTTTTTTGAAGTCGGTTAACAAGTAAATATTCTTCGTTGTAGTCGCTCAACTATCTTAATCGAGATATCTTATCGCCACCCTTGAAATCGGTACCGTTAAGGAGTTCCGGTGGCCATCTGTGGTCTTCATCATCAGTTCCACTTCACCAAATGATACTTTCTGAATGCAAATGCTGAACTTGTTACTAAAAATACTAAAATCGCTATATGTTTGCCTACAATATTTGAGGAGTTCCCTCAATTCCTCACGGATCCTCTCATCAGATTCAGATTTGGTGACAATGGGACCACTTCGAAAGTATACTCTACCAAACCAAAAAAAATTTTTTGAAATCGGTCGACAATTGACGGAGTAATCGGTGAACATACATAAAAAAAAAAAGAGAGATTTTTTGAAGTCGGTTAAAAATGGTTAGGTTAGGTTATGTAACAGTTTTTCGAGCACGAACATTTCATTGGTACGTCACGATTTGGAATCGCCAATTGAAAAATGTGTACTATACTTTCACGAAATCTATGCACATTACGAACTCCTAAAATAGACTCACGTTTCTTTAGCCAAAAGTTTGGCCTAAAAGGGCAGGTTGTATACAAAAGTTGGCCCATAAAATGAACAAAGAAACGGAACCTCTTGACTGATTTAAGACGCTGGTTTTATAGGGAAATTAAAAAGAAATTTCCCAGAGAATCAACTACATTTTTATTAAAATCAGTTCAGAAGTTACAGAAAAATGTCTAGTTTTTGTTTTGCCTAAAAACCTGGCGGGCCTTATTGGGCAGTAATGGCTTAAATCAAGAGCATAAAAGGTGAAAGTAAAATGTTTATACGTAGGTACCTAAAACGGAGCTATAAACATTAAAAGAAGCGGAAACCGCTTCACGATTCTACGTATAAACTTCCATTTCATGGTAAAATGAAAACCGCGGAGTTGCCAAGTGTCAACTTCACTTATGATGTATTTTTTGGTCTGCCCGCTTAGTTTCACTGATTTTTAATGAATAAACCTTGGTGCTACCGATTCAGAATTACAAAGATAAAATAACACAAACTATGAGCTCACATTTTTTTTGTACACGGGTACTTTATCAGATTACGATACTTGATTTTAGATCTAGTATTAGAATGCCTTGATTCCCAAAAAACGTAATCAAAATACATACCACAGGGCCGAAATTCTAGGCGGTAACAAAACCATATCGTCTTTGACCTGTTATCGTATTGTCAACGTAGACCTTATTTACTTGACAGTAATGGCGGCCGAGTTAAAAACAACACCATAACAGGTCAATGACGATATGGATTTTACTGCCTAGAATAGAGGCCCAGATGGTGAAAACTAATAAGTACTGGATTGATTTGACTTCAGGCGTAATTAAAGTTTTGTTTGATATGCCCAACACAGTGGGTTTGGAACAGGAAGTTCGGGCCCGAAAGCAAGGGACCAAATAGATCCTAGATTTGAAAGGAAATTAATTTTGGAGATATAGTGAGTGGGAACGCTGTAGGCATCTATTTACTATTAATTAAAATGAATGTTTGATCTATTCAATTCAAATGTTTCAAAATATTATGGCTTTAGAGATTTAATCCATTATTATTAAATGCACAATAAACCTATTTTAGTATTCCTTGTCGTTTTCTTTCTAAATTTTATTGAATTATTTTAATCCTTTTTGACATGTAATATTTCATAATATTATCAATAAATAAGTATGAGTATGAGTATCGAATTCAAATGTCATAATGACAGATAAGGACAGCATGTTTCAAGCACACTTTAGCTGTTAGTCTGTCGTCAGATTTACCCAATTTAAAAAGGAGGTTCCTCCAAAGCATTTGTAGATTCAGTTGAATAAAATTATAATATTAATAACGAGAAACGAGGACGCATTATTTTCAGGTTTCCGTCAATGTCAACGTGGTAGCAAATAGTTCTAAATACGGACACGGGGCGTCCATTACAATTGCAATATACATTTTCTCGATGACAATACGTTTACGTTGACGCTCGGTCTGAGGCACTCTACAGATGATCAATATATTTGTGAAATCACACTGATTGCCCAAACTTTTTGATCGTCTATGGTTATGATTGAAGTTTGACGGAGTTGAATTTTCTTTGTGCCATCACTTGTGATTGAGTAGTCTGTAGTAGTGATAACTCAATGTTTTTTTAATCTGAGGTTGATGATCTGGAATGATCCTATCAAATAATCTTCTCCTCTACTATTCAAAATAAATATTATAGTTTATAGTTTAGCCTGATAACTCTAGTTTTAATTTTTAATAGATAATTTATGGATAACAACTAACCATAGCCATAACCATAGATCATTGACCATAGAACATAATGATTGATGATTTTGCTCAATCAATTGACACGTGTAGGGGTAGAACTTGTTTCAATCTGATTATACAAAAATATTTTGTAGGTCTGTGGGGGCTTTATAGGTACCTACTGTGTATAGATCATCGATAGTTTATTAAATAAAAACTCGAAGTGGTCGATCTCATTGAATGAGGGTAAATCGAATAGGCGACGACTCGTCTATCTATTTAATATCAACCTTCGTCGAGCATGTTTCTAGAAAGTTCGGTAAGAGCTAAGATGTGTCTTCATCATGTCTTTAAGTACTTAACAGGTTGTTTGCAAACTTCTATATTAGGAGTGCTAATTACTTGTGCTTGCCTTGTTAATATTGGTATTATTTGCTAATATTACAAGATAAAATGGGATGTTTAATGAATCCTTAAAGAGCTTCAGTGGATTATGAGAAGTTGAGGCATCTTAATAATTGAATCAATCTTCCATAGTGAAGCTAAAAGGTTCCATACAAAATGCGTTTCTTTTGCCTTGAACCTAGTGCGATTTTTACGATTTTCGAATATGATGTAGAAAAACTACGTCTGTACGTATTCCTTCCTTTTTCTTGCTTTTCATTTTCCAACTGAAAATTCCAGTAGATTCCAAAACCAAAGGACTATACTAAAAAACGGGTGCTCACGTCGAACAATGACGTCACATGTGCACAGGCAGAGAAAAGGCTTAAGTTTTCGAAGCCTGCCTCTCTGCGGATGCAGGCGTGACAGCCCTTTGTTCCATACGGGATTTACGGGAAAACGGATAAAAGTTAGTCAGGGCTGCGCCAAGGGTGGGTTCACTGCTTTGTTCTAAAGGTGTGGAGAGGACGGGGAGATTATTTAGAGCTGAATATGGCCTGTTTTTGGAAGGAGAGATAGATAAAAGTTTGGCGTGTCTAAAATATGGGTTTTTTTATAATAGTGGGAGGCAAACGAGCATGTAGGTTACCTGATAAGAAGTAATTACCACCGCCCATACACACCAGCAACTCAAGAAGAGTTATATTTCTATTTTAGATTGTGTTGTATGACTGAAGATATTAGAGCTGTAAATATTTTAAATGATAGAAATCTACGAACTGAAGATAAACTTTTTTGTTTTAATGGCACAAGGCGAACCAGCCACCCTAATAGGATCTGTGACTCATAAACAACAATAGATACAATCTTAAAAATGAAATCGTAAGACCGCAAATGCGTTGCTTACTGCGATGGAATGTCTCCTTGCTAGTAATTTCACCTATTGTCTTATGGGCACACCAGAACACAACAATGCGAACACTGCTGCTTGGTGATGGGTTAAAGAATAAGATGGTGGTTAGCGACTTGGACAGACCCTGCTCAAGGTCCGGCCAACACTACATAGTGAAGTATATGTAGGTATAACAAATTATGTAGTCAGATTTTTGATGCTTTCTTTTTGTTAACTGGTTAGGCCGTCAAATATGCCGCCATGATTGTTTTCTTTGTTTTTTCTACTGACAAGACCTAGTGAGTTTCTGCCCTATGGAGGTTGATTATCGTGACCGCAGACCGCCTTAACGTACGTCTGCATGACATAATAACGACCGAGCAATTACAAAGGTAACAGACATCGACCGGCGTCCCATTTCTTTGTAACGTAGATACTCCTATTTACGTACCTATTTTCTTAGTTATTAGTAAGAGTAAGTGGACCATCGACGGTTATTTAACGACGCAATTAGCCTAATTAGCAGTGACCCTGCCTATAAAACTAGCAGTTCCTTCGAACCGAGGGCAAAATATGTGTGATGAGCGCGAGTATTTTGTTTCTAAGGATTGGATAGGCTTGATAGAATATTTTCCCAATATTTCCCCAATCTGAATGTTTTCCGCTCGCATATTTTCCGATTTGGATGTCCTCCAATCGCAAATTTTACCCCTTATAATTAGGTCGGAATAAGTAGATAAGTTTTGGTTATCTTCATTTTGCATTAGACCCGGAGCAAAGCACCCAAAAATAGGAGCTCCGCAAAAGCGGAGCTTCGTCGAAAATATCAAATTTATTGCTGGAATAGGGAAAAATGCGACAGACAAGTTCAGGGAATAGACGCCACTGTAAAAACTTAATTAGGTAAGCAATGCGAATGGAAATTGTGCTACTAAAAAATAACGATTTTGGAAAAGTAAACGATAAAATCCAGATCGAGTTTCTGTAGCCGACGTCTGTCCGACGAGCTTTTGTAGAAAGCAACTTAGGCACGCAGAAATATTCGTTTTACTTAACAAAACTAAACATAAATTGGTCTCGCTAATATAGCTGTGTCTACTATTGCCGAAATTTCTAAGAAGTCAGCAACTGCTTCTAGATTAGTTGAAAAGTAGAGCAAGAGGCAAACTATTACATAGTTCAATCAGTGCGAAGGAGATAAAGTTTATTCAACCTCATAATAAGTGATAAGGGAGTACAGAAATAACGCTGGTGTAATTCAAGCTGTCGCTATATGCCTATATGTAACATAATCACCATATTGGCGTACTGGTCTATCGTGATGATAAATATAATGTAGACCATGCTGCGCTTTGTAGTAAAAAGTACATATTTGCAAATAAGGAACTTACTCGCGCTCATCACACACCGCGCCGGTGCGTTGCAAGAAGCGAACTTATCTCTGTAAAGGATCTCTTCCAGATAACCTTTGAGCGATTGAGAAATATTTAATGACAACGAATAACCAAATAAGTACAACATTAAAAGAAATAAATGTATTGCTATTAATATTACTGTTATTTTACTAGAAGTATTGACGTAAACAGCAAAGCACTATATATGGATATATCTTTATTTATCCTTGAATCAGTTAAAGCTGTGGAGCGTACATCGAGACAGTCTCTCAGCCGCCTCTTCATTTTTATTTACAATCACTCCGAAACACGTCTTCAAAAGATCTTTCCATTTTCTTGACAAATATTTGTTGAATTTTTTTATGCTACGCTGTCTTTGTTGGAGATATTTTGAGCAATAAGCACCAGTAAGAAAGACCTTCCCTTATACAGTATAATTGAAGGTGGCAGAGGGAGATTGTTCAGGATGTGAAAGGTGCCGTAAATTCCGATGATTCAAGATCTTTTGTAAGCCAGTGGAATTTATACTTTTTATGGAAGGTCGTAGTGCTAGTAATTATCAAGTTTTAGTGATCAGTTTAATTTAAATCGAAATAAAGGTATTCAACTTGCAATATCCTTGGTGACGGCACCAATGATGGACACTTTTAGCTGACAGGCACCAGTAATGGATACTTAACTCTTGATTCCAATTTCATACGGTCCTAAATTGAATGTTGCAAAACAAATGAATAACCCTTATCTTCTGTAAAATAAGAATCAAGTGTTCATCATTGGTCCTTATTCATTAGGTACTGGTTCCGTCACCCTATAACACACTATGTCGCGTTGCGTACCTAGTTATGTCGCGTTTTAGGGTAAGTTTCAATGGTAACCTATTATTTTATCGAATTTCACTTCATCGACTGCATCATTTCATCGAATTGTATTTCATCGAACGCTATTTTCCGCTGATACAATGTTTTTTTTAGTGATTAATCTTAAAGATGTGCTCTTTAAGATTAATTACTTAGGTTAAGTTAGGTTAGAATTCTGACTGCCAAAAAAAAACTATTGCGGCGAGAAATGCCTCTCGATGAAATGAAAATTCTGCGTTTCGATAAAATAATAGGTGTAGTCGAGTTCATAAATATGTGTACACTTTAGTACCTTGTCACTTTAATCGCTGTGATAATTCGTATTATGGCAGTTTGAACATGTCATAAAGGTACTAAAGTGTATGCATATTTACGAACACGACTGTACCCGATTTCAATACATTGGTTTCTCAATTTTTCCACGGTTTAACTTGTCATAATTCCTATTTATCATGTTACTTTTTCTGCTTAGAGTTGAATAAAACTCTGACGGTAGAATTTATAATACAATAGAGAAAATAAAAAATATTTTCCCGCTACAACCTAAAAGAAATACTTTTCGGGAAGCCTGGACCTAAACTCAACAATGCTTAAACAAAATTACTTTCAACAGCTTTATCTTGCTTGTTTTTGTAAAGACAAAGGAAGAAAAATATAAAATAAAGGTAAAGGTAACGTTTCTGACTGTATGTAGGTATACGACACATATTTAAGGCCAAGGATAGTGATCGATGAAAGCAAACGAATGCTAGAAGATGGAAGGCTGCATTAATGATAAAGATTAAGTTTGTAATGTTTTGGCACTTAGCTGTTAATTACAAATGTACTTTGATAAATAAATAAATAATTAAATAAATAAATTTTCTCAAAAATGTCTGGAAATGTTGACATTCCTATCTACATATTGAGACGCGAAGGACATAGTTTACTGACAGTTCTCAAATTAAAAAAAAAAACATTGCGTGCTCGCTACACAAGCCCGCAATGTTGCATACAAATTCCATTACTATCTAGTTTGTAACTTTTTAAAAAGTGAAAAGGGCCGTAATAAAATGAGGGCACAAGTCTTATACATCCAAATTTTACTTGAAACATAACTTTTTTATTTGTGCTTGGAATAGCTTATGTTTTTTTTTTAAACAAGAATTGCGTTTCTCCTTGTCATAAACAAAAAGGCGGTAAGGAGCTTAGGTAAGGAGTGATGGTTTTTTCACATGAAGTTTCTGTTTGTATGCCATTTTAAAAAAATGAGTTCAAACGATGAAGACTTGACTCCAACACAATTTTTTTCTTGCAATTTTTGAGAAAAGCACTATATTTGCCTCGGCAGGAACAGCAATTGCGGGCTTCGTATTTTTAAACGGACTCGCAAGCTCGTCCGTTTAATCCAATACTCAGCCCGCAATTGCCTACTTCCATGCCTAGGCAATAATGTACTATTATGACTGATAACTTCTGCCCGCGACTTCGGCCGCGTAGATTTCGATTACCGTTATTTCCTCGGAAACTTTAAAATTTTCCGGGATAAAATGTAGCCTATGTGTTAAGCCAGGGTATAAGCTAATCTCCATTTAAAATTTCATCCAAATCCGTCAAGCCGTTGCAGCGTGAAAGAGTAACAAACACAAACCTTCGCATGTATAATATTAGTAGGTTAGTAGGATTTAGATTTAGAACCGTAAAATGGGGTTAGTTTGATTAATTATAAAAATAAATCTTCTGTAACTCCCGCATTGAATCGTAAAATAAATTATTAAAAATATTGTATTGGCGACTACTCATTTGGAGTAACTTAAAGTAACTAGAGGCAGACTACGGCAGACGGCTTAGCAGGAAAAAATAATTACGCAGCTTAAAATCTCGATTCTTCAAATGGGGTTACTTTGATTATCCGTGTGTTTACATCAAAATATCAAAGTCACCACTGAAGCGTGTCAAAAAATAGTGGTTTTTTGTTTTGAAGGTTTTAACTCCAATTTGTCTGAGAATACTTGAACTACTGATATTTTGTGCTCGCATATGAAACATATGAAAGTAATGTCGCGAAAGAGCTAAATAAAAACTCAGACATTGCACACAATCGATGATTCAAAAAATTATCAAAGTCACCTCGCCTTTCCAAAGTCACCCCATTTTACGGAATTTATAAAACTATTTAATAATAATAAGTTTCAATAAAGATTACATATGGCAGTAGTATATACAACAGTTATAGAATTTGTTTGTAAACGACAACAAAAACAATTACGTATATTAAAAACAAAATTTATTTTGAGACTAATGTGTAGTTAAGTTAAGGCAAATATATTAGTGAATTCCGGCTCCATCATCGCACTCGAATGCTCTGATGTCTTCTTGTTCCCCTTATTCTCATGGAAACAGCTCTTATGACTGAAATTTGTACCTTTACTTTAAGCCAATAGATTATTTGTGAATATGGCTTGTGCCATTTTTCATTTAATTTCGAGGCTGTATTTTAAAAAAAGCCGATATATTCAATCCCAAGGGCTCCATCACAAGAGATGACCAGAGGAGTAAAGGAAGCTCTAAGGTCCTCAGCAGCTCGATCATATTTTAAATGTTTCTCTCGGCTATGTTTCTGAGCTGTTTTTTGCCAGGTGAGGTTGTTGTATGAGGAAGCGTCAGCATTTACTATGCGAACATCAAAGAACGCTTTCCTCGCGGGTTCCCACACGCTGTTCAATAACAAGTCACCTAGATTTAGAAACATTTTCCACCAGAGAGCTAACATATAATTGAACAGTGGATCAATTCAAGACTTTTGTTCGCATTTTATGCTATGAAATAAACTTTTATAGCAGTTAGGCGGTAAAGGATAATGGAAGAGGCTAACTTAAGTGAGGGCATAATAGCGCGTATTGTTCGCGTGAGTGCTTGCTCTTTCACCCTGGAGCTAGCATATCTTGCGTTATGAGAAGGAATATAATATCACTAAGTATATCGATAGATATATCATAGAGGGAAAAATAGAAGGCAAAAGAGGCAGAGGACGACCCAGACGAAGTTACTTTGAGCAAGTGAAAGAGAAGGTTAAGGTCGTGTCGTACCAAGATGTCAAGAACCTAGAGTCAAACCACATTAACTCTGCAATGAAGTGACAGCGGTGGGTTTCTTATGTGGTAGGTAATAAACGGTATATTTCTGTGATGACGTGCAAATATCTATGCGAAGTTATAGTGGTTTAGTTTTAGCAACCAATAGAGAGGAATGGCGGACACTCCATCGTCAAGAGCATAGCTCTTAAGTCGAGAAGAAGAGATATCGATAGATCTTAGAATAGGGAGTTTCAGAGATTGCCGCCTTCTTTTACCTATTATAGCAGGCTGCCAAAAATAAGGATAATTCTGGGGACTTAGTGAAAAAGGGTTTAAGTCGACTTAACTTGTTCTAAAGAAGGGTATATACATCAACGGAGTATACTAGACTTAGACCCTTTTTCACTTGATCTTCAGGAGACTTAGACCCTTGTTCACTAGGACTCCAGAATTAAATTAAAAATAAGGCAAACGAGCTAAAAGGCCACCTGATGGTAAGTGGGATCTGTGAACCCATAGACATTTGCATCCTGGGGGGTTACTACGATATACTAAAGCAGTTCAGTTTAGGATGAGAGAAAGAGACAGGGCTATATAACTGCTATAGCTCCCTGCTATAACCTCCCTGAAGACTACCGGAAGATACCAAAAATGGATTATCAACCATGAGAACTAGGTTGAAATGACTCTATGCTAGTAATGTATGTTTGTATGTATGGTTTTTGTTTCCGCGTAGAGGCTGAACTTATAGCCCGACGAACGAATGTAAATGAGAAGTTGAAATTATTAACCTTTCAACTTTGAATTGACGCCTATATATGTTTGTCTGTATGTCTGCGTTAATGTCTATAACTTCATAGCTTCTAAATAAACGGATTTTAATGCAATTTAATTACTTTCGAAGCTAGTTTAATCGAAAAGGTAGGTTTTGATGCAAACCGATTTTGCCATTCAAGAATTATCAGCTTTGAAAATAGAGGTCATACATTAATGGTTTTTAATCATTTTAAAGACACAACTATTATCATATTTTAAATGTATAGTAAATACATTTTTGCTCAATTTAAAAAGCAAAAGCAAACACTAATCGAACAGTTAATAAACTACCGCAGTCCAGTTGGAAGCGTTATATCGGCGTGCATTCACGCGACCTCTGTTAGGGGACACGGGGTTATCGGCGTGAATTCACGCGACCACAGATGTTATATGTAATTTACTCATATGGTTAGTTCTACGGGTAGACCTTCATAATGGTATGAAAAATAACGATATAATAACGGTCAATTTTTTTTTTTGTAAAAAAAAATCAAATTAATTTTATCAAAAAACTTATTTAAGGTCCAATATGTAATAATTTATTTTTACCCTTGACCTTTCCGCGATATGACTATTGGGTTCACCTTTTGTATTAATAAAAGGTGTAGAATTCTTTGTAGAAGTTTTTTTTTAAACATACTACACGAGTTTTTACTAGGGCATGCAGTATCGGAAAATTTCCAGTATCGGAATTTAAAATCGGTATTGAACCTCAATATCGGAATCTCGCAATTACGCAGGGCATACAATATCGACTATTTCCAATACCGGAATTAAAATTCGGTATTGTATCTCAATATCGGAATTCCGATACTAGTATCGGAATTGGGGATCTATTAGAAAAACACACTTTTTATTCAATATTCAATACCGACTTTCAATTTCGATACTAGAAATCGTCCGATACTGCATGTCCTACATGTAATGCATAGAAGGTGATGTCTTCTATGTGTAAGAATTTGAAATTATACCAGGCAACTCCACAGATAACTTTGAAATACTACGTTTTTTTCGATATTACTATACCGGAATTAAAAGGTAATGAATATCGGATTTACGATATTGATAGGCCCAATATCGGAATTCAATTTCGATATTGAAAGTGCTCCGGTATTGCTGCGTCTAATCTCGGAATTGTAATATCTGAACAATTGGTCCGAGATTCCGAGATTTCGAGATTCCGAGATCTCGGAATTCATGCCCTAGTTTTTACAAGTTCACAATCGCATTGATTCGCTTGGCGGCGCCAGGTGGCCAAAACTGGAACTAACCTACATACATTCATTGCGTTTAGAAACCAATACAACCTTACACATAAATTGTACCCGTTATCCTAACAGTGACATTGCCAAACGATCATACTTAGTGATAGGCACCCTTAAGGTGCTTTTCCACCCGCGAGGCGAGGCGAGACGAGGTGGCGTGAGAATTTTAATTCTTTTTAAACAACAATTTCCACCGAAGATGTGCGAGGAGGTAAGTAATTGAAATTTCTCAATAGTAAACAAAGGAGAATGGGCAGAAATGTATGAACACTGGCCTATAAACCAATAACAATAAGCACTATATCATCGTATATGCTTTTCAATTCTGCAACGATTTTGTGTAGCGAGAAACCTCAAAATAACTGTGAGAAATATTAAAAAATATGGAACATCGGGACGCTTACATAGACGACGTTAGCATAATTACTTTGAAACACCTTTGTCTTTGCATGGCGATAACTTTTTTCTCACAAAGATTTCGAACTACCTACCATAGTAATAGTTTTACAACTTAGAATTACCTATCCGGTGACATATCGCTTGTCCGTATTGGTCATATAGGCCAATTAGCCCTAACTTTACATTGTCGTCTCTCCTCGTCTCGCCTCACCTCGCCGGTCGAAAAGCACCTTTACCGTATAATTTTCATCATTTAAATCATGAAAGATGAAGCCCCGGAACTCTGATTAAAAAAAACTTTTAACGACCTTTGGTCCGAAGCGTAATTTGACGCTCGTTTAACGCTAAGTTTTAATGACAATGTCTTTGCAGTCAGTAGATCATCATTTCCAAAGATATCGTCGAAAGTTGAAGTCGAAATTATAACTATATCTGGATAACTACGTTTATCTTATCTTATCTTATCTTACGGATGGGGCCTTTAGGATACAAATTACCCTCTTGCACATTAAGCTGTTCGAATGTGCAGGTTTCCTCACGATGTTTTTCCTTCACCAAAAGAGCATCGTATAATGTACTTAAGTTAGAAAGACCCATTGGTACATGGTGACTGCGGGGGTTCGAATTGGATAACTAGGTTAGTACCAAAAATCACATAATTTTTTTAATTACACACTATTGGCCATAACAATGCAGAAGTTATATTGTTTTATATCTTTATTCATTTTTTAAATGTAAATTTATAAATTTCCAAGTTAAATAAATACCTAAAAAAAAAGAAATTGACATTTTGAACTCTTGAACGCACATATGAGTGTCGTAATTCTTAACGTTCGTTAACTTATATTAGAACTAAATATTATACTAGTAAGCATAAATCGATATGACAGCTGTTACTGATATTAATTCTCACGTAACTAAGCACGTTGTTTAAATAAAATTCGTTAAAAACTGCAAACTGGCGAAATTGGTATATCCGTTTGACTTTACTATTTGTTTCAGATTAATAACGCTGATAGTACGCATTGAATATCGTTGAATGGAGAGCAATTTATTGGTAAAGTACACTCAGCACCAAATATTATGAGAATAATTACTTTAGTTAGAATTTTTAAGGCTATGTGGTTATAATGTACGGTAAATAACTCCTGATAAAAATTGCCATTAATACTGTACGAATAGGAGCTCGGTAAAATTTCGTTTTTTTCCAGAATATGCATTTGTGCGAATTTCCATTTTTCTGGAAGAAATGTTATATTGGAGCTAATTTTAATAAAATTAATATTTTTACAAATTTATTTAATATCAAGGTAACAATTTCAACAGTAGGAGATGTACGGTCTGTTCATCCTTACGTGTCTTATATAGTAAACAACTTTCTAACCTCAAAATGAACCTTTTTTGGCTAAAACAGCTATTTTAAACAAAATAAAGCAATCACAGACAATACATTGGCCAAGTGATAAAAGAGCTGTTTTAGCCAAAAAAGGTTCATTTTGAGGTTAGAAAGTTGTTTACTATATAAGACAAGTAAGAATGAACAGACCTTAGGTAGAACTATGAACTATACCAAAATATAAAGATGTATACGTTGGGAATTATGATTATTTAAAAACTTGTATTAAACCTAGATTTTTTAAATAAAGTCAAAAAAATCTGCATCTTATAAATATATTCCGTTCCAAGCTTTTCAATTAATATACCTACACAATTTACCTTACTAAATTATATTATTAGTTAAAGTCAAAAGAAAAGTACTTTGTAGACAATCCTCCTTTACAATAATTTATTTTCACCCTGTGAAACCCTGATCAAATTCCAGGACACCTTGTATAAAACAGAAAAAAGTATACACTGATGGTATAGAACTAATCCGCTTAACTTTATCTGTCGTTGACTGTACAGCGCCAACAATCACGGGGAGTGGATAAAATAAAAATACCCAACAATGAATCCGCTAGAGCTTGTACGTGGAAAGAATCGGGAAAATTGGGCATTCTGAATTTAAAAAAAAAAGGACTTTTACCTTCAGTATTCATACAAAGTAGCAAAGTGGATTAAGAATTTTATTTGAAGAAAAATCCTATATTTTTGTTGCTTAGTTATTTTTACCTTACCTAGAGGGCGCCCGTAACTTCGTACGCGTAGTATTAGTTTCCCGATTCTCCCCCTTTTCCTTCCCGTTGGGGGCCGATTTTCGGAAAATCATTTCTTTGTGCACCCCTAGACCTTAAAAGAAACCTAAGTGCCTAATTTGGAATCTCTAGACCCAGCGAGTTGGGCTCTGCGTAGCAATGTACAAGTTACAGAACATTTTCATAAATCAAGAAATCGTCTCAAGAAACTACTGAGAATATTATCGGAAACATTTAAGAGCATTGAAAATGTTCTCTTTCCATACAAAATTCAAGAATATTCTTAGAAAATTCCGAGAATTTGTCATAAGAAACTTTCACGATTTGAGAAGTTACTTTTCGGTACAATCTAACTCTGCGTGGTGATATGTCAGTCAGTTTCTCCTTTTATGCTTATAAATATAGAGATATTTAGATTAACGCTAAAGCAACTCAATCTATTAATAAAGGGTATTCATAATATAACTCTGAAACTTGATAGTGGTCAACAAGGAACCCCTTATAATTTCGCCATGTTCATCTGTCCATCCATCCGTCCGTACTACGAAGCTGTAAAGCGTGGTATTACGCCGGTAAAGTTGTAAAACTAACTCGAACTATACAGGGTGTAATCGTTAAGAGTAGCTGGCCATTATTCTGTTATTAAAAAAATATATTGATGTGATTTTACTCATTGGGTAACGTACTTTCGATATCAGTTTAAAGTTTTCTGGTATCTTTTATGTTTACGGAATAATCGCCTGGCTACACTCAACGATTACACCCTGTATAAGGAAGTAAAACGGAAAACTATCACAGCTAGCAGTTAACGAGAAATCATCGATCAAGTTATTAACGTAACTGAGTGTGGCCCGACACGGTATTGACCGGTTTTTTTTCCATTCGAACAATTTTATTCTTAAAGCTTGTGCATTTCAGGATCACTATTTAATACGGTAAAACAATGTGTGAAACACTCTATGAAAAGCGACCTTATTGTCGATGGCGCTTCCGCCATTATTAAAGATGCTCCGGTATAAATACAACGTCGCGTGACGCAGTGCGGCGTAAGCGCCATCGACAATAAGGTCCCTTTACATAGATAATGCCAGATATTGCTTTTGTCGTGTTATCGTATCGTCCACTTTACGATTGCTCTCATTTACTTGACAGTAATGGAGGCCGAGTTAAAAATAATACGATAACATATAAAAAACCCCAGTTAGGGTTACCGATGATGATCTTTGGGTCATTAATATCGATATCGATAAAAAGTGTTTGTAACCGTCAGCAGATGTATCCCGAAGTGCACACATAGAGAATTCTACAGCTCCATGAGACACGTCACCTCAATCAATGCAAGGGTGATTCCACGGGCGTTTCAACCGCCGTCAGTCCGCTGTCATAAATATTGAATGAGCTACACCAAGCAGCTAACATTCACACAGAGCTACTGTTATCGTAATTCTTGCCAGATTGGATCGAATTTGAAGCATATTATCGCCTATTTCTTAAATAATTAGGACACCGGACTGACGGCGGTTGAAACGCCCGTGGAATCACCCGCAAGCAAACCCGTAGCATACTACAAGCGTATAAATAAAGAGACGTGTTTCCAATCTCCGGCGTGTATTCCCATCGATCTGTGCGGCGCATTAGCGACAGGCTTGGACAGTTGCAGCCGTCGTTAAATGTGCTGCCAACAATATTATCGACAGTTTATCGATATCGGTACAAGTATATCAACAGCTCTTAAGTTTATTGACTTAAAGAGTGGTTTTGGGATATAGTTTTCTTTGTTTAGTGGTATAGGTATTATTTTGTATGTATCTAATAGTAGTTTACGTGGCGCTTGCGTAATGCTAATTACGCAGAGTCTCTTACAATACTTTATCTACACACATATTATAAGTACTCTAAGATGGGTTCAGAAGCCGAAAGGCAAATGACCATCATTACCTTACCTGTGGTAGTAGGTGACAGCGATGACAGCTGTAAAGTAATTTTGAAATTACGTTATCGAATATTGTAAGGTAATGAGATCCAAATTTGGAACATCTTCCAAAACTAACAACTGTCATCGCTGTCACCTACTACCACAGGTAATGCTGGTCATAGCCTACGGGTTTTGACGCATAATAGAGGACTTATGATAATGAGTGTAGATAAAAATACTTCATTGTACGGAAATTACAAGCAAAAAAATAAATAGAAACACAAAATATATGTACAAAGGAGAACGCATTACTTTGACACTTTCAGCGTTTACGAAATATTTGAAAACATCAAATAGCCAAACGTACAACATTGAAAGGGACTGGATGGTTTATAATTACGTTAAGATTAAATTACTAATTAAACCTTTAATTGACAACGTGGAACACTTAGGCCCTTTTGTCGTTCCCATGAATAGTGACACAAAACTAAAACGACGAAATTAGGTAAAGTGTGCGTTATTCGTATTGTAATTGGGCACATGTTTAGGTAAATATCGAAAGCCTAGTTGGTAGTGACCCTGTCTATGACGCTGACGCTGTTATTTTAGGGTTTCGTGCCTCAAAAGGAAAAAAACCGGAGCCCTTATAGATTTATTATTTATTTATTTATTTATCACTTTGTTGTCGGTCCGTCCGTCCGTCCGTCTGTCTGTCATGACCCTTTATCTCGGGAACGTGGAGGCATGGAGTTGCATTAAAACCATATACTCAAGTCTACAGTCCCTTAAAGCCGTGAAAAAATCAAGCTTCCTTACTCTTTTTTACTTTAATTTATTAAAGTAAAAAAAGATACGGCCGTTTATGCCGCAAAAAACGTATATTTCGACACTTTCAAGGGAATCAAAATTTATAGGATATTTTCCGTTGACCTAGAACTATGAAATTATACTATGTATTATACTACAGTTAAAAATACTGAAAATTATACATTTTTCATTCATCAAATCACAAAAAACTAGGTCTTTATGTAAGGAACGGCGGTTCACATTTTGAATTGAGTTAACCGTGTCATGTGGGGTATTGTATGAAAGGGTTTCATTGGCACAAGCTTAAACAGATTTTCATTTATTTTTATGATGTATACGGAACCCTCGGTGGGCGAGTCCGACTCGCACTCGTCTGGTTTTTTATAAATGAGTCATTTTATCGTTCTCTAGTACCCGTAGTATGTAGAAGTGTAAAGCTTAGTTTGGTATGTACTAGGTATAATAATGTCTTCGATATTTTTTTATTTTCTATTTTAAGGGGGTCGATTATTTATCTTTGTTACTATTCATACTAAGAAGCGCATTTAATATTTTACATATGATTCATATTATTTTATCTGTATCATACACATAATAAACGACATGGGATAAAATGAAAAAACTTTCTGAACTACGGCGTGCGTTTTCAATTTGTGCAGCACATTAGCGACAGGCTTGGACAGTTGCAGCTGCCGTAAAATGTGCCGGCTGCTTCCGACTGTAGTGACATGCAAATACTATCGATTATACATAAATATCGATAGATATATAAATTATATTCCGTTTATTATTATCAGTGTCATGAATAATAACCGCAACAGTTTAAAACAGTACTTTTATTAAACATAAACTAGGCGTATCTAGATTTCTCAAAAGTCAAAGCGCTTTATAAGATAAACTCAAATAAGCTCCTAATAGAATAATATTGTGATTTACTGTCGCACTCATGTCAATTAAATTTAATGCTAGTTTAGTGACGTGTTGGCTTATTCTATTGCTATGGCAAAGAAAGTGACAGCAGCAACTTTAATCAAGCATTCAATTTAATTGACGTCTCTGAGTGCGGCAGTTAGAATGAGCCGTTTAAACAATCCGTGGCCTTACCTCAATGTAATTGCCTTAAATTCTTAAAGGACAATAATTACCATGGCCGTCGAAAAACGTCTAGTGTTTGAAATTATAATATGAAGTTTTCTCAAACATCGTGAAATACCAAAAAAAAAGAATTACACTTTTCTATTTGAGATCTTTTACTTTATCTGTAATTAAAAGTAGAATCAAAGCTGCGTTTGTACTTATTACAATAAATAACTTCCAAATAAAATCGTTAAACCGTGCCAAAGATTACTAGTTTAGTTTAGTTTAGTTTATTTATTAATCAATGTAATATTACAATATAAGTTGCATTGCATGTCAAAAAATACGAAATTACATTGAGATCGTCAAAACATAAATACTAATAATCAAAGAATACAAAAATAATTAATTAAAACAACAACAATTAAACATCAAATAAATGGTCACTCGTCCGATGTCAATATACAAGGATTAATAACTGTCAACACAATAATAAATAAATTTACAATTTTAGCTCCATATATTCATCCACAGAGTATAATGGATTATCCAGTAAAAGGTTTCTAAGCTGGTGTTTAAATGCTTCGTCGGAATGTACATTTTTAAGTTTGGCGGGTAGACGCTCATAGTACGTGGGACCGATGACACGCGGGTTCTTACCCGCAAGTGCCATGCGACGGGGAACTGTTCTCAAACGCCCGGTGTGGCGGAGCTCCTTGCCAGGAATATTGACGCGTGCGAACGAGGAAATATTATTTCTTACGAACATTAATATTTGGAAAATGTAAACTGAGTAGTGCGTCAATATGCGGTGCGTTACGAAAAGGCCCCTGCAAGAGTGCCTAGGTCTCGACTAGGACTAATATCGACAAAATCCACCCCACTTCTCTTCCCATCCCTATTGTCTGTCTCGTATCGACACTATTTATCGTACAGCCTTCGTAACACAACAACAGTAAATGAGGCGGAGTTGTGCGTCACCATGGGCAATACAGCCAATATATACATATATACAGGGTGGAAAAAACGAACGCCCCATGCACGGCAGCAACCTTAAATATAGGTAATAGCAAATTCTACGCAAGGGAGACTTACTTTACACACTTTTACTATGTGGTTAAAGAATTATCAATTTTTTTTTAGATTTGTTGGTAATTCTGTAGCTGGGCGTTTTCCAAAAAAAGTGTACATGAACTTTTTTTTCCAGAATTCGTTTTTTTTTTGGTTTTTCTTACTCAGAATCATTGATACTATCGATCCTCATACAAGAAAAAAAGTGTC
Organism: Acleris literana; assembly: GCA_946894065.1. Classification (NCBI taxonomy): domain Eukaryota; kingdom Metazoa; phylum Arthropoda; class Insecta; order Lepidoptera; family Tortricidae; genus Acleris; species Acleris literana. Next base: position 3,713,652 of record OX335677.1, read on the forward strand.
CCAGATTTTACTATGTAAGTTTTTTCTTTCAGTGCGTCACGACCATATTATAAATAAAAAAATACTGCATACAAAATATTTGGGACACTTTTTTTCTTGTATGAGGATCGATAGTATCAATGATTCTGAGTAAGAAAAACCAAAAAAAAAACGAATTCGGAAAAAAAAACTTTTTTTTGGAAAACGCCCCAGCTCTGCCTACCACGTTCTGGGAATGAAGGTGTGACTTTACGTACACAAATACGTACGTGTGGAGACTTACCTTTTTTTTAAAATCCTGCATTTATGGTTTTTTGAAAATTTGTCCGCCTTTTCCGGGAATCGAACTGGTCGAATATGATAAAACAACAAAGTCGTGTTCTTTTTACGGTCTTTTTAAGCTTAAAGGTGTATGTGTTATAGATATACATAAATGACCACTCTCATTGACCGTTTCGATTTGTATCATAAAACAAGACTCTATTGTTTTGTTATACTCGGGGCAGTTTAATTCACAGTTAAAGCAGTTTTTTTTTTTAATTCATAAAATTTAGCTCCGGGGGAATAACGTTTCTTACCCCCTTATTCAAGTCCAATTACCACAATTTTTGTATATGTTGTAATTGTAATGAAAACTTAGGTTTGTACAATTCCGTCTTTTTTTATTTGTCTCTTTCCGAGAAATATTTTCTTGAAAAGGAAAAGTTACAGACCTTGTTTTTCATAATATCAACAACATATAAAAAAATCGTAAACATCGGACTAGATTTAAGGGGAAAAAACGTTATCGTTTTGTTTGGTTTTTTTTGCTTCACAATCCTTTTAACCTTTATAATAATATTGCATCTCTAACTAGGCAGCAAGGCAAGGCCTAACCGATACATTCAAACCTTTAGACGTCATCCCTAACGTTTCAGCCATCGAAATCCAATGCCTATTGTTCATCTTTGCAAACTTTATTCCAGCAGTTAACATAGTCTTTATTACTTAACATGAAGGTCAGGATTCGGCTGTCGGAGGTTCAAAGGAGTGTTTGCTATGCCATCAGTTTGATGTCGGCGGTCTGTCAACAGAGGTCGCCGGTTTAGAGTGCTTCTTAGTTGTTCATGAGTACAGTTCCTAATGAATCTTGGGCTTTACCTAAGCTATACGTTACGGTGGTAGTTTTTCGTATGTGAAAAAAAAGTGTAGTCAAAACCTCATGGCACTCACCTATTTATATTATACATATACATGTACAAAGTAATAAATGTGAAGTTTCATTACTTTATAACAAGGGTATAGCAATATAGCTGTTTAAAAATAGGCGATTAATTATTTATTATTCCTGAATGGCGATGCTAGGTTTGTACCTACCAGTGCAGTATTTAGGTATGTCACAGGTAGGGCATGCAGTATCGGAAGATTTCCAGTATCGGAATTGAAAATCGGTATTGAACCTCAATATCGGAATCTCGGAATTACGCAGGGCGTACAATATCGACTATTTCCAATACCGGAATTGAAATTCGGTATTGTGTCTCAACATCGGAATTCCGATACTAGTATCGGAATTAGGGATCTATTAGAAAAACACACTTTCTATTCAATATTTAATACCGATTTTCAATTTCGATACTAGAAATCGTCCGATACTGCATGTCCTATAATGCATAGAAGGCAACTCCACAGATAACTTTGAAATACTACGTTTTTTTCGATATTACAATATCGGAATTAAAAGGTAATGAATATCGGATTTACGATATTGATAGGCCCAATATCGGAATTCAATTTCGATATTGAAAGTGTTCCGGTATTGCTCCGTCTAATCTCGGAATTATAATATCTGAAAAATTGGTCCGAGATTCCGAGATTTCGAGATTCCGAGATCTCGGAATTCATGCCCTAGTCACAGGCATCATTCTAGATTGAACAGAGTATAGTAACGATTTTTTTATACACAAGTTTGAAAAAGGAACAAGTTTATTGTCTCTTAAATGTTACTGAGGACGGCGGAATGACTTTATACGTATAGATAAAAGAAACAAAAAATACATGGATATACAAGAATGTGATTGTTTCATTAAACATTCAAAGGATTCAAGAGGATTTACCGTAAAAAAAAGGTTTGTTTAGTTCCGGTCTCGACTGACATTAATTATTTAAGATGTGAAAATGGGATTTTTTATTTTTGACATAACATGACTATTCTTATTTTTACTATCTATTATGTCACTTCGCAAGTTAGTATATTTAATTCAAGTCTCGCTAAAAAAAAAAACCACCTCCCGTTATTTTTATGTGCGGCATATTGGCTTATAAATACAATTATTATTCCAATGATGGTGTTTAAATGCTGTCTGATAATGAGGTCTGAATGTGGTCTGACAAAGCTATGATGGACACTTGATTCTTATTTTACAGAAGATAAGGGTTATTTGATTTGCAACAGTTAATTTATGACCGTATGACCTTTTAATTAAGAGTTAAGTGTCAATTACATAGGTGCCTGTCAGAACACTGGCGCCATCTAGTCTTAGATTCTGTTCTTTTTCACTCAGATTTCATTGTCAATCAGCTGTCCCATAAAGGCTGTACTCAACGTAAACATAGATAAAAACCCTCGATATAATGGCAACCTCTTCTCTCAGAGCTGATATATCCTTAATAAGCAAACCTAGCTAAGAACCCCACTGAACACGCTTTCTTATTAAAAAACCGCTTCTAAATCAGTCCATCCGTTTGACAGCTACGATGCCACAGACAGACACACAGACACACATATGTATACATACACACACATATATTGACGCACACATACACAAACATACACATATCGTCGTTTATCTAACAACACCGCTCAAGTCGAAAATTAGCGGTTTTTACATTTAAATGTCATTGGATAGAGCTGCTCATTGCGCGTCGATCTACCAATCACATTCTAGACGTTTCGGCCAATAAGAGATCTCAATCCAAAAAATAGTGACAGCGCGCAAGTCGCTTGGCCTTCCAACACCGCTCAAGTCATCATTCGGCCATACTAAGTTTGAAAACTACTTTGCGCTCCGTGTTTATTCATTGTTTTTCGGCGAGTTTTGTAACTAAACTAGTGTAATAAGTGATGTTATCAAAGGATAAAAGGTAAGCTAATGAAATTATTACAAAAAATAATAATTTATGTATAAATATTAGCAAAAAATCGCATGAGTTTATTGCAATGTACTTAGGCGGTGTTCAGTATTGCTTGTTTTTGAATTATGATATGATCACAGATCGCCGGTTCCAAGTTAACCTGGGTGCCGAGACAAGCGATGTGAGAGTCCTTAGTAATGGTATGCCCCAGGGCTCTGTGCTCGCCCCTGTGCTGTTCAACATTAGGTACATCCACGACATTCCGATCACCAGCTCCAGAAAATTCATTTACGCTGACGACATCTGCCTCGTGACCCAACACAAGGCCTTCTCCAGCCTGGAACGTACTCTGTCACGGGACATGGATATACTGGGAATTTACTTCAAAACGTGGCGTCTGACACCTAGCATAAAAAAAAACAGAGTCAGGCTGCTTCCACCTCCACAATGAACTAGCCAGACGCAAGCTTAAAGTATTGTTCGATGGTTCCACCTTAAAGCACAGTTTTAGCCCTAGATACCTTGGCGTAACTCTTGACCGTTTTCTTACCTTCAAAGAATCTATCTATCTGGGACGGCACGCAAGCTCCAGACTCGCAACAACTTGGTGCAGAAACTTACTGGAACCTCCTAGGGAGCGAGTGCCGACGTGCTTCGTACTTCTGCTCTCTGACTGGTGTTTTCTGCCGCAGAGTATTGTGCTCCGGCGTGGTTGGGCAGCGCACACACCACCAAGATTGACCTCGAGCTAAATAAGACCATGCGATGCATCTCCGGCACGCTAAACTCAACTCCAACACACTGGCTGCCTGTGCTATGCTGGATTGCTCCTCCCGACTTAAGGAGTAAGGCCGCACTACTAAGGGATGCTCGCAAAATCAGGAATTACCCTAGCCTTCCCCTATTCTTGGAGTTTACAGCCCCTACCAAACACCGGTTAAAATCTAGGAATCCACCATACAACACACAGCACAGACACTGTTGCAGACGGACTTTAACACATTGCGCGATTGATCCCAGTCATGGGCCTCGTCTATGTCGGGTAAGTTCGGCTCCACGCTTGTCCCGGGTCCCGAAATGGAGGGATACGGTTTCGACAGGACTGGTGCAACCTTAACCGACTTCGCACTGGTCACGGACGCTGCGCCCAATACAAACATCGTTGCAGCTGGATCTACTCTCCCGCCTGCGAGTGCGGCGCCAATGTGCAAGACATCGATCACATCCTTCTCGATTGTCCAATTACGCGATACTCCTGTGCCCCCTCCCTGAAGATCTTCTTTGCGTTAATGATGAAGCTACCAAGTGGCTCAAATCTACCAAATTCAATCTCTGATAGCTGTACTTCTTCTTTCTTATTGCCATACGATTAAATAAATAAAATAATATAAAAGTACCTGCTTAGAAAGAAACAGGGTAATTCTAAGTTCCTAATTGTTTTCACTGAGTAAATTGTATAAGAGGATACATCATAAGTACTCAAGTGCCATGTATAAATAATAAATATAACACAAAACTTAAATTCAATTTGTTTTTATTAATATCTGTACACATCCTTTCCTTTTAACTTTCTCAGTTAACACAGCCGAAGTCTTGAATAATATCAACTCAACACAGCGCAAGTCAAAATAAACTGATAATATTCAACATTTTTTAAGTCCAAGAATATGAGATTATTTTTAACCTTAATTAAAGCACCCATTCCCAATTTAAGCAAAATTAATCTCAAAATATTGAAAATACACGGTTTTTTCCCTCTCCTGAAAAGTTGGTCAAAATGACTTGAGCGGTGTTGTTAGATAAACGATGATATACAAACGTTATACTTATGACACCCTTCTTTTTGTCTTGTATAAGTACAATAAAACCGCAATCGCAAAAATCTAATTTTATTTTACCAAGATTACCTTCAATATCGTCAGTAATTTAGTTTAAACCCTCAGTTACTTTGAAAACCCCCTCCAGAAAGGGATGAACAGTCTTAAGATATTAAGTAAGGCTTTGTTCGACGTTTTTTGTGAGTCAGTGGTTCGAGAAGACGGGGATTTTTTGAGAGATTAACAAAATAATCTTCTTTCGTAAAGGTCCGATGTCATGCTTGGTCATAATCCCTTTGGCATACATTTTTTACAAGTTTGTAGTGATGGAAGTAGGTCAATCTATCTACAGATGTAGTGAATAATGTTTTGCCGTCGTTTTTTTGTCCGATAAGTTCGTATTGATGTTGCTTTCCAATTAGCTTATCGGTGGGTACTGATGACTGAGACAGCAAGATTAAAACGAACTTTTCCACTAATACTAACAATAAGGTCAGGTGGGGTTATTCCGACATAGGGGTAAACGCGTCAATTTATAGATTTTAAAGAAATAACCCATTTTAAAACTTTGTTTTGCTCCCTATTATTGAAATGTTGGTACTGAAACTATTATAAAAGGGCGCAAAAACAGTTTTAAAACGTTCTATTCCCTTGAAAAAAAACCACGCATTTACCGCTCTGTCGGAATAACCTGATATTATAAAAAATTGTGACGGCCTGTTGTTCATTTGAAAAATGATTAGTTCTGTTTGATCTATTGTTGTTGTTGGATGTACTAAAGAATGTGAGATGTGATGTATGTCAGGGTTTTTAATATCTGGATATTTTTAAGTCTTTGTGAAAATGTATCATCTCCTCTTCTCTTGTATGTGTATCTGTGTAAGGCAATTTTTTTTTTTTTTTTTTAAATAAACGTATGTATAGAAATGTGTGTATGGTGACAATTAAGTAATTTTTAATAATGATATTTAATAATTATTAAAACGAATGTAAAAAATAACAATATGGACGTTAATTATGTCTTCTAAAGTTTTGATAAAAATACATTAAAACCATATCGAACTGATACATTTTGTCAACAATAAAACATTTCTGAGACATGTTACTTGAATTCGCCAAATGAAGTTATAAATAAGTGAATCTGAACACAACAGAAAAGGGAATCGCCTTAAAAAACAAAGCCTACTTAGCACCTTTGATTTATATTGTTAGTCGTAGTGCCAACAATTAAAAAAAAAAACGAACAATGACGTCAGCCGCATTTTTCAAATACCAAGTGAAATAAATTATAGTCAATGGTTAATTCTCTAAATTAACAGTGCAAACGTTATATTAAATGAGTCATTAGAAGAGGGTTATCCAATTACTGTTAAGTAAAAATTATTGCATCTCCAACCCTCATATTTCATCCCGGGCCAGAAAAACTCAAAGGATTGCACGCACATTTATCATTGTTCGTGCTGTGAAAAATTGTGCTTCCTAAAGTGCTCACTCTAATTGGAAACGTATATTAATTAAATGCTTTATTTAAGGGGTTTAAATGGCATCATGAACTGGATATTTGCGAATAAGTTTTACGTTCACTGTCTTATTTTAATTAATGACTTTCACTCTTTTGTGTTAAAAGAAAGAAAATAGGAAAGGGCCTATGACCAAAAATGGATGAGTTTTGACCGATGTGAGTATTTCTTCAAGGTAAGATTGTGACCGATTATTTTGTGTTTGTACAGAAATGTTTTGGCCAATGTGATGATATCTTCGAGGAAGGCTTATAACCAATTAACCAACGAACTATAAAGAAGTGTTTTGGCCAATATGATGACATCTTTGGGAGAGGCCTACCAACTATATTATAAATAGAAGTGTTTTGGTCAATATGATGATATCTTTGGGGAGGCCTATGGCCTATAAGTATTTGTACCGACATGATGATAACTATCGTTAAGATGATATTTTTTTCCAAAATGATTATTATTGAAGATAAGTTGATAGTGGATTTTAAAACAGTAGACATCATAATACTTTTCGAATAAGTAAGCGGAAAACATTAAAAAAAAGAAGTATAAAATAACTTTTTCTACTCGCGTATTATAAACCGCTAATATTGATATCATTAATGGTATCAGAATACCACCTATAGCGTAACCGACGCGTGAAAACAATTCTATAATAAGCGGTGCCATGGTAATAACAGTTCTATAATAATTATTATAGCATTGTTATTACCATGGTTACGGTTATCAGCCTTGGCGTTTAGTGATCACTTGACATATTAATTTGTATAATAAACCGTTTAAAATATTTTAATACCAACTGAAATTACGTGTTTTAAAAACAAAATTAATTTTTAGACTGAGTATGTGTTTAAAATTACATTTTTATTTAATTACTAAAAATAGATGATTAATATCCTCCGATTTGTTATTTGGTTACCATTGTTACGTTCAATATGGATGTCAACAAAATAACGTTTCGTTTGGCATTCCAACTTGTATGATAAATTGACAGAACTGTTTTAGTAGGTAAATATTAAAATTTGCATGAAATTTGTACATATTTAACAATAACATTCACACACTATTAACGCCAATCGGAATAATGAAAATTACTTTGCCGACAAGTAATTTGTTAGCAGAAAAATCGAGGAAAGTATACAAGAAAAGTTAGCGATTGTTTATTTTTGTCATTATCATTTTAAGCTTGTAGAAAAAGTTATGTATGCAACGGTACATAATTAGCTCTTAAGGTACTTCATTATGTACCAGTTACATAAATAACTATTATTGAGTAAGTAGGCCGCACGGCCGCATAATTTTATTAAACTCATTCCAAACTCAAGGCAAATGACAAAATAAAACAAATGAAAACGAAAAATGAAACAAAAATACACCTAGGTATACCTCTGATACCCTTTCTTTTGTAAGCCAGTGCAAAAGTTATGCCATTCCTTATCACCCCTCCATTCCTGTTCCAAATGAGCCGCGGGTCGGCCTTGTTTGGGATATGAGCTTCTTTCAGATGGCAGATAAGGTGACACACGGGTGCGGAGGTTGGTTAGCTTCTTTATGCCAACAGGAAGGTCACAAGCGGTAAATTGGGACCCATTAAAGAAAAATATGCTTGAAGTCGTCAATGTCATTAGAGATGTCAAGTCATTTGTAATTTTTATGAAACTCAACCTTATTGTTGTAGAAAGTCAGATTGACTTTGGTTATTAACCGTTTTTGTATGAAAATAACCGGTTATAACCGGTTATTTGCATTCCTTACTTAGGTGGGTACCAAATTTAATCTCGTGACTGTACACGAGTATACAGGTCACCTGATGGTAAGAGGGATCTCAGACCCATAGACATTTCAATTCTCATGACTAAAATCTCAAGACTGCAATCCTAAAAATTCAAAAAAATGCTAGTAATTTCACCGGCTGTCCTATCCCCAAGCTGGTACAACAATGCGAACACTGCTGCTAAATAATAAATATGCAACCTTTATAATCAAGTTTTGACAGCGTCGTCTATATAATGTTAATAACTATGTTTTTGTCTAATTCGCCATTTTCACAGTACCGTAGTACTTCTGTAGGTACTGCGGTACTGTGAAAATGGCAAATGGCGAAAAATTGCGAAAAATAGCCTTGCCTTTCAAACCGTATTGAACGACAAAAAAAATAAAGTATATATAAATACTGGTTACCGCGTGTAGTTGCCGGGTTACAATAGTGCCACTCCATGTCTTCCCGTGGATGTCGTAAGAGGCGACTAAGGGAATAAAGGCTTGTAGTACTGTTAGGAGATGGGCTTGCAACCTCTCACTAATACATTGGTAAATCTTAGCCTAATTGTGCAAAATGTGGGTACAGAATTATCAACAAGTTTTTAGAGTTGTTGGTAATTCTGTAGCTCTGCCTACCCCACTCTGGGAATAAAGGCGTGAGTTTATGTATGTGTGTATGTGTATGTAAATACTTGACTTTATTGAGATTAAAAAGATTAAAGATATCTTAAAAGCCAAGCCTAAGGCTAGCTATAAAAAATACCGATACGGTTATAATTTAAAAATATACTTGTGACATTTTTTTTCTTAAGTAGCATTTTAATTTCAAAACATTGACCTTTACTTTTGATGAAGTTTGCTTTTTATCGTTATTTTATTGTTAAGTAAAATAGCTACTTAAAATAAATACTTAAGTTACATTAACATATAGGAGCGACCTCACTGAGAGCATTCGCGCGAATATTCGAGTGGTGTGGACGTTGAGCCGAGCGACAATACTTACACACCAGTCGATGTTCACGCTGAATGCTCATAACTAGAGTTAGGAATTTTGGTGGCAAATTGTGGTTCTAGAATACATGGAGTCGCTATTTCCTATTTATCTAATCAAATAATCTCAATTTTTTATATACATACCACTTTGTTTTTGACCTTCAGTATTTAAATATTTCAAAATTAATTTATCCAATAAACCGCTATACCAATTTAAATGCATTTTAGTGTGGAGCATACCCTTGCTGTGAAAACGTTACAAACAAGCAAATATTAGTAGGTATGGAATAACAGAACTAAAAATGTATTTTGTTCATTTTGAAATATGACCATAGTGAAGTTCTAAATCAAAGTGTCATGTATTATAATAATCAGGAAATAGCGACTCCATGGATTCTAGAAACACGATATGCCACCAAAAGTCCTAACCCTACTCATTACACGCGAATGCTCTCAGTGAGGACGCTCCTTAATAATAACGATAATTATGGTTTAACAAAAAGTGGAATAAAAGCTTGGGTTCTGTCCTTCTTTTACTTTACGAACAAATGAAAATAAAGCAAGAGACGAAACAGAGCAATACAAAGACGATAGAAAACAATATAGCTTTAAACAACGCGAAATAAATGCAAAAAAGGCAAATTAATCGATAATTATGTGTTGCCTTTGTATCAATTATGAATATTTTTTAAAAAGATAAAAGAAATTTATTCAGTAAGTAGGCCGCACGGGCACTTTTACACGTCAAGAATCTACCAGCGCTTCCCAGGAGGAGACCACTGCTGAGAAGAAACGCCGCAAGAAACTCAGCAGTCAGTCATTTTTTAAACATATTTCTTATTACAATGGTACTACTTACTCTAGCATTATATAAAGCTATAAATATTAAATTAAATATATTTAGTATCAAATAACATGCGTAGTTCAGCAGGAAAAAATGCCAATTAAGAATCTTACGGGAGAGATAGAGAGAAAAAAAACACATACTTATGTGTATATAAGATGGTGCGCGACGACCACATAAAAGTTTCGATATGTTTTCCTACATCAACGGTGTCCCCTAGACAAGATAAAGATTTTGCATTTGAATAAATTATTATTGACCAAGTTTCGGGTTTAGGCCATGCATTTTTGTCTGTTAGATAGTCCTCGATTATATAATACGCTTTAGACATTAACGACCTTTTCAAGTAATTTTTAAGTGCTGGAAAGCTATTGATAAGTATTCGTTTACCAACCTTAATAGCAATGTGTTCCAAAGTACCGCATCTAACTAAAAATGGCAAACAGTCACGTCGGAATGTTGCTGTATTCAGGGCCAACACACAACAAAATGAACAATCTTGGCTCTTTGTTGTTTAGAAATATGGAACAGGGCACTGAAAGGTAGAAGACAAGATTGTAATAGCCATCGCGATGAAATGACGTCATGAATTATGGTACTTTAGTTGCAAAATTGTGGAGATCCTCAGGGAAAAGTTTATAAAGACCTTGCTCTATAGTGTGGAAGAATAAATGTACTGTGGACAGTTAAGCTGATTATCGGTTACCTTAATGTATTCTTTCGTATTGACTTACGAAGGGTTTTACGTACAGTCAGATTTAAACAATGGTTATCAAATTTGAACCTTGTTATTTGGTTTTAATACTTGTGAAGGCTTGAAAATTATGGTTTCACTTGTGAGCGTTTAATATTTTTCTAGATAGTTTAAAACAGTATAAATCTGAAAGCTTATAACGATATTTGTATGTGTGTATGTTTGTGACGGGAGCGCCAAAGTTCATAATAAAATTGCAACTCCGATTATTGGAACTCCGAAAATGTAATTTTTAAACTTTTCAGAAGTTCTGAAGTATTCAATGTGTTAAAGACTAGGTTAGGTGAGGTTTGATTTATAAAAATCCTGAAAAAGTAACAGTTGCTGGAAAAAAAACGTTATGAGTTGCGATAATTATGACTTCCAATACGTGATGAGTAAAAATAATTACTTATATGAGTCAATATGGACCCGTTTGTGACACAATCTGACATGAAATTTAAATTTAAATTTACGTAAAAGTTTATTACAAAATCACAAAGTTATTCGCTTAACTACACCAAATTACAACTTCGCTGATAATATATTTTTATTACACTATGAAAGTGTCCTTCCACGGAACCCTATAAAAGATGATTAAAATTCAAAGGGCTCTAAAGGTGTTAGCACACGTCAGCGTGCCTTATCAGCTATCTGTAACGCCTACTTCGGATAATGTAATGGGTCTTGGTGTTTGTAGCGTGCGTCGACCTTTATAGAAGAAGTGTTTTGTTAATAGGAAACATTACTGAACATAACTGAACCTACATATTAATTTGAGAACTGAATGAGGTTATTCAAGGTGTATTCCTAAAAAAAAAACGAGAGCCCTTTGTTTCCCATAATTTTATTGGTCATAATGTAATTGTTGACATAATTTTTGATGGTCATATTTTTTTATATCGCTGAAACTGTAAACTTTTCAGAAGTTGTGAAATATCTAACGTGTAGACAAGGCTAGGTTAGGTTAGGTTTGATTTATAAAAATCGTGAAAAAGTAACAGTTTCTTTAAAAAACTCGTTATGACTTGCGATGATTATGACCAAAAGCACATTATGACTAAAAATAATTATGTGAGTCAATATAGACCCAATAAAAACATTAGGTATAATATTGTAAAAAGTTAGCCTTCTTACCTGATGATTTAATATCTATCAAATAAATAAATAATAAATAAATATCAAGGGACGATCTTACACCAATTGACCTAGTCCCAAACTAAGCTCTAGGCTTGTACTATGGGTGCTAGACAACGATATAAATACTTATATAGAGAAATACATACTTAAATACATAGAAAACATCCAAGACTCAGAAACAAATACTCGCGCTCATCACACAAATATTTGCCCATACCGGGTATCGAACCCGGGACCGCTAGCTTCGTAGCATCAACTAAGCCAACGCGTCGTCAAATATCAAGCCTCATTTAATTTGAAAATATTCAAATATTTATGTTATACTCGTAAGGATGACGCGATAGCCTAGATGGTACGAAATCTACGAAGCTAGCGGCCCTGGGTTCGATTCCCGGTATGGGCAACTATATTTGTGTGTTTTTGAGTCTTGGATGTTTTCTATGTATTTAAGTATTTTTTTCTCTATGTAAGCATTTATATCGTTGTCTAGTACCCATAGTACAAGCCTAGAGCTTAGTTTGGGACTACGTGAATTTGTGTGAGATCGTCGTTTTTTTTATAAACAAAAAAAACCACAATCGGTAACTTAAAAAAATCGTACAAGCTCCTTAGACTGACATAATGATTGTTTGTCATAACGATTGTCTGGTCGAAAATCGTTTGGTCTAAAACCGTAGCTGATATTACAGAATTGAATAAACATCTACCCCCTTACTAATAAACGTTGAGTAACGGTGGTATAGCTATACAATGTTTTGTCCTTATCTATCATTGTGACATTTGAATTTGACAGATAAGGACAAATCATTGCATAGCTATACCACCGTAACTCAACGTTTATTAGTAAGGGGGCTATTGTGTACTTAAGTTAAGTTAGGTTAGGTTTGTTTATTATAACAATAAAAAAAATACGATTTCAATTGTAAAAAGCGTTTTCGACAAAATGATTTTCGACCAAACAATCATTATGACAAACAATTATTATGTCAGCCGATACAGACCCCATAAAAAGGCCTACTCGATAGTTATTGCTTTAGCTAGGAACCTTTTAATGTAATTAAATTATACCTTATCTTAATGAATTCGGCCCCGAAATAAATGCATAATGCAGTGGATTCATAAATCAGTTGTTACGCTACGGCGTAGCAATGTTCGTAGCAGGCTCTACGGTTTTGCTACGAGTTCGAGATATAACGATTGTTAATTTAACCTTAATTTTTAGACTCAATATGTTTTCAAAGAATTTGTTTGAAATTAAACGCGTATACTGTTATTTTCATACAAAAATATAGGTTTTAATTTTTGGTTTATTATGGTTTTTTTTTGTTCATTAATAACTTTATATAATAACAATATAGTGTTATTACTTATTACCATAATTACAATCGAAAATGTCAAGGAAATGGTGCTAATTAAGAAAGACATTTCATTTCTAATTAATACCTGTATCGATCCCTGTTTTGACTCCCGAGAAAAGAGGTATTATTTTATTTATTTAAATACTTTATTGCACAAAATTAAAATAGTGTACAAAAGGCGAACTTAATACTACAAGCATTCTCTACCAGTCAACTTTATATTTTTACAATTGTCTGTGACAATTTAGCTCCAAAACGCATGGACAGATTTGGATGCGGCTTAAAGCAAGTTAGTTTGATCGGGATGGTTCATAGCTAGGTTTCATGGAAAACGGTTGAGGCATTTAAGAGGTATCAGAACTGAAAGAAGGTATCACCCTTATATCGAGGGTTTTTATATATTTCACTAGCGACCCGCCCTCGCTTCGCTTCAGTTTATGAGAGTTTTCAGCAACTCCCGTATATAAACCAAAATGTGCTATACATAAAAACCTTACTCTTGAATCACTCTATCTATTAAAACCGCATCAAAATCCGTTGCGTAGTTTTAAAGATCTAAGCATACATAGGGACAGACAGACAGCGGAAAGCGACTTTGTTTTGTACAGTCAAGGAATTTAATTTGTGACCCACCTTAGGTCCAAAGTCAATCTGACATTGTACAACAATAAGGTTGAGTTTCCTGTCAATTACAAATGACTTGACATCTCTATTGACAATGACATTTTCAAGCAGATTTTCTTTGAAAAGGGTAGCAAATTAACTTCCGTGACCGTACTATGTAGTAATAATTTGCGCTGTTAATTTGTTAGAATTTATCATTGATTATAGTTTACTCCAGTTGGTACTTATAAAATGGTCGCTAAGGTTATTTATTTCTAGTCAATTTTCTTTATATTATATCCACATTTTGTCACGCGATAAACGCAGCCATATTATAACCCTGGGCCCGTATTATGGTCGCCTTTGTCGCGGTGGATAAAGCTGCCGTCACTCTCGCACTTACTGACTAGCATACCTCGGGGTTTTCGGTGCGGGAATGATTTGAGAAAGAGTATAGATAAACAGATAGGTTAGTCTGAGAAAAATCATATTATGCCTAATGAATAACTACCTCTCTGCGATTTGTATACACACTATGATACAATTTTATTTTGAATTATGTAGGAAGTACTTTAGCTTTACTACCAAGCCTTATGAGTTATGATTATAACATTAATTAGTTAGGTATCTGCCGTATTAACGTCCAATCCAACTATTTACTTATAAATGAGTTGAAAATGACTGATCTTTTCATTTATATAATATGTATTCATGAATATTTTTTCCAATTAATTATTAATTGTAGAGGTACATTCTGTTTTTTATGACAATACCTACTCTTTGGCTAATGTCAAACATTCCCGCACCGAAAACCCCGAGGTTTTATCCATGATTATCCACGTCGATAAACACTGCCCTAATAGGTCCGCTGGACTCGGTTATATTTTAACGTATCCTGTTTTTTTTCAATTATACTCATTACAAATAAAAAACGGTTTTCGTAAAGCAACTCCTTTCCCCAACCCTCTTAAATGTTGAGTACTGTACTTTATATCAAGTACTCCTTCGAGGAGTCGTTGACAAAATATGTGTACAAATTAATTCGATTTTCCTTTGAACAGTTATATTTTAATTCCTTTGACAAACCGAGGAATATATATAATTATTCTTTGATGTTATAAATATTCAATAGAAAAAAAACCTCTGTTTATTGGCGGCCCTTACTTTTGGAGCTGAAATGTAAAACGGACCAACTGGGCGTTCTACTCGGTAATACCATATTGCTTATGCCATGTTATGACAATCATAAGAATAAACAATAACTACACGTAGAAGCGAATGTCCTTTACCCAGGCCCCAAATGCCGCGCTTTTAATACCTACTTCCCCCTTCACCCCGCTACGCCCCTCTGTCTTCCGCGCCCAAAGTCAGGGCTGTCACTTGCGAAATATTTTAATCGGTTTATGGATGTGTTATACAAGTTTAGTCACGAAATGTTATTTATGTTTTCCTTCAACGTGGAAACATTGTTGCAAAATGAGTTTTTTACATTTACGTTAAATTAGGTAATAATATTTTCGATGATATTAAGATTATCCAGAATATTCCAGAAAATTTAATGGCTTATGTGGCTATTAATCATCTATAAAACACAAAATTGAGGCTATAAATAAACAACCTTTTAAGCTCAATAAGTTTTAAGTATAGTCTGGGATCTTTTTCCGTTCCTTTCCGGACCATTCGTTTCAATTTTTATTAAGTTGAAAAAGCTTTATTACAAAATACTATTCTTATTTATTAATTCGTTTTTAATTTCTCCGTTTTTTTATCTTCAACATCTAGGGGATGTACTATTTAACAAATAGAACTCCTTTATTCAATCAATTACCTATTTCTAATTATTTTGCTGTAAATAGTCGTTCACTTTTTAAAACACTATCTTAGTTCAACCATAAATCAACACAAATACGAAAACCAATTCAAGACAATAACAATATCTTTTTTAATACATATATATTCCGTGTGCCCCTAACTGACTAGACACCTCAGGTGTCGCCAGGCGGTAGGTATCTAACGCGCCGAGCGCGCGTCCGGAGCCGGGAGTTTCGCTTCTACGTGTAGTTATTGTTTATTCTTATGGTATTGTTTCTAACTCGGCCGCCATTACTGTCAAGTAAATAGGAGCTACCGTAACATTGACAATACGATAAAGCGTCAAAGGCAATTTGGTTTCACTCTGTAGAATTGATTACGTTTTTTTTAAACAGCTAAAAACAATTCCGGTTCAACTAATTCTTTATAAAAAACAAAACCTTTCTGTATTTATATATTAGTTTGGGAGCTACGATGCCATACAGACACACAGATACACCGTTGAAACGGGTGTGTAATGTTTAGTATAAAAACAAATTAAAATTTAAAAACTAATTTTCATTTTACATAACACGAATTGCATAATTTCGATCTCTATAATAAACCAACGATATAATAGTCATGATGTATAAAACGAAATGCATAATTTCAAAAACTATAATGTTCATAAATTAAAAAATAAATATTTCTAACGGGTTTCATCACTAATAATGTGGTCACAGTTCTAACCTAACCTAACCTAGTAAGAAGAAATTAACTTAAAATGCATAATATCGTGGTTTATAATAGTTATAATAAATGAGTGTTATGTTATTCGATCTTATGCCTAATGACATTATACAATTGGTTTTTATGCTAAACGTTCATTATGCTTTTGGTGGTTAGTTAAATTAAATTATACAAAACGTTTTTAGACTAATTAAAGCGCACCCCGTTGAAACATAACATCCCTCTTTTTGCGTGGAGATTTTTATGATCAAGACTTATTTATCCGTGTATATAGTGTTTGTTTATCCGTCTTTCAATAACAAATTGAAAAATAGCATTATTTTTGAAACCGGTAATCGTAATTTGTTGGACGGTGGAATAATAACCACCATTTCATAATAATTATGTTATTTCGACGAAATAGTATTTATATCTTTTAATGTTTGAGTAGCTTAGTTTAATTTTTATTTAAATACGTATAGTTTTAGTTTTTAATTGTTGTTGTAGTTGTGTTCAGTTTTCGCGCGCTTTTTTTATGTAAATAAATAATAATAATAAAATAAAAAATGCATTCTGTTAATATTATGAACATGTTCTGTATATTTCAATAAATCATTATTTGTATGTAAGTATTTTCCAAATTTGAGTATAGTTTTTTTAAGTTAATTACTTGATATAAGAATATTACAAAATAAAGCTTGTATATTCTACAAAATAACTTTTCTAGCCTGCCTTAAAAGCTGTTTGAGAAGCTCCAAATGACGACAAAAAATATGTAACGTCTTATATCGGCTAAATGAGGTGCTTCAACATCAAAAGCGTTTCAAGTGCTTACATTTTTGCGTCGCAAACATTTTTAATATCATAAAAAATGCTTTATAAACTCCGTGGACTAATTCCTTCGTGGTTGAAAATTTAAATTCTCGCTTAAACTGGCGTTCTAAATTTAAAAGTTTGGCTCGTGCACTGGCTGGAATTTGGAACTACATATTTTATTTTATACTAGAAGACGCCCGTGACTTTGTACGCGTAGAGAGTCAGTTTCTAGCCCCTCCCCCTATTGTAAAGGGGAAGTTATGACTTTCTACGCGGACGGAGCAATAGCTGGTATGTTATAAATGTGAATGTGTGTTCGTTTGTTGGTTCCTTTTACATGATTCAACGCCTTAACCATTTTACGTGAAATTTGGCACTAAATATTATTGATGGCCTAGACCAGCGGCCCCCAAACTTTTTTGGCTCGTAGACCACTTGGCAATATTTTCAGTTTACGGTGGACCCCCTGCTTACCTAATATTTACGTTTTCACGTAAAAAAACTAAACAAGAAATCTTCCGGATTTTTGCACGGATAACGTTGGAGGTCTAGTCGGCTAAAAATTGTGGCTACAATAAAAAAAATGCGCGGAAATATATTTTTTACAAAATACAAACTTACACGCAGAGAAAATTAAAACATAATTAATATATAAGTGTATATTTATAAGAAAGTATTACGTAATTAAGTAGGTGCCTACTATCTGTGTATGAATATGGATTATTCCATTAATGGAAAGCCAAAATTAAAGTCACGACCTGTTTAAATGGGATCCACTATCGTGGACCCCTATTTCCCTCTCATGGACCCCTATTTGTTTTTTCCGCTAGCATGGACCCCTTGCAGGTCGTCGTCGACCCCTGGGGGTCGATATATACCACTTTGGGGATCACTGGTCTAGACAAAGATAACATAGGAGATGTAGACTGCCCTCTTTAGTCAACAGTATCTCAGATTCAATTGCCAAGGGAAATTCATTCTTCTATGCTTAGTAATGAGGCTGTGATTGCTACAGGACTTTATATGAGATGGTGCTTTTGGGCTTTGCAGGGTAGTAGGGTAGGGAAATTTTGAATTTTCCAAGATGGAAAGTACCGTAAAATAGGGTGAGTAGGGATTAGGGATGAGTAGGGACACAACTTAAAATGAAACATATGTTACTAATTATAAGACTGATATTATTTCCAATAGACGTAACGAGTTTGTTCATTTAATAATAGTGCTTATTTGTATCAAGTCATGACTTATTTTAGGTTGTGTCCCTACTCACCCCTTAATCCCTACTCATCCCGTTTTACGGTAGCCATTGTGTTAATACGGGATATAAGCTATCTCCATTCCCAATTTAAGGTTGCCGCAGACATAGCCGCTCGACACCGGATCAACTCAAAGTGAAACATTGAAAAGGGAACTTTGACCTGTGTTAATACGATACATTTTTCAGTGGACGACTGCTAGCTCGTGCCGAGGTGACGCGTTGCCGTTCCGATGCCGATAAGTGTGCGTTGCAGTAGGGAGTTTCATACAAATGATACTGAACGGCTCGAGTTGATAGGGTGACGATCCCTTTCCGAGTTGATATGTGTGCTGTGACCTTTATCCAAATCCTTTCAGCCTTTGCAGCGTGAAAGAGTAACAAACTAACACACAGACTTTCGCGTTCATTATTAGTAGGATATTACCAAGGCTACATAAATAACGACTCGTTGGCCTACTTGGTATTGACCCTGCTTACAAAGCTAGCGGGACTGGATTCAAATCCCGGTGAGGGCAGATATTTGTGTGATGAGAATATTTGTTCCGGAGTCATGGATGTTTTCTACGTATTTGAGTATATATTTCTCTATATAAGTATTTATATAGTTGTCTAGTACCCATATTACAAGCCTAAAGGTGAGTTTGGGACTTGGTCAATTGGTGTGACATTGTCCCTGATATTTATTTATTATTTAGTTGATACCTAACTCCATGAGTTTAAATTTCTTCTGTAACCATGGCAAACATATAGATATCGCTTTATGTAAAGTTGGTATAATTATGGTCTTAACAGAAGCGCGTGGAGCTAACCCCATGTGCATCTGTTAAGTCCACCAGAGTAAATCTCTTTAACCGAACAATTGTCCTCGCGTGTGATATCCATGGACTTGTTTCTCTAATAAGTCCATGGTGATTGTCTAAAACTCGATACTGGCGAAATACACCTTGTTAATCACAAGGAGTGAAAGCCATTAATTAAGAAAAAAAAGTATCAGTATGTATATACATATATAAAAAGTAAAACGCGAGTAGATAGCAATCGGTAACTAAACAAATAGAGGTGAAAACGCCGTTGAATCGTCATTCGGAATAAATCGGCGCCGGCAGAAGACCGGTATTGTCCGATTTTTACGGTTCGCTTGATGAGGGTCCGCTTTATTGACTTTAAAGGTTTATAGAGTGCCAGATTCCACTTTACGGGCGCGTGTCCGGACGGCACCGATAAAAGTTGACGGTTTTACCGATTCACGGTTAATGGTTTATAAACTTTTGGATCTTATGTGTTGGAAAGAGCAATTGCCCCTGGATCGAATGTATCAATTGTAAAGTTCCAAATTGATCATTAAGGTTCTATTCTACTCGGAAAAACGATTGCTTTTTGATATCGTATTATTTATAACTTGTCCGCCATTATTTATTTAATATTTATTGCACAGAAATAAGTACAAATGGCGGACCTAATGCCTTATGGCATTCTCTACCAGTCGGCCAAATAATCAAACAGAAATTTACGTAGTGGGTGCACAGAAAAAAAAGACAGACAGAGAAAAAACAAAAACTTAAAACATAATTAACTTATACTTACTGCAATAAATATTTATGTCATATATAACACTCATACATATAATAGTTATATAAAACATAATTGTCTATAATAGTACATTGTGTATTAAGGGTGGTAAATACAGAATTACAAACGAGAGTCTGTTAGAAGCCCGAAGCCGAAGGCTGAGGTCTTTAATGACTCGAGTTTTGTATTTCCTTTACCACCCGTGTAACATACAATGTTTTTCATCACAATTGCGAGGAAATGAAATAAAAACAGAAAAAAGATCATATTTTTAACTTACGATTCTCACTTATAATTTTAGCCGCGTTGGCGATGCCCGGCGGAGTCGCATTATCCATTTCTTCTAATGACGACATGTTTTTTTAATATGTACACAAGACACCCTTCTAATTATTATTTCGGAATCACACAGTTTATAATCACTAATCAGTACCTATTTATAAATTAGCGGCACACTACATCATTGTCTATGAGTTACCACAGATAATATCAAACGTGCAGGAGTCCGATTCTAGTGACAGTCGAGATCAATAGTTTATATGCGAGATTTTTAGAAAATTGTATGCAACTGAAATTTCATCTCGAATGAAACGTCATATCGAATGGCACAAGAATTGGGGTCCTGACGTATTATGATAGTTTGAGTCTACGTATTATATTTAAAAAAAAACTATAACGCACGATAGGGCGTAATGGTAAAAAAAAGCCCGCGGGTATTATTTTGGATTTACGGTCGTCTTTTCTAGCATATTAGGACACTATTTACGAGCAAGTGTGATGAAAATATATATAAAGCTTTAATATACCTATAAAAACAAAAGCAGAGACTGAATGAACATGATGGGATATGTGTATAGGTACACAATATGTGCTAGCTCTTGTTCAAGAAAATGCTTCCGGAGCATTCCCTTGAAATAAAACTTGTTAGGGGCTCGTATAATCACTGTTAAGTAAATACGAGCTAGAATATGACAACAAATACAAAGCAATATGGGTTTACCATGTACAACAGAACCCCAGAGGATTATTTTACATGACTAAATCTAGTTATTAACTAAGTTCTTCCTTTTGATATAGGTAATAAATAATAATATAGATACTTATGTGTACAGTGAGCAGCAAAATTAAGTGGACAGTCGAAGAGGTCAAAATTAACTACACACGCTCTTATTCCTTTGAAAATAGAATCGTGTATAGATAACTTCGGCTGTCCACTTCTGCTACTGACTGTATGTATAAATAAATTCTTTAATACACAGGATACAACTAAGACTTGGAAATAATAGTAGATTGTTAACCAAGGGATCATCATCATCATCATCATGTCAGCCGAAAGACGTCCACTGCTGGACATAGGCCTCCCCCAAGGCTCTCCACTCAGACCGATCTTGTGCTTTTCGCATCCACCGCGTTCCCGCGATCTTTACAAGGTCACTCCATCTTGTTGGAGGCCTACCTACAGCTCGTCTCCCGGTCCGCGGACGCCACTCAAGAACCTTCTGACCCCATCGGCCATCAGTCCTGCGAGCAATGTGCCCCGCCCGCTGCCACTTAAGTTTGGCTATTCTTCGGGCTATGTCGGTAACCTTAGTTCTACTGCGGATATCATCATTTCTGATTCTATCACGCAGAGAAACCAAGGGATGAAGGCACCTATTTCACCCGAGAAATAGTATTTCGAGTGTGAAATAAATGGTGATTTTCACCCGAGTTAAACACTCTACTTTTTATGTTGACTATGAGGAAACTTGATAGTAAACCCTATAAAATGTATGTAAGACTCAATATAGTTTTACCAAAGAGTGGTTGTATATGTTAGCATGGCTCAGTTTATTCTTAGTTTTTTTAATAATCTTAATATGAAGAGGCGGTATAGGTTTCTGCTAGCATAAGTCCATTGACATAGTTCTTTTTTCAAATTACTTTTCTTCCCTAGGGTTGAAATGCATCACTTTCAACCCGCTTCTAAGATAAATAATGGTCTACTTTCAAAGTATGTACGAGACAGAATTTTTCGTCATAGCCAGGGTCAATATCGCGTAATCACGATTATTTTCAATACAATCCAAGTCACTGATTCATTCGTAAATATTGCATTTTATAAGTAAATTCAATTAGTAACATATTTTATAGTACACAATTCAATGCAATCAATTCGTTCATGTCATATTTCACCTATCAAATATTGTCAATGGAGTATAATGCGTCAGCAATCAGTTTCCCCTTTAGAATTCTTACAAAGGACCTGTAACGAGGCATAAATAGTTACGATGAAACGAACTAACAATGGAATAAAGTCATAGTTATTGACAGATTGATTTTAGCATGGCCGCAAGCCCTGTTCGAATAGGTTGAAATTATAAACCTCATGGCAATGCAATAATAATATCGAAGAGCTGTTGGGCGATTCTCTGAAACAACTCGTTCTTGAACTCGATGCACCAAACATTAACCGCCATCTTGAAGTTGTCCCGTAAGAGTGTATTAAGCGCTTTTAAAGGCGTGCATTATGAGTCTCCAGGTTTGTCTCGACGATCATATAAAAATTAAAACCCGAAACTTATTATTAATCATACCTAAGTGATATGACCATGACAGCAATTTCAACTAAAGCTCTTTCCCAATCGCAATTAAAAGCCCGTCAAAATGTAACTAGAATTGGAAAAGTTTTAAGCTCTGAGCTTAAAAAGTGAACTATTCTGGAATCCAAGCGGGGAAAGAATTAAATTCTACCCGGGCCATTAAAAAGTGCTAAAACAGAAATCAACGGCCGACGATAAAAACCAGCCCTCTTTCATTGAAATTCTAAAGGGGAGGCGTAAGGTGGAGCAGGGAGCGATATTGTAGCGAGATCGCTTTGTCCTTATGTTCGTTATGCGTGTACCTAACCATGTAGAGTAAGGAAAACTGAACGACTTACCTTTTTCGCTCTTGTCACAATGTGAATATACAAAGATAAGTTTCCCTTACTATACAATTATAGTTGTTAACCAAGGGATAAAAATTATCAATTGTATCCCGAGATATTTCTGGGGACCTAGTAAAAAAGGTTAAAGTCGACTTAACTTGAAGGGTCCACGGAAAGAACATGTCTAGTCATTTTTTTAAAAAAATGAGTTTAGATTCTCAAAAGCTAGAGGACGAAATGAACTATTACCTACCTTTCAGTTTAAGATATAAATCTTCATTTGTCTTGTATTTTTTCACTCTTAAAAAAACCTCTACACGAAAATTACGTACAAAATAAGATGTTTCCTAACATTCAAATCACGATATCTCAAAAAGTTACTAATGTGACTAGACATGTTCTTTCCGTGGACCCTTCACTTGTTCTATCAAAAGGGTATATACATAATCGGAGTAAACTAGACTTAAACCCTTTTTCACTTGATCTTCAGGAGACTTACACCCTTTTTCACTAGGACCCCAGATTTATCCATATGTGTAGAGAACTGGGCCTCTATTCTACTGGGTCAAACCATATTGCTTTTGACATGTCATTGTATTGTCAACGTTACGATAGCTCTTGCTTACTTGACAGTAATGGCAGCTGAGTGAAAAGGAATTAGATAACATGTCAACGGCAATATGGTCTTTTGCAATATATTATTATGGCATTGTTTTTAACTCGGTCTCCATTACTTTCAAGTAAATAAGAGCTATCAATACGTTGACAATATGGAAACAGGTCAAAAACAACATGTTTTACCGTGTATAATCTCAGATGGGCCTGCCGAGATGCACTGCGCTAACTAGCGTTTCTATTCCTTTTTTTTTTAAACCAATCGCGTCACTGGTATATGTCGTGATACGAAATGTCACGTGATCTACCAGTGACGCGATTGGTTTAAAAACGAAACGAATAGAAACGCTGCATTTTGGCAGGGCCTCCAGCTCTGCAGTCACGTGCAATAAAATATCAATGACTTCTTGGTATTACGTATAGAATAGTCACATTATGTTGTTGCGTAACAATTCAAAAGCCATTAGCTGGTCAACAGTCCATCGATTTTATAAGCAATATGTCATTACAATTACGTAGGCTTTCGCTCAGTTATATTCCTGATTATAATTGCATTCAGGCTGTTTGAGTATTAAACAGCTAACTAATGGATTTTGCTAAAATTTTGGCTTTATTACCTTTCAATTTTGGGGGATTATTTTTAATACCGAACGTAGGAGCTTTTTTTGTTTTAGTATTTATAAAGTGACGCGTGTTTTTTAAAATAGAACCGATTTTGTAAGATTACTTACACATACATACACAGATATAGATTAATTTATCATCGTCATCGTGTAATATCAGCCGAAAGACGACCACTGCTCGACATGGGCGGATCTCCACGATGAAAATCGGGTTTCAATTTTATTTATATTTAGGGTCGAAAAAAACTCCTTAAAGTTTAAAATAGCTAACGGTATCCTAAAATCTGGTGTCCTACTGAAAAAGGGTATAAGTCGACTTAACCCTAATAAATAAGGTATACCCTTATTTAAAATCATAATTATACAGAATATATAATACAAGACTTAAACCCGTTTTCACTTGAAACTCCAGAAATCTCGATAGTAGTAATAGGATAAGGTTGGATGCATTTTATAATAGGTACTAAGGACCGTATAAATTAATTACAAATGAGATGCCCATGTCAAAACGCATTAGAATGACGGTGGGCATCTTAGAAAAGTTAAATTATTCAAATCATCCCTAACGGCCGCATTTAGACTCATTTAATGACGATTAAATCGTTCTTTAGTAACGATTTTTTATACACAAGTTTAAAAAAGGACCGACGTCTCTAAAATGAGTACGGCGGTTAAGATTTCAATTTAAAACCGCCAACTTTCCGTCCCTTCCCCCGCTTCCTGGATGAAACCCTGCGAAATTCGCCGGGCAATCAAATCAGTTCGAATCATAAGGTGTCCACGGCGGAAATCCGTTTTGTGCGCTCCCTTTGGTTGCGTCCAAAAATCTACATTTAAACGATGTAAAACGTTTTTTTTAAATTAAATTCCATTTTAGTCGTAACATTAAATTTTATTTGATGTTGGGAGGGTTATCTGTGAAGGGTTTGACGGGTTAATGTGTAGATACGTTTTTGTGTTGTGGCATTTACGGATGTCATATAAACACTTGGCTCGTGTTATTTTTGGGAATAAACGCACGCATGAGCTTTGAGCTTACTATTAATAAATGTTATAAAATTATAAATTCTAAGGGCGTGATTTTTACTGTCACTACGATAGTCGTTGCGTACTGGCGTAAAAAAACAAGATGTACGTGGTCGTATCGCTCTCGTTCTACGCGCGTATTACGATACGCTTACGATACGACGCCGTGTGCGGAGGCCTTAAGCTTAATTGTTAAATTTACTTGTATTAAAATAAATGAATATCTGATGAACGAATTATTTCCTGTTTAATATATCTATCTCCATTTGTTTTGTTTGATTTACTGCCATTAGGTACAAAATGGAAAATCGTCCACGTGAAATAACCATTCTGAAGTTGGGTCAAAAGTAATAGTATTCAAAGTGAATTTAGTCAAAGTGTAATTGTGCTGAAAAGTATTTATAACCAAAAATTATTTTCGTTGTAAATGGAATCCCAATGGAATTTTGTCCATTATAAATTATGAGCAAAGTGAAATACGCACAGGTGAATGTAGTCTAATATGAATGAAGACCATATAAATATAATATAAATTGTACATATTTCAGGTAGGACGTATTTACAATTGGTCATATTTGTGAGTGTACGTAAATACAAATAGGCATTTTTTTTTTACCTATATCATAAGTATTGGACAATTTTACCATGGGACATGTTCCATTTTAGACGTTATTCAGGATGGACAATTTTCCTTTTTGTTGTATTTCAAATGCTAATTGGAACTGACGTATAATTTCAATTGGACGATTATCCATTTGTATCTAATGACAATAAATCTTTTGTTTCTTGGGTTTTTTATGGCAAAGGAAGGCACACGAGCACACAGGCCACCTGATGATAAATGGAACCTGAATGCCATAGACATTTGAATTCTCAAGACTACAATCTTAAGACTGCGATCTTGAGACTCCGAATGCATTACCAACCCTGAGGACTAAGATGGATTGTCTCTATGTTACTCATTGGTTCGTCTATTACATATAAGAGATTATAAACACTCGATCATAAATAATATGCCAAATTTTTGACAAAGCTTTTTACTGCTTAGCTATTAAAAAAAAAACGACTTACCAGCTTTACAAGGATCCATCCCAAGGTCACCAGAATCCTTGCTCTCCACATGCATAGTCATCAACTCTTCTATAGTAAACTTATGCGACACGTCTCTCCCCTCCTCCGAGCTTATTTGGGACGTGACGCACGCCAAAATAGTCATTATCACGCCGACCACCGCGACGGGCGCACGCCTAAACCGGGATCTCATTTTGATTTTTGTCACACACAGGCACTATAACATGGTTTGAATTCACCTGGAACAACAAAAACAAGATGATTAGTATTTCTCAATTATTATTGTGGTTAGAGCAGCTAAAACCTGCTAGTAATTGAAAAGTATAACCTTATGGTCTAAGATCCGAATAAGAGACGACCTTCACCGGGCTGTTTATTCGATAAAAAGTATTTTATATAAAATTTAATATGCTAAGTAATAAGGCAAATAAGTTGATTGAAAAATTTCAGTCCAGTCCTTATAATTAAAAAAAATAACAGAAAATGTTTTTTTTTAAATTGGTATTACTTGTTAAATAGACCAATTACATAGTAATCGAAAGCATGAAGCCTATAGAATAAGCAAACGTTAGGTTTAGTGCAAATTATTAGTGCAGACTTATCTACCTACCCAATAGTTATGACGGGAAAAAATAGTCAACGTAACGTTTCCATATTCTATAGGCTTCATGCTTTCGATTAGTATGTAATTGGTCTATTTAACAAGCAATAGCAATTAAAAAAAAACATTTTCATTTATTTTTTAGTCATATAAGGACTGGATTGAAATATTTCCGTCAACCTATTCGCCATACATTACTTAGCATATTCAATTTGATATAGGTATAATACTTTTTATCGAATAAACAGCCCGGTGAAAGTCGTCTCCTATTCTGATCCCCTACTATTATGCAGCTCTTGATTTTATGATTTTGTACTAGAAAATAAACAAGCAGGGCCTCTATTATACTTTGTAAAACCGTATTGACTTTGACTTGTTATCGTATTGTGTTTAACTCAGCTGCCATTACTGTCAAATTAATAAGAGCTATCGTAGCCCCACCCATAAAGATGGTATCCACAGCCTCACAAGCGGTCCAAAAAAGATCTCCGACCCAACCCTTCCATCGTCGGGCAAAAGAAAGGAAGCCCGTAGTCTGAAAGCATGCATGCGTGAGGATTCCCACTCCGCGACTCACATAGCTATAAGTCCCCCCCCATCCCAACCCCCATTCCTATCCCCCCTTTTTGGAAAAACCCCGCGGATAAGTAAACGGAGGAAGGACTTTCTCCTCCGGCCTTTCAGCACTGGCTGGGGTAGTATCCGCGGGAGTCTAAATTCTAGTTGGTAATTGGTATTTTTAGCCGGTACGAGCCCGGCAGTACCTGGGCCCTTCATTCCCAGGTCTCCGGAAGGGATTTTCACCTCTGCCCCTTTTTATTAAAGTAATTCAAGTAAAAAGCAAACAAAAGCAAGGACTTTTGTCAATGGCCCCTCGGGCGATTACCAAAAATATAAAAATTAAGGCTATCGTAAACTTGACAATACGATGGCAATATTTTATCCCAGTCGATAGAAACCCTGATTATAAGAGACGCAAAACACGGCATAGCTAACGTCATTCCGTAGATTCTCGTTTTATCCCCGTGCTCTGTTATGGGGTGCATGCCTACTGGTTACGTAATAAAAATACGTGACATAAATATGTTACTTCGCAATGGTTGGAATGTTCTAAAGAATCTGAGACATAACCTCTGATGGCATTTTTATGATATTTGTGTAGTCGGTGCTAAATGAAATTAGCATAAATGTAAACACAACCAAATGAAACAATTTACCATTATAGCTCAATAATCGCGTGCTATTAAAGATCAAGTGAGGTCTAATGATTTATACGCTTTATCTTTACTTTCACATAAATTTTGAAGATAAAATAAGCATTCATTGTACGTTATTTTAAATAAAATTGCGCTGCATGAATATTTGAGGTTATGTGTCAAAAAAACTAATTTGTTTATATCTTTGGCAATATCAATTGACACAAACTATATTCTGCATGTATATTCTTATCTTAATTTTGTTCGCATCGAATTGTATTCACAAATTAATTAAGTTGTTTTTCAAAAAATATTGTTGTTAAAGCGAATATCTAAAAGAAGTTCTATTTAAATATAATTGATAAAATTTGCTACAATCCAAACTCCATTCAACTTAAAATAATCCGACATACCAAGACCTAATTATACTTAATCCGCTTAATTAATCTACTTAAAACTAATCCTGTGCTAATTGTAAAGCTATTACATTACTAATTACAACCTTAAAAAAATACTACGCTCAGGTACTAAATCTCTATTTACTCAAAGTTCGGATAGAAACGTTTAGTCTTTCGACACGTTACGTGCCCGTTTTCTCGTTTCTTTGTTGTTTTGAGCTCGATAGGTAGGTCATGGCCCTGAATAAAATAAACAAGGGGAACTTTAGACAAATAGGGTGGTCTGTCTTGCGGTGTTTACCATTATAGCTACATCGCGTTGTGTTTGTGTATACGTATGTATGTACGGTGGACCGGGATCCCTTTGTATCACCGACATTCATGTGATAAAATATTGTCATTTAATCGAAAGCTAATTCCTGCTGACACCACAGATGTAAATACACATAGATAACGTAAACACCTGAATCTGTATGAAAACCAACCGTGTCAATTTTTGCTACCAACTGGGACACACCAAGAGAAGAGAATTTTCCGTTTTCCGCGCAAAATCTATTCAAAGTCGTCGCGTTTTTGGGCTATTGCAGTTTATTATCACGCAACGAGGCATTTTCTTAATTTTCACGGCCGACTGGTTGCAACAACCGGCGCGCGGAACGTCAGTAGCGACGGCCAACTCCAACGCTTGCTCGGGGTTTAAGTCCGGATTTGGACACGTGAAGTAGATGCATTTGCGTTATCTATGTGTATTTATATCTGCGGCTGACACCTTATTGTTTTTATCTACATCCATATTATAACTTCCCTACAATATGTTCAGAAGCGATAAGCAAATCGCCTATATTAAGAAACCTGTATCTGTGGTTGCATCTTAATGTTTACATTGAAGTATAGTGCATCGTAATGTTTACATTAAAGTGTCGGTACCTAAACATTAAAGTATCGGTAATACTGTACCACTAACTTGAAAATGCAAGCCATATCTGTACATTATAAATAAAGTTTTTTTTTTAAAGTTTGTTACTACAAACAAGTTAACAGTAACACTAACTTAATAAAAATACAGGCCATATCTGAACATATTATAGAAAACTTATGATATGCATGTAGATAAAGTTACGTATGCGGCTATACATAATTAGGCATTAAAACACTCGTGTGATCTTATTATGCACCAGCCACATAAACTACTATTAGGTTATCTTGCGTTGATTACGTAGGTTAGGTTAGGTTCGACCTGTGACTACCATCAAGTTATAACTCCAGCACGTGTAAATGCTTGTCAGTAAAAAGAAAATCTGGCAAAGTAAAACATTCTATGAAATGTGGGTCGGTGATTTAACAGTAAACCTCGGCCTTATTAGTAGTTGCATAAGCGCTATCCCTATGTTACTAATACGCCCTGTTTGTAATGCTGTACTGATCTAATAGCTTTAAAGTGACAAGGTACAAAAGTGTGCAGCTACGTACAGTCGAGTTCATAAATATGTGTACACTTTAGAACATTGTCACTTTAAACGCTGTGACAATTCATGTATGGCAATTTAAACATGACATTAAATAGATAAAGTACTAAAGTGTACACATATTTATGAACTCGACTGTACAAGGCTGACAGTACATTAATATGACGATCGCAACAGGAGCCCTAAGCAAAAACTGATAATTTGTATGGAATTGACATAAGCATTCGAAGCGACCGTCCGGTAGCTTACATCTACCCTAAGTATCATCGATTTCATATTTGAGTTATAAAATATTTAAGGAAAGAAAAGTTAAACGGTTTCAGAAAAAAAAACTTATTGATATTTGGACAAACGAAACAGCAGGCCAACGTTTTTCGGACTTAAAACCACCGTTGTATACATATACTACTATTTAACTATAGTCTGTGCCAATTGAAATTGGCAAAGATGTAAAAACAACCAAACGAACCAATTTACCATTATTACCAATGATATTTTATATTAAGATACGTCATCTGGGCGGTGATTCTCTCAACAAGCAAAGGTGATCGTTCGCTCGAGTGATGGTCCAACCGGCGAGTTTAAGTAGTCCCGCCCGACCGAACAAAACACATTTTAGCGCGTGCATTGTCAATTAGGGAGCCTTATACGTTCGAGAAGACATGCTGCCAAATTGAATACAGGCGCTAAAGGTGTTTTGTTCGCTCTGTCGGGACTACTTAAACTCGCCGCTTGGACCTTCACTCGAGTGAACGATCACCTTTGCTTGTTGAGAGAATCACCACCCAGCGCGCAAAAGCGTTCCTCGAAAAGGAAGGTAATTGCCTTACGATCGTTCAGTCGCGCCGTGGCCGCTGACACGCACGCGTCAAAAACAGTAAAGTTTTATTACCGAAATGCAACAAATATAAGTCATAAAAATTGCCGTCTTATGTTTTTCGAGGCTGCCGAAATTTTACTGTAACTATAAAAGGATGAAAGGATGTCTCATTTCATTCGTAAGTACCGTAATTTTTTTTTTTTTTTACATCGCCATACTTTGTTTAATTTGCACCGGTGGCGTCACTGTCACCTGTGAAACATGAGACAATTAGATATCGCATGAGTGCGATAAAGATGGGTAGCTTTATGGCAGCCATGAGCGGGCACGCCGCGTCATTCGGGTACGCAATTTGAAACAACTATTTATCTCTTTCTAACAATAGCGTTCGCTACGTAGATTTTTGACGTGTAAAAGTACCCGTGCGGCCTACTTACTGAATAAACATCTTTTATCTTTTTTTATCCTTTTACGAATTGCCGTCTTTATCTGTAGAAATATGGCAACGTAGCAACTGTCAGTAATTGGCGACGGTTTTTGAATGCGTTTAGTATGAGCATAACTTTAAAATATCATTGATGATTACTCGATAATCACGTGCTATCTAAAGATCAAGTGAGGTTTAGCAATGATTTATACTTACACTTGATATTTACTTTCACATTAAGCTTAACATTAAATAACTATTAATTATACGTTATTTTAAATATAAACACGCTTGATGAGTATTTGAGGTTATGTGTCAAACAGTACTATTTTGATTATATCTTTGGCAATTTCTATTGACACCGAATATACATACAAAAACAGCAATTAAATCATCAATTTAATTTACACCAGTTTGAAACCACTATCCATAAGGTATTAATAGGTTAATTCTTCTGGAATAACTTGAATAATACTCATTGAAAACAATAGATGTCCCGAAATATTCCAAACTTGGAACACATTGCTGCACCAGCCTTTTGAAATGCGTTAATCGTAATTCCATTGTAGCAATTTCAATTAGAATATTTTCAACTTTGGCGTAAATGACATTAAATTTATTAGTTGCGAACCCACAGCACAGGATATTTTTTTATGGTTTTAATTAATCACATTTTAATATCTTTGATCGCATTAATTGCAATGATATGGATTAAGGATGGGGTCCTAGGGAAAAGGGTGTAAGTCTCCAGAAGATCAAGTGAAAAAGGGTTTAAGTACAGTATACTCCGTTTATGTATACACCCATTTTTTTTTCGAGTTAAATCGACTTATCCCCTTT
This sequence comes from Acleris literana, assembly GCA_946894065.1. NCBI lineage: Eukaryota > Metazoa > Arthropoda > Insecta > Lepidoptera > Tortricidae > Acleris > Acleris literana. Next base: position 3,745,662 of record OX335677.1, read on the forward strand.
TATGTTGCTAAAAACATACTTGGCCTTTACACCATAGAATAAGTAGAAATAAGTATAAGAAGAAACCGGAATAAAAGAACAACGAAACATATTTAACCTTAAGAAGTAAAGAAGGATAGCTGGTGCCAAGTTCATCTTGTAGCCGAGTTTTTTTGCTCTATGTTCTTATCCTATGCTTTACACATATTCATGCTTTGAATATAGAATCAATAATGTTGCCACCACTGGAAAAAAAAAGCTGAAAGTCAGGTTTAATGGACAAACTAGTGGAAATAGTACTCGCCAGCAGTATGAACAGCCAGCGATCAACGATTAATATCTTCTCTTTCTTATCATCTCTAATTATTGACCGGGATCTATATATTTTGTTTCTTGAGTGAGAAAATAGTCGATAGCTAATCGCTTTCTCACCAGTACACTGTGGTTCAGCTTGTATGGAGAAAGTGTCAAAATTCGATTTCTCCAAAAGTACAAGTATATTATATATTATTTACCTTTATATAGAACTAATTACTAAATGGTGTATTAAAAAACAGAAAATTATTCGAATTGAATTTATTTAATCACCAAAAAAAAAAAACAAGTAAAAGCAAAATTCACTCTATTTCAATCCTTTATAAAAAATACAAATAAATATGATTAATGAAAAAACCTATCAAAAAAACAAAATTGAATATATATTCTTTATTTACAATTTAAAAACAGTAAACCTTTTCTACAAAAATATCTTTAATAAGTTGCCTCGAAACTTGCTATTTTTGGGATACAAAAAATTGCACGTTATGAGTTGTCATCTTAAAAATACTTAAATTAAAATATATAACACTTAATAATTGCTGTTAAATTTACTCTAGACATCTAAAAGACTAAGAACAGAGTTGAACAAAACAGATTTTTTCTTTCTAGATAGCTATCTTTTTGACTCGTAATTAGTGGGGCTGAGTTTAACAAAAGGCGATTTATATGATCCGTATTCGTCAAGACGTGTGACATCTTCCTCGTGTTATTTAGTCTGAATGATGTTATATTTTTATTTGTGGCCTCGGTAGCTTCTTCTGAAAGCTGTCTTTTAGGTAAAAATACGTGGTCGATAACTTCAGACCCATGAATAAGGACTTTATGTACAGAAGCCGGTAAATTGTACCACTAATATTCATGAACAAGCTGCCGAGCCGTATCTTAAGCATAAATCTTAAACCTATCTTAATTTATTTTATAACCAGAGTTAAAAACAGTTCAAAATTGTGCCACACCTATCAATGAGATCCTTTTTGATGCCAGTAATTTCAGTTGAAAGAGCGGAATTATCAAAAACCTACCTGCCATGTTACCATAGTTTGATGTAGCACTTCCGCCACTACGTGGTTTGTCGACGATAAATCCTAACTTGGTTTTAAATTAACCTATAAGTGTCTTCTTTATGTCCACAGTGGCTTGCAAATATATTTAATGCAATTTTGTAGATCCCCAATATCAACGTGTTCAACATCCTCCGGCACAATCTTTTGTAGAAGTAACTGAAGTACGTGGCTTTGATTTCTCAGTTTGCGAACCAGGAGCAAGGTGCCACAACTCAAATATATGCATTCTTGAAAATTTTCATAGAATAAAAGTACCTATAAGGAAATGGGCATGTATAAGGAATGGATGTTAATAGTTCTTTACGTGGGAAGCAATCTCGTAGTACTGCTACGAGTTCCGTAGAAGGCTTCTGGAAAAGGGTCCGGCAAAAACCGGCCAGTAGACAATATGAAATAATAAACTAGCTTGTATGAGCATTCTACTACATATATAGTCATCTTTAGATTGTTTTAGCAACATAGTTAAAACCTTATGTGAACGTACATAGTAGACAAATACTTTGTTTGTAATTAAGCATCACGTAGACCTCAAACAATTAATATTTTTATAAAAACATGGTAAAAAATAGTACTGATAATAATAATACATACCTCTGTCTACAACTTTCATAATGATGTAAAAGATAGACACACACGATCCTGAGATATATGTCTTAAATAAACTTTCATTATAATGACTTACTGATAACGCTAATTACGAGTGGCAGATGCGTTCACTTTGAAGGTCCGAAATGTAATGATTATTTCAAATAATTTACAAACTATTAATAGTTTACGGATGTATGCCTACTAGTAAGTAATTAGGCATAGAGAAATTATGGCTGGGCTATACCAACAATCTGGACTTATGGCCTTCTACGGGACCACAGTGCAGTAGTGGGAAAAGTGTATTAGGGTCCACTCTTGCAGAGATCGTTGATAGTTTTTGTAGGTGATTTGTTTACTAATTCTTGACTAATCAGGTGGATACCAGCCCCTATTTCACCATCCAGAAAATTACAGGTGACAGGTGACATTTAAGTGTACATGGCGCAGCTTATAGTAAACCCAGTGATGTATCAGCGTTTTAACTTTGCAATGTACACCGAAATGTAACCGGTCACGTGTGTCACTACCAAGATGCTGAGAAAGGTGCAGATCTAACGACTAATTAATATTTGATTAAAAGACAAGTTCAAAAACTTAGGCGTCTATCAAATACTGTAATCAATCATAATGCAATCACCTTGAAAAAATATTACCCTCCTTCTTCGACGGTCGCGTAAAAACGAGCTATCTTGCTCGTTACTTTAAGAAACTGTTCTACCCAACCTAGTTATAATAGCCTAATATGAGGTGAAGTTTTGAATACTTAGCAACTTCTGTTTGAGCTACTTCGAGTACTTAACATACTTGGCAGACTTGCTTGCGGGCTCTCGAGCGTAAACAGTTTGAAACATAAAATTCCAGCTCTAGATTAAACTGATAAGAGTAATGAATTTAGGATACAGAGGCGGCGTAAGGCGTGGGTGACGACCTACACCCTGGGGCGGTGCGAGGGGCCTTGTGGTCCGAGGGGCCTTTTGGTCCGAGGGGCCTTGTGGTCCGAGGGGCCTCACGGTCCGTGAACGCGAATGTTTTTTCCCGACTGCTTCAGGTGACTTATGTTTTTATGTACGTAATGTATGTCTTTTTTGGCAGGCTCTGCAGCCGAAGCGGCTTTATAGAGTTTAACATATGAGGCGTCTTTAGATTCGTCATGGTGGTGTAACAAATTTTAATCATATCAAGTCAAATTTTATCAAATTTTAATCAATTTTAATCAAAGTAATAAGAGGGTTTTTTTTAAATATTGTGCCCGGGACGTACCCGATGGATTTTAACTATCAATTCTAGACCCTATTTGGAGTATATAATGTGGTATAACATGTAGTCCAATATCGCATAATTTCCTAGTTTTTTTTTTAAAACAATTCCATAGTTAATTTAATTTGAAATCTGTCACCTTAACTTAAGGATTATTTTCTAAGAAATTGATTAAATTAATTTATGTTGTACGTTGATGATATTGCTATTTACAACATGAACCTTTCTTACTAAATAATGCTTTAGGGTAAGGTGACAGAGTTCAAATTAAAATAACTATGGAATTGTTTTTTAAATAATAAAAATCTCGGAAATTATGCGCTATTTTCTAACGCACTCGCAATCGCAAACGGCTTCAAAGCGGAACAATTGTTTTCATTTTGTATGCAGAATCGCCTTCGACATTTTAAATGAAAACGATGGCGATTGCGAGTGCGTTAGGCAATAGCCCCAGGGTTTTCTAAGCTTGCTTTTTATTTAATCTATTGAATCCGTCCCTTTGCGCCACATAAGGGCCTAAGAAAATGTAACTTACCCATATGAAATATAGGTCTTGCCCCACCGCGTTAGGAGTTAGTTTCAATATACAGATTATACAGAACAGCAATTTAAAGCAAGTTTGCCAACCATATGTCTCTTTTGTTGAGACGCCGTTCTATTTAGGTTTCTAAGAGCCGTAGTTAATACATTTATATAATACGACGAAACGAGAGGACATTTTTTTTCATGGCATGGAAACACAAACTAGCACATGTCCAACTGATGGTAAGTGGGCATAAAAGCCCAAAGACATTTGCAATTTTACGATGACGATCTCAAGACTGCCTGTATGCTAACATTTCACCGGTTGACTTACACCCACACACGACGATGTAAGTACTACAGTTTAAAGGGTAAATGTGCTGGGGATCGTGGTGGTGGGCCTGTGATTTAACTTTACGCTGACGTGTTGAAAAACAGGGAAGTTTACTCTACGTTCATATAAATACAGCCATTTGACTCTCGAAAGACCCTATGTTTGGTATCTAAGGTGCCGTTTAATTTTTGTTTTGATATTTATAAACATGACGTTAATAAATAATGGTGTAAATACCGTTTTGGGACTTGTTTGAACCCGCTAATAAAAGATAGAAATCGGACACGGGCTCTATTTTATTTAGTAAAACCACAGTGCTTGTGATATGCTTTTCGTATTGTCAGCAGTTGCGACAGCTCTAAGGCAGTGGTTTTTAACCTTTTTCCGTCCACGGACCCCTAGGCTGCCCTCCTAAGCAAAAATGCAATAACTAAATTCAATAGCCAAAGCAGATTCAACTCTCTTCTGTTTGTAACTAGGTTGCAATTTCTACAGATGTTTTGTTTGAGATAACGCCATTATGCTTAGTAGGGCAGTAGGAAATCAAGCACAAATCCATGGACCCCTTAGCATTTATTTTAGTACTTACTGTAAATACAAAAAAAAACTTATTCATAAAAAATACGTTAATGTGAAGGTTGACGCTGCTTCTGCGCAACTAAGTTGGCGATATTTGGATTGATGTTACTACTAAGTTGCAATCTCAAATTGGATTCCACTTGTAATCTGTTTCTGTATTTGTTTTAAATATATTCAAGGGAAGAGAATGGCTTTTCACAGAGGTATGTGGTTCGGTCTTGGACTCCGCTCGCTGGAGCACGTGCTTAGTAAGCGTAGCGATTACGAGACTTTTAATGGCATTTATTATTGTTAAATGGTTAATAGGTGAGACTTCGGCGGACCCCCGTACATATACTCGTGGACTCCCGGGGGTCCGCGGACCACAGGTTAAGAAACACTGCTCTAAGGTATTTACTTGACCGTAATGGTGCCCAAGTAAAAACAATACGATAGCAACGACAAGAGTTAACTATAAGGGTTTTTCAACAAGGCTTACCTTTACCTCGAAGAAATTCCTTAAAGGGATAAGTTCGCCTTTTTACTTGCTTTTTTTTATATTGCCTATTTATTTTATTCCTTTTTTATTCTTGTATAATAAAGATAATACGTACAAACATTCATGTCAAGAACAATTAGTATTTACCATGTACAACCGACCCAGGTTTCTAATTTTCACTGCCTTGTTACCTCATTTCAGACGTATAATTCCCATGTTATTATAAAATAAAATTGCGTCTAATATAATGAATGACTTAATGAGTAAACAACTATTTTACTTAATCGATTTTTTAACAGTAATTTCTGAGAACAAAATGGCTGTTGCTCCTAAAGTCAAATGATAAGGGCGGGGTCACGGCCGGTCGATAACGATATTCTCACAAATATTTTTATTTCTGCTGCAAAACTGATACGCTGGAATTCAATACGCATGCCCACGTGGGAATAAATTTGCTTCGTGTCAAAATATAATAATATGTAGAGATACTCCTACAGATCACACGAGACACGCGCGAGGTGACATAAGTGACAAAAAGAAAGAATAAAGTAAATAATTAATTTAGTGCCAATAATAAAGAAAAAAGAAAGAATAAAGTAAATAATTAATTTAGTGCCAATAATAAATAAATAAAAACGAAGTGATAACAACTTATATACCTACTCGTACCTATTTATACCTAAAGACACATACTGGGTGTCCCCATAACCAACGCCAAAACTGAGAGGGCTGATAGAGCAGCTAAAAAGCTATCGAGTTTTTACCCATTTTCGGAGATTTTGATCATTTTAATCTGAAAGGGGTTTGGGTAAAAGTGTTGTCATTTGTAAAATTCATACATTTTCAAGGTGAGCGGCCATTCGTAAAAGTGGTAAATTATGATAGAATTATTAAAAATAAACATATTTTGCTATGTCATGTAATACTCTTAAGTGCATCGGAGCCGAGATATTTAAATATTCATACTTGGGCGTACTTTTGTACTAAAAACTGAATACTGAAATCTTTAAAATCTCCGCTCCGATATTATTTAACGCCATAAATTATATATATCTATGTGTATTTAGAGGTCCTCTAAATAACTATGTAAAAATCATCCTTGGCCGCTGAAAAAAAAATGACAATATTTTTCAAACAAATTTACCCAATGCCCTTTTGTAATTTTCCCTTATGTCTATGTCACGAAAAATCATTAAAGTCATGTTTTATTTCACAAGTTTTTCAGTGGTATTTTACATAATTAGAATCATTACGAATCAGAGAAGCTTTTAAATCTATTTGCCCGTTTTTTTATCATCTGTCTTAGTAATGACATAGTGTTTTTTCCATACATAGGTAGACATTAGGTACTTAAAAAGTTGATTAAAAAAACAAGCAAATTCGTCTTATATGTATAATTTCCCAACTAACTTATCGCAGCACTTTTATTTGGCAAACTAACTAACGTTTCATTTGTTCAAATTATAATTTAGTAAAATAAGGACACTTAAGAATATTATTATTTATATAAAAAATATTAGTTTAAATGAAGTTTGCGTATCTACTCCATACAACATAAGTTCTAAGTTAGATCAGGTTAGAACTGTGATCACAACAGAAACCTGCTGCTGGGTCTGGTTAGGTTAGGTTATTCGAGGAAAAGATAATTGGCATATTACAATGATTAAGTAACTTAAACAACAATTTGCTAAAACATTGATTGCAAAAACTTAAAGTGCTTAATGTTGTTATTCCGAATGATGATTAAATTAACCGAAATTAAATTATGGTATACACCTACATTGATTGGGAAGTGATAATATATGACACGCGGAACACTAAGACGAAGCTAACGAGTAACGACACATAATTTGTCATAAGGCGATGAACATTCTAGGAGCGATGAGGGAACAAATGAACATACTAAACAAATATATAGACTGCTAAAATCAAAACCCTCCTTTTTGCCTCGCCGTAGTTGGGTGAAAAGGCTATCATATGCACGACGTCAACGTACAATACATAAATATCAGGAGCAATCTCACACAAATCGACCTAGTCCCAAACTAAGCTCTAAGCTTGTACTTTGTATACTAGACCTCAATAAACATACATAGAGAAATACATACATAGATACATTCCCGTTCCTGAGTCTTACATGTTTTTACCCGACTGCCGGAGGGTATTGTGTTTCACAGCCTATATAATATGTATGTTTGTTCCTTTGTGGCGTTCTAGAAACTAAACGCCTGGACCGATTTTGATGATTCTTATGTCAATCGATTTGTCTTAATCTCGTGAGTGTCACTAAAGATATGATGGTAATTTAAATTCAATATGGCAGCCACTAGACGCCATATTGCAAAAAAGAAAAAAAGTAAAGTTGACGAACTATGACAAATGGGGTATAATTGAATAGGTATTTAAAAATGATCTGTAGGTTTCTTTAATCATTTTTCATTTTGAATGATACTTTAGGATTTATAACGATTTAAAGTTGGTGAGCAACAGTCGGGTTTTTTAAAGCTTGCTTTCTGTTGTTATTATCTATCCAAGACTCAGGAACAAATACTCACGCTCACCACACAAAAAAAACCCATACCGGGTATCGAACCCGCTAGCTTCGTGGGCAGGGCAACCAACTTGTCTTAAACGTGTCATCATTTTCCTTATTCATCCTTGGTTTTAGAATTAAAGAAATGGCACATGGGACAGTCCCAGGTATTACGATATCTTCTTAAATTATAGTGGTATTTCCAACCAATTGGGAATTCACACTCTGAATTATGCGTATACGCATAATAAATAATTCAATAAACAAAACTAGTTATTGTAAGGACTGGCAATACAATACAACTCGTAATCAGCCAATGTCCTTTGACCTTTTCCACCCATTTTTATCCAGCAAGTACCAAAATAGCTTCACAGATATATGCTCTCTATTTCTATTTAGATGAGGTTCTTTTTTGTTTGTCAAGCTTTGTTGATAAGACCTTATTGGTCGTGGATGGTGGTGGAGCGTCGGTCAGCTATCAGTTAGTGATAAGAGACATTCCAATAATAGACCTGGCTTTCTTTGTGTTGGAATAGCAAATGTTTTTAGTAATGGCTGGAGGGTGCAGACAATTTTATCTCTCTCTGATATATTCTGTCAGACATGAAATTTAGAATTTTTATTTTTTAGGTATCTTTTTTAACACAATAGCGTTAGTTTTTTTTAAATACGGTTTTGTAAAATGTATTGAATCATTTTATATTTATGACAAGCTCACTAGTTAGATATAATATTAGATTTTTTAAGTCAACACAATATTCACACATATTTGTTTATTGTTCACGATCGAAACGCCGAGATAATAGTTTATAATGTTTATTTAACGTACAAATAATTATAATAATTGTAGATACAAATTATCATCAAATTATTACTCATTGCCAAAACTTTTAAATAACACTTGACTTTGCCCTGAATATGTTATTCTTGAATAACCTCTAATTTCAAGTTTCGACGAAAAATACTTAAAGACCTAAATTTGTTATGAGTTAGACAGAAAGTTTAAATTAGATTGGGGAGTGCCTGAAACTCTTATTAATTCTATTATTTAAAGTTAATCAAATGTGGCGAAGTTATATAGTAATTTTGACTTTCAATAACTACAATTTAAAATGTAGTATAAATCATTTGTTGCATATCACATTACCAAAATTTGATAATTAACAAATTGTACTATCACGGCTTTTAATTAATGGGCCACTATAGAACATTGTGGCATTAAACCAACGATTAATTCCCATGTATTTATATATGATTACTTGACGCTTCCATTATGACAAGGTTCTATGGTGGTGGTGTAAAGTTATGCGGACACAGAGAGTTAGTTAGTCAGTTATTGACGACGCGTTGGCCTATTTAGTAGACGCTGCCTATGAAGCTAGCGGTCTCGGGTTTGATTCCCGATCAGGGCAAATATTATTATTACAAGCCTAGAGCTTAGTTTGGGACTAGGTTAATTGGTGTAAGAGTGTTTTTTATTTGCAACGTTAATCCAGGGTGCACCAGGGTACCCTACAAAATGGATTGTATAACGTGTGTACAACTTTTATAGAGATGCTCCATTACGCGGAACATCACAACACGCCAGAAAGGGTTAAATGCACCGTCATGTATAAACTCAAACAAAGGAACTGACAAAATGTATTTGACAAGCTGCAACACAACATACATAGTTCAATTTGTTTTTTGTCAGAAACCTTTTTGCAGATAAAATAAAAGACTTCGCCTTTGTCCATTCCTGTTTTATTTTTATTTGGTTCTAGCTGACCCGACAGTACCTATTTGACCTATGTATTTATATGTACTCTTAATTATATTAGTATAAAAACAAATACAAAACGCAAGCAATAAAAAAAAACAAGTAAAAAGGCGAATTTATGCCTATGAAAGATGTGATCCTGCCCATTTTTTTTTATTACGAACATAAAAAACCAACGAATGCCATTTATTTAAATCTATAAAGAAGATAGATTAAACATTATTTGTATTTGTTTATTTTGCACTATAAAGTTTAAAATTTACATACTCTAAAATAAAATAAAATAAACCAAATTAAGAAACGTTTGAACCTAAATAAAAATCTACGTCATTTGTCAAAAACATCCTTTTGCAAAGCTTCCTAATCATTTTAAATGAATATTACGAGCATTTAAAATAGATATTAATTAAATTTCTGACATTAACCCTCAAAAACGACAACGGGCGTGCGTCACATTCCTCCGTAGTAAGTCGCAATGAAATTATACAAATTGCTTGGCTGAAATTTAAACGGCTACCGCGGCGGCACGTCGGGCTCATAAATCTCAGGTGACGTACTGAATACATACGTATAACGCGGTAAGTGACGATACAATGTTATGTGAAGTATACGTGATAATGAAATCAGAGGTAAATGGTGTTTTCTATGATGTAACTTTGTTTGTGGTTTTAATTGAAATTGTAATTGAAATTATTTATTTCAGACCATAAAATCTATGCATAATTATGTTATTCAAACAAATGGGTATCTATTATTTTATCGAAACACCTTCGACGAACGTATCATTACGAAGAAGTTTCATTTCATCCAAAGGTATTTCTCACCGCAAGAGTTTTTTTTTGTTAGTCACAAGTCTAACCTAATCTAACGTACATACATAGTTAATGTTTAACATATCCTAAAATACATCGTGGTTTCAGCAGAAGATAGCGTTTGATGAAATTAAATCCGATGAAATGATGCAATCGCTAAAGTGAAATTCTATAAAATGACGGGTTACCGAAAAGCAACATGTCTTACATTTACATACAATAATTTAAGGTTAATTAATGAAACTATAAAAAAACACTGTCGCAATTAAATATTTACGTAACTATTGATTTTTGTACAACACCACATGGTTTTTTTTTGTAAATATTATCTTAAAGGGTATGTATTAAATAAATGGTGGCTTACCAGTTTGAAACAAAAATGAGTTTGATTATGGCGACATATTATCTTAAAAGCTTAATTAAAATTGGGTACTTTGATTATTTCACATTTGTGCTAGCCGTTTTCCGTGAAATATGAAGTAGTATAAATCTAAAAAAATACATTTAAATTGGATGAGGACGTTGTTGGACACAGGTGGCACAGTTTTAGGCAATTAGTAAGATTTTTACGAAATGTCACTACGGAGGCGAGACGGCCTGAGTTTTATTTATTGCAGATGTTGAATACGAATTATTTCGTAATTTAAACAATGTCCTTTATTTAAACGATATGAAAAAGGAAATGAAACAAAAACAACTTAAAGAATAAATTCGCAACTGATGAATGACGGCCTGACACCTTTCAATATTTTAGTTGAAATTTGACTTGATAATAACAATAAAGAGAAAACCGGGCAAGAGCACGTCGGAGCATCCTCAGTGTAGGGTTCCGAAACCGTTACCACAAATACAAAAAAACACAAAAAATGACATGGGTGAAATATTTTTCTATTTAAAGTTATTTGGTGCTGTCTTCGATGATTTTTAGTAGGTACAAATATAAACACTTTAGCAGCCTGTAGGTATCTCAGGAACTAATCAAGTCTACTTAGTCGTGATAGTTTTCCTTTTAAGTAACCATGCCAAATTTTATCACAGCTTTATAGAGACTCTGAAACCGCGGACAGACGGACATGGCGACACTATAAGGGTTCCTTGCATTATGGAACCCTTAAAAGGGTAACCTATTTATGAACAATGATATTGCTGAAAAGGTGTTTCAAATGAATAGAGAAATAGGTCTTAAAATTCATGAAAGGGTGAAAATGGGGCTTTTAGAACACTCGCCGTTCAAGCGGAGCATTTATCATCTTGAATATTATTATTTTTAATCGCTTTCTACATCTAAGAATGGTCCGTACAATTTTCGCTTTCATAATAAAGTGGAAAAGGAAATATACAAAACACAAATCATAGAACATGGTTGGAAACAATATTGTCAATATTTAATATTCATCATAATTATTTACACAGAAAATCGCCATACACGTTCGGCAGAATAAAGGCACAATGTACAATATGACAAAAAGTGCAATTGTGCCCTCGTCCTACCGAAGGTGCGATTATTAACTCTTACATAAACTTGTAATACAATTATGTAAGGTTATTCCATTTGCTTTCCCTTATCTTATTCTTCGTATAACACCTTGAACTCTGTACATAAGGTATAATTAAACAGGGAATTGCCCATCGGCGCGTGAGGTCGCATCTCAAAATTACCTGCTTTCCTGTGATGCTATTCTGTAACGCGCTTGAACTCGACATTTAATTTACTGTCGAAACCAATACCATTTCTTATTATTTTCTCTTATCGTGGAGTTTGTCGATGTTTCGTGAGTTGTTAGTATGCTCGTAGTACTTATCAAGTATTATGGTAAGAAGGACTTTTTTTTTCATTTATTTCTTTAACATTAAACAAGACACAGTACAATTTAATACCTAGTGTTCCTTTAAAGTCCTAGGTTGAAATAACATTTAATGGAGATGGTTACTTGAGCTATTTGACGCCCATTATAAACCTTATATAATAAAAAATTATGCTTAGTATTAAGGATTGACAATTAATACTAGTAATTTTAACTAGGAACATTATTAGGTTTATGCTCACTTTTAGGAGATCGCATTTATAGCATGAAGTAAATTTAATTAAAGTTAACTTAAGAGACTAATATACAAACTTATTTTGCAGTTATTTATTACTTATTTATTACTTATTTACTTACTTAGTTATTACTTATTTCGGACTTTATTTGGCATTATCTAAGCGACATACATACATAAACTCACGCCCTTATTCCCAGAGTGGGGTAGGCAGAACTATAGAATTACCAACAACTCTCTGATAATTCTGTAACCGCATCTTGCATAATTAGGTTAAGATGTTTACCAGTGTCTAAACAATGTTGTCTAATAAATCCATGTGTCCGTGCAAAACAATTAAAACTTAGTACATATTTATTTTCAATCCAGAATCCTGAACTTTAAAAAAGAAAATAGTTTAATTCGCCGATCATCCTAATGTTTACTGTTGCGTAACCGCCATTAAAATTTTCAAATCTACAACGAAAGATATGCTATCCTCAATCATTAGTAACTTACTAAAGATAGGATTGCCTACTTCCGTGTCTTTATTATGTCCCTTCCCAATATTCAAACCACGAAGACAAGTTAATCGGGTTTTTACTAAATTATACTTATTAAATTTTGACACACCAATTTAAACCTATTTGTACTTCAATAGACGACCAACGAATAGACAGATGTTCTTAAAAGCTAAATGAATAATTACTAGGATACGATAAAGAATAACTCCACCGAAACGTAACTGAATTTACATTTGTAAATGTTTGTCCCCATTTATGGAGCTGACGTGCGTTATTATCATGAAAGCTTAGCAAGTGATTTGAGGCCTATAGAAATTCAGAATTTATGATGATTGTATAAAAGGAACAAACATTATGCTAGATGCCTATTATAAAGAATAACTTTTACTCTAAAACGGTTGTCGTATGTGGCTATTGAGGATAGCTGGGTTTGACAGTTCGATTTTGGCGGTTAGAACACGCATTTTTTAACGAGACAGAAAGTTGTTTTTCGGTTGTTGAGTTGTTTTTCTGAATTAAACGTGATAAGTTAAATTAATTGAAGTTTTAGTGGTCTGATACTTTTAACTAGTTATTTCTAGAAGTTTGGACTGTCTGACTAGCCTGACAGAGTAAAGACTTTTAGTTTATTGTTTAGTTTGACTGTAGATTGTGAAAATACGGGGGTCCGTGCATTTAGACAAAAGTACGTTTGACAAACGTACCATTTTATAAACTTTCTTTTCGCAATTAAGGACGTGTTTGAGCTTAAAGTCTTAAACCATTACTAATACTTAACATAGGTTACATGGCCTTATTAAAGAAGTTAGGTTAGGTAAGAGTTGTGACCACACAAAATTGTAAAATAATGTGGAGGGAAGTATCTCTTTGCGTAATGAAAATTTGTAAAATAATATAGTTTAACAAATGATGATTTGGTAAAATTCAAATTTTAATATATTATTCTAATATATTGTCAGTTGCGAACGCTATTAGAGTATATATTATATGGGAATAGTGGAAGAGGCCTTGGTAAATTGTCGATATTCAAGAAAGTAGCCCTAGGAATAACTGGAAACATTCAGAATAATAAGGTCAACATAGTCGGTTTTGGATGGATCTTGAGATTACTAGATCGTCCCGTTGCCCTAGTTTAGAAAATAATGGTCCATTTACGCACTTACGTCTTTAATGGCAACAATTGATGGATAACTACAAAAACATTCCTTGATCTCCAATTTTTTATCATGTTGAAAATGTAGAGGTCTTTTTTCACAAAGTAAAACTTGTCCAGTATTAAGAAATGTCCCCTAACAAAAAAAAAAGTTATTCTTGTTTATTATTGGTTAAAAGATAACAGGATATTATTATACGTGACATTTGACCGTCAATCAATAGATAACCAAGACAATAGTTTTATTCTGTTCAATCGTATTATTATTATAAGGTTATTAATAGTATATAATACTCCAATAGCGTTTGCAACTAACAGTAGGTATATTTTGTTATGAATAGATACAAAAAAGCACAATGAATTGTGGTTTCCCAAATTCAGACGTAACAAAAGTAATGTTTCGCCAACTTTTAAAACTTTCCAATTAAACAGACGCAACCTAAATATGTCCTGAAAACAAAACTTTTTGGAACACGAGCAGGCGTAATTCAACTAAAATGTTCCATTTTTAAAAATCACATTTTAACAAAGTAACTGGCCGCTTGGATTTTTCGCCCGTAAAAAGGCGTAAGTGATGTTACACTTTTTAAATTAGTGGATTAATGGCGTAACTTACTTCACAGTCACAGATTGGTCACAGTCACTGGCACTCGGTCGGACACGCGTGGAGTCCCGCGGTCAACTGACACCGCGTCACACTCTGGAGCGTGTACTGATGACATGTGCAGTAACAATGATAATCATGTATTGTTTTTTTTTTGTGGATACAACTTCTGATAATTAAAAAAAACATATTAGGATGTTTTATTACGATGTCTTTAAAATGGAATTAAATAAATTTGTTACGTATTTTGATTTTTCACAAATTAAGCTATATGTCTATCTAGAGCAATATTGCTATTAATTTTATATTATACTATTTTTTTGTTAATTAAAAATTAGGGAAAATAATAAAAATCACATTCACTTAGACACAAATACAAGGTTCCAGGGGCTTTAAGTAACAAAAATCCAAATCACTTCAATCCAATATTCATCGACTAATTCACAAATCGAACATCAGCTGTCGGGGAAATTGAACTTTCAAACTCTAATAAAATTAGTCGATGTACCTTATTGAATTCTCAGTATATTTCCGATAAAGAATATTGGGTCATTTGAAAAGGTTCGCCTTTTGTTACGCTTTCATTTTATCAAGCCTTCCGTATTTCTGCAGGTCACAACGGTTTAGGGTTCCGTAGATTGTTTTATTAATTGTGTGTTTAAAATACAAAAATCCATTCTAACAAGGCACTTTGGTTTGCCAGTATTATAAATTAGGGTTGTATATTTTATGTCGATTGTTTTAAGCTAAAATAGTTTGTTAAACGAGTTTTACACACGGGCTAATGTTGGTACTTATCACAATACACACAATATACTATTTATTATATGCGAAAGTTTACGTTTGTAAGTATAAGTATGTTTGTTACTCCTTTACACAGAAAAGTGTGAATAGATTTGGATTTAACATGAAATCAAACTAGCTGTTAATGCTTCATTGAAATTCGTTCAGCGTAAGAAACGAACAAACACACAAACACACTTACAAATTCTACATTTATTAATATAATTTAAAAAAAAACAACAAGAACAGATACTCAAACTATTTACAAATATAAAGCTAGATTCCAGTAACAAATTTATCTGCCGACCGTCCCTCGGACGTCTGTCAAAACCGTTCATAACAACGCATTCATCATTAAGTTAAAGTTTATCTCGGGGCAAACTCCGTAATAGCCGGGTGGTGATTTATACTAAATATTACGCTAATTAAGTTATTCCTGTTATTATTGACAGGGTTAAAAACAGGAAATCTTTTTGCCTTATCAACTAAGATCGAGGAAAAAGAACGAAAAAAGATACGTTTTTTGTATGGGAACTCATTTTTCTTTTGCCTGTCTTAGTGTCCTACTGCAGGGCAAAGGCCTGCTCTTATAACCCGACTGCCGAAGGAGGAGGGTAATGTGTTTCACAGCCTATATGTATGTTTGTTCCTTTGTGGCACTATTAAAACTAAACCCGTTGCCCGATTTTGATGATTCTTATATCAATCGATCTGTCTGAATGTGGTGAGTGTCACTGAATATGACAGTAATCAAAATTCAATATGGCGGCAACCAGACGCCATAATGTGCAAATAAAAAAAAGTCGACCAAGTATGACAATTGGGGTATCACTGAATAGGGATTTAAAAATCATCTTTAGGTTTCTTTCATCATTTTTCATTTTTAATGATCATTTAGGCTTTATAACTATTTAAAGTTGGTTAGCAACTGAACAGTCGGGTTTTGAAAGCTTGCTTTTTGTTAAAGTTATTTTCACTAGTATTCTCTACTGATTGCATATTCGCCAGTCGCTTTGAAACACGTCCAAATTATCCCGCCGCCTCCTTTTTGGGTCTGCCTCTGTTCTGATGGTTATTTTTAACTGAATTTTTATTATGTATTGCTATAGCAGCTATAATAACACACGCTCTGTTAAAATTTAAAGTATCTACCTATCACGGTTCAAGAGATAGGTACATCGATTACTACAGACAGGTTGCAAGCCCATCGCCTAACAGTACTACAAGTCTTTATTCCCTTAGTCGCCTCTTACGACATCCACAAGAAGACATGGAGTGGCACTATTCTAACCCGGCAACCACACGGGATCAAATCATAGGAAATGGATAATTAAATTATAGATGTCAATTGATTTATTCAAAGTATGAAGGATCAACATTTTTTTTTTAATAGCGCACTCGAAGCTTTACCAAATCCTATTTTCCACCCTTATAAACACTCTCTCATATATTTTTCTTCAACGAAAATCCTCACAATTCTCATATAAAATGCGCAATGGGACAAACTTGGAAAACAATGGATCGGCATTGTCTGTCAAACAGACGGAGTGACAGAATGACGGATAGAGCTCGAGTGTCAACGCCGACCAGGATTTCAAACAGATTAGGGATCCTTGTCAAATAGAACCGTTAAAATAACATATTACTACCAACTTAGACAGATCCAGGGCTCAAGTGACAAGAATAATATTTCAAATGCAAAATATATTTTAACGCGGTGCAACTAGGTAATTTTTTTTAATTTTATTTTATTTATCATTTCTAGTCGGTGATTAGTCGGCGACTAGTCGGCAAAAAATGCCGAATATTCGGCATTTTATTGCCTATATGAAATATCGTCAAAAAATGTCCACACACGCGATTTTCTTTTCGACATAGTTATAAAAAGCACTAGGTAGTTCGTTTTAATACTATATTATAATTCGGGTTCTAATTGTTTTTTTTTGTCGTGCAGAAAAAACGTAAACAAAACTGCACGGCTAGCACAAGTTGCCCGCGACTTGTTTGTCGCTCGGATCTCACGTTTTATCTAGTCAGTAACGATAGAGAGGCACTGAGCAACAAGCGAGAAAATACAAGTTGTGCTACCCGTGCTGGCCAAAACATGGTAGGGGTAGGTAACAAAGCGCGACGGACGAAGCGAAACGAAAGTTTCGAATTCACCTGAACTTAGCAAAATCCCACGATTGGCATTGCCGACTAGTCGGCCGATTAATCGGCAAATTGAAACCGATTTGTCGGCCGACTGTCCAGTCGGCAAAATCCGCAGGCGGCCCATCTCTAGTAATAACTATAAAAAATAACTAAATATAATAGAACAAAGGACAGATAAAGAAACATCACGCAATTGAAATTAGGCTAATTATGTGATGTGATCTGATCAATATAAATCGACTGCTTTCTGTGAAACAGCAGACGTCAAAACAAAAGTAAGTTGTTTCATTACAGAACCCTATATTTCATAAAATTCGAGCTTGACGATTTTAGAAATATTATTTTACTGTGTGAAAAGAAGTTAGTCGACGAATAAAAAATGTTTTAATGGTCTTACTAAGTAACGCACTTTTGGGAGCTTTATTGCCCTTGGGTGGCTTGGGAGTAACTATGAATGTTTAATTTAATACTTAGTAAGCCAATAAGAGAAATTAGATGAATAATTTAGGGACTCAAAAAACAAAAAGAAAGTTATTTGGGTGTACTCAGACTTTAAGTAAGTATTACAAATTAATATGAATCATTTATTTGGCGTTAATAACTTAAAGATTCAACTGCGCATTATTTTGGATATTTAATGGCAAAAATATGGAGATATCTATGTTAAATTGCAGTTTTAGGAAGGCAGTCTTGAGATTGCAAATTTTCATGTTTACGTACGCAATTTGTTTTATGTGTTTTTTTTGTTTTTAAATTGAATTTTCCTTTTAGTTTTTGCGATTCGGGTAAGGAATAATCGTACCTTAAGGGTACGGGTACGAGACCCTTATTCTATTTATTATAATGTGATTGTTACCCGTAGGCAGCATTTTTTATAATCTGAAGTGTTTGAGTTATCATCTCTTTTGAAGGTTATCTGGAACAGAGCTATTTGGTGATTTGGTTTGAATTTAAAACCTATATTTTTTTTATTTTTTTGTGTGTTATATCAATTCATAACCTTTATTTATTAAATATATACTACTACAATTTGAAATAAATAAATAAAAACACAGAAAAGAAAATAAAATAAATAAATTGTATCTTATTGCTATAATTTTTTCCAATATTATGACTAGATAAGGCAATACTAATGTAAATATGTAAGTAAGTAAGTAAACTGTTTATTGCACAACATATAAGTTTTGTCTCATAAAAGCACTTATATCCTTATTCCACTGTACAAGTTAATGTAATGTAATAAGTATATTCAAGTATAGCACTGAAGGACATTTCATAAAGTGTATTTTTGTAATACTTATATTATAAGACTGTATGTTGTCTAAATAAATAAAATAAATAATAATAAACATATGAAGATAATGTATGCGCAAGGGCTAACTTATCTGTTAAAGGGATATCTTTCAGTTAACCAAGGATAGCAAAAACTAGTTCAGTTAAAATATACAGGGTGTCCCAGAGCTTGACGTAAATATTACTTCATGGTACATTATTGAGGATTAGATACGATTATGTTATCAAGTTTTGGAAATTACAAAATTACAGCTATTTTAGCCAATGGAACTAAAGATGTACCTCAAGGTAGCGTTCTTCGCCAGTATCATTAAAACCTTAATTACTCCTAAACTAATTAACAAATTGAAAAGTTGAAACTATATTCTGGATCGGTAAGAAAATAACTTTCTTATCTCTTATTATTTACTTCAAGCTCTGGGACACCCTGTAAAATGCAAAAGAACAATTACATAAATTAAAACTTTAATAATAAGTTCATAAATATATGATTAGGATATCGTAGCAATATGGGGTACAAAATGTGGAATAGAGGCTCTAGCAATAAACGATTTCTACGCGAAGTCGCAAAAGCTACTTTAGCTATAATAGAGCTTAGCTCTAATCTGCGTGCTAGACAAAAAGCTTCTTCAAAGCTTTTTTACGTTTAAAAGCACGCACGTGCCACTCAGTCACGTTCTGGTAATAAAGGTACATTTTAACAACCTGTTCTTTATGTGGGCGTCATAAGGCTTACTATTAATTGGCAAATAGCAGAAGACAAGGCCGATAGGCTTTTCAAGGTAGCTGCTTAAGTTGACAGGCCCAAGTCACTTTGATGCGGTTTGAAATGGAAAATGTTCTTTTGGCTCTGTAGAGAAGAAATACAACATTATATCACTCAAAATAGGGAGAAAAGTTGTCAATTTCTGGTTCTATGTATGTTCTGTTTGTATGGAATTTTGGTTTGATTTGATTGTAATAAAAACTGTGATTTAATTGCGAAGCGTTAATTAAACCTCTAATTTACGTATTTTATCACAGAAATATAAAAAATAGTACCTATCACTTACTATTATTTGATAAAATAACAAGAAAATGTTTTTTTTTATGGAATGGTGAAGGTAAACGAGTACACAGGTCACCTGAGGGTAAGTAAGTGGGGTCTGTGACCCATAGACATACAAAGTATTCAACAATACATATTTTGATCATTATTATTGGTTTTTACACTGATCTTTATAATTGTTACTAGTGACCCGCCCTCGCTTCGCTTCGGTTTATTTGAGTTTTCTGAAAAACCCGTACATAATCCAGAATTTATTATACATAGAAGCCTTCCTCTTGAATCACTCTATCTATTTAAGAAAACCGCATCATAATCCGTTGCGTAGTTTTAAAGATCTAAGCATACATAGGGACAGACAGACAGCGGGAAGCAACTTTGTTTTATACTATGTAGTGATGACAGAAAGAAATAAATGTTAAAGCGAGAGAAATTTTTTAACCGCAATTTCGGTTTAAAACTTTCAATAAGAAAACTTTGTTTTTTCTTCTACATGGACTTTTTTAAACACTGCCTTGCCTAGAAACTTCATACACCGCTGAGCCATGAGGCTGCGGTCAGACTGCCTTGGTAAAAAAAAAACCTTGAACCTTGCTTTCGAGTTTGACTGGTATTGGTATTGGTTGGTGGTTTGGTATTGTATGTGTGTGTT
Organism: Acleris literana; assembly: GCA_946894065.1. Classification (NCBI taxonomy): domain Eukaryota; kingdom Metazoa; phylum Arthropoda; class Insecta; order Lepidoptera; family Tortricidae; genus Acleris; species Acleris literana. The sequence goes on from OX335677.1 coordinate 3,766,112, forward strand.
GTATGTAATTGGGGTGATGTTATTAATATAACCTTAAGAGTCGACAAATACAAGTCAATCAAAAAGCAAGCTTTAGAAACTCAACTGTTGCTAACCAACTTTAAATCGTTATAAATCCTAAATGGTCATTCAAAATGCAAAATTATGAAAGAAACCTAAAGATGATTTTTAAATATGTATTCAATGATACCCCACTTGTCATAGTTTGTCGACTTTTTTTTTTTTAATTTTCGCTATATGGCGTCTGGTTGCCGCCATGTTGAATTTTAATTACTTACTGTTATTTATTAGTGACACTCGCAAGATTAAGACAAATCGAGTGACATAAGAAGCGCCACAAAGAAATAAACATATCAACCAAAATATGCTTGAAGTCGTCAATTTCACTAAAGATGTCAATTCATTTGTAACTTTTAGGAAACTCAACCTTATTGTTGTAGAATGTTAGATTGACTTTGGACCTAAGGTGGGTAACGAATTTAATCTCGTGACTGTACATATACCTACTTATAGGCTGATAAATACGTTACCCTCCTCCTTCGGCAGTCGGGTAAAAATATCACTGTAACACAGTTTCTATGATAGCTTCAGTTTACACTTAGCTGTCAGTTCTTCTTTTACTTTATCTTCGCTTTCCGACTCTGTGTGTAGGTATATCCGCTCTGCCCTACTAAGCATTATGGCGTTATCTCAAACAAAACATCTGTAGAAATTGCAACCTAGTTACAAACAGAAGAGAGTTGAATCTGCTTTGGCAATTGAATTTAGTTATTGCATTTTTGCTTAGGAGGGCAGCGCTATCTCCTCCTAAACTGCGCAACGGATTTTGAAGCGGTTTTCATCATCAGTTAGATAATTTTTCACGGAAGGTTTCACAAAGTTTTCTTATTGAAAGTTTTAAACCGAAATTGCGGTTAAAAATTTTCTCTCGCTTTAACATTTATTTCTTTCTGTCATCACTACATAGTATAAAACAAAGTCGCTTCCCGCTGTCTGTCTGTCCCTATGTATGCTTAGATCTTTAAAACTACGCAACGGATTATGATGCGGTTTTCTTAAATAGATAGAGTGATTCAAGAGGAAGGCTTCTATGTATAATAAATTCTGGATTATGTACGGGTTTTTCAGAAAACTCAAATAAACCGAAGCGAAGCGAGGGCGGGTCGCTTTAAACATATATAAACCTTTATTTGCGAGCTGCCCTATAAACGTTCGCTTGTTGAACAAATAAAATAGGTCTTTGTTTGATCAACGTGATATTGGTTATGGCCAAAGTACCTGAATATTGTAGGTTAATATTAATTTCTAGTGTACTTTATTGCATGCTTTTATTTACATTATCTGAAATAAAAAATATCAGGGGACAAATACAAACTAATCAACGTATTCGCAAAATAAGCTCTAGGCTTCTGCTATGAGTTTACTATGCAACGATGAAGTTACTTCCTCTTTCTCAAACAATATATTGTGTTACTATTTTTTCATCACACTTGCTCGTAAATAGTGTCCTAATATGCTAGAAAAATCGACCGTAAATCCAAAATAATACCAGCGGGCCTTTTTTTACCATTACGCCCCATCGTGCGTAATAGCTTTTTTTTAAATAATACGTGTACTCAAACTATCATAATACGTCAGGACCCCAATTCTTGTGCCGTTCGATATGAAGTTTCATTCGAGATGAAAAATGTCAGTTGCATACAATTTTCTAAAAATCTCGCATATAAACTATTGATCTCGACTGTCACTAGAATAGGACTCCTGAACACGTTTGACATTATCTGTGTTAAGTCATAGACAATGATGTAGTCTGCCGCTAATTTATAAATACTGAAATCTTATAAACTATGTGATTCCAAAATAATAATTAAAAGGATGTCTTTGTGCACATATTAAAATTTATATATCAATAAAAAACATGTCTTCATCAGAAGAAATGGATAATGCGACTCTGCCGGACATCGCCAACGCGGCTAAAATTATTGGTGAGAATCGTAAGTTAAAAATATGATCTTTTGCCTGATTTTATTTCATTTCCTCGCAATTGTGATGAAAAACATTGTATGTTACACGGGTGGTAAAGGAAATACAAAGCTCGAGTCATTAAAGCCCTCAGCCTTCGGCTTCGGGCTTCTAACATACTCTCGTTTGTAATTCTGTCTTTACCACCTTTAATACACAATGTACTACGAGTATAATGTTTAAGATATGGCCACCTTTGCTGTCATAATAATTAGACACATAGGCTTCATTCTTTGTTTTAGCCTAAGTAAGGGTACGTGCCCTTTGAAAACAATGCATGAATCATCTCATTTATTTATTACAACAATTAAATCTTAACTTCGCTAGTAATTTTTTTTAAACATGCAGCGAAATGTTAATTCGATATTTCTCAAAGAAACAATAGGTACAGAACTCGTTTAGTAATTGTTTTTTTACTGAATAAAACGTTATCTTAGGGTAAAGGCATTGTCCTAGTTAATCTTTATTTATACCCTAGAACCTGAAACGTGTTCTAACAACCCTCCCCGAATAACCCTCACCGTTCGACCCTCGTCAGGAAGAGACTTCTAAATAATATTTTGTATACCCTTTACAGGAATCTCGGCGATACGGGATGATTGACGCGTTTAACGCTTTAAAAACTCACAAAGTTTCATAAATACAGACTTTATACTTTTTAGGTTTGCGAAGTCAAACTAGGAGAAGATATAGAATAGAATAGAATAGAATAACTTTATTTCAGACTACAAGGCCCATATTTACAAATACCTTACAGACTAGCATACATATCAATATATAACATAAAATGAACACAACTATTAATAAATTTTCGCGGTGTCTGCTAGACGGCGACCACGAAATCGCCGAAATAAGACTCCCCTCGGCCAGAATTCCTCCTTTAAAAAGGTCGACAGATCTATGGTCGGTACTCTCATCACAAATGACTTAAAAATAACCTTGTGGCGAGGTTCTAACCACTCGACCCTAAGAGTTAATCCTGTCTTAACTCGTACATACTCCACGAGATCTTTTGCCTCCGTAGAGTAATGTAAACGGGACACGTACAACTGCACGGGTAGCACAAGTTGTATTTTCTCGCTTGTCGCTCAGTGTGTCTCTATCGTTACAGACTAGATAGAAAGGGAGATCCGAGCGACAAACAAGTCGCGGACAACATGTGCTAGCCGTGCTGTTATAGTAGTATAGTTTCGGCGGTTCACTAATGTTTGACCAAAAAACGTTTCACCAAATGATTCATTTGACAAACATATCATTTGACAAACCGCTTTTTTTTCCGAAACTGTAAATATTTCAGGATTTTTAAAAATCAAACCTAACCTAACCTATAGGGTTCTACACGATGGTCCTGAAATAAATCCTGAAATATTTACAGCTTCGGAAATAATAGCGGTTTGTCAAATGATATGTTTGTCAAATGAATCATTTGGTGAAACGTTTTTTGGTCAACTGACAGGACCCCAGTTTCGGCATGTCCGTCTGTCAGTCTAACTCCGAGATTTGGTACTACAAAGCTGTAATTTAGCGTAGTTATACATTTAAATTACGCCGACAAAATTGTAATTATAGATAACGATATAAAACGCCATATCGCCTATTTGAGATCTGGACCATCTGACGAAGCATTTAGGCGTCGGCTGAGAAACCTTTTGTTGGATAACCCTATGTACTCAGTAGGTGAGTACATGGAATTAATCCTGTAGCTGTATTATATACTGTTGCCATAATTAAGTTATTCTTATTGTAATTTTTCTTATAACTATTGTACCTTTTGTTTGACTAAGACTATTGTATATTTTGACCGTATTATTTTATTTTATTTTATTTTATTTTATAATTACTTTTAAATTGTTGTGACGATCTCTATTGGTGAAATGTTTTGAATTATTAATTTTATTATTTTATTATCTTATTACTTTTTTTGACAATCATGATTTGACATGTAATGCAAACTTATATTGTAATCTTTTTCATGAAATAAACAAACTAAACTAAACTAAACTATCAACTCATAATTATCAGGCTCTTATTAACCTCGAATTTTATACCTCAAAAGAACAATGGCTTGCATTCCCTAACACCAGTGCCCTGAAAGAATCAAATACCAGACGCATACAGATATACCCTATCGCGTTCTTATTAAAAATTCCTTAAACAAACGCCTGTCTGGCGCCGGCGCCGTAAATTGACGGGCGTTAAAGAGTTCATAATTGCAGGAGTATTTTTAATTAAGGCTATTAAAGGCGAGTTCTCTCGAAATCATCATGAGGGTGACAGTAAAATGGTGGGAACTACAGGCACGGGGTATACTGGGTCTCTCTCTCTATTTAGTTCCCAGTGATGAGTGAAAGAAATCAAGCATCCGAAATTTTGAGTCTACAGCTTCATCGTTAGTTACCTAGGCATTCTTAACCAAACATTATAAATGCGTTTTTATTTAGTATAAATAAATAAAAAAGTTCGTCTCCGGCCCTTTAGGAGTTTCTGTTAACTATTGCCGCTCGGGCGCTAGGGTTGCGTCGATGCGTGTCGCTCGATAATTCATACGCATGTAATCGAACGCGGCAACGGCGCGATCCCGACTAAACCGGCTTGGTGCGTCCTGTTGAGTTTGCTTGTGGTGGGTCACGGCGCAATTCGAGGCACATACACATGCAAATCGTGCTACAGACCTTTGTTTGAAGAGTAACTACTGTTTACAAACACTGTAACACAGGCCAGCTAACCGTAAGTGGGATCTGAGACCCATAAACACATGCATTCTTAATATTAGATACAATCCTAATACTACCGTTGCGTTGCCCTTTTAACTAATAGCTCCTCTATACTATCGGCGGTGATCGTTGATGGTCTGATCGTCTGTAATTGGCACGATCATCGAGCACCCACACTATCGCCCTTAGTAGTTGTCGAACGGCAATCATACTAGATGGACGTCGATTGTGTTGCTGCTTTATTAGTTAATAAATGGAGGAAAAGAAGATGGTGGTGCTTGAGCATTAAACAATAACACGAAGTACGTAGATACAATAACTATATAATACAATTAAATTTTTAATTAATTTTCCACCGGGGAATTAATGATCGCGATAGTGTGGGCAGCTCAACACACCACTTCGCGATTCCCTTTGATGAGTGCACAAAAAATCGACAAATCACGGGTCGCAGACGATCATCGGCGATCATAGACGAATATGCCGGCTTCACTATCGCGCTCGCCCGTAATCGTCTGTGATCGCCGATAGTGTAGAGGAGCTATAAGATGGAAAGTGGCATAGATGCATCTATGCCAATAAATTCAATGATGTCAAAAAACATGTCAAAGGTTTATAGATAGTTTTATCTTGAAGATGGACATAGCGTATTTATGGTAAAAATATATTGGAACTGATTCCGATGAGACCAAAATCTTCTACGTGAAATATGGAAACTAATTACTAAACAATGTTTGCTAATGGATCTGGTATTATTTAAGCAGAGATTGGATGATTTTGCACTTTAAATTCCGTCACATTAATATTTATAAATGTATTCTTACATTTCGCATGAACGACTTAATGGATTAGGACGAAATTTTGGCTTCCGTGTACCTATGCTAGGTATTAGTGCATAGATTACTTTTTATTCCAAAAAATGGGACAGATTCCAAAGGCATAACAATAAGTGAGAATTAAGTACAAGACACGATCATGGGCAATAAATCACCTGAGGCACTATTCTACTTGGCAAAACTAATTGCTTTTGACAATTGTTTTTACTCGGATTATTTGAATTTAGAAGTTCATTTGTTTTCAAGTTTAATTTCTCCTCTTTTGTCATGATTATAGTTTTCCTTTTCCACTATAAGTACCAATTTCACCAAACGGTGTTAAATGTTAATCAATGTTAATCAAAACAGTTAGTTCATACATTTTGACAGCTGTTAACACTCTAATCGTCTGTTAAGTTGTTGATGAAATTCATGATAAATCTCATACTGGTGCAACAAATAAATATTTAATATAAGAGGCTCTCGGTGTGTCTATTCCTTGAATGAGAGCATAAAAGAAAGGTACACGCTGAAACATTTTATGGGCAGAATAAACTCTTGTTGGATTTCAGCTGTAAATGTTATCTCGAGGTTTTAAGGTTATATACAACGCTCAACGGCGTATGAAAATGTACGAAACAAATCTCTGAATAAGTAAGATATATTTTTTGCGTCAGTTTTGCGGAATTGAAAAGACGTCTCGGTGTCTTGATTTGAGATGGATCTTTTTTATTGAAAGTCAGAATTAATGTTTTTTTATTTATTTATTAGGTTTAATATTGACTCTATTTGTTTAGTTTGGGTATTTTTGCTTGTTACTTCATACAAGTCAAATCTAAATAAAATCGTCATTGTAGTAAAACCCTAAACTTTTTCTGTCAGAACCGTTTTTCAACATAAATTTACTGCTTTTTGTGGATAATTCGGAACTTTCGTTATTTGCTTTTAATTAGTCTTTGCTTTCCAAGCAATTCTCCCATTGAACAAAAAGGATTCAATTTGTCGTTTACTTTTGGCTCTCGTTTTCGTTATTATATCTACTAAAAACTATTTAACCTTCGATTATTTCCAAAATATCTGTAATCAGAAACAGTCCGTAACTAAATAAAATTATTAAGTATATTACATTCCCCAGATACAGCAATCATCCATAACTTCGTCACAGCATTTTTCCCACGAGACATCAAGACATCATCTGGTTCCATTTCAATTTTGAAACTTCAATTTTTCCCGAGAATCTGAGGCAATCAATCTAGTCGCCCCTCATTACAATCCTCTTGGGCCGGGGGGTGATGCCCAGGGGGTAATACCCCATAAACTGACTCATTATTCACCGAATGAGCAATTTCGTAGGTTGATAAATGCGGCTTTTCAGGTACCCTGTGACATTTGCCGTTCGGCGTTATTGTAATAAATTGCCGCTTTGAAATAGTCGTATTGTAGAGCGGAATGAGAGGAGAACCCCTGTCAAAGTCACTATTGCCTAGACAATATGTTTTATTATTGATGAAACTAAAGGCCTTCCACTCATTTTTAGGGTTCCGTAGTCAAACTAGGAACCCTAATAGTTTCGCCATGTCCATCCGTCCGTCTGTCCGTCCGCAGCCTATCTCAGAGACTTTGAGTACTAGAAAGCTGTAACTTGGCATGAATATACATATTAGTTACGCCAACAAAGTGGTAAAATAATATATTTAAAATAAAACAAATTACCCTACCTCCGCTACACGTAGCGTGGTGATGTAATTTTTTTTTCTGCTATCCCATAGTGTGGGGTGTCGTTGCATAGGTCTTTCAAAAATATTACGGGTTTATAAAAACAATATTTCGATTGAGGGATCCGTTTATGAAGTATTTCGCTTTAAAGCGCTAATTTTTGTTAGAGTCAAGTGTCCCCCCCCCCCTACAGCCAAAACTACAAATACTAAAAATCTGAAAAATATCTTAAATGAAAGCACATATAACGAATTTTAAAAAAAAACTTGGGCGACTAACTGGACTCGATTGGTTCTTAAAATACGGGTCACTAAAATTCTATTCTATACCTACTAAAATGACCTAAGACAGCACCAAATAACTTAAAATTGAGAATTACTTCATACGTGTGGTTTTTTGAGATAGTTTTTGTATATTAACGGCTTCGGAACCCTACACTGAGTATGGTCAGACATGCTCTTGCTCGGTTTTTAATCTGTAGTAGTGTGTGTTGACTATATACATGATGATTGGAAAGAGTATATTTTTGACATGTCTGTATCGCCTTCTGTGTTTTCACCAACCCGTCCCAACGGAAGACCAGCGTTGGCTTCACAGCCAGCACATGCTGAGTTGGGACCGTTTCGCAACACTAGCACTACATGCCGTCTCTTTTCCTTCATTTTTATTGTTAATAAATGCTTTACTTACTAACTTAATTGCTTCACTTACATTGACTAAACCATAATATTACCGAACGTTTTCTATACCTATCAATGTTATTCTTGCTTTTTTTGTCAAAAAATGAAAATAACAAGAGACCGCTTATAGCAATTTGTAAATCGATCACCACACCATTTCTTAACACAATATCATAATAAGACTGTCCTAAAGTTTCACATTCTTTCAAATAATACTCGTTTGTGTTATGAAGTCAATCCTCATAAACCTTCGAGTGGCTCTTGACTTATTCAACAGTCTTTCCCCTAACCCTAAACTTAAGTTTTCATCCCATTTAGCACTTAGGGTTACGGTAAAAAATACGATGTCTAGTCATACTCGTATACTCGTACCTATGCTTTCTTAAACAATGTCCAAGCTGAGCAGTAAACTTTGTTTTTCTTACCTTTGAGCTAGTAGAATTGTTTCTGTGGTTGATAAATAAAAGTTGACTTATTCAGTTATTCAGGGTTCGTTCTCAAAAAAGTGGCACCGCCTCCTGTCAATAGGTGTCTCTTAGAACTTTTTTTTTACAAAGTGTCATCCATATAATTGATTTATCAATTCATATTAAAAGACACTTTTTGAATAGAGGCCAAATGGTTTGATATAAATTTAAATTATATTAATAACCATAAAATCAATTTGTAACTACGTTTTGTCGCTCACCTACAGTGTCCCAACGCGAGGCACTCATGTTTCGAGTTGATTAAAACGTAAAAATCATCAACGTAACTTAGTTCGAATATTATTTTTTAGTTACACATATACTCAAGATTTAAAACTGTAGTGTCGAATAAGAATACTATACTTAAATGTCGAATTATTTGAAATTTATTTTTGTCCACGACAGTTTTTGTCGCTCACCTGTCATCAGATAAAAGCTACCTCTGTGGTTATACTATCTCGTCTAACCTACCTAACCCCGCATAATTCGAGACCTACAGCCCCAGCTACCGCTGTTAGAAGTAACACGTCGTCAGTGTGAGGTTCTCAAAAATAATAAACAAAAAACTTACCCGAGCGGGAGTTTGTAATGGGTACGTAGTCGCTATTCTGTCTTCCATATTTTGATAATTGTGTGACTTATTGTATTGATATTAATTTATAGCATGTAAAACATGGTTTATTTTTATGTCAATAAATATGCAGTTCATTAACCAAGTACTTATTTTGTATTGATAATATAACTGTCATTTTGTCTAAAAAAAACTGGTGTTAGACGTTTACGGCAGGCGAACGACAATTATTTAATACCTTATACTGTAAAACAAAGGTGTTTGTGGCGTAAATATTTTTTACCCGACTGCACGAAGCAGGGTTGTATTCCGAGCGTATGTATGTAGGTATATATGTATGTAACACCCTATAGCCCATATGGTTCACCGGATTTCAACAAATGAGATGTCGTTACGCTCGAAAGGTAAATAAGGTGTGTTATTTTATATAAATAATTTAGATAAGGAAAGAAACGAATCAAAAATATTCAAATTAAGCACTTGTTGTCAGTTTAATGTAGTTTTTATTCAACAATTTACTTAACTGCACCCATTGTCGTTAACCTGCTAACAGTTTTACTTTATTTGTACGTATTTGTCGCCAACTTGCCCCTATTGTCGATAACCTGGTTACAAATAGTCATTCACCTGCCTACCGCATAGTTCAAATACCTGTATCTTCTAAAACAATGAAATAAACCACTGATATCGATTACTCGATGTTATTTCTAGCAATCTTAATAAAAAAAACCAGCAAAATCGGGATTTTTTTGAAAAATGCAAAATTAATTCAGCGGTGCCACTTTTTTGAGAACGACCCTCAGGCTATCCATTTTTTTTTAACAAAATGAATCGAAGTTTATGGTATATTGTGTGATCAATGGCCTATTTTGGATGGTTAATAGAAAGGGTTAAAGAAATTGGCATCCGCGAGACTGAAAGCGTAGCAGAAGTAGACCCAAAAGGAGATGGTGGGACGACCTGGACGTGTTTGCTAGTGATTGGTGTGAGCACTGAGCATGCTCTCCATAGGGACGAGTAGAGAGACAGAGGGGACGCTGGGCAAACCCAGCAGTAGGACATAAGAACTTTTTTTTTTAAATTGGTGAATTCGATGACAATGCAATATTAGGGTATCTTAGAGCTGGGTGGTGATTCTCTCAACAAGCAAAGGTGATCGTTCGCTCGAGTGAAGGTCCAAGCTGTGAATTTAAGTAGTCCCGTCCGACAGCACAAAACGCATTTTAGCGCGTGCAATGCCAATTAGGGGCCTAATACGTTCGAGAAGTCATGCTGCCAAATTGAATACACGCGCTAAAATGTGTTTTGTTCGCTCTGTCGGGACTACTTAAACTCGCCGCTTGGAGCTTCACTCGAGCGAACGATCACCTTTGCTTGTTGAGAGAATCACCACCCTGATCTGGTGATGAAGTCGGGAGGTGGCGATATTTCCAGTATGTTTGAGGTAGACTTACCGTGTTGGTACTTATTAGTTTGGTCCTGATAAGCAGATAATGATTTTGCGAAAAAAAGCAAAGTCGGCAACAAAAACTTGTCCCAAAAATACCTTTTTTTAACTGAAAATTATTTTTTTATAATTTTACGAATCTCGCCGCGTTATTCTAGATGCCTGTGACAACAGCAAACAACCATTCGAGGCTAGCGATGAACCGATGTTTGTGTTCTGTTTACTATTATTGAGGTTAGGTTAGGAAGCGTATATTTTATGCTTCACTAGCTCTTGCCTGAAACTCCGTCTGCGTAGAAGTACAAAAGTTTGTCCCAAAAAATAATTTTTTTGACCGAATTTCAACCTTAATTTGAGTCTTATTCCAATAACAGACGGTATTTACTGATTCAACCGCAGTAATTCCAGATGTATTTACGGAATGACGCAGTTCGTTTGTTTTGTCCCAACAAAGCTCCAAGGAAGTTGGTTCCGTTATCGTTTCCGTGCATTCAGGGCCCTTTGCAAAGCGACAATTGAGTCGCACCGTCCTTTATTGGGAACGTGACGGTTCGGATACGATTACAAGCTAGATATTGTAACGATCAGTTTCATTGGTCCATGCTTATAGCAATCCATTGATGGGTTGCTTAAACATTTTTGAGCCGAGAGCTGTTACAGCGACGCAATGTATCACGAAAGCTTTCGGGCTATCGCGCATGAAACTGGGCCTTTACACAGTGGTAAGGGTATTTTGTCCTGTATAAATCTTATGTATAGATAGGACTTCAGCGGACCTATTATGGTTATATTTAACGAGGTGGATAAACGTAGATAAAACATCTGTCACTTTCTGACCAGTATGTAAGTGCTAGAGTGATGGATGCTTTATCTACTGCGAAAAGAGGGACTATGATATGGGTAAAGGAAAATTAAAAGCTTAACCCCCTTATTAATAATACGCATTATAAACATATTTTAGTTAAAGTATGCGTTGTCCCTTTCTGTCAAATGGAAATTTCACAATGACAGATAAGGACAAGACATCTTTCAAGCGTATTTTAGGTGTTTTGCATTTATTAATAAGAGTGTATGGGTTTTTATTTAACTTCGACGTATTATTGAAGTTTATGTCAAGAAAAATAATTAAGACGGTAATTTTTGCCGATTGAACAGTCGAGTTCATAAATATGTGTACACTTTAGTACCTACCTACTTATGACATGTTTTTTTTTTTTTGTACAATACATACAGTGTTAACCTACATACATAGGTACTACGACTTTCATACATGAGTAAACGTTCAGAACTGTTAATTTCAAAATCGTCACTGTTTCTAATTTTCTACATTTCTCTCACAAAAATACTACTATGTATTTACGTGCGATGAAGTGAGGAACAATAAAAATGTAAATGGGAGTGTTACACGTCTCCCCGTGGACCCCCCCCTATTGACTCACGGAATGTAAACTTGAAACGATAACTCTAGATAGTGTATGGAGGCGACATAACGAGTGTTAGATGTGTTTTGTTTAGTTTATAAACTACAAAAAAACTGATACTGATGATCATTCAAAATGAAAAATGATGAAAGAAACCTAAAGATAATTTTTAAATCCCTATTCAATGATACCCCATTTGTCATATTTGGTCGACCTTTTTTTTTTAAATTTCGCGCGCGTCTGTTTGCCGCCATATTGAATTTTGATTACTGTCATATCTTCAGTAGCACTCACCAGATTAAGACAAATCGATTGACATAAGAATCATTGAAATCGGACAACGGGTTTAGTTTTTATAGTGACACAAAGGAACAAACATACATATCGCATCTTCAGGACAATAGTGACCTAATTCAAAATTTCGGCTTTCAAACTTCAAGTCATAAATTTATTATTATAGAGACCCAATTCGAAATTTAAAATTTCTGAATTAGGTCACTATTGTTCTGAAGGCGCGATATATAGGCTGTGAAACACATTACTCTCCTCCTTCGGCAGTCGGGTAATAAAAAACAGATCGGGTCTCTATTCTAGGGGGTAAAAACATATCGTCTTTGACTTGTTATGGAATTGTTTTTAACTCGGCTGCCATTACTGTCAAGTTAGAGCTATATCAAAACGTTGATAATGAATAACAGAAGACGATAGCGATGCCAATAACTCAAGGCAATAACGATAGTTTTCAATAAATACGAGTTGTAAACATATTGATAGAAGCACAGATACGTAATATAATTCTAGTAATTGAAACAAAAGGGACTGTAATAATGTGATATCAATAGACATTCGATCGTTTTTGTTTTAGGAATTTTCAATTACATTATGCCTTTTTGTCTGAGCTCATCATTTCCTTATAGCTGTCGGCATTCTTCGTATTTCTATGACACACGAATGACAAATATACTGCCAGTTGCGAGTGCAAGCGTGATAGCGATAGACAGCCGAAAACTATTAAGAAGCTGGGAATACGTATAATACGTTTATTGGGTTCTCCTATGGAAGCCCTAATCGTCATTTGTCCTAATGCATCGTTTGTCCGAATTTTCATTTATCCTAACGCCATTTCCGCTTAAATTTTAAAACTTTTTAGTAGTGTTATAATACAACCCTAACCTAACCGAACCGAAAATATAATTGGAAAACTTAAAACGTTGCCTGACTCATCTGAAAACCAAATGAAAATTCGGGCAAACGATGTGTTAGGACAAACGTTGTTAGGGATTGTGAGGGACACCCGTTTATCGCTATTCCCTCGCGGACCGACTGATTTTCCGAGATAAAAAGTACCCTGTGCCCTTTTCCAGGGTTTTAACCTCAAAATCTATTCAGTGGTTTTTCTGAGAAAGAGTAACACACAAACAAACAGACTTACGGATAAGATAGAAAAAATCCGGTGCATAAAAAAGGACCGCGAACAACCGATAAAATAAACTCGAAGATGCGACCTTTAAACTTCATAAAGAAACAAAACGAAAAAGACCTGATTGTATTGAGATCGCAAATACATGAAGGCCCACAAATAACAGCGTATAGATCAAAGCAAGCCTAATCGAGAACTGACTCAGAAGTTCGGTTCAAAACTCATTCCATTTCCGGAATTACACGAGTTTTGGTGAAAAGCCTGATGTTGTTTTCTATTTTTAACCGACTTCAAAAAAAGGAGGAGGTTCTCAATTCGTCTGTTTTTTTTTTAAATGTTTGTTACCTCAGAACTTTCGACTGGGTGAACCGATTTTGAAGATTCTTTTTTTATTTGAAAGCTGGTGCTTCCAGATTGGTCCCATTCTTATTAAAATGAAGATCTGATGGTGGAATCCATGAGGAATCGACGGAACTCTTCAAAATTTATAGGCACACTTATAGCGATTTTGGTATTTTTCATTGTAACTCGTGTAATTGGTCTCGGAAACCACTATTTGGTGAAGTGGAACTGATGATGAAGACCACAGATGGCCACCGGAACTCCTAAACGGTATATATTTCGAGGGTGGCGACAAGATATTTCGATTAAGATAGTTGAGCGACTATGACGAAGTATATTTATGTTTAAATATATGACTATGTCTTTCCCACGGCGTTGCTTGCGGCGAGATTGAAATGTTCTATTGTTTCTTGAGAAATGGGAGAATAACAGCATAATTATGATCACTAAAAAGTATAAAATAAAATAAAGTTTAAAAAAACAAAAACCCGCCTTCAAAAAGCAAAAAATAACTTCTCAACAATATTTTAACCAAAAGCAGACTTCAGTTGGACTGACCTATTTACCTACCATTTTAAAGAAGTTATTTTTTGCTTTTTGAAGGCGGGTTTTTGTTTTTTTAAACTTTTTTTTAACAATATCTTTTGGTGATGCAATTTGGTCACCTCACATTCACATGTACAAAGTCATGTTGTTCCCATTATACGAGTAGGCAGACTTGTTTGATACTCTATTTTGAGTTTTACGTATAGTAAAATAAAGCACAAATTCTAACCACAACATGGGTGTCAAACGGCACCGCTCTCCTATAATGGGTAGCGCAGGCAGCATGGAGCAGGTGGACATATTGGATCTTCTGTTAGGATTAGAATTGCCGGCTTTTAAGGGGCATGTGAGGCTAAAAAATTTTGAAACAAAATGCGATAACGTTTCTTTCACCTTAAACCTAGTCCGATTTTTACGAGTTTTGAAAATATTGTAGATGTATTATGAAAATCTAAACCGAAGTCTTTAAGGTCCATTCCAACTGACTTGTCTTATTTAGTAAACACTTTTATAACCTCAAAATGCTCCCTTTCCGCCTAAAATAACAATTTTGTCATAAAAAAAACCATCCATGCTGTAAAATCAGGAAAATAGAGTGCAAAATATGGTCTCTAGTTGCTTTATTCAGCAGAAAATGTTAAAAAAAACAAAAAACCGCCTTCAAACTTCAACTTCTTTAAAATGGTAGGTAAATAGGTCAGTCGAACTGAAGTCTGCTTTTGGTTAAAATATTGTTGGACGCCGACTTCAGTTGGACTGACCTATTTACCTACCATTTTAAAGAAGTTATTTTTTGCTTTTTGAAGGCGGTTTTTTGTTTTTTTAAACATTTATTTTATTTTATACTTTTTAGTGATCCTATTTATGCTGTTACGTAGCTCCACTTCTAAATATTAATAAGAAACTATAGAACATTTCAAGCTCGCCGCAGACAACGCCGCGGGAATGTCATAGTCATATTTAAACCTAAATGTGCTTCGTCATAGTCGCTCAACTTCCGTTATCGAAATATCTTATCGCCACCCTTGAAATAGGTACCGTTAAGGAGTTCCGGTGGCCATCTGTGGTCTTCATCATCAGTTCCACTTCACCATATAGTACTTTTCAAAAGCAAATGCATGAGTTACAGTGAAAAATACCAAAATCGCTATAGGTGTGCCTATAGTATTTGAGGAGTTCTCTTGATTTCTCCATGATCCCATCATCAGATCTTGACGTGGTGACAATGGGACCAACTAGATAGTATACCCATTCGAACAACGAAAAAAATTTTCAAATCGGTCCAGTGGTCTTCGAGTAATCGGGGAACATACATAAAAAAAAAACCGACGAATTGAGAACCTCCTCCTTTTTTTTAAGTCGGTTAAAAACGGCCGTATTAGCCAAAAATGATGCATTTTGAGGTTATAACATTGTTTACTAAATAAGACAAGTCAGTTGGAATGGACTATACGCTATTCTTTCCAAAAAAAAATATTTTGGGAAGAAATAAAATAAACGGAAACGTACAGACCTAATTTTCCATAACAACTACAACATATTAGATAAAAAATCGTGGAAATCGGTCACGATTTAGGGGGTGAGAAACGTAACCGCCCGGAGCAAAATTAGTATGATATTTTTTTGACAGTTACGCGATTTAAACTTTTCCTCACAATCCTCTTAACCCCCGAAGCAAAAAGGGGGGGTTATAAGTTTCACGTGTATGTCTGCGTATGTGTCTGTAGAATAGAGGCCCAGGGCCTTACCATGATACACTAAGGAGAGGTTGAGAGAAAGGGACAAATATATATCAGTTATACAATTTTCTCTTTCTCTCAACCTGAACTGAACTGTTCCCTGCTCTTATTTTACAGCAAATTTTAATGACGTGTTAATTATATTTTGCGTGAGATCACACCAAAGTCATACCTCAACGTAATCGAATTGACGTGACATTCAAGAGTCAATTAAAGGGCGCTGCATACGCAACGTGATTTTACTCGGACGGAACGGGACGAAGAATTTTTTCAAATATTGATTCATAGTGTAACGAGGTTGTTACAAGCTCCTTTGTTTGCGTTCCTGGCCTCTCTTACATTTCGATCTAAATCTTTCCAAATTCAAAATTGTTTATGATCTATTCGGATATCGATCCATAAGCTCATTCTCTAGAAAATTTCAATAGAACCAGACACGGGATCTCGTGTCTTGGTGCTTCTTTAAAATTAATTATTTTATTTTTGTTTACTTATGTTCCTGTACTCTTATTATTAGAAAAAGTATTAAACACATAATTTATAAAAGTGATTCATTTATTTACAATTTCAATACAACTTCTCCGTGTGGGTCTCAGCGATACTACCCTATACCGTTAGAAGAGAAACTGTATCTGAACGTACATACGCAACGATTACGCGGACGGGTCGGGAAAACCAAAAATGTATGCAACCACGTCCCGTCCCCGTCCCGTCCACGTCCTAATCACGTTTCGTATGCAGCGCCCTTAAGAAAATAATAATGACGTCACAAACAGACATGGAATACCACCCCACTATTAACACACGGTGCCAGGTTCGACATTTCCCTAACAAATTGGACATGAAAATGTAGTTCTTGGTACTGATTGCGTTAAAGCTTAGATCAAAGCGTGTCTCATGGGATACGACACGTATTGCAACTCGAGCGGTTTTGATAGTTGTTCGGTAATCTAATCAGAAGCTTAGACAGAGATGACTTTATCACTGATAGTGTGTTGGAAGACGAAATAAAAGGAACAACGCTCAATATTTTTCAATTTTGGTGTTTGACTTGTTGTTAATATTTGTGAATCCTACCGACTTCGCCAATTATTCAAAATGATGAGGCAATACTTTTAGTTTGAGTGTGCTTCATATTAAAATCCTTTATACATTTATCCTTTGTGACGTTATAATTTATTTTGGGTCAACGTATCGATATTGAAATTATTGAAAAAAAAAAATCTAATCAATGTGTCAGACTGATTTATTAATAACACAAGCGTATGCAAAACCAGAGCTTAATACTTGACGATAAATAAATTACGGAAACCTCGCATTTTCAACGCCTGCTGGTGAAAAGTAAAATGAGTAATTTGAGGGGTGGCACGTCACTGGCTGGTGACGACGTGCTATTAATTTGTTTCGAACAATCAGGTGCGTTTGATGGAAGGTGGCAACCCTAACCACTGGGCGGGATAACCGGGAGTTTGATTTTGTTACGGATTTGAATTTATGATTTAAGCGCTTTAGAGTGAAATTTAGTAGGTACGGGCGTGGTTAAGTTTCTAATTGAGGTGTATAGAATCAAAGACAGCTAAATCCAACATGAATTATGTGGATGTAGCTGTCTTTTATCCTATACACATCAATTGTATATAATATTACATTTTTATTTGTAGAGACACCTGATAAGTATCTCAAGAGAAGTTAGTTATTCCAGTTATGGCGTTGTTCTCCTAGTCATTATTTTTAGTTTAATGTATTTGACATGGAATATTTTTAATTTCTACATTTATTTGTAATGTTTTTAATTTTTGAATTTGTAACTTTTTTATTTGTGAGAGTTCTAATAATTTATATTTGTTGCTTTATTACCTTGTAATGTAACTTACTTTTAAGTATTATTGTATTGTATGTTTGAAAAAATTACCTTCTGCTGGAGTTTCTTGCGGCGCTTCTTCTCCGCAATGATGGTCTTGTCCGAAGCGCTAGTAGATTCACTGTATATTACCGACGTGTAAAAGAGCCCGTATGCGGCCAATTTCCTGAATAAATATTTTGATTTTGATTTTGATTTTGAGTGATTTACGAAAATCGACAATCGATTGATTTTGTTGATTCTGACAGATAATATCGGCCCCTTACCCTACTAATATTATAAATGCGAAAGTTTGTGTGTGTGTTAGTTTGTTACTCCTTCACGCTGTAACGGCTGGACGGGTTTGGATGAAATTTGAAATGGAGATAGCTTATATCTCTAACACATAAGCTTCTTTTCATCCTGGAAAATTTAAAGGTTCCCAAGGGAATAACGATAATCGAAATCTACGCGGAGGAAGTCGTGGGCAGAAGCTAGTGTCTCCATACATTTGGAATCGATAGAAAACAGACACGTTAGTAGTGTTTGCGTCTTAGCTAGGCCTATTGACTTGGCTAACCTTTTCGGCTATCGCTTTTTTTTAGTCATTAGTTTGTATTTTTATTCCATGTTTGTTTTTATATATTTTTGATAGCCGAATTAATCATTAATTCATTAGATTATTCATTTATTCCCAAACATAAGCCTAAGCATAGATTTAGACGTAAATTGTACTATTCAAATGATGACAGTATAAATTTCGTCTACTTAACTGTTTTAGTAGAAATGGGAATTGATGCTTGAGGAACTAACCAATCGATATGTCGTAGCAAATTAATGATACGTCACAGTCAGGTTTGGGAAATGTCTGTATACATATAATTTGTATATAAATACGTCATGTTCAAGTTACACAATATGCCAATAGGAAATTGGTAATCCGGTAAGCTAATCTAAGTGGTAGACTTTGTAGAATAAGAAGGCTAGAGAGTATTTGCAAGATTTGATTTACTCGTATGTACTTATATCTGTTAATTGATTCTGTAATTAGTATTCTAAAGGGATAATTATTCTTAAGGGAACAAACGGTAGCTATAAAAGAAGACGGGTTAAATATTCGAGTTAATAACACAATTAGTAACGGTAGGTGTACCTCAAGGATCAGCATTAGGAAACACCTTATATTTCATATTTTTCAAAGACATAGCAAATTCAGATACAGATGGTGAAATAATGTTTTATGCAGATGATACAACAATAATAATAAATGAAGAATGTAATTTTTTTTTTTTTAAATAACTTTGTAGCAAAATCGGAAGCAACTCAAAGTAATAAAGATATGCTGTCAATTATTCTACCAAATGGCACAATACTTCAAAGTGCACAATGTAAACTATTAGGATTTAATTTGTTACGAAAGAGCACGTAGATTATGTTTGCTTAAAACTTGCAAAAGCGGTTCACTTACATCAGACCATTAATCTCTAAATAACAGCAAAAACATATTATGCATAAGGTCTGTTCATCTTTACTTGTCTTATATCGTAAACAACTTTCTAACCTCAAAATGAACCTTTTCTGGCTAAAACAGCTCTTTTATCGTAAATAAAGTAAAATGTATTGTCTGTGATTGCTTTATTTTGTTTAAAATAGCTGTTTTAGCCGAAAAAG
Organism: Acleris literana; assembly: GCA_946894065.1. Taxonomy (NCBI): domain Eukaryota; kingdom Metazoa; phylum Arthropoda; class Insecta; order Lepidoptera; family Tortricidae; genus Acleris; species Acleris literana. The sequence goes on from OX335677.1 coordinate 3,785,523, forward strand.
GTTCATTTTGAGTTTAGAAAGTTGTTTACTATATAAGACAAGTAAGGATGAACAGACCTTACGTGCATTCAATTTTGTCCTATGGTATTTTTTTGTGGGGAAACTCGACTGATTTTGAACGCAATGATTTGATTTGATTTTGGAAAATGCAAAAACGTGCGAATCGAATCCTTGTTAACGAAAAGTATAGGGACAGTTGCAGGGAATATTTTAAAAACCTATATTATATTAAAAATCTATGTCAACATTATATTGGAAATTGTTGTATACGTAAAAAACAATCCAAGCCTATTTAAAAAAATGAAGGTTAAACTGCAACCGGCCAACGAGAAATCCTAATAACATAAGACCAGTGGAAAATAGACAATTGCGAAAAAATGTCCATAATGTAGGTCAGCAATTATTTAACAAACTGCATAAAACAATCAAAGACCAAAACAAAGTTAGCAATTTTCACAGAAAAGTTACAGAACTGCTCCTTACATACAATTGTACTCGTATATGAATAATGAGAATTAAAAAATACATTTATTTAATATGTAGTATAAGGGTAAACTGTTATATGTAATCTGACGATCTCAGTACGTATAACTAGCGACCCGCCCTCTTATCTTATCTCTTATCTTATCTTACAGATGGGCCCTTTCGGATACACTTCGACCCTTTAAGGATCTTTTGTGCAATTACCCTCTTACACACTCAGCTGTTCGAATGTGCAGGTTTCCTCACGATGTTTTTCCTTCACCGTAAGAGCATCGGGTAATGCACTTAAGTTAGAAAAACTCATTGGTACATGGTGACCGCGGGGGTTCGAACTCGGTACCTTACGATCACAAGTCGACCCTCTAAGCCACTAGGCCACCGACGCTCTTAGCGACCCGCCCTCGCTTCGCTTCGGTATTATGTGAGTTTTCTGTAACACCCGTACCGTACATAAACCAGCATGTATTATACATAAAAACCTGTCTCTTGAATCACTCTATCTATTGCTGAAAACTGTATTAAAATCCGTTGAGTAGTTTAAAAGATCTAATGAAACAGACAGCGGAAGGGACTTCATTTTATACTACCTATGGAAAGATGTAAAGATTAAAAAATAAATAATTTTTCACAACACTGCTCGGAAATATGGCCATAGATGGTCTTGTTCGGGGTCAAAACGTCAATTATAAGGACAGACCAAGAATGTTTTTCTTGGCGTGTTTGCTGATTGGTCGAGAACATTGTTGTCCAACTTTAAGAACCAATGAAAATCAATCAATCAATTTTTGTGTCATAGCTCCTTAAAATGAAAATTTGAAATCGACCAATCAGAACACACTATTTTGTGTCGGAAAATATAAGGTGTATTTTTGCTAAAAGATACACAGACTAAAAACTATATCACTGCTTTTTTTTTTAATGTAATTCGAACTTGGCCCCTACTCTCGAACCACTAGAGATAAAATTACATGGGATATATTATGGCGAAACAAATACAATTTTATATGGAGTTGACATCTTCATCTCGCATGTTAGTTTATTAATCTCGAGAGCCAAGAGAATAGGGGTCCCGATTTAAAAAAAGTTATCTATGGTAAAATTGGCGGTGATGTCACATTAACATGAATTAAAATTTGAGTTTTGAATATGAATTCCTATTTTATTTCCTCTCAGTAGTTGTGAAAAGCACTATGTCTGCCTCGGTAGAAAGTGCAATTTATGGACTCGTACTCTATATGACTCGTCCAAAAATCGCGTACTTTCAATCCTCTGCAACAATGTACTATATCTTTATAGACGAACGAACCTTTGAATTTGTCTTCTTATTTAGATAAATAGTCTAGTTAAAGGTTTCCTAAAGCGCGACCGCTTACACAAATAATTCAAGGGCAACTTCGGTACAAACAAGCCCCGTGGTTCCCAGACTCCTAATTAATTCATTTAATGGCATATCTTAACGTCTTGTCTATTCAAAGATAACATGAACATTATTCAATGTAATACGTACTATATTTCCCGTAGAAATGGTATTATTAGTCTAGTCAATTAATCAATTTAGATATTTTCAATAGCAAAATTCCCCGTGTAAGACATGATTTAACGTGTGTCTATTTGAAACAACGATAATTGGCGGAACATTCCATAAAATCTAGTTTGGATTAATTTTGTAACTCTTTTTTCCTTTTTGCTGCCATTTAGACTTTGTTTTTACTGTGTAGTTTCTGCTTGAGCGATTTCTCGCATGTAATGCAAATTTCTCTAAGGAAGTGTTTCTCTTTGTTCCTTTCATTATATCCTATCTCTATCTGTGAAAACCTGTAATTGGCTTTATGCGTCTTGTTATGTTTAAGGTAATTTATCAGCTGTTGGTTTTCCTATAATAAATAAATAAATTAATTAATTAATGATATGAGAAATTGTTTATGTTCTCGCAATGAAAAGGATCGAGTTATAGTTTTATTGGCGACATAAGTAGTAAGTCTTATATTTTTGATACCGACATCTATCTCGAAATGCATCTTGGGGCCTAGCCGATATGCGAATGCTAATGAAGTTTTTATTTTCTATCACTCAAAATGTATGGGATGAAAGTTGATCATGTGGTTTATCGCAAATCCCATACATTTTGAGTGATAGAAAATGAAAACTTCAGTAGCGTTTGCATCTTGGCTAGGACCTCTGGTCTAAGGTCTTTGCTTACGGCGGCGTCGTTGATCGGGTCGCCACCTTCCCGAACACATGGTTGAGGGAGGCGATGGCTGAGATACGCGTCATATTTATGAACGGGTGCTGTCTGTGGGGTCCGGTCTGTTCACGCTTGCAAGGGCCTGTTTTTCAGTTAGTTGTTTTATTTATCTTTCTTGACGTAGAGACCTCGTCATGTTGTTCTCCTAGTCACTATTTTCAATTTAATTTAGCTTACATTGTAATGCTAATGATTTATACGTCATTACATTGTTATGTTACTTTTATGTATTAATGTATTTTATGATTGGGAAAAATTACCTTCTGCTGGTGTTTCTTGCGGCGCTTCTTCTCCGCAATGAACGTCTTGTCCGAAGCGCTAGTAGATTCACTCCATATTACCGACGTGTAAAAGAGCCCTCATGTGGCCAATTTACTGAATAAATATTTTGAATGTTGAATTTTGAATTTTGAATGTATTCTTAAATAAAATACATAACGCTAACGCAAACGATTAACTTAAACCTAAAATGTATTGAATTGACATAAGTGGTCGGCGATATAGATCGTCAGCTTACGTCAATCCTACAAATTTTGTCAGTTTTATAAAATTGCTAACTGTAGCATTGTTGACTCTATGTAGACGATGTTTGATAACTGTACCGTGGCTAAGAATATTACTTGACGAAGAAACTTTTTTTAGTAGGTAACTAAAAAAAGTTTCTTCGTAAAATACAACTTGTGCTACCCCAGCACGGGTAGCACAAGTTGTATTTTCTCGCTCAGTGCGTCTCTATCGTTACTGATTAGATAGAAAGGAATATCCGAGTGACAACCAAGTCGCGGGTAACTTGTGCTAGCTTTGCAGGCTTGAGAGAAACTGCAGTAATAATCCTAAATGTTTTGAACTCTCCCGAACTTTGTTCACATTTGTCCACACAATTGAAACACCAACTCAATTCCCACCTGTTCAGAGGTTATCAATTCCAAGTAGCACTAAACTTTTACAGCATCATTTTCAGTGACATTGCGTTGAACTTTTTTTTTTTTTTTTTTGCGTTCACATATGAAGAAAGTTCTGTTGTTTGTGGCTCGTCCTTAATGTGATATTGCTGTTGTTGTTGGTGCCTACGATAGAGAAAAGTTTGAAATTTATTTAAACTTAGTGTGTATGGTAGCTGAATGATGTTGACTGGCAGTGTTATATAACATTATTATACTCGCTAGCTTTTGACCGCGGCTCTGTCCAGGATAATAAAGTATCTTATGTCCGTCCCTGTGCTAAAAACTATCTCTGTACCAAATACGTCGATCGGTTAAGATGTTCAACCGTAAAGTTGGAACCAACAATCAATCAAACAAATTAACACACTTTTCCATTTCAAATTAACTACCGCCCCACCCTCGCTTTGCTCCTGTTTAAGTAAATAATGAAAAATGCCTATGTTCATTCAGAATAATGTAGTACCATTCAAATGGTAAATGAATTTTTCGAAACCTATAGGATAGATACAGACCACAATAGTAGTTCGTATTCAGACAAAAATATATCGCGGGGCTTGAATGTGTGCGTGCCTCAACCGTACGCGCCGCAAGCTACCACAAGCAAACTCAACAATTTACATCAAGTAGGTTTAGTCGGGGCCGCGCTGTTGCCGCGTTTGATTGCGTGCTTATCGAGTGACGCGCATCGACGCAACCCTAACACCTCGGTGGTATCAGAAACTCCTAAAGGGCCGGAGAAGGACTACTGTTCTATTTATACTTTGTATAAATGGCTGGAGTATACGATGACGAGGAACAGACCCTCACCTCTGGCTTGCCTTTATTGGCCGGTCAGAGTAGAGTAGCAAGAGCTATATGCTTGGAGGGCGGATGTGTTGCATAAGGGGCGAGTGGGCACCTTATGGTCGGTCAAAGTCGAGAAGCACCTCTCCACCCTTAGCCCCTCTGGAACTGTTGCCTCTCTGCTGCTATGTATATGCGGCTATCGGGACGCCCATTCTATTGAGTGAGCGAGTCACCGCCTGCCATTGCAGCCAAAGTAATAGCATTGACCAGGCAGGCGCCATAGTTCCATCAATAGCCTAGTTTACGAATCCATATTATTTCATTCATAGTGCCTATTATATTACTCCCATCTTTCTTAAAACTTGACTAAAGGGCCTCTGCGTTAGCTTCGGCTCCATGTACGCCTTCCAAAGGTCCGGGACTCCCATTGTCCCGTGATCGGGAAATACATACAAATAATACATACATACATACATAATCTCACGCCTTCGTTCCCAGAGTGGGGTAGGCAGAGCTACAGAATTACAAACATCTCTAAAAACTTGTTGATAACTCTATAACCACAATGTGCACAATTAGGCTAAGATGTTTACCAGCGTATTAGTGACAGGTTGCAAGCCCATCGCCTAACAGTACTACAAGCCTTTATTCCCTTAGTCGTCTCTTACGACATCCACGAGAAGACATGGAGTGGCACTATTCTAACTCGGCAACCACACGAGGCAAATATACAAATAATAATATTTAGTTATAGTTAAGTTAATGTAAAAAACCAAGTTTTATTTACTACTCATCAGTTAACTTGCATTTATAATGCTGTAACTACTAAAAAAGTACGGGCGGACCGGGAATCTGCCACTCCGTAATCCCGGATTAATTAAAAATTTCCACTTTGATGAGATTTGCGACCAGTCGGAGGAATATTGCGTTGCAAAAATTAATTCCTAGCGGTTCCTATGCTAGTAATAATTTTATTTACGTAATACTTTTTTATTTATTATAAGGACCAATACTGGGCCGGGTAAAGTATACTACTACTACTACGTAGTAGTAAGTATACTATTTTACTAAAGTAAAACAAAGTAGAAAGGAGGCCCGTGGGACAAGTTGTAATAGCTATGGGTGGTTGTTTGTGGATGTGGATAGAACATTTATTTTCTGACCAGTACCCATAGACAAGCCTAACGCTAACGTCAACTATTTTTGAAAACTGTCTAATTGTATGGAATTGGCATAAGCATTCGATGCGAGCGTCTGGCATCTGACGTCATAGTAGGAGATCCGAATAGGAGACGATTTGGACCGGGCTGTTTATTCGATAAAAAGTATTTTATACCAAATTTAATATGCTAAGTAATATATGGCGAATAGGTAGGCTGAAAATTTTCAGTCCAGTATATAATTAATAAAAAAAATAAAAATTAACTTCGTTTTAAAAAAAATCACTAGCTTGTTTAATGGACAAATTACATACCAATCGAAACTATGAAGCCTATAGAATATGCAAACGTTAGTTTGTATTTTTTTTTCTCGTCAAGCTATTGGGTAAGCAGGTATAAACAGGTAAGTCGGTACTAGTAATTTACACCAAACCTAACGTTTGCATATTATTATTCTATAGACTTCATACTTTCGATTAGTATGTAATTTGTCTATTAAACAAACATTTGCAATTTTAAAAAAAAGTTTTTTTTTTAATGATAATATAAGTACTGGACTGAAATTTTTCGCCTACCTATTCGCCACATATTATTTAGCGTATTAAATTTAATATAAAATACTTTTCATCGAATAAACAGCCCGGTCCAAATCTTCTCCTATTCGGATCTTAGACCATCAATCCTATACATTTTTAACAATGTTTCGATACCATATAGCTCTTATAATGCATCTTTTCTAAGGCCACGGTATGTAAGTGCAAGAGTGGCAGACGTTGAATCCTCATTTATACACTAGGATAAAGGCGATAAATAATGCGGGATAAGACACGTTTACAAACGCCCACCGGGTACTTTTATTAAACCAATACTATCCAAAAATAACCTACATTATTAACCATCGGAATGTTGTCTATAAAAACCAATAAGAGACAGAATAAACGGAGGCATGGAACAAACAGCTTCGGGGTCGCCAACATTTCCTTATTCCCGGGATAGGGTTGCAAGTAATTGGCTTGAACATGGAACATGACATTGGGATATTTTGTTGCCATGTTTAGTTGGTAAATCATTGCGATGCCGCCAATAGACGTCATTTCATTACTTTTTGGTTTTAGGACATGGTAAAATTATGATAAGGACAAGCGGGGCTATTGTGAAAGAGGGCCAAATGCATCACTTAATTTTTTCAAGGGAATTCAACATTTTAAAACCATTTGAAGGAAGCCCTTTTATAGAAATTAAGGTACTTAAACTACTATAAAAGGACGCAAAAATAGTTTTAAAATGTTGACCTCCCTTGAAAAAACTTAAGAGATGCATTTACCCCTCTGTCACAATAGCCCCGCTTGACCGTATTAATTTATAACCATGTAGAATAAAAACTTATTACTAAAAATGAAACATGAATCTTAATAGATCCCACGTGACATAGTGCCAAAGATGCTGATTCTCTTAAACAACTCGCTCTTGAATTCAACAATCCAATTTTTAACCGGCGAGTTGAAGTTTTCCCGTCAGAGCAGCATCATCACATCACCACCATCATCATCATCATCATCTTCATCATCATCATCATGATCATCATCATCATCATCATCATCATCATCTTGCCCTTATCCCAATTCTTCGAGTTCGGCGCAGCTCGTCTTTTTCTTCTAAACATTGTTATCAGCTGTCATCTCAGTATTGACTTCCTTGTTTTTATAATATGGCTCTTCACACATTCCATCCATTCCATCGTTCATATTTAAAACTCTTCTCATCATAAGATCTCCTCCTCATAACATGCCCATACCATGACAACAAAACGTTTAAGGGTGTGCATTCTCAGCTTACTAGCTTTACCCGTTGACACTGGTTTGACTTCACTCATATTTTAGACGATCGTTTAAATGAGAGTCTTTTTAAGGAGAACACCTTTTTTAGCCTTATTATGGTTCTGCTACTTTAAGGTTGAATTCTGTATGCTCGTTATAACATAACAAGATCGTCCATCAATTTGAATAGTTGAATTAAATGACATTATATCACTGCGCAACAACAGTACACTGTAAGCAACACTACTTTGTCCCAAAAATTAATCTCATTTCATCATGAATTCCAGTCATTTCATTTTTAACGTTACACATAAATATTTCATTTTCTCCACATCATTACGATAAGAACAAGGAAACTCATGGATACCCACACAACAAATCAAGGAAGACATTTTCTTTAATGCTCTTGTGAAGGATTTCAACTCATCCTTGCGGAAATTACAGCAATAACTGTGTGAAAATATGCGAAAATGATACGGTCTCATACAAGTGTTTCTAATGCAATCTGTTTGTGATATTCTTTAATTGATGAGATTGAGAGTTTTTTAATTGATAATCAAATCGATAATTTACTAATGTTTGCTGTAAATTCTTTAGTTATCTATAAATTATGCACAATAAACCTATTTTAGTTAAAGTATCCATTGTCCCTTTCTGCCAATTCAAATGTCATAGGTAAGGACAGAGCATACTTCAAGTGTACTTTAGCTATTACGCGTTTATGATTAAGAGGGTTACACTCTACACTCTCTTGAGCATACTCTTTTCTCAAAGGCTGGCAATGCACCTGCGATTCCTCTCCAGGTCTTGCAGGTGTCCATGGGCAGCGGTGATCACTTCACATCAGATGACCCAATATAGCTCGTCTGTCTCGTCAAGCATAAAAAAATTACATTATGCGGAGCGCTCGCGCACATACTTTGTCAAAATAATGCTACACAAATCTTAGAAAATGCAAGCTTTAAAATCCCAACTTATGTTTTAATACTGTCGTCCACACATGATGATAACTGTATACATATATTTTTATATCCGCTGGGAATACTGTTCCCACATACATACACAAAATCATTACCCTCCTGGCAGTTCCGGTCGGGTAAAAAGCAGAGTTAGCACCCCAAGATACGAAATCGCATTATTTTCTACCAAAATCCCCTTTAATCAGTTGTTCATTATCATTTCAGCCGAAAGACGTCCACTGCAAGATATAGGCCTCTCCCAAGGTATGCCACAAGGACCGGTCCTGGGCCGCTTACGTACATCGGTTTCCCGTCACCTTCACGTCTTCGCGTGACGTCGTCCAGCTTGTTGGAAGTGTACCCAAGCTGCGTCTAGGCCGGTACGCTGACGCCACTCGAGATCCCATCGGCCATCTAATCTGCGAGCGATATCCCCACCCATTGCCACTTAAGTCTAGAAATTCTCAATTCAGTTTTTTCATAGTAATCCAATTGTAACATGGAATTTAATCGCCGCCTATGACATTAACTTAAATGTAAAATTTATCTGTTGACGTTTCAACACGTGAACCTCCAGCGCCAAAAACATTGATTCAGTGTCAATTTTGTATGAAAGTAAAGGTTTGGGCGTTTAACGCTTGCAGAGAGCTCAAATTAAACGTTCCTTTGAGACGCCGCAGTGCAAAATGTAAATATGTTAGCTTTACCTTTAATCGTGTACATCGTTGGAGGTTTGTTCGTGTTTTTTATACAAAATTAAATTTGCTTCAGATTTAAATTCAGAAGTTTTAAACCCCCAGCGGTGTGCTTACAATGATCGCAATTACCAATAATTATACCGACCTATTAGTAGCTAGGTAAGTACTAATTACTCCCATTCGTCCATAAACTCTGTCAATAATTACTAATCTAAATATGTATACTGCCCTGTTACGGAAAAAGGGCACATCTACTATGTGAATTGTATTGCACTTCCAACCTTATTATAACATTTGAGAGTTCAATACGCTTCTGTGAACTAATTGAACTTGTGCCTTTTCTCCTTAGGAGGGCAGTATAAAAAACAGTACCGACCGAATGACTGACTGACATACAACACAGCCTAAACAGGTGGACCTAGGGGCTTGAAATTTGGAGAGAGTAAATCCTTGGACTGACCTGAAGAAGGCAGCTGGCAGTGACTGGATGCAAAGGGCGGGAGATCGCGCGCAGTGGCGCTCTTTGGGGGAGGCATATGTCCAGCAGTGGACTGCAACAGGCTGATATGAGGATGATGATGATGAAATCCTTGGGTAGCCTAGGGACGACTAAGAAAGGAGTATCCGAAAATCGTCCTACAACGTGAAGAAATTGGAGGAGCAGCGAGAAAATAATTTTAGGCGTAAAAAGTCGCGGGTTACCTCTAGTTAATAAATTATTTTATTATTAATGAGGATAGTGAAAGAGTTCTTCAAGTCTTTCGAGTTCAGGTAATGGCGGTTGGACTCGAGTAAGAAGTATGAATGGACAGGACGTTTTAAAAGGAATTATTGAAAAATGTAATATTAAGGGCCGGACGGGTTATTACGACAAAGCTATGCAGTAAATTTTACGGCGAGCGTAGAGGACAGCGCTATAGCAGTTATAGAGCTCAGTCCTTTTCTCTCAGCGCAATCTGAACTACATGGCAGTGTCATAATAACCCCCCTGTTTCGCAATCGACGAGAAAATTTATTTGCCATTTAAAGTTGCTTCTCTCCTTGTCTATTTTCAAGTGCAAGGGAAAGGGCTAAATTTATCTGTCGAATATGCTTTAATTTTTGATTGTGAAACAGGCGGTAAACTTACTACAGTATTGTTTAAATTTCTTGTTTATAGAGTGCTCAATGAACTCATATACTTACATTTCAAACATTAAATAATAAGAACCTAGTCATTTTACATTTGGATGACTTTTATTTTATGCCTTAATGTTTTGTGTGAAATAATTATGAAACAATCACATTTATTTACGTTCAAATAAGCACAAGATCGTTCTGAGTGGAGAGCCTTGGGGGAGGCCTATGTCCAGCAGTGGACGTCTTTCGGCTGACATGATGATGATGATGATGAATCACATTTAAGCTACACTAAGTTAGTTTTTTTCCATTAAAACTACATGCTTAACTTTAAGAAAAACAAGTTAAAATTACGAACTAAACATACATAACGTCATAAAACCTAAGGAATAACAAAAGTTCTTTCGCATAATTTCGAAATGCGTCACCGCAAAGTTTTTGTTTGCTTTGCGAGCTTTCAAAGCACATTAGATTAAGCTATTTGCTTTAGAAACTAGGTGGAAAGACGCTTTTACGGGCTTTTTCACGAATTAATTACGTAGAAACGTTCATTAAGTGAAGTAGTGCAGTTACTAAGTTAGTGGATTAAACTGATTGGTTTACTTAGGTTATATTTTATGAGCGGCAGGTACATTTATCTTGTGAAATTACTACATCATCATCATCATCATCTTCGATCACCGATATTAGTCCACTGCTGGACATAAGCCTCTCCCATTGCACGCCAACGAGCACGATTCATGGGCACTCTCATCCAGCTCTTGCCAGCCACCTTGCGAAGATCGTCGCTCCACCTAGTCTGAGGGCGTCCTACACTACGTTTGCCGATTCGCGGTCTCCACTCAAGAATACGAGAACTCCAGCGATTATCGGTTCTGCGGCACAAATGACCGGCCCACTGCCATGCTAATTCGATGGGCTATGTCGATAACTTTACTTCTCTTAAATTACTACATAAATACATATATATAATATACTTTTTCTCAAAAATGTCTGAAAATGTTGACATTACTATCTACATATTGAGAAGCGAAGTACATAGTTTACGGTCAGTTCCCAAATTAAAAAAAAAACATTGCGTTCTCGCTGCACAAGGCCATAATAAAATGAGGGCACAAGTCTTAGGCTAAGGCCGCACAGATAGGAGGCTTGCTTAGCGTCTCGAGCCTAGCGTCTTACTTTTGTTCGTAGTCGCCTAGCGAGGCGCCAAGCGCGCAGTGCGGCCGGTTGCAAAGATTCTAGTACGTTTGTTTCACGCTAGGCTCTAGACGCTAAGCAAGCCTCCTATCTGTGCGGCCTTAGCCTTATACATCCAAATTTTATTCGAAACATAACTTTTTTATCTGTGCCTGGAATAGATTATGTTTTTTTCAAAACTTGCGTTTCTCCTTGTCATAAACAACAAGGCGGTAAAGAGTGATGGTTTTTTCACATGAAGTTTCTGTTTGTATGCAATTCAAAAAATGAGTTCAAGCGATGTAGATTTTACTGCAACACATTTTTTTTTCTTGAGATTTTTGAGAAAAGCACTATATTTGCCTCGGCAGGAACAGCAATTGCGGGCTTCGTATTTTTAAACCAATACTCGGCCCGCAATTGCCTACTTCCATGCCTAGGCAATAATGTACTATTACGCTTTCGTCCCTATGAAGTAGGCAGAGACAATGGAACGCCGCCAGGTCCACCGGTCTAAACATACAACTCTTGCTTCCTCTACATTCATCAACCTCTTTATGCACGTACGTCGGTTTCTAAATTACTTAAATAAATAAATAAATATCTTAAGACAACCTTACGCAAATACTGCCGTAGGTAATAGAAGGCGGAAATGGTGTAAGCATTTTAAATTTAATATGCTGACTATAGAGTATAGAATGCTTCGAATACTACATTGTGGTTATAGACAGTTTTCAGGCCATAATGAGGAAAAAAATCACTTCACATATGGGGCGCGTCAGAAATAGTTCCAACGACATTCTGAATATGATCGCTGGTAGATATGACTGCCGCATCCTTATCTACTGGGTTTCATAGGTCTCCAGTGGGGTAAGATATAATGTATTTAAATTGTGACTAACATATTTTATTTAAGTAACATGTAACTAACCAATATTATGGGCAATAGCCTGAAATAAATGATTCTATTCTATTCTATTATATACGCCTTCTTTGGTATAACGGCAAAATATACCTATCCCCTTATTCATAAACTCACTATAAACCCAACGTCATGATAGAGCCGTGTAGACATGTCTTCTTTGCCCTACTGTACAGTTAATTACAAAGACATGTTTCGACTTTTTTACTTTATTGCATTGTAATAAGGTCTAAAACTAGATAGATCTCTTTATAGTCGACTGTACAATTACTGGGATAAGATAAATAAGACCCGGTCACGTTCCTCCAAATATAGCTTCTTAATATAGCTCTTAAGGTAAAAAAATAAAGGTTCGAGAAAAGGTGCTCGTTATAATAACATTGTATTGTGAAGACATGTAATGTAATAACTAAACATAAGTCATGTTAGGGAGTTAGGGGAACGAGGCTTTATTTATCGTGTAAATTAGGATTAAACCAACTACTGAAAAAAATTATGAGATACTACCATAAGAATAAATAATAACTACACGTAGAAGCGAAACTCCCGGCTCCCGACGCGCGCTCGGCGCGTTTGATACCTACCGCTTGGAGACACCTGAGGTGTCTAGTCATTCAGGGGCGTCACACACGGAATATATATTAACCAAGATATTGATATTGTGTCTTGAATTGGTTTTCGTATTTGTGTTGATTTTAGTGTTTATAGATAAACTAAGATAGTGTTTTAAAAAGTGAACGACTATTTACGGCAAAATAATTAGAAATAATTGATAGAATAAAGGAGTTTTGTGAGATAACCTTAATATCATCAAAAAGAAGTAAATGTAAAAACTCATTTTGCAACAATATTTCCACGTTGAAGTAAAACATTAATAATAATTCGTGATTAAACTTGTATACCACATCTATAAACCGATTAAAATATTTCGCAAGTGACAGCCCTAACTTGGGGCGCGGAAGACAGAGGGGCGTAGCGGGGCGAAGGGGGAAGTAGGTATTTAAAGCGCGGCATTTGGGGCCTGGGCAAAAGAGATTCGCTTCTACGTGTAGTTATTATTTATTCTTATGATACTACCTACAGTACCGGCATCGAGTGATGGCACTTTTGAAGTTTGCTCGCTCATGAAGTTCCCTAAATATTGACAGCAAGTATAAAGGAACAGATGTCAAACTTCATTGTTGCAGGCAAGTTGCAGGTACCGGAATAGTGATGTACTGCTGGCGCTGTAATTTACCGAAACGCATTTCGTAACTAGCTACATCTTGAGGTTGTTTTTATTTGCTCGCACTCTAGCGTTCATCGTTTTAATCATAACTAATAAAAAACATCTCAAAAAATCAATTCGCGTGATGATAACAAAGGACCGCTGACTGGAACAACAACGTATGACAATGAAGTCACTGCACTTTCACGTCACCGCCGCTGGCAAACTCGCGTCCTAGCTGTGAGTTAACGTGGTTTAATGATTATTTATTCACTCATTTATCAATAATTTCACATTTTGTATATTTTGACACAATATTTCAAATTTCTGACAATGTCGTTTTCTTCTAGCCACACAGTTTATTTCGAGAGTTTGATCTACAATTTACGGCCTTTTATTTTTATGCGTTATTTCTTTAATAAACTTTTTTTAAATATACTTCTCGCACTTGACTGATTTTTTTACGATAATAAAATGGAGTGTTTACAACACTATTTGTCAGCTATCAAAAGTGCCATCACTCGATGCCGCTACTGTACCTATATTTAGAGGACGCCCGTGACTTCGTATACGCTTGGAACTAGTTCACTAGCCACTCTCCCTTTTTTAAGAATGGATTTTCAAAAATGACTTTTTAGTGTATTACAAGGATATACAAGGAATATTCCGTCCAAATTTCAAGTTCCTAAGTCGAGGGGTTTTGGCTGTGCGTTGAATGATCATTCAGCCCGTCAGTTTCTTCTTTTACATAAAAGTAGGTAACTAAGCAGTTTCTGTTAACTTGGTTTTTGTACTTATGTCTACTCGATGCCATTTTTTTCTCATTTTCGTCAATCACCCATAGATTAGCTGAGAGACATCCCTTAAAGGGAGAAGTTTGCCTTTATTCATTCCTATTTTGTAAATATATTTTACATACATACATTATACATTATAGGTATTAAGCGAGACTTGGCTGCCTTTAAAATGAAGCATGAATAGTAGAAGCTTGGAGAAGATAGTAACCCGCATCAGGGAAGGCCAAAAGCTTCATGATCATGATGGAGCCTGGTTTAATGAGCTGTCTAACAAAAAATCGACAATGCTTGACTGCGACACCATTTACTACAGCAATTTTGACTCTTATTTAATAACTACACGATAAATTATGTATGACATCTATTCCATGCTAGTTATTGTTCCGTGTACGAGCTTCCAAGCATGTATTTCCACGTCCCCGCGCATGTGTGCTTGGGTGAACCCACTAATTAATATAATTACACTGTTTATACTAGGAATTACCATCTCTATTATCATCGGTATTTAGTTATGTACAAAAATTGTATGTTTAGAGCGTTTGTATTTATTAACTGTAAGTAGACGCTTTTTAGTAAATAAGTTTGAATATTGTTACATAATGGTACAATTTTGTTGTTTATTTTGACTTAACAAAGGAGTTTGTGATTGGAAAACTTAAGACTAGGCTCAAAGGTTAAAGGGTAAAAGGTTAGCCTACCAAAGCTAGAGACCGAGTTTTTTTTATGTCATTTTTTTTTTTAGTAACCGGCTTCATTTACCGTTTCTGCCGTTCTTACAGCATGAGTAGGTCACTGCCTTCCAACGGCAGAATGCTGCAGCTCGAGTTACAGCGTTTTGTGTTAACTTGCATCAAACGATCATGAGTGCTTCTATAATACCTACAAAAGAACTTTTAAAAATATGTTGTGGTTTAGGCGGTAGAAATCTGTCAAAACGAGGTAACTCTGCATAAGACTACTTAGCCAAAACATCATGACTGCAATTGTGATGTTTTATACCTAAACCGTCAATGCCGTCTGATCACCACAGAACGCTGTAAGTCCAAAATGACCACTACGTCGGAACAAGGACCGGACCACTTGCAGCGTTTTGCCTACTCTGCATCACCATCTATTCAACACGCGGCAACTGAGTGCAAAATAATAGGCGATTTCTAGCGTGAAACTTAAAAACCTTTAAACGCGTTTTTCTCGAAACTAGGGTTTTTGACTTGCAGCTTTTTGCCGTTGGGCGGCAGCAGGTATAGGTTTAATAAAGGCCACACGGAGAGCAATATATTGCAATGTCATTTTGGTCTCTCATGTGCGCATAGAATCAGATATGATTTAAAGTGAAGAAGACCGCAGGATTACCAAAATTTTATACCTACTAATAATACGAGTATACATAATGTTACAGTAAAATAAATATGCCTACTATCAAACATACCTAATTTACGCATATTGTCAAATTTTAGTGCTCCGAAACAACTTGAAATTTGGTGTCCTACATTCATTCAAGTAGATTCCTTGCAAAATCGATATCATTTGTCCAGAAATCTATCCCCCACGACATAGCGAGTACTGCCAACATCTTAAACCAAGACATATTGCAGACGACAACGGAGAAGCAGATAAAATAAGGTGCAATCCGTTAGAGGCATCTGATAAAGGCGGTATTGGTTGGCATCGCGACAAGCGGGATTATCTTGGACGGAGGAATTCCAATAATATTTTACTAGCCGACTGTCCGGTTGCGGTTTAAGTCAGTGTTTTGAGCGATTTGGATTGTAAGGTAACCTATCGATGTTTCGAAAAACTTGTGTCCGCTGTTTCGTTTGGCCGAAATTTTAATTTCTCCGTAAATCATTTTTCTCTGAACGCATTAACTTTTCAAAATGTTTAAAGAGATATACCTACAGAACCTGTAGGTTAGGTTAGTTTTATAAAAAATCAGAGAAAAAGGATTTCGGACAAATTAAAATTTTGGACAAACGAAACAGCGGACAAAAGTTTTTCGATCTTAAAATAGGTAACCGGATTGTATGTTTCCCAAAGTTATTGTTTCTTTAGAAACAAAGAAGTCTACACAGTTCCTACAGATAGCTTAACGGAAAACGTATAACAATAGAGGTTTGCATATTTAGTGCCAAAGACGTGACAGGTTCCTCTTTTAGGAAAGTTAGGAGTTAATAGTGAAATCAAGGTTTTAATTACGCTAACAACCTGCTCTCCCTTCACGTTGGTATATGTAAGTTTTCTGTAACACTTGTACATAAACCAAAATTGATTACATATATATATATTATAAAGATATAGACAGAAAAACGCGAAAAGTGATTTGTTTTATACGATGTAATAAAGATTTCAAATAATTTTAAACACATACATGATAATTTACAAGGAGTAACGTTGTAAGTTTCTTAGATGTTTAATGTCCATAATTTTGAACTAAGTATTCATTTTGTGATCGAAAACTTAATGATATATTTTACACAATACATAATACACGGAATAAAGATGATATCTCATTATAACTTGTCCATATATATATATATATCATTTATATCAAAGTGAATTTTATCTCCTGACCTCATATAGGTTGCAATTTTATCAATGTGGAATCCATTTGTCGCTTCTTCCTTGGAAGTGGTGCAATTTTCCAGTGTAAAGTACTCTTGTCTTTTTGCAGGATACAGTGAATTTTATCGATTCGGTCAGCCGTTAAAATGAAACCGAAAGAGACATTCAGTTCACCAATTGAAGTATAAGAGAGACGCAGAAAGACAACGTCATGTAACTTACTACGTAACTATTTCTAGAGTTATCAAATGGGTCAGTTTTTAGTACAAAAATAGGAGCGTTGTGTAAGTATCGACTATTTGATTATATGGGAAATCAAACTGTTTTATTATCAATCAATCAGATTGAATATTTGCTCTTACATTTTTTTTGTCGATCGTAATATCACAAATGCGGAAGTGTGGAAATGGACATAGGTTCCTTTTCCTCCCGAAAACTCGAACAGTTTTCTAGATAATAACTAAAAAGGACTTCTACGGAGATGGATTCGCAGGCAAAAGCTTGTAGAGCATAAAATATACGCTTCCTAACCTAACCTCAATAGTGAACAGAACGCAAACATCGGTTCACCTCCAGCCCCGAATGGTTGTTTGCTATTGTCGCATTCATCTAGATAGCGCAACAAAATTCAAATAGGTGTTGTTTCTGTAAAATCAATGTCAAAAAATTAAATATTACATTTCTATTATTAGTGAAGTATATTATTTATTTAAACTTTATTTACATCCAACTAAGTACAGAATTCAATATTAATACAATTAAAAATTAAAAATAAACGTATTTAAATTAAAATTAAACTAAGCCACTCAAATAGCTATCCAGAGAGGTAATGCGGCCAGTGTTATGGGGACCATGCCGCGAGCGGACCTGCTAGAGGGGGTGTTCTTTTTATAGTGGTGATTATTATTTACATCTTTAAATTTCTTAAATATTCGACGTCCCTGTTGCTTTTTCTTTTTTTTTATTCCATTACACGTCTTCACCATCACTTTCATGGTAGATTGTCTAACCCCGTTATCCTTCTGGAAGCACTTTTTGCAAGTACTCCAATTTAATTCATTACAGTAAGTACAAAAACAACAGCATTTTAATCTAGGGTAGTATTAATCATCGTATTTAACACTCACAAAACTGTATAATCTAAAAATAGTTGCATACTGTCTAAGTCCTTTTCTTTTTGTCAGAAATAGAGCACAAAATACAGCTACACGCTTCCTAACCTCAGTGAACAGAATGCAAACATCGTTCCACCTCGCCCCG
This sequence comes from Acleris literana, assembly GCA_946894065.1. NCBI lineage: Eukaryota > Metazoa > Arthropoda > Insecta > Lepidoptera > Tortricidae > Acleris > Acleris literana. Next base: position 3,803,658 of record OX335677.1, read on the forward strand.
AACAGTTGTTTGCTGTTGTCGCAGGCATCTAAAACAACGTGGTATCAGTTTGCATTCGGGAGTGCAAGCAAAGTAAACTCGGCGAGATTAAAATGGGTTTTTACTTCGAGCGCCTAGTGAAATTGTTCGTGGCGGCTTTCAGATTATTTTTGTGGTTTCAAAGGGCATTGGGTAAATTTGTTTGAAGAATATTGTCTTTTTTTTTTCAGCGGCCACCGATGATTTTTACATAGTTATTTAGAGGACCTCTAGACACATAGATATATATAATTTATGGCGGTTAATAATATCGGAGCGGAGATTTTAAAGATTTAAGTATTCAGTTTTTAGTACAAAAGTACGCCCAAGTATGAATATTTAAATATCTCGGCTCCGATGCACTTTAGAGTATTACATTACATAACAAAATATGTTTATTTTTAATAATTCTATCATAATTTACCACTTTTATGAATGGCCGCTCACCTTGAAAATTTATGAATTTTACAAATGACAACACTTTTACCCAAACCCCTTTGTTTTTGATTTAAGAAACTTGGGGTGTCTTTCGGTGATTTCGTGGCCGCCGGCTAGCAGACACCGCAAAAGGGTATATTTATAACTAAACTAAGATAATTATGTTAGTATTCAATTTGATATTGTTATGTATGTTAGTTGCGTTTAGTATTTATTTTGTATTTCCAATTTGCTATTGATTTTACAGAGGTACATAATGTAAATATATTATAACACATTACTATCCTGTTAAAAAACATATATTTATAAGCGCTATTCTCTTACCATCGGTGAAATTTACTGAATTTAGAAACGCGAGGAAAAACACCCTAACCCCATATTTTTTTTAAATTACTATAGACAAAATTTTAAAAATATCAAATAGACTAGGGAATAGTCCATTCATCTATTGTATTGTATTATATTCAATTGTATGGGAAAAACGCAAGTGTTTCTAAATTAGTTGACTACCTTTGTAGACCAACTAAGTTTAATAAAAATCGCGTATGCCGTTGAAGAGGTAAGGAGTTGGGTCACAATTATTTCTCGATCTATTTATTAATGACTACAGGAATGAAACTCTTTACAATAATGAAGTTGATAAGTTCTACAGCGCTGCACTAGGGCCAGAATATTCCAGTTTTGACTGGCTTAGTCCAGTTCCGCACGTAACTAGGATTAGCCGCTAACTTCTGCTTCGAGTGTTTGCATATGATTAAACTTCCCCTTGGATCTAAAGCATTTGAGTTCATTGCTACACGTGTAGTATGTGTTAAGAGGATTGTGAAGCGCTGCTAAAATCGCGAAGCTGTCAAAAAAAAATCCATACAAATTTAGCTCCGGGCGAAAACGTATCTCACCCCCTAAATCAAGTCCGATTTCCACGATTTTTGAATATGTTGTACCTAGTTATTATAAAGAACTAGGTTTGTACGTTTCTGTTTTTTGTTTTTTCAATTTGTTTCATTCTAAGGAAAACGTACAGACATAGTTTTTCATGATATCTACAACATATACAAAAATCGTAAAAATCGGACTAGGTTTAAGGGGAGAGAAACGTTTTCGCATTTTGTATGGAAATTTTTAGCTTCACAATCCTCTTAAATGAAATCCATTTTTATGGCATGGGGAAGACAAACGTACACACAGTAGTACCAGTGTACTAGGTAAAGGTTTGTGCAGACATAACCGCTCGGCACCTGATGAGCTTTGAAAAGTGTGCTTTGATCTGTGTTAGTAAGATACATTTTTCAGTGGAAGTCACAAAGCCCGCGCCAGGCTAAGTATTGTTTACACTTTAACTTGCAAAAATATAACTTACCATCACGAATTCAAGCTCGCTTTTCGATGTCGCACTTTCAGCCCATACGATGCCGAGCGGTTAAATGCGCCAACCTTAACTACAAAGACCCCTACAAAGCATTCTATAGACTTCTATCTTACAACCGCTAATGCACTGCCAACCCTGAGGACTAAGATGGAATACCTCTGTGATAATAATTTTACCGGTGGTCCTATCCTCATTCCGGTACACAGCAATGCGAACACTGCTTGGCGGCAGGTAAACAATAAGATGGTATCTTGTCTAGGGCCACTATCTGAAAGTACTAGTACATCCTTGGATTGAGGTTTTTCTTCGGAGTTTCATAGGTTAATAAAAAGAAAATAAATACCTACCTACTTCATATTACCTTATGTTAGTTACAACCTTTACCTTACATTATTTAAGTTCGCGTTGGTACATCTCTGCTATATTTTTGTCTATTTTACAATTGTTATCTGTTTTAATTGTACAATAAAGTATTTACCTTATACACACCAAGCGAGACCAACTCAAAGCCCGACTATCTGCGACTATATTTTAAAATTATAGTTCGTTCGATTTTTTTTATGGCAAGGAGAAGGCACGCGAGCACTCAGGCTCATGGTAAGTGAGATCTGAGACCCATAGATATTTGAAATCTCAAGACTACAATCTCAAAACTGCAATCTTAAGACTTCAAATGCGTTGCGAACCCTGAGGACTAAGATGGAATGCCTCTATGCTAGTAATTTCACCGGTTGTCTTATCCCCACCCCGGAACACAGCAATGCAAACACTACTGCTTGGCGGTGGGTTAATGGATAAGATGGTGGTAGCGATCCGGACGGACCCTGCACAAGGCCCTACCACCACTAAAAAATAAATAAGTAGGTTCAAATATAATTAGGATAAGTAACTAAACCTAAGTAACTCATACTTTAAATCGGTAAAAAATTGCATGTCGAAATGACGACTGAATACTGTGACATTGTATACGTAGGTATTCTTGCAAATAAAGATTAAGTATGATTATGAAATAGTTTGCACGCCTTGATGTGCCGCCACAATTGCTATAAAGAAGGAAGCAACAAAGCGGTGTCGGTGACTTCAAAGGGTTGCAATGCACACTATTCGAATAAACGAACTATACATATACAAATGGTGTATTCACATGTCCATAGTGTAGCAGATCTTTGTATTGACTATGCTAGTCACATGCAAGCACACAATCGGAGTTGAACGCAGTCGCCGAGGTCGAAATCGGCCGGGTTTAATGATGAGGATGATGACATACATACATACATATCTACAACCTAAGAATATCAAACCACAACTTCTACAGACGTCTTTAACGACAATCTTTATCTAAAAAAACAAACGTCGTAACTATTTCTTGCTACTCAGCGCAACAATAGAAGAAGATATTAATAAAATAACCAACATCCAACTCTACATTAATTGATCAATTCCTCCTCGATATTTGGGAAGCTCTCCGTACGTATTGGGTAATATTTCCAAGGCAATGGGACGTTTTCCCTCGCCTTTTATGCCCCAATTGAATTCCGTCGAAAACGAACAAAACAGCCAATTTTGGATCAAGCGCACTTAAATTAAACCAATTTACCGGGTTAATTTTCTCAGTGAAGGCAATCCTTCTTTCACTCAGAGAATTAGGTACACTCGGTCTTATAAATAAGTGGCTGAACGCTTTAGTACCTTATGTGTTTAACGCCTTTGACAGATTAGTGAAGCAGTTCAAACATGACTTTAATGTGACAAAATACGAAAGTGTGCAGCTGCTAAAGTGTGTACTACGAGTAATATAATTACGGGGAAATTTTTGGCCCATACATACATACATTCATACATACATAAATACATTCATACATACATAAATACATTCATACACACAAACATACATACATACATACAAACATATATGTATGTATGGTTCTTTGTAGATGTTGAACAAATTTCGACAAGAAAAAAGGGTCACGAATGCCACTGGGAAAAAAAATTGAAGTAGGTATATGTATAGCCGGGACACGAAAAAAGAGTATATACCTTCTTATTATTTTGAAAAATCGATCACCGTCCTTCACGGACAGACACAAAGGCAAATACAGGTTTCATATTATTATGCGTTCAACTCTAATATTAATCTAATGAATAGGACGTTCAACCAATTATAAAGCATCAAATTATACCGCAAAGAGGATTTGCAAAATGGATAGTCACTTAATGCCTGAAGCCGTATGCCAAGCGGAGCGGTGCCAAAAGAATTAACATTTTTCAGTCCACGCGATATTTTAAAGCATTAAAAATATACTTTTATACGGGACAATGGTGGTTATCAGACTTATCTGTATTGTTATTAATGATAGGGTGGCGTTTCAATGGCTTTTATTATATTTCTGTGGCTGTAAATTTATTTTTATTGACTATTGTATCCAGCTAACATGGCTGCTTTTATCGCGTGACAAAATGTGGATAAAACATCCGTCACTTTTTGACAAATACAGGGTGCCCAGTAAATAATGGACAAGGTTCTATCCATCGACAGGGCACCTTAGGCTGGTCCCTAAAAAGGACTTACAGGTTTGGTAAAAGTTGCCTGCTTTTCGAGACAATCGAACTTTTCTATTTTCTTAATAATTCGGCACCTTACTTCACTTTAATGCCCGCCTAGGCCACAAATAAAAAGATTTTCTCGTTCTGTTTGTTGCTCAATATTCTCTAATAGTGAAGCCAATGGATGTGTATTAGAGCGTTATGGTGGCCAGATTGATTTCTTGTTAATTGGGCTTAATTAATAAAAACACAATTTTCTTTAAATATTTGCAACGACTTTGATTGCTTAGGGTGAATAAAAAATGTATGAAGACCTAAGTGACCAACATTCTGAAAAATAGTGTATCTAATACTGATTCTATAATGATATCACAATTGAGATTATTGATTATAGCAGCAAAGATATTATTAAGTTTGTCCAAGAAAGACTGAATTCTATCAAACTATCGAATTTAAAAACGACTTTTTTATTCGTTTAACATGAAGTTGACTGGTTTTAAAAGACAATTTACGTGAATGTACAATACAGCAGCAATCACTATTAGATACACTATTTTTCAGAATGTTGGTCATTTAGGTCTTCATAAATTTTTTATTCACCGCAAGCAATCAAAACCTTTGCAAATTTTAAAGAAAAATATGTGGTTATTAATTAAGACCCAATTAACAAGAAATCAGTCTGGCCACCATAACGCTCTAATACACATCCGTTAGCGTCACTATTAGAGAATGTTTAGCAGCAAACAGAATGAGAAAATCTCTTTATTTGTGGCCTAGGCGGTCATTAAAGTGAAGTAAGGTGCTAATTATTAAGAAAATAGATTAGTTCAATTATCTCGAAAACCAGGCAACTTTTACTAAACCTATAAGTCCTTTTTAGGGACCAGCCTAAGGTGCCCTATCGATGGATAGAACCTTGTCCTTATTTACAGGGCACCCTGTATAAGTACGAGAGTGACGGATGTTTTATCCACATTTTGTCACACGATAAACGCAACCATACGAGGCCCGCAGAATTGGCATCAGATTTATATAATAACTATGAAAAAGAAACTCCCGATAAAATGACGATCCCTCCTTTCAGAGATAAGTTAGAGAGAGAGTTAAATAGTACATTACTGCACAGACCGGGAAATAGGCCGTTGCGGGACGAGTAGAGTTAGCGTGGCCGAGACGCAGTCGAGGCCGCGATATATACGAGTCCAGCAACCGCCCTTCCCGGTCGAGGCTTGTATAGTGCTTTTCTCCAAGATGTGAAGAAATTTAACACAATTGTTAATAATATTAAACACAGTCCCAACATTTCCTTGAAAAAAAGAACAGAAACGTACGATTTAGTATGACACTGAAATAAAGGATTAAATAAAATCACAAATTATTTAACCGTAATAAATTCAATTTGAATAAAATATAGTTTTAACTATAACATTTATTACGCGTTTTATGTTATTTCCGCAATTTATTTTGTTCATGAACGCAATTTCTATTAAAAAAAAGTCAAACTATTTCACACACTTTTAAATACATAGTAAATGCTGTTTGAAAAGACTTAACTTATTAGTCTATGACATTTAAAAAGTAAAATATACAAGGAAGAATTTTGATTGCACGAGTGTTTGGCTGTTTGGAGATAGTTATCCTAGTCCAAACATGGTTTTAAAAAGTAAATCACCAGGTACGTAATGAAATTTCATACATTTTTCGCAGCCGCTGCCGTTGGTAAATAATAACTTTGTTTTTTTTAATTTTGCCTCGGCCTGGAACTTAGAACTTCGCGGGCTGATTTGACAACAGTAAGGTTAACATTTCCGAGCATGTGGGAGAAAAGGTATTAACCAAACTCTGAGTATTAGTTCAGTCAACGCGGCAGACAATGCAATTAACCGTGTAGCCAGGTGTTAGGTAAACTATACTAGAAGTGCCTAGCCTAGGGCCGCGTTCTTTCGGTGAGATGAGTTATAAGGAACCTTTTTAGTTTATGTCGAGGAAAATTCTTTTATAAAACCGAGATATTTACTAAAACCCAAGAAAGGCACCTTGTAACCCTTTTTTCGCCAAACGTACACGGCCATAGGCCGGTGACTTTTTGTATGTTATACCTGGGGTCGGGTGTCCCTCGGAATCCCTAACAACGTTTGTCCTAAAACATCGTTCGTCCGCATTTTCATATGCCCTAAACTGGTTTTCAGATGAGTCAGGCAACTTTTTAGGTTTTCCAATTATATCTCCGGTTCGATTAGGTTAGGGTTGTATTATAACCAGAGGTCGGACAAATGGGCGTCATTACTCGCAATAAAGTGGACATGACTACAAAGATTTTAATTAAACAAATTAAATTACATAAATTGATTTCTTACCTGAACTTTAATCTTGATTCTTTGCAGGACGGTAATAAATAATACAAACACGTGAGGAGTGGCCATTAATATTATATTAATTTATTTAAGTTTTTTCTATTAACATCCGTGGATTGCGAAAGGAGCTTTTCACCTCATAAGTTTATTTTAGCCGTGAAAAGGAATAAACTAACCAAGGAAAAATGATAAAAAATACTGTTTGTTTGCTTTAATAAATCTACACAATAACAAGGCTTTATATTCTTTATTTATTACTGCTTTGCAAAGGATCAAAAATATTGTAAGGGTAAGTAATCAATTAATGTAATTTAATTTGTTTTATTATTATCGTTGGAGTCATGTCCATATTATTGCGAGTAATGACACCCATTTGTCCGATCTCTGATTATAACAACACTAAAAAGTTTTAAAATTCAAGCGGAAATGGCTTTAGGATAAATTAAAATTCGGATAAACGATGCATTAGGACAAATGACGATTAGGGATTCCAAACCACAAAAAAAAAAATTCGGGCTAGGTACAATTGAGTTCATAAATATGTATACACTTTAGTACCTTGTCTTTTCAAACTGCCATATACGAATTATCACAGCGATTAAAGTAACAAGGTACTAGGTATACATATTTTTGAACTCGACTATACACGACTTATTGCATTTATTTACCAATTTTGGGTGTTCGTTAACCATTAAAGAAGTATAAGTGGTGAAAACCATCATCCTCATCTTATCAGCTGAATTTCGTCCACTATGGTACAAGCATTCCCTAAGGATCTCCACGACGGTCGGTTTAACCGGGAACGGGGAATGTGCATGGATTTTAAATCGCATTTCTCAACAAAATATGAAAATTCCGTAAAAGAGATGACCAAAAGTGAAATTAAAATTAAAATTGGCCATGAAATTTAGATTCGGATTTAGAGCATTTTAAACTTCTACTTAGACAGCGATTAGACGGAGAGATCCGATATGTGCTGTGACGTCATGTTAAATTCTATTTTGCTAGAAAGAGGAACAAATATTTTTCCACCCTCATGAATCAGCTTTTATTGAAGTTGAAAAAAAAGTCATGAATGTTACTCCTGTAAAACTGAACAGCAGCGTTCATACTAATTAGTTAACGGCATGTACCCACACGTAACTGGCACACAATGACATTTACAAGTTACACTTGCATGCAATTTCATCCAGTGATGCCTGTAGTTGTCACGTTCATTCACACGTGCCATAAGCATACCTACGCTTTCCAGCCCCCCGCGGCCCGGCGAAATTATTAGCATTCCATCTTAGTCCTCAGGCTTAGCAACGTATTTGGAGTCAGAGGATTGCAATCTTAAGATTGTAGTTTTAAGAATTCAAACTCTCTATATCAATATGACTCAGATTTCGCTTATAGGTGTCCTGTGTGCTCGTGTGCCTTCTCCGTGCCATAAATAACAAGCTTTTTAAATAATTACGAGATCAATCCTAATTTAACCTCTTTGCGTACGTACAAGGTCTGTAACTAGAATGAATTACGAAGCAGGGTGACCCACGGGCGTACTTGACCAAGTAAATTTCTTTGAACGCCTCTAATTCAATCGTCAAATGAGATCATTCTCATTTTAGGGATCCGTATTTTTATTACTGGGTTATTCTGTGTCTGTGTCCCTATTAAAAAAGGATACAACGTCTTCAGAGGTTGAAGTGATAAATAAAATTAAATATCAGGTTACCAGAATACTACTTATTTTAAATATAATATGATAAGGAGGCGAAGCATGCGGATTTCCTGATGGGAAGTAATCACCACCGCCAATAAACACCAGCAAATCAAGAACAATCGTCGGTCTGTTGCCGGCCAATTAGTAAAACGCTTTTCTTGAAGGCACCCATGTGAAAACTGGTAGGAAATGCCGGCGAAGGGAGTTCGTTCCACAGTTTCACTGTACGAGGCAAAAAATGCAAAGGGAAATGCACGGTGGACGAAAGCCATTCATCAAGGTGAGGTTGGTGGAACTTGGCTTTGGCTGGTAGAGCGGTCGGTAAAAGTCTGAATAATTCTTCAGAGCACTCCCCTTCATAAAGCCCAAAGCACGTAAATTGAACTGACGTCCCTTCGGATAGAGAAGGAATCCAAAAGGACAGAGAACGCTAAGTCGTTGACGATCCGAACCGCTCTGCGTTGTGGTCAAATGGAAGATAAGGTATTGGGTATACGGGTAGCTGTACGGTCACGGACGTTAATTTGTGAACCATTTCAAGAAAAATATGCTTGAAGTTGTCAATGTCATTAGAGATGCCAAATCATTTGTAACTTTTAGGAAACTCAACCTTATTGTTGTAGAATGTCAGATTGACTTTGGACCTAAGGTGGGTGACAAATTAAATTCCTTGACTGTACATGCACACAGGCCACCTAATGGTTAGTTGGATCTGATAGGCTCATAGAAATTTGCAATATAACGGCTCCAATTTAAAGACAGCAAGTCTACGGGTCGTAATAATAAACGAGATCTTGGCTGAGATCCACAAGTCAAAGAAAACTGTTGTTTCTGCCGTAACTTGAGACGGGCAACTGTCACGATCAGAATTATTATCAAGACCAATGCACAAGCTTAGGGACTAAAATGGGTGACATAGGGACCATGCCGCAGGACCTACTAGACTCTAGTAGATCCTGTCCTCTAGTAACTAGAGGGTTTTTATTTTTATTTGTTGTGTTTGCAGTAGCTTATATCTACTCGTAAGTTTAATACCTTTAGTTTGTAACGAGGTTTTTACAACCTCCTTTGCTTGCGTTCCTGGCCACTCTTACATTTCGATCTAAATCTTTCCAAATTCAAAATTGTTTATGATCTATTCGGATATCGATCCATAAGCTCATTCTCTAGAAAATTTCAATAGAACCAGACACGGGATCTCGTGTCTTGGTGCTTCTTTAAAATTAATTATTTTATTTTTGTTTACTTATCTTCGTGTAATCTGATTATTAGAAAAAGTATTAAACACATAATTTATAAAAGTGATTCATTTATTTACAACTTCAATACAACTTCTCCGTGTCTCAGCGATACTACCTTATACCGTTAGAAGTTTAGTAGTAGTAGTTAGTTCCATTTATAATATGTATAAATAAAGAAGTGATATAATAATAAATGCTTATAAATGGTAGCTTTTCATGTCGCTCTGTTATCCCAATCGCCCTTTTCCAGTGGAGGAAAATAACGGAACTGACGTGAAATAACGATCTAGATGTTGACTTTGATATGCTTGCTGTTAAAAAATAGGGGTGTTCTGAGTTTAACGTGTGTGTGTGTGTGTCTGTGTCTGTAGCATCGTAGCTCCCAAATGGGTGAACCGATTTGGATACGGTTTTTTTAAAGACAGCTCATGTAGGTAGTTATTGTGGGCTGGGATTCTACGCGGTAAAAGTTAGTTTTTGACGTGTTTCAGTATTGCCAACGTTTTGATCGCTCTTAATTACTTGATAGTACTGGCGGCCGAGTTAAAAATACGATAACATGTCAAAAACAATAGGTTTTACCGAGTTAAAATGTGGATAAAACATCCGTCACTTTCTGACACGTATACAGGGTGTCCCAGAAACCGACGTCAGCTCGCCTAGGGCTGATAGAGCAACTAAAAAATCTATCGATTTAACCCCTATGTATGTTCAGCGATTTTTACTAGTTTCGGAGATATTGATCATTTTAATCTGAATTTTTGTAATTTTCCCTTATGTCCATGTCTCGAAAAATCATTAATTTCATGTTTTATTTCATACATTTTTCAATGGTATCTTACATAATTAGAATCATTACGAATCAGCGAAGTTTTTAAACTTATTTTCCCGTTTTTTGTTTTCAGTAAAAAAAATTGAGTAATCACAAAAAGTTTGTTTGTCCATACTAGGTGTCCCAGTGTTTGCTTTTCACTTTGTATAGAAAAAACAACTTTAGGTGATTACTTTAAAAACATACATATGGGTTAAATCGATAGCTTTTTAGCTGCTCTATCAGCCCTAGGCAGGTTGACGACGGTTTCTGGAACACCTGTATAAAGACCAAAGTACGAAAGTGACAGAGGCTTTATCCACATTTTGTCACGCGATAACACACTAGGCCTGCTGAGTGATTTTTAGCTAGATTTCATGAAAATCGATAAGTCCGCTTAAGGAATATCAGCTCCGAGAGAAGGGGCACTCTTTTATCGGGGAATTTTATCTAAAAGAAATCATCATGGTTTCCAACACTTCTTCCCGGAACCCTCGAAAAGTTCTGGTCCAATTTACCATTACAAAGTGGGGACAACCGCAATCTCCTTACAGATTACGTTTTAATGGCTCTTTAAATTGATTCCTCGGGCATGAAAGGTATTTCAGATGAAAATAAAAACTCGCCGTTTCGGCTCTTATGCTAATAGATTTGCGTGAGCTCGGCGAGATTTCAATTGAATTTAAGTAATTTTAAAGATCGGAAACGACTGTTTGTATGATAATTGTTGCATTATAATAAATAATAAGGGATGGTGAGCAAACTTTTAATTTGCTTGATAAGATAATAATTGTCTTATTAATAATTTTTCGTCTTGTAAATCATGAAATATAATATTGTAAAAAATATACGAATATATGTATAAATAAAATATCAAAAAGGCTGTTGCAAAGTAGGTAACCATGGTAAAATATAAAATACTAGCTTCTGCCAGCGATTTCATAAGCATAGATTGCGTATTTTTGTCATTCCACGGGAAGCGTTCATTTTTCCGGGATAAAAGTAGCCAGGAATAATTTAACATTCTAATGCTATCGGCATTCTCTATTTCATTAATGACTGGTAAAATAACAAACTTTGACAGTAATAAAAATAAAAATAAAAAACTAGGTTAATCCGCAAAAGAGCGTCGCTCAAGTTAAAAACGATTTTTTCCGAAGATGACAACTTGACATGTCGATTTTTCACCCCCGTAAATCCCTAGATCGCAAATTTTATCGAAATCGTTAGAGCCGTTTTCGGCAACGTGATTATAAATAAATATACAAATATTGCTAGTTTATTAATATATGATTATTATATTATCATGGACTATTATTATATTATTATATAACCCAAAATGCTTGAAATATTGCTAGTAATAAAAAGTACATTAAAACAAAAATCGAAAACCAGTTCAAAATGTACCTAAAATGAAATAACAAATGTATAAAATAAGTTACTTACCGAACAATTTTCAAACAACACAGCCGAGATATAACTTAGATCGCGAACGTATTGGGCGGGCGGGAGATACACGTCAGCCTCGCTGCACGGCCGAGACACTCTGGCATTTGTATCTGCCGCCCGCCCTAGCTGCGTTTATATGCCGCCCTAGCATAGGTGTATATAGGCGGTCCGCAGATTGTGGTTCAACCGCTGATGAAAAAGGGGTGGAATGAAAGATGGAAGAGAACGGTTCTCGGCAAAGAAACTAGATAAAAGGGGTGAATCTATTTTATTTACGTTGATGAGTTGATGCTAGAGAAAGGTAAGTATAAAGAGGCCGCGTTTTACTAAAATACGACGTTTATTTCGATTCGTTGGAAGTTTTGGAAAGCTCAGTCGCTTTTTATGTTCTTTCACGGCAAATTTTTACCATTGTAAGCAAAAGTAAGTCTCTACGTTCTATGTTTTCTTTTAAAATTGAGCTAGCGGTTTCCTTAAATAACTTATCCGTTAATTGGTCAATTAAATTATTAATCAAGCTAAAGTTGTCCCGAGGTTACTAAATAAATGTACAATTTAACATCCCCCCCTGAAAAGGAGGGGGCTATAAGTTAAACGTGTGTATTTGTGCATTTGTGTATGTATGTCTGTGTATTAATCTATGGTATTGTAGCTCCAAAACTGATGCACCGATACGGACGTGTTTTTTTACAAGCTTTTATTAAACTTACAATGTATGTACAGTCGAGGGCTTTAATTGTTATACCACTATGGAACCCTGTCGCATAACGTTAATCATTAATTTAAGCATAATTTCTTTCATGTGGTTTGACGCTGTCATTATGACAGGGTTACATAGTGGCATAACAATTTAAGTCCTTGACTGTATGTACAGTCAACAGCATAAATAAGTGATCATTTATGTACCTTGTCACTTTAACGTCATGTTTGAAATGACATACAAAATTGTGAAACGATTGAAAGCGACAAGGTACATAAATGATAACTTATTTATGCTGTTGACTGTACGTAGGAATGTACTATGTATGTTCGGGTCAAATGTTGCAGGTTAAATTTGACCCACTTCCCGGTGAAAATTGGCATACATGTGTAAATTGGATGACAATGCAATACTATTATGAAATGGAGCTGATCTGATGATGAAGTCCAAAGGTGGTGACACAATCACCGCGATACTTAATGTAGACTGACCATGTTGGGGCTCCTTTGTTTGGTCTTAATAAGCAGATAATCACTCTACAAAAAAAAGTACAGTCGGCAAAAAAGCTTGTCCCAAAAATGAATTTTTTGACAGAAACTCATTTAAATGTTGGACGTGCTATTTTTATCAGGATGGTTCTAAGCAAGGTGTCAAGAAAAATGGTTAGGCAGTCTAAGAGATTTCAACTCTAAAAGAAGAATCTGCTATTACTTTGGGGTTTTTTAAATACGAGAATTTAATACTTATAGAGGATGGATTTAGATTTTGCTTACGATTAAGGTTTAATCGACGAATCCGCTCGGCACTCGTCTAAATTTGAGCTCTTGGGTTGTAATTCTTCGTCGAATCGATTGGCTAGCAATTATTATGACACCGAATGTAGATCGAGTACTTGAATCCGGATTAGCGTTAAAAATTGCGGAAAACATCAAATGTTTTTTTCAGAAGTTTATGAAATTTTCGTCTTTTCGGGTTTTTTAGGAAAAATATCAATTGAATATGACAATTTATTCATAGTCAATCACTGTCACTCTCGCCACCTATTTCAATTGCTTCTGCCTCCATGTCGTCGATGTCGCCCTTTTGTAGGTGCAAATAAGACCGAATATAGATTAAAATAAGAGCAGAAAAAATTATTTTATTTTTCCATAAAAATCCGAAAAAAACGGGATTTTTTCCGGACTTTTTCAACACTATGCCGGATGTGGGTCCTGTGCTTCAAAAAAAACCGTCCAAATTACAAAAACTTGTTTGAGACTAAAGCCTGTCGGTAAAGCGATGTAAATTTTCAACATCGAATTGGATAACATTGGATACAATCATAATACGATCAAATTCGATGTTGGAAATTTACATTGCTTGGGGGTACAACCACAGTAGTAGGATGTACAGTGCGATAGGTCTTAGAAGGTGCTTCGGGTTTGTACTTGTCTCTCACTCCCTCTCATACGCTCTTATTAAGAGCGAGTGAGAGAGAAGTACAAAGCGAAGCACCTTCTAGGTGCTCACAGACTGTACTCGGCCGTCTTTCGCTGTCATACTCTGGCCTCTGTCAGAGTATTTGTTATGCTCAGAGATCGGACAAATAAATGGGCGTCATTACTCCCAAGAATGTGGACATGACTCCAAAGATTTTAATTCAACAAATTAAATTACATTAATTTATTACTTAGCCTAAAATAATTTTGATCCTTTGCTTGGCAGTAATAAATAAGTAATACAATTACTTGTTATTGTGTAGATTTATTAAAGCGAATAAATAGTATTTTTTATAATTTTTCCGTGGTTACTTTCTTCCTTTTCACGGCAAACTTATGAGGTGAAAAGCTCCTTTCGCAATCCACGGATGTTAATGGAGCAAACTTAAGTAGATTAATTTCAGTGGCCACTCCTCACGTCTCAGTATTATTTATTTATTACTGTCCTGCAAAGGATCAAAATTATACGAAAGAAGAAATCAGTCAATGTTATTTAATTTGTTTAATTTAAAGTCTTTGGAGTCATGTCCACATTATTGCGAGTAATGAAAGACGCCCATTTTGTCCGATCTCTGGTTATGCTATGTGAGTGAATATGATCCGAGTACAGTCTGTGAGCACTTAAAATGTGCTTCGAGCTTGTACTTCTTACTCACCTGATCTTAATAAGAGCATATTTTATGAGAGCGAATGAGAGACAAGCACACTCCCGAAGCATATTCTAAGTTCTATCGCAGTGTAGGTACTATTAATATGGTTTTATAGTACATGTGTGAGATCGGAGCGGAGTAATGGAATTTTTACCTATAAGGCCTCTGACCTTGGGGCTTTAAATGCTACGATCGATTCTACTCGCTAAACTGAACTACTTTTGTTCTGCAGCATTAAAAAATATCTTATGTTTAGATGACTAATTGTTTTTAAAGTCTAATTGTAAATTGAGTATTAAATTTAAATCATGGCCATATAATCACTATCTCATGGTACGGGGGCTAAAGGAAAATGGAGAATTGGATCGCGTTCATTGAAAATTACATTTAACGTGTATGAAAAAAAAAAATTTAAGTTGGAAATATTTTTAACAACTTACATAACAAAAGAAGTTCAGTTTCAGAAGAAGAAACGATTCATGCATTTAAAGCCCCAAGGTCAGAGGAACCCTGTATATTTCTAACGTGCGTAGGATTAATATTTTTATTTTTATAAATTGTAAGCTTACGTATAGGTACATTCAGATAAACATAAATAGTGAAGCTATAAGTGTTGTTTGACTGCAAAATCCTACAAATGGCGCACAATGCACAATCGTAATTTCCATCGAATATTCAATTTCGATGCAAACAATATCAATACAGGGGCGCAACAAGGCAGTACCCGTATAAAACACCTGTTTAAACACTGGCAAAGTATAAACAGAAAAGTAATTCAACAATGACCCTTTAAATGATCCTTGCGGAAGACCAGCGCTGGTGTCACAACCAGGAGCACGTTTTATAAAGCTACAAGTTACAATTTTACAGGTCTAAACTAACTGGCAACACTGCTCAAATAGCTAGTCGTAATTGGTCGAGATTGTGTCAAACGGAAACTTGTAACCTGTAAATTGTAATTTGTAGCTTTATAAAACAGGGCCCGGCTGGAACCATTTCATTTCTAGCATTGTGTCAGCCATATCTTGTCTTTTGTTACATTTTTGTAAACAACTTTCTTTCTTCTTTAGGAGCTTAAATTATAGGTTACCTACTTAAACACACGCAGGCGGCACACGCCTGATTCAGCGTTAATCAGCGTTATCAGCGTTATGTCACACCTTAAGATGGCGGTTCGCGCCGCGACAGTGACAGGAGACCGAGACACGAGACCGCGACCGGAGACCGCGACCGTTACTTGACGTTAGGCAAGTCTAAGTGACAGTTAGCGAGAGAAACAGAGACAGGAGACAGAAGCACGAGACAGGAGACAGCGAGACGGCCGCTGCCCCGGACGAACAGTGTCTCGTGTCGTGTCGCGGTCTCCTGTCTCGTTCGCTTGTCTCCGGTCGCGGTCTCCTGTCTCGGTCCCTTGTCTCTGTCGCGGTGCCAACCGCCACCTTTAGACTAGCTTGTGGCGCGTATGTGTAAGGCGCGCACACATACAAGCAGAAGTAGCTCGATGTACCCTTGTTTGAAGATGTTCTACTGAATGCCTAGTCAATAATGCATTTGGCGAACGTTATCGTTATTGAAAATGTACCGGGCCCTAGACTAGATCCATCGTCATCATCATATCAGCCGAAAGACGTCCACCGCTGGACATAGGCCTTCCCCAAGGATCTCCACGACGGCCAATGTTGCTACTCGCATCCATCGGCTTCCTGCGATCTTCAAATCGTCGGTCCACCTTGTGGAAGGCCTGCCAACGAAAAAACATATTTTTATAAAATGTTTGGTTGTTCTAAGAGGGCCGATTTGACAGCTGTCAACTCAGTACAAAATATGTGTTCGAGGTTATATTTTATACTGCGTTGACAGCTGTCAAATCGGCCCTCTTAGAACGACTAAACTGTAATAATATATATTTTTTTGTGTTGTTTTTATTGCAATCTATCACAAGTGGTTGTTGGTGGTGGTTGGTTTCGTAGTAAGTTAGGGCTTGTGCAGCGCTCTCTTCACCTGGGAGCCTGTCCATTCATTTAGTCTCATTCAATGAGGTCTTGTGGGCACTTTCTTTTTAACCTTCTGGTAACTGGCTTCTGCTGCATAAGGTTTATCGTCAATTTGTTGGGGTGATGTGAGATTCTAACTTTATATGCTTTCGTTCTCTCTATGATTTCTTCTTGCACAGTATTGATGTCAAGGTCATGATGTAGTCTGTCGTTTGAGACGTACCATGGTGCTTTTACAATCATCCTTAAGACTTTTGATTGGAATCTTTGCAGTATATTTAAATTTACCACATATTATTTAAATAATAATATACGGTAGTTTTAATGCAAACATTTTTGGACACAGCAGTCAAGGCGCGTGCAAACTATCTTCATCTTATGTTCTTTGCGCGGAAGCACATTAAGTAATCCCTTTTCATTCTTGTGTGGGCATGGAATTACATGTGGCCTCTTAACCATCTTGTCTAGGGCCCTTGTATTGTTTATACTGTGACACAGCAAGTGTGCCAAACAACGCTGCGCTCGCGGTTCACCCAAAGTTTTGAGGTTACCTAAAGGGTCGCGCGTATTGTGGGGATTCCAAGTGGAATTTCCTTGTAAGTTGGGAAACACGTGGGTAGCACACATTAAAGTTAGTTGCCTGTGTACAGTATATAATATAAATGGTTTCCCATTGTTTCAACGCCAATCAATTTATAGAACGTCGCAGAATTTTCGTTTCATGGAAAGCTATCTTCTGATGAACTCGTGTTTATATCAGGTTCTGCGAAGTTGATACGTTTTATGAAATGAGTGTCGTGAAACAAGGGTAAACCAATAATAATATGACGACGCGGTATCTTAGTGTGTAGCGGGGACCGGAAAACCCCTTTATTTGATTAACTCTATCGATAGGCTAAGCCTATCATTTGGTTACCCAATCGATGTGGTCACCCTATGATTGAGTTACCTTAACGTTAGGGCGAAACCTTTTGAATTAGCTAACCGCATCCATAGAGCTTACCAAGTTCATTAGGGTTTCGGTAGTTTAATTTTTAAGCACTTAGCATTGAGTGGGTATTACCCCAATGATCGTCTCTATCTTTTTTGCGCATTCGGGCGAATTTTGGCTGTCTGTCTTAAGCAGGGACCGGAAAACCCCTTTATTTGATTAAGTCTATCGATCGGGTAACTACATCATTTGCTCACCCTTCGTTAGGGTAACTCTATCGATAGGCTTACCCTAACAATATGGAAACTGCTTCGAACTAGTTAACTACTACCATTGAGGTTACCAGTTTCGTAAGAGTTTCGGATTTAAGTACTTAGTATTACTTTCTGTTACCCTATCGATTCTCCCTCTCCGTTAACTCTGTTACGCAGATTCATGTGATTGGTTGGCCTCACTGAGGTTGCGTTGGTTGGAATACCTATTGTATTTTAGTTCGGGATAGATTCTTGTTGTGATAATTATGGTAATGTTTTACTTGCACAATATTTACATTTCCTTTACCCCGGCTAAAAGAACCTATTTAACTGTAATATTTATCCACTTACGTACCTACTTATTTCAATTGATTTTCTTTATTTCGATCGTCGCTTTACTATGGAATTGGACCAAGCTAAAAATGATGAAGAAATCAAAGTGCATATCAGAAGAGCTTTAAAACGTACCTAAGTATTTATACCTACCGTACCTAATGAGAGTTTTATAACTAAGCGTGTCGGGCAGAGATAGGTATTAATCGATTAATTTTTTAAACAAACAATTAATCGATTAAAAAATCAATCGTCCAAAATTAATCTCGATTGACTTAATCGCGATTTAATCGACTAAATTCCAATATTAAATCTCGATTAAAAATTGGAACACGCACGCGTAGCCGCCATCTTTAACTTTTTATTTATTCGACTGATTGCTTCCAAAATCGATATCTGGGTATCTGTGTGGTCTCCGACAACTAATCCGTTGACAGATTGGGAAAAAGTAGCCGCCATCTTGAACTTTTTAGTTACTCGACTGATTGTTTCCAAAATCGATATCTGGGGATCTGTGTGGTCTCCGACAACTAATCCGATGACAGATTGAGGAAAAGTAGCCGCCATCTTTAACTTTTTAGTTATTCGACTGATTGCTTCCAAAATTGATATCTGAAGATCTGAGTGGTCTCCGACAACAAATCCGTGGACAGAGTGAGAAAAAGGAGCCGCCATCTTGAACTTTTTATTTATTCGACTGATTGCTTCCAAAATCGATATCTGGGGATATGTGTAGTCTCCGAAAACGAATCTGTTGACAGATTGAGGAAAAGTAGCCGCCATCTTGAACTTTTTTGTTATTCGACTGATTACTTCCATAATCGATATCTCAGGATCTGTGTGGTCTCCGACAACTAATCCGTTGACAGATTGGAAAAAGTAGCCGCCATCTTAAACTTTTTATTTATTATGGTGATTGCTTCCAAAACCGATATCTGGGGATCCGTGTGGTCTCCGACAACGAATCCGCGGACAGAGTGAGGAAAAGTAGCCGCCATCTTGAACTTTTTAGTTATTCGACTGATTGTTTCGAAAATCGATATCTGGGGATTTGCGAGGTCTCGTCACGTTCCGCCTCATTGTAACGTTCCGCTTGAGCCCGGCTGCACACATGAAAAAACGTTACTCATTGTTACGTTCCGCCTGAAATTAACTAATGAGGTGATAATGCCTTTCAATAAAAGTAAAATTCTGCGTAATGATCTATACCTACCTATAATAAAGTTGTAGAAGGGATTAAATCTGTATATTCGAGATATTTACCCAAAAATACTACAGGGACCCTCTGAATGTTCAGCAGAACACATTTCTACAATTTTTAGAGTTGTTTTCTTTTTGTCAGTTTAATTTTATTTCTCCTCGCATCAATTGAAAACCACTGAACCAATGTTAACGCGGTTTTCACTAAAACGTTTCAATAAACGGTGACCAGGTTTATATATTAACTTCCACTCACCGGGAACACTCACTCTTGAATAACATGGTGCTGAAGAGCTCTGACGTGGATATATTTTTTGACTCTCCTAGCCAATTTATTAATAAGGTCATATTGTTTTTTAATAATAATAGCTTCCTAGATGATTTAATATAATGTATATTATTAAGAATTTTAGTTTTAATTATGTGTAAGTAAGTTAACTTGATTTTTATATATTACCATGTGAGCGTCTTGGCTCCTATGCTGTAAGCTTGTGTATGAAATTGACATGACAAATAAATAAATATAATAAAAAAATAAGATATGACAATTAAAGGGGGGAAAAGAGGGGTCAAAGTTAGTAAGGAAAAAAGTTACCGGATTGAGCTGGTTACTTGAAACTTTGTATAATTACTCTTCGTAACAAATTAAACTATACCTATTTCAGGATTTCTCGATTAAACTTAAAACAACTAAGAAATTATCAAATTAGGCCAATTACATGTATTTCTTTAAAACCCTATTCGAGGGCCGTCGATCACTTTACGTGATTACAAATATCAAAATTTTATTCTCCGTTTATTAAATAGTAACTATATTCAAGGATTTAAAAAAAAACAATGTACAAAATGTTATAAATTGTAAAGTTGTTGTTGTTTCTCATGAACGGAATTTTGAAAGAATGTATGTAAGATGACAGAATGAATGAGTAAATGCTAGAGTAACTGATGATACGGGTTTTATTTAAGACTAAAACCCTTACCGAGACGCGGGGGTAATGTAACGTTATTGTTACATGTATAAGACTATTATTAATGTTATTAGAAAAAACAAATATATACAATACTTAAAACTAATGCCATAATCAAATAGTTAAAAATTTACAACCTTAAAACTACATACTAACGTTAAAATGTAACATGAATTCATCGGCGTCATCTTAGCGCTCACGCGAAGCGCAGTTTTAGCGCTCTTGCTAAATAAGTTCTTCTTATCTAAGATCTAGTTAAGGAATGCATTTTTGCGCATCGCCTTCGCGACAGAGCCGATCTGCTACCGAGCTTGAACGCACGTCACGTTAAGATATTTATTCGGTCACTGATACGTGAAGACACCTTACCTAATTGTTTAAACGTAACCGGAGAAAATAGTGATCGTCACTGAACGTTCCTCAGTAGTTTAATTGTTTATCGCGAGTGTTGTTGAACCCCAATTTGGGTAAGTGGTAAATTTAATAACGCTTTTCGAACTGTAGTAATTAGTTAGTGTAGACATTAGGTTAACTGTGCTTAGTACTTCTGTTTTCTTCCATTTCACCATTGATTTTGCACGATCATTATTCGATATTTTAGTCCACCCTCATTTTGTGATCATGTAAATTTTATTAGCGATTTCATCATCCGTACAAATTGTAATCTCCGCTTCTGATTGTGAACATCCACGGCATCACTGCTACATTAGGCACTTTCTTTTCCTTCCGCCGCTTGCTGGGATGCTCACAAATTATACCTGGACCCTTTTATAATACGTTTTGGACGGCGCGTTCCAGGGTCCAAAGTTCGGGCCGTTGAATTGGGTGGAGCACCGCCGCAGCCACAGCCTACACCGACATTCACGCCATCCACCATCTACGATATCTCCGGGACGCCGCAGGGGTACAATCTGCCACAGTTGCGAGCGCCCGCGAGCACCAGCTACTACGTCCCGTTCCCAGGCGAGAGTACCTAATCCGTAGGGACGGAACCGGGACTGTGTGAATTTATTTTAGCACCACGACCCTTAGTTTCTTCTTAACAGTCTCTCTATCCTCTTTTTTTTAGTTTTATAATAATTATATTTTTTTCAATGCACGAGTCTTTGTCTCTTATTTTTATTCACGTCGGTTAGTAAACCCTAGTAGGAGCTCAAAGACTTATAAACGTGACAAAATAGACAAAATAAAATATTCCAATACGTTGTTGTAACAAATAAGGCGCCATGACACGCCATGATGACGTGCATCAAAGAACAGGACAACCATAATATCCCTCTCATAACTAGAGAGATCAAGACAAAAAGCACGCGATCATAGATTAACGTTATAGAAGCGACGTTGTGATTGAAACTAACATTGTCACGTTGATGCTTGGAAACATTGTTTTAATGCATAGTATATCGAGAGATAAAGTTCGAATTCATACCTATTTAAGACAATATTTGGACAACCAAAATCCTATTGACGTGATAACGTCTTATAAATCGATGAACGCCGGCTGCACGCACGAAACAGCATGGCTGAAAAAGCGTCATGTTCCGCCTAAGCCGAACGTTATCACGTAAAATTATCGTCCGTAAACCGGCTTTACAGACAACCGATGTTTTTTATACCTGGGCCTGTTTTATAAAGCTACAAATTACAATTCACAGGTTACATTACAAGTTTCCATTTGACACAACCTCGGCCAATGACAATCAGCGATTTGAGCAGTGTTGCCGGTTTAGACCTGTAAAATTTTAACTTGTAGCTTTATAAAACGTGCCCCTGGTGCCTATTTTATTAAGCTACAAATTACTATTTACAGGTTACAAGTTTCCATTTGACATAACCTCGACCAATGACGACCAGATATTTGAGCAGTGTTGCCAGTTTAGACCAGTAAAATTGTAACTTGTAGCTTTATAAAACGTGCTCCTGGTAGATGGAGAGATGGTAATGAACTTGTTTTAAGCTTTTAGCGATGCGTTCCTTGTAAAATATCCATAGCGTCAAAATGTTTTTCACAAGCGTAGCCATTTGGAACGTCTAAAAAATCTAACAATATATTTATATATTGTCATTTTAATAAGAGCAGGTAGAAAAAAATACAAGCATTGAAAGCTTTAAAAAAAATTGTATTAAGTTGTCTTTCAAGTGTCAATTTCGAGAGTCATAGGAGACCACACTGATCCTAAAATATCAATTATGTCCACAGATTAGTTGTCGGAGACCACTCAGATCTCCAGATATCAATTTTGGAAGCAATCAGTCGAATAACTGAAAAGTTAAAGATGGCGGCTACTTTTCCTCAATCTGTCATCGGATTAGTTGTCGGAGACCACACAGATCCCCAGATATCGATTTTGGAAACAATCCGTCGAATAACTAAAAAGTTCAAGATGGCGGCTCCTTTTTCTCACTCTGTCGCCGGATTTGTTGTCGGACACCACTCAGATCTCCAGATATCAATTTTGTAAACAATCAGTCGAATAACTAAAAAGTT
Source organism: Acleris literana (assembly GCA_946894065.1). NCBI lineage: Eukaryota > Metazoa > Arthropoda > Insecta > Lepidoptera > Tortricidae > Acleris > Acleris literana. The sequence continues at coordinate 3,826,583 of OX335677.1, forward strand.
CAAGACGGCGCCTACTTTTTCCCAATCTGTCAACGGATTAGTTGTCGGAGACCACAAAGATACCCAGATATCGGTTTTGGCAACAATCAGTCGAATAACTAAAAAGTTCAAGATGGCGGCTACTTTTTCCCAATCTGTCAACGGATTAGTTGTCGGAGACCAAACAGATACCCAGATATCGATTTTGGAAGCAATCAGTCGAATAAATAAAAAGTTTAAGATGGCGGCTACTTTTTGCCAATCTGTCAACGGATTCGTTGTCGGGTGAATATTCGGGCGTTTCAACCGTCGTCATTATATACACACATACATACACATCGGTCATCACCACAACCACCACCACCACCACCTTTGGTATGTACACCCTAACCACCCTAAATTTGTCAATGTAACTCGAAACTTAGACTTACAACAGAAACTTATTTTTATTCCTAATATCAATCGACAGAAAACTCGATCAAGAATAAACTGTGATAAATAAAACCGACTAACGAACCGACCGACTAAGTAAACCAAAAAATATATTTTAAAAAACAAAAAACCGCCTTCAAAATCACAAAAAATAATTTCTTTTAAACGGCGACTCACAAAAAAAATAACCAAAAGCCGACTTCAGTTGGACTGACCTATAGGTACTTACCATTTTAAAAGAAGTTATTTTTTGCGTTATTGACAGCGGTTTTTTGTTTTTTAAAACATTTATTTTATTTTACACTTTTTAGTGATCATAATAAGCTTGTATGTAGTCCCACTCCTTAGTTGATATGAAACTTTAAGACATTTCAAGTTCACCGCAAGTAACGCCGCGGAAAAGTCATATCATATATAAGCAATTAAATTTTCTACGTTATAGTAACTCAACTATTTTAATCGAGATATCTTATCGCCACCCTTGAAATAGGTAACGTTGAGGAGTTCCGTTGGCCATCTGTGGTCTTCATCATCAGTTCCATTTCACCAAATGATACTTTCTGAATGCAATTGCTGGACTTGTTACTAAAAATACTGAAATTGCTATATGTATGCCTATAATAATTGAGGAGTTCCCTCAATACCTCATGGATCCCCTCATCAGATTACTATTTGGTGACATTGGGACCACCTCGGAAGTATACTCTATCAAACAAAAAAAGATTTTTTGAAATCGGACCATAACTTACGGAGAAATCAAATCACATCAGTCAAACTGAGAACCTCCTTTTTTTAAGTCGGTTAAAATACTAAAGTAACTAAGTGTAACAAATATTTTTCTGAAAACAGCATCAAAATCAGTTCAGACAAACGCGAGATAATAGCGAACAAACATACATACATACATACATACAGGTCAAACTGAGAACCTCCTTTTTTGAAGTCGGGTAACAAACACTTCACACACACTTCGCGCAAAACCAAATCCTACTCAAGGACAACCGACCACAATGAAGATCGCCGAACCTAACTGTCCAATCAAGGTCTACAGAAATCACGCGATGCAAAATCGAAGCGATCGTTAACAAACAAAACCCTAGTGTGCCCTAGTTATGTGCAAATGCTAGAAGGTACAATTTGACCCAGCGAAATAGTGCTTCAAGGACAACATTTCATTCCCCCTACCTCGCCGCGTGCACCTGTTGTGTGGATTGCTAAGTAGTACAAAAATATGTTGTATGAATTGCGCGTAGGGATTGAAATAGCTTGAAGCCGTTTAATAACACTTGATAGGGAAAGCCTAACGTGGGTTTTAAAGATTCGGTAAGTGCTTAGTCGAATTAATTGTATCGTGTTGGAAAGCTTTTCATTGGGGTAACTCGATGATATGCTTACCGCATCGTTAGGGTGTGTAAAAACCAGTCAATCAAATACCCTATCCAAAACTCTTTAAAGGGTAAGCGGTTCCGGTCCCTGGTCTTAAGCGGCTACTACCTGCCGCTACCATATCAATTTTTTGGTAATGCGATAATAAGTCGAAACTCTTGCGCATAGAGATTAAACCAGCTTGAAACCGTTCGATTGAGTTTGAATAGGGTAACAGACAATGGGGTATTGGCATAGGGTTAGCGCTTAGTCGAACTAACCTAACCTAGCCTAACGATACAGGTTGCCCTTTCATTGAACTAAGTCGACGATAGGCTTAGCGCATCCTTGGGGTTTGTAAAAACAAGTCTATCAAATATCATATCGAAAACACCCCTTTCGCGCTAAGCGGTTCCGGTCCCTGGTGTGTAGTGGCGCTGCCTACGAGGCTAGTGGTCCTAGGTTTAATCCAACATGGGAAAATAAGTGTGAAGTGCGCGAGCATTTCCTCTTAAGTTGGATGATTTTTATGCATTTAAATTTGTATGTCTCTATAAAAATAATTATGTTTTTCGTTGTCTAGAACTCTACTCTAGGTTTTTACTATTACAGGGCGTGAGCTTCGATTGTTATTGGTAAAATTGTGTGAGATGTTCCCGATATTGATTGTTATCTGCTATAGAAAATTAAAATAATCTAACTATTGCAACACAACCTCCTGAGTCCTCAGATTTTCGCTTGACGGCACAAACATAAAATGAACCCTGTATTTAATTGTACAAGGTTGCAAAATGTTACTTAAATAAGTATTGATGAAAACTAACCCTTAAAATAAGTACCTGTCTTTAATGATTCACGAGCATCTTATTCAATTTTCAATGAAAAACCTGTTGACTCAAAAGTCTTAAACTCAGATTTTACGAGGCGTAAAATCGACGGTAACTTTTAGGGTAGGTTGCTGTTTAGAATTATTAATCACGCTGAGAGTTCTCGGGTTTACACTTAACGGATATCTTACTGAGTCGCGATTATCTGAGATGAGTCGCGGTTGGTACAGCTTGTAAAGTTTCAGTATTTATTTAAACTGTTTAGAGGGATAGCTAAGCAATATTGTGAATTGTAACGGTCTGTAAAGACTTCTAGTCTGTTAGGCGATGGGCTTGCAACCTGTCACTAATACACTAGTAAACATCTTAGACTGATTGTGCAAAGTGTGGTTACAGAATTATCAACAAGTTTTTGGAGTTGTTGGTAATTCTGTAGCTCTGCCTACCGCACTCTGGGAATGAAGGCGTGAGTTTATGTATAGTTTATGTATGTATGTGTGTAAAAACAATGTAAAGAAGAAAGAAAGAAAGAAAGAAAGAAAAATACATTTATTATCTACACACAGAAGAAAGTGAAAACAGAAAACAACAATAAACAAGTAGTGTGTCTTCGCGGCAGTGAATCGGACGGAATTAATCATAAAGTTTTTAGACAGATTGCTGCGTACCCCATATTATTGTATTGTCATCGAAATCGCATAAGTACCTATGCTAAACTAAATTCGATGATTAGAAGTAGGTTATAATAATATAATTAACTTCCAAGATATGATTAGGTACAATATTTGTTAGTGACAAGCGAAGCTAATATAAGGGTTCTCTGCCTTTTGGCCGAAATACGTTTGGTCGAATGTATCGTTTCCCAACCGTTTCATTTGCCAACCCACTTTTATTTCTGTAACTGTAAATATTTCAGGATTTTTATGAAACCTAACCTAACGTAACCTATAGGGTCTACACGAAGGTACAGAAATAAATCCTGAAATATTTACAGTTACAGAAATAAAAGTGGGTTGGCAAATGAAACAGTTGGGAAACGATACATTCGACCAAACGTATTTCAGCAAAAAGGCAGGATACCTAATATAAGTCTGTTAAAATACTAGAAATCCCTAGCTTCACCATCAACGCAGACAACAAATGGAGCGAAAAAAACGAGAAAAAATAACGGATTCCTAAAGGATTACTATTATTTATAGTCCTCTAATCCCGTTTCAGGATAGGCTATTCGGGGCTTTCTTAAAACTGCGCCGGCCGTTTGTTAGGCCGTTAATTGGCGGGCTTACTGTTAATGCCTTTAAGGGTCGATTGGGGTGATATTATCTCTCGAACCTCACTACTTTTTTGGCGAATGGTAGAATTACTCAAGGATAAACTGTCCACCATTGCACCAGTGCGGTATTATGCGGTATTACCAGCTATTCTCAAAAAATCCTAAAGTAATTCAAAGTTTTTTTTTTTTCACAAAGAAAACAGATTTTGTCTAATTTGGGGCACCGTAAAAATAAAGGTTTCCGTCGTTAAAAGAGTTTGAGAACTGCTGATCTTAACAAACAGTGAGGAAAAGGAAGCACTGAGAGATAATCGTTGAATCGTTCTTGCTAAGCTCATTGTCTTGTACAATGCAGAAGTAGGTGGAGTTTCGGAAATCTCAAAATTATCAATACACGATTCTATTGTCAAGAGAATAAGAGCGTGTGTGGATAATTGTAAAGCTCTTCGATTGTCTACTACTTCGGCTGCTGATTGTACAAACTGGCCAAAATTGGGGTCAATTTAGAACGCCTATGTTCTATCAATGAAGATGCGTTTAGCCTAGCCAAGTACCTAAGATAAACGCAACAATTTTTTTTATAATGTTATCTATGAAAAGGGACCTTATTGTCGATGGCGCTTCCGCCATTATTAAAGATGCTCCGATATAAATACAACGTCGCGTGACGGAGTGCGCGCGTAAGCGCCATCGACAATAAGCTCGCTTTTCATAGATAACGCCACATATTATGGTTGGGTCTATATTGACTGACATAATTATTTTTAGTCATAATGTGCTTTAGGTCATAATCATCGCAAGTCATAACGTGTTTTTTTAAAGAAACTGTTACTTTTTCAAGATTTTTATAAATCAAACCTAACATAACCTAGCCTTGTCTACACGTTAGATATTTCAGAACTTGTGAAAAGTTTACAGTTTCAGCGATATAAAAAATTATGACTATCAAAAATTATGTCAACAATTACATTATGACCAATAAAATTATGGGAAACAAAAGGCTCCCATTATGGTTAGGGTTCCATTGGGCTTCTAGTACCTACATAATAAAATGGTAACCCATAATTTTGTTCCACTTCATCGATAGTATCATTTTATCTAATCTCATTTCGTCAAAAGCTATTTTCTGCTGAAACTATGATATTTTAAGGATATCATAAATATTAATTACGTTCGAGTAGGTTAGGTTAGGTTAGACTTCGAACTACGAGTACCACAACAAAATAATTCAAGCGGCGAGAAATACTTTTCGGTGAAAACAAGACTCTGCGTAAACAAAAAAATAGGTATCCAATACACATAAAGAGCAATATCAGCCACGCAAAAACAAAAATCCTGCACAGAGTTAGAATGGAAAATCGTTGTCGGTTTTTTTTTTGGTAATCGCCTGAGGCGCCAAAGACAAAAGTCCTTGCTTTTGTTTGCTTTTTGCTTGAATTACTTTAACAAAAAGGGGCAAAGGTGAAAATCCCTTCCGGGGACCTGGGAATGGAGGGCCCAGGTACTGCCAGGCTCGCACCGGCTAAAAACACCAATATGCCCCTATTACCAACTAGAATTTAGACTACCGCGGATACTACCCCAGCCAGTGCAGAAAGGCCGGAGGAGAAAGTCCTTCCTCCGTTTACTTATCCGCGGAGTTTTTCCAAAAAGGGGGGATAGGAATGGGGGTTAGGATGGGGGGGGACTTATAGCTATGTGAGTCGCGAAGTGGGCATCCTGACGCATGCATGCTTACAGACTACGGGCTTCCTTTCTTTTGCCCGACAATGGAAGGGTTGGTTCGAAGATCTTTTTTGGACCGCTTGTGTGGCTATGGATACCATCTTTATGGGTGGGGCTACCTTTTTTGAGGCTTTCTCTTTTGGTTTCCTTCGGTTTAACGGTTTTGAGAAGTCGTTGTCTATGTCAACAGTATGTGACAAAGAATAACCTGATAGACAAGTATATCGCACTGTAAGGGGCTGAAGCAAGTTTTATTATCGTCTCTGACTTTGTGCCCACATTTACCTATCAATCATGACTTGACCGCTGAGCTCGTAGGTATCGATATACACTCGAACATATTTTTTTTACGCATGCTCTCTGGTATGTTTTTTTTTAATGTCTGGCAAAAAGTGAGTTGAGTTTTGCTCGTGACTCGGAATACCTGATACAAAATTTCTTGGCGGTTCATCTTAATTTGGCAAGATTTATTTGATCATAGCATAAATCACTAAGAAATTGGCAGTTCACGTATTTTTTTAAATAAAATAAAGTTTTACTGCCGCATTTAGAGACGTCACTTTAATTTAATGCTTGTTTAGTGACGTGTTGTCTTATTTTCTTGCTATAGCAAAGAAAGTGACAACAGTAACTTTAATCAAGCATTAAATTTAATTGACGTCTCTGAGCGCGGCAGGCAGTTAGAGTAAAAAAATAATTTTAAATTAAGCAATATGTTATAGATATAATTAATTTCGTTTAAGAAATTTAAATTTGGTTTCACAAAGGAGATAAGCTACAACTGTTAGTTGACGATCATGTCCCTGCGTACTTGCTCGCACCTGTGCTTATTGGCCCCGCATTGCGGGGTAGCTGTCATGCCGACCAGGGGCTTGTAATACACATTAGAGTTGTTCGAGATAAAACCATTTTCCTGATTTCATGCTTACCTTAATGCTTTCCTCTTATGAGTTTTTTTTAACCCCCGACGCTTGAATAGGGTTTTATAAGGTTTACATATGTATCTGTCTGTATCTACTTATCTGTGGCATTGTATAGTTATTTAATAGTTATAAACACACAGAATTCATTGTGTAACTGAGACTAAATTTGGCCACAATGCCCTTTCGCAACAATTGACTGTTTCAAATCTATCTTCTCTATTTACCTTCATCTATTGAGTCAAAGGATTACAACTCCCAGCAGATACAAATATTTAACTTTGAGACCAGCTTTCCAACTAGAAAATACGGTTAGATTTGTCCGACAATTTCATTTGAAAGGTCGCAATTTTACTCTCTTGGCGCGACGGTTCGTGCAAGTGCAGTGAGAACTGAATGTGCAACAAATTGTTACATTGATACCCAATTTCATGTCTTTTATTAACCGACTTCAAAAAAAGGAGGAGGTTATAAGGTCTGTTCATCCTTACTTGTCTTATATAGTAAACAACTTTCTAACCTCAAAATGAACCTTTTTTGGCTAAAACAGCTCTTTGATCATAAATTAAGTAAACTGAGTAAACATTTTGGACATTACTTGGCCAATGTATTGTCTGTGATTGCTTTATTTTGTTTAAAATAGCTGTTTTAGCCAAAAAAGTTTCATTTTCAGGTTAGAAAGTGGTTTACTATATAAGACAAGTAAGAATGAACAGACCTTACGTTCCACTGAATTTTTTTAAATGTATGTTCACCGATTACTCCGTCAATTGTAGACAAATTTTAAAAATTCTTTTTTAGTTTGATAGAGTATACTTCCGAAATGGTTCCATTGTCATCAAATCTGAATTTGATGAGGGGATCACTGAGGAATTGAGGGAACTCCTCAAATATTGCAGGCAAACATATAGCAATTTTAATATTTTTAGTAACAAGTCTAGCATTTGCATTCAGAAAGTATCATTAGGTGAAGTGGAACTGATGATGAAGACCACGGATGGCCACCGGAACTCCTCAACGGTACTGATTTCAAGGGTGGCGATAAGATATCTCGATTAAGATAGTTGAGCGACTACAACGAAGAATATTTACTTGTTGAAATATGACTATGACTTTCCCGTGGCGTTGCTTGCGGCGCGCTTGAAATTAAAGTTTCATATCAATCAGGAAGTGGGACTACCTAACAGCGTATTATGATCACTAAAAAGTATAAAATAAAATAATTTAAAAAAAAAACAAAAAACCGCCTTCAAAAACGCAAAAAATAACTTATTTTAAAATTGTAGGTACCTAATACGTTAGTCCAACTGATGTCGGCTTTTTTGGTGAAAATATTGTGGTCGCCGACAAGTTATTTTTTGCGTTTTTGGAGGCGGTGTTTTTTCGTTCACGCGAAGTCATAACATTACCTAGTCGTTTTTATGGTTCCGAAGTCAAACTAGGAACACTTATAGTTTTGCTGTGTCCGTCTGTCTGTCCATCGAGATCATCGAGACTATGAATAGAGACTATTGGTAGTTACTACAAAGCTGTCATTTTTTGTATAATTATACATTAACATTACGCCGACACAGTTGCAAAATAAAATCTTGTTTTTTTTTCGGGTATAGCAATAATTTTAGCATCCAACATTGCTCAAATATATCTGACACGCTCTTATACCTCTAGAAATAAAGATGTGTCAGATATTTTTGAGCCCTGTGTTGGATATTTTTGCTTATGACTGTACCATGTCAATTGCTTTACAATGTATACATGCTACGCGACAAATTTCAAGTTTTAAAAGATTTAAAATTCCATATTTGCTTTTCTACATACCTACCTACAATTCCAACTATTTAGCATAACAATTACCCCTACATAATTGCTATGCCTTTACCCAAGCATAATTCCGAAGACGTCCTTGGACCTAATTCGGTGTCTTCCGAGCGGTTAGCGACGATGTTTGGGGTCCATTAGTTCCACCGCATTACGGCAAATATTGCCCCAATTTTAGCTGCCATGATATTCTCTATGGCATTCAGTTTCATGTCGATTTTGCCGTCGAATTGCTATATTTTGATTACCATAGCTATCTTCTTCTTCTTTAGGTTCCTTTTCAATTAATAACGGTCAATTGTCAATCTTTTTTTTCAACATTTAATTTTACATCTCGGCGTAATGTTCATGTATAACTATGCCAAATTACAGTTTTGTAGTACCAAGAGTCATCATCATCATTTCAGCCTATTGCAGTCCACTGCTGGACGTAAGCCTCCCCCAGGGTTCGCCACAAGGCCCGATCTCCCGTTTTCGCCATCCAGTCACCACTAGCCACTTTTTTCAGGTCGTCGGTCCATCTGGCTGGAGGGCGTCCTACGCTACGCTTGCCGAGCCGTGGTCTCCACTCGAGAACCCGTCTACTCCACCGATCATCGGTTCTGCGACAGATGTGACCAGCCCACTGCCACTTCAGTCTGCTACACTTATGAACTACGTCAGTGACTCTAGTTTTATGCCGGATCATCTCATTCCGGATTTTGTCCCTTAGCGAGATTCCGAGCATACACCTTTCCATAGCTCGCTGGGTGACGTGTAGTCGGTGGGCTAGTTTCACTGTCAGGTTCCACGTCTCGTCTCCGTATGTCATGACCGGCAGGACGCACTGATTGAATACCTTGGTCTTCAGGCATTGCGGCAAGGTTGACTCAAAGACGTGACGCAACTTTCCAAATGCTGCCCAACCAAGCTGCACTCTTCTGGTACCAAGAGTATCTGAGTTAAACCGCGGACAGACGGACACACGAACATGGTGAAACTATAAGGGTTCCTTGTTTACTGCGGGACCCTAAAAACACCTTTTGACCAGAAGCTATTAGGTATAGCAGGGGACAGGGTATAATGGTTCTGCCTGTTCGTTACAGAATAACTACACACAGGTACGAAAAGGGACCCGCGGTCCGTAAGTTCATTAAACTTGGGTATTTCCAAGTCGCATAATATCATTATAAGTTGTATCGTGAAATTGGAGCGTACTTGTAAATGAGGATATAATATTCATATTAAATGGTTTATATTTCAAATTACTTTAGGTAGGAAATACTGAAATATTATTTTTCTACATCAATATCATAACTTCCCTACAATATGTTCAGAAAAGCTAAGCCAATTGCCTATATTAAAAAACCTGTATCTGTGGTTGTATTTTAATGTTAACATTAAAGTATTGCATGTCATTAAAGTATCGGTACAGATGCATTGAGATACAGGGCAACCGCAGATACAGGTTTCTCACATATTGTAGAAAACGTATGATATGCGTATAGATAAAGTTATGTATGCGACTGTACACATAATTAGGCATTAAACCAGTCGTGTGATCTTATTATGAAACTACACTCGTGTATTAATGCCTCTCATTATGCACCAGTCACATAACCTACTATTATATTATATAAGTTAGGGTCTATCGATTTCATACTCTCTCTGGTATAAAAAATGTGCCGTGTTGTTATTGTCCCTAATTACTGCCGCACTCAGAGACGTCAATTAAATTTAGTGCTTGATTAAAACTGCTGCTATCACTTTCTTTGCTATACCAATAGAATAAGACAACACGTCACTAAACAAGCATTAAAGGATCATGACCATTTTTGCCCTCACTTAATTTAGCATGTCCATCAAATCAATTAATTAAGCATTCTTAATTATTATGAATTCGATTTTAGATATTAGTCTAAGACTAATTGAAGCTGTAGTTAATTATTTTACGCTAAAAGAGTTATATACATTTCCGGTGCGGAATGAATATGATAGATAGAATTCTTTTATTTCACTTTTTCCATTTAACCGCAGCATTAAATGAAAAAAAATACGTTTAAAATCTAGGACCCAGGAACTATGTAACTGACTATACTCGTACGATGCCTTTGGACATGATTGCTTTTGCTCAGGGCACGCCTCCATACTAATGTGGTCATTGTCCTTTATTTGACGTCTCTGAGTGTGGCAGTAAGTAAAGAAAAAAAAATAAGGAAAAAAATTGAGGAGGTTCTACTGTAGCCAGTCACACTCTTTGAATGAGTACCAATTCAACGATACCCTGCACTTTAAAATCCGTAGAGAAAAGCCGCATGGTAGTTGCCACTTGAGAAATTAGTTCCACCTGCCTTGAGTTGCCATGACTATATACTTAGCCGGACATTTTGCCTTGAAAGCCTGACACACTGGAAAAAAACTTTTATTTGTGTATTTATTACTATTATTCATTTGATTCTTACTTACTCTGAATTATATGTTATTACTTATTATGATTCGCGCTGGGCATTCCTGCGGCTCCTGCGAGATCGCAAGTCATGCGTGTCCGAGTGATTCGCTCGCTCGCTTTCGTTCGGCATCTTTTGACAGGTGGGGTTAACCAAAAACCTAACAAAATCCGGACATGACTTGTGTAAGTATATTTGGCCGGACACGACAGTAAAAAGCCGAACACTACAGGTGTGTTATTCTCTCAAAAAACGGCGGCCGGTCGGACGGACGAGCGAATAAAAGCGGCGAGTTTAAGTAGTCCCGTCCGACCGAACTAAACACATTTTAGCGCGTGCATTGTCAATTAGGGAGCCTTATACGTTCGAGAAGTCATGCTGCCAAATTGAATACACGCGCTAAAATGTGTTTTGTTCACTCTGTCGGGACTACTTAAACTCGCCGCTTGGACCTTCACTCGAGCGAACGATCACCTTTGCTTGTTGAGAGAATCACAACCCTGTAAAAAGCCGGACATGTCCAGCTAAAGCCGGACACCTGGCAACCCTACACCTGCCAAGCTATTGTTGTTGTATTCACATATTCACATCATTGTCATTTTATTTTCGGTACAGCAGAGTACAGCATTATCAAATAATGGAGGCGATGCTCTTGGAATCTTTAATTCGAATGAGTCCATAATTTTCGAGTGCGGAAGCGGTTTAAAAGAAAATAAACAGTTTATATTTAGAACAGCATAGACTATTTTCAGCAACGTGTCAAAGTCATCTGAAATTTTAAACTGTTTAAGGTTTTTACGTGCGATTTATAATTTTCGTGTAAATTTGTGCTGTGTTTTTTGGCTGTGTAGTGCAATGGACGAGTTGTCAATAGTGTGCAATTTTGCTTACGTGCGTACCCGAAACGCGGTTATAAGGTCTTTGGACTCGTCTAACGGCTGGTTGTACGGCGTGCGGAAGGCATTAAACTTAGGTGAGTTGATGTGTTCGTTATAATAATTAGTTTTTTTATTTTATTTTAAACATACCTTTTTACAAGGAAATTATTAAGTAAGTAATTACGCACGCGCAGGGTTCTGTAGCATACTTGTATTATTTATTTTTTATTATTGTTGTAATAGCGACAATAGAAATAGGTAACTGCGCACTTTGTGTAAATTTTGTATTACGGTTCATGGGACAGCGGAGGCTTAGTTCCCTTAGCGTAAAAAGTGCATTTGCGCGTAGCGACTATATTTTTAGGTATAGTAAACATGTGAATGAAATACCGCCGAGAGACACTCTAAAGTGGCTGAATCAGCAATTACGACGTCATCAAAATGGCCGCCGTCGCGCTTAGGTCAAAAATCTTATCGGCTTGACTTTATTTTAGGTACAGTCAACAGCATAAACATACCTTGTCGCTTTCAATCGTTTCACAATTTTGTATGACATTTCAAACTCGACGTTAAAGTGACAAGGTACATAAATGATCACTTATTTATGCTGTTGACTGTACCAACTTAAGTACCAATTTCACCGACGATGTTAACCACTTAACAGACGATTAGAGCGTTAACAGCTTTCAAAATGTATGAACTAACAGTCTGTTGACATTGATTAAATTTAACATAAATAAAAAGTATGGCATAAAAATAGGCATTACAATCCAGTGATTTCAGAAGTAACTTTTGGATTAAAGTTGAAAAATTAAAGATTGCAATTAAATCACGCCTGTTTCCCAGATGGGTAGGCAGAGACCACTTCTTTCCACCTGCTACGATCCTGACAAATATATATCCTGATATCTGATTGGATACTTATCTCAAAGAATATTTTGAATGTACTTAGTGGGTTAACTATGCTATAGTAAATAACAAATTGAAAGTCACGTCATTCATTCCTGTGAAAATTCTAGCAAGTAATGTCCTCTATTTTAAATTTAACCAATCGGAAGTACTAGTGTCATATCGCTGCTACTGATTCGTCAAAGGCAAAATCACAATCTACTATTATCATCCGACTGTACAAAAGGTTTACGTGGTGATAAACTGATAAGTGATTGCAGCAGATTTTAGGTAAAAATATAGATCAGGTTGCACATACCTAGGCTGCCATCACCTAAATTGCCGACCCCGGATAAACACGGCAAAAATCCCGGACATTTGGGCGAAATATGGTATTTTCCCCGGACACCTTTTAAAAATATTTTTTGCTACAAAAATAAAAACATCGTTATATATATATTTTTTTATTCTTTTATATAGCTTAGCAACAAACAATAGACATTTTTAATAAAATTAAACTCTTTCTGAGGTACGTAATATGGTAACAAAAACAATTAAGCTCTTCTTTTTGGCATCATTCAAATTATTATTATACAGGGTGGCCAACTTGGATTTTGTTTTGGCGGTAAATATGACAGTTGTTGCATAAAAATTACTTTATGTAGATACGGAAAATTTGTTATGGATCGTTTTACGACGGAACAACGTGCAACCCAATCATGTATTGCGGAAACTCTAAGAAAATTGCAGCCAATTTTTGGTAGAAATCACTAACCGTCGCGGCTAACAATAGCTGATTGGCCTCCAAGATCGCCTGATTTAACAGCTCCTGACTTTTTTCTGTGGGGCTATCTAAAGGGACGTGTATTAAAACAAAATATTCGAGACACAGTCACTGAGATAACGCAGGAAATGTGTGAAAATGTAATGAAAACGCAATGAAAAGGGTTCACATCTGCCATGCTGCTAGAGGTGGACATTTGTCTGACATTATTTTCGATGTTTAACTGCCGGCCCTAAATACTATATTTAACAAGGAATACTTAATATTTTTTATAATTCATAGAATAAAATTACAAAACTAAAGTGTATACCGTTATTTGGCCACCTGTATAATACTACTAATAGTAATAACTAACTAACTAGTGATTTTAGGACAAACGATGTTAGGGATCGCGAGGGAGACCCCTAAGGCAGAGCCCAGTTAGGTACGACGACGAGCGTAGCGAGGAGGAGTGTTAGGTTGAACTGTGACCCTAAAGCGCGCGAGCCGAGCGTGCGTGCCGCGGCAGCGGCCGGCGAAGCGCCAGAACCAGACTGCTGTCAGGTACCTAAAAGTAGGTTACTATCGGCAGAAAAGTAGGTTAATCACAATTAGGGAAAATATGCATTAGGGCAAATAATGTTAGGTAGTAAAAATATAGGACAAATTACAATATGCCATACAAAGTTAGGAAAAATAATCATTAGGATTAACGATCATTATGCTTACCGATAATTATGACACATGACTATTATGGCACATAACGTTAGGATGAAGAATCAATATGGCAAGTGATGTTAGGAAATAAAACATTATGGAAAAAAAAAATCATCCATACGATGTTAGGAATCCTAAAGATAGGCCATGTGAGCGTTAGGACAAGTGATCATTATGACATACAACGTTAGGGAATATAAAAATAGGTTAAAAAACTTTAGGGATTCAGATATAGATCCAATTTTCAGTCATCTTCATCATCATTGAAAAAAAAATTGGGCTTCCCCTGACAACAAAAGTGTCCGGGTTTTACCTTATAAAACCCCTGCCGGACGGCCCCCGGACGCCCGTCAAATTAGGACAAGTCCGGGGAAACCCGGACGGATGGCAGCCCTACACATACCAAACACCGTCTTTTCCAAACTCCTTTTTGTCAAGCTACAGTATGTAACTTATTTATTTAGCAGGCACCGTTTTCCTTTAGGCAATTGTGTTTTTAAAGTGTTCCTTATATTGGTAGCTATCGTCCCGCACTCGCTTCGCTTTGGTATGGCAGTGGCTTTACAAATAATTACTGGCTGTAGGTACATTTTAAGTTAACAATACTGTTTTTTAATCACTAACATTTACATTAAACTCTTTCGTTAGGTAAGCCGTTATGGAGAAAAACTTTCAGACGGATGGACAAAAGTTCTGAAAACGGTAATTTATGATTTATGATTTGATCAGGTATCGTACACTGTCAGACAGACACCTTTTTATTGGTTTAGTTCATAATAACATTGAAAATCCACTTAATTAATGGCTAGCTTTTGTTGTTTGTTGGCTTCGTCCTGACAAAATAACAAAATTAAATGTTTCCGGACAAAACATAATTTTTATATCTTTAGGTACCTAGTGAAGAAAATCCGTTCAGGCGGGGTTCAGGCGTTATTATGATATTAACAAACGATTTGAATATCCTTAAACACCTTTAAATTTTATTACATTTATAGGATTTAAAGGATGTAGTGCCGACTAAACTGTTAACGAGAATATAACTTGCCTAATGCCTGATGCGACAAGCGTTCTCATGCCACACGAGATAAAGATGTTACATTGACATTGACGATTATGTATGTATTGATGGTACCCTTCATCTGGCATAACTGTTTTTGGCATAATCATCATTTGGCATACTCATCATTTGGCATAATCATCTTTTAGCATACAGTATTTTTTTCTGAAAACGTATACTTTTCAGGATTATTAAAAATATCATTGCATAGAACCCATTAGATTAGGTTAGGTTTATTTTATAATAATCCTGAAAAGTATACGGTTTCAGAAAAAAAGACTGTATGCTAAAAGTTGATTATGCCAAATGACGATTATGGCAAATGATGAGTATGCCAAATGATGATTATGCCAGAAAAAGTTATGCCAGATGAATGTAAACCCATATATTATTAATATATGCAGTTGACATTTCATCTCAAATGAAACTTCCATCTCTTATAGCACGGGGTTAAGGATCTTTTAAGTATGTTAGGTTATTAAAACAAACATATAATTATGATTATGATTCCCGTATTTAAGAAATGCTTAGAAAAGGTGTTCAAAATGTAGAATACTTAATACAGTCGGTGCCATTTCAGAAATTAAGTTCCTAAAAGCTAGATGATTGCTTGAAAAGCATGTAGGTACATGTAGTACACGGTTACACCTGTACTAAGAAGTTAAGAACAAGGGTACACGACCGTTGTGCCGTATTATCAGAAGCTAATACAGGTGGCCTGAGTGTTCGTGTGCCTTCTCTTTGCCATAAAAATAAAATAAATAAAAAGTTGTTATTTTAAATGATGCCACGTGACATGCACAAGTATTACTTTTGGGCATATAAAAGAGTACAGTTGCCAAAAGCAGATTCAATTTTCAGCTCAATAAAGAAGAATAGCGATGGTCGACGCAGAGCTTCGAGTCCCCAACAGTAGTCTTGATACTCTTGGTACACCAGGTAATTCTTTTATTAGCAGACTAGCGTTTGCAAGTTGGCGTTGAAGTTGAGAAGGCTTTAAGAAGCAAAGAGCTAATGGTCTAAGATCCGAATAGGAGACGACCTTCACCGGGCTGTTTATTCGATAAAAAGTATTTTATATCAAATTTAATATGTTAAGTAATATATGGCGAATAGGTTGACTGACAAATTTCAGTCCAGTCCTTAAATGATTGAAAAAAACTGAAAATAAACTTTTTTATAAAATTGCCATTGTTTGTTAAATATACCAATTACATTACTAATCGAAAGCATGAAGCCTATAAGAATATACAAACGCTAGGTTTAGTGCAAATTATTAGTTCCGACTTACCTACCTACCCAATAGTCATGACGGGAAAAATAGTCAACCTAACGTTTGCATATTCTATAGGCTTCATGCTTTCGATTAGTATGTAATTGGTCTATTTAACAAGCAACAGAAATTTAAAAAAAAAACATTTTCTGTTTTTTTTTATCATAATTATAAGGACTGGACTGAAATTTTTCAGTCAACCTATTCGCCATACATTACTTAGCATATTAAATTTCATAATTATATGTATAATACTTTTTATCGAACAAAAAGCGTCGAACTCAGAAGTAACTGTAGGTAGATGCAGTTTAGTTTCCCGAATACATGGTTGAGAGAGGCGATGGCTAAGATGTATACGCGTCATACTCGTGAACGGGTGCTGTTTGTGGGGACCGGTCTGTTCACGTTTGCAAGGACTTGTTGTTCAATTAATTATCCTAGTGACGGCTTTTGACGTGGAGTCCTCGTCGTGTTGTTCTCATAGTCATTATTTTTAGTTTAAGGTTTATTGACCTTACTTTTATAATAAAATATTTATTTTTTGGTAGTTTTAAGAATGTATTATTACATTATTTATTGCCTTATTATTACTTAATGTAACTTACTTTTAAGCATTATTATGTTTTTATGATTGAAAAAATTACCTTCTGCTGGAGTTTCTTGTGGCGCTTCTTCTCGCAATGATGGTCTTGTCCGAAGTGCTGGTAGATTCACTCTATATTTCCGACGTGTAAGAGACCCCTCATGTGGCCTATTTGCTAAATAAATATTTTGATTTGATTTGATTATGAGTAGGTACCCTGTCGCAGCTATGGATAGATTATATCAAATTAGCACCACTCTAACTTTAATACGTTACTGCGACAAGGTACTCAAATGTACCTACTTCTGAGTTTGACTGTACGAAAGATTGATTGCTTCGACAGTTCTCTAACAAACCTCTCTATAGCAGCCCGGCAGATTCTCAACTAAACTGATTCGCAACTGGTCATATTCGCAATTGGCCTGATTCGCAACTGGCCAGAGTTTCAACTGGACAGAATCTCAATTGAAAACCGCAACGAGACCGATTCGCAACTGGAAAATAACAATGAGACGGATTCGCTACTACCGTAAAATGGGGTTAATTTGATTAATTTTAAAAATAAATCTTCTGTATCTCCCGCATTTAACCGTAAAATAAATTATTAAAAATATTGTATTGGCGACTACTCATTTGGAGTAACTTAAAGCAGTGAGAGGCAGAATACGGTAGACGGCTTGGTAGAAAATAATAATTATGCAGCCTAATACCTCGATTCTTAAAATGGGGCTGGTTTGATTTTCCCTGTGTTTACATCACAATATCAAAGTCACCCCTGAAGCAAGTAAAAAAATAGTGGTTTTTTGTTTCGAAGGTTTTAAATTCAATTTGTCTGAAAATACTTGAACTACAAACATTTTGCGCTCGCATATGAAACATATGATCGTAATGTCGCGAAAGAGCTTAATAATAACTAAGACATTGCAGGAAATTGATGATTCAAAAAACTATCAAAGTCGCCTCGCGTTTCCAAAGTCACCCCATTTTCATCATCATCATGTCAGCCGAAAGACGTCCACTGCTGGACATAGGCCTCCCCCAAGGCTCTCCACTCAGACCGATCTTGTGCTTTTCGCATCCACCGCGTTCCCGCGATCTTTACAAGGTCGTCACTCCATCTTGTTGGAGGCCTATGGCCCCATTTTACGGTAGTCAAATTTCACGGTTAGACAGATTCGCGGCTGTCTAGTTGGTTGTGAATAAATAATAGGTACTTTCTATATCTGTAAGTAACCTATCTAGTTGCTTATCTGTCCAGTATAGAATCTATCCTAGGTGCTATGAAGGTCATCATTGAGCTTTTAAAATATTTGGCACGTTCTTGTGCCCGTAGCAATAAAGACGACACATGTCGGATCGTTCAAGCCCAATGTTGGATCAGATATTTATTGCTGCTGACTGTACATAACACGTGTACCACACTGAGGGCCCTGCCAAGATGCATTGCGCTAACTATCGTTCTATTCGTTTCGTTTTAAACCAATCGCATCACTGATAGATCACGTGACTTTTCGTATCACGTCATCTACCAGTGACGCGATTGGTTTAAAAACGAATCAAATAGAAACCCTAGTTAGGCAGGCCCCTCTGGACTACAAACGAGTAAAAACGGCTCGGATGTTAAGCAACATACATTTTAGAAGACTTAGGCTGCGGCTCCACTGAAGCGAAGACGAGCGGAGCGGCGCGGAGCTGTGCCAATATTAACCACTAGAATCTAAACCAACGTGCGCAAGGCGCGCTCGACGTGACCTCATGTGCCTTCTATTGGTTAATATTGGCACAGCTCCGCGCCGCTCCGCTCGTCTCCGCTTCAGTGGAGCCGCAGCCTTATTAATGTAGGATCATTTTTAGGGTTCCGTACAAAAAATTAAAAAACGGTACCCTTTTAGGATCACTCGTGCGTCTGTCTGTCCGTCCGTCTATCACAGCCAATTTTCTCCGAAACTACTGGACCGATTGAGTTGAAATTTGTAAATTGATGACCCAAACACATGTGCACAGTAAATATTTTTTTTTTTTTAATATAAGGGTCATTTTCGGGGGACAAATTAGGAAGATAAAATCAAATGAAAGGGCGATCCTTATGTCGATCTTAAATATATTTTTGTTATTATTGTAAAATAAATAGTTTTGATTTTATTCATGAAAGAAGACGAAAATTGACCATTGACCAGATCTCCGAAACTACTGAGCCTAAAATTTTGAAAAAAAAATGCAACATTTAGTTCATTGCTTGTAGATTACAGGAAAACCTAAAGTATCCTATAAAAAAAAATACGTATGAACGGAACCCTTTCCGCGCGAGTTCAAGAATAAAACACATAAAAAATTACAAAGCATATTAAAATACTAACTATAAATAAAATAACCCTTGAGTTCATACGCTCGTGGCATGGTCCCTAAAACGCGCTGGCCGCGTCCCCCCTTTGCACAGCCAGACTGAGCCGCTGCGCAAAGAACGAGCCCGCTCTGGGATCACCCGCTCGGTTGCCAAATAAGTCTTTCCGACACCTCTTTTACAAACTTCTTAGTGTCGGAAGACCACGGACCCAATGTTTCCATTGCAAGTGCCGCAAAAAACTAATTTTAATTTAGGAAAGCGTATCAAGTGCCGCAAATGGCACTTGATGGTTATTAATTGAAACGTTTTATTTTTTGCCTGTTTTACTTTTAAAAATATTACTCATTTGCCGGATTCGAATGGTTTCTATGAGAACTTGAACGCATCCAAAGATATTCGTATGTTGGCAGCTTTGCACAATGTTGACGTTGCATTGACAAAGTTGACAGGTAACTTTGACAATGTCATTTATTTAATGAATGAAAGTCTAAAAAAATGGCTGCGCTAGGAATGTGTGAAACTCCCGGTTGCAAATCCATTGCACAATTACAATGTCCAACATGTATAAAGCTCGGCATACAAGGCTCGTTCTTCTGTAGTCAGGAGTGTTTCAAGAAATCATGGAAGAATCATAAAATCATCCATTCGCTAGCCAGTGAGTTGCAGATTTGAGGTTATGTTGCGGTGTTGGGTTACAACGGTAGATTGTCTGTTTGTTTTGTTTTAGAGGGAGAGGTTACTGATGGGACTAACGTGGTGTATAATCCTTGGCCGTCGTTTACGTATACGGGGAAGTTGAGGCCGTATCCACCGGGGCCGAAGCGTACTGTGCCGGCATCGATTGGGCGTCCGGATTATGCTGATCACCCAACTGGGTTTCCAGCGTCCGAGAACGCGGCGAAGGGCTCGGGACAGATTAAGGTGCTCGATGACGAAGAGATAGAAGGCATGCGCGTCTCTTGCCGCTTGGGAAGAGAAGTTCTTGATGAAGCAGCCAAGTAAGATTATTTGATATAATAGCAGTTGTTTTGATATTAATAAATAGGTATCAGGGGAAAATATCGCACACATTCACAAAGTCCTAAACTAACTTAGAGGCTGGTACTATGGGTACAAGACAAATAAACATGCTTTTAAAACGAAATATATACTTAAATAAGTACATAAATAACATCCAAGACTGAGGAATACTCGCACTTATCACATAAATATTTGCCCATACTGGGAGCCTGGCAGATTCACTAGGCTACATGTTTTAGTGCTAACCTTGATTAGTGCTATTCCCTCTGGAATTGTCCTATTTTCTGATACAAAAAGGGCCCTATGTTGTCTCTGCTTTAACCTGTGGGTGCACCCTTTATGCACCATTTCACAATTGTTATATACGAGTCTAATCACCATTATTTAGAGAAAACAATGTATTGACTTTATGTCAAGCCAGTCAAACATCGTAAACATTTGTTCTAAACATATTTTAAAACAAAACAAACATATTTTGGCAATTATACTATCAGTAGGGATATGTGTGTGTGAGGATTTGTGTTTTATTTAGTCATCAAGTTTATATGCATATTGTTCTCTGTGTTAGGGACTTCTCCTGACACAAATTGCCACACACACATACAATGTTTACTTACTTACCTCGGTTCAGGAAATCCCTCGAAATTTAAACACATGAGGTTTGATGATTTTGTTCATTATTTAGAAATAAACCATTGTTTAACCCGAATATAATAGTTGTTTATTTATTTATTTTATATAAATTACTATTTTGCTATTTTTAAGCTATTACATTTAAAAACTAAATACCAAATTTAAACAACCTTTTTTTTAAATATTATTATGTGAGTTTTATAAACCCTATTAATTGGTCAGGATGTCAAATTCTTCAAGGTTTAATATTTCCAATTTATCCCATACTTTGTTAGTGTTCCTTATCTGCATGCTCATGTTTTGTAGGTATCACATATTTCACTAGACACAATTTCATATTTCCAGAGCTTGTGCCGTGGGTGTGACTACAGATGAGATTGACCGCGCCGTCCATGAGGCGTGCATTGAACGGGAGTGCTATCCCAGTCCGCTGAACTATCACAACTTCCCAAACAGTTGTTGCACTTCGGTGAACGAGGTTATTTGCCACGGGATACCTGATACACGCCCATTAGAGGTTTGTATTTTTTAAAAGATGAGAATTTCTTTGTTTGACTTTAACCTAAATAATTTAAAAATGGAATATCCAGAAAATTATACTCTTTCTGTCACCTGTTCTGTTTCTGTCACAGATGACAGAAAAAGTTAATGCTTGACAAACTAAAGTTCTTTTTTTCTTCTTCCAGGATGGTGATGTCTGTAATGTTGATGTCACAGTTTATCATCGTGGCTTCCATGGGGATCTAAACGAGTCGTTCTTTGTTGGAAATGTTCCGCAATCTACTCAGAAACTGGTTCAGGCCACTTACGAGTGTCTGATGAAGGCTATAGCCATTGTGAAGCCTGGAGAGAAGTACCGTGAGATCGGGAACGTGATACAGAAGCATGCACAGGCCAATGGTTTCAGCGTAGTTAGGAGCTACTGCGGACATGGGATTCATAGGCTGTTCCATACTGCACCTAACGTACCTCATTATGCTAGTAAGTATTGTTCATAAACTTATTTATTATTTCATTTTGCTTGCTTGCGGTTGGAAATCTCTGGAAGAGGCCTTTACCTCATAGTGGGTTCTGGTGTGTAATTCTAATACTGATATCATTATAATTTAATTACTACCTAATAAGTGTTCTAGTTTAGTTTGTAAGTTTATATTTTGTGAAACCCAGAAATAATAGTACATAATTGCCTAGGCATGGAAGTAGGCAATTGCGGGGCGAGTATTGGTTTAAACGGACGAGCTTGCGAGTCCATTTAAAAATACGAAGCCCGCAATTGCTGTTCCTGCCGAGGCAAATATAGCGCTTTTCTCAAAAATCGCCAGAAAAAAATTGTGTTGGAGTAAAATCTTCATCATTTGAACTCATTTTTTAAATTGCATACAAACAGAAACTTCATGTGAAAAAACCATGACTCCTTACTGCCTTTTTTGGAAACGAAATTTTTGATTTAAAAAAAGCATAAGCTATTCCAGGCACGAATAAAAAAGTTATGTTTCGAGTAAAATTTGGATGTATAAGACTTGTGCCCTCATTTTATTATGGCCCTTTTCACTTTTTAAAAAGTTACAAGCTAGATAGTAATGGGATTAATATGCAACATCAATGTTTTTTTTTTAATTTGAGAACTGTCAGTAAACTATGTACTTTGCGTCTCAATATGTAGATAGGAATGTCACCATTTCCGGAATTTTTTGAGAAAAAGCTTTTTTTATTTATTTATTTAATTATTACTGTTGTGAACTCTTCATGGTGTAGTTATTTTCTTCTAAACTTTTGTGATGTTATTTTCACATTGCGAGCACTTGCAAGCATTCCAAGAATACTTGACCTGGAAAATTAATTTTCATTTTTCAGCTCTAAAAACTAATGTGATATTGTTGATATTTTAATTACTTGCAACAATAAACTTTGATGAACAACATTGTATCTTTTCAGAAAACAAAGCTGTGGGTGTGATGAAGCCTGGTCATTGCTTCACCATCGAGCCAATGATCAATGAAGGCAGCTGGCGCGACGAGCAGTGGCCGGACCACTGGACCGCTGTCACTGCCGACGGGTCCCGCTCCGCTCAGGTACGGACTAGTTAACAATGTGTGATGATCCTGGTCTTTGCTTCACCATCGTGCCAATGATCAACGAAGGCAGCTGGCGTGACGAGCAGTGGCCGGACCATTGGACCGCTATCACTGCCGACGGGTCCCGCTGCGGTCAGGTACTGACTAGTTAACAGTGTGTGATTATCCTGGTCATTGCTTCACCATCGAGTCAATGATCCACGAAGGAAGCTAGCGCGACGAGCAGTGCCGGGCCACTGGACGCCATCACTGCCGACGGGGCCCGCTGCGCTCAGGTATTGACTAGTTAACAGTGTGTGATGATCCTGGTTATTGCTTCACCGTAGAGCCAATGATCAGCGAAGGCAACTGGCGTGACGAGCAGTAGCCGGACCACTGGACCGCCGTCACTGCCAAAGGATTTATTAAATAAAACTGCAAAAGTGTGAAATGCGTAAATTTAAAACGCATACTTTTATCGCAATTCTAAAAAGATCGATAAGATTAGAAACATTCATAGAAGTGAAAATGACACTAATGACATAGGAGTTGCTTTGTAGCTTATCGGTGTCAGTGTTTTCTGATGGAATGTCGTCTAGCTAAAAGCATGGGTGCAAATCGCCAGTGTTATAAAAACTTTAGTTTAAGGGGCTTCTAAACGGGCCATATTTTCACTGCAATATGTGGCCGGCAACTATTGGTGTCTTTCTTTAACATGCGAGTAAGAGAGGGACACCAATAGTTGCCGGCCACATATTGCAGTGAAAATATGGCCCGTTTAGAAGCCTCTTTAGTCAACATCATATAATTCATAAGTAATTAATCTGTTTTGTACTTTGTCGTTATGATGTGTTAAATTTTGAATGTAGTGGAAGCTTCAAGGTACAAGAGATCATCTACGACTTTGATTATAGTATTATACAGCACAATAACATACATTCTTTCTCTCTTTACAGTTTGAACAAACACTGCTAGTGACCGAGACAGGATGCGACATCCTAACCCAGCGTAGCTGCGGTCATCCGTGGTTCATGGATCAACTAGAGAAGCTCAATGCAAACTCTTAGTTATACCACAAACATTTCGACATCGTGGAGCCACAAAGATAACCAATAAAATATTACCCGTCTACAACGGTTGGGTAATATAATAACTAATAACTTAGATTTAGCTTGCCGATGTCTTACAAAGTATTTCCGAAGAGCAATAATTTAGATAGTTGGGGTACACTATAATTTTGCAATGTATCATTCAAACTCAATCGATAAATAGGATAATTGAACATATTTAATTAGTCTTTTCAAATATGTTTGAACTCCTTTTTTTTAAAGAAAGGCATTTACGTGTCTCAACTTAGGACAATATTTAAAAAAGAAGCCGATGAAATGCAAGATGTATAAAACGAGTTTATTAGTATTTTTTTTAATAATAGGGATTTATATTCTAGGTGTATCCCAATTCTAACCATAGTAAGTATAATAGGTACTATTGAAATTAAATGTGGTTTTCTATAAGCGTTTTTTCAAAGTTTGAAAAAGCCAGGTAGATTGTTATTGACGATTAGTATTTGTATTTTTTTACAGGTAACAAGGAAATAAAATTATAATACACATTCATGGCACTTAAAACAATTCCCTCATTCTCAATATACCAAAGTTTAAAAAAAAACCCAAAACTTAACATTGCATTTTATTTTTGTTTATTATTTTTGCCCAATATCTCTAAATCTCGGTATCTCTTGTTTTAAATTTTTCTCGTATATCGGAAATGAGCGAATTGGGTGTTATATTTTTGAACAAATTTTGTTAATGCTGCTCGGTATTATGAAATCATGCCACTAAAATTTTTGTTCTTTTGCATTTTGTATGGGTACAGAACAAAACGCTTTTTTTAGCGTAAAATTGTTTACAGCTGGTACAAGGAATCCGCTCCTGTCGTCCCATGAGCGTGCGGGCACGCGTCGGATTATAAATCTTGTAGTGATACAACTAAAGTTTGAAATCCTTTGCCCAATTAATTACATTGGGTGTTCTGCGATAAAATGAGATTATTTCCAATGACATATCAAACTCTAAATTAAAACCATATTGCCTTTGACATGTTATCGTATTGTCAATGTTTTTTTTTATGGCAAGGAGACGCCAGCACTCAGGCCAACCAGATCATAAGTGGGATTTGAGACCCATAGACATTTGAAACCTCAAGACTACAATCCTAAGACTTCAAATGCGTTGCCAACCCTGAGGACTAAGATGGAATGCCTCTATGCTAGTAATTTCACCGGTTGTCTTATCCCCACACCGGAATACAGCAATGCGAACTACTGCTTGGCGGTGGGTTAATGGATAAGATGGTGGTAGCTATCCGGACGGACCCTAAACGTTACGATAGCTATTTAATTACTTTCCTGACAGCAATGGCGGCCGAATTAAAAAAAAAACAATACGATAGCCAAAGGCTATTAGAATAGAGGGCCAGCATTGACAGTTTTGAATATCTGGGGTTGTTTTATAAAGCTACAAATTACAATTTACAGGTTACAAGTTTCCATTTGACACAACCTCGACCAATGACGACAAGCCATTTGAGCAGTGTTGCCAGACTTGTAAAATTGTTACTTGTAGCTTTATAAAACGCGTCCCTGATCGCCTCTTGAACTGATTTAATCCGTTAGTTTTTTGTTCTGTTCACCCAGAGTTTGTACCGCAACAGTGCTATACGATACTTTACTAGTGGAACGTAAGGCTCAAAATCACAGTAAATTAAGTAGGATCATATACTTAATCTGTCATAATATTGTGTTAGAATATATTTGTTACACAGTTTATTTTTTATTGTTTTAAGTATTTCACCTATCTAACTCAATACTGTAAGTCAGAACATCCTCTTTTTTTTAAACTATGATAAGATGCCAACAATGGGTACAAAATAATGGTTTGTTGTCTACACTATAGCACCCTACATGGTATCTAGTGGGTGGTGCAAAAAGGAATGAAGTAAATATGTATATCTATACAGGGTGTCAACATCGAATAGCACCTAAAGGAACTACCTTAAATATTTAGATATTTGTTTTGCTTTACCTTGTTTATTATGATATCTCTTTGTCTAACAAATGTTACCTCTATTTTTTGAGGTAAATACTCATTAAATAATATGTTAAAAATCTGTGTGCAATATCCAACTCAATCCCATACATCGTCCGCCCCAGGTTTGCTCGATTGACTCTTGAAATAAGTTTTTTCAACATTTATTTTATAAAATGTAATAGTGTTAATAAATAAAAAAAACGTTAACTTGTTTATTTTTATTAAGAACAATGATTTGGCATTAACAAAAACAAAACAATAAATTACCTCGATTTTTAGTCTAAATGCACTGAAACTTACAGTTAAATATTATTTACATTAAAGTAGGTTAATATTAAATAACGAAATGCTTCAACAACACTAAATCTATGTTATTTTTAACTTAAATCTAAAAACAACTGATAAATAACGTTTTAACCTAAAATAACAGTCTGAAGTCAGAAACGGAAACCAAAACAAGATATTAAAGCTCAATTTTTTTTAAAAATCTTCAATTAGCATAGAGAGGGATATTTCCCATTTGTTCCATGGAACTACGAATTTAGTATTGAACGTTACGTCATAGCTTGATACAAAATGGAACAGGCGGGGGCTACCCACGTGTTTCATACTGATTGGTAGTGACAAAAGTGTGACTATGTATATTTTTGTATGGCAATGTAACTACGGATATTTTCGGACACACGCTATGTTTTAGGCAGTGTGAAAAAACTAGTCACTGGTTTGAAAACTTGATATGACTATGAGTCTTATGGTAAGTTTTTTCGTCGAAATAATCGAAAATTCTGCCAAGTCAGTTTAAATGAATGAACTTTCTGAATTCCACAATTTACCCGAACTGCCCTAGTAACCACACCGTCTCCATTTCTGGCGTTCGCGGCAAGAAAATTTGCTGACGTCTGTTGCCGACTTTAGCGGTGAAATAGGTTGGCAAAAAGTTTGACATGGTGGCAAATATAACCGCAATAATCTCAAATAGAAACCACTACACTGGGCAGCAGTTTTTAAGTGGAAAGGTCTTATATCCTAGCGCCATTTTAAAATTGTAGTCTTGCTGGATTCATGTCATAGTTTGTCGCCAAGATTATATTATGAATCCGTAAATCCAGCCAGTATTAAATTGTAAACTATAGCTGGATTCATAAAAGTCTGTCGCCAACTTTATACTAGTCTCAAGTTAACATTAGTACATAGTTTAATTTAAATTCTAAAGAGACAGTCTTTTAATGTGACGTGCTTATGTTGTACTATTCCTCGTAATCATCAAACAAAGGTATGTAGTCATCGCTCCTCGATCGTAGTTTTAGTCCGAATTGCGTTACTTGGTTCATGTTGGGACCCTGTGTTTTGTCTACTGACTTAATTGTTGCCGCTTTCCAGTTATCCAATGTATCTTGTTTTCTTAATGCGTCCTTTTGCTTCATGTTTGCTAGCTTTGATACTATTACTTCTTTCTGAAAAATTAAAAATGTCTTTGGTTAATACGAGATTTTGACAAAAGTATAAATTCCTCTTCCTAACGCTACTAGTGGGCATTTCGCAAACGTTAACAATTTGTAAAGTATTGGCGTAAGCTGTCGTGCATTCGTCTGCGACATTCCATAGATTTCTACGGTCTCTTTCGTAGAATGCAACTTGGCTATGCCCCTAGGGTCCCTATAATTATTTTTTTCAAGACGCATCTTTATGATGTTTCTAACCCAATGATACGTAGTAGTAGCTCCTATTTATTTGTCAGTAAAGGCGGTGAACAACGTGATATCAATTAAATATGAGATTAGGAAAAGAGGTTTTGATCAATATTAAAGCAGTTTATCTTACCTGAGGACTATCCACATAACTGGCGTAAATTCTCAGCACCGGCTCCCCGGTTTTGTCATCAAACGTGAGTTTGCTCTTTGGCGGTATCTTCGCTTTGACGACTGTTATTTTTTGTGGCGCTACTGTTGATGTCGTCGTGGTTGTAGGTGCTTCAGTCTCGCTAACAGCAATAAGTCTTAAGGGCGGTCGTCTTGATAAAATTATGTTTTTCTCTTTATTGAAATCTTGGTCTTCGGTTATTGTAGCTTCGACTATTTGACCCGCGTATACAGTTCCGTCTTGTGTTACCTTCTGTTCCTTCTCACCAGCTCTGAACAAGGTGTAAGCAACGTTAACTGAATCTGCTGGCTTTGCAAAAGGAATGCCTAGAGTTGATTTAAGCTCGCCGATGGTTTCGTTCTGGTCGTTTTCCTTTTTTTGCACGAAGTATGCTTTGAATTCTGGGTTTATCGTTGTTGTTGTTGATGTTGTTATGTTTTCTGCTTCCACTTCTGCTTTGGTTGGTTCTTGAGGTTTTTCGACTTGTGCTAAAGCTGCTGCTGCTCTGACGTCGTTTATTGCTGAGAAAAAGCCACTAGCAATAGCACTTCCAACGCTCTGACCCACTTGAGCGTAGTATAGAGGGGTGGTTGTCTTTTGTTCTTCAGTAGTGCTTTCTACGATGTACTTAACTGTAGTGGTGGATGGCTGTGATTCGGTTACTACGGCGACAGTAATATTTTGCGGAAGCGGAGGTGTTGTTACTTCAACTTCCTTCTCAGTGACATTCGCTATTATTAATTTCTGAGGAATTAACGTAACTACGGTATTTTCCTGAGTTTCTCTTTGGACGACGTTCTTCTGGGCGTCTTTAACTGCAAATGGTATTGGAGCTTGCTTTGTCACATGCTGGTTTTGCTCCAGCAGTATTACTTGTGGCTGGATCTGTGATGCTTGTGGTTGTATTTGAGGTTCCGTGGGAGCATCTGCCGCGTACGGTATGAACTCTACAGCAGGGAATCTTTGTAGCAGTTGGCTTTGTAATTTCTGCAAGAATCCGGGATCTGGTTGGTATAAGGCGTTTGGTGGAATTATAATGCCTTCGGCTCCAGAGTGCAGTAGCTCTTGGTGAGTTGGCATGCCGCTAAAGCCCTGAAAAATATCCAGTTTTAATTCACTGTAATTAATTTTACACTGTTACCGTGTGTCAATGTCACTACCTGTTGCAAAGTAAATTGTTGAGGTACTATTTGTGTCTGAGGTAAGGCTATCGCTGATAACCCGTACTCCGATGCCAGTTGAAGAGCTGCTCCGTTTCTAATCAAACTCTGCACTTCTGGGTTTGTTAAGGACTGAAAAAAGATGGTTCAGGTAATTCTTATGAAGTAAATTAAATTGTATAAACTAGATCGAATGACTATTCCCACTTGTTCAAACCTTTCGCTCGCACTGCGAACTAGTGGGTTTTTTTTCAGTTGTCCGCACTGCAAACAGATGGGAAAATAAATTCTCACTAGTTCGCACCTTCAAAATTGAGTGCAAACTAGTTGGACTGAGGGTGCGGACAAGTGGGAATAGCTCGATTAAATAATGAGAGATTTTACGTACTGTGGCTTTTGAAAATCCTATGGGCGACTCAATTTTGGCGATTTGGTAGGTAGGCTCTAAGTATTTTTCTGTTACTTCGTACGTCGGCTTTGGCTAAAAATTATGCATCATTAAATCATTTGACACGACCAACAAAAGAAAATATTAAACTTCAAAAATGTACAGTAGATAGATTTTATATAAAATAATTCGTGGGGAAGTGGTGTAAGGTGTATCTCACCGATTGTGAAGGAACGTGAGCTTTAAAATTGTCTTCCGTGGCGTCAATCACCACAATAGGCTTCTCTGAGAGGCTGAGGTTGGGCGCTGGTATCGTGTGGATGGCACCTGGCGGTCAAAACAGACTGAAAACGATTGCATTCGTCCACGGGTGTCGAGTGTGTCACTGGATTTAGGAATGTATTGTTGCAGGTTGTTTAGGATAGGTACGGTCGACCTCATAAGTGGCTGCACACTTAACTGCTTTGTCACTTTAACGTCACGTTTGAACTGCTGCAGTAATCTGTTAAAGGTGTTAAAGCGACAAGGTACAACAGTGTGCTACTTATAAGGCGGACTGTACTGTTAAAATGTAGAGTTCATTTAGAGGTTTGAAATGTAATATTCTGTTTCGCTCAGGTTCACTTTGTCCATAATCCCATTTCGTCCACATTCTCATTTTGGCCACATTCCCAACTCGTCAACATACCAATCCCAAATTGTCCACTTCCTGTCTCGTCCATATTCCCAACTCGTCCATATTGCCAACTTGTCCTCATTCCCAACTCGTCCGCATTCCCAATTAGTCTACATTCCCATTCGTCCTCATTCCTAACTCGTCTACAACCTAACTTAGTACTAGGGCTGTTCGATATCAATTCGATCACTCGGTTGTTCACTAGTTGTTAGGAATGTGAACGAAATGGGAATGTGTACGAGATAAGAATGCGGACGAAATGGGAATGTGGACGAGATGGAATTGTGAACGAAATGGGAATGTGGACGAAATGGGAATGTGGACGACATGGGAATGTGGCCGAGATGAGAATGTGGACGAGATGGGAATATGGAGAAAGCGAACCTGAGCGTTCTATTTATCTGAAAATATTTCAATACACCGTCAGAATATAGCAGCAGATAAGCTCAGAATCGGAAATTCTTTTAACAATAGAGCTCATGTTAGAGCCTCTTGTCTGCTCCGATTTGACGTGCGTACTTATAGGACAAGAATATTTTATACTAGTTATTCAAGTGACACCTCGTCATACCCATGAACGATTTTTGAAGTTGGTTTTCTCGTGCGATTTGTGCACAATAATGAATGATAATTTAGGTGAACAAGCTACTTATTTGCGTTGAAATAAATAGCTTCGCAAATGAGAGAGTAGTGATAACGGACACGCACACACGATATTTCACTAAAAAAAATCTCAAATCTAGTCATAGGAATTTATATATCTTCAAGTTTTTTTAAATATTGATCAAGACATGTAATATGAATAAAAAAAAACGCCGATGTGGTGTCCTTTATATGGAAGTAGCGACTGGCTCAATGATAGGTACTCGTAAGCCCAAGGATAAAGTAGGGAGGGATGCATAAAATATTTCCGTATTTGCCTTATTTAGCCATAGTTCCAAAGAAGTGGCAGAAAAAATTACGGCTCGTAGTTCTTTCAACGCAGTCATGATAAATTATGACATTATTTCAAAAGGCATTGTAGCCCGACAGGTTTTACGAAAAAAATTGAGAGTCGAATAAAGATACTTAATGCTAAATTAAAGTACCTACCTAAGTACTTATTCAAAATTGAGATCTAGTAAAATCGACAGTTATAACATTGATGAGACTTGGTAACCATGCTGGAACTTGGGTGATGATAATAATTCCAAATAGATACGGTTTATTTTCTAGTCTTTTTGAAATGATTGAAACGGTGCAAAAGATGGATCATGCATGACTGTTACGGGCAATTTCTGCATCGTGCTATGTGCACACCTTTTCACGTGGTCCTACTATGTTTGTCCCATTGCACAAAAAGTGCACATAGATTTGATCACTAAAAAAGTAGATAAGTTAGGTATCTTCAGATGCGCGAAGGGCAAACCACCCAGAACCGCCCTTGGGCCACCCACAACGAGAAAATGGCCCTGGGCTATGTGCACCTTACTCTTAATAGATGACTGCAAAGCGAACACTGACAGTCTAACTGAACGAAGAAAAATCGTCGAAATGTAGGATTGACGTAAGCTGATGACAGATCAAGTTGAACGCTTATGTAAACTCCACACATTTGGAGTCTACTTATAGAAAGCAGAAACGTTAGCAGCATTTGCATGTTGGCTAGCCTATTGAAGTTGATTTAGCGTTTTCTTCACCATATTCTCAGTATCTTGTTCCAACTCTTCGTTATCTTCCTAATTTGACAAACCCAATTAGGTATGAAGTATATGAAACAAACTGGAAACAAGCAATTAGGAAGATGACGACTGAGGAATCTGGAAGAAATTGCCACTAGAACTTCACCTACTGATGAAAGACGACTGCAAAGTATATACAAAGCGGAACAGGAGATATAAAACAAGCGAATGATGAATCTAGTGCAGTGCAAGTACAAGTCAACCTTTATCACCGTTTACGCGCACCGCCGGCTGCGCAGACGCTGCTCGGATAAACTCGTACTCCGGAGTCACGGCAGATACGGGGGGCAGACGAGCTGTGGTCTTCCAAGGACCGTTGTTGACGTAAACGTTGCGGTTAGCGTTTGGACCGAAGTGCTTCATGGCGTACCTGAAAGGAAGTTAGTAGGTATGTTAATAAAAGGTTGGTAACCCTAACTGTGTCCCGAGACAAGATGCTGACTGACGTTATTGTTACCTATCGAAAATGTAGGATTGAATGCTGGACTGTCGCGTCATCCCCCCCGTCGTGCTTATGTCAATTTAATCGAAAGTTTTCGAAAATCATTTACGTTAGCGTTATGCACCAAGTCTAAGGCCCAGAGTTTTAAAAAATGGCACCGATCTTCTATCGTTGCATTTTAGAAAATATGGGTGAGGACCCCATTATTCTGGTCGATAAAACACCGATAATATTATAAAAAAAATCAAAAAAGTACATGTAGGTACGGTCAAGGTGATAAATGTATACACCCCAAAGTCCAGTCTCAAAAATATGTACAATAAAGGAAATTGATTCCTGGACCTGGACTGGTACACAGACCTTATTACTATAGCAATAAGGTCTATGTATACATATTTTTGCACCTTTGATCTGATATTTATTTTTACCCTTGACTGACTTAATGGAAAAGATACCGTTGTTAAATTAATCCTTAGTTAAATTACGAGCGCTTTTTTTGGAAAACGCCCAAATGTCTTATTGATGATGTAACCTAAAGAAAAGTCGAATTTGATCATAATAATATACCTATGTGGCGGATTCCTGTATATAACATAAGGCGCCCTATGTGACGCGGCCTGGACAAGTCTTGGGTTAGTCCAAGTTCGATGCAGCGTGACTCCTGGTCGGAACGCAGTGGGCACGCGCATCCGGTTGACTGCCATGCGGCTGATGTAGGCGGCTTGCGAGAGAGAGCACAGCGTGAGGTAGATAAATGGGATCTGAAAAGGAGAGGCGCAGTTTAGACTTCATTATGACACTACGATAGATTCTTATAGTAGGTACTATGTAGTACCTAATAATAGAAGTGGCAGGGACTTGCTAAGAATTACTTGAAAAAGTCGTTGATGTCGAAAGCTTACTATAGGGTCGAGGACTATCTAACAGATAAAGATGCTATGCCTAAATTAAACACCTAAATAACTTAGTAATAGCTTAGTCAGAAAAATATGTAAGCATTGTAGGTATAATTATTGTCTAGGGGACACGGTTTCTGTAGGAGAATGTATCAAAACTATGTGGTTGTTTTGCACCGTCATGGGTAAGTATATGTATATATAATTATTATTATTATTACTATTTATGAGTTCATCTGAACATACTGAGTTTTGACACATTTTCCTGCTCAACTACGCATGATATATATATTTTAATGTTAAATTCATTGTTTTATATAATGCTAGGTTAAGTTCTATAATTGTATAAGTAATATTTAAAAAACTACTGACTGTTGAGTTTCTTGCGGCGTTTTTTCTCAGCAGTGATCTCTTGCAAAGCGCTGGTAGATTTTTGACGTTTAAAAGTGCCCGTGCGGCCTACTTAACTTACTGAATAAACATCTTTTAAACATCTTATCGACTAAGCCAATTGATCCACCCTAACAGACTTGTACCGTTAGTGGGATTTCCACATCAGTGTTTATGCACTGCCATCTTGAGCTTAGGTACCCCTAATGACCATTCCTAGTGGGATCTATCTTTGAGTTAGCCCTATGGTAGGCACCTACACAACGACACTATACTTCATTCCAATTGTAAACAATTTTATAACCTCAAAATACATCACTTTTGGCAAAAATGGCCGTTTTCTGCCGAATAAAGCAATTAGAGTCCACATTTCGCACACCATTTTCCTGATTTTACATCATGGATGGTTTATTTTATGACAAAATTGGTATTTTAGGCAAAAAAGGAGCATTTTGATGTTATAAAAGTGTTAACTAAATAAGACAAGTCTATTGGTATGGACCGTACATTAGATACAAGTTTTGACAGGAAGCCCTTTGTTTCCCATAATTTTATTGGTCATAATGTAATTGTTGACATAATTTTTGATGTCATATTTTTTTATATCGTTGAAACTGTAAACTTTTCAGAAGTTCTGAATATCTTACGTATAGACAAAGCTATAGTGGAGAGCCTTGGGGGAGGCCTATGTCCAGCAGTGGACGTCTTTCGGCTGACATGATGATGATAAGACAAAGCTAGGTTAGGTTAGGTTTGATTTATAAAAATCTTGAAAAAGTAACAGTTCCTTTAAAAAAACACGTTATGACTTGCGATGATTATGACCTAAAGCACATTATGACTTAAAATAATTATGTCAGTCAATATAGACCCGTTTTGACATTATCATCGTTTGCATCTATATTTTTTTACCCAACTGTGGCGAAGCTCAACAGGAGGGTTATGTGTTTGACCTGTATGAATATATGTATGTCCGTTCCTATATGTCCGGGGTCGTTACTAGGTACGTCATTACTCATTAGATTCGTCTTGATGGCGCGAGTGTCACTGGGTAAGATAACATTCTTAAAAAACGTTATTCAATCAGATTTTATATGTTTTAATGTTGTTAACATACATCGACGACAATATCAAAAAAAAAACAGTCGGGTTTTTAAACCTTGCTTTTTATCTACACTGGCCCGCAAAACCAAGTATCACACTTTTAATACTACTAGTATTAAAACTGAGTTTTGCGGGCCAGTGTAGTTATTTAATATAAAGATTATGTTTATTTTTACCATGTACCTACGAAAATTATACATTCTTATTGTTCGACGACGCGCTGGCTTAGTTGGTAGTGACCCCGCCCACGAAGCTAGCGGTCCTGGGTTCAAATCCCGGAAGGGGCAAATACTTGTGTGATGAGCGCAAATATTTGTTCCTGAGTCATGTTTTCTAGTAACTATTTCTCTATATAAGTATTTATACCGTTGTCTAGTACCCATAGTACAAGCCTAGAGCTTAGTTTAGGACTAGGTCAATTGTTGTGACACTGTCCCGTGATATTTATTTAATTATTTATAAATGTTAGGTAGGTACCAAATATTGCAACGGTCGCGGTTTATGAGCAAAGAAAAAAAGTGAAGTTTTGAAGTGATCCAATTCAATGAAATAAAAATTAGTCCCATAATGGACAAGATTTTTTAAGTTCCATCAATACTTTAAACTAAACTCTACAAATAAAATGTCCCTTCTAAACGAAACTATTTTTACTGTTAGTTCCAGCACAGCAATGTAAACCTATTAATTAATCTCAATTCTAACCAACACCAGCCTGCCACGGCATTCCGTAAAAGTCAACCAGGGAAAGGTGGTCATTCGTGAGAACAGTTCTTAGTATCAGGTGTTATTCTCATAAAAAACTCTCTGTCGAGCGGTCAACCGAGTAAGCAAAGTCATACGAGCTCGCTCACTCAACGGGTAAAGCGGGTAAGCTGAGATGCATGCTCTTAACTGTGGTTTATACACTCTGACGGGACAACTTCAACTAGCCAGGTAATATTTGGTGCGTCCAGTTCAAGAAGGAGTTGTTTAACAGAATCGCCTGCGCTGTGGTTAGTCGATATTACGATTATTTGTCGGAGTAATGCGTAGGTTTCTACTCGCGATAATTTGAGACACGCTTCTGGTGTAGCACTCTAATTTTGTACAAGTTAAGTTGGGGTTTGCTCAAGAGATTGGTGCTATGTTTACTGGACAAAATGGTTGCTCTGAAAGTTTTCCTTTTGATGTGATTTTGCATTGGTATTTGTATTACCACGCGTTGGCCTATAGTTCAACTTTTAATTCACTGCAGTAAAATGACAGCATTTCATTTTTAATTTTTTTATTCATTCAATAAGGAACATCACCAAATGGGCTAAAATGGAAGAGACCTTTACTCAGCATTGGGTAGATCAAGGTAAAAGAAGAAGAAGTAAGGAACATCACAATTTTTTATACACCAAAAACTGACAAAACCAAAGCTGTCCTCCTACTGCAGTGAATTAAAAGTTCAACCTTAGTTGGTATGAGTAGTGACCCTGCCTATGAAGCTAGCGGTCCTGGGTTCAAATCCCGGTAAGGGCAGATATTTGTGTGATGAGCGTGAATATTTGTTCCTGAGTCATGGATGTTTGTATATAATTTAAGTATTTATATCGTTGTCTAGTACCTACCCATAGCACAAGCCTAGAGCTTAGTTCGGGACTAGGTCAATTGGTGTGACAATGTCCCCTGGTATTTATTATTATTTATTATAAATAACTAGCGACCCGCTCCCGCTTCGCTTCGGTTTATGTGAGTTTTCTGTAACAACCGTACATAATCCATTTTTTTTAAATAAAAACCTTCCTCTTGAATCACTCTATCGTTTGATGAAAATGGCGTTATAATCCGTTTCGTAGTTTGAAAGATTTAAGCGTACATACAGAGGGACAGACGGCGGGGAGCGACTTTGTTTTATACTATGTAGAGAAGAAGTTAAGTATACTCGAAAATCTAATTCAAGACCAAAATCCTAACCTCAACGGGCGCACATTCGCTGTGATTACTGCATTTTGGTTTAAGTGTAGGTATTTTTATCAATAAAACTTACCCTAATATTACTGGTTACACGAGTTCTCATTCATGTTTTTATGAAATAATGTTAAAATAACGAAATAATCAAGATGGGAACTGTCAGATTTTGGTCTTTAATTAGATTTTCGAGTATACTAGTATGTAAAGATGTAGTACAGAATCATTTAACATCGTATTTGGTCGTTAAATTTCATACTTAATCGTCTTGCTTTCTCAATTAACTTATCGATGTTTACTAAAGGTAAGTCAGCAAGATAAATTCTGGTGTACTAGTGAAAAAGGGTATACAGGGTGGAAAGTTGAGATGGGTCATTAAGGGCAGCTACCAGATCCCTTGCTGCCACGCGAAAATGATCTTAGGAGACCTTTCCCAACTTTTTGAGTGATGACAATCGACATTCACAGATTTTTGATAAAATGTGCAGTCAGCGAGAAAATCGTCAGAATTGAGTAATTTAAGAGTTTTTTTTAAATGCCAATCGATCCCATTCCCATAAAGGATTAAAACACTCTTTGAGACCAACTGAGGTTAGAGTAGTAGAACACCCACAAATCAAAGAAAACTTTTTCCATATATTTTAGTAGGGTAAAGGCAAAGTGGAATTTTCTTAAGCTTAAAGATCATTAATTTTTATGGGGACAACTTCTATTAGGACATAAAAAATGAGAAAAATCGGTATTCTTACAAATAAAAAAAACACTAAATACGATACAAACTTTTTGCTACATAGATAAAGCTGGCCGTCATGGGTGAAAAAGCTTAATAATTAATATAACACGTATGTATGTTTCTTCATTATTACATACTACAGATTCGTTATTTAAAGTAATGTGGTCTCAAGACTGGTCTATTTAAAGTTGTCTCCATACATATTAACATTCTTTTCTCCCACATGCTCGGAAATGCTAACCTTACTGTTTTCAAATCAGCCCGCGAAGTTCTAAGTTCCAGGCCCAGGCAAAATTAAAAAAAACAAAGTTATTATTTACCAACGGCAGCGGCCGCGAAAAATGTATGAAATTTCATTACGTACCTGGTGATTTACTTTTTAAAACCATGTTTGGACTAGGATAACTATCTCCAAACAGCCAAACACTCGTGCAATCAAAATTATTCCTTGTATATTTTACTTCTTAAATGTCATAGACTAAAAAGTTAAAGTCAAAGTCAAATATTTATTGCATGTCACATTACACAAAATAACAGATGGAACGAAATATAGAGGTATACATGTGACGCCCTGCAAGGGCACAGCAAAAAGCGAACCTTAAGCCTTAAGCCTTTTCAAACAGCATTTACAACGTATTTAAAAGTGTGTCAAATAGTTTGACATTTTTTTATTAGAAATTGCGTTCATAAACAAAATAAATTGCGGAAATATCATAAACGCGTAATAAATGTTATAGTTTAAACTATATTTTATTCAAATTAAATTAATTACGTTTAAATAATTTGTGATTTTATTTAACGCTTTATTTCAGTGTCATACTAAATCGTACATTTCTGTTCTTTTTTTCAAGGAAATGTTGGGACTGTGTTTAATATTATTAACAATTGTGTTAAATTTCCTCACATCTTGGAGAAAAGCACTATACAAGCCTCGATCGGGAAGGGCGGTTGCTGGACTCGTATATATCGCGGCCTCGACTGCGTCTCGGCCACGCTAACTCTACTCGTCCCGCAACGGCCTATTTCCCGGACTGTGCAGTAATGTACTATTAAGTATAAAGGACCGATACGCGTAAAAAAACCACATGCGAAGACTCGTCGAAGAAGAGTCGTCTCTGTTATTAGTGTTATTACCCTATTAAATGTATGGAAAAAGTTTTCTTTCTCGCTGACTGTACATTTTATCAAAAATCTGTGAATGTCGATTGTCATCACTTAAAAAGTTGGGAAAGGTCTCTTAAAATCATTTTCGCGTGGCAGCAAGGGATCTGGTAGCTGTCCTTAATGCCCCATCTCAACTTTCCACCCTGTATACATAAACAGAGTGTACTAGTCTTATACCCTTTTTCACTTGATCTTCAGGTGACTTATAACCTTTTTCACAAGGATCCCAGAATTATGAACTGTTCTCATCAAAAACTTTTATTCTCTACACGTGTAACACAGTGCGATTTGATAATTAACGTTAACAGCAGATTACATACTTAGAACATAATTATCGTTTATTATGTAGCTTTGAGGTTCTCCCGTTTGTTACTGTGGTCAAAAAACTGTGAGTGTTTTTGTTACCACGACCGTTTGTAACACAGCCGGAAAAACAATTAGAATAAAACATTTACAATAGGTAATTAAATGGAGCTTATTATTACACTATAAAATTTTCGTAGTTATGTGTAAAAATGTGTTTTAAATAAAAAAAAACAACATTTTTTTATGGGTAGAGAAGGCAAACAACCACACAGGCCATCTGGGGCACGTTTTATAAAGCTACAAGTTACAATTTTACAGGTCTAAACTGGCAACACTACTCAAATGGCTGGTCGTCATTGGTCGAGGTTGTGTCAAATGGAAACTTGTAACCTGTAAATTGTAATTTGTAGCATTATAAAACAGGCCACTGATGGTAAGTGGGATCTGAGTCTCATAGACATTTGCATTGTCAAGACTATAATCTTAAGACAGAAATCCCAAAACTGTTAATGCGTTGCCACCCTGAGCACCAAGTTGGAATACCTCTTTGGCTGGAATGGCTTAATAGTATTGTATTTATCATTCTGGTTAGTTATAGTTAAAACACGAGTGACGTGAAACGCGCATGCCGTTACGGGTGGACGCGGGCGAAACCGAGAGCAGTAATTAGTATGCGGTTTTCTAATTTAATAATATTTCTGCCGCCACAATTAGCCGGAGAAACTGATCGTCAAAATGTTTGAAGTTGTTAACGGTGAAGTTTTACTTGTTAAACGTTAATGGGGAAAGGTATGGTTTTTAAAAATTAGAAGGTAGATGTACCTACTCGTAAAAATGATCAATGACACACACTAAATATGTTTGTTTTTAGGTAATCACGATTTTTTCCGTGATACGAGTATGAATAAGGGTTTTTAAAAATGACGATTAGTGATTTGATTTTTGGCCCTTTATGGTTTCACACGAAATAACTATTTTTCAAAATTTCAACACTTTTCGTAAAATGAGTCTGATGAATGTTTTCTTGATGAAGGAATGATGTTTTCAGTTTATATCCTTACCGTTAGATACCGTAACTGTCAGTTTTTGATATCGAGAAATATATTGAATATTACCGAATAATTGTTAAAATTATAACGTGTCTCCTTGAACCTTGGCATTGGTGGAATCATCAATAGTCTCGATGGCGCTATAAAACCAAATAGATTGATTAAATTTCATATATAGAATATTGGTTTCAATCAAATTAGAAACAATTTTTTGGGGACATTAACCAGCAGGCCTTTCGCGTAACAAAACTCGCAATCACAATCGTTTTCATTTTGAAAATCGAAGGCTTGTCTGCATACAAAATGAAACCAATTGTTTTGTTTTGAAGCCGATCGCGATTGCGAGTGAGTTACGCGAAAGGCTTGCAGGATGTTTTTTTGTCCAAAATGGCCTCCGCCAAGTTACCATTTTTTTCATAAATCCAAAGATTTTTTTTTAAACTACCTAATAACACCAAAAGCATTTCAAGTTCGTTACCTAAAAGAAACGGCTCGGTAAAAAAAGTTAAATGTTTTAATTTTCTGAACTAACCAAGTAATATTGAAATGCTTCTAGTTCTTGTCGAGAAGGCTATTACAAAGTTGCTAATAAAAAGTGTCGTTCGATTAGACATTAATTAATACAAAAAGGCTTGCGATAAGCTGATGGTAATTCTCAATCTATTACAGATTTTCTTTCTAACTCTTAATGTGGTCATCGCCCTCACTTATGAAGGCAACTAAGCATTCACGCATCGCCTGCCACACGCATGTTTTAGCGGTGAAAAGTTTTTCTCAGCGTCGTCGCTCAAAAATAACGCGATTAGCACATTTGTATCATCTTCATTAGCTTGATCGTTGCTTTAGATATTTATATTAAAACCGGTCATGTGCGAGTAGGACCCCGCACTATGAGGGTTCCACATACAAAGTAACCTTATATGAAACCAATAAGCAGGTGTGTTATTCTCTCAAAAAACGGCGGCCGGTCGGACAGACGAGCGAATAAAAGCGGCGAGTTTAAGTAGTCCCGTCCGACCGAACAAAACACATTTTAGCGCGTGTATTGTCAATTAGGGAGCCTTATACGTTCAAGAAGTCATGCTGCCAAATTGAATACACGCGCTAAAATGTGTTTTGTTCGCTCTGTCGGGACTACTTAAACTCGCCGCTTGGACCTTCACTCGAGCGCACGATCACCTTTGCTTGTTGAGAGAATCACAACCCAGGGCCGTCTTAAACTATGCTGGGGCCAAAGGGCGCACAAGTTTAGGGCCCCTTTTGGAAAGTAAAGAAAGCGAATTATTACTAACATTTTTCTACTATGATCTTCTATTTATTATGGGTAATAAATTGTCGGTCCTTCGGGGCCCCCTGTGGATGGGGTTATATAAAATGAAAACGATAAAAAAACTTTTTACAAACTTAGACCTCTGGATCAGTAAAGAATGTTTGAAATCTCGGATGGACAGACGAACATGGTGAAACTATAAGGATTCCTTGTTGACTATGGCACCCTAAAAAGCGAAGTTTTTGTAAGAGGCTTCTTAAAACGTTTAATATCTGTGGCCCTAGTGAAAAAAAAGGAACAATGTCGGGACACATATTTAGACACGATAGCTTTATAATTAACGTAATGGAAGGGCAGATGGAAGGAAGACGAGGCCCGGGAAGACCGAGAACCAATTATGTCAGGGAGATTCAAGAAAGAGTAAGAAAAGAAGAAAAGAAAGAGATTCAAAAGAGAGCAAGCGGAGACCAAGAGATGAAGAACCATGCGCAAAATAGAAATAAGTAGAGAGAATTACACCGACAAGAGCTACGCTCTTAAATTTAATGATGACGAGTGAAAAAGGGTACAAGTCTTATAAGGTTTAAGTGAAAAAAGGTTTAAGTCTATTACACTCAGTATATCTTATACCCCTTTCTATTACGAGCGAGGTTATGAAGGAAATAATAAGCAAGATAACGTTATTATTGCTTTAGCCCCATATCCGTCGATTAACCAAAGCAACCACATGATTGGTTCGGTAGATCGATAAGCACTCGGCAGGACGTGAGAGTGATAACATCCTAAGTCTTCTTAGTTCATTAAACTCTATTAATGCTACAGTAACAAGTCTAATAAAAGGAATGTCTTTGGACCTTCACCGGGCTGTTTATTCGATAAAAAGTATTTTATATCAAATTTAATATGCTAAGTAATATATTTATAATAGGTTGACCGGAAAATTTCCGTGCAGTACTTATTATGTTTAAAAAAACTGAAAATGAACTTTTTTTTATTGCTATTGCTTGTTTAATAGACCAATTACATACTAATCGAAAGTATGAAGCCTGTAGCATATGCAAACGTTAGGTTTAGTGCAAATTATTAGTACCGACTGACCTACCTACCCAATAGTTAAGATTGGAAAAAATAGTCAACCTAACGTTTGCATATTCTATAGGCTTCATACTTTCGATTAGTATGTAATTGGCCTATTAAACAAGCAATAGCAATTTAAAAAAAAAGATCATTATCAGTTTTTTTTTAATCATATAAGGACTGGACTGAAATTTTCCAGTCAACCTATTATAAATATATTACTTAGCACATTCAATTTGATATTATAATTCTTTTTATCGAATAAACAGCCCGGTGAAGGTCGTCTCCTATTCGGATCCCCTACTAGAAGCATTAAAAACCCGACTGCATTTTTTGATATTAGTCATCATATCATCATCATCATCATCATCATCATCATCATCATCATTTCAGCTCACTGCAGGGTAAAGGCCTCTTCATTTCACGCCCCTTTTGAAAATATCGTCTATAATTATACCTATTATGTTTAAAAATATTAACCTCTCCTTGCATTACTTTGATTAAAATATTATTGCCTATGTCACTTCCACAACCAAGACCTTCTAACGACTCCTGATAAGTTAAAATCAATCAAGCCGTGTTGGCTGCAGAGCGTGCCAAAGAAGTAGACATACATTCATACTTAGCTACACTTACTTGTAACTTTTGTGCAGTAAAGAGTTTACATACATACATATACACATAACCCTCCTTCTGACGCAGTCGGGTAAAACAGTCAAAGTATGAATCGTCCACTGCTGCACATAACGCACGTTTAATCAAACAAAGGATTAACTCAAAACCAAAGTCAGTTTTAGATAAAACTCTATTATCAAAAGTTAGGGTTAAAACTCGAATGTATTTCTATTTAGAGATATTTCTTTGTTTGATTAAACGTGCGATAAGTCTTCTCCAAGCATCTCCACGACTGTAGGTTTTGCGCTACTCGCATCGATACGTTTCCCGCGATCTTTACCAGATTACTAGATGGGGGTGACCAACACTAAAATAATGAATACCTACTTCGAATAAGTATTCCAGTGTCAGTGTTTTGTGATTCAGAAGATCAAACTATTTGGATGATACGTCAAAATCCTATATTCTGTTTTGACAAAGGCATCTTACTCGTATTTCCGGGTTACTTATTTTCAATCAATAATTATGAACTGTGAAACGAACTCTTGTACCTAACTATCCCATTAATTATAACGCATTATATTTGTATATACGCGACCTAGGTACCTATCTCATTTCTAAATAACATAGGCTTAGCCAAATATCGACCCTCAACTGAGTAAAAGTGATCAATACCTTAGTTATAAGGCCGGGATTCCACCTGTAAATTATTACGTAAGTTTTGAAACAAAGCTATATGCAAGAGAGAGATGCAGATATTTGCCCCTCACTCTTACCCATAGTTGCGTCTCAAAACTTACGTAATAACTTACAGGTGTAATCCCGGCCTAACGATGCCACAAATCACAGCAATAAGCCACATAGTCTGGTCTAGTAGTTTTATAGAGGCCATTAAACAAATAGAGTACAAACACCGTTAACGGACCGCTTTAGCGCTTCGAGTGATAACAGGCGCATTGTGATTGCACTGATTTCACGGTGCATAAAATTATGGGATTCCGGTATCCGTCTTTGACAAATGACAATAGAAATATCGATAGAAGTCGAGGTTTTTTAATGGCAAACTAACATAAAAGTGATCTTTATAGACCTTCTTCCTCTTCCTCTGTAATCCAAAGACTAAAAATTTATTCCTTTGGTTTTGCAGACACACTTTTATTCGAATTTAATTGCTTGGTGGCAGGTCGGGTCCTGCATCTTAGACAACCATTTTTATAATGTTTAGTTTTTATATTGATAATTTGGCTTCATAATTTAGTTATTATTAGAAAACTTTTTTTACAATTTTCAATATAATTATAATAATAGTCATTTTGTATAGTTTTCAAATAGTAGACGAAAGACAGAAGTTAAATAATTTCTTTGACATTTTCGTGGTACCTATCTATCTATATTAAGCGACTTTTTGTTTGAATAAAACCCAATGTACAGTCAACAGCATAAATAAGTGATCATTTATGTACCTTGTCACTTTAACGTCGTGTTTGAAATGTCATAAAAAATTGTGAAACGATTGAAAGCGACAAGGTACATAAATGATCACTTATTTATGCTGTTGACTGTACGAGTACCTAATTTTTAAAAACTCTTCTACTGACACAAGGCATCCCT
This sequence comes from Acleris literana, assembly GCA_946894065.1. NCBI lineage: Eukaryota > Metazoa > Arthropoda > Insecta > Lepidoptera > Tortricidae > Acleris > Acleris literana. The sequence continues at coordinate 3,871,044 of OX335677.1, forward strand.
ATAGGTTAGAGCGGGCTTTGAGGGCATTCCTATCCACGTGTGCTCGTGTGTCTTTTTTAACCGACTTCAAAAAACTTTTTTTTATTTTTTTTAATGTTTGTTAGAACATCAGAACTTTCGACTGGGTGAACCGATTTTGATGATTATTTTTTTATTTGAAAGCTGGTGCTTCCCGATTGGTCCCATTCTTATCAAAATGAAGATCTGATGGTGGAATCCATGAGGAATCGACGGAACTCTTCAAAATTTATAGGCACACCTATAGCGATTTTGGTATTTTTCATTGTAACTCGTGTATTTGGTCGTGGAAAGCACTATTTGGTGAAGTGGAACTGATGATGAAGACCGCAGATGGCCACCGGAACTCCTAAACGGTATATATTTCGAGGGTGGCGACAAGATATTTCGATTAAGATAGTTGAGCTACTATGACGAAGCATATTTAGGTTTAAATATATGACTATGACTTTCCCACGGCGTAGCTTGCGGCGAGATTGAAATGTTCTATTGTTTCTTATTAATTGAGAAGTGGGAGAATAACAGCATAATTATGATCACTAAAAAGTATAAAATAAAAATAAAATTTAAAAAAACAGAAACCCGCCTACAAAAAGCAAAAAATAACTTCTTTAAAATGGTAGGTAAATAGGTCACTCCAACTGAAGTCGGCGTCCAACAATATTTTAACCAAAAGCAGACTTCTGTTGGACTGACCTATTTACCTACCATTTTAAAGAAGTTATTTTTTGCTTTTTGAAGGCGGGTTTTTGTTTCTTTAAACTTTTTTTTTCAAAATGCGGTGTACGGTGTAGGTACATTGCAAATCTGACGAATAAACGTGGGTTAGGAAGCGCTACATTATAAAATCACCTAAAAAGTGTAATCTATATTTCTATGCTAATATTATATCATACTAATATTATAAATGTGAAAGTAAATTTGTCTGTTTGTTACGCTTTCACGGCTAAACCGCTGAACCGATTACAATGAAATTTGGTAGGAACTTAGCTTGAACCCCAAGGAAGGACGTAGAGTACCTTTTACTCGCGAGTGACAATAAAGACTTCTACGCTGGCGGAATCGCGGACAACAGCTCGGTACCTTTTTTCTCTAGCCTATATAAGTGTCCCACTGCTGGGCAAAAGCCTCTCCCCTTGATCTTCATGAGTCCCTGTTAGGTGCCTCTTCCGACCAGTTGCTGAGGAAAGTCATGTAAAAATGACCTTTACAAGGAACTGCAGGCCTTTTGCGTAAACACACTCGCAATCACAATCTTTTTCATTTTGAAGATCGAAGGCTTGTCTGCATACCACAGAAGAAATACTAAAGGCATAGAAACCGTACTAAATAAGCAGAAAATACATTATGGTTCACTTCTTTTTACTTATGGTTTTCATAGTGAGTTGGAAAGAGATGATGAGCTGTTCTTTCGTTATTTGGTACAGTCAACAGCATAAATAAGTGATCATTTATGTACCTTGTCACTTTAACGTCGTGTTTGAAATGTCATACAAAATTATGAAACGATTGAAAGCGACAAGGTCCATAAATGAGCACTTATTTATGCTGTTGACTGTACATCGTCACAAGTAAGGCGTGATTTGGACCTATAAGCACCTATAGTATTTGGACCTATAGGACAAGGAGCGACAAATTCTTCCTATAGGAAGTAAAAAGAAGTCCCTGTGTAAAACCTTGTGACAATGACAGTTAAAGAAGAAAAAACTGCCTACTGTTTGTTTCATTTTTTCTCATGTAATACTTAATCTAAAAAGTAGAGAAAGATAGCTGACGCAAAGTACGTCTTATTGTCCGGTTTCTATGCTATATGTTCTTATTCTGTGCTGCATACAAAATGAAACCAATTGTTTTATTTTGAAGCCGAGCGCGATTGCGAGTGAGTTACGCGAAAGGCCTGCTGAACTTAATGCATTTTCCAGACGCATTCATGACTTTTGTACAGTCACCAGCAATATATTATCCAATATTGGGCTCAAAAATGTCTAACACGTCTCTATTACTAGAGGCATAAGAGCGTGTCAGATATTTTTCAGCGTAATTTTGAATAATATATTATTGCTGGTACTTAAAAAACCTTGAAAGTAAATACATAAAAAAAAAAATTTTAACTGTGAGTCTACGTCTTGAAAAGATTTTTGCATGACCATTAAATCCTACTTAATATTATAAATGCGAAAGTTTGTGTGTTCCTTAGTATGTTACTCCTTCACGTTGCAATGGCTGAACGGATTTGGATGAAATTTGAAATGGAGATAGCTTAGCTATTATACCCTGGATTAACACATAAGCTACTTTTCTTGAGGGAAACCATAATCGGAATCTACGCGGACGAATTCGTGGGCAGAAGCTAGTAAAAAATATAGAATGAAAAAAAAAAAGATCGCTTGTAACAAGATTGTGATTGTTGTGCATAAGCGTCTTGATCCCATACGAGCCTAACAAGACGATAGATACAACAACTAAGACGTAAGATACATCAACTAAGATGTTAGTTGAATCACTAAAGAAATTGCTGTTTGTTAGTATCAGTTTTGGTTTATATAACTAATATCTTAACTATTGTATTCATTTTATGTCAACTAAGTGAAAATGTCTCTTTGTTGGCTCTCATGTTTTTGAGCGTAGCGTAATCCAATCGCTAGCAAGTTAGTAAACTCCTTACGCCAGAGGGCTCAGACAAGATGCACTACGCTAACCAACGTTTCTATTCGATTCGTTTTTAAACCAATCGCGTCACTGGTAGACCACGTGACTTTTCGTATCACGTCATCTTCCAGTGACGCGATTGGTTTAAAAACGAATCGAACAGAAACGTTAGTTAGCGTAGTGCGTGTTGTCTGAGCCCTCTGATCTGAAGATTTACAAAGTTATTATAGCGGTCCGTGTTAGATAGCCGCGTAGCCGTCCCAACCGGTCACTCCAGATTTCACATCATGCACCTCTAAAGACAGCGTGCATTTCTCGTCGACGTTATGAGGCTGGTTTGTCGAGATGACATATATACTGCGCCTCTATTTAACACGGTGTAAACAATATAGCATTTGATCTGTTATCGTATTGTTAACGTTTTGATAGCTCTTATTTTCTTGACAGTAATGGCGGCTGACGTCATAACAATACCATATCAGGCAAACTACGATATCGTTTTTACCGCCTAGAATAGAGGCGCTGCTTGCTTTAACTTTTATTATGTTGTAGCGGTACCTATCGATGTTTCGAAAAAAATGACCGCTATTTTTATACCATTAGCCCATAGAACGGTGTCACAGTGACATCATAATAGTACATTGTTGCCTAGGCACGGAAAGTAAGGGATTTCCTGACGAGGTGGTTAGCATTGCGAGGCCTGCTAAAATACGAGTCGAAAATCGTTAACTTAGCGTTATGCATCTTGACTATGCCCCTAGGTCTAGTCAAGTCTTTTTTTAACGTATATCTAGCTTTTAGTATACTAGGTCTGACAAGTAAAATTACTTTCACATGTTAAATAAAACCCGTAGGCCTGGACTAGTTCGCTAATGACTCTCCATAATGCGTATGGGCGCTCGGGTCAATCTGATTCTTCAAGTACGATCGGCCTTATATGTCACTGCGCACTTTATTGCTTTGTCACATTAACGCCATATTTGAACTGGTGTATTAATCTGTCGAAGGAGTTAAAGCGACAAGGTACACAAGTGTGCAGCTTATAAAGCCAACTGCACCTCATCAACTAGTTAAGGTAGGCTATCAGATCCAGCAGGCCTATTGCCTAATGCACTCGCAATCGCAACCGGCTTCAAAGCGGAACAATTGTTTTCATTTTGTATGCAAACTCGCCTTCGGACTGTCAAAATGAAAACGATTGCGATTGCGATTGCGTTACGGTGGGTTTAGACCAAACGAGCGAATGCTCTAGAACATGTTTTGTCTTTATTTTTACAAAGAAAACGTAAGAGATAATGCTATAGAATTCTTGTTCGTTCGCTTGGTCTAAACCCACCCTTAAGCAATAAGCCGTCTGGTTTCTGTAACTGTCCTTTGCAAGGTGGAAGAGTTTGGATGCGCTTGCAATCCCTATCCATTCTTGGATGATGCGGAGCCATGGCTTCTTCCTGCGTCCAACTCGCCTTTTCCTAGCGACCTTGTCCGATATCATATATATTACTATATACGGTGAACTGCCCTATTATTGGCCACCTACCAATTATCGGCCCCATGAACTAACAAACGGTATTAGAGACGATAATTCAACAATCACCAGGTGCCAGTAACTGGTATTTTAGTGGCCAATAATTAGCTGTTGCCTGAGCACGTGACCGAGATGATAATTTTTTGAGTTCTTTATTAAAGGCAAGAGTTCTCTTTTCAGCTGAACCCAACGCAGAGCTTCCATGTGTTCAAATCATAACTTGACATGTAAAGTTTTTTTTGGTAAATTATTTTGACACGTAAAGTGTTCCCAGATAATTTCAAATATCACTACGCTATGGCAAGCATTTAAATTGTCAAATTGTTTCACCTTAATAAAAAATGTACCGTAGTTAACTGATCTTCTTACATACATATCTACACTCTCGCCTTCATTCCCAGAGTGGGTTAGGCAGAGCTACAGACCAATAACTCTAAAAACTTCTTGTTAATTCTGTAATCACATTTTGCACAATCAGGCTAGGAAGAAGAATTTACCAGTGTATATTAGTGACAGGTTGCAAGCCCATCGCCTAACAATACTACAGGCCTTCATTCCCTTAGTCGCCTCTAACAACTTCCACGGGAAGACATGGAGTGGCACTGGTTACCTATCTGAAACACTAAAAAACGTTTGCCAGCTTAGCTGTTTCATTTGCCATAATTTTCATTTGTCCGAAAGTCATTTTTCTCTGAAACCTTTTAACTTTCGTTAATTGTTATTAAATAAACCTAACCTAACCTACAGGTTCTGTAAGTATATCTCATTGGGTTCAGAATAAAATGAAAATTATGGGAAATTAAAATTATGACAAATGAAACAGCTGGCAAACGTTTTTAGTGTTTACGATAGATTGGCACTATTTTAAGCCGGCAACCACACGGCAAGTGATCTTCTTAAGCAAGTATTATAACTTATGAGGCTAAGGTGTTCATAATCCCAGTCATTGAACGACCTTGGTGGTGGAACCGGTCGCATTTCATATGCAAAACTATGCAATTTCTCTCGGACGGTATCTTAGTTACTGGGACCGCATTTCACGGTGACGTTTTAACTAGTGCCGTGATAAACAAACGCAAGATTAAACGTATTAGAAAGGGATTTAACAGGATTTGCGTAATTATAACGGTTTATCTGTAATTGCAATTTGTATTTGCTGATCAAATAAGTGAAGGGGTCCGTAACAACTGAGAAACGGAATCCTTATAATAGTAGTTTATGTGGCTGGTGCATAATAAGAGGCATTAAAGCACGAGTGTTTTAATGCCTAATTATGTAAAGCCGAATACATAACTTTATCTACATGCATATCATAAGTTTTCTATAATATGTTCAGATATGATGAAGTTATGATATGGATGTAGATAAAATTACTTTGTTTTCTGTCTATGGCCTATCCTCCAGTCTGTCAAGAGTTAAGTCTATTTTTACCCGACTGTATGACTTACGAGTATATGTTTGTAGGCAAGTGTTTGTATGGTTCATTGTTTCCTCTTAGAGGCTCAACGGATTACCCGATTTTGAGAAACGCGGAGTCGTTAAATTAATAAAAATCGCGAATTTAAAAATAAAGACGGTCAATGACGTATATGTATATAGACGTCAAGATCAAAGCATGTACTCGGAAGTCAGGTAGCCTAAGGCCCGTAATATTAAACTGTTATCGTATGTAATGGTAGGTAATGCTCTTTTCAAGATGCTTCAAAAATTACAGTTTTTTATGGCTTGACGTTTACTTTGACGCATCTTATGACAGGAATTTCAGCCAAAATGAGTTTAAAAAGTTGCTAAAAACATCATGTGATTAATAGACCCCTAAATTCAAACCACTCACACTGTTATACGTTACTGTGACAAGATACTACATTTAGTAACAAAAATATTTGCCCTTGCCGGGAAATTAAACCCGGAACTGCTAGCTTCGCAGGCAGGTTCAGTACTAAATATATTCTTATTATTATAAGATGACGCCTGTGACAGCTCATTTAAACACTTATTACACTTATTTCTTTAACTTTACATAAATACATACATACATAATCTCACGCCTTCGTTCCCAGAGTGGGGTAGGCAGAGCTACAGAATTACAAACATCTCTAAAAACATGTTGATAATTCTATAACCACAATTTGCACAATTAGGCTAAGAGGTTTACCAGCGTATTAGTGACAGGTTGCAAGCCCATCGCCTAACAGTACTACCTACAAGCCTTTATTCCCTTAGTCGTCTCTTACGACATCCACGGGAAGACATGGAGTGGCACTATTCTAACTCGGCAACCACACGAGGACATTACATAAATACTACATCGGTAAAAACCTAGCAACGCCGTTCAACAAATTAAATAATGAATTGCCTATTTTTAACACATCGCTTCTATAGTAAGTGATTGAAATTAGGAAATAAGACTGTCAGAAGCATCATCTTAAAATAATCAGAGTACCTATAGGCTAACCGCGTGTTTGTTTTGTTCTGCTTTTTTAGTATTCCAGGGGGCCTAGTATGGCTGCGTAATCGCGTGACAAAATGTGGGTAAAACATCCGTCACTTTCTGACACGTATATAAGTAGGTACGAGAGTGACGGATGCTTTATCAACATTTTGTCACGCGGTAAACGCAACCATAATATACCCGCAGCAACCGATGCAAAATTTATTTTTTATTTTATGACAGAAAATTAGTCTACATTAAGTGCTAAAGATTAATTTATAATGTCAAAAAAGAACTATAGGTACGTCGTTTAGTACCACCGCAAACCGAAATGGGATCAGACCACGAAGATACGATTAAACGATCATTTTGTGGTAGTGTAGTGTAGTGGGACACTTTTTTTAATAATTCATCGCGTTAGTGCATTTGCAGAAAGTGGTACAAAGTCATCAACTAAATACAAATAGAAAAACAATACTAGGTATAGTCTTGAAGTCTTTATGGTGGACACTAAATAATTAAACCATTTGAAAAAGGGTGCTTTAAAAACTCGATTGCATAATTTGATATTGCCGTCTTTAAAATGTAAACCATGAACGCATTATCCGCCATTTTGACATTTTTTAAAGTATCACCAAGCGAATCAAAGACGTATTTAAACGACACGTTGTTTGTCGAAATTTAACAAATCGATCACATCGAAATTAAGAAGTAACAAAGTACATAGGTACATTCCATACATTCCCTAATACATACGGGTTAAAAAACGTTTTTCTTGGGTATTCGGGTTAAAATAAAAGAGATTTGGCAGCATTAACAAAAGTGTGGTTGCCGAGTTAGAATAGTGCAACTCCTTGTCTTCCCGTGGATGTCGTAAGAGACGACTAAGGGAATAAAGGCTTGTAGTACTGTTAGGCGATGGGCTTGCAACCTGTCACTTATACGCTGGTAAACATCTTAGCCTAATTGTGCAAATTGTGGTTATAGAATTATCAACAAGTTTTTAGAGATGTTTGTAATTCTGTAGCTCTGCCTACCCCACTCTGGGAACGAAGGCGTGAAATTATGTATGTATGTATGTAACAAAAGTTCTCTTCAACTTATAAATAGGTAACTAGCGACCCGCCCTCACTTCGCTTTGAATAATGTGAGTTTTCTGTAACACATAAAACAGAATTTATTATTCATAAAAACCTTCCTGTTGAATCACTCTATCTATTAATGAAAATCTGATTAAAATCCGGTGCGTAGTTTGAAATATCTAAGCGTACAGACAGAGGGACAGACGACGGAAAGCGACTTTATTTTATACTATGTAGATATGAAGGAAAAGAGCTTTGACCGAAGTGTAAAGTATACTTAGGGTATCCTATCGTAAGTCCGAGATTTTGTTTCCCAACTCTTTCATTTCTCCGAAAACTCATAAGTTAGAATTTCTGAACCCATTCATTTTTCAAAATGTAATGTACCTACAGCACCTAAAGGGTAGGTTAATTTAGGTTTTATTTTATATCCAGAAAAGTTAAACAGTTTCAGAAAGAAATATTTGCTATCTTATGAAAATTCGAACAGACGAAACAGTTGTTAAGCGAAATTCGACCGTGTGACTTTGTGATAGGTAACCACTACTAAGCCTACGCCGTCATTCTTTTCGTCTGTTTATCCGTCTGTCCTGACCTTAAGTCACTGCATCTTTTGAACCGTAATTGGTAACCGGTTGGAATTTGTACAAAATATGCGCAATATACGCAAAATTTACAATATTTATGTCGGATTTCATAAAAAAAAGTTGTGTTGTAATTCTCTATATAATCCATTTATTGATTTCATTTATAAATGTTATACAAACTATTTATTCTGTTCCTGTTAATTGTAATATATTATTTATTTTGAAAGGGGTTGGAAATAAAATTACTGGCGGGAAAAACAACAAAATTCTTCTTTTACATAAACAGGCTGCACGCGTGCTGATAGCATATTTATTATCTATGAATTACAAGATCTTTCGTTTTAAGAAAAAAGTTATTTGACCTTTTCTAAAAAATTATGTATGTCACTTAACACATATTTTAACAGCCGTTAATTTTCCCTATTTTTGTTCCTACGTTTTTAACAAACTTACAACAAAGGTATTATTTTTATGACAGTTAAATTTCTATAAAGTGTATACTTTCTTAATAATCAATAGGTAGTAATAAATAATGTAATAACATTTTAATCGATACCTACTATAGAATACGGTGGTAAGAAAAAAAAAAAGTTATACACCTGCGCTGGCCCTGTGCCGGCCTTTTTGGACATTTTGCAAACAATGAGTTGTAAAAAGTAACAAAAAGGACAGCAATATAACACCTGCGCTGCCCTGTGCCTTTTTTGTGACTTTTTACAACTCTTTGTTTGCGAAACCTCTTCTCTTCTTTTTTTAAAATATAGTTTCTCTTATTTTCTCTTCTTGACCTCTAAACCACAACGTTGTTTTATTAAGAAAACCCTGTGGAGTCCCACAATAACGACCATTAAAAAATCTTAATTGATGTAACTATTTACAAACTTTTGAACAAATGCTCATATGTTTTTTTACTGATTTAAAATTATATTACACTGTAGAATATCGACGTGAAAAACCGCTATCAGTATATTATATCCCATTGGAACGATGCTTTCTTAAAAAAAAACCTATTTTTGAAACCTCTACTAAGTAATTTTAAATCGAACTTAAAGCTCTTACCTTCATGTTGATCAAAACTGTCACAAAAAGTTAACAAACACTGGCCACTTCACTATCACCTTAGTCCATTTTAGCACTACTTTAAAATTTCAAATATTTAAATTCGGAATGCCGCTAGTGTTGTGAACATCTCTCCGGTACAACTCGAGGCGGTATGAAGCGCGAAATGGGTCACGGTAGCGCTATATATCACCCCCACGCGGACGGAATGAGCGATTGGAAACAGTCTAAGATTATTAAATCTATTATCTAAGAAGGGTGGTCGGTCGGCCGTACAGTGAACACATTATTAGGGCCTTAATTAAGGCTTTTTTTATAATTAGTGAGTGTATAGACCGCGAAAGCGAGTCTGTTTTGTTTTTCTTTTACAGTTAAGGCTAGAGTTATATTATCATATGTGCTGTTGAAATGAAATTTGTTTTTATGTATAGTCGGTTAATAAAATTGTTGAATATACCTACTTAGAACCTTGTCATTGTGATTGTCAATGTCATATCAATGAGTCTTGGATGTTTTCTATGTATTTAAGGTATGTATTTCTGTATACATACATATATTATAAGTATGTTTATCGTTGCCTAGTACCCATAGTACAGTCGAGTTCATAAATATGTATACACTTTAGTACCTTGTCTATTTAATGTCATGTTCAAGCTGCCATATACGAATTATCACAGCGATGAAAGTGACAGGTACTAAAGTGTACACATATTTATGATCTCGACTGTACAAGCCTAGAGAGTACTTCGGGACTTCCTAGGTCAATTTGTGTGAGGTTGTCCTTGATATTTTTATTTATAATTTTCATTTATATTCAGGAAATTATCAACCAGTCCTAATAGAATGACTTCAGCATATAATTCATTTATTTATTAAACATACTATACACAAAGTATACACTTACCCCCTTACTAATTAACGTTGAGTAACGGTGGTATAGCTATACAATGTTTTGTCCTTATCTGTCATTGTGACATTTGAATTTGACAGATAAGGTCAAAACATTGTATAGCTATATAAGTACAAAAGGAGAACCTAAAAGAATAACGAAGGTTGCAAGTTAACTGAAGTTACTTTTAATCCAATCTTATCGTCAAAAAGAGATTTTCGTCATCCGGGCCCGTATTATGGTCGCCTTTATCGCGGTGGATAAAGCTTCCGTCACTCTCGCACTAACATACCGGTCAGTGACAGATGTTTTATCTACGCTTATCTACGTCGATAAACACGACCATAATCGGCCCGCAGAGTTTTGTCTTGCGATATAAGTCTCACACTTTATTTTTTAGTGCGTACTATCACTATGTCCATTAATTTTCATTTCCTAATCAACCTAGGAACTGCGGGGTGCGATTACCAACCTTCCTGCTTGTTGGGCCTCGGTGCTCGCTTTCCACAAAGTGCAATCAGCAATTATACGGTGTTACTCGATTAGACAGGTCGATAGCCTAGGTGTCGACTAATCTATACCTCCGGGCGATCTGAACCTGTTCATTGGTGAGCTATCGCTACGTAACAGCAATACGTCTACGTTATTTCCTTTAAATCGCCGTCTTTCTCGGTGCATAGAAAATTTATAAGTAGGTAAGTATAGCTAGACAACAAAATGTTTGCATCGTTGCATAAATGGCACTGTTTGGAGTGTAATTAAATAAATAAATATCGGGGGACATTTTCACACAAATTGTCCGAAACTAACCTCAATCCTTGTATTAACCTATACTTAGACAACGATAAACATATAGTAGGGGATCCGAATAGGAGACGACCTTCACCAGGCTGTTTATTCGATAAAAAGTATTATATATCAAATTTAATATGCTAAGTAATATATGGTGAATAGGTTGACTGAAAAATTTCAGTCCAGTCCTTATATGAATAAAAAAACTAAACTGAAAATGTTTTTTTTTAATTGCTATTGCTTGTTAAATAGATCAATTACATACTAATCGAAAGCATGAAGCCTATAGAATATGGAAACGTTACGTTGACTATTTTTTCCCGTCATAACTATTGGGTAGGTAGGTAAGTCGGTACTAATAATTTGCACGAAATCTAACGTTTGCATATTCTATAGGCTTCATGCTTTCGATTAGTATGTAATTGGTCTATTTAACAAGCAATAGCAATTTAAAAAAAGTTCATTTTCAGTTTTATTTTTTTAATCATGAAAGGACTGGAGTGAAGTTTTTCAGTCAACCTATTCGCCATATATTACTTAGCATATTAAATTTGATATAAAATACTTTTTATCGAATAAACAGCCCGCTGAAGGTCGTCTCCTATTCGGATCTTAGACCAATAGGTACATATTATATATTAACAGAAGACATTTAAGACTCAGAAACAAGTACTCGGGTTCATCACAAAAATATTTGCCCAAACCAGGAATCGAACCCGAAGCCGCTAGTTTCGTAGGTAGTCAATACTCATACCAACACGTCAAACCCTTTTTTGCCAAGCTGCGAGTACCTATTTACCTAAGACTCACACTTGATAATTTTCCAGAGCTAATTGTCCTAAGAAACAAAACGTCAAGGTTGATTAAGCAGAACTGTGTCATTTTATTTTCCTTACAGTGAATATGCAGCTTAAATTTTGAAATAGTTTATTGTTAAAAAGATACGGAGACAAATGTTGTTTATTTAGTTAGTAGGCCGCATGCGCACTTTAACTAGTCTAAAAACTGCCAGCTCTTCCCAAGAGGAGACCATATCTCTGTAAAAAGGGCCGCAAGAAACTTAACAGTCGGTCATTCTTTACGAGTGGCATGTGTTTGTTACTTACAATAAAATACATACATTAAATCACGTCTGCTTCCCAGAGGGGTAGGCAGAAACCACTTCTTTCCACGATCCTGACAAATCTCTTTCGCTTCTTCCACATTCATACATCGAATCATGCATGCACGTCGGTTTCGGGTACTTAAGATCCGGCCCTTTTCCAGTATTTCTCCGATTTGATTCGAAAAAGTACACCTAGGGCGGCCCCTTCCGAACCTCCCACTCCCTTTTGCTCTGTATATCTCTTTCGTCAATCTTCTTTCATCCATCCTTTCAAAATGACCGAACCATGAAGCATGCCCTTTTCAATCTTAGTCACTACATCTTCTTTTAGTCCACATTTCTCTCTGACCTTTTCATTCATACAATAAAATAAAACTGGCATTACTTAAAACTATGAATCTTATAATATTAAACGAGCAATGTTTTTATACATACAATATTCGTAATCAGGGTCTCAAAAACGGCTCAAACCATTTCGATGAAATTTGTAATATTTACTTACGGGGTTGCAAAATCGATCTGTCAAGTTGTCATCTACGGCGAATTTTCCCGTAGATGACAACTAAATTCTAAAGCGAGCGACGCTCGGTCGCCCAGGTGCTAAGTATAAAATAACATTGAATTATTTCCAACTGAACCTTAATAAGTAGGCAGATGAATTCACGTATGATTTGAATAAAAAACATTAACTATTAATCCTTTTAGTGGCCTTGGTCACTTTCTACGGCCAACTTTTGACCATGAAATTTTGCATACGTTAATGACTTGGGGAATGAGGACGGACATTAGGTTAAGTCGTTTTTAGCTATTTTTCCTTGTAAGACTTATTAAAAGAGTTTATTAAGTTTATTAAGTTATATTTGTAACCCAAGAAAAATAGTCCGAATTTGGGCAATCAGCCGAAATAATTCATGTTCTGTTTTGAAATTTGGTATGTACATGATGGTTTGGTATTTGGTGAGGTGTTTTTGTTACTGTCAAGTAAACAAAAGCTACAGTGCGATAGCTCTTAGGTGTTTCGGACTTGTACTTATCTCTCGCTCGCTCTCGTATGCTTTTATTTAGAGCCAATGAGAGAGAAGTACAAACCCTAAGTGCTCACCGACTGTACCATAACGTTGACAATACGAAAACATAGTCTAAGAACCAATTTCACCAAACGATGTTAAATTTAAGCAATGGTAATCGACGGCACCAATTTCACCGACCATGTTAACCACTTAACAGACTATTAGAGCGTTAACAGCTGTCAAAATGTATGAACTAACAGTCGATTAACATTGATTAAATTTAACATCGTTTGCTGAAATTGGTACTACAGTACCATACATTGTGTAAGTTCATACATTTTGAAAGCTGTTAACGCTTTAATCGTCTGTTAAGTGGTTAACATCGTTTGGTGGAATTGGTACTAAGTATTCGTAATAGTTGAGTCTTGACAAAATGAAATTAAATAAGACTACCCTCATTTTCAAAAATGTGGTTAATACCAATTTTAAGTTACGTCAATGTTGGCTTTTCCCTCTACAGCCAAAGGCCGCGTCTTGTAAGTGTTTTACCAATAATAACAGCTTACTGGAGTACGTAATATTTTCTAATCGCACGCGCCGAGTCAGCGACCGCTGAAACTCTCACTGAGTAATGCATTCCAGTTGCATCACTTCGGCGTGACTTTAATTGCTTAATTGCCGTTGATAGTCCTAAAACCAAATAGGAATGGCTTAGGCTAAACAACCAAATTGGGTAAGTATGGTCACGAGTAGGGTTGCCACCCGTACTTTATTATAAAGTACTTATTTTAGCTTCCCGTACGTTATATTTTACGCAACACATAAAGTACGGCAAAGTACTTTATGACATTCGCTTTTAATGGCCATTTTTTTCTAATAATTAATAAATTTAAACGAAATTGTACCTCAACGCAACCGTCAAAAACCCTCGACAAAAACTTTGTTTTGCCATGTTTGAACGCGATTGTTACTTTAATCGTTGCCAAAAACGCTGTTAGAAAAATCAAAGCTGTGATGAGTAATAATATAACTTGATAAATAATATGTTTTTAAAAATAATTAAAAAAATACTTTACATTTATGCTGCGTACTTTATTTTTCTTCCTCTTTTTGTAAGTAATACTTTATTCTGTTAAAAAAAAGGTGGCAACCCTAGTCACGAGCGTTAATTTGGTACCCATTTCAAGAAAAATATTCTTGAAGTCGTCAATGTCATTAGAGATGTCAAGTCATTTGTAACTTTTAGGAAACTCAACCTTATTGTAGTAGAATGTCAGATTGACTTTGGACCTAAGGTGGGTCCCAAATTTAATCTCGTGACTGTACATATTTCCGAAGAGACATAATTCCGAATTGATCAAAATTGTGAAATTACATAATTCCGAATGCAATGTTGTGATCGAAAACTTAATTTTTTGATATCGCTTATAAATCGAGCCTAACTTAGCATACATACAAAAATAAAAATAAACTCACGCCATCGGTCCCAGAGTGGGGTAGGCAGAGCTACAGAATTACCAACAACTCTTAAAACTTGTAGACGTTACCAGAGAAGCTGTAACTTATGTATATCAATTAAATTATTAATAATATTATTAGTATTAAAGCACTCGGCGGGCTACCAGGCATTGTTCGTTTTAATAAGTTGCCTGTTGAAATGAAGTTGCTATCAAATATAAATATATTTAAAAATAAGCTTAAAGCTTTTTTGATATGGAAGTGTTTTTACTCAGTTGAGGATTTCTGTGAGTCGTGTAATTAATTTATTTATTTATTTATTAAATGAAAAAAAAAATGAGATAACATGTTACGACTAACTTTTAAAAAAAAAAAAATATGGTAAAATGAATGTTTTAAATATTGTGTATTTTTTAATGATATATTAAGTATGTATTTTAAATTAATTTGTGAATTATGTAATGTTAAGATTTCTGAAGTTTTCTGAATAAATGACTATGACTATGACTATGAAATTATGAAATAAGTCTAAAATAGCTTCAGCATAACATATCATTCGGAAAAATGAAAATCCGGACAAGTGAATATTCAGAATCCCCCCCCATTTAATAGCAACCCCCTTCTTTCAGAGCTGATATCTCTTAAAAGGCCCAAAAGATTTTCATGAAATCTAGCTAAGTAAGAACCATCCCGAATAAACTAGCTTTCTTATAAAATACCCCGTGTCCAAATCCGTTTATCTGTTTGGAAGCTATGATGCCACAGACAGACAACAGATATACACAGACACACACACACATAGATAGGTAAACACGTTAAACTTATAACATCCCCCTTTTTGGTCAGGGATAAAAAAAAAACATTAATATCTTATCCATACTATCCATACTAATATTATAAATGTGAAAGTGTGTATGTTTGTCCGTCTTTCACGCTTCAACCACTGAACGGATCGAGATGAAACTTGGCACAAATAAATATTGGTTAGGTCCTGGACTATGACATAGGATATTTTTATCCCAGAAAATTTGACAGTTCCCGTGGGAGCAGCTATAAACGACTTCTACGCGGACTGAGTCTCGGGCGAAAGCTAGTAGGGAATATTTATGACCTTTTTCCAAACTTCAATAAAAGCTGATTCATGTAACTAACAGTTGAGAAAAATCATTTTTTGAATAGCTATAAAAATAACCAAGATATAAGCCAACAAAGATTTGTTCCTATCTCTTTCTAGTAAAACAGAATTTAAAATGAATTATATATGGCCGACCTGTTATATGACGTCACAGTGCATATCGGATCTCTGTCTAATCGCTGTCTAATTAGTAGTTTAAAATGCTTGTATCATCCTTATTTCTTGGCCGAATTTAATTTTAATTTCACTTTTTAATCTCTTTTACGGTATCAGATTTTGTAGAGAAATGCGATTTATAAAATCCATGAATAGTCCCTTTTGCTTTGCTAACTAGAAATCAAATGCAAACAAAGTTAAGCATTCTTATTATGTTATAAATGTTATTATAGAGCTTGAAGTCTCTAACTAGGGTAGAGCAGTATAGCCGTAGATTCTTAAAACAGTTTAACTGAGTAAGATTGTAGTTTCACTGACTGATGAGATCTAATGATGAACCAGAATCTTAGATCGAAGCTCTTACACAAATTGATGACGCTGAACAGTCATGGCCGAAAGAGATTACTAATTCTTCTGTTTAGGCTAAGTGAGTCTTACTACCTGCTTTTCTATTCTATTTCGTTTTAAACATAAGCAACATAAGTAAATTAATATATGATTGAAGTGAGTATTTACTAATAGGAAAACTATATCTAAGAGGCCTCGGCGGTATTGTACTGCGGATACTGCCAGCATTTCCGCGCTGGATTGCTAAACTATCGTTAGCAAGGAAACTGCCAGCTCTTCGGAAACGTCCATAATAATATGTTTTTTTAAAGATAGGAGTAAGTCTGTGTTATATTTTAAAGGGCGTACGTTTTAAAGGGCATTGGGTAAGTTTGTATGAAGAAAATTGACATTTTTTTTCAGCTGTCACGGATGATTTTTACATAGTTATTTAGAGGACCTCCAGGATATTTTATGGCGTTAAATAATATCGGAGCGGAGCTATTAAAGATTTAATTATTCAGTTCTTGGTACTAAAAGTACGCTCAGGTATGAATATTTCAATATCTCGGCTCCGATGCACTTAAGAGTATTACATTACATAACTAAATATGTTTATTTTGAATAATTCTATCACAATTAACCACTTTTACGAATGGCCGCTCACCTTGAAAATGTATGACTTTTACAAATGACAACACTTTTACCCAAACCCCCTTTGACCCAGTATTGATTTTCTATAGTATATTGTTTATCTACATAAATATCGCAATTCAAGATCATTTCCTTACCTTAGTTCGCAGTCCAGTGGAAAACATAATAATGTATCATGCCAAAAGTCCCATAAATCCAGTACACAACAGAATACTTTCAAATTGTATTTTATTTATATTGCATCAAAGCCGAAATTACACTGGTAATCTTCTAACGTAGATTACCAGTGTAATTTCATATTGAAGCGATCGAAACTTTTCGTATGGGCTCTTACGAGTTAAATATTTACCTGGACAGCTTTACTAACCGACTGTAAAGCGGGTGGGTATGTAGAACGGTGCAGTAAAGTGCTGCTTTCCGCCCGGTGCAGGAAACGGCAAGCACAGTCATTTTGCCGCCATCGCTCTAAAGGCTGCGACAGATTCCCTGCGTTTGCGTTTCCCGTGTGTACGCAGACATATTGTTTGTGTGCTTTAACACATTCAGCGTCAAAGCCACCAGATATGGGTAACGTTGGATGCGCCACGCATTTAACAAACCTAACGAAAACCAAGATGTAATTAGAAAACTAGCTGTACTCAGCTAAAAATATATAGTTAATAAAATAACCAACATTGTAGGTACCAACCATTTTAAAACTAAACGGTCTAAAAGTTTACTTTAGCTTGGTGGTCTTACATCAACTCGAAAAACTTTAGCCTAGAAAAACAAGTTCAACAAAACCGTTTGTACATAAATATACAAAACACGATCACCTCAAAAGTTTCTTAAATTGCTTAATTAGCAGCAATGAGATAGTGGCGACCTAGCGACATCTAACGGCAACTTGTATCAACCAACTCGCTACCTCGCTAGCGCCACCAGTGACAGACAGCGCAACTTAAGTGTTCTACAACGCGCTAACGAAGTTTCTCCAGTCAGATGACATATATACAACTTCCAACTTCATTCCAATGGACTTCGGTCCCCAGGCATAACACCCGCCTGGAGAGAGATCTCTCTATTGACCTCTCTTCCTACATTGGTGACCCCGACGTGATCGTCATACCACAAAATTAATAACATTAAAGTGGTATTTTTTATTTAGTCTAAAACGCATTGACCAGTTTGTCTGTAAAGTGCTTTATAAAACGTAGCGGCAATTTTCCATCCACGGTTTCCTTCTGGCTCAAATCAATGTTATAATCACTATTATTTTGCCAAATCATCGACTCGATGTTTTTATTTTATGTTCAATAAAGTAGATAATTATTTATCTTGTTTTTGTAAAACAGATTATGTAAGTTAGCTCAGACGACGCTAGTGCCTCTATTCGACAAGGTTTTTAAGAGAAGAATACGATGGAAGTTGTTGACACAGATTAAAAACTTATTTTTGGTTTGGGAATTTTTGAAATTGTGGTGATACAACCTATTTTTTTTATTATGATGTCTATACCTATGTTATTTTGTGTTATTTTATTCGTCAGTTGTCTTTACTTTTTAGTTGGTGTTCCAATTTTGTAATATGCGTTTGTTTCTTATAGTTCTAAATCTAAAACAATTGCTTTATATTTTTGGAGAACATACGGAGTTAAAATGTACGTCCACAAACGTTAATTTGTGACACATTAAAAAAAAATAGGCTTGAAGTCGTCAATGTCATTATAAGATGCCAAATCATTTGTAACTCATAGGAAACTCAACCTTATTGTTGTAGAATGTCAGATTGACTTTGGACCTAAGGTGGGTCCCAAATTTAACATAGGATAGAATTTGTACATAGGATCAGTTTTCACACGTTTTTCATACAGAACATGCGTCCAAGTTGTTAACAGCTAGGGGAGAGACGGGCATCACGGACTTGGCAAGCAAATTGCGTCTACTACTTTCTAATAGTTTTCATCATTTGATTCTATTAAACACTGTACTGGCCATTATCAAGAAAACATTGACCCTGATAAAATAGGAATCTTGCCGCCATACTCTGAGAGACATTTTAGAGACAAATTAACTCGGTACTTTTTCAAAGGAAAATGCCAGACCTTGGCTTAAAACGCTTTTGATGTTTTAAAAAAAACCTGCGGATACGAAGGATGTTGATATGACCTGTTTTGTATGAGATTCAAATTTAGTTTTTATTACTTACACATTTAGGGAACTTATACGAAAAATAGAGCCATCTATTTGAAAATAAGACAACTTGCGAGTAACCTGTTGTTACGATTATTTCTAAATATTTTTTTTGACAAGTTCTTCAGTAAAGCTAACAGTATTGTTTTAAATATTTTTCTACATTAAGTAAACCCAATTCTCCGTTACAATTTTTTCTTAAGCCGAAGCTTCTATGCATCCTGGCATTGTCCTTTGTATATGAAAAACCGTCACTAAGGAACGAATAAATCGTCAAATGACTCTGAGCGCGACCGGTAGAGACCGGTAAACAAAGGCGAACATGCTAACAAACACGAACTTGTACAGTCGAGTTCATAAATATGTGTACACATTAGTACCTTGTCTATTTAATGTCATATCACGTTGGCATTATCAGGTTCGTAATACACATACTTAGAGCTAAGATAGATAGCGTTGGACTTTTGGAGAAGTTTCTCAAATTATCTGTTCCCGACGAGTACCGGTCTCGGCGCCGCGTCCCGCCCGCACTGGCGCCGGCGCGAGCGCGCACGCGCCTGCGAGCGCACTCGCTCGTGCCCCGCGCGACCGCGCTCCTCAACGCTCTGCTCGTGGCCTTGCCCGCGAGCGATTTGTTTGCGACGCGCATATCAACGTTGGTAACGGACTTTAAGCGGATAGGTACTTGAGAAAGAACAAGACAAACATTTAGCAGTCATAAGATAGTATTAGTTAGTTTTAAAATTTTATGTGTTTGTAACGCTTTGGTAGCACTACTGTTATGTTATAAACTTATTTTTCAAATAAATAAATAAATATTTACATTGCCATATAAATTGTCACAGCTATTAAAGTGACAAGGTACTAAAGTGTACATTATATTTATGAACTCGACTATACGAGTAATTTAACTCAATGTGCTTGTGCTTTTTTCTAAGAGCTGCAATTGAGCAGATCCATGCGCAGTTGAGTGTGCTTCTTTTAAAACTCAGGCGCTGGTGAAAAACATGTTTATCGTCCTGAGGTCCCGTGTACTAAAAATAGTACATAATACGGCCATTGAAATAAAGATCTAGTGCAAAGGGAGTAAAGTTGAATTTCTTTTGTTTTTAAAACTTACGATCAAATTAGGAAATTTACTTTATTTCGTTCACAATAGATACATATTCCATGGACAAATTTCGTTGTATGGTGGGTCTTATAATACAGCCGTAATACCAGGGGCCTGTTTTATAAAGCTACAAATTACAATTTACAGGTTACAATTTTCCATTTGACACAACCTCGACCAATGACGACCAGCCATTTGAGCAGTGTTGCCAGTTTAGACCTGTAAAATTTTGTAGCTTTATAAAACGTGCCCCAGACGGTTAAATGCAATGTAGGAGTCGAAAAATTGTATAAGTAAGAACTCTGTTAAAATCCAAATTAAATTCAAAATACTTAGGGCCTGTTTCACAATTGACGAGTAAATTTATCTGCCATTTAAAATTGGCTCTCTCCTTGTCTATTATAAAGTTTAAGAAAGAGAAAGGACTAAATTTATCTGTCAAACATGCTTTAATTGTCGATTATGAAACAGGCGGTTATACTAACTAATACTACAGTTACCCGCCTACTTTGGTATGAGGGCAGGGGCTCTATTCAAGACGGTAAAAACAACACCGTAGGTATTTGATCTGTTATCGAATTGTCACCGTTTTGATAGCTCCTTTTTTCTTGACAGTAATGGCGGCTGACGTCATTACAATACCATAACAGGCAAACTACGAAGTCGTTTTTAGCGCCTAGAATAGAGGCGCAGGTTTTTTGCGTAGCATTTTATTTCAGGCGCTTTAAAGCTAGGTACGAATTCTTTAGAAGCCGATTAAATATTGAAGATATAGTGAATTTATATTTACTGCCATAGTTATTTTTATTCAAAATATGTTTGAAGTCTTACCCCCTTACTTATAAACGTGGAATAACCATGGAGTAGCTAAACCATGTTTTGTCCTTCGTTGTTATTGTGACATCTGAATTTGACAGATAAGGACAAAACATGGTTTAGCTAATCCAAGTTTATTCTACGTTTATAAGTAAGGGGGATAAAGTATTTTTTGGTAACAGACTTAACCTAATCCATTCCATATTAGTCCTCAAGGTTGGCAGCCCATTTGCGGTGTCAGGATCGAAGTATTAAGATTGTAGTTTTGATAATCTTATCTTATCTTATCTTATCTTACAGATGGGCCCTTTCGGATACACTTCGACCCATTAAGGATCTTTTGTGCAATTACCCTCTTACACATTCAGCTGTTCGAATGTGCAGGTTTCCTCACGATGTTTTTCCTTCACCGTAAGAGCATCGGGTAATGCACTTAAGTTAGAAAAACTCATTGGTACATGGTGACCGCGGGGGTTCGAACTCGGTACCTTACGATCACGAGTCGACCCTCTAAGCCACTAGGCCACCGACGCTCTCCGAGTTTTGATAATGCAAAATGTGTTTGGTTTACAGATCCCGCTGACCAACAGATGGCCTGTGTGTTCGATTGTTTTCTCTAAATCATGAAAAAAAATTAGCGCGGGCCTTACTAGGCCGAGACAGGTATAATAAGAGCTATTAAGTATGTTTTTGATATGATTACAATCTGGTTGCAGATATAATATGATAGAATAAGTGCCCTGAATACACGGCCGACAAAAATGTCGAGCACGCTTTTAACACCCTGTCAGTATAAATTACTGACTGAATCGTACTTGTCATTTCTTCAGTATTATTCAAAGAACAAGAACTAAAGGCATAGAAACCGTACTAAATAAGCAGAAAATACATTATAGT
This sequence comes from Acleris literana, assembly GCA_946894065.1. NCBI lineage: Eukaryota > Metazoa > Arthropoda > Insecta > Lepidoptera > Tortricidae > Acleris > Acleris literana. The sequence goes on from OX335677.1 coordinate 3,892,916, forward strand.
TCACTTCTTTTTACTTATGGTTTTCATAGTGAGTTGGAAAGAGATGAATCTATAGCTGTTCTTTCGTTATTTGGTACATTCGTCACAAGTAAGGTGTGATTTGGACCTATAAGCACCTACAGTATTTGGAAATCTAGACAAGGAAAGACAAAACCTTCCTATAGGAAGGACAAAGAAGACACTGTGTAAAACCATGTGACAATGACAGTTAAAGAAGAAAAAACAGCCTACTTTTTGTTTCGTTTTTTCTCATGTAATACGTAATCTAAAAAGTAGAGAAAGATAGCTGACGCAAAGTACGTCTTATAGTCCGGTTTCTATGCTTTATTTCCTTATTCTTAGGTATTATTATGTCAATTAAAGTGAATTTCGGATTTGTTCCTGATTCGTCATATTCCTAACTGGTCATATTCCTGATTCGCCATATTTCTAACTCGTCATACTATGTACATTTGACTGCACAAATTTATTATAGAAATCCTCTGTGGTAAATGATAAGAACCTCCTTAGATAATTAATAGATGAGTGTGACTTGCCTATCATGAAGTTAATGCCATTGTCATTTAATTATTTATATTGTGTCCAATGATATAATATAGTAAAAAGAGGTAGATATGTTATACGCGCTTCAATAGTGGCACCCTAAAACCAAGCCAATTGGTACACCTTTACTTAGTCTTGCGCCGTCAACGGAACCGAGAACTAGTCTGCAGAGCAACATTACTCGTCTCTGTTTTACTCCCGGAAATTAGCATACCATCCCGCTTTCACTTGTCAATTATGAATTAGTGTGTAATTGCAATATTTACTGATTATGTGTGCGTAAGCCGGGCCATTTTTACACGCGGAATACCGTATAGATAACATATCTACCTCTTTTTATATTTCATCATTGATTGTGTCATGCAAAAACATTTTAATCGGAGAAGATGGCCTTGCAGACTTGCAATAATGGTACTTGTGTGAAGTCATACAAGTTTGTTTACATTATTTGCCATGTCTTTTGGACTCCGCCTGAAGTAAATTATTGTCTAATTAAATTACCGTACTACAAAGTATAACTACTTAGTAGAATATGTCCTATTACTTATTTAATCCCGTAAGCACGTGTTCGCAATTTCATTTGACTGTGCAATGACGAGTTAGGAATATGACAAATCAGGAATATGATCCGTTAGGAATATGACGAGTCCGGAATATGACCAGTTAGGGTATGACGAATCAGGAACAAATCGAACGAATTTCGTTTGGGGCACTGAGGCGAATGACAAATATAATGTCACTTGCGAGTGCAAGCGTGATAGCGATAGCCAGCCGAAAGCTATAACAACCTGGGAATTTTTTTTTTTTCATGGCAAGGGGAAGACTATACGGCTGTTTGAGTCGCTGGTACGGCACGACGACACCTACTTTTTTCTTAACTCCACCATAAGTACACACAGTCATGTACAGTAAAGGAAAATGATTTCTTGACCACTTTGGACTATGTCAAAGTGACGTAATCAATCAAAACGTAAGAGATTTCTTATGATTTTATTTAGTGTCACTTTGACAGAGTCCAAAGTTGTCTAGGAATCAATTTCCTTGACTTATACATGTATGATGAATTGATGATGAATAGAGTTAGGAATTTTGGTGGCAAATTGTGGTTCTAGAATCCATGGAGTCGCTATTTCCTATTTATCTAATCAAATAATCTCTAATGTATTATATACATACCACTTCGTTTTTGACCTTCAGTATTTAAATATTTCAAAATTAATTTATCCAATAAACCGATATACCAATTTAAATGCATTTTAGTGTGGAGCATACCCTTGCTGTGAAAACGTTACAAACAAGCAAATATTAGTAGGTATGGAATAACAGTACTAAAAATGCATTTTGTTCATTTTGAAATATGACCATAGTGAAGGTCAAAATCAAAGTGTCATGTAGGTACTATAATAATTAGGAAATAGCGACTCCATGGATTTTAGAACAATGATATGCCACCAAAAGTCCTAACCCTAATGATGAATACGGCCGTTGTACCGTTAGGCCGCATTTCACCAAACTGGAATAAGACTTACTCCGAGATTAGTCTATACAATTCGGCGTTTAATCTAGGTATAAGACCTTATTCCAGTTTGATCGAATGCAACCTTAGTCTGTGATATTGTACTAATTAAAATAAAACCAGTTTTACCCTTACTTTTTAATTAACAAACTACTCGTTATATAAATACATTATTACTTGAGCATTACCTGGCTACAGGAACCGCTAATAAATTCGTACTAAGAATTAGCTACACCGATTATTTACATAGGCCATTGAATAAATAGGTTAAATTCACAACCCTCGTAAGTCCATTTGGCTCAAGTTTACAGGAGACAAAAAAAACAAAATTACAGCATGTAATTGCAGGGAAGCTTGTTAATCTGATGTATTCATATAGGTAAAAAATAGTCAAGTTATCATAATTTTTGCTCAAAATACCTAAAATGTTTCTAAAACCATGAAATATCCCTGCTGTAAATTTGCTCCAATACAGAAAACCACATATCTCCGAAATGAAATGTGAAGCAAAACTCGTAAGTCCACGCTGACAAAACACATCAATACTAATTACTCCATACCTGGAGGGGAGTTACGAGTTTTTCTATTTGTAGATTTGTAGATTTGTAGATTTTTTAAATAACGGTTTGTTTGACGTTTGAATGCAATATATAGATCGATGCGTTTGGTGATTGGCTACACGATTCAATAAAAAAATCATTTTCGCAAAAAATGGACTTACGAGGTTTGCGAATTTAACCGACGATAAATAGGTTGGAAAGTATACGTGAATAAATCTAAGTAATACTTAAACTTAACAAAACAGTAAGCGAATTGATGTGTTTGTACAAGCGAATACTTATTATTCGCTTAATTTAATAAAACAGCGTACGGCATAAGACAGCGTCGTTTATACGAAATATTTACAAAATTTTCGATTGCGATTGTCTGCTTGATGTTGCAAATGTTGTTAAATTTCTATAACAACATTTGCTTACTAAAATAAGACGCAATTTTAAATAAGTACATGCTACCAGTTTTTTTTAATAATTTTATCTACACTCATATCATAAACCCTCTATGATGCGTTCAGAAACCGCAAATCATGACCAGCATAATAATCAACTCTGTTGTTAGAGCAAATTTTTTATCTGCGGCAGTAATCTTATGGATTCATAAGAACATCAATTTCGATGAACATAAATATCGAACATCTCTGAAAAACAAAGAAATTTGATTTGACCTCTATTCTAATTTCAGTCGAGATGACGTTTAATTCGAAATGAATTGTCATTTTGCATACTAATTTGACAAATGCCGCACGTAAGTAAGATATCGAACGGTATGATAGTTGGAGCCGACTCTAGTTTGTCTCTGAATTAAAAAAAACTATTACAGCTGCCAGAAAACTTTTCAATCTTTTCATTACCGCCATTACCGGTTAAAACTTAATATACGGCTCCTGAATGCATCTTGGATAGGCTTATGATATGTGGGTAGATAAAGTAGTGTATATAACTGTACATAATTAGGCATTAAAACACTTGTGTGATGTTATTATGAAACTCGCTTTCGGCTCGTTTCATAAACCCACACTCGTGTTTAATGCCCTTCATTATGTACAGTCACATAAACTACTATTCGGCAAACTTCGTATTTTTAAAACACATGTGACAAATCGTCAGTGATACTGGAATACCGCATAACTAACAAATCAAATAAGATGCAAAATACACCTTAGTAAGTAAGTCTGTAGGGTACATTTTGTAGCATATTACATTTGTTAGTTAGGCGGTATTGCATTATCACCGACGAAATATTATATTGTCAATTGTGAGTGCTATTGTGATAGCAATAGCAAATAGAACGCTGTTAAGAAACTGAAAGTACTGCAATGTACAGTCAAAAACACTAAACAATCGAGCATCGCACCAAACATATGTAAACATAGACCATATCATCAGTGGCATAGGGGTGTGTAGATGTTTTTAAAACCTTGGCAACGTATATTTTATGACTTTGACCGTGCATTGCTTTCATTTTAGTGGTCACAATTTTCGAATTGATGCAAAAGCGATCATTTCGTATATTTCGCTATCGTCTGTGCAAAATATAAAGACACACATTTCTCTAAAATACTGAAATAATAATACACTTTTTCAGCTTATTAGTTAACAAGAATTATCATCATTATCAAATTAAAAACATAAATTGGAACTTGCAAGACATTCATAGTCAATTTTGTCGAATTCGTAGTTTGGCCGATTCGACCAAACTGCGAATATCAATGACGCAGAATTCAAAGAATAATGTATCTATAAGATTGACGTAAACTGTCATGCGTTGTTAATGTCAATCAATTTCGACAGAAACAACGAAGGAAACAACAGAGTTAAATTTTTGCTTGTAGAATTCCAAGATTCGGTTTCCTCTTCGTCGAATTGGTTGTTACATTTATTTTCGTGTTAGTTTTGAGAATTTTTGTATGAAATCGTTCGGGACATAATAATATAACATCTTTAGACTGTTTGTAAACAACAATAAATAGTTGGCTTTAACATTCTTGATCGGTCGGTATGAATATTCATCATCAAACCCCGGGGTTTTCGGTGCGGGAATGATTTGAGAAAGAGTAGAGATAAACAGATAGGTTAGTCTGAGAAAAGTCATATTATGCCTAATGAACAACTACCTCTCTGCGAATTGTATACACACTATGATACAATTTTATTTTGACTCATGTAGGAGGAACTTTAGCTTTACTACAAAGCCTTACGAGATAATAATAAAAATACATACACACATAAACTCAGGCCATCATTCCCAGAGTGGGGTAGGCAGAGCTACAGAATTAGCAATCACTCTAAAAATTTGTTGATAATTCTGCAACCACATTTTGCACAATTAGGCTAAGATGTTTACCAGTGTATTAGTGACAGGTTGCAAGCCCATCGCCTAACAGTACTACAAGCCTTTATTCCCTTAATGGACTCTTACGACATCCACGGGAAGACATGGAGTGGCACTATTCTAACCCGGCAACCACACGGGACTCCACGAATAATAAAAATAACATTAATTAATTACCGGCAGTATTAAAGTCCGGTATCTGTGAACTATTTACTTATAAATCAGTAGGGACTTAACTGAAGAGATTGATAATGACTGATCTTTTTCATTGATATAATATTCAGTATTCATGTATATTTTTTTCAATTAATTAATTATTCATTAGGTAGAATCCTGCTAGAGTACATTCTGTTTTTTATGTCAATACCTACTCTTTGGCTAATGTCAAACATTCCCGCACCGAAAACCCCGGGGTTTGTTCATCAATCATGAATTTAATTTAATTTGTAACCATTTCCTGTAAAAAATATGGTATCGTTATATTTACTTGATTAGTTATAATACAAGTGATTTTTTTTGCTCTTCAATGATATTTTAGTTTTAGTGTTGAATATTGTGATAAACATTTTGAAGCCAACCTTTTCTTTCATAGCCAATGACACTGTTACTTTGGTATTAAGCCAATGATTATACAAACTTAACCAATATAATATAACAATCATACAATTTTGTATTAAATTCTTTGTGACTTACTCATTAATTTACATAAATAAAGTTTACTTGCATCCATGCAATGCATACTTTAAGGATTTCCCACGAATTATTCTGCCCTACTAAGCTAATGAGTAGTATCCCAAGTTTTATAACCAAAGAAGTTTTAATTATCTTCTGTTAGTAATAAGGTTGATATTGCTACAGGAGTTTTATCTGAGATGCTGCGTATTGGATTAGCAGGGCAGTATTGAGGACAGACACTTTTAGATCTTTACAAAGAAAATGATTTACAATCTAAGCCATTCTAATAAAACGACAAGCAGTTTCTCGCCTCTATACATCCTATTCTCGCAACACTAGTCAGACAAGGATGCGTGATGGAAAGTGCATGTGGCTTCACTATCTTTTTGTGCAAAAAGGCACAACTGTTTAAGAACATCCATTCCATAAACGACCTTATCAATAGAGTTTGAAGAATTAATACGGTAGTTTTAATGTATTGTATATACGGTTTTTGACTCAAGTCCAGTGCAGTAGTCGTCAATATTTCGTGGACAGTTAAAGAAGCTTTAGATTAGTTTACTTTAAAGCTAGGTATCACTGGTTGCCGATTACTGTTGGTGGTAGTAGTAGTGTTGAAGATCCTCCCCTCCGAATACCGCACCGTGTTCTGGAATATCTGAAATTTTAAATAGTACATTATTGCCTAGGCATGGAAGTAGGCAATTGCGGGCCGAGTATTGGATTAAACGGACGAGCTTGCGAGTCCGTTTAAAAATACGAAGCCCGCAATTGCTGTTCCTGCCGAGGCAAATATAGTGCTTTTCTCAAAAATCGCAAGAAAAAATTTGTGTTGGAGTCAAATCTTCATCGCTTGAACTCATTTTTTGAATTGCATACAAACAGAAACTTCATGTGAACTCCTTAGGTACCGCCTTTTTGTTTATGACAAGGAGAAACGCAATTGCTATTTTAAAAAAAAACATAAGCTATTCCAGGCACAAATAAAAAAGGTATGTTTCGAGTAAAATTTGGACGTATAAGACTTGTGCCCTCATTTTATTATGGCCCTTTTCACTTTTTAAAAAGTTACAAGCTAGATAGTAATGGAATTTGTATGCAACATTGCGGGCTTGTTTAGCGAGCACGCAATGTGTTTTTTTTTTTAATTTGAAATCTGTCAGTAAACTATGTACTTCGCGTCTCAATATGTAGATAGTAATGTCAACATTTCCAGACATTTTTGAGAAAAATAACATTTACTATCATATTGCATTATGGGAAAGGAAACCTACGAGAGAGACTGACGCTTGAAAAACGGCAAGTTCTGCCAACTTTCCTAATCGTTTTCAAAATTAATGCCAGCGACCGAAAGGTGATAGCTAAAAAGTTAGCAATCTTTTTTGATCGAAGTAGTTATATGACGTATTTATGGTGCCTGGATTTTTAACAGCTAAGACTAAGAGTGTAGTTATTTTTGTAACGTGTCGAGAGAAAAGAAATAGAAGAAAACAAACATCATACTTTATTAATGATTGTTCAACTTAGTAAGGTGTAATGGCAAAATTTTGTACATTTGACAAAGTTACTTTTACCTATTTCCAAACTTTCGAGGTTTTCACTTATATTTAAAGATATTTTTTTCTTTGACTTGATTGAAATAGCGATTTTAGGTAACGTTTGCCTTGAAATTATGAAGTGACCATTAGCTATTTGTTTTGAACTACTTTGAATAAGTTGAAGGTTTTTATAAAGCCCACATTTAAAATAATAAATATTGTACTTTGTAGTCTCACTTACCATCCGATGAAGCAGTAGGTAAACTTACCTATTACCATGAAATAATATTTAGAAAGGAAAAACTTACAAAATACGGTTAGTAGGTATTGAGAATCGTAAATGTTTGGAATGTAATAGAATACTGCCAAGATGACCAATGAAAATACGAGTATAATATTAACAAGTTCAATGAGTAAGAAACTAACATAATGATCAACTTCTACAAACTACTACTGGCTCCATTAAAAAAATCGAGTGAAAGACAATTATTGATAACGTTAGAAAGTTACCAGTAGTCGTTTCTAGAAATACCAATCATGACAACCTCTAAAGAGTTAATAGTTACGCAAGAGTGTATCTAACTACGTTCAAACTACAACTACATACAAAAGAGTGTGTTAGTGTGGTGCTATTGGTGTTTTACGTCAAGTCAAGTCATTCTCTGAACAACCTTTGACGTCCGATCAAATATCGTCATAGAAAAACAACACGCTGTGTTGTTTGTCTATTTTCCCTGTGACGTATTTTGAATGGATGACAAAGGTTCCGCAGAATTTTGTCATAGTCGTTACTCACACATACCTCAGTCAGTCGTGTCAGTAGTGTTCAAATTAGGACAATCCTGTTGCCTCTTAGTATATACTTCACGTCCTTCTTTCTCCTATCTTTCTGGCTTTCAGTCGTCGTCGTTGGCTTTTCAGTGGTTGTCGTTGTCGTTGTCGTCGTTGTCGAGGTCGTGGTCGTTAGAGGTTCAGAGGGAAGGAGATCAGCAGGTAATACTCCGATTTCGTTGTCAGTTACAACAGGAGTAGGAAGAAGTGGAAGTTCGCCTTTGACTAGCATGTCTCGGTAAACATCCATTGCAGTTAATTTTGGGTGTTCTTCCGAAGAACGTTGTATGTTCTCGTTCATGTAAGCCGCAATCTTGTTTAGATTGAAACTTATCTTTTGTATTTTGTCTGAAGTCAGGCCTTTGTTGTGGATCACTGGGACAGGTCGAGGAGCGACAGATTTTTTGTTGGACGCATAGTTGTTAAAAGGAGGATGTGGATTCCTAGGATCATAGTCAGGGTACGCTTCAACCATGGCTGGTTCACCGTATGAGTTAACAGCATCCCAGGCCATAGGTTTGAAGGAAGGGACCTGTGGAGGTGGTGGTTGATACGTATGAGGTTCGGAATTGTGAGTGGCTGTTATAGAGGGAGCGACAGAGGAGAATACGTTCTTAATGGCGCTGAAGGCTGTATGGAGGATGGATGTGGGGGGTTCTAGGGGAGTGTGACCAGTGTGTGCCGGTGAGGTGTGGTGCGTTTCGCCGGTGCTGCCATCTTCTATCGGCGTTAGAATCACGAGACCAGCGTGGACTCCATTCAGTTTACCCCGGCCTGTCTCGGGAAATCAAGTCAAGTCAATCATAGTGTCTGTTTTATCTTAGTTCTTACTGTCTATCCTCTTTATTCATAAACGGACTATAAGCCTATTTTAATTAAAGTATGAGTAGTCCTTTTCTGTCAAATGGAAATGTCACAATGACAGATAAGAACAAAGCATATTTTAGTTATTGTGCGTTTATCAATAAGAGGGTAAGGGTAGAGTAGGTACGTGGTTTAAACTAGTGAATAAACAAGTGACATTTCAGTCATTACCGTCGCAAAGAGCATAAAAATGTCATCGTTGTCCAAGAACGATCTTTTCAATCAAGGTCTACTACTGATTTTTTTAGGTCTGCCAACTTATTTTTTTAAGTATCTTCTATAAGGCATAGAATAATCTGTTGTCGTTTTAAAATTAGTATTTATTATTATTGTATTTGTGTTTAATAAGTCTGGGATGTAACAACGTCATCGTCTTAAATAGCAACTATGACTATTTTGATTTTTACGTCTGTCTGGGATAAAACGTCATTAAAACATTTACTAAAAAACCAATTGAACTGTGGTTAAACCTGTAATTAGTCAATGTTTAATTAGTGTAAACGCGGTAACCTACAAACTGTTTACTTATGTAAGTATCTACTTTAAGTAGGAAATTACTTTAAACTAACAGCCGTACTTTAAGACATTTTAGAAACAACTCATTCCTTTTTCAAACTAGTGTCCGAAAAATTGTCAGTAAGGAACGAGTTAAATCGTCAATTACTGATTCTGAGTGCGGCCGTTAGAAAATAAAGTGGTTTAGAACGTTCTAGAAGTCAGTTAGGTCATTCGTGTAGTCATTCTTCAGACACTGTCATGTGCGTGTATGAAAAAGGTACCTATTCTTCGAAAGTAAACAGGAATCGTGTGGTGTATCATTTCTCCCCCTATAAAATAATACATTAAACATATTAATAAGTATCTGTAAATACTGAAGAAAAAGGAAATAAGTAAGTATGTTATGTTATTTAGCTATTTGTTACTATAATGATTACGAGAGTTAAACATATCATACGTTTTCAACTTAGTGTGACATATAAGAATACTAGCTGACCCGGCAAACGTTGTTTTGCCATATAAATAATTTAGGGGTGGACTACCCCTAACATTTAGGGGGATGAAAAATAGATGTTGGCCGATTCTCATAGATACCGGATAAGCACAAAAAATTTCATCAAAATAGGTCAAGCCGTTTCGGAGGAGTATGGCAACGAAAACTGTGACACGAGAATTTTATATATTATATAAACAAAGTGCTACCGATGAGAGGCAACTGTCCCGCTCCGATTTGGTTTATTTTGATATATCTGAGAGAGTAGGCTAAAATAACAGACACGTATTTTTTTTAGCTGCCCAATCTCAACCTGTTGGGAGAAATTGTCCTCCAAATTACTGAAAAGTGACTAGTTTGATTATATGTTTAAGAACATGATAAAATATTGAGCACGTGTCTTGTTATATCGGCTCAAACTCATATTTAAAAAAAACCAAAGAAAGTGTATCTTCGATGAGAAATATAAAACTTTGCAAGGGTATTTTTTTAATTCTCTATTGAAGTTACAGGGTTTAGTCACTTTTCAGTACGTTGCAGGACAATTTCTCCCAACAGGTTGAGATAGGGCAGCTAAAAAAAATACGTGTCTGTTATTTTAGACTACTCTCTAACATATATCAAAATAAACCAAATCGGAGCCGGACAGTTGGGTACCTTTCCTTGTAAGATAACAATGACGAGTTTTTAATTCCAACGGGAATCAAAATTGTGAAGTTTCGTTTCTTTACTAACCCATAATTTAAACATGTAATCGACCTGTGCTGTGATAATACTGCCGATAAGTTGCGTTTTATAAAAATCGTTACCTCAACCCACATGTTACTGAAACTTGTAATGTTTCGGACTGCACCCATTTTTAAATGTATGTATTGAAATGAAGCTGTATTCTAGGAAAAAACAATTGTATGGAATTTGCAGCGTCATACAAAAATGTCGGTAGTAACATGTGGGTTAACTTCTTTTCCAAGAAAAAAAAGATAAAAAGAACGAAAGAAGACAATACAAAACGATAAAGAAACTGATAACAGTATAGCTTAGAGAAAGCATTAAACGATCAAAACCAAAATGTCATAATTATTATGAGCAATATGAGCATATGAACTTCATACACTTATAATGCGTTTTTAACCGACTTCAAAAAAAAAGGAGGAGGTTCTCAATTCGTCTGTATTTTTTTAACCGACTTCAAAAAAAAAAGGACGAGGTTCTCAATTCATCTGTATTTTTTTAACCGACTTCAAAAAAAAAGGAGGAGGTTCTCAATTCGTCTGTATTTTTTTAACCGACTTCAAAAAAAAAAGGACGAGGTTCTCAATTCGTCTGTATTTTTTTATTTTTTTTATTTTTAATGTTTGTTACCTCAGAACTTTCGACTGGGTGAACCAATTTGATTTGATGATTCTTTTTTTATTTGAAAGCTGGTGCTTCCCGATTCGTCCCATTCTTATCAAAATGAAGATCTGATGGTGGAATCCATGAGGAATCGACGGAACTCTTCAAAATTTATAGGCACACCTATAGCGATTTTGGTGTTTTTCATTGTAACTCGTGTATTTGGTCTTGGAAAGCACTATTTGGTGAAGTGGAACTAGTCTTCATGACCACAGATGGCCACCGGAACTCCTAAACGGTATATATTTCGAGGGTGGCGACAAGATATTTCGATTAAGATAGTTGAGCGACTATGACGAAGCATATTTAGGTTTAAATATATGACTATGACTTTCCCACGGCGTTGCTTGCGGCGAGATTGAAATGTTCTATTGTTTCTTATTAATTGAGAAGTGGGAATAACAGCATAATTATGATCACTAAAAAGAATAAAATAAAATAAAAGTTAAAAAAATCAAAAACTTGCCTTCAAAAAGCAAAAAATAACTTCTTTAAAATGGTACGTAAGGTCAGTTCAACTGAAGTCGGCGTCCAACAATATTTTAACCAAAAGCAGACTTCAGTTGGACTGACCTATTTACCTACCATTTTAAAGAAGTTATTTTTTGCTTTTTGAAGGAGGGTTTTTGTTTTTTAAACTTCTTTCTATTTTATAAAATAAGTTATTTTTTGCGTTTTTGAGGGCGGTTTTTTGTTTTATTAAATGTATATATTGAAATGACGTTGCATTCTAGGAAAAAACAATTGTATGGAATTTGCAGCGTCATACAAAAATGTCGGTAGTAACCTGTGGGTTAAGTCCTTTTTCAAGTAAAAAAGATAAAACGAACGAAAGAAGACAATATATAAGGATATAGAAACTGATAACAGTATCGCTTAGACAAAGGATTAAACGATCAAAACCAAAATGCCATATGAGCAATATGAGCATATGAACTTCATACACTTATAATGCGTTTTACTTTTAGACAATAGAGGCATTGGTTGAGCGATCGCCAAACTAACAAAAACTGACATAGATTCGTCTTCACCTAAATCACCCAGATGCTTGATTCGACCTACATAGTGGTATTATTATCGGGCAGTGATATAACTGCTCGCTCCAGTGAGCAGATGACTCAAATTATATCACCGATTCGACTCCCAGACCTTTCTCGAGAGGTGCTCTTTCACTACCTACTTAGCCGGCCACAGTGATAAGAGAAGCGATAGCGGGAAACAACAACAGCGTTTTTTTCATACAATTTTGTAAAGTTATCTTTATCTTGATCTTTATGGTAACTTCTAAGTTAGGATAAGTTTCAGAATCCGTAACACCCAAAGAGACCCCCCCACTTTTTCGGTTACCCATCATTGTTTCGGATTTCACTTCATCGATTGTATAATTTTCATCGATTTTCATTTCATCGAACGCTATTTTCTGCTGAAACCATGATACTTTCTTTCAGGATGTCTTTAACATTCATTTCGTAGATTAAGGCCGTTTTGTTTGATCAGTAGTTAAACTAACTAATTGTTAAAATTCGAAAAAGGAATGGAAAATTTGACACATTTCCTTGAGATTTTAACCATTAGAAACGTTTTTTGACCATTATTTAGTTTAACTACCGATCAAACAACAGGCCATAAGTTAGGTTAGACTTGTGATTATCAATAAAAGTTAACTAACGTGGTGAGAAATGAAAAATCTGCGTAATGACCAGAAATCGGACAAATGAGCGTCATTATTTGCAATAATGTGGACATGCCTCCATAGATGAAAATTATAATAATCAAATTAAAGTAATTGATTTCTCACCTGAACTTTAATTTTGATTCTTTGCAAGAATGTAATAAATAAATAACACAAGGACGTGAGGAGAGGCCATTAATATTAATGTACTTAAGTTTGCTCCATTAACATCCGTAGATTGCGAAAGAAGCTTTTCATCTCATAGGTTTATATTAGCCGTGAAAAGGAATAAAGTAACCACGGAAAATTTATAAAAAATACTGTTTATTTGCTTCAATAAATGTACACAATAAAAAGTCTCTGTAATATTTTTTTATTATTGTCTTGCAAAGGATAAAAAATGTTTTTCGGGTAAGTAATCAATTATTGTAATTTAATTTGTTTAATTAAAATCTTTGGAGTCATTTCCACATTATTGCGAGTAATGACGCCCATTTTTCCGATCTCTGGTAATGACACGTTCGTTGGTATGTGTTTCTATAAAATAATAGGTACAGTCAGCATCAAAAGTAACTAAGCAAAATAACATGCTAAAATGATCTAGACACGACGTATTCTCTTGACAATAGAGTCGAGTACAGATCATTATGACCTCTTCAGTTGCGTAGCTACTTCTGCTGCTGACTGTCCCAGTCTTTTCACTTTGTTTTAGGCTATTTAGCATCTATACGTCAACGTTTTTAAATTTAAACCCGTCCTTAAACTAGTTTAAATATCATGGAAAAACGGTTAAATCTAACGATTAAAACCCAGAAGTCACTCATTTTCTGATGATAGATTCCATATTAGTCCGAAAGCAAGTTGGACCGTTCCGTCTTTTAATCGGGCATTTTAATTATTTTACGTCCTTTTGAATGTAACTAAAACGGGTTTATTTAAATGTTAAAAAAGTTAGATTGATATTGTTTTCCTCAAGATTCACGCTACCGCTTTACTACTATATTCGATACTTAAACATGCGCCGGCGACCGTTATGCAATAAGTGGCTCCAACAAAACGCTTCCTACTCTTGCAGTTTACTTATACGTTCTCTTACTAAAAGCAAATAAATTAAAGTTACTAAGAACGATACCAGATTGACCCAGTTAGTTGAGGTAACTTTTTTTTATGGCCTAAAATAGTAGAGGAAAATATCGTGAAATGTCTAAATTTGAAAAATTGTAGTCATGTGGTCTTTCTTCCTGATTACTATGTATAAAGCAGATCCTAGGCTTAGTAAAGCTTATGATGTGACGATTCTACGAGGCACCTCCTTCCATGTAATGGTCAACTTTTGGCTGGTATATCGCTGCATTATAATTGATATGACATTTATTTTCCAAAGTACTCGTAAATTACATTATAAAATATTGCATGTTATGTCAAAAAAACCTATAAAAATACATTGCAAACGTCAAAAATGGACCTACATAAATTTAAAAATGAACAAAATCTCAGAATTCATGATAGCAAAAATAGCAATACATACATACATTTTCTCTGTCTAATTGCTTGGAACTTTTTATGAACTAAAATGCAGATTAACAACGACGTGCTGTTTAAAGGTTCTTTAGTGGAATAGAAAACAAATTCATGCTTGTATTTTATAATGTATTTCCTTCTAAGTATAATAATGTTAAGGAAAACATAAATAACCTACTTATAGCACTGTAGCTTGTTTATGGTAAATTCCACTTACAAGTATTCGATCGTTATTATATCTCAATAATGTTACACCTTACATGCGTTTAACAAGTCCTTCAACGGGAGGAAGACTAGATACAGTAACACACAACATAATATACTTAATAAGTATATATTAAAATAGTTAAATGTCTCATAGCGTGCAATTAAAATGAGAAGTTTCCTCGTTCCTGTCTACTTTAGCAAAAATGGCGTCGGAACCGGCTGGGCCAGTTCTGACATAATGCACTTTCACTGGGAACTTAAATCATCAGCATCGCGCTGATTTGGAATGTTTATTTTTATCGATATTCTGTATTCTCTTGGGAAATTTCAGGTGGTAATTTTTTGTTACTATGGAAAAACCAAAAGAGTCGTAATGCGTAATTAGTGATCAAAATGTTCGAGCTGCTTAACCTAATAGTAATAAAATGCGGAAAACATTATTGAACTTATACACAAATGTTACGTTAAAAAATATTCAAATATTTTTTGTTAATAGAAAACAAGCTGTCCTCTTTAGATCACAAGCCGCAATTTGAAAATAAGATCTAAATAAAATAGATTACTAAGGTTAACATTTTTTGTTTTCTTGACGTTACTCAACAAACAGATCAAATTAAACTTTCCAATAATTTCAATTTAAATTTCCTAAAATTATGCAATCGTGCTTCGAACCATATTTTTACGTTTTGCATATCTTTTTAACTTTGTTAGTAAAATGGCAACGACTTTAGTTTCACTATTATTATGATGCGAAAACGACAGCGGAAAACTCGTGTGAGTTTTCTTCAATGACAATACACATATTGTAATAAAACCGTTCAAGTTTCACACATAACAAAAAAATTGCTCTTAAAAATACCATCGTATCAAAATGACAACATTTCATCCTGTTTTGCGACATTAGAAAAATTATGACACGTAACAGTTGACAAATTCAAATTATCGGTTAAATTTTTATAACCACCGATTTACTTATTTGCAAGATTTAGTAACCGTCAGTCATGACAAATGTCTATTTCCGCTTGAAAGGGAAAGCGGACGTTTATGTAAATATGTGTTTAGAGTAAGAAGGTCGTCTGAGAACCAAAAACTGGAACATGCTGAGTGAAATCAATAAATAGATAGACGAAAATAACATTTTAAATGAAGATGAAACTACTCTAACAGACAAAGGAAAAGTTCAACGAAGAAATGAAAAAGGAACATTCATAACACAGGCCACTGATAACCATAAAGGAATAAAGGATAGAACATTCTATTCTTGAAAATGAACCAACATCTTTGATGGCATCTTACCAAAGCGCTGATACGAGATCGTAATATCGGTCAGTGAGCTCCTGAGAGGGGTATGGCGGTGGTGGTGGGTTAGAAACAACGTCGTCTACAACTGACGACATCACTATCAACTCTGAAAGAAAAGAGCCATAGGGATCAAAAACACTTGAATCTGTAACATTAGGTAAGTAATTAGAAATATGTTGCATCGTAATTGATATTGTTTATATAGCTTCAATGCGATTCAATGAGTTCTGGTTAATATTAAACAATGGTTTCGAAATTTTTTCAAAATATAGAGATTTTTTTAGATTAACTCTATTTCTGGCATTGATTGTATCATTAACATTCTGTCCCTATTTGTCAATGTCAAGGTTATTTGTAACACCGAATTATGGCCAAGTGTTACGTCAACAATCGATTAAATTTAATGTACCCTTTCCCTTATTTTTGTATCCTTTGTCGGCTCGATATTAAATAGTCTTTGTTTCATGTATGAAAGTACTTTCATGGTGGTTGTCTGTTTTGATATGAATTTCCTAGAGAATATCTTCACTTACATTAACTTCTAGTATTTAAATACCTCTTAACTTGTACGTCTTTTAGTCTTAACAAAATCCTTCCGGTCGTGTTGTAAGTAGGATATACACTTTTCAAACTGAATAATTCATAAGATATTTATATTCCGTGTGCGGCAGTGAAAACAGAATATTAGTGTCTTCAACATTTTAGTCATTGTGTTCATTCATTAATAATTATATATGTGTTTGTATTGATGAGTAAAATTTCCCTTTTTCTCATTTGAATAAGCGATGATTTTATGCTATCGAATATTTTTAAACTTTGCGTTTTTACGCCATGTCACTTGATTTACAAATAATAAGATTCGGTCAGATAATTTTTGAGACAAGCTTTAGTTGCCAACTGTAAATACTATCTTCGTAGTCAGCTACTGATTGAGAGCAAGTAATGAAGTTAAATTTGCTGGTTCAACGTTAAGTAAAGCGGAGATCCTGATTCCTTTTTACAAATCCATCATTAGATCAGCTTCTAGCTAGAAACCATAATATACCACTGCCCTCGGGTTTATTCAAAATTTCGGGCCATTACGATTACGGGAAGTTCAAAACTGATTTGCAAGATTTGTACCGGGATGACCGACAAGTCAGGGAAAGAAGCAAGTTGAACAAAAGAGCCTAATTGTTTTGTAATATAATAATGTTATATTGTTGAAAAGAAAGGACAAATGTGAGTTGAACTTGCGCGGATAGGGTTCTGAACGATTCTTCTAGATTTTCCTGTAATCTATAAGCATAAGCATATGTTGTTTTTATTCTTTTAGGCTCAGGAGTGACCTACATATTAGATACTCATAAATTTACGTTACATCCAAATTTCAACATAATCGGACCAGTACATTCGAAGCAATGGCTGTGACAGATGGACATACAGACATACCTACAGACACACGAGTAATTCTATAAAGGTTCCGTGTTTAAATTCGAACGTACGGAACCCTTAACAAAAGGTTGTAAAAAGTATATTCTGCCACGACATAAATAAATCGAAGCGGTTTAGTATCCTCGATGTAACCTACTGACCTACAAGTTTTAAAGCAATGCAAGACGTCGTTACGTCCGTTTGGTTATGCAAATATAACTTGTAAAGATCCCAGGTCATAGTAACGAAGCTTGATTATGATTTGGTAATTAATTTGTTATCTAAAGTGAATTGTGTAACGTTTGGGATCCACTCGGAAGTGACGGTTGCGTCAGTATGTTTAGTTCCTGACTTGAGGTCATTGCGATTGCATTACAATTTAGTCGAACCGCGTAACACTTTAATATGATTTAATTGATGGTAAATCAATATTTACAGCTATTTTACTGGTATTTCTTTTTCTCGAGGGTATGAAAAATGTATTTTTTGACGATTCCATGTTCTTTTGATCGCTTTGTGATACATTTCTTTGTAAAAAATTGTGTATTTTAGTTTCGAATAATCTAAAAGTAAAGCTTTTCAAATTTTTCACGATATTTATTTATTTTCTATAGGTAGATTAGATTTTCTTTTCATATTAATTATTATTATTATTTATTTATTTATTTGTTCATTTATTTATTTAATCTTTATTGCACAGAAATAAGTACAAATGGCAGACCTAATGCCTAATGGCATTCTCTACCAGTCGACCAAATAATAAAACAAATTTTAGATAAAACTAAAAACTTGAACATGTCATAATGATCCTAATTATTGCTAATACTTACTACAATAAATATATACTTAATTATTCGTATGTCTTTACCAATAACGGGACTAACGGGAGACTCGGACAAGAAGGTGAAGCCAACACGCAGAAGCGCTTTAGACAGCAATTTACATGTTCGTTCATTATAACTTTGTTCCTCGAGGTAATTGCTTCAAAACTACAAATATCCGTGCCAATACAACATAGAGTATTTAAACCAGTGATCCCCAAAGTGGCCTATATCGACCCCCAGGGGTCCACGACGACCCGCAAGGGGTCCAAGTGAGCGGAAATAATAAATGGGGGGGTCCATGAGATGAAAATGGGGGTCCACGATATTGGATCCCATTTAAGCAGGTCGTGACTGGTCGTGACTTTAATTTTGGCTTTCCGTTAATGGAATAATCCATATTCATACACAGATAGTAGGTACCTACTTACTTACGTAATACTTTCTTATAAATGTATAAATAAACAAAAACTATCTATATGTATAAATTATTTTTAAATTTTCTCCTTTGTGTAAATTTTTACTTAGTAAAAAATATTTTTTCGCTCAACATTTTCATTGTTTTGTTTACGTATCTGTGTAAACACTGTTGGTGTATCAATAAATAAATAAATAAATAAACATTTGTAATCTGTGTAAATTTTTAGCCGGCTAGAGCTCCAACGTTATCCGTGCAAAAAACCTGATATTTTTTTGCCTACTTTTTACGTGATAACGTAAATATTAGGTACCTAAGCAGGGGGTCCACCCAAAACCGTAACAAATGCCAAGTGGTCTATGAGACAAAAACGTTTGAGGACCTCTGATTTAAACTATGTAAAGTCAAGGAATTTAATTTGTGACCCACTTTCGAAAGTCAATCTGACATTCTACAGCAATAAGGTTGAGTATGGTTGAGTTTCCTATCAATTACAAATGACGGCATCTCTATTGACAATTATATCTTCAAGCAGATTTTCTTTGAAATTGGTAGCAAATTAACTTCCGTGACCGTTAGCGTTGCCAACCGTACTATAATATACAGTATTGTACTGTATTTTGACTCTGTGTACTATATACTGTTGAAGAAATATATAGTACGCAAAAATACTATATATATTTCGGTTAGTCCTTATACATAGTTCCGCGGTTTGGGTTGGCCATATCAACCTGAATTTATGCACCAATGTAGTTGGAGTGGAGAAATAGGCTTTTTCAGCTCAGATAGTTGCCCCAATAGCAGGCAGAATGTTAGTAAGGTAGTAAATATTGTGCATTATATTTAACGAATATAAACACACTTTTTAAAAAGTTTTTCTTCATTGTACTATATTTTCGTTCTGTGTACTATATTTTTTATACCTTGAGCTGGAAAATACTATATTTGCCAAAGAAATAGTTGGCAACCCTAGTGACCGTACAAAGTATTTGGTAACCTAACAAACTGTTAACTTAGAACCTAGTAATAAGGCTGTCAACCACCACGCTTATTACATTCAGTTCAAGTACCCGTATCACTTCTAACATTGTTTACGTAACATCGCATTACATCTATATTGGATACCAGTTCTTTCCAGTTAGTTAGGTCGACGTGTCGTAACGCACCTTTGATGGTAGATTTAAGATTCAATTTATTTTTTATTGGTTATTTCCGCAATTTGTTTTGTCTTTGTGTTTGTGTTTGTTATCAAAGGCGTGATTGTGCTTTACTATTTTATGACGAGTCAATTGGAATATCAACACTTTATTTTTGAATGTAATGTGTGATCTTTCGATGTAACAAACTTTACGAAAAGTAAAGGAAAGTAAATGTTTCGTAAAGTTTGATTGAGTTTATATTCCGAATATCATTTAAATTAAAAAGTTAAATGAATATCCAATATGCAAATATAAGTTAATTGACAAATATTTGATCCTGAGTCATGGATGGTTTCTACGTATTTAACTATATTTTTCTCTATATAAGTATTTATATCGTTGTCTAGTACCCATAGTACAAGCCCAGAGCTTAGTTTGGGACTAGGTCAATTTCTGTGAGATTGTCCCCTGATATTTATTTATTTATTAAAATATGATATCGTACTTACAATCAGATTTTTTTATGAATAAAGAGGAAGAGGATTTTATGAGATCAGTAAGACGAAGTTTTTTTTTAAATCCTAATTTCGTAGTATTGTACATATATCCTTAGACGCCATATTTCTTACGCATACCTATTGTCTTCCTTGGAAATTGTAAAATTATCTCATCTCATCATTATTAATTTCAAGTATTTTATCAACCGACTTCAAAAAAAAGGAGGTCTCAATTCGTCGGGTTTTTTTTGACTTAAATATCAACCGTTCTATTTTTTTATAAGTCTAATACACTAATAACATTATTTTATGGCTCGTAGCTGTAAACTGTATGTCTCAACCACTTTTTAAGAAGAAACTTAAACTTTTTATAGTTTCTTTGTAAAACAGTTAACTTGATATCTATTTACATTACTGTAAGCATATTAACGTAAATAAAAAGGTTTATTAGTTTAATAAAACTTTCCACAATTTTAGATCGTCACTAAATAATTTGCAATTTTTCATTCGGTTGCTTTGCTGTTAACATTTTAGAAATGTCATAAATGTCATAATACTAACATTATAAACATAACATAAGAGACTCTTTACAATATAAATGTTTACGTACGTTTATGTTACTATATCACTATTTCACTATGTTATCATCGATCATAAAATATCTTGTCGTAACTGTCCGCTCTTCTGTAATACATAGACGATGTTAGTTTGAGCATCTCGGCCTAATTAAAAATATGAAACTACTTGACAATCTATGGATACCATAGTATCCAAAGAAATGCGGTATTTAAATATAGCAACAGTGTTTTACTGAATATATCCTTAAGGTTCAAAGTTGAATGATTTCTAATTTTACTGCTGCATTAATTAAGGGGTAGGATATAGTCTGAACTCCGATTGCATTAAACCTTACCTCATAAGGTGGCAGATCAGACATATACTACAACAATAGATAATACTTAGGAACACTCGATTATAGAAGGTTACCTTCGCATAGCTTGGAAGAACAGTTTTTTATTCATCCTCATTTTGTTATTTTAACCGAAAATTACCTCATAGAAATAAATAAATGACCTTGAAACCTGCCAGGGTTGGGGCTAGCAACCTATGCGGATTGTGATCACCAGAGGGCCCTGCCAAGATGCATTGCGCTAACTAGCGATTCTATTCGTTTCGTTTTTAAACCAATCGCGTCACTGGTAGATCACGTGACTTTTCGTATCACGTCGTCTACCAGTGACGCGATTGGTTTAAAAAGGAATCGAATAGAAACGCTACTTAGCGCAATGCATCTTGGCACGGCCCTCTGAGGTGTCTCTTTCGATGGGTAATCGTTTCGATCTGCTACTTTATGGGGTAATTTTCGGTTAACATAGCGAAATGAGGATGAACAAAAAAAACTGTCCTTCCAGGCTATGCGACGGCAACTTTCTATAATCGAGTGTTCCTAAGTGGGTATTATCTATATCGGTAGTATATGTCTGATCTGCCCCCTTGGCCTGCGCAAACCGGCGGACGGGACGGCAGAGGAAATTAAATTTATCAATGTATATATAATGCTATTTCAATTGAAATAAGGTATAAATTTCAACGCTTTGAGGCCGACCTCGGAGCATCGCAGCGGATTGTGTCGGAGGAAATTTATAGGGAAATCTCACCTGCCGTCCGCCGGTTTGCGCTGGCCCTGAGAGGTTTAATGCAATCGGACCTTAAACTAATACCTTTATGACTTGACCTCTAGCTACAAAGTTTAACGAAAAATCACGGTTAAAACGGGTATTGGCAGCGATTTAATATCGGTTAAATAGGCCGTTAGACTCTCGCTTATGTGTCGCCCCGTGCGCCTAAAAGCCTGGGTTTTTAATTCTACTAAGGTTTTGCCTATCCTGCTTCGACATCGTTATCACACTGTCACTCTTACTATAGAGTGAATAAGAGCTAACATAATGACAACAAATGAATACGATATCGAAGCAAATTGACAAAACCAAAGAAGAATAAAGGCCCAGCCACGACGGTAAGCGGCAGGTGTGAACCTAAATACATAGAAATCGCCTCATCGCTACCAGGCCATACGCTAACACTGCTAACGTTTTTCTTTTCTATCACTTAAAATGTATGGGATGACATTCTCGTGCGTAGCGATTAACCACGTGGCCAACTGCTATCCGGTATATTTTGAGCGATAGAAACAAACGTTAGTATTAATATTTGCATCTTGGCTACGGCGGCCTCTGGGCAGCTCGTGGTATGCTTTATATCTAGGATTTGCATTTTTTTGTTGCCGCTCGCCACCTGCCGCAGCTGCTGTAGTCATAAGGGAAGGCAAAATCATGGCAAGGGCCATAATGTGAAGCCGGCGACCGCGGCTGCAGCGCTGTAGAGCTGTTTTTTAAAGCTAGGAATCGCAGAATAATCGCAAATCGCATATCACTTAGTTTACATAATTAAGACTTGGAAAACATTAGAGAAGTTATTTACCGTCTAAATGCGAAGGGTACTTGTGCGAAGCGAAGCCGGTAGGCGCTGACGGCGCCGTGTGGTACTGCGTGGGCGCCGAGTGGTACTGCGCAGGTGCCGTCGGGGCGCCGTAAGCGCTCGGCGGGTAGTCGATATGCGCCGGAGGGCCGTAAACGGGTGGTGCTGGAATGGTTGGATTTAAGGGTACAGTTACGAGTAAGTGAAAAAATACGTACTTATAGAAAGAATCCTCTCATAAATATGTTCCGAAGTTCTTATTACACTGGAATAAGGTGCATTAGGTTGGGACATATTTTTGAGATGTTGCATTCTCCCATATTTTTATACTGACACCATACGGACAACTTGTGGATTAAAAAAGAATAGGCCACCAATACTGCCCTCCTAAATAAAAAGGACGCATGCGAAATTTGATGGTCAAAGTAAATTAAACCCTCCACCTTAAGAAATAAGGTCACTTATTCATACGCGGTTCTATGAGACATACGCCCTTTTTTCTAAGGACGGCAGAATAGGTATTGCAAGATCACTGTCTTTTTAACCGACTTCAAAAAAAGGAGGAGGTTCTCAATTCGTCGGGATATTTTTTTTTTTTATTTTTTTTATGTATGTTCCCCGATTACTCGAAGACCACTGGACCGATTTGAAAAATTTTTTCGTTGTTCGACTGGGTATACTTTCTAGTTAGTCCCATTGTTACCACGTCAGGATCTGATGATGGGATCATGGAGAAATCAAGAGAACTCCTCAAATATTATAGGCACACCTATAGCGATTTTGGTATTTTTCACTGTAACTCATGCATTTGCTTTTGAAAAGTACTATATGGTGAAGTGGAACTGATGATGAAGACCACAGATGGCCACCGGAACTCCTTAACGGTACCTATTTCAAGGGTGGCGATAAGATATTTCGATAAAGAAAGTTGAGCGACTATGACAAAGCACATTTAGGTTTAAATATGACTATGAAATTCCCGCGGCGTTGTCTGCGGCGAGCTTGAAATGTTCTATAGTTTCTTATTAACATTTAGAAGTGGAGCTACGTAACAGCATAAATAGGATCACTAAAAAGTATAAAATAAAATAAATGTTTAAAAAAACAAAAAACCGCCTTCAAAAAGCAAAAAATAACTTCTTTAAAATGGTAGGTAAATAGGTCAGTCCAACTGAAGTCGGCGTCCAACAATATTTTAACCAAAAGCAGACTTCAGTTGGACTGACCTATTTACCTACCATTTTAAAGAAGTTATTTTTTGCTTTTTGAAGGCGGTTTTTTGTTTTTTTAAACATTTATTTTATTTCAATGCGTTTAGCCATTTCTTGGCTACTTATACTACGAATTATGGCAATAAAACGATGTGAGATTATATAGAGAAAACCTATCTACATGGTACCTGTAATACCATGGTATTTTCCTTTCCTAGAATGCATATGATATTTGTATTTAATAAATAACAGTAATAATAAAATTGACGTAGTTTGAAACTAAGCTAGGCTTGTACTATGGGTACTAGGCAAAAATAAACTTACTTAAGTAGAGAAATACATATTTATATTAAGTTATATACATAGACATCATCCAAGACTCAACACACAATGGTAATCGAAACCGGTAATGCTAGGTTCATAGGCAAGTAGGTCTAAATCTAACTTAATAATTATTATTATTCATAGTCTGCGGTTGCTTTGTTAAAAATCTGTTTATTTCTAGAATAGTTATTTATTTATTTAATTGTACAAAATAGGCTAGTGTCCTAAAAAAATCGAATTAGTCTGTCTTTTACATTATCAAATAATATTGAACACGTATGTTTTCTTTTATCAATTAAACAAAAAATGACGAAAATAAAGTGCGTTGAAGTTTCGCGTGACGTCACGCCGTGGCACACTTTATACCACGTTGTGACGTCACGAGCCCCCACTCCCGAACTTTGATGCGCGTTATAATTTTGTCAATTTTGATTGATTTGAAAAAGCAAAAAATACGTGTTCAATATTTTTTGATAATCTTACTGACGGACTAATTAGAATTATTACTTTTTTACACAGGACACACCGCTATAGTATATTTTTAGTAAAAAACGCGAATTAAACAGCGTAAGACATACTCTACCAGTTAGTCTTTGGGCAAGAGATTGTAGTGCCGCTGGCGGTGCAACATGGGGTCATGTAATATATTGATATGTAAGTGTATAATTATGTATAGTTGGGGTCCCCTTGTTTTATAGTCACTTATTTCATAGAACGTATCACTTCGCCGAATTATCATTTCATAGAAAGCTAATTTCTGCTGACACCTCATTGTTTTCAGATTATCTTAAGCATTTGTTACGTAGATTAGGTTAGGTTAGACCTGTGACCACCAAAAGATAATCTGAAAACAATTGGGTTTCAGCAGAAATTAGTTTTCTATGAAATGAAAATTCTGCGAAGTGATAGGTTCTATGAAATAACTTCCTATAGGGTAAGCCTGTACAGTTACATAATAAAAGTTATTCATTGAGTTATTCCCGTAATGAACAGTATAAATGATACCGTATTGGATCGTCAATTAGCACGACATAATACCGTTATGGTATTTTATTTACGTCACATGAATACTTAGTATCACAACTGTTTTTTTATGGTTTTCCTTTGGCTGAATCATTATACAATTATTTAATCCCCAACCGGTCTCGAATAGCGTTGAAAAATTCCGGAAAAATTCCAAACAACTCGTTTTTTTTAAAACAATGAAATTCTCTGCTCTTATTTTAATGGTTATTCGGTCTTATTTGCACCTAAAAATGGGCGACATCGACGACATGGAGGCAGAAACAATTGAAATAGGTGGCGAGAGTGACAGTGATTGACTATGAAAAAATTGACAGTATTCATTCGTTATTTTTCCTAAAAAACCCGAAAAAAACGGAAAAAACTAAAATTTCAAAAACTCACAGAAAAAACATTCGTTTTTTTCCGGAATTTTCAACGCTAGTCTCGAATCGACTTCCTAATCAAGGTGGATTACGCTAACGATTATGGAAAACTGGGAAAATGTATGAAGTTGACATAAGCGGTAGACGAGATAAATTGATAGGTGAAAATCGAAGTTCGAAGTTACGTTAGCACCATCAATGACGATTACGGATTCCATAAGGGAATCAGTCAAAACACTAGTTACCCTACAAAGTATCCCACCAGCATGATATTTGATGATTACATCATAGTGACAAGGTTCTTAAGCAATTAAAGTAAATCGTAAATGTAAATTAATATTAAAAGTGTAAAGTTTAACTACTGATATTAAAATGTTTACGTCCATTTTAGTAGCTTGTTAAATTTTGTTCAATAATTTATTACAACATACTCTTGACATTTTAGATCATCACGTAGGGACATTAAATTTCAACATTAAATCGTGGTCTTGCATACGAATATTCCAATAAAACTAAATTTAAAGACAAGGTGTTAATTCGATCGTTAACATTTGCAGAAATAAACAATCATACAGGGTGTAATAAAAACCTAATTCTATATCAAAAAACCGTAAGTAGGGTCGTTGACCCCTACCACGAAACAATAGAAACAACCTAGAAATTTTGAAAAAATAGAATTTTTAGTTTTTATGTCACGTTGACGTTGAGATGACGCTTTGGCCTAGTGGGTAGTGAGCCTACGAAGCTAGCGGTCCTGGGTTCGATTCCAGGTATAGGCAAATATTTATGTGATGAGCGCGAGTATTTTTTTTCTGAGTCTGGTATGTTTTCTTTGTATTTATTTCTCTATATATGTATTTATGTCGTTGTCTAGCACCCATATTTAGTACAAGCCTAGAGCTTAGTTTGGGACTGGTTTAATTGGTGTCAGTTCGGTTTATTCGCATTTTATACACTTTCGCGTTTTAAAAACTAATGAAAAAATTCAATTCCAGACTCAAGGCACCCCTTAGTGCCATAAATATGAGGTAGGTTTAGGTTACGTTAGTTCTTCAGCTGGCCCGGAGGGCCAAACCACCCTGAAATAGAAGCTCTGCGGCAGCAGAGCTCCGTCGACTTTCTGCGAAATTGTATAAAATGCGAATAAATCGTGAGATCATCCCCTGAATTTTTATTACCATTTAAAAGTATGCTTTTTCTCCTAATACAATTTTTTTTATGTTTTTGCCCATCCCAGTTTACTCACTGTCTCTCAAACTGTTTTGCGTTCGTCTACGGCGGCCCTACGAGTACATTCTAAACATTTGACAGTTCCATACCATCTTTAACTTTCACCCACGGGTTAACCCACATTGTCAGGAAAAGATGTCACGATTCAAATGGATGCAAAACTTAATTATGAGGTAAATAAACAAGGAAAATTAAATGCGCGTATTCATTGCAACCTGATTTCATGTGTTTATAGAATTTAAATATAATAATACTGTAGTGCGTTATTAAAAGCAAAACCATGATAGTATAATTTTTATGTTACTACCTGTTAATTTAGTACTTAATCCGTAAAAGGTCCTCGTGTCACTCGTGTTTTACTAACGCAATTCTTATTTTCTGCTCTATGAGTCATTATATAGAGTTGATTTTTGATGTGACCTCGCATCCATTGCTTCGAGGGATTTAACATACTAACATCATCATCTTACCTTATCCCTTATCGTTATTTATTAAATAATAACAGATGTTAAATAAACTTGAAATAATCATATCTAACGATTAGTAGGTATGTTTATCGTTGGCTAGTACCCATAGTACAGTCAGCCTTAGTAGCTGCAACCAGGCTGATTTACCAGGTCTTTGGCTGCCTATGGAGGCCTAGAACAGGCAGCCGAAGACCTGGTAGACCTAAAGCTAGATGGTCCAACGATATTGTGGCAACAGCCGGTAGGAAGTGGAGAAGAAAGAAATCATCTAGGAATGAATGGAGGAAATTTGGGGAGGCATATGTTCAATACTGGACAAACAGATGCTCGAAATGATGATGATGAATTAGCTGCAAACTTTAGCACCATGTCACTTTAGCGACTTTGATGCATAAGTGCAGCAGTTCAAACATGATGGTAAAGTGACAAAGAAGTAAAGTGTGTAGCTACTTACTAGGCCAAGCGTACAAGTCTAAAGCTTGATGTTGCTTATATTTATTAAGGTCAATATTCATGCCCTGTTGCTTCTGTCCTGAAAGCTGCCGAGTCGAAAAAGCAAAACAAATACGCCAATGCCTGTGAGTTGCGTCATGTCACTTTTACACTCCTCGTCACCTCCGTGGATTAAACATCTCGGGAAAGCGCTTGCATCTCGCTGGGATAGATCTTTTTGTCTTGTGTTTTAGGCTGGCTGAGAGCTCGTATAATAAATTCAATTCATTAGAGCGACCTGCATGTGTATTCGAGGCACCCGCCACAAATGGAAGCCAGCAGCGAAGCTGTTTGGTTTCGATCATGGTGCTGCCCTTCCACACTCCACATAGTTGAGTTTGTTGTGTTCGAAATTTATTTATTTAATTTCACAACAGATTCTGTATTACAATAATTGTATATAATAAAAAATATTTCGATATATTTATTTAGATTTTATCAATGTTAAATTCTTTCATAATTTGTTCTCAATATTTTACATACAGAGGGCGCTTGTTTTCGTTTTTGTAATTAAATGTATTATCATGTTTTTACTTTTATTAATAACTTGCTTTTGCCCGACATTCCGTCCGCGTAGAAGTCGTTTATCGCTGCTCCTTTGGGAGCTGTCCAATTTTCGGGGATCAAAACTATCCCATGTCCTATTCCAGGACCTAACCTATATGTGTGCCAAGTTTCATCCCAATCCGTTCAGTGTTTGAAGCGTGATTGAGTAACAAACATGAAAACATCCGAACTTTCTCATTTACAATATTAGTAAGATAAGATTAAAAACACTTACAATGAGGCTTCTTCTGACTCAAAGCAGCTGAGCTGACGATCTTCTTCCCCAAATTGCTAACTGCCTCCCCCTTGACCGCTATGACCTTCCCTAGTGTAGAGGCCAGGTGACCTCCACCCTTGATCAATTGACCTTTCAGGATGGTCACTCCTCCCGTAATAGCTTTGACGGCTTGAAGAAGAGTGTATAGGATGGATTTCTTAAGACCCCAGAAGTCTACCTTGGCTTCTTGCTGTGGAAGAAAAACAGTTTTAAAAGTCATACACTGACTGAATAATTACTCTTATTATGTACAATACCAGTACAATACAAATATTCTTCATTTAACACTACATACTATATTTTTTTATATCTAAATGACCTGTCAATAAAGATTAATTCACGTCAATTGTTAATTTAGTTCTGTAACATAAACTATTGAATTGAATAAATGTATCACCAATATAAAAATATTTTGCTAGAAGTAACAAAAATGTCATTGTAACTTACAGTAGCCTTATTTGTTATTCTTACTTATTGCATACCTACTTACGCGTCATAAAATTTCATGATATGGTATTTAGAAAACAAAAACCATGTTGCGAAAGTAAGTATTAACAAAATGACACTATTTCAAAATTGTACCTACAATGCAAAACTATTGTCACCACTTTACATGTTGAATACACAATGTTCTTAGTATAATACTCGTAAGTTTATGCAAAAGCAGCTGCTTAAAGGTATTCAAGCAAAACTACCTATTACTTAAAAGAGGAAAGAATATAGTGAGTAACGCCTTCAAAATATTCCTTTTTATTTATAACGCAAAACTTAAAGTATGATCGAAAAATACTTTGGGCCTTGTCATTAATTGTAAAATTTGTTAAATTTGGCAGGAAGTGACCGAGCTTCTTAACTTCAAATTAGTTTATTATGATTTTATGAAGAAGAGGGTTTGTATCTAAAACATAGGGCAGAATAATGTTTAATGTTTCTAAAGTAAGACCTTACTGGTTCATAGGAATATCCTGGATGCTCCTCATGATTCCCAGACTTGCTGGAAGCTGACGTGATGAAAGCCAATGCCCCTGATGAAGCCTGGCCCAGCAGACCGATCTTGCTGCCGATCGATGATGCTGAAGAGGCTTTGGACACCACTGAACTCAGGGCCTGAGCAGATGACCTCTTCGTCCTGGGGAAAAGGAAATATGGGTCAAATTCTAGTCCTAGCGAAAAACAGTTTGAGTCTTCTGAAGATCAAGTGAAGGATTTATGTCTAGTATATTCTGTTCATGTATACCCTTTTCTGTTACGAGTTAGGACCCCAGAATTATTGCTTGGCAATGAAGTTTCAACGTAGTGACAAAGTTAAATAAAGACGCGGATTTAGTTATTATTACGCGATTAATTATAACATAATACCTACTATTGAGTTAATTAGTGGTTGGATGAGTAATGAATCAAAAATGTTGTTTACAATTCAAAGTTAGTATTGTTGCAACCAGTGTAAGATAAACCGAGACGAAAAAAGGTTACTGATATGTAAATACTGTTGATAATAATGAAGAAATTCGAGTCATCGTCATCATATAACCGAAAGATGTCTACTGTGTGAGGGAAAGGGATAGTTAGTAGTAGAATGAGAACTAAGATCTCGTAACGATAATGCCAAATTGCGTATTCTAAAGTCAAAACATACAATGACTGACAAATGTCAAAAAATGCAAGTTTCAACCTACAACATGTAACCCGTTACGAGAGCATGATGTAATATTAGAACTATTGCTTGATTTCCATCAGTTTTTGGTTACTGGAGAGAGTGCTAGGGTCTCGACCTGTACCCTCTCACAGCACAGGTCAAATTACATAATAACATAGTACAATGTATATATCATTGTCAATATTCAGGAACAAGACGTAACACTAGACCTTGGACCTCTAATTTAGTCCGTCTTACAGCACAAAGTAGATGTAACAATGGAGTTAACGCTGAGGACATTTTGAATACAATGCTAAGATCTTTAGAAAAGAGAGCAGAGGGCGCGTTCTCAGAATGTCTGACTGGCCACAAATTAGCGCAACGGCGAAAACATGCATAGAAATCGCCTCATTCGCCACCACAGCATAGCATGCTTTTATATCAGTATCTCACTGACGTTGATTATTGATCGAAGATCACTCTGCATTTATTTTTTGACGCTGCCTCCTTGTTGTCGCGACTACGACGCTGTGACAAAATGTGGATAAAGCATCCGTCACTCCTATACGTGTCAAAAAGTGACGGATATTTTATTCACATTCCTGCACTTAGGCTTTAGGCCCCCTGGACAGGCCATAAGACTATGTTCACATTAGGCTAATTCCAGTTTGTAGGGTAGTAAAGCCAAATATTATTCTGAATATAGAGCTTACACAACACGTTAATATGCAGAAAATCAGCAGCAGCTGATGTGCCCATTTAGTCACCCACTCACTCATTACTCAGTTGGCGAGCAGTGCGCCACTTACTGGACCCTTAAGGCAAAAAAGAGCATAATCGACTCGTAAAATGTCTAAATAAGTACGGCGGTTAGAGTAAAGACTTGAGTAATGAGAGCCAAACGAGTATACAGGTCACCTGATGGTAAGTGGGATCTGATAAATAAATATCCATGAGTTGCCATGGGTAGCCATGTGGTGAAATTCATGGATATTTGAAAACTTAAGATTTTGAATATTTCACTAATTTTAAGGACCAAAATACCTTTAATAATGCTCGCTATAAAAATGGTCCCTGCGGAAGACCAGCGCTGGTTTTACTACCGGCAACATGGCGAGCTGGGACCATTTCATGGCATCTGGCATTAGGTCAGCCATATGTTCTTTGTATTTTTTTGTTTATTACTTGTTATGTCCTTTTGTTAGATGTCTGAATAAACATTTTTCTTTCTTTCTTTCTTTCTTTGTATATTTATCACCCACTCGCTCAACAATATAACCCTTCCCTTTCTTTCCCTTTCCCTTTATCCTTTAACCTACCACCAAGCGGCAGTTTTCGCATTGCCGTGCTGCGGTGTGGGAATAAGATAACCAGTAAAATTATATCATAGAAGTAATCCACCTTGGTCCTCAGGGTAGAAATTGCATTTGCAGTCGTAGGATTGAAATCTTGTGATCGTAGTCTTGAGAATGCAAATTTCTATGGGTTTTAGATCCTACTTCCTATCAGATGGCCGCTCAGAGCTCGTTTATTTTGCCATATAAAAAAATTATAAATAACTAACTTTTTCTATCAAGAAAAAATTGTAATAGCTTCTATACCTCATGATCTCTTCAGCAGCCAGCCCTTCGGCCAGCATTTCCAGTTGTTTCGGAGACATCCTGCTGATGGCAGCCAGGTCTATGATGTCCAGACCCAGCTGTTGGGGCGAGGGGGCCGCCAGCGACGTCGCTAGGCACACGCATATCCAGAGCTGTAGCAAAAAGAAATAAGGTTATTTTTATTTTACTGGTTTTTGAAGCTAAGGTTGGAATCCTTATAGTTTCGCCATGTTCATCTGTCTGTCTTTCTGTCAATTTGTCTGTCTGTATGTCACATTCACTTTTTCTCAGAAACTATCAAAGTTAAAAAAACTGAAATTTGGTAAAGATTAATACCACGCACTAAGGTCAATAAAGAAGTAACTAAAAAAATAGGACATCTCCCATACATGTTAAGCACGGGCATTTTTTTATTTATAACAATATGTACAGTCAATTTGAAAACTTGATAGAAATCACGACTGTACGAAACAATAAACACAGTTTAGCGTATTTGCCGCAGATCTGTGGTTACAGAACCGCAAATTTGTGGGCGTTTTAGAGTTCTATTGTGTTTGTAAACTTGTCATTGCTTTTAATAAAACGTTTGGGGATAACTCACGTCGTAACCAAGAACACTTCGTTACACTGGATACCTACAGTTATAGGTACAGTTGTTTTATTTCACGAAAGCGGGGGAGCCATACTTGTGTGTGTAGATGTACGTACACGATCTCTGAGTGCGTATCTATCGTCGCTAAAGGCCTCCATACATGATCGGTTTTGCCTTCAGTTCTAACTGACCGGATGCAAAATAGCATCGTGTATGTGTTATTTGGAAAGGCAAATCGCATCCGTCTGCCTGAACGATTGGCCATTGGAAAAACTGATCATGTATGGGCGCCTTTCTGGAACTGACGCAGTTCGGCCTGAACCGATCGGCCTCTACACGTATGGCCACTCGATCCGGTCAGGCGGAACTGACGCAGTTTGGCCTGAACATATCGGTCTTTACATGTATTGCCACTCGATCCGGTCAGGCGGAACTGACGCAGTTCGGCTTGAACCGATCGGCCTCTACATGTATGGGGGCCTTAAGCGTCGCCATAGTGAGCGTGTCTATACGCATCACAACATGTATGCCCACTAGCTTTCGTGAAATAAAAAAACTGTTCCTAGTTGTTAACGTACAGTCTACTTATATAAGTATATAACTGCACACTTTTGTACCTTGTCGCTGTAACGCCTTTGACTGATTAGCGTAGCAGTTGAAACATTATGTTCAAGTGACAAAGCACTAAAGTGAGCAGCTACTTATAACACCGACCGTACGAATGTCAGATTCTAGAGGTATGAAACCATTGATACCTAGATTATGTAAGATTTGCAAGATTTGGCTGACAGACAGCCCGTTCCCTTGCCAAAACGGTTCCAAATTACTCTTTCTCACAATGCTAAAAAGTTTACGGCTTGAGAAAAACACATCTCTTATGTAAATCTTGATTTTGAAACAGTTCGGAAACGTTAATTCGGAACATGGATTAGGAGTTTATGCGGTAGTTGTTCTTCCATAACGAATAGCTAACTCACTCAAACAATTTTACGCAGAAATCAACTTATTTTTGGTGTGGTGGATATTAAAACGCGTACTGTTTTGGGGTTCTTGTCGTTTTTTTTTTTTGCTTCATTCCTACAAAAACTTAACGTCGTAAAGCCCTCGCTATTTCTTAAAAACTTGATCAGTCAACTAAAGTGAAAAGTTACTTTGACCAATGTCTTAAATTTAAGCCGTGGCCATTACGAAAGTAGTAGGAAAAATATTTAATTTTACACTTTCTTTACCTATTCATATTTCATATCATCCTATGATATCTTTTTCTTCTTAATACCGGCTGTTTTTTTAACCCGGTCATTGAAAACTTATTGCATCTTGTTTCTCCAGTGACGTTTAACTCCACCTCTTACATATCGCGGAAACGATGTTACGTATTATGAGGTTCAGGTAAGTATATGTAACGATGACAAGTTAAACCCGTAAGTTAACTTCGAACATATCTTTAGATAACTTGAAGTCAAAATCAAGCATGCTTGCAAAACAACCACAAGATCTGGGCCTCTATACTACTGGGTAAAAAAAAGAAAGAAAAAATGCTCGGGCACTTTTACATTTCAAAAATCTACCAGCAATTGCCAAGAGAAGACTACTGCTGAGAAGAAATGCCGCAAGAAACTCAACAATGCGAACGCTGCTGCTTGGATAAAAGCATATTTCCTTTGACATGTTATCAATGTTTTCATATTGTTAGCGTTGCGATAGCGATTTACTTGACAGTAATGGCGGCCGAATGAAGATCAAGCCAATAACATGCAAACATACATAGCATCACGCCTGTAATCTCAGAGTGCGGTAGGTAGAGCTACAGAATTACCAACAACTTTAAAAACTTGTTGATAATTCATTAACCACATTTTGCACGAATAGGCTAAGATGTTTACCAGTGTATTAGTGACAGGTTGCAAGCCCATCGCCTAACAGTACTACAAGCCTATATTCCCTTAGTCGCCTCTTACGATATCCACGGGAAGACATGGAGTGGCACCATTCTAACCCGGTAACCACACGGGGGACCCGGCAACCACCGGGAACCGATAACATGGCATTGGCAATATGGTTTTACAGAGTAGAATACTCGTAGTGGCCCAGCTTTGTCAACCGGTGTGTTTAAGTTGTCCCGACAGATCGTGTAATAGTACATTACTGCACAGACCGGGAAATAGGCCGTTGCGGGACGAGTAGAGTTAGCGTGGCCGAGACTCAGCCGAGGCCGCGCTATTTACGAGTCCAGCAACCGCCCTTCCCGGTCGAGGCTTGCATAGTGCTTTTCTCCAACAATGTGAGGAAATTTAAAACAATAGTTAATAATATTAAACACAGTCCAACATTTCCTTGAAAAAAAGAACAGAAACGTACGATTTAGTATGACACTGAAATAAAGCATTAAATAAAATCACAAATTTAAACGCAATAAATTCAATTTGAATAAAATATAGTTTAAACTATAACATTTATTACGCGTTTGTGTTATATAGGCATTTTTTTGTTGTTTATGAACGCAATTTCAATTAAAAAAAAGTCAAACTATTTGACACACTTTTAAATACGTTGTAAACGCTGTTTGAAAAGGCTTAACTTTTTAGACTATGACATTTAAAAAGTAAAATATACAACGAAGAATTTTGATTGCACGAGTGTTTGGCTGTTTGGAGATAGTTATCCTAGTCCAAACATGGTTTTAAAAAGTAAAACACCAGGTAAGTAATGAAATTTCATACATTTTCGCGGCCGCTGCCGTTGGTAAATAATAACTTTGTTTTTTTTTTTTAATTTTGCCTGGACCTGGAACTTACAACTTCGCGGGCTGATTTGACAACAGTAAGGTTAACATTTCCGAGCATGTGGGAGAAACAATATTTTAGGGCGTGTGTTTTCACTTAGGTAGCTTGTCTTGAAGTAGAAACGTACGACCTGGGTAAATATTTTTTACCCATGAAATCATTTGACTCATGAAATTTGGCAAGAAGCAAGGTTTCACAGTACGATTAAAGGAAAAAAATCGTAATTTTGTTCTTTTATCAAATTTTCTTTAGCGTAAGGAACCCTTGATGCACGATTCAAATTTGCTCGTCTGGTTTTGTTTAAAGCTAGTTTAATGAGGTTATCAGTTAGTGTCAGCTATGAAAGCTGGTCCCGCAATTAAGTACAGGGTTTTAATCTATTTAATTTTCAAAGTACAATTGCAAGAGACATTAGAAATGCATAATGAGCTTAGAGCTATTAAAAAAAAACCTTTTTCCTGTTTGTAACAATAGTCGCGTAATTTCTGTTGTATACAAAAGTCTAGCTGATTTTGCGTCGCCGTGTGAACCAAATAGGAGTTTTGTATGAAACCGAATGTAGTAGAAACTACGCGACTCACAACTCACACAATTATGGCTTCACCCTTCAAATTCAAATTCAAATTCAAATATTTTAATTCCATTAACAAAATAAGGTGTACCTACACAAATAAGGTTGAGATCTCCTTGTAGGTCTGAAAAGACCTGTGTTAGGAGGTCTCGCTCCTCCAAAAACTGTCGTGGGTAAGTACATAATTTTGTTAATAGGTAGGAAAAAATACTTAAAATTACTCACTTAGTCTAAACTGTAGAAATGAGTCAAATTAAGCTTCAGCGCGAGGTCCGGATAGAGCCGTAAAAGAAAAAGAAAAGTAGTACATTAAAAGTTGATTTTGTTTTTGACATAGCTCATGCACCGTTATTAATGAGGCTGATATTGTTACGGGAGTTTTATCTGAAATACTGCCTATTGGCTTAAGGAAGTATACCACAACGCGTTATTAAATTCCAGTAAAAAACTCAAGTAGGTAAATCACTTTGGCCTATCAAGCATAACGGCGTCCGGTTTCCACGTCAAAAAAACAGGCCGTCCTTTTCACATGCAAAGTGTGTAACGGAGAAGCGAGATAGCTGCGCGAAGATCATGTCATCGTGCTCGTGCGCTTGGCAGTGAAAAGCGAAAGCTATGACGTCACGTCTTCCGTAGGCTGATCTGTGGTTCGCCGCGGGTTTCCTACACTTATTTATAAGCCAAAATGGGTGTATCTTGCGTGATTTGTTGCTTATTATGTTTATTTGTATAATATTTGATTTTAATCGCGGAGGAAGGCTGTTGTGTAAGTTGTGTAACTGTAGGTGAATTTTGTTCTAAATATAGAACAATCAATGGTTAGATTTTGAGTAACAACTTACACCCTGTAATTGGTAATACGAGGCATTTTTGCTTACTCAACAATCGATGACAATTACATTTAAATTAAAGCTAGGTACATGAAACAAAAAAGAAGCGGTTTTTTACGTCAAATTTTTATTTTGCCAAAATTATTGCCATCCTACGCCAGTTTAATTTTCGAGTAATAAGACGTTAAATTAGCAAGGAGCTCTATGAAAAAAAACCTTTTTAAATGAAACCTTGAGAACTTTAATATAATTTCTTAAAATAGGTTGACTATACAGAACGTCTATTTCTATACGGTATGTGACGGTAATGCTATATTGTCTTTGGCATGTCGTCGTATTGTCAACGTTACTTACAGTAATACTCTTATTACTTGACAGCAATGAGGGCATTAAAATCAATATCATAACCCGTCAAAAGCAATATTGTTTTAATATGTAGAATAGAGGCCCTATTCGTACCTATAGTTACCCATTACTTACATTAAGACATTGTAATAAAATAGTCTAGGTTTATTTTACGAATTACTGAATATACTGAAGACACATTACGATAATTGTTAACGGTTATAATATACTACCTAATTAATTTATGCCTCCTCTCTCCTGGTGTTGCTATGCCCTCCAGGGTTCATTTTGTTATTACTTACCTATTTATTAGAATAAGCTGTACCATAATGAAAAAGCAATAAAGATTTGTATTTGAATTTGTCTGATTAAGGCCGCATTTCACCATACTGGAATAAGGCTTACGAGATTAGTCTATACAAATTCGGCACTTAATCTAGGTACCTATAAGACCTTATTCCAGTTTGGTCGAATGCAACCTCAATAATTTCAATAGGTATGTTTTATTTCCATGAAATTTGTTCAGCGAGTCAAAGGAGTTTTGTTTCTTATTGTATCCTTTATTAAATGACGCCATATTTATTGAGTTTGCTTTGCAATTCCTGTTTGTGGTTTTTAATTAAGAGGTAAGTTTCAAAATGACGTCAATTGATGGTAATAAATAAATTATATTTTATTTAACTCTACCATTTAATTGTATAATTAAGTGTAAATTTAAAAAATAAAAACCTCCCCAATGCGAGTTGGACTCGCGCACCGAGAGGGTTCCGTACCGCAGCACGGCTAGCACATGTTGTCCGCGACTTGTTTGTCGCTCGGATCTTCCTTTCTATCTAGTCTGTAACGATAGAGACGCACTGAGCGACAAGCGAGAAAAGACAACTTGTGCTACCCGTGCAGTATACTGCCCTACTAAGCATAATGGCGATATCTCAGACAAAACATCTGTAGAAATTGCAACCTAGTTACAAACAGAAGAGAGTTGAATCTGCTTTGACTATTGAATTTAGTTATTGCATTTTTGCTTAGGAGGGCAGTATAGTAGGTATTATTATAATATTCTATTTGAATTCAATTTCGAATCCAATCAGAGGGCTCAGACAAGATGCACTACGCTAACTATCGTTTCTATTCGATTCGTTTTTAAACCAATCGCGTCACTGGTAGACCACGTGACTTTTCGTATCACGTCATCTCCCAGTGACGCGATTGGTTTAAAAACGAATCGAATAGAAACTTTAGTTAGCGTAGTACATCTTTGCAGGGCCCTCAGTGCAAGCCTAACTCAAACATGACCATTTTTTTAGTACTTTAGTAAAAAAAATGTGGTACTTACCTTTTTAGGGTTAGTACTATAACAAAGCCATATTTAACGCCTGTGTTTTAACGTTCTTACGATACAACAAAAATAAAAATAAAAATGAGGAAAAACGTGCCTTGTGCCGCATGCGACCCACTTTATTATTTCACTTAAGTACTTTATTTCTTTTATTTTTAAGTAAATCCGTCGTACTAACACATTTTCCGCCACCCGCTATCTATTATGGTTCACAGGATACAGCTGTTTAAATTAAGGACAGACAGACAGACGGACGGATTGACGAACAACGTAGTCTTCAAAATCGGCACTCTTCTGGTAAGGAACCCAAAAAACAATAAACCAGCTCTGAGGGCTCAGACAGGATGCACTACGCTAACTAACGTTTCTATTCGCTTCGTTTTTAAACCAATCGCGTCACTGGTAGACCACGTGACTTTTCGTATCACGTCATCATCCAGTGACGCGATTGGTTTAAAAACGAATCGAATAGAAACGTTAGTTAGCGTGGTGCATCTTGTCTGAGCCCTCTGTTTATCAATAAAAAATAAGGTAATCGTTTTACAGAATGACCGCGGGTTCGTGTAGCAACAAAGTGAACTAAAACTCACTACACCATTAGATACATAACGTAATAGATTTAAAAGCGTTAAGACAATTACTTTGTCCTTTATTCAAATAAACATTGAATGAATTCATTTTATTCGGGATCATGGTCACCCTACATACTCAATTTCTTACTCGTCTTATCGTTCGATTTTCAAATAGCTTTT
This sequence comes from Acleris literana, assembly GCA_946894065.1. Taxonomy (NCBI): domain Eukaryota; kingdom Metazoa; phylum Arthropoda; class Insecta; order Lepidoptera; family Tortricidae; genus Acleris; species Acleris literana. The sequence goes on from OX335677.1 coordinate 3,932,010, forward strand.
AAGTTTTTAACATGAAAACGTTAGGTGACCATAATTTTAGTGATAACTAGGGAAACATTTGATTGAATTTATTATTTTAATAAAAAACAAAGTAATTGTCTTAACACTTTTAAATCTATTACGTTATGATCCTAATGGTGTAGTGAGTTTTAGTTTACATTGTTGCTACACGACCCCGCAGTCACCCTGTTGTTTACAAAGAGCGATTTTAGAATTTAAAATAATGGTATAATGTTCTATAAATTGCTATTAGAGTAATTTTAATGACATTATGCATGCAACTTTCCGAGTTAATGCGTATTAAAACTTCTGATGATTTAGGGTGTTTTCAAACCGCACACGCGACCGATTTGGAATAAACTATTATTTTTCAATTTGAGTAATACAGAAAGATATAACATATAAAAAAGTATTTGGATATGTGCAAATCATTAGTAGATAATTATCGTTTCGAAGTAGCTATTTGCGTGTGAAAACTGAAGCAAGAAAACGGGTCGGGAAGTCGGGTTTTACTATTAAATGATTGATTGTATTTTTTTTCACGGAATTTCCCATAACTTCATTAAATATGATAATGTTTCCGATAGATATACAACTTTCTATAATAAAATATATAAATTCACCTTTTAAAGTTTGACTTTTATATGAAAAACGCATGCGTGCTCAACATCTTTCGCCAATATCCATACAAACCAGACCAGGGGGTTATTATGACATAGTTATGCAGTTCAGTTTACGCTGAGAGAAAATGACAGAGCTATATAACTGCTATAGCTTTGTCCCTTACGCTCGCCGTAAAATTAACTGCATAGGTATGTCCATCCACCGGATTGACGGGGGCAAAAATGTACCAGTGCTAGTGATTCATTAAATGTCGACTAAGCTTATCGACATCGATAAAAAGCAATTTATTATCATCATTATCATAAGTAATGGCCAAGTTTGGATACCTTTTAATTATGTGCAAACCTCTTTTATTTATACTTATCGCAACTATAAACAACCGGTATCTGACATTGACTCTGGACTCGAGTCACTTTTGACAACTATTGAAATTACATTGAACAACAAATTAATTCAGTACAACAATATTCTATAGCATTCGGACGAATTGAGAACCTTCTTGTATAGAATTTCTTCCTTCCTTTCAGATATAGAAGTTATAGGTACGACTTACTTTAACAAGAAATGCAAGATCCATATGTCACGAAAAAAGTTGTCGATAAACTTAGTCGATATTTAATGAATCACTAGCACTGGTACATTTTTGCCCTCGTCAATCCGGTGTATGGCTATGTCATAATAACCCCCCAGACTTAAAAACTCTGAATGGGATACACTATAATATTTTCATACTTATTTGTATTTATATTTTGACGACGCGTTGGCCTAATTGGTAGTGACCCTGCCTACGAAGCTAGCAGTCCTGGGTTCAAATCCCGGTAAGGGCAGATATTTGTGTGATGAGCGCAAATATTTGTTCCTGAGTCTTGGAAGTTTTCTATGTATTTAAGTATGTATTTCTCTATATAAGTATTTATATCGTTGTCTAATTCCTACAAGCCCAGAGCTTAGTTTGGGACTACTGATGTGCCAAAGGAAACTTTCAAAAACTGCGGAACATTTCATGTAGGAAAATTTCGGAAACTTCTCACAATTTTGTATGGTGATTGAAACTTTCCGTTTCTTAAATTTCAATATCCAATATTTCTAGTGAAAGTTTCCGGAAATTTCTTAGAACTTTTCCCACTTTTTATAAACTTTCCGCAACTTGCACATCAGTATTTGGGACTAGGTCAATTGGTGCGACATTGTCCCGTGATATTTACTTATTGTTATTTATTAAGATACCAAAAGTAAATTCCCCTGAATAGTTTTGTTCACATGATGCGTAAAGTCTCGCCTAACCGTACTCAGTGCGGAATCGTTGAAGACGTTTCATGACTTGTCACAATGGAGTGTGGTATGGCGAGGTGCAGCGACGTCAATTAGAAATTAGAAAATGGTAACTAAACAGCATCTTGGCAACACCAACTTCTCAAGAGGCTGATGTAGTTTACAATTTATTTAAAACTATATTATTGCCACGATACTAAGTATATAAGTAAATGAAGATTAAAAAAAGTCTACCAACAGCTATAACATCAATGAAAATGAAATGTACCATCACGGACTTTAAATGTTGATCCATCACAGAACCTTGTGAAAATGACAGCGTCAAGTCACGGGATAGAAATTATATAGTAACTAATCGTTGGTTTTATGCGACAAGGTTTCATAGTGGATCATCAATTAAAGTCCGTGACAGTATATGTACGTCTTCAATATAAGATGCACAACTTTTTACAAGCAAACACAACACACGATTCATAAGTTAGGGATATTCAAATTTTTTATGTTAGACCAGAGGGGTTATTAATATGACATTGCTATGCAGGTAAGTTTGCGCTGAGAGAAAAGGACGGAGCTATATAACTGCTAACTGCTAACTGCTATAGGATTACGCTCGCCTTAAAATAAACTGCAAACCAATGTCATAATAACCCCCCAGTTGTTAGAACTCGACTTTAATCTTCAACTCATGAGAATAAACATTTAGTTTCATGACGCAAGGTTTTTTCAAGACAATATTGTGTTTAAAGCATCGTGTTTTTACGCACGCTTGACGCTATTAAACTTTTAAATAAAGGTTACGAAGAAAGTTCCAGCAATTTGTGACTTTTGAGAAATTTAACAAACGCAAAAGGCAATAAAAACATGGTGTCAGAACTTATTTCATTTCTTAGTTACCTATCACAAGGTTAAATTATAGTTATGAACTATTTCGTTTCTCCGAATTTTCATAAGTGAAAAATATATTTTTTCTGAAAACTTTCCTGGTTTGTTATAAAAACAAACCCAACCTAACCTACATGTTTTAGTTTAACCGCCGTTTCATGTTTAAACAAATAAACTTCATAAAAACTTCATAATTTCAATTTATCATTATTGATTATCGATTTTGGTGACAAATCAATAAAAAGAGTTGATGCCCGCCCATCGTCTATGTAATCGCACGCGCCGGTGCGCGCGAAACGGAACGCGTAGAAAACGAAACCGTTTGTTGAGATGCGTTTACAAGTGGAACAAAACGGAATTTTATGCATTAATCGCTTCGACGATTAAAATATTTGCGTTTTGTTTTTTTACATTGAAACGGTAATGTTTCTACTTGTTTTTTTTTAGTTTGGCCTTCGCGTTTTAAAATTTGCTAGTTATAATAATTTAAAATTGTTTTCCATCGTCTAGCATTTTTTAGAGGTTTAGAGAGTTTTATAAAAAAATCCATAGTAGGTACTAACCAAAATCCATAGTAGGTTTTAAAAAAATACCATTCTGACCATCAAGCTTAATGTCTAACTTATGACTACAATTTTAAATTAACTATGTAAGGTATATCTTTTATATTTTTTAATTATTTATTATGTAAGTTAAGTAAAGAAGTAGATTAGCAAAGTCTCCATTACATACCAAACATTTACATGGTAGTTTACATTATATTTAAACAAACAGCTGATCATGCGTAAACAGGATTCAGTGGTAAGGAAAATATATATAGGTACCTAACTGTTTTTTTATAGCAAGGAGAAGGCACGCGAGCACTCAGGCCACCGCCTGGGGCACGATTTATAAAGCTACAAGTTACAATTTTACAGGTCTAAACTGGCAACACTACTCAAATGGCTGGTCGTCATTGGTCGAGGTTGTGTCAAATGGAAACTTGTAACCTGTAAATTGTAATTTGTAGCTTTATAAAATTGGCCCCTGATGGTAAGTGGGATCTGAGCCCCACAGACATTTGAAACCTCAAGACTACAATCTCAAAACTGCAATCCTAAGACTTCAAATGCGTTGCCAACCCTGAGGACTAAGATGGAATGCCTCTATGCTAGTAATATTACTAGTAGTAGTGGCATTATTATTAGTAGTAGTACTAATATTTAGGAGTATTCTAGAAACAATAAAAGCTTTACATAGGTAAATACATCCTTACAAAGGCAAGTAAACAACAGTCGCCATAAAACTATACAACCAGTAATCAGTGTGCCCATGCGCAGAAAATTGTACTCCCGCCAAATTGTCTGTTTCCTTTTAAGACATTTTTTTGCGAAGGACGTCCAAATTAACGGTTAGCTAAGCGCCATGTGGTTGCGCCAATATGAATCCTGACAAGCAATTGGCAAGTAACTTTTGTGCAATTTTTTTTTACATCAAAAGTGCATTTTGCTGCCAGAGTTTTTATAATATTGTTGATAACAAAAGTGGAAATTTCCATACGCATTTACTTTAGAACACATTGGTATATGTTTACGTTACGAGTACGATTAAAGTTACGTTTGTCTACCAAATATGTGGCATTATCTACGTAAAGAGACCTTAATGTCGATGGCCCTTACGCCGCACTGCGTCACTTGACGTTGTATTTATATCGGAGCATCTTTAATAATGGCGGAAGCGCCATCGACAATAAGGTCCCTTTTCATTGATAACGTCACATATACCCTTCTTGTTGGGGGTTGTAGTCTAAAATAATAACATATTGAAACTAAGTCTACGCACCAGTGTGATGCCAATCAAACCAGACCAAATTTGGTGTGCTCAGTACGACATTATTGTGTGCACTTGTGTGCGTGTTGTACGAGTAGATTACACCTACATGCTTCCATTTGTGGCTTCAAGTTTGACGCATTGGCTGGAAGGTACTTCGGATTTTTACTTGTCTCTCACTCCCTCTCATACGCCCCTACTAAGAGCAAGTGAGAGAGAAGTACAAACCCGAAGCACCTCCTAAGTGCCGACAGACTGTATTTGTTATTATTCTACACTCAGGGGCAATAAAAACGGGTCACTTTCTATGGTAATTCAAAACAAAGTTACCCGTTTTCATTGCTCTTGACTATATGTTTATGGTCAATATATACGGAAGATCTCCTCTTTTGTTACAGAGCAGAGTAATTTTAGGATTTGATTATTATACAGAGCATCTCAGTGAGTGTATAAATTGTCTCACAGTTAGAGCATGTATAAATATAACCACATTTTCCCTATGTGATATGATGTGCACAGAGAATTGCAACACTAACTAATTATAAATGATTCAAATTGGCTGACTTTAATGCGCATGCATCAACCGGTTCGCAAAGACACGACCGACCGCTTTCTTTCCTTTGACTCTACAGTAATGGAGATTAAATTCCTTTCAAAGACTGTAGATCTTTAGATATTGTATTATAATATGCGGCAATGCCAAGTTCATTCAATACGAGTACGAGTAGGGTCTTATTTGACTTCTGCACACATTAGGGCACTAAATACTTTTGTTTTTGATACAGTAGTTCGTCTTCAAACAGAGGCATATCGGCTTGCATGTGCGGCTTGCGGCTTGCATTGTACGAAAAAATATGTATATTATTTCGTACAATAAAAATCTTCCCTGTGTGGCAGCTCGTCCATGGCTGTTACGTCCACAGCCGTGATGCATAAGGTTTAGGTTACCCTTAAGTTTTCGCTGGGATACTAGGAGGATTTTTGGTATTCGTGATACGGCACAAGATACCTTCATTGTGAACCTATGAAAATGTTTCGGCTGTGGACGGAGTAGCAGGGGCACGTTTTATAAAGCTACAAGTAACAATTTTACAGGTCTAAACTGGCAACACTGCTCAAATGGCTGGGGCCTGTTTTATAAACCTACAAGTTACAATTTTACAGGTCTAAACTGGAAACACTGCTCAAATGGATGGGGCCTGTTTTATAAAGCTACAAGTTACAATTTAACAGGTCTAAACTGGCAACACTGCTCAAATAGCTGGTCGTCATTGGTCGAGGTTGTGTCAAATGGAAACTTGTAAGTCTTGTAACCTGTAAATTGTAATTTGTAGCTTTATAAAACAGGCCCCTGGTCGTCATTGGTCGAGGTTGTGTCAAATGGAAACTTGTAACCTGTAATTTGTAGCTTTATAAAAGAGGCCTAGTTCTGTCACGGTAAAAATCATCGGCTACAGCCGTGGTGAGGATTTTCATTTACATCTGTGGCCGGAGGGTCCGTGAACGTGTAAAAGGGCCGTAGAAGAAGTATTTGTCCATTTAAGGTACGCCGCAGAGGTACGCTTACACAGGCAATTTCCCGTCAACAGTAAGACGGCTATTTTAGCCGGTTATAAATTGCTGTTATTTGCCCGTGTAAGTGCATTCTTACCTGCAGTCTGTCAGCGCTGACCAGAGCTCGGAAAGGATGAGCTAATTTGAGAGTTTGTATAACATGGACATATCCTATGGATGTGGACAGTATTTTATCTACACTCATATCATAAGCCCTCTATTATGCTTTAAAAACCCGTAGGCAATGACCAGCATTACCTGTGGTAGTATGACAGCGATGACAGCTGTTAATTTTGAAAGATGTTCCAAATTTGGATCTCATTACCTTACAATGTTCGATAACGTAATTTCAAAATAACGTTACACAGCTGCCATCGCTGTCTAACTACCACAGGTAAGGTAATGCTGGTCATTTGCCTTTCGGCTTCTGAACCCATCTTAGAGTACTTATAATATGTGTGTAGATAAAGTATTGTACGGGACTCTGCGTAATTAGCATTACGCAACCGTCACGTAAACTACTATTAATTCACAATTTTGCTCACTTCAGTGGATGTAGAAAGATCTTTTTCTTTAATAAGTGGATATTAAACGAAAGAAGAAATGCATTGATATTAGAAAATATAGAAAAACTGATAGTAGTAGAAAGCTTAGTTATTACTCGTTTTGCAATGCATTGTCATTTTAGTTCAATCATAATGTATAGAGTTTCGTTTCGATTTAATGTTTACTTTCAGGGTGTATCCATATTAATATCTACCAATGACATTAATGACATAAAAATAGCTCGCTCTTTCCGAGCTCTGGTGCTGACAGTCCAAAGTCCGTGAAGAAATGAAACCTCATAGTCTTCCACTGATTTTTCATAACAATTTATGTTCCTAGGTATTGGACTTTATGCAGGGTCCGTCCATATTTAGAAGCATGTTAATAATTACTTTTTAAACACCTAATATAATGTGTTGATGTAGGTAATTATGTATGTAGTGAGGTAGTAAACATGCTATTTGGACCACGAACTGTGTATATGTATTAATACTACATTCGTTGTTCATGGGATGTGTGGTTTGTGGTTGATTAGAAAATGACCTTATTTGTTTGCAATTATTTTAGTAGGGCAAGGATAAATAATACGTATTTTGTGTTTCTCATGACGCTTCAAAAGTTTGATAAAACATTACTTAATAAAATACATGGCAATTAATGTTCAAATTTAGACCAAAAAGAACCGTATGACTTCGCTTTACCGATCTACCGTTCGACAAGAAGCGTAAGAGCTTTTTAACTTGCCTATTATAATGCACGTACTATGTGTATTAAGGGAATTACAAACGAGAGTCTGTTAGGCTTTAAACATTCGAGCTTTGTATTTCCTTTACCACCCGTGTAACATACAATGTTTTTCATCACAATTGCGAGGAAATGAAATGAAATCAGACAAAAGATCATATTTTTAAGTTACGATTGTCACTAATAGAGTTTTAGCCTTGTTGGCGATGTCCGCGGAGCGGAGTCGCATTATCCATTTTTTCTGATGATGACATGTTTTTTATTGATATATAAATCTTAATATGTGCACAAAGACACCCTTTTAATTATTATTTTGGAATCACACAGTTTATAATCAGTATTTATAAATTAGCGGCAGACTACATCTTTGTCTATGACTTACCACAGATAATGTCAAACGTGTTCAGGAGACCGATTCTAGTGACAGTCGCGATCAATAGTTTATATGCGAGATTTTTTGAAAATTGTATGCAACTGACATTTCATCTCGAATGAAACTTCATATCGAATGGCACAAGAATTGGGGTCCTGGCGTATTACGATAGTTTGAGTCCACGTATATTAAAAAAAAAAAACTATTGCGCACGATAGGGCGTAATGATTTGGTAAAAAAAAGGCGCGCGGGTATTATTTTCGATTTACGGTCGATTTTTCTAGCATATTAGACCACTATTTACGAGCAAGTGTGATGAAATTTTTTTAATGTGCGCTCTGACAGGACAGCTTAAGCTCGCCGGTCAATAAAAGGTGCATCGAGTTGAAAATTGCGTCACTTAAAAGAATAACAGCAGATATTGCTGTGCATCCTGTATTGTCTAATGTATTTGATGGCGACTATATAATGAACACGTTGTAAATTAGTGGTGAGTGAATTCATGAGCAATTATTCAAAATGGCTGCGGTCATAATGTTATTTCCGTATGACTTAAGGTACTGAGTTTAAGTTATTATGAATGATTAAGTTTTTAAGAGAATGTTATTATGGATGGATGTTATTATAAGTCGAGTGTTCTAACGTCTGGCCGGAAGATAACATTTTCGCGGTTTCGGGACAGCTTACCCGCAGCGAGCACGTCGTCAGACTCGTCAGCTTTGATTAAACTCTTCATAATTTCAATTAGGGACCTACTTAATAGGGACTCATGAAGATCAAGGGGAGAGGCCTTTGCCCAGCAGGGGGATATGAAGAAATATAGGCCTCGTTTTAAGGGTTTTTACAAGCTTTTATTTAACTTGCACTGTTTGTATGTATATTTTGTAAGTTGTCATAAGTCTCTTTATCTATACTCATATCATAAGTCCTCTATTATGCGTTCAAAACCCGTAGGCAATGACCAGCATTACCTGTGGTAGTGGTGACAGCGATGACAGCTGTTAATTTTGGAAGATGATCCAAATTTGGATCTCATTACCTTACAATATTCGATAACGTAATTTCAAAATGACCTTACAGCTGTCATCGCTGTCACCTACTACCACAGGTAAGGTTATGCTGGTCATTTGCCTTTCGGCTTCTAAACCCATCTTAAAGTACTTATAATATGTGTGTAGATAAAGTATTGTACGAGACTCTGCGTAATTAGCATTACAACACTCGTGTGATCTATTATGAAACTCGCCTTGCGGCTCGTTTCATAAACGACACTCATGTTGTAATGCCTGTCATTACGAAACCGTCACGTAAACTACTATTGTACACGTGCGTCCGTTTAGGGTACTCCTCATCTGGTCCTTTCTTAATACGTCCCCGAGCTGATCGTGGAACGTTCGCCTTGTCCTACCCTATCCAACGTTCCCATTTACTTTTGCCACATAGTTATCTGTTTTGTTAATCTCACGTTATCCATTATCTCCACATGACTAAATCACTTCAGCATCCCTTTATTAATCCTGCGTGATTAAATGACATTTCAACACAATAAATATCTTCCTAACACATTAGTATCACATTAGTAGTTTCTATTTAATATGCATTATTTTCAAACCCTGAAATTGAGCCACAAAATGGTGTTTAAAATTAAGCGCGATATTTTTTTTTAGATCTTTTATCTTCAACTAAAGAAAATTACAGGACAATCTTACACTAATTGAGTACAGCCGCCATACTTACTAAAATTTATTAGACATTCAACTCGTTACTTTTTTCAAACTTGTGTATGAAACATCGTCACTAATAAACGACGTAGTTGTCATTAACTGACTCTGATCGCGGCCTTTAAAAACTATGACCCCTAGATACCGAAAAATAGAAAAGGTGAACAAAGTGAGGTATTTTGATGGAAAAGTTCATATTTATCTTACTTTCTAAGTTTACTTATCGATGGATATGAAGCTAATTGAGAAAGCAAGACAAACACGAGCGTATCTGACACAATACGTTTAATGTTTACTCACTACATAGCTATCTGTCTTAAAAAGTAACCCGTCGTATCAAATTTATATACAGTGTGTTGATACTAAATTTTTAAATCATGAAACAGATTTTATAATAATACATGCTGTACATAAAACTAATAAATTAAATTGAAGGGTGATGTCAGCGAAAAGACAACCAATAAATCCACCTCGCTGTTTATTTATTATTAATTTAAATGCCAAATTCGCCTTATTTCAGAGATGCATTAACCTACCATCATCATCATCATCATCATTTCAGCCATAGGTCGTCCACTGCTGAACATAGGCCTCTCCCAAAGATTTCCACCTCACCCGGTTGGAAGCGGCCTGCATCCAGCGGGTCCCCGCGGACTTAACCAAATCGTCCTTCCATCTCGCGGGGGGTCGCCCTACGCTGCGCTTGATCCTACCATGATCATTTTAAATTTTGTGTAAATTCTGCTAAAAGTTCAAGCGTTAAAAAGGGTTTTCTGCAACGATAATAATACAATGATTTTGAATAATGTTCAATCTGAGACGACCTTGACACAGTGTAGTTTCGGACAAACCAGGTTAATTATAGATACAGATGCCACGCTATCAGTTAGGCTTATTCAGAATAAGCCAAGCCAAGCAGTAGTGTTCGCATTGCTGTGTTCCGGTGTGGGGATAAGACAACCGGTGAAATTACTAGCATAGAGGCATTCCATCTTAGTCCTCAGGGTTGGCGACGCATTTGAAGTCTTAGGATAGTTTTGAGATTGTAGTCTTGAGGTTTCAAATGTCTATAGTTCTCAGATCCCACTTACCATCAGGTGGCCTGAGTGCTCGCGTGCCTTGTACTAGCCATAAAAAAGGAAATCGTATAAAAGTTATCATTTATATAGAACAAAAAATTGACGATCACCCTATGCAAATTTCTGTCTAAAAGAAGTCAAACTACGCCTTTTTCATGGCAGAGCAAAAGCAAACGAGCTCGTATGACACCAGATTGTAAGAGGGCTTTAAAGCCCGAAGATACTTGATATCTTAAGACTGCAGCGCCAAGATTGCAAATACGTGAAATCTGAGAAGTATTACAAATAGCAACGCAAGCGCCGGTTTATAAGTAAGATGGTGGTACCGATCCGAATGAACCCTGCACATAATAAATCTATAAAATATCTAATAATATTTTTTATTAACATCATAAGGAAGTCTCCGCTGTACGGAACAGGGTCATGTTTTTAAAATGACGGACGTTTTTCCGAATCTTGATGATGAGAGTACCGATCAAAGATCCAGTGGACCTTTTTAAAGGTGGAATTCTGGGGTGTTGTTCTCTCAACAACGACGGACGGACGGACGGACGAGTGATTGTCCAAGCGGCGAGTTTAAGTAGTCTCGTCAAGAGTGAACAAAACAAATTTTAGCGCGTGTATTCAATTTGGCAGCATGGCTTCTTGAACGTATAAGGCTGTCTAATTGACAATGCACGCGCTATAATGTGTTTTGTTCCCTCGGACGGGACTACTTAAACTCGCCGCTTCGATTCGCTCGTCCGTCCGACTGACCGCCGTTTTTTGAGAGAATAACACCCGGTCGTGGGGTATCAACGGCGATTTCGTGGCCGCCGGCTAGCTGACACCGCGAAATCGTTTTATTAGTAATTTTATGATATATAATTGTTATGTATGTTAGTCTCTAAGGTATTTGTAAATAGGGGCCTTGTCTCAAATAAAGTTATTCTATTCTATCCAACATTGTTGTGCCCAAAGATAATATTCCACTAACAGGAGCTAAAAACGGTGTCTAAGAACCGATGAATGCGGGTGCAATATAAATATTATTAGACGTTACATAAGAACATGTGTGCTTTTACAGTTAGGTTCTAAAGAAATCATTACCATCGCTGTCAACACCAAAACTTGGCAACAACTGACAGAGCAATTTTCGTAAACAATTCTCGTTACATAACACATTGTTTGGGTCACACGTAACTTGAAGATCTTTATCCTCGAACCGGTTGGAAGGAAATGAGTTTCTACTCCTTTGTCGCTGGTTTGCTGACTGATGACCTGGTGTCGTTTAGGTTCCATGGTGATTTTAAAGAGTGACCTACTTTACAACGTAACTTAAGTATATACAGGGTGTGCCTAAAATCGACGTAAATCCGGCAAAGGATTGTAGGCGAACTGAAGATCTCATGTGCATCCATTTTAGTTCTTTGGTGATTTTCAAACCGGGTGGTCTACTTTACACGTTTTTTTTATGTGTATTAAGGATGTCCTTAAATACAATCCTGACTTAAATGCCAGCATTACGCTTACTTGAAACTACTTCCTGTTTTTTTTATTTGTCAGGAATAAATATTTTTATTTATTTATTTCAAAGGTAATGCTGCAACAGATCTCAGAAGAGAACCTTAAATTTAGTAGCCATTGGGATTAATGTCGCTGGTGGGATACATTTAAAAGAGTTTTATTTTTGGGTCAAAAGTATATGGTAATATGGTTGAATTGTTGACTGAATGCCTCATTTAACTTTTACTACTTACAGTGTAATCAAAAAGACGATTTAATTTCGCAGGTATGTCTTTTTAAATATTTCATGGAGCATGCAATGCGCCGAAATCAAGTCCCAATTATGAACGGTCACGAGCCACGACATCGCTACCATTTTACGACCATTTAGATCCGCTATCCAAATGGACCAAAGCAAATTGATAAATAAATAATGAGCTATGTGTGGAAAGAGACATGCCATTCAGAGTAAAATCTTGTAAAACTCACATCTTCTGGTTTTCGTTAACTTTAATATCGAAAGTAGATTTGGTTCACTTTAGGCGGCCTTTACACTGAAACTTACGACTTACGTCAGTAGGGACGCAGCTATTGGTTAGAAGTAGATAGAAATATATTTTTCTCATTCTAACAGATAGATGCGTCCCTACTTACGTAAGTTTCGGTGTAAAGCCGGCCTAAGACTTGTTCGAAGTGACCTTTCTTACCGTTCCCGGATTGGATTCCCGGTAAGACAAAATATTTGTGTGATGAGCATTAGAGTTGCTTTTTATGTACATATTTCTCTATTTTTATCATTTTCTAGGTAGTTCCCATAAGTATTGCTAGCCGGCTTGATCTTAGTCTGGGTATAGTCCAATTTGTGTGTGACTGTCCCGATATTTATTTATGTGTTAAATTTTATTAATTTAAATTTTACTTAGACAGTTTCACGTGACTGAAGGTACAGTCGAGTTCATAAATATCTGTACACTTTATACCTTGTCACTTTAATCGCTGTTTAATTTTATATATGGCAGTTTAAATATGACATTAGTAAGACAAGGTATTAAAGTCTACACATATTTATAAACTCGACTGAACACCCTATAGATAACTTCCGCAAGCTCATCGTTAATCCACAATACTCCTGTATAATTTATCCATCACCCTTAATAGGTAAGTTTGAAAAATGCATGTCGCCAAGACAGCCAATGTAACTAATGTAATAGTTATGATACACACTTGTACGCAGAAAGCAAGACGGACTCACTTTCGTTCGACGCGTTACGTTGCGAAGTCAATGGCCGTGAGTGTCAACTGTGTTTTACTTGTCAACTGACCGCTTGGTTAGCGGCAAACGTCAAAAAGGATTGACACTTTCTTTATATACAGCATGATGTTTTTTATGCTTCCTGTAACTTGTTTATTTACAAAATAAACAATGTATTTTGGTATGTAGTCGAAATTGAGTAGTCGTGATCTTTTAAATTAATTGTGTTTAATATTAATTATTTTTTGAGTAAAATAAGATAATAATTTCGAACAATAAACTTTGCTCTGTCCTTTTAAACTTTAGAAAGGTTTAAGTGTGTTTGTTTTAAGATTTCACCTTGAAGCAACTTTTATTTGTTCGATAATGGAAATAAAATTAGAAAGCACCTGGTTGAGCAAGAATTACTAAATTTTTATATACAGTATGTTAATTTCTGGGCAAATTTAATAAACTTATTTATTGCTGTTATTGCAAATGAAACTAAGGGCAGGCCAAAGGTAAACAATGTTAGTCATAAATTAATGACACATTAGTTTAATAGTCTTCACATTTATGATAAGTAACGTGCTTTGTTATGCACGAGCACGCATGTTCCTAAATTGTTTATTGAATGTTGGTGATGAATATTCATTTATTTAGTCATTGCATTATTAAGACGCACGATTATAAATACAATTGACATTGTTTTGTTTTATTATTTATTGCACAAACAAGAATACAATACAACATTTATAGAACGGCCTTTAATCCACCTAATGTAGTTTTAATAGTGCAGAAAATAACTAAGAGTTAAATGCTATAAATAGGACAAATTGCGGTCGCACACTACAAACTATAGGTAAACATAATAGAAAATATAAATAATATCAGAAAGAAAGCACGAAAGGACCAACACCATAAACTGTTAAATAATGAAATAAAAAAAAGCTTTCTTAACTCCCTGCTGTCATCCCGGCTTATAGACTCCTCTGGAGATCCTAGAGCTGGTGCTTACCTCTCCCAAAGGATTGGGCTAGCTATCCAGAGAGGTAATGCAGCCAGTGTCATAGGGACCATGCCGCGAGCGGACCTGCTCGAGGCGGTGTTCTTTTTATAGTGGTGATTATTATTTATATCTTTAATATTTGAGTAGCTTAGTTTTATTTTAATTTGAATACGTTTAGTTTAAATTTTTAATTGTATTATTGTTGAATTCTGTAAATAAAAGTATTTTATACATAAATGATATTGTTTTAAAACCTATTAATTTAATAATTATCTAAATAACACCCAATACTATGGAACAAAATTACTTGCGCTCATTACTCAAAAATATTTGCCCTTACCGGGAATTGACTCTAGGACCGCTAGCTTAGTAGGCAAACTAACTAGGCAATCCGCGTGGTCTTGTCACGAATAAAATGTGTTTGCATAAGGGATTTTTCTTTTAAAAACCTATTTTTTAAATGCTCTTGCTTAAATATTCGCACCCACACCAGAATGCATTAAGACATGAAGTTTGGCATTAAACTTACTTCTTGTACTGTGCAATAAAATTTAAATAAATAAATAGACATATTTAATTTCGATGCTTGGATGCGAAAAGATATGTCACAAAGAATGAGGTTACTTTTTAGTACCATCTCAAATAGAAACGTCAACACTCCCACTACCATTGATAACTAAAAAGGAGCGCGAATTTCTACTTTACGAGGACATACGAAAGTATATTTAGCGGTGCTATTGTGGTGGATTTATCCATATGGTGTTCACTTTTTAAACTGACTACACAAAGTCAAATAAGTATGAGATGGGAACAACCTATATAAGGCATTATTTATGTAAAGGGACCTTATTGTCGATGGCGCTTACGCCGCACTGCGTCACGCGACGTTGTATTTATATCGGAGCTTCTTTAATAATGGCGGAAGCGCCATCGACAATAAGGTCCCTTTTCATAGATTCCTTCACATATATATAATGTCAGCAAAACTCAGCTGACACTTAGCTTTTCCGCTTAAGCTTAAAATATTAGATCAATGTGAATAAAGTAGGATGTTAAATAATTTGTGGAGCACAGAATGTAAAAATGGGAATTAAGAAGTGTGTATTGAACTAATACAGAGGTCCCCAAACTTTTATGTCTCATAAACCACTTGGCATTTTTTCGGTTTTGGGTGGACCCGGCTTACCTAATATTTACGTTATGACGTAAAAACCAAGCAAAAAATCTTCGGAGTTCTTTGCATAGATTACGTTGGGGGTCTAGCCGGCAAAAAATTGACACCGGCTACAATTAAATATTTTTTTCTAAATAAAAATTTACATAGAAAATTGAAACATAATTTATACATCGATACCTTAGTTCACAATTGTACTAATTACATTTGAAAAGTTATTGTAATTAGTATGTTTGTGCATAAATAATAAGTTCGTAACTTTACTGGCAAAAAAAAATCATTTGGTACGACTGTGCGCTAAGGTATCGACATATAGATAAATATTTGTTTATATATATATATTTATAAGAAAGTATTACGTAAGTAAGTAGGTCTCTACTATCTGTGTATGAATATGTATTATTCCATTAATGGAAAGCCAAAATTAAAGTCACGACCTGCTTAGATGGGGTCCCCATTTTTATCTCATGGACCCCCATTTATTATTTCCGCTCACATGGACCCCTTGCAGGTCGTCGTCGACCCCTGGGGGTCGATGTAGACCACTTTGGGGATCACTGAACTAATACAAGATTTCCAACGGTCAGGTTATTTACCAGGGTTTCAAACATGTCCGTCCATCTATCCTAACTTTAAAGATCTTTTGAACCGTAATAGGTAGCGGGTTGATTTTTTTTCCGAATATGTGTTAATACAGCGAATTTACTAAGGAAAAAAAAAATAATAATAAAGGGTGTATTGTAAAAACGGTCAATTATACAAGCGACGAATTTGTTATAGTACAAACCCTGAAGAAACAACAATTACTAAAAAGTGGTCAAGTGTGAGTTGGGCTCGCGCTGATTCGATTCGAAATCAAAATATAATAATAACTACTGTGCGGCGGTACGGAACCCTAGGTTCGCGAGTCCGACTCGCACTTGACCGGTTTTTGACATAGTTTTTGCATATTTTAACAAAAAATGCCCATAAAATGTCCATATTGTTAAAGTCTTGACGACTTCCTTCTTCCTTCCTTAAAAAATACATCATGCATTTTGTCAAAATGTCGCTATAATTGGAATAATTTTAAATAAAGGTTGTTACTGGGATAGATTTAAATATATTCTTAATGCTAGTGGTCTGTTTCAATTTTCAAATCTCTACGACGCAAATATTACCAATTAATCGTTTTTCCCGCGTACTATTTTTTTATGTAGTTATTTATATTCTACTGGGATATACATAAATTATTAAATTAATCATTAGTCCATGGAAAAAACGATATTTGTCCTAATAAGTGAGTGTTAACATAACTGAGCATAAAGGAAATAAGAAAGATATACAAACCTACGTGATTATAATAGTTATGTATGTATATTATACATAATATTCAATATTTTAAGCGTTATAAAGTTGGAACTTATTCTGTGCAATTCTATTATTCTACGTTAACGAACTTTACTTACAAAATTAATTTCAAATTAATATAATTGTAACCGTCAAAAAAAGTTTAAGAATCGATAGTTAATATGATTCTTAATTTCTGGAACCGGAAAGGATTTTCCGATCAATTTCGCATATTTTTATTATGATAAATTAAATAGTTCAAAGAAAATGAACGCCGTAAAAAATAACACCCCTTAAACAGTAGTGATTGTCGAATCGCTACGATAGTTTGTTTGAAGAGAATATGTACGGATAAAAAAAAAACAATAATAATTAAATAGTTAGGATATTTAAAGTAGCATGCAGTTAAACCATTGTATTATTTAATTTAATAAATATGGAATGTTTTAAAACTTAATTTAATTATTAGGACAGCGAAATCAAAGTTTTAATTTTAATGGTTACCAATCCAGTTGGTTTGGTCACCAATTGATACGTTAGTCGATAGCGTTCTCTTCGATGATTACGTGAAATTCTTGATTAACTAGAGTTATTGACTCATAACCTATTATTACGGCGATTATATTAAAATCTAACCTCTAGTTATTTTTTACCATGTTTAATCGCTTAGCCTCTCATAGTAGATTGATAGAATAGTCGTGAAATATTTTTGGAAAATTCCTCAGCAATAAGACAGAAGAGTAAAATATTGCAGACAAAACAAAATAAAAAAATGTTGACTTCACAAAAAAAAGTTTGTATTTTTTCCAGTTTTATAGTTTGGTTCAGTGAAATCGTACATAAATTTATAAAATAAACAAGAGTCAACATTTTTTTTTTGTTTTTTCTTTATCAATGAATTCTACTTATTCAATGGCATGGAAATATCTCATTTATGTACTAGTTCGATTCCATTTCCCCATACTTTCTTCAATCAACATCCGACTGTAATTGTAAATTAAACGATAATGTGTAATTAACCGTGTAAACAAGCCTACCCTCAAAGCGCGCATCATCCTGTACAGCAATTGGCGAAAGTCACTAATTAACACACACTGCGTCACTGTTCAAACCAATACGAGAAAACGAGACACACAACGCCGAATCACTGGCCGGTTATAAGTTCCTGTTCGAAAAAGCAAAAGTGTTTTTTAAATTTGGAACGCGAGTTGGCGCCAAAATTGTGCGAACGTTAACTTTCACGCGCGGCGGTGCGCTTGCGTCGCCAGGTGCGATGTCACTCTCACCGGCGCGATGGCCGTTTCTTTTTATTAAGACTTGAAATCCCCGCTCCGTCTTTATTGTGCATTATCACATAACATCATCAGGTGTTATCTTGGTGCGCTATTTGGGTCAGTATTTGGTCATACCGCGGGGTAACGCACTATATATGTGCTAACGGATATGTCGCGATGCCAACATATGAGGAAAATATTGAATAGGATCTTACTTTCATAATAATTCATGGAAGCTTGCATGGCGTTGTACGAGTATACGGTAAAAGATCGAAACTTCCCTTAAACTTAATTCTAAAGTTAAACTACAGGATAAATCAACGCATTTAATTAAATTTTGAGTAATTAGCTCATACAAAAGTTATGTATTTTCTGCCTTTTTCTAAACAATAGAGAATTAAACTATTTTTTATATAATAAATGCTTTTCTGATTTATAATATAATAAATTGCTACTTTTAATGACAAAATATACCCCTTAAAATGATTTTGTTGATGATGAAGTAGGACTATTTTTTTTAAAGAGACCGATACCTAAATGTTTCTTCTGTTATTATAGCTGACAACTCTAAGAAATACAAGAGTGGAAACCAACAAAAAAAATTAAAGCCGCAATCGCACTCGAGATGGAGGATCAACTTAAAAAATAAACCTCAATTTTGATTGTTCATAAATTAGACCATTTTTTAAGAAGCTTCGAAGAATCAAAATGGCATCGTGCAAAAAGCCATGTCAACATGAATTGATCCACATGCAGCCTAGTTTACAGTTTTATTACTTCTATCTTAAAAATTAAAAAAAAAACTCGTTTTTTCTTCGGTTTAGTTGTGCGATAGATTTCAGTTTGTTATAAAATATTATCTTATATAACGTTTTTTTTATAACTATCTTTCAAACCGAAATAGACGTTACAAATCGAAAAAAAAAACATCATGTTGATGTTGGTGCAGTGTTTTTTTTTTTACTTAAATAATACACGATAGTGTTTTGAATTAATTAAACAACACTAATAAATAAACAAAATATACAGGGCTATGTATGTTCAGCGATTTTTACTAGTCTCAGAGATATTTGATCAGTTTAATCTGAATTTTTGTAATTTTCCCTTATGTCCAACTTTATCTGATTACTTAAACAAAATATTAAAAAAACGGGCAAATAGGTTTAAAAACTTCGTTGATTCGTAATGATACCACTGAAAAACTTATGAAATAAAACATGAAATTCGTGTCATGATTATTCGTGACAAAAATTCAGATTAAAATGATCAATACCTCCGAAAGTAGTAAAAATCGCTGAACATACATAAGTAGGCGTTAAATCGATAGCTTTTTAGCTGATCTATCAGGTCTAGGCGGGTTCACGTTGGTTTCTGGGACACCCTGTATATTTTAAATTGTCACTTCTGTATCTCCCTCTCAATTTCTCACCTATTTATTTCTATGAACCGTGAACGTATAGTGTTAATTCGGTTGAGTTGACTTATTCTTAGTTTAAACATGAACCCGACAGGGATTTATCACATGCAAGTATCCGTTTTATAACATAAAAAGCGGCCAAGTGCGAGTCGGACTCGCCCATGAAGGGTTCCGTGAAAGGTACAATTGCGGTTTACTATTAATGACGTATTAAAAAAGAAGTACTTACTAGATCTCGTTCGAACCAATTTTCTTTGGAAGTTTGCATGGTAATGTACATCATAATTATATATTTTTTTTTAGTTTTATCTTTATTTTATTTTAGAAGTTACAGGGGGGGACACACATTTTACCACTTTGGAAGTGTCTCTCGCGCAAACTATTCAGTTTAGAAAAAAAAAATGATATTAGAAACCTTAATATCATTTTTAAAGACCTATCCATAGATACCCCACACGTATGGGTATGATAAAAAAATATTTGGAGTTTCAATTCTAAGTATGGAGCCCCCAAAATTTATTGTTTTTTTTTCTATTTTTGTGTGAAAATCTTAATGCGGTTCACAGAAAACATCTACTTACCAAGTTTCAACAGTATAGTTCTTATAGTTTCGGAAAAAAGTGGCTGTGACATACGGATGGACCGACAGACAGACAGACATGACGGATAAGGGTTCCGTTTTTTGCCATTTGGCTACGGAACCCTAAAAACACATTTTAGTTAAAGCATTGCAATGAGGGCAGTGGTAGGTATTATATAAGCAGAATAGGAAGGTTACATAGCCAGATAAGCTACGGTCAAAGGTCTCAACGCAACATAATGACTAATTTCTCTCATTCATTATCATTGTTTTAAATAACGTTTCCAACAAACGTTGTGTAACTCAAAATTTGTACAACAATGTGCGTAAAAATCCAGCTAACATAGTTTACACCTTTGTGTTTTCTCTTCTCATTTACAATATCTTAACTTACTCTTTGTGTTCCTCTTTAAAAGTCTCTAGATAAAAAGGTTAAAACCTACCTAAGATTGACTTTTAAAGGGAACTACAGAGAGTAAAACAAGATAATCGTAAATGAGAAGAGAAAATACAAAGCTACAAACTGTTGGCTGGATTTTTACGCACATTTTTGTTCATATTTTAAGTTACACTTTTGCCAGAAAACAGGCAAGCTAAGTAAACAGGCAAGGTAAGTGGGATTTGTGACCCATAGACATATCCATTAAGACCACAATTTTAAGACTGCAATCCTAAGACCGCAAATGCGTTGCCAAACCTGGGGACTAAGATGGAATGCCTCTACGCCAGTAATTATGTACGTAACATTAAGCCAACAGTAGAAAATATTAATTTGAGATAATTATTAACAAGCAATAGTAATTATCTTTATTTTAACAGTTTTAGTGTCTTTTTGGTTTTAAAGGGTGGAGGAACGTCTTTACCCAAGGCAGGCGTGGTACTGGCTGAATAAAAACCGGCCAAGTACGAGTCGAACTTGTAGTACAATATTAAACACATTTTTGTATGGGGGCGTTCTTTTAGTTCGGATATTTGTTGTTATAGCGGAAACACTCTGAAAATTTCCTCAGTCGACCTATTGTTGTTCATGAAATATGCCCGCCGATAGACAGACGGACGCAGAGACGGACAGAGAAGGTGTAGTAATAGGGTCCCGTTGGTACCCTTCTGTACGGAACTCAAAAAAGGTAAGAAGAGAGAGATGGCAGAATAACTTGGATGCGTTTGAAACCTATTGATGAAACAACACAAGGACGGCCGAATGGCAGAATAGAGGGAACGCATATGACCAAAAGGCAGGTCAGGAACAAGCTGATTAAAAAAAGCAATCCTTATAAAATCTGAAATATATATTTCAAACTTAAACAATAAATCTTTGGAAAGTAGATGTTACGTATGGTTTTCCCATGTTACATCGACACTCATTATACTTTGAAGATATCATTTTACCAACGGCCATTTCCTACCGCATAAGTTACACTTTTGTGGTGGACGCAAATCTATCCGTTCCTTAAAGGTTACGTAATTACTTACCTGGTAAACAATTTGAACTATATCCTGCTAGGTAATTATTTGGTATGATTTCCTTCATTAGGGAATATGCATGACTTTTTTCACAGCTTCAATGAAAGCTGATTCATGTAACTGTTGAAAAAATCATTTTTTTGAATGGTAATAAAAGTAACCAAGATTTAAGCCAACAAAGATTTTGTTCCTATCTCTTTCTAGCAAAACAGAATGTAACATGGACTTTATAATGGCAGACGTGTTATATGACGTCACACGGCATATCGGATCTCTCCGTCTAATTAGCAGTTTAAAGTGCTTTTGTATCCGTATTTCTTGGCCGATTTTAATTTTAATTTAAAATAAATAGAAATAGTTTATTCATGACAAACATTAACATTAACTGACACATACAGAATTGTGAAAAGATAATTTGCCACAAAATGGACACAACTCAGCGTGATGCTGGCAGAGCCAGCGCTGATCTTCAGTTGTGACCATTTTTACCCGACTGCGGCGGAGCCCAAAAGGAGGGTTATGTTTTTCACCGTCATGTATGTCCAGTTCTATGTTCCCCGCTACAGCAAAAACGGCTTGGACGATTTGGACAAATGAGGTAGCATTGGATTCGTCTTCGCAGCGAGAGTGTCATAGGATACCTAAACTGTTAAAATTGAAATAACAACAATGGCCAAATGACAATTATTAACATAGGTAGGTATATCGACGACAGTATAAAAAATGCAGTCGGGTTTTTAAAGCTTGCTTTTCATACAGTTATTTTTATTTTATCAATTTTTTTCATAATTTTTTAGGAATTTCGGCTTTTGTGATCTCTTTTACGGTATTTTCATATTTTGTTGAGAAACGCGATTTAAAAAAACCATGCATAATCCCCATTCCTCTATGTATTAACCGGCAAGCCTATAAATAGTTCCTTCAGAGCATTATTACCATTTTACCATTAGCATGTATATTTAATTTTGTCGTAAGTTTGGCTGACATAGAGGCTCTGCCAAAACGGTAGTAACCTAACCCTAAGGGCAACACAAACTAATTGTTAGCTGGTCGATATTGGCTGGTCACTTCATCGTATCTGGGTTGTGATTCTCTAAACAAGCAAAGGTGTTCGTTCGCTCGAGTGAAAGTCCAAGCGGCGAGTTTAAGTAGTCCCAACAGAGCGAACAAAACACATTTTAGCGCGTGTATTCAATGTGGCAGCATGACTTCTCGAACGTATAAGGCTCCCTAATTGACAATGCACGCGCTAAAATGTGTTTTGTTCGGTCGGACGGGACTACTTAAACTCGCCGCTTTTATTCGCTCGTCCGCCCGACCCGCCGCCGTTTTTTGAGAGAATAACACACCAGTACACATATTGGCCTGACTATTTCTTCGAACTGCAAGTGTGAGGCGCGCGACGCCTCATGGTGAAATTGGCAGCCTGACGATTTTTGTCGTCATTTAAAACTGGGAAACTGACATTTGAAAACTAGTAATGTTTAGAATTATCAAGGAGAAAATAACACTCGTAAAAACAACAACGCTTCATAGAAACATAGCTTTCGCAGAAATGCTAAAATTCTATGAAAATATCAGTCGATTTTTTTATCGAAACACCTTTTGAACAAACGTATCACCGAAAGCGATATTTTCTCATCGCAAGAGTTTTCTTGTTTTGGTATTCAAAAATCGAACCTAACCAAACCTACGTAAATAATGTTTAAGATATCTCGAAAACATCATGGTTTTCAGCAGAATATAGCTTTCGATAAATATTTTACTATAATATTGTACCGGATTATATTAGTATTTGGAACGGAACTCCACTCTTTGATAATCCGAAGGCTCATCATTGCGCATGACCAGCTCGATCGCTCATGATCTAACCGACGCAACATCCTGCAATGCGTCCGGCCCGTGCGCAGATTTTGTTGCAAACTCTTCTTGAGGAAAAAAGGCTTGAGCAATGAATCGATTTGATTTTGCTTTCGTCATTTTAAACTATGCTTTTTTTTAAGGATCCTACCTATGAAGCTTGCGGTTCAGGGTTTGATCCCAGTAAGAACTCACAGTTATTGTATAAGATACTTGTTCCTCAGTATTGAGTTTTTTTTTTATCTACACTCATATCATAAGTCCTCTATTATGCGTTCAAAACCCTAAGCAAAGACCAGCATTACCTGTGGTAGTAGATGACAGCGATGACAGCTGTTAATTTTGGAAGATGTGCCATATTTGGATCTCATTACCTTACAATATTTGATAACGTAATTTCAAAGTTACGTTACAGCTGTCATCGCTGTCACCTACTACCACAGGTAAGGTAATGCTGGTTATTTGCCCTTCGGCTTCTGAACCCATCCTTGAGTACTTATAATATGTGTGTAGATAAAGTATTGTACGAGACTCTGCGTAATTAGCATTACAACACTCGTGTGATCTATTATGAAACTCGCCTTGCGGCTCGTTCCATAAACCACAGTATTTTTTATTTATTTAACCTTTATTGTACAAAAAAAAAGTACAAATGGCGGACTTAATACCTAATGACATTCTCTACCAGTCAACCACATAATCATACAGAATTAAACAAAAGTGGTGCACAGGAAAAGAAAGACAGATAACAAAGCAAAGAACATTTTACAAAATAATACTACTTTACGCAAAAAGTTTAAAAAATAAACATATATATATATAATCATAAATACATAAATAAATACAATCTATACTATTAATAATATTATAAAGAGGAAAGATTTGTATTTTTATCTGTGTGTATGTTTGTAACTAATAAACTCAAAAACTACAGGACCGATTTCAAAAATTCTTTCACCATTAGAATGCTACATTATCCTTGAGTAACATAGGCTATGTTTTATTTTTCTGCGCGGACGGAGTCGCGGGCAACAGCTAGTAATATATAAACCTATAAAAATAACACCAGAAACTAAAACATATTCCATGATGGGTCCATCCTAAAATTCTACGCAACATCTTGTTCCAGCAAACGCTTACGAAGCATCCGCTTGAAAGAGAGGAGAGCGTCGGTGGCCTAGTGGCTTAGGCGTTCGACTCGTGATCGTAAGGTACCGAGTTCAAACCCAAGCGGTCACCATGTACCAATAAGATTTTCTAACTTAAGTGCATTACCCGATGCTCTTACGGTGAAGGAAAATCATCGTGAGAAAACCTGCACATTCGAACAGCTGAGTGTGTAAGAGGGTAATTGCACAAAAGATCCTAAAGGGTCGAAGTGTATCCGAAAGGGCCCATCTGTAAGATAAGACAGGACAGTACTGTTGTAATGACTGTCATTACGCAACCGTCACATAAGCTACTATTTCTTACTCAAGCCACATGGTGATAGGTGGGATCTGAGACCCATAGACATTTGATTTCTTAAGACTACAATCTCAAGACTGCAAACCTGAGACTTCAAATATGTAGCCGACCCTGAGGACTAAGATGGAATGCCTCTATGCTAGTAATTTCACCGGCTTTCTTATCCCCACATCGGAACTCAAAAATGGGAACACTGCTGCTTGGTGGTGGGTTATTGGATAAGATGGTGAAGACACCAGACCACATGAAACCACCACCACCACTGATAAGTTTTTTAAATATTTATTTATCTTAGTATGTTTCTATTACATTGAATTTAATATTTATAGCTTTATATAATGCTAGCTAGACTAAGTGGTACCATTGTAGTATCAAATATGGTTAAAAAAGTGACTATCTGCTGAGTTTCTTGCGGCTTGTTTCTCAGCAGTGGTCTCTTGCGAAACGCTGGTAGATTCTTGACGTGTAAAAGCGCCTGTGCGGCCTACTTACTGAACAAATTTAATTTAGCTTTTATTATCTAGTTATTCTGTACACTAATACTAACTTATTTTTACACTATAGAACACAATCAAAGAAAGTCTATTTTAAAGTTTGACGTAATTTTTGTCTCGTGACTTGACGTTATAATTATGACAGGGTTTTTTGATGGCTCACCGATTAAAGTCATTGATATTATAATGGTATGAGAGCATCTTTTAAAGTCACAAATCACCCACTATCTAACAACAGATTAACTACATGTTGTCACCTTTTTGTTTTCCAGACGCGAAGTAATTATCTCAAACACTGCTGCAGATTTGCCAGAAAAACAACTTTTTATCAATACCAGTAGGTACTCAAGAATACCAGTAAGAAAAGTTACCTATCAGTTAAATGTCACAAAACTACATCCTGTATTATGTCACATTGACAAGACATTGATAAAAAGATTTTTCCCTAAATAACATAGTAAGGGAGGTTTAATTAGAAGATTGTGACAAACATTTTTAATATCGACATAAGTTTAACGTATGTATCTCAATGTGTGTGTGTGTATATTTGTTGCTGTGTATATTATGGAGTTCTAGTGAAAAAGGGTACAAGTCGACTTAACTCGTATTAAAAAAGGGTATATACATGAACGAAGTATACTAGACTTAAGCTCTTTTTCACTTGATCTTCAGAAGACTTATACCCCTTTTCACTAGGACTCTAGCGGATTTGTAGCATTGTAGCTCCCAAACGGATGGACCGATTCGGATGTCCTTTTTTTTAATAGAAAGCTAGTTAAATCAGGGTGGTTTGAAGCTAGATTTCATGAAAATCGGTTGGGCAATTCATGAGTTTTCAGCAGTGAAAGTAAGGGCTGCTGTAATACAGGGGTTTTTTCCATTTAATGTCCTAAACATGTCAATTACGTACATATTTCTCGGAAGGAATGTATGAACACATCATACTGCTCGTAATGGTGACAATTTGTGGAAGAAACAGTGCGTGGATGCGGAAAAAACTACAGAAAACACTACAAAGAAAACTGAACTTTGAGTATTGTAGTTAAGAATGAAGATGGTGTAACGTTAGAAGGTTACAAAAGAGTTTAGAAGGCGTTCTAGCTTGAGCTGTTTTCGATTATCTCTATGTTATAAATGATGACATAATGTTTTGTCACTTTTTGTTTTGAAAGGTATATTAATAGCAATGGTAATTACCTTCTAGTGCCTTACCTACTGGGGCTCTATTATATTTGGTCTAAACCTTATGACTTTTGACATGTTATCGTAAAGTCAACATTATGTAGTTGACAGTAGAGGCGGCCGAGAAAAAAAAACGTGTAGAGTCAAAATAGAGTAAGGCCTAAATAGAGGACTATGCTCGGCCCCGCTAATTAAAAGACCCGTTAAATCATGTCCGGGTATAAACACGGGAACCTGGGTACTAAATAAAAATAAATAATAAATATCAGGGGGAAAATGTCACACCAATTGACCTAGTCCCAAACTAAGCTCTAGGCTTGTACTATGGGTACTAGACAACGATATAAATACTTATATAGAGAAATATATACTTAAATACATAGAAAACATCCAAGACTTAGGAAAAAATATTCGCGCTCATCACACAAATATCTGCCCTTACGGGGATTTGAACCCAGGACCGCTAGCTTCGTAGGCAGGGAGGGACACTACCAACTAGGCCAGCGCGTCGTCGACTAACTACACGGGTATACGGATACCCGTTCGGAACAGGTTATAAACACGTGTCCTTATAACATGGAAACGGATACCCAAACCGTCAATCGAAACTTGAACACGACCGCGAGCCCCAGTTATTTATTTTTTCAGGCTGCGAGACTTATAAAAGCATATGACTGCTATTTATAAATCTGTCTCTTTTCCTGCCTGCAAATTGTTAACGTATTAATAGCACATTCAGGCTCAGATAGGGCTTACGTAAAATATATTACGTATTTAATATTTGTATGTAATAATTAATGACAAAAAGTTCAAAATGTGGTCGGCGACGTTTCAGAATGACGATATTTTGCATATTACAAATGTTTCACTTGCAACAATACAAATTTTTCCTTGTATCCTATGGTATGTGTCAAATAGCTTTTTTTAATCATGCGCAGAGAGCACATGCTTAAGGTTGAGCATCCACCAGAGCTGTGAGAGGAGCGAAGCGGTGTGAGAAAAAAAAAACAACCAATAGGAGAGCTGCGCTGAGGGAGGCGGAAAATGAAGTATTCCTATTGGTGGATTTTGTCGTCGCATACCGCTCCTCTTTAAAGTTTCGGGACTTTAGAAGCCCTATCTACTCGTATTAATATAAAACCGTCCGTCCCTTTATTCAACATGGTTAAAACCATATCGTGTTTGACCTGAGGGCCCTGCGAAGATGCAGTACGCTAACTAACGTTTCTGTTCGATTCGTTTTTCCAAACCAATCGCGTCACTGTTAGATGACGTGATACGAAAAGTCACGTGATCTACCAGTGACGCGATTGGTTTAAAACCGAATCGAATAGAAACGCTAGTTAGCGTAGTGCATCTTGGCAGGGCCCTCTGTAGCCCGTTTCACGAAGCTACAAGTTACAAATTATAAGCGGAACTTTCTTTCTAGCAAAAGGAGTTAGAAAGAGACTTCCGCTTGTAATTTGTAACTTGCAGCTTCGTGAAACGGGCCTTTGGTATCGTATTGTTAACGTTTTGATAACTCTTATTTCCTTTACAGTAATAGCGGCGGAGTTAGAAACCATAACGAGTCAAATTCGATTTGAATTTTACCGCCTAGAATAAAGGCGCAGGTTTATCGATCTTAATCGAAAAATCGCTTCTTCTGATACCGAGGCCCCATAACTCTTTGCAAGTATTTAATTTCTCAAAATTTTACTATTACGAGTACTTTAAAAGGAACAAGTACTGTTCAATTTACAAAATATTCAGAAAATCGAGATTCCTGTGCGAGATAAAGGAGAAAAACCCTAATTATAGTAGTGACGATCCACCTGAAAACGTTTAAACAAACGGTTCAACGCCATTGTGTCATTGGTACGTAAATCATTGGCGCATTTTACCTAATATAGTATTGTTTTTTCAAATGACGTGGTTTTTGAGGTCGCAAACATCACCTATAGCTATGTGAAAACATTATTCATAGATGTGTGACGCATCCTTTAATCATTTGAACCTGACTATACAGGGTAATTTTTTATCAGTGCACAAATTTTAACATATGATTTAATATCGTTAATATAAAATATTACAACAATAAAATTAGTTTCTTTTTGCAAATATATCTATAGCGAGAAACGGGCCTTCTTTGCACACCATATCAACAACGTTACTGACCCAAAGACTCTCTGGAAAAACTTGAAGCGCACGGTTCTTCCAGACTCACAGACACAGACTGACCTCCCGACGCTTTTTGACGACCCTGACCTAATAAACCGCCATTTCCTCAACGTCCCCGGAAAACAGGACGTAACAATATCTGACCTTACTTTTTACGAATTCGGTAGGCACGGTAGCAAGACTTTTACTCTTTCACCCACAACGTCTAGAACTGTCACAAAAATTATGACTTCGATTAAAACGACCGCGAAAGGACTCGACTCGATTGATATTGACATGCTACTCATGACTCTTCCGAGGACCTCTGACATACTGACCTACATCATTAACAAAAGTATTGAGACTATGACTTTCCCAACAGACTGGAAACTCGCTCAAGTGATACCGTTACCAAAAAAACCGAACCCTGCCAATTTGTCCGAACTCCGCCCTATAAGTATCCTTTCTTGTACGTCTGAGATAATAGAAAGGGTGGTTTGTGAACAGCTATCGGAATACCTGGAGAAGAACAGTATCCTACCTGAGCTGCAGTCGGGTTTTCGCAAGGGTCGGTCGACAGTTACTGCGTTACTCGATGTAGTCGACAATATCCTAGAGGCTCGGGATGCTGGTAAAAGTACCATTATGGTTCTTTTAGATTTCTCCAGGGCTTTCGACTGCATTAGCGTACCCTTGCTGTTATCTAAGATGTCCTATTACGGGTTTGATGTCACTGCGATTAATTGGTTTAGCAGCTACTTGTCTGGTCGTGCGCAGGCAGTTGCGTTGCGTAGGATGGATGGTAGTACTCTGTGGTCCTCTCCTTGTCCTGTGACTAGGGGAGTGCCACAGGGTTCGATCTTGGGTCCCCTGCTCTTTATATTGTACAGCGCTGACATTATTCACAGTATAAAGAACAGTAGATACCATCTTTACGCGGATGACCTGCAACTTTACCTCTCCAGCGCGCCGTCGGACACGTTAGCCGCCGTAAACGCAATTAACGAAGACCTCGATCGTATTTCCTCTTGGTCGGAGAAGAACTGCTTAGTTCTCAATCCCAGCAAGTCGAAATATGTGGTTTTTGGGTCAAGACATCAAATTCGTAATACTCTGAATGCTCTGACTACCAGGGATGTTGCCGTCAGGGGTGAGCCAATAGAACAGGTGGTAGAAGCAAATAACCTTGGCCTTCTTATGGATGGCAATTTGCGCTTTGAGAGCCACATACTTAGATTAGTGAGCAACTGCTTCTATCGCCTTAAAGTTCTATATAATATGCGTGATTACCTAAGTGTCGATTTGCGTGTTGACCTTTGTGAATCGCTTATATTATCTAGATTAAACTATTGTGATGTAGTCTATGATGGCTGCATTATTGGTAGATCTAAGAGGTTGATACAACGTGTTCAAAACGCATGCGCACGTTTTTGTTTCCGCGTCCCTCCCCGCTCCCACATCACTCCCTACTTGAACGCCGCAAACCTGTTGAACATGCCTGCACGCAGGCGCCTGCACCTCGCCACTCTGCTGTTTGGTGTTGTACGTAGCGAGACTCCATCTTACCTTTTTAACCGAATTAAATGGTCGAGAAGTGCGCGCAGGTATAAGGCAATCGCCATCGTGCCTATACACCGGACTGCGGCTTTCAGAGGTAGTTTCAGGTTTGCGGCGTCCAAGTGCTGGAATGATCTCCCTCCTCCTATCCAAGGAGTGTCTAGCAGGTACACCTTTAAGCGCAAGCTTAAGGGTTATTTGTTGACACTCCAGAAATCCTAACCCTCATCCAGCACTTACCTACACTCATCATTAATTCAACCTGCTGCTTTTAAATTGACTTTTTAATTTATTTTCAGTTTTATCAAGGCTGTATATCGGTATTTATGTATGCGTTTTATTTTTAATTATTATATTCCCATTTATTTTTCTCCTATAATAACTAAGTATTATGTAAGTAGTTTACGCGTATAGTATAGTATGTTTGTACAGCGTTCCGTGAGTCACTGCCGGTACTGGCTGAAAATCAGCGCTGTAGGTGTCTGACACCTCAGCATTTTGCTGAGCCAGTGTCCGTTTCACCGCCGCGAGGACACACATTTGCGTGCTGTGCCTGTTACCTTCATTGTTTTCTTGAATAATTTGTATATTTGTGTGTCTTATGGTTGGTGAATAAATGTATTTCTTCTTCTTCTTCTTCTTCAAATTATCAAATTTTTACGTTCTCGTGTGAGCACCAAGTCATACTAGAAAATCAATTTTTAAAAACCTCAACAGTAAAAACCTTTTTGTAACAAGGCTTCTCTGTGTTAGAGGGTCTATGAATATCGCTAAGTTAGTGGAATCATTGAATCGGCAATATCTCTAATGTTTGAAAGCTAGGGTAAAAAGAACACAATATGTGTTGATAAACAATAGCGACGAAAATATAAAAAATTGTGCATCTAATAAAAAAATACCCAGTATGTTTAACCACAGAAGCCAAATAAGGGGATATACAAATTTATAGTTAGTTACTGTTTTGGACAAACTTCTGAACAAAAACAAACATGCTTAATACCGATTTCACCAAACGATGTTAAATTTATTCAATGTTAATCAACTGTTAGTTTAACATTTTGACAGCTGTTAACGCTCTAATCGTCTGTTAAGTGTTTAACACCGTAATTATGGTGAAATTGGTACTTAGACTGTTGTATTAAACTCTTTCGTATTTTCTTGTACTCATGGGTTTTTAAGTATCCAGTGTTTTTATACTTAGTTGCGATAATAGCGTACATAAACTAACGCCTTCGTTCCCAGAGTGGGGTAGGCAGAGCTACAGAATTACCAACAACGCAATAATAAAATAATAGCGTACGTTCCCTAATAACTTTTTTATCTGTGTTTTTTACAACTTAACAAACGATTAGAGTGTTAACAGCTGTCAAAATTTATGAAATAACAGTCGATTAACATTGATTAAGATTTAACATCGATTGGTGAAATTGGTATTAACCGTCGTAGGACGTCTTAGACACAATCAACTCGTTCCTTATTCAAAGTTGTGTATAAAAAATCGTAACTATGGAACGACTTAATCGTCATTAACTGACTCTGGGTGTGGGCTGTGGCCGTAAGGATTCTGTATAAGTCGTTATCGTATTGTTACCGTTATTGTAACTCTTATTTACTTGGCATTAATGGCGGCCGTATGGCAAAAATGAAACATGGTTTCAGAAGCAAGATGAAATATTTTTTAAACGTCCGATGTGGTTCTCAGAGCGGATATCTCTTAAGCAGCCTAACAAAATCGTCCCTTTACTTTCTTAATCTCTTATCTGATCGAATATTTTGATAGGAAACTAGTCTTTATTCCATTTAAACATGAGTGTTTTTCTTGTAACTATTCGATCAGATACGAGGTTGAGAAAGTAAAGGGACGATTTTTTCATGAAACCTAGCTAAGAACAGTCCAGATTAAACTAATCATTTAAAAAACATGTCCAAATCTGATTATCCGTATGAGAATTGCGATGTTACAGTTTTCACAGGCATTGTATGTGTTAATTTAAAGATAATAGTATACATACTCGTAGATTTTGCTTAATTGCAATTCATGAATAATAGACAGGGCATTCTCTTAAATACGGATTCAAGAGAATATTATTGACCTAGTTCCAAACTAAGACTTAAGTCTTGTACTTTAGGTACTAGACAACGATAAACATAGTAACTATCATTACATCACCCATGCACAAGCAGCTGCTGAAGAGGAGACGGTACAAGGTTCCCCATCCGAATCTTCATTCCTCATTTGCTAGACGCTCACCATTATATATGCACCCCCACGTATATAATGCGGTCTGCGGTAAGGTGGACCTAAAGAATTCAAGGTCTCGTAAAGCCAAACTTATCCTAAAAGAGTGGCTATTAACGCTGTCTTATTCTGACACGGAAGACCTGCTGACATAACACATACACTTACGCGCACTCACTCACACTCACATTGACACAGACACGCACATGCACCTACCAACAAATAACACATACAAATGTAATACTTGTTACTAAGAACTTTGTTTTACTTGCCTTGCTATGTTTATTTTACCTAAAACAGTCTTAACTGCTTATATCTAATCATACTGTGAACCGTCTCACCGGGTCCCAAGATACAGGCTCCGCCTAGTTTGGATCCCACCGGTAACTCAGAAGTTGTAATTTTCTTTAGACAAATAAACTTTTTTTTTTTAGGTATAGAAAATCGTATATTTAATACGTAAAAAAATACTAAGAACCCAGAAACAAAAACGCGCTCACCATTCAAATATCTGCCTAACCGGGATTGCAACCAGAGTTTGCTAGCTTTATAGGCAAGGGCCTCTAATCAACAAGGTAAAAACGGGGTACACTACATAATCTCGTTTTTTTTTTCCGAATTTGATACACACGAATTTCAGAATTCCGATTTTGAAATTTCCAAATCATCACAATTCCGAATTTTAGTTTCACGAAGCATCACAATCACGAATTTTTTAAATTCCGAATGTTCACATTTCCGAATTATTAAAACCCCGAAAAATATTTTTCCGAATATTCCTATTCCGAATCCCGAATATTCATTATTCCGAAATTTCAAAATAAGCGCCTGATAAAATATTGTATAATACCGTGTAGGTATAATGTTCAACATGCATAATATTCAAAAACTGTACGAAATGTCCGACAAAGTCGACGGAGCTCCGCTTCGCGGAGCTCCTGTTCCGCGTAATTAATTGATACAATTTTAACCTAACCTAACCTATCAAGGTGAGATTGACCTAATTTAGTTTTAATGCTCGTCATCGCACCTAACTTTCGGTTCAAGTAGAATACTTTAATTCAATTCAAGTGGTTAGTGGTTTCATAATTCCGAATTTTACATTAACGATCTAGTTTGTGAAGTTTAGAATTCAAATATTCGGAATTATAATTTTCGTAAAAAAGAAAATTCAGAATTGTCAACATTCGTAAATATAATATTCGGAAAAACGTTTTCGTTATTTTAATATTCGGTAATACAAAATTCGAGATTTTGATAATTCGGCCTTATATTTTCTCGGTATTGTAAAAATTCGGAATTATGAAATTCGGTATTTTCAAATTCGGAATTAAATAATTCGAGATTATAGGGTGTTCCCGGTAAAAACGATATCGTTTTTGTCCAGTTATCGTATTGTCAACGTTTTGAGAGCTCTTATTTACTTGACGGTAATGGCGGCCGAGTTAAAAACAATACCATAACAGGTCAAATACGATTTGGATTTTACCGCCTACAATAGAGGCGAAGGTCACCAACTAGAGGGGCTATTGTCTAACGCACTCGCAATCGCAATCGTTTTCATTTTGAAAATCGAAGGCTTGTCTGCATACAAAATGAAAACAATTGTTCCAATTTGAAGTCGATTGCGATTGCGATTGCGAGTGCGTTAGGCAGTAGCGACGCTGGTTAACCGCGCGTCATCAAAACAAGTGAATAATTCGTTAAAACCTGCATCAGAAACCAACCAAAGTCGAGACACCTTCGAACAGCTAATATAAACGCGCTGAAGGGTCAACCGTATCTTCGTCAACGAGCTCGGCGCTGAATTACATACATACATACATAAACTCACGCCTTTATTCCCAGTTTGGGGTAGGCCGAGCTACAGAATTGCCAACAACTCTAAAAGCTTGTTGTGGGCAGTGAATTGTTTAGAATTAATACAGTATATAAAAAAGGTACTCTGTGGAATTAATGGAACAAGGCAGGAAAAAAAACATTATGCGGCCGAAGCCCATTTAATTTTTAAGGATAATTCACAGTTTATTAAGTATATAAAGCGAAGAGCGGTTTTCAGAGTGGTTCTTCATCCATAGGTCTCCTTGAGGACTGGGTGCAAAAAGTGTGGCATAAACCGTGTAACTATAAACCAAAAAATGGTGACGTTAGCCTTTGTGCTTTTTACGGTGAGTGTTTTTCAATTTAATTATTTGTCTGCTTGGTATAAATATCGAAATATCAAATTCCTTAATTGAATTCGGTATGATACATGAGCTTACATTAATTTTTCCTGATTATATAATTTCTTTTGTATGTATGTTACTCGATTTCTCCGCCAATTTTCAATCGATTTTATATTGTATAGTGTCATGTGTAGGGTATAATTTCAGCTGAGGTCTGATTTGCATTTTGTCAAGATCTGGTCATGGAATCAATGAAAAGTCAACGGAATTCCTTATTACTTCGGAGTTAGGTCCTTGTTTTTAACAGACTATAAAAAAAGGAGTTTCTTAATTCGTCTGTATATTTTAATTATTTAATAATTTTGTTTCAGGTGTCAACACTTGCTTCCCTCACAAATGCTTTTCCACAAGGTAATCTAAAAAAAAAAAACCTAAATGTTAAGATTTTTTTTTCTCTCTTGTTTTGATTGTTATGTGTCATAGCCATGTTACAAGTCGTAGATTAGTCTGCCCGCCTTACCCAGTTGCATAAACATTCATTTAATTTTGTTTCCTGGCGAATTACAAAAGTGACAAATGGTATCCAGGACAAAAGTTGCTGGTAACACTCGTTCTATGTTTGTAAAGTTAACTTTATGGGACTTCCTTCCTTCCTTTCATTTAGTTGTCAAACGCATTAGTTAAGTTATCCTGTTACAGTAAACTCGCGTGAATAGCAAATTATTCAATTGACCAGGGGTGTTATTCTCTTAAAAACGGCGGTCGGTCGGGCGAACGAGCGAAATCGCAGCGGCGAGTTTAAGTAGTCCCGTCCGAGCGAACAAAACACATTTCAGCGCGTGCATTCTCAATTAGGCAGCCTTATACGTTCGATAAGCCATGCAGCCAAATTGAAAATGCACGCGCTAAAATGTGTTTTGTTCACTCGGACGGGACTACTTAAACTCGCCGTTGCGATTTCGCTCGTTCGTCGGACCGACCGCCGTTTTTGGGGGATTTCACCCCAGGGGAATTTCATCCTATACACGCGACGCTCACGACTTTCGATTGCATCCATAGACAGATTAAAAAAAAAGCTGAATACATGGTTAATATTTAAAAAGGTAGAATTAACCAGAGGTCTGTATTATGATTCAACTCGGTGTAATGTGTACGTGCACTTGTGAATATGCAGCGTGTATGTGTGTGTTACTCGGGTGATTGCCACGTCACTGCCACACAAACTAAAGTTGCATGCGCTAACGATGTGGTTAGCCTATACTTCGTTTGTTTAGGTATTTAACTAATGTCAATAATAAAACCACGTCATAAAGCTTGCCAGCCAATTGAAGCAGCATCTAGTAAATCAAAGTATGTCAAAAAAAAATTAGGTGCGACCCCACCGCTGCTTAAAATACGGAGACGGTACGGAATCGCAGTGACGTGCCGTAAACCTCACGACTTTACCTTGACATTTACGGCACGTCACTGCGATACCGTACCGTCAGCGTCTTATAAGCTGCGGTGTGGAGGGTATGCGATAAAAACGGTACGGATACGATGCGTCACTGCCGTACCGTATTTTAAACAGCAGTAGGTGGGTTCGCACCTTAAATTGGCTGATTAACAGAACGTGCTTGGTTTGTTTATATTTTTTTAAGTCCCTAAACAAGTGAACTATAGTTGGTTTGGTAGTGACCCTGCAAAAAAAGTGTCTGAATCTTGGGTAATTCTACGAGTATGTATGAAAGTATTTATTTCTCGAAATTACATAATTATGTTTATCGATGTATAGTACCCGTCATAGTACCAACAAGGCTAAACCTTACGAGTATAGTTTCGGCCTAACTATCGGAATCGGAGCGCACGGAGCAGACGGATTTGCTACTTTGTACCTATTGATTTCTGTATAAACAGAATTGCCGATCCAGCTCACGCTGTACCATAGATACCGATCCAGTGGAGGCGCAGCTTAACACCACTGGAAGGGTTATAAAATAAACCTGTTTTTTTACAGAACAACCAGACGTACGCCACGAATGTGGGAATAAGACTTTCTGCCACATCAAACCGGCTGGCTACCCTCAAGAGGAGATCGACAGACTGGCGTTAAAGCATTTGGTAAGTTTTAAATTGAATATTGTTACTACGCAGACTATGACTTGATGTTTGGATTATTTGACACTAAAACCAGACGAGAGATTATAATGACGCAACGGACCAACCCTTAAAATTTACATTTAGTACTCATCTTTCTGTCTGGAGTCGAGACGGGCCTTAGAAAAATATATGTATATTTTGTAAGTATCTAAACACTTTATTTGACAAAGATGTAGCAGGGATGTACAAAGGCGAACTTATTCCTTTAAGGGATTCCAGTTAACCTAACGTTGTTAACCTTGGAGCGATTGAGATAAAGTGAATGACAACGAATAGCCGAATCTGTATGACACTAAAATAAATAATAGTATATAAAAGCCACATTTAAATTGTTATAAATATGTGATGAGCCTGGACCGCCAAACGCATCAACTAGTCAATCCTTTCTCAATATAAAATTAACACGTACTTACGATATGCCATCAACGAAATCTTTCATATTTCGGAACAGTACGGAGAGGAGATGAGGGGCTGGAAAAGATGATCGTAATTGGCTACACTGGTGGCAAGCCAGCTTTACGCTGGTCCACCAGTGGACCGTTTTCTTCGTCTAAGTTTGTCGCAATTGTAAGGGAGGCAACGAACAAAAACCGATGAAAACATACATTCCAAGTATAGATCGTCCGCTGACTACCACGATCCTCAGCCATGAGGGAATGACCAGGGGGCCTAATATGGCTGCGTTTATCGCGTGACGAAATGTGGATAAAACATCCGTCACTTTCTGACACGTATTTAAGTACGTGAGTGACGGATGCGGAAACGCAACCATACTTGGCCCGCAGAGAGAGATAACTTTCATATAATTTCTTACATTGACCTTTACTAGGGTGTCGTACTACAGGGAATTTTTATTATTCATGATGCCGTTGGTAAATATTCCTGTGCGAGCGTAACAGCAACATCATTGTGCGCGAGTGATAGAGACAAGTAATGGTGAGTCAATGTACGAAATTCTTTGTGTTCCATGGCTTACTTTTAGACTATGGAACCAACACGATCTCGACGAATTAGTTACATGAAATTTATTTATTATAATCGGACTAGTAGTTTAGGAGTCTAGCTAAAATTGAAGTGGCGTTTAAAAGTATGTTTATATGACTGTATGTATGTATAATTGTATACCTTTAAGTGTCCTCCCGTAGGTTAAACGCCTTGACGGATAGTAAAGTGCGTAGTATCGTTAGATTGGTATTTAACCAAGGAGTGTCATGCTATAATGGAACCTCCTCAGTCCTGATGTTGCAGAAGTATTTGGGTTTTTAAAGCTTGCTTTTTGTTTCTTTTACAAGACTTTTTTTTTGTTTTCAGCCTCAGTTGCGAAGGATGAGGAGACAAATTGTTAAAGCCGCGGAGCCTGAATATGGCGGCAATTGTTTTCCTACAATGAAGGTTGGTATTCATTAATAGTAGTTAATGCCTTATTATTTGTAAAGTCCCATACATAACTTTATCTACATGCATATCATACATTTTCTACAATATGAGGGAAACCTATATCTATGGTCACTGATACTTTAATGTGAACATTAAGATGCAACTACATCGATAACCGTTACTATAATGACATGCAATACTTTAATGTAAACATTAAAATACAACCACAGATACAGGTGCCTTAACATAGGTCATTTGCTTAGTGTTTCTAAACATACTCGTATTATAGGGAAGTTATGATATGAATGTAGATTAACTCTTTGACTATAATTATAACCACAGTATTCATTTTACTTGGCTTTTTATCGCTTTCGTATTTTCTCTGGCATAAAACTTATACTGACAGCTGCCAGAGAGTGTGTGGCAGCGGTAGATTAATATTCTGGTTTTACTATATTTTATGTACCCTTACCCTCTTATTAATAAACGTACAATAAACCTATTTTAGTTAAAGTATTCTTGTAGATAAGGCCAGGGCGGAATGAATGGAGAGCCACTCGACCGCCCGCCTGCCTCGGCGGCGTCCCCACTCATCATCAAGGCCAGGGAGCCTAGTCAAGATGCATAACGCTAAGATAGCGATATTCGAAATTCGTCATAATGTATAGGATTGACGTTAGCGGATGACAGATCGCGTCGACCGCTTACGTCAACTTCATACATTTCGAGTCGATAGAAAAAATAATCGTTAGCAGCTGTTGCATCTTGGCTAGGCATAGTGAGTGACCATTATTTACAGCTTTCCCACTCTTCAGCTCACTTTGGCTATTGCGTGTTTATTAATAAGAGGGTTAGTATTTAAGTTTTCCTTACTATTATTATAAACGTAAAAGGGTGATTGATTGTTCTGTATTTACAATAAATTTCAAGTAAAAATTCAACTCTTTGTTTACAGAATACCACGGTTTTCACAATGCGCGACGAGGATGGACCAAAGTATCTCATCAATTCGGAGTGGTTTGTCCAAAATATTACCGAAGTGGAGTGCGTCGAGTAAGTATAACATACAGTCGACAGTCTTACTGCCGCACTCAGAGACGTCAATTAAGTTTAATGCTAGTTTAGTGATGTGCTGTCTTATTCTATTACTATAGCAAAGAAAGTGACAGACGCAACTTTAATCAAGCATTAAATTTAATTGACGTCTCTGAGTGCGGCAGTTAGGTATACAAATTAACCCCAACCTAAACTAGCGCTTCAATCAGTCTAAAAACTTTTTGCATAACTACTAAACATCGGTATCAACGTTGAACTTTCATGGCACCTGGTAAGAGTAGCAAAAAAAAGATATACATTCGAATATTTAATGAATAACTTTTATTCCCTGTATTTTTTTTTTATTTTATTATGCTGCAGCTAACTGCACCTATATTTATACTGTACTTATACTCAAAGTTTATATTCTAAATAATCTCATAGAACCTTAATACTCATTTTCCATTCAAAAAATAAAATGTACCAAATAGGTAACAAATATCAATTTAATTGTGACACCAAATAAATATTAATCAGTGTGGAAAGGTCATTGTAGTCATTTAAAATGGATATATTATAACAGACGTCAAAGGTTGACAGCAAAATCCATGAAGCCAATTTTAGTAATTTATTCAAAACCTTAATTCATTTATAGCGTCTTTCTTTTTGTTTTTAAAAAATAAAGGTTCAAAATACTAGATGTATTGGTTTGTATTAATTTTTCTGCAAACCGTACTCTGCCATGAAAATTGAACGTTGATAACGATGTTTGAACTACCTACGAAAAGCATAATGAACATTTAGAATAATAACAAATTGTATAATTGTATCAAGCATGCGATCAAATAACACAACACTCATTTATCATCACGGTTATTTTCTTGTTATTATGCATTTTAAGTCAACTACTTCTCACTAGGTTAGGTTAGGTTAGAACTGTGACCACATTAATAATAATCAAAGACGTTAGAAGTTATTATATTACATACATACATACATAATCTCACGCCTTCGTTCCCAGAGTGGGGTAGGCAGAGCTACAGAATGACAAACATCTCTAAAAACTTGTTGATAATTCTATAACCACAATTTGCACAATTAGGCTAAGATGTTTACCAGCCTATTAGTGACAGGTTGCAAGCCCATCGCCTAACAGTACTACAAGCCTTTATTCCCTTAGTCGTCTCTTACTTACTCATCCACGGGAAGACATGGAGTGGCACTATTCTAACTCGGCAACCACACGAGCAATTATTATATTGTTGGTTTATAATAGAGATCGAAATTAAGAAAGGGGTTTGGGTAAAAGTGTTGTCATTTG
This sequence comes from Acleris literana, assembly GCA_946894065.1. Classification (NCBI taxonomy): domain Eukaryota; kingdom Metazoa; phylum Arthropoda; class Insecta; order Lepidoptera; family Tortricidae; genus Acleris; species Acleris literana. The sequence continues at coordinate 3,972,552 of OX335677.1, forward strand.
TAAAATTCATACATTTTCAAGGTGTGTGGCCATTTGTAAAAATGGTAAATTATGATAGAATTATTAAAAATAAACATATTTTTTTATGCAATGTAATACTCTTAAGTGCATCGGAGCCGAGATATTTAAATATTCATACTTGGGCATACTTTTGTACTAAAAACTGAATACTTAAATCTTTAAAATCTCCGCTCCGATATTATTTAACGCCATAAATTATATATATCTATGTGTATTTAGAGATCCTCTAAATAACTATGTAAAATTAATCCGCGGCCGCTGAAAAACAAAATGACAATATTCTTCAAACAAATTTACCCAATGCCCTTTGTGTTATGCAAAATGGAAAGAAGAACATTCGTTGTTCTGCAATTCATTACACACCCTAATATATATCAAAAACTTTTAAAGAGCCGGAGACGAACTATGGTCGGTTTCAATCGAAATGGGCAAAGATGTAAACAAACCAATTTATCATTATTACTCCATAATCACGCACTTTTTAAGATTATCTGTGGTTTTATTAATGATGTATCTACTTGATTATCTTGATTTCATTTTAAGTTTAAGATTGAATAACTATTAATTATACGCTTTTTTAAATAAAAACACACTCGATAAAAAAATGAGGTTATGTGTCAAACGGTACTGACTTGTAATTTACATCTTTGGCCATTTCAACTGACACTGACTGTAACTTTCTATTTATAGGTACTATGCTTGTACCCTAGAGTATAATAGAGGTTGTCTCCCGACAAATATTTATTTACAGAATACAGATTGGAATCTGCAAGTCCATTTTTTACATCTTTCGCAACCTGTTTTTTTTGCAGGGATCAAAACCTAAACTCGTCATGCTTCAAAGAATACCTCATTTCAAACGATATACAGACCAAATGCGAGACCAGAAAAGCAACGGTGGAATTGCTTGTGTACATTCCCGGCGGCGAGGGGCTCAAAAAAGTGACGACTCCAATAGGCATTGATTGTGCTTGTGTCATCAAGAAATCATAGCTCCCGATTGCATCTATGTGTTGCTAGCTTGAAAAAATCAATGCACAAAATAAAAACTCCCGAGAATTATAAAGGCAAGAGTTATCTCCTTCAAGGCACAAACGATTTTCATTACACCTAGCGATTAAACTAGCAATATTAAAAAAAAAACGCTTCCAGATCGGTTTATTCGTTTGGGAACTACGGTGCCACACACAGACATAGGTACACATATACAAATGTACATAGCCGTACTCACATACATAGATACACAGGTAACATTCCTTTTTTTGTCGGCGTGTGAAAATGCTCATAACCGTTTTTGGATTTCGGGTACATCAGCTATTCTCACATAGCCCTTAGGCCGAAAAACTAACCTAAAACAATGTTAGGTAAAACATACAATTAAAAACCTAATAGAAAAAGTAGACTATGCCTATATTAGGGCCTCGTAATATAGAGTGTCAAAAAAGGGTTCGAGAGCTGCCGGTGTACCTACACTATGAATTTATGTCAAGTAGTACAGGTACAAGCAATAACATTATTTATTATCTGAAATTGGGCGCATAAACTTCTAACATTCATTCATAATTTTTTGACATTGTAACTATGGAGTTATCAATAAATTATTTTGTTTTTTTAGTTTTGTTTTGGCCCTCTAAGGCCCGCTTGCACGTAAATTTAACCCTAGGTTAACCCCAGGTTAAATTATTAAAGAATGTCAGTTTCATATAAAAACTGTCAATTTTAACAATTTAACCTGTTAACCCGGGGTTAACCTAGGGTTAACAGGTTAACTCGATAAGAAATGTCAGATATTTATGCGTTCTATGCTCAAAAATCTTTACATATCATAAAACAAAGTCACTTTTCGCGTCTGTCTGTGTGTATATCCGCTAACTCCTCCTAAACTACGCAACAGATTTTGATGCAGTTTTCATTATCAGTTAGATACTTTTTCACGGAAGGTTTATTATGTATAATAAGTTCTGGTGTAACAAAAAACTAACATAAACCAAAGCGAAGCGAGGGTGAGTCGCTAGTACCTACTGAGGAAAGTTGTATATTTGTTCTTGTATCATGCAAATTCAGATTATATTGGTCTATTACAGCGTTTTAAAGCTAAATTAGGACAAAAAAATCCTTGTTACTTCGTGTGCTAGTAAAAAAACTTTTAATAGTGTAATTATGAGACACAAGCGCATAGACAAGATTTTAGTCGTTTATTTAGTTATAGCCCCATAAGTTCCTATAGGTATTTGCGGTAAAATAATTGTGATTAACTTAATATAGGAATAAACTCTTTCTCACTGAACTTTTTATTTTTATTGAACCTTGTTACTTAAATGAACCTTTAGCATTAAAAGAAAGGCCATCGGATTATCTCGCTATACAAATCATACAATTAAAAACAAATGCTACCGTTTTTACCGTATTAAACAAAAGGTTGCACTGAACAACTGAACACTTAGTGCTTGTTTACGGAGACGCGGGGCGTGTCGCGCGTAGCGTTGGGCGGCGCGGTCTGCACTAAATTCAAACATATGGCGTTGTATAAAAGCGTTTACGGAGAAGCGGTTTTACGCGCGTTTGCTTCAAATACAGCGGATGGCATGGCCGCGTTGCACGCAGCGTCGCACGCGTCAATAACGGCGGTTCATGCCACTGCGCCCGCAGCGGGGCCCGCGGCGGAACCTTCTGACAGTCTTGTGCTCCGCTCCGCGCTCCGCGACACGCTCGAGAGTCCGCCGCGGATGTAGCGGACACCGCTACTCTCTACGCCCCGCACCACGCGCCGCATCACGCCCCGCATCTTTATAAACAACATCGTACAATGTCATATGTTTGTGTTTGCGCGTGTGATGACGCGGTCCGCTGCACGCGCCGCCTCTCTGTAAACGGAAAAAACGACGCGCAGCGCAACGCCAAGCCGCACGCCACGCGCGACGCTCCGCGTCTCCGTAAACAAGCCCTTAGTGTTTCAAAGACAGTGGGTAATGAGTTTAATGAGGTCTTCTATGGTATCTTAATTAATTATAAATATTAATCCGCAACAGGCTAAAAAAAATAATTAAGTATTGGCGACGACAGGTCTGATACTTAGCGAAGCTCATGGCACTTCCACTGTTTTTTCTATTCCGTGAAAGTCTATAACACAGAATAAGTAGGTACCTACCAATTTCACCTAACGATGTTAAGTACCAATTTCACCAAACGATGTTAAATTTAATCAATGTTGATCGACTGTTATTTCATACATTTTGACAGCTGTTAACGCTCTAATCGCCTGTTAAGTGGTTAACATCGTATGGTGAAATTGGTACTAAATGTTAATGAATGTTAATCGACTGCTAGTGCATACATTTTGACAGCTGTCAACACTCTAATCGCCTGTTAAGTGGTTGGTAAAAATCGAGATAAATAAGAAAAAACCTTTAAGTATAATTAAATTCTCCGAAAAAACTTAATCTTTTCCAGAGCATTAGATATGTCGGTTTTTCATACAAAATGGTGTTTTATACCAAGCTAACTTTGCTGTTGGTTTTGTTCTTGATCAGGTGCATTAATAAGTCCAAAATGGCCTAGGAATTAAAATGGGTTAGCTGTGCAAGCTCGTATTTCCCTTTATATAAAATCCAAAAGTGAGTTGCCCTGCAGAAAGTTCGGAAAAAACCGGAAAAAATGTATCGCGGAAAAGTACTAGGAATAATAATGGTGGGTAATTATAATTATACAGTGCATAACTAACTTAGTTAGCAACGATTCGTTCCAACTAATTGAATTGGGGCAATTGCGGGTCTAATAGTCTACAAATATAGGGTGATGTGAGTCTTGCCAGCAGCCAGACGATTGAGAAGTAGCTTGATCCAGGACTCGCCCACGGAAACTGAACGGAAAAATGCTGACATTAGCTGGTGTATTATTTGTAAGTCTTGCCTGATGCTTTATTTTTATTTTCATTATGATACAGTATTTAAACAACATGAATTATAGTACAGGTCATATTATTTGTCATGATCGTAGCAGGTGGAAAGAAGTGGTCTCTACCTACACCTCTGGGAAACAGGCGTGATTTAATGAATGAATGAATGAATACAGGTCAACAGCTCTTCAAATAACTAGCATAGATGATTTCATTTCATATTCATTTATTTGCATAACCATGGTATTACAAGGTGGTCTTAAAAAATAAAAGTACATACATGGACCCTAATAGGGCATCGCAAATTGTTTAAAAACTAAGTACAATTATAAAAGAAATGGTTTGAGAATTACTATCTAATATTGCGTTCTCTTATTAATTATTCTGTATCTATTATAATTCTATTTTCTTAATACTATTTATCAATAATCCATGAACTCTTGCACAGAGTACGGGCATTTACAAATAAGATATGTTTTTAATTTATTAACAAATGTTACATATTTTTCTTCCTTAGAGATATCTTTAGGAACCGTGTTATAAATTTCTATGGACGTTGCATGGGGACCTTTATTGTTCATTTGCAGCTTGCATGGAGCAGAAAGAACTAACCTATCTTTATGTCTTAAATTACGCGATTTTTGGTAGAGGTTGTTATATTTACGCACGAATTTGCAAGTTTCTAATATATATAAGGATGTTAGAGATAGGATTTTTAATTTTATAAAGTGCGGTTTGCATGTTTCATCATTATTTATGCCAGTTAGTACTCTTATGCATCTCTTTTGCAGTAAAAATAAATCTTTTATATTAACACTATCTTTCTATCTAAGTCCTGATGGAAACGCATTTTCAGCCTCGTCCAGTTAAATTCGAGAGACTCACTCCATCTCCATATTACCGCCGAGTAAAAGCTCTCATGACATGTGTCCAAACAACTGAATAAATATTGTTAATGGTTTACCCTTGTTTTATCGACACCAATTTCATAGAACGTATCATATCTGTACAAAAAAGAAACAATAAGACACATTAGCTTTATAAAAGATAAAGGTGAACTTCCTATATTCTTTTTACAGTTTAAAGTGCATGATCCAATACGTTTGTAGTGGTTGAATAGTTTTTTTTTTACTTAAGTATAATTATTTCATTCTAATCCATGAAATCGATAATCATCTAACTAAACACTTTCCCAATTATACTATCGGCTAAATAAGTACTCTTTAAACGTTGACACAACTTCCTATAAAATGAAAATGTCACTAAAGTCGACGTATCAAACTATAAAACGCGTCTTTTCGACCTTTGTATTTTAAACGTGCAAATAGAATTCAACCTTTGGGAGATAGACAACAATATTCGGCTGTCTCCTCTTGAGCTATTCTCATGACGCTATCTAGCTCACGTTAGCTCTTATTTCGGTAATAAATAAAAAAATGCTTAAATGGGATAGGGTCTACCACTGAAGGACATCCTGGACGAACAGTCCGAGGCTGGCCGATATTAGCCTGTCAAGACTAGGTGGTAGTGGTGCAAGGTCCGCCAGAATTGCTATCACTATCGTATTTATGAGAATAAACAAAGCAAGACAACGTTATATCATAATCAGCGCGCTCGCCTATACAAAAATAGAAATTAATTCACTATCCGATGCAGATGTGTACAAGCCGTCCGCAATAACGACTCGAGTTGTGCAAAAAATAAACCAGTTATCTATAAAGAAATAAATACATTTCAATAAAAATATTTATAGCAGTGTGTCAATAATGTTTTGTGCGCGTCTACTTGGGATTATATTTATTGGTGTCATTTTGGTAAGCATTTGATCATGTTCGGTCACCAGCGTTAATTTGAGACCCATTTCAAGAAAAATATGCTTGAAGTCGTCAATGTCATTAAAGATGTCAAGTCATTTGTAACTGTTAGGAAACTCAACCTTATTGTTTTAGAATGTCAGATTGACTTTGGATCTAAGATGGGTACCGAATTTAATCTCGTGGCTGTATCTGACCGATTAAAAATAGTGTTCCTTTTTAGGGTTCCGTACCTGAAGGGTAGCCGACGGAACTCCGTTAATATGCCTCTGCTGTCCGTCCGTCCGTCTTAACTTTAAACAACTGTATCTTTTGAAGCGTAACAGATAGCGGTTTTTTTTTTAGAATATTTGTTATTACGGCAGATAACAAATAAGTAACAAATATAAAAATAATAAGTTAAATAATATGGAGTCCCCATACAAGAAACTTTCTTTTTGGACCTTATTTTTGTTGAATCGTAATAACTGTAAATCACACAAAAGGGTTTGGGTAAAAGTGTTGTCATTTGTAAAATTCATACATTTTCAAGGTGAGCGGCCATTCGTAAAAGTGGTAAATTATGATAGAATTATTAAAAATAAACATATTTTGTTAAGTGATGTAATACTCAAGTGCATCGGAGCCGCGATATTTAAATATTCATACTTGGGTACTTTCGTACTAAAAACGGAATACTTAAATCTTTAAAATCTCCGCCCCGATATTATTTAACGCCATAAATTATACATATCTATGTGTATTTCGAGGTCCTCTAAATAAGTATCTAAAAATCATCCGTGGCCGCTGAAAAAAAATATGACAATATTCTTCAAACAAATTTACCCAATGCCCTTTGTTATTATTATATTACAAACCCTGAAGAAATACAAATACTAAAAATTGGTCAAGTGTGAGTTTGGCTCGCGCTGATTCGATTCGAAATCGGAATATACCTACCGGAATATATCGGAATGTACAGTCACCAGCAAAAATATATTATCCAACATTGGGCGCAAAAATATCTGACAAGTCTTTATTATTAGAGGTATAAGATCGTGTCAGATATTTTTGCGCCCAATGTAGGATAATATATTATTGCTGGTGACTGTACCTACTGTTCGGCGGTACACACCCCTCACACCGTTCTATGCATTTTTAACACCCGACAAAAAGAGAGGGTGTTTGCTTTTTTTTTGTCATGGAGAAGGCACTTAGCACACAGGCCACCTGGGGCCCTAGCCCAGATGCAAACGCTACTAACGTTCTTCTTTTCTATCGCTCAAAATGTATGGGATGAAGTTGACCACGTGGTTTATCGTAACGCATGAGAATGTCATTCCATACATTTTGAGCGATAGAAAATGAAAACGCTATTAACGTTTGCATCTTGGCTAGGCGCAGAAATGTAGAAATTAGACGCAGGACTAAAGTTGCGGATGTCGGCAAAAGAATAACGCAACTGAGGGCCCTGCAAAGATGCACTACGCTAACTAACGTTTCTATTCGACTCGGTTTTAAACCAATCGCGTCACTGGGAGATGACGTGATACGAAAAGTCACGTGGTCTACCAGTGACCCGATTGGTTTAAAAACGGATCGAATAGAAACGTTACTTAGCGTAGTGCATCTTTGCAGGGCCCTCTGAAGTGGAGATGGGCGGGACACTTGGCTAGGCGAAACGATGGCAGGTGGTCGACAGTGCTAACAGAGTGGTGGCGGAGATTAGGTCACAGATCAGTGGGCAGACCATCAGCTCGTTGGTCTGATGACATTTGGAAAAGGATGGATGGCGTTAGCATGAGACCGGGCAATGTGGCGTGAAAATGAAGAGGCCTTCCTGCCGTGGGTGGATGCGGGCTGATGTGATGAATGATGACGAAATTGGTTTATTCGTTTGGGAGCTTCAATGCCTTAAAAAGACACACAGATACATCGTTATTTTTTTGTAGGAGTTCACATGTCCTTTGCGATTAGTTCATTTTTAAATATGAATCTATAAAAATGGCAATGAGTTCATCGCAATGTTATTAAGTATATAACTCTTATCTTGTACTAGTCTCGACATTTGATTTATCAGTCAAAGTACACAGGTCACAGATAAAAATATGTACTAGTGAGAAAACGGCAACGGTGCGACTGTTGTTAGCTCAGGGGACCATTTCTCGAAACTCACTAGACTTATGGCCGATTTACATCGGTCCAGCTAAACCATGCCAGTAGTAACTAGTACATTGACGAGTTGGTTTTCACGTTTGAGGTGAGAGCTATTGTAACGACGCAATGTATTGCTACTGGAACGCTTTTTCTGGACCAATATAATCAGACAGAATAATATTAGTCCATCAGACTTAGACCAATCAGACTTGTAGAAGATTGTATTGAGTTAACAAATATAGAGGGTTATGCTCGGGGTTTCTCTGCGTGATAGAATCAGAAATGATGATATCCGCAGTAGAACTAAGGTTACCGACATAGCCCGAAGAATTGCCAAACTTAAATGGCAGTGGGCGGGGCACATTGCTCGCAGGACTGATGGCCGATGGGGTCAGAAGGTTCTTGAGTGGCGTCCGCGGACCGGGAGACGAGCTGTAGGTAGGCCTCCAACAAGATGGAGTGACGACCTAGTAAAGATCGCGGGAACGCGGTGGATGCGAAAAGCACAAGACCGGTCTGAGTGGAGAGGCTTGGGGGAGGCCTATGTCCAGCAGTGGACGTGTTTCGAAACTAATATTATTAGTAGGTAGGTATAGTATGTTTCGAGAAATAGGGCCCACGGAGAATTTACCGCCGTTAGTTATACATTCCTTTATCCATGATAATAATTGAGAAAAGTTTATGTTTTGTACATTTTTGGCTATAAATCAAAAAGCACGTTACAGAGAATAATAAAAAATATATTTAATTTTTCCGCCCCCTATTATAGACCCCTTATAATAAATATTATATAAATAAATAATTTAATTTTTTTAAACTAAAATCAGATACGGGCAATCAAGTAATACAACTACGCCAGATTTCAAGTTGATAGCTTCTATAGTTGCCGAGAAAAACTGCTATGGCATACAGACCGACAAACACCGAAGTCTCATAAGGATTCCTCTTTTACCATTTTGGTACGGAACCCCTAAAATGGTCAAGTTTGAGTTGGTCTCCTGCTGATTCGATTCGGACTGATTTAGCTAAGATATCAGCTCCGAATTCAGGGCTCGCCATTCTATTTAATCGGGGTTTTTTCTATTTAACAGCTATTAAGTACATAATGTGAACGATAAGTCGATAATACTGGATAGCATAATTATAAGTTATGTCTAAATAATATACTTACATACGCATTATATTTTATTTCAGGTGACAACACTTGCTACCCTTACCAATGCTTTGACAAAAGGTAAAAAAATTATCTAAAAAGTAATTAATAATTAATTTTGCAAGAACTTTAAATACAATTCAAAAAAATAAAATCAATTTTAGCCGCCATTACAGTGCTTCTGTCCCAGGCGGTAAAATCCAAATCGTATTTCACCTGTTATGGTATTGTTGTCGGCCGCCATTACTGTCAAGTAAATAAGAGCTATCAAAACGCTGACAATACGATAACAGGTCGAAGACGATATAGTTTGTACCGTGTTGAATAGAGGCCCTGTCAAAAAACCTATCTGTACAAGATGAGGCAATAGTCACAAGTTTTAAATTGGTGTGTTTCAGAATTACCAGTCGTTCGGCACTTATGCGGAGAAAAGACTTTATGTCACATTAAACCACCTGACTACCCCCAGGAGGAGATTGACGAAATGGCGTTTAAGTATTTGGTTGGTTTAATATAAAATATCACCTTTATAGGGCAGCACGACTTGACAGAAGCGCATGGAACTATATACTTCTGTCGAGTCCACAAGAGAGAATATTCTTTAACAAAACAATTTGATGGCCCTCGTGCTAATATCCATGGAGAAATTGCCCAGCAATGTCCACCTTCCACTGTTAGCGGGCCCATTACAGACTCAGTTTAGCTTACAACTGTGACTTCAAGAGGTTTGTTGAGTTGAAAACATTTGAAGTCACCGTTGTAAGCTTAACCGAGTCCTTATGGAGCCCGCTCCGCTCGCTGTGAAATGCATTCGCCGTCTAATAAATCCATTATGAGAAAGGCATTAATAAAAAAATAGGGCAAGACAGACACCGGCAGTCCGCCGATATTGACAAGTCATTCATTAGATTCTCACGAGTATCAGTTTCTCTTTAGAATTCATATATATCTTCACAGGGTTTGGACTTTCAGGCGGCCTCACAGACTCGGGACTGGTAAATTGGTCTAACGCGAAAATCTCTTTATTCGTATAATATTAACTAGATATTTTATAATTAGTCCAAACCCTGTAAATGCCATAGGCATACAGAAGTTTTTGTGAGAAAAATGATAGTTTCCTATGAACGTCCTCCCAATATAAAAATCGATAGCTATTTCGAATACACTTCGAAGTGAGGAATTAAGTTATATTCAATATCGATGTTATTATAATATATTACAACTTGAATGGTATTATTATTGGTTTTTCTTATTTCAGCGTCATTTGAAAACTAAGAGGGAAGCGAGGGAAGCGGTGGAGCCAGCTTCACCGGAAGAAGGAGGCAACTGTGAATCAGTAACTGTGGTTAGTATTTTACTATTTCTTGTTAACTCTTTGAGGCACAGATTTTTGTTAATAATGATAAAGACGTCATTATTACAATATTTTATTATTTAAAACTAAAAATAGGCAAAAACGTATGTATTTTATTACCTATGGTTCTCCATATTTTTTTTGATTGTGCCTTCTGTGCAATAAAGTTTAAATAAAATGATACTTCTTTCAGTTTCCCTTACTGTATAGTTCATTTCAAATACCATGGCCCGATTCCACTTGAGACTTAACAATGAGAGTCATAATAGCTATTGTTGACTATTGCTTTACTACCAGCGGGGCTAGACAACTTGCCATCGAATACGAACGCTAGCGTTAGGTGATCACCTGTGATGACACTGACTCAGCTGACAGTTTCTTCGCATAGTTACCGCCCTTGGATACCGACGTTTATATTGTGATAGTGCTCGTGTTGAATTCAACCTGTCAAAATACTACCGCGTAACGACCGTAGTTGTCAAAACTATCACTATTTGATTAGCGCGAGTGATAGTGATCACTTTACAGCGTGTCAGTTGTAACGAGTGATATATCACGTGACTATCTTACGTCAATTCCATACATTTTTCAAAGCGACAGGTAACAGCTGAGCACTTCAACTCCTTTCAACAATCTTTTGCTATCACTTATCCTATTGTTCACGCTTAATGACCGTCTCAAGTGGAATCGGGCCTTGGTATATGAAATGAACTAAACACTTGAACATTTTGAATAATTATTTGTTATGTTATAGAACTCACCTGTATACACCATACGCGACTACAACATGGCGCCGCAATACCTTGTGCAGTCGAAATGGTTCACTCAAGATGTTCCACATGTACAATGCAAGTAAGTATACTTACTATACTCTTTGTTTTCCATAATTGTTTGGGTTTCGAAGTCAAACTATCGTCATGTCTGTCTGTCTGTATGTCACACTTACTTTTTCTCTGAAACAATCAAAGTTACAAAACTAAAATTTTGTAATAGATATTTATACTGCGCACTAAGATCAATGATGAAACAAGTCACAAAAAAATATTAGGGTACCTCCTGCACTTTACATGTAAACATGTAAAGCAAGGTTTTTTTTTACTTTACAACATCGTGTGACATAAATAGTACTAAAAGTTTGATAATTATCTTAAAAGCAAGCACATTATAACGAATTTATAAAACTATCACTTCTAAGTAGACTTGATTTGTTATTGGCATAGGTCGGAATAGGTAGTGCTTATTAACCTAAACTTGACTCACGTTCATTCATGCGTGAGTGAGATGGGGATACGTTATTGAATGAAGATGCAACAAGTTTAGGTTAATAAGCACTACCTATTCCGACCTCTGGTTATTGGGCTACAGGGCGACTAAAGTGTTTATACTTACTTAAAAATGTATGGTGAATTTTTAACGCTTTTGTTTAAAATAACAAAACTCCAATGGTCCATGATTTGTAATTATGTCTGAAGTAAGCCCTTATTGTAATTTGTGCTGTGGATTTATTTTTTCAATAAAATAAAAATAAAACAAATAAAATCACTGAGTCACTTTAATTTGAAAATTAGTTAAATAATTGTTGTTTTTCGAAATAATTTACCGTGTTTGTAGTAAAGGAGTCAAAACTACACTGAGCATCGTGGGACATGCTCTTGCCCGAGTTTATATTATTGAGCTTAAAGTATTTGTGTTAGTATATAATTGATGCAAAATAATCTTTACTTAGTATACTCATAAAACAAAGTACAGTCGAGTTCATAAATATGTGTACACTTTAGTACGTTGTCACTTGAATCGCTGTGACAATACATATTTGGCTGTTTAAACATAACATTAAATAGACAAAGTACTAAAGTGTACACATATTTATGAACTCGACTGTACGAGTAACTTCCCTCTGTATATGGGCTTAGATCTTTCAAATTACACAACGGATTTTAATGAAGTTTTCGTTAATAGATAGAGTAATTCAAGAAGAAGGTTTCTATATTTTAAATTATGTTCGGGTATCACGGAAAACTCGCATAAACCGAAGCGGAGCGAGGGCGGGTCGCTAGCCATTTGTATATTAAAGTGTAAATAAAGCTAGGCTTCGTTGGTTTTATTTCGTTCCATAACAAACCTGACATCCTTATTTTATCTAGTAAATATAATTTGATGGACCAAACCGCTTATATTTATTTATAGCACAAAAAAAACTAATTTATGTACAAAAGTTGAACTTAATGCCCAATGGCATTCTCTACTTCCAATTGACCTTTAGGCAAATCAGAAAATTGTTTATTGTCTTTATTATTTTTAATCATAATCAGTGAATACAATATGTGTGTTTCCTATGTCTTGGAATAATTATTATTGCCAACATTGTATGCTACCTACCAAACGACTTGACGACGCATTTAGCTAGTGGTAGTGACTACCTACAAATCTAGCGGACCTGGGTTCGATTCTTGGTAAGCGCAACTATTTTTGTGATCAGTGGGAAAAGCGGGCGGATATACAGACAGAAAGACAGACGCGGAAACTTTGTTTTATACTATGTAAAGATAAAAAAGATAAAGTTTGCATTTAAAAAGAAAGTTCGCAAATTTCTTGGCAGGTAGAATTGACATCATCTAGATTTTCTGATTATCTTAAGTTATCTGTATTGTTTTGTATTTGCCTTCATTTATATATTATGTATGTATTTATATTAATAAATAATATATTGGTATGTTAGTGTATACGTATAGTTAGACCCTATGTTGAACCGTCACTATAATCTCTCTGCTTTGCCTAACGGTTAACTGGTAGAGAATGCCTTACAACATCAAGTTCGTCCTTCGTATACTCAGTATATTATTTGTGCAATAGAGATTAAATGAAGAATAAAAATTAGAAGAATAAATTAGTTCCGTGGATTTAACAGTTTATTTTTCTGTCCACAGGAATGAAAAGTCATCATGCTTTACAGCATTCGTCATTCCAGGTTTAGTTAATAACACCAGGTGCAAAACCAACAGAGTAACTACCTCCCTCGTAGTTTTCGACCAGAAATTGAGAAAGCCGGCGAAAGTAGATTCTATGATCGGCATAGGCTGCGACTGCGTCATAAACAATAACTAATTATACATTCTGTTTAAAAGAAAAAAAAAAGAAAACAAAGATGTTTACTCAGTAAGTAGGCCGTACGGGCATTTTAACACGTTAAAAATCTACCAGCGCTTCCCAAGAGGAGGCCACTGCTGAGAAGACATGCTGAAAGAAACTCAACAGTCTGTAATTTTTTTTTAATATATGGTCTATGACAATGGTAATACTTAACCTAGCATTATATAAAACGTTATTAGAGCACCTGTGTATCAGAGTTTTTGGACCACGTGTCTAAAAACTTTGTTACACACACATTTTTGGCACAAATAGCAAGTCGTGTATAACTGTTACATAAGGGTTCACTCAAAGCTTCGCAAAGTTATTGAAGACCCCTCTACCCGTTTTGCTGGAAACTGATATAAACACAAACTTACCATACGATAGAGTATTATAATATTATACATATCTTATTGTGCCTGTGACAAATTGAAATTTAAAATTACACGCGAACGTTGGTCCTACCAATTGAGTCAACTTACTTAAAAAATACGTATCTATCTATAGTAAATTCGTCTCAAACAACAATTATTACTTTATACACATTTAAAAAAAAAAAATTAATAGAAGTAGTTAAAAACAAAATAATACTTTACTTCCTATGCTAAATGGACCGTTAACAATGTGTGACAATAACGTCGTTCTTCGACCAAATCGATTCGCCGCCGATACGAATTTAGTCATTTAACATTGCTATGTATTTTACCATATTAAAATACCAATCTAGACTACCATACGATGGCAATATTATAGTTCTAGCGTGATGTCAGACGATTTATGATACCTTATTTTATAGTAGTTAGAAACAAAATAGATAAAATTATGAATCAATTACCTACATTTTCCTTTATAAACCATATCGATAATCGAAAGATGAATACGATTTCAATTAGCAGCATCACTTGATTTACTACATGAAACTGTCACAGGCAAAATAACACATGAAAAATATTTTACCTATAGTGTTAAGGATACGTCCCTTTAAAAGGGCACATAATTATTACGCTTAAGTCAGTGAACCCCCTCATATGCCCAGAGGGCTCAGACAAGATGCACTACGCTAACTAACGTTTCTATTCGATTCGTTTTTAAACCAACTGGAAGATGACGTGCTACGAAAAGTCACGTGGTCTACCAGTGACGCGATTGGTTTAAAAACGAATCGAACAGAAGCGTTAGTTAGCGTAGTGCATCTTGTCTGAGCCCTCAGGTGTGTAAAGTTCCTAAAGATGTTCAATATATTTTAATGGGATGTGCTCGGAATGAAACAGAAAGAACGGCATTGTTTACTACTCTTAAGGCAAATAGATCCGATCTTGGTGTATTCCAAAGCATTTTGGCTTTTCCAGGCTCGGTAGTTAGAAGATAAGCTATTATATAGATTCACATAAAACTAGATTAAATTAGATTAGATAGTGCTTAGTTATAGTAGGAGATCCAAAGAGGAGACGATTTGCACCGGGCTGTGAAGATAAGATAAGATAAGATTCATTTATTGTCAGAAACTGTGTACAATTAGGTCATGTTTATTCGACAAAAAGTATTTTATACCAAAATTTTATATGCTAAGTAATAAATGGCGAATAGGTAAGATGAAAAATTTCAGTCCAGTACATAATTAATAGAAAAATTAAAAAGTAACTTTGTTTAAAAAAATTGCGATAGCTTGTTTAATAGATTACATACCAATCGAAAGTATGAAGCCTATAGAATATGCAAACGTTACGTTGACTATTTTTTTCCAGTCAAACTATTGGGTAGGTATAAACAGGTAAGTCGGTACTAATAATTTGCACCAAACCTAACGTTTGCATATTCTATAGACTTCATACTTTCGATTAGCATATAATTTGACTATAAAACAAGCATTTGAAATTTAAAAAAAAGTTAATTTTTAATTTTAAAAAATATGATATAAGTACTGGACTGCAATTTTTCAGCCTACCTATTCGCCACATATTCTTTTGCGTATTAAAATTGATATAAAATACTTTTCATCGAATAAACAGCCCGGTGCAAATCGTCTCCTATTTGGATCTTAGACCATTAGTCTTAGTTGATGCAATTGTTGATTAATAAACGATGGGGCTGACATAGTCGCTAAAAAAGACTCAAAGTCCATAAAAAAAAGTAAAAAAAAAACAGTAGCGTTCGGCGATCTGTATTTCATATGGCATATATGACTATTAATTAGAAGTCGTTGAACTTTATTCCCTTAAAACTGTTAAACGTAAAAACACGATTAGAAACAAAAAAAATACTTTAATTACCATCTTTTTCACATGTTTTTGTTTTACTATCCGAAACCATTTTAAATACGATGTTAAATGATATTTTTTGTCCTTTTAAATAATCGTGGACAATTATTTTTTTGTTTTATAGTAAACAATTTATCTCTTTCTCACTTTCTTTGCGCGAAACCACATAAGGCCATCTAGAATTGTTTTTGGTTTTGTATCTGCTTGTAAAAATCACTATACGTGTACCTCGAAGGAAAGTGAAATACATTGACTGGTATACGTAACAGGTTTTAACTCCGATATGCCATTACATGACTTTTGTATCTATTGTATAATTTCCAGCCTTTAATAATGTACTTACTAAATACATTCTTTGTGGTATTGATATTGAATTAAAATAAAGATCTGTAATAAGTTTAGTCTTTGTATATTTACCACCGTCTTATCTTTTACCTACCGCCGAGCAGCGTTCATATTGTTGTGTTCCGGTGGGGGGACAAGACAATTAGAAAAATTACTTGCATTGCATGGCGGCATTCCGTCTTAAAAGTTGGTAACGCATTTTTTATCTCGTCTCATTGACCGTACTTTATTTAATATGTATTATAAACGGAAAAGTTTGGATGTAAGTTTGTAACTCCTTCACGCTTCAAAGGCTGATTGGACGGATCCGGATGAAAATGGAAATAGCTTATACCTTGGCTTGGATCAACACATATGCTACTGCAAAATTCCCGAAAAAACGATAATCGAAATGTACGCGGACGAACTCACGGGTAGAAGCTAGTAATCAAAATATCGCATGGAATTTCCGTCACTGAATGTAAAATAATATAAATATGTGAAAATGTCATCTTAACAGTAAGCTTAGTATACCAATTTTGCCATACGATGTTAAATTTAATCAACGTTAATCGCCTGTTAGTTCATACATTTTGACAGCTGTCAACGCTCTAATCGTCTGTTAAGCTGTTAACATCGTATGGTGAAATTGGTACTTAGCCTTCTTTAAGTACACCATGTTAAAGTTATGGCATTTAAAAAGATTTTCTGATAGTTATGCAAGTCTTTTAACGCACAACAACAGCCATGTTTTATAATTAAATTAATAAATATTATTATCTAAAATGTACCTAAAAAGATTTATTTCCTACGAGCTATTACCGCGACTCCGTCCGCGTAGAAGTCGTTTATCGCTGCTCCATCGGGAAAAGTCAAATTTTCAGAGATAAAATCTATCCTATGTCATATCCTAGAACCTAACCTATATGTGTGCCAAGTTTCATCCCGATCCGTTCAGTGGTTGAAGCGTGATTGAGTAACAAACATCCAAACATACAAACTTGCTCATTTATAATATTAAAAATATTCGAGGCAATAAAATGCAAGATTCATGGTCGGTCACATTTTAATAACAATTACGTCATTCGTAAAATAAGTGTGGACTTGTGAAAATAATTATAGCAAAATGTATTGCAATAGGAATGGAAAGTACCTACTAGGAGTAGATACGGAGATCAGATCTGAGGGCCCTGCCAAGATGCATTGCGCTAACTATCGTTTCTAACATATTAATTGTGTACTGGATAAAATTACAAAATGGCTTGACTGTAATAATCTCAAGGGGTCATTATTTGGGCGTTTGTTCCGAATCACTTTCGTGGTTACATTTTTGTAGAAGTGGCTGCAGATTTCGATGTCGTTTCTGGTTAGGTATCTAAGTTTACCGGACATCTAACAAATATCCAAAACCGGCATCAAAATATACACCCAATTCTTGAAAAAGATGTCCAGAAAAGTGAGGCGGTTGAAACGCTCGAATAATGACCCCAAGGTGAACCTCAGTAAAACTAAGCTCATTCAATTTAGAAACTATAAAACCGTTCAGAAGCCTTTTGTAGTTTCAAATGCAAATACTTCAATAGACGAGGTAAACAATATAAGTTTTCTTGGAGTCGAAATAGACTCACATCTAAATTGGAAGGCACATGTCGATGCGATAAACAAAAAGATTTCAAGCAGATGTTATGCATTGTCAATTTTATCAGAAACTTGTTCTCAAACCATAGCTATAAGTGCATATTACGGAACAACCTACCCATTGCTCACGTATGAAGTAATCTATTGGGGAAATTCTGTTGATGTTCATAAAACCTTTACGCTATAAAAAGATGCTTAAGAACTATTTATCTAATGTACATACACGAATCACTGCGAAACATCTTCCGTGAGAGGCGTTTCTTAACACTTACAGGCATTTATATCTTAGAATTGTGCCTATTTGTAAATAAATCCCAAGTATTTTACTAAACAACCATGCAAAAGTAATGTCCGAGCTCAATATAAATATAACATGATACCTCCGAGAGCTAGCACCTCCATATATAAAAAGAGTGCATTCATAACAGCCATAAATATTTTTAATAAGCTTTCTGTAGAAATAAAAAGCCTAGAAGGTAATACTTTTAAAAGATCTTTAAAGAACTTTCTCGTAGATAAGGCCTTTTATAATTTAAATGAATTTTTGAATCATAATATAATTTAAATTTGTATCTGTATACTTAGGTTAAGACTTGAATATTGCATGCCCGAAAAGGGTAAAACTGTTGATACTGCCTAAACATGTACTTGTGATCCTTATGCCGACACAGTTTTAAACAATACATTATTCTTATTCTTATTCTTATTCTATTAGTTTCGTTTTTAAACCAATCGCGTCACTGGTAGATCACGTGACTTTTTGTATCACGTCATCTACCAGTGACGCGATTGGTTTAAAAAAGAATCGAACAGAAACGATAGTTAGCGCAATGCATCTTGGCAGGGCCCTCAGGGATCAGAAACAAAAACGCCTTGCAGTAAGATAGTCGAGAACGCGGCTTTGGATTAAAATGTTATTAAAATGTTTAGGCGCTCAGTGCGTATATAAATACATTGTGATCACCATTAATTAAAAATCCATTAAATTAATTTAAATCTTTATTTGTATAAACATGGGTTATAATAAAGTTTGGACACATTAGCAACAACTATCGACGCGTTAAAGTTAAAACTTAAAATGTATGAAGTTATAATAAATGAAAAAAAATAAAACGATAGGTAAATTTCAATTGAAGTTTTAAATTATAATATTACCAAATTAATTTCGATATTATGAGACTTTATTAAAATATAAAAAGAAAATCTGTTGCCTATTTTATTTTCAATATTAATTTTGGTAAGTAATTTAGAAAAAGAACAAGAAGAAAAACATTTGCACACACAAAAATAATAGGTACACAAAAAATCATGTAGCTCATAATAAAACTAATTAGACTTAAAAGTAAGTATTGAATAAAGCTAACACAGAACAAAAAGTAAATGAGGACCGGACTTAGCGGCTGCTGTAGGCGCCCTCCGGGAGGATCGCACTCTCACAGCGCTGGTGTGTTATTCTCTCAAAAAACGGCGGACGGGACTACTTAAACTCGCCGCTTTTATTCGCTCGTCCTTCCGACCGAACAAAACATTTTCGCGCGTGCATTGTCAATTAGGAGCCTTATACGTTCGAGAAGTCATTCTGCCAAATTTAATACACGCGCTAAAATGTGTTTTATTCGCTCTGTCGGGACTACTTAAACTCGCCGCTTGGACCTTCACTCGAGCGAACGATCACCTATGCTTGTTGAGAGAATCACAACCCCGGTTTTCAGTCCGTCCCTCATACCGTGCAAAGTTACTATCTAGCAGGTGCTTAATATGCTTAAATTTTTTTAGTGAGTAAAATCTAGACAGTAAAAAACTTTAATTTATGTTGGACACTTGGAAAAAATTATTAATTTTGTTCTGTTAAAAGGTAACCTAACATAAAAAGTAAAAAATATTTTTTGGATTCCTTGGGTAATCTCAAAATGAATTTTGATTTACGGCTTTCAATATTTTTAGTTACTTAATTACTTAAAAGTATATTTTTGTTTGTGTTATCATTTATAGGCCTCATGTCATTCTGATTTTAGTTTTTTTTTATAATAGGTAGTTAATGTAAAATATTTATTTTAAGTTTTCTTACATTTCATGTTCTTAATTAATTCTTCTGTTCCTTTATAACAACATGTAGCATGTACAGCTGACTCAGATTTCCAATAGAACTATCTCAAAGTGATGTTTGCAATCAAATTGTAAAATAATTATGATTTTATTCCACACTAATCTAAGCACACCCTTTAGAACTGTAGACGCCACGCTCAACAGATCAAAATCAATATTTCAAATAAATATATAAAATTTATTATAATGTAAAAAAACAATATTAGAGTTTAGAGCAAGCATAAAATATCAACATTAGTACACAAAGCTAATACAACATCAGACTTGTTAATATAAAGGTATTTTATTCATAATGAGTTTAGAAACCTTTTATTATTTCCTCGTAAGCTTCGACGAGGCTGTTGAAAAAGGTGTAGACCGTTGGTGCGGGGCTGAGCAGTTTGTCTAGGAACTGGGTTGGGTCTCTCGCACCGCTCATTGCGTAGCGCAGCCGGTACACCAGCGTTCCGTTATACGAGCGGTGCACAGTTGGTGGCGCCAGAGGGGCGCCACACAACGCGTTCAGGTCCATCAACGCCAACAGGCAGTACTGGAACTCGTCCAGCGGCCGCAGCAAATTGCGGACCTGAATCCCCTGGACATTGCTTTTAGCAATCGTATAATAGTCTTTTATTATCTTCGCCGCGGTGATGCAGTCAGCCACCGTGACGGAATCCTCGTCCGTTGATGAGTCAATAGCGGATGAAACGGTAGGAAGGTTATCGGTCTTCGGAAACACGAGGCTCAGCGTGACGTAGGAGAGCAGTACACAGCGCGCTTCGGCGCTGGTGTTGGTAGGCTTCTTCCGCGTGAAGTAGACCAAGGCAGCGACGAGCAGGCGCGCATTCACCGGCAGCCGCTCCAACGAGTGCAGCTCCAAGCTCAGCGTTTCGCGCAGGAAGTGCTCCAGGAGCCCGAGCGAACGCACCGAGCCCCACCCGTTCTCAAACACACATTTATCCACGGAGTACTCCGGTTTTTTGATAGAATAACTCTGATCCACATGCATGTGTTGTATGCGGCCATATATTAATTGAAACCCATCATTATTGAAGTTTGTCAACAAGTCATATGCATATTTGACTATCTCTAGCGTCAGCGACTTCTCATCTTCTTCTTCGGTCGCATTATTTGAACATACACTGTAGTATTGATGGTCGCGGTAGAGGTTAACGTATGTCTTGGAGATGTGCTCTTCGGCGACACCCTTAGCGAACCAGTCGGGGGCGTCGCTTTGGTCTAACAGGCTCGCGGCTCCGAGCCCGTCACTCTCCTGCCTCTTCACAAACTGCAATGCCTTGGTTTCCTCTTCTAAAAACCTCTTCCTGTCTTCAACAGATATGAACTTATCTATTGTTCTAAAAATTGATTTTCTATCGTTCGATGAAAGCCATTTCAAAAAACTGGAATAACGAGTAATATATAAACCGTCGGTGACAAGGAAACCTGCGTGTTCGAAAAAACTTGCGAAATGATTTTGTGGGAATATTCTCTGATCAGTCAAGACGATGAACAGAGCAAGTTTTTCTTCAGTCAAATTGTTTCTCCGTAAGAAATTATC
Source organism: Acleris literana (assembly GCA_946894065.1). Taxonomy (NCBI): domain Eukaryota; kingdom Metazoa; phylum Arthropoda; class Insecta; order Lepidoptera; family Tortricidae; genus Acleris; species Acleris literana. The sequence goes on from OX335677.1 coordinate 3,993,920, forward strand.
CAAAAAGAAATAACTACACGTTATAGTATTGTTGCTTTCGTTAAAATGAATGGTATTCATTGGTATGTACTGTACTCGAGAAAAACATAGTTCTATATCAAAAGATATTATGGGACATTTGAGTTTTTTGGCAAGCGCGATAATCTCTATCTTACTTCCGTACTCGCATGCGACGTATTTGAAGTCCATTTCCTTTATTACCTCTTTGATGGTAATATTTGCCAAAATAGGTAGAAATTTTTTGCTATTATCTGGCTCCGTAGAATTTATTTTACTAATGAATTTACGATGCTCTTTGGCTCCTTTGAATACAAAGTAGCAGATGACATTAGCTCTCTTGAACATGGTGAGGTGTTCACGCAGGTAGGCGGCGTAGCGGTCACACTCACAGCCGAATGCATGCATGAGGCCGCTCTGGTGGTAGAAGTCGAAGAAAAACCGTGTTCCATCCACAACAACGGTGCTGTTCCGGATCTCCAGTGGCTCGAGCTCCTTTGACTTCAAATACTGGCTAAACTGTATAATCCGCATATTGTCTGGAACACAATAAATTATCTCAGTTATTTCTTATGCAATGCTTTCAGGCTGTTATAGTCGACGAAATATAATTTGCACCAGGCCGTCTTTACGCTTTGTATTTATACAGGTGTTCATGGTTTTATTACTCTATTGAAATAAAGTAGACAAGCCGGTTCAATCGATAAAATTCATCGGTGCAAATAATATTTCCTCAATTATATTTGGCTCAAGTACTGTTATTGAATCCAGACTCCAGAGCAAGGGGCGAGGGATTGAGACACAAATTATCTCGCTGCCGTTCGAAACAAATAATTTAAAAAATAATAATGAAAAAGTAAAAAGAAATCAAAGAAAGTGTGTTTTATTTTATCTTACACCATCGTGTCAGGTGTGGAATGATATTGATAGCTCTTAAAACTTATTTTGTATGTAATTATCAATTGTAAGATTACGGGTATTGCTAATACCATATTACAAGTTTAGTATAGTATAAAAAAACTGGGCTAGGGCACTTCTGACCATGGTTAGTGTAGGGTTCCAAATCTCAAAAAACAACAAATATAAAGTAATTCTCTAATTAAATTTAATTGGTGCTGTCTTAGATGATTTTAGTAGGTATAAACACTTTAGTCGCCTGTATCTCAGGAACCAATCAAGTCTAAATAGTCGTGATAGTTTTCCTTCAAAATTCGTTATAATAATGTGCTTTTATTTACGATATTTTTCAGATTTTTCGTGTATGTAGTTTTGGCTATAGGGGGAGAGGAGAGGGGATACTAGACTCTAACAAAAATTAGCACTTTAAGTAAGTCTTAATATTTCACAAACGAATTCTTAATCGAATCATGGTTTTCACAATATCGCAATATTTTTGAAAGATCTATCCAACGACACCCCACACCGTGGGGTAGACGAAAATAAAACCCTACGTTAGGTATAACCAAAAAAAATTTTTTTTCAAGATTTTTTTTTACCCCTTCATCGGTGTGTATATTCATGCCAAATAACAGCTTTCTAGAATTAAGAGTATCTGTGCTAAGTTACGGACAGGCGGACATGGCGAAACTATAAGGGTTCCTAGTTTTACTACGGATCCCTAAAAATTAAGATATCAGTTGATCACCAAACACCATCACTGACATTGTTCATGTGCGTTACCATGGTAATAACAATACTATAATAAATATGTTTTGTTTACACGCTTCGGTTAAGCTAAATCTGGTATTCTGATACCATTAACGATATCAATATTAGCGATTCATAGGGTGACGGCACCAATGATGGACACTTTTAGCTGACAGGCACCAGTAATGGACACTTCACTCTTAATTTAAATTTCATACGGTCCTAAATTGATTGTTGCAAAACAAATGAATAACCCTTATCTTCTGTACAATAAGAATCAAGTGTCCATTATTGGTGCCTTGACCATTACTGGTTCCATCACCCTATGACGCGAGTAGATAAATTTAATAATTATATTCTTAGAAGTCAATATTAGGATAGGGCAGCTCCTCTAATCAAAGCATCATTAAACAAACAACCTAAGCCTAAGTTGTACAATTATGCGTTAAAATAAACATACTAAATACTCGAAACATAATAGTTAAAACAGGATGTTGAATATAAGCTGGCACGTTTTAAACAACTTTACAAAGTTGTTGCTCTGCGATAATGTAAGTACATTTGTTTATTTTGTTTTGTGACTCACTTATAATAAAGCCTGACTGTTTTTATGCGGGGTAGGTCAAATGTCAAGTACCTACATTAGTACATTATAAATATAGGTAAAAAGAACCGGACAAGCCCATGTTGGACCATGCTCAGTGTGTGCTCGTTGTATGGTTACTAGGGAATGCAAATAACCGGTTTTAACCGATTATAACCGGTTATTTTCATACAAAAACGGTTAATAACCGGTTAATTTGCATTCCCTAATGGTTACGTTGCCGTTACTCCAAACACAAAGACAAAAACCGGCCAAGTGCGAGTTGAACTCGCGTGGAGAGGGTTCCGTATTTGCATACGTAATTTTTTAAATATTTTTTTTGGTAGAATTCTTATAGGGTTTCCTGTAATGTACAAACAATGAACTATAGTTTGTATTTTTTTTCAAAATTTTAGGCTCTGTCGTTTCGGAGATCAGGCTTCGGAATGGTCTTTTTTTTATGGTATAGGAGGCAAACGAGCAGACGGATCGCCTGATGGTAAGCGATTACCGTCACCCATAGACACCTTCAGCACCAGAATTCATGTTCTTTCGTGTTCTTTCATGAATGAAATCAAAACTAAGTATTTATTGTTCAATAATAACAAAAATATATTTGAGATCCTCCTATCGAGCCCTTTCATATATGACACAGTAAGATTTGCATATTTTTTTTTAATTTCTTAATTTGTCACGCGAAAATGAGCCATAATTTTTTTTTTTTACATGTGTGTAATTTCAACTCAATCGGTCCAGTAGTTTCGGAGCGAATTGGCTGTGACAGACAGACGGACAAACAGACGCACGAGTGATCCTATAAGGGTTCCGTTTTTTTTCATTTTTTGTACGGAGACCTAAAAACTATCTCCAAAAACCATAAGTAGTGTAAGCAAAGGAGATAGAGAAGGTTTACACCAAATGCTGCCTAGAAATAAAAATACCTTACGTTACTATTTATTAAAAAAAACACATATTATCAAAACCGGTTCGGTTCGGTTCGGTTCGGTTCGGGGGTTCGGTTCGGTTTTTGATTTATGATTTTTACTTTGCACTTTTGCTTTATTTAGGTTTTTACGTGAGCGATTAACAAATGGACTCTTTGAGCGCCAACGACGCCTTACGTGATCACAAGCTTTTGTGCCCACAACGCCACTGAGAACTATAGTTGTTGATGAATGTCAAAGCAATCTACATGCTAAAATTAAGATAAGTAAGTTATTTTTAAATCGCATTTCTCAACAAAATATGAAAATACCGTAAAAGAGATCACCAAAAGTGAAATTAAAATTAAAATCGGTCAAGTAATACGGATGATACAAGCATTTTAAAATGCTAATTAGACAGAGAGATCCAAAGTGCACCGGTGACGTCATCGTGCAGTTCGGCCATATAAACTCCACGTAAAATTCTGTTTTGCTAGAAAGAGATAGGAACAAATCTTTGTTGGCTTATATCTTGGTTATTTTTATAACTATTCAAAAAAATATTTATCCCACCTGTTTGTTACATGAATCAGCTTTTATTGAAGCTGTAAAAAAAACATGCATATTCCCTATTGGCGGTTGTACACGTTAATTAAAGAAGAGCAAAATTAGTAGCTCAATGGGAATAATCATGCCAATTGGATTTCAAGTCTCCATTGACAGCATTATGGTGGATTGTGAAGGGAGTTTTTCAGATCATAAGTTTATTTTAGATGTGAAATAAACTAAAATTTTGAAAAAATACTGTTTATTTACTTTATAAAACCCACACAATAATAAGTCTCGGTTATTGATTTATTTTCTGTCTTTCAAGGGATCAAAACTAAATTTCAGGTAAGAAATCAATTTATTTTGTTTTATTTATTATTTTAAATCTTTGTAGTCATGTCCACATTATGGGGAGTAATGACGCCAACAAGTACGATCTCTGGCTATAATAAAATCACTATCTTTTTTAAACCCCCATTCTAGACCCCTTTTCAAGTATTTAGAAAAATAATTTCATATTTTTTTACACTAGAAACGGACGGAACGCAAGCGTGTTATACAAATAAGTACCAATTTCACCAAACTATGTTAAATTTAATCAATTTTAATCGACTGTTAGTTCATATTATACTACATTTTGACAGTTGGTAACGATCTAATCGTCTGTCAAGTGGTTAACATCGTTTGATAAAATTGGTACTAAGCCTTTCAATTTATAGTTTTAGAGATAGTTTCGAAAAAATGTCAGGTTGCTGTTTTCTACATTTAACGGTACCCAAATTAGATAAGCCAATGCAAAATTGTATTACAACAACAGTAAAAATTTATTATTTAATTTAATTTTAATAGTAAGTACTACACACCGTAATAAAACAAATAAATCTAAAACGGGACTTGATCGCTTAAAAACATTATAATAGTTCGACGTCCCGAACCCCCGTTTCGTTTCGAAGTACCATTTTAGAATTATGACAGCATGTGTGAACGTCGCGAAGGTTTTAAACAAACAAATACTTACATTTTGATAGCGACGAAAGGTTTTTTAACTGTCAACTTTAATCAATTTTTAAACTTTTACAAGTTTTTTTTTTTTTTAAGTTTTTAAAACTTAAAAAGTGGAAACGCTTACACTGTCCACAACTCTAACGTTACTAACTACGAACTTCCCAACCGATTGCAGTTTTATTTTGATAAGGTACCCCGAAATGAAGAGTTGCGTTTGAACAAAAGGGTGTCTCTTTCCCTTAATCGCGTCGTGACTCGAGTGCGAAAGGGAAGAGGCGAATCTCCTTCTAACTTTGTCTGGATTTAGTATAAACGAATGGCGTTTCATTTTACGCCACTCAAGTTGGGAAGTCTTTTTAGAGTTCCGTAACCAACGGATTCCATTCGGACCTAAGGTCCCGCTTTCTGTCCGTCTGTCGCAGGGCTGTATGTTTTGAATTTTTATTACTAGACACTTGATATTTCACAGGATGATTATAATGGACGCTATAACATTAAAAAAAAACAATAAAAATTGGGTTCCCATACAAAAACTTGTTTTTTTAAATCAGACTGATTTCGGTATTTTTATCCTCGATCTCAAAATTGATAGGTACACTTGAAGTTTTCAGTGTGTATTCCTATAGCCGGTATAACTACGATATAAATGTGTAACAAAATAAGCTAAAAATATTTTAAACAACGCGATAGTTAAATACTGTACAGTGGTACAGAACCCTTTTTTATTTTTTATTTCGTTGACTTTGTCCTTTAAAATGATTGTTTATCTTCCTGTCCTTGATGAAAGTCGATGTTTGAAGCACTTCATCACATTTTGTATTTATTTGTTTTGTTAATTAATGTAAGTATTTTAAGCTTGTTTCGATTACGATATTCCGTTTTCGTCGACGCATTGACTTAACCGCAGCTATTCACAACGCCACGCTATATTGTTTGCATTAAGTTATTAATCTATTACATTATCATCAGTGATCGGTATAGGTAGAGTATATTTACCTAAAGTTCGCAAAAGGCATCATAATATAGAGTGGATACCTACAACCGGGTGAAATATTAATTTATTTTTATTGAATTCCGGATTTCCGGTATTTTTAATGCTTAATATACCTACGTAATATTTACTCACGGTATGGGATATTTTATGTTAGTTTGTGATAAAAAGGGCCTGTAACTCATTCCTTATATTTAATTATAGGTATGTATAATAGGTAGAGTATATTTACCTAAACTTTGTAGCACAGAGACATAAACTGGAGACATTCTTGCGACTACATTTACTAGTACCAGAAAAATCACCCGGTTGTAACCACTCTATATTATGTCCTATGCGAACTTTAGGTAAATATACCCTACCTATTCCGATCGCTGCTTATCATCCGGGATTTTCAAAGCGTAATATATTTGACATACTAATGCAATAGACGCACGCGACACTGAATAGTAATGATTTTGTTACGTGTTTACATTCATTGCGTTTTTTTCTTTCTTTTTGTTTTGTTTGCGTTGGTTTAGTGTGTGTGTGTGTGCTGTGTGTGTGTAATCTTCCGTGGTCTCACTGGATGGTTCCAACGGAAGACCAGGGTGGTGATTCTCTCAACAAGCAAAGGTGATCGTTCGCTCGAGTGAAGGTCCAAGCGGCGAGTTTAAGTAGTCCTGACAGAGCGAACAAATCACATTTTAGCGCGTGTATTCAATTTGGCAGCATGACTTCACCAACGTATAAGGCTCCCTAATTGACAATGCACGCGCTAAAATGTGTTTTGTTCGGTCGGACGGGACTACTTAAACTCGCCGGTTTTATTCGCTCGTCCGTTCGACCGGCCGCCGTTTTTTGAGAGAATAACACACCAGACCAGGTTTTAACGCCAGAATAACGCTGAGTTGGAACTATTTCGTGACAACAGGAATTTTGTCTATGTCAGTATTTTGTTCCATCTAGCCGGGGGGCGTCCTACACTACGTTTGCCTAAGCGTGGTCTCCATTCGAGAACCTTCCTGCTCCACCTCTCGTCGGTTCTGCGACAGACATGGCCAGCCCACTGCCACCGACCGATGACCTGAAGAAGGCAGCTGGCAGTGACTGGATGCAAAGGTCGGGAGATCGCGCGCTGTGGCGCTCCTTGGGGGAGGCCTATGTCCAGCAGTGGACTGCAACAGGCTGATAATATCAGATGATGATTATGATGATGATGAGTATTTTGTTATGTTTTGTTGTCTGTTTGTCACGAATAAATGTATTTTCTTTCTTTCTTTCTTTCTTTCTTAATGTGCGACTCCATCTCGAAATTGGCCGGTTTTTTTTTTATATAGGTGCCCAAACGTAATTATTATTTTATCTAATGCAAGTCCATCTGCATGTATCTCTAATAGTACGTTTCATTTTAAGGAAGCTAATTAGGTACTAAAATAATATTTTATTAAAAAACGGATACCTGATTTGATTTTCGTCTTTTGATTTACTATGCTATTATTATACAATGATCTGAGCAACGCCCATGTGCTCTTTTCTATGAGGTGAATTTTAAATATTAGACGTACCTGCATGGGGACGTTTCTCACCCTCATTAAGTCCGATTTTTACTCTTTTGACTTTGTACCTACTTGTTTTTTTTGTTATATTGCCTGTGTTTTATTAATTGTATTCCTTTTTGCAATACAGAGTAAACATACATACATAATGTAGTTTCCAGTTTTCAACGTTTTTTTTCTACAAGATATTAGAAAATTTGAAAAATAAGTTTCAAGGGAGAGAAACGTACCGCATTTTGAACGGATTTTTTTAGTCTCATCTTCTTAATAGACGTAATGCATTAAACACATTACCGAGCTAACGAACGACACGACACCATAAACTGCGTTGCCGGTTGCTGTCCCGTGCATCACAAATACACAATGCTGGATCCACGGAAGATCAGCATCGCCACCATCCTGGTGGGTGATTTTCTTTAACAACTCGCTCGTTTAACATAGAGATTTTTATCTTTTAAATGTTTTTACTAAGTTAAGTTTGTTATGAATGTCTTGACCTACTTACATCACGTTTTTGTACGTAAAATAAAATAAATTAAATATGTATACATGTACATACATAGGTACACTTACGCCTTCATTCCCAGAGTGAGGTAGGCAGAGCTACAGAATTACCAACAACTCTAAAAAATTGTTGTTAATTCTGTAACCACATTTTTCACAATCAGGCTAAGATGTTTACCAGTGTATAAATAAACTAAATATAAAATGTAAATAGCAGCGTTTGCATCTTGGCTAGGCCTACTGGCTTATAACGATTTTTTTCTCGAAAATACACTGAAAAAAATAATTGGTCGCTTGTAACAAGATTGTGATTGTTGTGCATAAGCGTCTTGATCCCATACGAGCCTAACAAGACGATAGATACACCAACAAGGGCGTTAGAAAAATCAACTAAGACGTTAGTTGAATCACTAAAGAAATTGCTGTTTGTTACTATCAGTTTTGGTTTATATAACTAATATCTTATCTACTGTATTAATTTTATGTCAACTAAGTGAAAATCTCTCTTCGTTGGCTCTCATTTTTTTGAGTGTAGAAAAGTTAGGTTACTGTCCCCAATAATATGACCACCAACTGTAGTTCTATATTTACCTGATTAGACCGACTGACCAGGATCTCATCATTGGCCACAGCATCTGTTGTAGATGACTTTTGCAGCACTCATGAGGTCACGGGTTCCTACATCGCCGTTGATGGCTACAGAGTCCTATAGCAGCGTGGCATTTCTTGCCACATCGATCGCACACGAAACGCGAGTCCGCAGGAGGTGGTAGAGCACGACGAAGACTTTTCTGCTTAAGATTCTCCAGCCAGTCATCGTCATGTTTTGCTGTTCCGACTTTAATATCATGTTGCCATTCAGGTCTCTTGACTCATGTGTGTAATTTTGAACATGATACATAAAGGTATTCATTTGTTTATATTATATATATGTCCTTTTATCCGGTTTATGTGCTGACACCATCGACATACTATATTATAGCTCTTCGATGTGGTTACGTAATAAGGTCAAATTACAGTTAATAACTATACCTCTATTCAACCGGGTAAAACCGATACGTTACAATAGCTCCTATTTACTTTACAGTAATGGTAGCTGAGTTAATAACAATACCATAACACGTCAAAAGCAATATGGTTCTTCTGCGTAGAATAGAGGCCCTGAGGGCCCTACCAAGATGCATTACGCTAACTAGCGTTTCTATTCGAGTCGTTTTTAAACCAATCGCGTCACTGGTAGATGACGTGATACGAAAAGTCACGTGATCTACCTGTGTCGCGATTGGTTTAAAAACGAAACGAATAGAAACGGTACTTAGCGCAGGGCCCTCTGGCACCCTAACCATGATGCAAACGCTACTAACGTTTTTCTTTTCTATCATGACATTCTCGTGCGTTACGATAAACCACGTGGTCAACTGTGTTTCGTTTGTCCGAAATTTTATAAGTTAGAAAATCATTTTTTATCGTACAACAAACCTAACCTTCCTTATAGATTAAGTAATGGGCTCAAAAAATATATGAATTTTGAGACAAATAAAATTATTGGGAAACAAAACTCCAGTCTTGAGATAGCATACCCTTTGACACGCAGGAAGGAAAGGAACAGATATAAATATTGAATATGGAAACAATGACACAAACGTTTAATTTATACTAAATTAGGTAGGTACAATGAGTGCTCGGATGTAATTAATTTTAGTTGCCATCCAGTATAAATTGTGAGTCAATTTCGTGTTAAGATGATCTGAATTTATTCACGTTTTCTAAATTAAGTACATTTTGTTTTATTTATTGGCTATTGAAATTCAATAAATAACCGGAAAACCGGAGAAGATGTCGATGTCGGACCATGGCGCAAATCGAAAATTACACTTTTCAAGTTCAATATATATTTCCTAAACGGTCTCCGAAATCTAAAAATTGATAGTTACATATACTCGTATATCTATCTAATGAAATTTATTCGATGTTATAATGTCTAAAAAAAAAAATTTGCTTTCCTTGTACACAAAAAAAACAAGATTTACAACTTTGTCGGCGTGAGGTTAATGTAGAGGTATAACTATGCCAAAGTACAGCTTTGAAGAACCAAGACTCTCTGAGCTACACCGCGGACAGACGGACAGACGGACATGGCGAAACTATAAGGGTTCCTAGTTTAACTTCGGAACCCTAAAAACAACGAACCGCCTCGAAAACATAAAAAAACTCCTTTATTTAAATATAATTAACAATAACAATACTTAATCGAGATAATATTTTAAGAATTTAACATTAATACAATTAAAAATTAAAACTAAATGTATTTAAATTAAATGAAAATAAAACTAAGCAACTCAAATATTTAAAAAACACTTTAAAAAGAACACCCCGCGGCATGGTCCCTATGACACTGGCTGCATTACCTCTCTGGATAGCTAGCCCAATCCTTTGGGAGAGGTAAGCACCAGCTCTAGGATCTCCGAAGATGTCTATGAGCCGGGATGACAGGGCTTAATTTTCATATCGGCATAACTCCTTCCCAAATAAGTAGCATAGGTCAGTCAAACTGAAGTCGGCTTTTGGTTAAAAATATTGTGAGCCTTCAATTGCGTATTGTCAATTTTACGATAGCTCTTATTTACTTGATATTAATGGCGGCCAAGTTAAATACAATACGATAACATATCAAATGCAATATGGTTTTACCGGGTACACTACATAATTCCGAAGAGTCATAATTCCGAATTGATCAAAATTCCGATTATTCATAATTCCGAACGCAATTTCTTGATAGAAGACTAACCTATCTTACGTATGACAATTAAATTATGCATTTAATCTAAAATAGCTCCAGCGTAACATGGCTTTCGGAAAAAATAAAATTCGGACAAAAGTAATTCGGAATTTTAAGGTGTTACCTGCTGAGTAAAGAAATGCCCTGCAGAACCAAGTCTGTCAACCCACCTAACAGTTAATAAAGTAAGAAAACCCTAAAGGACAGCCTGCGTTCTTATATGATGAACGGAGGGTCTAGAGAAGCATTTGGCGTTCGTTATCGTTTTCAAAAATGTATAGGATTAACGTAAGCTATCAGACGGTCACGTCGAGCGCCTACGACAATTCCATACATTTTGTCAGTTTTCGAAAATCGTTTACGTTAGCGCTAAGCAACTTGTCTAGCCTCACTGAACTGTTAGTCCATGTTATTTTTAATGGCCGCATATTTCAGTTCTCATTAAAGTCACTGTAGACTGTGCTAAAGTTCTCATCATCATGCCTGTCTTCAACAGAATGGAAAAACCCATGCTTATGAATAAAGCCAAATGAAAAACTGAGACGTTTCTGATTCTACCCAAGTAATAGTCAATCTCTCAGCATCTCATAATTCGTACGGGAACTGGATCAATCGATCAAATATGTCTTAAAGCTACGCGTCTACTAGGTCAGAATCGGACCGTACGGAGCGGACGGATTTGTTGCTTTGTATTGATTTCTTTCGTGACATACAATACAATACAATACAAAACACTTTATAGAAACACCACATACACCAAGTAACGAATATACAAGAAACTAAAATATAGATTACATAGTGAGTCAACAGGCGGTCTTATCGCTAAATAGCGATCTCTTCCAGACAACCTTACAAAGAAGAGATGGTTAAATATAAACGATAGAAATAGGCAGGCGGTGCAAACTGAATTAAACAATTTAAAAATACATATAAATATCCCTTAAATAAATACATATAGGTACGTAAATTAGAAATACATAGATACAAAATAAAAGGTAAGAAGAAAAACAAAACTAACGAAGTGACAAAAGGTGTTCTTTTAAATGATTCTTAAAAATAGGAAGTGATTTAGCCTGTCTCGGTTCCAAAGGAAGAGAGTTCCACAACCTAACAGCCTGAAATGTAAAGGAGTTATTGTAAACTTTAGAAGAAGAAGAGGGAACAGCTAAGATACATTTTTCCGAGCAACGCACAGAATTAAAAAAACTAAAACGCTCCTTGAGATAGTGGGGCGTTGCCGGAATGAAAAGAATGCTGTAAAGAAGGTTGAGAATGTGATAGTGCCGGCGAAGACGAATTGGAAGCCACTTGAGCTGCGAACGGAAAGTAGATACGTGGTCATACTTTCGCAACCCAAACATGAACCGAATACACAAATTTTGAATTCGCTCAAGCTTGTTAAGTTGCTCCTCAGAAAGATCAAGATAGCACACATCTGCATAATCTAAAATAGGGAGAAGTAACGATTGAGCGAGCGCAATCTTAGTCGCGAGAGGAAAAAAGTTGCGGAGGCGCCTAAGAGACCACACTGCCGCAAACATCCTCCTACTGATCTCATTTACTTGGGGGGTCCACGCAAAGGTACGGTCCATGATGACACCCAGATTTTTTACGTGGTGCGAAAATGGTATACGAACACCATCAAAATACACCGGCGGAAGATTATCAAAGTCGACACGAGAAATAAACTTAGGACTGCCAATCAGAATAGTTTGGGTTTTAGCTGGGTTCACTTTGAGGCCGTAACTGTTACTCCATTCGAGTACCCGGACCAAATCATCGTTAGCAACCCTAATGACAGCATCGAGATCACCAAGAGTGCCCTGATAGTAAATTTGTAGATCGTCGGCATAAAGATGATATGAAGAAAGAAGGCTATCCGTAATAGAATTAATAAAGATAGAAAAAAGTAATGGACACAGCACGCCGCCTTGACATAGTTAATGATTCGCTGACAATTATTACGCAAATGTATCGTTTTGCAGGATTTTCATTTCGTAGAAAGCTAATTTCTGCTTAAAACCTTATTGTTTTCAGATTATTTTAAGCATGGCTTACGTAGGTTAGGCCAGACCTGTGACCACCAAAAAATGATCTGAAAACAATAAGGATTCAGCAGAAATTAGCTTTCTACGAAATGAAAATTCTGCGTAACGATACGTTTTCGTAACAATTGTCGGCGAATCATTAGATAACAGATTTCTGTGTATACAGATATGCCCATCCAATGCACGCTGTACCATAGAAAACAATACAAAGCAACAAATCCGTCCGCTCCGTACCTACGCTCCCGATTCCGACCCAGTGGACACGCAGCTTTAATAAGCAACAAGGAGCGCTAGTAGGTGTATATCAAATTTCCTACATACCTGTTTTTATTATTGTGAGGTGAAATGGGCCTTGTGTGCCGCTTCGACCATAGCTGATCTTTTGTGGCAGCCCTTTGTGTAGAGCTAACCGCAAAGGCCCGAGGCGTCTAGGAATTTCCAGATGCTGTGAGGAGTTGTACCTATCTCTTGTGGGTCTATGATATGTCGCCCTAGGTAGATACTTCTGTAACGCATTGGTGGTCCGCATGAACAGAGGATGTGCAATTGTGCATTGCTGTCTCCTCGGTCTTCTGACAGAACCTGCATGTGGCGACTTGTTTCATACATACCTATACCTATACATACCTAGTCGGTTACTACGTTCTGTTACTGAGATTTATTACAATTTAAAAATTATTGTAAAGGACTTTTGCATAAACCTGTATATGAATCAAAACTTTGATTTATGTAAAATAAAAATAAAAATAATGTATTCTAAACTATTGCAATTATTTGATGTACGAGCTTGAAGTATTCCCATTTCGGACCAGAAAATCATAGTTCAAATCACGCTCGACGTTGATACTGATAACGGCCACAACTTTTATAAGAGTTCTTGTAAAGAGTTCAAATTTGCGTGACATATTGAACAGACTTGTAGCTTTGAATTCTGATACATTGTATTACAAGCAACTAAAGATCCGCTTGTACACCGGTCAATCTTGATGTCTCATTAAAACGACTCTACGATTTCACATGATTTTGCAGAAATACGAAAACACACCAAATCTCTTGCGTCATAAGTTTGAATTAAGTCATGTTGAAAAACATAATTTTAGTCTCTAAACATATACAGAGATTGGAAGTTTTATAATTTTACACAAAAAAAGTTCTTTGGTAAACAAAGACCAATTTTTAAGCGTGTTCAAAAAGTGAAATTTACAGAAAATTCATGCGTACTTTCATCGATGCCAATGTGAATGTTAAAAGATCGTGTCGGAAATTGCGGCAACTAACAAGAATGATTATTTGTTCTTCAAAATGAACATTAATTAAGCTCTTAAACAAAAATAAACATAAGTTAGTTTTATTTGCCTCAACCTTAGTAACAGAACTTAGTAACCGACTAGGTAGCACCACAGTTGTAAACTTTCCGACCATCCTTACAAAATCCCAACCACTTGATCTTATAGCCTACAATATTTAAGGAAATATCAAAGGTTAAAGGATAATTATGGTTCTTGTAAATTCCCAATTCCCCCATATTACGTAGGTATTAAGAATTATTGAAAACCACACGTAGAAAGTCAATAACAATACTCAGAAAAGTCAGAAACTTTACGTAAGTTTTCCTATAAGGCAAAACTTAAATAAATAAATATAGCTGATAATTGCATATTTGCAGCTTTTGCAGTAGAAACTCTTGGACCGTGGGGCCCGGAGGCACGGAAGCTTTTCAAAAATTTAAAAATAAATTAATTCGTGCCTCAGGTGACCATAGGGTGGCTCTTTCCTCGGCCAACGGCTTGCAATTGCTATCCAACGAGGAAATGCTGCCAGAATTATGGGCATCATTCCCAGTGGCAATGGCCTAGGGGACATTTGTACATATTTTAGTTACTTAGAATAATTTAATTTATTTTAGTATTTAGTTTTAGTTTATGTTTTTATATTTGCTCTGTTTTTTTTGTTTGTGTTGAAATAAAAGTAATTGTATGACAAAAAAAAATACGAACATTAGTATTAGTTTAGTAGTTAGTGGTGGTATTATGGTGTTGTATGTCAGGGTCCATCGCTACCACCATTCTTGTCTTTTAACCTACCGCCACGCAGCAGTATTCGCATCGTTGTGCTCCGCTGAGGGGAGACAAATAGTGAAATTACCAGCATAGAGCCATTCTATCTTAGTCCTTAGGGTTGGCAATGCTTTAGCAGTCATAGGATTGCGTTCTTGAGATTGAAGTCTCGAGAATAAAAATGTCTATGGGTCTCAGATACCACTTGCCTGGGTGCTCCTTTGCCTTTTCCATCTCATTAAAAAAAAATGTATACGTACCTACAGACAAAGTCATAAATATATACACGCACCTATGACTCTTGTAATAAGTTCTATGTTTACATTATATATTTGGAGCGGTGGCAAAGGATGAAAATTTTAAATATTTATTTAGTAAATGGCCATATGAGGGCTCTTTTACACGTCAGTAATATGGAGTGAATCTACTAACGCCTCGGACAAGACCATCACTGCGGAGAAGAAGCGGCGCAAGAAACTCCAGCAGAAGGTCAAGGAAATCTTCATAAGATGCGGTGGGAATTTATGTGGGTCTTGAGTAAATAAGAAAGCGGTGTAAACCGGTCAGAAATTAGAGCACCGTTCGGAGTAACATCAGTAACATTGAATATAATACTCGTAGAATAGAATAGAAAAGACCACAGTACAATACAATAAAATATAATAAATATATTTAAGGCACGTAGAAGAAAAATAATAGAAAAAAAAGTAAACAAAAGACGTTACTTACGAGTAAGTAGGTTGTACATGATCCAACTTTTACGCATAATCTGGTTGTACCTACTCGTTGTTGCCATTTGAAAAAACTGTGTTTTTTTATTACACGACTGCCCCAAAAAAGGTGTGTAATGTTTTCAGGGTTCATGTTTGTATGTATGTATGTGAGTTTCTTTATTCCACTTTAACTTCTAAATTCCTTGACCGATTTAGATGTGTGAGGTATCGTTAGAATCCTTACGTCATCCTGGGTGACATAGGATACCTAAACTGTTAAAATTTAAATAACAACAATGGCAAAATTACAATCATTAATATATATGTAGGTATATCGACGACAGTATAAAAAATGCAGTCGGGTTTTTAAAGCTTGCTTTTCATATAGTTATTTTGTCAAGCTTTATTCAACTTTTAGGAAGATAAATACTTAGGTACTTTTATTATTTTCTGTAAATACCCCCTTTTGGGCATTAGCCAGAGTGTTGCCTGAGTGTGCCCCAAGAATTTACCTACAGTTCCACACATTTTTTAAATCATATGAAATGTTTATTAAACGAAAAAAAAAACTCCGACGTGCTCGATATTGTTATCCTTACAGCAAAACATCACGATAAATTTTGCGTTCCAGGCCAAGGCCAATTAAAAAAATAAAAAGTTATTATTTGCCAATGACAGCGGCTGCCAAAAATTTATGAAACTTTGATGAAATTTCATTATTTCCTGCGTTTTATACTTTTTAAAACCATATTTGGACTATGATATGTAACTCCACTCTCACTCGTACTGTCGAAGTATTTTTTTTCAACTTTTTAAAATGTCATAAACTTTCCAGTTTAACCTTTACTAACGTCGTTTACAGTATTTAAAAGTGTATCTAATATATTTACTTATTGCGTTTATAAACAAAGTAGACTTCAACGTTATATTTCAGTTGTATACTATGTCTTTTATTGAATTTAAACCGCATGATGCGGAATGTCGATGATGAAAGCGGTAATGTTTTTTCGTCGAACTACTGTGCTCTAAATCGAAAACCATTTCGAGAAATAGGGTTTTAAAGCCGCTCTGCAATATTCTGTTTTTGAAATATTTATCTATTTCGGATATTTCGACAAAAATATATTTACCCTTCTTTGAATTTAGTTTCCGGCTTGAAGCCCTCCTAGGTTTATCTTTCGGGTTAGGGGAAAACCGCTTGAAATAGTATGTTTTAATACACTACTATAATCGTTTTTTATCGTTAGATATATTCAATTTTTGTAATTTAGTAGAAAATGCCAACCCAAATTTAAAATAATCATTTCATCCATAAAATGTCTGCTAAATAAATAAAAATATTAAAACAAAACTATTGGGTCGAATACAAAATTAATGATTTTGGTCTCTTACAATTACGTATTCTTTCGGATTAGAATGTAAATCCGTGAGTAAATTTTTTAGGGTTCCGTACCTCAAAAGAAAAAATGGAACCCTTATAGGATCACTTTGTTGTCCGTCTGTCTGTCCGTATATCTGTCAAGACCCTTTATCTCGAGAACGCGTGGAGTAACGAGTTGAAATTAAAACCATATACTCAGGTCTACAGTCCCTTGAAATTGTGAAAAAAACAAAATTTGAAATTAACGTAAAAAAAAATACGGCCGTTTTTGCCGCAAAAAACGTATATTTTGACACTCTCAAGGGAATCAAATATATAGGGTATTTTTCATTGACCATACCTTTGAAATTTGGCAAGTAATACTGTCTTATACTTCAAGTATAGGGAATCTGAAACTATACTATTCATGCAAGGAACGGCGGTCAATTTTGAATTGAGTTAACCGTGTCATGAGCGCACCCTCGCCTCGGTGGGCGAGTCCGACTTACACTTGTCCGGTTTCTTTTGGTCTATCCCAATTGTGTTGTATTTTCTCGCATTGCTGGAGAAAAGCAATACAAGTCTTAGCTGGGAAGGGCGGTTAATGGACACGTATATAGCCTTGACTGCATCTCGTCCGCGCAAACTCATACTCTTCCGGCAACGGCCATTTTCCCGGTCTCTGCAGTAATGTACTAATACACGTACAGTCACCCAATAAAAATGTTGAGCATACTTAGAACCTTGTCATTGTGAATGTCATTGTCATTGTCATGTGTGTCATTTGATGTTCTGTTTGAAGTTTACTATGACAACGCACTAAAGTGCTTAATATTTTCGTTGGGGTACTGTAACTTTACCCTATCTTCACCTTATATTATTATTTTACTTAGCTATACTTCATGATCCTATAAATAAACTCCTCTTATATTTACTCGTGTTTTTCCTGTTTTGACTAGGTATAATTTAAACATTACTCAATAATAATGTTTAAATTAAGAATACAAATAAAACTAAAATAGGCCCCTGGGGTGGCCCCTTCCAACTCTTCCACTCTCGCTCTATATCTCTTTCGTCAATCTTCTTTCATCCATCCTTTCCAAATGACCGAATTATCGAAGCATGCCATTTTCAATCTTAGTCACTACATCTTCTTTTCGAAAATCATTTACGTTAGCTGCATCTTCTGTAGCTAGTATCTTAGATGCAGCTGGGTTCCTGGTCTATTATCGTCACGTTTATTACTATTTAATGTGGGTGAAACATTAGCCACTCTCGCACGTGCATACTTGTCAGTAAGTGACAGATATTTTATCCTCATTTATCCACACTGAAAAACGCGACCATATAGTTTTTTTATGCTAGAAGGTGCAAACGATCCGTCGAGTCACCTGATGTGAAGGGATCACCGCTGCCCCTGGCTGGACACCAGGGGCCTGTTTTATAAAGCTACAAATTACAATTTACAAGTTTCCATTTGACACAACCTCAACCAATTTCGACCAGTGGCCGTTTCACGAAGCTACAAGTTACAAATTACAAGCGGAACTCTCTTTCTAACTCCTTTTGCTAGAAAGTGAATTCCGCTTGTAATTTGTAACTTGTAGCTTCGTGAAACGGGCCACAGCCATTTGAACAGTGTTGCCAGTTTAGACCTGTAAAATTGTAACTTGTAGCTTTATAAAACGTGCGCAGGAGAGGTATTAAAACTACGTTACCGGCCTTTAATAAAAGGGTGAATTTTTAGAGCAGTTTTTTAGATGTCCAAAGGCTTTAAAAAAAAAACAGTGAACAATCTACGAGAAACATATTTTTTATACATTAAACAGGATAAAATACAACGAGGCATAATTATAAACACTGCTGCTTTATAACATAGCTGGAAAAAAAATAACGAAATTTCAGATTATTAGGAGCATTAAGTCTGTGAGGCCTGTCCCACTCGTGGTTTCCTCCAAAGAAATTACTATAACTTTACTTCTAGTCAGTTAATTAATAAGTTATATAGGTACATCATTAGAAAGAAGAATAAATAACGCGTTTAAATAAACATATTCATTGCTAATATTTTTTCATTTCAAAGTATGTTGACCATTTTGTCTTTGTCCCACGCTTAGCAACTATTTCATAACGTTCAAACACCTGCTGTTATCTAATTAGTCGACGTACCTACCGCCATCTTTGCGGTCATATTGATTAGACCATTAGATCTGCTTCGGACATTCAGTGGAGTGAACGAACTGTTGATGAGCATTGCGACTCTATCGAGGTAAGTCTTTCACACGATGTATTTGGTTCTATCAAACGTCATTTCCGTGGATTTTTATATAAGAATGTACAATGTCTTATTTCAGTTCATCTTTTAATATTTAATAGGATACTTTAATATAATTTATGCGAATCGGGCGTATATTTATTGCGCAATTGGTTTAGTAGTTATATTAAAAATACTTAATTGTCGTCATCTCGGTGGCATTTCTGTTCACCGAAATGACGACTGATGTTATAATATGTACAAAACGCACTAAAATGCATAAACTGCTGTTAAAGATGTTAACTCTGTTAAAAAAGTTATGATGGTCACCATGATATCCAAAACACGTCTAATGCTTGACATAGCCCTGTTTCGAAAATCATCACGAAAATATAAATTAATTAATTAATTCTATATAAAATTGAAAGTTTGTGGGTTTTTGTATGACATATCTAATAATCCATACTAATATTATAAATGGGAAAGTGTGTATATTGGTCCGTCTTTCACGCTTCAACCACTGAACGGATCGAGATGAAACTTGGCACACTTGGAGGTTAGGCCCTGGAATAGGACATAGGATATTTTTTATCCCGGAAAATTGAACCGTTCCCGAGAGAGCGAAAGCTATTTTAGTATCCACTAATCCTATTAATGCCAGTATCCTACTAATCCTACTAATGAGACTTATCTTTATTAGTCATTACGTTTTACGTTAAAGTGAGATAAAATGCTACCGGTCGCCGATCGTTAAATATTATAAATGCAAAAGTTTGTGTGTTAGTTTGTTACTTCTTCACGCTGCAACGAATGGATGGATTTGGATGAGGTTTGAAATGGAGATAGCTTAGGTGTACCCCGGATTGAGCCCGGATAAACACATAATCGCAATCTACGCGGAAAAACTTGCGGGCAGAAGCTATTTTTAAAAAAGTAACTAATTGCGATTTTGAAAATCTACTGCTAAGGGGTAAAAGAGGGTAGTAGAATTTTGTATGAATTTCGTCATGTTTGTGGTTAAAAAAGTGAAAATTGGTATTTAGGCTACTACGCATAAATAAAAAATATTACTTTTGGCGATTCAGAAAAAAATCGTAAGGAGGCGAAATGGGGTAGAAGTAGTATATCGAAATTAAAAAACTCATAGCTATGAGCTATGATAATAACTGTAATGTACTGGGAGTAAGTACAGTTGGTTAGGTTAAGTTTTTTTTGACCGAAATTAAATACACTAATTATTCTTTATTCCTTAAAAACTAATTGGGCACTTACACCTACTATAATACTTTACGCACTAACATCTAAATCATATAATTCGTTCAGGGTGAAATTGTGCGACTTTAGTTTATACCATAAAAGTTCAGCGACAAAGTTTTTCGCAGGGTTGCGGACGCCGGGAGTTTAAATAGGAGCGGCAAAGCACGCTCGCGCTCAATGCGCTCATTTATCGAAGAACTTCGTCCTTATTGCTTTGTGTGGGATATTGTCAGTTTGTATTATTCAAATACAAAATTGTGATAAATAAAATCTGCAAACCAATTTTCTTTTTGTTGTATCGTAAAAACAATAAAACACACAAGCTTCAAATATTTGGTATGATTATACATAGTACAAATCCTAAAAAAAACAAATACTGATAACCGGTCAAGTGCGAGTCGGACTCGCACACCGAAGGTATTTATCCCGAAATAAATCACTGTTCCCGTGAGATGGCAAAATTACTAATTCTACGCGGACGAAGTCGCGGGCAGAAGCTAGTAATAATATATTAAGGTCGTAATATATAATTTCACATCGATTTTCTAAGCACCCGACATTTCGGTGGTGTATTTTTTTTCAAAGTTTAATTGCTTATAAAGTATTGTCATTACATCGGTGCCTCATATATATTTAAAATTCTTATTTTAATATGTTACCTATCAAATGATAATTATAATAAAAATCCACAAATAAAAAAATTACCACAGAAATGACGAAAAACCATGCCGTCAAAAATTCACCCAAAAGAGTATGCTGGTCTCTTGAAGGTCTCCAAGTCGTAGCGGTCCAGAAATACCGCCGTATAGTAAGCTGATTCCATAACACTGTCGTGCACGGCAAAAAGTTTCAAACAGAATTCCGTGAAAACGCCAGACAGATTGCTCTTACTGGCTTTTCCGTCACCTGCGGGCCTAGCATGTTTGCGTTTATCGTGACAAAATGTGGATAAAGCATTCGTCACTCTCATAGTGATATATGTGTCAAAAAGTGACAGAATTTTTTATCCATATTTTGTCACGCGATAAACGCCGACATGTTAGGCCCCCAGTAGGTATAAAATATGTGAATGTTATCGTTATCATAAATGCGTAAAAGGTGTAAGCTGCCAGATGGTGGCGTCGAGAGCCAGAGAAAATTTAAGCGTTATGCATCTTGTCTATGGTCTTGTATGTCGTGACTAGTGATGGGCGGCTTGTAAGTTTCAAAAGTGAAACTTACGTTTAAATATCTGCAATATTCTGAAAGTTTCAAAAATGAAACTTTCTCTTAAAATTTCATGCAATATTCTGAAAGTTACCAAAGTGAAATTATGAATTTCTGAAAAGTACTATAGTTTTGACATGTAACGTAAGAAACGGAAACTGTTCATGTAATTTAAATGAAATTTACTTATGTCAGAATCATTTCCATCTAATTTTGTAACTTTCAGTACTTTGTAACTTTCAGTATTTTCGCAGTTAAGGAAAGTTTTGCAATGTTTCAGAAATTGCCCATCACTAGTTGTGACTCGTGTGGTCGACTAGGCGCTGGTTAGGCTCCCTTAAAGGATCGTTCCGTGACATTAAAAATAAAACGATATTGTTAAATTATTATTTGAAATTAAACAAAGACTTTATTATTTGCACTCAACGCAATAAATCACGTTTCGCAAAGACCTATTTTAGCTACAGTAAATAATATATGTTTTAATTTTCCCTGTGGTTAATTTTGGTTGTGTCGAGGATAGGATAGGATAGTAACTTACGAGTATATAAGTAAGTTTGTTTACAAGTTGACCTCACTATGTATTCAACAAGTAAATTATGAAGTGGTTCACCGTTGTCTTTTGCTTGGTAAATATTACTCATAATTATTGTAATAATTAATTAAATTAAGTATATCACAATATTCGAATGATTAATTCATTTTGTATTTCGTAAAATAATACTAGTAGGAAATACCGTTATGATTTGTATACATATAATTTATGTGTAGTTGTGCCAAAAATATTACAGAACCTAAACCGTGAAAAAGATAAAGATTTTTATAAAGGGTTTCGCGAAACACAGATTTTTTTGTCTGTCTGTCTGTCTGTCTGTCTGTATGTCACAGCAGGTTTTCTAAGCAACTACAAATGGTGTCAACTTGAAAGTTGGCATAGTTAGTTAGTTTTGGTAACATGCTTGCTCGCATCTGTTATTAATTTTATAAATAATTGAAAAGGGTTCTAGAATGGGGGCTAAAAAATGAAAGTGGCTTGATTATAGTAAATGGGGTGTCATTTGAAAGGGCTCAATCTGCAACTTTCAAAACAATTTTTTTATAATTTTCTGTGAGGAGCTATTTGATTTATAGCTAAAAATTTACAAAAAAATGACTGCTTCCTTATCTCCGAAGTTTATAAATTAAAAAATTTGAAAAAATCCTGACGTGTAGAAAATTACTTATATTTTATGGGAAATATAAAATTAAGTGTTCATTATTTACATTTTTTGAGAAATAATAAAAAACTTTGAAAATCTGTATTAAAATGTAGGCTAGTCAAAATGGACCTTATGGCATAGAAAATAAAGTTCTACATTTTTTGTATTCATAAAGTTACAAAGGGGGACTTACAATCATGGGTTTTTTTAAATGACATCGTTTATAGGAAAACTAAACGGACAAATTAACCTCAACGTATGTTTATACTTCAAACATTTGCCAAAGATATTTTGAACTTTATCAGTTAAGCATAGGGTTTCTAATCGAAACAATACAAATTCCTAGGTTGAGGTTACAGAGTTATTTGATTGATGACAGCTGATTTAATTAAACATGAAGGTCAAACGACTTTAAATTCTTATTTAGTGACACTTAAAACACTTAAATATGCCTAAAGGGGAGGTGAAATGATTCCCCATCGTATCCGAGGGACTGTTAGAGATATCTATCCAAATACTCAATATCCGTATTCCCCGCGACCCCGCCAGTTGCCTCTCAGTGTACCTAATGGAGCTGGAAGCACTGAGCGTGGTTTTATCCAAAAAAACCGGGCAAGAGCATGTCTGACCATGCTCAGTGTAGGGTTCCGAAGCCGTTAATACACAAAAACTATCTTAAAACCACAAGTATGAAGTAATTCTCTATAAAGTTATTTGGTACTGTCTTAGGTCATTTTAGTAGGTATAAACACTTTAGTCGCCTGTATCTCAGGAACCAATCAAGTCTACTTAGTCGTCATAATTTTTCTTTAAAATTCGTTATATGTGCTTTCATTTAAGATATTTTTCAGATTTTTAGTATTTGTAGTTTTGGCTGTAGGGGGAGAGGAGTAAGCGTTATTTAATTTAAAAAAATATCTCCAATTCGCTCACGCATTTTGCAAAGGTAAATAGTTATTTGTTATACAAGAGGGGAAAGTTGTATTTTACCTGCGAGTGTTCATTTGAAACACGAGCTAGCGAGAGTGGTTCAAAAATGGAATCTTGAGCGTAGCGAGTGTTTCAACACACGAGACGTAAAATAACTTTTCACCCGTGTATAACACAAAACTTTTCACCTCACCACAGCGAGGAAAATAAGCTCAATTCCGCATTTTGCATGGTTTCCGGTAATTCCACAGGTGTTAATACGTCTTTCGTCAATCGAATCACTCATTTTTAATACCTAACAAAACAAAGTAGAAAAATATGCGAATATTTAACGTTGACGCAAAGATGAAGGAAAACTGCTTTACTACCTCTATGCGTTGACGGCTTAATTAAAAAGTTTTGACTTAAGTTTTTTTTTATTATTTCGGATGCGTTTTGTTCGCACATCGACTTACTTGGACTGTCACAACATTTTATCAGTTTTTACAACAATAATGAAGGTTAATGTTAAATGCTGAAATTTATGAATTAAAATAAAGTTGTAAGACTGTATTTAGAATTTTTTACTCGATGCAATTAATTAATTGTGATGTTAAAAATTCAGCGGTTTTAACGTTTTACGTTTTGTTATCTGTCAAATATCACTAAAGCTGCCTTCAAATATCAAAACTCTTCCTAACAGTCATGTGGTTAAAAAGCGATTTTCTCAATAGATATCAAACAAACAAAAAGGGCTTTCCGAGCTAGTGAGATGAAAAATATTTTGTTTTGTTTATGATCTCTCAAGGATTAGAACTTACGATTCCCTCTCAATTATATTTGAGATGGTAACTAGTAAGCAAGGCACATAGTATTACATGTTATCATCATTTTTGTTTGAAACACGAGCTAGCGAAAGGAGTCTATGATTGACCACGAGCGAAGCGAGTGGTTCAAAAATGGAATCTTGAGCGTAGCGAGTGTTTCAACACACGAGACGTACAATAACTTTTCACCCGTGTATAACACAAAACTTTTCACCTCACCACAGCGAGGAAAATAAGCTCAATTCCGCATTTTGCATGGTTTCCGGTAATTCCACAGGTGTTAATACGTCTTTCGTCACTCGAATCACTCATTTTTACTCTTACTTTACTCACCCACATAGTATTACATGTTATCATCTCACCATGATAACCTGCTCAGAGGTATTAGTTAATGGTGCATCGCCAGCGTCAGCTTCATAGAATTAGTTAAGGAATCGGGAGGAAATTTAGAAAAATAGAGAAGGGGTGAGGAAAACCGGCTTTTTATAGTTCCCACCTACCAAGCTAAATAGAACTTCTTGCCGAAGTTTTACATGAGTGTTATATACCCAAAATCAATGTCACCTACGTATATAGAAAACTTAGGTATTTAATAAAATAAATGTTTGAATTTCAAGCCGGGTACTCACTAGCGAGCCGTACTTGTAACTGTTGCACGTAACATCGTGAAGTGTACACGGCTCGCGAGCCTGGGGGGTTATTATCGCATAGCTATGCAGTTCAGTTTACGCTGAGAGAAAAGGACAGAGCTATATAACTGCTATAGCTTTATCCTTTACGCTCGCCTTAATAAACTTCATAGCCATCTCATAATAACCCCCGTGTTCTCTACTAGAAGCTCGATACTGCAACTGCTACGGTTACAGTTACAGTATTTGTGTTTTGTCTCGTAAATACAACTACCTACAAAATGAGCCAAAAACCTAATACTATTAGCATGTAATTCATTTTGCAATAGGCCCCAGATAGTATCATCGATCGTACTTATATGTTACCAGTACGGACCATTTCGTGATCTTAGGCCTTTTGTTTGTACTTTTTTTGTTTCATAACAAAACAAACCTTACCTTACCTACAGATTCTGTAGAATATATCTCTTTAAACATTTCAAAAAATCGATGCGTTCAGAAATAATGATTTTCTGACCTATGTATTGTCGAACAAATGAAACAGTTGGGATATTAAGCTTCTGATACCGTTCTCTTTCTTTCTTCCAATAAGATAACATCATCTCATATATGGTCCATTTCAATAGACTTGTCGTATTTAGTAAACACTTTTATAACCTCAAAGTGCTCCCTTTTCGCCTAAAATAACAATTTTGTCGTAAAAAAAAACTATCCATGATGTAAAACCAGGAAAATGGTGTGCAAAATTTGGTCTCCAGTTGCTTTATTCAGCTGAAAACGGGCATTTTATCCAAAAAAATATGCATTTTGAGGTTATAAAAGTGTTTACTAAGTTAGACAAGTCTATTCGAATGGACCATAGATTATACAATATTACTTTCTTCTCTTTCCAGGCCTCCGTGCTACTTGCAGCGGTCGCGTATAGTCCTAGATTAAAGGATGACGCTGATACAGGTTAATTGAAACAGATATTGTCAAGTATTTTTTTTGTTGTCAAGCGGTCATATCATATGGTGGCTTTATCTATGAAAAGTGACCTTATTTTCGATGGCGCTTCCGCCAATATTAAAAAGGTGCTCCGATATAAATGGGTGAATCAACTTTTAAGGTGCTCCTTTTCTTTTGCGGTATCAAAACTTTTCATGTGACTTAAGATTAATAATAATGTATGAATACCTACTAAAATCAGACCACCAAAGGGGTTTGGGTAAAATTGTGTCATTTGTAAAATTCATACATTTTCAAGGTCAGCGGCTATTCGTAAAAGTGGTAAATTATGATAGCATTATTAAAAATAAACATATTTTGTTATGTAATGTAATACTCTTTAGTGCATCGGAGCGGAGATATTTAAATATTCATACTTGGGCCTACTTTTGTACTAAAAACGGAATACTTAAATCTTTAAAATCTCCGCTCCGATATTATTTAACGCCATAAATTATATATATCTATGTATATTTAGAGGTCCTCTAAATAACTATGTAAAAATCATCCGAGGCCGCTGAAATAAAAAGTGACAATATTCTTCAAACAAATTTACCCAATGCCCTTTACAGACCTTACACATTAAACACCTCAAATATTTTTTAAACTTCGAAATTACCTGGTAACTCGGTGGAAAGTGCACATTTTCCATACAAAACCTAGGGACAACATCGTCCCCTGCGTTACCAACTATATTATTATTTAAAACTGTACTATTTCAAATCAAATCATTTCGAATTATAGCCCATTTGTCTCATTTAATAAGCGTATAAGCCACGTCGTTAGCAAATATATAGTTTTTCTAAAAATATAATAATTTGTGAGACATGCCGAAAAATGGGGAGTACCTTAAAAGTTGATTCACCCAAATACGACGTCGCGTGACGCAGTGCGGCGTAAGCGCCATCGACAATAAGGTCCCTTTTCATAGATAACACCACATATTTTCAATTTAACAATTGAATGTGGGTCTGTACATCTATTGCTCGACATTTTTTTTCGTAAATATATGGTGTGTCCTAAATAACAATTAATTAACAAATTCTAAATAATGTAACATTTAGGTATTCTAATTTTATTCAAAGAAATTTCTTTTTTGCTTAATTTAATCGCAGTTCCCGAGATTATCGTTCCATTTGAGTGTGCAGAAACGGATATATGCTTCGTCAAACCACCAGAATATCCTTTTGAAGAAATCAATAGGGTGGCGCAAAAGATGGTAAGAGAATTCAGGTCACTAGCTTCTGCTAGTATTGCTAGTGACTACATTGCCATTGTTATGACTTTTCTATTAATGTTTTCTTGTGACCAGATCAACGATTGTTATTGTTCTTCCATAACCAACAATCTTTACGTTCCTGCTAGGAAGTTTTCTTCTTTTTATTTTCTATTTATGGCGGTTTTGTAATGATTTTGCCAGTGTCAAGTGTGTTAGAGTAAAATCAGTAAATTACATAAAATCAAAAGTAAAATCCTTTCGTTTTTCAATCGGCCATCATATCTCTCTGGTGGTTTTCTTAGATAAGAAGTCTATCTTGACAACTGTGTTCAGTAAAATAACAACAGTATTTTGTAAAACCTATCCAAGGATCTCCCCACACATATCGACGCGGAATCGTCGTTAGCTGATGAAAAAACTCTTTATGTCTTCGCAATAACAGCGAAAAAGACGTCGATCGGCTCGGCCGACGCTAAACGACGTCTATCGAACGGAAAACGACGATTTGCCGTAAAACTGTTCGCATCCGTACGACGCCGATCGGCGCCGGCGAGGGCTAAACAGTTCCAACCACGGCCGAGTAGCTTCGATGAGAGCCGATTAGTGCTGGTGACAGCCGTTCAGCGTCGACGACGGCTTCCAAAAACAGATTACGATTGCCGATCACCCGCTGCTTCATCCGTTCAGCCGCCTCAACGGCTGTACGCGGGCTGCCTGACGTCTCCACGGCGATGTGGTGTGGGACACGCGAGTGCTGACCGTTTACAGCTGCTGCGATAACAAATCGCAGGCGAACGGGCGTCTCTGCGTATGAGGATGAGACTGCTGAACGTAGGTTTACAACCGAAGGTATGGCTGATCGGCCAAAAGCGAATATTGTGGTGTAAAACACGCCGATTCCGCGTCGATAGGTGTGGGGAGACCCTAGGGCTCACAATTTAACAATTTTACTTTTGATTCTATGTTAACTCTGAACTGTCAAGTAGGTCAATGTCGATGTAGGTATAATAATTTACTATGACAGGAAAGAGATGATTTTAACCTGGTACCTATTTATCTATAATGTCTGTCCTTACACGTGTTTATCATGTTATTCTAAAGCTTCGTTTCAACAATAAGGACAAACAGTTTAATATAATGATAAATAAAATAAACAAGGAATAATTTCGCAAATTCAATTAATTATAGTATTAACTAAAATATACCGTTTCGAGATAATTCAATTTATAGTATCAATATATCGTAACTTCTGATTATTGTTGTGTCAACCTTTTTCCCACCTTGATGTATTTTTATAAAATTTTAAGCATTACTCATATTTAACTCGAAGTAAATTGATAATTTTAAATGCCATTTAAAGTTATGACTATTTTCGAAAATCGACAAAATTGACGTAAACTGATGATTGATCGCGTCGATCGCTTATAGAAAACAGAAACTTTAGCAATGTTTGCAATTTGTGTAGGTCTTTAGGCAAGCTTTACGGTAGTTTTGACACTCCATAGCGGCTTTTACACGGCACAGCACGGATAGTTCAAGTTGTATTTTCTCGCTTGTCGCTCAGTGCATCTCTATCGTTACAAACTAGATAGAAAGGGAGGTCTGAGCGACAAACAAGTCGCGGACAACATGTGCTAGCCGTGCTGTTTGGCGCGCCAGTCCGGACCGTAGGTTTTATACTATTTTACTATTACAGTTGCATTTACACGTACGGTTCGGAGCTAAGATTGGAATGGCGCGTGACGTTTCTCGCGGTCAGAACTCTACGTGTGCATGCCGCTCATGTATTCATGGAATCCACCGTGTTTGTAAAAAAAACGTTTTATTCACTGGTTTAATCTGTTTATTTTTACAGGAAAGAAGAACGAAGAGACAAAGTGCCGATATAAACCGGTTAGTACCGGTTATTGGCGATAACATTAATAACTGTGCCGTCAAAACAAAGGTAAACATTTATATTTAAAAGTATACAAACGGGCTAGAGCTCTATTTTACTCGGTAAATCCATATTGCTTTTGACATGCCATTGTATTGTTTCTAGCCGCAATACTCTCAAGGAAATAAGAGCTATCAAAGGCGAATGCTCCACGCTCGATATTTATCGTGATATTTGGATCATAATCCAGGATCACGATATTTATCGAGTGTGTATTATAGCGTATCACGTATCGTGATACGGATCGCTGGATTTCTAGAAATCCAAAAATCCACGATCTGTATCAAGTATCGTCGACAAATATCGAGCGTCTAGTGCTACACGCTCAATATTTATCGTGATATCGTACTGCTAGATCAAAACAGTAGTAACTCAAAATACAACTGTATTCTAAAATCAACTTTATTACAACTTCTATGAACTTGAAACAAAACTAGCAAGAATTTTAAGATGGTACTGTTTTGATCTAGTAGTGCGATTTGCATCGTAATACGAAAGGTACGAGTGAGTGATTCGTATCGTATGTGTAGTATACCAAAATATTATTAGATAAATATCACGTTAAATATCCCGATACATATAGAGCGGCATTCGCCAAAATGTTGACAATTTGATTTTTATTGACTACTTAGATGTCAAAAGCAATACGGTTTTACCGAATACAGTAGAGCTCCAGCGGGCCTAGTATGGCTGCGTGTACATCGCGTGACAAATGTGGATAAAGCACTCATCACTCTCGTACTTATTTACGTGTTAGAGTCTGGCCAGTATAAGTTGGCAATGGAAAATAGCGGCAAATTTAAAAAAATATAGTATTGGCAACCCATTTTTTAGCAAAACGAAAACCTGTCACAATCGCGTTTTGCACTGGTAGCCCTGTGAATGAATGGAATAAAAAAAGATTTTCGTTTTGCTAAAAAATGGATTGAAAACCTATTTTTTTTAAATTTTGAGGTTATTTTCCATTGCCAACTTATACTGGCCAGACTCTAGAAGGTGACGGATGCCTTATCCACACATTAGCGGCCTGCACACGTAAAGTTCGGACTGCGGGAAACGCCACGCGCTATTCCAATCTTCGCTCCGAACCGTAGCGTACGTGTAAATGCAACTGTAATAGTAAAATAGTAAAAAACCTACGGTTCGGACTAGCGCGTGGAATGGCGCGCGGCGTTTCCCGCGGTCCAAACTGTGCCGTGTAAAGGCCGCTTTTGTCACGCAATAAACGCAGCCATATTAGGCCCCCAGGGCCACTATTGTTTTTCGTGTTTTTACAAGTTTGTATTTAAGTTAAGCTTAAAGCTTATATGTATGTTAGTTTGTCGTTTAGATCAAATGTTACAAGTCTATTTTGAATTAGTTTCCGTTATCTTAATGGGCTGGAATTTAGAAACATAATGTAAACTCTATGATAATTTAATATTAGGGAATCTAAGAGATGATCTGACGGAAGCTGTGTCAGTGGCAGGATTTCCGCTATACTTAACGTAGATCTACCGTGTTGGACTCAGTCTTATACTTACCTTTTTTTTCAGACCGCACAACCATACCTCATTAGAAAAAATGATTTGCCGCAATATGTCATACAATCGGCGTTTTACAAACAGGAAGTAACTTTTACATCATGCAAGTGAGTACATACCAGGGACCCGACCACCCATTCCCAGATAAAAACCTTTAAAAAACTTACCTCTCGAAACAAACTAAAAGAATAACTTCTTTGGAAATGTATGACTTAGTTATTTACCTTTCACATAAGGGAAACCTAAATAGCTAAAGCTCAGATCGTCAGCAGTAAATTGATATCCAAATATAAGGGTAACCCTTATAAATAGCGCTTAAAAAGCCAATCGAACGGATTTTTATAAGGGTAAGGGTAAAGATAAGGGTAAAGGGGGCTTTTTTAAGTTAAAGGGATGTTGGTATCACTCAAAATATAGCGCTTTAAAAGCAAAATCGTACAATACTTATATGATACGAATAAGTAAGGGTAACCCTTATAAATAGCGCAATAAAAAGCAAATCAAACGGCTTTCAAGCGATACGGATAAATCCTTATAAAAACCCATTCGAAATCCCTTAAATGGGATAGCGGGCCGGTCCCTGGTACAAACATGAATATTTAGATCTGTACAAAATAAGTTTCATATTTCAACGGTGTACAATTAGAATACTAGAGAATAACTCCGAACGATATTTCTTTCCGAACTAGCTCTATCTTTCGAGTTGGATGTCTCTTCACTCTAATCACCTATGCGTACGATAAATTTTCCTCTCCAGGCTCTGTCAACGCAAATATCACGATACTAGAGTGAATAGAGTGAATAAAAACAATTTTAATAATTTATTTAATGTCACTTTACCATGCGATGGTAATAGTTCTAGCGTGATGAGACGATTTATGATACCTTATTTTATAATAAATTAAATTAAGTTAACCAATTATAAAATAATATTTAATCAATTACATTTCCTTTATGAACCTTATCGATAATCGAAAAATGCGATTTTATAGTCCATTTGCTTAGAATAATAGTGTCGCTACACTCGCATGTACTTGTGGCTATTGTAATAAAATATGAATATAATTCGATGTGAACTGCCAAATTCCCGTGCGGTTGTTACGCACAATTACAATAACCACAAGTACGTGCGAGTGTAGCGACAGGGGAGTCAGGGGTCTTCAAACTAGTTGACTTTTTGACCACAATTAGTAGGAGATCTGAATAGGAGACGATTTGGACCGGGCTGTTTATTCGATAAAATGTATTTTATACCAAATAGCTTGTTTAATGGACAAATTACATACCAGTCGAAAGTATAAAGCCTATAGAATATGCAAACGTTAGTTTGACTATTTTTTTCCCGTCAAACCGATAGGTAGGCAGGCAGGTATAAACAGGTAAGTCGGTTCTAATAATGTGCACCAAACCTAAAGTTTGCATATTCTATAGACTTCATACTTTCGATTAGTATGTAATTTGTCTACTAAACAAACATTTTCAATTTAAAAAAAGTTCATTTTTAATTATTATTGTAATGATATAAGTACTGGACTGAAATTTTTCAGCCTACCTATTCGCCACATATTATTTAGCGTATTAAATTTGATATAAAATAATTTTCATCGAATAAACAGCCCGGTCCAAATCTTCTCCTATTCGGATCTTAGACCAAATGCAATTAATATAAATTCGTGCGGGCCAAGACTTTGGTTTCATGGCTGGTCATGGGGTAAATATTACCCCAATGCATTAGTATTAGTTAAGTAAGTAGTCTTAGTCTTCAGGGGGTACCTAGATAACGCATAAGGAACGCACTAGGTGTTTATTATGTACCAATTACCGTCAGGGGCGGGTTTTATAAAACTGATTACTAGTTACTAATTACTAATTACTCCTAAAAGGGCATGCTTCAATTATTCGGTTATTTGGAAAGGATGGATGAAAGAAGATTGACGAAAGAGATATACAGAGCAAAAGTGAGTGGGAGGGTCGGAAGGGGCCGACCTAGGCGTACTTTTTCGAATCAAATCGGAGAAATACTGGAAAAGGGCCGGATCTTAAGTACCCGAAACCGACGTGCATGCATGACTCGATGTATAAATGTGGAAGAAGCGAAAGAGATTTGTCAGGATCGTAGCAGGTGGAAAGAAGCGGTCTCTGCCTACCCCTCTCGGAAACAGGCGTGATTTAATGTATGTATGTATGTAATTACTAGTTACTTGTTAGCTTTATAAAATCGGACCCAAGTGGTTGGTTGAACGTGGGCTCTCCCGCTTTCGCGCCCGCTATTCCCGCCGGATAAGAAGGGCTCGCGGGCTGGACTTGGCCCGCGGGCCGTAGTTTAGCGACCCCGGATCTAAGCGAATGGACTATAATTAGCAACACCACTAAATTTGCCAAATGAAATCTGTCACAGGCCCAATAAGATATGAAAAATGTAATACTGAGTTGTTACGAGAGGTAAACTAGAAAAAATATTTATCTACTAACTAACTTCCCTACAATATGTTCAGAAACGATTAGCAAATGGCCTATAATATTAAGAAATCTGTATCTGTGGTAGTATTTTAATGTTAATATTATGAAGTATTGCATGTCATTAAGGTATCGGTTATCGATGAGGTTGCATTTTAATGTTCACATTAAAGTATCGATGACCGATACTTTAATGTCAACATTTAGATACAGGGCCACCACAGATACTGGTTTCTCACATATTGTAGAAAACATACAATATGCATGTAGATAAAGTTATGTTTGCGACTGTACGCATAATTAGGCATTAAATCAGTCTTGCATTAATAAATCCCTCTCATTATGCATTAGTCACTTTAACTTCTATTATTTTTCAGAAACGAAGGTGTTACATCATGCTTTCAAGAATTCACATTGCCGAATCTGAGAACCCGCTGCGAAACTCAATTCGTCTCTAGTCATTTAATGGTATACAATTCCACGACTAGAGCTGCGACAAACATCTTAGTCGAAATACCCGTGGACTGTGCGTGTGTCATATTTAATGACAGAAAGTAAAAAAAAAATCCTGCTTAAACATCTGAATTTGAGCATATACATACACAGACAGTTAAGTACCCATAATGGGAGTCCTTTGCTTCCCATAATTTTATTGGTCATAATGTAATTGTTGACATAATTTTTGATAGTCATAATTTTTTATATCGCTGAAACTGTAAACTTTTCAGAAGTTCTGAAATATGTAACGTGTAGGCAAGGCAAGGGTTAGGTTAGGTTCGATTAATAAAAATCCTGAAAAAGTAACAGTTTCTTTAAAAAAACACGTTATGACTTGCGATGATTATGACCTAAAGCACATTATGACTGAAAATAATTATGTCAGTCAATATAGACCCAACCATAATCCTATGATTGGGGAAAAAAAGGTTGTAAAGGTGATAAGGCTTATCGAATTATAATGTTTAAATTTCAGTTGGTAATGAAAGTTTTTAAAAGAAAATTACTACTCGATTACGGAACTTTACCGTTTTTTTTTTTTTCAATGTTCATAACGATTTTTGTCTTAAAATGAGTATCGGTCAATATGTAATGTGGCCATAAGCCATAATATTAGAAGGGATAATTTACTGGACATATTTCCCGAAAGTCATAAAAAATATATCCATAACTTTGAATGTCATAATCATCGGTCAGAATATTATTTTATACTTAGTAAGTACCACTAAAGGTAACAAATGCTTATTGATTCAGATTCAGATTTTATTACTCAATATCACAGTATAAATTACATGACATGTCAAATTATATGTAGTTACATTGAGGTCGTCAGAAATATAGTTAAATAATAATCAGAGCTCGGAATAGGCAGTGCCTATTTACCTAAACTTCGCGGGAGGACGTAACTAAGAGTGGTTACAACCACCAAAAATAATTATTTCTTATTATTAAATGCGGGATTTCCCGGGATTGATTGTATTACTCTAAAGGCTTAATACATTTAACTTTACTTCTAAATCAGGGTCGCAAACTGCAGGTAGTAAGTACACGGCTAAAGTGTCGGCTACATCTGTTTTTGTTGAATACATTCTATACAATATTATAATTCTATTTAAATCAACTAAAAAGATCAAATTTCAGGCTTCCGTTTGATTCAATTTGATCTATATTATATTGTTTTATGACTGATTGTTATTTCAAGATGAATAAATAAATAATTTACAATATAGCAAGATTTATAAGTAAAGTTAAAAGTATTAAACCTTTAGAGTAATACAGTCAATCCCGGGAAATCCCGCATTCAATAAAAATAAATAAATATTTTTGGTGGTTGTAACCACTCTTAGTTACGTCCTCCCGCGAAGTTTAGGTAAATAGGCACTGCCTATTCCGAGCTCTGATAATAATAGTAAAAAAGTAAAAGTTAACACAATAGCAATTGTCATAGCAGTTATAACGTCTAAGTTGTTGAACATACAAGTAATAATACTTGCCTGCATAAAATTCAATTACAACTCTAAAGTTGGCAAGGATGTAGTAGCAGTACCATTTCTGTTAACATATAAAAAAAACCTGACATGAAAGGCTAAAGGTTCTTTTACACCGGTGAGGCGAGGTGAGACGAGGCGAGACGAGAATTTTAAGTTGTAACTTTCTGAACCTAAGGTCTGTTCATCCTTACTTGTCTTATATAGTAAACAACTTTCTAACCTCAAAATGACCCTTTTCTGGCTAAAACAGCTCTTTTATCGTAAATAAAGTATACCGAGTTAACATTTTGGACATCACTTGGCTAATGTATTGCTTTATTTTGTTTAAAATAGCTGTTTTAGCCGAAAAAGGTTCATTTTGAGGTTAGAAAGTTGTTTACTATATAAGACAAGTAAGGATGAACAGACCTTATTATGTGTAAGAGTAGGATTTGTAATGTAATGTCAAACCTCAATTCCTCTTACAATAAATAATTTTAAACTGAACATTTTTATTTTTATTTGACCCACGACGGAATCAAACCCGAAAATCGGACTAGTAGTTGTGGAGATAAATGGCAACATTGGTTTGTACAAAGAAATATTTACTGCAGCGTCCCCTGATGAGTAGTCACCGTAACACCTATCTATAAACATCGACCAATCAAGCCCGAATCCATTACTGAAAACTGCATCAAAATCGGAGTAGTCGTTTTGGAGATAAAATGGCAACATTGGTTTGCACACACAAACAAACATCTATATCTTCGAGAACCGAATAGGTACTGTGCTGACCCCAGGGGGCAGGCCTTATAAAATATAAAAGAAAGATTAATTTATTTAATCTGTTTGGCGGACCGGTAGACAAAAGATATTTGCCAATCGAAATAGTGGTAGTAACGTTGTGTGGTTTTTTTAAATGTTTTAGTAACCCATGGTTCCTAAGGCGAGAATGAGGGATAACAGATTCTTCTGATTAAAGAGATATTCAAGAATAAGGGAATTCAAATAATTGTATTAGTTGAAGAAAAGAAACGTCTAGAGAACTTCAGTTTATGGAAATTCGACAAGTTTTGTGGTCTGGTAAAAGCAGAGCCCCTCCCCGCTCTTGCTCGTGTGCTCGACTCCAGGCTGGACACACTCCGCCAGCCTGTCCCGAACTTGTCTGGGGAGAGCTTCCATTACGTCGCCAAGTCAGTCTGAATAAGTCCTCGTAACCAAGAGAGCAGAGGGCCCGACAAATTATAGTCACTCCAAGAGACAGGATTTAATTCTTTTCCTAATAATTTAGATGGAGAGACTATTGACCTAAACTACCCCTCTTGTGTCCTCGGATATTTAGGACGACGGAATGTGTGTGTTTTCTGCAGTCCAGTGTGACAGGTATCAAAGCAAACCCAGAATGTTGGAGGTCTCCTCCCCTTCGAATCCGTCAAGGCACCCGATATCACACGCTCAGCTTTCGCTTCGCTTAGTCGAGTCCCCACGAACCGACATGAGAGCCGGGAGTAGAAAGCAGTTGCCGAGCTAAACTCGCAGGCATCCTTGCTGACATGAGATCATAAAAACCAAGCCAGCAAGTCACCTCAACTAACTAACGTCTTTCGACCAGAGGTGAGATCGACTCTTGACGCAACTCAAATCCGACCCCCGGTTCCCCAAGATAAATTTTGAAGCTTTTAACCTTGAACCTTTAACACACTGAAGCAGTCTGTGCAGTCTGTATGGATACTGAGCGTACAGTGTGAAGTGTCTCTGCTTGCTATTTTAATCCAAGATGTTTAGTGGCGGTAAGATGTCATCGACGTCTGTGACCCGCTGATAACTTTCACCAAGACACTAAACCCTCTTCGACTCGAATAGAAACATGTATAATATCCGATGCATTAAACGAAAAAGGTAAAGATAAATTGTAATTTAAATTGCCAGGACACAAGCAAAACTGTAAACCCCATTATGAAAGCCGAAAGAAAACTAAATAATCTTAGCCAAACAGCATGGGAAAAATTTAGAAAAGTTCTTCCAATAAACTGAAGATTAGACATGGAGTCCTAAAAGGTACACAAGATCCAAAAGAATTAGATCAGTCCTGAATTATTAATAAACCTTTGAATTCCCTTGATTAAAAACATTTATAAAAGAATATCAAATGAACAATAAAATTATTTACCTTTAAATAATTATTAGTTTCGCAATAGAATTAAAATCCCGTGAAATAATTCAAAGAAATTTATCACTAGTTTGGTTTTCCGACGACCAGCGTATATCACTTTTAAATTCAATATGATTTGCTTCTAAGGATTTATTTTTTAAAAATTGTTCTGTTTTTTTAAATAAATTGTTCCTTCCAAAAAAATAAAATTTCGAAACTCAAAACATTTTGAAAATATTCGTAAATAAAAAAAATCAAAATCAAAGAAAAATATTCAAATAAACATGTTCTAACAAGGACAGCTTTGCTACGAATGATCTAATAGCCTTGTTGTCAAAATTGCAATGACATCTTCCATAATTCAAAATATTTTGAAAATGACGACATCAAATGTCATTCGTAACCAGCTGCATTACTACCCTACGTGCAACGATGCACCCATCGAGTAACCACTAAAAGACAACACTTAGCTTCGGGTCCCGACGAGATGTCAAGGCCGCGCAGCAGCAAACCGAACTCTCCCGACAGCGACACCAAACCGCTTAGAAGCCCTCGTAGTAAGCGACGGAGCTCTCAGGGTCATGCTCCCGCGTGAAATGTATTAAAATGAAAGGTTAAATATGCAACTAAGGTTTCCCTGTACTACGAAAGTTTTCCTTACTCTATTACTATACCTAGAAACACAACAAACATTCACAATAAATTAAACACCATACGGAACCCTTTCTAAACAACGACTATCACCCTTCCATTCGTCTTTCAGATCCTCAACCAGAACACTCATCCCCAAGCTTCTCTATTCTAAATGATAAGACATATACGAAAGATTAAAATACCTATGAGAAATCACTAGTTCGATTTTCTTGTTCTCAAACCATAAACCAAATTATTCGTAAACATGATTTCTTATAGATAAGTGTTTCCAACAACGGTAGGACTACAATATTTACCTTTTTAAGTAGACTTTGTCTACATGAACTTACGAGACCCTTCTAACGTTTCCTCGCAATAATCCTTTAGATCAGCTTTCCATAAGATTTTCCATTAAACACTCGGCACATTATTAATTTTAAAAGGGAAATTTTGTAGATACAACATTATTATTTTAAAGGAAAAGCAAATAAAAATCTTAAGAAAAACATTTTTTTCAAGCCCGTCGATCACTCCCGTCAACCCCCAACTGTTTCCTAGCAACCCCTCACACACTCTCTCGCCGTTTTCTAACCAGTCAAATACCAAAGACAATTTAATTCTTGCTTGAAGGTTTGACTCGAGATGAGGTCAGTACAATCCCCCCCTAAATCTTGACGATATTCAACGGAGCCAAGATTTAACCTTCTTATTCCAACTCCTTGTCTCCAATCAATCCCAAACAAGAGTTAAATTTCATAACCAATTCACCAACTGAACCCCAAAAACTATTTAAGGAGTCCCCTAACTTATTTTATCTTTCTTCCCCCCCCCCAATCCTTTTTCCCCTATGCTACATCTTTCCCCCCCCCCTCTCCTAAATTAAACCTCCATTACCAAATATGAATTCAAAACCACTAGCCAGTAAGCAAATACTTTATTAATATTTCTAAAACCTTATAATATTGAACTAAACACCAAATACCATATAATCTAATACTCAAATATATTCCAAAGCAAAATTACTCCGAATTAATCCTACCCCACATAGCACTCACTAATGCTTCTACATGGAAATTCATAACCGACATCAACGTCCCTATAAAATTTCTAATTCCCCAACTTCTAACTTCATTTTCCTGATTAAACATAATATCGTGCTAAATGTATTGCATTGAACATCCCCTTCTCTTGCAAAGTTTCGGGGTGTACCAAAACATAAACATTATCAAACTGTCTTGCTGCTACCCTGTATGGACCTTCATAAGTTAAATCAAACTTCCGAGTAACTCCACTCATAGAGTCAGACTTATTCAATCTTCGCAACTTAACCAAATCTCCAACCTGATACTGAATTAATTTATGAGTTAAATCAAACCTAGTCTTTCTCTGTTGACTAGCCAATTGTAAATTAACCCTAGCTTGCTCCCGAATCTCTCCTATATCCCTACTACGTACAAGATAAGGCAAATGGGTATCTATTGATAAATGAGTCACTCTACCAAAAAGAACTTCATTAGGTGTAAACCCCGTACTTAAATGAAATGTATCGTTATACAACTCCTCAATCTTCTCTAACCATAAACCCCAATTTCTATGCCTTTCATGACAATAAATCCTAAAGAATTTTCCCAACTCTTTATTAACACGTTCCGTCGTATTTGGCCTAGGGTTCCTAATAGTTGTATATATAGCCCTAACTCCCATATTCCGTAATCCTAATTTCCATGTATTCCCTATAAATTGTTTTCCATTATCAGTCATTACAGTTTTCGGCTTTATTGTTAATGCAAAATTTTGCATCCTAACCATAACCGCTTTCGCTGTTGCCACCCTCAACCCATATAATTTAATGTATTTAGTAAAAGAATCTTGTATTACGAATATGTATGTTATTCCCCCCCTAGACGCTGGTAAGGGTCCATAAAGGTCTGCCATAACTAAATCCCCTGGATTCTCCGTTACAATAGAATTACACGCCCCCACATACTTAACATTATCCACTTTGGATAATTGGCAAATATGACAACACCTAACAAACTTCTCTACCATTCTCTTCATTCCAAGCCAATAAAATCTTTGCTTTAGATATTTCATCATTTTATAAATCCCCAAATGCCCTAACTCCAAATGAACTTGTCTACACACCTCAGCTTGCAAAGCTTCTGGTAAATATAAAACTTCAACATCGTTGACATGTTTTCTAAAATAAAGCACACCATCGACAACTGAACAACGCATCGCTATCCTAGACAATCGACTTCCTCCTTCCACTTGCCCTAGCACGCGTTCTTTAATGCCTTTAGCTACATTATCCATATCCTGAAACTGAACCATCTGTTCTAATTTAGATTCTAATTCAGTATTATTCTGCACCCCCATATACATTATCGACGGACACCAAGTTTTCCCTTCTTGAATGTCCCCATCCCTTGGAAATCTAGACAAACCGTCCACTCCCCCATTTTCGACCCCCCTAACATGCTCTATTGTGTAATTAAACTGTTCTAAATACAATATCCATCTTGTAATCCGACTATTAAATAATTTAATGTTCTTTACAAACACTAAAGCTTTATGATCAGTCCTAATAATTAATTCCGCCCCCCTTAAATAAGTCTCAAACTTCTTAACCCCATAAATTACTGCCCAAAATTCTTGTTCTGTAACTGTCCACCTCAATTCTGATCCTCTCAACGACCTTCCACAAAAACTCAAAATCCGTTTATTACCCTCATCGTCATATTGATATAACTCTCCCGCAATTCCTACCCCTGAACTATCCGTCTGCAAATAATAAACTTTATTTACATCTGGATGTGACAACATAATAGTTGTAGAAAACTCCTGTTTCAAATTCTTAAATGCCGTATCTAACTCCTCATCCCAATACCAAACTTGTTCCTTTTTTAACAATCTTGTCAAAGGTATAATCAAAGTACTATAATTTGGAATAAATCTCCGGTAGTAATTACATAACCCTAAAAATGCTCGCACATGCTTCACCTTTTTCAGAGTTGGAAACTCTTGAATCGACTTGACTTTATTTGGATCAGTCCGAATCCCTTCAGTAGAAACTATATGTTCTAACATTTTCACTTCCCGACAAGCAAACTTACACTTCTCTAAATTACAAGTCAAACCCGCATTCTCTAATCGTTCTAGGACCTTGTCTAATTGCTCCAAATGTTCTTCCCAACTCCCTTTCGTTAATATTGCCAAATCATCTAAATAATTTACACAAAAACTTCTAACTCCTGGCCCCAACACTACATCCATCGCTCGACTAAAACTTCCCACAGACGTCCTCAGACCTTGTGGCAAAACATTATACATATAGGACCTCCCATTCACAGTAAACCCGGTATACTGCCTACTCTCTTTTGATATAGGAATTTGAAAATACGCATTGTTTAAATCTACGATAGTTATAAATTTTACACCATGAAATGCATTTAAAACATCTATCTGCATTGGTGGGGCCTCTGACTCTGCCACCATGTACTTGTTAATTTCTCTAGCATCAAGTAAAATACGAATAGACCCATCAGGTTTGCTTGTATATGTTAAAGGACTACTATAAGGAGTCGCCCCTCTAGAAATAATCCCCAACTCTACCATCTCATTTAATTTTTCATCAATCTTATTACGATAAGCATACGGAATCGGATAGGATCTATTTATTCGCGGAGTGTGTTCAGACATTTCTATATGATGAACATAACAATTTGCCCTACCAATTTGCTTCGTGAATACTATCTTATGACTCTCTAAAACTTGCTTTAAATCCATCCTCATACTATCAGTCAATTTTACTCCCACATTAAGTCTATCCAGAAAATCCTCACTCTTCACAGTGGAATCCCTTTTATCATCCTGACCGACTCGTAGAGTTCTAACATTTACACTCTCTTGACCTTCAACAATAAACGGTACATTAACTTCTTCCCCATTACCCGACAGAATTAAAGACTTAGGATCTCGCAAATTAATAACAGCATCATGGGAAAGTAACCAGTCAAAGCCTAATATCACCGGTACTGTCAATTTTGGAACTACCAACAATCCAGTATCGAAACTTATCCCCTGAATTTTTAACTCAACAGATGTTAGCTGCTGTATTTTCAAACTTTTCTGCCCTACTGCTCCTCTAATCTGTATAGGTTTCACTGGTAATGATGGAAACCTTGTATCTTTAGTAATTTGTAAAGATTCATAAAGCTCTTCTGAAATACAGCTCACTTCACTCCCAGTATCTATCAACCCATTTATTGTATTCCCTAATATCTCAATAACAATCTCCGCTCTAACCTTGCGAGAACCCTCATCAAAACATACCTCTTCATCAAACAAGGATGCCGCAACAAAAGTTT
Organism: Acleris literana; assembly: GCA_946894065.1. Lineage (NCBI taxonomy): Eukaryota > Metazoa > Arthropoda > Insecta > Lepidoptera > Tortricidae > Acleris > Acleris literana. The sequence continues at coordinate 4,036,139 of OX335677.1, forward strand.
GTAAAAACTCAGAAACACGTGGCCGATCTAATAAACTTGGGGAAAGATTTGGAAAAGCATCTAAATTCAACTTAACTTCCTTATTCTGAACTCTATTCTCATCCCCAAAACCACATCTACCAAAATTTGACCAAGTTTTATTAGCCGATATGGGATATAAATTTCCATGTCCGTCTTTCGTAACCCTATTCCCTCAATCGCAATAGTAAAAGCTACCTCAACCTTTCAAATTGCACTATTCATAATTCTCGAGAAACGAAAGTAATGCCTCTCCCTTAATTCACAAAATCTCTTCCCCTCAATCTGCTTAATACCCTAGAATCCTGGTCACGGCACCAATTGTGCTGACCCCAGGGGGCAGGCCTTATAAAATATAAAAGAAAGATTAATTTATTTAATCTGTTTGGCGGACCGGTAGACAAAAGATATTTGCCAATCGAAATAGTGGTAGTAACGTTGTGTGGTTTTTTTAAATGTTTTAGTAACCCATGGTTCCTAAGGCGAGAATGAGGGATAACAGATTCTTCTGATTAAAGAGATATTCAAGAATAAGGGAATTCAAATAATTGTATTAGTTGAAGAAAAGAAACGTCTAGAGAACTTCAGTTTATGGAAATTCGACAAGTTTTGTGGTCTGGTAAAAGCAGAGCCCCTCCCCGCTCTTGCTCGTGTGCTCGACTCCAGGCTGGACACACTCCGCCAGCCTGTCCCGAACTTGTCTGGGGAGAGCTTCCATTACGTCGCCAAGTCAGTCTGAATAAGTCCTCGTAACCAAGAGAGCAGAGGGCCCGACAAATTATAGTCACTCCAAGAGACAGGATTTAATTCTTTTCCTAATAATTTAGATGGAGAGACTATTGACCTAAACTACCCCTCTTGTGTCCTCGGATATTTAGGACGACGGAATGTGTGTGTTTTCTGCAGTCCAGTGTGACAGGTATCAAAGCAAACCCAGAATGTTGGAGGTCTCCTCCCCTTCGAATCCGTCAAGGCACCCGATATCACACGCTCAGCTTTCGCTTCGCTTAGTCGAGTCCCCACGAACCGACATGAGAGCCGGGAGTAGAAAGCAGTTGCCGAGCTAAACTCGCAGGCATCCTTGCTGACATGAGATCATAAAAACCAAGCCAGCAAGTCACCTCAACTAACTAACGTCTTTCGACCAGAGGTGAGATCGACTCTTGACGCAACTCAAATCCGACCCCCGGTTCCCCAAGATAAATTTTGAAGCTTTTAACCTTGAACCTTTAACACACTGAAGCAGTCTGTGCAGTCTGTATGGATACTGAGCGTACAGTGTGAAGTGTCTCTGCTTGCTATTTTAATCCAAGATGTTTAGTGGCGGTAAGATGTCATCGACGTCTGTGACCCGCTGATAACTTTCACCAAGACACTAAACCCTCTTCGACTCGAATAGAAACATGTATAATATCCGATGCATTAAACGAAAAAGGTAAAGATAAATTGTAATTTAAATTGCCAGGACACAAGCAAAACTGTAAACCCCATTATGAAAGCCGAAAGAAAACTAAATAATCTTAGCCAAACAGCATGGGAAAAATTTAGAAAAGTTCTTCCAATAAACTGAAGATTAGACATGGAGTCCTAAAAGGTACACAAGATCCAAAAGAATTAGATCAGTCCTGAATTATTAATAAACCTTTGAATTCCCTTGATTAAAAACATTTATAAAAGAATATCAAATGAACAATAAAATTATTTACCTTTAAATAATTATTAGTTTCGCAATAGAATTAAAATCCCGTGAAATAATTCAAAGAAATTTATCACTAGTTTGGTTTTCCGACGACCAGCGTATATCACTTTTAAATTCAATATGATTTGCTTCTAAGGATTTATTTTTTAAAAATTGTTCTGTTTTTTTAAATAAATTGTTCCTTCCAAAAAAATAAAATTTCGAAACTCAAAACATTTTGAAAATATTCGTAAATAAAAAAAATCAAAATCAAAGAAAAATATTCAAATAAACATGTTCTAACAAGGACAGCTTTGCTACGAATGATCTAATAGCCTTGTTGTCAAAATTGCAATGACATCTTCCATAATTCAAAATATTTTGAAAATGACGACATCAAATGTCATTCGTAACCAGCTGCATTACTACCCTACGTGCAACGATGCACCCATCGAGTAACCACTAAAAGACAACACTTAGCTTCGGGTCCCGACGAGATGTCAAGGCCGCGCAGCAGCAAACCGAACTCTCCCGACAGCGACACCAAACCGCTTAGAAGCCCTCGTAGTAAGCGACGGAGCTCTCAGGGTCATGCTCCCGCGTGAAATGTATTAAAATGAAAGGTTAAATATGCAACTAAGGTTTCCCTGTACTACGAAAGTTTTCCTTACTCTATTACTATACCTAGAAACACAACAAACATTCACAATAAATTAAACACCATACGGAACCCTTTCTAAACAACGACTATCACCCTTCCATTCGTCTTTCAGATCCTCAACCAGAACACTCATCCCCAAGCTTCTCTATTCTAAATGATAAGACATATACGAAAGATTAAAATACCTATGAGAAATCACTAGTTCGATTTTCTTGTTCTCAAACCATAAACCAAATTATTCGTAAACATGATTTCTTATAGATAAGTGTTTCCAACAACGGTAGGACTACAATATTTACCTTTTTAAGTAGACTTTGTCTACATGAACTTACGAGACCCTTCTAACGTTTCCTCGCAATAATCCTTTAGATCAGCTTTCCATAAGATTTTCCATTAAACACTCGGCACATTATTAATTTTAAAAGGGAAATTTTGTAGATACAACATTATTATTTTAAAGGAAAAGCAAATAAAAATCTTAAGAAAAACATTTTTTTCAAGCCCGTCGATCACTCCCGTCAACCCCCAACTGTTTCCTAGCAACCCCTCACACACTCTCTCGCCGTTTTCTAACCAGTCAAATACCAAAGACAATTTAATTCTTGCTTGAAGGTTTGACTCGAGATGAGGTCAGTACAATACGTAGGGAAGAGTGTTATGAAAACTGATACTCTATTGCAGTGCTTTTCAACGTGTGGGACGTGACCCCCGGGGGGTCGCGAGACCTATCCAGGGGGGTCGCGAGGCGAGGCTCTGAGAAAGTTTTGTGACTAGATGGAATGAATTTTTGTTGAATGAAAATGTTCGTGCTTAGTAGTTAGATGCCGCAGTAGTTTGGATGGCTTCAAACTTTCACGAGATAACACTTCGCAACAAATAAGTAATAACACATTGTGGTTTGTCGTCCGTAACAGAACAACCCTATTTTAAATAGTTTTCTTCATATTTTCTATTTTTCTTCTTTTAGGCTCACTCCCAGATGTTAATCCAGACATAGATGATCTTTTTGGAAACTTTTTCATTTTGTCGCCATATAATCTCCAAAATAATAGTCGCACAGCTTAAAGAGACTGGCTGCCTTTTAATATTTAAAAAGGGGTTGGTAGGTTGCGAAACAATAAGTACCTTCTGAATACTTGTGATAAATATAGGTAGCGTTCCAAAACGCATGACTGATTGAATGATGGAAGGGTGCGTTCCAAATCTTTTAAATAAGAGTTGGGTTCTAAAGTTAATCGTACAATCGTACAATCGTAAATGGGGGGGGCCGCGAAGGAATTTTGATGGTCATTAAGGGTCGTGACGGCAAAAAGTTTGAAGTTTAATCTATTGTTTATAAAGGTTCTAAGGTTCTCTAAGGTTTTTTGAATTTTGAATTTGGCTTTTTATTTTGACTTTATTTCATTCGGAAAACCTACAGCTTTTATTTATTTAGGTTAATTACAATATTTAACTGCATCGCTAATTACCAAAGTTAAACAGAAAATTACTAAAAGAAACAAAGAAGAGGAAACGGACATATCAAAACCAAACGAGACAAAACATGACAAGACACAGATCCTGCCCAAGAGAAATATAAGTCATATTTTTATACGCATTAGCCAATTAATGTGCGACGGGATTGGAAGCGAAGAAACTGGATGCCCAACGGTTTTTGACTGCAGAGGGTTTTAATTGATACGGGTGTCTCTCGGAATTCCTAACAACATTTGTCCTAACACATCGTTTGTCCGAATTTTCATTTGCTCTAAACTGGTTTTCAGCTGAGTCAGGCAACTTTTTAAGTTTTCCAATTATATCTGCGGTTTGGTTAGGTTAGGGTTGTATTATAACAATACTGAAATGTTATAAAATTTAAGCGGAAATGGCTTCAGGATAAACGAAAATTCGGACAAACGATGCATTAGGACAAATGACGATTAGGGATTCCATAGATAGGGTAACCAATTGATACAGATCTAGATCATCATTTTTGACACAGTTCATTCATTGACCTCAGCCTGTCAAAAATACGAGTAACTACGATATTTCGTTCACGCTTGTGGCCGCGCTAAAGGTCTTAATTCTGGGTCCTAGTGAAAAAGGGTATAAGTCTTCTCAAGGCCATAAGATCTTCATAAGATCCTTAACGGTGACAACTCTTTAGTTTTGTATTTTTATTGTTATCCTGACTTCATTTCTCTTTTTGACGATTCCAATGTAATTTCTTGTACTTTTGACATAACATGCAATGTATGTGACTTACTTTGGAAAATAAATATCATTCATTCATTCATTTAAGATCAGGTGAAAAAGGGTTTAAGTCTAGTATACTCCGTTTATGTATAAACCCTTTTTTATTACGAGTTAAGTCGACTTGTGCCCTTTTTCACTAGTACCCCAGAATTGGTTTCTTAACCTCGTAAGGCGCGCTGCGCTGTATATAATTAAGGCAAATTTAATTTGAACTGTGTTGCAATGAAAATAAAGTTTAATTTACTATTTTCACAAACTGAAAATTAACAAACACATCACACACACATTATCGAACAAACGTAATTGAACTTTACTACCTTGATGGTAAATTCTAAGTCCTTATGGTGGGCCTAACTAGGAGCTCTGGGTAAACGAAAGTTCATATTTCCAATTAACTCAGTAACGACAGTATTGTCAACAGTAAGAAGATTTTTGTCAGTAAACTATGTCTTTGATTTTTCTTCCCAATTCTATTCTATATTCTATGCGCGTGGTATGTTGCCGGCTAAGGGACCTAGCAGACAGAGAGCGGTCACGCGGTCAAGCGTTCAAGCGGTCAATTATAACGTAACACAAAGACCGCAAGAACGCAAAAGTCGCAAAACTGATAGCTTGACCGCGTGACTGCTTTCTGTCTGATAGATCCCTAAGGATTCATCACCCCATCTCTTCCCATGGTATTGTTTTCAAATTCAAATTTAAATCTACTTTTTTATTTGCTTCAAAATAATTATGGTACAATTCTATGGTGTTTGTTTATTATGCCTGTACGACGATATCTTGCTAGATACTAGCATGCAAATTTAGTTTTTTAACATTATCGTTAACTACAAATAACATTATTAAAATAAAAACATCTAAAATGACGATAAAGATACATTTTATATTAAATAGGTAGGTATATGGCGACACCTAGCGACATCTAACGGCAACTTGTATCAACGCACCTCGCTAGCGCCACTAGCGTCAGACAGCGGAATTAAAGTGTTCAACATCGCACTAACAAAGTTTCTACAGTCTGTTGACATATATACCACTTCCAACTTAGTCCCAATGGACTTCGGTCCCCAGGCATAACACCCGCCTGGAGAGAGATCTCTCTATTGTTCTCTTTCTACACTGGTGACCCCGATGTGATCGTCATCCTATATTGGTGACCCCGACGTTATCGTCATCCTACATTGGTAACCCCGACGAGATCGTCATCCTATATTGGTGACCTCGATGTGATCGTCATCCTACAGGTAATTTGTGAAATAAAACATGTTTAATATAAGCCAAAGATGTAACTTTGATTTAAACTGTTTAGGGACTTCAAATCTTCAGCAATAGCGTTATAAATCTTTACAAACATACCGAATTTTTTCATAAATTGAGCACTACTGGAATAGAGCACTACTGGAAACTAGTCTTTTTGGATGTCTAGTGGTCAAGGATATACGTCCTTTAGAGGCGACGGAGGGATAAACTGTGGGACCGGCAGCGTATTTGAGTACTTAGCCATCCAAATGCGGTCGCCAATCCGCATGCCAAGCGTGGCGATCCCAGCAAATCACCCCAAAGAGAAAACACATAGGTAGAAAATAAGTTCAAAATTCTAAATTCAAATAATTAATTTGTAAAACATAGATGTAATCAAAGACATAACGTCGGCTTGATTAGGACCACTATGTTTTGCCGTTTAGCATGACACATAGCCCCAATTAGCATGCAGCATTCTTACAGACTAAATATACATTTTGAAGGTTCTTGTTATGTAATTTAACCGCAAATTATTCAAATATACTACGACTGTATTGTTTTATATAAAACTATATCTCTATACATATGGAGCCCTCTGTCACTCATGAACTCGTTTTTTTTTAAATATTTTAGATAAGAGTTAATTACAAAGAAATAAAACACGTGGGTATTATTTTTTTAGTACTTTTTTTTATTTAATTTATTTGGGTTAATAAACAATCACTACATGCAATATAACATTATTGTCTATGAATAACGAGATTACATATGTGTGATCCACACCGTTAACCACGAGTTACATATCTTAATTTGGTAAACGGTAATAATAATGAATAAGTAGATATACAATAAGGTAGTTGTACTAATTTCACAAGTGTAATTTTATCTTAATAGCTACGACTCGACACTAGAACATCCATGCATACACACAACATGCACGCATACTCGCACTCACGCACACACACATATACACACACATATACATCACACACATCTACACACACATATACATCACACATCCCATGTAGATATATCAAAAATGATTGATTTCCAATAAGAATTTTCATTACATGCAAATAGGTCTGTTTTAAAGAACGATTTATTATAGGTATCTACTAATCTACGCAAAGGAGCGCGCTCTCCAGCATTTGTACGGCAGCGGCCGGTCACAAACAGCTGGTGAGGGCGCGCCACGCGTTGGTAACGAGCCGGTACTCTATAAGCTAACTTATTGTTTAGTGGTATACAATAAAATCTGTTATTAAAAAGTCCATATAAAAACATTGTTCCAAGTACCAATCGCCTCGTCTTTAAACTTAACAGATTATACTTAATGATGATGATGATGATGATTGGTCCGACCGATCTCGGTCACGGCGACCGTTTAAAAGAAGACCCTGTTGTCGCTCGTGAGCTCGCATGTGGCATACTTAATAAGAAGCTGAGGGTACGATACACGACTCCTGTAGCATCTGTATTGCATGGTTCGAAGGATTTTTTTTTGAATATCCTCGAGGGCATCCGAATACTTATTGTAATAGGGGTTCCAAACAGCTACAGCGTATTCTAATTGAGAGCGAAATAATGATTTGAACAGGTATAGGTACGTAGTTGTGCTTTTAAATTCAGTACTGGAGCGCATGACAAACCCGTATATTTGATATGCTTTGGTGATTATTTTATTAATGTGTTCATCAAGATGGAGTTTTGAGTCTAACGTTATACCTAAGTCTCTAATACTCTGTATTTTTTCTAGATTGGTATTACACAGAGAATAGTTAAAATTCTGCACATGTTTAATGTTTTTAGTAAAAGTGATCGTTTTACATTTATTTAAGTTTAGTTGGAGTTTGTTTTTATAGCAGTATTCAGTAAACCCTTTCGTCTTGAAGTTGTATACTATCCTGTATACCTATTACAGACAGTATGATACATTTTTAGATCGTCTACGTAAAGTAGTATGTTACAAAATTTAAAACAGTCAGTTATATCATTTATAAACAGTGTAAACAAGAGAGGACCCAAGATAGACCCCTGGGGGACACCAGAACTAACCGTCATTGCTCGGGACTCATATCCATTGATTTTAACCTTTTGTGTGCGGTTTGTAATATAATTATGATATGATCAGCGCCACAAATTTCCTCTTATTCCGTTGAAAGCAAGCTTTTCAAGTAAAAGTCTATGATCCACTCTGTCGAAAGCCTTACAAAAAGCTGTCAAATACTTTGTGTAAAACGGAATTGTTGCCTTGAGGCAACACTGAGTTATGAGATCAAAATTTATGTACAAAATCAGGATCAGGATATCGTCATCGTAATCTACACTACCTTTACTATCTGTGCCAACCTGCAGTGTATAAACAATATGTATTCACTGAGACGGTATGTTGCCTACAGTCTACACGGTGATACAGAGGGCTAAGGGCTGTCCATGATTTTACCAGAGCAGCTTATTGGCAGCCCATCCTTCACTGGCACTATATCGATACGTCTGCGATCCAGCGATAGCACTGGCAAATCCAGCGACAATCTACTTTCCAGGCAATCCACCCGACGTTCACTCAGTTCATCAGCTTTCAGAAATTCTGCATGATAAACTCTGCCTGGGTTTCTGAAAATAAAAGTGATTGTTGGGTATAAGAAGAACCTCATTTGTATTGTAATTTTGGGAACGTATTTACTTTAGTTTGTGTGTTTGCTAATTTTTTTCTGTTAAACCTACATACATACATACTTGTATACATACTTGTATAGTCCATTCGCTTAGATTGTGTCGCTACACTCGCACGTACTTGTGGTTATTGTAATAAAATACGAATATAACTCGATGTAAACTGCCAAATTCACTTGCGGGTGTGACGCCTCAAGTGAATTTCGCAGTATACTTCGAATTATATTCGTATTATATTACAATAACCACAAGTACCTGCGAGTGTAGAAACACTATCTAAGAGAATGGACTATAAAAAACAATTTTCAAATTCTAATTGGTAGTGACCTACGCGGGTGTTTGTGCCTTAGTATTGGATGTTTTCTGTGTATTTAAGTATTTATTTTTCTATTTAAGTATGATTATAATTGTCTAGTACCCATAGCAACTTTGGAACTAGGTCAATTTGTATGAGTTGTGCCCTGATATTTATCTATTTATTTTCAAATCAGCCGAAAATCTACTAAAGAACATTAAAATGGTAAATATAATGTACAGTATTACTAGCTTTTTCCCGCGACAGAGTCGTTCAACGCTAGCTCCTCGGGAACGGTCCTATTTTGCGGGATAATATCCTATTTCAAAAATACTTACTTACTAAATTTTATCAAACTTAGTCCAGCGGTTTTCCCGTAAAAGCGTAACTAACAAACAGAGCTACTTTCATAATTATAATATTAGTATGAATATACTTAAGAATTTACCTGCACTCCTCAATTCTGACTAAAATGAGATGCTCATTATCATCACTTTGGGTCACAATTCGCACTCGGTCATATTGATCCTTGATCAAATACAGTGGATCAAACTGAAACAAATAAACATTATTATTAGTTATTTATTAAGCATCGCTTCGTGTGGTTGCCGAGTTAGAATAGTGCCACTCCATGTCTTCCCGTGGATGTCGTAAGAGACGACTAAGGGAATAAAGGCTTGTAGTACTATTAGGCGATGGGCTTGCAACCTGTCACTAATACGCTGGTAACCATCTTAGCCTAATTGTGCAAATTGTGGTTATAGAATTATCAACAAGTTTTTAGAGATGTTTGTAATTCTGTAGCTCTGCCTACCCGACTCTGGGAACGCAGGCGTGAGATTATGTGTGTGTGTGTGTGTTATTAAGCATGGAACCCTCAGGTTACAGCAATACAGTCTGGGGTGTTATTAGGAGCTTTTACTCGGCATAGTTTGGACTGCGGGAAACGCCACGCGGCAGTCCGAACCTTAGGTTTTTTACCATTTTACTATTACAGTTGCATTTACACGTACGGTTCGGAGCGAAGATTGGAATGGCGCGTGGCGTTTCCCGCAGTCCGAACTTTACGTGTGCAGGCCGCTATTATGAAATAGCAATGCAGTTCAGTTTGGAATGCAGTTCTTCGGTATTATAGTGGTAAGTATCCCCGCCTGTCACGCAGGAGACCGGGGTTCGATTCTCCGCCGGAGAGACATTTCTGACGGTATAGGGTAGTATCGCTGAGACCCACACAGAGGAGTTGTACTGAAGTTGATAATAAATGAATCACTTTTTTAAAAATATGTGTTTTAATAGGTACTTTATCTAATAATAAGATTACAGGAAGATAACTGAATAAAAATAAAATAATAAATTAATTTAATGAGAATCTAAGACACGAGATCCCGTGTCTGGTTCTATTGATTTTTTAGAGAATGAGCTTAAGGATCGACATCCGAACAGATCATAAACAATTTTGAATTTGGAAAGATTTAGATCGAAATGTACGAGTGGCCAGGAACGCAAACAAAGGAAGTTGTAACCACTTCGTTACAATTTTACGCTGAGAGAAAAGGACGGAGCTATATACTGCATAGCTATGTCATGATAACCCCCCTGAACCTATTTAAAGCTAGGGTGGATAGGGATCGTCTGGGTGAGCTCGCTTCATCGTTGACATAATCTTCATCCTCCAAGGGCAAGAGTTGGTCAAGACCCAATAGCAATTTAAAAAAAAACGCCCAGTACAACGCCAGATCCAGACCAGATCAGCTCAAAGTAAAACATTGAAAAGTGAATTTTAACTTGTGTTAGTACAATACATTTTGCAGTTGACGGCGCAAGGCCCGCGCCTATGCAATTTTTTTTACAGACAGAACACAATTTGACGACATGGCGGCACTTCACTTTGTAGTATTTGCCAAATACGGGTCTTATATCTCTTACTTTTGAGATACCGAGTGAAAGAGATGTGACATGCAGAGAATGTTTGACAAATAACAGCCAAGTGTGGTGCCGCCATTAGCAATACCCAATGCTCTTACGGTAAAGAAAAACATCGTGAAGAAACCTGCACATAAAAGGTTGAGTTTCTAAGACGGGGTTATTGCACTAAAAGTAAAATTAACGGTATGTGGTAATGTGTGAATCTGTTTTTGGCTGTATTGCTAGTCTTATTTCGAAATTTATGTAAAGCAGTTGGTTTTCCATAAATTAATAAATAAATAATAAAATGGTACAGTGTAACCTACCGATTTCAAGGTAAGGAAAGGGACGGAGTTATAGCAGTCATATAGCTGTCGATCACTGGCTATTGATAGATTTTAACAGATCATAATGCGGTCTCAGGAAATGCCAATTTGCCCAAATAAACTAAGGCATAAAAGGTTGCGTACGTTTTTTTGTTTTTTTCTTCTTTTTGTGTTAGAATAATTATGTAGTCGGATGGCCAGAGCTGAATTAAATTCCAGCTTTACGCTTAGTTGGGACAATTTCGAGTCTACATTCTTCTTTTGCGTATTTCTCTTTTCTTTTTGATTGTCAGGAATATTTTTTTTCTTTTATGTCAAGAATTCTTACCCGGACACGGCAGCCACAGCCGGCCACATCAACTCCACGATCGTCACTGCTGCGATTCCCCAAGCCACTGAATGGGCTGAAGTCAACAGTCTGCAAATGACAACATGCGTTAAAAATGGAAATATAAATTTAGTTTTGACTGTTTTAGATGGATTGATAACTTTATTTAGCTTTAACACCTATAGACGAATTTATTACTCAACTTAAGAGGATTTTGAAGCGTCGCTAAAATCATGTAACTGTGAAAGAAATTCCATACAAATTTAGCTCCGGGCGATAACGTTTCTCACCCCATAAATCAAGTCCGATTTCCACGATTTTTGAATATACATATAAACATACATACATACATTAACTCACGCCTTCGTTCCTAGAGTGGGGTAGGCACAGCTACAGAATTACCTACTTTTTTGTTTTTTAAATTTGTTTAATTCTAAGAAATATTGTTTTGGAAAGGAAAACGTACAGACATAGTTTTTTATGATATCTACAACATATTCAAACATCGTTAAAATCGGACTAGGTTTAAGGGGAGAGAAACGTTATCGCATTTTGTATGGAATTTTTTAGATTCACAATCCTCTTGCTTTAGATGGTTTGATGACTTAAGCAATTTAGTTTTGGCAGTTTTATATCGATTGATCATCTAATTTAGCTTCAACTGTATTCGATGCATTGATCACTTAATTTAGCTTCGATGGCTTAAGAGGATTGTGAAGCTAAAAATCTCCATACAAATTGCGAAAACGTTTCTCTCCCCTTAAACCTCGACCGATTTTTACGATTTTTGGATATGTTGTAGATATCGTGAAAATCTATGTCTGTACGTTTTCTTTTCCAAGAAAATATTACTTAGAACGAAACAAATTTGAAAAATAACAAACAGAAACGTACAGACCTAGGTCTTTATAATAACTACAACATATTCAAAAATCGTGAAAATCGGACTTGATTTAGGGGGTGAGAAACGTTTTCGCCCGGAGCTAGTTTTGTATGGTTTTTTTTGACAGCTACACGATTTTAGCGGCGCTTCACAATCCTCATCATTTTAGTTAGGATAATTAAATAAAGCGTTAAATTGTTTAATTAGACCACCAATATTCAACTGCATTCAAACTGTCTTCTCTAATAATCTGTACATTATATTTATTTATTTTTAAACAGCGACCGTATGTGGAAATTCGAAACCGTAAGAGATACAGGAAAACAGTCTTAGAATCCATTAAGTCCTTTTTTGCAGAAATGCATGCAGCGTAGTACATTTTCTGGGGACCTAGTGAAAAAGGGTATAAGTCGACTTAACTTGTTCTACAAAAGGGTATATACATTAAGTGAGTATACTAGGGGTGCGCCAAAGTTCATATAAAATTGCAAATTAGATTATTGGAACTCCGAAAATGTATCTCATATAATTTTACAACCTAATGATCACTCTTCATAATCTTCATAATATTTTTTAATACGAATGATCGGAACTTATAATCATCTGAACTTATAACGCCAATATTCATGGAACCGTACACTTTTCAGAATTTCTTAAATATCTTACGTGTAGATAAATTTAGGTTAGGTTAGGTTAGATTTATAACAATCTAAAAAATTAACAGTTTTTGAAAAAAATGCATTATGAGTTGCGATGATTATGACTCAAAAAAGTATGAACAAAAAAGTATATGCAAAAATTTTCAAAGAAATGATGAGTATAGACAAATCGTTATTTGTATAAAAAATCTAAAGACCAATTTTATATGAGCCAATATGGACCCGTATATTAGACTTAAACCCATTTCCACTCAAACTTCAGGAGACTTACACCCTTTTTCACTAGGACCCCAGATTTTTGGTCTAATGTAGGTTGTTCGTATTTTTTTTTCCTTTCTTACATAACCTCGTAAGGCCCACCATACTAAAAACAGGTAGTTTTTTGTTAGTGGGACTTTGAATCTACCGTCAAGGCAATAAAGTTCAATTACGTTTGTTCGATAATGCCATTTTCAGTATATGAATATAGGAAAACAAACCTATTCCCATTGGAACACAGTTCAAATTAAATTGTCTTGATTATGTACATCGTATTGCACATTGGGCCTTACGAGGTTAAGTAACGTAATGGCACCAGTTTTCGACAGTTTAAGCTGACATGCACCAATAATCGACACTTAACTCTTAATTCAAAGATCATACGGTCATAAATTGAGTGTTACAAAACAAATGAAAAACCCTTATCTTCTGTAAAATAAGAATCAAGTGTCGATCATGGGTCCTAGTCGATTACTGGTTCCATTACGTTATTTACTTATTTCAATATTGATACCGGTGCGCGGTATAATACCATTATAATTAAATTGAATCTTCTCACCAAAGTTCTCAGGAGTTTAGCGATACTTTCATGCGGATAGCCGTTTGGCTTGACGTGGCAGTAGGTTTTTCCATCGCACTCGTTCGGCCACTCGAGTTCTGCTGTAAAATTGCAAAAGGGATTTCTTTTAGATCTATTAGAGAGATAACAACTGTTTTTAGGGACACTAGGGGACACCGTTGATGTAGGAAAACATATCGAAACTTTTATGTGGTCGTCTCGCACCATCTTATATACACATAAGTATGTGTTTTTTTTTTTCTCTATCTCTCCCGTAAGATTCTTAATTGGCATGTTTTCCTGCTGAACTACGCATGTTATTTGATACTATATTTAATTTAATATTTATAGCTTTATATAATGCTAGACTAAGTAGTACCATTGTAATAAGAAATATGTTTAAAAAATGACTGACTGCTGAGTTTCTTGCGGCGTTTCTTCTCGGCAGTGGTCTTCTCTTGGGAAGCGCTGGTAGATTCTTGACGTCTAAAAGTGCCCGTGCGGCCTACTTACTGAATAAATTTCTTTTATCTTTTTTATCTTTTTTTATCTTTTTTAAAGCTGTTCTTTATAACGAGATGTTTTGTTATTTTTTATATTTTCGTCCTTATTAACGGCAAAATGGTTATTGTTATAAAATAAATGATTGCTCAGGTCTGTTGCCGCTTTCAGACCTTTTAAGGGCTAGCTAATCATAAACATAAACACTTCTAGTGTTAAGGTATGTGTGATTGTATGTATACGAGTATCTACATAGAGAAAGTACAACTTTCAAGTTTTTTTTTATGGCAAGGAGAAGGCACGCGAGCACAATGTATGGATCTGAGAACCATAGACATTTGAAATCTCAAGACTACAATCTCAAAACTGCAATCCTAATAGCCGTATTAATAAACTCATCTTGGCTGAGATGCCTGTCACAAGATACGTCAAAGTAAACGTCAAACCATAGAACACTGTAATTTTTGACGCATCTCGAGACGAGCATTAGACTTGAGATTAGTTTATTAATACGGCCCTAAGACTTCAAATGCGTTGCCAACCCTGAGGACTAAGATGGAATGCTTCTACGCTAGTAATTTCGCCGGTTGTCTTATCCCCACACCGGAACACAGCAATGCGAACACTACTGCTTGTTATAATTTAGCCGTTTTTTTCTATAATCTATATTTATCCGACAATAATTTAGATACATAACAGAAAACAAAAAGGAAGAGTTTTTGATAATAATCTTAAATCTTGGATTTTTTCTATAGATCTATATTAATATTATAATTGTGAAAGTAACTTTGTCTCTTTGTTACCCTTTCAAGTCTAAATCGCTCAACCGATCTCGATGAAATTTGGCATGGAGATAACTTGAACCCAGCGGAAAAACAATGTACTTTTTACCGCGAGAAGCGATAAAATCAATCATTAAAAAACCGGCCAAGTGCGAGTCGGACTCGAGCACGAAGGGTTCCGTAGCATTATCTATAAAAAATACGTCTGTTGAATGGGACCCCCCGTTAAATATTTATTTTATTTAAATTTAATTATTTATTATTAAAGTGATCACACAACTAAATATTCTGTGAATATTTCAATAGTCTACCTGTTGCTGTTATTAATATCGAGCAAAAAACGGCAATAAAATCACGTTTGTTGTATGGGAGCCCCCTTTAATATTTATTTTATTCTGTTCTTAGTATTTGTTGTTATAACGGCAACAGAAATACATCATCTGTGAAAATTTCAACTGACGGATAGACGGACGGGCAGTGGAGTCTCAGTAATAGGGTCCCGTTTTTACCCTTTGGGTACGGAACCCTAAAAAAGAAGCGTGAGCAACAGCTAGTTTAATAAGTACCCTTAGTATAAGCTTAGAACTTAATTTGCGACTAGGTCAAAATTTGTGTGATATTGTCCCCAACAAGTAAATAATATGTATAAATAAATAAATAAATAAATAAATATCAAGGGACGATCTCACACAAATTGCCTAGTCCCAAACTAAGCTCTAGGCTTGTACTATGGGTACTAGACAACGATATAAATACTTTCATAGAGAAATATATACTTAAATACAAAGAAAACATCCAAGACTCAGAAACAAATAGGATAGGATAGGATAGGGTGTATGGGATAGGACTGATTGATTATTGTTGGCTGTTTTTGTTGGAGGATTGTTGTTTGTGTGTGTTTGTTGTTGTGATTGATTTACTTATTTACGTACCAGAAGGAAACGGCGAGGAGTTGTTAACCGGAAATCCCATGAGGAAGACCAACTGAAATTTTAAAAAAAATTACCTTTATAAATAAACCTTTATATTAATAGTTAGGTAACCCTCAGCTGACGCAGGGGTATCATGACGAAAGAATAAGGGCCATATTTCTCATAGGGCTCTTATGTAACAGGTACCGTTGGCCAAATAGGTACAGTCAACAGCATAAATAAGTGATCATTTATGTACCTTGTCACTTTAATGTCGTGTTTGAAATGTCATACAAAATTGTGAAACGATTGTAAGCGACAAGGTACATAAATGATCACTTATTTATGCTGTTGACTGTACCTACCGACGTGATTTTCCTTAACTGCAACCTAAAGGTTGAATTACATTTGCACGTCGTAAATCGATATGAGATGCGTTTGTCAATTCGACTTTATTGATTTTAAAGGAAGAGGTTGCGAATTTAAAAACTCGTTCATAAAAAGCACCTGTTTTTTTAAGTGACAAACAAAATACAAGTAAAGAAAAGCAACAAACATTATACTTATAACAATAAAAAAAAAATAACTATTATTAAAGCTTTTTTGATCATTGAAAATATACCCAGTTTTTGTAAAAATACTTACGGCTGTAACAAATGATAACCTGGAACACATTTTTACTGGTAAAATGACTAGAAATATGTAGTGCTTCAGCGAACAGGTACTGAACGAGTATGTTGTGAGTTCGCTCTGGCTTGTATTTATATCAGAAACTACACTACAGACACTAACATTTATCCTTATGATATTACGCGTAGGTAAAGTAGCGTCACGGGACAATTCTGTATAAAATGGCAATCAACAAACAAATACATAAAATTTCCGGTTTATATAATTGCCTAAATACTATTCTACAAAAATAATAGACACCGCAGATAAAAACACAATTTCTAGTCAAAAATAAACTTCACCTCACGTCGCTCGTCGTCACACGTAACTTTAAACAAGACCGAGCAAGAGCATGCTCATTATAGGATGTCATCTCCGTTCCTACAAACATAAAACTATTTCTGGAATACGTATAGGAACGTACTCAAAATAGTTATATATAAAAAGTTATTTGGTGCTATTTTAGTTAGTTTTCAGTAGGTGTTATAAGTAGATGAGCTCATCTCAGGATGGAGTACTTTCTCCTTTGCGATTCTCCATTTCCTTTAACGTTATTTCTGATCTTACTTCGTTCTTCGTATCATTGTTACGCAAACGATCTAAAAATCTATGCATGGGCTACTCCTGATGATCTGCCTTCATTAGCTAAATCAATAATAATCTCGAATCTATACGCTGCAGGTTTGGGTTAATGGTTAATTCTGACAAGTCACAGGTCATTGTAATTCGTAGTCCTCATTACATGGCTAAACTATCTGATTTTGTGAACTAATGCTTCTACTATCTCCGATGTCATTTTCCTCCACTTGAGGCACTCGGGTGTCTCAATAGAGAAGTGGTCCAAGACAAGATGCGTGGCGAGATCGTTATCGTTATTAAAAATGTGTAGGGTTGATAAGCTGCCAGATGGTCGTTTCAAGCGCTTATGTCAGTTTTATACACTTAGATAGTTTTCGAAAATCGTTTTCGATAGCGTTTAGCATCTTGTCTACAGCCAGCCCATGTCAATAACTTTAACCGTAAACTCCGCCAATTTTTCTTCCCTTGCTCGTTTCTTATACTTTCTCTATAAAGTATAGAAACATTGTGTTTCTTGGCCTAAAGGAAGAATAGTAGGTATGCAATGTTTGCATAAGATGCATTTTCGGTTTGCGGGAGTTTAAACATTTATCCCAAAACCTCATGCAACTTAACTACATGCCCCGTCACGCTTTTTCTACGTACTATTTACACCCTCTTCTCCTTTATATCTCTCGGAAACATTGAGATTTTTGGCCGATGTTCTTACCTTTCCCTTGCCATTCCATGCAACAACATTCGCACTTATGCTTTCTTTTACGGCTAACAGTGCCCAATTGTGGAATGAGATTCCATTGTGTATGAGACAATCCAGCCCTGTCACGTCATAGCTTAATTGTAATTTTTGATTGCTATTTACGTATGTGGTGGTATAAAAGTATGTCTGTCTAATAGTTCTTCTACTGATATTTTGTTAATTTGCCTATACCCATGCATTGTGCTCACTTGCTCTTCCCCAAAGTTAACTGGAAGAGATCCCAAATGGGACAAGGTTCACCTATGTTCATTTGCAATAAAGAGCTGACATACATCAGAATCATAATAGAACTAATTTACCCACCCAGCTGATAGCGCGAAACATGTTTTAAGAAAAATGACGTAAGTAAACAGGAATTTGCACCAGGCAAACAACGCATTTGCACAG
Source organism: Acleris literana (assembly GCA_946894065.1). Classification (NCBI taxonomy): domain Eukaryota; kingdom Metazoa; phylum Arthropoda; class Insecta; order Lepidoptera; family Tortricidae; genus Acleris; species Acleris literana. Next base: position 4,054,445 of record OX335677.1, read on the forward strand.
GAAAATACTCGTAGGTCTTTATTAAGTTTGTGGCCCTCATAACAGCATTATTGTCTAACCCGTAAGTGTGTTATTATAGAAATATTCCTAACCACAGCGTCAACTGCCCAAAATAGATGTTCCTCCTATAATTATGTTTGGATTTCCTTGTTTTGTGAAACACAAAGAGTTCGGTATATAATGTGTTGCTTTAGTGTCCACCAGAACAGAGCGCTGAGATACGGCAGGAAGGTATACTGCTCTCAGCACAAGGCGATATCTCAATTGTAATAGCCAAAGCAGATTCAATCCTCTCTTGTTAGTAATAAGGTTGCATTTACTGCAGGAGTTTTGTGTAAGATACTGCCGTTTGTCTCAGTAGGCCAGTATAGGCAACCACATCTGCAAGAGGTAGAAGGGTGGAGAGAGGGCTTGTGACGACCTCTTTCGACAGTGGTCGGCGAGGTTGGAGACACCGAGGGCTAGCCGGGTATTTTTAGGGTTCCGTACTCGAAGGGTAGCCCAACGGGACCCAATTAATATGCCTGCCCTGTCCGGCCGTCCGTCCGACCTTACTTTAAGGAGCTGTCTCTTTTGAACCGAATACGTAGCGAGTTCTTTTTTCAGGCATTATTAGGTTATTACGGCGGATATAAAAAAAATGCTCCTAAAATAATTGAAACTAGACTAATCTAATAAACTGCTACCTTAATCTTAATGCCAAGTAGAGGCAAGTAAATCCAGCATTGTTGCACTGACCAGGGCCTCTCTTCTAGACCGTTAAACAATATAATTGCTTTTGGCCTGTTATCGTATTGTTAACGTTTTTGTAGCTCCTATTTACTGGACAGTAATTGCGGCCGAATTAAAAACAATACCATAACACGTCAAAAGTAATACTGTTTAACGTCCTAGAATAGAGTCCCGGCTAGCAAATCTTATATTTTCTCGCTAGTCGCTCAGCGCGTCTCTATCATCCAGTGAGGCTAGACAAGTTGCGACGATTTTCGAAAACTGACAAAATGTATGGAATAGACGTAGGCGCTCGACGCGACCGTCTGACACTCTACGTCAATCCTACACTCTTTGGATAACTATCATTCATCATTTCAGCCCACATCCACCCAGTGCAGGATTAAGGCCTCTTCATTTTCACGCCACTTTGCCCGGTCTCGTACTATCGCCATCCATCCTTTCCCATCTGTCTGCCAAATGTCATCAGATTAACGAGCTAATGGCCTGCCCACTGATCTGTGACCTAATCTCGGCCACCACTCCGTTAGCGCCCTTGACCACCTGCCATCGTTTCGCCTAGCCAAGTGTCCCGCCCATCTCCACAATAACTATAACTATTTGGATAACTATAACGAACGCGAAATGCTCGGCCTCAGAAGTTTTGTTAGCCATCTAGTTGCTTTGAAAGTTCTTTAAAAATACGCGTACCATACGTATCTTTTACTATTCGAAAACGTTTTCATCTGTAACATTAACGTTAACATATATTTTTTGACGTTAACTTCGCCTTTCGAATTCTAATTCTAATTTTACCGGCTAATTTGACCCGAGGTCACTTAGCACTTACATTTTTCACGACTAGCCTATACTTAAGCAATACAAATTAAAACATTTTATACACCATTTTTCGTTGGGCAATAATACCTGCTGACTGAGCTATAAGTACTTCCCGCCGCATTACTTTACAATCTTTTGTATTCAAAAGTGTAGCCTAACCTAACTTATTTAATAATACCATGTAGCCTATGTAACATTGTAATGGTTTAAACATAAACACGTTTCTGCGAAATAATAGTTTGTAAAATGATACGTTTGTCAAACGTACTTTTGGTCAAATGAACTGACCCCAGTTTTGATGTATGTACTTGTTTGATAATTTTTTCTTCTGTACTTGTGTAAGACGTAAGTAAATAAACGATTTTTCTTTCTTTCTTTCATTCTTCCAAATTATAATTTCCTTCCTTTCCTTCCTTTTTTCATATCTTTTTTCGATCGTTATTTGTCAAGTTTGGGTTAAATAACGTTCATTTTAAATAACAAAATATATTAAAGTATGCTGAATCATATTGTTGATATAAATATTTTGTATAATAAGCGGGTCATGTATGACGTACCTAACATAGAATGACCTAACTTGGATTATTATTATGTGCGTCATTATCCTTAAGTGCATACAAAGCTAGCTATTAAAGCCATATATGGTTTCCTTCATTATTTTTCTGGCTGGTCAGGTTCTGCTCCCAAGGTGGAAAGAGGACCTCAGTGTAGCCATGGTTGGCCAGACTACTTTGGGGGCGATTGTGCCCCATTTTGAGCGATGGATCTTCCGGAATCATGGGCCACGCAGTTTCGAAATGGCGCAGGTGCTCACAGGACACTGTTGAAGAATGCGCAGCGTGGGAGCCTCAAAGACACGCCCTGGCCGCCACGGTGGGCGGAGACCTCTCACTACCAAATATCATATCGGTATTACTTGACAGCGAGAGGTGCTGGGACACCATGGCCTCTTTCTGCGCGTCGGTGATTACACAAAAAGAGACTGCGGAGAGGGATCGAGAGGATGTTTTTATTTTCAATATTTTTTTAAGTAATCACATAAGTTCGCTTCTCCGTACTAGGTGTCCCAGTGTTTGCTTTTCACTTTGAATGGAAAAAAACAACTTTATGTGGTTACATAAAAATATAATTTATAAAAAACGGGCAAATAGATTTAAAAACTTCACTGATTCGTAACGATTCTAATTATGTAAGATACCACTGAAAAACTTTTAGAAAAAAACATGAAATTAATGATTTATCGTGACATGGATATAAGGGCAAATTACAAAAATTAAAATTAAAATGATCAATATCTCCGAAACTAGTAAATATCGCTGAACATACATCAATAGCTTTTTAGGTGCTTTATCAGCCCTAGGCGGGTTGACATCGTTTTCTGGGACACCCTGTACGTATGCCTATATATTTTGAGGAGTTCCCTCGATTCCTAACGGATTCCCTCATCAGATGGGACCATTTTGTAAATATACTCTATAAAACCAAAAAAACAATTTTAAAATCGGTCCAATTCACGGAGAAAACGGTGAACATACATAAGAAAAAAACAAACAGTGGAACATAGAACCTCATCCTTTTTTGAAGTCGGTTAAAAAGAATACAGAAACATGGCATTAGCAGAGTATGAAAACAAAATGTTTGCTTCTTCTAAGTCACAACCAGTTTGGTTTTCGGCCGGGATTATCCACGGAAAGTGCTGTTCTAACGTGTCTTAAGCACACTATCAAATACTACGTTGATAGAAAATCACCCGTTTTTGCCTGTTTCCTCGATTTGTCTAAGACCTTTGACCTGGTTTCCTATGAAGTTTTATGGAAGAAACTGGAAGAAACTCCCTCCTGAATTTATACATATCTTCCGGTACTGGTATGGAGGCCAGGCCAATAGCGTTAGGTGGGCGGACACACCACTGTCAGATCCATTCAGGTTGGACTGTGGGGTGAGGCAGGGGGGGTTGAGTTCACCCACGCTTTTCAATTTGTATATAAATGGGCTTCTCGAGATGCTCAGCAAAATGCGTGTCGGCTGTCATATTGATGGCGTTTGTGTCAACAATATTAGCTATGCTGACGACATGGTTCTGCTGAGCGCGTCAGTTTGCGGCGTACAAAAATTGCTAAGCGTGTGTGAATCTTATACCGAATCCCATGGCCTGAAATATAATGTAGTCAAAAGCCAATACATGGTATTTGAGGTCGGACGTAGTCAAACAGCTGTATTATCTCCAATTACCCTTAACGGTGTGTCTCTTGATAGGATAAATGCCTTTAAATACCTTGGCAATTTAGTAAAGTCCGACCTCAAGGACGACAAGGTCGTTGAGCGGGAACGGAGGGCTCTTTCAGTTTGCATTCTCAAGACTACAATCACAAGACTGCAATCCTAAGCCTGCAAAAGCGTTGCTGGCTGCAATGCTGGGCTGAGACCCTTAAGAGGGTCATTATTTGGGCGTTTGTTCCTTATCACTTTCATGGTCACATTTTCGTAGAAGTGGCTGCAGATTTCCGTTTAGTTTCTGGTTAGGTATCTAAGTTTACCGGACATCTAACAAATATCTACAAACGGCATCAAAATATACGCCCGATTCTTCAAAAATATGTCCACAAACGTGAGGCGGTTGAAATATCTGAATATCTCTCGAATAAATAACCCACGAGTGAAGGTGCTTTTCCACCGGCGAGGCGAGACGAGGCGGAGCGAGACGATAATTGAAATTTGTATCGCAAAATTTAAATTATCTCCTAGCGCATCTTTGGTGGAAACTGTATGGATTGGCGAGGATGTGATATACGAGAATTGAAATTGTTGTTATTGTAATCGTGAACCGTATTGCTGCGTACATGGAGTGTTTATTAAATCCAACGGAAACACGATTCTCGCGTGTCATCGCGCCAGCCCGCGCGGCTGCGCTGGCTTGCGCGTGCTCGCACTAGCTCGAGCGTTCTCTCGCTGGCTCGTGATAGCTATTTTAAATATATTATCTAGCACTTCGTCATTGTAGCCATTTTGCCCGCGACTACGTCGGCGTAGAACTCGTTTATCGTTATTCCTTCGGGCACTACTAAATTGTCTGGGATAAAAAGTATACTTTCTTTGAGGTTCAAGCTACCTTCTCGATTCTGAATTTCATTAAAATCGGTTCAGCGGAGTAAGCGTGAAAGGTAACGAACAGCCAGACGGAAATCAGTAATAATAATTAATACCTATGAATTAATGTATTTCCATAGTTAGGTACTACAAAATTTATTTGGGTCCGCGTATGTTGTTGTACGTAGTTCCATTTGTTGTGGACATGTTCTTTCCGTGTACCCTTCATATGTGATTTTACATAAAAAATATACATTGAAACGATTATTTTAAAATAAACATTTTAAATTTAAGATGATCTACTCTTATCTTATACAAACAGCTAATTTTTCCATAGTACTGGGGTGAATTTTCGGCGTTTCAACCGCCGTCATTATTGTTTTCGCATATTATTTAAGATAAACTCATCCGCTGATTTTGACATCAAAAGTCACTGGTAGTTACCACGACTTTCGTCAATATATTGAAGACAACAATGACGGCGGTTGAAACGCCCGAATATTCACCCACTGACAGCTTTTCTATAGTTAGTATAATTTTTTTAAATGTAGGTTTCTTTTATCGAATGTAGCTCATAAAATCTTTGTCTTGTCATTCTCAAGTTAATTGCAAAACTTTCATCATCTAAAGTCATAAACAAAATATGATTTCGAACCCAATAACGATGAGTTCGTTTTCTCATAAGAGTTATGAGATTATTTCTTGATACAGTGTCTGCATCTGATTCTTCTTCCATTAAGATAATTAACAGTGCTAATTCACGAGTCACCCGCGTGTTTGCCGCAAGAACTGAACAGCAATGTATTTTCACTATACATGGCCACACTCTAAGGACGATAGAGCTCTCGCGCACTAGCCGGGACGCACGGGCTCGCGTGTGCACGCGGTGGAAATTTTTGGTGGAAATTCGTCGGCGCGATTTCTATTCTCGTCCCACCTCGTCTCGCGTCGCCTCGCCGGTGTAAAAGCACCTTAGAGGATTTGCGGGCGGCGTCTAGTGAACAATTCATATGTTTGCACGTGCTTGAGAATAATACACATTCTAAATTCTCATGTCACGGCAATGCGTGCAATAATAGAGATATAATAAAACCATCGTTTTAGTTGTTCAGAACTTTATTCTTTAGTAAGTATAGTCGCATTACAAGGCATTTTTTTTTAGGAAATTCCTAAAAATGGAGAAACTGCAAAATGTTATGTGAACAAAAATATAGCTACAAATTTTTAAACTTAAAAAAAAAACTGTTGTTTACTTGTATATTTTTTTAAATTGTGATGTTTCTCTGTAATGTTTTTATTTGGTGTACAATAAAGGCGCTAGGGTTGCGTCTCGATGCGTCTCGCTCGATACTTTAAGGTCACAGCTCGATCGTGACGATCCCTTTCCGAGTTGATACGAGGGGCGGCTGATAAGTAATCTCCTTGGTCAGAAATATATACAAAAATAATGCTGGCTGGTATGGATTTATATTCGTTTGTTATTCTATTTTCAAAATGTATTACATTCATTTGTTTATTGCATCACGTTTATTTGTCTCCTACAATTGTTTCAAACATGTCGGTAGAAAAAGTGAAAATGGATAAAATCGAGCAGCGTGCGGTGATTAAGTTTTTGACTAAAGAAGGGAATACGCCTTCGGAGATCAGACAGCGTATGTTACGTGTGTTTGGCAGTTTGTGTTCTTCCGAATTTGTTATAAAGTTTTGGTCAAAGCAGTTTAAGTTAGGTCGTGAGAGTCTGGAAGATGATCCTCGTAGCGGAAGACCAGTTTCGGCCGTCACCGATGAAAATGTAGCCAGGGTGAAAAAAATTATATTAGAGGACCGACGAGTGAAGCAGTGGGAGATAGCTAGAGATGTGGGCGTCAGTAAAGAGCGAGTCAATGAAATAATTCATGAGCATTTGAACATGTCCAAGGTTAGTGCACGTTGGGTCCCCAGAATGTTGACTGCATTTGACATGGAGAGGCGTGTCAAATGTTGCGAAGAGTTTTTGGAGATGAGTCGAGGGAAAGAGGAAGAAATAATTTCTAGAATTGTAACATGTGATGAGACTTGGATTCGACAATGGGACCCGGAAAGTAAGCAAGAGTCGTTACAGTGGAAATTTAAGGATGAGAAGCCGCCTCGGAAATTCAAGGTCTGTCCATCGGCAGGTAAACTTATGGCTACAATCTTTTGGGACACAGAAGGGATTTTGCTCATAGATTATTTACCGAAGAAAACTACAATGAATGCTGATTATTACTCAAACTTACTATACCAACTAAGAGAGACAATAAAAGAAAAACGGCGAGGTAAACTAAACAAAGGTATTCTGATTTTGCACGATAACGCACCAGTGCATACCGCCCGCACAACGAAGCTAGCAATTAAAGACAATGGCTTCGAAACCATTGACCACCCCCCTTATAGTCCAGATTTAGCCCCCAGTGACTATTTTCTGTTTAGACTTCTCAAGAAAGACCTCAGGGGACGAAGGTTTATGACCGATGACGAAATGAAGGCTGCGGTTACTGACTTTTTTGACGACAAACCGAAAGATTTTTTTTTTAATGGTTTAAATTCAATATTTGAAAAATTTAATAAGTGCATTTTACTAGCAGGGGACTATATAGAAAAATAAAAAAAAATTAGCCACGACAGTCTTTTGTTTCATTGTTAGGTAGATTACTTTTCAGCCGCCCCTCGTATGTGTATATCAACTCGGAAAGGGATCGTCACCCTATCAACTCAAAGTGAAACATTGAAAAGGGAACTTTGACCTGTGTTAATACGATACAGTTTTCAGTGGACGACTGCTAGCTCGTGCCGAGGTGAGGCGTTGTCCTTCCGATGCCGATAAGTGTGCGTTGCAGTAGGGAGTTTCATACAAATGATACTGAACGGCTCGTGTTGATAGGGTGACGATCCCTTTCCGAGTTGATATGTGTGCTGTGACCTTTAATAACGCAATCAGACCCGGTGATGAAATTTGTAACACTTTTGCCCCAAAATGTCTGAAATTTAAAGTCACGCTAATTAAGAGGCCACCTATGCTAAAGTCTGAAGTGTTCCGCGATCTGGATCTCAATAAACATAACGCCTTTGTATCTATTTTTTGGATATATTAAACTTGATCATATTTGCTTGAGACTGTCGAACGTGAAAACACGATTAGAAATAAAATCCTCGATACTTTTATTTTTCAAACATGACACCTTTTTTGCATGTTTTTGGTTGAATCTTCGAAACCCTACAATCTTTAACGATGATTTTCGATTCAATAGTTGAGGATATGTAACTTCTTAATCCTGGCAAAACATTTTTTCAATAAATGTTGTAGTTTTAAAGTAAACAGCGGTTAATTGAATTTAACGCTGCCGTTAAAGCGCGAGCGAACTATCTCCATCTCACATTCTTCGCGCGGAAGCACATAAAGCCATCCCTTTTTATTCTTATGGGGGCGGGGCACCTAGGTGGCCTCTTAACTTCATTTCATATGCTGTACAATTCTGTCATTACCTATTTACTTGAAATTTTGAGACAGACGTAATTTTTCAAGCACTTTGGGTCATTATTAAAGGGCATAACGGGACCAAGTCAAAAATTTCAGCCAATTTAAGTCCGAGGAATTGCGAAATTTGGTCGTATTGTCACCTATTTAATATCATTATTATTCCTCTGTGATGACGCAGGCACAGTCAATGCCTATTGTAGCATTACCGATTACTGATTCGCCAGAATCAGGGTCAAAAACGATAGCGGTTGTATAAATTGTCTTGGTCTTGCATGAGGTTTTGGTGTCTTTGCTGGACAGGAATTCTGAGAAGCAGGTCTTCTCCAGGCTATTATCACCGGGCTGCGAACCATCCGACCTGCAAATATATGTTTTTTAAATTCATGTATGTAAACTCAGTAAAATGCATAAGATGAGCTCATCTGAGTACACAATGAAACCGAAAACCTCATAGTAACTTCATTGGATTATACACGTTGTAGTGGATGGGAACTTTTCGTCTTAGGTCTTATCTAATTAGGGTTAGAAGAATAGGGAAAAAAAGTAATGAATTTACTTTTTTTCACTAGTCAATAAAAGCTGATTCATGTAACAAACAGTTGAGAAAAACCATTTTTTGAATAGCTATAAAAATAACCGAGCCGGGCTCGGAAAACGGTATATTTTTCGAAACGGTTTCGTCTTACGAATAAATACCTAAGAAACGATTTGTTTCGATTTCGTTCGAACGGAACGTTATGGAAAACGTTTTTGATTAGGATCAAATATTTTTTTCGTTTTTGGTTAATAAAACGTTTTTAACCGTTTTTTTTTCATTTTCTGGGATGTTCGGTACTAGCTACGAACGAATATTACGAATAATGTCATGCTTGTCGCCGCACGCTGAGCGCGCGACGCGCCCTGTGGATTAAACCGGTTTTTGAAAACGTTCCCGTTTCGTTTTCGTTCCGAACAAAATGTTGTATAAAGAACCGTTCGAAACGTTTTAAAAACGTTATTTTAAATAACGTTTCCGAGCCCTGTAACCAAGATAATAAGCCAACAAAGATTTGTTCCTACCTCTTTCTAGCAAAACAGAACATGACGTCACAGTGGATATCGGATCTCTCTACCTAATCGCTGTCTAATTAGCAGTTTAAAATGCTTGTATCATCCGTATTTCTTGGCCAATTTTAATTTTAATTTCACTTTTGGCGATCTCTATTACGGTATTTTCATATTTCGCTGAGAAATGCGATTTAAAAAATCCATGCATACCTATTCCAAGCAAAAAGAAAAACGATCAGAAGAGACAAAGAATTACAATTTCAATAAGAGTAATACTTACTTGCACCTTATCAGAGGGAAAGATTGAGTGAACCACTCCGACTGTATGAGGAACTGCGGCAACTTTTCATTGTTGAGCATAGTGTACGGCGATTTATTCTGTAAGATTAAATAAATGTTATCCAACCGCAAGTCAGAACGTTCACGCCTCATCCTCAAGTTAGACAATCATTTTTTCTGAACCCATTATCAACTTCCTCGTACTAGTGCTGTGTTTTATCAATAGCGGCCATCGGTAGTCCTAACTACCAAATGTACTATACAAAGTACATACTAAAAAAATTGCTACAGTTTGAGATGAAAAAAATACCTAATTTTGTTTCTTTTAATGTGATTACTAATTATTATTTGTTATTTTTCTGTATGTTTAGCGTCTATAACACAGTGAGGTTTAAACTACTACCATTAAGTACGCGGTCAGTCCAACTGAAGTCGACGTCCTACAATATTTTAACCAAAAGCAGACTTCAATTGGACTGATCTATTACCTACCATTTTAAAGAAGTTATTTTTTAACTTTTTGAAGGCGGGTTTTTGTTTTTTTTTTACTTTTTAGTGATCATAATAATGATGTTATATGTATAGTCCCACATCTCAATTAATAAGAAACCATAGAACATTTTCATTTATCCTAAAGCCATTCGCGATTGAGTTTCAAAACTTTTTAGTGTTGTTATACTTATAATACAACCCTGACGTAACCTAACCGCAGGGAAAACCAGTTTAGGACAATCAATAACTCGGACAAACGAAGCGTTAGGACAAACGTTATTAGGGATTCTGAGAGACACCCGCCTTTTATATTGGTACGGGATGGATCTAAAAAACGCTTAACCAGGCCTCACCCAGGTTTAGATGAGCGTTTTGAAAAAAAAACTTGTTACCCGACTGCGTCAGAAGGAGGGTTATGTTTTTCGAGCGTATGTATGTATTTTTAATATTATTATAGCCACCGATGGACAAACAGGTAGACCTGACCTGATGGGAATTGGGAACTAGTCACCGCCACCCATGGACATTTGCAAAGGCATCACCAATGCGTTGCCGGTCACGGAAGAAATTTAATTAAACCCTTTTGATAAAACCCCATATTGTAGCGCATTGGAAGAATCTCAGAAGGAAGTTCCTCCATGTTTCTCAAAAAAAAAAACAGTTTTTGATAATTCTGGTAGAAAGTGTTGATCCAATACAATAAGTATTGATATCATAGTATGGTTTTTGTATAAAAGAATTTACGGTTATTACCCTTTTTTATACCCCACCAAGTTTTTGCTAGGTACACTTGGCTTTAATTCCTTGAAAGTGAGGCGAAATAACAACCTACTGATTGTGGCCTGCAGCGTACTGCGCGGTGATACGGATTGTTCCGAGCTGGTGGCGCAATTTGTTAGGTTGGCCGTTCCTTTTGTGCCTAAGAATTTTCTTAGAGCGCGTACTCCCAATCTCCTAGCACCTCCTAGAGCACGCATCGTGGCTCACAAAAAATCCCCGACCACGCGAGCCCTGACGCTGCTGAACTCACTTCTGTCATTAGCACCTGAGTGCGATTTGTTTGCGAGTCGATGGCGAACTGTATGTCGTGAGTGCCTGAGGTATAGCGAGGCGATGGGTGGCAGTGGCTTTTGTTTTTGAAAGTCTGTTTTTTTCTATCTAAGCTGGTTTTAGTGTTATTTTTACTGAATTGTATAGCAAAATCGTCTTGGTGTTAACTGTAAGTCTGTAAAATATTGTTTGAAATAAATAAATAAATAATATTGAGCTGCTCGTAGCAGTACCAACCCCAAGAAATTCGTATTCACAGTTGCCCACTTCATCAGGAATTTCTGGTACCACAGCGTGCCTCTTCGTTCTACGTAACTGAGGCTGAAAAATATACATAAATTGTTAAAGTAAATATTAATTTAGTAAGTATACTTTAGGATTCCGTATCTCCGAATATGTCCGAATAACTCTTCCTAAGAAGGTAAACGCAAAAAGATGCGAGGAATTTCGTACCATAAGCCTTATGAGCCATGTTTTAAAAACTTTCTTGGCCATAATACATAACCGCATAAGAGCCAAGTGCGAAGATCGGTTAGGGGAAAGTCAGTTTGGTTTCCGTGCTGGCATGGGTACGAGAGAGGCACAGTTTGCTCTTAATGTCCTCATTCAAAAGTGCAGAGATATGCAACAAGACGTGTTCCTTTGCTTCATCGACTACGAGAAAGCCTTCGACCGTGTTCAACATGAGGTACTCGTTCAACTTCTCGAGGATACTGGTTTGAATAGTAAGGACATACGCTTGATCCAAAACTTGTATTGGAGGCAAACAGCGACGGTGAGGGTAGATGGAGAGGTAACACAAGCCATAGAAATTCAACGAGGCGTACGACAGGGATGCATTTTGTCCCCACTTCTCTTCAATTTGTATTCGGAAGCAATTATACAAGAAGCTCTTGAAAACGTGGAAGCAGGTATTGTTGTCAACGGTGAGGTGGTTAGCAACCTACGGTATGCTGACGACACGGTCCTAATAGCTTCCACTCCAGAAGGCCTTCAAGACATTGTCTCCAGAGTGTACGAAAGTAGCAGAGGAGTGGGACTTAACATGAATGTATCCAAGACCAAGTACATGGCTGTCACGTTTGGACCCAAACCTCAGTCGAGCATACTGGTCGGTATTAATAAGTTGGAGAGTGTCCAAAAGTATAGATATCTTGGATCGTGGCTTACAGACTCCTGGGAAAGTGATGTCGAGATCCGTGTGCGTATAGAGGTTGCCCGGGCATCTTTCGAAACAATGAGGAAAGTTTTAAGCAGTCGGCAGCTATCTATAAAACTTCGCACTAGGCTCCTGCAGTGCTACATCTGGCCAGTGGTTCTTTATGGATGTGAGTCGTGGACCATAAGAGAAGACCTGCGTAAAAAACTTGAGGCGTTCGAATTGTGGTGCTATCGTCGAATGCTCCGCATCAGTTGGACGGACAAAATTACTAATACGGAGGTCCTTAAACGTATGGCGAAGAAGGTAGAGCTGGTACGCACTGTCAAGCAGCGTAAGGTTTGGGTCATGTACTGCGACGCGACAGATACCATCTATTACGCACCATAATGATGGGTAAGGTGGCAGGAAAGCGGAGGGTGGGAAGAAGGAAAATGTCATGGCTTCGTAACTTCAGGGAGTGGACCGGCATTAAGACCGTAGAACAACTGTTCAGGCTAGCTCTGGACAAGGAAAGATTTAAAAAACTGACTGCCGACCTTCAGTAATGGAGAGGCACCTAAAGAAGAAGATGTCCGAATGCAAAAACGGAACTACGAATAGGATTATCCGTATGTCCGACTATCACAGCCATTTGCTCCAAATCCACTGGACCGATTAGGTTGAAAGAAACATTTATTTTTGAGACCCAAACACGGACGTGTAATGTACATAACGTTAATTTGAATTTTAAATATGGGGGTCACTTTTGGGAGTAAAATATAAAGTACCTTGTCGCTTTCAATCGTTTCACAATTTTGTATGACATTTCAAACACGACGTTAAAGTACTGTACTTGTGTGTGACATATCAAACGAAATATAAAGATATACATGAAAGTTGACATTAAAAGAAATATAAATAATAGTTCTTTATATTTCCTTTAATACTACACACGTAAACGGACGGCCATTTGGCATGCTTCAGTCGTGATTAGACGAGGTTACGTCCGTATTGTTTTTAGATCCGTGATTGACAATACGATAATATGTTAAATAATATGGTTTTTCAGAGCCCCTAAGCGTGAAAATCCACTGCAACACAATACTAACCAGGATTTCTAACACCAGCTTGTCGATTTCTTCCTGAGGGTAGTCTGGCGGTTTAATGTTGCAAAAGGTCTCATCCCCACAAAGGTGGCGAACAGGTAGGTCTGTAAACACAGTATAAAATAAATTAATAAATACAATAAAAACGAAATATTTTTCGATAACCACAAAACACTTCCCGACGCCGTCAAAGTGATAGATAAACGTTTTCTCGTCTACCCCATAGTGCATGGGGGTTCGTGAAAACTATTTTTCGATAAAGGAATCCGTTAGTGAAATATTGAGATTTGAATTGCTAATTTTTGTTAGAGTCAAGTGTCCAAAACCCAAAACTGCAAATACTAAAAATCCGAAAAATATCTTAAATGAAAGCACATATAACGAATTTTAAAGGAAAACTATTTCGAGTAATTAAACTTTGATGGTTCCTGAGATACAGGGCGACTAAAGTGTTTACACCTACTAAAATCATCTAGGATAACACCAAATTAGTTTAAATAAACAATTAGTTCATACTTGTTGTTTTTTGAGATAGTTTTTGTGTAGTAACGGCTTCGGAACCCTGCACTGAGCATGGTCAGACAGGCTCTTGGTCGCCTTTTTTATTAGTCAAGGAGAAAGACATACGAGCACACGGCCACCTTATTGTTAGTGAGATCTACGACCTATAGACATATGAATTCTCAAGACTATAATATCCTAAGACTCTGCGTGCGTTGCCAACTCTGAGGATCATGATGGAATTCCTCTATGCTAGTAAGTTCACCGGTTGTCTTATCCCTACACACAGGCACAACAATGCGAACACTGCTGCTTGGCGGTACGTAAAATGATAACATGGTGGTAATAATCCGGACGGACCCTGCACAAGGTCCTACCACCACTAAAAAAAGATATTAGCGGCCTGTACACGTAAAGTTCGTGCGAACATCCATACAGACGCGGCCGGGGGACTTTGTTTTATAATAATTTAGTGATAATGATGTTTCTTAGAAGAAGAAAAATAAGGACTATTTAATTACATAATACTAACAGTTTCAATAAAAAACAAAATAAATTTAAAACTAATAGCGGCCTTTACACGTAAAGTTTGGACCGCAGGAAACGCCACGCGCCATTCCAATCTTCGTTCCGTACGAGTAAATGCAACTGTAATAGTAAAATAGTAAAAAAAATACGGTTCGGAGCGAAGATTGGAACGGCGCGTGGCGTTTCCCGCGGTCCGAACTTTACGTGTAAAGGCCGCTATTGGTTTTAAAATTCTTTTGTTTTGTTTATTTTATCGAAACTGTAAGTATTATGTAATTAAATAGTCCTTATTTTTCCTCTTCTAAGAAACATCACTATCACTATTATAAAACAAATTCCCCCGGCCGCGACTATCTGTATGTACGTTCGCAATGATCTCAAAAACTACTAAACGGATTTTCATGCGGTTATCACCATTAGTTATATTTATATATTTTGTCACGGAAGGTTTTTATGTATAATGAATTCTGGTTTATGTGCGGGTGTTACAGAAAACTCACATAAACCAAAGCGAAGCGAGGGCGGGTCGCTAATCAGAGATAAGAGGACAATCTAACTTTTGATGAACCGGTCATAAGACAAAACGAAAATAAAAACAAAATAAAACAGGCCAAGCGCGAGTTAGACTCGCGCACACAGAGTTCCGTAACCATTATCTATAAAAAATCACGTTTGTTGTATTGGAGCCCCGTTAAATATTTATTTTATTTTTATTTAATTATTTACTTTTAAAGTGAATATACAACTCAACATTCTGTGAATATTTCAAGCATCTACCTGTTGCGTTTATTAATATATCGAGCAAAACACCGGCAAAAAATCACGTTAGTTGCATGGGAGCCCCCTTAAATATGTATTTTAATATTTGTTGTTATAGCGGCAACAGAAATACATCATCTGTGAGTCTTTTAACTGTCTAGCTATCGCGTTTCATGAGATACAGCCCGCAGGCCTTTCGCGTAAACACACTCGCAATCACAATCGTTTTCATTTTGAAAATCGAAGGCTTGTCTGCATACAAAATGAAACCAATTGTTTTGTTTGAAGCCGATCGCGATTGCGAGTGAGTTACGCGAAAGGCCTGCTGGTTACAGAGAGACGGACGGACAGTGGAGTCTTAGTAATAGGGTCCCATTTATACCCTTTGGGTACGGAACCCTAAAAAAGATACGAGTTTTCTATCAGTAGGTATTATGGCATTAGTTATACAGTCGGCAACAAAATATGTTATTAAGCACTAGAGGACGCCCGTGACTTCGTACACGTAGAATTAGTGTCCCGCTACTACCCCTATTTCTTCCCATTGGGGGTCGATTTTCGGAAGATTCTTTCTTAGTGCTCATTACATCATGAAAGGAAGCCCTGTACCAAATTTCAAGTTTCTAGGTACAGTTGTTTCGGCTGTGCGTTGATATCTAAGTCAGTCAGGTTAGCCTTTTATATATATAGACTAATGATAAAACTTATTATTAATGCAAATAATAAATCCTTATCTTACCTTTAGGTAGAGCATTAGTGAGAGTGGCGAGTGTTGACACCTGGAATTAAATTAAATATGCCATGATTTTTCAATTAAAATATTCTTTTTCAGTACCAAATTAATTAAGGTATTACAAAGAACATTATAATGTGGTACCTAACTCAACTAAACGTTTAATAATTGCTTATCAATATTTTACATGTCACCAACTGAAATGACAACACTAAATAAAATAAAAAATACACACCGAAATGAAACCTATTGAAATCAGCGAAATAATACGAGCACAAAACATCATTCCTGATTATCTTTAGTCACTTTACTGAAATAATATAATTATTTATGTTTTTTTCACACTGCGTATGTCGTGATAAGCCAGCGATTCGTTCACATTTAAATAAGCTTACGAGATTTTTATAACAAAGGTTAATGTGATTGTTTATTATGATAACATTTCTAACCAACGATGGATAACATGCTACAATGGCCCGCAAAACTAAGTATCACAGTTTTAATACTAGTAGTATTAAAAGTGTGATACCTACTTAGTTTTGCGGGCCAGTGTATTTTACTTTGGCAGTCACAAGTCAAACCTAATGTAAATAAGTAATGTTTTTTTTTGGTAATCGCCTGAAGGGCCAGAGATGAAAATCTCTTCCGGAGACCTGGGAATTGGAGGGCCCAGGTACTGCCGGGCTCGCACCGGTTAAAAACACCAATGCCCCTACACTGAAAAAAATAATTGGTCGCTTGTAACAAGATTGTGATTGTTGTGCATAAGCGTCTTGATCCCATACGAGCTTAACAAGACGTTAGATACAACAACTAAGACGTTAGATACATCAACTAAGATGTTAGTTGAATCACTAAAGAAATTGCTGTTTGTTACAATCATTTTTGGTTTATATAACTAATATCTTAACTATTGTATTCATTTTATATCAACTAAGTGAAAATCTCTCTTTGTTGGCTCTCATTTTTATGAGTGTATTACCAACTAGAATTTAGATAATTAATGTTTAAGACATCCTGAAACATCATGGTTCCAGCAGAATAACGTTTGATGAATCGAAATTCGATGAGATGATAGAATCAGTGGAGTGAAAATCTATGAAATGATGGGGAACCCTTTAAAATACATGTTTAAAAACTTACCGTGAACAGCACGAAGGCTAATGACACCATTTTTGGTTTATGCACGGTTTCTGCCTCACTTTATGCACCCAGTCCTCGACAAGACCTATAGATGAATAATTGCGTTCTGAATTTCCGACACTTATATATTAAACTGTCGGTTATCCTTAAAACTGTGGCAGAGTTTAGGGGTCAGTTTAAACGTAAAACCATATAGCCCTACGATCGACAATACTACAAAAAGGGAGTTTTTGTGAGTGGGACTTTGAATCTACCTACAAGGCAATAAAGTTCAAATTACGTTTGTTCCATAATGCGATTTTTAGTGTATGAAAATAGGAAAATGAACTTTATTACAATTGCGATACAGTTCAAATTAAATTGCCTTGATTATGTACGACCTATTGCACACTGGGGCTGGCGAGGATATGACAACCTGTACACTGCCCTCCTAAGCAAAAATGCAATAACTAAATTCAATAGCCAAAGCAGATTCAACTCTCTTCTGTTTGTAACTAGGTTGCAATTTCTACAGATGTTTTGTTTGAGATAACGCCATTATGCTTAGTAGGGCAGTACAGTCAACGAATTATATTGTTGAGAGAATATAACCCTGTCGCAGAAAGCTGGTGATTTAATTTGACGTGATTTCTTTCTCGTTACTTGACGCTGTCATTATGACATAGTTCTATAGTGGCTCTACAGTTAAAGTAGTTGTCTCTAACTACATTACAATATCATTATCATGTTGCTATGACATAGTGCGTCATACTGATAACTCACCAATACAGATAAAAAAATACATTAATGTTATGAAACCCACTTCATTGAATCGGTACACATCATTTAAATTAATAGCAATTATGAATGAGGTAAATTGGTTCACGTTTTCATTGCGTGTGTGGGTGACGTTAATCAACTTTTTAATATTTTAATATTTTAAATAATAATCGCTTGTTAATGAAACTAGCTTTTCACATTGACCAAAATGTGGGATACGAATGAATGAATGAATGAATGATATTTATTTTCCAAAGAAATTAATTGTATACATTGCATGTTACGTCAAAATACAAAAAATTACATTAAAATACAGAAAGAGTAACTTATTTATGTTCAGTAACAACACCCCCGCAAGATATCAAGACCTTCAAATAGTTATAATATAAGTCCTAATTATGATCATCCAAAATGAACAATGGAGAGAGAAACCTAAAGATGAATTTTAAATGCCTATTTAATGATAACCCACTCGTCATAACCCGTCGACTTTTTTTTCGCAATATGGCGTCTGGTTGACGCCATATTGAATTTTGCTTACTGTCATATCTTTAGTGACACTTACAAGATTAAGAAGAAATTATCGACATAAGAATCATCAAAATAAGCCCTAGTGTTTAGTTTCAGAGCGCCACAAGGTAACAAAAATACATACATAGGCTGATAAACACATTACTCTCCTTCATATTTTTCACACCTTTTACTTTTCAACTTAAGGTCCATCAACTCTTTGACATTGCAATAAAGGCTCATAAGCTCTTTGATATTTGCTGAAGATTGGTCTTTAAGTAAGTGCATTTGTTTTGTTTAACGATGACTTTTAGAAAAAAATACTTTTAGAATTATTACTGGTAATTTTGATTTGAATACCCACATGATTTTTAATAGGTTTAAAGAAAGAAAGAAAAGAAAAGAAAAATACATTTGTTCACTACACACACAAGATACGCAGAAAAATAGTAATAACAGAAAACAGCAATAAAAAAGTAGTGAGTGTGTCTTCGCGGCCGTGAATCGGACACTGGCTCAGCATAATGCTGAGGTGTTAAACACCTGCAGCGCTGATTCTCAGCCAGCTCCGAGTGTGACAGACGGACGGTACGCTAAACGAATAAAGTTAGTTCATTTATATGTACTTTTAATATGATGTTACTTTACTGATTTATGTCGTACAATTCCTCACAGTATTCACGAGGAAAGTCTATAGATATTTTTTTTATAAAACTTCTGAATTTTTAATCATCTTAAAATGGATTCAGAGTTAATTCTATGTTTTAATTGTTATTCCTCACATTAACATTGTTCCATAATGTTTTGTATTCTCTGGTCCTATGTTAGAGGTGTAAATAGGACATAAAAAGCTTCGAAATGTAACCCTACTGTAATGTAGAGCTACTTAAACCGTAACCCCTAGACAAGATACAACGTTTACAAGTTTTAGTAGTTTAGTAGTTTCCATTTTAAGCCAAGCATTTTTGTCCATTAGATAGTCCCCGACCCTATAGTTCCTAAGCTTTAGACATCAACGACTTTCAAGTAAGTTTTAAGTGCTGAAAAGGGTAACTTAAGTCTGGAGTTTAAGTTAAATTATTAAACGATTGGCCCCTTTTTGTAACACAAATATAGTCTGTATGTATGTCAGCTTCCTCACCAAAAAACCAAAATACCGTAAGTACGACATAATACTCTGGAAATAATCATAATAAACTAAGCGGATTATCTCAACATTGTTAAGTTGTCTAATTTTCCTAACAGCGGCGTAAGCTCCCAAGCTTGATTTTACCTGCTAGTACTGCTATATGGGGAGTCCATTGCTAGTGTTTGTCTATAGGTTATCCCTAAGAAACGTGCCTTACTTTTAAAGGCAAAGCAAACAACACATGTCATGTTTTCTTAGCATTGAATAAGTATAAGTACATTGTTACTATTTTAATTACCTTACCTAGCGTGACGTTTATCCTACTGAAATCGGAGGTAAGGTCTACTTTGAAAAAGTTTACGTCAAAACACAACAAAAAAGTTCAAAATCTGAAGCGGAGAATTTACACACATACCAACGTACGAACAAGGCCTCTATTCAACACGTTAAAAACCATATCGTCTTTGACCTGCTTTTTTTTTAAATAATGGCTTTCACATCAGCCAATTGTTGGCACGATGTATTTTGCCAACGTCAGAGTAGACATCGGTCACGTCCAGAGAATGTTGGTTGGATAGAATTTTGGAAGCTTAACGCATTCACTGCCAGTACTGTTTTTTGAACTTTCGCCAGGTGCCACATCTTTTGTTTTATACGGAGCTTGCCTACTGTAAGAACGCACATATGCGTTGATGGCACTTGGTGGAAGTCACGGTGACGCATATATGCGTCGGTGGCAGTGAATGCGTTAAGGGAGAATCGAACGCTTGGACCTGTTATCGTATTGTCAAGGTTTTGACAGCTTTTATTTACATGACAGTAATGGCGGCCGAGTTAAAAAAAAAACCATAACAGAGGGGCTGTTGCCTAACGCACTCGCAATCGAAATCGTTTTCATTTTGAAAATCGAAGGCTTGTCTGCATACAAAATGAAAACAATTGTTCCGCTTTGAAGCCGATTGCGATAGCGAGTGCGTTAGACAATAGCGACGCAGGTCAAATACGATTTGTATTTTACCACCTAAAATAGAGGCGCAGGGCAAGATTAAACAAAGGCTTGTTATTAATAGCGGTCCTGGGTTCAAATCCCGGTAAGGGCAGATATTTGTATGATGAGCACGAGTATTTGTTCCCGAGTCGTGGATGTTTTCTATGTATTCAAGTATATATTTCTCTATATAAGTATTTATATCGTTTTCTAGTACCCATAGTACAAGCCTAGAGCTTAGTTTGGGACTAGGTCAATTTGTGTGAGATCGTCCCTTGATATTTATTTAATAATGAATCATTATAGTTTCGCTATTGGTTTCATTTTAAAATTAAAGCATTTCAAATTACCAAGCGAATGACAAAGTTTAATGACGTGATATTTGCAATTATTTCTAAAACTGCGGGTTCCATGTTTTCTAGTGCGTAATAAGAAAAACCAGGATTTATAGCATCGGATGACACATTATACAATTAATATAGAAACAATAAAGTTACGGAGGGTTAGTTAACTCCAAATATAATAATTATGTTTCACAGAAAGACGTTTATAAAAGAATAAGAATAATACTGTAGAGTACTAAATGTACCCTCGATTTCCTGCTCGTTAAGTCGGTGTTATCATGTGTCTATTTCCTTGTAAAGTATTGGAAAAAGGGCATTGCTTTTAAATTAAAAATAACATAGACGTGGATTAATAATTGGTTTGTTTACATCAACACAAATAAATTAACACATGTTTTTTAATACACACATACATTGTTTTGTTGTAATTATTTGATTAATAGGATTCTCGCTCAAATCGATACCTGTAGTTCAGATTTTATTTTATTTTAGGTCTACAACAGGCTACCTTCACACATTAAAAACTTAGAAGGCAATGCAGGATTCTGTAATAAATTAAGGAAATGGCTTATTGACAATTCTTTCTACGATTTTAATGAATTCGTCTTAGACTAACGAATTATAAAATGACATTTTAATTTCAAATTGTGTAATATATAACTTATTTTCAATATTATCTAAAGTACCTACTATAATGCAACTAACTATAACATAACCAAAGTTTAATAATTATTTTGACATGTAATATTTTATAATATTATAAATAAATGAGTATGAGTATGAGTATAATGTTCAGGGGGGTTATTATGACAGCGATGCAGTTCACTTCACGCTGAGAGAAAAGGACAGAGTTATATAACTACTATAGCTTGTCCTTTACGCTCACCGTAAAATGAACTACGTAGCTATGTCATAATCAGAAATCGGACAAATAGGCGTCATTACTCGCAATAATGTGGACATGACCCCAATGATTTTAATTAAACTAATTAAATTGACACAATAACATACCGACCTATAACTAGTAATCGTTTGGAATTATTTGAAAAATAAAGTTCAGAGTAATCTTTCAGTGTTACCTTTTTTACAGAATGAGTGTAATAGTTTGTATAAAGACTTCTTTGGCGTAATTCTACATCAATTTAACAACAATTTTAAAATGAAAACTATTTCTAGGTCGAAAACAAAATTTAGTGAATGGGCTACTGCAGGCATTCATAAAAGTAGAAATAGGCTTTATGACCTATATAGAGAGAGGGAGGACAATAAGAATGCTGACTTCCTAAATTATGTTAAGAATTATTCAAGGACCTTTAAGCAAGTTTGTTTAACTGCCAAGGCAAATTTTCTTAGTCTCAAACTTAAATCATCTGGCAACAAGGTAAAAACTGTATGGAATATTATAAATAGAGAAACGGGAAAATCAAAAACTCGTGATAATCAAGTCACTCTGAACACAGGTGACCAACAAATCACGTCAAATAAAGACGTTGCCTTAGCATTCGAAGATTATTTTTCTAACATAGCCATTAATACTACGAAATGTCTTAAATCATCCGCGGTTGAAGCTCAATCATTACTTAGCACTAATGTCAGTAAATGTAATATAAACTTTGATTTCAGCCCTGTAAATTCAGATTCAATAGTCAAGATATTTAAATCACTTAGTTTAAAAAAGACTGAAGATTTGTGGGGCACATCAGTTAAGGTACTCTTTCATATCATAGATGTAATTGCACCCCATCTAGCATTAATCTACAATAATTGCATATCAGAGGGGGTCTTTCCATATCTCATGAAATATAGTAAAGTAATACCTCTTTTTAAATCGGGCGAGATGAGTGATATAACGAACTTCCGTCCCATTTCCTTACTACCAGTTTTAACTAAAGTCTTTGAGAAAGTAATGCTGAAGGATATGTTAGGTCACTTTAACAGAAATAAACTACTTAACAATAACCAGTTTGGCTTCACCAGAGGTCGATCAACAATTGATGCGGCATCTGTACTCATTAAACATATATATATAACAGTTGGGAGAAATCTTGCGATGCAGTAGGAATATTTTGTGATCTTTCTAAAGCTTTTGATTGCGTGGATCATACGACCCTTATTTTAAAATTAGAACATTATGGATTGTCCAATAAAGCTTTAAGCCTTATGTCTTCTTATCTAAGTGACAGAACTCAAACAGTTGTTGTAAACAAAACGCAATCTGTTGGAGCTACAGTGAAAATAGGTGTGCCTCAAGGCTCTATTTTAGGTCCTTTTTTATTTTTGGTTTACATAAATGACTTGCCACCAACAGTAGATAAACTTTGTGATATTGTACTTTTTGCTGATGATACTTCACTAATTTTCAAGGTAGATAGAAAATCCGTAGACTACAGTAGGATTAACACCACACTAGTTAAAGTACTTAATTGGTTTACTAGCAACAATTTGCTACTAAATGCTAAGAAAACGAAATGTGTTAGGTTCGCTTTGCCTAATGTTAAACCGGTACATTCTAGTATTTTTCTAAATGACGAGTGTTTGCAAATGGTAGATAAGGCAATTTTCTTAGGCATAACATTAGATAAATATTTGCAATGGAGTCCCCATATAGCTGTACTGGCAGGTAAACTAAGCTCGGCAGCTTACGCCGTTAGGAAAATTAGACAACTAACTAATGTTGAGACAGCTCGCTTAGTCTATTATAGTTATTTCCATAGTGTCATGTCGTACGGTATTCTGGTTTGGGGTAAGGCAGCTGACATACAAACTATATTTGTGTTACGAAAAAGAGCCATTCGTTCTATTTACAATTTAATTTCCCGTGACTCATTAAGAGAACTTTTTAAAGAAATTAAAATCTTGACTGTAGCGTCTCAATTTATTTATGAGAATATTATTTACGTTATTAGAAATTTAGATTCTTTCACCAAAAATTCTGATATACATCATTTAAATACCAGAAATAAAAATAAAATCGCTATCCGAAAATTCCGCGTCCGTAAAGTATATAAATCATTTGTTGGTCAATGTATTCATTTCTATAATAGATTACCTGACGAAGTTTTAAAGTTACCCTTTCCAGCACTTAAAAATTACTTGAAAAGGTCGTTAATGTCTAAAGCGTATTATAGGATCGAGGACTATCTAACAGACAAAAATGCATGGCCTAAACCCGAAACTTAGTTAATAATAATTTATTCAAATGCAAAATCTTTATCTTGTCTAGGGGACACCGTTGATGTAGGAAAACATATCGAAACTTTTATGTGGTCGTCTCGCACCATCTTATATACACATAAGTATGTGTTTTTTTTTTCTCTGTATCTCTCCCGTAAGATTCTTAATTGGCATGTTTTCCTGCTGAACTACGCATGTTATTTGATACTATATTTAATTTAATATTTATAGCTTTATATAATGCTAGACTAAGTAGTACCATTGTAATAAGAAATATGTTTAAAAAATGACTGACTGTTGAGTTTCTTGCGGCGTTTCTTCTCAGCAGTGGTCTTCTCTTGGGAAGCGCTGGTAGATTCTTGACGTGTAAAAGTGCCCGTGCGGCCTACTTACTGAATAAATTTCTTTTATCTTTTTTATCTTTTATCTTTTACATTAATTGATTTCTTACCTGAACTTTTATCTTGATCATTTGCAGGACAGTAATAAATAAATAATATACAAAGACGCGAGGAGTGGCCATTATATTAAATCTACTTACTGCCGCACTCAGAGACGTCAATTAAATTTAACGCTTGTTTAGTGACGTGTTGTCTTATTCTATTGCTATAGCAAAGAAACTGACAGCAGAAACTTTAATCAAGCATTAAATTTAATCGACGTCTCCGAGTGCGGCAGTTAAGTTTGCTCCATTAACATCCGTGGATTGCGAAAGGAGTTTTTCACCTCTTCAGTTTAATTTAGCCGCGAAAAGGAATAAACTAACCACGGAAAAAATATAAAAAATACTGTTTATTTGCTTTAATAAATCTACACACTAACAAGTCTTTGTATTATTTATTTATTACTGCCTTGCTAAGGATCAATATTATTTTTAGGGTAAGTAATCAATTAATGTAATTTAATTTGTTGAATTAAAATGTTTGGAGTCATGTCCACATTATTGCGAGTAATGACGCCCATTTGTGCGATCTCTGGTTATAATAACCCCCTCTGTACTATTAATGACCTTTTTACGTGTGTGGACCTGTATTGAGCACTAATTGCTGAAATACCTACTGCGTCGCTATTGTCTGACGCACTCGCAATCGCAATCGGCTTCAAAGCGGAACAATTGTTTTCATTTTGTATGCAGGCAAGCCTTCGATTTTCAAAATGGAAACGATTACGATTGCGAGTGCGTTAGGCAATAGTCTCTGAATTTTGGTTCTAAATACAATTATGACTGATTTTCGACTAACAATGCGAGTTAGGACAAAATAATTCCACATCGTCCATTTATGGATTGATTTTACCTTCATAATACATAACATACATAATCTCACGCCTTCGTTCCCAGAGTGGGGTAGGCAGAGCTACAGAATTACAAACATCTCTAAAAACTTGTTGATATTTCTATAACCACAATTTGCAAAATTAGGCTAAGATGTTTACCAGCGTGTTAGTGACAGGTTGCAAGCCCATCGCCTAACAGTACTACAAGCCTTTATTCCCTTAGTCGTCTCTTACGACATCCACGGGAAGACATGGAGTGGCACTATTCTAACTCGGCAACCACACGAGGCCTTCACCTTCATAATAATAAATGGAATATTTTTCCGTACTTGTCAAAATGAAATTGCACGCTTAGTAAATTTATTTTAATATTTAGCTATTAAAATTAGCTATATGAACGGGAAAATTGTACTGTTAATTTGATACGGTTATGGTATTTGCTCCAATTTCCGTTTGCTATTGCATATTAAGCATTTTAATATTTAATACTATTATTTTACTTATCTGCTCTTATGTCATAGGGATTTACGTTTCACTACGTCATAATTCATAATATTACAAGCTTTTATCTTTAACGTGCAAGGTTTAATATGTGGCATTATCTATAAAAAGGGACCTTATTGTCGATGGCGCTTACGCCGCACTGCGTCACGCGACGTTGTATTTATATCGGAGCATCGTTAATAATAGCGGAAGCGCCATCGACAATAAGGTCCGTTTTCATAGTTAACGTCACATATATGTTAATTAGTTTTAGTTTAGGTCAAATCTTACAAGCTGCATTACAGTAGCGGCAACGAGTGATGGCACTTTTGATAGCTGACAAACAGTCCATTTTATTGTCGTAAAAATTTCAGTCAAGTGCAAGAAGTATATTTATAAAAAGTTTATTAAAGAAATAACGCATAAAAATAAGGCCAAGAAATTGTAGATCACACTCTCGAAATAAACTGTGTGGCTAGAAGAAGACGACATTGTCAGAAAATTTAAATATTGTGTCAAAATATACAAAATGTGAAATTATTGATAAATGAGTGAATAAATAATCATTAAACCACGTTAACTCAGAGCTAGGCTAGGACGCGAGTTTGCCAGCGGCGGTGACTTGAAAATGCAGTGACTTCATTATCATACGTTGTTGTACCAGTCAGCGGTCCTTTGTTATCACCCGAAGGATATTTTTGAGATATTTTTTGCTAGTTATGATTAAAACGACGAACGCTAGAGTTTGAGCAAATAAAAACAACCTCAAGATGAAGCTAGTTACGAAATGCGTTTCGGTAAATTACAGCGCCAGCAGTACATCACTATTCCGGTACCTGCAACGATGAAGTCTGACATCCGTTCCTTTATACTTGCTGTCAATATTTAGGGAACTTCATGAGCGAGCAAACTTCAAAAGTGCCATCACTCGATGCCGCTACTGTAAAACCAGCTCCGTATATGCTGCGGAGTTGATTTTTCCTCTGTTGGTTCAGTTTCAATAAAATAAATGAATAAAAAAAATATCAGGGAACAATGTCACACCAATTGACCTAGTCCCAAGCTCTAGGCTTGTACTATAGGTACTAGACAAGCAACGATACAAATACTTATACAGTGTGTTACCAGCACCCGGGCTTTTTTAAAGGAGGTTAAAATAACGTAGGTATATCTGTAACGTAACCATGACATTAATTTAATTAATAGACAAATTTTCAGGCTTTGTTAACTTTCTAACAAAATTTTAATTGCCAGCAATGTAAAGCACAGCAATTTGATAAGTGTTAAATGACAGTCGACGGATACGTTGATTATTATGATTTGCCCCCGTACCACGACATGCCGTGTACTAAGCAACAGCGATACTGATATCGATGAACACGCAGCACATGCACTACATTAAAAATGGACAGTATCTAGAAAATTAATTGTGAAGTTATTTTAATTATTTTTTAATTGATAATACTTGCAAACAATTGCTAAAGCAACATATTATCGGCAGTTTTAATAAATGCCCGCATGCCGGTAACATTGTACCCCCTTACTAATAAACGTTGAGTAACGATGGTATAGCTACACAATGTTTTGTCCTTATCTGTCACTGTGACATTTGACTTTGACAGATAAGGACAAACTACTAGGTACCTACTCAATGTTTATTAGTAAGGGGGGTAGAAAATGTCCGTGACTCAGGAACGAATTTTCCCGAAGATGACGACTTTACGAGAGCCCTTTGTCGCCCATCAATTTGTTGTGACAAATTTTAATCGTCAGAAATTGATTGATTATCAATGCGCATAATCATAACTATCAAGCCATGAAAATTGTAAAGCATAACGACGAATAATTCTAATGTTAATGATCCATAACGTTAAAGATTATGATTTTCAAAAGTCTTAATCTGATATCTGCAATAGTAATATTTTTGGGCATATATTTAAAGTCATATTTATTCTTGCTCATACAGTCTCATTTCCTAAAGTTCATTTAGGCATTTTTTAAAGATTTAGTGAAGGGAGCGAGCGCAGCGAACAAATCTGCCCAATACAAAATCGAGTTCGTTAGGTTAGTTTCAAAAGGCTAAAGCGGGAGCGTAGCGTAGACAAGATCCCACCTTAGCCTTCGATGTAAGTTTTTTTTAAATGCCCACATTAATATTACTGTTATTAAATAATGAAATAATAAATAATAAATATCAAGGGATAATGTCACAACAATTGACCTAGTCCCAAATTAAGCTCAAAGCTATAAATTATAGATACTAGACAACGATATAAATACTTATATAGAGAAATATATACTTAAATACATAGAAACCATCCATGACCCAGGAATAATTCGCGCTCATCACACAAATATCCCCTATATTTGTGTGAATTTATTCCCTGATGTTTATTTATTTCTATTATCTCTGCCTCCAAGCTCGCCGCGGGGCAACTAAAGATTTTCAGTAAATAATTCAATGACGAATTAAAATACGAGTTTTTTCTCAAACATGCAATGGAATGTTGACGTTATGTGCCTCATAATAGGCTGCAAAGTACGACGTTTCAGGTGCGGCTAGGACAAAAGGTCGATAATGGAATTTCATACAAATCTTGCAGGCCTAGGCCTGCAAAGTCCTCTTTTTTAATTTCCATTCCACATAAATTTGTGGCACAGGCATCGTGACATTCTGCCACTGCATAGTGGAATCGTGTATAATAAAAACAATAAACTTTTTTTTTGTGTTAACATGGCGGCTGTGTTTATGAACAGGCTAGATAGCTGTTTTTTTTTTAATATACTAAGCCGTGCATCGAACCAAAGCATTTGCATGTTTATCTAAAGTACTAGGAGAACAAAGGTTATTAGGGGTGCGTAGCGCAACTTAGATCGCAGGCGGGCGGTGCGCTGCGGGGCACCGGCGGGCAGGCGGGCGCACACGACACAGCGCGGATGACTGAGCACTGTAGGTTCTTTTTAATGTTTATGCACTCCTAGTAATTTGACTTTGTAATCTTTGTTTTAATTTTTTAATGAATTATTATTATGATTGATGTTTGAGAAAAGCACTATACATACCTCGGCGGGAAATTAGGGTTGCCCGCCTCAGACCTATCCGGCCTCACTTTGCTCGGCCGTCTATATATATGTCTTCGGCCGGCAACCCCTTTTGTCCCGGCCTCTGTAGTAATATACTATTTAAGACTGTACCTAGCGTCCAGTGGCGCCCTCATTACTATTACTGTGTTTTTGAATTAACTGAAGTATTATTATCTTAAAACCAAAGAGCGGTTTTTTTTTTAAATAATAGTACATTACTACAGATGCCGGAAAGTAGGGGGTTGCCGGCCGAGTTCATATAGACGGCCTGATAGTTACGAGGCTGGCAACCCCTTTTCACGGCGAGGTATGTATAGTGCTTTTCTCAAACATATAATTCATTAAAAATGTTAAAACAAAAATTACAACGTCAAGTACTAGGAGTGCATAAACATTAAAAGTAACCTTCAGTGCTCAGTCTTCTGCGCTGTGTCGGGTGCGCCGCACCGTGCTACATCGTCTGCTATCTAAGTTGCTCTACGCACCCCTAATTACCTCTGGTCTCCTGGTACTTTAAATAAACATGCAAACGCTTTGGTTGGATGCGCGGCTCAGTATATTAAAAAAAACGGCTATTTAGCCTGTTCATAAACACAGCCGCCATGTTAACATTTAAATTTAAAAAAAAAACTTCCCGGCCTAGTCCTTCAATTTTGTATGAAATTCCTTTACAGTTCTCTCGAGTTGATCCGCCAGAAACGTGATACTTTGAAGCCTGAAATAACTAACATAACGCCAAAATTCCATTGCATGTTTGAGAAAATGAATATTTCATATACAACAAAGTTTAATAACCTTTTACCTTCGTGTAATCAACTTAACGGAATATGGTGGCCACTTTTTCCGTTTAATTACTCACTCATATCTATTGTCATTAAATTATGTCATATACTAACCCTAGTATATGACATAATTTTGTAGCAATAGATATGAGTTGTAAGTGGTTTTTTGTACAAATTAATCATATACTCATATGATTCATTTGTACAACAAAAAAATCCAGGCTTCGATTTCAAGACACAACTTTAGTTTTTAAGAAAACACAAACCTAATGAGGGCGCCACTGGGACATTCGGTACAGTTTTAAGAGACCAAATCGCATTTCTAGATCAAAACAGTAGTAACTAAAATACTTCTGTATTTAAAAATCAACTTTAATACAACTTCTATGAACTTGAAACGAAACTATCAAGGATTTTGAGTTGATACTATTTTGATCTAGCAGTGCGAAATATTAATACCTATGCTTATATCGGTAGCGTCCCACGATCTGTAACTCAATAACCATAACGCCTATATATCTGTTCTTTGGGGGAGCCCTTTGTTTCCCATAATTTTATTCGTCATAATGTAATTGTTGACATAATTTTTGATAGTCATAATTTTTTATATCGCTGAAACTGTAAACTTTTCAGAAGTTCTGAAATATCTAACGTGTAGACAAGACTAGGTTAGGTTAGGTTTGATTCATAAAAATCCTGAAAAAGTAACAGTTTTAAAAAAAAAACACGTTATGACTTGCGATGATTATGACTAATTATGTCAGTCAGAGAAATTAAACTTGATGATCTGTCCTATGTCCTATGTATGTATGTTCATCTGTTCCCTCATAACTTCTAAATTACTTATCATGATATGTTAGGGTAAGGGACATATGACCACGGCTAGCCCCTAAACATCACTATGAATATGTATTAAATACATTATAATATAAAACGCGTAAGTTATTGATTCACTGGACGATAAATATTGAATAGTTGTAGGTATGTAACAATTTCAGATACTAGTTAGTCATTTTTAGTAAAAATAGTTGAAAATGAAATTCTACTGCTGTGATATTTATTTATTTGTCTTAGTTAATACCTAAACACACGCACCATCAGAACAATAGTGACCTAACTGATAAATTTTAGATTTCGAGTTAGGTCTCTATAATAATAAATTTATGACTTGAAGTTTGAAACCTGACATTTTGAATTAGGTCACTATTGTTCTGAAGGTGCGACATGGTAAGTGAGAGCACCCTGTGAGCAAAATTTCATTATTTTGACGTCATCGACACCAAAAGTTCGACCTCCGATAATTACCTATTATTAATATTCATTACTAGTAATTAATACGTTACCGATACGAAAAATGCCTCACATTGCTAAACATCGTTTGTCGCTAAAGAAACTATTACCAACATACATTAAATCACGCCTGTTTCCCAGAGGGATACGCAGAGACCACCTGCTACGATCCTGACAAATCTCTTTCGCTTCTTCCACATTCATACATCGAGTCATGCATGCACGTCGGTTTCGAGTACTTAAGATTCG
The DNA here is from genome assembly GCA_946894065.1 of Acleris literana. NCBI lineage: Eukaryota > Metazoa > Arthropoda > Insecta > Lepidoptera > Tortricidae > Acleris > Acleris literana. The sequence continues at coordinate 4,085,428 of OX335677.1, forward strand.
GCCCTTTTCCAGTATTTCTCCGATTTGATTCGAAAAAGTACGCCTAGGGCTCCGACCCTTCCACTTACTTTCGTTCTGTATATCTCTTTCGTCAATCTTCTTTCATCCATCCTTTCCATCCATCCAGCATGCCCTTTTCAATCTTAGTCACTACATCTTCTTTTAGTCTACATTCCTCTCTGATCTTTTCATTCCTTACCCAATCAATCAGTTTCACACCACACAAACGCATTTCAACTGCATTTATAGGACTTTCATGCTTGTCACTAAGGAAACTATTAATAATTAATATAAGTAATTCATACATTAGGTACCGATACACGCAAAGGTAAAATGCTTTCGCATGATAAAACTTTTAGTACCGTTTATCGTTAAGGAAACTGCGTTACCCCGTTATTACGTAGTGTGGTTATGACAATTTTTAGGTAAATAGAATATTGTAATCATTATGTAATGATCGAAAAGGAAAAATAAGGGTAGGTAAGGTAAATTTTACTAACGCCCCTGCAACGAAGACGACGTCACTGATACTACCACTGTACCCTCACCATGAGTTACAATTAACGTACTCACCAGCGAGTCGAATGCTATTTTCCTCGCAGACCTCGTAGTATTTTTATAGAGTGCGAGGGACAGAACATTCGACTCGCTAGCGAGTACGGTAATTGTAACTCATATTTACAGTTTACATTTTCCAAATATTAATGTTCGTAAGAAATAATATTTCCTCGTTCGCACGCGTCAATATTCCTGGCAAGGAGCTCCGCCACACCGGGCGTTTGACAACAGTTCCCCGTCGCATGGCACTTGCGGGTAAGAACCCGCGTGTCATCGGTCCCACGTACTATGAGCGTCTACCCGCCAAACTTAAAAATTTACATTCCGACGAAGCATTTAAACACCAGCTTAGAAACCTTTTACTGGATAATCCATTATACTCTGTGGATGAATATATGGAGCTAAAATTGTAAATTTATTTATTATTGTGTTGACAGTTATTAATCCTTGTATATTGACATCGGACGAGTGACCATTTATTTGATGTTTAATTGTTGTTGTTTTAATTAATTATTTTTGTATTCTTTGATTATTAGTATTTATGTTTTGACGATCTCAATGTAATTTCGTATTTTTTGACATGCAATGCAACTTATATTGTAATATTACATTGATTAATAAATAAACTAAACTAAACTAAACTATTAAGGGTATTGCCTTCTTAAGCCCATTGAATGATAGATAGGGAGTTCCTATATCGAAAAACTCAGTTATCGATGCTTTTCTTCTGTACTAATAATCGCTCCCAGCTTCGATTGCAACTCCCTTACTAGTAAACGTTGAGTAACGGTGGTATAGCTATACAATGTTTTGTCCTTATCTGTCAATTCAAATGTCATTATGACAGATAATGACAAAACATTGTATAGCTTTACCACCGTTATTCAACGTTTATTAGTAAGGGGGTTAGTGTTTATTGTTTGTAAGTGTTATTTTCTACACGATTATAAAGTTGCTTACTAAGCATACTTCAAATGATCGCTACCTAGCATAGTGAATGTTTTCGTTTCTTTATTTCAGGATGTTTTTCTAGCATGTTTTAAATTTTTTTTGCAAATGCACTGTCCGACGACAATAACAAAGAGAAAATAATAACTATTTCATAATGAAAATGAAAATGAAAAACCTCATCATCATCGTGCTTTGTATAACCTAGTTAATCATCGTCTCCAAACAACAACTCACCACTAAGCTGGTTACTACTATACTATTATAGGAAAAAGCATCGATAAGTGAAGTTATCGATATAGAAACTCCTTACCTGCCATTAATCACTTTCATCCCTTGGTTAATAATCTACTATTTAATTATTTGAAATTTTACAGATTGTATTTTGAAGGATTTTAATATAACAATTTAACAGCTCTAACATTTATTTGAAGGGGGTATTATTATTACTTATTTTTTTTAGAAATATATTATTATACTTTTGCTACTCGCGTACTATAAACCGCTAATATTGATATCATTAACGGTATCAGAATACCACCTGTAATAACCGAACCGAATATAATAGCGTAACCGAAGCGGGAAAACAATTCTATAATAAGCGTTGCCATGGTAATAACAGTTCTATAATAATAATTATAGCATTTTTATTACCATGGTTACGGTCATTCCGGATATCAGTCTTGGCGTTTAGTGACACTTGAGATTCTTATTTGTATAATAAAATAAACTGAAAAAAATATTTTAATACCATTTACAATTACGTAATTAAAAACAAAATTAACTTTCAGACTAATTATATGTTTAAAATTACATTTTTATTAAATGACTAAAAATATATGGTCAATATCCATTTTGTTATTTGATTATTACCATGGTTACGTTCAATATGAATATAAACAAAATGGCGTTTCGTTTGGCATTCCAACTTTTTGGATTTCATTGTGTCAGAACTGTTTTTAGTAACTAGTAAAATTTGCATGAAATTTGTTAACATTTACTTCACAATAAAATTCACAAACTTACTTAACGCCAATTGGAATAATGAGAATGACTTTGCTGACAAGTAATTTGTTCTAGCAGAAAAATCGAGTAAAGTATACGAGAAAAGTTACCGATTGTTTTTTTTTTTTCATTATCATTTTAAGCTTGTAGAATAACTTATGTATGCAACGGTTCATAATTAGCTCTTAAAGTACGAGTGCCGAGGTTAGAGCGCGAGCTTGCGAGCGAGAAGCTTTATTATGTACCAGTTACATAAATAACTATTATTATTTCGCATGTTTTATAATTATTTATGCAACTGTCACATTATGAGGCCTCTTAAGACCTAGTTGCCAAACTTCGCCTCATGTCCCGACATGAGGCGAAGTGTTTATAATTTGATTGTCTAATGATTTGTAGGTACATGTTTTTTTATTTTTATTGCATTGTTTTTTTTGTAAAATAAAGTACTCACAGACATACATACATTTTCATAATTTGAGTTTGTCTAAAATCACTATTCAAAACTTTTCACTTGCCTTATAATTATAATCGTGTTTAATATCACTCTTCAATTCATAATCATTAAATTATATAATTTTTAGTAGTCTATCAGTATTTTTACTGTGCATAATATCAGTTTTTAGGTTACCCATATTGCCTAACCGTCAACGTTTCCAAGTAGGTATGTATAGTTTTTCTGGAACTTCTTAATTTTCAAGTTATTTATACAAATGCAAGGGATGTGTTCTAGTCTTCTGATGATGATCACAATTGAACCTAACTCAACGTATATTGATCAAATGATTATCGTACATTTTTTTTATAAATAAAATAAATGTTTTAAAAAACAAAAAACCGCCTTCAAAAACGCAAAAAAATAACTTCTTTAAAATTGTAGGCACCTAATAGGTTAGTCCAACTGATGGCGGCTTTTTGTTGAAAATATTGTGGTCGCGGTTTTTTGTTTTTTAAAACATTTATTTTATTTTATACTTTTTATTTAGTGATCATAATACGCTATTACGTAGTCCCACTTCTTAGTTGATATGAAAATTTAAGTTATTTCAAGCGCGCCGCAAGCAACGCCGCGGGAAAGTCATAGTCATATTTCAACAAGTAAATATTCTTCGTTGTAGTCGCTCAACTATCTTAATCGAGATATCTTCTCGCCACCCTTGAAATCGGTACCGTTGAGGAGTTCCGGTGGCCATCTGTGGTCTTCATCATCAGTTCCACTTCACCAAATGATACTTTCTGAATGCAAATGCTGGATTTGTTACTAAAAATACTAAAATCGCTATATGTTTGCCTACAATATTTGAGGAGTTCCCTCAATTCCTCACGGATCCTCTCATCAGATTTAGATTTGGTGACAATGGGACCACCTCGAAAGTATAGTCTATCAAACCAAAAAAAATTTTTGAAATCGGTCGACAATTGACGGTGTAATCGGTGAACATACATAAAAAAAGAAACATACAGTGGAACGTATAATCTCCTCCTTTTTTGAAGTCGGTTAAAAATGAAATTTAACTCAATGGTTACGAAACGTTGTTCCGTAAAAATAAATTAAGCAGAAAGTTGTTACATCATTCGCTATTTAGGGAACAGACCGCTGACGTCCCCTGTAACATTTTTGATTAATTGATTCCATAGAAAATTAATTAAAAAAAAAGGAAGGCAAGTGTTATTGTACAGTCACCGGCAATAATATACCATCCAACGTTGCGCTCAACATATTTACAACTCTTATACGTCTAGTAATAGAGTCGTTAGATGATTTTTGACTTCAAGGTTGAATATGGCGTGCATGCATGATGTATGAATGTGGAAGAAGCGAAAGAGATTTGTTAGGAAAGTAGCAGGTGGAACGAAGTGGTCTCTGTCTACCCCTCTGGGACAGAGACGTTATTTAATGAAAATAATAAAAATATTTTGAATAATAGAAATATTTTCAAAGCAAGACTTAAGAAATTTCTAATAAAGAAGTCATATTATTCTGTTAAGGAATTTATAGAGGATAAAACCTGTTGATATATCCTATCGCAATCATAAACCTATATATGTATATTCAGCTATGTTCTTTTTTTCAGTACATTTAAATTTATTGTTGATATTGTATTTATTTGACTGTAATGTAATTTTAATGCAATTCAAACAATATAATTACCTATTGTTATTGAAATAAATGAAATAAATGCAATGAAATGTATGTATGTATGTAGGTTGAATATTATAATTATTAGGGACGATTCTATCAATAGCAGACCCTGTATCTCACCAAGCATCTACCATTATTTTGGGTAGCGTTGTATTCGTTCGTTAATTTTATTTTCAGCATTTACACATTTTTAAGGTAAGAAAGTTAAAAAAGATATTATACTATATTAATACGACCTCGATTATTACGCTATACACCTACTCGAGTATATTACTAAAATAATCCTCCAAATGAAATGAAAATGAAAATATTTTATTTCATAAGTAACACATTACTAAAACACAGGGTGGGACCAAATTATTACAAATTTTTTTTTTACAATAAGTATGTTCTTTGAACAATATAAGCACTGGGGGCGCTACTTAGTCGTAAATGTCGTGATAGTTTTCCTTTTTTTATTATAAGTATACATGTGCTTTCAATGAAAATATTTTTCAGATTTTTTGTATTTGTTGTTTTGGCTGTACGGGATGGGGACACGTAATTTAGCCTTACTTATTTTATTATTGGTTTTAGTGCGTGGTATACATTTTATTTTTGTACAAAATTTTAGCTTTATGATTTGAAAAAAAGGTAGTGTGACATTCAGGCAGACAGACAGAAACTATAAAACTAATATGACTTGACTACGAATTCCTAAAAAGGTTCTACGTTCGATAAACTCGTATGATACTTTAAAAATAAAGTTTAATTAACTAGGTACAAAAAGTGATCGCATACTTTTGCTATGACGTTGACCGCATCGGTATAAAACGTTGTGTTTCGAACCTCGTTGCTTAGTTCGAGTCCTGCCTGGCCACGCCAACACGGGAAAATAATAATTTATATTACGTATTTATCGTATTAATTAAAATGTTTTCCTGGGCAGTGTTTGCGATTACGGTAAGTTAAATAATTGATAATTAAAATTGAACGTACATTGTAATATTAATGATTAATTACCTATGCTATTGTTATTTAAAACTTTGAAAAAAAGAACTGTAAAATACAATTTTCATGTGTTTATCAACTGAGTGGTAAACTGTACCGTAAGCCACTCAACATAATTAATTATTTATTATCAATAATTAATTTTACTATACCTAAGGTGTTGAACGGTTGTTTATCTCACATCGCCGTGAAATAATTATTTTTACAATTCAGATGCCCATGCCATTTATTTGTTTTAGTTAAATATTTTTCCACCTTGGCTTAATTTAATGCGAATGACTAGCTATTCTAATCACAATTTTAAATAATTTAGGCTTATTTGAAAAATTACGCTTACAAACAAATTTTACATAAGTGCCTCTATATAACATCTAACCATAGGTACGAGTAGTACAGGGTTTAAAGCTTGTAATTTTGTTGATTAACTATCCCATTCCAACTCATTATAAATATGCCTAATAATGCGGTTATTCTAATTACTTACAGGTTATAATCTTGGAAACGCAAGACCTAACTGCAAACGCATCTAATTTACCACCACCACCTAGACCAGGTATAGTAAAACCGCTAAGGTTCATCACATCTAGCGTTTTTCGAACGTCAGCGTCTCATTAACGCCCGCGCAGCGTCGACGCCACCTTCGCGCTAAACGTGGCGTTTGACGCTGCGCGGTAGAGTTGCGCACGCTCGGTCTTTAACGATCTTTTAGTTCCTTTAGGTCCTTTAGCTCCAGAGCAAATTTTGAAATCTGAGCAGGACACGCTTTGAAATAGGTACTATTTGTCTCGTTCACATCGATCGCCGTGCCGTGTGCTCTTTACTCGTTCGCTCTGTTTCGCTCATAAGTGAAACAATTGCTAAAGAGGGACCGAAGACCTATTAAGATCGTTTACAATATCGAACAAGTTCCTTTTGGTCTGTGACTGGAATATATTCCTTTTAGTTCTTAATTCCTGACCGACTGCGCGGGCGTTAATGAGACGCTGACGTTTGAAAAACGCTAGATGTGAGGGAGCCCTAAGCTGGAATTCCACTCCGCCGCAAGCTACGTACACACACGCATCACGCGTGAGCCGCGTAGATCATTTTGTATAGTCACGGTACGAAAAGGTTCGTCACTATTCGTCTCTATTTCAATGCTTATTATCAGTGATCGGAATAGGTAGTGCAATTTCACGGGATTTCGGTGCGTAAGCTTAGTATGGATATAACTTGTAATCCCGGATTTTCACTTTGAAAAGTTTTAAAGTTTGTTTTGGTAAAAAACAAATATCAGGGGACATTACACAAATTGACCTAGCCCCACAGTAAGATCAAAAAGTTATTAATTTATAATTTTGACAATTATACTGCTAGTACAAAGTTGGTATTGACGAAATATGTAGACACTTTAATTTCCACATTCTTGCAAACAAAAAACCTTATATAATCTTATATATACTTCAATTCATATCATGTCAAGAAAATATTCTGTGAAAAAGTCCGAATCCCGGAATCTCGGGTCTTATCCATATTATTTATAATGTTTGAAGTCATTCACCCGAAATTGCACTACCTATTCCGATCACTGCTGATAAGGTCCAAAAGTGACGAACCTTTTCGTACCGTGACTGTACCCTTACCATGACTTACTATAGACAACAGGAACCTTTTTACCCGACTGCCGAAGGGGGAGGGTAATGTGTTTATCAGCCTTTATATGTATGTTTGTTCCTTTGTGGCACTCTAGAAACTTAACGAGTGGACCGATTTTGATGATTCTTATGTCAATCAATATGTCTTAATCTTGCAAGTGTCACTAAAGATATAACAGTAATCAAAATTCAATATGGCGGTATCAGACAACGAATTGTAAAAAAAAAAGCTTTGAACTGTGACAAGTGGGGTATTATTGAATAGGTATTTAAAAATTATCTTTACGTTTCTTTCATCTTTTTTCATTTTGTATGATCATTTAGGACTTGTAACGATTTAAAGTTAGTTAGCAACAGTCGGGTTTTTAAATCTTGTTTCTGAAACAAACATTCTTATAGAGGATTGTTTGAAAAGCATTTTTTTTTTCTTAATTATTTTTACAGTGAAAAAAAGATTGGTTAGTATCAGTATTTACGCCCGCATTAGACTAGTAATAACGCTGTAGCTACAAAGCTGGAATTTGGCATAATTTAAAATACGCAATTAAAGTAGTGATAAAATCTAGTTAGTTATATGTTAAGCCAAAGTATTTTTTTTCAATTATAATATCGAGTGAGGTATCATTTAAATAGCTCTTAAAAATAATTATGTACATACTTTTTTTGCAGAGGACATCGAATGGTCACCGACTTGCTCAAAATTGTCGTACTGCACCGTGCAGCCAACAAACTACCCCCAAAAAAACTTCGATGAAATTTTGAAGAACTTGGTAAGACACATTTCTTACTAGCTTACCACACCGTACTAAGGGACATTTTAAACTGTTCCTTTTTCAAACTTGTCTACGAAAATCGTTACTAAGGGTCAATTCACACCGAGACGTGACGCGACGCAACGCTGTGCGCAAATGCGACTCAAAATATACTTTATTTGCTACATGAAAAGGTACATATTTCATTGTGAGAATTCAGAATACGTTGCACCACGCAGCATGAATTCTCACAATGAAATTTCGTGTAGTAAATAAAGTATATTTTGAGTCGCGTCTCGGTGTGAATTGACCCTAAGGAATGATGTTAACGTCACTATCTCAAAATGATATCTAATAACACCGAATAAACCTTTTTTTTTTTGTTTCTTTTTTTAAATCTTTCATTTAGGTATAGTTAAACATTTAAATCTTAAAATACCACTATTATAGCAACTAATTTTCTTTGCAGAAATTGAATTATGACGTCGGGCAAAAGCCGTTGGAAAACCGTACCGGCATCGCAGGTCGCGACGTTGCTGGGTGCATAGTGAATCCCACGGTTGAACAAATATTAAATCATAATTCATAAGCTTTTATAACTAACACGTCAAAAATGTTATTAAAAATATCCAAACATTACTGTCATATTTTGCAATGGGATCTTTTTGTCACCCATAAACTTTTTGTATCGAGTTTAGAAAGTCGAAAATTGATTGCCATAATTATTTATGCTCATAAGTATCGATAGTCATAAAAAATATAACGTTGTTATTATCAAAGGAATAATTAGGAGGTTTTTTTTTTTCAGTTCAGACCTATTTACATGATAAAGGATGAACAAGACCAACCCAGATTTGTGGCTAACAGCGAAAACTACAAGTTCATGATTGAAATTGAAGAATGCGTGTAAGTTTAGAGTTGTTATTAATTTTAAGTATCCACATATACCTAGTCGCAATAACTATAGTCGTTCATTATGAGATAAAATAAACTGACAGTTCTCGAGTCCATTTGGTAAAAATTAACAGAAAATGTTAAAAAAACTTGGTCCAGTGGGGTGTTATTCTCTTAAAAACGGCGGTCGGTCGAACGAACGAGCGAAAGCACAGCGGCGAGTTTAAATAGTCCCGTCCGAGCGAACAAAACACATTTTAGCGCGTGCATTCTCAATTAGGCAGCCTTATACGTTCAAGAAGCCATGCTGCCAAATTGATTACACGCGCTTAAATGGGTTTTGTTCGCGCGGACGAACGTACTTAAACTCGCCGCTTGGACATTCACTCGTTCGTCCGCCCGTTCGTTATTGTTGAGAGAATCACACCCCTGATTACCATAAAGCCGGAGCCCCACTACTGCGCACGCTACGCACGGACACGCTATACACGTCGCCCACGTGGGTCCATTGGTTTGGATACGTGTGTCAACATTTTCACAGCAACCAATGCACGCACACGTAAAACGTGTGGGCTACGTGGCTACGTTGTTGATTAGCTGCGTGTATCTACATTCCCCACGGCGGGCCACGCACATCCACGCGCGCGCCCTTGAAGCCACCTTTCCACTGCAACACACGGGCAGCGTGGGTCGCGGTGGGGCTTTACCTGCCACGCGCGCTAGCGTGTGCGTGGCAGGCACTTCGGAACAGACCACGCGTGTATCAGTGACGTCATTTCGTGCGCAGCGTGCTCGTGGACTACTGTGGAAGTATCTACCCACATTTTCATACAAAGCGTTTTTGTACCCACGTGTGTAGCTTGACCGTGCGCAGCAACGCCTTATTGTGTTATCTAATAAACTAAAGTATTGTCTTGACATCGAAGTATTCATTTGTACAGCAAAAACCATCATTCGATGTCAAGACAACACATTAGTTTATTAGATAATACCATAATAGTAATCATTCATGTTATTCGTGTCATTAGTCTTGAGGCCGCCACTGGACGCAATTTGTTTCATTATTTTTATCATAATTACACAAGTTTTTTTTTACAATTAAAGAGGCTATTATTGAAATAAATTATACATGAACTGTCAGTTTACCTAATTAAATCTAATTAAAATTATGTCATTATACCCCTAGTAATATAGATAACCCGATATGATACCCCGTCTTTTAAAGCTGATTATCTCCTAAACAGTCCAACCGATTTTGATAAAACGTAGTTAAAAACCATGGCGATTTTATTAAATCGGCATGGTTTGTTAGTTGATCACCAAACACCATACATGACGTGGTTTATGCGCGTAACCATGGTCATAGCAATGCTATAATCATTATAAAAGCGAACCGTTATTACCATGGCAACGCTCACTATAGAACTGTTTTCACGCTTCAGTAACAACATAGGTGGTATTCTAATACCGTTAACGATTTGATATACTAATGGTTTATAGTACGTGAGCAGAAAAAAACTTTACTTTAACCTTTTATTGTTAAATTTCAGACATCCCGGCTTAGTCAAAAAAGCTCCGTCGCTGGATAAGGACAAGCTCAACAAGACAAGAGGTCGCGCTGTTTACTGTCACGAGAGAAGATTGCCGATCCTTTTCCCAGTGCTCTCCCTCGATGGCCAAACGATAGAATCTGTGGCACCAAAGGGCGGCATTTCAGTGAGCTGCTCGGCTAAAATTAAAAATAAAACATAAGGAAGCATATACATAGAAACGACACTTCTTTGTGTGTGTCGAAAACACCGGGTCTTAAATACCTACATCAACTTACGCCCCGCTGTCGCCTTAAATAGTTACACCGAAGTCTACAGTCATTTCCACCAATCGTTAAACCTAAAAGAACACGGTTTTTTTTTAAAAAAGGCGCTGGACGTCCACCAACCTCTTATCAGTCTTATCGTATGCTCATAACATGGCAGCCATGTTTCAAGGTAGGACTCAATCTGACAGAGTCTTCATAGACTTTGCCAAGGCTTTCCTTAGGGTTGCCATCCATCCGGGTTTCCCCGGATTTGTCCTAGTTTAGAGGGCGTCCGGGGAGAGTCCGGGTGGGGTTTCTTTGTAGACCGGGTTTAAAAATTTCAATACTTAAAACGCAATGGCGGCGCGACGCGTAGTGGACAACCGAAGAGCCATCCGGGTTCTGGGCTCCAAAATCCGGGGTTTTCATGCGTCTTGTCCTGGTTGCCAAATTTTAGAGATGGCAACCCTACTTTCGATGAAGTTAAACAACAAATAATTTTGTTTAATGAGATGATTTATAAATAAATGAATAAATATCAGGGGAGAATGTTTCAATCACATCTTTTTTGCCGCACAATTCTTTAGGCTTGATTTCCTCCTACGCTGTCAACGGCAACGGCTGACGTTGGTCGAGCGTCCGAATATACACCATGTTCTATGGAACACCGCACAGCGACGCTGGCGTCCGCGGCATATTTGCCATATATTCGTATATGACCGACGTCAGCGACCGATGTCAGCGTGTGCGGCAAAAAAGATGTGATTGAAAAACATTGTCCCATGCGTGTAAAGATTAATAATAAACTGCCGGACACCCTAAAAGATTTAACTTTCAGTAACTTTAAATTAAATTTTAAAAAGTGGCTATTTGAAAAGTGCTTTTATAGTTTACGGGAGTTTTTAATTATGAGCTATAATTAAGTAGACTTAAGTTTATCTTTAAATTTCGCATGCCTTGTTTGGTAGATTTTGGTGATACTTACCTAATGTTTTTTTTCAATGATCTCATTGTACCTAAAATCAAGTGAAATAAATATTTTGACTTCGACTTTGACTTTGAAGCCTTACTGGTGAGCATATACTTACTGATTCGAATCAGTGCAATTCTTGTCTGATTCTGATATTCCCCAGGGATCTAACTTAGGGCCTCTGATATTTTTATACTTTATCAGCAGTGATCGGAATAGGTACAGTATATTTACCTAATGTTCGCAAACGGACATAATATATGTATATTATGTCCTTTTGCGAACTTTAGGTTAATATACTCTACCTATTCCGATCACTGTTCATCAGAGATATTCTGGTTCGAAATCCTAGTTAGCAGAATAATGTCGATGTAATATTCAGAACGTTTCCCTTATTAGAAGACTGATATTTACTTATAAATAATGTACTCTAATGTCGTTAAACATTAAATGCAAACCCTTCGTGAAGAAACAAATAGGCTAAATACTGCTAATAATGTCCGACGTGTTTCGTTAGACAAGTTACCCCTATTACTGACCTGAAAGTAATTCTTGACGGTGAAGCGAAGAGCGTCGGTGGCCTCGTGGTTTAGAGTGTCAACTCGTAAAGTAAGGTGGAACCCAAATGGTACCCAATTACCCATTTACCAATGATTTATTTTAGCTTAAGAATATAAACCGATGCTCTTACGGTGAAGGAAAAACATGGTGAGAAAACCTGCACTTCGTTCCTTTTTCAGACTTGTGTCTATCGGTATCGGTATCGGTATGTATGAAAACTCGCGTGCGGCCGTTAGGAATCGTTCACATCAAACATAATGTTCGCCACCGACTGTGAGTATGCTTATTTCCTGTATTAATTGTTGTAATAGCGTATTCTCGGTTCGGTGTGAACGAGAAATTAAATAAAATATATGGAAAAGCGATAAAATGCGTAACGCGCGCTCACAGTCAGCGGCGGACAATACGTTTGGTGTGAACGATGCGTTGGTTTAGTGGAAAGTTTTATCGAAAAAAATATTTTTAGACATGTATATTTTTCACTGGCCACTATAAAACCTGATGCAGAAAGTCAATGACATAGTGTAGATAGAAAAGTAGGTCATCTGCGGCTCGTAGGAGTTTCTGTTACCTATTATTACTCGGGCGCTAGGTTTGTCCATAATTATATGACATTAACATGACGAAATCTTGCGTGGATGCGTGTCGCTCGAAACTTCATACGCACGCAACCGAACGCAGCGACGGCGCGGCCCCAACCGGCTCGGTTCGTCCTGTAGGCCCAAGCCAAGATGCAAACGCTGCAAATTTTTCTGTTTCCTATCGACTTGAAACGTATAGCTGCATCCACAAGCTGGGTGTTGCCCACAAACTCTGCAGAATGCAACTGTACGTTAGAGTGAGATAGAAATACGTCGTGCTCACTTTAATAGTTGCGTCCCGCAGTATTCGTGGCAAACACTAAGCATGTTGATCCGGCATATGGAGTTGACATAAGCCGAGTGACGAGATCTGTCATCATCTTGCGTCAAATATTTGGATTATTTTTGAAAATTCTTAACTTAGCGTTATGCATCTTGCTACACTTCATGTTGAGTTTGCTTGTAGTTATTGGCTGTGCGTACGGTCAAGGCACGTACTTTTTTTTTTCAAGATGAAGTTACTGTTCTATTTATACTATGCCAATGCAATGATTAATATTGACGTAATTTCTTTCTCGTGACCTCTCTTCGTAGCGCTGTCATTATGACAGAGTTCTATGATGGCTTAACAATGAAAGCTATTGACAAGTGAAAGGATAAACAAAGGTTTTCGAAAGTCATTAAATTGTTTGTCCTTATGTATTCTTAGATCATTTCAGACATTTTAGCGTGAAATTACAGGTTGAAATTTCCATTATATAACCTTTTTCGACCAAACGGTCTTTGACCAACCAATACATTAGGACCAACAATGATTATGCCATTCAATAAAGACCCATTTCATATTAAAACACAATCACATGATCGATTTCATTTATTGGTTTTAAACAACCTTAGCACTGCAGCCGGCTGGAAGACCGCCTTTGACAAATACCGTTTCAACTCTGGTTTTGTCATGTGATAACACCATGAACGAATGCTCAATAAAGATTTGTAAGCATTTCACGTCTGATGTCAACCCCTCAGGAGTGTCGTGACTCCTGCGAAAGAAAAAAACCTTATTTAAAACGCTTTGAAAAGGACGATCATGTTAATCAATAAGGGACAATTTTGCACCAATAGTGACGCCGTTCATTTCAGGCCTGACTTGACATCGCACATGACAATCAATACCGTATTAACTCGAAATGTGACAGTGTTGAAAAATTTATTCTAATTTCAAACTAGTACAAATAGTTATGCATTACAATTTATTTTTGAGTTAATACGGTATTGAATGTCATGAGCGTCTGTCAACGTTGTTCAAAATATAACCTCAAACACATATTTCGTACGGAGTTTGACAGCTGTCAATTTGGGCATTCTAGAACAGCATGACTATAGACCCAAAATAACCTCAAGGCTTGTATAGTCGCGGGAAAAGGTTTTGTCACTCTTGGACCTTAACAGCATTGAAATAGAGTTAAAAAGTGACGAACCTTTTCATACCGCGACTATACTAGGTAAAGCTAGACAGTAAACATACTTGTTCAGAGAAAAACATACTTTAATAACGTAGAATTCATCTAAGACTCATGAACAAATGGGTTAGTTCATTAATTTTGGATTTATTCTATCACACTAATATCGAGTCGATACCAGAAATCGAGCCCGGGACCGCAAGCTTTGCAAGCAGTGGGGCGTATCTTCGTGTATCTACTATAGATAAACTATAAAACTATCCTACTAATATAAATGCGTAAGTTTGTGCATTAGTTTGTTACTCCTTCACGCTGCAACAGCTAGATAGATTTGGATGAAATATAAAATGGAGATAGCTTATACCCTAGATTAATACAGTTAATTTTCATCCCAGAAAATTCAAAAGTTCTCGAGGGAATAACGATAATCAAAGTTTACGCGGATGAAGTCGCGAGCAGTAGTAGTATTATAAATGTGAACTTAACTCCGTATGTCTTTCAATTTGTTACGCTTTCAGGCTAAACTGGAGAACCGGTTTCGATGAAATTTAGTATGTAGATAGCTTGAGTCCCGGAAAAGGACAAAATATACTTTTTGTTTCCGAAACTAGCGATAAACGACTTCCACGCAGACAATAACAGAGGGCCCTGCCAAGATGCACTACGCTAAGTAACGTTTCTATTCGTTTCGTTTTTAAACCAATCGCGGCACTGGTAGATGACGTGATACGAAAAGTCACGTGATCTACCAGTGTGCGTCTGTCCGTCTATCCGTCTGTCTGACCCTTATTCTTCAAAAGTAGCAGGTACTTAGTTTAGTATTTTATAAGAAATGTCAAGTAGCTACTTACAAGCACTGTTTAATTGAGAACCTGTATTCGTGGATGTTAGGTGCTTGCACTACGTACCACGCCACATCGTTATCATCTTTAATTAGGTAAATAAAATCCATCTGAAACAAAAAATAATAATGTGTGATTAAGAAAATATACATTTAAAGTTGTTTACATTCAAAACAACTGTAATATAAAAATGTACAAGTTGTTAGAATAAATACCCTAAATAAATAAATAAATTACCTATAAAATTTTTGCCAACCCTAGTAAGTTGTCATCTCAGTTACGTACAGCTTCTATGGCCAGGATTACACCTGTAAGTTATTACGTACCTAAGTTTTGAGACGCAACTATGGGTAAGAGTGAGTGGCAATTATCTGCATCTCTCTCTTGCATATAGCTTTGTTTCAAAACTTACGTAATAACTTACAGGTGTAATCCCGGCCTATGAGTGAGATGACAGCTTACTAGGGTTGACATCATTTTTATAATTTCTTTTTTTAGGGCTTAGGGTAAAGTCACGAGTGGTTAGTCAGAGACCAGTAGTCCTTATATGCGTGCGAAGAGTGGGAAATATATCTGTCGTACTCTTCCCACTCATACAAAGTATAGGCAAAGGCCGACTACAGGTATCTGGCTGACCACTGGTGAGTTTACCCTATAACACGTTGTATACAAAATAAACGACCGGACCAATGTTGATGACTTTTTTGTTTATGTTTGAGTAGGAGGGACTCTGAATCGTTTTAATTCACAATTTAAGCCAATAGGTGGCGCTGCGCTCGGACAGGATAAGTTTTTTCAGCTAGTATAAGATATAACAATTTAAAGAATAAAATGTAACGATATTATCGCGACCCCGTCTTTCAGAGCTGATATCTCGTAAATGGCCCAACCAATTTTGATGAAACTTAGCTAAGAACAATCCCGATAAAGTTAGCTTTCTTTAAAATAAGTTTCTGTCAAATAAATAATTTTTGGGACAAGCTTTTGTTGCCAACTGTACTTTTTTGCAAATTCTTTATTTGCTTATCAAGACCAAACTATTGAGTCCTCACACGGTGGATCCTGTCGCCACCTTCCGACTCCATCATCAGATCACCTCTTAGATACCATAATATTGCATTGTCATTGGGTTTACATACGTGGTCCAAATTTCATCCTATTCCGTTAACGGGAAGTGGGTCAAATTTAACTTGCAAGATTTGACCCGTACTTACATACCTACATACATACATACATACATTGCAAGTTAAATAAAAGCTTGTAAATAGACCGCATCCAAATCGTTTCATCCGAAATTGACTTCTTCTTGATTGAAGGTTCTTGAGTGGCGTCCGCGGACCGGGAGACGAGCTGTAGGTAGGCCTCCAACAAGATGGAGTGACGACCTTGTAAAGATCGCGGGAACGCGGTGGATGCGAAAAGCACAAGACCGGTCTGAGTGGAGAGCTTTGGGGGAGGCCTATGTCCAGCAGTGGACGTCTTTCGGCTGACATGATGATGATGATGAAATTGACTTACCGTAATATTTTCTCTGCACATGCGATCCGCCATTCGGTTGTCAATCGATGGTGTAATTGAGGAGAGGTTAAAGCCCTGCAAATTGTCAACAAGTAAATATCAATGTTAATAAAAAAATACCATTCAGGAGACAGCATAAGATGGTTAAGACTAAAGGGCGCTGCATACGTGATTTATTCGGACGGAACGGTACGAGGAATATTCAAATATTGTTTCATAGAAAATGTTTCTGAACGTACGCAACGATTACACGGACGGGACGGGAAAACCAAAAATGTATGCAACCACGTCCCGTCCCCGTCCCGTCCACGTCCTGATCACGTCACGTATGCAGCGCCCTTAACTATTTCTACCGGTAATTTATAACCGACAACATTAGCAGTCGTACCCTAATTTCGTAAAAAAAAACCATAGTATTATTTATGTAATGGGGAAGGCGAAGGGGCACACGGGCCACCTGATGGTAAGTCAGACCTGAGACCCAAAGTCATATGCATTCACAAGATGACAATGTGTTGTATAGCGACTTGAGTGCTCGTGCAAATTTGATCGACCTTATTTATGGGCAAATAAGGGCTATCACTGGCAGCTCTGGTGTGTTATTCTCTCAAAAACGGCGGCCGGTCGGACGGACGAGCGAATAAAAGCGGCGAGTTTAAGTAGTCCCGTCCGACCGAACAAAACACATTTTAGCGCGTGCATTGTCAATTAGGGAGCCTTATACGTTCGAGAAGTCATGCTGCCAAATTGAATACACGCGCTAAAATGTGTTTAGTTCGCTCTGCCGGGACTACTCGTACTTAAACTCGCCGCTTGGACCTTCACTCGAGCGAACGATCACCTTTGCTTGTTGAGAGAATCACAACCCTGGCTGCCAAAAACATGTGAGTGAGTACCTAGTACAAAAATTAAGGAAAACTCCTCTTGCATGTGGTTGTGTACAAAACTTATATGGAATTTACATCAAATTTCAAATATAGAATGTCAAATGATCTATACAGATGTGTTACTACTACATGTAAGAGGAGCTTTACTTATGTTTTTTACCTATACTTCGAGGTGTTATTCTCAAAGCCGGGTCCTCACCAGCTGAAAATGTAACCGTAGTAGTTACAGCAATAACCTTTTAGTGGAGAACGGGCTCGCGAGCCGCGTAGCTACACATCACATTGTTACTTGTAACAATTATAGTAACAGCTCGCTAGTGAGTACCCAGCTTTGAGAATATCACCTCAGAGGTGTGATTCTCTCAAAAACGCGGTCGGACGAACGGACGGGTGAATATCACAGCAGCGGAGAGTTTTTTTTTATGGCAAGGAGAAGGCACGCGAGCACTCAGGCCACCTGATGGTAAGTGGAATCTGAGACCCATAGACATTTGAAATCTTAAGACTACAATCTCAAAACTGCAATCCTAAGACTTCAAATGCGTTGCCAAATTGGAATGCCTGTATGCTAGTAATTCACCGGTTGGCTCATCCCCACACCGGAACACAGCAATGCAAACACTACTGCTTGGCGGTGGGTTAATGGATAAGATGGTGGTAGCGATCCGAACGGACCCTGCACAAGGTCCTGCCACCACTAAGTTTAAGAGTTTAAATGCGCGTGCATTTTCAATTTGGCAGCATGGCTTCTGTCGATAAGATCGAACGTATAAGGCTGCCTAATTGAGAATGCACGAGGTAAAAAGTGTTTTGTTCGCTCTGACGGGACTACTTAAACTCGCCGCTGCGACATTCACTCGTTCGTTCGTCCGACCGCGTTTATGAGAGAATCACACCCCAGCTCGTATCGTGCATTTTCAAGTATGGTGGAAATAGCTCACCGATAGACCGAGGGCGCCTTTGAAAGTTTCAACATCAGGATAAGTGCTGTTGTCCGTGCAATATGTTTGTCCTGCGCATGATTCTGGCCACACAACTGTTTCATCTGACTTTGGCCTTGCTTGGCTTTCTTGGAAACCCAGGAGGCAGACCATCTGAAACAAACAAAATCAAAATTAATTGCTAAAAAAGTGAATAAGGTTTGAGTCGGTTTTAAAGTTTCTGAAAGCGGTATATTTTTATCACGTTAATTAGCCACTAAATGCTTTTGATTTAAGGTGGGAAAGTAGAGCTTTTTTGCAGTAACACCACCACTTTTTTGAAAAAAAAATACAATATTTTGAGGATAACAGAAGTTGCCACCCAATTTTAATTAAAAATGCAGCATAATTTCCAATATCGTTATATTTTTCCATGTTACCTTACCTCATTGACAGCTGATAAACCAAAGAAACATACCTATCTAAATTGTTTTTTGTTGCACTTAATTATTTTGAGAGTTGCAAGTTAATAATTTAGTTGAATTCTTAATACATTATTTATAACCTCAAAAAAGGCAGTGGGACATACAAACTATCAAGTAAAAAAAAAAAAACATGTGCTAAAGTAACTACTGATTTTTAGAGTATGAAATGATCCCTTTTGTTGCAAATTAAGCTTTACTTAACTCCCCTTAAACCAATATTTATTGCATAAAGTACTTGGTATAAGCAAGCAATTCCTCGTTTGACGCCATTATAATAAAATATATAAAATGTACTTACGAAAAATAATGTCAATGGCACGAAGTCCATATTTATACAATTATCTTCCAATGGTTGGTAATGTTAACCTCTCCAACGCAAAATGCGCTATGGGTACTTTAATTGGCGGCACGTAATTATATACCATAAGTATTATTACGTATTACAAAACTATTTTCCTTTCGGGAATTACTACACGTCAATGTCTTACGAAGCTTTACGTGTATATTGGCGATATTTATTTACTTACGAGTATTTGCTAAGGTAAACCGTGATTTCTGTATATGAGTGTAGGATAAAAAATGCCGTGATACAAAGTTTTTAATTAGGATGCTTTATGAAAATTGATAACGTAAAGCAGGATAAATCAGTATTTTTCGGACTGCGGTTTGCATTACGTACAGCCATTATATACCAAGAGATATGTGTATGTGTGAATGCGTGGGTATATGTGTTACTTTGCAAAATTGTGTAAGTATATGCCTACATACCTAATTATGTCTGGCGAATGTGATAATCCGTGAAGAGCATTAAACAGCAAAATCTGATACTGAGGAACCGCGAGGTACCTATATAATACCAATCGTTTGTTGCTGTACTCGTAAATACGTATAATGTTTTGTAACGAGTTCTTTGATTTAAAAAGTGTTATTGGTGGAGGAATATTGTTCCAGCCTTTGGTTGCTAGGTAACGGAAACAGCCTGTAATGCTACAGGGCCGATATTCTAGGTGGTATAAATCAAATCGTTTTTGACCTGTTATAGTATTATCAACGTTTTGATAGCTCTTATTTCCTAGACAGTAATGGCGGGCGAGTTAAAAAAAATACCATAACAGGTTAAAAAATAAACATTTGTCTACCTAAAATAGCTTGGCCTCATTAAAAGTTTTATCGCATAACTTAAAAAACCATTTACCTGTTTACAGTAAATGTAGTTATTAGAAAATGTTAGTTATCTTCACTTTTACCACAGGATTTTGAATTATTTAATACTTACTTGTTATTTTCCCTAACAAATGTTCAAAAATGCGATATATATATATTTCATATCAATATATGCGTACTTAATTAAAATTTTCATTTGTTGCTTTTTCCCTAATCTAATTTTACCTCGATCGTGTTACCTAATTAAAAAAATACATAATGGGGTTCCATTTTGAATTTCACCAGGTAAGTAAAGCTCACTATAAAACCAACAACGCCGCGCAGCAGTCTAGTTAGCTGCCGTCGGCTCAGCTAGCGTCAGCAGAGCTACTAGCTCAGTTTGCTCCTTTTGGTGCAGTCAAAAAAATTGTAGGTTTAGGGTGTGGCACTTGGCCCTCCGCCGATGGTGAGCAGGAAGCGGGTAGAGCCAGCGACCAACTATTAATACTTATATTGTCTCTTTTATTGACACGGGATCTATATCTTTTGTTTCGACAAACTAGTGAAGAGAGTTCTTGTCGGCAGTATGAACAGCCAGCAATCAACTATCAATATATGTGTCTTTTATTGACACGAGATCTATATCTTTTGTTTCGACAAACTAGTAAAGAGAGTTCTTGCCCCCAGTATGAACAGCCAGCGATCAACTATTAATATATGTGTCTTTTATTGACACGGGATCTATATCTTTTGTTTCGACAAACAAGTGAAGAGAGTTCTTGCCCGCAGTTCGCAATATGAACAGCCAGCGATCAACTATTAATATATGTGTCTTTTATTGACACGGGATCTATATCTTTTGTTTCGACAAACAAGTGAAGAGAGTTCTTGCCCGCAGTTCGCAATATGAACAGCCAGCGATCAACTATTAATATATGTGTCTTTTATTGACACGGGATCTGTATCTTTTTTTTCGACAAACAAGTGAAGAGAGTTCTTGCCCGCAGTTCGCAATATGAACAGCCAGCGATCAACTATTAATATATGTGTCTTTTATTGACACGGGATCTATATCTTTTGTTTCGACAAACAAGTGAAGAGAGTTCTTGCCCGCAGTTCGCAATATGAACAGCCAGCGATCAACTATTAATATATGTGTCTTTTATTGACACGGGATCTGTATCTTTTGTTTCGACAAACAAGTGAAGAGAGTTCTTGCCCGCAGTTCGCAATATGAACAGCCAGCGATCAACTATTAATATATGTGACTTTTATTGACACGGGATCTATATCTTTTGTTTCGACAAACTAGTGAAGAGAGTTCTTGCCGGCAGAATGAACAGTCAGCAATAAACTATTAATATATGTGTCTTTTATTGACACGGGATCTATATCTTTTGTTTCGACAAACTAGTGAAGAGAGTTCTTGCCCCCAGTATGAACAGCCAGCGATCAACTATTAATATATGTGTATTTTATTGACACGGGATCTGTATATTTTGTTTCGACAAACTAGTGAAGAGAGTTCTTGCCGGAAATATGAACAGCCAGCGATCAACTATTAATATATGTGTCTTTTATTGACACGGGATCTATATCTTTTGTTTCGACAAACAAGTGAAGAGAGTTCTTGCCCGCAGTTCGCAATATGAACAGCCAGCGATCAACTATTAATATATGTCTTTTATTGACACGGGATCTATATCTTTTGTTTCGACAAACTAGTGAAGAAAGTTCTTGCCGGCAGAAGAACAGTCAGCAATAAACTATTAATATATGTGTCTTTTATTGACACGGCATCTATATCTTTTGTTTCTACAAACAAGTGAAGAGAGTTCTTGCCGGCAGTATGAACAGTCAGCGATCAACTATTAATATATGTGTCTTTTATTGACACGAGATCTATATCTTTTGTTTCGACAAACTAGTGAAGAGAGTTCTTGCCGGCAATATGAACAGCCAGCGATCAACTATTAATATATGTGTCTTTTATTGACACGGGATCTGTATCTTTTGTTTCGACAAACAAGTGAAGAGAGTTCTTGCCCGCAGTTCGCAATATGAACAGCCAACGATCAATTATTAATATATGTGTCTTTTATTGACACGGGATCTATATCTTTTGTTTCGACAAACAAGTGAAGAGAGTTCTTGCCCGCAGTTCGCAATATGAACAGCCAGCGATCAACTATTAATATATGTCTTTTATTGACACGGGATCTATATCTTTTGTTTCGACAAACTAGTGAAGAGAGTTCTTGCCGGCAGAATGAACAGTCAGCAATAAACTATTAATATATGTGTCTTTTATTGACACGGGATCTATATCTTTTGTTTCTACAAACAAGTGAAGAGAGTTCTTGCCGGCAGTATGAACAGTCAGCGATCAACTATTAATATATGTGTCTTTTATTGACACGAGATCTATATCTTTTGTTTCGACAAACTAGTGAAGAGAGTTCTTGCCGGCAATATGAACAGCCAGCGATCAACTATTAATATATGTGTCTTTTATTGACACGGGATCTGTATCTTTTGTTTCGACAAACAAGTAAAGAGAGTTCTTGCCCCCAGTATGACCAGTCAGCGATCAACTATTAATATATGTGTCTTTTATTGACACGGGATCTACTTATATCTTTTGTTCGTTTCTTAAGCGCGAAAATAGTCGATAGCTAATCGCTCTCTCGCTGGCAGTTGGACAAGTTCCTAAGGGGTTTTGTAGGTAGGTTAAAAACTGTAATAAATTGTGTCCTGTAGGTTTTTTATGCATTTAAGTACATTTCAAAATGGCTGATTTGAACTCATTTCTACAAATTCGTATTTTTTAATTTTATCGGTGAATAAAATTCAAACGCCTATGATATCAAATACGAACATAGCCCACTCGTTAACAAAATCACCGCATGGCTTAATTTTAAAATCAAATCAGATTCAAAAATTGACTGCCATTACTGTATATATCGCCAAGTTACTCGCAGATTACCGAGTTACATCACCGACAATGCATAAGAAAAAAATATTCTTCGTACAAACCGGGTAATGTACAAAGAAACATTTCTTCTTTGGACATTACGTGACATGGCCAGTTATGTAAAACAAATTAAATATTCTTCCTGCATTAAGTACCCTGTTTTGTGCGAAGAATATTTTATCCTTGTGCTTTGTTGGTAATGTACGAGTAAAAAGGGGGTAAAACGCTAGTTAGAAGCGTGACAATCGGTTGAAATAACTACATACTTACTTACGAGTACCTTCTATTAGGTAATTCTCATATTTTCATATTTTATTTTTAAATAAACAATTATTATTGATTTTCCCTCTCGTCGAATTTTGCTTATACGGCTATTATGTACTTTGACCCACTAATGAGGTAGGTAAACGGGAAGTTAAAAACCACTAACATTTCGTTTTCCTTATTTTATGAGATGAAATTAAGTAGGTACATCCACTTTATGTAATCCTTACCTACATAGTACAAAACAAAGTCGCTTTCCGCCGTGTGTCCCTCTATATAGGTATGTACATTTTATCTTTCAAACTACTGAACGAATTTAAATGCTGTTTTTTATCAATGGGTAGAGTGATTCAAGAGGAACGTTCTTATGTATAATAAAATCTGGTTTATGTACGGGTGTTACAGCAAACTCACATAAACCGAAGCGAAGCGAGGGCGGGTCGCTATTGTAAATAATTACTACCTCTAAGTATATTAATATGAGGCAAAAAAATGAGAAGATCGTCAAACAAGCATCTATCACCTGTAGCCCCAAGATGCTTAACGCTAACGTAACGTAAACGATACAACGAACGTAAACTTAAACAATTTTCGAATACTGTCAAAATGTAGGGAAATGACATGAGCGGTCTACGCGACCGTCCGAAAGATTACGTCAATACATCGTCGATAACGATAACGTCCTGGCATTTTGTCTGGGGCTACTGATGGCAATAGGCTTAAAGACCTATAGAAATAGATTTGCATTGCAAATACGTGGGCAACTCTTGAATAAATGCCTCTAGGAATATAATTTAATGTTATCAAAACTATGTCTAATGTCGCTTTTACTCCTGTTCAAGTGTATTTTGCAAATGTCGAGTTATTTAGGTATAGACACTCCCATGGACTGGACAATTGTTCGGTTAAACAAACTCACATGGGGTTAGCTACACGCGCTTCTGTCAAATCGACAGCTCTACTTATTTAATTACTTTGCTTGAATAATATTAAAAAGAAAATAACCATACCGAAGCTTAAAATACGCTGAAACTGCGTAAAAACTGCGTCCTGTTTGGCCGTGACGACACCGTTCGGCGAAAAAAATAAAAAATTGTACCGTTATGAGTTAAAACGTGACGCAGTAGACGTGTCACTGCGTAAACTTTGCGTCAGCATATTTTAAGCTTTGGTACGGTTGAATGACCTTTCACTACGTCAAACTCTTGTGACGATAAAGGTCATTATTACATTGACCTTCGGACCCTCTGATTGCCACCCAAAAATTGCTACCTATTTTTTGAAAGATTGTCACCACTGACACGACGACAAGATTTAACGTGCCAGTAATTATTGAGGTGCCGACAATAGGGCAATTTACCTTATACGATTAACCCCCAAACAGATTATTCTACTAACTATACTACTAGGTAAAATATTTATAGAGCAAACAGCGAATTACTCATCAAACATGACCTAGAACAACTAGCCCGCAATATATTTGTCGCATGGTAATCCCCCCTACCGAGTAGACACGAAACGAAAGACACACTGAGCGACGAGTAATATTATATACCTTAAGCTTGCCGTACTGCAGTCAAGAATCAATAAGCTTGTTACCGGCATGCGGGCATTTATTAAAACTCTCGATAATGTGTCGCTTTAGTAATTGTTTGGAAGTATTATCAATTAAAAAATAATTAAAATAACTTCACAATTAATTTTCTTAGATACTGTCCATTATTAATGTAGTGCATGTGCTGCGTGTTCATCGTGATCAGTATCGCTGTTGCTTAGTACAAGGCATGTCGTGGTACGGGGGTAAATCATAATAATCAAAGTATCCGTCGACTGTCATTTAACACTCGTCAAATCGCTGTGCTTTACATTGGTGGCAATTAATTTTTTTTAGAAAGTTAACAAAGCCTGAAAATTTGTTTATTAATTAAATTAATGTCATGGTTATGTTACAGATATATGTCATTTTAACCTCCTTTAAAAAAAGCCAGGGTGCTGGTAACACACTGTATATCCTACTAAACTGCCCGTTGTGCCAGTCGTGTTTGTAGATAAAAAATCTGACATTCATCATCATCATCAGCGTTATACCTTCCCGTCTATCTCCCAATGGGGTAGGCAGTGCCCGGCAGTACCTGGGCTCTCCATTCCCAGGTCTCCGGAAGGGATTTTCACCTCTGCCCTTTTTTCTTAAAGTAATTAAAGCAAAAAGCAAACAAAAGCAAGGAATTTCGTCTTCGGCCCTTCAGGCGATTACCAAAAAAAAATGAAAAAAAAATGGGGTAGGCAGAGACTAGAAACGCCAGTGCATACAACTTTCCCTTCCTCTACATTCATCAACCTCTTCATGCACGTACGTCCATTTCAGCTGCTTTTGATTTGGCCCTTATTCAGTACACCGCGAGTCTAAACACTGTATATGCGTGTAGGCCGTCCCTTACCGACATCTCCACTCATTCTCGCTCGCCACACTTTCGTAAATCTTCTTTCATCCATCCTTCCTAAATGACCAAACCATGAGCATACCCTTTTCGATCTTTGTCACTACCCGCATATTTTTGTCTTTCAATCCACATAATTCTCAGATCGACTTCTAACTCTATCCATCATCCTAACTTTCATGATGTAAGTGAGCACTAAGAAAGGATTTTTGAAAATTCACCCCTAAGGGGTTAAAATAGGGAGAGTAGCGGGAAAGTAATTCTACGAGTACGAAGTCGCGGGCGTCCTCTAGTTTGCCATAAAACATTATGCGTAATACTATAAAAAAAATCGGGTCTGGCCTTCCTTACAGTAGGTAGGTTAGAATAGGTAAGTTATTATAATAGTAGTACGTAATCCAGATTGTACCGTACTTCATTATACCCACTGAAACACACTGATACAGTCTGGGTCTGTTTTTTCCAAAATTATGGCAAATGAAGTGTTATGGTATATAATATTAGGGATTATGAACATTATAGAAAGTAAATATTATGGAAAGTGTTATTATGGTATCTGATATTAGGGAGGTTGAACATTATGACACTAGAATATTATGGCATTATGAAGATTATAGCCAGTGATCATTATGGCAAATGAAAATAGTGCAAATGAAATTATGAAAAACGCTCGACGATTGCCTAAACCTTACGATTGACCGAGCGCGGCCGGCCGGCGATTGACAAGTATAAACCAATTTGTGACTAGACATACTTCTCAGAGCTCTCATTTCAAATAGCATTAATCCTGCTTTCATTCTTCTTCTGCCATACCCATGATTCATACCTACATCAAATTTGGTGTCAATGCTCCCTGAACAATGGCAACTACCCAATCCAATATGTAAGTGCGAGAGCGACAGATGCTTTATCCACCACGATAAAGGCGACCATAATACGGGCACGGCTAGCACAAGTTGCCCGCGACTTGTTTGTCGCTCGGATCTCCCTTTCTATCTAGTCAGTAACGATAGAGACGCACTGAGCGACAAGCGAGAAAATACAACTTGTGCTACTCGTGCCGTGCCGTGTGGCTGCGTCTATATCGCGTGTCAAGTGTGGATAAAGCATCCGTCACTCTCATAGGTACTTATTTACGTGTCAGAAGGTGACGGACGCCTTATCCACACTTTATCACGCGATAAACGCATTAAATTAAGTGGTCAATGCCAGTATTGTGAGACTCTCACAATGGCAGTTGTGTATCTTGCTTCCTTTCTTCTTAGCATTACTCTTTGGAAGCACTGGTAGATTTTTGACGTGTAAGGGTCTCCCCAGATCTATCGACGCGGAATCGGCTTGAGCCGGTAGCAAAAAGTTTTATGTCCATGCAATAAGAGCGAAAACGACGTCGTTCCGTTCGCAACGCCGAACCGAGCCGAGCCGAGCCGAGCGACGTCGTTTTCGCTCTTATTGCATGGACATAAAAAAAAATCTTACCGGCTCAAGCCGATTCCGCGTCGATAGATCTGGGGAGACCCTAAAGGTACCCGTGCGGCCTACTTACTGAGTAATCATCTTATATCTGTATTGTTACCCTGTATACATCCGTTCAAACAGCCTGTATCTACCCACTGTTGGGTGAGGGCCCTTCCTTATCAAGCCGCTCTCCTCCATCCTTTATATTGTACTTACTAATTATTAATTACAATTACTAGCGTCCAATGTGCAAGCCTTTTTTGCCTTAAACAAATTGTTCCCCGTGATGACCATTACTTCTTAGAAAAGTTAAATTAAACAGTATGACACTTTTATATGACAACATTGTTGCGCATATTGTCGACTATAATAAATTATAATGTATGTACTAGCTGTTTCCGGCAACTTCAAGTGCGTAAGAGTTGTGCGAACAATAATATCACATTTTTATTAAAAACCAAAAAACACCTTTTTTTCCTTAATTAATGGCAAAAATCACTTTATAAATAAAAAAGAAAAATGACATTATTCGAAAAGTGTCACTCTTGCACAGAAAACTATTATTATACTATTATACTAACAACTTTGTAGCCTCAAATTAAAAAGTGTCATTTAAGAAAATTTAAAATCACCGCTAGGGGTTGATCCAAGCTTTTAAACAACAGTGTCCTATTTTATAAAATGCCATTGTGGGAAAAGCCGTAGTAGAAAAGTGATACGAGCTCCTTCTACTGCGATTGGCAAAAATTGCGAAGCGTCACTTTACCGTCATTATATATTATTACGCTATGGCGATGTCTTACAGATTTCAAAACAAGACAATTAGCCAATTTGTATTATTATTATTATTATTATTATTTGATAACCAAGGGGAGTAGGCGCGACACTGAGCACGTCACTGTGACCTTACGACTCACAGAGCCACAGCTATAAGTTTAACCATTAGTTTAACACCATTCAGTTGGTCAGATTTTTGTCCTAGAGGCAAGTCCATACAAATTAATATAAGTCCATGATTATAAAGTGGTTTACTTGGTCTAAGATCCGAATAGGAGACGATTTGCACCGGGCTCTTTATTCGATGAAAAGTATTTTATATGAAAATTTAATACGCTAAATAATATGTGGCGAATCGGTAGGCTGAAAAATTTCAGTTCAGTGCGTATATCATTCAAAAAAATATTTAAATAAAAAAAAATTAAAATTGCAAATGCTTGTTTATTAGACAAATTACATACTACTCGAAAGTATGAAGTCTATAGAATTATGCAAACGTTAGGTTTGGTGCAAATTATTAATACCGACTTACTAGTCCGGGCGGTCGCTGCAAATTTACCTACCCCATCGAGTAACAGAAAAATACCTCCTTCCACGAAAAGAACACCTAAAATTGGTAAGAAAAAATGTGGTCTTCCGGGGCTCAGCTTGGGTCTAGGTCGACAATTGAAAATAGAGAGAGTATTTTTCTGTTACTCGATGGGGTAGGTAAATTTGCAGCGGCCGCCCGGACTATACCTGTTTATATCTCCCTGCCCAATAGTTTGACGAGAAAAAAATAGTCAACCTAACGTTTGCATATTCTATAGGCTTTCATACTTCGATTGGTATGTAGGTAATTTGTCTAGTAAACAAGCTATTACATTTTTTTAAACAAATGTTTATTTTTAAATTTTTAATTTTTTATATACTGGACTGAAATTTTTCAGCCTACCTATTCGCCATATATTACTTAGCATAGTAAATTTGGTATAAAATACTTTTTATCGAATAAAAAGCCCGGTGCAAATCGTCTTCTATTCGGATCTACTAACTCTATCTATTTTCGTCGTATTCAGCGAAATTAACAATTTCTTGGGCTAGGTACGTATTTTTTCATCAGTAATGTCAGGAGCAGATATGGATATGGTGCCATACGAACTTCATAAAATAGATAAATAGTAAGCCATAATCATGTCCACAAATCACAGTATGGCCGCGTGTTTCTCGTTTCATGCTACGCAATGGCTTTGGAGAGAATTTCGCTTCCGCGTTTACTAGGGAAGCATAAGTAACAGGTGGCTCGTAGCCTCGTAGGTAATTCAATAATAGCTCAATAGATGTCAGTTTTGTATCGCCCTATTACGAGCTAAAATTATTAATAATACTTACTTAATAATACATATTATAAGTTGACCCGTGAATAATTATTGTAAATTCATTGAAATGTTATTTACTTTCCTTTTGTTTTTGGCCGGCCTTTTCATTCGAAGGCTTAGCCTTCTGTTTAAGGAAAACTCAACTGTAGTAGTTCATGAAAAATCACACAGATGGCGTTAAAACGCTTTTTAGGGTGTCATAGCGTAGGAGTAATGTTAAGCTTCCGCGTTTACTAGGATTACATGAAATGAAACGATCTTATTCAACGCTACAGGTCTTTTACATGTGTGGGTCACACACACACCACCACAAAAATTACCAGCATTGACAATAAGAATAGTAAAGTGGACACCAGAAAAAAGTGCTCATGATAAAGGTGATTAAATTGGAACTCATACAAAAGGAATTTCAATTTTAGAACTATTCAAAGTATCTGTATTAACGATTAAATTAATATTATTTTATCATTTACATTATCATATCAGTCAAAGACAATCTTCAGTATCATATGGACGTCAATCATGGCGGTCTGTATTTAGTAAAATCTCTACGACCTTTGGAGCAAAATTCTCTTCCGCGTGTACTAGGAACGCATAAAGTAAAGGAGGCTTGTTTCAGACAACAGCGCCGCGGCAGGCTGCGGCATTTCAGTGTTATATGCAATAGATAGATGTCACTTCCATTTCACTTAGATATGGAATGTTTATTAGGTATATTCTTCTCATTTATCTAATAACAAAGCATTTTAATAATAAAAGTAAAACAATATTTTCCTTTTATAAATATTAACATTTCAATTTTCAAATAGGCAACCCGTGCCGCTGCTACGGATGCGAATGTTCGGGAAAACTCTCATAGATGGCATTAGAAGCATCCAGTTCGTTGCCAAGGCCGCACTTTGCTTCCGCGTTTACTAGGAGCTCATACAACGAAACAGTAAGAATTCAGGCTCAAGTAAGGGTGGTTTTTCTTTTCAGTGGCATTTTATGTGTGTAAATCTAGTTTTAAATTAAACTGTTTTAAGACCTAATAAGACAAGCAGAGTAATTTTCGGTAAATTCATTTCCATTTCATCGTTTTCAGTATCCTTCGTTGAATGTAGTTGGGTCATTCATCCGAAACACTCGAAACAGCTACTTTTTATTAAGGTTTATTGTAATAAGAAACTAGGAAAATGACTAGTGAATGGTCTACTATTTGGATAATATTTTCTTTTCCTTAACACGCATAATTAAAAGTATAAGAGAATAACGAGAGAATCACTTATAAAAAGTATCTGTTTCGGGTGTTACGGTGGAATGACCCAGTTACGAGTACGAGATCCAACCAACAATAACTTCATTTTTTTTTGAGTTGCGTTCAATTTAGAGTTTCAGTGGTTAACTTTTTTACCCTATCTAGTATACTTTTCGCAGTACAAGTTCGTTTATTTTTCTTTTATTTCGTATTAATTTTTTAGTTAAATTCATAATTGTCGTTTCCAGGCCGCACCAATACAGGTGGTTTAACATAGAATGCAATGCATATCCAAGTTATTTAAATATTGGGAATTAGTTTTAGAGCAAGTAACATTTCACGTAAATTCAACTAAACCTATGTGGTCAATATAGAGCCTCTGCCTGGAAAAGGGTTAAGTTTCTAACTTGTTCGCTGCTGCTTGCTGCAGCTGCGCTCTAAGCAAAAAATTCCTTGTATAACGTTTCTGCTAAATTATTTAGAACTAACTTGTTGCCCGCGACTCCATTCGCGCAGATAAATAAAACATAGCCTATGTTCATCACGGATAATGAAGGATTCTAATGGTGGAAGAATTTTTCAAGTTGGTCCATTCGTTTCGGAGCCTATTCAATGCAAACAAACAAACAATCAAATCTTTTCTCTTTAAAATAATAGTGGTGATGACTGTCTTTACAAAAAAAAATAGTATTTAGGCTATACTGTCATAATCAGAGGTCGGAATAGGTAGTGCTTATTAACCTAAACTTGATGCATCTTCATTCAATAACGTATTCCCATCTCACTCACGCATGAATGAACGTGAGTCAAGTTTAGGTTAATAAGCACTACCTATTCCGACCTCTGGTCATAATCTAACTGTTTTAATATAAAAGTAATTTTTACTTTTAAATAAGGGTTAATTCGATTCGCACTCGCACACCGAGGGTTCCGTGCTGCTGCTGGCGCTGCACAGTAGATATTAGTTATGAACATAAAATTATAATAATAATACAAAGCAGGCACCTCCTAGTAATTTATTTAAATAGTAAGTTCAAACAAGCAGAATACTCAAGTAATAATTAATACCGAATTATAATATTACTAGCGACCCCTCCTCGCTTCGCTTCGGTTAATATAAGTAGAAATAACCCAAGTTCATCTGGAATAATATACTTTTCAAATGGTGGAATATTTTTTAGATAGGTGCATTTGCATAGATGTTTGCAGAGGAATGCAGAATTCACTTTATTTGGCCATAAATTAGAAGTACTTGTGGACACACTTTCATGTTCAGTAGCAGATTCTCTGGCTCTCTGAGATCTATATCCATCCCTGTCGCCTATAACCCGAACGTCACGTTCAGTAGAAGCTTCCCTGGCTCGCTAAGATCTATGTCTATCCCTATCAACTATAAGACGAATGTCACGGTCAATAGACGATTCCCTATTTCTTTGCAAATAATTACTTTCTCTTCTATTACACAGCCTGATTTCCCTTTCTTCTTTGATTTCATCTTTAAGACGTAAATTGTTTCTATTATTATCCCTAATTCTACGATCTATATTAAAACGACTTCTTCGCGTTATAGGCAGTCAAAGGTAATTAATTTTGTTTTTTCCTTAAAAAACAAACAATACCTATTAACCCCAATTCACAAAATTAACTACCTGCTTCATTGATGGGACAAATACTAAACTAACACCAGCCAGGCTAAGGTAATGTGCTAAAAGCATAAAAGTTAACATTTATTTTTAAATTTACAACAGGAAATACGCCTATATTCGACATATTTACAACACAAACAACCTTAAAATAAGAAAAAAAGAAACATTAACAAATCAACACACTTTCTCATTGATAACCAAATAGGAAGGAAATATGTAGGTACTTAAATATTCTGAATATTGTTATTGTTGTAAATACAACACAATCTTAAAATAAGAAAAATGGAGTTTTATCCCTTAAGCGTAATTCACACAGCGTGCGGGAGCGGGTCGGGCGCCGAGCATGTCGTTTTCATCGCGGGACCCGCGCAGGTTGTCGTATTTTCACACAGAGCGCCGAACCGCGGCGGGCCCCGCGCGTCACCGAAACGTAGCGGGCCCCGCGCGGGTGTGCGCGGGTGATCGCAGGCGGGCATTCGGGATCGGATGTTAGTAGAATTTGCAACGTGCTCTGTGAGAATGCCTATCGGAGAATGCGTGTTATTACGACCAAGGACGCCCACGACGGACCCGCCGCACCCGCGCGCTGATAGTGGCGGGTGCGGCGGTCCCGGCCAGCGCCCGACCCGTCCCGCCGCGTGTGTGAATGATTCCATAAAACTCCATGTTAAAGCACCCGTCGAACTCCCGACCCGCCCGGCGCACGACCCGCTCCCGCCCGCTGTGTGACTTGCGCTTTAAGTCCACAAAATTTAATAATAAACACTACCTCTCATTGATAAAAACACTTAGGGAAAAAACTTATGTTATTTACCAATATTAATTTATTTACATATTACCTTTATGAATTTACTTTGTATAAAAAAATATGAAAAACAACATAAAAATAACTTTTAATCAAAACCTAAACTCAATCTAACTACCTACACTTTTCCAAAATTAAAAAATTTGAAAAGCTTGTAACTATTTCTTTATTAATATAAATATAAGTAAGTAACAGGAGAGCGGCGATGCACGACTGATAAGATAATTCCAAAAAAATTGTTCTATGGCTGCTGTGCTGTAGGCTGTTGGTACTAAAGGGCGATAATACAGATTTAGGTAGCGCGTAATTTTGAATCTGCCATATCTTCTAAAGTATTTATTTAAATAATATAGTGTAAAGTACAATTTTAATCTACATTAAATGCCCAAGGTAACTAACGTATTTATATGGATAAGAATAAATACTGAATTGGAGGAAATAGCTTCGCAAATAACCTAATATTTTTTAATAATTTTTTTAAGATAAAAATGGTTACTGTGAGTCCACCTTAGGAGATAAACATATGCCTTTTCTTTAGGTTTTCTGAAGAACTACAATTCTTCAGTATATTATTTTGATATATCTCTTAAGGTTTAGCCAGCGTTTTCAATGTAAGCGCAATTTTTTTTTTTTATTTGAATCACTCTATCTATTACAAAAACCCGCATCAGAATCCGTTGCGTACTTTTGAAGATCTAATCATACATAAGTACAGACAGACAGCGGCAAGCGACTTTGTTTTATAATATGTAGTGATAGTGATAATAATACATATAAAGCCCGCACCTCCTAGTAATTTACGTAAATAAGTTCAAACAAGCAGAATAACAACTAATTAACCCATATTAAAGTTTTAAATTAGGAACACCTCTGAAATATGCTTTATGGGAAAACCCGATCTTCAATTATGCAAGAACAATGCAACTCTAAAGTAATAACGAAAATGTTTTCCTTTTGACGCAAGTTGGTAAGTATCAAGTAACTGAGTCAAGCTGAAGTAAGGGAATTCACAAATGACCGTACGTCACTGTCTATGTTACAGTTATTTGATACGTTACGTGTTGATGCCTTGCAGGAAGTTCGATAGAGCTAGGGCCCTGCCAAGATGCATTGCTCTAACTATCGTTTCTATTCGTTTCGTTTTTAAACCAATCGCGTCACTGGTAGATCACGTGACTTTTCGTATCACGTCATCTACAAAAAAAACGAAACGAATAGAAACGCTAGTTATCGTCATGCATCTTGGCAGGGCCCTAGTCAAGTGTCTACGTGAATATCTCTACGCTGTCCGTCAGTCCTCATATATATAGCGGGTGGTTTTTTTTCAGAGTATTTGTTATTACGGCGGATTTACCGCCCTTTTTTAAAAGAAAGTTAAATAATAATGAAAGATAAATGAAACTTTTTTTTTTCAACGTGTCTTGGTGTATCATTATTTTTGTTGTACATTCGTAATAACGGTAAAAGATAAAAAAACAACTTTGGTATTTTAATAGTAGGTACAAACCCTAAAGAAAAAGTAGAAACACTAAAAAACAAAAACTCGCCTTCAAAAATGCAAAAAATAACTTCTTTTAATATGGTAGGTCAGTCCAACTGCATTCGGCTTTTGGTTTAAAATATTGTGGGACGCCGACTTTAGTTGGACTGACCTACCACTTTAAAAGAAGTTATTTTTTGCATTTTTGAAGGCGGGTTTTTGTTTTTTTTAACATTTATTTTATTTTATACTTTTTAGTGATCCTATTCATTTATTTATTTATTTATTTATTCAGGAAAGCAAACAGCAATAAGTGTGTACAAATACATTATCTCTTATAAATATTAATGAATAACATCCACTTACTCCCTCAACAGCTTTCACTAAGATACATGAAAACTGTGTTTGTTCTACACTTAACTAAACTAAATTCCAACGATTCGAAAAAAAAAAAGACTGATATATTATAATAATAAACACCATCACCCAAATTTTAAACAGTAGAGAAGTAAAAAGAAAAAGAGAAAAAAGAGTAAAAAAAAAAGAGAAAAAGAGAGAGAGAGGAAAAGAGAGTATTTATGCTGTTACGTAGCTCCACTTCTAAATATTAATGAGAAACTATAGAACATTTCAAGCTCGCCGCAGACAACGCCGCGGGAATGTCCTAGTCATATTTAAACCTAAATGTGCGTCGTCATAGTCGCTCAACTACCTTAATCGAAATATCTTATTGCCACACTTGAAATAGGTACCGTTAAGGAGTTCCGGTGGCCATCTGTGGTCTTCATCATCAGTTCCAGTTCACCATATAGTACTTTTCAAACGCAAATGCACGAGTTACAGTGAAAAATACCAAAATCGCTATAGGAGTGCCTATAATATTTGAGGAGTTCTCTTGATTTCTCCAAGATCCCATCATCAGATCCTGACGCGCAATGGGACCAACTAGAAAGTATACCCATTCAAACAACGAAAAAATTTTTCAAATCGGTCCAGTGGTCTTCGAGTCATCGGGGAACATACATTAAAAAAAAACCCCGACGAATTGAGAACCTCCTCCTTTTTTTGAAGTCGGTTAAAAATGGTCAAAGGGCATTGGGTGAATGTGTTTGAAGAATATTGTAATTTTTTTTCAGCGGCCACGGATGATTTTTACATAGTTATTTAGATGACCTTTAAATACACATAGATATATATAATTTATGGCGTTAAATAATATCGGAGCGGGGATTTTAAAGATTTAAGTATTCAGTTTTTAGTGCAAAAGTACGCCCAAGGATGAATATTTAAATATCTCGGCTCCGATGCACTTAAGAGTATTACATTACTATTATGTCTATTAAAACACTGTTAAATCGTTATTAACTTTATTGAGCTAAGGAGCAACACATGATGTAGTTATATCAGAATATATGAGTGTACCCTACTCAATCACTTTTTATTACAAAAAGCAAAGGAGTCTACCCACATAATTATTGTGTATGTCATATGACATACCTCCCCTCTCAAGTAACAATACAAAATGTACAAATAAACAGAAAGAAACATTAATCTACTATTATCAAAAATCATTCAAACATTATATCTTTAAACATGATCACTATACTCAATTAATCATCGTTTTTATCTGGCCTAAGATAAGGCGCTCTTGAGCGACTCTTAGATTTTTTAATAGCTTTTCCTATAGAATGACTTGGATCAGATAGAGGTATTCCTAGCATCTCAGCCCACTGATCTGAACTAGGTATTTGGATAATACACTCTTCCTGATCGCTGGCCTGGCTAATACTCTCCATCTCCACCATATCACCATTGTTTGATTCCGGTGTCACCCTTTCCTCCCCTATTTCTTTGTGTGTTGCTTCTTTTTCATTTGTCTTAAGGGTCTGTGTAGCAGTTCTAATCAATTGGTCAATGTGTCTGTTGACCACTGACCCATCATCAGTTTTCACTTGGTAACTAGATGGACCCCCTTTGTTAAGTACTGTACCTGGCAACCACCTAGCACCACTGCCATAATTCCTAAACATGACGTGCTGGCCAACATCACTTTCTCTTCTTTTCTGTTGTGAATTTCGATCAATTTGTTGTTCAACTTCTTTATTAACTATGTTGTCCGGGTGAATTGTATCGAGCAAAGTACGCAGTTTTCGGTTCACCAGTAGCTCTGCTGGGCTTTTGTGTGTGGCTGTGCATGGTGTAGCCCTTAAACCTAGCAGCATGTTAGGAATCCGTACGTCCCATGGTACATTATCCATTTTACGTAGTTTATTCTTTACCGTTTGTACCATTC
The DNA here is from genome assembly GCA_946894065.1 of Acleris literana. Lineage (NCBI taxonomy): Eukaryota > Metazoa > Arthropoda > Insecta > Lepidoptera > Tortricidae > Acleris > Acleris literana. The sequence continues at coordinate 4,122,247 of OX335677.1, forward strand.
TCTCAGCCAAACCATTAGTGGCTGGATGGTAAGGTGCCGTTTTTAAATGTTTTATTTTGTTGGCAGTTAAAAATCTTTCCATCTCTGCTGACACAAATGGTGTACCATTATCCGAGACGATTATTTCACATAGGCCATGTGAAGCAAATAATATTCGTAAATACTTGATGACGGTAGCCGAGTTTGTGTTGGAGACCATAAATACTTCTGGCCACCTTGAATAAGAGTCAACCACTATCAGGAACTGTCTACCCTGAAATGGCCCTGCAAAGTCCATGTGTATTCTGGACCATGGTCTCGTGGGTGTAATCCACTCGTGGGTTGTCTTGGGAGGCATGTGTCTATGTTCCAGGCAGTTCGAACAACCGCCAACCAAACGTTCAATCTCTTCGTTCAGTTGCGGCCACCACACGTAGCTTCTTGCGAGAGCTTTCGTCTGTACGATGCCATTGTGAGTACTATGGAGTACTTGTAGCGTAGCTTCACGTAACATGGGTGGAATTACCACGCGACAACCCAACAGAATACAGTCCTCCTGGAGTGACAGTTCAGAACGGTGCAGCCAATAAGCTTTTAGGTCCCTGTCCGTTACTTTGGCTGGCCAACCACGCTGTATGTAATTTATTACTGAAGCCAGAATCTTATCTTTCTTTGTCTCTTTAGCGATTTGGTCAGCGTCAAACGGAAAGTCTTGTGGTGCTTCCGCCATTAATAAAATCTCACTCAGCTCCTGTTCTGGTTGATCGGGAACGGGTTGCGGCCAGCGACTTAAACCGTCTGCATTACCGATTTGCGATCCTGGCCTATAAATAATCCCATAATTATGTGCAGTCAGTGCAAGAGCTATTCTCGTTAAGCGCGGTGAGATCATAGCCGGCATTGGTTTCTTGGGATCAAAGATACCAAGCAAAGGCTTGTGATCAGTCACAATTGTGAAGGAGCGTCCTATCAAATAGTTGTGGAACTTTTGAATACCAAACATAATTGATGCAGCCTCTTTGTCAAGTTGCGAATAGCGCCGTTCATGAGAGTGCAGCGTCCGAGAGCTCATAGCGATTGGACGCTCGAGGCCGTCCTCCATGACGTGTGAGAGCACTGAGCCGACGCCATATTCCGAACTGTCGCAAGTAAGTACTAGAGGTTTGTTTAGATCGTAATGAACTAACGTCATATCGAGCGATAACAGATGTTTGGCTTTCTCGAACGCAGTTTGTTCGGTCTCAGTCCAGTGCCACGATTGTGTCTTGTCAAGTAGCCGATGTAAAGGTTCTAGCATTGTAGCCTTATGTGGTAAAAACCTTTCATAAAAGTTGTAAAGACCCAGAAAAGCTTGCAATTCCTGAACATTTTGCGGTTCGGGTGTATTCGTAATTGCTTCCACCTTGCTAGGAGCCGGGTGAATGCCCTCCGCGTCAATGATGTATCCGAGAAATTCAACTCTTTGTTTACCCAATTTACACTTGTTGCTGTTAAGCCGGAGACCTGCATTTTGTATACGTGTGAGTACAATGTCCAGACGTTGACACATTTCATCCATAGTACCACCAGCTATGATAATATCGTCAATCAGTACCGCCACTCCTTTAATTCCAGCTAACAGGGCCGTCATCATTCGCTGAAAGATACCGGGACTTGCCTTGACTCCGAATGCCAGACGATGAACTGAGTATAAACCTTTGCAGGTGTTCAGTGTAAGCAAATTTGCCGTCGCGTCGTCCACTGTAACCTGCGTGTACGCTCTGTCTAAGTCGAGAGTTGAGAAAAACTTGCCCCCGGCGATAGTTGCGAAAACTTCATTGGCTGTAGGCATCGGATAGGTATCCGACTCGGTGGATTGGTTTACTGTGCTGCGATAATCTCCGCAAAGACGTATGTCACCTGACTTTTTAACTATGGGTACGACTGGAGTCGCCCACTCGGAAAAAGATACTGGCCGAAGTACCCCTTCCTGAACCAATCTGTCAATTTCCTTCTCGACGCGCTCTTTAATAGCATACGGCACCGGGCGGGCCTTAATGTATTTAGGTATCGATCCCGGCTTTACATGAATAGTTACAGGTCGCCCTCGGTAAGTTCCTAACCCCTCTCTAAATACCTCACTATGTTTCAAAAGAATAGTGTCGTCCACATTTGATATACAATTAATGTTAAGGTTGAAATTGAGCGGCGCAAACCAATCACGGCCTAAAAGATTAGGCCCTTTTCCTTTCGCGCCAAAAACACTTAAATCGCGCGCAACTTCTTTAAACTGCACTCGTAGAGTCGTTTGACCAAGCAGATCGACGGGCGCGTCGGTCCAGGTGCGCAAAGTGAGCGGCGCCGGCCGCAGCGGCGGGCACTCGAGCGCGCGCCACGTGCGCTCGTTCACCAGCGAGAAGCTGGCGCCCGTGTCCACTTGCATAGCGTGCGGCGCGCCGTTCAGCGCCACTTGTACCTCGTAGGGCGGCACGCGGCTGGCCGCGCACACGCTGTAGATACCACTTATGTACTCGTCTTTGTCCTCCTCCGTGTGCCGCGTGTTTGTGTAGTTGACAGACCTGGTACCGCCTTTCCTTTTTGCTAGACAAATCTTTTCCAGGTGCCCCTTTTTCTTACAATACCGGCAAGTAGCGTTGACGAAACGACACTCGCCGCCGTGGTGGTCCCCACACCTATAACACAGGCGAACACTCGCTTTCGATTGTACAGCGTTGACGTCCATAGGCTCCGGCGCCGGCGCGGCTGATGCGGCACTGCTCGCGCCGAGCCCGCCGGTACCGCTCGTCACGATCATACGCACGTCTTTTCCCGCACTTTCCGACGACAATATCGAATCGACAACGTCCTGGTAGCTGAGATTGTCTTTTTTCAAAAGTTCATATTGTAATCTGTGATCATTCATACCACACACGATTCGGTCGCGTAACATTCGTTCTAACTCCTTGAAGTTACAATTTGAACTTATTTTCCGCAATTCGGTGATGTAATCAGAAGCTGTTTCACCTTGTTGCTGATCGCGTTTATAGAATTTATAAGACATAGATATCTCATTGGGTTTCGGACTGTAATGTTTCGTCAAAATAGTTTCTATTTCTTGAAATGTAACTTCACTTGTTTTTTTAGGTGTAATCAATGCTAAGCATGTTTCGAACACTTGAGCACCACACACTGTGAAGAAATTCGCTTTTCTAGCACTGTCTTCCTCAATGCCATTGGCTTCAAAGCAATATTTTAACCTGTCCAAATAACTGTCCCAAAGGTCCGTTTGTGGGTGAAACTGGTCGAATTTCACTGACTTTTTCGACATCGCGATAGCACTAAGTCCACTTTTACGTGCGTCGCCACTATTATGTCTATTAAAACACTGTTAAATCGTTATTAACTTTATTGAGCTAAGGAGCAACACATGATGTAGTTATATCAGAATATATGTGTGTACCCTACTCAATCACTTTTTATTACAAAAAGCAAAGGAGTCTACCCACATAATTATTGTGTATATATGACAATTACATAACAAAATATGTTTATTTTTAATAATTCTATCATAATTTACCACTTTTACGAATGGCCGCTCACCTTGAAAATGTATAAATTTTACAAATGACAACACTTTTACCCAAACCCAAATTTCGCTCGGCTCGCGCTGATTCGATTCGAAATTTAATTCAAATTGAAATATAATGATACCTACTGAGCGGCGGTATGGAACCCGAAACCCTCGTTGCGCGAGTCCAACTCCCACTTGACCGGTCTTTAATTTTAACCCAACCCAAACAATCATTCATGTAGCATCATAACTCCCAAACGAATGGACCGATTCGGAGACAACTTTTTTGTTAGATAGCTAGTTTATTTGGAGAGGTATTATGAAAATCGGTTAAGCCGTTTAAAAGTTATCAGCTCTTAAAGTAGGGGATGCCATTGTAACTGTGGTGTTTATATTTTATAAAAAATATTTACGACAATCGTAATCGAACTGCACTTAAGGATAAACTATTCTTGGGGAGATAATGATATCTGATACGGTTTTTGATTTATTACATCTACCATTTTATACACTGCTAACATATTTATTTCTCTCAATAACAACCTCACAGAGTATTCGATTGGCCTACGACTATCGAATACATAGCAACTGTACTGTGTCACAATTGCACTGTCGCTTTCACGTTATTTTATTTTATCCATATAAGCACCTCTTCGTGTATGTTTAATTTCTCTTTCTATTATGCATGAATATTTTGTTTATAGTTACTTAGTTCATATATATCTACGCTTTTATCTATACTATATATTATTTATTTATTTCATATTATTAATATTATAAAGCTGAAGAGTTTGTTTATTTGTTTGCTTGAACGCGCTAATCTCAGGAACTACTGGTCCGATTTGAAAAATTCTTTCAGTGTTAGATAGCCCATTTATCGAGGAAGGCTATAGGCTATATATCATCGCTACGCTAAGACCAATAGGAACGAAGCACCAATGAAGAATGTTTCAACCTTCTACGTTAACAAAGTCGCGGGTTAAAGTTAGCCCAAAGTAACTGTTCCACGGGGACGAAGTCGCAGGCAGAAGCTAGTTGTACATATGAAAGGACCAGCAGCGCTTTCTCCCCATCTGGTTGTTATTTTGTTTATTTTATTATTATTGTTTTGTGTTTCGCGCCAAATTAACGATTTTCTTCTTCTACTTCTCTAAAATAGTTAATACGGGTAGTCTTTGAGAAATGATGCTTTATACTCGTACTTACTGAGATCAGCTCGATTTGGTGTGACTTGTGGCTTTTACAAATTGAATAGACGTTGAATTGAATTGTTCTCTAGTCTAGTGCTAGTCTAGACTGAGATATTCAGCAACTTTCCTAGTTTTTGAGCCTTGTGTGTAAACCATTCACAAAATATGGTCCTCGGAACCCTAAGGCTGAGAATACTACAGGGGTCCCGTTGAAATTTTTTACAAATGTACAATGTCATAAAAAGCTTTTTTCATTTAGAACTAAAAAGGTAGCATGAATACAGATTTTGCTTTTTATTTTGGGTATGTAAAATAGGTATTTCAGTTTTGAAACAGTTCCATCGCTAAAAACGTTTGAGAGCTGTAGGCCCTGCCAAGATGCATTACGCTAACTAGCGTTTCTATTCGATTCGTTTTTAAACCAATCGCGTCACTGGTAGATGACGTGATACGAAAAGTCACGTGATCTACCAGTAACGCGATTGGTTTAAAAACGAAACGAATAGAAACGTTAATTAGCGCAATGCATCTTGGCAGGGCCTTCTGGTGTTTAATTAAATCACATTACGTGAGTGGTAACCTGACAGCCCCTGCAAATTTTGTGCAGTCGCATGTCATTCGCCTATGTATGATTGCCATGACAAGAGTGCGTATGCGTTGCGTGGTTCAGGAGTTAGCGGATATACACACAGACAAACAGACATAGAAAGGGACTTTCTTTTACACTACATAAAAAAAAACAAAAACCCGCCTTCAAAAAGCAAAAAATAACTTCTTTAAAATGGTAGGTAAATAGGTCAGTCCAACTGAAGTCTGCTTTTGGTTAAAATATTGTCGGACGCCGACTTCAGTTGGACTGACCTATTTACCTACCATTTTAAAGAAGTTATTTTTTGCTTTTTGAAGGCGGGTTTTTGTTTTTTTAAACTTTTTTTTATTTTATACTTTTTAGTGATCATAATTATGCTGTTATTCTCCCATTTCTCAAGAAACAATAGAACATTTCAATCTCGCCGCAAGCAACGCCGTGGGAAAGTCATAGTCATATATTTAAACCTAAATTTGCTTCGTCATAGTCGCTCAACTATCTTAATCGAAATATCTTGTCGCCACCCTCGAAATATATACCGTTTAGGAGTTCCGGTGGCCATCTGTGGTCTTCATCATCAGTTCCACTTCACCAAATAGTGGTTTCCAAGACCAAATACACGAGTTACAATGAAAAATACCAAAATCGCTATAGGTGTGCCTATACATTTTGAAGAGTTCCGTCGATTCCTCATGGATTCCACCATCAGATCTTCATTTTGAAAAAAATGGGACCAATCTGGAAGCACCAGCTTTCAAATAAAAAAAGAATCTTCAAAATCGGTTCACCCAGTCGAAAATTCTGAGGTAACAAACATTAAAAAAAAAAAAAAAAAACAGACGAATTGAGAACCTCCTCCTTTTTTTGAAGTCGGTTAAAAAAGATAAGCATTTCTGTAAAATCGTGTTGCTTTTGTCACAGCTCTTGGATAGCTCTTATTTACTTAATGGCGGACAAGTTAAAAACAATTCGAGATCACGTCAAAAGCGATATGGTTTGACCGAGTAGAATAATAGAGCCCCTGTTATATTAAGGTTAACTGGAAGAGATCCCTTAAACGGATAAGGTCGAATTTGTAATTTTTTTTGTGGTTCTGTTTCTTTTTTTGGTTTGTTTTTTCTATTTGTGCAATAAAAAGTTACCATACATACATACATATTGGTAGGTATACAAGTGGAGGGGAGCGCCGTCGAGGATTGAGAATTCCATAGTAGTTAAAGCGCTGTTTCCGTTATGAAGGAGGTATAACTATAGTCAAGAGCAATAAAAACGGGTCACTTTGTACATCATTTCCATAAATATTGACCCGTTTTCATTGCTTCTGGGTGTACATCTTCTTTACATAGTACAAAACAAACTCGCTTTCCGCGCCAGATTCTCTGTATTCTGCTAACCTCTAAACTAAAGGACGGATTTTAATCCGATTTTCACAATCAGTTAAATAATTTTTCACGGAAGGTTTTTATGTATAATTTTGGTTTATGTACGTGTGTTTCAAAATACTTCTGTACATAAACCGAAACAAAGTAATGACGGGTTGCATGCTATGCTATACAGGGTAACTGCGGGGTCGTGTAGCAACAAAGTAAACTAAAACTCACTGCTCCATTAGGAACATAACGTACGAGATTTGAAAGCGTTAAGACAATTACTTTGTTTTTATTAAAATAAACGCAATAAAATGTTTCCCTAATTATCACTAAAATTTTGGTCACCTGACGTTGCCATGATAAATACTTAAAACCTATTTGAAAATCGAACGATCAGACGAGTAAGAAATAGAGTAGGGTACATACCTATGTAGGGTGGCCATGATCCCGAATAAAATTAATTCATTCAATGGTTATTTGAATAATAAAAAATAAATAATAATAATAAAATTGCTACAAAACCCCGCAGTCACCCTGTACAAAACGATATTCGACTTTTTAATACTATAAGGACGAAAACAGCACAAATAAAACTACTAAGTGTCTGTTAATTGTACCATTAATGACGCAAATGTCGTGCGGTGATCTCTTTATGACGCAGTTTAAATTAGGTACTAAATAAAAAAATATAAATCATTTCGCAATTATTTCCATTCATGCAAAATTGTAATGTTTACTTCCATATTCATAACCCTGTGGTATCCTTGTTGCGTGTGACGGCCGAGTTCTCTGAAAAAAAACAACAAATACTAAAAAATGGTCAAGTGTGAGTTGGGATCGCGCTGATTGGATTCGAAATCGAATTCAAATCGGAATATAATAACGGTGCAACCGTAAGGGTGCGGCTCCACTGAGGCGGAGACGAGAGGAGCGGAGCGGAGCTGTGCCAATATTAACCAATAGAAGGCGCATGCGGTCACGTCGAACGCGCCTTGCGCACGTTAGTTTATATCCTTTTGGTTAATATTGGCACAGCTCCGCTCGTCTCCGCCTCAGTGGAGCCGCACCATAAGGAACCCGGAGCGCGAGACCGACTCGCAATTGACCGGTTTTTTTATGATTATGCAAAGCCTGTTATGTTCCATATGGGCAGACCAAATCCTTTTTGACCCCTAGCGCAGAAAGAGGGGCGTAAGGGTGCGGCTCCACTGAGGCAGAGACGAGCGGAGCAGAGCGGAGCTGTGCCAATATTAACCAATAGAAAGCGCATGCGGTCACGTCGAGCGCGCCTTGCGCACGTTAATTTAGATTCTATTGGCTAATATTGGCACAGCTCCGCTCCGCCTCAGTCGAGCCGCACCCTTACCCGCGTTTCCACCAGAGATGCGCATTAATGTGGTTTCATACATTTGACAATCGGAGCGAGGTGTCGCGAGGAGTCAAATCTATGAAAACACATTAATGCGCATCTCTGGTGGAAACGCACCCTTATAAGTCTGACGTGTGTGTGTGTGTGTCTTTTTTGTAGCATCGTAGCTCCTAAACCGATGGACCGATTTTGATTTAGTTAACATTGTTTATGTTATAAAGGTGAGTTAAGAGTGTTCTTAGTTTTATTTGATGAAAATCCCATGCCGTTTAACTCTGATCCCGATTTTGCCGACTTTTATATAATACTTGAAATCAGTGACGAAGTCCCTCCCGCTGAATAGTTACTTTGAGCTAACGCTAACTTTAACCCGCGACTTTGTTTACGTAGAAGGTTGAAACATTCTTCATTGGTGCTCCGCTCCTATTGGTCTTAGCGTGATGATATATAAATGCCTTCCTCGATAAATGGGGTATGTAACACTGAAATAATTATTCAAATCGGACCAGTAGTTCCTGAGATTAGCGCGTTCAAGCAAACAAACAAACTCTTCAGCTTTATAATATTAGTATAGATAAAAACCTCCTACATATTCATTCAGAGCTTTAAGGGCTACGTTGCCACACATACACACACACAAACATCCACGCGCGCATACACACACACACACACGCATGCACGCACGCACGCACGCACGCACGCACGCACGCACGCACGCACGCACGCACGCACGCACGCACGCACGCACGCAAGCACGCACGCACAGACACACACACACACACACACACACACACACACACACACACACACACACACACACACACTCATGTGTGTATTTATATGGGAGCATCTTTAATAATGGCGGAAGCGCCATCGACAATAAGCTCCCTTTTCATAGATAACGTCATATTTATTAACTTTGTATCTGTGTTCGTATACTGACAGTTCCGTTCTAACGATCTGGACCCTTACTCTGCATTCTCTTTACCCTTGTTACTATGGAATTGTTCGCGTTATTATAACTCTTATTTGTTGGAATTCACATAAATAAATCCGTCCCACTCACACTAGTAGTAAGCTACACGTTCTCTTTCACTCATATGGATACTAATTTACAGTCTCAAGTGTTTCTTGTTTTTATAAGGGTTTCTTTTAAAGCCATATGTTTGCTTACTGTTACTTGCCCGGGTCACCCCGTATCAATCGTACAGTTACGTTTAGTGCCGACTCTCCTAGTAAATAATTTAAAAAAATATTATTTTTCACTTATAAACATATATCTTATTTAGTTTCCTAACCAATAGGTTATGGGCCCGGTAATTAAAATAATACAGTCAATTAAAATAAGAGTTAATTTAAAATACGATAAATAACAATTTTAAAGTGTGTAATTTTTAGAAGACTTGGTGCATTAGAGCTTATTCTAAGTGAACTTTAACTGTTAATGAAAATGGATAATCTAACATCTAAAAGAAACATTAAACCGTTTAATGGAAAAGGATACAGTATATGGAAACTTAGGATAAGAAATTTACTAAATGAACTTCAAGTGTTAAAAGTGATAGACAGTGAAGTTCCGAAGACTGCGGACATTGCATGGCTGAAAGATGAGAGAGTTGCGAAGAATACATTGATTGAGTATTTATCTGTCTCTTTGTTAGGACTTGTAAATAAAACTGACAGTGCCAAAGACTTATTTGATAGATTAAATAATATTTATCAGAGAAAAAGCATTCCTGCGCAGGTAGCTTTACGTAAGCGATTACTAAATTTGAAATTGGAACCTGATATAACACTACTGAGACATTTTCAGTCATTTGATGAATTAATCTTCGAATTAATAGCCGCCGGAGCAAAATTAGAAGAAGCAGATAAGATAACACATCTGTTCATGACACTGCCCAATGAATACGATGGTGTCATTACAGCTATCGAAACATTGGCTGAGGATAATCTTACATTAGGCTTTGTCAAAACAAGGCTTTTAAATCACGAAATCAAAGTCATAAATGGAAGACGTGACACGAGTTTGAAAATTCACCAAGGACAAACAAGACGTCAAGAAAGTTTCAAGCGAAGAAATGTATATTTGAATAAAAACTCAACTAGAGTTAATAGAAAGCCATACAGACCGAAGAACCATAAATTTAAGAACATTAAGTGTCATTGTTGTGGAAGAAAGGGCCATTATCAAAAGGACTGTTTTTATTGCAAATCATCAGGCAAAAACGACCGACATAAATGGGACAAAAACAATAGAACAGTTCAAAAGGGACCGGAAAGCCCTCAGATGTCAGGTTTTGCTTTTACGGCTGGACATCATCGCAGTACACAGGAAGGCCTGCATAACATTTATACTGGATTCTGGAACTGTGGATTCAACAGCGAAATATGGCATCAAGGACAGTCATATTTGCAAATCTAAGTATGCACAGATAAAAAGCCAACAAATGTTTTCTGATTTTGAGCAATTAAATAATGTTACGATTAGTGAGAAAATATGTGAAGCTTATATAAACGGAAAACAAGCGTTTTGCCATTTATTAAATTGAAACTTAAAGCCATAAAACGACCTCTATTCAATGTGCATACAGATGTTTGCGGTCCAATCACTCCTTTAACACTTGACAGCAATAAAAACTACTTTGTGATTTTTGCCGGTGAATTTACGTACTACACTGTGACATAGTTAATAGCCCATAAATCTGATGTTTTTGCTGTATTTCAAGATTATGTTTACAAATTTGAATCTAATTTAAAGAGAATTTTGAGATTTGACAATTTATGCCAGCATTAAATGGTATTGCTGAACGTATTATACGAACAGTAAGAGAATGGAGTCGTTCCATGCTGTTTTAACGGCTACGTATTTGATTATTATTATTCCTATAAAAGCACTGAAAACAAATAACAAACCGTTTGAGCTGTGGCATAGTAAAATGCCTATTCATAAATACTTAAAGGTATTCGGTTCAACTGTTTATTTTGTTAATAAAACAAAGAAACCAAGTTTGATTAAAAGTCGTTAAAAGGTTTATTGGTTGCTTATGAACCTAATGGCTCTCAGGTGTGGGATGTGGTAGGTAAATGCAACTTTTGTAAAAGTCAGAGATGTGATAGTGGATGAGAATTATTTCTTACCTAGTATATATAGGCCGTTGAAGCCTGGTGGTATTATTTTGGATAATAACCGTAAATTTGACAGGCTCTCTTTAAAGAAGAGGTGCATAAAATCTGATGTGGCAAAATCAGATGATTGTAAACAAACAGGCAGAGTTTCTGCACCATTAGGGCCACCACCTAATAAATCTGTAAGTGAAACAGATGAGCACAATCACGGTGGTCCATTTCAAAATTAATGTCAAATTCTCAAAATTAATTGATTAGTGAGGTTGATCTGAGAAGGAGTGATAGGATTAAAAACTTGCCTAGAGTATCATAATAATGAAACTGATGATGATATTTTTGTTAACTATTTATTGTGTGCTAAGTCTATAGTTTGCAAATTACCGACATGTTATATAGAGATTGAAACCAGGGATGATAAGCATTCATTCAGTGCGATAAAAGAGGAAATAAATTCTTTTATTGAAAATAAAACCTAGACACTTGTACAAAAACCCGTAAAAAAAATATTGTCGATTACAAATGGGTATTTACTTGTGTCTTGGAAAACCCCTGAAATGTAAGGCACATCTAGTAGCTCGAGGTTTTAGTCAAGAATATTTAATTGACTATAATGATGAAACATTTGCCCTGTTGCAAGAATTACGAGTTTTAGATGGTATTAGCTTTTGCAAATCAATTTAATTGGCTTGTTCACCATATGGATGTTAAAACGGCATTTTTAAATGAGAAATTAAAGGATGAAATATTTATGAAAATTCCTGAGGGAATTCCATGTGCAGGTAATCAGGTCTGCAAATTAAATAAGTCGTTATATGGTGTTAAAATAGTCTGTACGTTGTTAGTTTCAAATGTCAAAGCGTTGACAGAAAAGGGTTTTCGATACTCATCAGCTGATCGATGTATTTACATTTTAGATGCGGGTCATAAAATGAAAAATATTTACGTAGTGCTTTATGTTGATGATCTTATTATTTCAACAGCAGATATAAATACCATGAATGCTCTAAAAAATACTTAATGAATATGTTTTAAATGGTAGACTTAAAATAAATAAGATGTTTCCTTGGAATTTGGATCGAAAGAACCGATACCAAAATCACTTTAGACCAGAAACTGTGCATAAAAAATGTTTCAGAAAAGTTTAACATGAGTGACTGTAAACCTGTCAGCACACCCTTGGAAAGTAAAGTAGATTACGAGTTAAATTCGTGTGAAACAACTAAAGCGCTTTGTAGAAATGTTATCGGTTGTTTGATGTAAGTATATTATGGTTTGCACTCGACCTGACATAAGTTTTGCTGTGAACTTGTTGAGTAGATTTACGAACAAAAACAACGATAAACTATAGTCACACTTGAAATGATTGTTACGGTACTTAAAAGGGTCTATGGATTTTATACTCGAAATAACTGTGAACACTTTTTGTGTGGGTTTGTTGATTCTGATTGGGGTAGTGATGAACTGGAAATAAAAAGTACGACAGGTTATTTGTTTAAACTGTTTGAACAATTCACATTATGCTGGCAAACAAAAAGACAACATACAGTTGCGGCTTCATCAACTGAAGCTGGGTACATAGCTTTGTTCGAATCTGTTAGAGATACTCTTTGGTTAAAATCTTTAATTATTGACATTGAAACAACCAGTCCGATACCAATTTATGAGGATAACAATGGTTGTATAAGCATTGCGAATAATCCAACAAACCACAAAAGATCAAAACACATTGGCATTAAATATCATTTCTAGTGAACAGGCGGAGACAAATTAAAATGATTTATGTTCCCATAGGTAATCAGTTTGCTGACATTTTCACCAAACCATTGCCCGTAGTGCATTTTTCTGCGTTAAGAGAAAAAAGTGGGATAAAATGTATAAATATGTAAAATCAAATTACATAGAAGATAAGATAATGTAAATATATAAGTATTTTAAGGTGGAATGGTCTGATTAGGTTTTTCTGGGTTTTTCCTAATCCTGTGCAACAAATTTTGGACCATGATGATGATTGTACCTCAGATAAAAAGGAGAGCGTGTGATATTGTTATAGTAAACATTTTATCATTATTAATTATTATTTTGCTAATGTAATTTAAAGAAAGAGGATTTATTTTTGACGGGGCGTGTTGGAATTTTCATAAATAAATCCGTCCCCCTCACACTAGTAGTTAGGTAGACATTCTCTTTTACTCATATGGATATAATTTACAATCTTAAATGTTTCTTGTTTTTATAAGGGTTTCTTTTAAAGCAATATGTTTGCTTACAGTTAGTTCCCCGGGTCACCTGTATCGACCGTACAGTTACGTTTAGTATACGACTCTCCTAGTAAATAGTATAATAATAATAATTTTCACTTATAAACATATCTCTTGTTTATCACCCTAACCAATATTGTTAACTTGATAGTAAGGCTGACTTGATAGTTGAGCAGAGCGAGGCAGTGAAGAGGTGAGCAAGAAAAATTTCCACCAATAGGAATACTTTATTTTCCTAGCCTCGCTAAGCGAAGCTCTACTCCTATTGGTAGATTTTTTCCTCGTTCACTGCTCCGCTGCCACACTCCGCTCCAGTGGACAGGCAGCCTTAATGCAGCAAAGTCGTAAACAAAACGATTGCAATAACGATACAAGAAAAGAGAATAGAGGTCAAATAACGATTATCGAAAACTGACATCTTGTATAGGGCCATTGGATCTCTATTCCACTCGGTAAAACAATTTTGCTTTTAACATGTTGTCGTATTCAACGTTATGATAGCTCTTATTTCCTTAACAATAATGGCGACCCAGTTAAAAACAATAAAATTACATGCCAATAGTAATATGGTTTTACACGGTAGAATAGAACTATGGTATTGTTACCGTTACCTAAAACAAATAACGATCGCGTTGCACACCTATCACAATCTATCTACATCTTTGTTTGTTTGGATATCCCTTTCTAACTAGTCTCTATATAGACGCAATGAGCAAGCAAGAAAATACAAGATGTACTAGCTTCCCTAACGCTGCGGCCACATACAGGCTTCGGTTAAAAAAACGTGTTGGTATCTCCTACTTTAACTTTAATAATGAAAGAGACTTCAACACGACTATTCGTCAACTTCTGCGGATGTGGCCGCAGCGTTTAAGAAAAGCGCGAACGTCTAGACAGCTACAAAAGACGGCCGGTTTCCTTAGGTTACTCAGTCCGTGGTGCGAGACGAGTGAGTCCGCACGCTTGTTACTCGCTCTAGTGGAAAAACGAGTGCACAGTGAAAATGATGGACAAAGTGTGTGTTTTTCTTGTAAGTAACGAATGATCTTTACTTATTTCACGTATAGATACACAACACAAAACGCAAACGCACAACGTAAATTACTGAATGTAAAAAAGTGAAATTAGAAATCGTACTTCCAGTAATGTAAAGGTCTACTACGCAAGAATTTTAATAAATAATAAAGGGATGAAAAAAGTTTAAAAAAACAAAAACCCGCCTTTAAAAAGCAAAAAATAACTTCTTTAAAATGGTAGGTAAATAGGTCAGTCCAACTGAAGTCTGCTTTTGGTTAAAATATTGTTGGACGCCGACTTCAGTTGGACTGACCTATTTACCTACCATTTTAAAGAAGTTATTTTTTGCTTTTTGAAGGCGGGTTTTTGTTTTTTTAAACTTTTTTTTTATTTTATACTTTTTAGTGATCATAATTATGCTGTTATTCTCCCATTTTTCTCCCATTTCTCAAGAAACAATAGAACATTTCAATCTCGCCGCAAGCAACGCCGTGGGAAAGTCATAGTCATATATTTAAACCTAAATATGCTTCGTCATAGTCGCTCAACTATCTTAATCGAAATATCTTGTCGCCACCCTCGAAATATATACCGTTTAGGATTTCCGGTGGCCATCTGTGGTCTTCATCATCAGTTCCACTTCACCAAATAGTGGTTTCCAAGACCAAATACACGAGTTACAATGAAAAATACCAAAATCGCTATAGGTGTGCCTATAAATTTTGAAGAGTTCCACCATCAGATCTTCATTTTGAAAAAAATGGGACCAATCTGGAAGCACCAGCTTTCAAATAAAAAAAGAGTCTTCAAAATCGGTTCACCCAGTCGAAAGTTCTGAGGTAACAAACATTAAAAATAAAAAAAATAAAAAAAAAATACAGATGAATTGAGAACCTCCTCCTTTTTTTGAAGTCGGTTAAAAAGGGAACAAATTCTCTGCGTACGAAACGTCACCGTCTTAAAATAAAATGACTTTTGTTTTATTTGTAAGAAATGTCTGAAATTGTTTAAACATACAGTGCAAATAGCTGTTAAAAAGTCTCTCGGTTTTAGGTAGGTAAAACTGTTAATTGGGTTTCAAGGTAAATTATTAGACTAAATTAAAAGTATATGAGGGTGAGTTAGAGGGAAGTAAAAACTCAATGGTCCGTTTTAACCGAACAAAAAAAGGAGTAGGTTCTTAGTTTGTCGAGATCTTTTATGTATGTTCCCCGATTACTCGAAGACGGGTGCACCGATTTGGGAAATACTTTTTTTTAAAATTAAGTGTATTATACATAGATGCGTTGGGTACTACATAATTCCGAAGAGACATAATGCCGAATTGATCAAAATTCCGAATGTTCATAATTCCGAAATGTTTTGATATAGCTTATAAGTCAAACCTAACCTAACCTACGTAGAACAATTGAATTATGAATTTTATCTAAAAATAGCTCCAGCGTAACAAATGCTGACATGTTAATATTCGGAAAAAAATAATTCAGAATTTTAAGGCGTTCCCAGATGCGTAGGGTAAAGAAAGTTTCTGACTTATTTAAGATGTTATTGAGAACAAAAATTGGTATTCCATCACCTATCGTCATAATTATCAGCTGTGATAAGACGTCCACTACTGGGCATAGATGGGGCTTCTCCAAGCGCTGCCTTAAGGCCCAGCCACACCGGATGCGTGCGCGTAGACGTGACGTGCGCCTGCGCTTTCCACTGCGTTGTATAGTGACATGTCGTATAAGAATTCATACTATACACCGCAGTGGAATGCGCACACGCACGTCACGGCTACGTGTCGTATCCGGTGTGGATGGGCCTTTAATGATCAGCTTCTCGGGTTATCGACCGGATATCTGCAATCTTCATTCACCCTAAGGTGTTTTTTTTTTAAACAACTGACATTCGACTCTATGGGCAAGTTATTAACCGGTGAAATAAAGTTATCCCTTCAGAGCATACGAACAATATATAAGGGAGAACATTCTCAATAGTATCTCGTATGAGCTGCCTTGCTCGATTGACCAAACGACACGAAGTCGTTTTTAAGAGCCAACCAGCAATATACGCATTGTTGTGTTCTGGTTTAGGGAGATGATAAAAAAAAGTACTAGCATAGATGCAATCCATCTTAGTCCTTAGGATTGGCAACGCATTTTCGGTCTTATGATTATAGTCTAGAGATACGTAGTCTAGAGAATGCATCAATTTTGCCGAACTCAACAGCTTCGAGCATGGGAGGGCCCTTTCACTGCTCCCTCCCTACCTCGAAATCCCTAATTAAAATTGTTCTAACGCTTCGTTTGTCCGAATTATTGATTGTCCTAAACTGGTTTTCAGCTGAGTTAGACAAAATTTTAAGCTTTCAAAAATATCTACGGTTAGGGTTAGGTTAGGGTTGTATTATAACAACACTAAAAAGTTTTAAAACTCAGGCGGAAATGGCTTTAGGAGAAACAAAAATTCGGACAAACATTACGGCAAATGACGATTAGGGATTCCAATATAGACCCGAAAGGGACAGATACATATGACAGACAGCTCTATCTCTTTCACTGACTGGATACACGACTATTTTACACTTTTATACACTACGTACATAGTTATATAATGTTGTTATTATTGTTTATAAATATTATAAATATGTAGTAATGTTAAGCGTTACATTACGACACAGCAATGTTAATGGCGCTGGTATTTTTATTACTCTAATTTGTTAATGACACCGGTCTAATAGATGTTTACAAATAGTGACACTTTATCTTGTTTTTTAATAATAAGGTGTACTCGTTAATACTACCTTCAAAAATGTCCAAGGATAAAAAATATAAATAAATAAAATAAATGAACATCAGGGGACAATGTCACACAAATTTGACCTAGTCCCAAACTAAGCTCTAGGCTTGTACTATGGGTACTAGACAACGATATAAATACTTATATGAGAAATGCATACCTGAATACATAGAAAACATCCATGACTCTGGAACAAATATTCCCGCTCATCACACAGATATCTGCCCTTAACGGGATTTGAACCCAGGACCGGTAGCTTCGTAGGCAGGGTTACTATAACCTACCAAAATATCAAAGTAACGTAATACGGTGCTTTAGTGTGAATTTGAAGCCAAAATAAAAGTAATAAGAGAGTCTTTGTATAATTATCTTAGATATGTATAGAGAGAGAGAATCTTTGTTATGAAAATTCTGATGTTTTACGTATTCCCAGAACTATTGAACCGATTTTGTATCAACGTGTGTTCCTGAATTTCGTGCCTAAATGTAAAACGAAGCTTTATTGCTGACACGTGTCAGTGTCCAAATGTCATTGGTCTTGCAGCTTGCAAAAATGCAAACGGAACTATAGCGATAAACCTAAAACTTTAATATACTAGGAGATCCGAATAGGAGATGATTTGCACCTGGCTGTTTATTCGATAAAAAGTATTTTATACCAAATTTAATATGTTAGACAAAAGTTGAACCAAAACCGAATATGAATCACCAATTATCCCTAATGTATGAAAAAGACACAGAACAACCTTTGTTATATCACCTAAGCATGATTAGTTTAGTATTTATTAATAAACTTAATATAACACTATAAATTGCATTGCATGTCAAGAAATATGAAATTACAGTACATTATTAAGATCGTCAACATAAACACAAATAATAAATATTAAAAAAATATGTCTGAAATTATTAAAAACAACAGTAATAAACAACTGATAAACAGTAACTTATCCGATGTCAACATAAAAAATAAATACATCAAAACAATAATTATAACTATACGTACATACCTTCACGCTTTCATTCCCAGATAGGCAGAGCTACAGAATTACCAACAACTCCAAAAAATTACAATAACAATTTTACAATAAAAACAATATTAATTTTACAATTTAAGTTCCATAGTACAAGCCTAGAGCTTATTTTGGGATGTAGTCAATTTATGTGATATTGTGCTCTCCAGGCCTTTCGCGTAACTCACTCGCAATCGCGATCGGCTTCAAAACAGAACAATTGGTTTAATTTTGTATGCAGACAAGCCTTCAATTTTCAAAATGAAAACGATTGTGATTGCGAGTGTGTCTACGCGAAAGGCCTGCTGATATTTATTTATTTATTTATACATTCGTCTACGCAGTATAATGGATTATCCAATAGATATAATAGTTATTAATGTAACTGGTACATAATGAGGCTGAGATGTGCGACTTACGACACGTCAATAATTGACATTGCCTTGAGTCAGTCATTCTGCCAGGATGACTTCCAATCTTCGTTCCGAGTCGTACGTGTAAATGCAACTGTAATTGTAAAATAGTAAAAAATAACGGTTCGGAACGAAGATTGGAATGGCGCGTGGCGTTTCCCGCGGTCCGAACTTTACGTGTAAACGCCGCTATTATCTGCTTAACTAGACGAAAGTAGTGAGTCCCACCTAACACGGTCGGTCTTCGTTGAGAATAACGGAGATCTGGTGGACCACCTTCCAAATCTATCATCAGATCCCCTCTTAGATTCCGTAATATTGTATTGTCATCGGATTTACATATGTGGTCCAAATTTCTGCCTATTCCATTTACGGGAACTGGTTTAATATTAGTTTACAAATTTTGACACGGACAACTTACATAAACATAACTGAGGTGTATAGAATCAAAGACAGCTAAATCCAACTACATTCGAACACACTGCAATTAAAAAAAAGCTTGTAATCAGTATTTATTTTCCACGAACAAAAATGTGTCAAAAAACCCGAAGTATCAAATACATCCGCATTTTGAATGAGAACGGATATAAGATGAATCAAATTACACTTTTTTCTCTTTCGTCTAAATCGGCCCATAATTTCAACCTTTACAAGGCAACGAAGACCCATACATGTCATTCATACGGATAAACATCAATCTCCTTCTTTGGCAGTTGAATAATAAAAAACAAGCTTTAAAAACATAACATTGTTTAATACTGTCGTCGATATATGTTATAAACATTTAAACATATAATCCGATAGGTTTTTTAAAAGTATTTTATGTACGAAGACGAATTTAATGACGTATCATAAGGGACATAGGAACGGACATACATGCTTCCATACATACAGGTCAAACACATAACCTTTCATTTGGGCTTTGCGGCGGTCGTGTATAAACAATGAAAACTGATAAAACACAGCTTGAATGACGCGTACGTCATAATTAAGTCCATACAATTACGATTATGGAAGCTGAATGGGTCAAAAACAATGCGTCATACTGTTTATCTGTTTAAAAGATAAAAATACCCCGGAAAAAAGGCAATCCCGTAAAACCATGCAACTATGGTCCTTGTCTGCAACAATTGTCCAATATCTCTATTACTAGGGTTAGGTTTTTGGTGGCATACCGTGATTAGAATCCATGGAGTCGCTATTTCCTAATTATTATAACACATCTTTGATTTTGGCCTTCAGTATTGTCATATTTCTAAATTTTTACATTTTTAGTTCAGTTTATTCAACCTAATATTTGTTTGTTACGATTCACAGCGGAGAAATCCTCTATATCAAAATTAACGTGAACTCGTTTAGCGATTTAATGAATAATTGAATTTTAAAACTTGAAAATACCCACTGAAGAAGGTCAAAATCCAGATGGTATGCATAACTAGGAAATAGCGACTCTATGGATTCTAGAGTAACAGTTTCCACCAAAAACCCTAACCCTGCATATTACATTATTCTAAAATGTGATAGCTTAGTACTATTATTGCTGGGTATATTGTTTGGCCTAAAATCATTAGTTCTAAAGTCTAGCTATAGCTATTCAATTTTTAGAATAATTTAATGAAGAAAATTGGACTTATGTTGCAAGCAAGAGCCATTGTATGGTTGGTCTTTGAGAGCTGAATCTCTTAAGCCGTCAACCGATTCCATGAAACCTATTGAACTAGATTTCAAAAAAAAACTGCGTCCGAATCGGTTTATCCGTTTGGGAGCTACGATGCCACAGGCAGACACACAGATTCACAGACACACACACGGATACACAAGTTAACGTTAAACTTATATCATACCATTTTTGCCCGGGGTTAAAAACTACTCCGTACAAGGGTGAATCAACTTTTAAGGTACTCCCAATTGTTCGACATGTTTCACAAATTATGTTTTTAGAAAAACTAAAAGAAAGAAATACTTAAAATATTTACTAATAAACATTAGTAAAAAGAAAAATAATAAACTTAAGAAAAAATAAAAACTAATAATATTTGCTAACGTGGCTTACACGCTTATTAAATCAGACAAATAGGATAACATTTGAAATGATTTGATTTAAAATAGTACAGTTTTAAATAATAATATAGTTGGTAACGCAGGGTACGATGGTGTCCTTAGGTTTTGTAGGGAAAATGTGCATTTTCCCCCGAGTTACCAGGTTTTTTCGAAGATTAAAAAATATTTAAGGTCTGTAAATTCCGTGGTCTGATTTGAATATTTATAGAAAAGTTTTAGTGCCGCAAAAGAAAATGAGTACTTAAATGTTTATTCACCCACAAACATACGTACACTGAATTAAACTGTGTATGTACTCGTAGGTAGGTACGTACGGTCATAAGTAGCTGCACACTTTAAACCTTTGTTCACTTTAATATCATGTTTGAACTGCTACGCTAATTTGCCAAAGGCGTTAAAGCGACAAGGTACAAAAGTGTGCAGCCACTTTATAAGGACGACTGTAAATTGAAAATATATTTTTCTCAGAATGATGACTATTAACATAATAACCATTTATGACTGTTACATTTTGCCATTGTTAATTGTTTTGAACAAACAATGAATTTTAATTATTATTACTGACCTTATTAAACGCATGCGTTGGGAAATAACTATAGGTGTACGAATAACTACTATAAGTAGCACATTTTAGTGCTTTGTAACTAAGTATAAGAGTATTGTGAAGCTAAAAATTGCCGTACAAAATGCGATAACGTTTTTCTTCCGTTAAACCTAGTCCGATTTTTACTATTTTTGAATATGTTGAACTTAGATATAATGAAAAACTGGGTCGGTTCGTTTTCATTTCCAAGAAAATATTTCTTGCAAAGAATCAAATAAAGCAAATAAAAATCGGAAACGTACCGACCTAGTTTTATATAACAAATATAACATATTCACAATCTTAAAAATCGGACTTGATTTAGGGGGTGAGAAACGTTGTCGCCCGGAGCTAAATTTGTATGGGAAACTTTTGACAGCTACGCGATTTAGAGTCTCCCTAGACCTATCGACGCGGAATCGGCATGAGCCGATAAGAAAAAGTTTTACGTCCATGCAATAAGAGCGAAAACAACGTCGTTCCGTTCACAACGCCGAATCTAGCCGAGAAGAGCCGAGCGACGTCGTTTTCGCTCTTATTGCATGGACATATAACTTTTTCTTACCGGATCAAGCCAATTCCGCGTCGATAGGTCTGGGGAGACCCTTAAGCGTCGGTTCACAATTAACTTCATGTTTGAACTGTTGCATTAATCTGTCAAAGGTTACCTCGTAAGGCCCAACGTCCTAAGTTTAGGACATTTATCAAAGTGACTTTTGACTGACATAAGATTCTTTTTCGAACTAACGAAATTTGACGTGGTTTAAAGCGATGAGGTCCAAAAATGTGTAGCTACTGCCGACATACCTACTGTCTTCTAACTGGGGCATTTAAAAACACGGTCAGTCTATGTTAGTAGTGATATGTCTAGGGAGCTAACGGTTCCGGTTTGATTCCCCGTAAGGGAGAATATTTGTGTGATGAGAGCGATTATAATGCATGTACATGTATGATTATCCTCTGATTTACAGTTTTTATTGTGTTATCCCGTAACATTTAAATTAATTAATTACACTGACCTTTAGTGACCATTGGCGATTTTTTTCACCTTCCGCTTGTGATAGTTTAACCTAATACATCGCCTTTCATGTTTTTGTATAATGCTTTAAGTAATCATAGAGGTACAAAAACTTCTTCTTTCGTCGCTTTATTTTTTATCTAAATTGGAAAAACCGCTTCAAAATTGAAAATCCTACGTAAACGGTTTTTTTTAATGGAAAGAATCAGTAGGTCAGGAATTATTTTAGAAATGTGGTAGTTTTTTGTATCGGTATTTTTGTGTAAACAGTTATTTTTATGAATCAACATAATCGTCATCGTTTGACTGATTAATTAATCAAGGAAAAACAAGTGAGCGATATAAAATAGTTATTTGTGGTACATGGGGCAAAAGTAATTTTTTGTACGATAGCGTTTTTCTTTTACTTCAGATCCAAGCAAAGGATTCTACAGAAACCTTAGCGTAGGGAGCAATTCAATAGCGGCCTGCACACGTAAAGTTCGGACGGCGGGAAACGCCACGCGCCATTCCAATCTTCGCTCCGAACCGTACGTGTAAATGCAACTGTAATAGTAAACTAGTAAAAAACCTACGGTTCGGACTGGCGCGTGGAATGGCGCGTGGCGTTTCCCGCGGTCCAAACTGTGCCGTGTAAAGGCCGCTAATATCCGACGCCTACGGTATCTTTTGAACCGTAATATGTAGATAGCGGATTGTTTTTTTTTTTTAAATGTGTTATTACGGCGGGTTACTTACAAATAAAATTATTATGAAAGTGACACAATAAAGTGGGTTATTCACTCTCGTTCCCGAGGAAATAGCTAATCTTACTTTAATATTATAAATGAGATCGTTTATGAACATACACCGGATTGACGGGGGCAAAAATGTACCAGTGCTAGTGATTCATTAAATATCGACTAAGTTTATCGACAACTTTTTTCGTGACATATGGATCTTTAATTTCTTGCAAACGTAAGTCGTACCTTTATGTCTTATATCTGAATGATCAGCTTTCCATGAAGAAAAACGATCTTTTTTCTTTCGAGGCATTTTTTTAACCGACTTAAAAAACAAAAAGGTTCTCAATTCGTCGGAATGCTAAGGAATATTGTTGTACTGAATGAATTTGTTATACAATTTAATTTCAATGGTTGTCAAAAGTGACTGAAGTCCAGAGCCAATGTCAGATACCGCTTGTTTATAGTTGCGATAAGTATAAATAAAAGAGGTTTGCACATAATTAAAAGGTATACAAACTTGGCCATTACTTATGATAATGATGATTAAAAATTGCTTTTTATCGATGTCGACAAACTTAGTCGACATTTAATGAATCACTAGCACTGGTACATTTTTGCCCCGTCAATTCGGTGTTTATTTATGAATGTTTGTTACTCAATTACGCTTAAACCACTGAACAGACCGGGATGAAACTTGGAACACATAAGGGTTAGGTCCTAGAAAAGGACATAGGCTACTTTTGATCCCGGACAATTTAAAAGATCCCTAGGGAATAATGATAATCGAAATTTACGCGGACAAAGTCGCGGGCAGAAGCTAGTTTTCAATAAAGGTCACCCAGTACAGGTTTTAAAACCAAAATAACGCTGTGTTACTAACCCGAAACCTGATTCTGACTTAATTCGAGATTTAATGACTTAATTATATATTACTAGGACCGACAACACGATATAACGCGCACGTGAATGATACTCATACATAACGTGATTCCATTTATTCTAATGACAGTCTGGTGGATAATATGCTTTATTAAGATTCCGCGGCTTAAGAGGAAAAAACAGATGACTAAACAATAACAGTGGCTCCATTCTACCCCGCAAAACCATATTGCTTTTGACATAGTAGTAGTCGGCACACAGGAGATGAGGTGGACCGACGATCTGGTCAAGGTGGCAGGAAGGTGCTGGATGAGGAGAGCACTGGACCGAGATGGGTGGCGAGCAATGCAGGATGCTTACACCCAGCATTGGGTGGCTATAGGCTGAAGAAGAAGAGAAGAAAAGAGATGATAGTTTTCATTTATTTGACAGTGATAGCGGCTGAATTAAAAACAATACTACGACATGTATGTCAAAAGTATTTACAGATGTTCGTTTTTATCTTGCTGTCTCAGTCAACTTTAGTACCCACTAGGGAATGCAAATAACCGGTTATAACCGGTTTTAACCCGTTATTTTCATACAAAATCGGTTAATAACCGGTTAAATTGCATTCTCTAGTACCCACCCCACCGATAAGCTAAACTACAAATACTAAAAATCTGAAAAATATCATAAATGAAAGCACATATAACGAATTTTAAAGGAAAACTATGACGACTAAGTAGACTTGATTGGTTCCTGAGATACAGGCGACTAAAGTGTTTATACCTACTAAAATGACCTAAGACAGCACCAAATAACTTTAAATAGAGAATTACTTCATACTTGTGGTTTTTTGAGATAGTTTTTGTGTAACGGCTTCGAAACCCTACACTGAGCATGGTCAGACAGAAAATACAATTGTCAAACTGTGCTGTGTATAATGTAATGGTGTTGTTTCAGGTGGCTGCAAGTCTTCATCTCTTCATTCTAACATCCGGATCAGCCTTGACAAGTAAGTTACTTTTTTTTGAGAAACATTCACTGTAACGTCTCTAAAACATAAGTATCTAAGTATTGCAGGCGTCCATAGGCTACGGTAACCGCTTACCATCGGGCGGGCGGGCCGTACGCTTGTTTGCCACCATCGTGGTACGATAAAAAAAAACAGTTTTTAAGACAACTTTTTATTGCTAACTGGTTTTACATTGATCATTTGCTTATCGAGACATATCTAACGATTAAACCCATCAACCTCGGTGACTTTGTACGTTAAATAGGTACAGTCAAGGAATTTAATTTGTGACCCACCTTAGTTCCAAAGTCAATCTGACATTCTACAGAGTTTCCTATCAATTACAAATGACTTGGCATCTCTAATGACAATGGCATCTTCAAGCAGGTTTTCTTTGAAATGGGTAGCAAATTAACTTCCGTGGAATACAGTCAAGAACTTGAGACCAGCCTTAACATTGATTACTTCTAGTCATTTTTTTTAATGGGTCACCAATAAGCACATGGGTCACACTTTTTTATCTTGTCTATTTACACACCTTTGTTAGATTAGTGTGGTATTCCACCCGTAGGTACAATATCTTTGTCCAATGTGCATTGCGTCTCAAATTTTTTAAAGCAACTGTGAGACGCAAATACACATTGGACAAAGATCTTGGACAAGTGGAATACCACCCTTAGGTAGTCCATCAATTCAAACATGATGATAAATGACAAAGCACTTAAGTGTTCGTCTGAGGTGTGTGTATGAGGCCGTCCTTAAGGTCACGAACGTTACTTTGTGACCCATTTCAAGAAACATATATGTTTGAAGTCGTCAATGTCATTAGAGATGTCAAGTCATTTGTAATTATAGGAAAGACAACCTTATTGTTGTAGAATGTCAGATTGACTTTGGACCTAAGGTGGGTCCCAAATTTAATCTCGTGACTGTACAATAACTAGTCACCATTCGGGTTACTTTTGAACTCTTTTTTTTAGGTCCAGATGACCTGCCAATCCAGTACCCTGGGCCCAAGAAGGACATGAGCCACCGCCAGGTGTCCAAGGATGTCCCAGACGCGTGCCAGAACCAAACCTTCTGCACGATCAAACCCAGCGACTACCCGCAGGAAATGTTTGATCAAATGTTCAAGGGAACGGTACGTTTGCTTCTTTCCCAAGGCCGTATTTACTCAGTTATTGCTGAAAGTTTTGAGACGCAATTATGGGTAAGAGTGAGTGGCAAATATCCGCATCCCTAACTTGCATATAGCTTTGTTTCAAAACCTTCAGTAATAAGTTGCAAGTGTAAATGTGACCTTACAATATTGGTAATATTTGATAATACGAGCTATTTAGTAGTTAGCGACTCGCCCTCGCTTCGCTTCGGTTTCGCACGGGCATAAACCAGAATTTATTGTACACTAGAGCCCTCGATTCAGGAACGAATACTCGTGCTCACCACACACATACTTGCCCTTACCGGGATTGGAATCCGGGACCGCTGGCTTCGTAGGCAGGATCACTACCAACTTGGCTAAGGTGTCGTCAAAACCTGCCCATTTATAACCATTTTAGCACTGTTATTACCATAGTTACGGTCATTCCCGATATAAGTCTTGACGTTTAGTGAACACTTGACATCCTAATTTGTACATCATATTATTAAAAATATTTAAATAACAATGAAACGACGTAGATTAAAAACAAAATTAATTTTGAGGCTAATAATGTGTTTAAAATTGTATTTTAATAAAATCACTACAAAAAGATGATAAATATTCATCGACTTGTTATTGGTTACCATGGTAACGCTCAATTAGGAAATCAACAATGTCGTTTCGTATTCCAGTTGACAATATTACAAAAGCAAAGGTCAGCCAGCTACATGCCATCATCTCAAATACCAATGAACTTATAACTTTGTAAGTACCTATATTTGCAAGATTAAACGACTATGACTACATCCTAAGATAAACATCTAAAAATATAGGCTTGGCGGTAGGTATCGTAGTTTCTGTAGACTTTGTTTTTGTACTTAATGTCGTTGCCACATTTTACTTTACTTGTTTTCCTCAATCACCCAAAGTTTAGCTGGAAGAGAATCATTATAGGGATTCTCCTTTGAACATTCCTTTTCTGTAAATATTGTATTTGAATTTCTGTGTTTTGTACCATAAAGAGTTTACATACATACTTACATAGGTACATACAATCATTAAACTCGGATAGATTAACTATGTTAAAGTGACGTCGACAACCAAAACGTAAGAGACTTCCTATGATTCGATTTACAACGTCACGTGGACAAAGTCCATAGGGGCCTAGGAATCAAATTGTTTGACCTTACATACATAATCTTATGGACTATATACATACCTAGGCGCAGTTTTGTGAGTGCTAATAAAATAATAAATAAATAAAAATTAGAGGAAAATTTAACACAAAGCGACCGATGACCTGCGTCGCTATTGCCCAACGCACTCGCAATCGGCTTCAAAGCGGAACAATTGTTTTCATGCGTTTCAAGCGTTCGATTTTCAAAATGAAAACGATTGCGATTGCGAGTGCGTTAGGCAATAGCCCCTCTGGTACCAAACAAAGCTAAATTAATATGTCTAGATTATAAAAATGCCAGCAATTTCGTCCAAAGTCGCTATTACCTCAGAACCTGAACCCGATTCTACGTGCACATCGCTTAAATAGCCTAAACCTAAATTGTATAATTTTGAGACATAGTTTAGACGGCAAATTTAACAAGTGCTATTCTAGAAAGTCAATATAAAGACTGTCCACGTTAAAATCGGGCCATGCATGCTCTGGTGTATCTTTGCAATGAATGCATATTTTCAAACAGTTTTTTTTTAATTACTTGTTTAATTATAAAACATTATAATAAAATAAAATCGTATCATAATGTATGGGTTTGTGTGAGTTTTCGCCGAGTATATTCTATCATACCATTCATCTCCTGAACAGCGTTTTTTGACAATCTTCCCACGGTTCCTGCTACAATGTCGCAATTGGATTTATATTTTTACTAGCTGTTTAACACACATTAGAATGTCGTCTTCCCAAAGAAATACTTTTTGAAACTCATTTCTATTTGTAGTAGTCAGGAAGACTTTTTACTCCAAGCACTGAAAGCTGTTTTTGTATGGGAGGCATTTATTTGTCAAAAATTCAAATTCGCCAAAATTAAAAAACCTCAGAACTATCTCAATCTAAATCCAATTAGAAAAGTTTTCACTATTGGGAAAAGATAATGTAATAAGGTTTAATTTGGCTTGCATAATTAAAAATAATAAAATGTTTTAAACAGGAGAATTCAGAAAAGACTATCAGTAGACAGTGTACAAAAAAATATTGGTACTGTGGATTATTATAGTCTCTTAGTCACAGACGCTGTAACATTTTATCATGATTGTATTTTTATTATGTATTTTCATAACCACTGACTATTACAAAAAAGGTGCTGCTTGAAAATTAGCATTCATTAAAAAAATACACCAGAGCATGCACGGCCCGATTTTATCGTGGACAGTCTTTAATAGTGAATAAGACCGTCTAAAATAAGAAGCGTCAGATTCAAATTAGCGCTGTCATTTGATTATGACAGCTGCTCACAGAATAGCAAAGTGTTTTAGCGACACCTAAATAAAATTAGGAAGTTTAGAGGCCACTGTAGAATCGGGTCCACTATCCAACTTTTGCAAGATAAAATAAATGTTTTAAAAAACAAAGAACCGCCTTCAAAAACGCAAAAAAAAACTTCTTTAAAATTGTAGGCACCTAATAGGTTAGTCCAACTGATGTCGGCTTCTTGTTGAAAATGTGGTCGCCGACTTCAGTTTGACTAACCTATTAGATGCCTACAATTTTAAAGAAGTTATTTTTTGCGTTTTTGAAGGCGGTTTTTTGTTTTATAAAACATTTATTTCATTTTATACTTTTTAGTGATCATAATACGCTGTTACGTAGTCCCACTTCTTAGTTGAAATGAAACTTTAATTTATATCAAGCGCGCCGCAAGCAACGCCGCGAGAAAATCATAGTCATTTTTGAACAAGTAAATATTATTCGTTGTAGGTAATCGCTCAACTATCTTAATCGAGATATCTTATCGCCGCCCTTGAAATCGGTACCATTGATGAGTTCCGGTGGCCATCTGTGGTCTTCATCATCAGTTCCACTGCACCAAATGATACTTTCTGAATGCTATTTCTAGACTTGTTACTAAAAATACTAAAATCGCTATATGTTTGCCTACAATATTTGAGGAGTTCCCTCAATTCCTCACTGATCCCCTCATCAGATACAGATTTGGTGACAATGGGACCACCTCGGAAGTATAATCTATCAAACCAAAAAATATTTTTTTAAATCGGTCCACTATTGACGGAGTAATCGGTGAACATACATTAAAAAAAAACATACAGTGGTACGTATAACCTCCTCCTTTTTTGAAGTCGGTTAAAAAAGTACCTACCCTAAGTCCTTTCCCAGGGTTTTAGCTACATCCGTACCAAACAAACATTAAAATTTGTTACTTTTGCACTTATAATAGTAGTATTATGTAGATAGATGTAGATAGTACGAACACGGTAGGTATAAACAGTATCGTCTACAAACAGCGGCAATAGTTAACAGAAACTCCTAAAGGACCGAAGACGAACTTTTCTATTTATACTTTGGTATGGAGGTTTGATGATGACAGCAGCAGAGGACCGATCGTTGTGGAAAACCTTGGGGAAGGCCTTTGTCCAGCAATGGACGTCTTGCGGCTGATGATGATGATGATGATGGAGGTTTCAGAATTTTGCCCGCTGCCATATTTTTGTCCCTGATACTTGAAAACAATGAGATGGAGACCAAACTTCTGTGTCCATGTTCCAGAAGTTTGCGAAGCTCCCGAACCTGGTGGTCACCAAAGAGATGGAGGCTGGGGTCGAGCTGAACCGGCGGCAAGGCGGACCAGGGGAGGATGACGACTGCAGAGCCACTGTCACGGTAAGGGTTGTTGTGCTACTTGTGATTATGATGTCAGAGGGCTCAGACAAGATGCACTACGCTAACTAACGTTTCTATTCGATTCGTTTTTAAACCAATCACGTCACTGGAAGATGACGTGATACGAAAAGTCACGTGGTCTACCAGTGACGCGATTGGTTTAAAAACGAATCGAATAGAAACGTTAGTTAGCGTAGTGCATTTTGTCTGATCCCTCTGCAGCTATAAACAGTGATGGTCACATAATTAGGGACGCTTGCGTTTATTCCCATACAATTGCCTACAAATATGACTTTTAAATTTTGACAACCAATCAAGAAGTTCTTACTACTAATAAAGTAAGGTTTAAATTTGTATACAATTTATCTTTGTTGAAAACGAATCTTTCATTTTATAAGAATTTGAAGAAAAAAACTTTAGCGTTCATTAAAGTTGTCTTCTACACGAAGTTTTTTGACGCATCAGCACTAAATATTAAAACCCTGCAAAGTAATTCACTGTACATCAGTTTAAGCGTTACTTGATGATGTAAAGTAAATTGTAATAGCAATAAAGTTGGTCAACAACTTTTTAATTGGTGGTCAAAATTAAAAAGTCATATTTGTAGGCAATTATATGGGGAAACCGCGTCCCTAATTATGTGACCAACACTTTATTAGCATTGGGGTTCAAAAATATGTGACGCGTCTCTATGATTAGAGCATTTAAAGCGTGTAGAGAGACCCTACACAAGACCCATAATGCTAACGCAAAACGATGTTCGGAAACAGGGGGGTGATTTTTGACTTTCGAGCGTTCGAAAGTTTCACTCGGAAGTGAGCAAAATCTGTGAAACCGTATTTTTGAAATTACGAGCGATAGAAAATGTAAAGACGAGTGGTCCACACCATTCGTTTTCAATTCTACCGCTCGTATTTCAAAAACCGGTTTCGAAGATTTTGCTCACTTCCGAGTGAAACTTTCGAGCGCTCGAATGTCAAAATCGCCCCCCTGACAAAATGTTAAACGCTCGACGCGACCGGCCGTTATTCCCATAAATATCCCATTCGATAACGAATTACGTTACCAGAATGCGTCCAGCACCCTTAACATGGGTTACAATTACCGTACTCGCTAGCGAGTCGAATGCTATGACCCTCGCACCCCATAGGAATACTGCGAGGTCTGCGAGGGACAGAGCATTCGCCCACGTTAATTGTAACTCATGGTAAGGGTACTGAGTACGTCATTCGAGGCCCACAGAGATGTTTAGCGCAATGTTGGACAATATATTATTACTAGTGACTATAAAGTACTCAAAAGAAACAAAGAGAATCCACTTTTGGACCTGATTTACAATGCAATACCTAAGGTGAGAAAGTGGACATATCTTTATAATCGACTGTACATTGAGTAATTCATAATGCTTGTCAAGACCCATAACAATCTCTGATATTTCTCTCTAAGTGAAGAATAAGGATAAGAAAATATTTATTGTGAACTGTGTATAAATAAATTGATTGCTTACAAAAAATATTATGGTTCCAACAGTTGCCCATTCCAGGCATACAACATCATTGAGGCTTAGAGTTAAAACGTTATGAATCTATGTACATAAACTTAAGTGGAGTGACTGTTTATAATTGTCAGTGTGCATAAAAAAACATTTAAATTATTAAACATTTTCATGCAGACACTTCTTCCGTTTAACCTTTAGTTGAGGTCCCTCGAGCATTTTAAATTGTTGAGGAAGACTTTTAAAAATACGTACTCTTAACGCCATAACAAATGCACTCTTGCTGTAGGTACATTGCGTTATTCGATTTAGGACACACCAAGTCGAATTTATATTGCATGCGTAAATTATCTTTCAAAGTTGATCTTTTTGCAAAGTAATTTGTATTACTTTTAACGAATATACATAAATCAAATACGTAAATGCCAATAAGAGTAAGAAGATGTTTCTCTTTAAATATATTTCGAAGTGACTGACCACCGTGTAAGCGGCATAGTATAGTATAGTTGCGAGTCAGTGATAGGACAAGAAGTTTACGTATATTATTTCATCACTTTCGTAGAATTATATACCTAAAGTTATGATCGTATCTTTCGCAAGAACGTAAAACCCATACAGATATAAATATATATTCATAATTTATGGTAAAACCTAAATGCTTAGTAAATCCAGAATATGATAGGGCACATCAAAAGATACAGAAGATAACGTTAATGAAGAAACTGTAACTCTAGCACAATGTTTTTCCTTCTATCGAGTAACGTTAACGTCAGCGTAAAAATGTGTACGGCGATGGTAGAAAGCGTCCCTTGTTTATACCTAAAATTTCCTGGCACGTTGACATTGACGCTGACTTTCGTATCATCATTAAGTAGAAAAGGAAAAGTATATTCAACGTTTTCGAATAATAAAGACGATTCGAAAACGTGACGTATGATTTAAACGTTCGTGCTAGAGTTACTGATTATAAAATCACATACGGTGCCCGTCACTTTTCGCAAAAACGTAAAACCTGAATGATGTCACTATCACTGGAGCGTAACTAAGCCGCGGGGAAGAACATTCTCATTACGTTTGTTCTCACGTTCCGGCCTTGAACTTGAAATAGTAATGATTGTAGATACATTGTTATTCTAAAGCTTGCTCTTCGACGCAAACCGTAAGTGTGGAGCCGTTTCGCATTAATCTTCGCGGTTTCGCGTATAAGTCCCCGATTTTGTCGGTTTTTTGTCCCGTTAAAGGGTTCGCAAACTTCACTGTGAAATTACGGTGAACTTCGGCGAGTGTAGAGTTATTAGTAGGGGATCCAAATAGGAGACGACCTTCACCTAGCTGTTTATTCGATAAAAAGTATTTTATATCAAATTTAATATGCTAAGTAATATATTTATAATAGGTTGGCTGGAAAATTTCAGCCCAGTCCTTATATGATTTAAAAAAAATAACTGAAAATGTTTTTTTTTTAAATTGCTAGTTTGTTTAATAGACCAATTACATACTAATCGAAAGTATGAAGCCTATAGAATATGCAAACGTTAAGTTGACTATTCTTTCCCTTCTTAACTATTGGCTAGGTAGGTAAGTCGGTACTACTAATTTGCACTAAACCTAACGTTTGCATATTCTATACTTTCGATATTCCCAATTTTTTAATTTGATATAAAATACTTTTTATTGAATAAACAGCTAGGTGAAGGTCGTCTCTTATTCTGATCTAAGACCATAATTGGTTTATCTCGCTGCGAAGTATCGGCAACTTCGCGAAAGCGCGCCAGCATTCGCGAAATAATCGTAAAATTGTCTTTTTTTTTTCAGCGACCACGGATGATTTTTACATAGTTATTTAGAGGACCTCTAAATACACATAGATATATATAATTTATGGCGTTAAATAATATCGGAGCGGAGATTTTAAAGATTTAAGTATTCAGTTTTTAGTACAAAAGTACGCCCAAGTATGAATATTTAAATATCTCGGCTCCGATGCACTTTAGAGTATTACATTACATAACAAAATATGTTTATTTTTAATAATTCTATCATAATTTACCACTTTTATGAATGGCCGCTCACCTTGAAAATATATGAATGTTACAAATGACAACACTTTTACCCAAACCCCTTTATGTAGATCGAGCTTAACAATGTTACAAGATTTCACAATGAATTATGATTTTAAGGTAGCAGGTTTAGCCCTCACTTGTACAGGGCCTCTATTCAACAAGGTAAAAAACATATCTTTTTGACCTGAGCCTCTATTCTTGACGTTAAAAACTATATCGTCTTTGACCTGTTATGGTAATGATTTTAACTCGGCCGCCATTCCTTCCAAGTAAATAAGAGCTATCAAAACGTTTACAATACGATAACAGGTCAAAGACGATATGGTTTTTACAACCTAGAATCACAGCCCTGTTATCGTATTGTCAACGTTTTGATAGCTCTTATTGACTTGACAGTAATGGCCGCCGAGTTAAGAACATTACTATAACGGGTCAAGGATTTTCGCCCATTATTAGACCATTTTTAACCACCTTCTAATTACCGTTTCCCGTAATCATTGACGATAGGAACTACAACATTAACCGTGCCTGTATTCCATATCAAAAAACCAACAAAACTTAAAAATAAAATAATACAGTGGTGCATCAGTTAAAAGTAACAATCTATGAACATGTAAGTATACATAAAGACTGTCCACGATAAAATCGGGCCATGCATTCTCTGGTGTATCTTTGCAATGAATGCATATTTTCAAACAGTTTTTTTTTATTTACTTGTTTAATTATAAAACATTATAATAAAGTACAATCGTATCATAATGTATGGGTATGTGTGAGTTTTCGCCGAGTATATTCTATCATACCATTCATTTCCTGAACAGCGTTTTTTGACAATCTTCCCACGCTTCCTGCTACAATGTCGCAATTGGATTTATATTTTTACTAGCTGTTTAACACACATTAGAATGTCGTCTTCCCAAAGAAATACTTTTTGAAACTCATTTCTATTTGTAATAGTCAGGAAGACTTTTTACTCCAAGCACTGAAAGCTGATTTTGAATGGGAGGCATTTATTTGTCAAAAATTCAAATTCGCCAAAATTAAAAAACCTCAGAACTATCTCAATCTAAATCCAATTAGAAAAGTTTTCACTATTGGGAAAAGATAATGTAATAAGGTTTAATTTGGCTTGCATAATTAAAAATAATAAAATGTTTTATCAGGAGAATTCAGAAAAGACTGTCAGTAGACCGTGTACAAAAAAATATTGGTACTGTGGATTATTATAGTCTCTTAGTCACAGACGCTGTAACATTTTATCATGATTGTATTTTTATTATGTAGTTTCATAACCACTGACTATTACAAAAAAGGTGCTGCTTGAAAATTAGCATTCATTATAAAATACACCAGAGCATGCACGGCCCGATTTTATCGTGGACAGTCTTTAAGTAGGTATTATTAGTTCCTTATTTGAATCTACTTCAAATGTTTACTTATTTATTAATAATCGAGACACGGTAATTAAAACTTTTGATTATAGTGGTATTTTTTGCAGCCATGCCTAGATGCATAACCTCTGTGATGCAGCGGTAGCGTAGTCATATTCATATTCTTTATAAAATATTGTGCATATATCGTCTAAGTAAATAAGTAAAAATAATTAAAATGAAGTCAGAGTGTTGCTTATAAACACTTTCGCTTATTCGATCAGGTTATCGAATTGATAGCAATTTCTCTTCTCTCCTCTTTCACAACCGGATCGCAACGTGATTACTTTATCACTCTGGATATAAATAACTCAACCGCATTTACATAATAATTTGAAAGTTGTAGTTACGAGTAAAATACATAATTTTGAATTTTATAATTGAGGCTAGATAAGTTGCTTAACGCTAACGATTACGATTTTCGAAAACTGACAAAGTGTATGGAATTGACGTAGTCGCTCGACGCGACCGTATGACAGCTTACGTCGATCCTATATATTTTGGATTACGATAACGAACGCCGAATGCATCTTGTCTAAGGCCTCAGAAAATATGTGACGTATATCTATGAAAAGGGACCTTATTGTCAATAGCGCTTCCGCCATTATTAAAGATGCTCCGATATAAATACAACGTCGCGTCGCGTGACGCAGTGCGGCGTAAGCGCCATCGACAATAAGGTCCCTTTACATAGATAATGCCACATATAATCACTACAAAGAAAGTCTTCTGATATAAATCAGTATTTATAATTCAACAATATTCAAAAAGAATATTTTACTGAGCGTGTGACATTAAACTGTCATACAAAAATGTACGCTCTCACTCACGAAGTGAAGGAGACGGGGTGAACGTCCGTTTCTCGCGACAGAACATAAAACCGTATGCATACATTCAGCGAATAAAAATTCTAAGCAAATTGGAGTTTTGCCATGTCACTGACTAAAATTATACTTATCATTCTATATTCATTAAAATTTTATTATAACACTAGCTTCTGCCCACGACTTCGTCCCCGTGGAATAGTTACTTTGGGCTAACGCTAACTTTAACCCGCGACTTTGTTAACCTAGATGGTTGAAACATTCTTCATGGTGCTGCGCTCCTATTGGTCTTCGCGTAATATATAGCCTATAGCCTTCCTCGATAAATGGGCTATCTAACACTGAAAGAATTTTTCAAATCGGACACGTATTTCCTGAGATTAGCGCGTTCAAGCAAACTCTTCATCTTTAGTATAGACTAAGCGGTCCGCTCTCGCTTCGCTTGGGTTTAGATAAGTTTTGTGTACCACACGTACGCAATTCAGATTATAAATATTATACATAACTTTCCTCTTGGATCACTCTATCTACTGATGAAAACCGCATTAACCTCGTAAGGTCCAGTGTGGAATAGGATGTACATAATCAAGGCAAATAATTTGAACTGTGTATCAATGGGAATAAGGTTTATTTTACTATCTTCATAAACTGAAAATCGCATTATCGAACGAACGTAATTGAACTTTATTGCCTTGATGGTAGATTCAAAGTCCCACTCACAAAAAACTCCCTGTGTGTAGTATGGTGGGCCTTACGAGGTTAATCCGTTGCGTAGTTAGAAAGACCTAAGCGCACAAACAGAGGGACAGACGGCGGGAAGCGACTAGGAAATGCAAATAACCGGTTTTTAGCGGTTATTTTCATACAAAAACGGTTAATAACCAGTTAATTTGCATTCCCTAGAAGCGACTATGTTTATATTGTGTTAAAGAAGGCACAAAGGTGCTCGAAGTGGTGAGTGTTCGCTTTTGTACGTACCATCAACAGCAGCTTCACATTATACCTACGTCAATTAACCGTGTCATACATTTCCCGACGTGACGCGACTAATGACATGTGGAAAATGGGTCTATATCGGTTGATCTAAAATTTTTTGGCCTATTTTTTGCATCATACTTTTTGCATACCAACGTGTCTTATGATTTAAAAGTCGAAAATTGTTTGATCGAAATTGTTTTGCATAATATTGTTTGGAATAACATTTTTTTGTCGAATGTTTTTTTGGTATAACGTTGACAGTGAGGCGAAGTCGACGGAGCTCCGCTTGGCGGAGCTCCTATTCTGCGTAGTTGTGGTGCTTCGCGCCTTGACACAATTCTAACCTTACCTAACCTATAGATTAATTGAGACCTATACTCGAAATTCTAATTTAAGACCAAAAAAACTACGACAGATACGTCACTGTCATAAGTGTCAAAGTCAATTATGTCAGTGTCAATCGAACATTTCAGAGTTAGCCAACCTTTTTGCATTGATAATCAAATTGTTGTAAATTGTAGATCATTCTAACATTTTCAATATCAAAAGTTATATTTAATAATAGGGAATATGCTTTCAATGTTTTCTCTACCCGATATTCAAAACATTAAAATATCCCAAAACAAATATTTTCTCATATAGTGTGTTAAGTCATTAAACGGCGGGAGTGTGTGTGTTCAATGGCGATTTTTTTATCAGCTAAATCAAAATGACAAGCTAAATTCGGATGCCTTACACTTATGCTTGATTTAAACTTGACAGGTACCCGTGGACCCCATGGTGTCATGGCTGGTAAAATGCCCGATGATTGTCAATATAAAGTGAGCTACACACTTTTGGCCTGTTATTTTGTTGAATAGCTAAACGTATGTAATATTTAAATTGCATCTAACGTTGTTTACAACTATTGTTTATTTATCGTACCAAATGTTATTAATACCTGAAGTATTACAAGTGCAATAACAGTTATGCTACCAAAAATCTTCTATGGTTAAATATTTAATAGGCCATCTTGTATTTGTGTAAGTAACTTGAATTAACTTGTTTATTTAAATCGAAGGTTTAAAACTACCTACAAATAAATATTTTCTTAGTGCGGTCTTTTAAAAAGTGGAAATATACTAAGGCATTTTTTTTTTTTTATGGCAACCCACGTTGGTCTTTAATTACGATTTCGAGTATAGGTGTTTTATACTGCGAGGGGCTTCGACCAAACAATATTATGGATTTAGCATTTCATCATCATCATCATCATGTCAGCCGAAAGACGTCCACTGCTGGACATAGGC
The DNA here is from genome assembly GCA_946894065.1 of Acleris literana. Classification (NCBI taxonomy): domain Eukaryota; kingdom Metazoa; phylum Arthropoda; class Insecta; order Lepidoptera; family Tortricidae; genus Acleris; species Acleris literana. The sequence goes on from OX335677.1 coordinate 4,160,244, forward strand.
CTCCCCCAAGGCTCTCCACTCAGACCGGTCTTGTGCTTTTCGCATCCACCGCGTTCGTTTAGCATTTTAGTAATTAAAATTTTAGACGAAACAATTTTAGACCAAAAGTGCTTTATGCTAAATAAGAAGTATGCCATTCAATATTAGGTATAGGAAACATTTTCGACCAAAAAATTTTAGGTCAGTCGAAGGCACCCGTGGAAAACGTATAACCCGCTCAGTGCTGCAGGACTGCATGCATTTAAAAACAAACTCAAGAGATGATTTTTTGAATGATCTTTTGAAACAGTGAAATAAATTTTTGGAGTGTGTTAAGATGTGTCTTAATAGATTTTTTTGTGTAATGTAGTGGTATCACTATAGTAATAATTATAATAATAATGGTACCCTCATACTAATAAATTAGTAACAGTAATCAGATAATAATTACTATGTAAAACAGTAACATGATTACAATGTAGTAGTATCATGTTTATAACATCACCCAAGCGAGACTAGCAGCCAATATACAAAACGACATAGTCATCAATCAATGCACTTTCCATTTTCAGCTTTGTCTCTAGCCAGTTACGGTTTTGTTTTGAACAGTTCCTTAATGACTTAAGTTCTTTTGTTAAATAATAACCAAGTGCGGAAATAATCACAAACGCAAGGCCAGGGACAGGTTTGTCTTTGCACTTTGTAATTAAGTAATTTACTCTAAAAATCTTTATTGCCATTATTCAGAAAATGTTAATCTGTTGTTAGTATAACATTAGCATCTTATTATTGTAAGAGATTTGTGAACCGACACTTAAATCGCGTATCTAGCTGTCAAAAAAAATTCATACAAATTTAGGACCGGGCGATAACGTTTCTCACCACCTAAATCAAGTCCGATTTCAACGATTTTTGAATATGTTGTAGCGGTTATGCAAAAGTAGGTTCGTACGTTTTTTTATTAGTCATTTGTTTCTTTTCCCTACACCTGATCCGATTTTTCCGATTTTTAAATATGTCGTAGATATTATGAAAAACTATCTTAGGTCTGTACCATTTCCTTTCAAAGAAAATATTTCTTGGAAAGAAACACTAGAAAACGGAAACGTACATACCTAGTTTTTCATAATAACTACAACTACAGCTAAATTTGTATGATTTTTTTACAACTACGCGATCGCTTCGAAATCCGCTCAATCATTTATTATGTTACTCGGAAGACATTCACCGCTGCTTCTACCAATACATACCAATCCACCTGACTATGCATACCAATATGGTGATCTGTTATGGAGCCGTGGTTCTAACTGTGCCTTTTAACTCTCTAACTTGAAAAAGTCACAGATACCAGGGGCCCGTTCCAGAAAGCCACTCTGCAACTCTGCACTCTGCACTTTTCAAATCCACGATAATGCAAAGTGCAGAGTAAACATGTTCCAGAAAAACTCTGCGTAATTCGCAAACGCTGTAAAGATTCTGTTCCTAAAACATACTTATAATCCACAAATCCACACTTTGTATTTGACTCTACCTCTTCAACATTGCAATTGTCTTGTGGAACAGAAATACTTTGCAAATCCACAAATCCACACTCTGCATTTGACTCTGCCTATTCAACTCTGCAATAGCTTTGTGGAACAGAAATACGTTTGAAGAGTGGGATTTGTGGAGTGCAGAGTTGCAGAGTGGATTTCTGGAACGGGCCCCAGGATACTCACATTATTCTACTAGCTCGCAAATGCTAAATTACTAGCGCATTTATCAGTGCCGTAAACAACTAGCTGGCATATTGGCATATTGTAATTGTAATGTAACACACGTGCTCGCTAGGTTACATAACTTATTGACTTAAATATTTCACACGTTTCAAAGTAAGGCGCAATAAGTTGATATACGACCGTTTAAGGTTGAACCTTGACTTGCATTTGCAAAGTGGCAATTCAAATATAATTTGCATTGTCCTTCAAGGCTGCAACGCATCTGCAGTCTTGAGATTGCAAATGTCTATTTTACCTCAGAACCCACATAACATCCAAGACGCAGGAACCAATAATCGTGCTCATCACACAAATATCTGCCCTTACCGGGATTTGAACCCAAGCTTTGTAAGCAGAGTCACTACCAACAAGCCCAATGCGTCATCAAACGTTGTCGTTTTGTGTTTGTTCCTTTCGTGTTTAACTTGTGTTTTCTTTGTCTCTTGCAGTACGAGCCCCTATACAAGGTGCGCAACAAACGGACCGACGACTGGCGCGACGTCGTCAACTCGGAACAGCACAATTATGTGCAAAAAGTGCGCTTAGAAACTTGTGTGTAAGTACACTTACTAGTATCTTTGCCGCCGTATTAAAGCCGTCTTCAAGTTTCTACACGGTTACGAGTATCAACTTACCTCTTATTCAACCCTAACTCACTTTACCTGAACCCGAAAGATTTTTCGAAACCTATTGCACTGTATTTGTGTATGTGTGTGTTTCTGTCGTTGGCATCGTAGGTCCCAAACGAATGAACTAATACGAACGTAGTTTTTCTACAGGAAATCTACTCTGAGTTCAATCGGCATGTTTCTTAGCTAGGTTTTAAAATATATCAGCTCTCAAAGTAGAGGACGCCATTTTATCTGTTTTTTTTTATTAGGAGAAAAAGCAGCATACTAATTTAGAAAGTAACTAGGTATTACTGCTTAAACTCGTGGGATCGTAATAAACAAATTTGACCTCAAGAACAATTCTCACAAAAAGACACGTTACAATACATGAAATAATGAGGACTGAGAATGAACTGCACGACAAGCTTTTAACCATAATCAGACCGTGACTTGCATATAATATAATACGACAGAATACATGTTTGTGATTATAAACCACTTCGAGATGCAAACACCAAGTACAAATAGGTAATACAATAACTTAAAAATACATAATTATAACATCCATAAGAACATAAATTTTAAGTTACGATAGCTTTAAGTGCTGTGAACCCTTTACAGAAGTAATTAAGTTAATAGCTCCAATCAATTTAGTGTAATCCATTTTTAAAAGGTCCATTGGGCAGCAATGTATAACATTAACTCTAAGTTAACTGCAAGTTAATTGATCTTTAATTGAGTTATTTATGATACATTGCGTGGCGAATTAGTTAGTATGAAAAAAAGTACAACTTACGATAACAATACACATGTTTTTATGTTAATTAGGATGCATATTAACTATTCTCAAAATATAATTATGTTCGTATGGATGTCACACACTGTAGAACAGAAACAGTAATAACTACACATCGGTAACTCGTGGCATTTAGGTAGCACTTGACAAATGAGTGATGAGACAAGTTTTCTAAGTGTCTTTTCAGACAAGATAAAATATACTAATAAATTAACATTACCTAAATGGTTTTAACATAATGACGAAGTAGGTTTGATCACTAGTTTAAAAACATAAATGTTAATTGTCAATGATATTGTCATTCATTTACTCGTTATAGTAAGTAATTATTACAAGTCGTGTCGCGAAACATAGATTTTTTCCAAACAATGGAGGAATAACTTATTACAGAACTAGTGACCCGCCCTCGCTTCGCTTCGGTTTATGCCAGTTTTCTATAATAACCAGTGATCGGGGAAAACGGTGCAAAACTTTACCAAAACTTGTAAAGCTGACATAAAGGAGAACTTGCAACCAAGCAAGATAAGAATATTATTGAAAAATATTAATATTATTGGCAGATACTTAAAAATATAATACAAAGTAACAATTAAAAATTAAAACTAAAACTAAGGCAAATTAAAAATAAATTAATAAATAAATTAAAACTAAAATAAACCTAAATATAACTAAGCTAAAAACTATAAAATTAAAACTAAATAAAAGCTAGACAAGAAAGGGCCCCGCGTGGCAAAGTACCACAGATGCTAGCAGCATTTCCTCGTCGTATAGCAATACTTATGCGTTGGCCGAGGAAGCTGCCAGCTCTGTGGTCTCCAGTTGTTTCTATTTGCCTTTTTGAAATGTCATTTTCAATTTAACTCGATATCAGAGACTCGGATTTGGTATAAGCATATTAATAGTTTCATGGCTGTGATGTAAGTTTTGTTAAGTTTTGTTGAAGTTTTGCATCGTTTTCCCCGATCACTGATAATAACCGTACATAATCCAAAACTTATTTTACATAAAAACCTTCCCCTTGAATCACTCTATCTATTAAAAAATAACCGCATCAAAATACGTTGCGTAGTTTTAAAAATCTAACCATACATAGGGACAGACAGCGGGAAGCAACTTTGTTTTATACTATGTAGGTAGTGATAAAGAAGTTGAAATCGAAGAGAACGTCAATAAAAATACGCTGCAACCTTACAATAGAATGCTTTTTGTACCCATTACGTTACGTCAGTGGAAGTTGAAAGATCATTTTCTTACACAAAGTGGATTTCCATTTCGGTCTTACTCAAGCAGAAGACATAGGCCGGCTTGTAAAAATTTAGCTCAAATATTAATTGTTTATCACGAATGTCATATATTAAATAATTGAAAATACTTTTTTCTAATTGGTTTCCTTTTATCGACTCGTACAGGAAGAACATTGTCACATCACTAGTCTGTTAGAAACTGTCAAGTGCTACCTAAATGCCACGAGTTACCGATGTGTAGTAATAACAGCACTTCAAATAACTAAATAAGAAAAAGAGAATTGTCATTGGCATATCGGAGGATTTTACCTATTAAATTTTACCTTATAATTCATGTTGTTCCAGCACTCCTGGCTCTAAATGTTTCAAACCATACGGAGAAGCCGTCGGCTACGAGACGTTTTGCAAGCAGAAGCACAACAACTGGGAAATCGTTGTGTCTGACGGGAAAGGAGGATCCGAGACCATCACAACAGAACTACCAGTTTGCTGTTCCTGCTTCTATCGGTCCACAACTGACCTCGCTTCTAGATTCGGGAAGCCAAAGAACTGAAGAAACGATTCAAGACTTCGGGAAAGTTCGGTTCTAAGACAAAGTCAGAGATGTTTTGTCCCGTTTCGTTGCCCATGTTTGCCTGCTTAGTGTAAGCAGTATTTTAGTCGACGGCACAGTTAAGGTGCTTTTCCACCGGTGGCGCGAGACGAGACGAGGCGGGACGAGAATTGAAATTTGTATTGAAAAATCGCGCACGTTCTACGCGCGCGAACGGCGGAAATGGGTGTTTTAATACAAATAAAAATTCTCGCGCCACCTCGTCTCGTCTCGTGCCGCCGGTGGAAAAGCACCTTTAACCTAGTACTGCCGACCGCCGGTGCCGTTGGTACCGACGCTACCGGACCCGGGTTTGTTTCCCCATAACGACAAATATTTTTGTGATGAGCGCGAGTATTTATTCCTGAGTTTTCTTTGTATTTATTTATGTATTTCTCTATATTGCAGTACTCCCATCTTCTTAAAAGCGTTCGTGTGGCTATCGCTATCACGCTTGCACTCGCATCGTCACTCGTGTCTCATAGAAAAACGAAGATTGCCGATGCTCGATCTATTAAGAAACTGGTTGTATTATATAAATATGATTATCATTGTCTAGTATAGGCCTAGCACTTAACTTAAGTCTAGATCCATTTGTGTGAGATTCCCCCCCTAACATTTACTATTATTAATCCTAAAAATCAGGTCATAAGGAGAAGCAATTAGCATTTTACGACTTTATCAGATACTTTTTTATGATACTTACGTTTTTTTTATATCACGTTTTGTTAAGTTATGATGAGGCAATAATAATAGGTTTTAATCACTTTGAATTACTTTAATAAGGTTTAATCGTAATATTTAGGTATGAGACGGGCGCTTTGAATAAGACCTTGTCTTACAGTTGTTTTATGTCACGAAAGCGAGTTTGCCATGCGTGTGCGTGTTTAGATGCACGTGCACGTTGTCTCTGAGTGCGTAGTTGTGATCGCTAAGTGACGCCGTAGTGTGAGTGTCTATACGTGTTACAACTGCAAGAACGGCTAACGCGCTATCGTGAGATAAATCAACTGTAACAAGATTCGTAAAGTTTTATTTTATTTAATTATTTACCTGTTCCTTGATTGGATAGGGTTAGCAATGGTTTGGAGACAGCTAGAGAGCAAAGCAACATACAACCATACATACCCATACTCCCTCAAACATACACGAACTCCACCAAAATAGATTTTTGTAGAAAAATAGGCTCAATATGAAAAAAAAATGTATCTTGGGTTTTAAAATCAACGCCGTAAAGTAGATTTTAATGTGTACTCAATCATTAGATAACTACGTAAGGAATTTAAACAATGATTTAAGGAGACGGTTCGATGCATTCGATCGTTAGCGTCATCGAAAATAGTATAGGGTTGACGTAAACTGCCAGACGGTCGCGTCGAGCGCTTATGATAATTCCATACATTTTGAAAGTTTTCGAAAAGACATGTGCCCCATGACACCGAACATTTCAATTAAGCGTCACGTTGTCGAATCGCTTTTATTCGAAAACGTATTTTGAACCTATCCGTACCACGAACCGTTAAAACAACTCGCGTTTTTATTCATTACTTTACTATACTTCAACTTTACTAATGTCAACTTGCTTTCAAATTACAATACTAAATACTAGACGGCGCTGATATCAATCGCCATACACATTTTCTTAATGATGATTACAATAACGTTACTCACTCCATAGAAAATGTTAACTACGTAAAGCACAACGTCCTAAATTTAGGACATTTGTCAAATAGACCGACACAAGATTCTTTTGCGAACTAACGAAATTTGATGTTTGCCTTACGAGGTAGTCCGTGTTTCGGGTACATAATATAACTTCTATAATTTTGTATAAATCCCCACCCGCTAATACACTATGTATTTATTGCACGACAAAGGTATCGATTATAAGTATTACATGTCTAAGGAAGGACATCAGGTTTTAAAACGATGACCGTTTTCCTACTGAGACAGTCACGACTCACAATAATATTTACCTATAAATGTATGTAAATTCTTTATTGCATATAAAAACTACAAGGCAGATTTGGATCGAAATAGGTAGTAAACTTAAGTTTTTATTCCGTATACTTGACATATTATGTGTAATTATTTTCTATGTATTAAGGTCAAAATGTTAGAACAAACGAAAAAAGGCAAAATGACATAGCCCGTCGATCTATTTTTACTACCGCGTTTTTATTAGCTAGCTTTCTTGTATGTAAGTTTATTTACTACTAACTTCCCGATGAGGTAAAAGTTAAAGCTATAAACGAACCGGATAATAATGCAATAATAAATTAACAAGCGGATAAAGTTTAATAAGTCCATTTTTAAATCATCATTAAATTTAAGAGCGTAGCTCTTGTCGGTGTAATTCTCTCCACTTATTTCTATTTTGTGCAAGGTTCGTCATCTCTTGGTATCTCCTTGCTCCTCTCTTTCTTGAATCTCTCTGACATAATTTTTAAATATTCATTTTTTATTTTTTATTTGTTTTACCTATGTTCAACCAATCAATTATTTGAATTTTAAAACGTAGTAAATACTCTTTTATTTTATGTATTTATGATATGTCTATATTTTTGCGTAATTAATATTCTGAGCTCATATATGACACTTAAAGGGGCTTCTAAACGGGCCATATTTTCACTGCAATATGTGGCCGGCAACTATTGGTGTCCCTCTCTTACTCGTACGTTAGAGAAAGACACCAATAGTTGCCGGCCACATATTGCAGTGAAAATATGGCCCGTTTAGAAGCCCCTTAATATTTATGATCTTATGATATGATACAGTAATTAATGACATATTATTAATTCAATGTCCTTGAAGTATGGAGGAAACTAGACATGTAAACAAACAACGCTAGAAACACGTTAGTTTATAATATAAGGAAAACTACGTATTATTATACAGTAATCACGACTCGATTATATCACACTCGATTACAGCAAATTACCAACTTGAAAAATGTCTTTCTTTTAACAGGAAAAATATTTTTTGAATAGGCATTCATGTACTGTTGGTCAATAATATGGATACCTTAAAGGACATTGGGTAAATTTGTTTGAAGAATATTGTCATTTTTTTTTTCAACGGCCACGGATGATTTTTACATAGTTATTTAGAGGACCTCTAAATACATATAGATACATATAATTTATGGCGTTAAATAATATCGGAGCGGGGATTTTAAAGATTTAAGTGTTCAGTTTTTAGTACAAAAGTACGCCCAAGCATGAATATTTAAATATCTCAGCTCCGATGCACTTAAGAGTATTACATTATATAATAAAATATGTTTATTTTTAATAATTCTATCATAATTTGCCACTTTTACGAATAGCCGCTCACCTTGAAAATGTATGAATTTTACAAATGACAACACTTTTACCCAAACCCCTTTATTTAGTTATATAACGGCACGATGTCTATTGCCTGTAGTGTTACGTTCATAAGATTTAACCTAAGATGTTTGAATTAACCTGTATATTACTAGTCATAGTATTAACCATTTATTTTCTTAATAAAACATTGTTACTTTTCATTGTTTCGTTTTTTTCGTGTACCTATTTGATTTAAATATGATGATGAAATTGATATCGTCAGCAAACAACGTAGGTAATCGTAAGACATTAAATTGAATACGAACAGGTCAAAATCGGCTGTCCCTCACAATCCCTAACAACGTTTGTCCTAACACATCGTTTGTCCGAATTTTCATTTGCCCTAAACTGGTTTTCAGATGAGTCAGGCAACTTTTTAAGTTATCCAATTATATCTGCGGTTCGGTTAGGTTAGGGTTGTATTATAACAATACTAAAAAGTTTTATAATTTAAGCGGAAATGGCGTTAGGATAAATGAAAATTCGGACAAACGATGCATTAGGACAAATGACGATTAGGGCTTCCATAGGAGAACCGTCAAAATCAGTGCAAAACGAGTTCTAAGTATCTAATAATAATAACATAACTCTATCTAACTTTTTCGAAGACTTGTTGTCGAAGCATGTTCAGCAAGGTTGTGCTAAGGCCTAAGTTGTCCTGTCACACGCCAGAGCGTTGTAGTATTTTGATGCATTCAAAATTGCGTATGAAAAATTGTCATTAAAGAACGGCTTACTCGTCACTGAGTCTGAGTGCAGCCGTTATGCTGCCTGTCCACCGGAGCGGAGCGGTGAGCGAGGAAAGATTCTACCAATAGGAAAGCTGCGCTGAGCGAGGCTAGGAAAATAAATTATTCCTATTGGTGGACCTTTTCCTTGCTCACCGCTCCGCTGCCTCGCTCCGCTCCTGTGGACAGGCAGCCTTAGACACCGGCAAAATATACCAGTGACATGGCACAAGCTGACGTGAATGCTGTCAAATATGGCGGCCATGATATCCTCGTAAGGCCCACCATACTACAAACAGGGAATTTTTTGTAAGTGGGGCTTTGAATCTACCATCCAGGCAATAAAGTTCAATTACGTTTGTTCGATAATAGCATTTTCAGTTTATGAACGTAGGAAAACAAACCTCATTCTTATTGCAATACAGTTCAAATTAAATTGCCTTGATTATGAACATAATATTGCACACTGGGCCTTACGAGGATATAGAAAACCACTTCGCGCACCCGCGCATGCGCTGCGCCTATGCCTAGTCAAGTACTTGACATAAAAAAATGGTTCTCTATCGTTTGCCCGAATTTCATTTGCCATAATTGTATCACTTGCCATAATATTCATTTGCCATAAAGGCATTTTCTTTGAAACCATAAACTATCCAGAATTGTTATAAAAATAACCTAACCTAAACTATTGGGCTCTATACGATGGCATGTAAAAATTACCTGAAAGGCTAACGGTTTCAGACAGAATTCCTTTATGGCAAATGAAATTCGGGCAAACGAAGTGACCCTAAAAAAATGTTACATTCCATTTTTTGGCAAACAATATGAGAAATAACGAGAGCTTCTGTACTGGACTTGACAAACAGTAAATTAAAAAAATATTGTAATAAGTAGAAAAAACTGCAGGACATATTTTTATCGTTAAACGTATTATTAATGTTTTGTAATACAAGTATTTACTTGATTTGTATTATCTTATTCACTTTTGACCTGGTAGCTGATTCAATTGTGTACTTTTTAATTAGCCAGATAAAATTAAATATAACTTTTTGTAACCTTTCTAGCGGTACACGTTGCAGGGTTCCGTAGTTGTTTTTTATTTTTATTTAACCTTTAATCTTTCATTAAGCAACCTTTCCTTAATGTTTTTAAGGAAAACGTTATATTACTATTGTATCTTTTGAACGGTATTATTTTATTTTATTTTTTATTATTTTTAAATTAATATATGATGATCTCCAGTGGAAAAATGATTTTAATCATTAATTTTAAATTATTATTTTTTGTTTTTGACAATCACGATGTGTACTTTTAATTTTGACGTGTAATGCAAACTTATATGTATTATAATTTTCTTCGTTAAATAAATCAACTAAAATATCATAGCTGGTGTATACCATCAAAATTCCTCTTGCAATTTCTATTTTAATAGAAAATACCCTTTGGGTGGTTGAGTGGAGACCATTTTGGGCTTGATGCAATTAAAGTAATAATCTAGGATAAGTTGATTTAGTTAAGTAAATTGTATTATTTTTATCTTAAGTGCTTTAAGTGCCAAATAAATTTTATTTCATTTCATTTTTTCAAAATCTTAAATTCAAAACCATAAATTGTGTGCAGGAAACAGACATGTTTTATTCAAACGTTTTTTTGCCTGCGAATCCCTAAAATGAGGTCATTGCCATGTGGCAATGTGAGTGTGTGTGTCTATATCAGTTTGTGCGTGTGGTGATGTATATCAAGGGTTTGATTGAGTTATCAAAGTCATGAACGCAACAAATAATTGGCTTTATATTAACTCCGATTGGTTACAAATACAACTATTTGCAGTATTAACGTCACACAGTATTTTGAAACACAGAACAGTGTGGTCTTAGAATAAGCATAATTTTATAGTTTAAATGACGATTTTGTGACATATTTTATTAATATAAAGTTTGCTTGTGGCAAGGGCAAAAAAGGCGCGGTTAATTTTAAAATATTAATAATAGAAGCTATTTAAAATTTTGTTTTTTTTTCTCGTATGTAGTATAAGAAGCTGAAACAAATTACGTACTATTTTTTTGTGCAACGAAGTTAAGTTAGTTGAATTAAGGAGCAAACATTTAAAAAAAAGAAATGATGATTAAAATATTTGGATTTTTAATGGTGAGTATCTTTTCTTTACCTAACAATATTTTACTTCCTTTATAGGTAATTGTTCTGTAATGTAGGTAATAAATTTATAGTTTTCTTTTTATTGATCCCTGACTATCCTTTTTTTTAATATTGTGGCTAACTACCAATGTAGGTTGGTATTTTTATGTGTTACTGTTGGTGTGACTAATTTAATAAAAATAAAAAAAAATAGTCAAAGACGAGGAATTTACAAAATGTAATGAATGTTTTACGTAATAAATTAAAACCCGATAGTAATTACGTACCTCTATAATCACTCACTATTCTTTTTTTTGTGTTCATATTACAGATGGCTGTGTTCGGGATATCGAAATCAGATAATGGTAATTTAAAATTAGACAACTTATTACTACTTAACACCTTTTATGAAAATGTATTTTAATTTTCTTTGAATAACTATTTCTTTTGATTATTCAATGAAAAGTTAAAAAATAACGAAACTGTCGTAATGTATGACGAATACTTTATAATTTTTACCAGCTTATAATATGCCACTCACACGTTCATGACGAAAAATAAAATTAAAATTCGGCCGTGTCTAAAAATCGGTTCACTAGTTCAGGAAAAATGGAACATCCAATTTTTTACTAATTGTACAATAACATAATTTGTGATCTTAAAATGAGGCAATAAATACAAAAAAAAACTTCCAATATTGTATTCAAATCGAAGTAAATAATCAATAATTTCTCAAATTCCTATCATATCTGGGCGGTAATCAAAAAGTGCACATAGTTAAAAACTAAAATTAACAACGGTAACACCTGCTATAAGACAAATGGTAGTGTCTCAGACAAAACAACCGTAGCAAGTGAAACCATATTACAACAGGTGAAGATTCAATCTGCTTCGGTTATCGAATTTAAGATACTCATATTGTCGCGTGAGGGTCGTATATAAATGAATAACTAATTTTTGTGACGGTAAACTTACCGTTGTTCATTTTAGTTCTTAAATATGTACCTACACTTTTTTTTTAAACCACTCATCAGGCTCATTATACTGGGCAAAAGCATATAGCTCTTATTTAGTTTATTTTTTATTTAGTTTTTATATTGCTATACCCTAATATGGCCCATGTTTAGTACTATATTACACAACGGTCCGGTCCGGTAACCCCTTCAAGGGCTTTTTAAAGGATTTTGAAAGGGTTACAAAGGGTTAAACCCTTTCAAAAACCCGTTGAAGGGGTTACCGGACCGGCCCCTGTATTACACTGTGAGACCTCTGTAAATACCATGGATGCAATAAATTGAATATGAATATGAATATGACATGTCATTGTATTATTTTCAACTCGGCCGCCATTACTGCCAAGTAAATAAGAGCTATCAAAACGTTGACAATACAATAACAGGTCAAGGACAGTATTGTTTTTACCGCTTAGAATAGAGGCCCTGAAGTGGATATAAATTGTATGTACTCGTAACATAACAGTAAGCTAACCTTTTTTGTCATTTTCAAGAATTCGTCCCGAATATTCCGAAGGAATGCTTGATGCAGAGCTACTGCGAAAACGTGCCTGGCTACCCAGAGAAGCATGCAAGCAAACTAGTCACTGCAGTAAGTCGTTAGTATTATCAAGTGTTAGAATAAATACCGGGGACACTTTCACACAAATTGACCTAACCCCAAACTAAGCTCTAGGCTTGTACTATGGGCTTTAGGAAACTATAAACATACTTATATGTATAGCGAAATAAATACTTAAATAAATAGAGGTAAAAAATATCCAACAATCCGACCAAATACTTGCGCTCATCACACAAATATTAGCCCTGAGGCTCTAGACGAAATGCTTTCGGCGTTTGTTATCGTTATCAATAATGGCAATGAGAAGGCACGCGAGCACTCAGGGCCACCTGATGGTAAGTGGGATCTGAGACCCATAGACATTTGAAATCTCAAGACTACAATCTTAAAACTGCAATCCTAAGATTTCAAATGCGTTGCCAACCCTGAGGACCAAGATGGAATGCCTCTATGCTAGTAATATCACCGGTTGTCTTATCCCCACACCGGGACACAGCAATGCGAACACTGCTGCTTGGCGGTGGGTTAATGAATAAGATGGTGGTAGCTATCCGGACGGACCCTGCACAAGGTCCTATCACCACTAACTGGATTGACGTAAGCTGTCAGACGGTCGTGTCGAGGAGCGCCTAAGTCAATTTCATACATATTCGCGTACATTTAGCGTCCTCACAGAGAGCATACGTGAGTAATGAGCATTCGACGCGAACATAGAGTGGTGTGTAAGCATTGTAACGCTCGGCTCAACGTCCACACCCCTCGAATATTCACGCGAATGCTCTGTGAGGACGCTCCTTTAAGCAACTTGTCAAACCTCGCACTCGCACTGGCAATCGCATCGTTTTCATTTTGAAAGTCGAAGGCGAATCTGCATTCAAAAAGGAAAACAATTATTCCACTTTGAAGTCGATTGCGATTGCGAGTGCGTTAGGCTATAGGCCAGCTGGAATCGAGCCGCTAGCTTTGAAGACAGGATTACCATCAACTAGGTACCTAGGTTATGGCGTCGTCAAATACGTTGCCAAACTTGAGGACTAAGATGGAAAGCCTCTGTCCTACGGCTGCCTTTAAGGTCAAGTTAATAAGAGCTATCATAATATTAATAATAAGGTTAAAGACAATGTGGAATAGACACTCTGATAACATACAAGGATCACACGTAATGTTAACATTCCTTTTTTATTACAGCTTGGAAATAAGAAATTTGAATACTTTGTCAATGAACAAACAGGCTTGGCTGAGTCGATCCAAAATAATCCGAATGAAGTCCCACTGTGCAGAGCAGTCCGTAAGGTAACGTTTTTATTACTATTTTCTTTGTATTTTTTACTGCGTAAATGTTATGGTTTCATCAACGTTACGATAGCTCATATTTCATCATCATCATCATTATCAGCCGCAAGACGTCCACTGCTGGACAAAGGCCTTCCCCAAGCTCATATTTACTTGAGAGCAATTGCGGCCGTTTAAAAACAATACAATAACACGTCAAAACTAATACAAAATAATACCTAGTATAATCATCATCATCATCATCATGTCAGCCGAAAGACGTCCACTGCTGGATATAGGCCTCCCCCAAGGCTCTCCACTCAGACCGGTCTTGTGCTTTTCGCATCCACCGCGTTCCCGCGATAATATAATAATATAATATCTACAGCATATTCAAAAATCGTAAAAATCGAACTATCGCATCTTGTAACGGAATTTTGAGCATCACAATACTCATAAGCAGGACCAGACGACCGATTTCATCAATTTTACCTATTAGAAGAGAGCCCGTTGACGAAATCAGTCGTCTGGATCCTGCTTTAAGTAAATAAATGTGGGTATAATTATCCGTTTATTTTGATTCAGTATATCATCCCGCAAGCCGCGCAGGACGTGGACGGCACATGGCATTTTGTATTGAACCCTGGAAATAATCCGCTTCTGAGGTTCCGTGTCGAAGTTTGTGGGTACGTTATTTTCGTCGCTTATCTAACAACGCCGCTCATCGCGCGAATTCCTAATTGTTATTGGTTCTAATGCTTGTCCAAATTTTCGTTTATCTTAAAGCCTAAAGCGAATTTTGTTTTTTTTTTTTATTATTGTTATAATACAACCCTAATATAGCCCAACCGCAAGTATTTTTGAATAACTTTAAAAATTACCTGACTTAGCTGAAAATCAACCGTTGCGTTAGGACAAACGTGATTAGGGATTCCGAAGATAACCTATGCTACTCGCATCCATGGGCTTCCCACGACCTTTATCAGATCGTTATTCTACCTCGTGGTACCCTGTGAGGCCTAACATCATCATCATTTCTGTTGAAAGACGTCCACTGCTGGTCTAGATATAGGCCTCTCCCAAGGTGTGCCACAAGGATCGGTCCTCGGTCCTGCACCACTTGCATCCATTTTCCGCAATCTTAGCCACGACGTCCGATCATCTTGTTAGAGGTCTTCCCACGCTGCGTCTTCCTACTTATACGCGAACACCATATGAAAATTCTTTAACTCCATCGGTCATCTATTTTGCGAGCAAGTTGTAACTATTAATTGTTTGTTTTCAGGCACGAACAAGAACCTTGTGACTCCGTGGCTGTCTTCCCGTTGGGGTATTCTGCTAGATGTTCGCAGAAGTTCATCGAACGGGTCGCGCCAGTGATCGATCACAGAGGAAACCTAATCAATGTTTACTTACAATTTCCTTGTGATTGTTACTGTAAAGTGGTATCTAATAACTCGAGAAATCGCTACTAAAAGACTAACCCCTAAATCATAAACGTACATTAAACCTATGAAGTATGCTTTGCCACTTTCTGTCAAATTCAAATGTCCTAAAGAAAGATAAAGCCAAAGCTTACTTTTGGTTTTGTGCGTTTATGAATACAAGGATTACTATATAATTTTAAACTCCATTTTAAGTTAATTTCGTAGTTATTAAGATTAAAGGCCCTAGACAACATGCATAACGCTAACGCTAACGTAACGTAACATAACGTAACTCGCAAAGTGTTTGTAATTGAATTGACATAAGCGATCGACGCGACCGCCCGGCGGCTTACGTGAATCCTATGCATTTTCTACAACGATAGCATTCTCTAAATGTTTCTTGTCTAGGACCATAGAGGCCATAATATATTATTTTCTGTTTAAGCCTGCACTGGAACTTTGTCTAGTAAGTGAGAGGAAAATAGCTATTCGACTCATAATATATCGCGGTCTTTTTCACTGCCTGGAACTTTTCAGATTTAAGCAGCTCATAATACAGCCTCAGGAAGCATTATTGGGTGTTATATTATGTGTGATTTAATGTCACAGCTAATTAGAGCCCGGCACCCGACCCGCACCGTCTCGTCGCTCGGCGTCCACTCGTTGTAGACAGGTGGTCCTCGGGTGGACACCGTGTTGTCACCAGTGAACCTCGCGTGGTCAGCGAGTGGGCCTTGCGTGGTCAACGAGTGGACCTCGCGTGGTCAACGAATTTCCGAGCAGTCTACCAGCGTAAACCGCGGTTCACATGAGGCAAGCATGCGAGCAACGAACTATCATCGAGTGGACCATCGCCGTCCGCGCGTGGACACCTCCCGGTAACGCTACGTAGATGATGTAGTGAGCGCATGCTCATACCAATCCATATAAAGAATACTAGAGGCGAGGCGCTGCGGCAGGCCTTTCGCGTAACAACCCTCGAAATCACAATCGTTTTCATTTTGAAAATCGAAGGCTTGTCTGCATACAAAATGAAACCAATTGTTTTGTTTTGAAGCCGATCGCGATTGCGAGTGAGTTACGCGAAAGGCCTGCGGGCCGGGTGCGGGGTGGTTCTAATGAGCTGTGACCTTTACTTTTAAGACATATGAGGATTTAAGTAAAATGTTAAGTTTATATTTAAGTTATTTTGGATAAATAAATAAAAAAAAAAAAAAAAAAAAAAAAGTTGGTGATTTGCAACTGCTGCTGTTTCAAAGGATTAACTATTACCGTTAGATAAACATTGCAGCCAACCTACAGGGTAAGTACGGCTGCGTCTATATCGCGTGTCAAATGTAGATAAAGCATCCGTCACTCTCGTACTTATTTACGTGTCAGAAGGTGACGGTTGCCTTATCCACACTTTGTCACGCGATAAACGCAGTCATGTTAGGGCACCAGAGGTCGTTAGAACATTATGAGTGACATTCGGTTTACCTTTATTTTGTTGACACTCATTTCATAGAATGTACAGTCGACGTCATAAATATGTTTACACTTTAGTACCTTAAGGCTTGGAAAAACTTTATTACGAAAAAAAAAAACAGCGAGAATATAAAAACATAAACTAAAACTAAATACTAAAATAAATTAACTTATTCTAAGTAACTAAAATATGTACAGATGTGCCCTAGGCCACTGCCACTGGGAATGGTGCCCATAATGCTGGCTGCATTTCCTCGTTGGATAGCTATTGCTAGCCGTTGGCCGAGGAAATAGACAGCCCTATGGTCACCTGAGGCTTTTTAAAATTCTTGAAAAGCTTCCGTGCCTCCGGGCCCCACGGTCCAAGAGTTTCTACTGCAAAAGCCGCAAATATGCAATTATGAGGTATATTTGCATATTAGTTTTGACATCTTGTCTATTTAACGTCATGTTTAAACTGCCATATGAAATTGTCATAGCGGATACTCGTAAAGTGACGAGATACTAAAGTGTAAAGATATGTAGGTATATACAGATCTTTGACGTCGACTGTACCATTCACATAATGTTCATTTCTTTCGCGGGATTTTCTCGAGCAGCTCCAAAATAGCAGTAAATAAACTAGTATAAAATAATTAAAACCGTACTTCCATCGTGTAAAGTGCTCTGCCCTCCTAAGCAAAAATGCAATAACTAAATTCAATAGCCAAAGCAGATTCAACTCTCTTCTGTTTGTAACAAGGTTGCAATTTCTACAGATGTTTTGTTTGAGATAACGCCATTATGCTTAGTAGGGCAGTGCTGTAGACTCGATTTTTACTTACGTTTTATTATGACTGCTGAAATAACAATATTAAACTTAAAAAATCTTGTTTTATTTATCCTTTAAATAATAATGCTATTCCAAAAACAATAGACACTAAAACTCGGTGCGCGAGTCCGAGTCGGACTCGCGCACCGAGGGTTCCGTACCACCGCACGATAGGTATTATGGTCTAAGATCCGAATAGAAGACCACCTGCACCGGGCTGTTTATTCGATAAAAAGTACTTTATATCAAATTTAATATGCTAAGTAATATATTTGTAATAGGTTGACTGGAAAATTTCAGCCCAGTCCTTATATGATAAAAAAAAAACAGAAAATGAACTTTTTTTTTAATTGTTTTTGCTTGTTTAATAGACCAATTGCATACTAATCGAAAGTATGAAGCCTATAGAATATGCAAAGGGCGCTTCGGGTACCCTACAGACGATGTTGAAAAGGAATGAGATATACCAACAGCGCGGCTGTCCCAAACCAAAACCTAGTAAGAGCCATTGAGAAAATTTTACAGGAGAAACAAAACAAACGTTTTTATGTCCCTCTTAAAAACTATAAGCCCTAGGTAATTGATTGTTAGTGCTAAATTATGAAAATAAATGACTCTAATAGATTAGTAAAAAAAATTGAAAAAAACACTGTAAATGCCAGTTTTATGAGACTTACTAGTAGATTTGCCGCTGGAAATGTTTCAAAAACCAAAATCAATAACCTAGCATAGTCTGTTTTCTCTTATATAAAAACCTAGTACTTCGGTATGTGTGTTGTGACCATTGAAGTTTAAAATTAAGTGTGCAATATTTTAAGTAAATACTTGTTACATAATTATAATGATAAATAATTTTTCGACATGTTTACCTCAAAGTTACTCAAAAATGTATCTGATTAGATGAAAATGTTGACATTTATTTATAGTCTTATTAAATAATTAGAGGATCTGCAACTGAATCGTCATCAAGGCAATCTAAATCAAAATTTTCTAATTCTGGCTCCGTCCAGAAAAAAACAACACACGAGAAAAAAACGGATTAAATAATTTAACTTCACCCTCGTAAGCTGAATGTTAAAAAAGCAAAACCAAACCTCTTTAGTAAAATTAAGTTACCTATTTGATATACAAAATTAAATTAATTAATTAATTGTATAATTAAATACAAAAAAGTGTACAAAATTTGCACAGTTCTGTGTCTAAGCTTCCACGCAAAACTAACACATAACTAAGCGAAGAACCATTCGCGTATAATTTTTTTCATAAATAAATTAACCCAACAAAGCTTATACGTACACAGTTTGTTTTTTATATACGTAGGTTACTCGTAACTAGGGAGTGGATGATCGAAATAGGTACCTACATATTTACCTATAGTTGGCGAAACGTCGCGAAAGGTCATGTAATTATATTAGTGCGGAATCGGGTTTTTAAAATGTATTTATAATATTTTTAACTGTAGTTTTTCAGTATGACGTTTAACTCATAGTTTAAAAAAAACAAATCACAACGCAAATCTGAGCAAGTTTTTAATTAGCCAAATAAATAATAATATGTACCCACTCGACACCAAATAGATGGAAATAACAGCAATGAAAAATAATGAAATTTAATATAAAGTCCGCATCCTGCAACTACTACTATAACCAACAACACCGCCACGAAACTACCTATGTAAATATGTACCTATCCTTTCCCTACTTACCTATATTATAAGTACTATAACACAAGAACAAGTTTAAACACACATAATAGGTATGAAGCAGGTATATGTATCTATTTTATCATGCATACAAACAAAGAACATAAAGCAGAGTAAAGCCCATAGGTACCCACATTCATTAGATGCTTATTACTGTCCAGAAGAAAACTGCAATATAAATAGGAGAGCGTAACAATTGTTAACGCATTAATAGTATCCAACTACCTAAAACAAAGCAATTTTTATATCAAATTTAAATTCAGAGAAAAAGTTTAATAGTAAACAATGAGTTAGTACATATCTTGATAAAGCGGCTGCAAGAATGAGTTTGCTCCTATAACTATTTCGACCAATGATATAATATAGTAAAAAAAAGGTAGATATGTTACACTCACCTCGATAGTGGCACCCTAAAACCAAGCCAATTGGTACACCTTTACTTAGTCTCGCGCCGTCAACGGAACCGTGAACTAGTCTGCAGACCAACATACATTCGTCTCTGTTTCGCTCCCGGAAATTAGCATACCATCCTGCTTTCACTTGTCATTTATGAATTAGTGTGTAATTGCAATATTTACTGATTATGTGTGCGTAAGCCGGGCCATTTTTACACACGGCTTACCGTATAGGTAACATATCTACCTCTTTTTATATTATATCATTGATTTCGACTCATTTTGGTAAAGCTTTAACAAACAAAAACACATCGTTCAGCGCCAGAGCAAACTTAGTGACTGTTCGGCGCGCGTTGACGACCCTTCTCCCCAAGCAACGCCGCGCACTAAGGTTACAGGTGAAGTTACTGAGCCGCTCTCCCCGCAGCACTCCTTATGCATCGACTTGCTAGATTTTGTATAGGAATAAATTACAAATTCTACAATACTGAATAGTTCGTTTCGTAAATCTAAAACCTAGTATGAGTAATTCACCAATCAAATTAACCTATCGAGTGCTATTTAACAAAATACAAAAACCTAGTAAGTGCAAATTCCAAAATCAAAAACCTAGTATAAGCCGTCTGTTTCATAAATCAAAAACCTAGTGTGAATAATTTCCCAATTCAAAAACCTAGTTCGCGCTTTTTAACAAATACAAAAACCTAGTAAGTGCAAATTCCAGAATCAAAAACCTAGTATAAGCCGCAGTTACTAATTGTTTGGATTTGGATATGTAACTTGCTAGGATTTTGATTGTGGTATCGACGAGTAGCAGATGGAGTTGCTAGGTTTAGGGGGTCTCATATCTTCGAAACTAAGCGCGATAGAATTATGGGTGTTTTTGCATTACACGCAGCACTAAATTTAAAGATGTGTGGTGTAAAAAAACGAATTTTGAAAAATTTGGCTCTTGCTAGGTTTTGGTTTGGGACAGCCGAGCGGGGTTTACTTTTCTTTAATAATATCGTTGAAATTAAAGACCTGAAGAAGAAAACGTCTTAAAATAATCCCTATTTTTTTGTTGCAACTACATTACAGGGCCTCTATTCTGTATTATTGACAAGTTTGCCTTGTCCTGGCCTTAAAAAATAAAAATAGCTATTAAATTAAGAAATACGTCTAACTTCGTGTCGTTATCCTGCCAGTTCGATTGCCCAGTCGACGTCAAACATATGTTTACACTTAAGTACCTTGTCACTTTATCCGCTATGACAATTTCATATGGAAGTTAAAACATGACGTTAAATAGACAAGGTGCTAAAGTGTAAACATATTTATGACGTCGACTGCCCCTTCAAGCAAATAGGAGGATTCGTTTTAAGTGGATAAGGACCCATAACTCAAACGAAATCACAGAGGGGCCGTTGGGTGCGAGCAATCGTGGCTAAATTTTGGTCCCGCTTCCTGGCGATCTTATGATAGCATAACTGCCCTCCTACGGAAAAAAGGCACATCTACTATGTGAATTGTATTGCACTTTCAACCGTATTATAACCCTTGAGAGTTTAATATGCTTCTGTGAATTAATTGCACTTGTGCCTTTTTTCCGTTCGAGGGCAGATAATTGGTCTGTTTGTTTGACTTATGTATTTTTATCCACTTAAAACTTGTCCTCGTATTTTCTTCAAAGGTAATGGATCAGATGGACCTTCCACACTGGAGCACATCAATGAAATACTGCTGCTTGGTAACAGCAACTTTGTAAGTTACAATACAATAAAAACTCTTTATTGACCGCCACATACAGATAGGATGGAATATACAAAAACCAATTTTACATACTGCCCTCATAAGCAAAAATGCAATAACTAAATACAATAGCCAAAGCAGATTCAACTCTCTTCTGTTTGTAACTAGGTTGCAATTTCTACAAATGTTTTGTCTGAGATATCGCCATTATGCTTAGTAGGGCAGCATAGTGAGTCAACAGGGGCTATTTTATAAAGATACAAATTACAATTTACAGGTTACAAGTTTCCATTTGACACAACCTCGACCAATGACGACCAGCCATTAGAGCAGTGTTGCCAGTAAAATTGTAACTTGTAGCTTTATGAAATGTGCCCAAGGCGGTAGATGGTGGTAGCAAAAAGTTAAATTAATTAATTTTATTACATTTTTTGCCCACGACTTTGTCCGTGTAACGTTTATCGCAATTTCGACAAAAAATATTTTCCAGTGTAAAAAGTACCTACCTTATGTAAACAGACATAAGGTAGGCTACAAAGGTGAAGTTATCCCTTTTAGGCATCTCTTCCAGCTAACCCTTGAGAGATTGAGAAAAGTGAAAGGCTATGCGTCGAGTTAACAAGTGTACAAGTATATTTAAGAGGTCTCTTACCAGCAGAAAATTTCTTAGTTCGTTTCCACTGTCGCTGATGATAGTAATGTGCATAATCTCTCGTTACAGTATTAATGTGCTGTTGATGGATTCCATTTTTAATGTAATTTCACCGTTAGGTACATGCTACATATCAAAATTTAACGTCTATTTTCTGTTGAATTTTTGCAATTGAGTATCATTTTCATTAACTAACTTACTTACTTCTAGTACAATTCACAACAATACAACATACTCTTGTGTATCACTAGCGACCCGCGCTTACTTCGCTTCGATTTATGTGAGTTTACTGTAAACCCGGTACATAAATCATTCCGTGAAACATTATCTGGCTGATGATGACAACCGAATCACAATCAGTCGCGTGGTTTAGGAGGAGTAAGCGGATATACAGACAGACAGAAGAAGCGGAAAGTGACTTTGTTCTATACTATGTAAAGATAAAGAAGATGACATTATCATTATATTGTCATTTATGAATTAACAAAATGGTAATTCTATTTCAATGTCATGTGCTGCTTCTTCACAGCAACAGTCTTGTTCAAAGGGTCAATAAATTTACTCTATGGTCTGTGGCTCTAGTGAACACGGATACGAGTCGATTTAGCTCTTAATAAGAAAGGGCAAACGTCATGTACAGAGTATACTAGACTTACACCGTTTTTCACCTAAACCTCGAGAGACTTGTATCCTTTTTCACTAGGGTGACAGAATTGACGTGCGTCATGTTAACTCATGTTAATATATTCCTTTGACAAATTTACGGGTAAGTGACCGCATGCGTCGACCGCATTCAGTTCAACCGGATACGTCATTTACTATGAAAATGCCGTTTATGCTAGTCGGTGCCCGAATAGGGGCTGCGGTTGAATACGGCCAAACCAAATGAAGTAATCGCCACTTTAGGGCTGACGATACAGCGAAGCGCATCGCAGCTTTGAAATCGATCAGTCAATCGATTAATCATCAATTTATTTATTTGTAAAACATAGGTAACAATAATGGTACAATCATAAAAGTGGGTAAGTATGCGAGCATCATGCATTATAGGGTAGAAGTGGCGGTTTTAGCCATACTAACACAGTTTTTGGCCAATCTAAATTTTAACTAATATCTAAAGCATTATGAAATTACAAAAATATTTATATATTTTATCATTTATCTTACAGTCTTAACTATTTATGAATATTTTTTTAATTTTACAGTGTTTTTGATACTCATTTCAACCTAAAGTGGCCAAAACCCTTTTTACAGGTACAGTGGCCACAAACGGTATTTCTACCCTATACTTGAAATACCTAAGACTATTTCATATTACAATTTCAATACTCTAATACTGAATAAAACGCACTGTCTGTTAATATATAATAATAGTTTTTTGAACTACCACATAAATCAGATTTTCTTCTAACATGTTAGTCATTCTTGGTGCCATTCTTAATACACTTTTTCCAAGTAACGCCGTTTTTAATGGCCTAGAGTTAATTTTATATCGCTGCCGAATAATTTAGAAAAAAAAACATTTATTCAATAAATAGGCCGCACGGGCACTTTTACACGTCAAGAATCTACCAGCTTTTCCCAAGAGGAGACCACTGCTGAGAAGAAACGCCGCAAGAAACTCTTTCAAAACGCTTTAAAAGCAGGGAATAGGTTTAAGTTGCATTTAACATACATAACTGTTTTATATACTGTATGAAGGACAGAGTTAGTATTCTTAATTTTATATGATGGCGCGTGTGGTTTGAGAGCGAGTAGACATACTATTTAGTTATGTTATGGTCCTGCTCACTCTGACGTAACTCGGGCACTGGGCCTCTACTTTCATAGTTCGAACGTTGCGCTTACTCCGTCACTTTTCCTCGACTTCGGTACGATTGGCGAGTGAAAGGAACGGAGTATCCATTAGCACTGCTGTGCTGTTGGGAGTAGGATCCCGGACGTGCGTCGCCATGTTTGACACTCTTGTTCTAGACTTCGCTGGTAAAACTGGGTCGTGAAACATGGTACGCCGCGAGCGTTATAGTTTTGCATCTGACCTTGGCACCCTGTGCCCCTGGAACGTCGTCAGGCGGATTTCTTATTAAATGACTGTATTTTGATAATTAAACAAGAAATATGTGAAACATCTAGAAAAGGCTTTTGGTTCTCCTTGCCCGACTATCTTCGCCTACACCTAAGTTCGACCATCGTGATGCTCCCTTTACCCAAAGATGAGGAGGAGCTTACATATAAAATACGATTTACATGATCCTGGGGTGTGATTCTCTCAACAATGACGAACGGACGGATGAACGAGTGACTGTCCAAGCGGCGAGTTTAAGTAGTCCCGCCAGAGTGAACAAAACACATTTCTGTTGATTTTAGCTTACAAACAGACCTGAAATATTGAAATGAATGGACACCACTAAGAAATCCCTAACATTTAGAAGTCTCTCACGTTTTATTCGACAACGACACTTTATCATAGTTCATAATGGCCGAGGAATCAAATCGGTTAACTGTACCATCAATGACTTTAAATGTTGATCTACCATAGAACCTTGTCATAATGACAGCGTCTAGTTACGCGATAGTAATTACATAGGAATTCATCGTAGGTTTTATGCGACAAGGTTGTATAGTGGTTCATTAAATAAAGTCCGTGACTGTATCTACATGCTCGTATTTCCCTTTATACAAAATCTAGAACAAGTTGGCCTGCAGCAAATTTGGAAGGAAAACCGGAAAAAAACTTGTCAAATTTATCGCAAACGACTAAAATGGTAATTGTAATTTACAGTGCATAACTAACTTAATTAGCAACAATTCGTTCCAACTAATTGAATTCGGGCAATTGCGGGTCTAATTGTCTACAAATATAGGGTGATGTGAGACTTGCCGGCAGCCAGATGTAAGAAGTAGCTGCCAAGCTTGATCCAGGACACGCCCACGAAAACTGAACGGAAAAATGCTGACATTAGCTGGTGTATTGTTTGTAAGTGTTGTCTGATGCTTTATTTTTATTTTCATTACGATACAGTATTTAAAAAATATGAATTATAGCACAGTTCAATAACCCCTTGAATGTTTACATGTATGTACTCACGGTAAGTATCTTAATGTACCTGTATCTTAATGTTTACATTAAAGTATCGGTCAGCGATAACCGACACATTAATGACATGCAATACTTTAATGTTAACATTAAAATAAAACCTTAGACACAGGTTTCTTAATATAGGCCATTTGCTTACCTATCGTTTCTGAATATATTGTAGAGAAGTTATAATATAATGGATGTAGATAAAATACTTTTAGGACCTGTTGTACTGTAGTTTTAGCTAAAATATCGCCTGAAATATAATTTTTATTATGAATTAGGACGTTTACTTAGGAATGTATTGTATACATCTGTATCACGTTACGTTATTCTAATTACTTGTGCTAACATTTGAGACAACTTTTAATTCCATTTTCTATTAAACCACATTGTTACCATAATTGTAAACGTTGTACTAAGTAGTTATTTTTGACTTGACAGTAAGTTTTGTCATTTAAAACAAAGTGAAATAAAAGCCAAGGTAAAATTGTAAGGTACTATCTGTGAGAATGCCATGATATTCAAACAACTGAGTGCGGGGTTACAATGACATAGCTAATAAGCAATTTAGTTTACGGTGAGAGAAAGAGACAGCCGTGTATCTGCTATAGCTCTGTCCCTTACACTCAACCTAAACTGAATTGCTCCCGGGAAGAAAATAATACAAAAGGGCCCATCTGTATAAAGTAGATTTTATGACACATTGCCTTTATAAAAGATGCAGGCATATTGCCCATATTTTTTTAAAGTTTTAAAGTCCATGATCCGAAACATTTGTAGCCGGAAATATGTTTTTATTAAAAGCGTTTTGTGTATGTATGAACAACATTTCATCCTAATCTATGAAACCGATAATATTGAAGCTTATTTTTTTAATATAAGAGTAGGAGGCCAACGAGCATGTGGGTTACCTGATGGGAAGTCACCACCGCCCATAAACACCAGCAACTCATGAAGAGTTGTCGGTGCGTTGCCCGCCAATAAACTACCTGGGTCAACTTTTTTACCCACACATTTCTGTCTGTTGCCCACCGTTCAGAATCTGGGGACTTGATTTAAGTGAAATTATTTTTAAATTGAAGTAATATCATTAACTCCTTTCATAAATCAAATTATTATGTATTGTTTAAAAAATTATGTAATAAAAATGTGGTAACTCAGTTGACAATTCACTATTTATCACACAAACTCGCGGACAGTAACTCAGTAGACACGTAAGTACCCAATTTTCACACATTTTAGAAATTAAGATATGGGTAGGTATTTGAAAAAGATAGATTGATAAACTAGTAAAATGACTACATCATTAAAAACGAAAATAAGCAGTGATATTATATTTAAAAACAAACATGTTTGTTGAAATCCGGTAAAATAAAAGTGTGGGTAAAAAAGTTGATTGACCCACCTACTGTATTTTAAGACCTTATATAAAACAAAGCATTTATTGCTTTAGGACTTAAGGTGGCCTGATAAGTCTGTGGGAGCCATAACGTCGACCGAGAACAGACCAGCTGTTTTTTTTAGAAGCTCATTTTTTTCAGATGACCTTGTGGCTTCTACTGTCGAATGCTAAGGCTGGTAAATATCACATTTCTATTTATTTTTTATTTAACGATAATAATCAGTGACCGGAATAGGTAGGTAGTGCAATTTCGGGTGAATGACTTCAAACATTATAAATAATATGGATAAGACCCGGGATTCCGGGATTCGTATTTTTTCACAGAATATTTTCTTGGCACGATGTTAATTGAAGTATATATAAGGTTATATAAGGTATTTTGTTTGCAAGAATGTTTAAATTAAAGTGTCTACGTATTTCGTCAATACCAACTTTGTACTAGCAGTATAATTGTCAAAATTATAAATTAATTACTTTTTGAGCTTACTGTGGGGCTAGGTCAATTTGTGTAATGTTCCCTGATATTTATTTTAAACCAAACACAAACTTTAAAACTTTTCAAAGTGAAAATCCGGGATTACAAGTTATATCCATACTAAGCTTACGCACCGAAATCCCGTGAAATTGCACTACCTATTCCGATCACTGATAATAACACAGGCTGTAAAATAACAAGAAGGTAAACAAGTAAGCGCGAGGCCACAGTATTGTGGTCGCTGTGGTGGCTCTGGTGCAACGTCACAACGCCAAAATCTTCAATCAGTGACCTATAACATAGTCCGAATATGTATGACTTTACCTATCACGGGACTATTGGAGTCCCAGACCTTTTAAAGGCATAAATGAAGCCGTAATGATCACGCAGAGGGTGTTAATGGCTGAGCCACACCGGATGCGTGACGTGCACGTGCGCGTGCGCGATCGCTTTTCACTGCGTTGTATAGTATAAATTCTCATTACGACATACCACTATACAACGCAGTGTAAAGCGAACGCGCACGCTCACGTGCACGTCACGCATCCGGTGTGGCTCAGCCATTAACACCCTCTGCGTGAGTTAAGTCGACCGACGAATGTCCCTTTCTTCACACTGCTCCCACTGATAGCAACTGAGGCCCTTGCCAAGATGCATTACGAACTAGCGTTTCTATCCGATTCGTTTTTAAACCAATCGCGTCACTAGTAGATTAACGCGATACGAAAAGTCACGTGATCAACCAGTGACGCGATTGGTTTAAAAACGAAACGAATGGAAACGTTAGTTAGCGTAATTCATTTTGGCAAGGGCCTCTGGAGTAAAAAAGAAAGTAGTGTAATTTTTTTTTTTAGTTTTACTTTTATTGTTATGGCGACAACAGTATAATTACCTGCATAAGGATCAAGAGATACAGAGATTATTAAAGACGAGCAAAGATCGCCAAAAAAATCACGTTTCTTGTATGGGTTCTCCTTTTATTTTATTTTTAATATACATATATACCTTCTCGCCTTCATTCCCGGAGTGGGGTAGGCAGAGCTACAGAATTACCAACAACTCTAAAAACTTGTTGTCAATTCTGTAACTACATTTTGCACAAACAGGCTAAGATGTTTACCAGTGTATACCTGTTATGCAGAAGGTTGGACAAACTTCAGGGACTAACTCTGTAGGTCATACTCATCAAATTTTATTATGGGACCAACATCCAAATCAAGAAAAAAAAAACAGCTGTTCCATACAAACTTTGAGAGCTAAACAGCCGAAATGTATGGAACAGCTGGTTTTTTTTTTCGCGATTTGGATGTTGGTCCCATAATACAAGTTGATGAGTATGACCCTCAGAGTTAGTCCCTGAAGTTTGTCCAACCTTCTGCATAACACCCTGTATTTTGATGTTAAAGAGGCAACAGAAATATATTTTCTGTGGGAATAGAACACTATATAGATGATATGATGTTTGGTGACTATATGGCTGAATGGCGCCTGCCTGGCCGTTAGACAGGCAGATGAGTTCATGTATTATTAATAAGATGACGTAAGGACGTGATATGACGGGTTATGAATGTATGAATTTATATTCTATATTGTACAAGAATGATGATGATGAATGATGTGTTACGTTATGAGTCAAATGAAATCACACGGCAACAGTGTTATGGCCTCGCCCTAAAATGGTGGTAGCTATCGAATCTGCACAAACAAGGTGCAACAAATCAGAAGATGCATAAAAGTGTGCTAATTTCTTACAAATTGTTTTTCACCCCCGAGAAAGGAGAGGGGTGTTACAGGTGTTTAGGTTTCAGTGTGTCTGTAACTTGTATCTGTGTAATTGGGAGCGCATTTTTTCACACAACTTTTTTGTTCATAATCATTTTCTTTTCATAAATTTGTTATTCATAATTTTAACTCAGGAACCGTAAACTTTTCTGAAGTTCTTTTAAATATTCAACGTGTAGATAAGGCTAGGTTAGGTTAGGTTTGATTTATAAAAATTGTAATACGTTATGAATTCCGATAATTATGACTTACAATACGTTACGAGTAAAAATAATTATTAGTGTCAATATGGACCCGTGTAATTGTGTATCCGTGTATCTGTGTGTTTCTGAGTGTCTGTGTGTATCTGTGTCTGTGTGTATCTGTATCTGTGTGTATCTGTGTATATCTGTGTATCTGTGTGTATCTGTGTATATCTGTATATATCTGTGTATCTGTGTATATCTGTGTATCTGTGTATCTGTGTATCTGTGTGTATTTGTGTATATCTGTGTGTATCTGTGTATATATGTGTATCTGTGTGTGTCTGTGTGTGTCTGTGTATTTGTCTATCTCTGTATCTGCCCCAAACTGCTTGAAATACCTTTTTAATATATTTATTTTTGTTTTGTACAAGGACCCATCTGTGAACCTTACGACAGTTGCCTCGATGTGCTGGAAGATAGAAATGACCGGGATGGGATGATATTAAACGCAGTGAGTAGTAACCTATAGTTACTTTCTTTACTACTATTACCTTTACTTAATATATTTTTTTATTACTTTTATATTTATCTCTGTAAGTATTTATTAATTACTTAAGTTCACGTAGGGTGACGGCACCCATGATGGACACTTTTAGCTGACAGGCGCCAGTAATGGACACTTCACTCTTAATTCAAATTGTATACGAACCAAAATTGATTGTTATTCCGTCCCAGACCCTTATCTTCTGTAAAATAAGAATCAAGTGTTCATTATTGGTGCCTTGTCCATTTTGTTAACTTGGTTTTTATACATGTGTCTAGAGTGATGGAACCAGTAATGGAAGGCCACAGGACCCGGGCAGGATCCCGCACCGAAACAACCCCCAGACCTCCCCCAACCTTCCCCCCAAACCTTCGTACTTGTACCCCCTCGCCGTACCCAGTTTCCCCAACCCAAACATTGTTCTCCCCCATACAAACCGCCCCAACGCAACCGTAATCTCGTAGGATGATGCAATAAACAGTATAAAATCTTCCAGCCCACTTAACCCCGTCTCTAATAACGTCAGTTAAAAAAAAAACTATTTCTTTGTTATAATGACCTCTATATGTTAAACCCAGAGCTAGCTATAACCTTCAGTGTGTAACATACACTTAAGGTTAGAGTTAGCTATAATATAAGCAACCTCCTGACGCACGCACCTCCCGACTACCTAACGGGTGTCGGTAGGGCGGGGGATGGGGAATCCTGCGGCCTCCTAAACGGGGGAATGATTTTCTCTCCTGGCCCTTCAGCACAGGCTGGGGTAAGGCTCCGCGCGCGATTCGCTGGTCCCTCGTCAAATTCGCCCCCCCATTAAATTATAGCAGATGTATAGGCTCAGTTGCAATGGAAGAGGTCAGCGACAAAAGAGGGCAGCGCTAGGAGACACGTGCAAAAAATAGTATCTCCAGGCAAAAGAGAAAGCCTCAAAAAGGGTAGCCCCACCCATAAAGATGGTATCCACAGCCACACAAGTGGTCCAAAAATATCTCCGACCCAACCCTTCCATTGTCGGGCAAAAGAAAGGAAGCCCGTAGTCTGTAAGCATGCATGCGACAGGATTCCCACTCCGCGACTCACATAGCTATAAGTCTCCCCCCCATCCCAACCCCCTTTCCTATCCCCCCTTTTTGGAAAAACCCCGCGGATATGTAAACGGAGGAAGGACTTTCTCCTCCGGCCTTTTAGCACTGGCTGGGGTAGTATCCGCGGGAGTCTAAATTCTAGTTGGTAATAGGAGCATTGGTGTTTTTAGCCGGTGCGAGCCCGGCAGTACCTGGGCCCTCCATTCCCAGGTCTCCGGAAGGGATTTTCACCCCTGCCCTTTTTTCTTAAAGTATTTAAAGCGAAAAGCAAACAAAAGCAAGGACTTTTGTCTTTGGCCCTTCAGGCGATTACCACAAAAAAATAACCAGTAATGGACAAGTCACCAATGATGGACACTTGATTCTTATTTTACTGAAGATAAGGGTTATTCATTTGTTTTGCAACAATCAATTAAGGACCGTATGAAATTTGAATTAAGAGTGAAGTGTCCATTACTGGCGCCTGTCAGCTTAAAGTGTCTATCATTGGTGCCGTCACCCTACTCGTTGCTATTTATTTATTTTCTTATATTTCTCAATCACCCAAATGTTAGCTGGAAGGAAGGAATTGGGGGCTGGAAGGCTTAAAGGGATAAGTTTGTCTTGTACGCTGCAGGTGTCTGACACCTCAGCATAATGCTGAGCCAGTGTCCGATTCATTACCGCAAGGACACACACTCCGTGCTGTTCCTGTCACATTGTTTGTTTTCTTTTATTTAAGTCTTTTTGTGTCTTCGTTTACTTCTTCTAGAACACTACCTTCTGCCTGCGATTTCGTCCGTGTAGTATTAGTTATTTGGCCATCCTATGTTGCGGCAGAGTTAACTATAGTTATTCCCTTGGGAACTTTTATGAAAAGTAGCATATGTGTTAATCCAGGGTATAAGGTATCCCCATTTCAAATTTCATCAAAATCCGTCCAGCCGTTGCAGCGTGAAGGAGAAACAAACTAACACACACACACACAAACTTATGCAATTATAATATTAGTGGGAATTGAGAGATTAGTCAAATTTCAGATATCCTTACAACTTGCACCTTATTTTAAAAAGGTTCCAGGTCGTATTTATTTTATGGCTTTAAGAAGATAAAGAAAGAAAGAAAGAAAGAAAGAAAAACATTTTATTGATAAGACACCTCCACCAACATAATAACATAATAAAATAAAGCTTAATTTAAAAATGATAGTGGTGGAATGTGACACCAATAAGGGTCCCACTCAGCATGTGTTGCAGCACTCGGTGCTACAACGCTGGTTTTCTGTGGATCCCTTTGTGATTCACACGCGACGACAAGTGACAAGTGACAGACAGTAAAGATATTAAATTCTTTGATTAAATTCACAAATACCGAGACCCAATGTGTAGTGTTTAGATATATAGTAGAAATATATATATATATATATATATATAAATATAATTATGAAATAAGTAATGCGCAATGTACATACATACTAGAAGACAAATATATAATAATAACGATTGAATGAACGATTACGAAAACAAAAAAGAAGATTACGAGTACCCATTTATGACACTGTACGGGCGGTTCAAGATTCAGATTTTTGTAAATGCAATAAATATAGCTTTAATTTGCTCTTGAAAGATCCAATGGTTTGGGAATTTCGTAATGGCGGAGGCAAGTTGTTCCAGCATTTCGTGGCAGCATAGCGAAAACTACCACGAAAAGCAGCCGTACAGTGTCTTGGACAAAGTAATCGAGTGGCGGTTCGCATCTCGCGCCGAGAAAATAACAGTTTCTGGAAAAGGTATGGCGGTTGGCGAGCAACGACTATGCCGAAAAGAAGAGTAGCGAAATGTAGTAAACGCCTTGCGTCCATTTTGAGTTGGTTGCTCTTATTTAAGTATGGCGTAACGCGCGTACGCGGAGGTATGGGAAAGCAGAACCGTGCACAAGCGTTCTGAACGCGCTGAGTAAGAGCTTTAGAACGAGCGAATAAGCAACTACCTATCACAGTGTCGACATAATTAAGTTTTGACAATATTAAGGTATCGCAAAGGTGGATCCTCAGGTCAACACTCAAGTGATTTCGAACTTTGTATAAGACTTTAAGCCTATAAAAACATTGTTTCACGGCATCAAGTACATGCTGTTCAAAGCGTAATTCATCGTCCATGAGCAGTCCTAGATTGCGGGCTGTAGTCACCCGTTCCAGAGGCTCGTGTTCTATCTTAACGTTTAGGTTACTGCCACGCATACTGATAATTTGATTTTTAGTTCCCAAAAACATGATTTTAGATTTTAAAGGATTTAGGACAAGACCGTTTCGACTAGACCATTTGGACACTCGATCAAGATCTTCATTAATATTTACAACAGCTTCAGAAATGTTACACAGTTTAAAACTAGTATATACCTGAAGATCATCAGCATACATATGGTACTCGCAGTACTGCAAACCTTTAACGATATCAGCTGTATAAAGGGTAAACAAAATTGGGCCTAATATTGATCCCTGTGGGACTCCGCGACTTAACGTGACTATGTCAGAGAATTCAGTAGACCCAGAAGCATTTCTTAAGCCAACACACTGGGACCGGCCACTCAAATAGCTCGCAAACCATTTCAACGTGTTATTATCGAATCCGTAATATGTTAGTTTTGATAATAGGAGAGGAATATTTATTGTGTCGAATGCACGAGAGAAATCCAACAGTACGAGTAGGGCTGCCTCTCCTTTATCTTTTGCAGCAAGAATGTTATCTATAACGTCTAAAAGAGCAGTGGCAGTGCTGCGCGATTTCCTAAAACCTGATTGCTTCGACGGTAGGATACTATAAGTTTCGAGGTATTGTGTGAGCTGCGTGCATACTGCTTTTTCGACGATTTTTGATAAGAAACAAAGAATACTTATAGGTCTTAAGTCTTTAAGATCTGATGGATTAGATTTTTTAGGAATTGGTCTAACTATGGCAGTTTTCCAAGCATCAGGAAAAGTACCAGCACTGATCGACTGGTTCACTATGGACGTGATAATACCCAAGGTTCGAGGTAAAGTTAGCCACACCATATTTAGCGATATCCCATCAGGACCCAGCGCATTACTCGAGATTGATTTGATGATGTTCAACACAGTTATTTCACTAACAGGTCGCAATGTAAATGTCATACTTCCAAATCTATGAAATTCAAAATAAGTGAGATCAGATAAAGTTATGTCTGGTCCAGATGGGACTTGGATGAAGTGGTCGTTAATGTGGTTCGGATTATTAAAATTTAAGGGAAGCTCTTCAGTTTTATTGAAATCAACAATATGTCGTTTAACATTTTTCCAAAGAGTCCGGGGATTATGGGAGTTATTATTAATATGATTTGCAAAGAAAGCTGTCTTTTCGTTATATAGGGCTGATGATACTAGGTTTTTAAAAGATTTGTAGTAGTGTTTATGAGCATCCTGTTTAGTACGACGACTTCGGGTATGAGCCTCATCTCTGAGTCTCATCATTTTCCTTATAGTTGAGGTTATCCAGGGATGGGACCTTTCCTTCATAAAAACGGTTTTAATCGGAGCGTAGCGTTCAAATAAGTGTAAGACATAGGAGTTAAAATGATTGACCGAGTCATTAACATTGTCACACAACAGGCGCTCCCACCTAGTGGCCTCAACATCCGCACTAAAGCTCGCCACATCCATATCTCTTAGGGGTCGATAGATTATCCATCTTGATGGAGGTTTACTTTTTTTTATATTTAATTCAAAAGATATGAAAGCATGACTACTCAGATCCGGTATATAATTAACAAGTAATTTAGAAACTTTTAGATTGGAACACACTAAGTCGATAAGTGTCTCCGAGTGGTCAGTAAAATGGGTAGGCTGCGTTACACATTGTACCAAGTCCGTACAGTGTAGAAAGTCCATTAGTTTTTTAACATTGGTATCATTAGATAGCATATTTATATTAAAATCACCAGTAAGTACAATGTGATCAAACACCGCGAGAGAACCTATACTTTCTACTAGTGCGTCAAAGAAAATATCAACATTTAGCCAGGGTGGTCGATAAGCGGTCCCAATGGCTATCTTTTTGCCATTCAAATTAATAGATAGCCACATCTGCTCAACGGAAGGAGAGGCGGGATGAGGAAGCACTCGCGCGCTGACACCCCGGCGGAGGTAATAGCCGACGCCACCGCCGCGCGCGCGCACATCGGGCGGGCGCGGCACGTGGCGCAGCCGGTACCCCGGCGGAGCGGGCGCGCGCGCGTCCTCACCTGCGCGCAGCCACGTCTCGTTAATCGCCATCACGTCCACGTCATGCCTTTCCATAGCCACAAGGAATTCTTCGTGTCGCGTGCCAAGGGAACCGGGATTCAAGAAGCCAACAGACAAATTATTTCGAATAATGTATTGGATAATTTGTGAGAAGATTAATAACATATACTTATTATGCATAATGTAGCGTGTTAACCAAGTTGCATGGCGATAGTCTATGTATAGATGATATATAAGTGTTATCCTAATATTAGCTGGGGTTCTGAAGGATTTACTAGTATAAGATACCGCAGTTGGGAGAAAAGTATCTAAGTAAAACAAGGTCAAGAAAGTAATCATAAGAGTTATAGTAAGATTGATTAGACATACATAGATATACAAGTGTGATTCTAAGCAGTACATTAATTGCACGAGTGTAACATACTCGTCGGGTATTTTATGAGTATTCGTCTTAAAAACAGCGTAGGTCGCACATATACTCGCATAAATAGCATACGTTCGAAAAACATAAACATTACACTTAAGACTTAAGTTATTTAACAATATGAGCCATAAATTTAACATGTTTGCATAGTTACTTAAAATAAGTTCTGCATTTAATATAACACAGGGACATGGAAACATTTTTAAAAGATATAGACAGAGACAGAGCAACAGGTTTATCTTAAACAAACATTTACGTAGGCTAAGAAAAATATAAAGAGGCAATACACTCATTAAATCCAAACACATATAGGTTATATGTGAAAAGGCAGCTAACATGAAGCTTTGCCAAAAACCCTACTAATGTCAGCCTCTGTGCAAATTCGCTGAGGGGTCTGTTATAAACGAGCACGCAGGCCACCTGGGGCTAGTATAAAACTACAAATTACAATTTACAGGTTTTAAGTTTCCATTTGACACAACCTCGACCAATGACGACCAGCTATTTGAGCAGTGTTGCCATTTTAGACCTGTAAAATTGTAACTTGTAGCTTTATAAAACGTGCCCCTGATGGTAAGTGGGATCTGCGACCCATAGATAAGTAATTCTCAAGACTACAAATTCAAGACTGCTATCCTAAGACCGCAAATGCGTTGCCCACCATAGGAATAAGATGGACTGCCATTATGCTAGCAATTTCATCTGTTTTTTTAGTCCCCAAACCGGAACACAACAGGGCGAACATGACCGCTTGCTGGTAGGTTAAAGGCTAAGATGGATGGATGATTTCAAAAACATATAATAATTCATTAAGAGGCCACCTATGGTGCCACGCCCCCACAAGAATAAAAAAGGATGGCTTTATGTGCTTCCGCGCGAAGAATGTGAGATGGAGATAGTTCGCTCGCGCCTTGACGGCAGCGTTAAATTCAATTAATCGCTGTTTACTTTAAAACCACAACATTTATTGAAAAAATGTATTGCCAGGATTAAGAAGTTACATATCTTCAACTATTGAATCGCAAATCATTGTTAAAGATTATAGGGTTTCGAAGATTCAACCAAAAACATGCAAAAAAGGTGTCATGGTTAAAAAATAAAAGTATCGAGGATTTTATTTCTAATCGTGTTTTCCCGTTCGACAGTCTCAAGCAAATATGATCAAGTTTAATATATCCAAAAAACAGATACAAAGGCGTTATGGTTATTGAGATCCACATTGCGGAACACTCCAGACTTTAGCATAGGTGGCCTCTTAATCAACAACGCAAGAACCACAAATATAAATACACATAGATAACATAAACACCTCAATCTCTATGAAAACCAACCGTGTCACTTTATGCTAGCAACTGGGACACACCAAGAGAAGAGAATTTTCCGTTTTCCGCGCAAAATCGATTCAAAGTCGTCGCTTTTTTTGGGCTATTGCAGTTTATTATCACGCAACGAGGCATTTTCTTAATTTTCACGGCCGACCGCCTGCAACAACAGGCGTGCGGAACGTCAGTAGCTACGGCCAACCCCGACGCTTGTTCGGGGTTTAAGTCCGGATTCGGACACGCGAATTAATAATAATAATAAAAATCGTTTATATCACCTCACAAAGGATATTACAGGAATAACTTACATAAGCCTAAAAACTTAAATAAATAAACCTTTGTGAGGGACTGGAGTCCGAACTAGGAGTGATCCTGTAATACAGATCTCCAGGCGACCCCGGAAACAAGTGGCGTTAATATAAAATATGAAAGGACAAAAATTAATTCGAAAACTACGAGTATGCGCGTGCTTATGTGTGCTTGTGTGTGTGTGTGTGTGTGTGTGTGTTTTTGTGTCTGTGTCTGTGTCTGTGTCTGTGTGTGGGTGTGTGTTATGTGTATGTATGATTTATTCTCATTTTATACACTTTCGCAGAAAGTCGACGGAGCTCTGCTACCTATTTCTGGGTAGTTTGGCCCTCCGGGCCAGCTGAAGAACTAACATAACCTAAACCTACCTCATATTTATGGCACTAAAGGGTGTCTTGGCTATGGAATTGAAATTTTTCATTAGTATAAAAAATGCAAAAGTGTATAAAATGAGAATAAACCGTATGTATACATTTCATTTTAGAGTTATTAAAGTAAATTTTCTAACTCATCATGATCAATTAGATGCATTTGCGTTATCTATATGTATTTATATCTGTGACGAGAACGCAATCTAACAGTTTCATTCCTCTCACCGACGCATCTTGATAGCATCATCCTATTTTTTTTTTTAGAAGAATAGCGAAACTTAAGTGGCAGTGGGCGGGGCACATTGCTCGCAGGACTGATGGCCGATGGGGTCAGAAGGTTCTTGAGTGGCGTCCGCGGACCGGGAGACGAGCTGTAGGTAGGCTTCCAACAAGATGGAGTGACGACCTTGCAGTGTAGCCAGATCTACGGAAAAGTCTGTAGATCTACGGATTTCAAGCCTTGTACACAGACGTACAGATTTTATTGAAAAATCTACGGAATTCCAAAAAATCTCAATACCTACGTAACATAATAAGGATGTTGTTCATTTCTTCTGAGAATAACGGAACGTAATCCCATCCACAGGTAATCTTTGACAATCGCTGACTCTGACTGACTAGGGAAGTGTAGTGCAGGCATTACTCATTATGCTTCACTAAATAACAATTTAATGGTTTTACTTCACGCCTTCACGAATATTTGGGCAAATAGGTACGGCGAACACACACACACCTTATGTTTAGGTCAGTTATAAAAGCTTAAAAGAAAGTCTGTAGTACTACGGATTTTTTAAATAGTAATCTACGGAATTCTACGGATTTTTGAGCCTCAACCTACAGATTTACAAAATTCTAATCTGGCAACACTGCGACCTTGTAAAGATCGCGGGAACGCGGTGGATGCGAAAAGCACAAGACCGGTCTGAGTGGAGAGCCTTGGGGGAGGCCTATGTCCAGCAGCGGACGTCTTTCGGCTGACATGATGATGATGATGTTTTTTTTTTTACAGCTACAAGAAATAGTGAACCAAAACGGGCTCCAAGTTCTACAAACCATGACCCGGAGGGGACTAATAACGGACGTGGTAACCGGACTCACACAGGATGTGTTTTGTGTATTCATACCGAGCATATGTACTCATACAAACGTCAAAACGAAGCATCGGTATACGAAGATCACCCCAGTAGCAGCGCCATCTGGTGAGGCGAGACCGGAGTTCCTATTTGATGATTAAATATTTTGAAAATATTTAAAACTGTTTTTACTGCTACACCTCAAACAGGCATGTTTTGCTGTTTAAAAACTCCCCATTGGCATAATAGGGAATATGCATGTTTCTTTTTACAGCTTCATTAAAAGCTGATTCATGGTAACAAACAGTTGAGAAAAAACATTTTTTGAATAGCTATAAAAATAACTGAAAAATAAAGGACTGAAAATGAATACAAACAAAACGAAAATTTTGAAAATCTCAAAACAAAATAGAAGATCTCATAGCCCAATTATATTAAATGGAACAATATTGGAAGAAGTAAAACAGTTCAAATATCTTGGAAGTATCATAAATAGTGAATCCCGATGTAGTCAGTAAATAATTGCACGGATTGCAATTGCAAAACAAGCTTTTAATAACAAAAAATACATTTTAAAGTCTAAAATATCCCAGAGAACACGAAAACGTTTTATAAAATCATACATATGGAGTATAGCACTATATGGAAGCGAGGCATGGACCCTAATACAGAGGGATAGAGAGAGGCTGGAAGCGTTTGAGATGTGGTGCTGGAGAAGGATGGAAGGAATTAGCTGGACGGAAATGATATCAAATCAAGAAGTATTGGCGAGGGTAAAGGAAAAAAGAAGGATATTGGAGATTATAGAGAACAGAAGAGGAGGCATGATGGGTCATTTATTGAGACACGACATGCTGTTCAAAAACATTATAGAGGGGAAGATTGAAGGAAGGAGAGGCAGAGAAACCAAGAAGAAGCTACATGGACCAAATCAAAGAGAAGGTGCATGTCGTGTCGTATAAGGAGGTCAAGGAGCTAGCAGAGAGGAGAGAAGATTTTAAATTACTCCATCGACAAGAGCGAAGCTCTTAAATTAAGAGAGAAAGAGAGATAAAAATAACAAAGATATAAGCTAACAAAGATTTGTTCCCATCTCTTTCTAGAAAAACAGAATTTTACGCGGAGTTTATATGGCCGTACTGTAATGACGTCACCGGTGCACTTCGGATCTCTCTGTCTAATTAGCATTTTAAAATGCTTGTATCATCCGTATTTCTTGACCGATTTTAATTTTAATTTCACTTTTGGTGATCTCTTTTACGGTATTTTCATATTTTGTTGCTAAATCCATGCATATTCCCTTTTCGATTTTGCTGCGAGCGTTTTTTTATGCTAAAAATGTTTTAAAAAACAAAAAACCGCCTTCAAAAACGCAAAAAAAACTTCTTTAAAATTGTAGGCGGGTTACTCTCAAAATTCCCTTTTCGCCAAAGAACCATTTCAGCTAGATGACATAACAGTAAAATACACAGTCAGCAAAGAGTCAATTCAGCTGAATGACATGAAAGTAGAATACTCAGTCAGCAAAGTGTCAATTTAGCAGGACGTCACAGAATTGAAATGAGCAAGTAGCTAAACGTTAGGAAATATAAATAGTCCGTGTGATTAGAATACCTAATTAACCGAAAGTAAAATTAGTTGATTGACATGAACATAGAAGGAGTTATTAGCAAAACGTCTGGAAATTAAAATAGTCCGTATAATTAGAAGTTTGAATTATCGAGTGTCATATCAACAATTGCCATTTTAAGATCCAGACGTTTTGCTAACGGGTTATTTGGCGTTCATGTCTATTTAGTAATTAAGACATTTTGAGATACAAACGTTTCGCTACCGGGCCATTTAGCTTTCATGTCTATTAAGTAATAAAGACATTCTAAGATAAAGACGTTTCGCTACTAGTGTATTTTAAATTGTAGATAACATTCTAAGATCCAGACGTTTTGCTAAAGATACATTTAGCGTTCATGTCTATATAGCAACAAAGACATTACACAATCCAGACGTTTGAGCTATATTGTCATTTGGCGAAAAGGGAATTTTGATAGTAACCCTTATAGGCACCTAATAGGTTAGTCCAACTGATGTCGGCTTTTTGTTGAAAATGTTGTGGTCGCCGACTTCAGTTGGACTAACCTATTAGGTGCCTACAATTTTAAAGAAGTTATTTTTTGCGTTTTTGAAGGCGGTTTTTTGTTTTTTAAAACATTTATTTTATTTTATACTTTTAGTGACCATAATACGCTGTTACGTAGTCCCACTTCTTAGTTGAAATGAAACTTTAACTTATATCAAGCGCACCGCAAGCAACGCCGCGGGAAAGTCATAGTCATATTTGAACAAGTAAATATTATTCGTTGTAGGTAGTCGCTCAACTATCTTAATCGAGATATCTTATCGCCACCCTTGAAATTGGTACCATTGAGGAGTTCCGGTGGCCATCTGTGGTCTTCATCATCAATTCCACTACACCAAATGATACTTTCTGAATGCAAATGCTGGATTTGTTACTAAAAATACTAAAATCGCTATATGTTTGCCTACAATATTTGAGGAGTTCCCTCAATTCCTCACTGATCCCCTCATCAGATACAGATTTGGTGACAATGGGACCACCTCGGAAGTATACTCTATCAAACCAAACCAAAAAAAAAAACAAAAAAAAAAATTGAAATCGGCCGACAATTGGCGGAGTAATCGGTGAACATACATAAAAAAAAAAACATACAATGGAACGTATAACCTCCTCCTTTTTTGAAGTCGGTTAAAAACACAATGCCGGGTCAATAAAAATGCTGGGTGGGTAAGTATATAAATGTGGTTTAATTTTTACCACGTTATATTTTTTTATCTTCCGGTAACATGTTCTCGCTGCTGAGGTGACAAGTTGTGTGTGCAACACGAGACCGAATTTATTTTCATCTCGTGTCTCTAAATCCGTCGCAGGA
Source organism: Acleris literana (assembly GCA_946894065.1). NCBI lineage: Eukaryota > Metazoa > Arthropoda > Insecta > Lepidoptera > Tortricidae > Acleris > Acleris literana. The sequence continues at coordinate 4,201,726 of OX335677.1, forward strand.
TTCGAATCTACAATCCTTATCGATTACTCAGATGGCCCTGCCAAGATGCCCTTCGCTAACTCGCGTTTCTATTCGTTTCGTTTTTAAACCAATCGCGTCGCTGGTAGATGACGTGATACGAAAAATCACGTGATCTACCAGTGACGCGATTGGTTATAAAAACGAAACGAATAGAAACGTTAGTTAGCGTAGTGCATCTTGGCAGGGCCCTGATTCAAAATCAACACTCGCATCATCTCTTATTGCACAAATAACAATTTTTAAGCATTCCAAAAGTAGTGAAAATGGGTCATGGTCTTTCCATTACTAAAAAGAGCACCCACGTCTTCTACAAAACTTGACTAACACGTAAAAACATAAAAAAATACTACTGAACCAATGCATTTTTTTACGAATAAGTACCTAATATGCGACCTCGCTGAGAATGTAAACGGTTTCCACTTTATCATGCGACATTGTATATACCATACATAATTTAGCGTTATAATGTTGTTAAGGTGGCGACTGGCTTGTAACATTTCGGTGTAATGTATCACCTGCGGTCCTTATCGTATCGCACCCATTAGACAAGGGCCGCGAGTGATACATTACACCGAAATGTTACTAGTCAGTTTTACAATACAAAACTAAACATTATTTATTGAAAGTAAATACAAAAAACAAAGTGAGTCAACAGGCGGTCTTATCGCTAATTAGAGGTTATCTTCCAAACAACCTTATAAAGAGGAAAAGTCAAAAGATAAAGAAAATAGTTGGGAACAGTCGGCTACAAAGAGACGTATCTTCTTTTTTACCTTATTGCATTGTAATAATGTCCAAAAGTGGATACATCTCTTTGTAGTCGACTGTACATAAGCTGCAACCCATCCATTGTAGTTACTTGTACTCTGTAGCTTAGTCAAGTTTATATGCTTACTATATTTACACACAGGGCAATGAAATAAAACTAAACACTTGTCTATAGTAAAAACACCAAAAGAAGTCGAACACCCGTAAAAAACGACACACCTCTTTTTGTCTGTCTACGCCTCTCCGACCTTCATCTATTTAAAAAAAAAAACACCACAAACCCTGACCTTTGTACTTGGGTCAATCCCCAATATCGAACACCTGTTAACCACCAGCTAATTCAGAGCTCCCTCACCTCTCTCCGCTGCAATCACGGCAGGCGCGCACGACGTCCCCGCAGTGACGTCAGAGCTCATTATAAAACGGTCGTTGAAGCGTAAACGGCTTGTCTAAACGAACTTGACCAGTACATATCGGACTGTATAGGAAGGTGCATGTGTTTTCCGTATGTCATGCTACATTGACAAGTGTCGACCGACATGTAACGTGCTGACTATTGTGACAATGTTTGTTTGTGTTTAACGATGGATTGGAGAATATGCCTCGTATGGATCACCCTGGTAAGTTCTTGATAGTTTTTAAAAAGTAAAAGTGACCTGTCACTTTCTTTATTAGGCGTTTGGTTTTGTAATGCGAGTGATGTAGTATTTGCCGGTAGTTTTGCACGCAATAACCGTGTTCCGGCAATTTCGTCGGCATCAACCAGTTCGCCTTACACTTTCGCGACGAGGTCCTGACTTTGTATACATAGCTTTGAGAAAGTGGTAGTGCTGGCTAGAAAATAAGGATGAAGATTTAAGAATGACTAGAATTTACCCGCAATTTTTTTGAATTGAATTAGTTTGTTACCGGGTACTTAAAGAGTTGTTGTTATGAAAAAATACCGTGTTTTTATAACATTTACACTAATATTATAAAGAGAGAAAAATACAAATATTTTTGTATGTTTGCAACGAATAAACTCAAAAACTACTGGACCGATTTCAAAAGTTCTTTCATCATTAAAATTCTAAATTAACTCTGAGTAACATATTTTCTTTTTGTTGGCTTTGGGCTTCTTTTTATCCCGGAAAAATTAACGGTTCCCGTGGGATGACAAAAATACGAAATCTACGCGGACGAAATCGCTGCTAGAAGCTAGTAGTGAATAAATGCACTATGTTTTGGTTAATTAATTTTAATATTACGGCCGCCTTGGATTTTTTTTTAATTTGAAATATTTTTGAACCTAAATAAACGTCAAATACCATTCTTATTATAGTTAGCGGGCCTAGTATGGTTGTCAGTAACGCGTGTCAAATGTGGATAAAGCATCCGTCACTCTCTTCGCATCGTCTTATTTACGTGTCAGAAGGTGACGGTTGCCTTATCCACACCACGCGATAAACGCAGCCATATTAGGCCCCCTGGGGTCCTAGTGAAAAAGGGTATAAGTCGACTTAACTCGTAATAAAAAAGGGTACCTATACATACACAAAAACGGTATTTACTATACTTTAAACCTTTTTCACTTGATCTTCGAAAGACTATTCCCTTTTTCACTAGGACCCAAGAATCTTTGACGTTTACAAATAGGTTAACACATGGTTAAAGGTAAAAACTTTAGTACCAATTTCACCATACGATGTTAACCAGTTAACAGACGATTAGAGCGTTAACAGCTGTCAAAATCTATGAAGTAACAGTCGAGTAACATTGATTAAATTTAACATCGTTTGGTAAAATTGCTATTTTGACAATCCCCTCTTGCATGTACAGTCAAGGACTTTAATTGTTATGCCACTATGGAACCCTGTCGCATAACGTTAATCATTCATTTAAGCGTAATTTGGTTTGACGCTGTCATTATGACAGGGTTCCATAGCGGCATAACAATTAAAGTCCTTGACTGTACAGTGCAACCATTTTCTTAATAGCTATCGGCAATCTTCGTTTTTGTATGACACACGAGTGACAAATATACTGTCAGTTGCGAGTGCAAGCGTGATAGCGATAGCCAGCCGAAAGCTATTAAGAAGCTGGGAATACTGTAGTTATTTACAAAACTAATATGGAATTGGCGTCAAAGGGGTTTGGGTAAAAGTGTTGTCATTTGTAAAATTTATACATTTTCAAGGTGAGCGGCCATTCATAAAAGTGGTAAATTATGATAGAATTATTAAAAATAAACATACTTTGTTATGTAATGTAATACTCTAAAGTGCATCGGAGCCGAGATATTTAAATATTCATACTTGGGCGTACTTTTGTACTAAAAACTGAATACTTAAATCTTTAAAATCTCCGCTCCGATATTATTTACCACCATAAATTATATATATCTATGTGTATTTAGAGGTCCTCTAAATAACTATGTAAATATCATCCGCGGCCGCTGAAAAAAAAAATGACAATATTCTTCAAACAAATTTACCCAATGCCCTTTCAAATATATAATGTCAAACAGTCTATACAGGGCCGAGATTCTAAAGTGCCTAGCCGATCCTAATGGCTGCTCTAAACAATGGCCCATCATGGGCCAGCGTAGGGACGGAGTGATGGGTAAGAGTGAGATGCAAGAATATGTTGCTCGCTTAAGGTGTAAATGCGTCCCTTACGTTGGCCCATGATGGGCCATCGTGTAGAGCAGCCATGACACATTGCACAACCATGAAGTATCTGAATATGGATAATGTTGACAGCAGTCAAACAATGCTGTTAATACTATTCCTTCACACGCAACAAATAAGTTTAGCATTGTTTTACTGCTGTCAACAATGTCAATGGTCAGAAACTTCATGGTCGTGCTCTGTGTCAGGATTCACTTCTTATATGCCGTGGTAAAAACCGAATCGTCTTTAACCTGTTATCGTATTGTCAGCGTTTTGTTAGCTCTTATTTACTTGACAGTAATGGCGACCGAGTTGAAACAATACCATAACCAGGTAAAAGACGATATGGTTTTAACTACAGAATAAGAACATATAGCATAAAAACCAGACTATAAGACGTATTTTGCGTCAGCTATCTTTCTCTACTTTTTAGATTACGTATTACATGAGAAAAAATGAAACAAAAGTAGGCTGTTTTTTCTTCTTTAACTGTCATTGTCACAAGGTTTTAAAAAGGGACTTCTTTGTCCTTCCTATAGGATGGATTTGTCTTTCCTTGTCTATAGGTCCAAATACTATAGGTGCTTATAGGTCCAAATCACGCCTTATTTGTGACGATGTACCAAATAACTAAAGAACAGCTATAGATTCATCTCTTTCCAACTCACTATGAAAACCATAAGTAAAAAGAAATGAACCATAATGTATTTTCTGCTTATTTAGTACGGTTTCTATGCCTTTAGTCTTTTTTCTGTGGTTTTTACCGCCTAGAATAGGGGCCCAGATGCACTACTTGCAAGAGGGGTTTTACTTAAGTTTTTTTCCTATAATTACAGAACACTAATTTGACTTAGCTCTATTATTAAAATATTGTGCATTATAACCTAACCAAACCTAAACTTGTAACACTCGCTTATTACTCATGTTCATTACTTGAATAGGTTAATTATTCACAAAATTCCTATAAATAGCAATAGAAATAGAAACATTTAGTCGACGAGCACAGCGAAAAAAAAACAGAACAGAGAAAATCATCATAGAAAAAGGATGGCAACACAAAAATAAAAACAAAAGCAATAAAGAAGGAAAGAAAAAATACAATCGTAGGATAATGTTGCCATGGGTGATTTTGTGACGTCGAAATTGACACCACTCAGCACTATGTCACAGCATAAACCGCGATAAGCATAAGCTATAAGCATATAACACTTTCCTCAAAATGAAACAACAAATACATTACAAATAAAACGTAAACGCCATAGAAGGTATCTGACCATAAACTGGGGTCCCAGTAAAAAAGGGTAAAAGTCTTGTAGGTCAAATTTAAAAGAGATAAAATTTAGTCTAGTGTACTTACTCTATTTTTAGTCTTTCTTATCACGAGATAAGTTATACCTTATAGGCCGCATTTCACCATACTGGAATAAGACTTATTCCGAGATTAGTCTATACAAATTCAGCGTTTAATCTTATTCCTGTTTGGTGAAATGCGGCCATAGTATACTAACCCCCTTACTAATAAACGTTGAGTAACGGTGGTATAGCTATACAATGTTTTGTCCTTATCTGTCATGGTGACATTTGAATTTGACAGATAAGGACAAAACATACGACGGGGTAGATTTATATAACTTTTGTTTATAGTAAACTCAAGCAAAAACAAGTTTAGTAAGCATGTACCTATATGGGGATTGTACAAAAAAAAATATTATAAGGTGGTACCACTGTGGTTAACCCTAACGGTTTTTGACAGATGTCACAGCATTTGAAGATATAACTATAACTAAAATTCAAAGGATTCATTTTATTCGTTTAACTTTCTGTTAACCACTAAGGCCCGCTTGCACGTAAATTTAACCATATATATATATATATATATATATATATATACGTATAAAGATATTCACAAATGTCAGATTCATAATGAGAACTGTCAATTTTAACGAATTAACCTTTTAACCTAAAGTCATGTGAATTATTATGCGTAGGTCCGATTTTTATTTATAAGCATCATCTAAAAAAAATACAAATCGAGATTTCGATCAATACGCTGTTTTGACTTTTTGTCATTATTTATTTTTCTATTCGCATGTTTCGCTATGTAAACTTAAGACAATCCAAGAGTTGTATTATTGAAACGTAGTGACAGGGTAACCGTATGAAGCCAATAAAATCGGATAAATCAAAACCTACTTAGAGGGCAATAATTTATTAACATAATTATATTAAGTACAGAATTCAACATCAAAACAATTAAAAATTAAAACTAAACGTATTTAAATTAAAATTAAACTAACCTACTCAAATATTAAAGATATAAATAATAATCACCACTATAAAAAGTACACCCCCTCTAGCAGGTCCGCTCGCGGCATGGTCCCCATGACACTGGCTGCATTACCTCTCTGGATAGCTAGCACACCCGCTCTAGCAGGTGCGCTCGCGGCATGGTCCCCATGACACTGGCTGCATTACCTCTCTGGATAGCTAGCACACCCGCTCTAGCAGGTGCGCTCGCGGCATGGTCCCCATGACACTGGCTGCATTACCTCTCTGGATAGCTAGCACACCCCCTCTAGCAGGTCCGCTCGCGGCATGGTCCCCATGACACTGGCTGCATTACCTCTCTGGATAGCTAGCACACCCGCTCTAGCAGGTGCGCTCGCGGCATGGTCCCCATGACACTGCCCTACTTAGATATTTGTTTACTTTTAATTAAATGAAACTAAATTTAGGATAGGGGTTTAGTTTAGAAAGGATGTATGTAAAACATTGATTTTATATTACTGATTTGAAATCACCCGGTATTTTAGTTATGATTAGACTATACGACAGTATTAACCTTACATTTAGTGTAACTGTCTATCAACACGAGCGTCTCAAGTGTATACGACGAGACGAGTGTCTAGACTTTAAAGGCCCAGCCACACCGATTGCGTGACGTGCACGTACTTTCCACTGCGTTGTATAGTGACATGTCGTAATGGAAATTCATACTATACAACGCAGTGGAAAGCGAACGCGCACGCGCACGTGCACGTCACGCAAGCGGTGTGGCTGGGCCTTTATGCTGGTTTCACACGGTATAGGTACGGTCGGCCGTACAAGTAGCTTCACACTGTAGTGCTTTGTCGCTTTATCGTCATGTTTATAATGTTAGACTAGTCTATCAAAGGCGTTAAAGCGACAAGGTACAAAAGTGTGCAGCTACTTATAAGGCTGGCTGTACGTACACCGTGTATTTGTATTTCTTTGTTCCCGAGATAAAAGGTCTTGACGGACAGATGGACCGACGGACGGAGTGATCCTTTAATTTTTTTTTTCCTTTTGAGGTACGCTAAAAATCGTCTTCAAGACCGTTTTTTTTTATCTTTGCACGACAAACGGTCTCTGTGGAATAGCTTATTTTGAATCTACATCTCAGGAAATGGAAAAATGACGAGTTGATGGCAAAAAAGACAGATGAATCTATCGTCGGTTATGATATACAAATGCAACCGTGCACATTATACACAGGTCTGGCTAGGTGTTGTTTGCATGACGTCGGTTTCTATTCCAGTACGACTAAGTAGTTAATTGACTTGGTCAATGAGTTACGAGCAATAATAACACAACGCAATAACCAGTCGGTAATTAGATTGTTTCTGTTTTTTTTTCATTGTCAAAGATAGACAAACAGACAGACAGTATTAACAAGTGATGTACAAGATACCCTATACAAAGTATCTGAAATACAAAATGCAAGATACTTTTAAATTAAGTATTTCAGATATCAGATCATACAGATAACTTTATGGGGTGGTATCTAAAATACTAGATACAAAATACGTATCTTTTAAATACTTTTTAAAGATAAAATACTTTTGTAAGAAAACAACATTTTAATTGAATGTAAGTTTATTTTTTTATATGAATAAAGCGTGCAAATGTGACAATACAAAATATTATATTTTTAAGGTTTTAATTAAGACTTTAAGTAAAACCAGTTCATCAAACATTTTATCACAATTTTTTCTTCGATGAGGCCTCATAATCATACCCCCAAAAGAAAAGAGTCGCTCCACAGGGGCAGAACTTGGCAAACAAGTGGAAAGAATAAGGATATATAGCTGAACAAGTGTTATATTTGATTATTTTTTTTGTTGTAGGATGATGACATTTGCCACTTGTAGAAAGAAAGAGTCGCCATGTATCAATTTGCTCCTAAAATAAATTTGCGTTCCGTTTTATCTATCGTGACATTTAAAATTAATATCACCATAAAATCCTGTAACATTTTGTGAATAAATACATAGATAACTATTACTTAGTACTATTACGAAAAGTATTTTAACAAGGATAGTATTTACAAAATACTAAGATACCAAACAAAAGGTATTTAAATACAAGATACAAAATGAATTTAGTAAAAAGTATTTTAGATACAAGATGTAAATACGTATTTTGTATCTTGTATCTGTATTTCAGATACTTGTATCTTAAATAAGTCACATCTCTGGGTATTAATACACAAATCACTAATAACGGTTCATTGTCCGTAAGTCTAAATAAAAATATAAAACTCGATCCAACACGACACGGTCAAAATTCTGTGACCCTAGTGAAAAAGGATACAAGTCTCCCGAGGTTCAGGTGAAAAACGGCATAAGTCTAGTATACTTTGTACCTACATGACGTTAACCCTTTCATATTAAGAGCTAAATCGACTTGTATCTGTATTCACTAGAGCCACAGAATTGTCTTACTTCTAGCTAATATGATAAGTGAGAAAGTTTGTATGTTTGGATGTTTGTTACTCAATCACGCTTCAACCACTGAACGGATCGGGATGAAACTTGGCACACATATAGATTAGGCTCTGGAATAGGACATAGGATCGTTTTTATTCCAGAAAATTTAAAAGTTCCCGAGGGAATAACGGTTGTCGAAATCTACGCGGAAGAAGTCGCGGGCAGAAGCTAGTAGATAACAATTATATCAGAAAAATCACATGAAAATCATCAACAAGGAAAATTGCAAAACCTAAAGTCCCGGGTCTCTATTCCACTCGGTAACACAATATTGCCTTTGACATTATTTACTTAACAGTAATGGTGGCCGAGTTAACAATACGATAGCGTATTAAAAGCAATATTGTTTTTATGAGCAGAACAGAGAGCCAATTAAATACTAACCCCCTTACTTATAAACGTAGAATAACCTTGGATTAGCTATACTACGTTTTGACCTTATTTGTCAAATTCAAATGTCACAATGACAGATAAGGACAAAACATGGTTTAGCTACTCCATGGGTTTTCCACGTTTATAAGTAAGGGGGTTAACGTTTAAAATGGAATTAAGTATCAAAATAAAATCATTCATATAGGTCGAAGAAATGATGCCCGAACAGTCGGACAAAAATGTGGTCTACCACCCTACGGTTGAAGTTCATTTGCACGTCGTGATACAACAAGTTCTATTTTCCCTCGCAATAATATTATGACAGTAACCTTAGCGATAATTAGATCTCACATAAATTTTTGTCAAAACTGGTAGACCACTTTCTTGGCCGACCGTACATTCAGAAATATGATATGACCGATCTTAAACACGTTCTACCATTTTAAGCTTCATTAATTTTGATCTTATTTCAATTCAGCGAGTGTTTTGGGGCGGCTATAGGCTGGCTGCAAAATTTTGATATTTTTTTTTAATAATTATTGCATGATTATCTTCTCAGGCCGTACGATAATAATAATATTCGACGCTTCTTCTCCGCAATGATGGTCTTGCCCGAAGCTCTAGTAGATTCACTCCATATTACCGACGTGTAAAAGAGCCCTGATGTGGCCAATTTGCTGAATAAATATTTTGAATTTTGAATAATGTTGAAGCTACCTAAACTCATAACACCCCTCTTTTTTGTCGGGGGTTTTTATGTTAGACTACAGTCGAAATTTCACGCGGCGCTACAATGTCAATGCATACAACTATTTAGCAGACCACTTTTTTACCTTGTTACAGGAAAATAAACATGTTTATTTTTGCGGACTTGGCGGTTGCCCTGCCGTGCCCCCAGACGCTGTAACTGCATATAGAAAAACACTGACTTTTTTTAGAAAAACTTAGATCAAATAAATAAGTTCAAAAAATGGGAACACAAATAATTTGTTCAGATTTTTTGGGTGTAATTTTTTAAATACCATGGTAATTATGTTCCTATTGTGCTCCGCATTTTCATCATTAATTCCGCATTTTCATTAAGTGATGAACGCTTAGATACAAAACACAAATAGATACAAATGCAACGCATAAAAACATGACCTTGAAAGGGCTACTTAGCATTCTGCCGCGGTGGTCCCACAGAGCTGGTTTTAAAACTTAAAAATACTGCAACAAAAAAGAGGTAACAAGACAAACGTTTGTAACAATAACTTTTTAAAAGATAAACACCCTCGATATAATGCCGTTGGCCCTTTAAACGACCAACTTAGCCAAAAACCTACCCGATTCAACAAGCTTTTAAAAAAAAAAACTCGTTTAATTCATCCCATCTATTTGGGAGGGGAGCGCCAAAGTTCAACTAAAATTGCAACTCCTATTATCGGAACTCCGAAAATGAATTTTTTATACCGCTGGAACCGTAAACTGTTCAGAAGTTCTGAAATATTCAATGTGTAGATAAGACTAGGTTAGGTTAGGTTTTATTGATAAAAATCCTGAAAAAGTAACAGTTGCTGAAAAAAATACGTTAGGAGTTGCGATGATTAGGACTTATGAGTCGTTATGAGTAAAAATAATTAGGTGAGCCAATATGGACCCATTTGGGAGATACACACGTTTAACGTTTACTCAATCATAGTAAACAGAATACACGGACAATTCAGTTGGCGTAGCCAAGATGCAAACTTTGCCAACGTTTCAAGACTCTTTTGTTAAGAATTGTGATATACATAATTTTAATACAAGAAATAAAAATAAAATTGCTATTAAAAAAATTCGTGTCCGTAAGGTATATAAATCATTTGTTGGTCAATGCATTCATTTCTGTAATAAATTACCTGACGAAGTTTTAAAGTTATCATTTCCAGCACTTAAAAATTACTTGAAAAAGTCGTTGATGTCGAAAGCTTATTATAGGGTCGAGGACTATCTAACAGATAAAAATGCTTGGCCTAAATTAAACACCTAAATAACTATTATTAATTATTATTATTACTATTTAAGAGTTCATCTGAACATACTGAGTTTTGACACATTTTCCTGCTCAACTACGCATGATATATATATTTTAATGTTAAATTCATTGTTTTATATAATGCTAGGTTAAGTTCCATAATTTAAAAAAAAAAACGACTGACTGTTGAGTTTCTTGCGGCGTTTCTTCTCAGCAGTGGTCTCTTGCGAAGCGCTGGTAGATTTTTGACGTGTAAAAGTGCCCGTGCGGCCTACTTACTGAATAAACATCTTTTATCTTTTTTTTTTATCTTTCTGTTTTCTACAGAATAGAAATGTATGGAGTTGACATAAGCGGTCGATGCGATCTGTCATCGGCTTACGTCAATCCTATACAATTTATCGATTGTTAGAAAATCACTTACTTATCGTTATGCATTGGGTAGCTATTATTTTATCGAAATAACTTTAAACAAACGCAGAATGTTCATTTCATCGAAAGGCATTTCTCGTCGCATGAGGTTTTCTTTACAATTCTAACCTAAACAAACCTAATTTTTTTTTTAAGATTTCCTGAAACATAAATATAATGATCAACTACAGTTATCTACAGCCAACCTTTTGTATAGTAACATCGATATAGATGTGTTCCGATTGGTGGCCTATTGACAAGGAGCATGGGTAGGCCCATACAAGGTAGACCGGCCGACGTAGTCACAGTATAAACAGTAGTCCATCTTTAGTTTTAAAACAAAGGAATATCGCGCGGCTTGCTTGTGTGCGTACCTCGACCGTACGCACTGCGAGCCGCCACGAGCAAACTCAACAGGGGTGTTATTCTCTCAAAAAACGGCGGTCTGTCGGACGGATGAGCGAATCTAAGCGGCGAGTTTAAGTAGTCCCGTCCGAGCGAATAAAACACATTTTAGCCCGTGCATTGTCAATTAGGCACCCTTATACTTTCGAGAAATCATTCTGCCAAATTGAATACACGCGCTAAAATGTGTTTTGTTCACTCTGACGGGACTACTTAACCTTTTCAACGCCACAGTCGGCTCTGGCCGTCAACTAAAAGTCGTGCCACTGACGCCACGTCGACTACAGCCGACAAGAGTTCAAGATTAAAAGAGACTTTGTTTGGTAGCAATAAGGTGTAATTTGCATAGCATAGCAAACATGTTTGGCGTATGGGTGGCACATTTTGTATTCGACGTATGGCGTTCAAAAGGTTAAACTCGCCGCTTGGACAATCACTCGTTCGTCCGTCCGCCGTTGTTGAGTGAATCACACCCCAGGACGGACCGAGCCGGTTTCTCCAGGGGCCGCGCCGTCGTCACCGCGTTTGGTTGCTTTGCGTGCATATAAAGTATCGAGCGACACGCATCGACGCAACCCTAACGCCCGAGCGACAAGAGGTAACAGATACTCCTAAAGGGCCGAAGATGAACTACTTTTTTATAAATAGTATTTATATAAATAGAAAAGAGATCCCATGGAATCTCACGCAAATTGATCTAGTCTCAAACTAACTATGTATGAAGTCTATGAAATACTCGGCTTTCTATCCGTCTGTGTGTCAGCGGGCTGTTGTTAGCGGGTCTCCTTTGTAACTACTTTGCACATTAATGTTAACAATTGCCAGTGTTAAGCATGAATCTGCAATTTTATAAATTTGCGTAGAAAATATCATTTTACTGGTACGTTATAATGTCATGTACGTATCGAGGCCAGCTACTGTCAGTAATAAGGACAATTATAAATAGTTTTGCAGTTATACTGGGCAATAAAATTAGCATCTCACAAACAGATGACCTCAAAACTGTTGTCAATTTGAATTGCGTTCCGTGATCGTGATCAGTTGATCTCGATCCAGATTGACTGTATAACGTGTTGGATGATCACATACTATCCAATGATATTTTACATTAAGATACGTTATGCTCATACTAAACGGATTCAAAACCCGTGACCAATTACTGACAGAGACAAACACGGCAATCCATAGCGAACGCTATTGTTAGAAAGAGATAAATAGATAAAAAGTAAGGCAATTTGCCTTCCTTTTTGCGGAATGTTTTTGCGCGAAGATGACGTATCTTTATATAAAATATCATTGATACTATCTAGACTTTTTGAAATCTCCTCCGTTACGCAACCATGGACGGATCACAATTTTAATTTACCATTCAAGCCCTAACAAGTCCCTACAAGCTTCCATACAAGTCCTAATGTATACATGAAAATAATGGCCTTAAAATATAAATCATACTTGTACTTAACATTGTACCTAAATATTTAATATTAAGGTAACTTTACCTTAAATAATTAAACATTTGCGTGATGTCATAAATTTAAATTTAGTATTTACGTTATACACTGCTAATTAATTAATTCATCGTATATATAGAACGACTGCTCAAGTGACTACTTTTTTCATTCTATTCCCATTTTGTTGAATCACTGCACTGCAGTTGCTTGCATCCTTCTTGCACCACAACAAACTCGTCAACTAGTTACGCCAAGTCAGTTTGGTTGCGGGCGAATTAAGTATCGAGCGACGCTCATGGACGCAACCCTAACGTTAGACCGGCCATAGGTATCAGTACTGTTAACATCAGTTACAATTAACGTACTAGCAAGCGAGTCGAAGCTCTGTCCCTTGCAGACCTCGCAAGTATTCTTATAGAGTGCGAGGGACAGAGCGTTCGACTCTATAGCGAGTACGGTAATTGTAACTCATGGTAAGGGTACAGAAACTCCTAAACGGCCGGAGATGAACTACTTTTCTATTTATACTATGGTAACATCTACTGTCTTAAAAATTGGAAATGTAAACAACTTCGTTATTCTCAGCATTCAGACAACAATTTAAAACTTCGTTTAAATGCCAATTATTACCAGTTCCAAGTCAATTAACACCAAAAGAGATCAGTTTTCGTTTTCCTTAAAATTAACGTAAAACGTTCACCAAACAGGGTAAGTTGCGCAAGCACATAAGGTCGACCACAAACCGAATGACGTGGCGAGTCGCCTGTAGGTATACATTAGCCTATCAGTATCATGGTCGTCTGCATTTGCACTACGTACCGAAGCGAGGTTCAATGACCTATCTAGGCTTTGTTTGAATAATTAATTATGTAGCCTTTTCACAATGTTTATTTATGTGAGCAGACAGGGGTGTGATTCTCTCAACAAGCTGAGGTGGTCGAACGCTCGAGTGAAGGTCCAAGCGGCGAGTTTAAGTAGTCCCGACAGAGCGAACAAAACACGTTTTAGCGCGTGTATTCTCAATTAGGCAGCCTTATACCGCCGACACATCGTTCACCCGAACTTTATCACGGTATTCAGTCGCAATGCAGGTCACCTGATGGTACGTAGGATCTTAGACCCATGGAAATTTGCATTCTCAAGACTGCAATTTAAAGACTGCAAATCCTTTGCCAACCCTAAGGACTAAGAGCAGTAAAGAAGAGTTTATTAATTCAGCCATAAGACGGAATGCACCTATGCTGGTTGTCTTATCACCATACTGAAACACAACAAAGCGAACGCTCCTACTACTACTGTTTACAGAATTTTTTAAATTATCGTCGTAGTAATTAGGTAAGTAGGTACAGTAAAGGAAAATTATTCCCTGACCACTTTGGACTATGTCAAAGTGACGTAATCAATCAAAACGTAAGAGAGTTCTTATGATTTTATTTACAGTCACTTTGACAGAATCCAAAGTGGTCTAGGAATCAATTTCCGTGACTGTACCTGTCTACCTTGATTGACAGGATTCGTTGGAACCTAGTGTTTTCGGAAGCTAGTTTTTAACTTGGATATTTCTTGGCCTCAAGATGGCCGTTGAGTGGATACCTTCAACACTGTTATTGAAATGTTAGTATCCGAAAGTAGCTGGATGAGGTCAGGGATGTGATTCTCTCAACAACGACGAACGGACGGACGAACGAGTGATTGTCCAAGCGGCAAGATTAAGTAGACCCGTCAGAGTGAACAAAACACATTATAGCGCGTGTATTCAATTTGGCAGCATGACTACTCGAACGTATAAGGCTGCCTAATTGGCAATGCACGCGCAAAAATGTGTTTTGTTCGCTCGGACGGGACTACTTAAACTCGCCGCTTCGATTCGCTCGTCCGTTCGACCGACCGCCGTTATTTAAGAGAATAACACCCCAGCTCAAAACCAGTCGTTGAAAAAGAAATAGAATAAAATATAATAGAAGACTATTATTAATATTAAGAACATTTTGCACCTACACAATGTAACCATATAAAAATTAAGCGAAATAAATATTCTATTTCTATTTCAACGACTGGTTTTGAGCTGACCTCATCCAGCTACTTTCGGCGACATTTTGTAGTGAACCTGCCTCTATAATTGCTTTTAACGTGTTATCGAGAATCGAGATGGCTCTTATTTACTTGACAGTAATGGCCGCCGATAAATACAATACCATAACAATGCAATATGGTTTTAACCTGTAGAATAGAGGCCCAGGCCCCTAGTTGTAATTGACAGTAAGTAATATTTCGGTATACATTGCGTAGCTGTAATAGAGCTCAGTTAATAAGGAACAAGTCAGCATTGCAATGTAAACCAAATTGTTAGCTCACTGTTACTGTCAAGTTCTTGAGATAGGGGACTGTCACCATGGTTAGTATGAGTAAAGTAGTAGTACACATACATACATACATACATAATCTCACGCCTTCGTTCCCAGAGCGGGGTAGGCAGAGCTACAGAATTACAAACATCTCTAAAAACTTGTTGATAATTCCATAACCACAATTTGCACAATTAGGCTAAGATGTTTACCAGCGTATTAGTGACAGGTTGCAAGCCCATCGCCTAACAGTACTACAAGCCTTTATATTAGTAGTATGTGTATTATTTTTAATTGTGCTGTATCTCTGTAATGTTTTGTTTGGTATACAAAAAGCGTTTTGTATTTTATTATAATTTTCTAGTAATAATTTTCTGAACAACCTAATGACCATACTTTATTGTCCTCGTAAGGCCCACCATACTAAAAACAGGTAGTTTTTTGTGAGTGGGACTTTGAATCTACCGTCAAGGCAATAAAGTTCAATTACGTTTGTTCGATAATGCCATTTTCAGTATATGAATATAGGAAAATAAACCTATTCCCATTGGAACACAGTTCAAATTAAATTGTCTTGATTATGTACCTACATCGTATTGCACACTGGGCCTTACGAGGTTAATAGCTTATTATTTTTATTCACCAGTTCTGTTCTTTTACAGAAACTCACATAAACAGAAGTGAAGCGAGGGTTGCAAGTATACCTATTATATATATAGACAACGATATCAAAAAACAAAGTCGGGGTTTTAAAGCTTGCTTTTTATTAGTTTTTTTCCAATATGAACAAAAAAACATAAAGTGATAAATGCTTATTCTATCGGGGATTGGCATTAAATTTGACAAGATACCGTTAGTGATTCTTAAATATTGGTAAGGTCGGCCAATAAAGTGGTCTACCAGTTTCGACAAAAGTTTCTGCGAGATCTAATTATCGCTAAGGTTGACACTTGTTACTGTTACAATATTATTGCAAGGGAAAATCAATCTTGTTGTATCAAAACGTGCAAATGAACTTCAACCGTAGGTAGGGTGGTAGGCTGACTGTAAACAAGGTTATTTTAGCGAAGATTTAACTCATTCAACCGAGAAATCGAGTTCTTACCACAGTTAGCTCAATGTGTTAATTCAATAAGTATGTACCTATATAAACACCGTTCACGTATAGAATCAGAAATTCCCCACAGAAAAACCAATTTTCTCATTAACTCATAAAATACCCGTTCGTTGTCGATCGGATGACGTCTTGCATGACAAGTTGAGTTATACATGTAATATAAATTTAATTTGTGGTTGACAATGCCATACGTAACCTACCATTATATTCATTCTATTAGGTTTTCCCTAAGTACATTAGTATATTATTTAGTTCGTGTACAAATATACTCATATTTAAATAATATTGAGGTCGCGTGAGTTGAATCATTATAAAATACGTCCTCGCTTCGCTTCGGTTTATGTGTTTTTTTGTAAAACCCGTACATAAACCACATTTTTTTATACATGAAAACCTCGCGTGAATAATTATCTAACTGATGATGAAAACCGCATGAAAATGCATTCAGTAGTTTTTGAGATCATCGCGAACATACATACAGACAGATGCGGCGGGGAACTTTGTTTTATAATATCTTTCCTTTACTTTCTCAACCTCTTACGTAATCGAATAGTTACATAGAAAAAACACTCATGTCCTAAGGTTTATAAAGACTACTTTCCTATCAAAATATTCGATCAGATAAGAGGTTGAGAAAGTAAAGGGACGATATGTAGATACCCGTCGGTAGCTCACTAGACTGGCCTTTATTCTGCTTTGGCAAAGTGCATCTTGCTTTTACATCTTATTTGCATTACACTGTTGGCGGCATGACAGAATCTACTGCCCTAATATCGCTGCGTTTATCGCGTGAAAAAGTTTGGATAAGGCATCCGTCACCTTCTGACACGTAAATAAGTACGAGAGTGACGGATGTTTTACCTACATTTGACTAGGGAATGGAAATAACCGGTTATAACCGGTTTTAGCCGGTTATTTTCATACAAAAATGGTTAATAACTGGTTAAATTACATTCCTTACATTTGACGTGCAATATACTGCCCTACTAAGCATAATGGCGATATCTCAGACAAAACATCTGTAGAAATTGCAACCTGGTTACAAACATAAGAGAGTTGAATCTGCTTTGGCTATTTTATTTAGTTATTGCATTTTTGCTTAGGAGGGCAGTATAGACCTAGCCATACTAGGTCCGCTGGTGACTAAAAGTTATCATAACGTTAACAATATGATTAAGATATCGAAGACAAATGACCTAAACCAAAGTAAAATAAAGGCCCTCATCGAATACTAGTAGAACACTGTCACCCCATGCGGAGAAGGACGATTTACTTGAAAAGCTATAGCAGTTTTATAATAGGTCTTAAGAAGTAATCATGTTTCATAGTAACATTTAATGCTTAAGTACCAATTTCACCATACGATGTTAAATTTAATGAATGTTAATCGACTGTTAGTTCATACATTTAGACAGCTGTTAACGCTCTAATCGTCTGTTAAGTGGCTAACATCGTTAGGTGAAATTGGTGAAAGTGTTATGTAGTTTTATTTTTCAAAATATCTGGGTTCGATTCCCGAGCTGAGTACGGTCACGGAAGTTAATTTGTGACCCATTTCAAGAAAAATATGCTTGAAGTACCTAGTCAATGTCATTAGAGATGCCAAGTCATTTGTAACTTTTAGGAAACTCAACCTTATTGTTGTAGAATGTCAGATTGACTTACGACCTAAGATGGGCCACAAATTAAATTCCTTGACTGTACAAGTTTAAAAAAATAATTATGAATGAAGTTTTCCTTGTTACTCAAATCGATGACATAGTTCCTAAGAACAGATCGTCGTATGTCTTATAGTTTCAGACTTTCCCATATGGACTGATTTAAATGTTACACCCTGTATACTACTCCTACGCAGCAACTTTAATACGATGGTCACAAGGATTTGCAACTTTACTTCCTACAAGGCTGTTACGCTATTTAACTATTATGATACGGTATCGGCACATTTACAACGGTGAACATTATACATAGCTATGCGATAGCAAACGCGATAACTAAAACATTCAGTGTAATGCAATTCTCGACATGCAGTCTGTTTTTATTATCACACGCATTATAACATTTAATTATCTATTATTTGCAGTATAGCCTTCAAACAAGTTAATAATAATAGAAAATGGAAACGTCACTGCAGGGTCTCCTAGTCAAGATTCATAACGTTAAGTTAACGATTTTCTAAAATCGACAAAATGTGTCGCTGCAGTCAACTCTACACATTTAGAGTCGATAGAAACCTTAATGTTTTTAGGTTATCTTAAGCTTAAAATTAAAACTCTATGTAAATGCCTGTCGATGAAATAAATATTCGGCAACGTAAAACATTCTATAAAATTATTGAGAATTAAACCCTTGAAAATTTTATTTCAAAATTGAACGACTTTAAAGTTTGGGATTGATGGAATTGGACTTTTCTTCGCCTGCGATTTGATTTCTACTTTAAAGCGCTTGATTTTGTAAAAAATCCATCTTCTGAAGCAATCATTGTGCCATTCGAACCTGCGGGTGGCTTACATTCAGCAGTCTTTTGGCACATGACGATGATGATGGAGATGATGATGATAATTATACAAATATGTAGACAGTTAAACACGACAGTACAAGTCCAGGGAATTCATTCACCATTACTTGACAATGTGTTTTATACGAGATACATACCATAACATTCACTTTTTATAACTTTTTTGTTATTTTATTTTTTCGCTGCATTAAAATTAAAAGAGAGGTTTGATTTCTTTTTTGCCAAGAAAAGGGTAAAATCGACATGGTATGATTAAGTAATTTATTCCAACTCTGCCCAACTATATTCTGTCCTAAACTTCAAAACCTTAACAACCCTTCCTCTTATTACAGATCTCAACATCCTCTTCGAGACGTGGTACACACAACATCGGTACATATCCGTACCGCGACACAAACTCCACTGACCGAACTGACACTGTTGTCCGATCAGACACTGACTCTTCTAGTCACGACGATGACCGAACGGAAACTACTAGCCGAAGAGAGAGCAATGACGAAAAAGCCAGTAAGCTACGAGGGGCTTCTGACCGAAGGGATACTACTGTCCGATCCGGCCACTATGACTGGTCATCAGATCGTCAGCAGAACACTGACAGGCCGGTGCAGAGAGTGAGTGAACGATCTCTACCCCTCTACAGCAGTATACAGAGGATACAAGAAAATGAAAGAAAGAGGTTTGATCCCAATGAGGATCGGTTACCAAGAATTGAAAATGTTACTTCTAAGATTATTAACTCAGGTGTTCTTGTGGCGTCCAGGAGAGGTAAGTTAAATGACAGCTGGGGCCTGTTTTATAGAGCTACAAATTGTTATTTACAGGTTACATGTTTCCGTTTGACATAACCTCGATCAATGAAGACCAGCTATTTGAGCAGTGTTGCCAGTTTAGACCTGTAAAATTGTAACTTGTAGCTTTATATGTAAAACGTGCCCCTGATGTTTATTGGACAAACGACATAAAATAATACATGATGTTATTTTGTTTATTTGGCAAGAGAATACGAGCACTCAGGCCAGCTAATCGTTAGTGGGCCTGAGATCCATAGACATTTGAATTCTCAAGACTACAACCTTAAAACTGCAATTTTAATACTTCAAATGCGTTGCCAACCCTAAAGACTAAGATGTAATGCCTCTATGCTAGTAATTTCATCGGTTGTCTTATCCCCATTCCCGAACACAGCATAACAATGCGAACACTGCTGCTTGGCTGTATAAAACAATAACTGTAAATTTAAACTAAGCTTAAGTTAAAAGTGCGTTACTCACTTACTAACAACTTCATAACTTCCTCTCACTAAGATCTAACTTTAACAATATGGGTACAAGTATGTCTCACAACGAATTAGTTTAGTGGTAACAGCTGGAAAATTTTATTCCCAGTAGTTGGGCCATTCTACTTTTCAGTGTACAATTTTGTTATCGTCCGATAAAAAGTATACCAAATTATGAATCCGCGTATAAATAAATAACATGAGCTTAGAATGTTTAAGTTTAACGGTTTTCAAAAAAAAACAACTTTTAAATTACTTAATTATCGTTGAAGAATCTTGGTAACTCAGTGGTAAATTGCACTTTTTCCATAGAAAAGGCGGGGACATCAACGTCCACTGTGTAACACTGCATATCAGTGCAATGTTAAAGTTAATCTGTGCGGAACCGTAATTATTACTGTAATTAGATAAGGTTTTCTTATTAGTTTTTATGTATTACCGCTGCGGCACGGACTCCCATGATGCTGACAACGCGGATGATCCCGAAGATGCCCGAGCGATAAGCGGCTCGCGTTCGTTTTTCTCTAGCGTCACACCGCTTTGAGCTCTCGACGTGGACCTACGTCGCTTTAGATAACATTTACCGTTACGTTAAATCTCGCTACCATCTTTGATTTATTTAAATACAAGTGAAGTGTTGATCCCGCTGGGGTGAGTTCTCATCGTTTTTAATTTAAGTTAAGTAGGTTATGTGCTTAACATTTTTATTAGAATAGTTATTGCTACCTAGTTGGGCACTTTTTGCACTTCTATCAGAGCAGATCGCTTGGCTTTGACTTAGGGCCGCAAGGAAGCTATAGCGGGTTGTTAATGCCTACTCCTGGGCTTCCAGGATCAATCTACGCTTTAATCGGCCTTGAGGGAAAGGAGCCGTGTGCTCGCTTGCCACTAGAGCAGTAACTGCTCGTGCTCGCTCGCCGCTGGAGCCGACGCCCTGTGGAGTCCGTCCAGCTACGAGACAAGACCTACCTACTACCTTTCCTGCTGCAGCCGGTCACCTTGTCAGGCCAGTGATCTCAAATCAGTGCGCGTATTACCTAGTGCTATTTAGGAACGGATATTATAGTAATCGTTATTATAACCTATGGTTTCATTGACCTTCGACCCTACTTTTAGCTGCACCCTAAGCCCTAACGCCGCAGTGGCGCCTTTCCGTGGTTGTCTGGTTCCAATAGCACCGGGTTTTACGTACTTACTTAGCTTATAGTGCTCAACTTGGTCACTCTATTCCTGGCAATTGTGAACGAGGAGGTGTCTACGGCAGCAAACTGGTACGTCTCACCATTTATGATTTTTGTACATCTAACTACCTTCTTATTGTAGACTGTTGCAACTGTCATTAACATTATAAATAATTACTGTAAGTGAGAACCTACGTAACAGTTTGCAATAAAATACATTTAGGTGATTTTCATAGAAACCTATACATTATTCATTTCAATTATTTTCATCCGTAGTAGTTGTAACCGAATCGTAATAATTAGGTTTCATTAATGCATTAGTAACTAGCACAAAATAAGACCATCTCATTTAGTCGTTCACTAGTCACTGTAACTAAAACACTTATTTGAATTAATTCCTGATAATTCTCATTAAACACGCTTAGTTGATTTTGCACGCCGCCTTGCAACTATTGCCTTGCTATCATTAACATTGATTGTACTTTGGAGGTGGTATTGTATACCTAAAATGGGAACTCACCCTATAAAATATATTATGCTAAATAAGAACGAGTTAACTTATGAGGTACTTATCAGGGGTGAAGAACCTGCTTCTACCGTGTTAGGGTTACGCAAACAAATTACTAAAATTGCTCTTTTAATTCCTGCTGATGAAATTCTCGATTCCGGTGTTGACTCTAAAGAAGACTGCGTAGGTGTCCGTAGTTCCATAAATGACCTATCTACAAAAATCAGTGCCTTACAGGTGAAGTACGATTATAACTTATTTCAACGTACAAACGCATTGCATAATCATATATACCACCGGTTAAACAGAATCGATACTACAGAAGCGTTGACTACTACGACTATTAAAGCACTAGAAAAAGAATTTAGTTCGCTTTCAAAGCAATTTAACACTATAAGTAAAGATAACAGTGAACAAAATGCCACATCCGAACACACTGGATGTGCACAGTCTTCTTCCACACTCGACGGCCAGGCTATTGTGTCGGTGCACTGCGACCACACACAACCTAACGATATAAAAATAAAATACGACGGCAAGAGCTGCGTCCACGCGTTCGTACAGAGAATTAAGGAGTACCAAACCGCTAGGAATCTACCCTCAAATAAATTATTAATGTATGCTTCGGAAATATTTACAGGTAACGCACTACACTGGTACCGGGGTGTGCGCGTTGCAGTTAAAGACTGGGATGACTTGATTGTGCAACTGGTTTTAGACTTTAGCCCATTTGATTACGACTACAAACTAAAGTCAGAGATCCGCAATAGAACACAGGGAGAACAGGAAAACATTACTATTTATTTATCAATCATGTCAGAATTGTTCTCAAGATTGACGGAACCTTTTATCGAGAAAGACAAACTGGAAATTCTATTACATAATATACGCCCATGCTATTCGACGGTTTTGGCATCTTGTATTTCGGATATCGATACTATTGCGACACTCCGGAAACTCTGCTTAAATTATGAAAAAATTCAATGCCTTTCTTCGCAGTTTCGTGAACCACCAAAACCAACTAATAGCACCTTAGCTCCAGACTTAGCATACGTGAGATCAGAAGCAAGACCACAGTTTTATAAAAACAATTACCAGCCTAACTACCGTAAGAATTACTACAATTCTTATAATCGCGATTCAACGGCAAGCACGAGTAATGCGAACAAGTTCGTGGCCGACGTGGCAGCTATAGAACAAGGACGCAATGACTCGACTAGGAAAACCATATTTTGTCCGCGCTGCCGTAGTAGTGAACACTCGTTACGTCAGTGTACACAAGAACGCTATCCGATATGTTTTAAGTGTGGTCTTAAGGACTTTACCTTTCTTAATTGCCCTACATGTCACCCTGTCGATGAACAAAAAAACTAGTTACAGAAGATTGTTGCACTAGAACTAGAAACAATAATAGCAGTAATTACAACCAAAATGAATGGCAAAGTTGGCTAAACACTATTAAAGTTTTTTTTTCTACCTACTCTATTGCAGCAATCTTCGATAAAAAACCTACTAGGGACCCGCGGCCCTATGTAACTATCAAAGTGGGAAGTCATTCTATGAGAGGATTATTGGATTCCGGATCAGCTGTGACGATACTCGGAAATAATACGCATCATAACCTAGTAACATCCACTGGTCTAACGCTTTGCGACTGTGACGACTCTAAATCGTTTATAACTGCAGGCGGCCACAGGATGGCAACCCTTGGCTATATAAACCTACCTGTGACCTTCCAAGAGCAATTTCACATCCTACAAGCCTATATTATACCTACTGTGACTTCACCGCTGA
The DNA here is from genome assembly GCA_946894065.1 of Acleris literana. Lineage (NCBI taxonomy): Eukaryota > Metazoa > Arthropoda > Insecta > Lepidoptera > Tortricidae > Acleris > Acleris literana. Next base: position 4,225,330 of record OX335677.1, read on the forward strand.
TCCTAGGAGTCGACTTTTGGCAGAAATTTAACCTTTTTCCTAAATATTGCGATACCATTTCATTGTCAATAAATGATAACGAAATTTTAACTGTAGATGAGGAACCGGTTATGCTTCATTCCTTTAACGAGCTAAGCAATATTGAGCAAGCTACTGCGAAGGACATTATTGCAGAGTTTGAATCAATTTCTACAGAGGTGGCAGGCTTAGGCCGTACACATATGGCTGAGCACAATATCGATACCGGAGACTCGCCACCTATACGACAGCGCTATTACCGATTGCCACCTGAAAAGTTGCGAATTATATGCCAAGAACTCGATGAAATGGTTCAACTAGGTGTCGTTGAGCCATGTGAGAGCCCTTGGTCGTCACCTATCCTACTCACTCCTAAGAAAGATGGGAAACTGCGGTTCTGCCTTGATAGCCGAAAGCTTAACTCTATCACTCGCAAGGATGCATATAAACTACCATATGTATCCGAAATCCTCGACAACCTCAAGAACGCAAAATATTTAAGTAGTATAGACTTGTCAAAGGCTTTTTGGCAGATACCGATTGCCAAACATGACCGCGATAAAACTGCATTTTATGTTCCTACCCGCGGTACGTTTCGATTTGTCACTATGCCTTTCGGGCTCACCAATGCACCGGCGACACAACAGAGGTTAGTGGATCAACTATTTTACGGACCAGAATTCGAAAACTCGGTTTTTGTGTTTTTAGATGACATAATTTTAGTGTCACCGGACTACCAAAGTCATATTGAGTTACTTTACAAAGTTCATCGCAAACTTCGATTAGCAAAATTGACCATTAATTTGGAAAAATCATCATTTTTCCGGAACGAGCTTAAATACCTCGGCTACGTTGTTAATTCTAAAGGACTACACGTGGACCCAGGTAAAGTCGAGGCTATCCTTAATTTCCCAGCCCCTACAAACAAAAAAGAAGTCAAGAGGTTTTTGGGTACCGCTTCGTGGTACCGGAGATTCATACCCAAATTCAGTTCTATAGCTGGTCCACTCAACAAATTAACGTCTACTAGCAAAAAAAGCATTCCCTTTATTTGGTCAAAGGAAGCGGAAAATGCTTTCATCACGTTAAAGGAATGCCTCATATCTGCTCCTATACTTTCTTGCCCGGATTATGACAAAGAGTTCGAGGTCCACACCGATGCGAGTGACTACGGCGTCGGAGCCTTACTTACTCAAACTGTCGACGGTGTGGAATGTCCTATAGCCTACATGAGCAAGGCCCTTTCTAGTGCAGAAAAAAATTATAGTATTACGGAACGAGAGGCCCTAGCCGTACTCGTGGCTATTGAGCATTGGAGGTGTTACCTTGACAATGGCATGAAGTTCACAGTCTATACTGATCATTCTGCATTAAAATGGTTTCTGAATTTAAGTAACCCAACCGGTCGTCTTGCTCGCTGGGGCGTACGACTTTCTGCGTTTAACTTTGAAGTTAAACATCGCCGTGGCTCTGATAACGTTATACCAGACGCATTATCTCGCATATGCCCTGTGTCTGCCATTGATAATGTCATCGACTCAACCGAGTCTACTGATCAGTGGTATAACAATATATTCAATGGTTGCCAGACTTCACCTACATCATTTCCAAATTATATAATTAAAAATCAAAAGCTATATAGATTAATGAAAAGTAGATGCACCCTGCGTGAAGAGTTTGACTGGAAAGAGGTGATACCTACTGAAGGTAGACACTCGGTAATCGAGAATAACCATTCGGAACCTACCGCTGGACATTTAGGCATCTTTAAAACATATAAACGGCTGGCACTCCGTTACTATTGGCCGGGAATGCATTCAGACGTTGTAAGATTTGTTTCCTCCTGCGATGCTTGTACCGCGCATAAACATATTAACCATGCTCCTCTAGGAGAAATGGGTCGTCCTAAGGTATGTTCTAGACCATTCCAGACGATTAGTATCGACCTCGTAGGACCACTGCCAGTGTCAAGAAAACAAAACTCCTTCTTATTTGTTGTCACTTGCTGTTTCAGCAAATACTGCATGTTATTTCCCATTAGACGCGCTACTACCGATATTGTAACTAAATTACTTGAAGATAATGTATTCTTGATCCACGGAGTTCCTTCTACTATAATTCTAGATAACGGGAAACAATTCATAAGTGCAACACTAAAGAAAATGCTAGCTAAATACAAGGTTCCAAATGTGCACTATACCCCCAAATATTCTCCACACATTAATACAGTGGAACGTTATAATAAAACGATTATGACTGCAGTTTCTACATTTATTAACGAGGATCACCGTACATGGGATCAATTGATAACACAGATTCAATTTGCGATCAACAGTTCGGTAAACGAGGTAACCGGATATACCCCTTCATTTCTCGTCTATGGCCGTGAATTGGTTGTGTGTGGTTCGCATTATGTCGACGCTGAGTGTGGGGATGACATTCATCAACCCAGAGATGGTTATGCAGAAAATCTTGGCGCGCTGTCGGGGATATTTAACAAAGTGCAGGTAGCGTTGCTACAGGCACACTCAAGAAATTCTCAACAGTATAATCTGCGTCGTAAACCTGCTGAGTTTAAAATCGGAGACGTGGTCTGGAAAAGGACTTTCTACCAGAGTGATAAAGATAAACGATTTTGCAAAAAGTTGGCACCTAAGTTTATCAAGTGCAAAATTATCGGTAAAAAGTCACCTCTCGTATACGAACTTTCAGACGAGTGTGGCCATCCCTTAGGTAATTGGCATATAAAGGACTTTAAACTTCTAAATTACAAAGAATAGTAGACGGATTTCGGTTTAGCACGCGAAAACCTTCTATTTGAAGCGGGGTACTGTAACACTGCATATCAGTGCAATGTTAAAGTTAATCTGTGCGGAACCGTAATTATTACTGTAATTAGATAAGGTTTTCTTATTAGTTTTTATGTATTACCGCTGCGGCACGGACTCCCATGATGCTGACAACGCGGATGATCCCGAAGATGCCCGAGCGATAAGCGGCTCGCGTTCGTTTTTCTCTAGCGTCACACCGCTTTGAGCTCTCGACGTGGACCTACGTCGCTTTAGATAACATTTACCGTTACGTTAAATCTCGCTACCATCTTTGATTTATTTAAATACAAGTGAAGTGTTGATCCCGCTGGGGTGAGTTCTCATCGTTTTTAATTTAAGTTAAAGTAGGTTATGTGCTTAACATTTTTATTAGAATAGTTATTGCTACCTAGTTGGGCACTTTTTGCACTTCTATCAGAGCAGATCGCTTGGCTTTGACTTAGGGCCGCAAGGAAGCTATAGCGGGTTGTTAATGCCTACTCCTGGGCTTCCAGGATCAATCTACGCTTTAATCGGCCTTGAGGGAAAGGAGCCGTGTGCTCGCTTGCCACTAGAGCAGTAACTGCTCGTGCTCGCTCGCCGCTGGAGCCGACGCCCTGTGGAGTCCGTCCAGCTACGAGACAAGACCTACCTACTACCTTTCCTGCTGCAGCCGGTCACCTTGTCAGGCCAGTGATCTCAAATCAGTGCGCGTATTACCTAGTGCTATTTAGGAACGGATATTATAGTAATCGTTATTATAACCTATGGTTTCATTGACCTTCGACCCTACTTTTAGCTGCACCCTAAGCCCTAACGCCGCAACTGCGTTACTCACTTTGTAGTTATTACAAATAACTTTATATGAATCAGGATAATTCTAAATATAAGCTTATTTATGTCCCTTTTCGAGTTTCAAGTTAGAAAACGCAGCACTTTCCCGGATTTTTAAATAAAAATAGTTTAGTGAGAACGTGGCTAAAAGTTATGTACAACGAAAAGTGGAATGGCCCAGTTACCAGTGGTAACAGGTGGGAAAAAAATTCCCAGCTGTTACCAGTGGTAACAAATTGGTGGTAACAGGTAGGAATAACCCGCCAGGGGTCTTGAAACTTTTTGACTCAAGGGCCACAATGCACCCAATATAAATTCGTGCGGGCCAAGACTGTGGTTTCATGGCTGGTCATGGGGTAAATATTACCCTAATACATTAGTATTAGTTAAGTAGTCTGTCTTCAGGAGGTACCTAGATAACGCATAAGGGACGCACTTGGTATTTATTATGTTCATGAGTGGCCCACTCTGGAGTGGCTATGATTATGAATTTATGACCAATTACCGTCAGGGGCGGGTTTTATAAAACTAATTACTAGTTACTTATAGCTTTATACAATCGGACCCTGGTGGTTCGTTGAATGTTGGCTCTCCCGCTTTCTTTACGCGGGCCGAATTAGAAGGGCCGTAGTTTGGTGACACCTGCCCTAAGCCACTAGGCCACTGACCATCAAAGGCAACAGGGTTTAATCAGTGGAATAGACAGGCCCAGTGATATAGTGGAAAACCGCCTATGAGTAACTAACAAATTCAATTAGTTAGGTGCAAAAAAAGTATTGAACCAGATATCACCAATGAAATTGATAACTGTATTTGTACCACAATACTGTGTTAAGTTGATACTAAAACTTTACATTCCTAATTCGGAAATGCTGATTAAAAAAGTTTCATAAACACTGGGGAACTATTAGTAGGCATGTACCAGCTATGTACCAAGGCCGTAGTTTTTTCACAACCAGTAAACGTCTGTGGCCGCTCATTATTTTAAAATCACCATTCTCGCGTGCAATAATGGGTTAAATAGCCGCTTTGTTATTCCACAACACACTGAGTCATCTTCGGCTAATGACATAACTTGACATGTCAAGTTACGAGTGCGTTTGGTTATAAATAGATGGTGGCATGTATTTATTGGTGGTAGGACCTTGTGCAGGGTCCGTCCGGATCGCTACCACCATCTTATCCATTAACCCACCGCCAAGCAGTAGTGTTCGCATTGCCGTGTTAATATTTAGAAATCAATTGTGTAGGTCTTAGTACCAATTTCACCAAACGATGTTAGCCACTTAACAGACGATTAGAGCGTTACGTAACAGCTGTCTAAGGGCCGAGTTCACCAACAATTAAACGGACGATTAAGTCTTAATCAGCTGTTAATCAATACATTTGACACCCGTTAAACCGCTAATCATCCGTTTAATTGTTGGTGAACTCGGCCCTAAATGTATGAACTAACAGTCGATTAACATTAATTAAATTTAACATGAAAGTCGTATAAATGCAGTTGAAATGCGCTCTTTGCGTAGTATGTGTGGTGTGAAACTGATTGATAGAGTAAGGAATGAAAAGGTCAAAGAGAAATGTGGACTAAAAGAAGACGTAGTGAATAAGATTGAAAAGGGCATACTTCGATGGTTCGGTCATTGGGAAAGGATGGATGAAAGAAGATTGACGAAAGAAATATACAGAGCAACCGGTGAAATTACTAGCATAGAGGCATTCCATCTTAGTCCTCAGGGTTTGCAACGCATTTGAAGTCTTAGGATTGCTGTTTTGAAATTCTAGTCTTGAGATTTCAAATATCTATGGGTCTCAGATCCCACTTACCATCAGGTGGCCTGAGTGGGCGCATGCCTTCTCCTTGCCGTAAATAAAAATGTACGTACCTACCTAGTATGAAAACCAGAAAAGAGCATGTTGAACCATGCTCAGTGTACGTACCTCTTTTGGTAAGTAATACTTTATTCTGTTAAAAAAAGGTGGCAACCGTAATTGCAATTTCTTTTCTACTAAGTTAAACTTATTGTTTTTGGCATCAAATCGTATTGTTTTTAATTCGGCCGCCATTACTGTCGAATAAGTAAGACCTACTTATGATAATTATCATACATAACGTTGACACTACAATAACATGTCTAAAGCTATTCGGTTTTACCGAATAGTATTGATATGATAAGAAAGAGATGGCCTGTATATGCTTTCTCCATGCCATAAAAAAACTAAAATGCTTGGCTTTCCTTAAAACACGGTTTAGTATGGCTACGTCTATATCGCGTGACAAAATGTGGATAAAGCATCCGTCACTCTCGTACTTATTTACGTGTCAGAAGGTGACGGATGCCTTATCCAAACTTTGTCACGCGATAAACGCAGCCAGATTACGGCCCCAGGGACCCCGTATCGAGTGATTATGAAAGGAGTGTTCCGTACAATTGAAATCCAGTGCTGAAGATTCAAAACCAATCCGCCAGAAATCTTTGTGCGGTTACATAATCTGGTAGAAACATTCAAATTAGTTTTTAGGTTATGAGGTTATGATGACACTTACGATTATGACACCGTTTTTTTTGTGCAGGAAAATTTAGTCATTCATGACATGATATTGTGTCAGTGTGTATTGTCACACTGTCTCAGGTGCTTCATTAAGCATTCTGTTATACTCGTTTTCAATATTCAAACCGCGTATAGGTACATAGAATTAATTCAGATTAAAGTCCGAGACATTTTAAACATTGTCGTTTAAATATTGGGAGCCAGTAAAATGGCCGTTCCTGATATCCAATCTTTAGTTATAGACACATGGTTGTCCCGGGCCTGATCGTTAGTACCTACCTGTAGGCCTATTAGCCAAGATGCAACGGCTGTTACCTATCGTTTCTATTCTCTATCGATCTGAAATATATGGAATTCATAAGCGGTCGTCGTGATTTGTCATCAGCTTGCGTCATTCCTATACGTTTTGTCGATTTTCGAAATTCGCTTACTTATGCATCTTGACTAGGCCCCTAGCCGACGTCCCAATAAAGCAGACAAGTGACCCTAGACTTAACTCTAACGTAATAATTGTCGAGAACTGTTAAAATGTATGGAATTGACATAGCGCTCAACGCGACCGTCCAGCAACTTACGTCAATCCTATACATTTTCGATAACGATAATGCTCTCGCAATGCATATTATTTAGGGCCAAACAGTTGTCTGACTGCATTAAAGAGTAGGCAGGCCGATTATTCGAGCCCTTCCGTGCATTAAATTTTACCCAGAGCCTCGGCTGGCACAAGTTGTATTTTCACGCTTGTCTCTCAGTACGTCTCTGTCGTTACAGAATAGAGAGAAAGGGTGATCCGAGCGACAAACAAGTCACGGAGCACTTGCATGGTCCTGGGTCTGATTTCGGCGACAAATTTGACTTGACACATCAATATACATATTAACTACATGCTATAGGCGTACAACTTAACTAAGAGCCATGGTATGCATAAGGTGTGGGGAGAGGGCAACGGTGACTAGTCGAGCTTTATCGCACCTCACCCCCGCACCTCATGCCTACCTCGGTTCTCAATTAAATAGTACCGCCTATAGCCAGTCTGGCTATAAGTCATTATAACCATTCCTCTAACTTTCCAGGTCTAGCGACCGAGCAGCCATTGTCCCAGGATAGAGTGGTGTTCCCTGGCCCGACGTCGCAGGGCTCCTTCGTGCCGAGGATCCCCGAGGAATGTCTACGAACGGGCATCTGCGAGGACGTGCCAGACTACCCGAATGACCGTGTCGCCAACATCATTGATAATGTAAGATGCAGCACACTATAGACAGTAGTCCGTCTTCAAACAAAGTGTGGCGACCTAGCGACATCTAGCGACAACTTGAAATAAGCAACTCGACGGCGCCACCATCGATAGACAGCGCAATTAAAATCTGACAGTGCGCAACACCGCGCTAACTAAGTTTCTCCAGTCAATCCCAATGAACTTTGGAGAGAGATCTCTCTGTTGTCCTCCCTTCCTACAATTTATTTATATCGTGCGGCTTGCATTTGTGCAAGCCTCGACCGTATACACCGCGAGCAACCATAAGCATATCAACGCAAGACGGACTAAGGCGGTTTAGTCGGGGCCGCGCCGTCGTGGCCGCGTTTGGTTGCCTGCGTATTAAGTAAGTAGGTATCGAACGACGCGCATTGACGTAACACGTAACCCTAGCTCCCGGGCGGCAATGTGAATATAAAATTCCTAAACAGATTACTGCTTTTCTAATTATACATACATACATACATACATAAACTCACGCCTTCGTTCCCTGAGAGGGGTAGGCAGAGCTACAGAATAACCTACAACTTTAAAAACTTATACTTTCACCATAATTATCCTAATTTGCGTTGAATTGATGCATAAAAACTATCGCTCCTCTGTGGGTCTATTACTAGCTCTAGTATTTTCGTTAGGTATGGATGATTCCTTTTATCAGATTAAATTAATATTATATTTTTTACTTTTACAGTTAGGCGATGCGAGGGAGAAATACAAGGTGGATGAATTGGACACACCTGAAATAGCCCAGAGGATCGGACCACCCGAGGAAGTGGAGCTCTGTGACTACGCTCTTAAGGTTACTTTTGAATGTTATATATTCATCTTAAAATGGTTTAATCAACCCAAAAAAAAACAAAAAACCGCCTTCAAAAAGCAAAAAATAACTTCTTTAAAATGGTAGGTAAATAGGTCAGTCCAACTGAAGTCTGCTTTTGGTTAAAATATTGTTGGACGCCGACTTCAGTTGGACTGACCTATTTACCTACCATTTTAAAGAAGTTATTTTTTGCTTTTTGAAGGCGGTTTTTTGTTTTTTTAAACATTTATTTTATTTTATACTTTTTAGTGATCCTATTTATCCTGTTACGTAGCTCCACTTCTAAATATTAATAAGAAATTATAGAACATTTCAAGCTCGCCGCAGACAGCGCCGCGGGAATGTCATAGTCATATTTAAACCTAAATGTGCTTCGTCATAGTCGCTCAACTTCCTTTATCGAAATATCTTATCGCCACCCTTGAAATAGGTACCGTTAAGGAGTTCCGGTGGCCATCGGTGGTCTTCATCATCAGTTCCACTTCACCATATAGTACTTTTCAAAAGCAAATGCATGAGTTACAGTGAAAAATACCAAAATCGCTATAGGTGTGCCTATAATATTTGAGGAGTTCTCTTGATTTCTCCATGATCCCATCATCAGATCCTGACGTGGTGACAATGGGACCAACTAGAAAGTATACCCATTCGAACAACGAAAAAATTTTTCAAATCGGTCCAGTGGTCTCGGAGTAATCGGGGAACATACATAAAAAAAAAAAAAAAAAAAAAAAGAAAATATCCCGACGAATTGAGAACCTCCTCCTTTTTTTGAAGTCGGTTAAAAAGGCGCCCTCAGCCGATCGAATGTACAGTCACGAACTTAAATTTGGGACCCACCTTAAGGTCTGTTCATTTTTACTTGTCTTATATAGTAAACAACTTTCTAACCTCAAAATGAACCTTTTTTAACCGACTTCAAAAAAAGGAGGAGGTTCTCAATTCGTCGGGTTTTTTTTTTTATTAATGTTCCCCGATTACTCGAAGACCACTGGACCAATTTGAAAATTTTTTTCGTTGTTTGATTGGGTATACTTTCTAGTTGGTCCCATTGTCAGCATGTCAGGATCTGATGATGGGATCTTGAAGAAATCAAGAGAACTCCTCAAATATTATAGGCACACCTATAGCGATTTTGGTATTTTTCACTGTAACTCGTGCATTTGCCTTTGAAAAGTACTATATGGTGAAGTGGAACTGATGGTGAAGACCACGGATGGCCACCGGAACTCCTTAACGGTACCTATTTCAAGGGTGGCGATAAGATATTTCGATTAAGGTAGTAGAGCGACTATGACGAAGCACATTTAGGTTTAAATATTATGACTATGACATTCCCGCGGCGTTGTCTGCGGCGAGCTTGAAATTTTCTATAGTTTCTCATTAATATTTAGAAGTGGAGCTACGTAACAGCATAAATAGGATCACTAAAAAGTATAAAATAAAATAAATGTTTAAAAAAACAAAAACCCGCCTTCAAAAATGCAAAAAATAACTTCTTTTAAAATGGTAGGTCAGTCCAACTGAAGTCGGCGTCCCACAATATTTTAAACCAAAAGCCGAATGCAGTTGGCCTACCATTTTAAAAGAAGTTATTTTTTGCATTTTTGAAGGCGGGTTTTTGTTTTTTTCAACATTTATTTTTTGGCTAAAACAGCTATTTTAATCAAAATAAAGCAATCACAGACAATACATTAGCCAACTGATGTCCATAATGTTTATTCAGTTTACTTTATTTACGATAAAAAAGCTGTTTTAGCAAAAAAGGTTCATTTTCAGGTTAGAAAGTTGTGTACTATACAGGTTGGAAAGTTGAAATGGGGCCTTAAGGGCAGCTACCAGATCCCTTGCTGCCACGCGAAAATGATCTTAGAGGACCTTTCCCAACTTTTTGAGTGATGACAATCGACATTCACAGATTTTTGATAAAATGTACAGTCAATCGTCAATAAATCGTCAGAGTCGAGTTTTTTTTTAAATGTCAATCGATCCTGACCTTATGTCCAAGTCATTCTGACATTCTACAACAATAAGGTTGAGTCTCCTATAAGTTACAAATGATTTGGCATCTTTAATGACATTGACGACTTCAAGCCTATTTTTCTTGAAATGGGTCACAAATTAACGATCGCGATAGTACACTTGTACAGTCAACCAATTTGATTCCTAGGCCACTATGGACTATGTTAAAGTGACGGTTGTCAACCATTGTTGTCAACCAGATGTTAGACAATGATATTTTATATATAGATACGTTATGCTCATACTAAACGCATTCGAAAACCGTCGCCAATTACTGACAGTTGCTACGTTGCCATATTTCTACAGACAAAGACGGCAATTCGTAGCGAACGCTATTGTTAGAAAGAGATAAATAGTTGTTTCAAATTGCGTACCCGAATGACGCGGCGTGCCCGCTCATGGCTGCCATATAGCTACCCGTCTTTATCGCACTCATGCGATATTTAATTGTGTATATCATGTTTCACAGGTGACAGTGACGCCACCGGTGCAAATTAAACAAAGTATGGCGATGTAAAACAAAATGTAAAAAATATTTACGGTACTTACGAATGAAATGAGACATTCTTCCTTTTTTAGTTACAGTATAATTTCGGCAGCCATGAAAAACATAAGACGGCATTTTTTATGACTTATATTTGTTGCATTTCGGTAATAAAACTTTACTGTTTTTGACGAGTGCGTGTCAGTGGCCACGGCGCGACTGAACGATAGTAAGGCAATTACCTTCCTTTTCGAGGAACGCTTTTGCGCGCAGATGACGTATCTTAATATAAAATATTATTGATGTTAGAGGCTTCTTATGATTTGGTTGACAACGTCACGTTGACATAGACCATAGTGGCCTAGGAATCAAATTAGTTTACTGTACGGTCGCGTTGGTCTTATAAGTAGCTGCAGTAAAATAAATAAATAAAAATTGTTTATTCATTCTCTAAAAAGTAATTCAGAGGAGAGAAAGGTTATCGCATTTTGTATGGAAATTTTCAGCTTCCCAATCTTCTTATTCTTAGCGGTTTTGGCGCCCATGACCAATTAACAAAAATAATAAACTATAAGAAACTAATAAGTTTTTTTTTCCACAGGTCGTAATACCACAGGCTGCGCCAGACAAGGACGGCATCTGGCACTACATAATCAACCAAAAGGACAAACCTTTGCAAGGCTTTCACGTTGAAATTTGCAGGTAAATATTTTAATTAGGTATGTGATTGTTTTAGCTTCATAAATTCCCAAAAATGTTTTTTTTTGTAAAAGTTGTTGCACAAAAATAGAGTGAATAGACTAGGAAGGTAGACAAGATAATTATGAAGGAGAAGGCTCAGAGATTATGAATAAGTTGAAGAAAAATTTATAATTGCGATAGTACCTAGTTAAAAGTTACATACATACAGTTGTATCGTTCTAAGAGGGCCGATTTGACAGCTGTCAACTCAGTACAAAATATGTATTTGAGGTTATATTTTATACTGCGTTGACAGCTGTCAAATCGGCCCTCTTAGAACGACCAAACTGTAGTTACATGCTCTTGTTTGACGTTAACCTTTTACTGTTCATAATTTCAGAGCAGACAAGTCCCCTTGTGCCAAATTGGCGCACTTCTACTCAGGATACGAAGCCACCTGCAAACAGAAGTATGTTCTCCGGTACATGGCGGGGCTCAACGAGAAAGGGGAAATGGTCGACAAAGCGTTCAAATTGCCAAGTTGCTGTTCTTGTGTTGTGCGACAAAACTGAATGAACTAGTGATGTGTGTGCGTTTGTTTTGAATTCAGTGCTACCAACTTACAGTACTATCATGTCCTTAACTGCCATCGATTTAAAGACCAATATACTGTGAAATGCGAGTGCGAGCAGAAGGGCGATATCATTGGCAATTTACGCGCGTTTCAAGATACGATTAGTCAACGCTCCCACCGCGTGTGCGTAACTTATTCGCTGTGTGAGTGTGTAAGCAACCTAGCGACATCTCGCGACAACTTTTATTAACCAACTCGACAGCGCCACCAGCGTCAGATAGCGCAACTAATAGAACAATAGACGTTTCATATTGTTTCTATTAACGATGGCGTCCACGTTGATGGTGTCGCGGAGAGCTCGCGTTCACTAATCGTCACGCTCGTAACACGTTTACGGATCGCTTGTGTGATAACGCCCTAATAGCAATAAAGAACCGATGGCTATCAAGGAAATGGTAACACTGTTTTTGCGGGGCAAGTGTTAAAGTGATAGTCAGCCAATATCAGGGGAACTCTGGTACCTACTGTATTTGCGTGAGTTTGAGAGGAGTCATTAAATTTTACTAAGTTCGACGTTATAATGTATTTCGCCATTGGAATAATGTATAAAGTTATGCGATTATACATAATATCTAATTTATTATATGTTTTATTTGAACCACGAAAATGTATTTCTTATAAAACGTCCCCTTCGTTATTTTATAAACCGTGTTTTTTTTATAAAGTAATAAAGGTCACGGCCCACCTAGTATGAAAATAATACCCAGGAAGTACAGAAATGAAATAGGGAAGGAATTAAAGATAAATATGTATACTTTTTAAAGGTATATGTAGAAATAGTGAAACGATTATTAGGGATTTCATATACCTACCTAATCACAGATATATTAATAGCCAATCTTCTTTGCACTGTTAAATGTTACCTCCATGGTTTTTTTTAAAACTATTTAATTAAAATATAACGTGGGTCATAACTGCAAAATTTACCACCAATTTGGTTTATGTACGCAATTTTTTTTCATCGGGTAGGATTATGGGCCATGATCTTTACAAAAGGATTTCATTTGCGTATCGCTTGGACGATTACTGTCGCGGGGATTGTTACCATGTCTACAGATTCCCATTTCTACAGATTTTCCATTCAACAGAATCCCGTGTTTACAGATTTCTGATTCTACAGGTTCTCATTTATACAGATTTCTGATTCAACAGAATCCCATGTCTATAGATTAGCATTTCTACAGATTTTCAATTCAACAGAAACCCGTGTTTACAGATTTCTGATTCTACAGGTTCTCATTTATACAGATTTCTGATTCAACAGAATTCTGTGTCTACAGATTCCCATTTCTACAGATTTTCAATTGACAACAATTCATATTTGCTAAGGTAGTAAAATAAAATACCGTTTGCAGATTTTACACTTCTGATTACAGTAAAAATATTTTTGGATTTTTGTATGGAATAGTTTTTTTTATATTTAGGAAAAACAGTTAAAAAAGTTGGATTGTGAATGTTAGGAATACAGTTATAGTGCCCTTAGTCCATTTATTACCATAGGAATTGAAAAAATATACAACTGTCATGTCCATTTTTCATCTGTCTGACGGATTACTTGATTCTAACGACACGCTTTCGATTCTCGTAATACTATTGTTTTGATATACGCTATTTAAAATGAAAGTTACTAACGGATTTATAAAAGCCGATAGCCGCAATCTGCCCAAAGTCGACGAATTTTTGTTGTTTACAGTTGTTATGGTTGACAAGTGACATGACATGATAGTCAATTCTGTTTCTGGTTACTTTTTTTATCATGCTAAGATCACGACATCAGTATTCCTAACTTTGTATATACGGTCTTTTTAATGACTATTTCTTTAATAAATTATTAACGACGAATTTAAGTTAAATAAAGAAAAACCGAGAAACACGGGTAGTCTAATTTTTAACCAGCTATTATAAACGCGAAAAAACAAAAATGCTTTTTTTTTTTGAAATGTTGTCAATTCAACAGAAACCCGTGTTTACAGATTTCTGATTCTACAGGTTCTCATTTATACAGATTTCTGATTCAACAGTAGCCATGTCTACAGATTCCCATTTCTACAGATTTTCAATTCAACAGAATCCAATGTCTACAAATTCCCATTTCTACAGATTTTCAATTCAACAGAATCCCGTGTTTACAGATTTCTGATTCTACAGGTTCTCATTTATACAGATTTCTGATTCAACAGAATCCCATGTCTACAGATTCCCATTTATACAGATTTTCAATTCAACAGAATCCCGTGTTTACAGATTTCTGATTCTACAGGTTCTCATTTATACAGATTTCTGATTCAACAGTAGCCATGTCTACAGATTCCCATTTTTACAGATTTTCAATTCAACAGAATCCAATGTCTACAAATTCCCATTTCTACAGATTTTCAATTCAACAGAATCCCGTGTTTACAGATTTCTGATTCTACAGGTTCTCATTTATACAGATTTCTGATTCAACAGAATCCCATGTCTACAGATTCCCATTTCTACAGATTTTCAATTCAACAGAATCCCGTGTTTACAGATTTCTGATTCTACAGGTTCTCATTTATACAGATTTCTGATTCAACAGAATCCCATGTCTACAGAATCCCATTTCTACAGATTTTCAATTCAACAGAATCCCGTGTTTACAGATTTCTGATTCTACAGGTTCTCATTTCTACAGATTTCCGATTCAACAGAATCCCATGTCTACAGATTCCCATTTCTACAGAAGGCCTAGGCCTTGTCAACCTAGCCTAGTCTTAAAAATACGCAAACAGACCTATTACTAGGGCTTTAAGTTCTAGGTATGTGTAAGTACATATTTTTTTAACCGTGCGGATATTTATTTTTGTCATTGACTGTACCACTAAAAAACCAAACCATGTTGCAATGATAGGCAACTATATACTTTAGGCACAAGCAATGTCGTTAGCTTTTACGTAATATGTCACCTGATTTCAACAAAATTCTACTTTATACAGTAATACGCGAATACTCCTCGGTAAGTATAAGGTAAAATTGGCTGCGGCTCCACTGAGGCGGAGACAAGCGGAGCGGAGAGGAGACGTGTAGGGATCGACCAATAATATTAGTTGAAATCCACATCTCGTCTCCGCTCCGCTTCAGCGGAAATAGACAAGCGAAGTCTTGGGACGCCCTGTATGCTGCTTAAGGCTGCGGCTACACTCAGCTCCGCTCGTCTCCGCCTCAGTGGAGCCGCAGCCGAACCTCTTGAATCACTCTATCAATTTTGATGAAACCCGTATAAAAATCTGTTTAGTAGTTTAAAAGATCTCTGCGTACACACAGAGGGACAGACGGCGGGAAGTGGCTTTGTTTTTAAACCATTTTGTATTTAAGACGAAGTAGAGAAAAAGATCAGAGAATTAATTTTGACCTCAATCCTCAGAAAACTTATTTCGTAAAAAAAACAGCTTAGACTATGGAGCAGTGACAAGCAAGTGGCAAGTGACATTTACCCCATTTACCAGTCACCATTTAATAGTACATTACTGCACAGACCGGGAAATAGGCCGTTGCGGGACGAGTAGAGTTAGCGTGGCCGAGACGCAGTCGAGGCCGCGCTATATACGAGTCCAGCAACCGCCCTTCCCGGTCGAGGCTTTTATAGTGCTTTTCTCCAAGATGTGAGGAAATTTAACACAATTGTTAATAATATTAAACACAGTCCCAACATTTCCTTGAAAAAAAGAACAGAAACGTACAATTTAGTATGACACTGAAATAAAGCATTAAATAAAATCACAAATTATTTAAACGTAGTAAATTGAATAACGTAAACTATAACACTTATTACGCGTTTATGTTATTTCCGCAATTTATTTTGTTCATGAACGCAATTTCTATAAAAAAAAAGTCAAACTATTTGACACACTTTTCAATACGTTGTAAATGCTGTTTGAAAAAGAATAACTTTTTAGTCTATGACATTTAAAAATTAAAATGTACAAGGAAGAATTTTGATTGCACGAGTGTTTGGCTGTTTGGAAATAGTTATCCTAGTCCAAACATGGGTTTAAAAAGTAAAACAACAGGTACGTAATGAAATTTCATACATTTTTCGCGGCCGCTGCCGTTGGTAAATAATAACTTTGTTTTTTTTTTTAATTTTGCCTGTGCCTGGAACTTAGAACTTCGCGGGCTGATTTGACAACAGTAAGGTTAACATTTCCGAGCATGTGGGAGAAAAGATATATTTTTTTATATATTGTTCATTTTTATTATTTCCTTAGTTTTTTGTCATCTCCAGTACAAAAAGTATTTATGGAAAGAAAAGAAAATACTCTTTGAAACGAAACTAAAGTGTGTAAATTATGTTAAAATCTGTAAAATCTAAATATTTTTTTATTTTGAGTGCAGCGTTGTCTGTTCTCACATTTATTTCGATACGTGTAAAAAAAAGAACAGCTCTATTTTTAGATTTTTTAGGTGTTGTTGGAAAAATCATGGAAAAATTACCGGTATCATGGTATCATTGCAACTTTTGGAAAAATAGAGTTACCAAACGTCACTTCAAGAGTTTTGACACTTGACTTTTAAGTTTTTGACAGTAGTATTAATATGATAGGTAGCTGCTGTCAGCTACCAACTCTTATTTTTGTGTTGTAGTACCAGAAGTAAATTGATTAACGAAAACTAAGGAAATTATGCTCAAATCCTTATTTACGAAGTCGATTTTTACGGTTTATTTGTCACTTTTGCGTCCTTGCTCAGTAATGGCTCAGGCTTCAAATGCCACAATGGCGTTAAGCAATGTAGATGCAGGTAAATATGATAAAGCCGGCCATGCATTACTTGTAAACTTTTCCTAGGCCTAAAACTTATAGTATTAAAATGTGTAGTCTCTGTAATTAGCTATACGCATTATCATCATCACCCCGTCAGCTGAAAGACGCCCACTACTACACATAGTCTTCTCTCCAAAAATTGCCTCGCATAATGTTCTCATTAAATTATAATTCATTCAAGCAGTGCGACACTACCATAGCTTTAATTTGAAGTTGCACTTCAATATAATCCAGTTAACGATTCCTTAGGGTTTATAGGTTTGAGGCTGATTATTATACCTTGTTATTGATATAGATATCCTGCCGCGCTAGCGATATCGGCAGTAAGTATGTATGGTTTCCTTACTTACTTACTGCCAATATCCCTATCGCGACAGTATCTATATACATAAAAGGCAAACCTGACTCACTGACTTAGATATCAACGCACAGCCGAAACTACTGTACCTAGAAACTTGAAATTTGGTACAGGGGTTCGTTTCATAATATAAGTGAGCACTAAGGAAGGATTTTTGAAAATTCATCCCATAAGGGGTTAAAACAGGGGGAGTAGCGGGGAAACTAATTCTACGCATACAAAGTCACGGGCATCCTCCAGTCTATCATAATAATGTCTTTAAAAAACTCTGTTGCAGATACACTTTATATAAATAAAGAACTATTAGCACATTATTCCAAAAATTGCTGTTAAAATCATTTACATCTTAGTACCAATTTCACCAAACAATGTTAATTTTAATCATGATTAATCAACGGTTAGTTCATACATTTTGACAGCTGTTAATACTCTAATCGTCTGTAAAGTGGTTAACATTGTTTGGTGAAATTGGTACTTAATGTCCAATTTCACCAACACTTTAACAGACGATTAGTGCTAACAGCTGCCAAAATGTATGAACATTTGAACTACCACTGACCCACTAGGCGGGTCCATTTTGTATGAAAATCAGAGCCCTTGGCACTAAAAGTGTTAACATTGATTAACATTTAAAATTGTTTTGTGATATAGGTACTAAATATCTTTGCTTTAGATTTTTCAGATAAATACTCAGTAGCGTATGTGACGGTGCCTAATATTCAGGTGGCTAAGACCCTAGCGCATGGGTTGGTGAAGCAACAGCTAGCAGCTTGTGTCAACATCATTCCGCAAGTCACTTCAGTGTATATGTGGAAGGAAGAGATCAATGAAGACAATGAGGTAAAAACTTATATGCTATACAGGCTAACCTGGAACCAAATACAATTATTAGCCTAGATGCCCTAAATCTGTGTCCTATTAATTATTCAACTTACATTTTAGGCTTGATTTATCTAAATCCCAGTTAAAAATATCTGTTAGTTAAAATTATCATTAATTCTCTGAAATAGAAAATAAGTTACTGAGCTGAACTTTATCTCTCTGATACTGTTTTCTGAAGATGTATGAACCGTCCCTTAACCCCTTGTCCGTGCTAAAGATGCCCATATCTCTTTGTATTTTTTCAAGCTATCGTAATCAGAAGAGAATAGAACTTTCTATTGTTTTGACCTCCCGCATACGAGGGGTACAATTTTTTTGATCCTTTGTTGTAATTATTGCCAAGACTTGTGTCACCCTCTCTGTGTTTACAAATCTTATTTCATTAATAATATCTAACTTAAAGATTCTGATGAATTCAAAACAAAAAAAGTTTCTGATGTGAAGATCATAAAAAAGATTACAAACACATTAAGCATTGCTGTCTAACTTTTTTTTTAAAGATGCAGGTTGGCAGATGGAACTTGGTGATAATAATAATATTATAGAAATACATGAACAATTTGCTCATTATATTTACTAATTACTAAAGATTTTTTTTTATGATAAATTTTTTGGGACTATTCTGTTATTGGGTGGTTAAGATGGGTGTTGTGTGCCACTTCAACCATTGCTGATCTTTTGTGGCAGCCCTTTGTATAGAGCTCACCACAAAGGCTCTTTGTGTCCGGATGCTTTGGGCAGTGAGGAGTTGTATCTCTTGTGGGTCCATGATATCGCCCTAGGTACTTCTGTTGTGCCGTAGTGGGCCACATGAGCAGAGGATTTGTATTGCTGTCTCTTCTGTCTCCTGACAGAACCTGCATGTCTTTGCCATTGGCATAACAAAATTATATTTTCTTTGTAATAGTATACATAGATTTTCATTATTTCCTAATTTGATTTTATTATCTTTTAATTTTGTTCGCTTCATTGACCTAACTCTGAACAATTGCCTAATTTTCCCATGTTTTAAAAAATATATTTTACACATTCCAGTTGCTATTAATGATCAAAACGAGGACATCTCAAGTCAACCAACTGACTGAGTATGTGCGCTCCAACCATCCGTACGAGGTGTGCGAAGTGATATCCCTGCCTATCAAGAACGGGAACCCACCATATCTGAAGTGGATCGGAGAAAATGTGCCTGAGAATGATCAAAAGTAAATGTGTTAATATTGTAGTATTTATTAATTAGTTCTTAGTGTATTTGTAAGATGTAACCATTATGTTAGAATACTCATATAAAGCAGTTTAAAAAAGGTGATAATCAATTAAATATCTTAGAAACAATTGATAAAGGTGTTTTGACTGAGATGCCGCAAGTACAGTCAAGGACTTTAATTTTTATGCCACTATGGAACCCTGTCATAATGAGTGTCAAACCACATGACAGAAATTATGCTTAAATGAATGATTAATGCTATGTGAGAGGGTTTCATAGTGGCATAACAATTAAAGTCCTTAACTGTACATTAAGTCTGTGACCAAATGAGAAAACGGTTTACACTTGGCAGTAGGAGTTGACCACCTATAGTCCTATAGCCAAATTAAAAACTGTAAAACTAGTAATGTACAGTCAAGGAAATTAATTCCTAGACCACTTTGGACTATTTCAAGTGACACTGTAGATAAAATCATAAGAAGTCTCAGGTTTTGATTGATAACGTCACTTTGACATAGTTCAAAGTGGTCTAGGAATCAATTTCCGTTACTGTCCAAGTACAAATGTTCAACACTTTGTGATTGTGAACCGATGCTTAAATCGCCTAGCAGTCAAATAAAATTTTATTTTCTATCGCATTTTGTATGGAAATTTTCAGCTTTACATTACTCTTAATTCTATATTTTACAAACGATAAGGTTTATTCATTTATACACCGTGCTTGGGACGTAACCGAAGGATTTTAACCATCGATTCTAGGCCCTATTTGGAGTATATAATGAGGTATAACATGTCATGTAGTCCAATAACGCATAATTTCCGAGATTTTTATTATTTAAAAAACAATTCCATAGTTAATTTAGTTTGAACTCTGTCACCTTAACCTTAAGCATTATTTACTAAGAAAGATTTATGTTGTAAGTAGCAATATCATCAACATACAAAATAAATTAATTTAATCAATTTCTTAGTGTTAACGTGGACATAGCAGCGGGGGCAGTGACACGAATTAACACAACGGATGTAAATAGAAAATGTTTATATTATAATAAATATATTATAACGTATATGGATAACAACAGACTTACACAACATTTTTTTTATTAACAGCGCTCTTGACAAAAAACAAAGAACTAAATTCAAAGTTAGAAATACATTTTCAACGAGTCCATACACAAAAGTGGTCAGCGGCCCACAACCTCATTTCAAACACTTAGTAAATAATCCTTAAATTAAGGTGACAGAGTTCAAATTAAATTAACTATGAAATTGTTTTTTAAATAATATAAATCTCGGAAATTATGTGATATTGGACTACATGTTATACCACATTATATAGTCCAAATAGGGTCTAGAATCGATGGTTAAAATCCTTCGGGTACGTCCCGGGCACGGTGTATAGCAACAGTAAGTATATAACAGTTTGAAATTTAGACTTATTTGAATTAGGAGGGTTCTTTATAAATCGAATCGTGGAAATCGGACGTGAAACGTTATCGCCGGGAGCTAAATGTGTATGGTTTTTTTGACAGCTACGCGATTTAAGCGGCGCTTCACAATCCTCTTAAGAGTTATTGGTTCCATTACCTAATATATGTTACTTGTTTGGAAGATTCTTCGCATTTATTTTATCCCAATAAAATTTACTCAAAAGTTACCATAATTATGTTATGTTGTTTTCTATCATTTTTCATAAACATGTTTATGATAATAGCTGTTATGTTATTAAATATTGTTTTAAAATAAATATGTCTATTTCTTTTTAGTCCAACGCAAAAAGGAAGATTGTCGAAGCCAATTCTAGAATAGAATGTAATGTAAGCTGCGCCTAGAAGGGGACAAAAATATATGTTAGTAAAACTTTTTGTCTTCTTATTCCATACTTACTAAACATGAAAGTGGAAAGCAGGACTTGGGAACGGTTCGAAAAGTACGGGTTAATAATGGTTCTTAACCTTTTGAACGCCATACGTCGAATACAAAATGTGCCACCCACACGCCAACCATGTTTGCTATGCTATGCAAATTACACCTACCAAACAATGTCTCTTTTAATCTTGAACTCTTGTCGGCTGTAGCCGACGTGGCGTCAGTGGCACGACTTTTAGTTGACGGCCAGAGCCGACTGTTGCGTTGAAAAGGTTAACCAGGTTTTTCGTAAACGCTCGCTCGGAGCGCAATCGTTTCGCGAGCGTCATGATAGCTGGGATTCACCTGGTATTTTTGGTTTTTGATTCTTCCTGCAGTTGGATGGTGTGGCGACTAAAATGATAAGGCCGGCTTGACTTAAAGCTTAGCAAGTGAAAATGTAACTAAAGAGCTAGCTAATAGGGTCAGAAAAACCCTTTTTAATCACAATGCCTACGCCGCAAAACGTCTTTGAAGGGTTACGCCTAAAAAGCTATATGACTAAGAAGCAAAATAACTAACATGTAAAACGGCTATAAAGCAAAATGCCTCAAATCAATACCTCTAAAACGGTTTACCAACTTTTTGCATTACGCCTACATTTATTTTTGTCTAGGTAGCATAATGTCTCATAAAAGAATATTACATATAGGACTATGGAGGATTATACCTATTAAACAGTTTACCAAAGTTGCAACCTACAATAGGCTAAAAATAAGTGCTATTTAAAATATAAAATTTCATTTAAAGAACTGCAACTTAAATAAAAGTATGTCATAATCAATTATCAAAATATATTCAATGTCCTCTTTGATTTGATTTGTGGTAACTTGTATACTGAAGCACTTTGATGTTTCGGTACTTAAACGTCAGTTGTTTTGCATTTGAGGTATTTTGCATCCCTAGGCATCTTCATATCCAGGCATTTTACAACAGAGATGTTTTGCATTTGAGTCTTATTAAGTTCATAGTCATTTTAATGTTTAGAAATTTTACTACAAAATCCTTTTGCATTAGAGGTACAGTAATGATAAGTTGTTTTAATTTGAGACATTTTGCTTTTTAGCCGTTTCAAATGTTAGTTATTTTGCTTCTTAGTCATATAGCGTTTTTTAGGCGTAATCATTCAAAGTCGTCTTGCGGCGTAGGCATTGTGATCAAAAAGGATAGAAACGTGTAGTACTACTGTAGCTAGGAAGCTCTTTTTCAAGGGTCACCCAGATCGCTACCACCTTCTAGTCCTTTAACCTACAACCAAGCAGCAGTGTTCGCATTGTTGTATTCCGGTGTGGGGATAAGACTACCGGTGAAATTACTAGCATAGAGACATTCCATCTAAGTGCTCTAGGTTAGCAACTCATTTCCGGTCTTCGGATTGCAGTCTCTAGATGGTAGTGATGAGAATGCGAATGTCTATGGGTCACAGACCCCACTTATCGTCACGTGGTCTGTGTGCTCATTTGCCTTCTCCACGGCATAAAAAAACTAAAATGTCAAGGACAATTAACAGGGCCTGTATTCTACGACGTTAAACAATATTGCGTTTGGCCTGTTATCGTATTGTCATCGTTTTGATAGCTCTTATTTACTTGACAGTAATGACCAGGAATCGGAAATTCGCGCGGCGTTGTTGGTCAGTTGTATGGAGGCGGACTCAATCATATAATTAATTAATAAAATTCCCGGGATTTCTAAATAAATAATTTACGCCAACATAAATTAATAATTAAGTATTTATACTAACTATTTGAAGTTATTTTCCGTGTATAGATTTATCAAATGTTATTTAATTTACCTGTAACTCATTGACCTAACGAATTTTTAGGAGTAAAACGGAACGTTTTATCCTACATGTAAAATAATAATTATTAACGTTTTGTACAATCCCGGAATCCCGGAACTTATGTTATTAAAATAATATTTTTAAGAAGCCTATCGCCTATCTTTCTCCGAGATTTTGCCAACTTTAGGTAAATATCGATCCGAATTTCCCATCCCTGGTAATGACGGTCTAAAACACGTCAAAAGCAATATTGTTTAATGTCAAAAAAGAGTGCATTTTCATCCGTCAACCCGTCTGTCCTTTTTCATTTGTACGTCTGATTGTTTGCTTCTGTATGTTATTGTTAGTGATATTAGCTGCATCCAAATTTGATCACATTTGATACATAAACGTGACCAGAGACTAAGAAAATAAGTACTTACGGTTGCGTCACTTGGCAATATTGATCTTACATCTATTACATTTTCGGTTTACTCTGAATGAAAGAGATGTGCCAAAGATTTTTTTTTTTTTTTTTATAAAAGAGGGAGGCAAACGAGCATGCGGCTTACCTGATGGGAAGTAATCACCACCGCCCATAAACACCGGCAACTCAAGTTGAGTTGTCGGTCCGTTGCCGGCCTTTAAGGAAAATAAGAGCTCTTTTCTTGAAGGACCCCATGTCATAACTGGCAGGAAATATCGCCGGAGAGAGTTCGTTCCACAGTTTCACCGTATGAGGTAAAAAGTGCCTAGAGAAACGCACGGTGGAAGAACGCCATTCATCAAGGTGATGTTGATGGAACCTGGCCCTACGACGGGTGGTACGGTGGTGGAATACGGCGGCAGGCAACAATGCGAATAGTTCTTCAGAACACTCCCCGTTATAAAGCCTATACAGCACACAAACTGAGCTGATGTCCCTCCTGATAGCAAGTGGATCTAATCGGACAGATTAAGATATAACAGCCCAGGGACGTAGGTACTGATAGGAAAGACAGACTCTTGTTATTCATTTTTTTTCTTCTTCTAAGTTTACAAAACAACAAAACTCCTTATCCTAAGCCTAGAGGCCACTCTTAGGCACAGAGGGCCCAGCCAAGATGCATTGCGCTAACTAGCGTTTCTATTCGTTTCGTTTTTAAACCAATCGCGTCACTGGTAGATCACGTGATACGAAAAGTCACGTGATCTACCAGTGACGCGATTGGTTTAAAAACGAAACGAATAGAAATGTTAGTTAGCGTAATGCATATTAGCAAGGGCCTCTGGTCCCACCACCGACGACGAGCGGGAAGCGAGTACAGCCAGCGATGAACTATTAATATTTGTGTCTCTTTTCTTGACACTGGACCTATATTTTTTGTTTCGACAAACTAGTAGAAAGAGTTCTCGCCGGCAATGTGAACTGCCAGCGATCAACTATTAATATACGTGTCTCTTACTGACAGGGGATCTTTATCTTTTGTTCGTTTCTTGAGCGAGAAAATC
Organism: Acleris literana; assembly: GCA_946894065.1. Classification (NCBI taxonomy): domain Eukaryota; kingdom Metazoa; phylum Arthropoda; class Insecta; order Lepidoptera; family Tortricidae; genus Acleris; species Acleris literana. The sequence continues at coordinate 4,249,833 of OX335677.1, forward strand.
GCCGATAGCTAATCTCTTCCTCGCCCTTGGTGGGACCAGTGCCTCAGATTGTTTTTCAAAACAATCGGTCCCCGTTCCATTACATCTCGTTAATTTAATTTAATTAATTAAAAAGCAAATGCGACACCTTGGATTCAACAAATTAGATACAATAAATTATATTTCTAACAACTATAAAGGCATTACTTCTCCCGTCCCTCTGGAAACAAGGGCGAAACTTATAATAGGTCCCTAAGATCCCTACATACATACATACATAATCTCACGCCTTCGTTCCCAGAGTGGGGTAGGCAGAGCTACAGAATTACAAACATCTCTAAAAACTTGTTGATAATTCTATAACCACAATTTGCACAATTAGGCTAAGATGTTTACCAGCGTATTAGTGACAGGTTGCAAGCCCATCGCCTACCAGTACTACAAGCCTTTATTCCCTTAGTCGTCTCTTACGACATCCACGGGAAGACATGGAGTGGCACTATTCTAACTCGGCAACCACACGAGGCCCTACCTATACGTAGGAAATTACAATAAGTGATCGTCCCGCTTTACAGGATGACCTCCTGTGATAAATATCTCAAATTAAGAACGCAATTTAACAACCCTATGCAGATATATCACAAAAAGTTTCGATTTCCGGAACACCTTCGAATAACGAAAATCTCGATGCTAGCTACCTGCCAGCCATTTTTTTTGTCTCAGATGAAATCCATTATGGATACCAATCAACCCAGGGGGGGCCAAGTAGTTATATCGGACTCACACCGACTAAAACCCCTGAGGTGTTCCTTCTCCCATATTGGACGAGATCGCGGGAGTGGTATGCCATCCGCTAACTAGTCTAACAGCGTTTGCCCTTACGGGCCCGTCTTTAACAGGGTTTTTCTTCCCCCTTCTCCGTCAAAGGCACTCCGGAATACTCGGAGGCCTTCCAGCTCGGGACCCTTGAGTGCAAGCGATGGATCCCCCGGCCCATCGCTCACGGGTTCCCATTACGGCGGCAACCGGTTGACATGTGCCAACCGCCGCCTGCCTTGTCTTCTGCGGCGTATTGGGAGCGAATTATGATCATTTTCTCGCTCCCGCTCTGCCACTGCCAGCCTAACCTTACCAAGCAAACTTGACAGTCCATGCATTGAAGATGCTGAATTGTCTTACAAAGGATAAATTAGGCATCAGTTTCCCTACTAAGTATCTAAGGAAGCTGAGTCCTACTCATCCGTCAGTAATTTGACATCAGTCAAGTCACTCTCGGACTCATTAAAATTATCCTATTGTAAGGACTTCTAACGGGCCATGTTCTGCTGCAATTTGTGACTGAGATTATCCACTAGTTACCTAACATCCTGTATAAATACTTGTTTGGTGGCCTAGTGGCTAAGGGTCGACTGGTGATCGTGAGGTACCATGTTCGAACCCGCCGCGTTCGCCATGTACGGTCACGGAAGTTAATTTGCTACCCATTTCAAAGAAAAACTGCTTGAAGATGTCATTGTCATTAGAGACGCCAAATCATTTGTAATTGATAGGAGGCTCAACCTTATTGCTGTAGAATGTCAGATTGAGTTTGGAACTAAGGTGGGTCACAAATTAAATTTCTTGGCTGTACTACCAACCATGAAGTTTTTCTCATTAAACTACGAGTTGCTCGATGCTCCTACGGAAAAGAAAAACAAAAAAAAACTATTTACTTAAAAATGGTGATGGCAAGTGGGTTCTGTGACCCATGAACATTTGAATTCTCAAGACTACGATCTAAACACTGCAAACTGCAATCCTTAGACTGCAAATGGGTAAGCACCAAAGAGTTGGGCACGCTAACCCACTCAATTAAATTTTCTATGAAACTTTTCCGTTGTGACACGAAAATTGGCCATACAATTGTAAGGATAGTTTTCGTCGCACAACGGAACTTTTTTCGACTTCGTTGTTTGTATGGTTAACTGCGCTTAACTAACTGTGGTCCAACTTTTTGGTCGTCACCCAAACGCGTTGCCAACCTTGAGGACCAAAATGGAATGCCTCTATGCTAGTAATGTCACAGGTTGTCTTATCACCACACCGGAACACAACAATACGAATGCTGCTTAAAAAATAAAAACTAAACCGGGGACATTGTCACACCTATTGACCTAGTCCCAAACTAAGCTCTAGGCTTGTACTATGGGTACTAGACAACGATATAAATACAAACTACAATATAAATATAAACATACTTAAATATACAACGTGTCCCAAAACTCAACGATAAGCCGGCACCAGAGGATGGAGCTGCTTATGATTAGTCGAGAAAAAATAAAAAAGATAAAAAAGATAAAAGAAATTTATTTAGTAAGTAGGCCGCTCGGGCACTTTTACACGTCAAGATACCAATACCAATACCAATAAGGAAAAGATATATTTTTTTCCTTATTTTTTCTCGACTAATCATAAGCAGCTCCATCCTCTGGTGCCGGCTTATCGTTGAGTTTTGGGACACGTGGTATAGAAAACACCCATAACTCAGGAACAAAATATTCATATGTTCATATTTTATTATATGTTATCCATTAGCCTACCGCCAAGCGCGCGCGACGCGTTAGCCTAGTTGGTAGTGACCCTGCCTACGAAGCTAGCGGTCCTGGGTTCAAATCCCGGTAAGGGCAGATATTTGTGTGATGAGCGCGAATATTTGTTCCTGATTTATGGGTGTTGTCTATGTATTTAAGTATCTTTATAACACGACGGCCCCAAAAAAGGGAGTGTAATGTTTTCAGGGTTCATGTTTGTATGTATGTATGTGACTTTCTTTATTCCACTATAACTTCTAAATCCCTTGACCAATTTAGATGTGTGAGGTATCGTTAGAATCCTTACGTCATCCCGGGTGACATACCGGTACCTAAAATGTTAAAATTGAAATAACAACAATGGCAAAATTACAATTATTAACATATGTAGGTATATAGACGACAGTAGACAAAATGTAGTCGGGTTTTTAAAGCTTGCTTTTCATATAGTTATTTAATATTATATTTCTCTATATAAGTATTTATATCGATGTCTAGTACCCATAGTAAAAGCCTAGAGCTTAGTTTGGGACTAGCTCAATAGGTGTGACATTGGCCCCTGTATTTTTTTAAACAGCGTTCGCATTGCTGTGTTCCGGTGCGGGGATAAGACAACCGGTGAAATTACTAGCATAGAGGCATTCCATCTTAGTCCTCAGGGTTGGCAACGCATTTGAAGTCTTAGGATTGCAGTGTTTAGATCGTCCATAAATAAATATCATAGGTACCGTCAACAGCATAAATAAGTGATCATTTATGTACCTTGTCACTTTAACGTCGTGTTTGAAATGTCATACAAAATTGTGAAACGATTGAAAGCGACAAGGTACATAAATTATCACTTATTTATGCTGTTGACTGTACCTTACCTACTTGTGGTTAAGACATTATGCAGGATTGGTCTTAACCACAAGTAAGGTATGATATTTTTTTGGAAATAAACTATTTGTATTGTACCCAACTACGGCGAACTCATAAAGAGGGTTATGAATTTAACAGTCTGTGTGTTAGTGTGTTTGTATTTCATCTGTTCCCTCGTAGCTCCTAGAATATCCATCATATTTTGACAAAATGTGTTGTCGTTGGCTTCGTCTTATTGTTGTGTCATAGCCTATGTGACGTCATATTAAATCCATCAAGGGGGCCTAATATGGCTGCGATTATTGCGTGACTATATGTGGATAAAACATCCGTCACTTTCTGACACGTATTTATATACTTATGTACGAGAGTGACGGATGCTTTAGCAACCATAGAGGTACGAGGGCTGCACTGAAGGTTTCGGGAATCTCATCATCATCATCATCATCATCATGTCAGCCGAAAGACGTCCACTGCTGGACACAGGCCTCCCCCAAGGCTCTCCACTCGGGAATCTAATACTTGCAAACATATTTTTAACACATATTATACCTTTTTATAATCTCTAAAGTTTTATTATCTTAACGCACTGGCCACATAGAAAAAAAAAGCGATGGTTCGGTTTCAATTGTTTTTTGAAGTCATCGAGTCGCAGCTGAAAATGAAATTGTCGCGTGAAAAATTCGTAATAATCGGAATAGGCTTAAGGAGCGAGAAACTTTATTTGTATGGAAATTTCATTGATTTTAGATGGCGAGTTTTAGATTTTCTTTATCTTGTTTTTTCTAAAACAATAAGTTAATAACTTATTATCGATACTAAGCAATTAAGTCTCATGCCAAGTAAAAAGATATTCTACAATCGTCAATCAGTTTCGAAAGTCTCATTCGCTTTCGTTCCGCCAATCGCGGCGTAGACGTCTACGAGTTGTAGCGTGACGCAGTCGTAGCGCTACGGAGGCCACAGCCTACGAGAATCAACGACCTTTGTTCAAACCCCCGCATACCCCATCGACTTCAAGTTTCCTATGCGTGTACCAATAATGAACCGCGTTAAATCTACCTTTTTTTATTTTACCAAAATCTCTGCAGTCATAAAAAATCTGTCGTAAAATCTAAGATAAGATCGATGAACGTCTGTGTTGCACTGCGTGTCATATGGAGCGGAGGCTGTGAGCGCGTTAGCTCCAGGCTTCTGCACAGTAGGCTCACTAGCGTCCCGCTCGGGAGGTTCTGAAGTGAGAGGGACGGTGTAGTGGTGTCGAGGTGAGGCGAGAGGCGCAGCGCGCGTGCGCGGGTCGATCCCGCGGCATCGACCGGGTGGCGCGGGCGTGCTAGCTCAGTCGCGCGCGGTCAGAGCGTGCGAGCGCGCGCATCGAACCACGTGCATGGCGCGCCGGACTGGATGCCTCGCGCCTACGGGGAATGACTTCGCCAGACGAAGGGTCGAGTACCGCGTCGGGCCTCGACCCCGATAGCATCGACAATGATTGCCTCGCTGTGCGAAAATGGTGGTGCTTCCTGCTCTCCTCGATCATCACATTCCTCGCGGGTCTCGGGATCGTGGGACTATGGCGGTTGTTCCAGTACTGCTGCTGTCGGAAGGAGCCGGAGCTCGCTCCGAACGACCCGAAGCAGAAAGAGCAGAAGGCGGCGCGGCAGAACAAACAGGAGTTCGAGGGGACTTTCATGACCGAGGCCAAAGACTGGGCTGGCGAGCTCATCTCCGGCCAGACCACCACCGGACGAATACTGGTAAGCTTCCCCTTCCACTCGTCCATAAATAAATAAACTCGTGCCCTAGTTTAGGAGGGTTCCGGGAACGGACCCCGTCGATTCGGCCGAAAGCGATCTATCAATTAGTGGTGCCCTAGTTTCCTCTAAAAATTCAGGGTTGTCAAGATTTTACACATACGGCAAATGTGAATTATTATTGTTAAAGTAAAGCTAACCCTCTCCAGTTAGTTATAAAGTTGACCTTAGAACGAGACTGTTAACAGATAAGACCTTTTTGAGGTCAGTTTGAGGCTTGAAACGAAGTACGGCTGGCAGCCCCCTCTTTTGAGAGATAGTACATCTTGAACTGTAGCTACATTACTTTAAGCTAAATTTGCTACAGGCTGCTTTTAAATTAAGGGTCCTAAATAGATGGGGGTTATCGAAGGACGAAGGTTTTCCTATAATGATTAGATAACTACCTAAGGCTGTGGCGGGTAAACATGGCGGCAAGGGTAACTTGGCCGTAAAAATCAGTTCCTTTGTCAAGTTCCTGCTTCCTTATCAGTATCAATGGATGGATTTTTAATTTTATATAACAAATAAATTTTAAAAACACCTATATTTCTTACAGAATCTAGGTTTACAAAGTAGTGGTGCATAAAACATAAAAGTGTAATTATTTTTTAATTTAGTGATAGTTATTTGCTTTTATAACGAAATTGAATAGTTTTATTTTTTGTTAGTTACTCTGCAAGAACCCCTACAGGTAAAGGCTTCCTCCAAAGCGAGCCAGTCTTCTCTGGATTTTGCTGAAATCCTCAAATTTGGACCCGCTGTGCATTTCATTTCGTCCTGCCATCTCTTTCGGGGTCTTCCTTTCCCTCTTTTGCCTATTGGCCCTTTCCACGCTGTCACACTTTTTGTCCATCGCTGGTCTTGGAGGCGAGCTAATTTTATAGAAACTAAATATTATTTATTTTTGATTGGTTGATACATCAACTCACGAAGATATTACGTCAAAGTTAGTTTAGCTTTGTGTGACAAGGTTCTTTATTGGCCAACAATTAAAGTTGTCAATTATACCTTTGCTCTTTAGGACAGTAATTACTGATTATTATTACGTGAGTTCATTTGAAAAAGAGGGTAGGTCTAATTATTTATTAGGTATTGAGTTTGAAGGGCTTGGTCCCTAATAGAGAATGCAATTTAACCGGTTATTAACCGTTTTTGTATGAAAATAACCGGTGAAAACCGGTTATAACCGGTTATTTGCATTCCTTAGTCCCTAAATAAGACCAACTCTTTATGAAAACTGCAGTACAGTCCCGTTCTGTCTCAGCCCGGTCCTGTATCCCTTCTTCAAGGAAAGAAAGAGTCCTCAATAATTTAATTGACAACGTCATTTTTCTAAAACAGGCTAATTTTCATTAATGAATAACCCTTCTTGGTAGTCGAGTTAAAATGGCCCTTCATTGTATTTATTTATGTATTATTATCAAGTGAGTCGCTTAACTTCAACCTCGGATAAATCCACTATTGTTCTGACGGTGCGATATTTTCTTCTTCAAAATTTGACGGACCTCTTTTTTCTGACTGTAGAACGAAATTTAAATTTAAATTTTAGAATCCGTGTAAATATACAAATATTACTACAAATGCAAAAACGTTTGGAAAGTAATTTACCGGTATGTTAAATTATGTTAATTTTAGGTACTTAGTCTAAAGTAATTACAAATTAAAACAATTACTAGCCCAATGGAACCCTGACCCACCATAAAACGGCGTGCCACAGTGACATTATAATAGTACATTATTGCCTAGGCAGGGAAGTAGTTAATTGCGAGCCGAGTATTGGTTTAAACGGACGAGCTTGCGCAATTGCTGCTCCTGCCGAGGCAAATATAGTGCTTTTCTCAAAAATCGCAAGAAAAAAATTGTGTTGGAGTAAAATCTTCATCGCTTGAACAAATTTTTTTAATGGCATACAAACAGAAACTTCACTTGAAAAAGCCATCACTCTTTACCGCCTTATTGTTTATGACAAGGAGAAACGCAAGCTTTTGTTTTAAAAAAACATAATGCTATTCCAGACACAGATAAAAAAGTTATGTTTCGAATAAAATTTGGATGTATAAGACTTGTGCCCTCGCTTTATTATGGCCCTTTTCACTTTTTAAAAAGTTACAAGCTACATAGTAATGGAATTTGTATGCAAGTTTTTTTTTTTAATTTGAGTAGGTACTTTCAGTAAACTATGTACTTCGCGTCCTAATATGTAGATAGTAATGTCATTATTACCGGACATTTTTGATAAAAACATTTTTTTTCACACTTTTTACGACGAATTATGTCACTGTGACACAGTTCTTTGGTAGGTAAGGGCTCTATTAGGCCGATAGGTACCTATAGTAATTTAAAAAAGCTTGACTTCATAATAATTAATATTACGCTAAACACAACAATCAAGGTTCTTAAGTGAACAACAACCATGAAATTAAACATTAAAGTGATAACAATTTCATAATAATATGATAAAGGTCACGGCCCACCTAGTATGAAAATAATACCCAGGGAGTACAGAAATGAAATAGAGCGGGAATTAACGATAAATATGTATACTTTATAATGGTATATGTCGCATTAGTAATCATAAAATAAGAAATAATAAAAGGATTATTAGGGATTTCATATACCTACCTAATCACAGATATATTAATAGCCAATCTTCTTTGCACTGTTACATGTTACCTCCATGGTTTTTTTTAAAACTATTTACTTAAAATAAAACGTGGGTCATAACTGTAAAATTTACCACCAATTTGGTTTATGTACGCTAACATTTTTTGACCGGGCAGGATTATGGGCCATGATCTTTAGGTGTGTAATGTTTAGCATAAAAACAAATGGTCTAATGATCATTTTACGTAACACGAATTCGATCCATCGATATAAAATCATGATGCATAAAACGCGAAATGCATAATTTCAAAAACGATAATGTTTATAAATTAAAAAATAAATATTTCTAACTGTTTTGTACTATTAATGTGGTCACAGTTCTAACCTAACCTAACCTAGTGAGAAGAAAGTGACTTAAAATGCATTGTAACAAGAAAATGATAGTTATACTAAATGAGTGTTATGTTATTCTATCGTATGTCAGACAAAATTATACAATTGGTTTTTATGCTAAACGTTCATTATGCTTTTCGTGGTTAGTTAAATGAAATTATACAAAATGTTTTTGTACTGATTGAAGCGCACCCGATAAAACTAGGTACCTACCTATCTATTTTTTGCTGAATTCGAACCCCTGACCTGAGGCTTTGTGATAAAACGGATAAAAAAGTGTTACAACTGTACCGTCCGGGAGAACTATATGACATTTTGTTAACTGTATTTTTAGTATAACGTTTTGATAAGGATTTTTTATCAGTTAGTATTTAAATGAGAAAATAAAATTACTGCGTTTTTAACTTGAACTACTTTTGGTTAGATGAATGTTTTTTTATTAGCAATTTCTGGCTTCAATTGCATGAAATGAGTATAGTATTATACCCTCGGAAACTTATGTCATCACGGTCATCACGCACTACAGCAGCGCCCCGGCGGCACCAGATCAGCTCCGCCTCAGCTCCAAGTGATACATTGAAAAGTGAGCTTTGATTTGTAGTAATACGATACATTTTTCAGTGGACTTCGCGAGGTCCGCGCCCCAGTGGCTTTTCTTTAACTTGAAAAATGTATCGTACTAACACGAGTCAAAGCTTACTTTTTAATGTTTCAATTTGAACAGAGGCGGTGCTGTGATGACCATAAGACTTTATAATATTAATGTTTAGTGGTGGGAGAACCATGGGTCTAGGTAGTGTCCTTCTAGATCCATACAACTATATACTATCTATTTAAACTGCCGCCAAACAGTAGTGTTCGCATTGTTGTGTTCCGGTGAGGGACAACCGGTGAAATTATCAGATGAGGGTGTTTAGTCATCCTATTACCAGGAGTTCAGAACCTGTAAGGCTGCGTTTCCACCAGAGCTGTACGAGGCAGCTAAGCGGTGTTGCGAGGAAAAATCCACCAATAGGATAGTGAGGCTATTAAAACAAAATAATCCCATTGGTGGATTTTTCCTCGCAACACCGCTTAGCTGCCTCGCACAGCTCTGGTGGAAACGCAGCCTAAGGATCTGCTTCAAACTGGCGGGCCTTATGGTTAAACAGAAGTTAATTAATTGAATTGAATTAGCAGACATGTATTCCATGTAAGTCTTCAAGGTTGGCAATGCTTGTAGTCTTGAGATTTTCATCAGATTGGAAACGTCAACGGGCTTCAGAATAAACTTACCATCACCCTATTTCACCGTCGTCACAATGACAGGTGACAGGTGACATTACAGTTTACATGGCGCAGCTTATATTAAACGCAGTGATGCATCAGCGTGTTGACTTTGCAATGTATACCGGATTGTCACGTGTCACATGTCATTGTCAAGATGGTGAATTAGGGGACTGGTGGCCTGTGTGCTCATTTGCCTTGGCCATGCCATTAAAAAAACCACGCACGTTTATCCATTCGATAAATATGCACGATTTTAATACTATACAGGGCTCAGATTCTCCACGGTAAATACTTATTGTTTTTGGCGTATTTCCGTATGGTCAACGTTTTGATAGCTCTTATTTGGGTCATTTAAAAAAATGTACATAGTTAAGGGCTTCAATAAAAACAAAACTTAATTGATTCCCTTGTGTAACGAAAGTTTCCCATATAGTTTATATGACTAACTTTCGTTACACAAAGGATGCGATCGTAAGTATCATAAGCCTTTAACTGTGTACAATATTTTTGAAAATTACCAATTTACTTGACAGTAAAGCCGAGTTAAATATCCTATAACACGTCAAAGGCAGTATTGTTTTTCAAAGTGGAATTAAGACCCTGGTTTATATAGTAATAATATAATAACAGCCCAACTAAACAAAGTTCACATTCCTTAGGCGCGGCCTACTTTTTGGTATTAGCCGGTGCCACCTATAATCCTAACCTTAATAAGTGAATGGCGTGTGTAATTTAATACTAATTGGTAAATATATCAGACTACCCACACATTTTATGAACGGTGGTTGATTGGAATTAACTCGGTAATGTCAGCGTGTTTGTTACTTTGTCCCCAGTATGGAAATAAAATAGTAACAAAAGGGGAATTATTGTCAATATTGGTATATGCTATTAAAAGGATATCAAAAGTGGAAAAATCTATTGAAATTTAAAATTGTATACCCCGATCATGGTTTTAGAGTTACGGCGGAAAATAACATTAAATATCGAATATCGATAAAGCTAAATAACAGGCAAAAATATTATCCTGCCTTTTGTTTGTCTACAATTCATTCAAAGCAATTCATACTCGAATTGATTCAAATAAAAAAAAAGTTTTATCATCGTATCAAATAAAGAAAAAAATATCGCTGGCAGTGGTGCGTATTCTGTTAACTAGAAAGCTACGAATTTTATTTTTGTATTAATTGCTTCGATTGTATTTGTAACGATTAGGAAGAACAATGATTGAATTGTGTTGCTTATCGTGACCAGATCTTATTGTTTACCTAATTGACTCATATGAAAAGATCCGTCATGTGATTAATTTTGGAATGACTGAAATAATTTGATAGTTATTAAATTTTTGATTCGTTTTAAGAACACATTTTTGTCAATTTTTCATCTAAAAGTTATGTCGTAAGTTGTGACCGTCTCACTTTCATTAAATTTAATAATAATTTATTCTGTATAATTTACCTAATAATGGAGAGAACCCTAGTCCCAAATTAAGCTCTGTACAATGGGTATCTGCTAGAGAGCAATATGTACGTACCTACATACTTGTAAAGATAAATAAGTACCTCAAATACATCCAAGAATTAGGAAAATATTCGCCCTAGTCACATAAATATTTGTACTCAACGGGTATCGAACCCTGGACCGCAGCTTTCCAACGCTAAACTAGAATTTCCTGTACTGTTATCGATAATCGATAACTAGGATTGTTCGGAGCCCGCCGTTTGGCAAAAAAAAATTGCGAAATTTATCGTTTCCCAACTTTTTCATTTCCCAACCCAATTTTATATAAATATTTCAGGATTTATTTCAGTACCATCGTGTACCCTATAGGTTAGGTTAGTTTTTATAAAATCCTGAAATATTTACGGTTACAGAAAACAAAGCGGGTTGGCTAATGAAACGGCTGCGAAACGATACATTTGGCAAACATATTTCGCCGAAACAATGCTTACCCAGGATTCATGCACCATGAGGCTGGTGATAAAAAAAAATTAAGTGTACCACGAAACTTGACACAAAGAACCAAAACAAATATTCCCTCCACCTTCAAACCATACTGTGGATACTGATATAAGAATGTACAACGGCATTTAATATTTATATTAATAAATGCATAATAGTGGTTTACGTGACGGTTGCGTAATGCTAATTACGCAGAGTCTCGTACAATACTTTATCTACAAACATTATTATAAGTACTCTAAAATGGGTTCAGAAGCCGAAAGGCAAATGACCAGCATTACATTACCTGTGTTAGCAGGTGACAGCGATGACAGCTGTAACGTAATTTTGATATTACGTTATCGAATATTGTAAGGTAATGAGATACAAATTTGGAACATCTTCCAAAGTTAACAGCTGTCATCGCTGTCACCTACTGCCACAGGTAATACTGGTCATTTCCTACGGGTTTTGAACGCATAATAGAAGACTTATGATGTGAGTGTAGATAAATAATAAAAACGTGATATATAGCCGTAACTGGGCATGAGCAAACGCTTGAACAAACTCTACGTTTGGAATTGAATTCACTAGCCTTCCTCCGCAGCAGGGCGGAATCCTACCAAGAGTAGTCGATGATTACAACCAGAACGATGTAATTACCTATTCCGCGAAGGGTCATAAAGTGATTTATATAGCTTTAATCGCATAAAATACCCATTACTATTTTACGGCCTTCAGTAGGTTTACTACTCACTCGTGTGTGATTGATTAGCAGTATACTGCAGGACAGTATTTTATATAGTTCTATGAACTGTACTTTTTGTCGATTGTTTTTTTTATTTGTCATCTTCACTATAGTCGTTCTGTTCTAAGAGGCCCGATTTGACAGCTGTCAAATCAGTACAAAATATCATCCCTTTACTTTCTCAACCTCTTTCTGGTCTAATAGTTAGATAGAAAAAACACTCATGTTCCAAGGTTTATAAAGACTACTTTCCTATCAAAATATTCGATCAAAAAGGAGGTTGAGATAGTAAAGGGACCGAAGGGACGATATGTGTTTGAGGCATATTTGAGGTTATATTTTATAAATGTGAACGTAACTTTGTTAGTTATACTTTCATGGTTAAACAGCTGAACCGATTTCGATAAAATTTCGCATGGAGATAGCTTGAACCCTGAGAATGGATATAGGTGCTTTTTACCTTGTGTAGCTATAGACGAATTTTACGCGGCCGCGCGGACGGAGTCGTGAGCAACAGTTAGTATTATAATAAATTCACAATTCTGTGATTGTTATTTCCTTGTGTTGTTTTGATAGGTCAAGTCAAACTCGGGAGTAGCTGTAAATTTCATTATTTAAATCTTATACTGCAGTTTAAGTTTTTAAGACACAGGTTAGACAGAGTTTTAGTAGGGTCATGTGGCGTAACTGTGCGCAGCGGGTAAGTGTGCGCAGTCCCTTTATTTAGGAATGGGGAGGGAGAAGTTTGTGATATGACTAAGCAAATTAAAGATATGTTGGTGGAGAGTTAGTTTATGCAAGAAAAACCCAGATGGTATCATTTATTTACTTGAAAAAGAAAATATTCAGAATCCGGTGCCATAAAGATAAAATTTGCTGTCATGGCGAAAATCGACACGTATAAATGAATTTTATTTCTGTTAGTAATGTATTTAAACCTTCAATTTTGCATAATTTTTGAAGCTATATTATATCTCAATAAAGTCAGGTAAGTTTGATCAAAATAAGTCCGCTTAGTATAATAAAAAATCCACAAACTTCGCTTAGCTGCGCACACTTACCCGCAGTATGGGTAAGTGTGGGCATTTTGAGCTGGTTGAATTAAGGCGATTCTTCTCCGAGGTGGCAAGGTTTTATTGATAATTTCTCGATTTAATTATTACCTTAATAAATGCTTTGCCAGATACATATTTTCATTTTCTATTCATGCTTATCGTTTAATTTTGATACTAGTTTGAAAATAAAGTGCGCACGGTTGCCCCACATGACTCTACATACTGCGTCACAGTAAATTGAGTGTTTTTATAATATACTAAAATGTGTTTAGCTACTTCTCAGTTCGACCGTATTTTTAAAGCATATATTTTATCCCGGAAAATCGAACAGTCCCCAAAAGAAAAATTCCCGGACGGAGTTGTGGGAAAATTGTGAAGTTAAAGAAAACATATTTCCGCTCTAGAGCTCTTCAAACAAAAAAAAGCAATGCCGTTTCATCCCCAATAAAATAAACTAGTAAAAGTCTTGAGTTGCGTGCTTTCCCCAAAGTACCCCCGGCTCATCCCTATTTGCCCCAATTGGGCCCGTGGCGGCGTCGTCCATGACCCAGTTCCCATCGATGCGCGTTCCTAGTTCAAGAACGTTCCATTCAGGTTTTAAACACGTGAGGGAAAAATGTATTTCATTTTCAAAGCGATAAAAGTATTACCAGATGTGCATATTTGTGAAAGAACACCCTTTTTGAAAAGCATAGCACCTACTATCCGAGATCTACTAGGAATAGAAACATATTATTCTTGCCTCGGTCTAGAGTCAAGCTTCACTTAAACAAGTCATACTGTACGGCTATTCAAAGGGGTTTGGGTAAAAGTGTTGTCATTTGTAAAATTCATACATTTTCAAGGTGAGCGGCCATTTGTAAAAGTGGTAAATTATGATAGAATTATTAAAAATAAACATATTTTGTTATGTATTGTAATAGTCTTAAGTGTATCGGAGCCGAGATATTTAAATATTTATACTTGGGCGTACTTTTGTACTAAAAACTGAATACTTAAATCTTTAAAATCTCCGCTCCGATATTATTTAACGCCATAAGTTATATATATCTATGTGTAATTAGAGGTCCTCTAAATAACTATGTAAAAATCATTAGTGGCCGCTGAAAAAAATAATGACAATATTCTTCAAACAAATTTACCCAATGCCCTTTACAACCATTTATCCAATTTCATTGTGAAATCGTTTAAAAGAAAGTATGATTAAAGCGTCGCTTCACAATCCTCTTAACTGAAATATATCTCTTATGGGATAATTTTGCGTATGTACATTATCTATATCGATGTAAATATGTACCTACAATATCATATTTTATGCGATAGCTAGCCTCTCTATACATAAATACAGCTTTATATGTGAAAAAGCTACCTGTCATAAATTATAAATTAACATAAATACTATTTTATATGCAAAAACTATAGGTCAACTTTAAAATAAATTAAGAATCCTAGATAATTTATGTCACAGTTGGAGTTATAAAATAACTAAAGCATAAGACCTTGACTTTAGTTTGCCTTTCCTTAACGCCAGGCAGTACGAGTATATCACCTTATTATGTAATAGATATAAAACGGGTATATCGTTTACACAATATATACCTCCCAACATTAAAAAAAACCTGTATGTCTAATCGATTTAAATGTAAATTTTGGCTGCGACACCTACCTACAAGATAAAAATAATGTATTACCTACTTGATCAAAAGCTCTCTTAGGTGATATGGGGTTATTGTACCTGTCCAATAAATAACTATAAAAAAGGCTTTTATTTCTACAGAATTTGCGAAAAAATTAGTTTGTTAAATTCCAATATGTCCTCAAAATCTTATCAGTCAGTAGTTATTTTTTTCTTCTTGTTACCGAATCCAATGGTAACACAATGGACAATATCTTTTTTGGCGTCATTATCGGGTTTTTGGTCATGTCTGTTTTAAGTTTTGGTAGGATTTTGTGCAGCATCCATCCGCATCGTTACCACTATTTTATCATTCAACCTACCGCCACGCAGCTGTGTCCGCATGGCTGTGTTTCGGCGTAGGGATAAGACAACCGGTGAAACGACTAACATACTAACCCCCTTAC
The DNA here is from genome assembly GCA_946894065.1 of Acleris literana. Classification (NCBI taxonomy): domain Eukaryota; kingdom Metazoa; phylum Arthropoda; class Insecta; order Lepidoptera; family Tortricidae; genus Acleris; species Acleris literana. The sequence continues at coordinate 4,265,128 of OX335677.1, forward strand.
TAATAAACGTTAAGTAACGGTGGTACAGCTATACAATGTTTAGTCCTTATCTGTCACTGTGACATTTGAATTTGACAGATAAGGACAAAACATTGTATAGCTATACCACCGTTACTCAACGTTTATTAGTAAGGGGGTTAGAAGTTAGAAGCATTCATCTTAGTTCCTCAGGGTTGTCAACGCATTTGGATGAGGATCAGAAAGTTGGACCATAGTTAAGCATAGTTAACCATACAAAAAGCTGAAAAAAAGTTCCGTTGTGTTACGAAAAGTATCCCTACAATTGTATGGCCAATTTTCGTGGCACAACGGAAAAGTTTCATAGAAAATTTGATTGAGTGAGTTAGCGTGCCCAAATATTTGGTCCTTACCCATTTGCAGTTTTGAGATTGTAGTCTTGGGAATGTACAATATTTAAATTTGTTACCCACCTTAGGTTCAAAGTCAATCTGACATTGTACAACAATAAGGTCGAGTTCCCTATAAGTTACAATTGACTTGGCATCTCTAATGACATTGAAGACTTCAAGCATTTTTTTTTTTAAATGCGTCACAAATTAACGTCCATGACCGTACATGTCTATTGGTTTTAGATGCCATAAAAAACCTTATAAAAGAGATTTAGAACCTTTGTTTGTGTGAACAAAGCTGATAATAAAAGTGGATTTCAGTTTGACCTACTTCCTTTTGCTTTAGAACGTGCAAAAGTGCATGTTAGCATTGCACCGTGGCAATCTCAGTAATGACGTTTATGTGCAAAAGTGCAGCCCCAGAGCAAAATAGTCGCTGCTTGTGCGATTGAATCTCAGCTATATCATCTACACATACCAAGAATACCAACGGATAAAAAATATCCTAATAAAATATGAAAATAATATAAGGATATTATTTTAATCCTTATTATTTGATTTCTATTAAACCTTCTAGAGTAAAGTTACATTTCAGATATACAGGGTGTTAGGTAGCTAGGTGCAAAGTTTGCAAGGGGTGATAGTCGAGATATTTTTGAACCTTTTTAGCTGTCCTAGACGATTTTTTATTTTTATTGAATGTTTAAGAATTTTACTGAAAATACCCAGAATTTGATAGTTACGTGTTAATAATGCCCCAATAAGCGTTAGCTTGTAAACAAAATCATTCACTTTGGATAGTTTAATGTCTATTGAACCAAATTAAACAAGTTTTCTTGTAATAAAAACAAAATGGAGGCATTTGAAATTATTAAAAATGTCTCAGGTTGGATCAGTAAATTTTATGTGCCACCCTATACTTGACATTGTGCATTTTTATGCACATTACTCTTTTAAAAAATCTAGAGAGGAAATTAAGGACTTAGCAATTATTTTTAACGCGCATTATTTTAACTGATATTCCAATAAGTCGGAGTAATATTATTTTGTACTGCTCGGTTAATCTATTTTGACAGTAGCACGCAAAATAACGGACCGAAAACCTGCGTTTACGCATCGTTTCATAAAAATAATTAATTTTATTAATTTTTTGCTTCAATAATGCTAATTTATCGTTATTACGGTATAAGTAAGTATATTTGCAATCCACAATAGCAATCTTGGTATATCAAAACAACATAACAATGGCCTCTAACGTAGGATTTATGCATATGTATCTATAAATGCACACCGCCAGCTACACCATTCAGTAATGTTCATCCTGCTATGTATCTTTAAAGATACATTACCAGGTACGCTATACTTTAGCTATGTATCTTTATGGATACACAGCCAATTTCCGGATTAACTAAAACTAATTTTAATCCTATTTTTGTTGGTATACACTGTCAGTTATGCTTTATATTTCAAAATTTGGTGTCTTACTACCGAGCTGGTACCATTGTCAACCTATGTTCAGAGTGATTTACTGTTAAATTTGCAACCAGGTGTCTGAAAACATCCATATCGATAATGCTTTCACGTTTTTCGGGTCATACTGTTATAAAAGAGCCTATTTTTGTCGCCATTAAAATTTAGAAAGCCCATCTAACCCTAGACTTATCCTAATCTTGACCTAGTATATTTGTAAGGTTATATACACACGGGTCTTCTTTTACCGTTTCGGAAAGCCTATGTAGCATCCATTGACATAAATGTTTATTCTTGTCAAAATGTTCCTATGAGGTGGAAAAAACACCAACGAACTAACTGCCCCGATTTTTCATGGTCTTGAATGCGGTTTGTTGATCTGCTCGCGCTAGCATTTCAGTCATCGGTACATTTACTGCGCTGACTGCAGTTGGGCGACGGCCGCTTCTGTTTGTCACCTTCAAGGCTAGCTTTGAACCTTTTGAACTAATTAGACCATCTAAAAATATTTGCCGAAGAAGGCTAGAGTGTTCTTTATCTAATCTTCAACGGTGAAAGCTTAACACTTTAGAAAAAACAATTTTTAAGTCATGTATAGATCGTCCACGCAAATGTCTTTGCTTACGCTGCAGCGAAGCAGACAAAAAGCGGGAAAATGCACCAAAAAGTTATATTCCCTCATAATTACTGAAAATTATACTTAGATCTATCTTTTAGGAATAATTTGCGAAAGAAGTTATTCACATGTGTTAAATTTTTTTTCGCGTTTCATTGCTTTTATTGTCACCTACGTGGTTTATTTAGTCGTAGGTCTAAGAATCGGAAATAAGAAATGCCATAATCTAATAAAGCTGGAGCACTTTAAAGTAGTAATTATGTATTTTTTTCATTTCTTAGTTAATATGTCCTAAAAAAAAATGAATTACTGATATTAATATTTAATCTAACGTTACTTATGGCTGTAATAAGGTTATAAAAATAAAGAAAAATATTCCAAATTTCCCATTAAATACAGATTTTTGTTACATAAACTCCTGAGCAAGTCAAATAATAGTTTTTTATCTTTTAAATAGGCCTATTTTCATTTATTTATTTTAGTTAAGTAATATTAAAAATATTTTTTGAGTACTCATTTTATGACGGTGTGTCTCCCTGGATACATATACTTTTCTATGTACATTTGTGACGACATGGTAGTGTGCATTTAAAGATACATTCAATAAAACACAAATTAAAAACGATGGATATTTTATATTATTTTTTCAGCCATCTTCAGACCCCAAAAAACACGATTCATAAAAAAAACCAACAACATTTCAGAAAAAAATGTCTTGCCAAGTAGGGTTAAAAAAAATATTTGAAATGTTCAAACACTTTTAAAAATATGCCTGTTTATTGTTCTTTCGTTTAAGTATCAGTCATTCACATTGCTTGCCAAATCTCTGAGTTAAGGAGTTAAAACCGAACTTAGGGAGCACTCGTAAGAAAACTAAACAAACTGTAACAACAATTCAAAATTGTCTATCGTAAAAAAATAAAAACACAAAATTCAAAAAATCTTGTTTTTAAAAGAACGGGTGATTTAAATTTAAAAATGTGTTGACGGGTGTTAATAACATTGATTTTGAATATTAATTATGGAAGTTTTGTATGGACTATGGTGCAGACCAGTATTATGGAAAATCTTTAACTTTTCTCAATTTATTTAATTATTAAATGTAAGTTCAGTTTTTACTCTGCTAATGCTGCTAAGCTATGTGAATGACTGATACCTTAAAAGAAAGAACAATAAAAAGGCATACCGGGAGTTGAAACCGGGACCACTAGCTTCGCAGGCAAGGTCACTACCAACTAGGCAAACCTGTCACGAATACCTTTTACTTAACAAAAGGTTGAGTAAACTATTACTCTTAATTGGTCACGTGTATTTTCCAGCCAATGTCAGCTCATGCAATTTGATTGTGTAACAGGATGCAATTAGTACTCATGATGCAATTTATTATGTATCAGGTCCAAAATCGATGCTGTTATCCATCAAATGACAAAAAAGTAGGCAATTACTTCAACCAAAAGTTGAATTTTTAACAATAAATTACTTTTTTCTTCTTAATCTCTGATAAAATCTGACTGCTTTCCGCGTCTGCCTTTGTTTCTGTCTGTCTGTTTATCCACTAACTCCTCCTAAACCACGCAACGGATTTCGATTCCGTTTCCACCTCCAGTAAGATATTTTTTCACGGAATGTTTTTATGTATTTTCTGCTATGTACGGGTGTTACAGAAAATCACATATACCAAAGCGAAGCGAGGTCGCGGTCGCTAGTTAATATTAATACATTTTAGAAGCACGCTCACTGTTTTTATGTTTCACTCATAATGATTGGTGAACCTTCGTACGAAGAGCAAAGATTATTAAAACATATTAATAAATGACGACACAGTTGTTAGTTGGCTGGTGGGTAGTGGGTTCAAATACCGGTAAGGCGATGAGCTGAGCGCGAGTATTTGTTCCTGACTCTAGGATTTTTTCGATGTATGTATTTCTCTATATGTATATGTAAATTTATCGATGTCTAGTACCCATTGTACAAGCCTTGAGCTTATTTTGGGAATATGTCAATTTGTGTGACTTTGTCCCCTGTTTTTTATTATTTAAATATATTTTAAGTATGTTGCATGAATCATGCTCCTAAGCCTACGCTACAAGCATCAATACAGATACTCACTATGTCAATAAAACCCCATGTATCGTTGTTAAACAAGGTCATTACTCGACACTACCCGCTGTGCCTTCTTGCCCCAAGTTTGTCGCAATTATTTAAATAAGCAACACTGCATGAGGTCAACAGTTTTTTTAATGCTCCCCTAAGAATTGCGTGACATGTAATATGGCATAACAAAGTATTTCATGCGGCTATGAAGTCGGTACGTTCGGGTACATATCTACATATGCCTATGAATTTAAAATATACTTGTTTTAGACCGCTAAACTTGGTCACGCTGTATTTTTTAAACTCTTATGGTTCACAAGGTCGAATTTCAGTTACCAACTGTTTCGTCTGCCCGATTTTTTTAAATTTAGTTTTTGGTATTTCTGAAGCTTTTATTAGGGAATATCCATGACTTTTTTTCACGGCTTCAATAAAGCTGATTCATGTAACAAACAGTTGAGAAAAATATTTTTTTGAATAGCTATAAAAATAACCAAGATATAAGCCAACAAAGAGTTATTCCTTTCTTTTTCTAGCAAAACAGAACATGGGGTTTATATGGCCGACATGTTACATGACGTCACACGGCGTATCGGATCTCTCTGTCTAATCGCCGTCTAATTAGCAGTTTAAAATGCTTGTATCGTCCTTATTTCTTGGCCGATTTTAATTTTAATTTCACTTTTCGTGATCTCTTTTACGGTATTTGCATATTTTGTTGAGAAATGCGATTTATAAGTCCATGCATATTCCCTATTGTTATAAAAAAAACCTAACCTACTTTAATTGTTATGCCACTATGGAACCCTGTCGCATAACGTTAATCATTCATTTAAGCCTAATTTCTGTCATGTGGTTTGACGCTGTCATTATGACAGGGTTCCACAGTGGCATAACAATTAAAGTCCTTGACTGTACAGGTTCTGTAGGTATATCTATTTAAACATTTTGAAAAGTTAATGTGCAAAATTTTTACAACCCTGGCGAAGTCGGGATGGGCTGCTAGTTCCCTATAAAATTCTAAAGTTTATACCAGTTGTTTCTTTTATCTAGGTCGGTGAAATAGTTCTGAAACCTAATACCAGTCTAGCTGAAGGTGGTCGTTTTAACTTTACTACATTTCTACTGCGGAGTCTCGGGGCTCATTGCGATTTCATACCCTGAGCCCGCCATGTTGAGTATCGCCGCATTGCATGTATTGTTCGTTTTATATATTTATATACTAGTATATACAGCTGCCACATAGTCAGTGGAGAATGCTAAGAGTTTCCTGTGTCGTTATAAATAGGAGTCGGGATATTCGGATACAAATTTATCTAAACTTTGCAAAATCCCGAAAAAGCGAAGTAAATTTCTGCTTCTTAAAATATAATTTTGACCTTTCTGACGTATTTTTAAAACTAAGCAAATTCTAATTTGATCCCGTTTCGAGAAACTCATCGATCAAACTCCACTATCAAACGTGTGTTGCAAAGTAAATTAAATTATTAATACGAGTAATATAAAATAATAAACGCTTTTTCGCTTATAAAGTACGAGATTTACGATCTATTTTTAGCAAAAAATACATCGGAGTCCTGTAAACCTATTGGACATATGGGCGTCATTACTCGCAATAATGTGGACATATTATTCAAATACTCGCGCTCATCACACCTATATCTACCCTTATCAGGATTTAAACCCGGACTACTGATGTGCCAAAGGAAACTTTCCAAAATTGCGGAAAATTTCATTTAGGAAAATTTCGGAATCTTCTCTTAGTTTTGTATGGGAATTGAAAGTTTCCGTATCTTCAATTTAAATTTCCTATATTTCTAGTGAAAGTTTCCGGAAATTTCTCAGAACTTCTCCAACTTTTTGGAAACTTTCCGCAACTTGCACATCAGTACCCGGGACCGCTGGCTTCGTAGGCAGGGTCACTTCCGATTAGGCTAAAATGTCGTATCATTTGAGAGCCGATCTGATGATCTCCGCTGTTCTTAACGTAGACCCAACAAAGACCCATGGGCACTTGCATAAACACTGGGCCCACTTTTCCAAAATTGTGCAACAGTGATGAAGCCTGTCATATGAAAGCTCTTGGCATGTAGTTTATTTCATTATATGGTAGCCATGTTCAAATCCAGCGCGAAAATGGGTTTTTGGTACGTTCAAAAAAAGACTGTATATTATGATGATAATGTTTTTTTTTAACGTACCAAAAACCCATTTTCGCGCTGTAATGAAATAAAGTATATGCCAAGAGCTTTCATATGACATATAATTCATCTCCGTTGTACAATGTTGAAAAAAGTGGGCCCAAATTGACGCATGGTCCTTTAGATTCGTCAGTTTAGTCTCAATGATGTTTTTATAAATGAAAAGTATAGTCGGTAACAATAGCTTGACTTATTTTACTCTCAATCTCGCCCCAAACGTCTAATCTAAAAAGAGGTTACGAGTCTAAACTCCGCAGCACTCATGCAAAAGTCATGCGTTCAATGAGTTAGTTATAATTTGCAAATAGCTTACCGGAGTTAACTATACAAACGACGAAGTTGAAAAATTTCGCTGTGCGACGAAAAGTATTCTTAGAATTATCGCTATTTTTTGTCGGACGACGGAAAATTTCAAAGAAAAATTTAATTACGTGACTCTTGTCGTCCAATTTTTTGAAGTCCGCCCACTTATAATATTAGAAAGGATAGTAGGTTAGTAGGATGCACTCAGTCTGCGTCCATGACGTCACACCGAGCATCTAAATCCATCCAGACACGGCTCACCTTTCGACCTATAAAACCATATCACCCCTCAACTCAGGCCATATTTGGCCGAACTGGATCTGACCTTTAGAACTGGGTCTCGCTATTTATTTGTGGACTGTCGCTTGAAATGCAGCCCCGACGTTAGAATGAATAATCGATGTTCACTCCATTAGGTTCTTAGTTGTTTGATTGATATTGCGAGTTATTGGAAGGTCTGTCGTTAAATATGAACGGTGTGAAAGCAAAGCTTAATGTTATTTTACTGTACAGTACTGCAGTAGCTAAAGCTAAATAAGTAATTTGCAGGTGATTTTTCGATCGGGCTTACTGCGGCATTTACAGTATTAGACAATCTTGCAAGAAAAAAAGAGGGGATAGTCTCACACAAATTGACCTAGTCCCAACCTATAAGCTTTAGGTTTGTACTATACAGTGTGTCACCAGCACCGTGGCTTTTTTTTTAAAGGAGGTTACAATAACGTATATCTGTAACGTAACCATGACATTAATTTAATTAATAAACGAATTTTCAGGCGTTGTTAACTTTCTAACAAAAATTTAATTGCCAGCAATGTAAAGCACAGCAATTTAACAAGTGTTAAATGACAGTCGACAGATACTTTGATTATTATGATTTGCCCCCGTACCACGACATGCCTTGTACTAAGCAACAGTGATACTAATATCGATGAACACGCAGCACATGCACTACATTAAAAATGGTCAGTATCTAAGAAAATTAATTGTGAAGTTATATTAATATTTTTTTAATTGATAATCGTTGCTAAAGCAACATATTATCTGCAGTTTTAATAAATGCCCGCATGCCGGTAACACACTGTATATGTCAAGACAACGATTTATACGAGTACTAGAAGACACCGGCGACTTTATACACGTCCAATTCGTACTCCACTATTCCCTCTTTTCTTCCTGATGGGGGCCGATTTTCGAAAATCAAACCAAAACACCAAGGGATATTCTTTATAGGGGAGAGAACTGTCAAAAGCAGACGGTGAATACATCCTTGCATTGCATTTTGATAAGGAACTGGGCCAGAGAATGTCAGGCCATGCTCAGTGTAAGGTTCCGGTTCCGAAGCCGTTACTAATTAGGAACAAACACAAAAAGCCATGTAAAAATCAACAAGTAGGAACTAAGTTTCTATTTAAAGTATTTTGCTGTTGTCTTAGATTTACAAGTATGGGAGGTAAAAATTATAAAACGTAATAGTTTTAAAAGAATTACGTAAGTTAAGCTCTGTGATATAAACCTCAGTTTTATTTTTAACCACCCATTTGAGACCCTATACCTCCAATAACATAAACTTTTGTATATTTTTATCTAAAATGATGCGGGCAAGCAAGTTACGAGTATACAACTATGCCGAATTCCAAGTTACCAGCTTTTATAAAAAAAATGCTGTGTACAAAACTGAGACGTTCAGACAGACGACATACCGTCGGTGACGCTGCAGTACCGCGTAACGAACAAATTGAATAAGGTGTAAAATACACCTTAGCAAGTAAGGCTGTGGCTCCACTGAGGCGGAGACGAGCGAAGCGGTGCGGAGCTGTGCCAATATTAACCAATAGAATCTAAACTAACGTGCGCAAGGCGAGCTCCACGAGTTTATTACGTAATCTATTAAAATCCTTCTAACACTACTCCGTAATCTACATTAGTCAGGAAAATAAACTAAACTCCGCGGACGTTTAAAATCCTTCGGAATGCCGAGTTCAAAGGAGTTTCGGTTATTTCCGGACCAAATTAGTCGGATAACTTACCAATGGCACCCGCAGTTTGTCACTTTACAAAATACCTGGACGAAAATAAATGTGAGACACTGTTACGGAACTTTATAATTTTCAGGGGGCCTAATATGGCTGCGTTTATCTCTTGACAAAATGTGGATAAAACATCCGTCACTTTCTGACACGTATATAAGTACGAGAGTGACGGATGCTTTATCCACATTTTGTCACGCGATAAACTTAACCATACTAGGTCCGTTGAAGTGTTTATATATCGTAGAAGGGTAATTAAGTTACAAAAAAGAAAGTAGTTTAAACCTGTTTGATTTTAGCAAGTCCATAAACCAAGAATATTTGCAAAATTGCAGCTTAACAAAAATTGTGAAGGGTTAGCCTCGTAAGGCCCAGTGTGCATTAGAATGTAAATGATCAAGGCAATTTAATTTGAACTGTGTTACAATGGTAATAAGGTTTATTTTCCTATCTTGATAAACTGAAAATGTCATTATCGAACAAACGTAATTGAACTTTATTGCCTTGATGGTAGATTCAAAGTCCCACTCACAAAAAACTCCCTGTTTGTAGTATGGTGGGCCTTACGAGGTTAGTGGAGGTTTGGTAAAAAAAATAGGCCAATAATATAAATTTTCTATATATGTTGTTTGTCAACAGGTTGAAAGGTTAAATAAGAGCTACCTACCTATATAATTTACATACATATATACATACATTCATTTTTTTAAATGAATACCAAATACTCTATAGTTATAATAAACGTACCAAGTAGAAAATATTTCATTCCTCGGCGGATAAATTGGAAAATAATGACTTTTGTACCTTGCCGCCTTCACTCGAGGAAGGAAGTTCAAATCTAATCAACTTGAATCAGTTCGGTACTGAAAAAATGTGAGTGTAAAAAATAAAGGTTTTAGATTTGAAATACACTGAGTTTAAAATAAACTACGTTTAACAAGTTTAATAGAAGGCAAGCTTCGAAAACCCGACTGTATTTTACGATATTTTTGTCTATAAAAAACGTTAAAAAAACCATCAATAAGCAGAGCATGCCACATACTTAAGTGTACTTATATTATGTATCGAAATACGCAGAATTTTCATTTTTTCGAAGGCATTTCTCGCCGCACGAGTTAACTTTTTTCGTTTTCACAATTTCTTATCCGACCTGACCTACGTAATTAATATTTAAGATATCCTGAATACGTAAAAATATTATTATTTCATCAGAAAATAACGTTCAATTAAATGAAGTTCCACGAAATTATATTATAAAAGGGAAATTCGATATAATTATAGGTTGTACAACTGTAACTCGACTAGTAACTAGTAATAGACAACCCTGGAGGTTTCTCAGATCGATAAGATGTCCGGTCGCGAATAGCCCCGGATATACTATTTCGCATACAAAACGCCTTTATTTTGAAGGCAAATTGCTTTAGCGTGGGTGGAGCCTTTATTAGATATCGGATAAGGCTAATAAAATATGGGATTTAATCACGGGGCTTTGGCCGCTTATCTGGTTAGCTTTAATAATAGAGATATTTCGGTAGCTACAGTAACAAAGTAAATTTACGGTTACGTAGTCAGACAATAAAGGAGCAGCCACACTGCTCAAAATACTGTGACGGTACGGAATCGCAGTTACGTGCCGTAAACGTCACGACTTTACCGCATGGCTCTCCACACCGCCGCCGTGACGTTTACGGCACGTCACTGCGATTCCGTACTGTCACCGTATTTTGAGCAACGGTGTGGAGGGCATGCGATAAAATCGTGACGCTTACGGCACATCACTGCGATTCCGTATTGTCACCGTATTTTAGCAGCGGTGTGGTCGCTCCTTTAACCTTATAATTTGGCATTACAGTAAGGTTAACTGAAAGACGTACCTTTTTATGTCATACCTTTATGTGACAAGAGTGAAAAAAGTACCGTAAAACGGGGTAAATAGGGACACAACCTAAAATGAAGCATATGTTACTAATTATAAGACTGAAATTATTTCCAATAGACGTAACGTTATTGTCTATTTAATACTTGTTCTTATGTGTAACGAGTTATGACTTATTTTAGGTTGTGTCCCTATTTACCCCTTAATTCCTATTTACCCCGTTTTACGGTACGTCTTTCGATTTCCTCGTTTAAACATTTATCTGTTCGTTTATATACGTAGATAAGACAAGTTTTAATCAGAGACTGTACTTAGTGTTGCAATTTATGACGTGTGACTTGAACGCGTATAATATAAGCGTTCGAATAATTCTAGGCTAAAAGTCAGCAGCTTTTACCCTAGAATTATTCGAACTTTATGTAAAACAAAAAATGCGGCAGCTGGAGAAAGTTCCAAAAAAGTGCCGGCAGTGACGTTTACAGGTCTCACAGTTTATCTAAATAATTGCCGACCAAGCAAAACTTTCTGCCCAACTCCAATAAATTGTTTAAAAAGCAAAAAATACTGCAATGCACGCTAATTGTTTTCTGACGACGCGTGGGCTTTGTTGGTAGTGACCATGTCTACGAAGCTGGGTTCAAATCCCGGTAAGGGCAGATATTTGTGTGATGACCGCGAACATTTGTTTCTGAGTCATGGATGTTTTCTATATATTTAAGTATATATTTTTCTATATAAGTATTTGTTAAACCTTCTTTTATAATAATGCACACCCTGGCAATTTATATTCTATTTTTTGAAATTGTCTTATTGTCATCTGAATGTCTGCCTGATTTTTTTGCTTTTGCTATCAATGACTATATCTTCTTGCACTCCACGAAACTCTGCATTTTATTAACTTAAAAGGTTATGGTCCTATTTGCAGCAGTGCTATATATATAATATAATAAATGCTTTGTATATGTGAAGAATAATTAGAGTGAAAAATTTGTGCTATGGATAACTGTCCATCGACATCAACGTCGGCACCAAGCCTGAATCAGTCTACGACGTCAACAGGCGCTAGCTTCAGTAAACTAACAGGCAAGAATTTCAACACATGGATTTTTAGCCTAGAATGTTACCTAACTGATTTAGACTTATGGAGTATCGGCATCAATCCTGTTAACATCGCAGACCCTATGGAAGCCAGAAAAGATCAAAAGGCACGGGCTAAAATTTACTTGACCTGTGAAGAATCAGTTTATCCAGTCATTAGGTCAGCTACTACGGCCCATTAAACATTAAGCAGTCTCAAGAAAGCCTATGCTGACAGTGGTCTGATAAGAAGGCTAGGCCTTATTAAAAAACTCCTAAATAATGAGTTTAAGGGAAACCTTCACGAGTATGTCAATAACTCACTGGCTACGCAGCAAGAACTGCAGGGAATCGGAGCAGGAGTGGATGACGAGTTCCTGGCAATAATAATGCTTGCTGGTCTACCCGATAGATTCAAGCCACTCGTTATGACGCTGGAGCACTCCACTATGAAGATCACATCGGAAAACGTAGTGACAGCTCTTTTAAAGGAAGAATCGTACACTGGAAGGCCGCAAAAAGGGTCCTTCGGTATCTTAAAGGTACCAAGGACCTCAAACTTCAATTTCACAAGAGTGAAATTCAACCCATTGGTTACGCAGACGCTGACTATGGTAATAACATAATGGACAGGCGATCATTTACAGGATATGTTTTCATTATGAGCGGCGCACCTGTCTCGTGGGAGTCTCGAAAGCAGCGCACGGTCGCCCTTTCGACTACCGAAGCAGAGTATAGGCCCTGGCCGAAGCGTGTAAAGAAGCCATATACCTAAAAACCCTCATAATGGAAATCTTCGCTGTCACTCATCCCATGGTTATCCTCACAGATAATCAAAGTTCCATTAAATTAGCACACAACAGCACTTATCACGCCCGCACAAAGCACATCGATATCAAACATCATTTCATACGCGAGTCTCTAACACACCATCAACTTTCCCTTCAGTTCATACCTACTTATGACATGATCGCCGATATTCTTACCAAAGCTTTACCGAAGATTACACATTTTAAATGTGTAAATTCTTTAGGTTTACGGTAGATTAAGGTTTTTCATTGTAAATAGGCAGGTATAGGGTGTGTAATTTAATGATGTAAATATAGGATGTTTTTTTTGTGATAGTATTTAGTGTGTACAGTTTACTTGGATATTATGTTATACTTGTATGTACGTATGTACAGGGTGATTTTATTACGAGGGGGTGTTAAACCTTCTTTTATAATAATGCACACCCTGGCAATTTATATTCTATTTTTTGAAATTGTCTTATTGTCATCTGAATGTGTGTCTGATTTTTTTGCTTTTGCTATCAATGATTATATCTTCTTGCACTCCACGAAACTCTGCATTTTATTAACTTAAAAGTATTTATATCGTTATTGCTATCGAGCTTAGTTTGGGACCTCAGCGTCGCTATTTCCTAACGCACTCGCAAGCCTTCGATTTTCAAAATGAAAACGATTGCGATTGCGAGTTGTGCGTTAGGCAATAGCCCCTCAGGTCAATTGTGACATTGTCCCCTGATGTTTATTTATTATTTATTTATTTTAGTTTCGGCTTCAAAGACCCAACTTACTATTGGTGTCCTTTGTGCTCGTTTGCCTTCTCGACAACATAAAAACTAATTACCGTAGACACTCCGCCAAGCTTTATTCCAGCAGCCATATAAACACCTAATTACCATTCTTTCAAGTATATCTAACACTGCTGCGGCCCATTGGATTTTACGGTTATGACTGCGGACACGGCAGTTCGAGAACGCGAACGCCCCACTTATTTATTGTTCTGAGAAGTTGGGAATTAGTTCAGGAATTATCAATGGACATTAGAACTATTAGAAGTATGGAGAAACGTAGGCCGTACTTTCTAGGCTTTGTTATGGAGTTATTTAGGGTTTGGACTTTTGGTGGCATACCGTGGTTCTAGAATCCATGGAGTCGCTATTTTCTAATTATTATATGCCTACGTACCAACTTGATTTTGACCTTCAGTATTGTCATATTTTAAAATAAACGAAGGTTCTTTAAATACACTTTCACAGCGGAGATATCGTCCAAAATTCATTTAAATTGGTTCAGCGGTTTATTAAATGAATGAATTTTGAAATATGGCTATTGTCTTATTTCAAAATGCAGTATTCGAAGGTCAAAATCAAAGTGGCATGTATATAATAATTAGAAAATAGCGACTCCATGGATTACCACCAACGACCACGATCACCCACCAAAGGTCCTAACACTGCTAATTCTACATTTAGTATTTTCTCAAAATATTCCAGAATTTTGTAGGTTTGTCCTAAATTTTAGGGTATTTTTCAATTAAGGATTTTTTTTGTTTGGTTGGTGCATGACATGAGACTCTTCTATGTTATGTTTTTAAAGTAATCTGCACGCGGCATCACTATTTAAAAAAAAAACATATCTGCAGTTTCAATCCACTTTATACCAAGCACGTTTACGAGTATTTCGTCACAATCGCGAAAAAAATAAACATTAATTTCACAATGCCACTTGTAGCTTGACAAAAAAGTTTAGGAAAAATGAGGGCATTAGCGTTCGGCGTGAAATTGGCAACATGATCTTATTTTTTACTCAGAAACTGGCTGAGAGTTGTAATTTAAAAATATTTTATCCATCTTCCACAACATCCCTTTTTGCTAAGATATAAAGGAGTCAAAACAAAGCCCCATTTATCTAAAGCGGGGTATACACGACCCGACCAAATACGCGCAAGACATACCAACGCAACGCTCCGAGTTCCTAAATAGGTCAATGGGCGGAGTCCGATCGATTGCCACTTGTGCCGTTTCACAGGAGCCTTCAAGGGTCGCGGTGTGTGAGAACTGCTTTACAAACGGTTAATAATGAAGAGATTGTGTATCAAGGGTCTTAACAGGTAGTTTAGTCAACGTTTAGCATATTAAGCCTGCTTTAGATTCAATTTAAGGAGCTAAACGTGGGGTCCGCTTTTTTAATGTGTTTGAACACTTTGTCAGTATGTCTGACTGACAGATAAATGTCAAAACATCTTCACCAAGGTTTAGTGGTGGTAGAAAGTGCTGGGTCCTTCAAGATCGTTACCATTCCCTTTAACGTGCCGCCAAAGCAGTTATGGCATTAGCCTACTGTGTTTCAGCGGGAGGTAAGGCAACCGGTGAAATGACTGACATAAAGTGCAAATTCCATCTTGGTGGTTAGGGTGAATATCCACCAGAGCTGTGTGAGATAGTGGAGCGGTGTGCAAGGAAAAAAATCACCAATAGGAATACTTCATTTTCCTAGCCTCTCGTTCAGCGCAGCTCTCCTATTGGTGCCTTTTTTCCTCGCTCACCGCTTCGCTGCCTCGCTCCGCTCCAGTGGACAGACTGCCTTATGGTTGGAAAAGCATTAGCAGTCTTAAAATTGCAAATGTCTACGCGCCCTGCCCACAGACAGGGGCTCGTTTACTGTATCTATGCCTACACGACTATTTTTACACGACTGCCCAAAAAAGGAGTGTAATACATGGATCGAGCGAGCAAAGCGAGGCGATAAACACCGCATTCGTGTGTTTTACGTTTATTCGATGATAACTTATTTATGGTACTTGAGGCAAATAATTTTTTTAAGTTTTAATATGAGTAGAATTCTAAGCAAACCAGTGAAAAAGGGTATAAACGAGTTAACTCTTACTAAAAAAGGGTCTATACATATACGGAGCATACTAGACTTAAATCCTTTTTCACTTGATCTTCAAGAGACTTATACCCTTTTTTAATAGGACCCCAAAATTGGTCAGGAGGTAACGGCAATAGGCGCTATCGTAGTTGGCTCTTTGACCTCGCTCGGTAATGTAATTTAGCTATATTCAAAATCATGGAAGTACGCGTATAGTATACAACTACATAGGTTTGGTGACAGGAGTCCGTTGGCTCGCCGCCATTTCAGCTGTCTGGTCCACTCACGATTATTATTACTCGTATTATTTATAA
This sequence comes from Acleris literana, assembly GCA_946894065.1. Taxonomy (NCBI): domain Eukaryota; kingdom Metazoa; phylum Arthropoda; class Insecta; order Lepidoptera; family Tortricidae; genus Acleris; species Acleris literana. The sequence continues at coordinate 4,281,118 of OX335677.1, forward strand.
AATTGTGTTTTGTTTTCAATCGAAAACGGCTTGCCAAACACGTGACGCTGGAATTGCTATATTTAGTGATAGTGCACTATGTTATTCCTTCAAATAGAATTTCCTTGAGGGTAACTATCATCGTGGCTATGATTTTGAGATGGTTATGGCTGGAAGGTGATTCCTGATATAGAGTTTCTCCCTTGTGGTTTATTATGACTTAAATAAGATAACATTTTTACTTTATCCATATCCAATCAGTCCGGTAAAATATAATAGGTTTTTACCAATAAATAAATAAGTATAATAGGAAAATCTTACACAATTGGACAAACTATGGGTACATACTAGAACACGACAAAATCTATTATATAAAAATCTCATGTCAGTGTTTGTGGTCAAACTCCTCGGAAACGGCTCAACCCGGGTGCGGACAGCTTGCTACTTTCTTATGTAGAGAAATATATACTTAAATAGATCGAAAACATCCAACACTAAAGGCTAGTCAAGATTAGTAACGCTAAAATAGCAATTTTCGGAAATCGACAAAATGTATATTTACGTAAACTGATGACCGATCGCGTCGGTCGCTTATTTCAACTCCATACGTTTCGAGTCAATAGAATATAGAAACGTTGGCAGCGTTTACATCTTGACTAGGCCAAATACTGGAACAAATACTCGAGACACGCGAATAATAAAAAAACTATTTTTTTAAACAAATTGGAATGAAAATTGTAAAATCTAAAGCTAGGAGACACGCAATAAAAAATTCAAAAGTTCATTGCTATCTTACTCTAAGTTTCAAGATAGAAAAAGACAACAAAATTGTGTAAGAAAGCAATTTCTGCAATTTTAATTGCTAGTCTATTTCGCGCTAAGAGGTGTCAATAGCATCATTCATATTTGGTTGAGCACATATATCTATTCTTTGGATTAAATTCGCTCAACAAAACTCCTAACTATGAAAGCAAGAACTCTAGTATACGAGGGCCGTTCTGAAAGTTTCTAGCTGGCCCGAACCTATTAACAAAACTATACTTTTTATACTACCGATTAAAACCTTTTTTTATTGCCTTCAAAACCCTGGCCGAAAATAATTAAAAATATTTTTCAAAGACAATAAAAAAATGTTTTTAAAAACATGTGTCATACATTGTTTCGATTTCAACATGAACGTTACAAGAGAGAAATTTCGTGTGATGATTTATTACGACTACAAACGAGGTTTAACGTTTAAGGAGTCACACGAAAACTTAAACACAGCTTTTGGGGAATCTGCTCCTTCATTAGCCACCATTTCCTTTTGGTTCCGCGAGTTTAAACGAGGCAGGGAGTCAGTCAAAGATGAAGCTAGACCGGGGAGGCCGCCGACTGCAGTGACTCACGAGAATGTCATCAAAGTGGAGTGGCTTATTAAAGAAAACCGAAATATTACACATAGGGAGATACAGGATGAACTGAAGATTGGATCACAAGCAGTTTCAAATATTTTGAACGATCACCTAAAAGTACGGAAAGTTTGTTCACGATGGATACCGCATTTGCTCACTGAAGACCAAAAAGCTCGGCGGGTAGATTGGTGCAAATATATGCTCGAAAAATTTGACTACGGCAAATCACAACAGGTGTCGAGCATCCTGACAAGTGATGAATCGTGGATATATAGCTTCGACCCACTTACCAAGCAACAATCGACGCAATGGGTGTTCGAGGAAGATGGCTTGCCTACGAAAGTTGTTCGAGGAAGAACGGTCAACAAAAAAATGATCGCCGTGTTTTTTCGACGTAGTGGTCCTGTGGCAGTTATTCCTCTAGAAGACCGAAGAACTGTCACTAGTCAATGGTATACCGAAGTGTGCTTACCTCAAGCCTTCGAACAGCTCGGCGAGGATTGTCCGAAGAGCGGTACCCGCGGCATTCTTTTTCACCAGGATAACGCCCCAGCTCACACTGCTGCCCGGACCCTCGAATTTTTGGCCACTTCCGGTGTACAACTATTGCCTCACCCACCATATAGCCCAGATCTAGCTCCGTGCGACTTTTTCCTGTTTCCCACAATAAAAAAAACCTTGCGAGGACGAACTTTTAACGACTCCAATGACGCAGTCAATGAATTTAATCGTGTATTTTTCGACCTTCCGCAAGATCAATTTTTTTCTTGTTTCGAAAGTTGGTTTCGAAGAATGCAAAAATGCATCGAAGCTGCAGGCGAATACTTCGAAAAACTGTAAATAAATAATAAAGATATCTCTTCTTTTTTTTGAGTAACTAGAAATTTTCGGAACAGCCCTCGTATGTAATCGGAAAATGGAAACCGGACCCTCCATGGATTCGATGTATAACGTCACTGTGACACAGTTCTATGTGATTTTTGACGAAACGAAATATCTGAATATCTTGCACTGATCTCTCTCAGCACTTTGCGTTCTGCGTTCGACTTAGTCAACATGAGTCACTACGCCAAGAAAAGCGCAATAATCAGTACCTATCTAAATAAACTATTAACCTTGGTAATAAATATGAAACTTAACGTTCAGGATGTTCATAAATTTGAGTCTGAATCAAAATCCTATCTCAAGGCAAAACGATCATAATTTCTTATATGACTCAAAATAGTCAAACTGACGGACGACTTAACCGATGAAAAGTGTATTTTACGGCACAGAAAAGGCAAAAGCAAAGGCTCGATTTCTGGTTAGGACCATTTTTTTGTACAATGAGCCAGAGGATTTGTTTCTAGTTCTGAGTAATAGTACCTAATGTCAAAAGTCATATAAAAATCGTTAGTCGTCGTAATGACTAAAGTAACGATTTTTATACTATGTACCCGTACCCGTATTTATTTATATGACTATAAATACGGGTGTAATTACCATGGATTTTTCTATAAGAACCGATGCCTAGTAACCATAGCACAAGCCAAGAGCTTAATTTGACACTATGTTAAATTTGACACTATGTTGAATTAAGTGAGATTGTCCCCTGATATTCCGCTTTTTAAGAATTATAGTGTACTAATTCAAAATTTCAGCTTTCGACTTCGAACCATAAATTAATTGGAGAGACCTAACTTAAAATCTAAAAGAAAATTATTAGTTTACTATAACTCTTAAGCTGCGATTTATTTATTTGTATAGTCGTGTGCGTCGACTAGCTCCTCCTAGACGCTAGCTAACTACCGATCTTCGAAAAGTTACAGAATAATATAGTTACGAAGCGATAGATCGTTACGTCAATCCTATATATTTTTGGTCAGTTTCGAAAATAGCTATCGTTATGCAATTTGTAGCCTCAATGTAGCTGTATAATTGGCTATAAGATCGTTGTCGACTAGGATGCGCTGACGTCGCTCCGCTAGCGTGACATTTCGGCGCCACGACTGATCTTATCTTAGGCATTATTTTCGTAATAAGAGCATGCTAACTATAGAGTATATCTACACAGGATAATACGTATAGTAAGGTATAAAGAGATTGGAATAAAGGGCGCTGTTCGCAGTGAAATTGCTAACATGATCCAGTTTTTTTTTCAAAAATTCCTGGTTTGTGGTGGTTGCCACTTGAGAATATTGTCGTTTCTGTCACTACCTATCTTATTTGTTTTCGATTACGCATTAAAATTTAAGTGTAGGTACATACAGTACAGAAGGACAGACGGCGAAAAGTGAATTTGTTTTATATTGTTTTAAAGATATCAAATTTTCTTTCTCCAAATGTTTTCTTGAGTTCTTAAAATTTAATGGAAGTCCCCGAAACTGAACGGGTACTTATGTGCCTCATATTTTCGAGTGTTCTAATATCAACCTTTCTTCTGAAGTTGAGCACCTACTTATGGTCGTTTGTATTCCGTTGTGCCATCACGCCGCGTTGACGAGACTGGCGCCAAGAGCATACTAAAGCTGGGCATTCACGACCGCTACAAGCCGAATAGAGCAGCGCCGCGCCAAAGTCGATCCGCGAATTTAAAAACTGTAGCATTTAAAAGTACTCTAATCAGTCTGGCGCGCCCGTGAATGTGGTCAAAATATTATGCCCATCCAGTTGTATGCACTCAATCTGTCGCCGAGACAAACAGCGCGTCGGTGAATGCCCAGCTTAATAAACAGACCTAGGAATATACGGGGCAAAATTAAATGACAGCTAGGGATTACCTATATCGATAAACTCAACTACCGATGCTTTTCCCATATACTAGTGATCGCTCCAAGTTTTTGTAAAAATAAAATTTTATTGAAAGTATGCAAATGAAACAAAATAGCAACATAATTCTGAAGAATAACCATAGACAAAATAATCAAATCGTTGATACGGCAATTTCGCATAACTAAAAAATTAAATAAGATGCAAAATAAACTTTAGAAAGTAAGTCAGTAAGGTACATTTTGCAACTAATTGAAGTTGTAAGTTACGTGGTATTATCACCGACGAGATGTGATTTTATCCTCATCCGCATAGAAACGATCATCACGGACAAGCAAGGGAAACGCTCGACAAAAAATTACTTACACACGCTTAGATACAAAACAACCTAACATAACTATTAGTCAAATATATTGTTCACATTATCTTAAGTTAAATAAAGTTCAAAATTAAATGATAATGACATTCACAACAGCACAATCAGTTTGTTTTTTTATGATTGTATTAGCCTTGCTTAGGCTTTTTATCAGACTGTTTTTGTGGCTGCCATCTTACTTGTATGATGTGATGACTCATATAATTTGCAAACAATATTAAAAGTGAGTAAGACGATCGTGCACTGTATTTTTAAAGAATAAATTGATTCCCGTATTCACAAACAATACTTAAGGGATCCTTCACTGAGTAAACGCACTGCGTTAAATACAGCTTTGCGATTGGTCCTTTTTGACCGACCTTTTGTCTATGAGACGATTTGAACCACCCTGTGCGTTCGTGAGCAATGTGTGAGACCTCATAGTGACGTTTGTGAATACGGGTGATCATAAGGTCAGGCGGGGATATTTCAACAGAGGGGTAAATGCGTCATTTGAGTTTTTTTAAGGGTATTAAAACTATTTTTGCGCCCTTTTATAGTAGTTTTAAGTACTTACATTATTATAAAAGGGAGCAAAAATATTTTTTAAACGTCGTATTCCCTTAAAAAACTCAAATGACTGATTTACCCCTCTGTCGGAATAGCCCCGCCTGAGCTTACTAACGTTTCATGTGGCTCCGTGCATGTACAATTAATTAACCATGAACTTAAATGTTGAATCACTAGAGAGAAAAAAAGTTCGCCTTTGTACGTGTATCATCTTCATATAAGTACTTAAGTTAAACCGTTTCTCGTTAAACATATTGACCTAGTCCAAAACTTGTACATTTGCCTAAACCGGGAATTGAACCTGGGACCGCTAGCTTCGTAGGCTCACTATCAAGTAAACTAAATACGGCCGTCCAAAAATTACGTAACATAGACTATCCGTTAATTACTTATGAAAATTACCTAAGTGGTTAATATTTACTTACTTTGTTGATGAGTGTATGTGTATAAAACTGGTTGTCAGTTGGTTTAAGAAATACCTTTAAATAATAAAGTCTCGTACACGTTGAAGCAAAAAACGTCAAAATATTAAAAGCAAATCGTATCTATAATCTAAGAGCTAAAGCTAGTAAAAATGACCTTATTTCTTCGCCATAATTTACCTACGGTTTCTTTAACTACTTGTGCTATGGTAATGAGCCGATAACTATACGATAATGTACCCAATTACTGATAAAATGTGGCTTCTTCCTTACTATGGCTTCATCAATCGCGGCCTAACTAGGGCGGACCAATCATTTTATGTGAAGCCTACTTAAAACCAACCGCTAAACGCAAAATGTATCTAAAGCCGCGTCACACGTTGCACAACTCCGGTATTTATAGTCACTGCTTCCGAACTACATTAAGGTGTTCATAAAAAATGCACATCGCCTATAAATAATGATGGCACTGACGTCTACCGCCCATGGCGTCAGTTGTCGCCGCCGCGTTAGTATTAACGATAAACGGCTTTTCCACGCTTCAAGCGCTTGCTAGGAAGCTGAAATAAAAATGACATGTTCTAAATTTAAACTGTGCGGAATAAACGGATTGAAAATTGTCGTTAAGCATTTATTTTAGCTGTATAGGGATTTTAAAAAGTGCAGAAGAGAAACTAGGTTTATATTTTGTTTTCGCTTATATTAATATAGATGGATGCTAAAATCTAATAATTTGGTCCGTATGTGTTTTTTCTATTTGCTGTTAATTATCACACGATCGCATCTGACAGTATATTAGTCATTCGTGTTTCTTCGAAACAGATAAAACATGTTATAAAATTCATCATCATCATCATCATCATGTCAGCCGAAAGACGTCCACTGCTGGACATAGGCCTCCCCCAAGGCTCTCTCTCAAGGTTATAAAATTAAAGAACCCTTTGAATAGTTAGACGTACTGTGCTATATTTTGGTCCCTTTAAAAAAATAGGCGATTCGTATCTATGCTGCCAGAAAGTAGAGAAAAGTAAAATGACGCGTGGATAAACTAAACCCCGAAAAGCGCGGAAACGTCAAAGATACTCACTGGCCAGTTGTAAATACGAATGTCAACGCCAACGGCCGGCGCCGAATTGGCAAAGATGGCGTCCACCGTCCACAACTCCACACCCACATTTTTTTGCGAGATATTGATCCAAGTCATCCAAGTCACTCACCCGAGCACCGGCTATTTTAAGAAATACGGAGAAAACTAAACAGCATTGACGAATGATCATAATCCGTTTGCTGTTTAAAAATCTTAATTTTGTTATTGGCTTACATCTCGATCTGGAATAGACCAACTTTACAGAAAAAAATTTAAAAGTGTTTTGTGTTTCTACCAACTGTTTGCGCCAATCTGTTGCTCTGTTTTGACGCGAAAACAAAAAGGAATCACTTTTAGATTTATATTAACAAGTTTAAAATCAAGTAGTAAGTACCTAGTAACATCGCGAGAGATGTCGTTGTACCGTTCTGCCCTCCTAAATAAAAAGGACGCATGCACAAATTGATAATCAAAGTAAATTCAACCTTCCATCTTACGAAATAAGGTCGTTAATACATACGCGGTTCTATGAGACATATTCTTTTTTCTAAGGAGGGCAGCGTTAACGAAGTTCTTTTTGCCGTAATCGCAATGAGAGCCGAGGTGGCCGGCGTGCTGCGTGTTGCGGCCATAGACAAATAAATTACTTCGTATGGACTTGCCTCTATACTCGAAATTCTAATTTAAGATCAAAAAAACTACGACAGATACGTCACTGTCCTAAGTGTCAAAGTCACTTATGTCAGTGTCGATCGAACATTTCAGAGTTAGCCAACCTTTTTGCATTGATAATCAAATTGTTATTAATATTTGTAGATAATTCTAACATTTTCAATATCAAAAGTTATATTTAACAATAGGGAATATGCATTCAATGTTTTTTCTACCCGATATTCAAAACATTAAAATATCCCAAAACAAATATTTTCTCATATAGTGTGTTAAGTAATTAAAGGGCGGGTGTGTGTGTTCAATGGCGATTGTTTTATCAGCTAAACAAAATGACAAGCTAAATTCGGATGCCTTACACTTATGCTTGATTTAAACTTGACAGTTACCCATGGACCCCATGGTGTCATGGCTGGTAAAATGCCCGATGATTGTCATTATAAAGTGAGCTACACACTTTTAGCCTGTTATTTTGTCAAATAGCTAATCGTAAAGCGTATGTAATATTTAAATTGCATCTAACGTTGTTTACAACTATTGTTTATTTATCGTACCAAATGTTATTAATACCTGAAGTATTACAAGTGCAATAACAGTTTTGCTACCAAAAATCTTCTATGGTTAAATATTTAATAGGCCATCTTGTATTTGTGTAAGTAACTTGAATTAACTTGTTTATTTAAAAGGTTTAAAACTACCTACAGAAAAATATTCTTAGTGCGGTCTTTTAAAAAGTGGAATTATACGAAGGCAAATATTTGTTTAATTAGTGGCAACCCACGTTGGTCTTTAATTACAGTTTCGAGTATCGGACAAATAAATCTTCTACACTGTAAAATAATATTACTCTGGAACTATTATGGTATTGTTGTTAACTCGGCCGCCAATACTGTCCAGTAGATAAGAGCTGTCGAAACGTTGACAATACGATAAAATGCCAAAGGCAATATCATTTGCAGTGCATTTAGCATTTGTTTGTAATGCGTGCCGCAGTTTATGCTGGAAACCGTCGAGTGTCCTCTCTTCTGGCCGAAAGGTGTCATGTCTCGGCGGCTTTTGAGACAAACCTCTATGCAGAATACCTTTAAAAAACCCTGTTGTCAATTTTTAAAAGGGTTAAATAATAGAAAACGGTTGAATCCACCCTCAACAGCAAATCAACATAGTTTAGTACCAACATAATCGTCCATACAGTGGTCCACCGCCCGTTACTGCCGTCCGAACTGCCGTCTCGTAGCAAATCGCCATTCAGTAATCTCTATTACTGTCTTAACTGCCTCCAACACGGCAGCCTATCGTGAGGAACTGTTACGTTAAGACCTTTATGGTCTTACTAGATTAGTACTAGTAGTTACGAGACCAAGCATAACACCGTTCGGGTTGAAACGATTTTTCTCGAAGATGACAGCTTGATAAATTGATTGCTGTGCCCTACCAGGGTCCATATAGATCTCATACCTTATAAGTAGTTTTAAGGGTTCTCCTATGGAAGCCCTAATCGTCATTTGTCCTAATGCATCGTTTGTCCGAATTTTCATTTATCCTAACGCCATTTCCGCTTAAATTTTAAAACGTTTTAGTGTTGTTATAATACAACCCTAACCTAACCGTTTAGGGCAAATGAAAATTCGGATAAACGATGTGTTAGGACAAACATTGTTAGGGATTGTGAGGGACACCCAGTTATAAGATATCTAACACCTGTATATTATGTATAACTTATGGATGGAATAAAGAATTGAGAATTGAGAATTGAGAATTGAATGCCCTATATAGCCGAGCCGTGTTAATAATCCATTGTGCAAAATGTGGTTAGGTACAGAATAAAATTGACAAGTGGTTTTTGGAGTTGTTGCTAATTCTATAGCTCTGCCTGCTCTGCCAGCTCTGCCCCACTCTGGGAGTGAAGGCGTGAGTTTATGTACAGTCAAGGAATTTAATTTGTGACCCACCTTAGGTCCAAAGTCAATCGGATATTCTACAACAATAAGGTTGAGTTTCCTATCAATTACAAATGACGGCATCTCTATTGAGAATGACATCTTCAAGCAGATTTTCTTTGAAATGGGTAGGAAATTAACTTCCGTGACCGTATGTATTCCGTAAACCCTAACTTAGCCCGATATCGCAGTTCTACATAGACGATTTGTGAGACGAGTGCTCATTAAGACTACCGATCGATCGTATGGTGGCGCCCTCATTACTATTGTGGTGATTCTAATGAAATAAAATATTATCTTGAAATCGAAGGTTAGTCTTTGCTGTACAAATGAAAACACAAGCTTGGTGCAGACTTAAAATGAAAAATAACGGTTCTCCTATGGAAGCCCTAATCGTCATTTGTCCTAATGCATCGTTTGTCCGAATTTTCATTTATCCTAACGCCATTTCCGCTTTAATTTTAAAACTTTTTAGTGTTGTTATAATACAACCCTAACCTAACCGAACCGAAGATATAATTGGAAAACTTAAAAAGTTGCCTGACTCATCTGAAAACCAGCAGGCCTTTCTCGTAACTCACGTGCAATCGCGATCGGCTTCAAAACAAAACAATTGGTTTCATTCGATTTTCAAAATGAAAACGATTGTGATTGCGAGTGTTGTTACGCGAAAGGCCTGCAGTTTAGGGCAAATGAAAATTCGGGCAAACGATGTGTTAGGACAAACGTTGTTAGGGATTGTGAGGGACACTCAAAAATAACACATTGAGAAGGATCAGTAATCTAATATGAAAGAAGGTAGAACGATGCAGCCATCCTTAACTGTCAACTTACCTGCAAAGTACAGTTATTCCGTCATGACGCTTTCAACATTGTGTAAATATGAAAAACTCACAGATTATTTAAATCCATCAGTCTTGTTTTCATTCGTCATATCATTAAAATTTATAACTGAGCTATTAATCTATATTTTTCATATAATAGCACCATTAGCGCTACAACAGTGTTTGCGTGACGACAGCAACAGCTATGGTAATATATCAAGGGATTACGCCGCCAAACCTCAGTCATAAGAGGGGATTACAAGCTTCCGGGATCAAGCTATGCGTGGAACGCATGCCAAAGCACCCGTCACAGTGCAAGCTATAATTTATACTTATTCATCCTTCCTTTTAAATATGTGGTAAACAAGATGCTAACAGGTAGAAGTCGGCTATTCCTACTTGTGGAAATAGCCCAGATAGTTACTCATTATAAGCACTCGCCCACAAAATATAGAATTCAATAAATAATTAAGTATTTCATTACTACAGAGTAAATTTTTAGCTAACATCAGACAAGTATAGTAAGCGTCACATACTTGTCTTATGTTGGATTTTTGGAAGCGCCCATAGTTTTCTCTAAAGGCAATGATTTTTATTTCTTATTGAGAAAAAATCTGTTTGCCTATTGTATTTTTTTTCTTGTACAGCCGTCACGACACAATTACAGAGAACATCATTAGACCACCTTTAAGACCAGTGCAATAACAGTGGTTTTATTTTGTACTACCTGAAACAACATCTTAACATTTTTTTATGGAAAGGCGTGTTTGCTTTCGCCTTGACAACATTTCTCGCATTTCTCGCTCGCACTCGCGTAGCAACATAGTGTGGCAGCAGCTTAACCGCAAGCAGTGCGTGTGTCACGCCCCTAACTAAGTTTAAGCCACGTTTGACGTTGAATGAGGTTGGTTCACTGGAAAACTGTCATAAGTTGGTTTCCATCACGCAAAATAGTATAGTAAGTTAGCGAACTCCATCTCCTTCTCCTCCAATCTTTAATTAGGACGTTCTTGTTGCGATCCGAACTAAATCCAAATCCGAAAATTCTTCCACAAAGGTATCCAAAATGTCTGAAGTATTCAAAGTTCACTTCAGACATTTAACCTGTCACCAAACAGTAGTGCTCGCATTGTTGTATTCCGGTGCGGGGGTAAGATAACCGGTGTAAGGGCTTGCTTAGAGGCAGTCCATTTTCCATCTTGCGTTTATTTCACTGACCACACTGATAATTATAGCTGTCTGACAGGTGACAATCTGTATGCTGTACATTGCGGAGTTCCACATCACTGGGCTTCACTATAAGCTAAGCCATGTAAACCAAAAATGATCATGATATTCAAACATTAAAATATTACAGTCCTTATAACATCAAAAATATTAAAATGTCAGGTCACGTCTGACCTGACTATAATGCACAGAAGAAAGACTAAAGGCATAGAAACCGGACTATAAGACGTACTTAGCGTCAGCTATCTTTCTCTACTTTTTAGATTACGTATTACATGAGAAAAAATTAAACAAAAAGTAGGCTGTTTTTTCTTCTTTAACTGTCATTATCACAAGGTTTTACACAGGGACTTCTTTGTCCTTCCTATAGGGAGGATTTGTCTTTCCTTGTCTATAGGTCCATATACTATAGGTGCTTATAGGTCCAAATCACGCCTTACTTGTGACGATGTACCAAATAACGAAAGAACAGCTATATATTCATCTCTTTCCAACTCACTATGAAAACCATAAGTAAAAAGAAGTGAACCATAATGTATTTTCTGCTTATTTAGTACGGTTTCTATACCTTTAGTCTTTCTTCGGTGCTATAATGTCCATTCCATCTTACTTGTCTTATTTAGTAAAAACTTAACCTCAAAATGCATCTTTTTTCGCTGAAACTGCCGTTTTCTGGTAAATAAAGCAACTAGAGATCAAATTTTGCACATCATTTAGTCGATTTTGTATCGTGGGTTGTTTTTAATAAGGAAATTGTTATTTTAGGCGAATAAGGAACATTTTCTAAATGTGTCTTTTTTACATTATATTGGCCCCCAAAATTAAGTATCACACTTAATACTTAGTAGTATTAAAAGTGTGATACTTAGTTTTGCGGGCCAATGTAGTATAAAACAAAGTGGCTTCACGCCGTCTGTCCCTTTGTATGGCTCTGATCTTTCAAACTAAGCAACGGATTTTAACGCGTTTCCATGGGTGCGGGTATTAAGGCCCATACATGTAGAGGCCGATCGGTTCAGGCCGAACTGCGTCTGTTCCGCCTGACCGGATCGGGTGGCCATACATGTAACGACCGATCAGTTTTTCCAACGGCCAATCGTTCAGGCAGACAGATACGATTTGCCTTCAGGCCAAATTACACATACACGATGCTATTTTGCATCCGGTCGGTTAGAACTGAAGGTAAAACTGATCATGTATGGAGTTCTGTCCGGTCAGGCAAATCGTCCAGGCGGACGGATGCGATTTGCCTTCAGGCAAAATTACACATACACGATGCTATTTTGCATCCGGTCAGTTAGAACTGAAGGCAAAACCGATCATGTATGGAGGCCTTTACAAGAAACTCGCATAAACCGAAGCGAAGCGAGGGCGGGTCGCTAGCTAAATAAGACAAGTAAGATAGAATGGATGGATTCTCATAACGACAATGATAACATTTATGAGCGCTGCACTAAAGCACACATTACCTATCGTTATCTCTCTCCTCCCTCCTTAATCGTTTTTTAAAAGCATTATACATATAGTTAAAACCATTATACATATAGTTGAAACCATTACGTAATACATTGAAGCTTGACAAACGCAATCGTATTAAGCGCAAGTACTAAAGCATCGATATGTTGTGAAACGAGTTCATTACATTCAAAGACCGCAAACCTCCATACGCCTTCGTGTAAAACACGGTCAAGTGACAATTATTGGCAATTTTATAAAGTTGTTATGCTAATTTAAGCCTTATTAAATACTTTTATTAGGTTAAACGATAAATTATGCAACCGTACCATTAAGACCAAATTTGGCTTTGACAGTCACCTTCGCTCACACCTCCGAAATTAGCTGGGTTCGCCGTTGACGGATACGTCTAGGAGGACATCATCATTTTGGCAAATTGCAAAATTTGTATTGCCGTACAGGCGATGTAATTGTGATATACAGGATGTTAATAAAATTATTTGAGGCTAGCAACTCGCCCTCGCTTCGTATTATTGAAAAAATAACTTATTGCAGTTCTAAATTATCCCTGTAATATAAAAATAATGATCGGGGGGTAATCTCGAACAAATTGGCCTAGTCTCAAATAAATCTTAGGTAGTCAACGTCAAAGTAAATACTCACTTCTGTACTTTATCGCAATGACAAACCTATTTGATAATCTTGTTTGACATTGCTTACGCGGCTGTAAATGACAAGGTACAAAGTGTGTAAGTAGGTATCTACTTTTGACTAAATAAACTAGAGGACGCCCGCGACTTCGTACGTCGTTAATCCCCCGATTTTATCCCCTTATAGGATGAATTACCTTACGGCATTAAGTTCGCCTTTTGTATATTAAGAGTATTCTTTTGTGCAATAATGATTAAATAAATAAATAAATAATTTCTAAATATTCCTTCTTAGTGCACCCCTAGGCTTTCCAAGGTCCTTTAGGTCCAGTGGATACGGTTTTTTTTTTAAATAAATAAATACAATCATCCAAGACTCAGGAAAAAAATGCTCGCGGTCAACACACAAAATGCCTTTACCGAGGAAAGAACCCGGGATTGCTAGCTTCGTAGGCATGGTCACCAACAACTAGGCTAACCACGTCTCAAATCTTGTTATTTGATAAATGTTAAAAAAAATAAAGAAAATCTCCATTATTTTTGAGATGATTACAAAATACATAAAACAGACGTTAACTGAAAGCACCTTTTTTTCTGACTTCGTTATCCGCACTGACAGTAAATCCGGTCTCAATTAACATGAGCCAAATACCAAACGCCTATAATCACCCCAATAAAGACAATTCAGTCATTGTAAAATAGTTCTTAACTCTTTGAAGTAACGGTTCATTGTATTGAAAGGGTAAGCTCGTCCATCTTATATTGCGGGTTTTCCGACATGTCACACAGGAATTCTTACTCTAGGCCAAAGAAAATAAGTTTCCAGAATGGATTCTTCTAAATAATAGGAGCGAAAGTAGATCCAATTCTGTGAAAAGTAAAAATAGACGTGTCAAAAACGAGAAACGTTGAACTTGAGTCTCGGCTAACAAGAATAGACTTTGACGCTTCTGGATCTAAGTTTGGACACGTCTAAATATAGTTGTCAGTTTCGAAGTGTTTCCAGTATTTCCCTATTTGTTTGTTACGTTATCATAGCTTAACTCATTTCCTATTTAGTTTGTATAATTTTGCTCCTTAAAATATTTAAACAATCTCATAAGAAAGACTAAAAGACTATTAAAATTATTTTATTCGTTATTTAAAATGGCCGTAGTACTTAAATAAAATAACTATTCTTAATCAGATTCAAATTTAGTTTTTATTACTCAATAAAAAAAACACGTAAATAATTGATACACGAAATCTTGCATAACCTAAATACTGTTTTCATTATATCTTTTATGCTACATTCCAAGGTGTACCAGAAATGGACAGGACCTTTTTTAACGAACTCAATATTCATGAATACGGATTGGACATTTTGATCAAATTCGCAATCTGCGTCCGGCGAATGTTCTAATAATTTCGTATAATTCCTTTTTTATTGGGAAGGGTTTCGTATAATAGTTAGATAGCAAATTAGTTGTTGCGACCGAATTAAAAGAACAATTTAAATATATTGCATTTAAAAGCAGTACGTTAAATGATAATGATTACTGATATCGTTCTTAGTTACAGCGTTAAACGCATTAAAAATAAAGTTTAAGCGGTTAAGCTTTATCAAATACGATATTTACACTATATTTTATTAAATATGGTAGAAAAAAAACATTTCTATTACATAACGTCCACGATTAATTATTTAAATACGTTTTTGATATTTTGTCTGGTTTTTTGTCAAGCTTCATCTACGTCGGAACTTTAATTAATACCTATTAACAGAAAAGAAATAAGCAAAAAAGCTTTTTAGAAGCGTCCCGTATAAGTTAACAGAGTAATAGCCTCACAGAGACGTGTTCAAGGCTCTAATGAAAGGCAATGCTTATGGAATGACGTCACGCTTAATTCCCTCGAGTATGTTTGACGTCACGCCGGCAGTTTTACCTACAGGACCTGAAACTTTAGCCGTTCATTGTTAATTCACAGCCCTTATGTATTATTTCAAGCTCCCTGAGTACCGCAGTTGACTGCATTCATTATACTGAAAATTATTATTAGGTAGTAATAAGTGGAAATGAGGTGTAATTAATTGACATTTAAAAGTATGTAAAGTGTTCATTATTTAATCCATTTATGTTAAGAAGACAATTTTGATAGTAGGTAGTAGATTTTTATGTAAATATCTTTACATGAAAGTCATACATATTATACTCAGTTTAAAATTAGAGACTAATAGCTTCTTGTCAGTTTTATAAAGTAGGTGGTTATATTATAAACGTATATGATCTAATTACGAATACTAAAAAGAAATGTTGTAATGCTTCAATTATACGTTGCGATACCCTAACAGGGTTGTTTATCTTAGAAGCAATCAATAAATAAATAGTGATGTTTTAAAAATCACTAAAACACTACCTGTTTAGGTTGTACCTTCTTAACAGTTTCCAGCTTTTTTCTCATTACAAAACTCGAATAACAAACATGTCATACGAGAGCGAGTGTGAAAGCTATTGACAACCGAACACTATTATTACCTCTTAGCAGGTTATACACTTATAACACATCAATGACCGGTCTATTAACTCGCATTTTATATCGCCACATCAAAGTGCCCAGTCCGCGTAGCAATTACTCTATGGCCCGTAACCCGCTGTCCATGTGAGTGGTCTATATTTACCGCGCTATATTTAACGCGGCTGCGACGCCGCGCGACATCGGACGCAATGTTGGAATAATTAACGCACGAAAAACGCCTCTATGCGGTCGTTCTCATTATTAAAATGTCTGGTGCGTGAAGTTGTTTGGGAAAACGCTTTAGTGTGGTTGGTTGGTTGTTTAATTTTAAAATCAATGCATCAATGTTAAGTAATCCTTTGTAAATGTACGGTTAACAGTATAATTACACATTATTTAGTATAGAGTCGATTCTGGATTCTCGCATCTTTAGTTTCTAGAAAGTTGTATATGTTATCTACACCCTAGGGTCTTAATATACAGGCATATTTTATAAGGGAATGGATCTGGATGGAAGGGGACTATTTCTGTAGAATCGGTACGGATCTTAACCCTTGCAGAACTAAGTAGAAAAATCATTGCTTAATTCAACATAAATGTTACAAACAAACAGGGGCACGTTTTGTAAAACTACAAGTTACAATTTTACAGGTCTAAACTGGCAACACTGCTCAAATGGCTGTGGCCCGTTTCACGAAGCTACAAGTTACAAATTACAAGCGGAATTAGAGAGAGACTTCCGCTTGTAATTTGTAACTTGTAGCTTCGTGAAACGGGCCTCTGGTCGTCAGTGGTCGAGGTTGTGTCAAATGGAAACTTGTAACCTGTAAAAATAACCTGTAAACAGTAATTTGTAGCTTTATAAAATAGGCCCCAGGTACGGCATTATACATCAATTAATACTTACACCCAAAAAACATAACCCTCCTTCAGCTATCTAAAAAATCACCTCACCGCAAACTCCCAATCATCGATCACCGCCAAAACCCGCGGGTTACCGGCTTTTATACGTGTTGCCACCGAACCATTAACATGGCCGTTACTCTGCCCGCGTTGCCCATTGTTTCCTTTTTATCGCCTATGACCCTCGATTACCGGCGATAAAGCGTTTAAAAGCGTGCGATATTTGCTGGAAAGTGTGGCACGTGCTTTAGGAATGGCAGGTTTTAACGATCGTCAGATTTTTTGTTTGTCATATGCGGGTAGGCGGCCTGGGCCGCTATTCTAGTAAAACAATATGGCAATATGGGCAATATTGTTTTAGTGAGAATAGAGGCCCTGTGCAGGCGGTTTACAATATGGAACGTGATCACTTTTATTTTGATGTCGATTAGAAAAGGACCAAGTATTATTTATTTGTCCATAGATAAGTAGGTAGGTACGTGATTTATTCTATAGTTGCTATTAAACGAGCAATATTTGTACACATATAAATATATTTTAGATATGACGTTCTCGTACATAAACGGCTCTAATGATTTCGATAAAAAAATTGCGGTATTGGGGTGTTCCAGGTCAAAAAATCGATCTATCGAGTTGTCATCTTCGGGAATATACGTTTTCTATCTAAACAAGCTACTACCTAATGAAAAAATACTTTTAACGAATTTTAATTTACTTAACACCAATTTTGTTTTTTTTTATAAGTGTTGGAAGCAGACTATCCTACAGGTTAGATACCTGAAAGGAAGTAATCACCACCGCCCATGAACGCCGGCAACTTAGAGTTGTCGGTCGGTTACTGGGTTCATAGTTGTTTGGTACTTGGTTATTGCTTGGTGACCCTCACGATCAAAAAAATCCCACTAATATCATAATAATCCTACTAATAAACAACGTCAGTCCATAAATTTATTTCTTGGCCGACCGTAAAAAAACTGTTTAAAAACGCCTAAAGAACCCTTTTATTTAATATGCGTTTTGCTCTTCGTAAACCGACCACATATTTCAAGTTTAAAGGTTTATTAGACGTTTTGCACCTGCGTGTAAACAAAACGTTGCACATGAATTCTGCCCCCATTAGAAAAAAGGGCGTATGTCTCATAGAATCACGAATGTATTAGTTACCATATACCTTAAGACAAGGGGTTCAATTTGCTTTGACTATCAAATTGCGAATGCGTCCTTTTTATTTACAAGGGCAGAATTATACTCGCCACAACCGCCAAAGTGATTGACGGGCGATCAAACGCGTCAGTTTTACGATTTTACATCAAATGAGAAAACCATTGGAGAAAACAATAAAAAGTAATCGTATATTCAGTGCCCCCAAGTACGAATTGTATGTAAAATAAACACACTTGTGAGTCACTGGCACTAGACCTATTTATTTATTTAAATAATGAATAATAATCTATAAATATTCAAATACGGTTAAATAATTTGACCTAGTCCCAATCAAAGCTTCTGGGTTTGTACTATGGGTACTAGACAACGTTAATTTATTTATAATAGAAAAATATATATTTAAATCCATCGAAAACATCAGACCCTGAGCCTGATGTTTTCGATGGATTTAAATATATGTTTTAACTACTCGCGCTCATCACACAAATATCGTACCGGGATTGGAACCCAGGACCGCTAGCTTTGTAGGCAGGGTCACTACCAACTCGGCTAACATGTCGTCATACTTATCAGATAAAGGGTGATGGCGGATTTTGTATGGAACCCGTCCTCACCTTCCAACAGTCACGGGATACATGTCCATGTGTTCTTTAGGACCCAAAAAAAAAAAGTATGTCATTTGCAAAACCGATGGCGGTTTTTTAATGACAAAAAAGCCTTTCAAAAGGATGCAAGACAAAAATGTGTTAATTCCATACGGTACAATAATGACTTTCAAGAAAACCCCATACTTATGGCCTGTTGTTTAATCGGTAGTTAAACTAACTAATGGTCAAAAAACGTTACTAATGGTTAAAATCTCAAGGGAATGCGTCAAATTTTCGATTCTTTTTTCGAATTTTAACAATTGGTTGAGTTAACTACTGATCAAACAACAGGCCCTTAGGGCGATCATCGTAATAGTAAAAATACATCATGATTGTTCACTAGATCTAGATGGTGCATGGGGACATTTTTGCTCATCGTCCTTTATGGAAGGAAACGCCTTCAGGCCAACTGATGGTTAGTGGAATCTGGGACCCATAAACATTTGACCTCAAGACTATAATCCGAAGACTGCTAATCCAACGACGCGCTGGCCTATTTGGTAGCGACCCTGCCTACGAAGCTAGCCGTCCCGGGTTCAAATCCCGGTAAGAGCAGATATTTGTGTGATGAACGCGAATATTTGTTCCTGAGTCATGGGTGTTTTCTAAGTATTTAAGTATTTATTTCTCTATATAAGTATGTATATCGTTGTCTAGTACCCATAGTACAAGCCTAGAGCTTAGTTTGGGACTAGGTCAATAGGTGTGACATTGTGCCCTAATATTTATTATTTATTATTAATATATATTATTAATGCGTTGCCGACCGTGGGGACCAAGATGGAACGCCTCCATGCTAGTAATTTTACCGATTGTCTTATTTCTAAACCAGAACACAATAATGCGAACACTGCTGCTTGGCAATAGGTTAAAGAATCAGAGGGCCCTGCCAAGATGCATTGCGCTAACTAACGTTTCTATTCGATTCGTTTTTAAACCAATCGCGTCACTGGTAGATGACGTGATACGATAAGTCACGTGATCTATCAGTGACGCGATTGGTTTAAAAACGAAACGAATAGAAACGTTAGTTAGCGCAACGCATCTTGGCAGGGCTCTAAGATGGTAGCAGCGATCCGGATAGACTCTCTGAACTACCAATAAATCGTAATAAAGTAAAAACTACCATACTTAGATCGACTTGTTTTCTATTTAAAACTCTGCTTACTGACGTTAGGCTTTAATTTTAAATAACCTTAGTCATGGACTTGATACTCTTACTTTTAAACGCGCGTAATGAAAACGCTCTCAGTCATTAATCACTTGGTACACGTGTGCCGCTCACGTATTAGTGAACTAAAGGGTGATGACATGGTGAAATTATAAAAACATAATTTTGACATGGACCGTTTTAATTTAAACTAATGTTATTACATGTCAAAGTAAACGTCAAGTGATAAACTGTTATTTTTGACATCTTGAGAACTCTCTCTCAAGTTCAGTCTATTAATAAGGACTTCTTATTCCAGCGGGCCCAATATGGCTGCGTCTATATCGCGTGTCAAATGTGGATAAAGCATCCGTCACTCTCGTACTTTTTTTTTTTCTTAATTAATGGCTTTCACTCCTTGTGTTTAACAAGGTGTATTTCGCCAGTATCGAGTTTTAGACAATCGCCATGGACTTATTAGAGAAACAAGTCCATGGATATCACACGCGAGGACAATTGTTCGGTTAAAGAGATTTACTCTGGTGGACTAAACAGAAGCACATGGGGTTAGCTCCACGCGCTTCTGTCAAGTCCACTCTCGTACTTATTTACGTGTCAGAAGGTGACAGATGCCTTACTCACACTTTGTCACGCGATAAACGCAGCGATATTAGAGCCTCAGGGCCCGTATTATGGTCGCCTATACCGCGGTGGATAAAGCATCCGTCTCTCTCGCACTTACACACTGGTCAGAAAGTGACAGATTTTGTGTGCACGTTTATCGAGATCGATAAACGCAACCGTAATAGATGTAGTGTTTAATCAAACGACAGCGTATTTTATCGAATAATTTCGTGTTATCCTTCTTTCTCATTTAATTTATCAATGGGTTCTAAACTTGTGGAAAAGAGAGCGCTAGGCTCGGTGCTGAACTTTTTTAATTGGCAAAGAAAGGCAAACCGACAAACGGGCCATATTCTTAACACGACAAGGCGTTAGGGGAAGGAAAATGTATAAACAAAGAACTATTACATACATTCAGTAGTGGCCACATAATTAGGAAAGCCTGCGTTTTTTGCATGCAATTGCCTACAAATGTGATTTATTGAATTTGACAACCAATCAAAAAATGCTTGAACAATTTTATTGCCAGTTATAACTTACTTTAGATCATTCATTAGCATTGCAATTAGTGTAAACTGATGTTATGTCGAACGGAGCTATTCTGACAGAGGAGTTAATGTGTCACTTAATTTTTTTCAAGAGAATTTGACGTTTTAAAACTATTTTTCCGTCCTTTTATAGTAGTTTAAGTACCTTAATTTCGATAAAAGGAAGCATAAATAGTTGTAAACGTTGAATTCCTTTGAAAAACTAAGTGACGCATTTACCCCTCTGTCGCGTCGGAATCCCGCTTGACCTACCAATGAGCCTATTGTTAATAACCGACCTTTGACTTTATATGTATTTAAATATTAACCCCCTTACTAATAAACGTTGAGAAACGGTGGTATAGCAATATAATGTTTTGTCCTTATCTGTCACTATGACATTCGAATTTGATAGATAAGGACAAAACATTGTATAGCTATACCACCGTTACTCAACGTTTATTAGTAAGGGGGTAAGCGTTTACGCGTCCATACAAAATATTTAACGGTGTATGAACGCTGAAGAGTTATTTTTTCATATCCTAAAAACATTACCCTCCTTATAAGACAGTCGGGTAAAATATAGCACATCCATCAATTATATTCTCGGTTTTCAGGCTTCCGCAGTTTTATGTTTTTTATCATGCAAGCGCCGCGGTTGCCTGGCATAATACGATAAGTCTCTGGTTACCATTCCCTTCTAAGTAAAAAGGACGCATGCGCAATTTGATAGTCAAGGCAAATTTAACCCACTTTCTTAAGATATAACTTCACTTATACATTCGCGGTTCTATAAGACATGCGCCCTTTTCTAACGAGGGCAATATATTACGTCCATGGCAGACTTCAGGGTCATGGGCTCATGGGGTTTCCGAAGCTCGTTAATTCACGAACGCCATTAGGAAGTGGCTGTTAGCGGCCAGTGTGAATATAAACATAGAAATCTTTTTCGTTTAATGTTTTGAAACTGTTTATTTTAAGGTTGTTTTTGAATTTATCTACAGGGTGTCCCAAAACTCCGTGTAGGTAGATATATTTAAGTTATTAATATGTAATGTCAGGAGTTAATAAATTATTTGTAATAGTCGTACAAAACACTGCCTCGCGGTATTCTTTAGTTAGCTAAAAATACGAGTAGCTAAAATTTGCGATTACAAAACTCGATCCTTAATAACGTAGCAATTTACTAAATTACACCATAATTCCAAAGTATGAACGCTCTTGAATTAAATTCATACTCGCTGACCCCCGAAAGCGATTCGTAATTTACATGAACTAACTTTAAAAATTATTACCTTAATTATTTTAGTTTCGAATTTTTTACGATACGGCCGCCTTTGCTGTCAAGTAACAAGACCCACAAATTGGGAAAATAATTTGCAATATCGTTTCTTCAATTTCGAACTTACTTAGGCCCTGGGTGCGTATGCCACCAACTTACATACATACTTTAGATTTCTATAAACAAATGCAGATCAACACACTCTGTGCAGAGGAACGCAAAAGCCATATTTTAATTTATTTATAATGGCCAGTAATATTTCACGAGCAATAAAATAAAATACTACCACTTTACGACTGTCGATAATATAAAACACAAACATCATATGTGCAAGTTTCTTCATATTCAAAATTATATCATGTACCTACCGAGATACGACGTAGATTTATATAAACATAGTGTTCATATAATTTCCACATTTATAACCATCGCTTTGTTTAAAGCATTAATTGCCAAATACTCTAAATCGAGTCAATGTTTTAAATGTTATAAAGGTAAAAACAATACTCGGGCACCGAACATTATTATGGTTTTCTCAGTTTAGCACCTACTCATTGCTAATATACTTGCGGCAACGACTCGAATTCGTATCCGTTCTGGACAGATATTTCTTTATTATGATTATTTTAATGTCATATTTTTATTGGATGTGTTATTTTATAGTATTTCCGTTTTTGCCAGCGTGCGGATAGTTTTATTGGGTATCGCAAATATGACCGTTTATTTGTACAGTTTATTATGATAATCTCGATTTTAATATTTTGGGAGTAAATAGAAAAATAAAGAACTAATATTAGTACCGTTACTATCACCACCACAGTCAAAAACTCAAATCTAGGGATCATCCCATTATTATAAGAGTGATTGTATTTCAAAGTAGGATATAAATATGTTGCCATCAATTCATTAATTTATTTTTCGAACTAATTGAAAAATGGTATGTTTATTTTCAACACCCTGTAGATCAGAAAATAATGGATTGGTGTCTGCTAGCACCTTTAGGGTGTGGGCAGGGTCCACCAGAGATGCACATGAATGTGTTTTCATACATTTGACAATCGGAGCGAGGTGTCGTGAAGTATCAAATGTATGAAAACACATTAATGTGCATCTCTGGTGGAAACGCACCCTTAGGGAAGTATCATTTATTCAGCGGCCCCGCCCTGTTCCGCGATCCACAGACAAGATAAACGGGGAGCAGCGGAGTTATTTTGAGGTTAGGCCTTGAAGAATATGAATTGCTAGTTTTCGCTCGCGACTCCGTCTGCGTGGATATTGTTTATTGTTTATTACATGGGAACTGCGTAATTTTTCAGGATAAAAAGGTAGATTTGGTCACTCTGCTGCCCACCGACTACCTCCTTGTAAAAATTTAGGACTGTCTACCCGGAAGAGTATTGTTTTTCACATGATATCGTATTGTCAACATTGCTATAGTTTTTGTTTACTTGACAGTAATGGCGGCCGAGTTAAGAACATTACGAAAACATGTTAAAAGCAATATGGTTTCGCCGAGTCGAATAGAGCCTCTGGTCAATCATTATAATTAAAATTTTAATCCCTTATTCATAAACGCACTATAAACCTATTTTAGTTAAATGCGATGTCACTTTCTGCCAAATGTAAATTTCACAATGACAGATCCTTATCTGTCAAGGTATGCTTGAAGCACACTTTAGCTTTTGTGCGTTCATGAATAAGAGAGTAAAGCTCAGGTACCTTATTCACTATTTAAGGGAGTTTTTTTACATTTAATTATTAATTTAATGAATTACACTTATTAGAATCGCACAAATACTGCAATGGAAAAGTTGTTAATGATTATTAATTATTTAAACAGCTATGCTTTGCCTAAAGGTTAACTGGTAGAGAATGCCTTACGGCATTAAGTTCGCCTTTTGTATATTAAGACAATTATTTTGTGCAATAAAGATTAAATAAATAAATATATCTATAAGTATTTCATGTTAGACAAAACTCTCGCATCTCGGATAAAATAACTGCTATTTTATTTAGAAACTTTTTAAACATTACATTTTAGAGTATTAAAACTTTAAACATTGCCAATCTCAGACAAATAACTCTCTCAATGGCTTTTACGACAGTTTCACTACAACTTAACCGCTTCGTCAGCTAGAAGCGAAATCAATAGACGCCATGACGAGTGCCCGACAGCATCGAGCGACGCTCAGCGCTTTCAACAAAAAGTGATCCGCTGCAAGACAGCGCTTTCGCTGAGACAGCCACTTATCTGGCGTATTCCACTGTCTGCGGTAAAGTGGCTACGATTAGCAGAAAGTAGGATAACCCAGTTTTCAACGGAACTAGACTTCTATTTCAGTGTGGAGGTGACATCTGTGAAAGTTATCGAATTTCGACGCGCCTTTTCTTTTTAATAAATATAGTTTATCTACACACATGTCATAAGTCCTCTATTATGCGTTCAAAACCCGTTGGCTATGACCAGCATTACCTGTGGTAGTAGGTGACAGCACTGACAGCTGTAACGTAATTTTGAAATTACGTTATCGTATATTATAAAGTAATGAGTTTCAAATTTGGAACATCTTGCAAAACCAACAAAATTTAAATAGGTCCAATTCTAGTATCAATTGCAACGTCAACTTGGTATATTTTTTGGTGCAAATCGTACGATATTTGATTTCGAACGACATGAGAATAGGGACTTTATTAGTTTGCCTATGATTAAAAAAAAAACATTCTAATTCGTGACATTGACACAGCACAAGTTTAGTTTGCCGCCATTTTCGTCGTCAAGTCGTTGGCTTCTGAAGGTTCACACACACATATTATAAGTACTCTAAGATGGGGAGAGTACTTATAATATGTGTGTAGATAAAGTAATATGCAATTAAACATAATTAAGCCTCAAAACACTCGTGTGATCTTATTATGAAACTAGCCTTTGGCTCGTTTCATAAAACCGCACTCTTGTTATAAGGGCTTTCATCATGTATCAGTTACATAAGCTACTATTACTCGGTTTGGTTCTAAGGTAGGTTTAGTTTAAGATATATCAGCTTTGAAGGAACACAGAAAAATTGGGCTTTGTGCTCTATCACAGAAGAGTAATCGGTCAGTGACACTTACTGTGTGAATGTGATACCCTCGCCGGAGTAAGAATGAAAATCCTCGATTGTGGCTACCCAGAACCAAACTATTCGAAGCACTGCCATTGCACTCCACTATCCGCTTTTTGGAAGGGGTGGAGACTGCAATGGTTTAAGCGCTAAAAGAGGGGTAATTACACAAAAGGGGAGCCCTTTGTTTCCCATAATGTTATTGGTCATAACGTAATTGTTGACATAATTTTTGATAGTCATAACTTTTTATATCGCTGAAACTGTAAACTTTTCAGAAGTTCTGAAATATCTAACGTGTAGACAAGGCTAGGTTAGGTTAGGTTTGATTTATAAAAATCCTGAAAAAGTAACAGTTTCCTTAAAAAAACACGTTATGACTTGCGATGATTATGACCTAAAGCACATTATGACTAAAAATAATTATGTCAGTCAATATAGACCCACACAAAAGATCCCTTAGGGTCGAAGTGTATCCGTAAGGACCCCAACAAATAAGATAAGGTAAAGATAAGGGGTCAGTGTTTTTTTTATTGCTAGTCTAATTTTCGTTTTAAGCTAGATTTAAGCTTTATTTTCTGTAATTTTAATTTTAATTTCTACATGGAATATTTAACAGAAGCTCTACGCCCGTAGCACTTCGTAGCGCCTTCGTAGCAGCTAGCCTTCAGCGTAGAGTTGCTTGAATTCTATTCTCCTCGGTTAAACAATATTGTTTTTGACAAGCTTTTATACTTTTATTTACTTGACAGTAGTCGGTCGTTAAAAATAAAGAATTATTCTACTGGTTAAAAGGATATTACCTTAGACATGTTATCATACAGGGTGCCTCTGTCCTTGGGGCTTTAAATGCAACGATCGATTCTATTCGCTAAACTGAACTAAATTAAACAATAACTTAAGTTTTGATAACTAATTGATGTTAAAGTCTAAAGCCCTTACTTATAAACGTGGAGTAACCGTGGAGTAGCTAAACCATGCTTTGTCCTTATCTGTCAAATTCAAATGTCACAATGACAGATAATGACAAAGCTTGGTTAAGCTACTCCACGGTTTTTCCACGTTAATAAGTAAGGGCATCATTGTAAAATCCGTGTATTTAATCACTATCTCATGGTACGGGGGCGACATTTACTTGGTACGAGGGCTAAAGGAAAATGGAGAATTAGATCGCGTACATTGAAAATTACATTTAACTTGTATGAAAAACTTTAAAATTAAGTTGAACATATTTTTAACAACTTACAGAAAAAAAAGAAGTTGTTTCAGGAGTAGAAACGATCCATGCATTTAAATCCCCAAGGTTCAGGCACCCTGTGTTGTTTTTAAGTCGGCCGCCTTTACTGTCAAACAAATAAGAGCTATCGTAACGTTGACAAAACGATAACTTATCAAAAGCAAGATGGTTTGGTTCACTAATGTTTGACCAAAAAACGTTTCACCAAATGATTCATTTCACAAACATATCATTTGACAAACCGGTATTTTTTCCGAAACTGTAAATATATCAGGATTTTTAAAAAACAAACCTAACTTAACCTATATGGTTCTACACGATGGTCCTGAAATAAATCCTGAAATATTTAAAGTTTCGGAAAAAATTGCGGTTTGTCAAATGATATGTTTGTGAAATGAATCATTTGGTGAAACGTTTTTTGGTCAAACGACAGGACCCCGGTTTTGCCGCGTAGAATAGAGGCCTTAGGCATATATCACAACTCTCATACATACACGCATACCTTCACGCCTTCATTCCCAGAGTGGGGTAGACAGAGCTACAGAATTACCAACAACTCTAAAAATTTGTCGATAATTCTGTAACCACACTTTGCACAAACAGGCTAAGATGTTTACTAGTGTATTAGTGACGGGTTGCGAGCCCATCGCCTAACAATACTACAATCCTTTATTCCCTTAGTCGCCTCTTACCCAGGGACCGGTCCGGTAACCCCTTCAGGGGGTTTTTGAAAGGGTTTAACCCTTTGTAACCCTTTCAAAACCCTTTCAAAACCCCTTGAATGGGTTACCGGACCGGACCGTTGCTCTTACCACATCCACGGGAAGATATGGAGTAGCACTATTCTAACCCGGCAATCACACGGGATCATCATCACAACTCTCACTAAGTATTTAATACCTTTTTGACGTAAAACGTAGACAAACGCAATTCTCGCGTTTTTCTAATATTAGAATTGTATTCAATGACGAAAATTCGATGAATTATTTACATGAAAGCATGGATCTGTTTATTCTCGCTTTAAAGTGACTGGTGCGTAAATATAGCGAGCCAAAGTAAAACATTCGAACATCTCATGTGATTTACAAGCGATATAGTTAACGTCGTCTAAATTTTGTTAAAATACTGAAAATGAAAATGCGTTCTGAAATTGATGATTTCGTAGAATCAAACCGCAATATTTATTTATTTAGCAACTGCGTTGGATTCAATTTAATAGCTATTTGGATTAAATCTACTTTCGGTGCAAAATTATGACTAGGTCTGTTTTTTTTAAGGCTAAAATTGAGGTCTTGCTGGAATATAAAAACCATTCATAAATATAACTAGACTTATGCTAGGTTATTTAGATAGTGAAATTGCTCGTCGTCGTCCGTCATATACAGGTTCATTTAAAACTACTAAATACAGGACACCCTGAATACCAATAAATAAATATATATGATCGAAAACTCTTACATAAATTGACGTTGTCCCACGCTCTATAAGTCATCATCATCGGCCTATATCAGTCCACTGCTAGACGTAGGCCTCCCCTAATATGCTCCATTTTACCCTGTCCCTGGCCTGTCGCATCCAACATCTGCCAGCAGCGTTCCGCAAATCATCACTCCGTCTCGCCGAAGGGCGTCCAACACTACGCACGCGGCGCGGCGTCTTACTATTAGTCTTCTTCTCTTCTCTTCTTCAACCTGTCGCCACCGAATGCTGAGTGTAGGTCTCTTCTAATGCACGCCATCTCTTTCGATGTTGAGCTTTCCTCACCCAGTCCTTCTACTACTTACTATTAGTAGTAGTAGACTACAATAAACATACTTGTTACGCAATAAACCCAGTACTGTTTTTACCCTAGGGGACTATTTTATAAAGCTACAAATTACATTTGACCACCATTTGACACAATGACCACCAGCCATTTGAGTTGAGTGTTTAGATCTGTGAAATTGTTACTTTTAGCTTTATAAAACGTGCCCTGGCCATTTGAGCAGTGTTGCCAGTTTAGACCTGTATAATTGTAAAATGTAGCTTTATAAAACGTGCCCCAGGAGGGGGGAGCTAATGATTCGCCGACAATTATTACGCAAATGTATCGTTCCGCATAATTTTCATTTCGTAGAAAGCTAATATCTGCTGAAACCTTATTGTTTTCAGATTATTTTTAGCACGGGTTACGTAGGTTGGGTTAGGTTGGACTTGTGACGGCCTAGTATTCGTTCGCCTTCTACATGCCATAAAAAAACGCTGATATATATATTTTTCAATGTAGAGAGGCCTTTATGTTGGTTTATTTTTATATCCATGTGACACATCAAACGTTTACACATGGCTGGCCAACGCATGCTTTGATCCGACGAGTGATTCGAGAGCTTTGTGAGAGCGAACTAGGTCGGAGCGAGGGAAGCAACGCTTGTTTTAACGGAATAAAATTGACACAGTATACAAGGAAAAAAATTGAAAAAAACATTTATTCGGGACAAACAGATAAACAAAAAGTAACAAAATACTGATATAGACAAAGGCCTGGGACAGCTGGATGCGATTAACAAAGGACTTATCACGGTGGAGATCTTTGGGGGAGACTTGTGCAGCAGTGGACGTGTGATGGTTGAGGATGATAACGTACCTACCGATCTATAGATCGTAATAAATACG
The DNA here is from genome assembly GCA_946894065.1 of Acleris literana. Taxonomy (NCBI): domain Eukaryota; kingdom Metazoa; phylum Arthropoda; class Insecta; order Lepidoptera; family Tortricidae; genus Acleris; species Acleris literana. Next base: position 4,310,221 of record OX335677.1, read on the forward strand.
TCGTTTAACGTATAGCCGAGTTTAAATATATGAAAAGCTTTTATTTTAATAATATGATGTAGCTCAATTATCATAGACTCCGTGGCCAATCGTAACTATTAAAAAATAATTACTTTCCACCCTAGAGTTAAAAACGCTATTTTCCACCCGGTATCTACCCATTCAAATTAAACTTTCCGAACAGGAGAGATGAGATTTTTTTTTTAATACAGATGCTCAATAAGTGGTACTTTTCGTAGCTGTATGTCGTTCGGAAAGTTGGGTGTTTTCGCACTAGTGCTTTTTACTTTTCCTATTTCGCAATAGCATCGAAATGTACTAATCGAGCACAAACAAGTTTGTAACATTTTCTTAAATCTAAACAATCAACGCGTGATTGTTTTACACTGATTAATAAAACGTTGGTTCAGTCGGCATTATAAGTAGCTGCCCACTTTCGTACCTTGTCACTTCAACGCCTTTTACGAATTAGTGCAGCAACTCAATCAAGACGTTAAAGTGACAAAGCACTGAAGTGTGCAGCTATATCCTCATATGGCCCAACGTCCTAAATTTGTCAAAGTAAGTTTTGACTTTAGTGGACCGACACGATATTCTTTTTCGAACTAACTTTACACATCAAGACCGCAAACCTTAAGAAAATTGTGAAGCTAAAAATTTCCATACAAAATGCTATAACGTTTCTCTCCCCTAAAACCTAGTCCAATTTTTACGACATTTGAATATGTTGTAGATATCATGAAAAACTATGTCTGTATTTTTTCCTTTCCAAGAAAATATTTCTTAATATGAAACAAATTAAAAAAAAAGGAACGTACAGACCTAGTTCTTCATAATAACTACAACATATTCAAAAATCGTGGAAATCAGACTTGATTTGGGGGGGGGGAGGGGATCAGACTAGAAACGTTATTGCCCGGAGCTAAATTGTTATGGATTTTTTTTTACAGCTACGCGAGTTTAGCGGCTTCACGATCGTCTTAAATCTGAATCAAATGTGTCACATTGTATCTCTCTTCTATCTCGCCCTTAAGTGTTACGAGGTAAAACCTTTGTTTCATTAGGCAGGCGACACAAATACCATCCATTTACCGAACAACACAACTATTTAGTTAAATAGCGTCACGTACAAAACGAACCACCAAATCCATTCGCATGACAAACCCCGCTCCAAAACCTTCCTCGCCCTTATCAGAAGAAAGGACGTGTGTTACAAAACTTATATCGCATTATAACCTTACTAGCAACACAATAAGGTTCAATCTGATTTAATCTAAGACTGCCCAAACGGCATTTTTTCTCAGATAAAGCCGTACACGAACTCTCTATTTGTTATTTATGTTTTCGTTCCGTACACCTTTTTAAAAATATGAATCGTCTTTAATATTTCATAAGCTTTTGCGAATAAGGAAATGCGACAGTTATGTATTGCCAGTCCCTTTGTAAGCCATCTTATTTGTCTTATACCGTAATAATATAAAGTAGACGCTTTATGAAGTTTATTTGTACTTTGCAGCTGCTTTTTCTAAGCCCAAAGGAAACAGAGAGGGTGGGGGGGGGGGGTTGATGTGTTGCATCGTAACAGCCAAACGGATGAACGGTTGTTTTTGCTAATAGAAAGCTAGCTTAATAAAAGTGATTTTAAGCCAAATTTGATGAAAATTGGTTTAGCTGTTTAAGAGTTAGCTCTCAAAGAAGGAGTTATTATTAAATAATAATAAAACCCTAAAAAAGCATAATCATATTTCTTTTGACATGTTGTCGTATAGATAACAGTATCATAACTCTTATTTACTTGACAGTTTAGTAATGGCGGCCGAGTTAAAAACAATACTATAGCATGTCAAAAGTAATATGGTTACATCGAGTAGAATAGAACCCCTGGCTATTATGACATAGCTATGCAGTTCAGTTTACGCTGAGAGAAAGAGACAGACCTATATAACTGCTATAGCTGTGCCCTTCACGCTAGCCGTAAAATGAACTGCATTGCCATGTCATAATGCCCCTGATCGCAATTTCCACACTTTTATGATAATGAGTTCTCGTTTTTACAACCACGTACAACTCGCAAATGAAAAAGATGCAACTATCCCAGTTTCAAAATTAGTTTTGAAGACCCTTACGTCACTGAAGACAACGAGATAAAGAAAGAAGGATATATCGTTGTTGCCTACATCAATCCGGACCCTTACCCTTGACGATAGTATCTGAAACTAGCCGTATTTTCCGACTCCCGATCTAGATAACGGCGGAAATTGATCTCCGCCGACTATTTCAACCAATCAGAAGCTCTGACGTCAAGGGATCTACTCTAGTTAGGGTTAGCGAACGTCCGAAATTTTCCGTTGATTTCTGGTTCTTTGTTCGAATTGCGTTGGAATTCTAAAGCGTCTGGAATTTTCACAAATGGAAGACAACGAGAACAAAATTTGGAAATCTTAGTCCTGAGGATTGGCAACGCATTTGTGGTCTTAAGATTGTAGTCTTGAGGATGCCAATGTCTATGGAGCACAGATCCCACTTACCATCAGGTGGCCTGTGTGCTGGTCCGTCTCTCCATGATACAAAATAAGCAGAAGTGTGTGTTTGTTCGGTTTTTACGGTTCAAGCACAACCGACCGACTTGTAATTGTGTACATAGGGTAAATACTTTTTATTCAACAAAAAAAACTATATTTTCTAAAATATAAAAATTTACGCGCAAAATAAACCTATTTCAGTTCAAGTATTTTCTCCCAGTTTCTATTGAATTCAAATGTCACATTGAAAGATAAGGATACTTTGAGAAAACTATCTATTTTAAATTTATGAAAAAGGGCAAGGCTAGGTTTTTTTTTGTAATTTTCACCGGATTTTCTTTGCTTTGATATGTTAGGTAACCCTAATTCGAGTCCATTGCCCTTTGAGCACGGCTTTAATTTTCTAAGGCTTTGGCTTTGTCCCACATTATTCCAGCCGCAATATTCCTCGTACTGTACACGCCTTGTTCGCCATTAGGGAACTGGGGCATAGAAATGTGCTTAGTTTTTACATAAATGGTTAATTGTACCGCAGTGTAATTAAAACGGTTAGTACTGGATAACGTCATGACTATTCATTCCAGGAATGCGGGTAGCGGCCTGTTCAGTATTTTTTTATCTGTTTCCATTGTGTGCTTTGAAGTTGGAGTAGTTTTCCTGAGACAGTGTAAATACCTAGGTAGTTATTTTATAAAAAAGTATAAAATCGTTGCTTTGTTAAAATTCTGGCGAGAAAATTATTTCGCCCACAAGGCCCGCATTTCTGCATTCCGCATCAATACCGTTTAAGCAGAAAATAGCTTTTTCACAACACTGCTCGGAAATATGGCCATAGATGGTCTTGTTTGGGGTCACAAAACGTCACTTAAAAGGACAGACCAAGAATGTTTTTGTTGGCGTGTTTGCTGATTGGTCGAGAACATTGTTGTCCAACTTTAAGAACCAATGACAATCCATCAATCAATTTTTGTGTCATAGCTCCTTAAAATGAAAAATTGAAATCGACCAATCAGAACACACCATTTTGTGTCGTAAAATATTAGGTGTATTTTCGCTAAAAGATACACAGACTAAAAACTATGTCACTGCTTTTTTTTTAAATGTAATTCAAACTGGGCCCCTAATCTCGAACCACTAGAGATGAAATTACATGGGAGCTATGGCGAAACAAATACAATTTTATATGGAGTTGACACATCTCGCATGTTAGTTTATTAATCTCGAGTGCCACGAGAATAGGGGTCCAGATTTAAAAAAGTTATCTATGGTAAAATTGGCGGTGATTACATATTAACATGATTGAAAATTTGAGTTTTGAATATGAATTTTTATTTTATTTCCTCTCAGTAGTTGTGAAAAGCACTATGTCTGCCTCAGTAGAAAGTGCAATTTATGGACTCGCACACTAGAGGGCCTCAACTACGTTTCGGCCCTCTATATGACTCGTCCAAAAATCGCGTACTTTCTATCCTCTGCAACAATGTACTATCTATGAAACGGAAATTCTGCAAAATGATACGTTCTGTGAAATAGTGTCGGTGAAACAGGAGGACACCGGCCCTACCCATCTAGTGCGCCCGCTCGTATTACTTCATTCACAAGACCGTAATTATTCTAATTATTGCTATAATACTTATTATAATAAATAGTAACATACTTATATAACACTCATACTTAATATACAGGGTGTCTCATTTAAATCGGTCAGTACGGGAAATTCTGAAACTACAAGACATACGAAGATCTGTTCTTAAGAACCATGTCATCGATTCTAATAACAAGAAAAACTGCACACATACATTAAAAAAACCTGTACTCAGCTCGGGTATCGAACCCGGTTGTTTTGAAAAAAATAAAGAATAAAGATTGTGTAGGTCTTAAGCAGTAAATGGCGCTATGAAACATGATGTCTAAAATGAATCGATATCTAAATAGAAATAGTTTAAGTTTATTTTTTTCAAAACATCCGGGTTCGATTCCCGAGCCGAGTAAAGGTTTTTTTAAATGTATGAATGCAGTTTTTCTTGTTACTAAAATCGATGACATGGTTCCTAAGAACAGATTTTCGTATGTCTTATAGTTTCAGAATTTGCCATACTGACCGATTTAAATGAGACACCCTGTATAATTATCTGTAAATAAATACCTATAAATATTTAATATACCTATAGAAACAAAAGCAGAGACTAAAACATGAACATGATGTGATGAGATAAACGACGTGTGTATACCAACTATCTACGCTACCTCTTGTTCAAGAAAATGCTTCCGGGGCATTCGCATAAAAGAAAGCTTGTTTGGGGCTCGTCTAATATAGAGTGGGAGCGCATTCCAGAGACGGATTGCCTGAAGGGCGAAAGAATTTGTCATGAAGCCAGTACGGTGAAAAGGAATAGTGAGTTTAAGAGAGCGGGAGGACACAGTTCACGCCCTGTGGGCTTAGTATGATTGCGTCTATATCGCGCGTCAAATGTCGATAAAACATCCGTCACTCTCGTACTTATTTACGTGTCAGAAGGTGACGGATGCCTTATCCACACTTTGTCACGCGATAAACACAGCCATATCAGGGCCCCTAGATCGAAAGTAAAGGAGAATGGGCAAATTGGCCTATCGGCGGCCACTGATGAAATTAGTGTCATAATGAGAGCTCTGATATTAAGGAATAATTTTTGTAAAGAACTTTTATTTGTATCTCTTTTAAAAAATGTTTTATTTAAACTTAAGTCCAAATTCGATCAAGACATTCAAGAAGATATTTTGTTACCAGTATCAGATTTATTATACACCGTGACTTATGATTTGTATACTTATTATATCTGTAAGTTGTACTTTATTGGCTAATAGTAAATAAATAACATATTGATAGTTATTAAATACTTCACTTTGAGATGTTAGATCATCAATTTATGTTGAGATTTCCCTTCTTTCCTAAACATTTGATATATTGATGATCCAACATCTAATCGGGAAAACTACGCAAAGTATTGTAGAAGAAAATCATCTTTTATTCTGATTACAATTAAGTCACGGTAATGAAACTTTTACCAAGGAACAGTAGGACTATACTACATCGTCAGATAAAAAAATATCCTTGGCCGCTCATAGACCAAGTTCCATACAGAGTTGCTCATTCTCCTTTACGTTTAAGATGAAGCGGGGTTGAGGGCTTTAAAAAGGATGGAAATAATTATAGATAGAATTCTAAGAGATCTACGATGTTGGATTGGAAGCCAGTGACGCTGACGCCGAAAGGGAGAAATGTGGTCATATTTACGACTCGGGATAGTTATAACTGTTTATGTGAACACGGAGGCTGACACAGCGTTACACCATGTCGATCGATGAAGGGCCAATGCTTATGCTTGTGATACTGCCCTCCTTGGAAAAAAGGGCGTATGTATCATAGAACCGCGTATGCATTAGTGACCTTATTCCCTTAAGGTACAGGGTAAAATTTACTTTGACTATTAAATTGCGTATGCGTCCTTTTTATTTAGGAGGGCAGAATAGACCTACTCGTATTTAAGGGAATAAATTACAACTCGTGACTTTAATATTATTTGACGCATCCTTAAAAAGTCTACAACAGGAAAAATAGGTTTAGAATATTTAAATTAAGACGGGTTTACATAGGAGGAATGCCAAATGAGAAATTAGTCTAAGAAATTTACCTCTTATAGGATTTTAATTTAGTTCAGAAATTAGCATGTAGTTTATAAGATGATGCTCCAAACGAAATAACAAGATAACTTTTTCGACGGAAATTAGTCACGCTCAGTTTTAATTTGGCACATGTGATTGATTATAGGCCAAAACAAACTTACAGTAAATAAAATACACAATTCACATGAATAATTCCAGGGATAAAAAATATCCTTACATCATCTTACAATGTATCGCAACGCACTATTATAATCTAACATAGAAGTATTTCAACAACCGCATCCAGAGTCAGTTAATGGCGATCAAGGGCCCGTTATTTGAGCAGTAGTTAAACTAGCTAATCGTTAAAAAACGTAACTAATGGTTAAATCTCAAGTAAATGTACCAAATTATCGATTGTTTTTTCGAATTTTAACAATTAGTTAAAGAACTACTGATCAAACAACGGGCCCTTAGAGACAATTTTTCATACACAATACAAGTTTGAAAAATAAATAAGTTTTTCCCTCTAAAATTTGTCTAAATACGGCGGTTAGTTTTTTACACTGGTAACACTTTTGCACTCATAAGTTTGTATATATACGTCTTCTAATGTCGACGCACTTTAGAGCCATCTTGCTATTAGGTGACTTGTGTGCTTCCGTTACCAATGCCTTAAAAAGTATTTTCATTTTATAAGCTCGATTGTAGACTTTAGCTATGTTTGAAGCTGTAGTGTAATGCTGAAAAAATCCACGCTCTGCTAAAATGAAAATTCCGCTACACTCGATATTATGGATAGAGTCGGCGACCCTCGAGGCCAGCCTCCGCTTAATTGGATGACGCACTCATCCAGCCATCGCCCTGACCAAAGATAAGCTAGAGCTAGACGACTATTACCACAGATAAATTATTTATAAAAATATGCAGTAAAATAAGATTGCTCAATGATTCACGGTTAATTACTATAGGTACATACTTACTTTCAAATCCGCGATTACCTTAAAATTTAAACCACAAACGCAACGAGAGCCGAGGTGGTGCTTTTAGGCGCGTTTCAAAATAAAAAAACACCTTCGCCACGCTTTTGAAACGCTTCTTAGTATTGTAACGCGCTGCAACGCGCCGCCTCCGCTCTCTGTGCGTTCTCCGCTTTAGTTGAGCTCCATATACATTGATGATCTAGCAAAAATTCAGTATGCGCACCACAAAAGAACGGAGTTATGTTTAATCTGCCTGTCATATATTACATGATAATCTCCCGCCATTAGCATATCCATAACGAATACTCCGATGACGTCATAGCCATGCTGTTCTTAGATAGCCATGCAATAAAAATTCCTTCTGCACCCGATATTAAATCGTGGGGAGTCAAGGCGCCAACCTTGCGGCCGTCTCATTGTAATTGGATGCCGCTAACGTGATTAGCCGTGTACGTGCACTCTATAATCTAATAACTGAATGTTTCTAGTTCTTCAAGTCGTGATGCTGAGGAGCATTGAGGTTCTTGACATCCTTTGCGGTTTGACCCGCTTTCCTAGACGCTTTTCAAATTGAATTTATTTGTTATATTATAAAAGGAACATCCATTTTTTACCTGCAAATATCTGTACAAATTGATACTTCATAATATGATGTGGGTGTCATTGAAAATTGTTATTATTTACCACACAAGGAAGGAATAGCTCAGGGTTTAATTGGGCTAGCTTCGAGAATTCCCACTTACGAGCTAGCTTGAGTTATCTGGTTGTTAAGAGACTCATCATCATCATCATCATGTCAGCCGAAAGACGTCCACTGCTGGACATAGGCCTCCCCCAAGGCTCTCCACTCCGACCGGTCTTGTGCTTTTCGCATCCACCGCGTTCCCGCGATCTTTACAAGGTCGTCACTCCATCTTGTTGGAGGCCTACCTACAGCTCGTCTCCCGGTCTGCGGACGCCACTCAAGAACCTTCTGACCCCATCGGCCATCAGTCCTGCGAGCAATGTGCCCCGGGCACTGCCACTTTAGTTTAGCTATTCTTCGGGCTATGTCTATTCTACTGCGGATATCATCATTTCTAATTCTATCACGCAGAGAAACCCCGAGCATAGCCCTCTCCATAGCCCTCTGAGTGACTTTGAGCTTCCTTATAAGGCCCATTGTAAAAGAGACTAATTTAAGAGTACTCTACAGTCTACTGTTACTTCTCGCGGCTTTTATTCTCAAATAGTTTCGTCGGGGAATCGCTCGTAGACTCGAGAGAAAAGAAATTTTAACTATGACACAAGTGAGTAATTGTACTTGGTTGTGTTTCTAAGAGCGTTAATAATAATAATTATATTTATCCTTATCTTCTTTATCTTCTTCTTCTTGGTAAAACAAAGTCGTTTTCCGCGTCTGTCTGTCTGTATATCCGCTTACTAATTATGAATAGGTTCATTTTGCATGTTAAATGATTGATCAAACGTTGAACATCTTGTCCAACGAAATATATTTATTCATTTATTTATTGAAAAATACCAATACACTATCACTTATATAACTTTATAAAGCTTCACCAAACTGCTTAGCAGTTTATCGGCCAATTTGCCACAACATTTGTCATAGCGATTACTCCTAATTGGCACAAGGTTTCATATATCAAATGACAGCAAACATCCCTAACAAACGACTTCCTTCCACACTTAAGCTCGACGCTTATTTACTTAGGGAAAGTTAATAAATTCCGGCGACAATTTAAAAGTAACTTGAGCGTCTAGATTCCGCCATTAGCAAAGTCGGTATACTCGGATCGGAAGCGTGCCAAGGCGGCAACCGGCGACTACTTAACTAACAAGCAATTGCTAACTTCTTATGATTTAAACTGCCGGCGTTCAACGTTTACTGTCGTATTTTAACTTAGTGCATTCTTGCCAAGATTTTACGTAGAATAGTGAAAGCTTTAGTTTCAAGCCAATTTCTGGAATTATTTTTATGGATTGTTTTTTTGAGTTACGTATGTTTGTTAATCTGATACGATTTAACAAACATTTTTTAACATCACGTGTTAATTTGTATGTTTCTTAGTAAGTTTAGTTTGAATTTTTTAAACCATTCCCGTTATTGAAATGGGCTTAATTTTGTAAATAAATCATACACGAGTAGGTATACCTATGCCTGATGAACATGTAATATTATGTTGTCCAAGAAATTAATTAATTAATTATACAATAAACGCTATACAATTACAACGCAGTAAACAATGCCTGACAGCATCGCGAGATCGTGACCCAATCAAAGATCAAGTCACACTTGACTCATGCATATGTAACTCAATTATACTGACACGTCTCTGCATACCAATTAATGCAATTTGCAAATATTAAGCGGAAACTTCAGCAGCTGCCTTAAAAAATACTAATTGTTGAGTTTCTTGCGGAACTTCTTTCAGCGTTGTTTTCCTCTTTGGAAGTTTTACTAATCTAGACTATGACTTATTACTTTACCTAAGTACATACCGCCACGCCTGTAATCCCAGAGTGGGTCAGGCAGAGCTACATAATTACCAACAACTTTAAAAACTTGATGATAATTCAGTAACCACATTATGCACATATAGGCTAAGATGTACCAGCGACACCAGCGTATTAGTGACAGGGTGCAAGGCCATCGCCTAACAGTACTACAAGCCTTTATTCCCTTAGTCGCCTCTTACGACATCCATGGGAAGACTTGGAGTGGCACTACTCGTATTCTAACCCGGCAACCACACGGGGGATACCTAACTAAATGTTAATATTTGGATGATTATTGTTCAATCAATTTCGCATTAACAATTGAACGGAATTAGATGAAATTCGGCACGTAACCTACCCTGGATTTAGGACTTGGGAGAGTATTGTCGGATGATAATAGACTGGTTGTCCTTAGGACTAGGTAGAAAATACTATCTGAGTGTGATGTTGATGTGTTTCAATAATTTCATATTAAGAGCCAAAGTTCGATCAAAACAAGAACTCAAGATCGTTTACATTAAAATAACATCATAGGCATATCCTCGTAAGGCCCAGTGTGCAATAGAATGTAAATAATCAAGGCAATTTAAATTGAACTGTGTTTCAATGGTAATAAGGTGTATTTTCCTATCTTGGTAAACAGAAAATGGTATTATCGAACAAACGTAATTGAACTTTATTGCCTTGATGGTAGATTCAAAGTCCCACTCACAAAAAACTCCCTCTTTGTAGTATGGTGGGCCTTACGAGGTTAAGTAATTGACAACATTTCAAAAAAAAAAAGCATTATTGTTGTTTCGTGTTTATAATAGCTGGTTAAAAATTAGACTACCCGTGTTTCTCGGTTTTTCTTTAACTTAAATTCGTCGTTAATAATTTATTAAAGAAATAGTCATTAAAAGTCATTAAAAAGACCGTATATACAAAGTTAGGAATACTGATGTCGTGATCTTAGCATGACATAAAATAAAAAAAAGTAACTTCAATCAGAAATAGTATTGACGGTCATGTCATGTCACTTATCAACCATAACAACTGTATCAACATAAATTCGTCGACTTTGGGCAGATTGCGGCTATCCGCTTTTACAAATCCGTTAGTCACTTTTATTTTAAATAGCGTATATCAAAACAATAGTATTACGAGAGTCGTAAGCGTGTCGTTAGAATCAAGTAATCCGTCAGACAGATGAAAAATTGACATGACAGTTGTATATTTTTTTCAATTCCTGTGGTAATAGATGGACTAAGGGCACTATAAGTGTATTCCTAACATTCACAATCCAACTTTTTTTACTGTTTTTCCCAAATATAAAAAAACGACTGCATAAAAAAAACAAAAATATTTTTACTGTAATCAGCAGTGTAAAATCTACAAACGGTATTTTATTTTACTACTTTAGCACATATGAATTGTTGTCAATTATTTTAATTACATTGTAGGGGCGTGTTATTACAACATTTTTTTATTTATCAAAGTGAGTTTGCGTTAGTAAAAAATTTGCAAGTGCAACTCCTTAACACGTTATTAATGCATGTTCTTAATTCACCACCTAGTTATCTCAATGATGAAGTCACTCGAACTCGACTCATAAATGGACTCCGACATTTAGTAGGTATTACATGTGCATAATACATAAATCGTGGTTTACATTCTAAGAATATAAAGAACAACATTACCATTGTTGTTAATACATTACACGCCAAGCACCTCAGTTTCTATACAAAATAGACCCTATAAAGAGCATTTGGCGCTGAAAGTTCTCAGTTTTCAGTACCGACGACAAGCAAGACGTAATAGTTACTAGTCGGTGGCAGCGAATGTTTAAGTGTTTACATCCTTCTTTAATGCATTCGGTTTAATAAAGACTTCCGCGTGTGTGACAAAAATAGAAGATAAAGGGTTAGAAAATGGTAGATGTTGTAAATTCAGATACGTCATGGCCTGAGGGCCCTTCCAAGATGCATTACGCTAACTAGCGTTTTTATTCGATTCGTTTTTAAACCGATCGCGTCACTGGTAGATGGCGTGATACGACAAGTCACGTGATCTACCAGTGACGCGATTGGTTCAAAAACGAAACGAATAGAAACGCTAGTTAGCGCAATGCATCTTGGCAGGGCCCTATGAGGGCTCAGACAAGATGCACTACGCTAACTAACGTTTCTATTCGATTAGTTTTTAAACCAATCGCGTCACTGGAAGATGACGTTATACGAAAAGTCACTTGGTCTACCAGTGACGCGATTGGTTTAAAAACGAATCGAATAGAAACGTTAGTTAGCGTAGTGCATCTTGTCTGAGCCCTCTGATGTAGCCAAGATGCAAACGCTAATAACGTTTTTCTTTTCTATCACTCAAAATGGGATGACATTCTCGTGCGTAGCGATAAACCACGTGGTAACTGCCATCCCATACATTTTGAGCGATAGAAAAGAAAAACGCTAGTAGCGTTTGCATCTTGGCTACGGCCGACGTAAAACTGTGTACACACACGGGCAATAAAAAAAGCCTCAGATATTTTATTGCCCTCGCCTTCGCGTTGGGATTCAAATAACTGCGATCCGGGAGATTCTTTGTTTTACCGCTCTTTTTTTCGAGGGGGAAATCTTCGTAAGATACCGTTTCATTAATGGGGAGTGGAACCGGGTTGAGTGGGGTTAGACCCACTAAACCCCCTCGGTGGTCTACCTCGGTGCATATAGACTAGGTTCTGGAACCTTTACACGTATACACCAGTGCTTGTTTTACCGCCCTAGGTATGTAATGTTCTATAACGTCATAAGCTGATGATTACTTTTGTATTTTGTTGCTTTTAGTTGTTGGACAATTTTGGACGAAAGTTAAAGCGATATAGATGTATGTGATAGACTAGGGTGAATAAACAAATGACATCGTGTTTTGCCGGATAAGTTCGTATTTATATTGTTTTCATAGTTAGTTTAAGTGCCTTTGGATAAGCTAATGAACTTATGCGACGAAAGACCATTTTGTTTGATTATTCACTACATCTGCATAGTCGACTTCAAAGAGATCCATCCACTTTTCACCTTATCACATTGTAATAAGGTCCAAAGTGGATACAACACTTTGTACTTGACTTTACGTCTACAAAAGTGATTATTTACTACATAACGTTGACTGTACATCATCCGCAAACTCACAGAAATCAACCGATTTAAATAGGTGATTGATGCAACGCACAAGTTTGAAGGCCAGTAGCTTTGATTGACCGAGCTTAGTCCGTGTCAAAAGTTCAATAACTGGTGAGTCATGCTATTAGCAAATACAATTCCTGGTAGCAATTATCACATTTGTAGAAACCATTTTAAATTTCTGGGAACCCACCGTATAAGTCTGACACCTATTTATGAGATCATACATTTCGATGACGATGCCATCTCGACAGGTTCAATCCTCTTATCCAACAGAATAATTACTTTTTCACAACACTGCTCGGAAATATGGCCATAGATGGTCTTGTTTGGGGTCACAAAACGTCACTTATAAGGACAGACCAAGAATGTTTTTGGCGGCGTGTTTGCTGATTGGTCGAGAACATTGTTGTCCAACTTTAAGAACCAATGAAAATCAATCAATCAATTTTTCTTAAAATGAAAAATTGAAATCGACCAATCAGAACACACCATTTTGTACCGTAAAATATTAGGTGTATTTTTGCTAAAAGATACACAGACTAAATACGATGTCACTGCTTTTTTTTTAAATGTAATTCAAACTTGGCCCCTAATCTCGAACCACTAGAGATGAAATTACATGGGAGATATGGCGAAACAAATACAATTTTATATGGAGTTGACATCTTCACCTCGCATGTTAGTTTATTAATCTCGAGTGCCACGAGAATAGGGGTCCAGATTAAAAAAAAGTTATCTATGGTAAAATTGGCGGCGATGTCTTATTAGCAAGAATTAAAATTTGAATTTTTAATATGAATTTTTATTTTATTTCCTCTCAGTAGTTGTGAAAAGCACTATGTCTGCCTCGGTAGAAAGTGCAATTTATAGACACGTCTATATGACTCGTCCAAAAATCGCGTACTTTCTATCCTCTGCAACAATGTACTATTTTTCACAGATACATTAAAAGCTGATTCATATAACAAACAGTTGCGATTTTTTTTAATAGCTACCTTTAAAAATAACCAAACTAATATAAGCCAACACAAGTTTGTTCTTATCTATTTCTAGCAAAACAAAATTTAACATAGAGTTTATATGGCCGACCTGTTACATGACGTCACAGTGCATATCGGATCTCTCTGTCTAATCGCTGTCTAATTGGCAGTTCAAAATGTTTGTATCATCCGTATTTCTTAGCCGATTTTAACTTTTATTTCACTTTTGGTGATCTCTTTTACAGAATCTTCATATTTTGTTGAGAAATGCGATTTTAAAATACATGCATATTCCCTATTGCTATTTTACGATTTTAAAATAAATTAACTTGAAGATATCAAACCAAGCTAGACATTTTCCAGTTAACCGTACGAAATTGGATTTGTTTACGATATGTTTATAATATTCGTAATACAAACCTTTAGTTTGATAAAGCAAAAATTCTATGTAACAGATACTCGTATATAAACGTTAAAAAAGAACGATGTAAAATTACGTCTTTTTTACACTAGAGTGTTTTAAAATACACAATTATGCTATTTTGCAGTAAAACCACTTAAATTTACGTCAGTGTATGTCTAGATAAGACGCAATTGTACACATGACTCATTATTTTACCATTTATTTAAAAAGTCTTTTGTCATAACTTTACATTTACGTGTATATTTGACCCATGCGGGGTTCCCCTCACGACTGACATAAAACGCCGTTATCGCGGCTAGTTTGCTCGAACGTCAAACGAAAACAATTATGAGTTATGACAAGCATCTCCATCTAGCGGTATCCGTTGGGACAGTTCTGTATTTTTCACCCTTGCTGAATTAGGGCACCCATACCTTCATTACAAGCATCTCTGTAAATGGGGTTCATATTGTCTGCCATAATATTTTTTAGTAATAATGTGCGTTAAGTCATAATTATCGAAGTCATAAAGTTTTTTTTGGAAAAAACTGTTACTTTTTCATGATTTTCACTAAATAAACGTAATCTAACCTAACCTCATCTACACCTTAGATCATTTAGAAACTGAAAAGTTTACGGATCTTGCGTTATAAAAAATATGACTTTCTATAATGATGAAACTGTAAATGACGATCTCTATAATTCAATTGTTTTTCTCTCTATTCCAGGTAGTGTTGGTGTTCATTCTGAGTATAGCATCGCTCGTCATCTACTTCATAGACGCAACGAGGTAACTATCACTTCTAAACACAAAATTAATTATTTTCTTTAGTTGCCTTATTAATTTTTCATCCTGTGATAATGCTGAATTAAAGGAATACGTAAGTCATGATTGGGTTCCACAATGTTTGCTGATAGTCATATATGTTAGCTTTTGTTATCAATCAGCTGTATTTTAGCAGTGGGCTTAAAGTTGGCGTCACAGTATGTGTTGTTGCCCGTTTGTTGCATCCCTTATATTGTTGGATTGGATTTCAGTCAAGAAGTGGAGAGATGCCAGAGTTGGAGTGACAACATTACTCAGCAAATCGACCTTGCCTTTAACATATTTTTTATGGTCTACTTTTTTATACGAGTGAGTAAAACCTTACAAATTTTTTTTTATGCTTTATTGCACAGAATAAAAATACTTAATGCTAAAAGCAATCTTCTTTGACTTAGTACGAAGATAGCTATTTAAAAGGCAGGTTCGAATACTTCGAATTCTTCGAATCCTGTTTCATCATTAAGAGCTAAGCTCATGACGGTAGACTGACCGCTATTATTGTAGTTTTTGGCAGTTTCTTTCATCTTGATACGACACGACATGAACTTTCTCCTTAGTATGTTGTTGTAGTTTTGTCTGTGCTACACCCTCTTTCCCTTTAGATGTTTTCTAGCATGATATATTTCGTGATTGCCATGTCGTATCAAGAGTCATAATTATCTAGCCTTTTTTGGCTTTTGAGATAATTGCCATATTTGCATCTTTATTATGGTACAAAATAAATTAAAAATAAAGTAAATTTATTAAGTACTAAAGTATTTCTTATTTTAAGAAAATAATACAATGACTATACGTTAATAAGTTCCTATTAACTTCTGAGGGCCCTGCCAAGATGCATTGCGCTAAGTAGCGTTTCTATTCGTTTCGTTTTTAAACCAATCGCGTCACTGGTAGATGACGTGATACGAAAAGTCACGTGATCTACCAGTGACGCGATTGGTTTAAAAACGAAACGAATAGAAACGCTAGTTAGCGCAATGTATCTTGGCAGGGCCCTCTGTTCCACTGCCGACGATGAGCGAGAAGCTAATAGAGCCAGCGATCAACTATTAATATTTATTATATTATGTATCTCTTTTATTGACACAGGATCTATATCTTTTGTTAGACAAACTAGTGGAGAGAGAGTGGTGAGAGAGTTCTCGCTAGCAGTGTGAACAGCCAAAATAGTAGACAGCTAATCGCTTCCTCGCCGGCAGTGGAACATGTACCTAATTTAGTCAAGACATAATTTTGATGGAAAAAAGGAACTATTTGAATTCATAACCGAAAGGTTCTTAAAGACGATCAAAGTTTCGTGAAAATTACTCTTAAGTGAAGTGAAGAGAAGCATAATTGACAACTGGTTTTTTTTAAAAAGGTGTTCTGAAAAAAGCATGTTTATAGGTTTGTCTCAAAAACAAAATATTTTTTTATGTTCATTCTTTTCTGAAGAAAAAAAAACAAAGGAGAATGGGCGGAAATGTATGAACACTGTCCTAGAAACCAATAACAATAAGCACTATATCATCGGATATCCTTTTTAATTCTACAACGATTTTGTTCAGCGGGAAACCTCAAATAACTGTGAGAAATATTTAAAAAATCTGGAACATCGGGACGCCTGCGTAGACGACGTTAGCATAATTACTTTGAAACACCGTTGTCTTTGCATGGCGATAACTTTTTTCACACAAAGCTTTCGAACTACCTGCCATAGCAATAGTGTTAAAACTTAGATTTACCTATCCGGTGACATATCGCTTGTCCTCATTGGCCATATAGGCCAATCAGCCCATCCTCCTTTCTGCTAAAGACTAAAGAGCTTAAACGCCACATGGTCTTTTCTACGTCACATTTAGTGCTATCAAAACAGGATTACAAACAAAATGAGGTCATTCCGACGCAGTAAATATAAAAAAAATATAGTATACTTTTGTGACAAACTTTTAGCACGATTTCTATAAGAGCACCTTTAACCTTCTCAACGCCACAGTCGGCTCTGGACGTCAACTAAAAGTCGTGCCACTGACGCCACGTCGGCTACAGCCGACAAGAGTTCAAAATTAAAAGAGACTTTGTTTGGTAGCAATAAGGTGTAATTTGCATAGCATAGCAAACATTTTTGGCGTGTGGGTGGCACATTTTGTATTCGACGTATGGCGTTCAAAAGGTTAAAAAAAACTGTTGTTAATTGGATTAAAATTAATCAGTGTTATTTCGTTTCAGTTTATAGCAGCTAGTGACAAACTGTCCTTCATGGTCGAGATGTATTCATTTGTAGATTATTTCACGATACCACCATCCTTTGTATCAATATACCTGGACAGAACTTGGATAGGTGAGTGACTATTATATTTTCTTGTTCCTTGTAAAATTGTTTTATTTTTTTATTCTCAATAATTTAACACCACAATAATTTACAACGTACAACTTGAATTTATACACAACCTACAAACAACTTGAATTAAACACTATTTTTTATCAGAGGGCCTGGCAAGATGCATTACGCTAACTAGCGTTTCTATTCGATTCGTTTTTAAACCAATCGCGTCACTGGTAGACCGCGTGACTTTTCGTATCACGTCATCTACCAGTACGCGATTGGTTTAAAAACGAATCGAATAGAAACGTTAGTTAGCGTAGTGCATCTTCGCAGGGCCCTCTGATCTGCTGTTATACTTTTGTTCCGTATTACAATGTATAGGTACGGTCACGGACGTTAATTTGCTACCCATTTCAAAGAAAATCTGCTTGAGGATGTCATTGTCATTAGAGATGCCAAGTCATTTGTGATTGACAGGAAACTCAACCTTATTGCTGTAGAATGTCAGATTGACTTTGGAACTAAGGTGGGTCACAAATTAAATTCCTTGACTGTACAATGGCAATAAATCACTCAGTTTTACTGGTGATTAATAAAAACCATACAAGCGCGAGTTGAACTCGCGTGGAGAGGGTTCAGTACGATTATTTTAGGTTTTCCTGTAATCTATAAGTAAATAACTATGTTTTGTAATATTTTTAAAAAAATAGGGGAATGGTTAATATTGGTCTATTTCCTTTATACATTTCTCACTATTTATTTTTAAATTAAATAAATATAATATCAAGAACCGCACAACAAGCCCTTTTCATTTAATATGTCACACGGTACATTTTCTACAATTTTTTATTTAAATTCTTATTTCTTAATCCCCAGAAGTGACCTCCATATTTAAAAATTCACCTATTCACACGTCCGTGTTTGGCTCCTAGAAAAATCACATGTTTACCAAATTCAGCTTAATTAGTAGTATTTATTTATTTATTCAGAGCAAATTGGTCGTGACAGACGGACAGACAGACACATAAGTAATCCTATAAGGGTTGCGGTTTGTCGTTCGGACGTACGGAACCCTAAAAACTATGAAATTGGTAAATACAGAATCTGACTTCCTTAATGTTAAAAACTGGTCTTATTTTTCATACACAAGTTTTAAAAATATTCAGAGGTGATATCTCTTAAATGGCTCGATCGATTTTGATGACACCTAGCTAAGAACCACGCCAAATAAACTAGCTTTGTTCCTAAAAAAAAATGCGTTTGAATAGGTCCATCCAAACACAGACACTCGGAAACAGAAAAACATACACACGTTAAGCCGGGTACTCACTAGCGAGCTGTAACTGTACCAGTAGCAGTTACAACCAAAGTCAGCCAGTTATTAGCCAAAGAGTAGGTATTGACTTAAAAAACAGAATATACTCTAGCAGGTTACAACCTAATGATTAATTAATTGAAAAATAAACTTGAAAAAATAATAAGTATTTCATAAATGAAATGGTCAGTCATTATCAACCTCTTCAGTTAAGTCCCAACTCATTTATAAGCAAATAGGTCACAGATATCGAACGCGTAAAGATTGATATATTACATTTATTACAACTGCCAACGTAGAAAGATGAAATGAAATGATGATATGAGAAATATTCTGAAAATCCTGTCATCTACTAAATTTACTAAAGTTATTTTTATTATTATCTCATAGCCTTGGTAGTAAAGCTAAAGTACTACATTAATTAAAATAAAATTGTATCATAGTGTGTATTGTATACAATCCGCAGAGAGGTTCATTCATTAGACATAATATATATTTTCTCAGATTAACCTATCTGTTTATCTCTACTCTTTCTTAAATCATTCCCGCACCGAAAACCCCGATGTATGGGCCTAACGAGCTTCTAGTGGAGAACAGGCTCGCAAGCCGCGTACACATAATGATTTTACGTGAAACAGTTAGTTACAGCTCGCTAGTGAGTACTCGGCTTTAACCATATAACACCCTTTTTTTGCGTCGGGGTTTAAAAAGGTACAAATTAAGAAGCCACATACGTATTCTGAAATTGGTAGGGTTCCGCGATTACCCATGACGCCTAATTGTCTGTCCTTTGAATATATTAAACTTGATAATTTTCCTTTAACACTGTTAAACGGTCAATCACAATTAGAGACAAAAACCTCAATAGATTTATTTTTCAAACGACACCATTTTCACATGTTTATGGTTGAATCTTCGAAACCCTACGATCTTTAACGATATTGAGTAGGCACTTAAAACTTCATAATCCTGGTAAAAAAATCATAAATAAATAAAAAAAAGTGGTTTTATAGTAATCAGCAATATTTGAATTTAACGCTGCAATCAAGGCGCGCACCAACTATCTCCCTCTCGCGTCCCAGAAGCACATAAAGCCATCCCTTTTTATTCTTGTGTGGGCGTGGCATCATATGTGGCCTCTTTATTGTCTCTGAAATGTTTCTGAGTAGGGCGGTAACTGTTGTTTTTTTTATTTCCAGGGCTAAGGTTCCTCAGAGCTCTACGCTTGATGACCGTGCCTGATATTTTGCAGTACCTCAATATATTAAAAACGTCGAGTTCGATTCGGTTGGCGCAATTGGTTTCTATATTTATATCAGTATGGTTGACAGCAGCCGGCATTATTCATTTGGTAAGTTTTTTTAAATAATTATGACTTGACAGTTGATGCTTTTGCCACAAGAGGAAATACTCTTTCACCGAACAATTGACAACATTTAAAAAAAAAAGCATTTTTGTTTTTTCGCGTTTATAATAGCTGGTTAAAAATTAGAGTACCCGTGTTTCTCGGTTTTTCTTTATTTAACTTAAATTCGTCGTTAATAATTTATTAAAGAAATAGTCATTAAAAAGACCGTATATACAAAGTTAGGAATACTGATGTCGTGATCTTAGCATTATATAAAGTAAAAAAAGTTACTTTAAACAGAAACAGCACTGACCGTCATGTCATGTCACTTGTCAACAATAACAACTGTAACAACATAAATTCGTCGACTTTGGGCAGATTGCGGCTATCCGCTTTTACAAATCCATTAGTCACTTTCATTTTAAATAGCGTATATCAAAACAATAGTATTACGAGAATCGAAAGCGTGTCGTTAGAATCAAGTAATCCGTCAGGCAGATAAAAAATTGACATGACAATTCTATATTTTTTTGAATTCCTATGGCAATAAATGGACTAAGGGCACTGTAAGTGTATTCCTAACATTCACAATCCAACTTTTTTTACTGTTTTTCCTAAATATAAAAAAAAAACTACTGCATGAAAAAATACAAAAATATTTTTACTGTAATCAGCAGTGTAACATCTACAAACGGTATTTTAATTTACTACCTTAGCACATATGAATTGTTGTCAATTGTCCTCTCGTGTGTATCAATTGACTTATTTTATTATTGTCTATAAATAACTCGACATTGGCGAATTATACCTTAACAATGCTGAAAGCCGTTAATTAATAAAATGATATTTATTATTAAATTCAAAATTATGTAGTTATTCCAACAAACTGTCCAATTGGGAAGGAACATGTTTTTAACAATGTAAAGCTAACTAACTACCTAAGTCGCAATAAACTTTAAACTAGACATCAAATCAATCAATGGCTATCAGGTTATATAGAGCGAAACACAACCTCAATATAATGGAGAAACTATAATAAACACAAACATTGTAAGCCTTACGTAAATCTTGGATACGGAAGTCATCAAAGTAACCCGATCGGCAAACGCGGAGAATAAACACATTTCGGCTACTCATCTGTCAGTTCCCAAGGCTGGCATGTTGTCAGACCAAAATGTACATCATATGAAAGTCGTTTTTAACCACCCTTATTCGTTACTCAAATAACTACGCGTTATTTTTAATCGGAAGAAGTTTTTAGGAACGCATGCCTAATTCTTTTCACCATATCTGGTACAATATCAGATTAATAACAGGATATTTTGCACCTTTCAGCTAGAGAACTCCGGGGACCCGCTGGATTTTACGAACTCGCAGACCCTGTCGTACTGGACATGCGTTTACTTTTTAATAGTCACCATGTCGACAGTAGGGTACGGTGATGTGTTCTGCCACACTGTTCTTGGCAGAACCTTTTTGGTTTTTTTTCTCCTCGTCGGCTTGGTGAGTTTCATATTCAATTATTTCTTACACATATGATTATTAATTGAAATAAATGTTAAGATCAGTATTTCAAAATATTTAAAAGTGTATCATTGCAAGGAGAGGCAAGTTTAGTCAACCGTAGTTGGACGCTGAAGCTATAACCGACATT
Organism: Acleris literana; assembly: GCA_946894065.1. Lineage (NCBI taxonomy): Eukaryota > Metazoa > Arthropoda > Insecta > Lepidoptera > Tortricidae > Acleris > Acleris literana. The sequence goes on from OX335677.1 coordinate 4,331,856, forward strand.
TTGTTTGTCATTTGGATTAATTTTCGGTTTCGAGATATCCGCGCTTGCAGTTCCTTGCATAAATAGCTTAAGGAATAACAAAGCAAAAGGAAACGTCGTAATGATATCGTTGAAGGGTAATTAGGTAGTTGGCGTGGGACTTGTTTGCTAGACAAGTGTCGGTACCGCACCGCTCGTTGAATGGTTGTCCGCCTGCCTAGTGCACCCTAGCGAGCATGGCGCGGGGGGGCCCCGGCGCCCTCCGGGCCGCACCGCAGGCCCGCGCCCTCACTGTGCAATCTTCTAACTTCTTGCTGCTTCGAGCATCACTCGATTACCGCATCATGAAATGAGCTTCGAGCGATGATTTTCAACTGCATGGATGTATTTTTTTTCTTTTGCTTTGTTATGTGATACTTACTTACCACGTATGCTGCCGAAGGATCTTCCTGTGCTTAAATATTGGAGATGTGTATATGGGGCAGTGGTCCGAGACGAGAATGCCCGCCCGGAGGCCCCGGCCGCCGGGCCCGCCGCGCCGGCTCTCCCGCGCCGCGTCCCACCCCTCCCAACTCGCGATCTCTGCATGCCGCACCTGTGCCTGGCTGTGTTACGTTGCTCACCTCACCGGTAGACACACACTTGTTCCTTTTATTTTTTTATTTCGCTCCGCTACCGGCTACACCTTACGATACGTCACGATAGTTATACTGAGACTCGAGGTGGACATTGTCGTGCACCACGCGATGGTGTCCGCGCGCTCAATCCTCTCACTCGACCGACACCATGGTCTGTTGCAGGCAATGTTCGCTAGTAGCATTCCTGAAATTATAGAGCTGGTAGGAAGTAGGTCCAAGTACAGTGGCGAGCTGAAGCGTGAACATGGAAAAAGGTATCAGTTTGACATATCAATTGACCGACGAAAGTGAGGGCGATTCATTCCGCGCGATCGTTGCGTTCCAGCGGGCTGGCTCGCCCGAGCTCTCGAGACTATGTGAGATCATCACCTATACAAAAGCTTGCTCAGTGCCGTCAGATGTATTGTGTCATCTACTCGTGGGCACTCGCCGGCCCCGCGGGCGGCGTGTGTCGCCCGTCGCCGGTCGCTACCTCCGTAGCGAGCTGGCGACCCGCCGTCCGTCTCCGCCCGGGACGGCCCGCTTGTGCTCACGCTCTACCAAGCGTCTATATCGAATGCCCATCGTCTTAGTTTAGGAACCGGCTATACCGATTTCTTTTTAAGTTCTGTTCATCGATAGTTAGCGAATGTATCCTTAGGCTTTGCATGCACCCGGTCACGAGTCCCGTCACGGCTTGCGCCGGTCACGTAGCTCCCGCTAGCGTAGCTCGGCACGGCACCCAAGCCCCGCACATCCACCCCACAGCCACAGCCACACGCAGACAGACGACACTCAAGCCACACAGCCTTGTGCGAGCGCGAGGGTACGCGGCCGCGGGTCGGCGGGGCGGGCGGCGGGCGCGCGGGCGAGGTCTGACCTCACGGTGTTTGCTGTGTATCGTAGGCTGTGTTCGCCAGCTGGATCCCCGAGATCACGGAGCTGGCGGCGCAGCGGAACAAATACGGCGGCCGGTACACCAAGGACGTCCGCCGCAGGTACCCTGCTCACACGCCCCCGCTCCACACGGCTTCCTGCCTTCTTACCTCTCACGGTTTCGATCTGACTTGGTTGAATGAATGCGGAGTTTGCTAATGAAATTTATTAATCCTTCACTAGAATCGGTCTCTCGGTGCCGTGGCGCATGCTCGAAGAGTTAGCTCCCGGCGGCCGCGCCCCTCTCCCCCTCTGGAGACAGGCGCGCGGTCGACCGACGCATTACTACATGCCTTTTTTCGTAAATTTTACTCGAGATATCATTAAGCTTTTTAATCCTTCTAACGAGACTAGATCTGGAGAGAGCCGATGTAAAAAGTACTGTAATGCTGTCGATGAAGTAGTGTTTGGTTTGTTCGCTTGCACACGATGCCTGTCGCCACGCTGTAGCGCTAGCTCCGGCACCTCGCCACGAGTCCCGAGATCACACACAGCCAGTGCCCGCCCGCCGCCCGTGAGCCGACCGCGCCGCCCGGCGCCCGCGCCGAGGGGGGGGGGAGCCCCGGCGCCGCCCGGCCGCCCGCGGCTCCCCCCCCCCCCCCCCCACTCCACTCACTCCTCGACTCAATGTGAACGTCTTGTTTTGTCTGTCGGCGTTTAGGCGATATTTGCCAGTTGTATCCCAGAGATAATTGACTTAATCGGCACTAGACCCAAGTATGGCGGCACCCACAAGAATGAGCGGGGACGCAGGTGAGCCGCTGTCTTCACTCCGTTCAGTTGAATGTGTTCCGTGTTGTGATCTATATCTTCCTTTTCCTCTCTTAGCACGCTTCTGTGTTCTCACTTTATCTGGGGACGCGAGTCCCTCAAGTTGTCTTTGTTTTTATGAATCGATATTCATTGTAAAAACCTTGAGTTCAGTTGAATAGTGAAGAGCAGATAGTGGCTAGTGGTATCGCTCGTCATTATAGGTTTCATGATTATGTTCTGTTAGTATACGTACGTATTTATGGAATGTTAATGGTAAAGCTTAGTTAGGAAGAGTTAAATGTTGAGTGGTACCGTAGTGTGTTGTGTTGTTGGAGCCGCTCGTGACGCGTCGACAGCTAGGCTGCGCGCGCGCGGAGCTCGGCGCTCGCGCGAGCGGCGGGCTCGGGCGCACAGGGCTGTTGATGCGCCTCCCGAACCGTACCTAGTGAGTCCGCTCGCCTCCTTCTGTACTCCCTGCCTGCACGACCTCTGTAACTGTACTTTACTCTTACTCCTTCATGTTGACCCTCTTTACTGTTTTGCAATCTGTAATGTACTTTACGAGCCCCCTCGGTTATTTTAGTTTAATATTTTTACCTAAAATTCATAGAGCGTGGCAAGGCTGTGTGCATTGAGGACTTTTTAACGCAATTTAGTTTAGTTGTCGACTTACCATTGACATGCGTGACATCATCCTAGCAGCCACACATGAATCATTTATTCCAAATTTTGGATTTATTAATTTGATGATTGTTTGCGTTTGTTGCAATCAAGACAAGGTAGATATTTGTTATATAATTGATTCAAAATAAATCAGTACCTTTGCCACACCTTAGATGAATTATAAGCTTGCATGATATAGATGTGCGCGGATTCTGTTCTACCTAATTTTCCGTTTTGTTTTTCTCATTAGTGTGGTCTGAACACTTCTCCTAATTTGGTTTTTGTTTTTGAAACGCAATAACTAATCCATTTACTGCTACCATTTTGGCACTGTGATCTGTTTTCACGTTCCTGTTTTGTTTTCTTATTAACTGTTGCATTTTCCGAGACGAACTTATAAAGAATTGATACCATGTCCTAAACAGATGTGTTTCCGAGTCACAAGACCTTTGAGCATTCAAGTCTTTACAGAGGACTGTACTGTGACGCAAGCTTTATCACTAGAATACGAATATCATATATTTGTTACCAGTCTTGTTTGAGAACACCTTTTGATTATTTGTCCATGCCACGACCTCTTACTTCTTACGAGTAGTCGTAAACTACACCGTCATTGCAAGTATCCCCACACCCCGTGTCCCTGTTGATGTGATTTTTGTTTCCATTATTTGTTAGTTTTTTAGTTAGTGACACTAAAATCCTGATCGAATCTGAGCTTTCTAGAATACCATTGTTTTATTTTTTTGTGGATGATATGATTAACACTTTGTGAGCCTATCAGTCTTAACTGGTAAATATCGAGCCAAACATTGTTCAAATCGACCACAAACAGATGAACAGTCATTGTTATCATTAGAGTATCAGAAGTAACGCCTTTGTTCTAAAAGCTATTGACTTTATAGTCTTTAATAGGTTCCTTGAGGTTGTTTCACAACTAGAGTCTAGAGTGAAGTAGTAGATTTATTAGTAAAGAAATAGCAGCAAAATGAAGTCGTTGCTCGCTTTACCAATAGTTCGTGCTTTCATCACTCGTTTTGTTTAACCCTGTTGAGACCTCTTCTCTTTGCATATCTTCTTTAACAATATAAACGGTCCCAGGTGTTACACAAAACGTACAATTGCTGTATTTCTGTCTTTTCTGTCCTCTGTTTCTTAAAATAATTAAGGCTTATTTGAACTTTTGCTGGATTAAAGCGATCATGCGCTGTTGCAAATATCTGATCAAGAACTGCACAGCTTGTTTCGATTTCACCGCAAAATATAACTTTTTGGAATTGCATTTTGATATGCTCAAAGCAAATTAAAGCAATTTTGATGAAGCTTGTGCTTGTTTCTTTTCTTTCACGAGCTATTCTGTTGTAGCAGCAAAAATGACAAAGATTACAAAGATGGTGTTATAATATCTGTACGTTTTCAGGCATATTGTTGTTTGTGGACACATAACATACGAATCAGTGAGTCATTTTTTAAAAGACTTCCTACATGAAGACCGAGAAGATGTGGACGTCGAGGTTGTTTTTTTGCACAGGTCAGTATTAAAGTACAAAAATCTTAATTATTTTGATTAGGTTTGTTAAATAAGATGTGTGTGTGTGTGGAAGAGGAATTGAGTATAATATTGTATGCATTTGCTGGTTTGTTCGTGTGCAAAAAAATGTTTTACATATATACATTATACAACATTAGCTGTTGCCCACGACTCCGTCCGCGTAGATGTGTGTTTTTCAATTCTCCGGGATCAAAGTATTCTATTTCCTTCCACGAGACTTCAGGCTATCTCCATACCAAATTTCATCGAAATCAGTTCAGCGGTTCAGCCTTTTAAGTATAATACATAGAAAGACATCCCGACAGATTTACTTTCACAATTATAGCATTAGTATAGATTATAAATTTATAAATCATAGACTCTTACGGTAACTCAATAATTTAATAAAAAAATTAATTAAATAGTTTCTATATAAATTAAAATGAAGAAACAATCACAAATTATTGGCTAACACTATTGACAATCATTTTTTTTAATATGGGTAGTAGAGATGACATAAATAAGTATAAACTTAGTGAATGCAAAAGCGCTCCATGTCGAATCGCTAACTGACGCGACCCTCGCGACGACGCTTTCAGAAAGGAGCCAGACCTTGAGCTGGAAGGTCTGCTGAAGCGTCACTACACCACCGTCGAGTTTTTTCAGGGTACAATGATGAATGCCGTCGACCTTGAGCGAGTCAAGGTTAGAGTAACACCGACTAGCAGGCATTAGTTCGCACGGCCACGTTATCATTGAACCGTCTCCGTGAAAAGTATTTTATTTGTTTATGTGCATAAGACAGATCTTTTTCTTCCGTATCAAAGGTGCTGTTTCATAGTCACTGTAGGATTTAATCACTTTGGTAACTTTATCTTGTGATTCTTTTGATGCAATCATGGCTTATCACGGCGGAACGGTTGCGCCTCGGCCACCCAGGCGGGCGCAGGCGCCTCCGTTCCGCCCCACGACTGCGTATTTTGGTACATAGAATGCATGGTAAGGTCCACGACAGGCGGCGGACTGTCCCCGGTCCGTAGTGTTAACTGAGCGTTGATGACAGGAAACCGCCAGACTTGGAGCTCGAAGGCCTGTTCAAGAGACACTTTACCACTGTGGAATTCTTTCAAGGCACCATTATGAATCCAATCGACCTACAGAGGGTAAAAGTAAGTAGAACCCGCGAAATGTGTTCTGGCGTGGTGTCGGTTTGAAGATGTACAGACTGTCTTTTCTATAGTCGTAGAGCGATGCTCGTTTACTAACCATTCGAGTCGTTGTTCTGTTGGAGCGGTGTAACCACAGATCCCTTCTAATGTCATGAGCGCTAAATGTGCGTGGCTACCGCTAGTTGTGCGTGTGCGCTGGCCCGGCGCTCGCATGAAGCAGGGAGTGTTAACAGCGAGACGGTCGAATCATGTCCGGACAGCTGCTTGAGCTGATGGGTCTTGCTCTTAAAACTCCTGTCCCTGAGGCCTGCCCCGGCCCCATGTGTCTCACTGTCTGTACCAATTAATGGGTGTTGTATGCGATGGCTCGTGTATATTAATAGCCTAAACAATCGATATCGCCGACTTCTGTACGTCAACAACTTTAACATTGCGCTTTGATCCACGCTTAACTCTCCGGGATTCAGTGCATACTGACGGATTGACGGGATCCCCGCGCCTCTAATCTCGCAGTTCATACCAAATATTCCAAACGTCTGTAAACATTGGCATTAATGGCTGCTGAAGAAAGGATTTCCGTTTCAAAATTAACTCTGTTTAGTAGTTGCGAGTAAAGTTGTCGATAATCGATACTGTTGAATGTTTTCGGTAAGTTTAGTTGCATGGCTTGTTTGTAAACTGCATGGTACTTGTATTTGTTTGTATATCGATGTAGTTTTTCACGTCTAACACCCACCTGCTTCTTCGTTTACTGAAATGACCATTGCATATTAAATTTGTTCAAATTATAAGACTATGTATTACTATCAAATTGATTCTAGATTCCACTAACGCAATGTTCATTTCTCTCTGTTTTGTTTTGAATGATCTTTACGCTTCTACTAACTGTAGATACGTGTTAAATGGATGGATATTACACACAAGATACAACAATATGAGATATGCATCTGACCAGGTACGTATACATGACATAATATCAGATACCATAAAAAAATATTACAAGAATTATCTATTATACCTTGCTGAAAGACCAGACTCTTAAAAAAACAACCAACTTACACTTACAAAAACTTGTTTTTTGTTACTTCTCGATAATTATAATACTGGAAAGTTCTATGTTACCTAATTCAGTTCCCCAAGGATCAGTTGGTCAATCTACTGTGTAGGTGCATGAAGCGGACGCGTGCCTGGTGCTAGCCAACAAGTACTGCCAGGACCCGGATGCGGAGGACGCGGCCAACATCATGAGGGTCATCTCCATCAAGAACTACTCTGACGAAATCAGGGTCATCATCCAACTGATGCAGTATCATAATAAGGCAAGATATAAAACTTACCCTCTTAATATAGTCATGGCTTGTTAACCTGAAATAAGGTCCCATCCGGCAGAAAGCATGAAATTTGGCATACATGTAGCTTTTATATATCTATGTGCTTCAATATTGAAGTAGGAACACTTCATAAAACTTTTTTGCTCGCCCTCCCCCCCTCTTTTGGTTCTACAATCTCAGTTTTTTTAGTTTGTTTGAAAACGGCTAAAGCTAGGAGAAAACCGTCAAAGAATAAAATGTTCCTACTTTTATATTAAAGCACATATATAAAAGCTATATGTATGCCAAGTTTCGTGATTTCTGCCAGATGGGACCGATATTTACGAGTATTTATTTTTGAGCTAACAAGCCGTACTATAATATTTAGGTACAACCACGTACACCCTTCAGGACTATAAGTGCACAAAGCTATAAAAATGACGGAGTGGAATGACAGTATCTCACAACACAAGATACAACTCTAATTTTCATCAAACAGTTTTATTTTAGATTGCCACCATTCGTACACTTTTTAGACAATTTTTTTTTTTAATCTGATCAATATAAATTCCCCAATCAGGTATAAAATCATTACACATACATTTAGCCACGTTACAAAAAAGTTTGAAGTCAATAACTCTTATAATATTTGAATAAAGTGAGTTTAAGTGTGAAGTGGCGAATGTACGAATCCACGAGCACTTATAAAATCTAAACTTTTACTCTTCGTTTTCTTAGGCTTACCTTCTGAACATTCCGTCGTGGGATTGGAAACGAGGAGATGATGTGATTTGTTTGGCGGAGCTAAAACTTGGATTCATCGCACAGAGCTGCCTCGCTCCTGGATTCTCAACGATGATGGCCAATCTCTTCGCCATGCGCAGCTTCAAGACGGTCAGCGTCACTTTAATAATCTGCACAAATATTACCATTTATTTTGAAGATACTCCCCAAGAACCAGAACTCACTATCCTGAACTGAAGAGTTATCAAAACTACAAATATAAAATCAGCTAAAACCGATTCAAGATCACGATTCACAGTTTCTGACAGACCAGGATAAGGGAGATCTGGTTCAAAAGTACATTCGAAGGTGTTGGCTAAATCCCAAAATTTACGACTACTTCGAACGTACTTTTTTCTAACCTGTTTTTGCGGCATTTCCACAGTCCCAAGACATGGCTAAGTGGACTTATTTCTACATGCGGGGTACCGGCATGGAGATGTACACCGAGACGCTAAGCCCTACGTTTATCGAGATGCCATTCCATGTGGCCTCAGAGTAAGTGGGCATCCAACGAGAAGCTTGCCAACTGTGAGACGGACTGCGTCACACACTCAACTTTTCTATACTGTACATTGTTTTAAGCTCCACATTCCATCCCCCAGGGCTCTGACGGCGGACGTCACTAACAAACTACAAACGCATAGCTTTTTCAATCATTTTAGTGTTCCTTATCTTAATATTTACTTTGCAAGCTTGAAAAGTGTTATTTGAAATCGATGTTTTTACCCAAATATCACAGAGTTACAAATGCCTGAGTACTGCACTGAAAATGTCAATAATATAGATGGTAACATCTCCAGCCTGGGCACAATAATAACATGGTGGAACTAATTTATGTGTTGATAGGACCAATTTAACACGGGACTTCTAAAATGGGCATGGTTCTAGAGCTGTTCTGGAGCCTCGGAGGGCTGTGACTAACATAGCACGAGCTTGAGCGTCTCCTATTGGTTGATTGCAGTCCCCCGACACACAAGCTTGGCAGAATGATTACCTGCAGGGTACTGGCTGCGAGATGTACACGGAGACACTGTCCACTTCATTCACGGGAATGTCCTTCCCCCAGGCGAGCGAGTAAGCCCTCCCCTCGACCCTCACCCCGCACCTGCACTGTAGACGATGTGTGTCACTTCTCAATCCTAGCTAATATGTGCACCCGTATCTTAATTCCTGGTAACACTAGATCACGTGTTTGTAGGTTGTATTGAAGACTAGAACTTAACGATGTGATTTTTTTTCAGTCTTTATGCATGTTGAATGGGTAAATAACATTAGAAATTTATTGGTATGTACGTATATGCACAAGTAAAGTAGATTTATTATGTTTGATTTTTATGAGTTTTAGGCATTTATTTACTAAATTTGTAATTATTTTGTTAACTTGATTTTTCGTATTTGTGCAAGTTTCCGAATGCGTAGATTTGAAAGAACGACTCAACAATATTTTCAATATTTCAGTGCAGTAAGTTGTGTTTTCAGTAGAAAGTCGTCAAATCAAATATTTGTTGTACAGACCACAATTTAGATTTACACACACATTACGTTAAAACCGCAGCTTAAAAAACTTATCATCAACAGCAAGTATCTGTCCTGCATCAAAAAATATTCTTGAGCTATATCTTTAGACCCAACTTCATGTAAATTCTAATCAGAAGATCTATTTATTTTAATACTTTTGTGTGTTTGGATCTTATCATAACCGCATGCTTCATCCTTTCGCTTGACATTATTCGATTCGATGTCGCACATTTGCTTTACAAAATACACTACACAAAACGATTAACTATTTACATAGATAAGTAATTTCCTTTTTTCTACCCTCTCTATCTTGATCTAACGCTATGCATGAAGGAAATTAGATTAAAAGTAGATATAAAATTTATATACAACAAATTATCTTGCAATGTTCATAGATGCCTGCATAGAAGATTTTTTTGATATACGATCCCAAAAACACTACATCAGGGTTTATTAACCTAAGATCCACGGATCCAAGAGAGTGCCTTGTTATATATGCTTATGGCCCATGGTAACACGATTTATTTTCAAGAGCCTTAACGGTTAAAAAGCCCTGAAATGCATATAAAATTATACAATACCATTTTTTTATGTTGGAATCTTGTACAGTGATAGCATGAACATGTTTGGCCAGGTTGTGCTTCACGAAGCTAAAACTGCTTCTCTTGGCCATCGAGATCAAAGGAGAAGAGGGAGCCGACAGCAAGATCTCCATCAATCCACGCTGTGCGAAGATCCACGCCAACACGCAGGGTTTCTTCATAGCACAGTCTGCTGATGAGGTTAAAAGGTAATCTACCCGATTATACTCCGATCTACGTGACTTGTATAATGTACTTTTATGGTTGATTTCATACGAACGAAAGTTTGGACCATTCGCAACATGTCTAAATCGGATCTGAGAAAATAGGATCAGAGAACTGTCTCGAATGACAGTTCGAAATCTAAGATCTAAAGCGCAACCGCTAATATAGTACTTGAGACACTGATGTAAAATTTTATTGATGTTACAAGTGTTACAATACCTATCAGGTGAAGGAATTATTGTTATGGTACTTACGGATCGTTTTTCTTTTTTTCAGGGCTTGGTTTTACTGTAAGGCTTGCCACGAAGACATCAAAGACGAAACGCTCATCAAGAAATGCAAATGCAAAAACTGTAAGATCACTTTCTTTACATTGTTAATCGTAAAAACTGAAATATCTTGATATAAATAGTTTTGAATTTAAAAGTCTAGGTCAAGACGTTTTACGCAAATGACTAATTGATAGCTATTTAACAATTAATTCTGTGACATTCTTTCTGGAAGCAATAAATGTTCACGAATATGTCTAGTAGATTATGATCACGAAAGAACACCGTTCTCTTGACCTTCCGGAGTCACAATGTCTAACACTGTACCTACCATGAGGACACGTTGACACAGCAGAATGCTATCAACCTCACACCTGTTTACCTTTATTTCTGTGAGACATTAATCAAATGTTGTTCGGCTGAACTTTTAGTGGCACACCAGCGGAAGGTTGGAGCCGACCTAGGTAACTTGCACCACACCTAACCTCACAAATTGACGTTTTCCGATTATTTTTCGTGTCTATAATTTTGAGTTGCTTTAGTGGTGTTGCGTCCTGTACCTCACAGACTGGATCGGCTGCAAGGCATTCTCTAAACCCGTGCTCGTTCACACCCTATACTTAGCCATCATTGTGTTTGTCCGCTCGCTCGTGAATGGTTAATGCCACGATAGGATCAAGCACTCTGACACTTCACCATTTTTCTATGCCTTTTGACATTCTCGCTATGTACTGATTTGTAATATTGAGAGCATTTAGTGCATCATACAATACCAATCATTGCTTATCTATGCGACAGAATTCGGAACCAGGGACTAGAAGTGATGAAAAGAAACCAAGTAGCCAACAAAATTTTAAGTCTAAATTAATTGTATTGTGTTTTGAGCGGAACGATTCGGTGCAAAAGCTAGAGTTCGCAAATTGATATGATGCATTTAAAGCCCAAAACAGACAGTATATTGCATGTAAATAGGAACATTAAATACGTAGAATTTTTATATCACACGGCAAATTTGCACCGTCATATATATCCCCAAAACACTTAGTTAATTGTGTATGTAAGTGTAAATCCATGAAAGCATGTCTCAGAAAAGTCAGAGTGTGATAATAATCATCAAGTGCTAAAATCGTCTCATCGAGGTTGAGCTAAATAAAAAATGAACGACTTTTGAGAACAGTTCCAGCTTGTCTGTGCTAACGGCAGTGACTAACGCAAGTCAATGGATACCTAACGACGTCGCTATCTCATTACATCATCAGTCATTTTGGCAGGATCACGTTTGCCTTACGCTGCCTGAGTTCAATAAAGAACCCAGCGAAGGTCAAATCTGATTCTACCAAGCCGTGTAACCGAGTGACCCTACAACAGAAGAGACCGGAGCGTACCTTCGTATGTGTCAGTTTTTGCATTTTTACAGATGTTGGGATGATGATGATGCAGACTGGGATGGTGAAACAAAATGTTAATACACAATTCATTCGAGGTTGTCTCGACGGTACGGAGCTAAAACAAAAAGCTATTACCTATTGCCGTACCTCACAACACGTTTAGTTTGTTTGCATCAACTAACCATTGCTCATGATCGACATAATGTAACTGGAAAACAGTATACGCTAATATATCACGATTAAAAGACACACGCAGCGCTCTACCCCTAGAATAGTGCAGCAAGGCTATAGTCACTAAATAACTATGAACTCGCTTACTGTAACTATAGGGCTTGGTCAGGGCGACCCTACTTCCGAATATCTTTTCCCAGCTAATGGTGAAGGTCGAGTAGTCTATTTTTAAGGTGCTACATATAGCGACCACATTTTGATTACTAAGTCTGATAAACCGTCTGCCAGCTGAAAATGTTAAAGATAAAGTAAGTAATCTTATACAAAAAGGCACACTGTTTTGACATTGGTAATCAAACTGCAACTAAGTAAAGCGTTTCCATCTAATGTTTCTTTTAAACTCTATAGAAGGAAGAATCTTCAGTTTCACATTTCTGTCTACATAAGTGCAAATTCACCGTGTAAAGTCCCCGACTTGATACAATAATTAGTATTAATCGTTCTAAACCGTATTGTTTCTCGGTTCAGTGGCTACATTCAGGAAAGGCGTACGAGCCGTCCAGATGGTTGGCCGAGCAAGTACGTAACTTCAATGTGTATAAGGTTCAGTGTTAATGTCAATGTGATGTTCTAAGCGACACGGCGCGGGCGCCGGCGATAGCAAACTCGTGTCCTGTATCACTGTCTTGTCTGATTCGTTACTCTATGTGCATTGTTCAGCAGTTAGTTGTTTGCCTCTCTATTAGCGGAACTAAAACATGACAGACATTTGTGATGTCGTTTATTTGTTTTGGTGTTGTTGTTATTATATTATATCAATCTTTGGATATTTTATTAGGAGTATTTATACGTAAATCCCTGATTGCATCGAAATAGCCCCTCTGATATTGATGTTGTGAAGTGTAATTAATTGTCTGCTTTCAAAATTGAGACTATTTAATGTAAAAACCCTGCATAGGGAATGTTTAATTTACCTATAGTTAGATGGTCCTCCTGATAGCTCCAGGGCCGAGGGCCGCGGCTGGACCCAGTGACGGTATTTCATCTCCAGAGTAATTATTTCTGCCTTCATGACTCAATCCTTGGAAACCGTTAACTGCTTTAGCTCAAGTAATTACAACGTTAGTACGCTCGGTGCCATCTCTTGATGAACTACGCCCCTTAGTCATTTTATCATTTCCTCTTACATTAGCTTTAAAACTCATTAGGAACTTATATTCATCAAGTCCTTGGATAAGTTTGAGTAGTATAGAATAGAGCTTGTCTAATAGTATTTATTTATTGTGTGTTGGTTTGTCTGCATGCTGCACGTGGATGTTTTATTAACTTGTGTTGTGTGTAATGTAATGTAATACTAAACTATCATTAACAATTACAATAAAAAATAATATTCTATGTAACTCGATTTGGTTTCATCTTTCAATGTTGTACGTTTCAAGTGAGCTTTAATTTTGCACCAATGCTTAGGGTGAAACTGACCGAGTTACAATATGATGATTTGTGCGACGACAGTCTTGGACACTCGCCGCGTGATGCGACGTGCCCGTAGTTGTCGTTGACTGATTGGTGTATCGGAATGCGAATTTGTGCTGATGTTTTGCAGATGACCACCATCCTCCCCCCACGTTCACGCCGCCAGAGTTGCCCAAGAAGGTCCATGTTCGAGGTACATCTCAGGATGAAACTGAGTGTTTTTTTAAATTTGGTTTCCTCATCGGCCCTCTTCCATCGAACGAGCAATGTGCATTGTACACGGAAAGTGCCCCGCACTTAGTTGCTTTATCACGCATTCTCATAGAGCACCGAAAGAGATTTAATAATTATCGCGAGCGAAGCTTTTCGAGCATGATCCCAGCTGGAATTGTAGTACGCGGGAATGAGATCGTCCCTTCTAAAGGACCGTTAAATGACCCATTTTATAGTTTTGATATGTTTTCACACGAAAATTATTTTTATTGGTTTTGCATCACGTTGACAGATTTGAATAATGCCAACCCCATCGACCTGCGCTTCTTGGTAAACTCTAAAGCGGATGATTCATTGGTTTGTACCCCCGCCAGGCATTGCGACCCATTGCATCCATCCAATAAATTTGTCCCTTGAATGCTTTGTTGATACGCTTTCGTTGTAGACTTTGAAACATATTTTTAATAACCCCTGACCCTATAAAGTAAATATACATATATTTGGAAAATCTATTAAACGCACTTGTTAATTATAAAATGTCATTACTATTGAATCCCAATCTGCACTGTCTTTTAAGAATAATGAGTAAATGTTTTTATTTATTTTTATTGCTTTCCAGGCGAAATTGCTAGAGAACGCGGTGAAGATATTAGTTGTAAGTATATTGGTATTGAGATATTAATATTCAATGGCAAAAAGTCGATGTCGTAGGTGTCTTATTAGGTTATCACTTATTAAGGGAGGTATTGAATTTTAATAAATCATCACATCCCATTGCCGCTTAATCACTCTAAATAGCCGCGAGACGTTTGCACAAAGCCCGCTCACGTATAAATTCTCTATGTATCAAAATTTACGTAGATACTTCTACGGCACACGCACGAAATGACGTCAGGGAGACGCCGAGGACAATTGAAGCACGTGACTCACGTCTATAGCGCATGCGTGCGTAGCGTACGCCGCAGAATTACGGCTTTAATGTGTGTAAATAAAAGTAAAGCATCCATACACAAGCACGATGTTGTCATGTGTGTCTAATTTTGTTCCGAATCACTGTTAGGGTAGCTTACTCCACACTTAAAAACCGCAACCCTCAAATAATATTTTCTATGAAAATGCCTTTATTTCAGTAATAAACCGGAATCACAGAAGCAATGCGCCTGCTCTCCTGTCTCCAATGGCCAACCAGCTGATGAACACCACCACAACGAGGCAGGTCAACAAAGTCAAGCCCAACGTAAACAGAGCTCCACCCGACACGTAAGTTAATAAATAATCACAAACTTGCAACAGTGGCAGCCCTGAACCGAGACTGATTGTGCTTTGTATGTGTGTGTACTCAACGCGCTTTCGATTGGTTGTGGCCATGTGTGAATGAACCTAGGGCTGCCCCTCGTGAACCGCTTACCTCCAATAATGTTTTCTTTTAAACGATGTTGCGTATATATGCATTAATTGTAAAACATTTTTGCTTAATAAAATGACTATTGTTATAAAATTAAAACAGTAATAAAGTTAATGAATATATTTAAAAAATGTGCTCATCGTTTCTTTTTATTACTTTTAGGCAGCTTGTTTAGATCCTGAGATTTAGCGATGCCTAAGACTTCCCCTTTTTGTTGTCACGAGATTTATGTTTGGCACTATGTGCACTATGTACACATATAAATGTCTATCTATACCTTATGTATGGTGAAAATCAGTTAATGCACAACTATCGCAAAAAGTCCACTTTATTACGCTCAGTAGATATGAAAATATTTCTTTTATAGTATGTGACTCAGGCCACCTTTAGACTCATCGTCAGCATTATCATGCCAGCTTGTGAGGAGGCACAAGATCGTTCCAGATGCAGAGCTATTAAGAGCCCTACATACCAGCAGGGGATAAATGGTAATAACATCATCATGGATGATGCTGATGTCAACCGATACAACTCCACTGTTTAACATTGGCCTTCCTCAAGAATCGCCACAGTGCCATCCGCATTTATCAAAACCCCGCAAACCTTTCCCCATTGCAGTCCTCGATTGAATTAAAGATTGTTCTCTACTATGCATTTGAGTTACATAAACAAAAATGCCTCAACTGCAGCGATTTCTCAATGCTCATTCATATATCCCGACCGATTCTCACCATACATCCCGTTCGCACTCTGGCCTCAAACCATAAACCTTGGAGCCATTGGTTTTGCAGGAACCCGCAGGAACAGGACACCAATTACCAAGCGTACAACCTTGCCTACGAAGTGAAAAAGCTCATGTAATTCAACTTATATATCAGCTAGAATTTTATTACAGTAGTTTGAGTTTGACTATGTATAGCGGCGAAGACAATTCTGACAATCGTCATTCTAGTACAATTTATAATTTTTAAAGCAAGAACTGATTGATTATCGATTGTACTGGGGTGACAATCGTTAGGATTGAGTGCTTATCCTACCGTTGATTCTATTTCGTTGTTACAAAACTATAGATAGCTTGCTTGGATATGTTTTAGTTTGTATAGGGTAGTTTAGAAGGATAGTAGATATAACGGATGAGTGTCCGCGTTAATTGTATTGCGTGAAAAATTCAGACCGCGATAGAGTTGTAGTAGCACTAGTGATGAAAAAACGTTAGTGGTGCTTACTAATACTAACTACTAAAAACTGTTCTGTTACTGACCTGTCAGTAAAAAATCAGCTTACACTGCTTAGTATAGAAACGCGAAATTTAGAACTGTAACGTATCATCTTGAGAGTATACTCTGTGTATAGGTACTCCTGTAATAATGAAAAAACAAGACATTACGGAAAGGCCAAAAATTCTACTCTACTGGTACGTAGCTACTAGGCAGATAAGAAATCAATCCTGACAACCATAAAGTTTCTAAGGCTCGTATTAATAAACTGATCTCGACTTTAATGGAGTCTCAAGATGCGTCAAAAATGACAGTTTTCTACGGCTTGACGTTTACTTTGACGTATCTTGTGACGGGCATCTCGGCCAAGATGAGTTTATTAATACGGCCTTAAATATTTATAATGTTAACAGCCGTACCGGGATTCTCTTTGGGTTTTTGACAAGATAGTGTCGCTTTCTTAATTGTTTTTAATTTTTTGCATATTTTGTTGTTTGTTGGATAGTAATGATGTATTAATATGCAGTAAATTAACATTCAAATGTGCAGTATAATGAAGAATTCAAGTTTGAACACGTATCGCCTTTGGAAGGATTGCTCCAATAAAATCCCATCTGTGGCCCGTTTCACGACGCTACAAGTTACAAAATTACAAGCGAAACCCACTTTCTAGCAAATGGAGTTAGACAGAGACTTCCGCTTGTAATTTGTAACTTGTTGCTTTGTGAAACGGGCCTCTGGTCTTCGTAAAGTTCTACCTACATCGCTTCACGGAGGCTAGAGGATCACCGTACAACGTTGCGTTATGATTTTTTTCAATAAGTAAATGTAAAATACTAACTTGCCATTGGCAGAAATGGTTGCTCGATATTGCGACCGGTTGCCATTAAATAAATAAATAATAATAATAACAGCAGTACCGTAAAACAATGCTGTTGTTACTATTCCTTCACACGCAACCAATAAGTTTAGCATTCTTTTACTGCTGTCAACATTATCAATGTTCAGAAACTTCGTGGTTGTGCCATGTGTCAGGATTGACCTCTTAGCTTCTATAGTTTATTTCAAATAAAAATAGAAAATATATTAAGGGTCCTATTGAACGTCCCAGTAAGCAATACACAACTTGTTTTACGCCTCATACATTTTGTACCGGCGTACGACGACGCGGTTGATGGATGGCGTGTGAGCCAGAGGACCCTGCCAAGATGCACTACGCTAACTAACGTTTCTATTCGATTCTATTTTAAACCAATCGCGTCACTGGTAGATGACGTAATACGAAAAGTCACGTGGTCTACCAGTGACGCGATTGGTTTAAAAACGAATCGAATAGAAACGTTAGTTAGTTGGTGTTGGCAGGGCCCTCAAGTCTGAGCACGCAATATTGCAGACTGCGGCGTTTATACAGTTGACTTTATTTGGTTACTTTGCTCATAACGTTTTAATTGGTACTTAACTATTTTAAACGCGGACTCTAATCTGATTTGTCTATTTTTGTACAAATGCACTTTACATAGCACCGCACTTCTGTAGGAGGCATGTTTTATCGATTACTTATTTATGTTAATGGACTAGAATTATTAGAATTATAGTTTTGTACAACCTGTATTGTTAGAAATTGCGCTTATTTTCAGATATTTTTTATTACTTTACGTAAAGAAAAATAGTTTTATTATGAACCCTAATTGAGTGAAAATAATCAAATCAGTGACTTGAATGTAATATTTTAGTGATTATGCCCTCTGAGTTAGATTTCAAAAGGCGTTAACATTGATTTTTACTAAAATAAAAGTATGTTGAGTACTGTAGAGAATATTTGTTTATTTTCACGCTCTAGAAATAAAACTAAAGAATAATGCAACATTTCTGTCTTCCAATAAACATTAGAAAACATCAAAAGCCAACGCGTACGTTAACTTTTACTAATTGCTTTCACTTCTTACATCATTGCATTTATACAACACGCATTACTAAATAAGAAAACAGAATTATAAATAAAACACAGTTAAAATCACCGCTCACCATTGCAAAAAATAAAATGGCGGAACGATACGCCAACGTCAATCAAAGCTTTGACAGTTGTACAATGTTGCCACAATGAGAAAATAATCCCGCCAAAAAGTTCGTGAGATTCCGTTCCAAATATGAAATTAACTTTTAAAATTTTTCAGGCCAACGAGTCGGAGCAGTGGTGGTAACCAGAACAGCAACGGCGTTAGTCTGCCAGCAGGCCTGGCGGACGACCAGTCGAAAGATTTCGACTTCGAGAAGACTGAAATGAAATACGATTCCACGGGCATGTTCCACTGGAGCCCCGCCAAAAACCTGGAGGATTGTATATTAGTACGTTTCACGAGAGCTTACTCTAAAATAATTGTAAAGAATAATTATCATTTCTATTAAATACACGACATTAGTTACGAGTAATACATAAGTCTTTCGAAACGGTTTATAACGCCAATTCGCTTAACAACTTTTCCGTTGTCGCCTCTGACAACGGAAACCTCTGACTGTCGTATCTGAGGTAGAACTTTCATATGATATACTCTTAAAATTTTGTTTTTTTTTGCGTCGGGTTCACCAGTTTTTTGGTTCAATGTTAACTTAACACGAGTCAGAAAACAAATAAATAAAAAATACTGACATTGAACCATTGGGACCAAATTTTATCAATTAGTTGAGTTAGCTACGGATCCGGACCCGCTTACCACAATTGGAAAACTTGTATTTGACCTGACATGTAATATTTAAAGACTCACGACTAAATCCCCCCCCAGGATAGAAACCAAGCGGCGATGACGGTCCTCAACGGCCACGTGGTAGTGTGTCTGTTCGCGGACCCCGACTCGCCTCTCATAGGGCTCCGGAACTTGGTGATGCCTCTACGAGCCTCCAACTTCCACTACCACGAGCTCAAGCACGTGGTCATAGTGGGAAGCGTCGATTACATCAGAAGGGAATGGAAGATGTTGCAGAATCTGCCGAAGATTTCTGTTTTGAATGTGAGTGTGGTGTCTTACTGCCGTAATACCATAGAACGCGGCTAACTACAATTTAGTGGTCGGAGCAATATATACTCTATTGTTAACAGCATTCAATTTAAAATGCTTATACTATTACTATGCAGTTAGCTGCGTTGTTTGGTACCACGGCAGCTTAGCTGGGTTGGCTACGCATTTGCTGTCTTAAAATAAATGCAAATGCCTATAGAGTTCAGAGCCCAGTTACCATCAATTGGTATGTGTGCTTGTTTATCTTCTTCATGCCAAGAAAAGTGTTGTGCAATTGTTTTCTTCTTGTAGCCGACTAATCGCAGCAAACGAATATAAGGGGTAGAAGAGTTTTGCTATTGCACAATTCTTGGTTGTTAGGAATTGAAAACTCAACCAGCACCTTTAATCTAATTTTAAAAATACATGAAAAGCATGAAACTAGCGGGCCAAGTTTTTATTTTTTAAGTGCTAACCTCACCTTACATAACTTGAAAAAACTTCCTGCAAAAAATCGGCAACACCAATTGACAGAAGCGTGAAATCTTGCTTTAATTTGACCTCAAACCGAAAATTTAACATGAATCAATAATTAACAACTTGCTTGCAACATAATTTGCCGCGTTATCGTCTTCCCTTAACTAGTCTACAAAAAAAAGGACGCACTTAGCGTCAAACGAGACAAATCGAATTGTGGTAGCAATACTGTATTAATTATACAATGCTTGTTATAAACAGGGTTCACCGCTAAGCCGAGCCGACTTGCGAGCAGTGAATGTCAACCTTTGCGACATGTGCTGCATACTCTCCGCAAAGGTGCCGTCGAATGACGACCCGACGCTGGCCGACAAGGAAGCTATCCTGGCTTCGTTGAACATCAAGGCGATGACCTTCGATGACACGATAGGGGTGCTGAGTGGGGGGGTGGGGACGAACGGGAGCACCGCCGCGCAGCCGCCGCCCGGCGCGCCGCCCGCGCCCGTGCTGCTGCAGCGGAGGGGGTCGGTGTATGGTGCCAATGTGCCTATGATTACCGGTTAGTTCACTGCTCGAGATACCTATGTCTACGCACAATTTAAAACTTTCTGGGTTCTAGTTTCCTCCCTATTTTTCTCCGGTGTAGTCTACAGCCAGTACCATATAGATAGTGACAGTCAATATACCCAAGTATATACGTATAAAGCAACATCGAATATGGTCATTAACATTGACTCAACCAATGCGATCAAATTGTTCAGGAAATCCGCCTTATTCTAACATACCGAAGCACACACAACGCCCAATACTTGGTAACATTCAAGCCACTCTTAGTACCATAACCAGTGATCGGAATAGGTAGAGTATATTTACCTAAAGTTTGCAAAAGGATATAATATGAGACAGAGGTAAAATATTAATTTATTTTTATCGAATTCCGGATTTCCGGTATTTTTCTGGTAGGTGCTAGTAAATGTAGTAGCAAGGAAGTCTCCAGTTTATGTCTCTGTTCTACGAAGTTTAGGTAAATTTACTCCACATATTAATTAGATATAAGGAATGAGTCAGGAAGGAGGAGTCAGGCCCCTTTTATCACAAACTATCATAAAATATCCCGTACCTTGAGTAAATATCACGTATATTTAGCATTAAAAATACCGGAAATCCGGAATTCAATAAAAGTAAATTAATATTTCATCAGGTTGTAACCACTCTATATTATGTCCTTTTGCAAATTTTAGGTAAATATACTCTCCATGACAAGACAATGCTACTGGTATCGTAGCATCCGCAGCATCCAAAAGTGCGGAATAATAGAAAACTGAACTTCCCCCTGGAAGCCCCCATTCCCTGAACCGCTTCTAATCTTTTACTATATCCGACAGAGTTGGTAAACGACAGCAACGTCCAGTTCTTAGACCAGGACGACGACGACGACCCGGATACGGAGCTGTATCTCACGCAGCCGTTCGCCTGCGGGACTGCCTTTGCTGTCAGTGTACTCGACTCTCTTATGTCCACTGTAAGTGTTTTAGGTCACGTACATTCCTTTGTTTTTCTAAACGGTTTTCAAGTTTTTGATTTAGTATTCTTGTTGTTCTTACAATACAGGATGTTTTATTTTTCTACATTAATACTTTTTTTAAGGTTATGTTTTCAGTCTCCCTACTTAGCGAAGATGATTTTGATCCCGCATAAGGCACTTGTCCCACCAACGACGATAAGAGGGAAGCGAGTAGAGCCAGCGATCAACTATTAACATATGTGCCTCTTTTATTGACACGGAATCTATATTCTTTGTTTCGTCAAACAAGTGGAGAGACTTCTCGCCAGCAGTGTGAACAACCAGGGATCAACGATTAATATAATTATGTCTCTTGAGCGAGAAAATAGTCGATAGCTATTCGCTTCCTCGCCGGCAGTTGGATAAGCGCCTTATGGTAGTTTTTATGACCAACGTCCGGTTTCCGATTTACAAATAAATACGAAGTCAGTTCTAAGCTCAATCAAGCAAACCAGTTCCTATATCTTGTTTATGTATTGTTACAACTTCCACTAACCTCACTCACGTCACTTGTTTTCCCAGACGTATTTCAACCAGAATGCCTTAACGTTGATCCGGTCGCTGATCACGGGCGGCGCCACGCCCGAGCTTGAGCTGATCCTTGCGGAGGGAGCTGGTCTCCGAGGCGGGTACTCCACGGCCGACAGCTTAGCTAACAGGTAACTAAATAACTGATGCCCTCCTACAACACACGTGCATTTGTAATACGGAAAACGTTTATTTACACATCTTACAAAAGGCCTAATAAAAAGGCATAGTGAAAACGTCCCAGTTCAGCATGTTGCTTCTTTTAAAACCAGCGTTGGTCTGCACCTGGGTACATTTGGTGAATTAGGCCGCACGACCAAAATAAAAACGGAAAATTAAATAACAACCACTTGGGATAAAATTGAAGTTCAGAAATTATGAGGAACACCGTAAAAATATTCAATACTTCGCTTTTGGCGTCATAGGGTAAAAGTAAGCACCACTATGTGTGACCCATACAAAACTCGTTCCCGAAAATCCAAGTGTGGATAATTCGGTTAGAAAACTTCTGTAAAATAGGGCTTTTTGCTCAATCAGTTCTATCACAGAAATTAAAGTAGATCAGAAGTCAACTTCTGTCATTTTTACTGCTAATTAAAGTCGCCGATGACCATAAACTTGCAGGACTCCTTCAGCATAGCCAGTTTCATATCAACCAACAAGAACCAAAAAAATTAGTTTACATACCTGTTGGAAATAGCTAAAACTATTGGCAGAATCTTTCCAAATACAAATCACCATTTTTCTCTGCCGCTGACTTTAATATTCTGTGACGTTCAATTCCAGGGACCGGTGTAGAGTCGGTCAGATCTCCTTATACGACGGGCCACTGGCCCAATTCGGAGAAGCTGGCAAGTACGGCGATCTATTTGTAGCAGCGCTTCGCGCTTACGGCATGCTGTGCATCGGCCTTTACCGGTTCAGGGACACTTCGTCGTCCTGCGATGCGAGCAGCAAGAGATACGTCATCACCAACCCGCCGGATGACTTCTGCTTACTACCTACTGATCAGGTATGGGACTATTTCCTTTTAGTCAGGGGAATGGGAAAGTGTTTTGTTCCGTGTAGCCAGCACTAGCGCTCGTTCAGAGCCCACTTTTATTATTAGACTATTACAAAAAATACACATAAGATAAAAGAGTCTCTAAACACGCTGCTAGAGATATTTGTTGCAATAGAAAGGTGAAGCTGCCATATTTTCCAATCACAACCACCAGTTAAGCATCACATTTTGGGTCAAAATTGGATCATGTTGCCAGTTTCACTCCGAACAGTGCCCTCATTTAACCGTTAACGAATGTATCGTGCGCAGGTATTCGTCCTAATGCAGTTCGACCCGGGCGTGGAGTACCGGTCCTCGCGGCGCGCGGGCTCCGCGGCCGGCAGCGGCGGCAAGGACGACGCCTCCTGACTACTGCTGTGCAGCGCCCTGACTGACGGACCCTACTCCTACATCTAAGGGGGCCACCCCCCGTAGGCGGTAGGGCCCGTCGCCACTCCAAAACCCCCAAACAATACAGTTTCCGTTCAAAATTGAGTTATACCGTTTTATCATGGTTGCGCGAAACCTTTGGTTTTATCTTCTGGAAACTTGATTATATCGAAGCCAAAATTCAAAGGTTTTGCGCCGATACCACTATCAAAATTATATAACTCGTTTTCCTGTTTATTCTGTTTTTTATTATTATTTGGAATTGGCTAGTTAGGCAGGTTATTTTCTGGGACACTGCACTTTTCGAATGCACTGTTTAAAGACACGTGGGAAAAACCGTTTGCAGGATCCTACGTGTCCCTGCGCACAGCACAAGCATTAGCACGGTTAGATACCCTATCTCTATCCTTGTTGCACACGATCTTTACGCATCGTTAGACACGGTTTTTTTTTTAGTTTGCGTTGCTAGGGAATCAACCTGTTTTATTATGGGAAATCACGCAAAAGAGTTGCCACAGATTACTAACATTTTATGTTAGGATGATGTAGGGAACGGAAACATGCAAGAATATGAAAGTACATAATTACAACTGCCCTTATTTACATATATGTTTCGTTAAAAACACTGCACAGTCCATTAAAGTGGGGTCGATACTAATAATCTTTTACGATTTGACAACTGAAATGAAGTAAGTGTCTAGAATTGTATAAGTACATATAACTTTTATTTGTTAGCGATATAATGCTCAACCTTTGAAACTTTTAATTGCACTACGTGTGATATCGGGTCAAGTCTTAGTTTAGGAACTGCATGTTTTTTTATCTTTCTTCTATTAGTGTAGGTTTCTTTGGTAGTTAAATTAACACTTTTCTCATATCTTTCGAATCTCGGTAAAGTATATCTTTCAAGCATTTAAGATTATCATCGACTGATCGGATACTGTTAAGCAGTACTTCATACTCACACAGATAATGATATATGACCAACACTTACTTAACGTTATTGTTTTTTACATAGATTCACATTGAATCTCATTGATATATAATTATTGTACTTAGTTATAAGACACAACTCTTTAAAACTTGAATGCACCTACGGTAGTCTGCATACTGTTTCATGCATCGCTTAGCTTATCTTTTTTTTCTACATGTAAACTGTCCACTAGTTAAGTTTTTGTTACTCATTTGGGATGTAGGTTGTTCATTTATTTTACTCATCTTAGATACATTGTTTATTTTTTTAATAAAACGTTTATTGAATCATTATTTTATTTTGGTTTCATTTTGCTTTCCTATTGGGCGGGGGACCGGTGGAGTGGCTGAGAGGCGCTGCACATTCAGATAACGTGAAGGACACGAGACGGACACGATGCGGCCGCGACTGCGCGGTCGCCAGTGCAAAGTGTATTTTGCTGTAAATGTGTGATATTATTTCCGACGTCGTTGTTATTGGCTTCTGAAGCCTGCGATGTATCTAGTGTTAACTCCGGGTGCTTTGACGATTGTGGACTATTCATAGTTTAATGCCCTTTTATTGTATTAGATAAGGTATAACTTTAATCGACTACACGTACTAATAATACCACTTAAGTCACCATTTGTGGTCTTCATCTCACTGACATTAAGGCCACAGGTAGTAATTTAAACGATTCAAAAACGTAATCACCCCAATTTGAACACCAGTGCAGTTGATTAGAGTCCCTTCTTAGAACTTTCTAGGTAATTACGAGTAGTTACGATCGCCTCGCCAATTTAGAATCATTTCTACAGTCTCCGATCACGTGCAAGTACAAACGGACAAGATGTTTGATGAAACTTATGATGTAGATAGACAATGAAACCTATGTCCGCAACGGCGTCACTTGCACGCGTCTAGCACTTAAATATGATAATAATTAAATACCTCAATTACCTGATAGTGAGTAATGTTAGTTGAAAAAGTTATGTTAATATTCATCAAACATCCTGTGCATAGTTGTCCATTGTTACTTTGGTAGTGCCACGAATTTAGTTCATGACGACTGATATTCAATAACCTGATATCGTCCCATGACTTGGATTTTCGGAACTGATTTTTTTATAGAATAGTCCCGAGAATCCCGGTTCTTACCTATTAGGTACTGGGACTGTAACAATGAAACCTTAAAAATAATCTAACGCGCTTTGAATTAGTGACAAACTTGCGGTATAATTTATACCTACACAGGATGAAGTAAATTCAGCCTGTCCAAGTAAGTTTGTGGCAATATCGAAATCATTCCATTGTTCAGATAGAATAGGCAAAGCCGGCCTTATTGCTATTAAGTAGTGGGTGTGATTTGACGTGAGAATCCAAATACGTGTGAACGACTCTGTCTAACCGACTTCCTCAAATTAGGTTGTATAGGAATTGAATGCAAATATACTGCCATACTTTTGTAATTCCGCTACATAATCCCTTGGAAAAACACACATCAATAAAGTACAAAAATTTAATTCCGGACGCAGAGACGCAACAAGTCCCGAATCTTTTGGAATATCTACCCTCCGCTGTTGTTGAATACAGTTTATATCAAAATGATGTGTTCCGATTATTTTGAGTATTTAAACAGAATGATTAACCTAGTGGTACATTCGTAGGGTATTTTCACCTACCAACATTGCAATGAGTGGGCGAAGATGAAACATCGTGAGCACGTCAACAGATTGATATTAGATAAAGTTTTGAAAAGGTTGTGCACGTTAAATTATTAAAATTATAAATCAAATGGTCCGTCTTGAGATACAATTTAAGGAACAGCCCGCTTGAGGCGGCCCTCGGACGGAACTCGAGTCTAGTTCGTAATGACGGTTTAGCAGATTTCTGAGCTTGGTATTCTGATTGTTAGTGTCCATGCATGCTACGGAGCCCTCCTAGACGCCAAACTAGGGTAATGTGTAGAGTACTGCCACGTGCTACATTCTAAACATTTTTAACGATTTAGCTAGAATGTTGTACATAGTCAAGTGTAATTTTGTATGTTACGTAAGAATTTTTCAAAGTACATCTCCTTTGCATTCAAATAGAAGGCTATGAGTAAAATTAAAGAGATTATATTCAATACTATCGTGTGTAGATTGTTGTAAATTAGGCTTTATGTCTATGTCACATAGGAATAGTGTTCGGAAGTCTCAATGTAAAAATGTAAAATACACGCTATTATTTTGGATTAATATGAATGTTAAATAAGATTGATATAACGTTACAATTTTTTCCTTTAATATTTTTATACAGCATTACGAATATTTATCGCAATTAAAAGTTTATAGAGGTGGGTCAGTGTGCAATTTAACATAGTGTTTAAATTTGTATAATCGCCTTATCGAGAGAGAATATAGCCGTGTCCTTCTGCGCTCGCGTCGCTTAGGCTACGCGTTGCGCCGTGTGTACCTCGTGCTGCGCGCCGCGCGGGCGCACGCTGCGGCTATAATCCGCACCACGCAACATGAACCGATATGGCGGTTACCGCGCAGGTAACAATGCAGTCGCTATGGTAACGCGCGCTCCCCTTACCGCGCAGCTTATCGCCTCCGTGACACCTAAATATCGACTTTCGCGCAGGTTCATGTTACGTGGTGCGCATTATACCGCTCGGTGATGACGACAGCCGAGGCCGCTGTTACCTCTCATACGCTACCAAACGCGAGCAACAAAACCTCTTTTAAATAAATTAAAAGAGATTCAAGATTCCGTTGGCTTGTTTGCCTCCTTTAGCATAAAGAAACAACTGTTTAAATACAAATACTAGCGTGCCTTTAAAATACTGTCAATACATTGCTGTTATCGTAATTAGTTGTAATTACATCATGGGTTAGAAAGAATTACAAGGAAAAAATATTTCACAGTGCGATTCTCTTAAAGTTTTGAAGCTTTATTCCATATTGAGAAATAAGATCTGATTATGGTTCTTGTATTATTCTTGCTAACCTGATGTTAGAAATACAAAACTCCTCCCAGTCTTCATACAACGACCGAAACGTTCCAAGGAAATCGACAAGTGATATATTTGAGAGGTAACGGCGATCCTATTTAGATTTGTTAACCACGGGAACGCTTCGCATATCCCGGATTATAGATTTAAGTATGTAGGTACGGGCTCGTTTTGTGGCTACTTCTTCTTGACACTGAAACTTGCCGGTTTAGTGAACTTAAGAAGCGTTTCAAGTGTTAACTGCTAGAAGTGTCATTCGTCAGTAAAGAGTTTCCCAATGTAGAGAGTACTTAAGTTAAGAAAACAACGGCTTCAGACGGAACTGTCCCTTACAGTAAAGGCCAACCTATCCCTGTTGGCAATAAAAAAAAAACAATCCTTGGTCACTAATAAAAAGTGCTTGAAACGCTTATTAATTTACTTTAAACTATAGTTACTATAGTTAAGATATTTCCAAAATGGCTGTCACACGGGGAAGGTTTGCAGATACAGCGGAGTAACACAGCCAAAATAAAAAATGGCGCATCTACGCCTGAAGTCTTTTGAAGAATGCTACCTTATTCTAAAATGGAGACGATCGCATCTGTGTTATCTGTGAATACACAGATTCGCCATTAATGTCCAATGAGGGCTACACAGCTCAAAACCGATCTGCATAGTAGTAATCATTACATTTTTATATTTTTTATTGTACCCTTAGGACGACTTCTTGATCTTGCTAACTCAACGAATGGTTAAAAATCGTAATATGAACAAAATTAAAACTATTACCGAGTTAATTACGGTTTAAAAATTATGCCATTAGTTGCGTTATGCGTCCTGACCTCTATTTTATAAACCTAGACAGGTAACAATTGAGAATAGGTGCATTGCGTAGCTTATCTGAAGTTCAGTGATGTAAACACAAGGTAACTTTGCAATGTATACCGAATTTTACCTGTCTGATACTGACATGTTTGTAAATCAGGGGCCAGGTTGCTTCGCAAACCGCGTGTGACGCCATAAAGTTAGGTTATTCATAACCTCAAATCAAAAGTATTAGTGCCAACTAGAAGAATACGCCCAAGTAGTTATATCTAAAAACTAAGACCACGGGTACGCAGTCCTACAGTGAATGACGGGACACAACAATTCCAGTGCCTACTACCAATTCCTTTTTGCAAACAGTGAAAAGGTCGATAGGTATTCATACGAGACATGTAGCGCGAATTTTCACAGAAATAAAAACAAGAGTTGTAAATTTTTTGAATCGAAGAATAATAAAGTACCAACTACGAATAGGTACAACGTTTCTGTGGGATTCTAAGCGCAATTGGTTTATGCGATCATTAGAAGGTTACTTAACGTAGGTTAATAGGTTATTTATAGGTTATAGCGGGCTAGTATTCCGCAACTCAACGACTTAAAATAAGCCCGTTATAACCTACAACGTACCGTAATAATAAAGATTAAATCGCATTTAAATTTAATTAGTTACTCGGCTATCATTTTGCTGTTAAATAATTTAAATATACCTAAGAAATAAATTATTTCGTACGATTATGCACGTTTAGTTCGATACTTGTTGCAGACGCACAAACGGCAGGCATTACTTTAAAATATTTACGAGTTAGTTCGCGCTATCGCTTATAATTCTTAAACATTTGTATTCTACAAATCATAAACACCGAAGATCTCTGCGGGGTTAGAACGAGCTGACATATGTCACATATCACTTAAGGTTACACGTAGAGCATACTATTTGCAACCTATGTACGGCTAATCCCAAAACTTTAGCTATATAACGGAATTGGAATTAGCCTCGATAGTCAGGTTAGCTTTAACAACTAAGCCGTGTTGGCTTCCGCATAACCCCCAAAAGATCCATTAGAAACTAGGCCGAACATAATTATACAACTAAAATGCCTATTCGCAACTAGTAATCTATGTTCTGTGTGCATTAACTCCTAGAATTAACAACATTGTTGACTATTGCTAATAGCTTGAGGTTGTTAACGATTTTAGAAAAGGAATGGTGAATTTTTCATGTATTATATACGTATATAAATAAATCTTACAATCTCTAATAACTACAAATGTTCGCTAGACCCTTTTGTAAGCTGATGCCATCTTATCGTGTTGTTACACATAGTCCTCTCTTTATTAAAGTAGTATCAATATTATAATGATGGCTGTGAGGTAAATAATTGTAACAATTTAAATTTATACTGTGTATTATAAAAATAGCATCACAACGGACCGTTCTGGCGCAACGATCGGTTTAAGCTTTGCTTTGGAACTTTCAAACATTTTCATATAAAAGTGTTCACCCAATACAACATAATTGGATAGCAAACTATTCTCAAAATCTAACGTTAAAAGTTCCAAAGCGAGGAGTGAAATGTGTTGGCGCGAAGCCATTTTACGCTGAGGGTTGCCACAGTACCAACTCGTGGTATAATATTTACTATACCTAGAGACCTTTAAGCACATTTATAATTACGGTTGCGATGTGTGCGGTAGCTTAAAAAGTGACTGTTTTGATTAGATTCCATATCATCACATCACGATATAGCCTCATAACCAGAGCTCGAACAAAACAGGACCACGCACATACCACCGAAGCGCAAGAGTTGAACAATTGTTGCCATATTTAAGTTGCCTTATTCGTGTGGCCTCCACACGATTGCTTTATGTGCTTCCGCGCGAAAAGGTGCGGTGGTCAAATTCAAATAATTGTTGTCATAGAAGTTATAACCCTACTACTTATCATCAATAAAGTAGGCTTTCGAAAATCCAACCAAAATGATGCGGTTAGGTGACACGTTTGAAATAATAGGATCGAGATTTTCGGTTGTAATCGTGTTTTCACTTTAACAGTTTCAAGGGAAAATTATCAAGTATAATAGATCCAAAGAACAGACATTATTGAGATCCAGATCACCCTCAAGCATATGTGCCCTCTCAAATAAAACTGCTACCAAAGTAGCGATTTGAATGTTATACGATAAAATAAATATAATAAAACATTGCGAACTATTTTATTTTGATATGTTCTTTTCCTAATCATAATTGTCCTAGTGAAGGAGCCTCTTCTAAAGTTCAAATGAAAAAAGGAGTGTACCTATATCACTTTTTCACTAGGGCTCTAGATAATAGTCTCTGGATCATGGAGTATGAGTACTCTGGCAACCCCACACTAGAAGCCCACAGCTTTCGGCAGTTGCTCAAATTGTTCTCGGCATACAACCCAGTTTCCACCGCTTCTAGTCGATTGTTTACAGTATACCACCGTGTAGCGCAACGCCACGCTGCCTTAAATGTTAAGGGGGTGCGGCGCTGCCAAACGTTCTAAATGTATCACCACAAGGACAAATTATTTAATATTGTTGATGTTGATTGTTAATAAAATGCAAATAATGTAAATATCAAAATAAATTCTGTATTTGTATTTGACATGTTGTTTTTTTTATACATCGAGGTACGTATTAGGAACCAGGTTTCAGGTAGCGAAAAGAACAGAACTATACGACTGCTATATGTGTCCCTTTCCTTGCCGAGAACATTGATTGACAATTCCTAATACGATCTCTGCCCAGCAAGCATATTCAATAGGTTCTGAATTTTATCTGCAAGAATGATCTGCTATGAATTCGCCACTCTCTTGCCTCGTTAGACGGAACTGAAATCAACCCTCCTACATCTCTGAACCCTTTCCTTACATTTATGACACGGAGCCCTCGAAAAAGGAGCTTTCATTTTCCTACAAGGCCGGCAATGGACAATCTTCTCGAGTTTCCCGATTTCTTGAGGGGAGGAGATTACTCCCGATTAGGTAACCTACATGCTAATCTGGCTCTCTCACATATTAAAAAAAAACAGGGAAATAAATGAAATCGTATGTTTCAATTGAATTTTCTAAAAATATATATATTTCATTTTAATTATTAAGTCGATAATTAGGTAACAAATCATTACGAAACTCAGGCTCATCTTTATATAACACACAAACAAACAGACAATGCGTTAGCTTCAATATCTAAGGCACTGTCGAAAATCTTAACAGCGAATTGACTAGAGAGATTTAATGATTAGATATAGTACTGGTTTATCCTACCTGTGCCCAGCGTCCAAGATGAGTAATTACTGTGTGGGCTTATAATCACAACCCAAACAGTGCAAATCTACAGCACAAGTACCTTCTTCAAAACAATTTCAAATAAAGAAAATCAAGTGCTTAACCAGCACATATTTTCTAACTTTTGTGCTCATCACGTCTTTATGATTCAATGTTGCTTTACCCTGTCCAAGTGATATCCTTTCTTGGATGACTTCTTTGTTTTCATAAATTTCTTTGCTGAACTAACCTTGCGTTTTTCCTCCTCCAACATTAACGGTGGCAAAGACACCTTCCTAGTACCATGCTGAGCCACTCGGCAAGCACTCGGTAACCGATGAACATCCTGGTGAAACTCCGGCGTGTACAGTGGCTCTAACTTCCCCAGTTCTCTACTCCTAGCTGTAATAACTCTGCTGTTAATTTCACTATTTCGTTCTGAGGCACTCAAAGCTAAATTCCCGTAATTTCTTGGGTCTAATGAAACGAAAGACTTAGCGCTATTTCGGTCATAATTCACTGAGGAATCGGGTCTTGAACTTCTCATCCAGTGCGACGAAGCGATTTCTGATTTTATATATGAGTTTTGCCTTTTCCTGTGTAATGGGCTGCGTATCTGTATAGGTGTGATTTGTAGGAGTGAGCAGAAGGTGTCTGGTAGATCATGCTCGTCTCCAAACATTGGTTGTAAGTTAATTTTATCTCTTGACAGTTTTAGCTCGGTCAGATCGTCTATGGATACTCTAGGGGAGTTCTGAGGAGTGATATCTGTGCTGCTTTGCGAGAGACGCTCCTCACTCTCACTGAACTCTTCGTAATCACTGTAGTGCATTGCTATTACCTCGTCATGTTCAATTGTTCTGTAGCACAGTCTCTTTTCTGGTAGTGGAATAGCTTTACCGATAACTCTGAAAATGAAATGTAAAAGATACAATAATGAGAGAGACTTACACAATTCTGTTCTAGAAATAAAATTTACCAACTACTGGGGATATACAATTACGGTTGTTAAATCTCACGAAACCTGGTGAGCCATATTTGTGTGTGTAGATGCACGTGCACGTTGTCGCCGCCGTCGCTAAGCGTCGCCAAGTACCTACAAGTATTGCCCACCCCCTTTCGTGAGATAAAACTACTGTATCAGAAAAATTTAATTGTGCATGAGGAGTGAAGCACGGATTGTATAATAGTACAGGTCCCAGAAATGGAGGGGATGTGTTTGCGCATGAGTACAGTCGTCAACCAATAGCGTCAGCGTGCGCGCATAAGCATAGCAGCGGAGTGATCCCCCGTCCCGCCCTTTTCGTACCACCAATTTCGTCGATAAATGTGCGGCTGCGCAGGTACATCGCCAGCAGCCTTTTTACGTGACGTGAACTAGGTATACGAGACCAAAAGGCGTTCTTCCTAACATAACAGCGTTTAAGTAGATCGACCGTTCCTACTTTACTTTCGCACGCCGAAGTACCTACATGTAGCTTGTGTGTAAAAGCCAGTCATCAACATAAACATAACAAATTGTATAAATACATAAATACAATCACGCCTCTTTCCCGTAGGGGTAGGCAGAGACCACTTCCTTAAGACTTGCTACGATCCAGACAAACTTCCCTCGCTTCCTCCACACTCATAAGTCTCTTCATACACATTAAATAAATAAATATCAAAATATACCTCACACAAATAATTCCTAAACTAAGATGTAAGCTTGCCTAGGTCCTAAAGGTACGGTCGCTACTAAATGAGCTCTGGGGCAATAAAACCTTTTTACCGGACCTTTCACTCGCACTTAGGAGCTTTATGAAGCGGCTCTAGTGATGTACGTTACAACGTAAATGTTTCATGGATAAGTTTAAAAACTTTTATGATCTTGATAATACAACGTGTTACAAAATAAAATAACCCGTAAAATATATAATAAATTATCAAAGCCAAAAATATTGTCAACCCGGAATTAGCATAGATTATTTTACAGAGGGGTGCCATCAAGATTGCAATTTAAATAGTGCTCGCGAACTGTATTGGCAACGATTTATCGATGATAGCCTCCTGCACCTGCTGAACAGCGACGTAATGACTCTTAGCCTTCCGCGGATATTAGGCAAAATGTACATAAACATTCTGCGTAAACTTTACTCATTAATTTTACACATCAATGAAAAATTTTATGATTCCTTTTTTTTGACCGTAAGTCACACAGTTATACAACCATTTAAACCCCTTTCCGTGTATAGGTATTTTTGTAACACACTGTATAAATAAAAAATAAAGTAAAATCAATTTTTTTTTAGGTAGGTATTCAATAAATAAATTATTACAAAAAACAACTAAAGAAAATTGATTAAATAAGAAACAGAAAAAATACCTAACCAAATCAGTTCCTTAAAAAAAATAGAACATTATGAATAACCTTGCCAGTGTAAATGCCCATTTAGCCGTGCAACTTGATTAACCCCATTTTATTTTACTGAGTGATGTTCTAAAATTGTATCCCTATGTATAGTTATGTTAATTATGCAGTTAACGGCCTAATGCCTTTTAATGAGTTATCCATAAGTAATTAGTTTAAAACGCATGTACAATTTTGAAAAAAAACGAAATGTCTTGTCTCTATCTTGAAATGACCAAACACAAACAATAACAAAATAATTACTTAATTACTCATTAGGGATTATCTTCTTCTTGCTCATTGATAAATATTTGAGTGAAATATTGATAAACAATTGCAATCGTATATCGATAATTTGCTACCTTTATTTCGTTGCCGATCTTTGTTCACTAATTATTTTATGACCCCAGAGCTCAGTTTGTAAGAACTGTACTATAGTCAACAAATTACTCACTTGAATAGAAAACACCCAGATTCAGTAACAAATAAAAATATAAAAGAAGTTTTATGTAGTGGATAGCATATCAGCTATGAATGCTGTGAAGAATCATAAAATTCATTGTAAGGCTATTTTCTCGCCATATATTATTTTTTTGAGAAAATACGGTTCAATAAAATGAACTACGATGGATTGATACAATTGATGAAGTAAAATTCAATAAATTGAGGGGTTACCCTCCTAAGGCCCAAGGTCCTACTTATTGACTTTGTCATTCAGACCCAGCTCCTTCGGCAGTTGTGTAGTCATAGCGTACCACGGTCCTACCAGTAGGACTTAATAGAAAACCTGCCAATAGCGTACCACTGTCCTACCAGTAGGATTCAATAGAAAACCCGCCATTTTGTCTTTTTAGTACTTGGGTCTGAATGAGTATAAGACAATAGTACTACGGGCTGTAGTGACTACATGCTGAATTCTTTGTTGGGCCTTAGGAGGCTATGGTACAAAATGCAAAACTAAATACTACAAATCTTAAATATGTTAATAATATACACAACGTTTTTTTTATAGTTATACAATGCTTCTTGCTTTTGGTACGCCATATAAACTAGGCCGGACAAGGGGAAACAATAAGGGTTCCTAGTTCCTAAGGTAATTCCTCTACTAACAACAGTAACACTCAATAAAGGTTTATCAATGTTTTCTTTTGCTTAACAATTTAATATGACCAAACAAATTGACTTAACAATCGTCATTGAAACATACCTAAGTTGTGGATGCAGCTGCCTCCACTGCTTGCACTCCTCTACCACTTGGGGCCGCAAACATTTCTCTCCCTCCTCATCGTACAATGTCCTCTCGATCCTCTCCCACTCAGCCAGGAGAGTCCTGGATGCCTCTGCTGTGCTCCTCCTTAACGCCGACCCAGAACTGCTGTCGCTTTCTTCACTGCGGAAATCAGGTGTACCTGAAATTAACCAGCAATTATGTGTAATAATGGGGACTCTTACTTTCAGAACTGGTAAGAATTAAACAGCCACATTAACTTTCATCAAACCTAGCTTAGACCCAACCATCAAACCTAGCTTATAATAATACTCCATTTCTATAAAAAAAATTGACATAGGTACATATAATGGTTTTTAAGCAAAGATAAATCTTAATCTGTATGTAAGAATAGCGGTAAGTAAATCAGACTCAACAAAGTAAATAAAATGAAATAAATATTACCAGTCTCGCTCTCAGAGAAAAAGTCTGAAAATGGGGTGTTAGCTCTCTCCGCGCTATTCAAACCATAGGGCACCTCGTAAGAGTAATTTAAATTTCGATTCACTAGATTATTCTTACTCGCCGACAAAGCGGGCAACTCCGCCGAACGATAATTAAACTTCTGTGAATTAATATGGGGCAGCGAATCAATATACTTGTTAACATTTTTCTCTCTCGCTGATAAGTAATTTCGTGCAGACATAATCACAATTGAATCTTTGTGCTCAAGCACTTTTCCATACTTGATGCAAAATACAGTGTAGTTACGGAAAGAAAGTAGTATAGGGAGATGTAATTACGGAAAATATTGAAAAGTTGGAAAATAAAATCAATCAACAGGCACGTCAATTTCGGATGAATGTGACAGTTAACATTATGTTACCATGTGTAAATAAGAAAAAGATTTTTCTTTTTCACAAATTTTCGTGACCCAAGTCAAACAAATAAAATTAAAACGAGAGTTTTCAACATCTGCTACTAATTTACTACAATCGTCAAGGCAATAATTAAATTATACTTTGCGTGATGGTATTAAACTTATTTATGTTGTGGCAACAGTACAGTAGCGATGAAAATATCCAACCAAGTATAACGTTGTTTACGGATGAACTGGGGTTCCGTAGCATTATGCAGCAAAATGTACTTTTACTACTTTCTCAAGTTGGGGAACCTCGGAATAAACGATCGTTAGGGGACACTTGGTAAACTTGATTTCAAGTTTTACCAAACGTGATACATTTATTAACGGTTACGAACCTAACTTGACGTTCTATCATGACGCGTTTAGTCCAATGTAAGTAGTTCACTAATGACGTAGAGGGAGAATAGAATGGATTGGGCATTGGACTAGTACCAGGTGGGAAGTCTGAGATGCGTTTATACATAATTACGTATGTATAAACGAGATGCACTTACTTTTACTGTCCCTCTCGCGCGTATACCTTTTCGACGTGTTTGCCACAATGATTGTGGCAAACAAACCCGGACAGCTGATGCGAGTCGTATGAGTTTTTAATGGTTTTTAGCTGTTTTCGGAGTTTTTTTGCAAAATACAAGGGTGAAGTTTACGTGTAATGTGTTAAAGAACAATTTCTTGATGGTGAATTGCAGTATTTTAGGCTATAAAAGCCAGAGTGAGCGGAAATATGAGCACATAACCTTTCACACGTAAGTGGATACATTATACTATTATTGTGGTCTTATAAATCCTGATTGACTATGTAAACAACTAATTATTTGAAATAACGTCTCCTAGTTACATTTTAACATAAAATAGGATCGGTTTTGTGTTCAAATAAATCGTATTTTTCTCCCGCTAACCGTCCGATTTATGTTGATAACGATAATACATAGTAATCCTTGTGATTGCTGACATTTAAATTTAGTCGTATATAACCAATTTCGTTTTTTTAAATTAACTCTTATAATCCCTGAAATTTACCTTTTTACGTTCCCAAAATTTTAGATTTTTTTTAATTTTTTTTCATATACACATCTGATACTGAAGCAAGGAAGCTTTGGATTATAGCTACATGTAGCATAAATTGGCAACCAACAACGTTTTCTCGTATTTGCTCAGAACACTTCGAAGCACATTGTTAATATAATATATGACTGTACCTTCTGTAACAAATATTTATATAAATAAACATTTGCACAAACATGCAAGTGGCATTTTAATCGTAGGCATTTTAGACCTAAAAACATATATAGAATTCTATAATTACTGTAGATGTTTTGACCGTTCGATATTGTAACTTTCGATATTCAAATACGTACATACATTTGGAGGTTAGGTGGTTGCGAATGTGATTTAAAACAGTAAGCAACGCCATATGAAAATTATAGTGTATTATGTTCTAGAACCAATGTCACAAGCACGAGGATTATATTTCCGACTCTCAATTGACCGGTTGTTGAAGTCAGGTAATAAGTAGCTATTGGGGAAATTTAGCAAATTGTTGGCAACTCAGAATTGAATGCATATATACCACACTTATATGTATAGATACTATCTCCATCTCAAAGGTATACGCGCGGGCCAAGTCTATTCTATACTCTGTTTACGACTAATTACTATGAGGGACGTCGAAATATTAGTGGCATATTGTAGTTAATTTTCGATAAATATTACCTGGATTCATTTCTTTTTTAGTGGTTTATTTCAATGTAAAGTTTAGCGACCAAAAATAAATAAAAATCCTCCGGAGGTTCCCCAAAATAAAAACAATCTTAACCAAACAGGATAATTCTTTTCAGAATGCGATTTTAAGCTAAGTATTAAAAATATTGTCCGTAGTCGAAGGCCAGGAATTATTATTTTGAAAATCAAAATTCGCAGTTACGTTAGCTTCTCTCGATTATGTTTAAGTAAGAGATGCCATCAAAAATGTTTGCCGAAGCCCGTAGATGTAGCAGGAGCGATAACGACATTTTGGCAACGCCTAGTGCGTTGCGAGAAGAAATAAATAGCCTGCACGGATAAAAATTACATGATTCATGATTCAACACGTTATTATTTGAAACTGATTTCTAATTATAATTAATGGCTTTCACTCCTGTTAAGGTGTTTTTCGCCAATGTCAAGTTATTTATAGACTAGAGTTAGCTCCACGCGCTTCTATCAAGTCCCTGAAATTGATTTGATGATGGCTACGGGACCCTAAAGATGCTATCTGTGGCGTTAAAACTGTCAAGTTTCAAGTGACTTCTGACATTTAACAGCTGTCTTCCTTGCCTGTCATTTGGCTTGACTGGGCGGAGAGGTCGTCACTACAGTCCGGTAAAAAAATCGATTTATTAATTCATTCGTGTTATGAATATAGTGTAATAACTAAGAAACATTACGAAAATGTCGGAAGGTTTCACTAAAAGCGGTGAGAAGAGTCACGATGAGGTGTGTAACGTTGTTTTTTATTTATTTCTAGTGGATTATTTTTGATTTGCCGCCTTTGTTTTATTATAAATGCACGAGATAAATTAGACAACGTATCTTTTATACAATACGGTTGTTATTTAAACCTACTCCATTTAATTTTACACTATTATCAGTCGGTTTTTTACAACATCGCTGTATGTTGTAAAATTGATGCAATTCGCACTATTTTGATGCTTTACGCGATAAGCACAGGTTTAGCATTTGAATAAACGTCCTATTTTATTTAAATAGACAATGCACGGCGTCCCGGTCCATTGTTAACACAATTTAAAATTCCAATTTCATACATTATGCATTTGACTTAATAAGATAGATCTTTTAATGGTATGAATGAGTATTTAATTGAGATGTACTTGTTATGCTAATACATATAATATCATAATAATCCTGTTTACATAATATAAAAACTCCATGTATGAATGTGGAAGAAGCGAAAGACATTAGTCAGGATCGTAGCAGGTGGAAAGAAGTGGTGATTTTATGTATGTATGTACATAATATAAGATACCTACTAGAATAAGTACTAGATTTTAGTCCAAAAGTTTCAGTTATACTTTTTATACAGATACACTGTTTCTCTCTTAGATTATTTTTTCTTAGACTAATTATAGCAATGATTATGTTGAATGTAAGTATGATAAAGTTGTTTTTATTTTATGCTTTGTTGTATTTCAATCATCATTTACTTAAGAGCTATGCTATCGTCGGTGGAATCATTTCAATTATGTATTTGCATACTTTGTATTATTTTAAACAGAAAACATCCGAATTAGCTCATTGATTGATGTAACAATTACAATAATTCTTTACATTTACTAGAAGCAAAATAAAAACTATGATATAGTTTTTTACTATGTTGCATTATAATTAGGCTCCATGGTTATTGTTGGATTTAATAGTTATTCAACAACATAGTTATTTTACAGCTAAGGAGCTAATTGACTTGTGTGACTTTGTAAAAGTCCACATCTGCCTCGTGACAACTTGTGTAGTTTACAAAGTACATAAAAATCGATCAATATGATGCCTTAATTAGATTTGAATAGTGTTGAAATTATAACGAAACTTCTTTGACATCTGGTTGTCAGGCGGTTAAGGCACACTTACAATGATTCAGATTCAGATTTTATTACTCAATATAACACAGTATAAATTACATGACATGTCAAATTATATGCAGTTACATTGAGGTCGTCAGAAATAGACTTAAATAATAATAGTAAAAGTCAACACAAATACAAAGTACGGTCACGGAAGTCAATTTGCTACCCATTTCAAAGAAAATCTGCTTGAAGATGTCATTATCAATAGAGATGTCAAGTCATTTGTAATTGATAGGAAACTCAACCTTATTGCTGTAGAATGTCAGATTGACTTTGGACCTAAGGTGGGTCACGATTTAGATTCCTTGGCTGTACAATAAAAAATAAATTAATTAAAAGTCAATCTTATTTACAAGTCAAGTTCCATATACTCATTTACCGAATAGACTGGGCAACATTTAACCGCAATTTAAAGCCAGAGATATAGACACTTAGGCCAGATTTTTCCAAACTGGAATAAGACTTACTCAGAGATTACTCTATACATAAGAACTTATTCCAGTTTTTTTTTTTTATTCAGAAAAACAAACAGCCATTCTTAAAGTAAAGTAACATTAAACAAAATTACTTAAATAAGGCCTAAAGTTTCCTATATTACTAAATTTACTTTAAAACATTATTTAGATATGTTCTGCATAAGTGTCAAACATAATATAAGACAAATGTTAAGCTACGTGTGGTCAGCATAGAGATCAATAACTTAATTGAGAAACAAATTATGTTTAAGGCAGTTTTGTTGAATACAACCTAAGACATGTTATTTTTGCTAAGGTTTATATAACAGGTGATCTTTACTTGTTTAGAAAATCCTCATGCCGTACTCCTACATTTTGCAAGTGCCGGGAAAGCAGATCCGGACGAAGCTCATATCCGCATTCAACAACTGGCTGAAGATCTCTGATGAGAAGCTCAAAGCTGTCGGGGAGATTGTGCAGATGCTGCACAACTCCAGTTTACTGTAAGTTCTATGTTTGTTTTATTAAGTTGTTAGTAAGTAAGGGCCGGCAAGGGAAAGATAAATATGATAAGGACATTAAAACTAACTTGAAACATGATTTATACATACATACATACATAATCTCACGCCTTCGTTCCCAGAGTGGGGTAGGCAGAGCTACAGAATTACAAACATCTCTAAAAACTTGTTGATAATTCTATAACCACAATTTGCACAATTAGGCTAAGATGTTTACCAGCGTATTAGTGACAGGTTGCAAGCCCATCGCCTAACAGTACTACAAGCCTTTATTCCCTTAGTCGTCTCTTACGACATCTACGGGAAGACATGGAGTGGCACTATTCTAACTCGGCAACCACACATGATTTGATTTTATTCTTGTGGAAAAAAGAGAATAAGCTATTAGCACTGTATGTATTTGGTTTTTTGTTAAAGCAACTTATTTATATGAACAAGTATTTAAAGTAACATACTTCTTACACTATTTCCATAAAATTCCCATTTTCAAAACTTTTCATCTTCATGCCATTTATCATCATCATTTTTTGTGCGAGGGGGGGAAGGCTCACCGCTCTACGTCTTTCCATACCTAAGCAGTTGCCGTTCAGGAACTCTTTGGCCCCAATCGCCATTCGTGGTATGTGCTACTCTGCCCATTGCCAAGTTTTTAGGGCAATATCGGTTACAAAATTATTTATTTACCCGACTGTCGAACAAAAAGGGTAATGTTTAAAGGGTCCCGTACCCGATTACTAAGCCTTCGCTGTCCGTCCGTTCCGTCTGTCTGTCAGAAAATAATAGGTACCCAGCGGGCCTATTATCGTCGTGATTATCGATGTAAATAAGCGTGGATAAAACATCTGTCACTTTCTGACCAGCGGACCTCTCGCGTAACAGCACTCGCAATCACAATCGTTTTCATTTTGAAAATCGAAGGCTTGTCTGCATACAAAATGAAACCAATTGTTTTGTTTTGAAGCCGATCACGATTGCGAGTGAGTTACGCGAAAGGCCTGCCGTACTAAGTGTAAGAGTGACAGATGCTTTATCCGCCGCGATAAAGGCGACCATATTACGGGTGCAATTCCTTAACGTAGGTACCAATTTAATCGTGCTTTTTCCCGAATTTAATTCGATACAAGTGCGTAGAACTTGTTTCTTGTTACACTGTTTCATTGTAAACTCTTACAACATGCTGCACGCATAGAATACTTAATGGTTTGGTCGCAAAGCACATGTATAACTGTAAAGTAGTTACGTGTGTTTGATGGCTGAGTTATTTTCCATGAGATGTGATGTGATTTAAAATATTGAATTAAACTGTTTTAAAAATGAGAAGGTATGGTGTGTCCCTTTTTACCCCTTAATTCCTTTTTACCCGTTTTACGGTAGGTAGGTACCTATTCTGTCTTAGTGCATCGCCAGTGGCTAAGGGTGTCGGTCGATCGCGATCGCAAGGTACAGGGTTCAAACCTAATTTGTTTACTTTTTTTATCGCAAGGAGAAGGCACACGAGTACTCAGGCCACCTGATGTTAAGTGGGATCTGAGACCCATAGACATTTGAATTCTCAAGACTACAATCTCAAGACTTCAATCCTAAGGCTTCAAATGCGTTGCCAACCCTGAGGACTAAGATGGAATGCCTCTATAAGTAATAGTAACGGTGAATTATTTTGTATTATCAACAATGTGAACGCTGCTACTTACCCGGGTTAATAAATAAATAAATAAAATATCAGGGGACAATGTCACACCAATTGACCTAGTCCCAAACTAAGCTCTAGGCTTGTACTATGGGTACTAGACAACAATATAAATACTTATATAGAGAAATATGTCCTTAAATAAATAGTAAACAGGAACAAATGTTCGCGCTCATCACACAAATATCTGCCCTTATCGGGATTTGAACCCAGGAGCTTTAGCTTCGTAGGCAAGGGTACCAATTAGGCCCACGCGTCGTAATGTACAAGATGGTGGTAGCGTTCCGAACGGAACCTGCACAAGGTTCTACCAACGCTAAAAATACTAATCCCTCTTACTCACTCAGATGTTCGAAAGTGCAGGTTTCCTCACGATGTTTTCCTTTACCGTAAGGACATTGGACAATGTACAGTCACCAGCAATAATATATTATCCAACATTGGACGCAAAAATATCCGACACGTCTTTATTACTAGAGGTATAAGAGAGTGTCAGATATTTTTGGGTCCAATTTAGGATAATATATTATTCTGGTGACTGTACATTGTCCAATATCCTTACGGTAAAGGAAAACATCGTGAGGAAACCTGCACTTTCGAACATCTGAGTGAGTTAGAGGGATAAATGCACAAAAGATCCAACAGGGTTGACGTGTACATGATAAGATAAGATAAGAAAGGACAAGTAGGACTAGGCATTGTCATTATTTGTCTTCCATTAGATAGGTGTAACTGTATAAGTGACATAGACAAGGCAGAGGGCGGTAACGAGCTTTTTTATTAATGAGCGTTTAATAGTCAAGCATTTACCTATGTTCTGGAGATTGCTATTCTACGTCAAAAGGGGATAGGCTTGTAAAGGTCACTTTTCCGAAATGTACACTTTCTCTAAACGTGCACTTCTTCAGAAGGATCACTTTCTAGGACGGTACGCTGTCTCTAAAAGTGCACTTCCCAATGGGAACACTTTCTCAAAAAGTTCATTTTCTCAGTTAGAACACATTCTCAGAAGATACATTTTCTCATAAGGTGCACTTTCTTTATCTATACTATAATACGAGGGGTTTTCCATATGTTTTGATAATCGGTATTAAAAATGGGAGATATGTAAATCGCTATATTTTAATTGGAATGAGCACACTTTCTATATTTCCGAACACTTATTAACGTCATTCAATTGTTTTATTTTACCGCTTTAAAAATAATTTTACTTTTGGAGGTCAAAATGGTCAAATATTTTACCTTCATTAAGTCATCACCAGTTCGTGATTTTTATGTAGTTGTTTTTGAACATTAGTGAATGAGAATTAGTAGTCGAAAGTTAGAGCTAAATAACGGGGAGACCGGTTATCAGTTCTGATCTTTGGTCGACGAGCAGCACCCTTATCAATTAGAAGGCTCTGAAGCACAATTCCTGCCGCCAATCCGTATTTTTTTTTCTTATTTTTAATATTTTGCCATATTTAGGATAGAATAATGTCATATAACTCTCCTAGATTATTTGAACTCAACTACTAAAAATAAATGTTTAAAAAAACAAAAACCCGCCTTCAAAAATGCAAAAAATAACTTCTTTTAAAATGGTAGGTCAGTCCAACTGCATTCGGCTTTTGGTTTAAAATATTGCGGGACGCCGACTTCAGTTGGACTGACCTACCATTTTAAAAGAAGATATTTTTTGCATTTTTGAAGGCGGGTTTTTGTTTTTTTAAACATTTATTTTATTTTATACTTTTTAGTGATCTTATTTATGCTGTTACGTAGCTCCACTTCTAAATATTAATGAGAAACTATAAAACATTTCAAGCTCGCCGCAGACAACGCCGCGGGAATGTCATAGTCATATTTAAACCTAAATGTGCTTCGTCATAGTCGCTCAACTACCTTTATCGAAATATCTTATCGCCACCCTTGAAATAGGTACCGTTAAGGAGTTCCGGTGGCCATCTGTGGTCTTCATCATCAGTTCCACTTCACCATATAGTACTTTTCAAAAGCAAATGCATGAGTTACAGTGAAAAATACCAAAATCGCTATAGGTGTGCCTATAATATTTGAGGAGTTCTCTTGATTTCTCCATGATCCCATCATCAGATCCTGACGTGGTGACAATGGGACCAACTAGAAAGTATACCCATTCGAACAACGAAAAAATTTTTCAAATCGTTCCAGTGGTCTTCGATTAATCGGGGAACATACATTAAAAAAAAATCCCGACGAATTGAGAACCTCCTCCTTTTTTTGAAGTCGGTTAAAAAACTAATGTCGCAGTATTTATTTGTAGGCCTCAATAATCCTGGAAAAGGCCGAAAAAACCACACTAAATTTTGGTGACAGAGCTGGA
This sequence comes from Acleris literana, assembly GCA_946894065.1. Lineage (NCBI taxonomy): Eukaryota > Metazoa > Arthropoda > Insecta > Lepidoptera > Tortricidae > Acleris > Acleris literana. The sequence continues at coordinate 4,376,245 of OX335677.1, forward strand.
GATAAAAAAAATCCACTGCAATGATAACTTATTTATCCTTTAAATCATAATGATAAATCAAGGTTTCATTTTCAATAACAATATTTTTTATTAGTGTACCAGAACTTTTTCCACACAGTTCCAAATTATTACAAAACTAACTCTTATTTTTGCCGTATTGTAAAATTGTTAATAGTGATGTTTTTTGTTTAGCTATCACAGGAAAACAAATGAATAAAGTATACATTTATTTTCTCTAATTTAAGTTTCATTAGTGCCATGGTATAGTCCACATTAAAAGAATATCATTATGTGGATGGTTCTTACTGATTCTCGAAACTTATGGATCACCCCTCCTAAATCTCTAATTTAAAAAATAATCAGCCAGTATCATACCAGAGTTAAGTCCTCAGCCACTGATAATTAAAAACAAAAAATACTCAAATACTTTGAAAAAAGTTTATTACTTACAGTACAATAAGTACATTATTATTACTTAAGGTTATTAGTGTTATTACATTACATTATTAAAACGTTAATATTGCCATCATAACTCACCTGACAAGAACTCGTGTGAACCTTCTGGTGATTAGTGCATCTTTCGAGAAAGTGCCCCAATTGGGAAAGTGTACCTTTTGGGAAAGTGTACCTTTTGATTTCGTGCACCTTTCGAGAGAGTGCCCCAGTTGGGCAAGTGTACCTTTTAGGAGTGTAGATTTTGCAGAAAGTGCACTTTTTTTAGAAAGTTCACATTTCGAAAAGTGAGCTTTACAAGCCTAACCCGTCAAAAGTTTCACGACTTGGATACTTAGATACCTAAACAGAACTATTAAATATACCTATCTAACAACTAGAGTTGCCAGCTTTACATTACCGTAAAAATGTTGTTAATAGAAGCCCCTTTAAATAGCCTGCCGTCAATAGATCATTGTTTACGATGATTGTGATTAACCGATACGATCCATTAGACGGTGACTCAGTCGGAATACCCATATTGTGCATGTGTTCCTAACTGGGTGACGTAACTATTCCAGAAACGGTACGTGCCGGGACTCGAATGAACGATTACAAAGAAGCCGAGTTATTAACACAGATGTTTTAAGACTTGTTTGCTTTAAATAAACTTATCTACGTGAGATTTTTCACGTTTAGGCCGTCATTAAATAGGTACTTTGATTTACATTAACTAACCACTTGGCCTAAGAAAAGATGCAAAACGTTAACGTAAAAGATTTTCGAAAATGTACAAAAGGTAATTGGCGTAAGTGCTCAATGCGAACATACGGCAGCTTACGTCAAGACTATACATTTCTTTAAATATAACGTTTTCAGAATGCATTTTGTCTAGAGTCTATCTTGCTTTACTATATCTTTATTTATTTATTTCGCGACCGTTTCGCAACAATTGCCATTTTATGTCGTCTTTCTTTACTACTCTAATTTTTTACCTCAGTGTGCTGTTATTGTGAATAAATATTGTAATGTTTTTTCTCATCATATACAGGGTGATTCCTAAGTCATGATCACAATGATCACCCCTGTGTTCTACCCACGAATATGAACAACTTTCACTATGGGACCAATCACGAAAAAAAAAAACTGTTTCATAGAAAAGTTCAATACGTACTCGACCAAAATGTAGGAAGCAGCTGTTTTTTTTTTCCTGATTGCAGAGTTGGTCCGATATTGAAAGTTGTTCATATTCTTGGGTAGAACACAGAGGTGATCATTGTGATCACGACTTAGGAATCACCCTGTATATGTTCCCCAAAAGCAAAACGATTGTACGTCATCCTAAATTACGACCTGCTTCATCCTTATAGTCTTGCTCTGCTTTCGCCCTCTTTACGGTTCCAAGGGTACCCTTATAGTATCGCCATGTCCGTCTGTCCGTCTGTCCGCGGTTTAGCTCAGAGACTCTTGGTACTACAAAGCTGTAATTTGGCACAGTTATACATTTAAGCTAAGCCAACAAAGTTTAATAGAAAATTGGTTCATACATGTTGTTGTTTATCCCCCTTACTAATAAACGTTGAGTAACGGTGGTATAGCTATACAATTTTTTGTCCTTATCCGTCAAATTCAAATGTCACAATGACAGATAAGGACAAAACATTGTATAGCTATACCACCGTTACTCAACGTTTATTAGTAAGGGGGTTAAAGTGTTTTGTGTTTGTAGAAACGGCTTCGGAACCCTACACTGAGCAGGGTCCGAGTGCTCTTGCCCGGTTTTTTCCTTAGTATGGACACTAGTATTAATAATCTGTATTATGGACCTGTTACAAGAATACCACCAAATTACCATCAGATAAGGAAAACCACCTTAAATTGATACTTAAAACATTATTTGTGACGTCATCTATGAAAAGGGACCTTATCGTCGATGGCGCTTCCGCCAGTATTAAAGATGCTCTGATATAAATACAACGCCGCGTTACGCAGTGCGGCGTAAGCGCCATCGAGAATAAGGTCCCTTTAAGGCCGACTATACTACAAACAGGGAATTTTTGGTGAGTAAGACTTTGAATCTACTATCAAGGCAATAAAGCTCAATTACGTTTGTTCGATATCGCCATTTTTAGTTTATGAAGATAGGAAAATAAACCTTATTCCTATTGCAACACAGTTCAAATTAAATTGCCTTGATTATGTCCACCCTATTGCATACTGGGTCTTACGAGGATAAACCACCTGGCGTATTATGGTCGCCGTTATCGCGATGGATAAAGCATCCGTCACTCTCGCACCCACTGGTAAGAAAAAGACAGATTTTTTATCAACACTACAAACACGACTATAATGGACCGGCTGTTGCGAGCGTAGTCGGAAAAAACAATAAAAATCTGCATCATCTACCTTATCGTTTAACGACATCTCTTGCAGTTAACCTTTGATTAAAGGAGCGAGGACTCATGTTGCATGATTGACTTGGGTTTTCTAGGCTTTTAATCGAAGCAAGGCCACAAAATGTGATTACGGTGTGACCTTGTTTTTTTTTATTTGAGAATGTGAACGAGCACGGGGTCCACCTGGGGCATGTTTTATAAAGCTACAAGTAATAATTTTACAGGTCTAAACTGGCAACTCTGCTCAAATGGCTGGTCGCATTGGTCGAGGTTGTGTCAAATGGAAACTTGTAACCTGTAAATTGTAATTTGTAGCTTTATAAAACAGGCCCCTGATGGTAAGTGGGAGCTGTGAACATAGACATATTCATTCTCAAGACTACAATCTCAAGACTGCAACTTTAATATCGCAAAAGCGTTGTCAACCCTGAGGACAAAGATGGAATGCCTCTTTGCTAGTTATTTCACCGGTTGGCTTATTCCCACGCCGGAACACAACAATGCGAACACTGCTGCTTGGTGGTGCAGTCAAGTGTAAAATATGGGAGAACGCAACATCTCAAAAATATGTCCCAATGCATATCATTCCAGTTTCATAGGAACTTCGTAACATATTTATAAGAGGATTCTTTCGATACATATTTTTGCACAAAATCCTACAACCACTAAAACATATAAAACTTACGTTCGAGCTTCGATTATTAAAATTAACAGTCGTTGGTTCCCACTTTGTCCGGTACAAGAACAATTTGATTAAGTAAGTTACAATTTCACCATACGATGTTAACCACTTAACAGACGACTAAGGGCTGATTTTTCAATCTCCAGATAACACGATCTGTCAGGTAAATTGTAGCTCTGTCCTTATCTTTCTTATGACAAAGAAACGGACAGAGCTAGAATTTACCTGACAGATCGTGTTATCTGGAGATTGAAAAATCAGCCCTAAGGCGTTAACAGCTGTCAAAATGAATGACCTAACAGTCCATTAACATTGATTAAATTTAACATCGTTTGGGGAATTTGGTACTAAAGGTCTCACCATATTAACAACAGTATGAAGCGATTAAGGAAAACAACTCGAATAAAAAAAAACTAGAAGCAATAACTTTAGTATATATAAAAAAGTCTATAATGATATATTATGATTCACGATTCATTGACAAACGAACCGCTTATTTTTTTGAACTTTCAAATTTCCCGGCGTCCAAAGTATTATTTATCCTTCTTTTTAAACTGTGGTTAAGGGATATCCAACAGACGGACATATACAAAATTACCATCGTATTAACAATGTTAGTAGGTAAGTTTTTTGTAACTTTATTGCATAAACAACAAATAAATGTTTTAAAAAACAAAGTACTTATTTTTTGCGTTTTTGAAGGCGGTTTTTTGTATTTTAAAACATTTATTTTATTTTATACTTTTTAGTGATCTTAATACGCTGTTACGTAGTCCCACTTCTTGGTTGATATGAAACTTTAAGTTGTTTCAAGCGCGCCGCAACCAACGCCGCGGGAAAGTCATAGTCATATTTCAACAAGTAAATATTCTTCGTTGTAGTCGCTCAACTATCTTAATCCACCTCGTAAGTATACATCAAACTAAAAAAGTTTTTTTAAATCGGTTCACAATTTACGGAGTAATCGGTGAACATACATTAAAAAAAACATACAGTGGAACGGATAACCTCCTCCTTTTTTGAAGTCGGTTAACAAAGTACACATGGCTAATACCAATATGGCCACTAGTGTACAGAGATGTCTGAGGTTCGTAAATAATTACTCCTACCAGGGCAAAAAAAATGAATACAAAATCCAAATTGGTGGTAAATTGTTCAGCTATGTAAGTAAAATTATAAAGAAAGATCCACGGAGATAACATGTAATAGTGTAAATCAGATTGGATATTAATATATATTTGATTAGGTACCCACATGAAATCGTAAAGATCGATTTATCATTTCTTCAATTAATTACTTATATTATTTATTATTATCAAAGATATTTTATCTTCCTTTCAATGAATTTGTTTTTTTACAATCAATTATTAAAATGTAAAAGTGAAATAACAATATTAATATTTTAAAAAACTGTCTTGTTGACTGTAAAGTAGGTTTACGGACGATAATTTTACATGATAACGTCATAAGAAAACACAAGCCGAACGCAGACGACAATGAGTCGGAACGAGACACTTTCGAGCGTGCAGCCGGCGTTCATCAATTTATAAGACGTTATTACGTCAAAAAATATATTTTATTCTTAACGCGACATATACTTACCATTGTAAAGTATACATACTTTTTAATTACAGATGTACTGAAATATCCTTTCACATCGTGTTTTCTCGGAAATGTTCGTATTTGTCATGCTACCTCAGTTTGACTCGGTACCCATCAAGACAACGTGGGGGAACGTCGCATCGCGAGAGTGATAGTCGATATAGAGTGGTTAATACCAGAGTATTTTTTTGTTAATTAAGATTAAGTTTGTTTTCAGTTCTTTTTAATAGTCATGCCGAAAGCATTAAGACCTGGGAAACGTTTAGATCGACAAGCCTGTGAAATTATTTTCAACATTTATTTATATTTCTTCTTGTTTACCTACACCTAATTTCTATATATTTGGTCGTGGTGGTTTTAACATCTCGGTGTGATATACTTCAAACTCGTGGTTTGACATTTGTCACTGATAACTAAAGTACTCTATTTATTTAATACAATCATGTCACTTAATAATTCAATATTTCATAGACACGTCGGCATCATTCGGAAGTAGACGTGAGTTCCGAGTTTTCACGATGTGAAAGGATTATTCACTAGATCTGTACCGCCCTAGGTATTTCATTTATGTACTCCCTAGGTGTGGTTTTCAAACTAGGCGGGTCGTGACCTTTTGCCGAAAGGCTGCGGTGAATTCTGACAATCAATAGTATACAATACCTAACGGAAATACGTGGCCAAAGTTTAGCGTGACGTCACAAGCTATGCTTTTAATCACACGTACCGAAAATTACGTCACGCAGCCGAACTTCGTATGTGCGCTACGGCGAATCATCGGTAACACCGCATTCTATGCATTTTGAATAGATACCTAGTGACTAGTGACACATCATGCGACGAAAAGTTTGGCGCGATCGACCATGACGATTTTTTTTTGCTCATAATGTCATTGTTGTTTGGATTGTGTGAAAGATGATATGGCTAGAAAGGGAGTGACTACCGAGATGACGACTAATAGGAAGTATGGAAGAAAAATTCATGTTGCGCCGACCCCGAATAAGTTGGGATTTTTGGATAAGGGCAGGAGAATGAAGAACCAATTTCATTGTTGATATAATTATTGATAGTCGTTATTTTTATATCGCTTTAACCGTAAACTTTTCAGTCTTTTTAAAACAAGACAAGGTTAGGTTTGTTTTGGTTTTAGTTATAAAAATCGTGAAATGTAACAGCACGGCTAGCACATGTTGTCCGCGACTTGTTTGTCGCTCGGATCTCCCTTTCTTTCTAGTCTGTAACGATAGAGACGCACTGAGCGACAAGCGAGAAAAAACAACTTGTGCTACCCGTGCAGTAAAAGTAAAAAATATGGCGGAGGATTTAGACCCCGATCGAACACAAAAAAAAAAAACGTCTTTTCTACGAAAGCGATTTTTTTGCTATGGTTTGCCATGTCTGAACAAGATCTGCCGCATAACTGTGGCTGCGTAATTTCAGCATACCTAGTGTGTCATTAATTACATTTGTCTAGGGCCCGGAATTTTCGACAAGTTGTAGGGAGAGAACACCGATGTTTATCGATGTTATGGACAAATCGATAGTTTTTATATTTATTTATGTCGAGAAATCGAAAGTTTTTATATTCATTTATGTCTTTATTCAATAAATCTAACCTAACCTAACCTAGCCGTTACACGACAAATATTTAAAATTTCTACAAAGTAAAGTTATGACATTCTATATTTATTTACAATTGTACACAAATAGATAATGACGAAAAAATAAGGTAAACAACGGTCTCCAATCATTAGCTCATTAGCCTTATCTAAAAATATCTTTCTTTTTTCAAGAGACAATCGCCCACACGTCCGCCACGAGACTCCTTCGCTGTCTCGCATCCGGAGTCAGCCTAAATGCTTTGTATGCGTCAGAGAGAAGTACAGAAACAATAACACCATCTCATCCTTGAAAACGTTAATATTGCATTGGATTTCCACGTTATTAATAACAAAAAGGGAGTAGGCTGTCTATGAGAAAAAAATGGCAATAACTTGGGATGATTTATTAAATACTTTATCTGCGTAGATTTTTTCTATCGTGCATTCTCGGAAACACCTCATTACATTACGGGTTGACACATACACACACAGCTGATTAACCGAGAAAGCATAACAAAGGTACAGATAAAAAAACAAGCTTTGCTATTTATAATATTAGTAGGAATAATTCTGGGGATCTAATGAAAAAGGGCGTAACTAGACTTAACTCGTTTAAAAAAACGGTATACACATAAACGGAGTATACTGGACTTAAACCCTTTTTCACTTGATCTTCAGGAGACTTACACCCTTTTTTCACTAGGACCCCAGAATTATGGGTTCATAATCATATCACCAGGGGTGACACTTTTGGTGCTGATGACATCAATTTGCATACCGGGGTGATTAAAAATGAAAGACTAACTAACTATATTGAAAGGTTGAAATTTGGTTCGAGTATCGCCGGAAAAGTTCTGCATTAACCCTTATTAAACTTTGAGTTTATCGATATTGACATTGAGATGGACAGTAGCAAAACTCGTCGAGTAATAAAATCATTAAAAAACGGTTTTTATGTCGTAATAAAAATTAATATGATTAAATAATCGTAGATACTATTCTAGCTTGACTTTTATAAAAGAAAATGGACTCACATTGCCTTTTTTAGTAATAAATGGTGAAACAAATATGCTACTTCCGTGCTGCGTATTATGGTTGCGATTAATTTTACAATAAAAGTAGGACATCCTGTGTGTAAAACTTCGACATTGTGACGTCATCGGCACTAAAAGTGCCATTCCTGCATATCACACTGTCCTAGTAAATTGTGGCATCATTAAAAATGGTGTGGCGTCACATCATTTCACTTATTGTAATTGGGTTCATTACATCTTCGTTAGTGTCGTCTGTCGTCCCATTAAAAGCGCCTGGGGTGCATCTTGAGACCTGCGTTAAAAGTTACAAGACCAGACCTGAAGAAAGCTGGGTTAAGAGGTAGCTTTCCTCCAGCCCTCTCCCTAATTAAAGGTTTTTAGACCATTACGACCAAACCATGACGTCTGTGGTAAACATAGTGTGACTTTAGTAGCTTGGGTTTGTTTCAGTGTATCATTCTGTAGTTTGGATTAACGAGGATCATTAAATTTAGCAGTGTTATGAATTGAATGGGGTTGAATATTCCAAAAACGATTGGTGTGAGGAATCTCTCATAAATGACGTGGTTTATAGTGTACGCGTTGGATAAAACTTTCGTCACTCTCGAACTTACTTACTGGTTAGAAAGTGATAGATCTTTTATCCACGTCTCTCCACATCGATAAACACGATTAAATATCCGTCACTTTTTGAAACGTATATGAGTACGAGAGTGACGGATGCTTTATCCACATTTTGTCACGCGTTAAACGCAACCATACTAGGCCCGCAATATCTGTTTCAAACTGTCGTCAGGATTATGTTTTAAAATTTTCATTAAAGTTGGTACAGCAGGCTACTATTCAATAAATAGTGAAAACGTCGACAGGCCAAAATACGTTGTTCATGGCGTACCATATCTGAATCCTAGTAATCCAGGTCCTCGTCGACTTTGCAATGTACACCAAATTCAGAAACAAAACTCAAACTCACAAATTGTCGCTTATATTCGTAGCGTAGGAATACAACTTGATATTTATTACAGGGTGGACGATATCCAGGACAACTCTATCCTGCGCAGGGGCATTCCCGTGGCGCATTCGATCTACGGCGTCGCCAGCACCATCAATGCGGCCAACTACGTTATGATCATAGCGCTGGAGAAAACCTTGGAGCTTGGCCACCCGATGGTATGCTGTTCTATAGATTAAATAACAATAGTTCATACACCAACAGCACGAAAAGGCACGAATTTCTAATCGTGTGAGCAGTTACGGCCCGATGCCAAGCGGAGGGCCGTTAAACCACACGAGTTTAGTAATCTGTACTTACCCTCGAGTGATTTATACTGCATTATACTACCATTTATAATAGCCCAATGCAATGGTTTGATAGAAAACTTAATTGTTTGATATCGCTAATAATTTCAAACTTTCTAACCTAACCTACGTAAAGCAATAAAATTATTATTTTATTCTAAAATAGCTCCAGCATAACATACCCAACGGAAAAATTAAAATTCGGTCAAATGGATATTCGGAAAAAAAATCAGAGTTTTAGGGATTTATGATTTTGATTGTAGGGATTTATGAGTTGTTGTTTAGGTTGTGGGAGATTGTACCCTGATATTGAAATAGGCTTGTGCCATGTGTACTAGGACTACTAGGCAGCTATATTATACATTCTGATAGATATAGATCCATCCAAAACTCAGACAAACATTGTCGCCAAATAAATTTTCCTTAGCAATTGGATAGATGCTGCTATTTTATGTACATGTTTTAGGGAACTGCTGTGTACACAGAACAGCTCTTAGAGCTGCATAGAGGGCAGGGCATGGAGATCTACTGGCGGGACAACTTCCACTGCCCCTCCGAAGAGGAATACAAAGAAATGACCGTGAAAAGTAAGTACAATCCTTTGCGACACAAGCTCACACTCGCCTTTGAGTCTTACTGTTGTTTTATCTCACGAAAGCGGGTTTGCCATACCGCAAAACGGGGTGAGTAGGGACACAACCTAAAATAAGTCATAGTTTTATACAAATAAGAACAATTATTAAATGGACAATAACGTTACGTCTATTGGAAGTAATTTCAGTCTTATAATAAGCAACATATGCTTCATTTTAGGTTGTGTCCCTACTCACCCCGTTTTACGGTACTACACAAAGACAGTTCCCAAAAGAATAACGATAAACGACTTCTACACGGACGGAGTCGCGTGCTAAATGTAAAGATTAGAAATAGAATAGACTTCTAACTAAACTCAGTAAACTACATTGACACTGTAATTTAAAAATATTTGAATAACATTGATCTGTGGCCCCAATCGATTTACGTCCAGTCGTGAAAACTTTATTGTTTCGATAAGGAAACTCCAACTGTTACCTTTATTTGTTTTTCCTTCCTAATGAGCATGCAGTGCCGAGTCGTGCATTGAAATGATCATTTGTTATTTTAGTTATGTACATATAACTACGTTACTCTTACAATTCAAGGACATTGAAGATCGATTTGCGTCCAACATTAAAAATGGCACCCGAAATAAGTTGAATTTATTTATTTTTTGATTCTTTATTGCAACCTGTCACTAATGTACAGTCAAGGACTTTAATTGTTATGCCACTATGGAACCATGTCGCATAAGGGCGTTTTCACTAAAAAGTGTACCCAATTAAGGACTGAAATTTAGGAACTTGCCGAAATGTATGGCTAATTTTCGTCACAAAACTGACAAAGTTAAAGTTCCTTAATTTCAGTCCTTAATTGGGTACACTTTTTAGCGAAAACGCCCATAACGTTAATCATTCTTTTAAACGTAATTTATTCCATCTGGTTTGACGCTGTCATTATGACAGGGTTCCATAGTGGCATAACAATTAAAGTCCTTGACTGTACACTAGTAAACATCTTGCCTGTTTGTGCAAAATGTGGTGATATAATTAGTTAACAGCAAGTTTTTAGAGTTGTTGGTAATCCTGTAGCTCTGCCTACCCCACTTTGGGAATGAAGGCGTGAGTGTATGTATGTTTGTTATTTGTTTTTAGCTATGACTACAGTTCGAATATATTGTCTACATATGAGTAATTAAGATTGCACATCTGGAATGATACTGCTCAGGTTTTGCATGGGTTGTTTGGATGGAACAGTGATGGAATAATTGCGAGAATTGACGATGTGAAATTAATACGTGTATGACTCATGATTAAAACACCTGTGACGGTACGACAGATTGTTTATGATCTTTACGGAGGGCATAGATGAAAGAAAAAAGGGGGGGGGAAAAGTCTAGGCTTGATCATGCTCAAAAAAATGTGAGCCAAGCAAGAAAGGTTTTCTCTTATTTGAGATAAAATGAATAAAATAGTTATGATAGTAGTTATATCAACCAAAGTTTATATTAACAGCAGCAAGTTATTTAGTGATTCAACTCACATTTTAGTCGATGTATCTAACGTTTTGATAGGCTTATATGGAATCAAGGCGCTTATGTATAATCACGGTAAAAAAAGTTTCGGTACTTTTCGACTCTATTTCAACGCTATTAAGGTCCAAAAGTGACGAACCCTTTCTTGCCTTGACTATACAACAATCACAATCTTGTTTGAAGCGACCAATTATTTTTTCAGTGTTTGTACAACGGCTAACAAATAAAGAGTACCTATGATGACTCATCAGTCTCATCAACATATTTTAGTTCGTTTTTAGTGGTGGTACGACCTTGTGCATGGTCCGTACAACTCACTAGTAGCGTCTTATCCATTGACCTACCGCCAAGCAACAGTGTTCGCATTGTTGTGTTCCGGTGTGGGGATAAGACAACCGGTGAAATTACTAGCATAGAGGCATTCCATCTTAATCCTCAGGGTTGGCAACGCATTTGCGGTCTTAGGTTTGAAGTCTTAAGATTGTAGTCTAGAGAATGCAAATGTCTATGGGTCACAGATCCCACTTACCATCAGGTGGCCTGTGTGGCCTCGTCCATACCATAAGAAAATAGGTATCATTTCTAAGACATATCCACTGCTTGGTAAACGCCTCCTCCATAGATTACAAAAATGATCAGTACCCTGCTACCATCACCAGTATTTTTCAAACAATTGGAGATTCTGAATATTCAGATCGCGAAACGAAATAAAATCGCGATTTACGATCGTAATCCTTGTTGTTTTTTTATTACATACAACGTTTGATCGAAAGCTAACCCATTTTGTATTTTGATGCAGTAATATCAAATTCAAATTATTTAGTGCATTATACGTTGTAGGTACATAATAGGGTGGTCCAAAATAGTATGAAGAAAAAAAAACTATATCAAATCCTTCCTCCACAGGCTTATTTTTGTTTGCTATAAATTAGTTACTTATGTGATCGTTTACTGGTTGCCCAAAGCGATTAGTTTATGCCAAATCTCATTCTCATACAAAACGATATCTAGTAAACTTAGCAAAAACTAAAAACAGAAGTAGAATATTGTTTGCCTACTGCTGCAACTCGGAATACAGTGTCATGATCTTTCCAAAGACTTTCTCATTCGATATCTTTATTAGATGTGTGAAGTTCTATACCTACATTTTTATATGAAACAATTTTAACATTATGGGCGACCTGTAAAGTTTATTCAATTGCTATAAAACTTGGTATAGCGTATTTTTGTGTATTGTGAAATAAAAAGAAACTTGTGGAGAAACAATATTACACACTTTTGTTTTTTGGACCACCCTAGTACATAAGTAAAGTACGTAAGTCTAGCGTAAACGAAAAATCCCGTAGGGGCACAGCAATGGTAGTAAATCATGCGCAATTTTATTATTTAGGCAGTTAAAGTCGTAATTATAGTCGGTGATCGAATTTGAGATCAAAATCCTAAACTTAACGGGCGCACATTCGCTGTGATTACTGCATTTTAGTTTTAAGTGTAGGTATTTTCACTTATACATATTACATCTCTTTTTTTATTTTTGTAAAGTTGCGTTCGGTGCTCGAGGTTACAAACTTGGATTATTCATTGAGCCAACATCATAAACAAGTCTGCAAATAACTACCCCGTACATTCAATCGACAAGGTTACTGGACTATGTTATTTATGTATATTATCTAAAATTCTCATTCTTGGCATTACAAAAAACAATACCTAATAGTAACGAGGGCGCCACTGGACGCTCGGTGCAGTCTTAATAATTATTTTGATATACAGGGTGTCCCAGAAACCGACGTCAACCCGTCTAGGGCTGATAGAGCAGCTAAAAATCTATCGATTTAACCCCTATGTATGTTCAGCGATTTTTACTAGCTTCGGAGATAGTGATCATTTTAATCTTAATTTTTGTAATTTCCCCCTTAGGCCATGTCACGAAAAATCATAAATTTTATGTTATATTTCATAAGTTTTTCAGTAGTGTCTTACATAATCAGAATCATTACGAATCCGCGAAGTTTTTAAACCTATTTGCGCGTTCAAAAAAACCACGTAAAGTTTTTTTTCCCATACAAAGTGAAAAGCAAACACTGGGACACCGAGTATGGCCGGCATGTACGTATTTATTGGCTCGTGAGTATATAATTATAAAATGTTTTCAGAAACCGGAGGTCTGTTTATGCTGGCTATCCGTTTGATGCAGCTATTCAGCGAGAATAAGTCTGACTTCAGCGAGCTCTCTGCTATCCTGGGGCTGTACTTCCAGATCAGAGATGACTATTGCAACCTTTGTCTGCAAGAGGTGAGTCATGGAATACGGGAGATATTCTCCTAAGGCCTAACATACATAAATAAGTCAATGGAATATGGATCTACTGTGAATAAAATAAAGTCAACTTTCTAATTTGATCATTAGTCATAAAAACAAAAGAAATTCCACTTTACTTCCTTTGCAATAGATCTTTATTTCAATGGCTGTATTATGAGCTAATTTTAGAACAAGGGACCTTAGAGATAGCCTTCTTATACTCTGTCTAAGAGCGTATGCGAGCGAGTGAGATGTACAACCCCGAAGCAACTTCTACGAGCTATCGCACTGCACACATGCTCTATATGACTTGTCCTTAAATTGCGTATTTTCCAGCCTCGGCAACAATCTTACTTCTTACTAATATTACATTTGCAATAGTTTGGATGTTTGTTACTCATGCACGCTAGAACGGCTGAACAGAATTGAATAAAATTTGGCTCAGAGATAGATTACAGTCTGGAATAGCTCATAGGCTACTTTTTATCCCCGAAAAATGTACTGTTCCCGTAGGATGACGAAATTACGAAATACTACGCGGACAAAGTCGCTGGTACAAGCTAGTGTACTTCTCTACTCTACTTTACTATAAAATATTAATAAACAATAAAAAGGTAATTTAGAAAAAAACAGTGCCGTTTTTTTTTAACTCCATTGATTTTTAATACCTATTAGTAATAAGAAGTTGATAAAGCACGACGCGGCACGCACAGCGATAACGACCCCTTTGTTTTGAAAACTTTCCAGACATTATTATATTATTATGAATAATGACCTTTGTAACGATATTTAGTTGTAACAAATAAAATAAATAATAATAAATATCAGGGAGCAATCTAAAACTAATGGACCTAGTCCCAAACTAAGCTCTAGGCTTGAACTATGGGTACTAGAGAACGATACAGATATTCTAATATAGAGGGAACTTCTAACATAGATAGCATCCAAGACTAACACCCGTATTCACAAATGTCACTATGAGGTCTCACAGTGCTCACGAACGCACAGGGGGGTTCAAATCGTCTTATAAACAAAAGGTCGGTCAAAAAGGACCAATCACAAAGCTGTATTGAACGCAGTGCGTTTACTCAGTGAAGGATCCCTTAAGTATTGTTTGTGAATACGGGTGTTAGAGACAAATACTCGCGGTCATCACATATATCTGCACTTACCGGAGATAGCGCGCGGGACCCCTAGCTTCGTAGCCAGGTTCACTAAGACTCCAAAAATATCTACACGACTCTATGCCACTGATATTAGATGCTATAAGTGTATATCCTCGTGAGAGTGTGCTATAGGAGGTACATAATCAAAGCAATTTAGTTAAAACTATATTTTAGTGCGTATTAAGTTCATTTTTATTTGTTTCAAAATTGAAAGAGCAAAGGTAATTAAGCTTTGCGTTCTTCCTGTTAGGTTCAAATTGAAACTTATAAAAATCTCCATGTTTGTAGTATGTTTGTATAGATATTAGTGCTTTCAGAAGTACATACAATTTTAAAAAGGTTTAGTAAGTAGAAGAATCCCTGTGAAATTCAGAAATGCTTGTTTACCGTATGTGAATTCTACCGCGCTTAACCGTATTTAATTCATAACCGTGGCGCGACTGATTCGTTTTCTGGGTGCCATATTGTCCTCTAAATTGAAGGTCATACGTGACATGAAATATTACATTTAATGAGTTTCGCTTGTCTGTTTTAATTTGAATATCGTATATTTAATTATTTGTTTAGAAGTAATTATTATTGTACTTAGGTATTATTTGTTTGTTTGACCAATTTTTTTTTTTCAATGATATGATTAAATATTAATGCCTGTCTTTTAGGTGATAATTAGTATACAGATAGCTGCTTAGTTACGTACCATACTCATAGGCTAGATAGGTTACATCTCGAAAATTAAGGCTAGGTATATGTATATCCTATCGAAATAAATAAAGCTCTATTGAATTTACTTTTTTGAAAACACATTCATATAAACTACTAGCTTTTGCATGCGTTGTAGTGTTTCATCGCTTTTCTCTATGAAACTATTGAATATTCCGAGATTAAAAGTACCCCACGTGTCAATAATTTAATGTATACTTTTGTATCCATTTATGTAAATATTTGATTGTATTTGTTTTTTTATAAGCTTTATTGGTCAGTTATTTTTTTATACTTTTGTCCTAAATGAATTTGTACACGTGCCTACTCGATGCACAACCTTCCACTTTTCTTAATCTATCAATGGTTAGTTTTTTTTTCTATGGTATAGGAGGCAAACGAGCTGAAAGAGATCCCTTAAAGGGACAAGTTTGCCTTTGTACGTTTTTGTATTTTCATTGTATTGTTTTGGTTTTTCTTTTTCTTTTGTACAGTCAACAGCATAAATAAGTGATCATTTATGTACCTTGTCGCTTTCAATCATTTCACAATTTTGTATGACATTTCAAAACACGATGTTAAAGTGACAAGGTACATAAATGCTCACTTATTTATGCTGTTGACTGTACAATAAACTGTTTACATATACTCTTATACATACACACAAGCATATGTATTAAAAATAGGTTTTTTGGTCAGTTTTCGAGACTTATTTCTCCCTGTTCCAGTACTCGGAGAACAAGAGTTTCTGCGAGGACCTGACGGAGGGCAAGTTCAGCTTCCCCGTCATACACGCCATCCACAACCAAGACGCCGACAACCAGGTGCTTCGTATCCTTTACAAAGGCGTTATCGCCATTGTATGCATGATGATGCGATTATTCAAATAATATTTCCAGGGTCATATTTACTGAGTTGTGATATATTAGGTTAGGAATTTTCATAATTCCGAAAACAATGTTTGATATAATGTCGTATTCATTCACCCGCAAGTCCCGCAACCACACAAGATGGTGCGATGCGACGACGCCATGATCTGAACTGATTTACTTGTAGCTTTGCGTCTGAATTTTAGGTCTGCGCCTTTTATTACCCATTATTATAAAAATGTGATTGTCCTTGACGCACCGACTAGACATCCTGCGGCAAAGGACGCGCGACGTGGAGGTGAAGCGCTACTGTATCTCACTGCTGGAGCGGCTGGGCAGCTTCCAGTATACGCGAGACACCTTGACGCGCCTCGACGCAGCTGCCAGGGACGAGGTCAGTGTGACGCCTGGTCTAGTCATGTCTTCTTGACGCACCGAGACTTACTGTGGCAAAAGACGCGCGACGTGGAGGTGAAGCGCTACTGCATCTCTCTGCTGGAGCGGCAGGGCAGCTTCCAGTACACGCGAGACACCTTGACGCGCCTCGACGCAGCTGACAGGGACGAGGTCAGTGTGTCGCCTGGTCTAGTCATGTGCCCTTGACACACCGAGACTTACTGCGGCAAAAGACGCGCGACGTGGAGGTGAAGCGCTACTGCATCTCTCTGCTGGAGCGGCTGAGCAGCTTCCAGTTCACGCGGGACACCTTGATGCGCCTCGACGCAGCTGCCAGGGACGAGGTCAGTGTGCCGCCTGGTCCAGCCATGTCTCCTTGACTCACCGAGAGTTACTGCCGCAAAGGACGGGCGACGTGGAGGTGAAGCGCTACTGCATCTCTCTGCTGGAGCGGCAGGGCAGCTTCCAGTACACGCGAGACACCTTGACGCGCCTCGACGCAGCTGCCAGGGACGAGGTCAGTGTGTCGCCTGGTCTAGTCATGTGCCCTTGACGCACTGAGACTTACTGCGGTAAAAGACGCGCGACGTGGAGGTGAAGCGCTACTGCATCTCTCTGCTGGAGCGGCTGGGCAGCTTCCAGTACACGCGGGACATTTTGACGCGCCTCGACGCAGCTGCCAGGGACGAGGTCAGTGTGCCGCCTGGTCCAGCCATGTCTCCTTGACTCACCGAGAGTTACTGCCGCAAAGGACGGGCGACGTGGAGGTGAAGCGCTACTGCATCTCTCTGCTGGAGCGGCTGGGCAGCTTCCAGTACACGCGGGACACCTTGATGCGCCTCGACGCAGCTGCCAGGGACGAGGTCAGTGTGCCGCCTGGTCTAGTCATGTCTTCTTGACGCACCGAGACTTACTACGGCCAAGGACACGCGACGTGGAGGTGAATCGCTACTGCATCTCACTGCTGGAGCGGCGGGGCAGCTTCCAGTACACGCGAGACACCTTGACGCGCCTCGACGTAGCTGCCAGGGACGAGGTCAGTGTGTCGCCTGGTCTAGTCATGTGCCCTTGACGCACCGAGACTTACTGCGGCAAAAGACGCGCGACGTGGAGGTGAAGCGCTACTGCATCTCTCTGCTGGACCGGCTGGGCAGCTTCCAGTACACGCGGGACACCTTGACGCGCCTCGACGCAGCTGCCAGGGACGAGGTCAGTGTGCCGCCTGGTCCAGCCATGTCTCCTTGACTCACCGAGAGTTACTGCCGCAAAGGACGGGCGACGTGGAGGTGAAGCGCTACTGCATCTCTCTGCTGGAGCGGCTGGGCAGCTTCCAGTACACGCGGGACACCTTGATGCGCCTCGACGCAGCTGCCAGGGACGAGGTCAGTGTGCCGCCTGGTCTAGTCATGTCTTCTTGACGCACGGAGACTTACTACGGCCAAGGACACGCGACGTGGAGGTGAATCGCTACTGCATCTCACTGCTGGAGCGGCGGGGCAGCTTCCAGTACACGCGAGACACCTTGACGCGCCTCAATGCAGCTGCCAGGGACGAGGTCAGTGTGTCGCCTGGTCTAGTCATGTGCCCTTGACGCACCGAGACTTACTGCGGCAAAAGACGCGCGACGTGGAGGTGAAGCGCTACTGCATCTCTCTGCTGGAGCGGCTGGGCAGCTTCCAGTACACGCGGGACACCTTGACGCGCCTCGACGCAGCTGCCAGGGACGAGGTCAGTGTGCCGCCTGGTCCAGCCATGTCTCCTTGACTCACCGAGAGTTACTGCCGCAAAGGACGGGCGACGTGGAGGTGAAGCGCTCATGCATCTCTCTGCTGGAGCGGCTGGGCAGCTTCCAGTACACGCGGGACACCTTGATGCGCCTCGACGCAGCTGCCAGGGACGAGGTCAGTGTGCCGCCTGGTCTAGTCATGCCTTCTTGACGCACCGAGACTTACTACGGCCAAGGACACGCGACGTGTAGGTGAATCGCTACTGCATCTCACTGCTGGAGCGGCGGGGCAGCTTCCAGTACACGCGAGACACCTTGACGCGCCTCGACGCAGCTGCCAGGGACGAGGTCAGTGTGTCGCCTGGTCTAGTCATGTGCCCTTGACGCACCGAGACTTACGGCGGCAAAAGACGCGCGACGTGGAGGTGAAGCGCTACTGCATCTCTCTGCTGGAACGGCTGGGCAGCTTCCAGTACACGCGAGACACCTTGATGCGCCTCGACGCAGCTGCTAGGGACGAGGTCAGTGTGCCGCCTGGTCTAGCGATGTCTCCTTGACACAACGAGACTTACTGCAGTAAAGGAAACGTGACGTGGAGGTGAAGCGCTACTGCATCTCACTGCTGGAGCGGCTGGGCAGCTTCCAGTACACGCGGGACACCTTGACGCGCCTCGACGCAGCTGCCAGGGACGAGGTCAGTGTGCCGCCTAGTCTAGCGATGTCTCCTTGACACACCGAGACTTACTGCAGTAAAGGAAACGTGACGTGGAGGTGAAGCGCTACTGCATCTCACTGCTGGAGCGGCTGGGCAGCTTCCAGTACACGCGGGACACCTTGACGCGCCTCGACGCAGCTGCCAGGGACGAGGTCAGTGTGCTGCCAGGTCTAGTCATGTGTCCTTGACGCACCGAGCAGATATCCTGCGGCAAACGTGGCTGGCAACCTGCAACTATAGCTTAATTTACACGGGAATGTAAGGGCTACTCTTCATAATTTAGCTGAGTATTACGAGTGTTAATTAGTTATACGAGTGATGATTTTAGAAAACTACTTTTTAATTTTCTAGCAGATAAGGCCTACTATAGTGCGCAAGAATATTTACGCGAAACCAATTGACAAATTAGATTAATGCTCAAGCATGTCGCATGTTAAACATATAAGATATTTGTATGCCTCTGGGCGGGATGTAGTGGTACTTAATATTAAAATGTAACATCTGTTTTACCTACGTTCAACAAATAAATAATTTGAATTTGAATTTGAGTATAACCGACTAAACCCGATTAGCACTACGCAGCCAAAATACGATCAGTGGCAAGTGGCTCAACCATCCCGTAACTGGACTATAACCAAGCAGCACATTCACTAGCCCGGCAGAGTATAATGTATAATGTAGATTGTGTTGGTGTCACTGAGCCCACTTGCCATCAGCAACCATCTTGCTTGCATCTTGCTGTGTGTTATTTCGCCTTCTCTATGTCATAAAAAAGGTAGGAGAAGCTTTTTGACATCTATATCGGGTATTTTTCTTTGAAATGGCGCCCTGACGTGACCGGAGCGCAAGCTGTTCGCGACGCTATCTCTGTGACCATCGCACCACACTAATGTCTCTTGGAGCCTCATTTCGTAAGCAATAAGACCTATTTTGCTTTGGTTTTTCAGGTGTCTCGTCTCGGTGGCAATCCGTACTTAGAGAATCTCCTGGATGAGTTGCTCAGTTGGCGACGGGACGGCGAAGGGCTATAAGTAACCTAAAACTTAACGAAGGGAGAGACAGGTCAAATCGCTGGATGTCGGCAGAGATAGACAAGACCGTGCTGTAGTGATTATTTGATTAATGTCTTGATGTTGAGGTACTCGTATGAGCCTCATATATACCTCAAATGTCACACTCACTGTTAAGGTGGGTCCACATTTGTCACATTTCATCGTAACATGCATTGCATCCTTGACCGTGTCAGTAACGCATCAGAACCCGTTATGTGGACAGTATTTGTCATGTTACGACGTAGTCGCGACGTCATCCAGAGCTCAGATTTACACTGTCGTTGTTGCAAGTCCTGTAGAATCGCCATGCAGGCCAATCCGATAGTCCTATAATCTGGACCCACCTTAAGATTGATGTTTTTTTTTATTGTAAAGTAAAATCCGCTATGATTGTATTGATTTTGTGAACTTATCACGAGTCAGGACATCTAGCGAATTGACCACCTAACTCCTCAAATATACGTGCGCACGCTCACTTAATAGATCCTTGTACTTATTGCGTTGATATCTATATCGAAACTTAGCTTTCCTGGCTGATAATAATTTAAATAGTAAGTACATTATATTTACTTTTAGATTCATGTAGGAAACTTAGCAGTAATCGAGCGTTAACTTAAGTATTCGACCAAAAAATGTGCCAGTCAGTTAGTTACTTAGTTTCACGGGGATTTAGGTTATGTTATTATTTATAAGTTTTTTCTCGTTGTAGTGATGTAAATGGATGCATATGCCACTATGGAACTATGTCAAAGTGAGGCAGTAAAACAATTATTAAAAAGTTTCTTAGGATTTGATTGATTAAGTCAATTTTACAGAGTTCCATAGTGGCTCAGAAATCCATTGGTTTTGACTGTACAGTACGCGAGTAACTGAAAAACGCATGAAAGTGGTGGCATATATACATAAAAATGTCACTCTTATACAGTTGTTTTGTCTAACGAACATGGGTGGGCCATACTTGTAGCTTTTTGTGGCTAGGGAAAGGCACACGACCACACAGACCTCCAGATGGTAGGTGGGATTTAAAACCCAAAGACATTTGAGTTCTCAAGATTGCAATCTCAAGACTGAAATCCTAAGCCTATGCCAACCCTGAGAACACGCACGCTTTAACCCGATCGACGACGCATAGCGACAATAGCTTACGCATTCAGAGACAACGTGCACGTGCATGTCGTACATCTACACACACAAGTATTGCCCGCCCGCTTCCGTGAGATAAACCTGTGTATTCAAATCATGCAACACTGCGTGTTTTTCATGTATTCGCGATCTGTGCGAGATAACGGACTTTGTTGCTAAGTCACCATAGAACCCTGTCACACTAACGTATTTTATATTATTGAGATAGGCCCTCTCGGATACTCTTCAAAACATTAGTGCTATTACACTTCGTATACATTTTATATTGTAAAATGTGCAGTTGTCCTCACAATGATTTCCTTTTACCGTAAAAGCATCGTTTACCAAAATGGAAAAACTTAGGTAGAGCGTGTAGGAATCTTCTTTGGTACACGGCAGCCACTTGGGATCGAACTCGGTACCTTGCGATCACGAATCGACAACCCAAGGCCACCTACGCTTTCGTCATATTGACGTAATTTGCATTAACCTTTTCAACGCCACGACAAGAGTTCAAGATTAAAAAGAGATTTTGTTTGGTAGCAATAAGGTGTAATTTGCATAGCATAGCAAACATGTTTGGCGTGTGGGTGGCACATTTTGTATTCGACGTATGGCGTTCAAAAGGTTAAAAGGACATAACTATTTTATAGATAAAATACCTGTTACAATGGCGGTCGCCGAAGCTGATACCTATCTCAATGGCCCAACAGATTTTCATAAACCCTAGCCTGTGATCTACTACAGTCACGATATTAAATTTGGTACCCACCTTAGGTCCAAAGTCAATCTGACATTCTACAACAATAACGTTGAGTTTCCTAAAACTTACAAATGACTTGATGTCTCTAATGACATTGACGACTTCAAGCATATTTTTCTTGAAAGGGGCCCAAATTAACGCTCGTGGCCGTACTAGCCAGATAAGAAGTCAATGCTGACACGTTGCACGACCATGAAGTTTCTGACTATTGACATTGTTGACAGCAGTAATAGAATGCTAAACTTAGTTGTTGCGTGTGAATAGTGATGTGCCGTTTCCGGGAATATTCCCTAGGTGGGAAAATTCCCGGGAATATTCCCACACAAAGGGAACATTGGGGAATTTTGAAAGTGTATAGGTTCACATAATGTGTGATTGAAGATTATATCAAAACGTTATTCATTGAACTATTTACCGAGACATTAAATAGTGTAACTCACTTGCGAAAGTAAATTCCCAATGTTCCCGGGAACATTCCCTATATTCCCGGGGTATATTCCCAATGTTCCCAGGAATATTCCCATAATTGCTAGTAAAGTAGAATAAAACATTTTTTGAAAACTATTTTTTTTATTAGCAATAACTATACAAATCATCACAGTTTCATTAAAAATCACAGTAAATCATGTACTTTGGTTTTTGTATCGGTGCAGTACTTTAGTATTACGATATAAATACTAGGACGAATCTGACAATTTTTTATGCATTCGTACTGCACCGTTAAAAAAAAAGACTATGATAAAAAAAACACTTAACGTCACATGGTGTTTTGGAACATTTGCCTAAATGGTATGCGAATTTTGTAGCATTTTTAAATAAATACACAGTATTGCAGTATTTGGATCAAAACGTGACTTTATTGTTAACTGTATGAGTAGTGAAATGTTCAAACACTTTACTTTTCGGTCTCATGACTCAAGCACATCTTCGCACGTGTTGATAGCACCAGATACGTTAGAAGACTGAACAAGTGCAACAAGTTTTATCTTTTTAGAGGAAGGGAGACAGCCATTGAAAGAAAGAGACAGAAACATAATACTCAGAAACGGTACCTATAGCAAAAAGAGAAACGATTTTGTGATCGAAACAAAAGCTTAAATTTTATGATATAAAACATGAATTACGTGTATCTAGTAGGTATAACACGAGGTTTTTAGCAAAAGTCATTTTTAATTATTTTGAGTACTTCATTATTAACTAAGTTTAATAAAAAAATAATTTGCCCAATCTGTATTGCAATATTCCCCTGTTTTGGGAATATTCCTGGGAATAAAGGAATATAACCGGGAATATTCCCCATAGGAAAATTCCCATTCCCGGGAATATTCCCACGGCACATCACTACGTGTGCAGGAATAGTAATAACAGCATTGTTTGACTGCGGTCAACATTATCCGTAATATAATGTTGTCAGTTTCTGAATTATACAGAACCTTCATGGTTGTGCATTGTGTCAGGATTTACTTCTTATCGGCCAGGCACTTTAGCTAAGAACCATCCCGATAAAACTAGATTTATTTTAAAAAAAAACTGTATTCAAATCGGTTCATCCGTTAGGGAGCTACAATGTTACAGACAGATACACATGTTGAACTTATAACACCCCTATTTTTGTGTTGGGGGGGATAAAAATCACGTTCGATTTATGGTTGTCTTTCTACGACAAGGTTCTCTGGTGGCTCAACATTTAACGTCTACGAATATGACACGGGTTTTGGGTTCCGCTTTGTATGAAATATTTGAAGATGAAGTCGGAAATTGAATATAAATCATGGTTTGCATATATTTATATCTTATTTAGCGGAATGCTTTTTACTAATTACAATAACATAGTAACAAAAAAAATAATTGGCAGAACTGAAACTATGTACGATAGTATCACGTACGAGTATTAAGGTGGAACCGCCCCATGTTTACACACAAGTTTGTATTTATGGATGGACTATCGTTTCCACGTTTTTTTTTTAATTACTCACGTAATCCTGTTCCTGCTCAACGTATGGCAGTTATAATAATACCGTAATATTGTAAATAAGCATTACAGTCAAGAAAATAATAGTACTTTACGTAACTGTTGCGTAATGCCAATTACGCAGAGTCGCGTACAATACTTTATGTACTCACACATTATAACTACTCTAAGATGGGTTCAGAAGCCGAAAGGCAAATGACCAGCATCACCTTACTTTTGGTTCACCTGGTTTTTGGTGGTTGGTTGGTAGCGATGACAGCTGTGACGTAATTTTGAAATTACGTTATCGAATATTGTAAGGTAATGAGATCCAAATTTGGAACATCTTCCAAAATTAACAGCTGTCAGTGCTGTCACCTACTACCACAGGTAATGCTGGTCATTGCCTACGGGTTTTGAACGCATAATAGAGGACTTATGAAGCCATTCCGAGAAAAATTGAATTGAGGACTTATGATATGTGTGTAGATAAAAATGATTTCCATACAAAACTATGTTTGCGAGAATGTAAAAAAGTACACGTTAAATCTGTGACACTAAATTATGAAAAAAACTATTTGAATAGTGACATTAGTGCAGTTAAAAAGAAGTTACTTTTTTGTAACGTGCGATGATATTGATATAACCAGCAATATTATGCCGTAATCTTCAAAAGTCGACATTTATTTGTATGGAAAGCTACCAGCGCTATTCCACCTTAGTCTACCTTTATTAAGATTAACTCTACCCTAGTCATGTATTGCTTCAGTTGTCTAAAGGCGTAGATAAAGTGAATAGATGGAAAAAGCTAAAAAAACACTTCGTGACAAACTGTATCGGGGAGTGACATAAAGCTGATAATGCTGATTGACGCAATGTGCGTTTGTATAGCAAGACAAATTTAATATGGCGCGCGGATTAAGCAATAATAGACTCTCGGTCAACGGCGTAAGAGCTTTGACGCACGCCATATTAATTAATTGTGTCCCAACTCGAGCTCCTGAAGGATCGGAGTTGAATAACTTTTCTGCATTAACTTGGGTTCGGCCATCGGACATGGTATTTAGTTTCTTACTTTATTACGCCAAAAGATGATTAAAATATTGTAATAAAAAAACAAAAAACAAGGTCGAATTTCAGCGAAGTAGGTACAGTCAAGTGTAAAAATATGTATCGAAAGAACCCTCTCGTAAGTATGTTACGAAGGTCTTATTACTCTGGAATAAGGTTCATTGGGATATTTTTGAGATGTTGCGTTCTCCCATATTTTTAGAATACACACCTTCAGAACAATAGTGACCTAATTCAAAATTTCTGCTTTCAAACTTCAAGTCATAAATTTATTATTATAGAGACCCAATTCGAAATTTAAAATTATTGTTTTGAAGGTGCGACTAGACTGTACCAAATGTTTCGTTTCTCCGAATTTTCATAAGTCCGTTTTTTTTTTCTAAAACCGTTTCACTTTCCTGGATTGTAATGTAACTAACCTAACCAAC
The DNA here is from genome assembly GCA_946894065.1 of Acleris literana. Taxonomy (NCBI): domain Eukaryota; kingdom Metazoa; phylum Arthropoda; class Insecta; order Lepidoptera; family Tortricidae; genus Acleris; species Acleris literana. Next base: position 4,401,655 of record OX335677.1, read on the forward strand.
AGCGTCTGTAGACATAACTCTTTAAAAAAAATTTAAAGCTAAAAGGCTCAGAAAAAAAAATGTAAGCCATGAATTTTCGGACAAATTAAACAGTTTAAAAACAAAACTTTGGCCTTGCGATAGGATAGCCGGTATTTTAAAATTGTGATTATTGCATTTGTGTCGTGTAAGCATAATTTGATATTTAATTTAATTTGCATGAGTTTATTTTGCTTAATATAGGTTAAAGAGATATTACGGTGTCGTGCAATTTTTATTAATATCTCGCATTATTTGACGCTTTTCACGCCCATGACGCACCTGGTGCGTTAAGAGTTCGTTTAAATCGCGTTTGGGTGCTGAATGTGTTTTTAATGTTATTATTCGTATATATTATCCAGATTAATTTGTTTTCGTTTTTATCTTGTGATTTTTTTATGTTTTTCAAAAGGTTGGGTGCTTTAACCCAACAAAAATAAATATCAAATTTACAGTTGCAAAATGCGAAATTATATCTATATTAAATTAATAATTATAAAAAAATATTTCAAATGTGAATACATAATTAGTGGGTGATCTTTGCAATATTATTATTATAAAATAGTAACTTATGTTACTATGACCAAAAATATTATTTCGCTGTTTAAAATCAATTGTAAAAAAACAATTGGTGGCAAAGATCAATAATGTATTGATCTGTCATGCATGATTTATTTTAAAACCTCTTGTTTTGGAATACAGTGTCATCTAATTAGATAACCTAACTTTCTCTAGAAATGTACCTTTTTGGGTAGAAAATAAAACTTACATGGTAGCTCAGCACGTAGTTTCTAATTTTTAACGATTTATTAGAAATATGCACATTCCATGTGGTTACCAGTGTTGCTAGGAGCAAATAGTCGTAGCGCGTAAATGTTCACCCTGACATAAATTTGATTCTAGGGGACCCTATTACCTAGCTGTCCGTCCGTCTGTCTGTCAGCGGGCTGTATCTCATTAACCGTAATAGGTAGGCAGTTGAAGTTTTACTGTGTAGGTATTTTCTATTAAATTTAAATTTAAGTGGGCCACCATACAAGAATGGTACGGAATCCTTTGTGTGCGAGTCCAACTCGCACTTGGTTGGTTTAATTGTATTAAATAACTGTCAAACTTGCATACGTTTCTATAAAAACTTAATAACGAAGACAATGAAAACGTTTGTCTTAATATTTAATTATTTTATCAATTATTTATGGCGAAATGTGTGCAAAATAACTGTCATTCATTTTAAACAAAAAAACGAAGTATAGATCCAGATTTCGCAATAAAAAAACCTTGTGCTAAAATAATCCATTCTTCATCAAGGCTTAGATAAAGTTAATCAAGTTTGAAGTAGGCTTTAGATATTAGATCAAAACGTACTTACAGATTACTGTATCATTTATAAATAGTTCGGGAACCTCGTTTACAATAGTAATACTAAATGATATATCTGGGCAAATTCGTTCGTGGTTCGCTCCCTTGGTCCGCGCGGAGGGCGGGGGACGTTTCTAGTCGATGACGTGTTATTCACGTCTACACATAATAAGAATTACGTTACGGATATGTCTGCTGATATCCCTAACAATATTCTGCATTAACTTAATTTGATATATTATGTATACACGAATATTGTGTAGACGTGATATCAATCGATCGTTTTCAATTGCAATTCGTTTCTTTGCATTTTTAGTTTTTCGTGGGAAATTCAAGCACCATTATTTTCACATAGCAATTTTCCTTGGCGTGTAATATTCCTGACTGTAGTATTTGATAAACCTGTATTATGAGCCACTAAGTTTGCCAAATTAACATCATTTTGATTTCCCGTTGAAGTTGCACCTTTCTTGCGTTTAAAAAAAAGCTATATACATTATATACAATTTGTTTGGCTTGACGTCCAATATCTTTACCTACCGGTGGACTCTTCATTGCGTAGTAATCTCGTGTGCTTTTTATTATGTGCGGCCGCGCTTATGTACACAAGCTACCGCCAACAGCGACGGCGGCCGACTGCCGCTCCTGTCAGACGGCCCCCGCCGCGCGCACACTTCATACCGCCCCCGCTGTCGCCCGTCCCCCGTCGCCCGCGGACCATGGGAGTGTCACGAACGAATTTGACAAGCTATAAAAACTTCGATCTCATGTGTCCAGTATACATTAAATTAGAGTTTTAAATTGCCTTGTTATTATAGTTTTCTAGTGTTCTAAATATAGTTCACATACACAACTGAAAATTGAGACGAAATATTTTTCGTTTCAACACCAAATTGTAGCAAATTTATGAGATATTCCCACTAGTTACCACCAATTTGTTACAACTGGTAACATTTGCGGATTTTTTTCCCTTCTGTTACCACTGGCAACTATTGGCAATACAAATTCCCAGCTTTTACCACTTAAATGAATTGGTTCCTATTCTCTAATTTTAATCCCAGTAGTAGGTGGGAAAATAATTTACAGGAGTTACCATCCATCCTTTTCTTTATTTTAGGGTTAGTATTAGTACACTGTCTAGAATTATGTTTCTCATCTGTAGTGGTATCTACTGGGAATGTATACATTTTAGTGGCAATAACTAAGGATATTTATACCCAGTAGTTACCAGAAGTAACAGGTGGGAAAAAATCGTAGCTGTCACTGGAAGTAACAAATTGGTGGCACAGTAGTTTACATGTGGGAATATCCCAAATTGATTAAGTGATGAAATTATTTTATTATACGTTTTTCTTTGCACATATTTGTGTAGTATATTCATGGAATAATCTGTTCGTGCAATTAGGCCTAAGTGATATTCATTTAAGCGTTTGTATGTTATAATTAATGGTGCGTGTTTATTGTATAGTTTAAAATTTAAATGTTATGCTGAACTAATGTTCGTTTTTATTTTTTTATGTTGATTTATTAAGAATTATTAATCAATGTGTTTAGTAAATTAAATATGTGAAGAGGGAACGAAGGGAGGAAGGGATTACATTTTTTAATTAACGTATGTTTTTTTTTCACTTTTTGTAACTTCGCTAAACCTCACTTAATCAGTATCGTAAAAATTACTCGAAAGATGTAAAGCAAAAAAGGAAAAAAAAGATTGAGAGTGGACGTAGGAATCATTGCATTATATTTCGCTTAAAATGCACCCTTGTCTTCCAAAATGACAATAAATAGTCTATAGATTTAAGAGTAATATCAATCTTGAACTTAAAAAGTGTAATTGTATTTAAATCGCCATATCCCTTAGAAATAAAGCTTTGAGTGATAAAAGGGTTTTATTTCCATACGAAACCTAAATCGCGTTCACAATAGACTGACAGCGGCGTACGAAAAAAAAGGGTCGAAGTGCAGTTCAGAGTGAAATTGGTAACATGATTCAATTTTTACCCTAAGTGCCTAAGGCTGCCACTTGAGAATATTGTAGTTGCACCTGTTACTTCGCTATCGCCTTTTTTTGCCAAGCTAAGCTGCAAATCAGCCGCTTAATAGCCACAAGCCAGCTGCATATTGGACGCCTAAAATACAAGGCAGATACACACGACGACGCGACACGTTAGCCCAGGGGCACGTTTTATAAAGCTACAAGTTACAATTTTACAGGTCTAAACTGGCAACGCTTCTCAAATAGCTGGTCGTCATTGGTCGAGGTTGTGTCAAATAGAAACTTGTAACCTGTAAATTGTAATTTGTAGCTTTATAAAACAGGCCCCTGTTGGTAAAAACGATGGGCAAGGATTATTCAATCGGATGCTTATTTAACTAAAGTTTATGGAATATACGTATACGTAATATGGAATGCACTTTGCTATCGAAAAAAATCTAGAAACTGATGCATATTTAAGATCTACCTATCCAATGTTAAAAGTACCTATGATACAAAATAGTTTCTGAAAATATAAATTATTTTATATTAATATTTGATCGATGGCAAAATATGGTTACGTTAGGACCGTTAGGTTAGCCGCGACAGGACAATATCATTTCACAGAAAGAGAGAAGCATTTTTGCAGCAAGTGTGCGAGTGAGACTGATAAAATATATTAACCTTTTGAACGCGTATCGCGCCGATGTCATGTCGCGCATGTCGAATACAAAATGTGCCACCCACACGCCAAACATGTTTGCTATGCTATGCAAATTACACCTTATTGCTACCAAACAAAGTCTCTTTTAATCTTGAACTCTTGTCGGCTGTAGCCGACGTGGCGTCAGTGGCACGACTTTTAGTTGACGGCCAGAGCCGACTGTGGCGTTGAAAAGGTTAAAGGCCCAGCCACACCAGATGCGTGTCGCAATGAGAATTCATACTATACAACGCAGTGGAAAGCGAACGCACACGCGCACGTGCACGTCACGCATCCGGTGTGGCTCGGCCTTAAGAAGCCGCTTCAATACTTTTATAGCTAAAAACAAACTAGTTAAATATGCATCCGATTATCCGATCACTGGTAATTGTTTTTTTTTTCTGATTGCGGCGAAGCCTGCAGTTGCGTTTGTCCTGCAGGCCTCTTCTTGGCGGTAAAAACCATATCGTATTTGACCTATTTTGGTATTTTTTTTAACTCAGTGGCCATTATTGTCGAGTAAATAAGAGCTATCAAAACGTTGACATTATTATAACAGGTCATAGACGATATAGTTTTTACCACCTAGTCTCTTGAATTTCTAAAGCTTTCTTTTTATTTCGTTATTTACTGACTGTAGGCTGGATAGTGTGAGGACGTTATTAAAACAACAAGATGATGTTTATGTACTTTATTGGACTCCTTACATGTGTCACAAACTACAGAACTGCGACTCTACTAGTCAAGACTTCGTTGGACCAATGCTCCTGAACTGAATCGACGAATAATAACTTAAATAATAATAAAATACAATTTATATTAATAATTTCATGAAGTTTTAATAAAATATTTAAAAAATCTAAATTCATATACAAATAATCTCTCTTACAATACCTTTGGGATAGGAGCATCTGTGGACTTGTTTTTTGGTACATAATGTAAGTAGGTAGGTACTCTTCTTTTCGCAAGCACACTTATCCAAATAGCCTAATATAGATCGTTTTATTTTATACAATTCAAGGCACTTTGTGAAAACCTCGATAAGCTTGCTTACGAACGAAAGAAAAACAATGCTGTTTACAAATACTGGCGTACCAAAAACATGCATCCAACTAGCATATCAGAGACAAAAGGGTTTTCCAAATAAATAAGTCTTTAAAAATGTTTTTTTTTTTTTAAAACCGCCCGTAAACCGTTTTCTATTGCATCACTTTCAAAGTTTTTTCTATGTTCGGGCAAATCCTTTCCCCTGATATTTAAAGATGGCTCCCACCCAAACTAAACAAATCGAAGCAGTATTTCAAAATGGAAAAACATGACGTTTATCACAATGTTATGGACACTTAGTTCCCCCAGTAGATTCACTATTCAAATATACATAAAGTTACATTTTAAATAAGCAAACATTTTTTATTCAAAAAAGCAAGGTTTTACGAAAGCTACTCAGTACGTCTAAGGCAATTGCCTGTAAAGCCCGCAAGTTTAACCCTGGTGGGAAAGAGACGCGGCAATAGAATAGAATGTGATGATACATTTAATTTAACACAGCGTTGCTTTCAGCCAAAGAATCAAACTTTCGACGGGTGAATTTATACGAGAGCAACATCGTGCCGAAAAATAACGAGATAAAATATAAAAAAAACTTGTATAGACTGAGATCCGTATTAAGAAACTGATCTCCGGTGAGGATCCAGTTTTAAGATGCGTCGTAAATGACAACTGGAACAAAGGTCAAGACATTTTTCTTGAGTTTAGTTAGTTAGCCAAGTTTATTTAATAAATCCGAGACCAATTATATTAAGGCTGAATTGTACACAGCAGTCAATGAAATTAAAACGTTTCTTTAAGCCTAACGAGCACTCAGCCCACCTGATGGTAAGTGGGCTCTGAGACCCATAGACATGTGCATTATCAAGACTATAATCCTAAGACTGGAAATGCGTGGCCAACCTTGTGGACTAAGATGGAATACCTATGCTAGTGATTTCACAAATTGTCTTATCCCCAAACCTCACAACAAATTAACCCTGCTGTAGTTTAAAGAACAAGATGGTGGTAGCGATTCGGATGGACCATGCATTTAAAAATATTTAATTTATGTTTAATATTATATTGGACGTCATTGCAAGGTGCACTGTTGCTCCCGTGTAAACGCTAAAGCGAAGGCACTACTTAATGCGATGACACCTCGTGCTTTGTTGAATGACTTCCATCCACGCGGAACAGAACATAGTTTTTGGGAGGTTATAAGACATAGAAAAGATTATAAAATTGAGAAGCTATAAAAATCCGTATAAGATAATTTCCATTATTAGAAATACTATATGTATAAATTAAGTCATGTAAAAGTTGATTTAGTCTATGCGCTGTAGTATTTTTAATAATTACAAAACGGTAGTGTCAAAACGAACAGTGTTCCGCGCAAATGGAATGTCAATACATCTAGATATATTACAATTTATAATAGTACAATTAATACAATTTATTAGCACACTAGAATAAGAATTAATATTAAAACGTACGCTAACTCACGCATACAACGACAAGAATTACGATTTCCAATGAGTCCTGTCAAAATCCAAAGTTCTAGTGATGGGCCTGCCATCGCCACAGGTAAGAAATACCGGTTTTTCAGTAAAGGTTTTGTTTTAAATCCTAATTCTTGTCTGCTCACATCATTCTGTCGTCAGTTGCTCAGTTACTCAATCTGCAACGAGCTTAGTGATTGTGCTGATTATTTGTTAAAAATAAAGCTATTTTATTGAACATCAATAGAAATGCAAAAATAGTATACACATACTGTCAATTTCCAATAATATATAATTAAGATTTTGTTGAAATAAATAAATCAATTGTAAAAAGGCCTACTTAGTGCACAAGACATAAATTTACTACTACAATTCATACTAATAGCACAGAAAGGTAACTCCTGACTGTCGTTAAACTGACATGAACCATAAAAAATGTTCTACATAGCTTGATTCAAGCTTTATAGCAATATTAAAAATGTTTGACATTAATAAAAACACTCCTAATTCTAATACGTAAAATTTGACAGAGGTCATTTCAAAACGATTCTTGCGTTAAAATTTAAAAATGGTAATAGGATGACAGCTGTCAATTCCCACAGATTAGATATGGTGTGCGTGAAAGCAGCACATTCACTAGCCCGGCAGAGTATAATGTAGCCAGCGAGCGTGGAGGCAGTGGGGCTCAGGGGATCCAGCCCACGACGTAACTGCGGCTGCGCGTGAACTGGGTCAAGCGACGCAGTCGCCCGACTGAAAAATCCATTGATTGAGGTAAGAAAGGGTTATCATTTTCTATTATTGTGACACGTTACACGGCCGTATTAATTAACAGATCAAGAATGATGCTCGCCTCAAAACTCGTGAAAGTAAACGTCAGTCAATTGAAAACGGCCATTTCTTGAGTCGAGCATTTTACTGAAGATCAGTATATTAATACGGCGCATTATGAAAATGTACCATGAGATATTAATCCGAACATAAGATAACCAAAACACTAGATTTAAAAAAAAAACTATTGTCATCGACTATAATGTATGAAGATCAGCACAACTCGGTGAGTGTTGGAGGTTTAAAACGTTAATTGAAACAACAGCAAAGAAAAGTAGCGAAATAGACTTTTCATTATGTTTTATCAAATTGGTTATTTTTAGATAATGTTCCTTACAATACAAACTCCATGATGAATATAATAATGATAAACAGATAGCAAATGGAGTTCTTAAGAGAGGGTGTCAGACGCTCAACAACATATAACAAATAACTGAGAGGAAGACAAGCGGTAGGCTAAAAAATCTACTACTCTCTCTCTGCTTAGGAAGAAAAATTAACTTCTCAAAAGAGCAGCTTATAGAATATAGGATCGATGTAAATGGATAAATTCGGTATGTTTAAGATGTGTACCCGTAAAGCTTGTCTAAGTTAAAATGAACCGAAAACTTTATAAATGCATATTGAATGTAATTTTATGTAAATTACGATAAAGAGGAGAGCGTCATTTTAACTTACGATTAGTACAGTCCTGTGAAGTTGTAACGGTGCCAAGCATCAACAACAAAAATCAGTCGAAAAAAAAACTTACGATGAGCTCTACAGACTTGTGACATTGGAAGATAAGTTCGCGAAACTATTAACAGCTTTCTTTGTGTAACTAAGAAAGACTAGATTATGATTGATATCAGAAGCTAAAAGAGATACTGAATAACCGCACTGCCACATACAGATTTCCTCTCTGGCCCAAAAAACCGAAAATTATAAAAGTTTAATAAATTTTAAGCGAAAAGTTTAATAAATTTTAAGCGAATAATAATTATTATGATATTATGTCGATTCAGTAACGTGTCTAAAATCCCTAAGAAAATATAAAAAATAACTTAACTCATTTACTTCTATAACAGTAGTTTATGGACGTAGTAAATGCGTAATGAATGAAATACTTATACGAGAGACTCACCTAAAATAAATGATAAAAGCTTGGTAAAATATCATGATAATGTTCGTCATAGGGCGTAAAAGCAACAGAACATGTAAACTATAAAATCTAGAAGAGCTCTGCCTCGACTGTAAGAAAACTTAAGTAAAAATGTTTATAAATTTATAAAATTGAATTTACATCAATCTTATACATTTTTAAATCAATCATCAATTTGTGTAATTCTTTGATTTCTGCAATCTTTTACGTCCGTAGAATTGAACATGTCTTGCTTCGGGAAGCGCTATGGTTTTATCGTCACTTTGCGTCGCTTCCACAAGCCGTAAGTTTATTGACAACGGGTTCAAACCGCTGTATGAACCAGCTATTATTAATAGTGTCATCATGATATTTTAATAAAGTATATTATTTACAAGGGGTTTTCTGTGGCAACCTTTGTCATGCACACGATGCGAACATGTATCTGGGATATAGTAGCAACAAAGCATGATGCAAGGTATATAAGGAGCACAGATACATAATAGTAAATACTCTGAAGTCTGTTGTGATGAAGATCTGCCTCTTTATGGTCGATTTGAAATGCGTAGCAACGAAGCTTTGTAGGAAGAGTTCTTCTAAGAGTGACAAAAAACTTATGCATTTAAATTAAAGAAGAAACAATTGAAAACTGATGATTGATAGTGAAATGAATTCTTACATCTTAATAAATGGCTTTTCTCTAATAATTTTGGTCAGAAAAATTCCGAGTGCGGACTTCAATAACAGAATTAAAAAAAAATGGTTTACATATGCAAACAAATATAAATGCAATGTTTATTTTAAAACTAAAACGTGTTTAACTGTCAGTAAACTCCACACTTAATAACAACTTTTCAAAACTTTAAATACTTCCTCCAAATAAAAAAAAACAACATTGTCTAATTGCTGCTTGTTCTGAACTCTCAAAATTTAAACAACAAAAAACTTTGCTTTTTAAATCTTCAAATTCCTACTTTTATACGGATACTTGAGTATGACCATGCCACATAAGGCTTGTCATCTTGATAGCGTGATCAGCTGTGAGACCGTGATCAAGCTCGAGAGCTGATTGTTTGGATGTACTCACCATACAAGAGTGTTCAAGGGTCTACGCGCTGTTCTGGCTCCGACGGTGCTGGCGTACTGAAATGCATACACACCGACAAACGTAAGGGGATTTATTTACAATAAACATACACGGTACTGATGTTCACTACATAAAAAAACTTTCTAATTCAAATTATTGCTATTGTAAACCAATAAATGCAAAAAGGTAGCTTTATGACAGTAAAAGCAAAGTAAAAAATCTCAAATAATTAGGATTTTTAATGGGTCTAAAAAACCCTTCAAGGTTGTCTATAAAATCTTCTTTATTTTTTATTATGATTTAACGTCTGAAAATATAGAGTCCCAAATTTGAAAGTTATAACATTTAAATAATTTAGACCTTGTAAATTTAGCAGCAGTGAACGTCAGTACGTGAATTCAGGTTCAATCAATTTTAATCATAACATATGAAAGGTATTCGTAACAAACTCAAAGACAGCGGACAGTTAGAAAACACATGCCTGCAAATCAAGTGGTGTTTAGTCTCACTGCATTCTGCATTCCGTTAGGTATCACACTCATGCTGGTAGCCATCACTACGGTCTATCTTAGAGCCAGAGTGGCGGTTGTAGGAGAAAATAGAGGCATACGCATACTATTTCCATAACATATTGAAACATTTAAGTTGCTCAAAAGTATCTATATTAGACTGTACTGTTAACGACATTAGAGCGTCATCTGAGGGCCCTACCAAGATGCATTGCGCTAACTAGCGTTTCTATTCGTTTCGTTTTTAAACCAATCGCGTCACTGGTAGATCACGTGAGTTATCGTATCACGTCATCTACCAGTGACGCAATTGGTTTAAAAACGAAACGAATAGAATCGCTAGTTAGCGCAATGCATCTTGGCAGGGCCCTCAGATATTTTAGATCATCTAGATTGTACTTTCAATATTTTTAATGATGACTATATTTCATAAAATGGCAAAGAGTACAAGTACAATACCTCAATAACTGACGGGCAGTGATAATAACTTTTATTTCATAATCAGGACAATAATGCCATGCTGGCAGCATTTTTTTACTACGCCTTTTTTTCTACCATAACAACGTCATCTCAAACAAACAAGATAGACCGTAACATGGCTTAGTTAGTTCTCATATTTAAAATCTTTCTCGAAAAAAATGTTCCTCGTCATCGATCTCTGTGACTGTAATTATTAATTCAAGGCATTCGGGAAGATTGTTCGATCTCTATCCAGTCGCATTGGAATCCCTTAGCGTCGTCCAGCCTTTAAAGCGGAACTGGTGATTAGCAGAAGCTCTGCGCTGTAAAAAACCGTTATTTCCCGAAAAAAACACAATAAACGGCCTTTACAGCATTCGCGCAAAGTGAGGTATTTTACCGATTTTGCGGCCGTATGGTATTAATTAGGATTCTTTTCTACGCTCCCCTCTCGGCTAAAAATCAAATGTTAACGGTTAGAAGGTAAAACAAGTTGTATTAGCTGTAATATTATCTTAAAAGTGTTTCGTTTGGAAGAATAGATTTTAAAGATACATCGTTTTTGTAGAGATTATTTATAGAATAGTATACAGAGTAAAACATGTTAAATATAAAATATGACGCTTTGAAAAGTGGCATATTTCGTAATTTTTTGGTCAGGTGCAGTTTTATTCAGATTCAATTTTGAATAGAAAATTATTAATAGAATAAGATTAACAAAATATATCTCATTCTAACTAACACTATGGGGACTCAATATCACAAAACTCTACCAGTGTACCATTCGGCAAAATTATACTTTTTGTTCATTAAAAATGCCTGTCAATATCAATGTCATCTTGTCAAACTTGTACATTTGTAAAGTTTTCTGAGATATGACCAAGTCTTTCAGTCAAATACCACATTTAAAAGGGACTATACAATACGACATTTCCGTCGTAACAATAGTGTCGTTATACTATTATAAAACTGCACCGTAAGTCAGTGTTGACACTCAAATAAGCTGTTTGGTAAGCGAAGTATGTTATTGGCCTCCGTGCTAGCGTGACGCCCGGGCGGGCCTGACCTTGAGTTCTATTGGCTACGCGCCCCCTTTTGCAGTTGGTTAAAGAATCTGAACTGAAGTCGCAGCGTTAGATCTTTCCGTACTGGAATGGAAACATATACTGTGACTATCGTGTGACCTAAAAGTGTGTGGGATAACATGACATCTAAACATATTGTCATCTACTGTGTTGTAATGGGGGAGACACGCGTGTGTGAGTGAAATAACACGCGTTACTCACGAGTGTGGGTTGGGGTTAAAGTCGGGCAGCTGGGCCCTCACGAATCTTTCTCCGTTCGTCATCGGTTCAGGCTCCACATCGACCGGTATCGTTCTTTCTGAGGTGTCTGGAGGTATTATTGGTTTCTGGTCGGTTGGTGTGACGGCTTCGGCGCTTGGCGGAGTCATGTTGAAGAAGCTGCTGTCGACTCCGACGGGCGGCGGTCGACCGCGGGGCAACCGCAAGCTTAGGGACGCGCTTGCACGCTTTTGTATTCGGCAATCTGATCACCAATCGTTCTTTGATTATAGCGAAGCGCATGCTATGGTCGCGCTACGTCACACTAGGAATGGGGTGCGTTTTGGGTTGAAACCGGTTTGGATAGATAGGGATGCGATGAATAACGATAACGACGAATAACAGTTCAGTAATATTTTAACAGCAAGGAATCTTGCATGTTGATTCTGCCAGAAACATTTAACTTACTCCGGGTCCGGGCCCGATAAAGCATCCGTCACTTTCGCACTTACGTAACGGTCAGAAAGTGACAGATGTTTTTTCTACGTTTATCTACATCGATAAACACGACCATAATAGGCCCACTGAATTAGAAACTTGTCTATGTTGATACAAACAAAAGACATGTGACATCGAGCTGACATCGAATTCACGAACAAGTTTGCGCACCGTTCCGCGTTTATTATTTTTTGCGGCTTCCTTGCTATACCGATTAACGACACTAACGACTAAACTCGGCCACCCTGTGAGACTGTCCTGCACAAACTTGAACAACAATATCAGTTACTCATCGCACTCTATCCGCTGACTATCCGTGTTAATCCGTCGTCATACAAGCCGGTATAATGCTATGGGGTGAAACGAAACTTTACTAGCGCCGCCGGTGGAACGAGGCTCGGTCGCGGACTCCATCTGTAGCGCAATCGCGGCATTAATGTCATGTTGATTTAGGAACCGGTACACGGTATGTGTTGTACCTAAACTCTCTGTAGACTGCCTATAAAGAATTAACTAATACTTGAACAAGAAAACTAGAAATATGGAACGTTGCTCGATTGTTTTATGTCAATTATTTTTTGAAATTGAACCTTGCTTTAGGACTTATTTCCCATAGCTCGACGTCGCGTCATTTCTGCGGTAAGATGGCATTTCACTTCCATGCATCTTGATCTTGTAAAATAAAAATTCGTGGGTAGTTAGCCCACTCTTTTTAACTTGCCAATGTATTGTCTACTCGAATGAGTATTCGAGAAATAGACCGGCTTTTATCGGCTTATTCTTCTGCATTTTTTCTGATAAAACTGTAGTATAGTATAGCAGTCCTGATATTTAACTTTTACTAAACAGCAGTAGAATGTGTTGGAATGTTTCATGTTCAGTGCAGTGGTTTATTCACAATGTGATGTTTCACGTTCACGACTGATACTAAGCCATGAATGATTTACAATCAGTTGATAGTCGAGTCATGACTCATGAAACATGAAGTACATGAACACAGGTAATGAACATAGAAATAGATAAATAATCATTTAGAAAGCTGAAGTACACCTTAAATAAGTAAACCACGTTGTTGTATCGTTGACATCTCGAGGAAAACCTAGTAATTAAACATTGGAAAGTAAAAAGAATTATACATTTTCATGAGACCATGGATTTTAACCTAACATTATTACAACTTTAAATACATCCAACCTAACATAGCTCTTCCGAACAGAAACTTTATATTTCTGCTGCAAATCGTCCCCACCCTGAATGCAGAGGCATCTGTTGTTAACATACAACAGTTGCACAACAATTGGCTGGCAAAGAAAACCTTTAATAGTTCAGTCTTCTCAATTTAGTAACCAGTCTCATAGCTATCAATCTTAATTTTGCCAAAAGTCTACCCCTACACTTTAAAGAAGAGGGGTCGGTGTGTACAGTGAACCCACTGCACATCCGCGTCGTAGACGGCGTGCATTATAATCTCGTTCTAAACATGACATCCATTGACTTCCACCCCTTTCACAAGTAACCTACTGTGTTCTATTACAAATCGAGACTTCTTCGTTGTAGCAGACGGGAAGAATTTAGATTTAGATGAATTATAATTTCGCTAATATTCTCCCTCCCGTTCCGCGCTTCATCTTCATCCCTCGTAAGAAGATCATATACAACTCACTTCAAACAGTTGTAGCCGCAGAAGGCAGGCAATCAATCTTGACTTTATTCAAGTAATGTGTTATTTACCCCTTAGCCATTTAGTATTTCCCTAGTCCAAAAGAAGTTGTATATAAGTAAATTTATACTGGCCGATAACATTGCCGTAGTATTTTTGGCCCCAAAAGCATTTCCAACTTCTGCTCCATAACAACCCCTAGCGCGTAAGAACTAGCATCTGTGTATAACTCACTCCGGTCGATATTCCGCTGCAGATGCGAGGCGACGCGATGGCGCGCGTCGCTGTACTCCAAATGAAGGCCGAGCCGTAGGAGAGTCGGGTTCTGCTCGACTAATGTCGTTATCTCCATCTCGATCTTGTTGCCGAGCACTTGCGACCGCTGGAAAGGATTTATATATTAATTAACCAATAACGCCAGATTCAAAGAGTATACTTGTATATTGAGTTCGTAAATACTGAACACATACACTCGCAGACAAAAATACTCGCCCATTCGTCTTTTGGTTATACAAATTGTTTACAATTGTAGCTCCTTAAATCAGAGAGTAAATAACTTCAAAAATACTGAACCAATTTTTATGTAGCTTTTAGTATTTTGTTGCTAATTAACTAGGTTAAAAATGGCCAGTAAATATTATTATTCATAGCTCAGCCCAAAGGAAGCCAAAAGATCTATACATTTGAAAGTCGTAAATAATTTACTACGAACAGGTATTACGGATGCTTTGGGTGAACCGTGAGTGTTGATGAGAGTAGGCAAAGGATACGAGTAGCACAAAACTAACCGTCGTGGAGATCCTAGGGGAAGACCTATGTGAGGCAGTATTCTTCCTTCGGCTGATACGATGATGATGACCACTTAACACATACACTGCCAGCCCACGAAAAAAAATCCCAACCACACGCCAGCATAGCGGCACATAGTACTATAGTACTCTAAAAATCGGGTAGTGCGGGAACAACATCATAGAATACCGGATAGTCGTTCTGCCCTCCTTAGAAAAAAGGGCGTATGTCTCATAGAACCACGCATGTATTAGTGACCTTATTTCATTATACTTAAGGTTTAATTTACTTTGACTAACAAATTACGCATGCGTCCTTTTTAATTAGGAGGGCAGCGTTGTTGGGTATATGTTAAAATATGTGTGTGTATAACACCTCCCTACCTGGTTAGAAGCCCTGAACTCCTCCACAGTATTGTTAGTCAGCAGCGACTTGACCAGCTGCACTACTCCCGCCGGGCTGATGAAGTTGGTCTCCACGTTGACCACGCGCAGGGTCGTGTTGACTTCCAGCACGGCGGCCAGCAGGCCGGCCGCGCGGTCCGTCAGACCGACGTTTACGAGGTTCAGAACTTCGAGGTGGGTGTTGGTTTTGAGGCTTTCGAATAGTCTGTCGAATTTCTCGTCGCTTATGTTCTGGAATGTAAAAAAAAACAATAGGTGACTTATGTACATTACTGCAGAGGCCGGGAAAAAGGCCGTTGCGGGACGAGTATGAGTTATCGCAGCATACGAGTCCAGCAACGTTTCGAGATATTTGTATGCGGGAAAATAACACAGTTGTTGATAATTAAAGACAGTCCCAATATTGCCTTAAAAAAAGAACACTGTTGCCATCATCATCGACATTAATCATAATTTCGAAATGACATTCGAAATAGTTAGGACTTACAAGGAAAGGTACCGAACTGTCCGGCTCCGATTTCTTTTATTTTGATATATGTTAGAGAATAGTCTAAAATAATAGACACGTATTTTTTTTTAGCGGCCCATACTCACCCGGTTCGGAGAAATTGACCTCCAAAGTACTGAAAAGTGACTAAACCCTCTAACTTCTATAGAGAATTTAAAAAAATAAAATGCTAATTTCTTACCATTTTTGATTATATGTAAAAATACCCTTCAAAGTTATATACTTCTTATCGAAGATACACTTTGTTTGGTACACTTTTTTTTAACATATAATCAAATTTTTTTTAAATTCTCTATAGAAGTTAGAGGGTTTAGTCACTTTTCAGTACTTTGGAGGTCAATTTCTCCGAACCAGGTGAGTTTGGGCCGCTAAAAAAAAATACGTGTCTATTATTTTGGACTACTCTCTAACATAAATCAAAATAAACCAGATCGGAGCCGGACAGTTCGGTACCTTTCCTTGTTAGTATGAAACTGAAATGTACTACTATTAAAATATAATCACGAATTTAAATATAATAAATCTAATTTGAATACATTGGGGATTAATTTATAACATTTATAACGCGTTTAAGTACACGCCGTTTGTACAGGTTAACCATATTAGTCTACGGACATTGCCAATTAAAATAAACATAGAAGAACTTTGATTGTACGATTTATACAAGTACCTATTTGGCCCTTTGGATTTAGTTATCCTAGTCCAAACATGGTTTTAAATAGTAGAAATCTACGGGATATAATGATAGTTCATACATTTGATGATTATTTACCAAAAACTATGCCATAACTTAGCAGCATGGTTGGGATAAGGGCAAGGAGATGGTGATGATGATGATGATGATGATGATGATGATGATGATGATGATGATGATGATGATGATGATGATGATGATGATAATGATGAAGATGATGATGATGATGATTTACCTTAATATTATTCCAGTTGAGATCAGTGAGCTTTTGGTCGTTTTCCTTGACGCTCTTGATAGTGGTTTCGGGATCCGTGTCGTTGGGGGGGTCCATCGGGTAAATCTGGAAAATACATACAATATTGAACTTTGTACGAATAGCTTTATACAGAAAGGAGAATACCAGGTTTAAACGACTTCTGTTCTTTTTTTTACAAATATTATAAATGCAAGAGTTATTTTGGGTCTATTGTTCGACCTCATTATTGAAGTTTGGTATAGAGACAGTTTTTTTTATGACAAAGAGGTGACGAACGAGCATGCTAATAAGTGGGATCTGTGACCCTAAGACAGCTTTCTCAAGACTTAAATCTTAAGACTGCAATCCTAAGACCACAAATCTGCCCTCCTAGGCAAAAATGCAATATCTAAATTCAATAGCCAATAGGTTGCAATTTCTACGGGGGTTTTGTCTGAGATATCGCCATTAAGTTTAGTAGGGCAGAAATGCGTTGCCAATCCGGAGGAGTAAGATGAAATGCCTCTGTACTAGTAAACAAGTTTTGCGCTCAAGGAGTCGCGGACATAAGCTATTAATATAATAATATCTATAAAAAAAGACGAACACGATAAATAACGGCGGAAAGTATATTATGGAAAGTCCATATTTTGGATTAACACAAGGGATAAGCACGTCTTTGCCTTGGACATTTGGATAATTTCGTTCGAAGTCGCAAAAGCTAGTTGTAGGCAATATGCTGTAGCGACTTTAGGAACCGTTTACCAAAAGCTTGCAACTTATATTACAAGCGGACATCTCTTTCCAACAATATGTATTAAAAAGAGCCGTACACTTGTATTACAAGTACTTGTAACTACTTTTGATAAAACGGGCCTAAGGCTGCGGCTCCACTGAGGCGAAGACAAGCGGAGCGGAGAGGAGACGTGTAGGGATCGGCCAATCATATTAGTTGAATCCACATCTCGTCTCCGCTCCGCTTCAATGGAAACAGTCAAGCGGAGTCTTGGAACGCCCTGTATGCTGCTTAAGGCTGCGGCTCCGCTCGTCTCCGCCTCGGTGTAATCACTTAACTCTTTTCACAGCTCTGCTCCACTCATCTCCGCTCGTCTCCGCCTCAGTGTAATCACTTAACTCTTTTCACAGCTCTGCTCCACTCATCTCCACTCGTCTCCGCCTCAGTGTAATCACTTAACTCTTTTCACAGCTCTGCTCCACTCAGCTCCGCTCGTCTCCGCCTCAGTTGAGCCCCAGCCTAAGTGTCCTGTTAATAAATCATGTGGGTGTCTGCCCTGAATCTTTCAAAGCCTCCACTACTGACACGCTGCGAGGGGTGTACGGTACCTTGGGTTTGGTGGCCTTGGTGATGCCGTCCCAGCCGAGCCCCACGGGCTGCCCCTTGTTGAGCAGCGACGCATGGTACTGGTCCTGGTTCATCATCGAGTGGAAGCCCAGGATGGCTGCGAACAGAGACCAACTACATAAACCACTGGAAACCATTACTAAAGAAGAAGTGAACAACTGTACGATAGTTACTAGAGCTGATTGGTCCTATACTCCATGTGTTAGGGTACTTGTGTAAACCAGCGAATAGAAGCAGAACACTAACGGCCAAACCCTATATTCAAACCGCGGATAGATAAGCCTTACTACGGGTTAAAATTTGACATTTGCCCATACAAAATGTGTCAAATTTCAATCCGAAGTAAGCCTATCTATCCGCGGTTTGAATATTGGGTTCCGACATAATACGTCAAAGCTCGAAAAAGCAGGTTTGTATGACCCGCTTTTGTGAAATAAAGGAGAGACTACACCGCTGCTCAAAATACGGTGACGGTACGGAATCGCAGTAACGTGCCGTAAGCGTCACGATTTTATCGCATGCCCTCCTCAAAATACGGTGACGTTACGGAGTCGCAGTGACGTGCCGTAAACATCACGACTTTACCGCATGCTCTCCACACCGCTGCCGTGACGTTTACGGCACGTCACTGCGATTCCGTAACGTCACCTTATTTTGAGCAGCGGTGTGGAGAGTATGCGATAAAGTCGTGAAGTTTACGACACGTCACTGCTATTCCGTACCGTCGCGGTATTTTGAGCAGCGGTGCGCTCTTTTAAACAACTGTACAAGTCCTATACAAGTTCATTGATTTCTGGAATTGTTTACTACCGATCTAGAGCCACTGAAATAACGCGCCCCTCTACAATCAAACTTCATAGGCTTATATGTAAGAGAGTGCGTCATTTCAATTTAGGAAAGCTCTACATGTCTCCTTCGCTGTCTTAAACTGGGGCTGTTGTTTAACCTTTTAACGCCCAACTCGACAAGAGACGCTAGCGGAAGCCGCAGTTGCCAAACTGTCAGTAAGTTGCTCTACGCTTTTTACCTACATATTGCATTGACGTATGACGTCCTGGTACCTAAAACATTATTAACTGCGGCTTTTATAAAGTAACAAGTTTAGTTAAAACGTAGTATAAATAAAAAGTAGTTAATATTGGCAAATCAATGTTTCTGTATTAATACAAGTGTTTACTACTAACTAACGAGTAGTATCTTGTTGTATGAATAATATAATTGTCGTTTATCTATAAGTGGTTATTACACTTAGCTCAATAGATTAGTTACTACCTCGGACTATTGTATTTGTAGTCATTCCTAAAATTGTATCTACTGAAGTAAAGAATTGTTGATACATTTATATACCATCAATTTTACATTTAATACCAGAAATATAACATTTAGCATATCACTACATAGTATAAAACAAAGTCGCTTCCCGCTGTCTGTCTGGCCCTATGTATGCTAACATCTTTAAAACTACGCAACGGATTTTGATGCGGTTTTTTTTAATAGATACTGATTCAAGAGGAAGGCTTTTATGTACAAGTTTTGGATTATGTACGGGTATTACAGAAAACTGGAATAAACCGAAGCGAAGCGAGGGCGGGTCACTAGTTTAAAATAACTGCATTTTATATATTTATCACCGCATATAAAAATACCAACATCAACCAAAAATACACGCTCAAACGACCACACAACACCAAAATAAGTAATCTATCAGCTAAACCATTTACATACCGCACACTCTGCCAAATAATCAATAAAAGAATGCCAAATATTCTCGCTAAAGGATAGAGACAATTTATGGGTAATAATAACTAAGGAATGCTACGTCTACCTCATTTATACACCATAAACTATAGTCTAAAATGTCGTAAAACCCTAAATATGCGCTACGGAAACAAACCTTCTTCCATTTAAAATGACCGTTGAAAATCAAGTATTTTTTCTTATTGTGCGTGATTTCAGTGCAAAGACAAGACGACATTAGATTCGGTATGCCACTGGAAGATTGCCAGCCAGTTATAAACTCGCTTTTTTGCGATATTACTCGACATTTTTTTTCAAGATCACGACATTGTCAGAACGGGTTTGTGAAAAAGCTGTTACAAATGACGGTAGGAGCTGTGTACGTCATAGTCATGTGGAAGATCGGCAGTATAAGACAATGCTATTCGTAGGATATATTCGTAAAAAAAGTAACAAAAGAAAATATTTTTTTTAATAATAAAAAAAATGCCAATGCATAACATGCTAAGACAAAATCTTTAACAAGGAATAATAGGATTCTTCTTAAACACAGCAAAGGCAAGTTCACTAAAGATTCTACTACGTACAATTGTTACCTAAATCTTTGAGAAAGCAGACAACAAAATACAAGTATCACTGAGAGCATTATTCTAAAGCAAGTAGGCAGTTTTTCCGAAGCCTAAAGGTAGTATTTCTATTTCAATAGCTGAATCACTTGTTAGTTATTATATGAGTTCGCACATACACATGCTACAATTTTGTGGGAGATGCGAACATGTAGTATCATTACTTCCTGAAGTTTATAACAACGTGAAATGACTAAAACTCATCAAATCCCTTTGAACGGAAATCAGGGCACTGGTAAAACAATTGCAAATTGGTCTGAAACCAAACAGCCTTGTTCATACTAAACTGTTTCATAAATCGCGCTAAATCTGCTTTAAAGTGTGTCAATTACACCAATAAATTACATTTAAATTGCACTTAGCCTTGAATATATTCAAAAATGTCACAGAGTATACAAACTCCGGTTATTATGATAGACTTTGGAAGCAATCTGTGACCCTGAATTTACAATAACCAAGGACAGTATTTATGGACAAAAGTATTGTGGAATCTGAAAAGATTTGGGCACGGCTAGATTTGGCCTTGTTTGAGTCATTATATGGGATGAACAATGTGTTTCACGGGTTATTGCAATAATAGATACTTTATCCACAGGAAAACTTTTTTTAAATAATGTTTGTGGCGATTAATATCAGTTTTACTATTTCTAAAATTGTAGGAGCTGGGGTAACAAATAGAACGATGAGATATAATATAATAAATAATTGATTATTAATTTCACTGCGCTTGGTGGATTTTTATCGTGACTTTAAATTATCTGATAATGAGGACGGTTTATGAAATGAATTCGCTAAGATAAGATACTTACTTAGTTACGTTCGTTTCCAATATTTTAACCACGATTCGTTTTGATATTTTGGGTTAAAATTATTCACAATCTTTTTACGGTTTGAATATTGGGAACGGACATTAAATTTAATAAATTTAGTTAATGATCAAATAAGTGTCAGCGCGATACAATGTCATTGTCACTCCGATTTATTTCTTTCAGTTTGTAGTACATCGAAGCATCAATACTGACGCTTTAGATGTGTTGGATATAATGCGCTTTAATGTACAGCCATTAGTACATGCTAATGTAAGCCAAACGAAGTGCTCAAAAATATAGCACGCTCTTAGGTCTTAAACCAGAGCGGGCACGACTGGATCGAATGAGTGAATGATACTATCTGTGTCGATCACAAAATGGTTACACACAGATTGATTCAATAAATAATAATAGTGTTTTTAGACAAACTATTGAAGTAAAAATTTTCACCTTGTTATTTAAAAATGACGTTAACTGATAGGTACAATATGCTTGAATAATAATTTTATCAGTCAATATGCAATCTTATCTATGAATTTTCTTACTCGCTAAACCGACCTGCACTGTGCATTTTAGGAAAAAACAAACCGTACGTAAACCCCATTTGTACACTGACGCGAAAAACGGAAATTGCTGCAAAACGTAATTTCATATGAATTTCGCATCGTTCCACCGGTGTTTTTTCGGATCGCAGCCTCAGTGTGAAAACACAATATACTATCGCCCATTTCATGAAAAATAGGCTTGAAGTCGTCAAGGTCATTAGGGATGCCAAATTATTTGTAACTTATAGGAGACTCAACCTTATTGTTGTAGAATGTCAGAATGCCTTTTACCTAAGGTGGGTCCCAAATTTAAGTTCGTGACTGTACATGTGATGAATGTAATGAAAACTCCATTAATTCTGGAACTCCAGATAAAACAATTGCCGGAGCGAGGGCCTCGCGTCATCGATTAAAAAATATATCGTCCTAAAACAAATCAAAGCTCACTTTTCAATGTTTCCCTTTGAGCTGAAGGAGTGCAGATCTGGTGCCGGGGAGATATAGTGTGCGATGACCTTAAGTGAACCTTGAGAATGGCCCTTAGTGACATAACTTTGCTTCATTCCATTAGTTCCAGCATTAGTGAATCTAGCTGTACACACAACTCGGTTATGGATGCTTCTTGTTGTGTACTCAGCTGTGATTGTGTGACCGTATCGCGACACACAATAATACCCACGCTTGAAATCTAGATAATCGATTCGCGTATCACCTTAGACCTTTTCCGAAGTACACAACAAATAAGTATAAAACCGTGACTATCTTCGAAAAGTTATAAGGTGGTTCATAAAGCAATAATATCGACTATTTCCTTTATCACTGGAATTATTAGCTTTCTTAATAAGGGTTACTTTCATAGGCAGGGTTACTACCTACAAAATAGGCAAACCGCGCCGCCAAATTGGAAAGAAAGAAAGAAAATATATTTATTCTTGACAAACAGACGAACAAAAAGGAACAAAATACTGACATAGACAAAAGGCCTGTTTATCACGAAATGGTTCCAACTCAGTGTTATGCTACCATCCAGTAAACCACGGCAGGATATACACACTAAACTAAACCAAACAAGAAGAAAAACCGCAATACAAGTAAGCAAGAAACAAACTCCAGCCAGTACTTTGAATATCTAAATTTGAAGTATCGTAAAGGACATCCTTGGTACCCACTATCTTGAGCCCAGGGGCCATATTCCAGTCAGTAAACGGAACAAACATATATGACTCTTATAACTCTGTCCCTGTCACTGACTTGAACTTGGCTACTTTTAATGTTCATAATACAGCTACAGAATTTATAAATAATATGCGTACCGGCCAAATCGATGATTTCCTCCTGCGAGGCAGATCCCAGGGCTTGCTCGTACTCGTCACCCATGTCGATGGTGATCTGCTCCTCGGCGTCACGAATGTGTTCGGATTGAGGCGGCGGGATCCACTGGAACATAAAATGAAATTTCAAGTTATAGGATTTTGTATGTAGTAAGTCCTTTCGTACTTGTAGAAGTACAAATTAATGATAGTAGTTCAGATTTGAGTACAATACTACCAGTTTCATAATAGCTAACTATCGGCAATCTTAGTTTTTCTATGACACACGAGTGACAAATATACTGTCAGTTGCGAGTGCCAGTGAGATAGCAATAGCCAGCCGAACGCTATTAAGAAGCTGGGAGTACTGTACTCACTTGAGTACAAAATATTTTTAATCATTTCGTTCTTAATTCGGTGTAATAGATGTTAAACATACAGAAAAAAGTACAAATAACAAGGTCACTTCAAAAGTTACACAAAAATGGAAAACTTTCCGTCTCATGCTAAACCCTTTTTTTAGTCATTATGTACATTCGGTAGTTAGAACTACCGCTATTATTAAACACAAGAATTAGTTTCCCGCTGCTCCCCCTATGTTAACGCCTTAGGGGATGAATTTCCAAAAATCCCTTTTTAACCTCATAAGGTCATAAGGAACCTACGTGCCAAATTTGGTATCTCTAGACCCAGCAGTTTAGGCTGTGCGTGGATATGTCAGTCACACAGTCAGTTTCTTCTTTTATATATTTAGACAGCACTTACGACGTTATAGAACTGTTGTAAAGATGTACTTTTGACATGGAGAGGGCAAGCGAGCACGCAGGCCACCTGACGACTATAAGGTCCAGAGATGGTTCAATCTCAAGACTGCAAACACGTTGCCAACCCTGAGGACTAAGATGGAATGCCTCTATGCTAGTGATTACTGGTTGTAAAGAGGTATTTACACGGCTTTCACAGACATAGGTTTGTATAAACTGTATAGATATAACGCACAATAGTTTCCTGTTACAAAGGGGAAGTTTACAATAGATGCTTACAGAAACGCGTGAGACTGCCAGGCTAATTAGCTATGGCGCTTTTATCAGATTTCTATAGCCATGACCATGATCTCCGGCTGCTTGATATTGCTATTGGCTTGTTATTTACCGGACAGTGCCATGGAAAGTGACGTTTAGGTCGAATGAGGATGAAGCATAGCATGATGATATCACTGACCTTCCTGATGAAGCCGGCGACATATGGCTTTATCTCCTGCTGCTTGATATTGTCATAGGCTTGTGGTTTAGCGAACAGTGGCAATAAAACTAACGTTATTGAAGATGGAGATGAAGCATGGCACGATACCATTAGCTTTTTGGCAAGTAACATTGAGTTTAAGATGAAGATGAACCATGGTATGATGACATTACTGACCTTTTCCCTGATGACGCCGGCGGCGTATGACTCCAACTCCAGCTGTTTATACCAATAACTTTTTGGAAAACAACTTTGAGGTTTATGACAGATGAAGCATGGCATCATGATCATGATATCACTGACCTTCTTCCCCCTGATGACGCCGGCGACGTAGGGCTTCACTTCAGGCCGGTCTGGAGTCTCCAACGCCTGCTTGTTTATGTGCTCGATCAGTTTTTTGCGGTTCAACGGGCCTGTGGGGTCCTTCTCACAATCGTAGTTGTTGCGTTGGGATGGGGGTAAGAAGTTGTCCTGGAATCAGAGAAAGAAGTCTTTAGTGAAATAGTGAACTTATCCTACTAGAATAATACAAAACTAGCTTCTGCCCCCGACTTCGTCAGCGTACATTTCGATTATCGTTATTCCCTCGGGCACTTTTAAATTTTCCGGGATGAAATGTAGCCCATGTGTTATTACAGGGTATAAGCTCCTTTTCAATTTCATCCAAATCCGTCCAGCCGTTGCAGCGTGAAGGAGTAACAAACTAACACACATACCAAACAAACTTTCGCATTTATTATATTAGTAGGATTTATTAACTACAGGACGCCCGCGACTTGATGCGCGTAGAATGAATTCCCCTTATTTCTTGTTGGGTTTTTTTTCGAAAAATTCTGTCTTAGTGCACCAAGATGCCTAGGGTAGAAATATTTCCTCCAAATTTCAATGCCATGTCCAGAGAACACACGAAAGACTAGGATCGAGGAAAATGGAGCCAGCACCGACAAGAAAATGTCTTTTTTTTTTGTGGTAATCGCCTGAAGGGCCAAAGACAAAAGTCCTTGCTTTTGTTTGCTTTTTGCTTTAATTACGGGAATCCTGACGCATGCATGCTTACAGACTACGGGCTTCCTTTCTTTTGCCCGACAATGGAAGGGTTGGTTCGGAGATCTTTTTGGACCACTTGTGTGGCTGTGGATACCATCTTTATGGGTGGGGTTACCCTTTTTGAGGCTTTCGCTTTCTAAATGCGTATTCTATTGCTTGGCATTAGAGTTCAAATTAAAATGATATCTTGTTCGTAACGTGTTTAAAAGACCGTTGCTCCGATTTAACTTGAAAGGAGGACAAACAAACACTATCGCATTCATAATATTAGTCAGAATTTGTTTATTTAGGATATTTACATGGAGCAAATGTTATCTCTTCGCTATAATAGTAACATGACTAATGTCTCACTTTTATGCAAAAGGAGAAGATTACTTAACTTAGGTACCTAAATACATACATACATACCTTGACGCCTTCATTCCCAAAGTGGGGTAGGCAGAGCTACGGAATTACCAACAACTCAAAAAAATTGTTGATAAGTAATTCTGTAACCACATTTTGCACAATTAGGCTAAATCTCATCCATCCCATCCATCTCATAGGCCCGTCGCCTAACAGTACTACAAGCCTTTATTGCTTTTTTGCCCGTGCGGTTGCTGGGTTAGAATAGTGCCACTCCATGTTTTCCGTGGATGTCGTAAGAGGCGACTAAGGGAATAAAGGCTTACCTAAATATAATAGATATAATATCCTTTACAGAGTGACTAATTAAATAAAACTTATCAGAAGAGATATCAGTAAGTAGGGTGTAGGTATCTGACATAATTGATAAAATCATAATTAACTTCGTATGGCCCACCATACTACAAACACCCATTTTTTGTCCGTGGGACTTTGAATCTTCCATCAAGGCAAATTTCAATTACGTTGGTTCAAAAATGCCATTTTAAATTTATGGAGAAAGGCAAATAAACTTTATTCCAATACTAATTCCACGTAACTTGGTGCTTTTCGTCTTATAGACCTTGTTTCACATTGTATGCTACGCTTGTATATACAAGGTTTATTTTTAGGATTCCGGACCCTAAGGGAGCCCAACGGGACCCTATTAATATAACTATGCTGTCCGTCCGTCTGTCCTAACTTTAAAGAGCTGTATCATTTGACCCGTAATATATATAGCAGGTAATTTCTTTTTCGGAATATGTTATTACGACGGATTTACTAACAAATAAAAAAAAAATACTAAAGGGGATCCCCATACAAGAAACGTTTTATTTCAACATGTTTGCATCTGTCAGTATATTTGTTATGTCAGAAAAATTCTGAAAGCGATAGAGCCGAATACTATTTCTACTGCGTTTTAGCAGTACAATAAATAAAATAAAAACAATATTTTTGAAAACCCAAAACTATCCTAAATATCCGAACACCGAACATATATGTATGAAATTTCAGATCAATCAGTTGAGATGTTGTAGCACAAAGACGGGACAAACAAACACACTAATAAATATTATGTAGTTTTGCAATGACTTATAGTAAAGCAATTCTCCAATTATAACAACGATGAGAAATTGTTTATATGCTGTGAGGTCATATCGAGGTTACCACAAATTACCGTAACATTCTTAAGTAACTCAACAGTTAAAATGACACAATGCTGTTACACAATAACATTTAGTTTTATTAGGAAATTAAGGTGATAAAATCCATTTGTAAACATTATAATAAACAAAAAGATAGTGTTCCAAGCTTCATTATCATAAAGATTGTAGTAATTGATAGATGATATAAAAAACATCCAATATTTGTTTAAATTGTAATCATTTAATTTTACTTTGCAACCTATTATTGTGTTAGGTATCTTAAAATTGTAATTTTGCAATGGTTTTTCACCTTATTGCATTGTAATAGGGTCCAAAAGTGGATACATCTTTTTCTAGTTGCCTGTACAATGATTACAGAAGTAGCGTAAAGTTAGTATGTGTGTATGTATATGTATAGGTATGTATGTAAACACTTTATTTTACAAAACTCAGAAATTCAAATACAATATTTACAGAATAGGAATATACATAGGCGAACTTATCCATTCTTCCAGCTAACCTATGCAGGATATCCTAGGTCAGTCCCCAGAGCCACTGTTATGCCTTGTAAGTTTTATGTAAAAAAAATTTTTGTTTCATTTTTCACTTTCATCTATCAAAATAATTTACTACAGCATAACGAGACAACTGAGCATACAGGCCAGCTGATGATAGACAGGTTTCAGCTAATGGACATTTACAATATCAGGATTGCAAAAATGTAGCCAATGCAATGCATAAGTAAGATGGAATGCACCAACTCTATGCTAGTCATCTACTAGCTCTTTCGCTTGCACCTCTGAAATACAGCAGAATGAACACTAACTATTGTTAGATTGGGATGTTAGTACAAATATATTTTTTTAATTGAATTTAATATTGAGGGACTTCGTCACACAAATTGACCTAGACCCAAACTAGTTTCTAGGCTTGTACTATGGGAACTAGGCAATGATAAACACACTTATATGGCCACCCAAACCTCAGAAACGTTAGACAAACATTTGCCCTGCCCGGGAATCGAACCTGGGACCGCTAGCTTTGTAGGCAGGGTCACTACCAACTAGGCTAACTGTGTCGTCAACTTAATTTAACTATTAGACTGGGCATTAAGGCTACTGCATAATCAAATTCTTCATCATAAAGGAACTCCGAAAACAATAAATGTACCTAATGAAAACGGAATGTATTTCTCTTCACCTTGGTCTTTCTCGCATGTAATTCATGGTTGAAAACACAAATGTAAATTAAGAAGGGCGCCAGTTGCCAGTGGTTTGTTACAATTATGCAAACTGGTGGTTACTGGAGCACACTGTTACGATAACTTGGTACTGATAGTTTAACACCTTCCTTAAAGTGGTAGTTTATACTGGCTGTATAAACAGATTTAAAAATAAAAAAGTGAAGAGCAAAAAAGGCAGGCTTTCGAACAAACCGTCAAGAGAAGAAAGGTTGTAAGAGTACTTCAATCCTACTAATATTATAAATGCGAAAGTTTGTGTGTGTGTGTGTGTGTTAGTTTGTTACTGCTTCACGCTGCAACGGCTGGACGGATTTGGATGAAATTTGGAATGGAGATAGTTTATACCCTAGAATAACACATATACTATTTTTCAACCCAGAAAAATGGAAAGTTCCCGATGGAATAAGGATAATCGAAACCTACGCAGACGAAGTCGCGGGCAGAAGCTAGTTTAAAATATAAACATGAGATTTATGTGTTACTAAGCTAAGGAAGAGTTACTGTTACTTTATTTTAACAGTATGTACCTATACTTTATGCTGATCACTTGGCAGGTACTGATAGTTAAATACCTTTCTTGGTGTTATTGTATGTAGAGTCTCCACCATTATGTATATTTAATGCCTTGTGGAGTTAGTCAGTCATGTTTAGATTAAGTAGTACAGTGTACTTTATATGTTGTATCTAGACTATTTATAAACAAAGTAACTAACTGATATATGAGTCAAGCTAAAGCTATAATAATTAACTGCTTTCTATATTTTTGTAAAATGTTTACCAATAATGAAAGCTGTTATAATAAAAAAAATTTTTTTTTCGAAAAACAAAAAAGCGGTTAATTATTGTTAAAGTGCCATTTTGTGTAAAACTGTGAATTATGGTTTAACTGTCTATTAAATTTGTATAATAGTTGAATAAAATCTGACATAAATGGAGATATTTCAGTGATTTTCATACTGATGTGTGTTTATTGAATTATATAGGTACCTAAACAAATGACAAGTATGTCAATAAGGAAACTGAACATAGAAATGAATTATTTATAACAAGTCAGTGATAATATTGCACTAATGCACTTATAAACTATTCAAGTTAAAAGTTTGCCTAAACTTTAAGCAACTATAATATGTTAAGTACAGTTGCGGGATTAGCATATGACTAAGAGCTAGACAATTATAACTCATAATTAGAAGATGGTAGCTTTTCCCCGTGACTTCAACTGAATAGAACTTTTTAATCATTATTCTTTAAAAAACCTAGCAAATTTTGAAGGATACAAAGCATCCTTTATGCTTCCACAGGACTCTATCGGAATACCCATGTATCAAACAGACAGATAAGCTCTTAATCTATAAAACAGTCGCTTTAATAATACACGAGCAACATATCTGCTAATTCCTAGTTCAATTTTAAAGAGTGACACAATATCTCAAGGTGAGAAGCGCTATAAATTGTAAAGCTGTCTTAAAACACTAATTAGAGTGTTACAAAGAACCTTTTGTTCTAGTGTAACATGTGAATTGTAAACAGTTTAATTAGCAAAGACAACACTTAGCAGAATTATCACTTATTCTCGTATGCACCTTCAAGATTGAAGAAAATACATTTTTAACCTCTTTAAATTATAAGTCTAATGTAACATCATACATAGCTCCCAAACAGATGGAACAACTCATACAGTTTTTTTTTTTAAACTAGAAATTTCTAAGCTATCGACTTGAGTGCTGGTGCAAATTTGATTGGTCTTATTATAAGCAAATATAGGGCTATCGCTGGTAACTCTGGTTGCACAAAGCATGTGAGTAGCTATGTAGAATGAAAATTAGTGGCTAAGAGTTATCAGGTCCGTAAGAAGGGGGTCGCGATTATTTCAGGGGATTTTATCTATTTAATAGTTATTAATTAGCTACTTAGGAATATGTGCTGTTTCCCAGGAATTTAAAAAGGCAAAGTAAATAATTACTTTTATATGATTGTTAATTTAACTATTGTTTTTATTTCTGAGAAAGAATAAAATGAATCCCACTATTATTTAAGGATAACAATGGAATTAAGACTGATCACAAAGTAAATTGTTTTAGCCTTCGCCTTATAAGTGTGGAAACTGACCTTACAGTAAACAATAAATATTCAATTAGACTTTCAACTGTTCAGACTAGTCTATGCAGGTGTAATGCAAGCAGAATCTTAACTGTCTTTTATTAAAACGACATAAAGTAAGTAATACAATGCAAAAAAGATATTAATCATTCACTCTTGCTTATTCAACCTCTCATAAGCTTAGACATCCATGCCAAATTTGTACACATTATTTTAATAATACATAATCTCACGCTTTCGTTCCCAGAGTGGGGTAGGCAGAGCTACAGATTTACAAACATCTCCAAAAACCTGTTGATAATTCTATAACCACAATTTGCACAATTAGGCTAAGATGTTTACATTATTTTAAGTGCCGGATTAAACCAGTGCGGGCCTGATTAAATTCAAATAAAAGACCCTAGGTTTGTTTTAGGTTCATTCTTAACTTTACGGTGCTAAGTAAAACAGTACTGTTAGAAATAAGTATGTGGGAGATATGGGTGTGCATTTGCTACTGTTGCTACATGGCTAATTCGGCACTGATTACTTTTTTTAATACATATTAATGTAATAAACCAGATTGTAGAGACTAGAACTTGGTACGTTTAATTCCTGACACAAAAAGAGGGGTGTTATATGTTTTACGCCAATGTCTGTCTGTAGCATTGTTATTCCTAAACCGATAGATTGACCAATTTGAACATGTTTAAAAAGAAATGGATAAGCTAGTCTGACTAAGCTGGTTTATTATTAAGTTAAAAGATTATGTTAGATGAAATTCAGTTGGACCGTTGATCAACTTTGTATGCAAGGGTGCAATTATGGCTTTAATTTATTTGATAGCTATTATTTTCCTGCATACAAGGTCTTAATGCCTTAATAACTTGTACGCATCATATGCCGGCACTTCTCTTGGTTGTTATTTGTCAAATATTGTCTTTGCATCTCTTTCATTTGGTATGTCAAATGTAAGAGATGTAAGATCAACATTTGGCAAACATAGCAAAGTGAAGTGCCGGCATTACATATATCCATGTTCAAATTGTGAATATCATTTGTTCTTTTTTACTTATCTGATAATACAAGGAGAAGAGGGCATGTAAAAAAAATCACCTTTCACATACAAGCAGTTGGGCACAACTTGAAACATTACGTCCATGGTACTGAGCTTTTTTGTGCCATTCTACATAAGATGAAAACAGCATGTTTCAAGAGAGCTGGTGTAAAACTAACCAAACATGCGTGGAAGAATGTAAGGAGTACCTTAGCATCATCTTCAATTTAAAAAAAACTACTTACATCAGGATCGACCTCCTTGGCGAGCATAGTAAGCTCCTCCTGTGACAATTTGGCCAATAGTTCGTCGACGTCCACCTCGTCTAAAGACGAGAGCTCGCGTCCAAACAGCTTGGCCGGCGTTGTCATCGTCGTTGTTTTCGTCGATGACGATTTCTGCACCAAAAACACACTTATTAACACTCCACACTGCTTAATCTACTAGTTCAATAAACCTTATGTTGATTTTATTACGTAAAATTCACAATACTACGAGGTAAAACATCGATTTTAACATTTTTACCACACCCACAAGTTTAATTGATAGATTCGGAACATACAAGATAACAATGCCTCAGACTCAAATTAAGAACCGAAAACTAATTTACAGAGTATATTATTTTCTTACATTTAATACTTGTAAATAATTTTATTAACAGCACGTAAAAATAACTGTGGTCACAAGCACCTTCCCTGAATGACAAGTTATGACTAAACTTAAAAGAACGGTCGAGATGATTACTTTCAACGTTGGTGTAAAAGAGATAGCGCATTACTTAACAGATATGGGGTAGGGATGTTAAATGTAGCTGGTTATCGGTACCGGTTTTTATCAGTTAGTTTTCGTAATGGTCAATGGTCATGCATTGTTATATCGGCTAGGCAAAAACAAAAGGAGAAAACCACCAATTAAAGGAATAAGGTCATTTATTATGTCAACAATTACAAGGATAATTGCAAAACGTAACGTCATTATAATGAACACTTTTATTTTGAAAGAAGTAGTATTTTTTGTTACAGTATTGTTACTATATCTTCATAATTAATTAAGCACCACAAGATTTTCACAAAAACTTAACTTGTTGTTTGTAGTACAATAAAAATAATAATAGGTACTTATTTGTTCCGAATTAAATACCTCACCACTCTCACCAGTTATGAGTTCTACCTATAAAGTGAGACACATTTATTCTGCAAATTATACTCACCTTTTTTAAACTATTAAGTATTTTTGTTAGTATATTAAACAACAACAACAACAGAAATGTTTTTCTTCTATTAGTGGAAACTGTTTGGCTAATGTATTTTTAAGCTATGATTGTATCTCAATGTGTTATTTTTTGCTGTTTGTTTCCCAAATAAATATATATAATAAAATAAATAAAATATTTTAGTTATAAGAATACAAATTTTGAATTAATATTTATATATTTATTTTTTTATCGACAGGATTCCTATTTTTCGTTCTTTTTTCTTAGGCACTGACTTAGCGGCCAAGTAACTTGTGTCTGAAATGACTTCTTCCCTAAACGACACATTAGGAGTTTACTTATTTCTAAATCTCATTAACAGTAGTAAAAGATTTATGAATATGGAGTTAGTACAAAACAAGTTAGTTAGTAGTTAAAACAAGGGCCGTTTCTCGCCAATATAAACAAATTTCCGTGGCAAACTGCTAAGCAATTCAAGTACCTAATTTTACAACTATGATAGAACAGCATACAACGCTGATCTCACTCCAATTTACTTTATTTGCTACGAGACTGCCTTCAACGCTCATTCGAGTAAATTAATTCTCATCTCCCACGATGACCTTGCTAGTTATCCATCGAAACATTTATCATTAATTTTTTATCAACGAATATTGTTGTCACTTATCAGATTGAATATCGCCAGGATTCAAAATACGAAAGAACGTATAGCGAGCGAGGTCATGGCATTATGTCTATAAGCTGCGTCCTAATGGAGAGATTACGCAACGCACTATTTCATGCCCCGCCTATTGCCTTGCTGTTATTGAACTCACGATCGTGATTTGACCTACAACGCGTTATCAATCGAACAATGCAGGGCCTGCAATGGTGTCATATGATGATATGAATAATGGGTAACGATGGAAGTGTTAGCATAGAGTCGTTATGATAGTGAAATTACTGTCTACATTCTGGTTCTGATGCTACAAGTTACAGGTTTTACGGGAACTTCGCAAAACTGCTAAAAAAATGCACATTTCATATTGATTACTAAAATTGAAAGCTACAGTTTTGAAACTCCACGAAAACAACTGCCAAACCTGAAAAATTACGGCTATGTTAAACAAAACTTACGCATTCGAAGTTGTAGGTTCATCTTTGTATAGCCAAGCGCGATTATTTATTGAGCTGAGGGCCCTGCCAAGATGCATTGCGCTAAGTAAAGTTTTTCCCGATTCGTTTTTAAACCAATCGCGTCACTGGTGGATGACGTGGTACGAAAAGTCACGTGATCTACCAGTGACGCGATTGGTTTAAAAACGAAACGAATAAAAACGTTAGTTAGCGCAATGCATCTTGGCAGGGCCCTCTGGTCTGAAATATATCGTGCATTTTTGACAAGTGACATTATGGTTACTATACTACGGCGTACAACTTAATGAGGTTGGAATTAACCATGCACAAAATAACCTTTGTTGTGCCTTGCGACAGAGATAACAACATACAACTCACGCTGGAAGGTGAATGGGTTTAAGGTCTTCATAGTCACGTTCGTTTCAAATGCTTACCTGTTAATAGTTTACAATTATCGCAAAATGTCATGCCTATTTGGAACCTGTTATTATTTGCCAGAAAATCGACAAAATGTACGTTTCTTTACCACGTTGAGTTCAATATTAACAATTCTTGCATAGTGACGGTAGTAACGGTACCTATGGTAAACCTAGATGGTAGTGACCATGCCTACGAAACTAGTTATCTCATGTTCGATCCCCGGCCCTGTATTTTAAATAGTTGTTCGCAAACTTTTATAGTAAAGGAACCATTTAGAAACCATTAACGAACGGGACGCTGAAGAAGAATGGTAACTGTTTTTCGCCGGAGCCCTGGCCTTATGGAGTCCGCGAATCACACATTAAGAATGGCTGGTCTAGTACAAGCCTAGTGTTTAGTTCGGGACTTGATCATTTGTGTGTGAGATTTTACCCGAATATTTTTTCTTGGTTTCTCTTTTATAATCCTGAAGTAAATAGTTTATGGGGTTGAATATGTTGGTGTTAGTCATTAAAAAAAGTGTTTGAATAGGTACTTATAAATATAAACTGTTAAAAAAGTTACACTCAGAATATTTATAACATCCTCATCTCATAATTTGTAAAAAAAAACCATCAAGGACGTTAATACTTTTTTTAAACTCAAATCAAACTTATAGTTTTTCATTAATACCCAAGTAGAACTAATACATCAGTTGCTTTCGTTAAAACGTTGCGAAACCAAAGTATTAAGAACAATAGGCTATCTTTCTCAGCGCGAAGGCGTTGGCCATGAGCCATGATACCATTGATAATAATGATCATGGGAATCGTGATAATGAAAATCTCTCAATTATTGGAAAGTTAATAAAATAACCATCTCGCTGTACTACGCATTACTCGCTGTCGCTGTGTTTGTGTGTGTTCTATTAAGAATCACCATTTCACTTCGGCTCTTATGAAACTTATAATATAGGCTTACTTATCATCTTTATCTTTATTTTCATAAAGTAAAGGCAAGGGTTAACATTGAATACGCACTGTTTACCAGCCAGGAATTAAAAGTTTCTATGTTTGAATTCGGGACATTAAATTTATGCCTGCTTGTAAGACACGCATGAACTACAAACGAAATACATAATCTTTGGCTTTTATTATACGAGTGAAATTACTACAACAACGGCGCGTCCCGCCATTCAAATTTACTTGGTACGGTTGCGTCAATGTACCTATACAAAATTAACTGGGACCGTCGTGGATTGTAAACTTATCTTTGCTACTGGTACCTATTATGTAAAAACTTGTGAGAATATTTATTTAGATGTTTGTCAGTCGCGCGTAGCTTACTGGAATTGGATTAAATTCGGAACATAGATGTGTACTTTTCCCATTAGTAATGCATCCCTTAAACTGCCGAGTGGTTTTAATGTGCCACTAATAAACACGGACCTAAAAAAAATATTTTTTTTAGGTCCGTGCTAATAAACCTTACTTTCCTATTGCTTATACCGGTAACGTAGTAACATAAATGGCACTATCCCAAATGAAGAATTTCTACATTATCCAGTTAATTTGTTGACAAACCACTTGAGCTAGGTACTGATCATTAATTAAATTAATTTTACAATTAATTGCACCTCGTTTAAATGCAGGTGGTGCAAGGCCGCATTGACCGCAATTATTTGCTTTTGAATTTAATTGTTTATAAATTTAATCAATAATGGACGCAACAACCAACTAGCAAATCAAATTCAAAGGGTATGCGCTATCAATTTATAGGTAACATAACTAAGAAAACTAAGAACTAATTTCGTCGTTAGATGGCGTTCCGCTCTACATAACAATACGGAAGAAGTGATAGAATGATTGATCCCAATCGATGAACGTTTTGTTTCTGTTGACCACGCGACTACGGCGAGCGATCTGGCGAAACGCCAACCCACTATAATTGGTGGTCGCGGCAGAGACACGCGGTATTCTTAGCTGCCCACTCGGCCACTGGCCTTCCTACCAACAAATGCGATTCCGGCAAATAAATAAATAAATTGTTACGGTCTTGACCTAGTCACTAGTCGCTAGGGATGTACCACTGAGCGTGTGTTGCCGATTTTCTAAATGTGTGCAGGTGAACGACCGGCATGAACTGAAAATTTAGTACTGGCTGGTGCTGCAGTGAACATGAAAAAATTCTTGACGTTTACACAAAAACAATATCAACGTTGTGACATTATCTGAAAAGCTATTAACATACAAGCTCGTAGCTGCCCTTTAAAGCGAAAGAAGAAGAATATAGCCACTAACATGACATTACCTTATGGCCCGCCTGTTTTGGTATCGCCTCTTATAAGAGCGGCAAGGTTTGGTTTGCTTATTGCTGGCATATTCTACGCTAGAATGAAGCAAGCAGCTTATAACGCACTTTATTAAATACTTGAACCCAAGTCACCAATGAAGAGGAAATCCTGGAGAAAATGTAGTGCAAGTTCAATACATGTTATATTTTTTTTCTAGAAAAATAAAATACGGATATTCAAAAGTTTCTACTTTATTCAATCACTAGCGACCCGCCCCGCTTCGCTTCGATGTGAGTTGCCTGTAGCACCAGTACATAAACCAGATTTCAAAAACCTCCCGTGAAAAAATATCTTACTGATGGTAAAAACCGCATCAATATGCATTGCGTGGTTTAGGAGTTAGCAGATATGTGTATACACAGACAGACAGACGCATAAAGCTAAATAAATGTCATAAAGATGTACGTCAGACATTATCGTATTCGTCGTGTGTGTGAAAATCGTAAGCTTCGCAACGCAAATAACTTTCTTCTTTGCCATTTACTATTGTAGTCGACGTGTTTGCTTAAACCAAGTTATTTGTGCATTCAAATGGGTTCTAACTTCTACCGTTGATGTGAGAGTAACACGTTGCTTTCTAGTTTCTTCAAATGCGAGTAAAATTCTAAGCACCTTATACAAATTGGGTTTCATTCACCGGTTATTATTGTAATTTTACCGGTCATTCAGGCGAGCACTTTAATGGCGGCCCGGTGTGGCGGGAATCCGAAAGTGAGAAAATGACTTTATCAACAAGTTTCTATAATGAATTGAATTCTTGTTTTGCAAGGTAAGATTACTTTTGGTTTCGGACCGTTGGATCTGTCCGTTTTTCAAAACAGCTGTTCCAAAATAACAGCTTCTTTAAATGACCTCAGGGCAAGACCCGTTTCTCATCGCATCAGTAAGGGCGATTGTGCACTACAAGGAATTATACTGTCCGGCAGTCCGATTTTTTACGGATACGCAATAAATACTAAGCTAAGGACTAGTTTGTGCAAAATCGGACTGCCGGACGGTAAAATTCCTTGTAGTGCACAATCGCCCTTAGTCAAAACACCCGGTTCTCATAGCATCAGGGTTTCCTTACGCATGTCGTAAGAAACGGACTTTTCGGGCATTACTATTGGTGTCCTGATGACATACGGAATAACGACATCTGTAAGGAAATCCTGATTTATCTTTATTCCCGTTCAAAGACTTACGAAATTTGTGACCGTTCACAGCTACTTAAAGGGACCACTTTAAGGGTACGGACCGTATGGAGTTATTGGTAGTATCTGTAAAACTGCAGACTATAAGATATTCGGCTGTCCATTGACGAAAGAATCAAATATCTATATATTTTTTAAATTTTAAATTTTCTTTCACGTATCTATTTACGTTACACGTTCGTGTTTGGGTCACAGAAATGGGAACGGGTGTTTTGCGAAACGGAAATGAAGACAAACTTGCCTTTTGGGAGAAGCAAATTTAAGGATACGGATTATTCAGGAAATGTAATGACGGGAACGTTCATTTCGGGATTAGGTCTTTGGGAAACGAATATCAAGCCAAACGTATCTTTAGGGAGAAGCACATTTTGGAAAACGCTTTTTATCGGGAAACGGATTATTAAAGAACGGTAGTGACGAAACCTGCTGTTTTGGGAGCTGATGTTTTGGGAAACGGATAGAACGTCCGAAAGCTTCCTTTTTTCTATTTATAGCTTGGTGAAAAGAGCTGCTGACAGATATAACTATAAATACTCGTTATATTCTCAAGAGGCAACCACCACGTTCAATCAGTGGTAGGACCTGGGGCCTGTTTTATAAAGCTACAAATTACAATTTACAGTTTACAAGTTTCCATTTGACACAACCTCGACCAATGACGACCAGCCATTTGAGCAGTGTTGCCAGTTTAGACCTGTAAAATTGTTACTTGTAGCTTTATAAAACCTGCTCCTGTAGTCAATTCACTCCGAGCTCTCAAACTCTAAGCTATAACTTTAACTCTGTTAATTTTAGGGCTTGCAATTCTGGAATTTTCGGGACTAATTTTGTATTGGCTATTCCCGAAATATAATCCTAAAAACCCTGCAATATCAGACGCAGTATTTGAGGATGATACGACGCTTTCAGTTGTATCTTTAGGCCAGGATTACACCTGTAAGTTATTACGTAAGTTTTGAAACAAAGCTATATGCAAGAGAGAGATGCAGATATTTGCCACTCACTCTTACCCATAGTTGCGTCTCAAAACTTACGTAATAACTTACAGGTGTAATCCCGGCCTTAGAACTAGACACTTATCGTATAATTAGCGCTTAGACATAGTACATTTAGGTAAGAATATTGTTGGTCATACACTATCATTTTGCATATCAGCAATTTGCGTGAACATGAAACGTATCATCACTCATCAAGACGGAACAAATGCAAACTAAAACTAGTTCCTTGTCCAATATACATTATTTATTATGCTGGTTTCGATGCGAATGATTATTCATGCAATAGAAACGTCAAGCTAACAGTATAATCTAGATGCTGCAAGTAGGCAACGATTGCATAGGAAAACATGATGCGCAACATGAATCTTGAAAATGAGTAGCTATTATTTTTAATGTTTCCGCGTTTTCTCATCATATTAAATTGATATTCGGCCAATTCATTATTAGTGTGATTTGTAATAGAAACTGTTTCATATCTAGTCTATGATATACCAGTGTAACTGGACCCATGTCCTCTTAGTATCTCCATGTCAAGCATGCTGGGAACTGGGATCAATATCCAAAAATTTAACTTCGAAATAGCAGAAATACTTATCTGACATTAACGTCTCTAGGCATTAACGTTTCAGATATTTTTGAGCCCAATATGTTGTAAGAAATAATGATTTAATATTGCTGGTGACTGTAAGTACCTAACAGGAGGGTAAAAATATTGCTCTCGAAGTTTCGTATAAATATTTCGTAGTATCTCACTTGATTCTTGATGTATCGTGGGAAAACCACTGGACTTCAAATCGCAAACGGAAATGGCGCATAAAAGCCGCAAAACGTTGCAGCTGCACGGTTACCGTTAACCAACCCGCCAATTTACCTAACTCGATCGAACCAGGTTAACGGGATCTTTCTAAAGTGCAATTGACCAACGGAGGCTGGTTCCGCTCCGCTGGTCGCCCCTGCTAAAAAGGGCGCAATCAAGAAATCAACGGTACGTGCAGCAGTGCCTACAGTATTTCTGGTTTCTGACATAGATTATTGTATACCTTTTTTTAAAAGCAATCCATCGGCACAATAGACGTTTTAACAAAAAGAAGCGTTAGAATAACTCGGATACCTAAGTAGATACCTTTTTTTCTGTTTCTTTAGCCCGGATTTAAACGATTGCAAATGTTGCGTTTTACCATCAGTATCATTCGTTTGCAACTTGTTGCTATGCAATTCATAAAAAAAATCTGCCTTAGCAAAACACAGTTTACAGGTGACAGGACAGTTACTGAGACCCATTCACAATTTGCATTCTAAATCTAGACTGCAAGTGCGTTGCCAACCCTAAGGACTAAGATGGAATGCCTCTATGCTAATAGTAAGTAGTACATTTGTTAAAAACATTTTTATTGCAACGTAGACTTTTGAATCTAAATGAATCGTTCAGGATTCCTGGTTTATTTCCCCGTTTTCTGGTCGTCCTACTGACTTTCGGCGGAGCCCCGCCCTCGGGCGGGTGTTTGGCTGCTGAGAGCGGCTGTTTCTGGGTGGGTTGCCCTTCGGGCATCTGAAGGTACCTAACGAACCTAACCTACCTACTTTTACAACCACATTTAGTATTTGGTGATCAAATCTAGGTGCACTGTCTGTGCTATAGAACAAATATAGGACCACGAGAAAACATGTGTTTATTCCAGGACGGATTATTCTACAATTATTATCCTACATTGACTTAATTATGCATATGCATGAACCAATGACACTGTCTACATACAGCACTCTCAACAGGTACTTTATTGGTTAAGGTCTTTAGCGTGCTTTGTCAAACGGGTTTGACAGATTTCACTCGCTTCCGATTTTAAAGTTAAACCGGTTATGCTAAACAATCTTGTAGCTCAATTCTACGCGTATTCGTTAAAACCACATTGCTTTTGGCATGTTATCATATTGCTTTTAAATCGGCTGACATTACTTTCAAGTTTAATTTCTTAAAGACCGTCGCGCACCGGCGATTTCTCTGGTGTTGCGGGTGTTTATGGGTCGCGATGATCACTTGCCATCAGGGGCACGTTTTATAAAGCTACAAGTTACAATTTTACAGGTCTAAACTGGGAATACTGTTCAAATGGCTCGGGCACGTTTTATAAAGCTACAAGTTACAATTTTACAGGTCTAAACTGGGAATACTGTTCAAATGGCTCGGGCACGTTTTATAAAGCTACAAGTTACAATTTTACAGGTCTAAACTGGGAATACTGTTCAAATGGCTCGGGCACGTTTTAAAAAGCTACAAGTTACAATTTTACAGGTCTAAACTGGCAATACTGCTCAAATGGCCGGTCGTCATTGGTCGAGGTTGTGTCAAATGGAAACTTGTAACCTGTAAATCGTAATTTGTAGCTTTATAAAACAGGCCCCTGTGGCCCGTTTCACGAAGCTACAAGTTACAAATTACAAGCGGAACTCCTTTTCTAGCAAAAGAAAGAGACTTCCGCTTGTAATTTGTAACTTGTAGCTTCGTGAAACGGGCCTCTGGTCGTCATTGGTCGAGGTTGTGTCAAATGGAAACCTGTAACCTTTAAATTGTAATTTATAGCTTTATAAAACAGGCCCCAGGAGACTCGCTTGCTCGTCTGCCTCCTTTTTCACATAAAAAACCGGGCTAGAGCATGTTGGACCATGATCAGTGTAGGGTTCCGAAGCCGTTACTGTTACTACAAGCAAATTAGACCTCGCGACAAACGTACCTTTGCCGTTGGAAAACTGTTATCTCTATACATCGACATAGGTCGCGGTCATTTTACCAACACCGCAAATAAGTTTTCGGTAGGTATAAACATTTAAAGCGTTTGTAACTCAAGAACCAATGAAGTCTACTTAGTCGTGATAGTTTTCCTATTAAATTCATTATATGTGCTTTCATTTAAGATATTTTTCAGATTTTTATACGGTCAAACCATATTTAACGTGTTATCGTATTGTCAACTTTTCGAGAGCTCTTATTTACATGACAGTAAGGGCGACCGAGTTAAAAACAATGCCATAACACGTCAATGGCGATATGGTTTAAACCTGTACAATCGCGATGTCCGTACGAAAGAAACAAATACAAAATAAAAAACGGAAACGTACATAACATAAGTACCTACGCGATTTTAGCGTCACCTCGCAATCCTCATACCTAAGGCGTGAAACACACTAAGGTCTGTTCATTCTTACTTGTCTTATATAGTAAACAACTTTCTAACCTCAAAATGAACCTTTTTAGGTTAAAGCCGCTATTTTAAACAAAACAAAGCAATTACAGACAATACATTGGCCAAATGATGTCCAAAATGTTTATTCAGTTTACTTTATTTACGACAAAAAAGCTGTTTATGCCAAAAAAAGGTTCATTTTGGGGTTAGAAAGTTGTTTACTATATAAGACAAGTAAGAATGAACAGACCTTAAGTTAAACCCATGCATGGCTCATTGTTTACGTCCCTGTTGCCAACTCACATCGAGTTTTATATGCGAGTGGTATGGGACTGTCCCGTTGCGTGCAACCGGTCTGCTAACTGCTAACACGCCATTGACGCCATTTTATGCGTACAAACCTCGGACACACCCACGACGTTTCGGAGTTAAGTTACCGCGGAAGCTAAAAGAAAAATTATAAATGGGTTGATAGTTGCCACTGCTATCTATAATTTAAAATATTATAAATTACCTATTTAACGTATCAAAGGCCATACCGCGATTTTTATTTAAAACTGACTCGATATTGAGTTAACAACAATATACCTCTATAATGATACCTAACTATAGGGACAAGATTGAAAAACAGCATTCGAAAATGTATTGCCAAAGTGGTTTGTTTCTTTCTAGTAACTTTCTAGCTAATTTCACAGTAGATACCTACCTACCTAGGTAGTAGGTAACTTCTCTAACACCTACAACAATTGATATAAACAAAGAAATTATAGAGACATTGCACGTCGCATACAATTTCTACCTAATCTAAATTTGAACACGCATTGCCGTTGATTACATGCGTAATTAGAGCATGCGCTTGAGTGACGAACGAGTTAATAACTGTATCACTTAACAGATTAAAATGCAATTTACTCCACACTTGCATTTAGTTCAAGCTGTGAAACATTACGCGACTTACGTGAAGTTTAGCATCGTGACGGTCGCAAGCCGCTAATAAAAATAATGGGTCGATATTCTACGCGGTAAGAACCATATCGTCTTTGACCTGTTATGGTATCTTGTTTAACTCGGCCGCCATTACTGTCAAGTAAATAAGAGCTATCAAAACGTAGACAATACGATAACTGGGGGTTACCATGATAAACTAAAGCAGTTCAGTTTCGGTTGAGAGAAAGGGACGAGCTGTATAACTGCTATAGCTCTGTGCCTTTCTCTCAACCGAAACTGAACGGCTTTGGCATGTCTGATAACCCCCCAGGTCAAAAGCAATATTTTTTAACGTCGTAGAATCTCAGCTCCATCACAAATTACTACTTATTGGTCTAAGATCCGAATAGGAGACGACTTTCACCTAGCTGTTTATTCGATAAAAAGTATTTTATATCAAATTTAATATGCTAAGTAAAATATTTATAATAGGGCGACTGGAAAATTTCAGTCCAGTCCTTATATGATTTAAAAGAAAAAACTGAAAATGACCTCTTTTCTCAAATTGCTGTTGCTTGTTTAATAGACCAATTACATATTAATCGAAAGCATGAAGCCTATAGAATATGCAAACATTAGGTTTAGTGCAAATTATTAGTACCGACTTACCTACCTACCCAATAGTTAAGATGGGAAAAAATAGTCAACCTAACGTTTGCATGTTCTATGGGCAACATACTTTCGATTAGTATGTAATTGGTCTATTAAACAAGCAATAGCAATTTAAAAAAAAGTTCATTTTCAGGGTTTTTTTTAAATCATATAAGGACTGGACTGAATTTTTCCTGTCAACCTATTATAAATATATTACATATCATATTAAATTTGATATAAAATATAACGGTCGTCTCCTATTCGTATCCCCTTCTATATAGTCAATGTATGAGCAATGAAGTAGTGGGGCGGGACACCGTGGATTGTATTAAAGAGCTCTATTCTACCTGACCTGGCGGCGGGCTTAACCCAATTGGTTTTGACATGTTATCGTATTGTTTTCAACTTGGCCGCCATTACTGTCAAGTAAATAAGACCTATGAAACGATTACATGTGAAAAACAATATGGTTTTATCGAGTAGAATAGATCCCTAGATTGCTGAATAATACGATATCGTATTTTATCGGATAAGTTTCTATTAATCTTGTTTTCTCAGCTTATCGATTGAAGTCGACTGAGAAAGCAGGTTAAATACATGTATGTTTATTCTCTACATCTGTACCTATAGGTAGGTGTATACCAGTGTTTTCCAATCAAAGGGTGCAGTGCGGATATAAAACGCCTCTACGACGCTTTGGGTACACTTTTTAGCTGTCGACACA
Source organism: Acleris literana (assembly GCA_946894065.1). Lineage (NCBI taxonomy): Eukaryota > Metazoa > Arthropoda > Insecta > Lepidoptera > Tortricidae > Acleris > Acleris literana. The sequence goes on from OX335677.1 coordinate 4,445,661, forward strand.
CAGAAGGCGGAGGCGGGCATAGTGCGGTATACATTGCGCTCTGAGGGCAGGCCTATCGGAGATTGCGTTACGTTACGAAAAATGTAACGGCAATATGCTCGCCTCAGCGCCACCTCCGCCTTTTGTGTGTGGACAACTTGTTTTATGGGAACGCGCCGCATCGCGCCGCTTCCGCTCTCAGTGCGATTGCGGCTTGAATCCCCCCCCCTATTCAAGCCGCAGGTTCCTAACCAAGTAGAAGAAAAAATTGCAATTCTTACGTAGGTAATTCTTAGTAGGAACCTGAGGGTTGCCAGATTCATTTTAATCTTAACCCTTAATTTGGCAAAAATAAAAAAAAGTCCGGAATTCAAACCCTTTTTGATTTTGAATCAGCAAAAAAGTAAAAACACATTCCCAACATAAAAAGTGAACATTATGGTATGTTGACTGTGACAAACATTGCCAAATGAAGGGTTCGTGAAATGCATGTTGAAAAACACTACTAAGCCATCCATCCAATTAGCCGACATTAAACCAGTGCAGGGCATAATACTCGTACTACTCTCTCGCGCCAAGCTGTCCAGCACTTGCCTGATTTACCTCTTCCCCCATGACATAATCAGGTCATCTGACCATTAGGCAGGTGCGGTCTGCCAGCTGACCGCTTCCCTTGCCTTGGCCGTTACTCTGATACTGCCCTTGTCTACCAACAGTCTTCTCGCAGCCAAGTGTCCCGCCCATTTCCACTTTAAGGTTGGCGCAGACATAATTAACCGCTCTGCACCGGAACAAAAAAGTGACATTGAAAAGTGAGCTTTGAATTGTGTAAGTACGATACATTTTTCAGTGGACGACGCGAGGCCTGCGCCCGGCTATGGTTTTCGATGACTTTAAAAAATGTATCGTAATAACACAGGTCAAAGCTCACTTTTCAATGTCTCACTTTGAGCTGATCCGGTGCCGAGCGATTTGTCTGCCGAACCTTTAAGATCGTGACGCTCTTATTCTTATTACATGAAATAGGAATTGGGTGTTACATTAGGGGCCGGTTAAACGAGCTATATTATCATTGCGTTGTGTGGCTGACAACTAGACGCAACTTGCTCTAACATACAAAGTAAGAGTAGGACAGCAATAGTAGCCGGCCATACATTGCCTTGAAAAGTTGATCGTATACCAGCCCCTTTAGCTCTTTGTCTTGTTTCTATTTTCAAATTCAAATTTCGATTCTATTTTGTTTTTGGATTCTATTGGCCACTGAACAGCCATTTGATTAACCACAGAGCAGGACAGATTGCACCCGCGAAGCCACAGGAGGCTGCCACCTATTTAGACGGCAGTCTATCGAGCACTTATGGTAATTTGAGGAATCGACGAACTTTCTAGACAGCCTAATCTGACATCTCTGGGCCGTATTAATAAAATAATCTCAACTCTAATGCTCGTCTCGAGATGTGTCAAAAATGACAGTGTTCTATGGTTTGACGTTTACTTTGACGCATCTTGTAACGGGCACCTCAACCAAGATGACTTTATTAATACGGCCCTAAGCTAGCTCGAGCTGGTCTAGTAGGGAATATAATACGGTATGCCCCGAACGCACGAATGCCCCCGTTTAGCTACTTGGTCTTCAATTTCGTATGCTGCCATGAATGAGAACAAAATCCGTAATGATCATACCCATGAAGTGTCAAACTGTACCCAGTTCAAAGCAACAGCTATGTAAGGAATAGCGCTGTGTCTTCTACTACTTGGAATTTGGATGGATTATAGCACATCATAATACGGCGTCATAGGTAGAAACATAACGTAAGATTAACTAGAGCATGAGCCAGAGAGACGCCCGCGGTAATAAATGTAATAACTGTATCACTTAGCAAATTAAACGGCAATTTGCTCCATACTCACATTTAGTTCGGGCAGAAGAAACCGAGCTGAGAAACATAAGTGCTTATGTTAAAAATAACGGTGATATGGTTTGTTACGATCATTTATAGCCCACAATATTCAATTTATCTTTTTTATGGCAAGTAGAAGGCAAATAAGCACACATAATGCCATCTAATGGTTAGTGGGCTTTGAGACTTTAATTTTAAGACTAAACTTCTAAGACTGTCGATAACCCTTAGCACAGTCAAGGAATTTAATTTGTGACTCACCTTAGGTCCAAAGTCCATCTGACATTCTACAGCAATAAGGTTGAGTCTCCTATCAATTACAAATGACTTGGCATCTCTATTGACAATGACATCTTCAAGCTGATTTTCTTTGAAATGGGTAGTATATTAACTTCCGTGACCGTACTAAGATGGAATGCCTGTAGGTAATTTCGTAGGGTGTCTGGTTCTGCGTACACCAGGGACACGTTTTATAAAGCTACAAGTTACAATTTTACAGGTCTAAACTGGCAACACTGCTCAAATGGCTGGTCGTCATTGGTCGAGGTTGTGTCAAATGGAAACTTGTAACCTGTAAATTGTAATTTGTAGCTTTATAAACAGGCCCCAGAATACAACAATGCGAATAGTGCTGTTTGGCGGTCGGTTACAGAATACGATGGGGGAGTTATCCGGCCCCACCACTATCTTTGTTTAGTCCTTCGCAATCTATCTCTGCTTAAGTAGATAATGTTATAGTCGAAGGACTCCTAATTCACCAAGGAAGAAAGTGACAGCACGCGACTTAACGCGACATTAAATTAAACATTTGTGCCAAGCATTTGTGCAACAGGGGTATTCTACTCCGTAAAACCATATCGCTTTTGAAATGTCATCGTATTGCCAACGGAAGAATAGCTTTTAAATTACTTGACAGTAATGGCGGCCGAGTTAAAAACAAAACAATTGACAGTATGTTTGTCACTTGTGTGTCATAGAAAAACGAAGATTGCCGATAGCTACTTATTATAGTACCTACATTACTACAGAGGCCGGGACAAAAGGGGTTGCCGGCCGAAGATATATAGACGGCCGAGTAAAGCGTATATGTGCTTTTTTCGAACATGCAATGAAACAAACAACAAAAAAATCAAAGCTTTATTTTTTTAATACGCATAGTGGCAGAATGTCATTCATTATGCCTGTGCCACAAATTTATGTGGAATGGAAATTAAAAAAGAGGACTTTGCCGGCCTAGGCCTGCATGATTTATATGAAATTCCATTAACGACCTCTTGTCCTAGCCGCACCTGAGGGCTCAGACAAGATGCACTACGCTAACTAACGTTTCTATTCGATTCGTTTTTAAACCAATCGCGTCACTGGAAGATGACGTGATACGAAAAGTCACGTGGTCTACCAGTGACGCGATTGTTACACCTTCTTGTACCCTTGTTTATGCAAATAAAAATATTTGAATTTGAATAGAAACGTTAGTTAGCGTAGTGCATCTTGTCTGAGCCCTCTGAAACGTCATACTTCGCAGCCTTTTACAAGGAACATCAATATTTCATTGCATGTTTGAGTAAAGAAAATAGTAGCACTGTACGGCAGTATGGTTTTACAGAAGTAGAATAAATCCATTGAACTTGTCGAAACGGTTTTCGAGGGACCGAAAAGCGGCATCTAAATTTAATGTGCGAAAGTTCACGTTAATATTTCGAAAGGGAAATGTTGAAAACGCAGCGCTTTTAAACGCATCGCGAGCGACTTAATGGCGTGTAAAATAGGCATGCCCGTGTCGAATCGATTGCGACGACCCGTCGAGTCGAGCAGTCTCGTATTGTTATGTCACGATAATCGATTCTGTTAATCGATTCAGATCGAAAGTTGAATTATTAGATAATTTCCATTCTCATTTACATACTTGTTGCGCTGGCTGGTGTTGTTTTATATTAATTACTTCAAAAAGGGTTACCAATTTTTCTTTTGTCAAGTTTAACTTTAAACTTTACTTGTTTGCTTGTTGGTCTGTCAGTAAGTTTAGTTTAAATCTTGCAAGTAGGTATACATTTTAATCCAGTTCCCACAATTTAAATTGCCATAAATACATTTATGAATATACACACACATAGGCATAAGTACATAAATAAATATCAGGGGACAATGTCACACGAATTGACCTAGTCCCAAACTAAGCTCTAGGCTAGGCTTGTATTATGGGTGCTAGTACATATAGAGAAATATATACTTAAATGCATAGAAAACATCCATGACTCAGGAACAAATATTCGCGCTCATCACTCAAATATCTGCCCCTACCAGGTTTTGAACCCAGGACCGCTAGCTTCGTAGGCAGGTGACCTAGGCCCTAGGCTAACGCGTCATCTTAATTCTACTTAGTGTAAACCAATGACAATGCAATATTATAAAATGTCTAAGAGCCGATCTATTGATGGAATCGGAAAATCAGGAACAAAATCGCCGCTTTACTTATCGTAGACCTCGTGAGATTTGTATTGATGTGAGCAATATAAAATACCGAATATTTAATAATATCTGCTATTAAAAGCACTTTGTGAAAAAAAGAAAACTAATGGCATAATTATGTTAAATAACTTAAAGGTTAGGACTTCATCTAGACACAGAATCTGTTTTTTCTGTCCAAGTTCATATTTCGCAAAGTTGGAGCTAACAGCCACATGAATCATCAACATCATCATCATGTCAGCCGAAAGACGTCCACTGCTGGACATAGGCCTCCCCCAAGGCTCTCCACTCAGACCGGTCTTGTGCTTTTCGCATCCACCGCGTTCCCGCGATCTTTACTAGGTCGTCACTCCATCTTGTTGGAGGCCTACCTACAGCTCGTCTCCCGCCACATGAATACGAAAGGCAAAATACGAATAATTAATCGAAATATACTTACTGAACTTGCTTAAGGAACCAACAAATTTCCATGCGAATGATTTTCGCAATTAACCTTACGTTAATGTAACAGTTGCATTGTGTCTACGAATACATTTTATTTTATTGCATCCTTTATGCAACGTAAATTTAATTAAACCTAGTATAGTGACAAAACAACAAAGAACGGGCTGTGATGATTGTCATGTAACAAAGGCGAGTTATTTATGCTCGCTCTCAATATTCAAACTGCGGAGAGATCAACAACAGACAACCTTAAAACGAGATAACTTAGAAAGAAAGAAAAATATTTATCTGTGACATAGGTACATAACAAAGAGCAGATTAATACGCACAAGAAGAAAGTAGCCACGTAGCCACTTATTTATTATTTAAAACAGTATGTGGTGCGACCTTTGCGATGAAAAATATTTAATAAGTTCATTAGTATAATACATACTAAGAATACAATTTACTGAGGAAATGCGTAATCGTCTACCTACTTCCTTTGTTATCGTTGTTTGGCCAACAAAGCCTCTGTCTCTCGTTTATGGCATTATGGCCTGTGATTCACTTACAGGAAAAATACTTTTTCTCAAAAATGTCCGGAAATGTTGACATTCCTATCTACATATTGAGACGCGAAGTACATAGTTTACTGACAGTTCTCAAATTTAAAAAAGAAAACATTGCGTGCTCGCTTCTCAAGCCCGCAATGTTGCATACAAATTCCATTACTATCTAGATTGTAACTTTTTAAAAAGTGAAAAGGGCCATAATAAAATGAGGGCACAAGTCTTATACATCCAAATTTTACTCGAAACATACCTTTTTTATTTGTGCCTGGAATAGCTTATGTTTTTTTTTAAACAAGAATTGCGTTTCTCCTTGTCGTAAACAAAAGGGCGGTAAGGAGTGATGGTTTTTTCACATGAAGTTTTTGATTGTATGTAATTCAAAAAATAAGTTCAAGCGATGAAGATTTGACTCCAACACAAAAAAAATCTTGCGATTTTTGAGAAAAGCACTATATTTGCCTCGGCAGGAACAGCAATTGCGGGCTTCGTATTTTTAAACGGACTCGCAAGCTCGTCCGTTTAATCCAATACTCGGTCCGCAATTGCCTACTTCCATGCCTAGGCAATAATGTACTATTTATCCTTAAGTATGTTAATATGGTAGGAATGTCTGAATACTGTACCTAAAGTTAGGCGACGCTTCAATTGCGTACAGTGCGATAGCTCTTAGAAGATGCTTCGGGTTTGTACTTGTGTCTCACTCTCTCTCATACGCTTTTATTAAGAGCGAGTGAGAGAGAAGTACCAACCCGAAGCACCTTCTAAGTGCTCACAGACTGTAAATGCGTAGCTGTCAAAAAAAAACCATACAAATTTAGCTGCCGGCGATACCGTTTCTCACCTCTAAATTAAGTCCGATTTCCACGATTTTTGAATATGTTTTATTTGTCACAAAAAACTAGGTTTGTAGGAACGTTTTCGTTTTTTATTTTTTTAGGGCAGGAAAACGTACAGACCTAGTTGTTTTGGAATATCTACATACAACATATTCAAAAATCGTTATAATCGGACTAGATTTAAGAGGGAAACGTTATCGAATTTTGTATGTTTTTTTTAGCTTCACAATCATCTTAAGACAACACAGAAAAGTTAAAAAAAACAAAAATCCGCCTTCAAAAAGCAAAAAATAACTTCTTCAAAATGGTAGGTAAATAGGTCAGTCCAACTGATGTCGGCGTCCAACAATATTTTAACCAAAAGCAGACTTCAGTTGGACTGCTTTTTTGCGGGGTTCAGTTTCAGGCGGGTTTTTGTTTTTTTTAACTTTTTTTTATTTTATACTTTTTGTGATCATAATTATGCTGTTATTCTCCCACCTCTCAATTAATAAGAAACAATAGAACATTTCAATCTCGCCGCAAACAACGCCGTGGGAAAGTCATAGTCATATATTTAAACCTAAATATGCTTCGTCATAGACCCTCGAAATATATACCGTTTAGGAGTTCCGGTGGCCATCTGTGGTCTTCATCATCAGTTCCACTTCGCGAAATAGCGCTTTCCAAGACCAAATACACGAGTTACAATGAAAAATACCAAAATCGCTATAGGTGTGCCTATAAATTTTGAAGAGTTCCGTCGATTCCTCATGGATTCCACCATCAGATCTTCATTTTGATAAGAATGGGACCAATCGGCAAGCACCAGCTTTCAAATAAAAAAAGAATCATCAAAATCGGTTCACCCAGTCGAAAGTTCTGAGGTAACAAACATTAAAAATAATAATAAAAAAAACAGACGAATTGAGAACCTCCTCCTTTTTTTGAAGTCGGTTAAAAAGATCACCATTTTTAGACATTATATATCTATTTAGTAAACTTCTCTCCGAGATGTTTATTGTTTACCCTGCTAAGGATGTGACTCACTCCGAAGTTAATTTACTCAACCTTGCTGTGCTTTATTTTTAGCCGCATAGTTTTATTTCTCTTCCCAAAATGTACGTATCTTGCGCTCGGCATTAGAATCTATTTTAAACTGACAGACATGCCGCCCAAAAAGCAAAAATTCCATGTTTGAACTCTGTTAGTATACGATTTTATTTGGAATGTCATATTGACATTACAAATGTTTTTTTTCGTTGAATTTACAAACAAAGATGCAAACTTGCATTCTAAGAATGTTAACGACAGAAACCAATATTTAACGATTTTCCGTAAAACGAGACCCTCAAAAGAAACATTGACGAAAGCTATCTAACTAGCACAAATGTCAATTCAATGCATTTCCAATTTCTAGATACAATCGTAAAGGGAATATGCATGGATAGCATTTCTCAACAAAATATGAAAATACCGTAAAAGAGATCACCAAAACTGAAATTAAAATTAACATCGGTCAAGCAATACGGTCGATATTTTAAAAAATCGTGCAGTACGGCCATATAACTCCACGTAAAATTCTGTTTTGCTAGAAAGAGATAAGAACAAATCTTTGTTAGCTTATATCTTGGTTATTTTTATAGCTATCTAAAATAGGTTTTTCTCACCTGTTTGTTACATGAATCAGCTTTTATTGAAGCTGTAGAAAAAACATGCATATTCCCTATTGGGTTTTCGTTTCGTTTCGTTTTCGCAATTATCGCATGTTGTCTAGCAGCTTAGACATAGTAATGCTTTCAGAAACTCTAATACTGAAATAGATTTGGTCTAGTATAAGCGCGTTATGAAAATAGCTCGGCCACCTAGCGTACACAAAAATATTCACGCGTTTAAAAGTAGCAACTTTAAAACAAATGATCTTTTATTTTGAACTTTAAATAGGAATGTTAAATCAATAAATATCAAGAGACAATCTGACACAAATTGACCTAGTCCCATTGCTAGTCCCAAACGAAATTCTAGGCTTGTACTACGATGGGTACTAGACGATAAACATACTTATTTGTGACGTTATCTATGAAAAGGGACCTTGTTGTCGATGACGCTTCCGCCATTATTAAAGATGTTCCAATATAAATACAACGTCGCGTGACGCAGTGCGGCGTAAGAGCCATCGACAATAAGGTCCCTTTAAATAGATAATGACACATAGAGAAATGCATACTTAAATAGATAGAAAACATCCAAGATTCAGAAACAAATAACTACTCCCCATAACACAAATATTTGCCCATACCGGGAATCATCAAGGATAGACAAGTTAGAGTTACTTTTCAATGATTTTGTTTTTAGCCTAATAGCTATTTAATTAGAAACGGGCGTAGTGAGTGAGTTAAATAATAAACAACTAAAGTATATTGTTAGTGCATTGCTAGCAAGCAATTAACACTTTTGGCGGCTGTCAGCAGTCCGTCTGTCTGCGCGTCATGGTGACGAAAGAATACAGGAAAAGTTTATGACTTTTATATGTCGAGGTTTGAATGTAGTTTTCTGTGACTGAGAAAAGGTGCCACATTAGGAGTTTGGAGTTACTGATACTGTATTGTAACTAGATAAAGCTTACTTTATCTAGGTACCTTAGTATCTAAAGAAAAAATAATGAAGTGACAATTATCTCGGAGTTGTATAGCAAGCCGTAGACCCTTGTTGCAGTGAGGGGACGTAATAAGCCACATTATATCACTCAAGTTTGACGTGTGGTCTCTTACAGCGACAGAGTTCTGTATACGAATCTATTTTTTTTCACATTACTTTTACTAAACACATTTACAGTAAAAATAAAATAGATATAAATAGAATAGTGATAAACGATGCTATCGTTGCAATCGCCACCATATTAAAGTAAAGTTAGAAGTTATTAGAAGAAAAAAACTTTTAAGCGCAATATGGTTTAGGTTTCAAAAAATATCGGCAGTAATTTCAGCGGCCCATGGAAACCAACTATATGGTCACACAAAAGACTTAGCAGAGCGACTGTTGCCAGAGATGTAAATTGAATAAAAAAGTGACACCCGCTTTTGATTGATGCCAACGTATCACTGAGAGAGAAAGTATCAATTAAGTAACATCTTATACCTACAGTAATAGGTATTTATTTATATCACTGTATATCTTTGCATATCACTCGGTCAATCTAGAACCCGGGTCATAAAACGTTGTAGTAACCGAGAGAAATCAGTCATATTAATTCATATCACGTTTTACGGTAAAGAAGATTAGACTTTACGCTCTTTACATACAAATACTCTACGTCATAAATCTGTGACCCTAGTGAAAAAGGACACAAGTCTCCCGAGGTTTAGGTGAAAAACGGTGTAAGTCTAGTATACTCTGTGCATGACGATTACCCTTTCTTATTAAGAGCTAAATCGACTTATATCGGTATTCACTAGAGCCACAGAAATTAAAATACAGCCGCACTCAGAGTCAAATCTGCTAAAAAGCAGTATTCCAAATTTAATAACCAAAGCAGTTTTAATTCTCTTCTGTTAGTAGTAAGGTTGATATTGCTACAGGGGTTTTATCTGAGATACTGCGTATTGGATTAGCAGGGCAGAAATAATGACGATTAAGTCGATCCTTAGTGACGAATTTTCACACCTTGAATAACTATTAGAAGGATAAATCACCCCCAAAATAACGGTGATCCCTTCTTTCAGAGCTGATATCTCTTAAACGGCCAAACCGATTTTCATGAAACCTAGCTAAAAACCACCGCTAGAAAACCTGCTTTCAAATAATAAAAAAAGCCGCATCCAAATCGGTTCACCGGTTTAAGAGCTACGGTGCCATATACAGACACATACAAACACATAGCGGTCAAACTAATAACAGCCCTCTTTTTGCGTCGGGGCTTAAAAAGGAACGAAATAATTGTCTCTATAATGTCTCTGATAACGGCGGTTAGTCTTTATCAATTTCTCCACGGTCAATGCCCCTGTCTTTACAACATTAACACTAGACCCCACTTCATCGATTCATCCCAATAAAAATTTCGTCATCGACACATGAATGCTTTCGTCAGAGAGACACGGGTGACGAATATATATTTCTGGAGCTCCCCTACAAAATAGTAAAACAGTGAGGGCGGGCGATCATCGACCCCTCCTGAATGCCATTCCATGCATTCACGACTTGGAAGAAGCCGTTGAAAATCGTGAAATCTAAGTACGCACACATAGTTGTTATTGACTACTCACGTCGTACGTGATAGGCATTTGTTTCGTCTACTATTACACATTATACATTTGATCAAATTGTAATAAAAACTAAACGAAAGGGAGAAGATCCTGCCGTTTATTTAGTAACTAACTGCTCGCGATTCCGCCTTTGCAAGAGTTTTAGCGATATTCCCTCGGATACTGTGTAAGTATTGTGTCTGAATTTTCCGAGATAAATAATACCTTTTAAAATAGTTTACAAACGCTATGCACTTAGTCTGAAATACATGCTCTATTTATGTTTTTGTTCGTTTTGACACATAGGTACGAGTAATTAGACTATAGTTTAACCTCGGATTGGAGAAGAGAGAAGCTTTCGTGCTCCAGTTAAGAGGATTGTGAAGCTAAAAGCTAAAAAATACGATAACGTTTTTCTTCCCTTAAACCTAGTCCGATTTTTTCAATTTTTTAATATGTTCTAGATATTATGAAAAACTAGGTCTGTACATTTTCATTTCTAAGAAAATATTTCTTGGAAAGAAACGAAACGTACAAACCTAGTGTTTTATAACAACTACACTGGCCCGCAAAACTAAGTATCACACTTTTAATACTAGCTAGTATTAAAAGTGTGATACTTACTTTTACGGGCCAGTATATATCATATTCAAGCATCTTAAAATTCGGACTTGATTTAGGGGGTGAAAAACGTTATCGGCCAGAGCTAAATTTGTATGGGAAAACTTTGACAGTTACGCGATTTAAGCTTCGGTTCACAATTTGCGAAATGAACGTTGGAGAAGGGATCAAATTGTAAACGGAACCGTATGCGTCCTACCTACCTACCTTACCCTAACCCTAACCCTAACCCTACCGACCCTAACGAACCCTACCCCTAACCCTAACGATACCTTAGTCCTAACGTAACCCCGCCTAAGATTAATAAAGGTCTCATTTATGACCAAACACCGGTTTGACGGGGGCAAAAATGTACCAGTGCTAGTGATTCATTAAATGTCGACTAAGTTTATCAACATCGATAAAAAGCAATTTTTTATCATCATTGTCATAAGTAATGGCCAAGTTTGAATACCGTTTAATTATGTGCAAACCTCTTTTATTTATACTTATCGCAACTATAAACAACCCGTATCTGACATTGACTCTGGACTCAAGTCACTTTTGAAAACCATTGAAATTACATTGAATAACAAATTCATTCAGTACCTATAACATTCTTTAGCATTCCGACGAATTGAGAACCTTTTTGTTTTTCAAGTCGGTTAAAAATGCGTCGAAAGAAAAAAGTTCGTTTGTCTTGATGGAAAGCTGATCATTCCGATATAGAAGTTAAAGGTACGACTTACTTTTGCAAGAAATGTAAGATCCATATGTCACGAAAAAAGTTGTCGATAAACTTAGTCGATATTTAATGAATCACTAGCACTGGTACATTTTTGCCCCCGTCAATCCGGTGTATGTTTATGACACGGAACGCAATATCTATACATTCTCGAACACATCATTGCTTTGTACGATATAGACGCGTCTGCTGTCAAGTTAATAAGAGCTATAATAACATAACGTTAACAATAACGTAACGATATGGTGAAAACATAGAAAGAGGCTTAGTACCGATTTCTATTCTAACACATCTATCGACTAGTTCGGTGTGAACTGTAAATCAAGTAACTTTCTCCGTAAAGGTATACTTTTTCACCGCAAACTGCCACAATGACTAACATACTCGTGTGCATGTAATGACGGATGATTATCGAGCCCCGGGAAAGCGTGGAACTCGTGAGAACTTGGGACAGTGGGCTTTGAATACTAAACCTTATCGTGAGTACTTTAGTCACGACGGTTTAGCTTCTTTAAATAAGCTGTAAGAGTTAGGATTATACTGTGATTATTCTAATGTGATGCCTGTGACAGCCGTATTTCGTATTATCAATCACTTACTATACTCACAACTAGGGTTGCCACGTTTTTTTTAACAGAATAAATATTACTTACCAAAAGAGGAATAAAAATAAAGTACGCAGCATAAATGTATTTTTTTTTTTTTTAAAGTACATTTTATCAAGTTTAGTTATCACTCATCAGACCTTGCTTATTCTAACAGCGTATTTGGCAACAATTAAAGTATCAATCGCGTTCAAACATGGCAAAACAAAGTTTTTGTCCAGGGTTTTTGACGGTTGCGTTCAGGTACAATTTCGTTTAAATTTATTGATTATTAGAAAAAAAAAGACCATTAAAAACCGAATGTCATAAATAAAGTACTTTGCCGTACTTTATCCGTTGCGTAAAATATAACGTACGGGAAGCTAAAATAGAGTACAATACTTTATAATAAATTACGGGTGGCAACCCTACTCACAAGCGAGCTATTGAAAAATAGGCGATTCATTATTTAAATTACTTGACGGCGTCGGAAGGTTTGTAACAATGTAGTATTTAGGTGAAGTTAAAGAAATAGGTGTAATAAGTGTTTATATGAGCTGCCACAGGCCACACCTTAGAAAAATCTGAGTATAAGTGATTGATAACTATTCAATTGACGTCTGTATCCTCGTAAGGCCCACCGTACTACAAACAGACAGTTTTTTGTGAGTTGGACTTTGAATCTACCATCAAGGCAATAAAGTTCAATTACATTTGTTCGAAAATGCCATTTTCAATTTATGAAGATAGGAAAAGAAACTTTATTCTCATTGTAATACAGTTCAAATTGTATTGCCTTGATAATGTACATCCGATTGCACACTGGGCCTTACAAGGATATTGGAGAAGATTAACAAAGGACTTTGGGTTTTTAGTAACTAAGTATGTTGTTTTCAATCCACGAAGTCAATCATAATATGAAGTAGTAAAAGTATTAGTAGTATTGTACAGTCAACTGCAAAGAGATGTATCCACTTTTTCCTTATTGCATTGTAATACGGTTCAAAAGGATACATCTCTCCAACCTGGGGAAGGTCATTTTCCAGGTTAAAGTCTCGCCGTTTTATTCATTAACGTGCAATAGCTACAGTGTGCTTGAAATATGTCTGTCATTATCTGTCATGATTACATTTGATTTTGTAAGAAAGGGACAAAGAATACTTTTTTTTTTTGGTAATCGCTTGAAGGGCCAAAGACAAAAGTCCTTGCTTTTATTTTCTTTTTGCTTTAATTACTTTAAGAAAAAAGGGCAGAGGTGAAAATCCCTTCTGGAGACCTGGGAATGGAGGGCCCAGGTACGGGTGGTGCCGGGCTCGCACCGGCTAAAAACACCAATGCCCCTATTACCAACTAGAATTTAGACTCCCGCGGTGTGTGGCTGTGGATACCATCTTTATGGGTGGGGCCCTAACGTACCCTTTTTGAGGCTTTCTCTTTTGCCTGGAGATACTATTTTTTGCGCGTGTCTCCTAGCGCTGCCTCAAAGAATACTTTTACTGAAATAGGGTCATTGTGACATTTGAATCAGACAGAAAGAGACAAAACATACTTTAACTAAAACAGGATAATGGTGTGTTTATGAATATGAGTCTCTATGTGGATAGTAGGTATGTTCAAGAAATATCTGTGGCATAGATTAGATCCCATAAACAGCACAATAAAAAAGGGCCCTAGACAAGATGCATTCCGCGTTCATTATAGCTATCAAAAACGTATAGGATTGACGTAAGTTATCAAACGGTCGTCGCGTCGAGCACCTACGTCAATAGGTTCCTGGGTAAAAAAGTAATAATTCTAATTACTCCGTCAGTAAGATAATCAAAAAATATTGAACACGTATTTTTTGCTTTTTCAAATCAAGCAAAATTGACAAATATAACGCGCATCAAAGTTCGGGAGTGAGGGCTTTGCCACAACGTGGTATAAAGTGTGCCACGACGTGACGTCACGCGAAACTTCAACGCATTTTATCTTCGTCATTTCTGGTTTAATTGACAAAAGAAAAAATACGTGCTCAATATTTTTTGATAATGTAATAGACGGACTAACTAGAATTTTTTAAGACACTAGCCTATTCCATGCATTTTGTCGTTTTCGAAAATCGTTTACGTTAGAGTTTCCCTCAAATGGTACAGTTTCGAGTTTCACAGAAATGCCAGATATTTTGTTTACAAATAATTGTGCATGTTGGTAAAATATTTACAAGCTGCTTGTAATTTGACGTTGCTTATTTAACGAAGACAAAGCATACAAAGGATATAGGCACTTACTAATAAGGCAATTTGCGTGCCGCAGGCGCCGCAGCTCCTTTGCTTTTCTTCCTCGTGACTCATTTAGTGATAGTGCTGTTTTGCTAAGTGTTTTTAACCGACTTCAAAAAAAGGAGGAGGTTCTCAATTCGTCGGGTTTTTTTTTTTTTTTTTTATGTATGTTCCCCGATTACTCGAAGACCACTGGACCGATTTGAAAAATTTTTTTGTTGTTCGAATGGGTATACTTTCTAGTTGGTCCCATTGTCACCACGTCAGGATCTGATGATGGGATCATGGAGAAATCAAGAGAAATCCTCAAATATTATAGGCACACCTATAGCGATTTTGGTATTTTTCACTGTAACTCATGCATTTGCTTTTGAAAATTACTATATGGTGAAGTGGAACTGATGATGAAGACCACAGATCGCCACCGGAACTCCTTAACGGTACCTATTTCAAGGGTGGCGATAAGATATTTCGATAAAGGAAGTTGAGCGACTATGACGAAGCACATTTAGGTTTAAATATGACTATGACATTCCCGCGGCGTTGTCTGCGGCGAGCCTGAAATGTTCTATAGTTTCTTATTAATATTTAGAAGTGGAGCTACGTAACAGCATAAATAGGATCACTAAAAAGTATAAAATAAAATAAATGTTTAAAAAAACAAAAAACCGCCTTCAAAAAGCAAAAAATAACTTCTTTAAAATGGTAGGTAAATAGGTCAGTCCAACTGAAGTCGGCGTCCAACAATATTTTAACCAAAAGCAGACTTCAGTTGGACTGACCTATTTACCTACCATTTGAAGGCGGTTTTTTGTTTTTTTAATTATCTAACTGGTAGCACGCACTATTTATATTTATGCAAGATTTGCATATAACCTTTTTAGCATTGTATTTTTTTAAATGGTATAGTTAAAGTTTTACACAGGTAAAATTCATACAAACGCGCCCAGTTAGGTACAATAATGATTATTAATCTCTTTTGTTTGTACAATGAAGTAGACTACATACATACATAACTACATACAAAGTACAAATTGCGGGTTACCTTTGTTTCGGCGAAATATGTTTGCCAAATGTATTGTTTCCCAACCGTTTCATTTGCCAACCCGCTTTGTTTTCTGTAACCGTAAATATTTCAGGATTTTATAAAAACTAACCTAACCTAACCTATAGGGTTCTACACGATGGCACTAAAATAAATCCTGAAATATTTACAGGTACAGGAAAAAAAATGAGTTGGAAAATGAAAAGGTTGGGAAACAATACATTTGGCGAACATATTTCGGTCAAATGGCGGGCTCCAACAAATTGTACAATATCACGTTAACCTTACAGTTTAAATTGACCTACAGATCTAGTGAATAATCCTTTCACATCGTGAAAACTCGGAACTCACGTCTACTTCCGAAAGATGCCGACGTGTCTATGAATTATTGAATTATTAAGTGACATGTTTGTATTAAATAAATAGAGTACTTTAGTTATCAGTGTCAAATGTCAAACCACGAGTTTGAAGTAGGTATATCACACCGAGATGTTAAAACCACCACGATCAAATATATAGAAATTAGGTGTAGGTAAACAAGAAGAAATATAAATAAATGTTGAAAATAATTTTATAGGCTTGTCGATCTACTAAACGTTTCGCAGGTCTTAATGCTTTCAGCGTGACTATTAAAAAGAACTGAAAACAAACTTAACCTTAATTAACAAAAAAATACTCTGGTATTAACCACTCTATATCGATTATCACTTTCGCGATGCGATGTTCCCTCACGTTGTCTTGATGGGTACTGAGTCAGACTGAAGTAGCATGACAAATACGAACATTTCCGAGAAAATAGGATGTGAAAGGATATTTCACTACATCTGTACCTGTCCGAAACTAATGGGTACTAGAAAACGATAAAAAAAAACATACTCACAGGGATAGAAAAATAAAAACATAGGTAGGTATGTAATGTTACCTAGATAACATTCAAAACTCAAGAACAAATGCTGGCGCTCATCACACAATTATTCGAATCGAACCTGGGACCGCAAACTTCGTAGGCTTGGTCACTGGAGTCCGACCAGCGAGTGGTGACACAAAAAGGCGGCAAATTCAAAATATCACTAGCTGTGGCCCGTTTCACGAAGCTACAAGTTACAAATTACAAGCGGAAGTCTCTTTCTAGCGAAAGGAGTTAATTTGTAACTTGTAGCTTCACGAAACGGGCCTCTGGGGCCTTTTTTATAAAGCTACAAATTACAATTTACAGGTTACAAGTTTCTATTTGACATAATCTCGACCAATGACGACCAGCCATTTGAGCAGTGTTGCCAGTTTAGACCTGTAAAATTGTAACTTGTAGCTTTATAAAACGTGCCCCTGGTAACACCAAATGCATAGCGACTGGGTAGGTACTTACAATGTGACAGCTTGTTTGTTGTTGTTGCCATATGAAGAATTTGAGAAAAATGTTGGTACCACTAGCTGGTCAGATTCTACCACATTAACTAAGTAAGTATAATGAACTTTTTGTCTTAAACAACGTAATAAATAAAGTAACAAAGCACCCGAATGTTGAGCGAATCACGAACAGATGAGTCACGTTACAGCGGTTTTCCAGCCGCCGACGGTTTTAGAACAGATTGCAACGTTTTGTGCAAATGAGCAATTGTATTGCGCTCATTATGTAGCGAATTAAAGGCGCAACTACATTGGCAAATATCCCGCTTGCTAGCTATACATTGACCAGGATTGATCAGGATATTGAGTCGGAAACTATTGGAACAACGTAATGTACATTATTAAAATTCTGGACGCCCGCGACTTGGTATGTGTATTCCCTACAAATTTCAAGTCCATATTTCTAGCTTTATTATATCGAGCGACTTCACTTAACATATTTGGCGATATCGGGCGACAGGTGTCAGTAGCAACGTCGAGCAAAGTCGAGTGATTTCGCGAAACTTCGCAGAACATATCTGGCGACATGTGGCCAGACATTTAGTTCAAAGTTTTGTAAATTGGCTGGACTTCGCCTGACATCGGCGACACATACTAATAAAATATCAGGGGACAATGTCACACAAATTGACCTAGTCCCAAACTAAGCTCTATGGGAACTAGGCAACGATATAAATACTTATATAGAGAAATACATACTTTAATACATAGAAAACATCCAAGACGCAGGTACAAATATTCGCGCTCATCACACAAATATCTGCCCTTACCGGGATTTGAACCCGAGGCCGCTAACTTCGTAGGCAGGGTCACTACCAACTAAGCCAACGCGTCGTCGACATGCCGCGGGACATTCGCTCCCGAGTGAACCCCCTGGCTTTTGTATTTCAATAATATTGACGTTATAGTAGTTAATATGGTATGGTAGTGCCACCGCCAAGAGAATATGCAACATTGCAACATTTGCAACCAAAACCGTGCTTGCATTGCGATTCCCCGCTATTGTCTCTGAAACAAAGGGCCATTCATTCCGAACTAAGGTATTAGGCTCTATTTACTCGTACGTATCATGAGAAGAGGATTGTCTTTCTCAAAATACCCTATTATGGCAGACGCTGTTATTAGAATAGTTAGTAAAGTTATTAAAGTTGTCCATCCAAATGAACAAAGATAAGACGTAAGAAAGATTTTTAATCAACCAAGTGTATTCGACGTGTAAGACTCTACATTTAAAAATACTAATAAGTATAAGTAACAAGTATAAACTACACCTAAATTTTGCTTAGAACTACACTAATCTAATACACCACCACCAAGGAGCATCGTTCCTAAAATGCTGGCAGCATTGCCACGGTGAATTGTATAATCTTTAGTATAATTGTATGTTTATTTGAGAAAAAACGTAAGTAAATCCAATCTTCGACAAATTTGGTAGAAGAGAAATTTACAATTTTGAAATTTGTATATAAGCTGGGTCTGTCAGGGATTTAAGGGTTCTGAAAGGGGGTCTAAATATCAAAATGTGAGAAAATATGGCCAAGTGACGGTCAAATGAAACCGTTGTTAAGTTATAAGAAAAAGTTAACGAATTTAATTATTTTATGTAAGAAAATTATTTTATGTTTCTGGAAAATCCCAAGATCTTTGGAGCCCTAGACAAAGATGCTTAACGTAAATGGTTTTCGAAAACTGTCAAAACGTAGGGAATCGACATAAAGCGTTCGACGCGACCGTCCGGCAGCTTGCGACCGACTAAGTATACATTTTCGATAACGATAACGGTTGTCTAAGGCCATTCATCTCATAAAATTTTATTATTAGGTACTTAAAACTTAAAATCGTGGTGTTAGACAAGCTCGTTTTAACTAAAAAGGAAGCTGATAAGGTAAGAGTAGTGTACAACTGAACACACCATAAGTAGTAGGTAATTCTTTTTGTAAGTGGCAATTTGAAGTACTAAGAAGATGAGATCATATATTTAAATTTAAGCGACACTCCTCTAAGCAATGTACGGTTTAAATTTCAAAACATAGACTGTCATCGACATAAGTATCACTTAACACTTTTAACGCCGTCCCCTCGGATTTACGTACAAAGTAGACTCACTTTTCTGTTTTTAGCCCTAAATGTTTTAAGTTCGCATGCTTAAAATACTTATTCACATTTGGAGTGATTTCCTTATTGAAATTTATGTTGTAAATTGATTCACAACGAATGAATATTTACTAATGATCTAACTTTGAATATTTTGTTTTCTGTTTCATAATAAATTTTAGAATCGTGCGGAATACGCTACACAAGGGGGAAAGTAGAATATAATTATAATTTCCCACGTCCAGTCAACCCGTAATCGGGCTGGTGCAGCAGCTGATCAGGCCCAAACACTCAAGCGCCGCAAATATTCGTCATTATTAAATAATTACGAATTTATGGCGCTTGCAGTGGAAACCATGGGACCTTGGTCAGCTGATATGAAAAGCTTTATTAAGGCCCTGTCCTCTCGGCTCATAGAATCCTCCGGAGATCCTAGAGCTGGTGCTTACCTCTCCCAAAGGACTGGGCTAGCTATCCAGAGAGGTAATGCAGCCAGTGTCATGGGGACCATGCCGCGAGCGGACCTGCTAGAGGGGGTGTTCTTTTTATAGTGGTGATTATTATTTATATCTTTAATATTTGAGTAGCTTAGTTTAATTTTAATTTAAATACGTTTAGTTTAAATTTTTAATTGTATTAATGTTGAATTCTGTACTTAGTTGATGTAAATAAAGTCTTTTTCCTACCCCATTATAATACATAATATTAAAGTCAAGAGTCATGTAAGTAAATTACTAGTGAGTAAACCATGGCCATTCAAATTCAAACTCTATCCACGGCCCAATGCTGAGTAGGGGCTTGTCAACGTTATGATTTGATTTTTTTGTTTTAACTATGTCATCTATTTCTGTATGTGTGAGCTTTTTATAAATATTTTCCATTTAAGTATATTCTATATTCTATAAGTATTATGAAACTAGCGACAACGGGTTCATAAGACGTCAAAATAACTGTGTAACTTGGATCATACAATTCCTTCGAAATTAAAAGCGTTTAAGATATTTATCTAAATTTTATACACTTCTTGTTATATTTAGTGTCTTAATTTATGTACTTATTTTTTTGTGGTAAACGTTAACATAACTTTACCTAAACTAGTACTTACTATTTTACTATTACACTAAAATAGAAGGACATATTTAGATTAAATACGACACACTAAAGAGCAACTATATTTTAAATGTTTGTTTTTTTCGCCTGCACGCTTCAACACCTCAACCGATCGGTGTGAAATTGGTACAGAGATAGTATATAGCCCGAAAGAAAAAAGAGAAGGTATGAAATTAAGAATTTTTGTGACATGGACGTAAGAGAAAATGTCCAAAACTCACATTAAAATGATCAATATCTCAAAAACTAATAATTTTCGGCCAAGGTACATGACCTAATTAGCTTTAAATGAGCTCTACTATGCCTCCTTAAAAGGATCGTATCAAATATCCAGTCACCCTGTATATCAGTTTCCCAGGCAAATTAATTCCATCAAAGGATGGAGGTCTTCAAATGACTTATAACACGTTTGTGACATTTATGATAACAAGAAATTCTCGATGCAATATCTTCCCATATAAAGGATAGATACAATTATAAACTAAGCGAGTTACCATACAAGGCAAACTGCCTTCGTTAGCTAAAAGGGCACATAAGAGTTCAATAGCTTCAGTAAACTCTACTCTATCCAGTTAGACATAAGGCATCAGTTACTATAGGAATAATAAAGTGCACGGGCTTTTTTGGATAGTAGGGCAGCATAGATGTTGGATGATCTCACTCCATGCTTGAAGAGTCAATAACCTTAGCAAAAACTTCGCACAATCACAATTTAATTCAGCATTTGTTATAGTACATGTAAAATAATTATAACGGTATGAAGAAATACAAACAAGTTATAACTTTTTCGATGCAGCCTTTTTTAGGATCCCGTGCTCAAGTCACGCTCAGGCAGTCTTTAAGGAAGGTTTAGACTGTGGAGTATGACTGATTATAATTAGGACGACTGATATGTTTGTTGTCTATTGCCCATAGTACAAGCATAGAGCTTAGTTTGGGGCTGGGTCAATTTATGTGAGATGGTTGTATTTATTTATCTTGTTCTTACACCTGTTCATTAGAGTGAACAAATAAGATCACTCACGGTTATTTCGTCTGTGATTAAATGATAGGTACAGTATATTTGCTGTGTCCTAACTAGAGAATGCAATTTACCCGGTTATTAGCCGTTTTTGTATGAAAATAACCGGTTAAAACTAGGTATAACCGGTTATTTGCATTCCCTAGTCCTAACATAAAGGATAAAAGATGCACTATTACTACCTATAGGGGCAAAATGTTAGGCCACTTGATGTCCTAATTAAGAAACGGTAAAAATTGCAAAGCTGAAAAAGTAAGAACTGACTGGGAAGAAGCATTAATATCTTGATTTAGCGATGCGAGAACAAGAGTGATGCAAAGATTATGGAAGAAATAAAAACTATATAGGAAGGAAAACAACAGCAACACCACTAATTTATTTTTAACTCGGAGCAGAAAAAAACTATTAAAATAACGTCCGTTTTTTAGACGACCATAGTGAATGAAGGATGTTGGTCATAATTATCTCTTTCCGAAGCATTTCGTCTCCGCGGACCGTGAAGAGGGAAGAAAACAAACAAATTTGCCACGCCGCTTGTGCCAAGACTTGAGGCAAATTAACAACTCACGCGTGATAAAATCAGTCTAGTGATGCGACTGTCGGTTGACGATAATTATCGGCAAAAACCGGTAGTGTCGAGAACGTCGGAAGGTGTTTTCATGTTTATTTTGAAAGTTTTATTATTAGTTGATGGCAAGAAGGTTTTCATATGTCAACAGATTTAATCAACTCTGAAGTAGCTCCACGTCACCTTACGCGTTGATTTGTCAAAAATATAAAAACAAGGATTAGCGGCGGAAACCGCATTTTTCCCTGCAAACATTTGGCACGAGAGGTAAATTTATATCAAAACACGATTCGCCAGCGTTTTTTTTCAAGATATTTTTAAACATCAGAGAGTTTGTTCAGCAGTTGACGGCCCATGCTCGCCTTCACCTTGGTAGCTGGTTCATATCAGCGTTGCATAATGACAGCGGCTGTGTCACGCTGGAGTTGTCCAAAATAAACACCTCAACAAATGATATACAGGTTATTTGTAACGCCAACTTCGTGCAAAGCAATTTTCTCTTTTTTGATGATATAATATTATAAGATCATCTTAAGTAGGTATTAATTAAACATCATTTCCTATTATCCTTGAACGAAGAAACAGATCTGGTGAATACTGTAGAACTAAACGCAGAGTACCTTCTTGCTGAAGCTTTAGTTTTATTATAGGACGTTAAATGAAAAACTAAATCCGTAATTAATCTCAGTCGCATTGAATTATACAGTCTTATTTACGAAACCCGAATGCGCCGGTCGCTCGGGGAAATATGTGGAGGCAAAAATACACCATTGGACGCGATCAAGGCCGTCTCAAGGGGATAAACTAAAGGTGGGTTTCAATCCATTAATTATCCACCATATTTGAACTTTTGTACTTCTAGAAAGCGTCACAGACTCCTTAGCCTTTGATCATTTTTGAAACACAGGCCTAATGAAAGGAAATTGGCCTTACCGATGGAATGGTCCTCTTTCTCTTCGTAGTGGTGGTGGTAACCGTTTCCACAGTTTCCACGGTTTCCTCCTCCCCGTCTTCCTCCCCCAGAGGCTTGTTCCAGGATCCGAAGAATTCCGTCATGGTTACAAATTAAATCACCCACACCACTAAACTTCGAGCCTTTGAGATACATCAATCGCACAAATCACTTTTCACAAGCACATTCCCACATTCCAGAAGCAAAAACAAGTGAAATCTCTTGTCCGTTTTTGAAGGTGTGAATGTGACATAGACTGGACCTAGTCTTAGAACGCAGGTGATATTTTGCCACGTTATATTTCAATTCCTGGCCGCTGCACGGCGGATACGGCCACTGCTGCTCTTATTCAAAATCCTACTGGAAAACTGAAATAACCGCCGCGAACAAAAAGCACCAGCCAAAACATTTCACGTGCACGATTATTATTAGTTGGACGATCTAGCCGAGAGCGCTAAGTGTGCGACCTTTTACATAAATTCTGTTTAATTTTGTTTCCTTATTATTATAATTTTAGCTTTGTTGAGAATACCTTCATCCTCTTTAGTCTTCCTGTAATCCCTTTAGCGTTTAAACAAATTATTGTGACATAAATGGCCCTTGGAAACGATTCTGTTGTCACCTCTGAACGATCTTTTAATACCTTTGAGTTGATCGAAACGTTTGTCAATTTCTCTGATTCGGTCCCATTTTTTTGCCTTTTCTTGCGACGTAAATGGGAATTGGCTCAATTTCAGATCTCGCAATTTTATGATTGCTAAATTAACAACATGCATTTTAGCTGCAGTAAAACGTCGTGTTTGTTTAATTTTATTATTTTGGTCTTTGTTTTCTATATTATGAGATTTAACAGTAATTAGCTTAATTTTACGGAAAGTTTCTAGTGACTCCTTCTCTGTCATATGACTAGTTTGATAAACGTTTTCAGTTTTGGCTACATTTTAATCTAAAGTTCTTTTGTATTTTTGAACCGTGTGTTTAGTTTTTGGTATTTTATTTTCCTTGTAGAGAACTCATGACATGGAGACCTTTAGACGTATGTCCTGTGGCCTCTGTGTCACCAATTTAATCACGTTTTAAGCTTATCGACAGTTCGTCTATCGGCTTGCCTAGTAACACATAAAAAAAGTATTCTAGCTTCGATTAAAACGATATTGTATGCCGCCGTCCAAAGCCAGCGTCGGCGTTGGTTGCTGACAGCTCCCCCACTTAATATAAATACCCCGCGGCTCTTACACAGGCGATAAATCCGCCGGCAGATTACAAACCAATTTGCTATTTTAACAGCTTATCGATAGAGCATACTCTGTAACGCTACAACACTAGCTCGAAGATTTCCTGGTACCGAACGAAAACTCATGTAAACACGAGGTTTCATAAAATGTATCAGCATATTTTAGGGTTATATTATTTTTAGGTTATGTCCGACTATTTTTTATTTATCGCCAATTTTTAGAACGGAATGCTTTCCGTGTTTAATTTGTTTTGTAAATAAACAAACCGGCAGATGGCGGGGTTTAACATTTGGAACTGGGTCGCTAGTTTTTGCTGGAAAGGTGAGGAGGTCAGCCAACTCTAAGAGTAAAGTAAACTTATGGATGAGTGATTGTACAGTTCCTTGCCCCATCTTGCCTTATGGTGCGTGAAATGTATTCTACAATTAGCATTGTGGTATTGTTACTATGTGCTAGCAAAGGTAAATTTAAATAGGTTGCTGGTTAGAAAATTGTGCGTGAGTTGATTTCAACCAATCAGTAGCAGCAGTGACGAGAGTAGTTGCTTCTGACTGGCGATGACACAATAACGTGCAATTTTTCTGCTAGTACTAACCAGCATATGCAATTACTGATGAAATTTAAAAACCGGTAAATTATCGACTAGTGTTGGTCAATACCGATACACAATAATAGTTAAAAAAAATTTTTTTATCAATAGTTATACTATAGTAGGTATAGTTATGGTATAGTTTTTTTGAATGTATTACCATAAAGTGAGCTTAAACCGTATTTAGTCGTTCCTTTTTTAAGTTTGAAAAAGGAACGTTTGTCTTTAAAATAAACGTTGTCTTAGAGTAGGCTGGTCATACAGTTAAGGTGCTTTATTGTGTATAATCGAAGGTTACCACAGATCTACAAGTGGGTAAAGACCAAAAACTTACGCATTCTAATTCTAACTGACGACATAAAAATTATCTATGAATTTCCGCTGTGCGACAAACGAAAATAGATCTTTTTCGTCTTCGTTATTTGTATGGTTAACTACGCTCAACTATCTGCTAATTGGGTCCAACTTTTTGGTCTTCACCCAGACACGCAAATAATAAAGAAGATGTAGGTATAGTAGACACGCTGGCGTATATACCTTATTTAAATACTTATCAGTTGAAAACTCTCCACCAGCCACAGACTTACAAGTGTAATGTATCCATTCCCATTGATTTTCTCCTACGATTTCTTCAATATTGACGGCGTTTGTTTTGTCTTCTTGTATGGCTGCCATAACTCTAGTTGTCTTACCTGCAATCAAATAATTTACGTTAAAAAAAAGATTTTGTGTCCGAGTTGGCAAACGAGCGTACATGCCCCTTGACGGGTCGAGTTCATAAATATGTGTAAACTTTAGTACCTTGTCTATTTAATATCATGTTTATACTGCCATACATGAATTGTCGCAGCGTTTAAAGTGACAAGGTACTAAAGTGTCTACATATTTACCAACTCGACTGTACCTGAGACTCATAGACATTGTATTTTTTTACTACTATTATTTTTACGCCATGTACATGACAAACGAGCAAAAATGGCTGACATAACAACAATGATCCTTTCCATGAAACGATAGATCGATAAACTAGGAGAAAGTTGTGGTAATAAGTCCCCTATTCGAGGAAAACCCTAGATTAGATCACAATATTTATTTCTCAATAAAAAATTACGTTACAAATTGTACATGTTAGGTTATACATTTTTACATTATCGTGAGGTGATGTGATGCGTTGCGGGTTTTTTAACCGACTAAAAAAAAAAGGAGGAGGTTCTCAATTCGTCGGGTTTTTTTTTTATGTATGTTCCCCGATTACTCGAAGACAACTGGACCGATTTGAAAAATTTTTTCGTTGTTTGAATGGGTATACTTTCTAGTTGGTCCCATTGTCAACACGTCAGTATCTGATGATGGGATCTTGGAGAAATCAAGAGAACTCCTCAAATATTATAGGCATACCTATAGCGATTTTGGTATTTTTCACTGTAACTCGTGCATTTGCTTTTGAAAAGTACTATATGGTGAAGTGGAACTGATGATGAAGACCACAGATGGCCTTACGGTACCTATTTCATGGATGGCGATAAGATATTTCGATTAAGGTAGTTGAGCGACTATGACATTCCCGCGGCGTTGTCTGCGGCGAGCTTGAAATGTTCTATAGTTTCTCATTAATATTAAGAAGTGGAGCTACGTAACAGCATAAATAGGATCACTAAAAAGTATAAAATAAAATAAATGTTTAAAAAAACAAAAACCCGCCTTCAAAAATGCAAAAAATAACTTGATTTAAAATGGTAGGTCAGTCCAACTGAAGTCGGCGTCCCACAATATTTTAAACCAAAAGCCGAATGCAGTTGGACTGACCTACCATTTTAAATGAAGTTATTTTTTGCATTTTTGAAGGCGGGTTTTTGTTTTTTTATCATAAACGAACTTCGTTGTTGACCACATTGTTGACGTTATAATAAGGTGTACTATAGCTCCTACTCTCAATTAAATAAAAGCTGCCATAACGTCAACGATAATAATGAAAATACATATAGAAGAAAGACGAGCTAAATTGTCATTTTTGTGTCATAAATATCAAGGGACAATCTCACACAAATTGACCTAGTCCAACACTAAACTCTAGGCTTGTACTATGGGTACTAGACAACGATATGAATACTTATATAGAGAAATAAATACTTAAATATATAGAAAACATTCAAGACTCAGAAACAAATACTTGTGCTCATCAAGTCATCACACAAATATCTGTCCTTACCGGGATTTGAACCCAGGACCGCTAGCTTCACTATACCACTTCCAACTAGACTTAGCGCGTCGTCAAATCGTCGACATATCTACGAACTCGACCATCTTAAATGTTGTCAATCAATTTATTTATATTCTATTCTATGATAGACACCGTCTCTTCAATCTTTACAACATTAACATTTTCTTTATTTTCTCGTATTTTGCAGTGCTTTCCTTTTGAACTGCTGCTGATCTCGATTTCTTTCTTATGACAAGTTTTTATGGTGGCTCAACAATTAAACTTGTTAACTGTAGGTAGGTACTTTGTCGCTTTCACTTTTGTCAAAAAATGTGTTGCTTTAAAGTGATTACTTATGACGTTGACTGTGCATCCGTAGTTTTTAGTGTTTTATCAGGCTCTGCAGACCAAAACGATTGTTTTTCATATTAGTCCGACGTTACACAACTACACGCGACGCGACGCTTATTTAAAAAACAAAGAACATAATTACAGTTTACAATTTATCTACTTAGGTACAATCTTTGTTTAAGTAGGTACAAATTTATCAAAGTTATTTAGAGACTTTTTAGATTACAATGTTCGCTAATGTAACTCGCAATGTTAAATAAAGAGTATAATTAGGTATGTATGTATGGAACCACTTATTTGAACAAACAATTATAAATAAGTCGAAAATATAGCAGACGTGTTACAAAAGGCGAACTTAGATATCTCTTAAGTAAGTATAAGAATAATCTTTCCTGCCACAACCTTAATCTTAGCAAATACTTATAAAAGAAACAAAAAAATAAGTTTAAGAGAAAAACCATCTTCCATCCACGTCATGTTTTTTCCATGTCCTCTTTAGTATAGGTATAACTGGGTACTGGATATCCGCTTAAATATTCGTAGGTATAATTAAACAAAACACCAAATTGCCGATATAAAAATATAAAATATGGGAATTAACTCAATACCAAAATGATATGTCCGGTTTTAAATGTTGGTTTTTTGTTAGACTTATATAAAAGTTACGTAACAGCTAGCGACGCGACACGCGACGCGACTCGACCGCGACGCGACGCGTTTACAAGAGGTTGCGTGAAAATTAAGCGTCTCGCATCACGTGCGGCGAACACGTTTAACACGGTTCTATCACTTAATCGACTGTATTTAGAGCGGATTGATTATCGTTATTAGGGTTCCGTTAATATTCCATCATTGTTTGTTACCTTACAGCTTACCAACAACTCTAAAAACGTGTTGTTAATTTTGTAACCATTCTGTTTGTCATTCATTGATTTGTGATCAGCGTACTCAGAGACAGATAACTTACTCGTTCGTTTTTCAAAATTGTGAATGAAAAATTGTCACTAAGGTACGACTTAATCGTCATCAACCTGAATCTGAATGCGTCCGTTAGTATTTGATCGCAATTAGGTCTTTTAAGGCCTCCATACATGATCCGTTTTGCCTTCAGGTCTAACTGACCGGATGCAAAATAGAATCGTGTATGTGTAATTTAGCCTGAAGGCAAATCGCATCCGTCCGCCTGAACGGTTTTCTTGTATGGTGTCTTGTAAAGTCTTTACATGTATGGGCACTCGATCCGGTCAGGCGGAACTGATGCAGTTCGGCCTGAACCGATCGGCCTTTAAGGGGTGGTGGCACTGCCGCTCAACATCCGCAACACCGTAGAAAACGAGATATTAGAAGAGAAAGAAAGAATAAACGAAAATAATTACATCCACGGTCTAAAAAGCGTCTCGGTAGACCTATCCAAGTTGCAATCTGCGCAATTTTTGTAAAAACAATGTTTTTGAGAACAAATGTTAAGTATTAAAATTTAGCAAGAAGTTAGAATGTCTCTGATGAAAGGTTATAGAAAAAAAAACGGAAAATTGGACTGTTCCCGAGGTGATAGCGATAAACGACTTCTACGCTGACGAAATCTACTTTTAAGCAAAAACACTCAATCTTCAAGAAAGCAGTAAATACTTATACTTATACCACAACAATTACCTACTTATCAGAAACGACGGTTAACACATCGTGGTTAGACGCGGAAGCGTAAAGAACATTTTAATTTGCTCACAAACTGGCAATCATGTTGGTACATTTATTTTCAAGATAATTAGAGTGTGAAACGAAATATTTGTTTGAAGTTTATTACCAGCCACGTAAAGATGTTTCCCGTTGTGATCCTGTTATCGAGTGTTAAAACCCAAGGTACAGATAGTTAAGAATATGTTCAAGTTTCTAGCGCTCCAAAATGTTATTAGAAAGAAGAACTAGGTATACAACGAAAAACTATTCATAATATAATGATTATTCGTACAATTACATAATGGTTACTATGGCTAGCTGCATTAGCGGCCTACACACGTAGAGTTCGGACTGCGGGAAACGCCACACGCCATTCCAATCTTCGCTCCGAACCGTACGTGTAAATGCAACTGTAATAGTAAAATAGTAAAAAACCTACGGTTCGGACTGGCGCGGCACGTGGAATGGCGCGTGGCTTTTCCCGCGGTCCAAACTGTGCCGTGTAAAGGCCGCTAATATCTTAGACGGAACAGACGGATGCATGGACGGATTTATAACGGAACCCTACTGTTTAAAAAACGGGTTCTCTCGCGACAGATCTTCGCAAGATTTACGAGTAGCTATAATGCTAAAATTTATGTTTCTTTCGCTAATATGACATAACAAACAAGTGTACGGTTCTAATAATAAGAAAATCGTTAAAAATCGTGTCATTGTGTCGCCCGTCATACGAAATCAAAGCGACAAGGCGACGTTTTGTAGCTTTCGAGAATTCGTACCAAAATACTGGCGTCCGACAGACATTCGCCAAGAAAGTGGAAGTAGTTCTAGAAAATTCCTATAATGTAAAAAAGCATCTAGTCCCACTGCTGAGTAAATTTCTGTGTGGTTTCTACATTCTTATGAATAATAGCATAGTCTATCAATAGCAATACAGCATAGTCCACGTTTAGGTATTTATTTTACAGGACACGGTACACGGCAAATAAATTATTAGACTCTAGAATAATTAATATTACAGGCAGAGATAAATAAATAAAAAATAACCTAAATAGCTCATCACGGCAACATGAAGTTTTCAGAATGATGGCGACTTGACGCTCTACCGCGATTCAGCCCGAACAGCCTCTCGGCGACGTTGCGCGTAGTATTAAATGTAGTCGCCACATCTCATCTGTTTCTTGTATTTATCTGTTTCTTGTATACTATGTTATGTCCAAAGCAATCTCAGCCAGTCCTTTTGAAGGCATCTAAGACTACCTGCACTTTCAGCTTGGTCTTCCACTACGCCGATAGTCCAATGACACTCAAAACCAGCAAATGGGTGATTAAGCATGAAATTATCATAATTTGAAAAAAAAATATGGTTGTGGTAGAGTCTCACTGTTTGTTACTCGTTTCACCCTGCTCGTCTATCTTACGCGGATTCATCGATGAAACCTATGATATGACTAACCACGTGACCACTGATTAACTAGTCGGGAATAATATTTAACTCTACAAACTTTTCAAGAGACTATTTGACACGTAAGGTTTGATGGAATATGCCCAGGTATATCACTAGTGTTCAGTTCAAGCGGGTCGTAATTGTTTATGGTCGATGACGTCGCTCGATGTGGGGGACCCTTTATTCTTTTTCCAGGTGAAATATATAATTTTGAAACATTAAAACATTAAGAAGAGTGACAACCCCCCTGGGTCACGTTTGTTAATTATGTCTTATTGTTTAAAAAATATATTTCGCCTGGAAAAAGAGTGAGGGGTCCACCACATAGATCGGGATCTCCTACTATTACCGTTAGATTAGTTTCAAATTCCTTTTAGGAATACGCATTTTAAAAAACAACAGGCGGCTTTAGCCAAAAAACAAAACGAAGAGCTCCGGAAACGAAACTTCATAGCCCTTACTTTGATAGATTGAATATCCCATCCCTTTTCCTCTTCATTTGTAACCAGATCGAAAAGAAAGAGCCCAAGCTAATGTGCTTTTTAACTCCTATTTTGGAGGTAAAAGTGCGGTTTTCAAAAAAAAGTGTAAAGGGCTAAAATTAAGGGACCGTTAATTTTGGTCAGGTGAGTCACGAAAATTACCTATACCGTTATAAAATTAACAAAAAGCAAGCTTTCAAAACCCGACTGTTGCTAACCAACTTTAAATCGTTATAAATCCTAAATGATCATTCAAAATGAAAAATGATGAAAGAAGCCTAAAGAAGATTTTTAAATCCCTATTCAATGATACCCCACATGTCATACTTCGTCGACTTATTTTTATTTAATTTGCACAATATGGCGTCTGGTTGCCGCCATATTGAATTTTGATTACTGTCATATCTTCAGTGACACTCACCAGATTAAGACAAATCGATTGACATAAGAATCATCAAAATCGGACAACGGGTTTAGTTTTTATAGTGCCACAAAGGAACAAACATACATATATAGGCTGTGAAACACATTACCCTCCTCCTTCGGCAGTCGGGTAACAAATGGTCGTATCTTAGGCAAAACTCCTGAAGGAAGTGCGACCATATTACTACCGGGTGAAGCTTGAATCTGCTTCGTTTATTGAATTTGAGATACCTCCAATTTGGCTTATATTATGAGGGCAGTATAAAAATAAATAAATAATGTTCGTGACTAACTAATTAGAGTTTCTTAATTTTAGTCCTTAATTATGTACACTTTTTTTTAAAACCGCCCGAAAATGTAAGTGTGATAGTAGTCATATCATAGCTAAATCCCGCGGTGATGCGTTTAAAATCTTCGTCAGCTTTAGAATGAGTTTGTCCTTGTTGCCATAGCGTCAATACCTACACACCTATTACCGTTTACGTGGGTGCGAGTGAATCACTTCCTTACTACGAGACCGTCTTCGAAGTGGAAGGAAAGTGTTTTCGCTACGGTAATTGAGCCGTTTTACCTTATATTTGCTACGATTGGTGTATAAAACAGTTGAAAAAAGAAACTGTTCGAAATTTAAATTCGCTGTCGTCGTTAAGTATTAACAAAAATAATTACTTATTTATATCAATACCAAATAATTACCCTTATCATTGATTATTTGTTATAGAAGTTTATATCCACGAAGAACCGCCCCCTGGGGCCTGTTTTATAAAGCTACAAATTACAATTTACAGGTTACAAGTTTCCATTTGACACAACCTCGACCAATGATGACCAGCCATTTGAGCAGTGTTGCCAGTTTAGACCAGTAAAATTGTAACTTGTAGCTTTATAAAACGTGCCCCTGATTGATTTTTCGTATTTAAAGCGACCGTGCCACGTCAATTTTCATGACGTGGCACGCCGATGTCGCAGGTTGAAAACTAAAACAGCGTCATAGAGAATTTCTTATGCACGGAAAACCGGATTTGCCTCTAAAATACTGAGCCAATAATGACATTAGCATAATATATGCCGACATGCTTATTACTTGTTATTTATTACTCCATCGGGTTTGTATTTTAGTTGCACAATTAATAACTAAACCACTGTACACACTAAATAGTAACGGCTGACCGTTATTTCTTCCACAGGTATATTTAGGAAAAATTGTCAAGATAAACTTTATGAAGTGTACCAAATTGGACGAAGATAGGAGTACATGTACAGTATAAGGAGGATATGTAAATTTAAAACTCCATGTTGAAAAACTTAAGCAAATATTTTTTTAAAGGATTTCAAGTTCCAGCTCCTTAGTCAAGATATTGCAGGAATTAAAATCTGTATTCTACGTATACAGTCGAGTTTTCAAAGCGTGCTTAGCAAATGTAAGAATATTCTTTCGTATGAGCTAGTCCAGAATCTGTTAATATTTTTTTAATATTGCATTACAGGCGCACGCGTGCGCGTAAATTATATTCCGTCAGCTGCGCGGGCGCGTAGTTTGTTTTCGCGTCGTGTGTAGGGCTGCCAACCTTTAATATAGCAACCTAGTTTGGGTACGGGCGGCTTTATTAGCAGCACACCTTGGTGCTTTGTCACTTCAACTCAACGTTATGTTCAACCTGCTTCACTTCGCCGTTAAGAGGCCACCTATGCTAAAGTCTGGAGAGTTCCTTGATCTGGATCTCAATAACCATAACGCCTTTGTATTTGTTTTTTGGATATATTAAACTTGATCATATTTGCTTGAGAATGTCGAACGTGAAAACACAATTTGAAATAAAATCCTCGATACTTTTATTTTCAAACATGACACCTTTTTTGCATGTTTTTGGTTGAATCTTCGAAATCCTATAATCTTTAACGATGATTTTCGATTCAATAGTTGAGGATATGAAACTTCTTAATCCTGGCAAAATATTTTTTCAATAAGTAATGTGGTTTTAAAGTAAACAGCAATTAATTGAATTTAACGCTGCCGTCAAGGCGCGAGCGAACTATCTCCATCTCACATTCTTCGCGCGGAAGCACATAAAGCCATCCCTTTTTATTCTTGTGGGGGCGTGGCACCATAGGTGGCCTCTTAAAGCGTTAAAGCGACAAGGTACAAAAGTATGCCGTTTCTATAAGGCCGACCAAAACACTACATATTTTTAACTTTTCACGGATTTTCATATGTCGAGGTAGGCGTATATCTATATTTTAGTTTGTATCGTGTTAAGACCTGAATTTAACTAATATATACAAAGCACTAAAATAAGAAATGCACCACCTCTCTCACTATTAAGGTCAGATGGCTAAGCCAAGATGCAAACGCTGCTTACGTTTCTGATTCCTATCGACTCGAAATGGAGTTGACATATGTGGTCGAGCAATCTGTCATGGGCCGTAGCCAAGATGCTAACGTTACTAACGTGTTTTTTTTCTATCACTCAAAATGTATGCGATGACATTCTTGTGCGTTGCGATAAACCACGTGGCCAAATGTCATTCCAACGTTTTTTGAGTGATAGAAAAGAAATACGTTAGTAGCGCTTGTATCTTCGCAAGATCCTCAGCTTACGTAAATTCTATGACTGAATAGTCGATTTTCGAAAATCGCTTACTTAATAGCGTTGCAGCTTGTCTAGGCCCCTTGAGGCCGTACCAACTGGCTTTCGAAAAGTCCGGACCAACCTCTTCGATGTGCCAGAGGCCCTAACCAATATGCATTACACTAACTAGCGTTTTTATTCGATTCTTTTTAAACCAATCGCGTCACTGATAGATCTCGTGACTCTTCGTATCATCTACCAGTGACGCGATTGGCTTAAAAACGAAACGAATAGAAACGCTACTTAGCGTAATGCATCTTGCCTAGGGCTCTGATGACGAGCAGCCATGATAAGCTCAAGCAGCTTGGTCATCTTATCTAATAGTACGGTCAATGCTTGTACCACTTTAGAACCTTGTCATAATGACAGCGTCAACTCACGACAAGGGAATGGCGTTGACTGTACGGTAGGCCTCGACACCTTTGAAAGGAGGCATCTCTGCCCTCTTTATGTTTTGCTGGAACTGTCCGACAGGGACGCGCGCGTCGAAGAGTGCAATTATTCAATTCATTTATTGGTAAATTTAGGCATTTACAGAGCCTTAAGCTGTTCCTGATGCTGTGGCCAGCAATAGACCCGGAAGTAAAGCAAGTCAGAAGTATTGTTTCCCAAAATTCACAACTATTTCATTTTTCCGAATATTTATAACATAGAAATATGTACCAACCTATTTTTCTCAGAATCCATTAGGTATGTTTTTATTTTTTTTAAATAGATTATAACAATCCTAGACAAGACAAGATGCACAACGCTAAAGTAAACGTTTGTTGAAAGCTGTCAATATTTAATTCTCTACTACCGTCATAGATAGTAATTCGATGACTAATTATAACAACTTTACCTACTTCACTTCACTCCGGTCAGTAACGTTTATGACATGACGAACAGCCCTATACAATATAGGTTAATGTAAGTAGCGACATCTATCCCACGGATTACGAACTCGTCCGTTTCCGTCGGGCTTATATCGAACTAATATTTCACGTTTTCACACACAACAACCAAATCTAAAGTCTATATTAATATTAATACGGTTTTATTCAGTTTGTAACGCAGGGAAATAGCACAAGCGTTTTATTAAACGCTTGTTCGCTCTACGATATGTATTTTTAGCATTATTTGACGTGTTGCAAGTTTTAAACGACCAAATTAGCACCAATACACAGGTCAATTGAGTTCGCGAACTGACGGGATGCTCCAGTTTCGTGTGGAAGTTACTCATATTTCCTATAAACAACTGGATGAATCGTAAGATGAGGATAATTTATTTTATCGCATTAAGTGCCAGGCTCATGAATCTTAATGCAAAATGGACGGTTTAGCTAGTTAAAACTTAATATTACACTATTATTCATTATTTATTTCATCGATCCATACTGAAGTTCTGTCTGATGTGACCTCCTCCTGTAATAACATCAACTTATCAACCTTATCATTCCTAAGCACATACTCATTTCCGGGTAGTTTACCAATAGGTATAAAAAACGTATTTTGTTGATTTGAAACCAAGAGAAATGATCTTCCTTATTGGCCTTAACTAGCCCCTGCTATCAGTTAATCTCATGCTCTTTTCTGGTCTCATTCACTAGATGGTACCACTAACAACTGTTAATGTATTTCGCGACAGTAAGATAATTAAGCCGGAAACCCTTGATTTAAACTAAATTCCAATTGTGTTGGCAATACTGGCGCTGACAGGGACCATCAGTTAATTCCACATTTTCACTTGTCTATAGCGACATTTATACCTCACGAGTGCCATAACCTTTATAATTACGCTTCTACGGCCAATTTAAGAACATTTCGCGTATTGTACTACACGATAATTAATGTTTGAAATAGACTAATTGACAAGTACACACCCTCGATGGTAGTCTGCCAATAGAGAATACGATAAAGAGCACATTGATTTATAGCTGAGGCCGAATATATTCTAAATTGTTTACATTATGAGCGCCTAGCAAAATGCATTGAATTTTTTTATTGGCGTTTGATTGAAATGTGATCGTATAGTGTCATGGTTTAATTATAGATGGCGCTATGTGGTAATTATCTATGATATTTTTTAAGCAGAAGCCGCAGGTAAACAAAATTTAAATTTTTAAGCACGGTATGGTTTATATCTAAGGAAATAGTAACCAAAATATTCACAAAGGGTTTTTATTCCATTCATGATTCAAATTACGCAAAGTACAGCACGATCGTTTGTGGTTGGTTACAAAAAGCGCATTTGTATGTTTTGGTTGCACAAACGAAAGCTTTCAAGTGAAAGTGTGAATTTAAAAACCGGATCACGACTAGAGTTTGTTAGAATCTAATAGTTAAACGGCTTATCTAACGCTCTTTAGATTTTTTAAGAAGATTTATAGTTCCAATGTTATTTCCGGCTTAAAATAGAAATCTACTGGCATAAGTAATTAAAAAATGGTTAATAAAAGGAAATGGTACCTCACTCATATATGCTGTTTAAAATTAACAACAGATGTGATGTAAAAGTGGTTGAGTAGGTATAAATAATAATATACTCACTCTAGCTCAGCGCTAGTAGATGCACTCCATATCACCGAGCGTAAAAGAGCCCTCATGTGGCTAATTTACTGAATAAATATTTTGAAGTTTGAATTTCTTTTAACAAAAATCTTTTGGGGACTATCTCACATAAATTGACCTAGGTAGTCCTAAACTTAGCTCAAGGTTTGTACAGTGTAAGAGGTCTTTAAAAGTCGTCGGTTAAATGGTTTCCCCTATTTGAAATAGTAACCTAATCAAATCATCAACGTAGGAGCGCCATTAAATCAGATTACGAAGCTTTTTTTAACGCCGAATTCCCAATTCTGAGAAAGTAATAGTGTTAGGTCGTCCTCCAATCCTTTGTAAGTTCGCAAGCGTGGAAACTTATCCCGCTATTCCCCCTTAAACACCGTTCTAAGTGTACCCAAGGTACCCAAGGAATATTCCGCCGCAATTCCAAGTCCCTACATTCAGCGGTTTAGGCTGTGCAGTCAGGCATGGATGAAGTTTATATTTATACGTATGATATGAAAAATGAGGAACAAATCATTAACACATAGATTACTTTTCATTCCGGAAACTTTAAACGTTTCCGATGGATATACACCTAATTGAAATCTACGCGGACGAAATAGTGGGTAGAAGCTAGTAAATAATAAAGTGACAATGACATTAACTTCGTGATAGACAAGTAACACTCATCTATTAATTATCTAAAGAGGTTGTTATCATTTAGGTACCACAGAGGACTCTATAATAAGTTTGTGCAGGCAAATGTACTTACATGGTATGACGAGTTAGGAATATGACGAATCAGGAATATAACCAGTTAGGAATATGACCAGTTAGGAAAGTGTCGAATTAGGAATATGACCAATTAGGAATATGACGAAACAGGAACAAATCAAATGAACAATTTCTTACTAAGTAAAATAGTTTCTTTGTTTGCTAAAAGTGTATTCTGTACCAGAGCGCGGCATGCCAAGGTCCGCGAGCAGGAAGAAACGGCAGCCAAGTATCTATTTTATAAGGGCTCATTATAATTGTAACTGACGTGTTTTATTCATGCTTTTAGACGCAGGTATTTCGGGTGTTTGTTTATCTGTCTCTTGTTCATGTTTACCTCGTCAATCCTTGTAAATAGGTCCCTATGTTGCATTGCACCTGTTACGCTGATTTGGGAAAAGTTTTAGAGTAAATTAAGTTTGCCTTAGAATTCCGGGATATTTAACAATGGTGCTGTATCTGACATAAACAATGGGGTTTATTTAAAATATAATATAGCTGGGGCACGTTTTATAAAACTACAAGTTACAATTTCACAGGTCTAAACTGGCAACACTGCTCAAATAATGATAGACACAATCATCTGATCCGTGATCTTCGCCTATGTTTATCAGATACCATTAACTTTCCTGACATTCCAGGAATTGTGTCAGGAACGCGGTGAAGCCGTAAAAGTCAGTCGTAAGTTTTTGATACGGTTATTAAAATACAGAAGGTCAGTATACTCTTATGTATACGTCAAGATAGTACATATTACATTCAATGTAATTACATTGAATGAAACACTCATGTATCTCTAGAAACTTTCATTCAAATCACACTACCTAATTATACTTTTCTATATCTGAACGCGTATAGTCTCTTGGGCTATTTCCGTCGCTATCAGTTGCATCAGACTAGCATTAACAATTATAAAGAGATACACATAAAAGTAGGTTATATTAGTATCTTTCTCCGATGAATGAATAACTTAAGAAGCCACTGTCCTCAAGGCTTGCATCCTGGAATTATAAATTTCTCTAGGTGTCTGGGGCGGGTTCCCACTTACTATCAGGTGCACGTTTTATAAAGCTACAAGTTACAATTTTACATGTCTTAACCGGCAACACTGCTCAAATGGCTGGTCGTCATTGGTCGAGGTTGTGTCAAATGAAAACTTGTAACCTGTAAATTCTAATTTGTAGCTTTATAAAAGAGGCCCCAGGTGGCCTATATGTTCTTTTGTCTTCTGAATACCAAAACATACTTTTTCACCGTTATAACGGTGGTTTTGTTATCATGTTATCAAGTTTAAACCTAGCATCGTTGTACAGCGCCATCTCTCTGCGATCCATGAGTAGCTATTGCAAATCAAAGAAGAAGAGGTGCTGGAGGGTAGCAATTTTGCTACATTTGTGGCAACAGTTGTATTCTTAGCACGGCCTACAGAAATCAAACGATTGAAGATAGACAATGTACCTACTTATTTACCTACGTCATTCCAAACACGTCATTTCTACAGACGTTACATTTGTAGAATGCAACGTTTCTGCTACAACTGATCCAGCATAATCGGATTTCAAGTCTCTACAAACTTCTACGAGACCAGGGACCAAGTTAGACTGGTTGTTGTTAGGCACACTGAACTCGGTGGATATAGTCCCTTTTGTTCTATTCCCGTCGCTATCAGTTGCATAAGATACAAGTCCGCATTAATGATCATAGCCGCCCACTGTCGTCGTTATGATTGCAACACCGGCTGAAGATCACGTTCATTTAATACTGGTTAATTGAGCTGGCTAAAGTCAGCCTTTACGTCTTTAATATAAAGTAGTGGCCACCGAATTTTCTGTAACACCTGTACATAAACCAGTAGAAAAATATCTCACTGATGATGGTGAAAACCGCAACAAAATCCGTTGCATGGTTTAGGAGGAGTTAGCAGATACACATACAGACAGACAGAAAGACAGAAAGTGACTTGGTTTTAGACTACCTACCTGCTACCTACTGGATATTTAAAAATAAACTTCTATTTCTCACTTAATTTAGCACAGTAAAATTTTCGGGATAATTAGAGCCTTTTCAGATAGAGTCTGGAGTCTCAGTTATATTAACTGGGGGTAATAATCATGATATTTAATAATACGCTGTATATTTTTTCAAATTTAATTAATGATTTTATAAAGTTGGCTTACCTACCAGCTGTCTCTAAAATTACAGACAGTTAAACTATAGATATGTCTAGACTCTTGTAATCAACTCACTCAACCTCAGTGACAGTTTTGTGTCGTGGTCTATATTGTACAACTCAGGATCATTTACATTTTATATTTAGCTGTTAGAATAACGACTTTGAGTTCGTAATCAATCCCAAACCACTAAACGCTTCAATTTTTTGATTACATACGATTACTCTTCAACAATTTCAGCAGAAAAACAATAGGAGTTTTAAGTTATCCTATCCATAGATACTTCTAATTGCTTCTAATACAAACAAATTCTCATTGACATTGAAGTTTGGTAGAAACGTTGATGACTCTCTCTTTCCCTAATATGGTTGAGAGTTCTTATGGGCAGCGCTGGTTGTTTGTTCATATCATGACCACGCTTATCGGTTAACTAGATTGTGATTTATGATTATGCCATGTATTTCCAACTTTCTTCTTTCAACTGATCAAATTAGTATCTCTTTAGAGTGTGCCAAGCCCAAGTCTCTATCATGCGTTTTTTAAATAAAAATACTCTTTAGAAAGAGTAAATTTCGCGCGTCGC
Organism: Acleris literana; assembly: GCA_946894065.1. Classification (NCBI taxonomy): domain Eukaryota; kingdom Metazoa; phylum Arthropoda; class Insecta; order Lepidoptera; family Tortricidae; genus Acleris; species Acleris literana. The sequence continues at coordinate 4,485,533 of OX335677.1, forward strand.
CGCGTCGCCCAATTTCCTCGAATTTTTCCCAATTTTCCGGATGGCAATGACCGCGCATGTCCAGAATTTGACTCAAACTCATAAATCCGGGGAGCCAAACCGGGTGCGTTCGCATTTAGGTCGCACATTAAAATGGTTTACAATTACGTTGCGTTCACTGACACTCCCAGTTAATATATTCCGTGATGAATTTAAAAATCCAGATGTTTTTATTTATATTTTATGAACGCCTGTTCTTAATTATTATTTGTAGCTGGTTCAATTATTAATCTTTCTATAGTTTCTTCCTGGTTTTAGAGCACTGCAACTCTTTTAGCTCTCCAAACGGTAATAACATATTTAAGACGTCACATATGCGACTAAAAGTTAAATTCATAATCTAAAAATCGACAAGTCTAGTCAATAGTAGAATTTGTTCGTAGAAGATTGTGTACAGAGATTCTTTATTTATCTCAAGGGTCAAAATACAAAGGTCATATAAATGTGACAATTTAATAATGTAGCATCGCTTAAGTGAATATGAGGTCAGATGGCACCGCTCCATTGTAATAACCGGGCCCGTCAATTACGGGATCATGGTCAAAGCGATAGATAAACAGGAAAAGGAGTAAGAAGGTACCTAAATATTAGATCTAAAAATATTTTTAATTTGCTAAACGACAACTTCATCTGTAGCCTTAGGAAAATATATAAATAATAGTTCTGAGTACACAATAATTACAATCAAAAATTAGTTAATTTTTGATATAGCTTCAAAGCGAAAGAGATTTGTCAGGATCGTAGCAGGTGGAAAGAAGTGGTCTCTGCTTACCCCTCTGGGAAACAGGCGTGATTTAAGTTATGTAGGTATGTATGAATGATAAAAACTAACATTTGCGCGCCGTATTGTCGGTAGAATTATGCTGTACTCATTGTTATGTTCACACAAACTGTAATGTCCATATTCTTGCAAATAAATAATAATTCTATTCTATTCTTAAAGCTTCTACTCGATATTCCATCCGATAGAGCTTTAAATGTTTCCCGCTTCAGCAACTTTCAACATTTTCGCCATAAAAACACCAAACAAATCCATCCATATCTGTTTAAATACCGCATTTGAAAGTCAAACGATTACCTAAACATCTTTATAAACATATACTTTTATGAGTAAAGAATGGATCCATTTTTAGAACACCTTTTAATAACAACGTACCTACACCCTACAAAATTCCACTAGTACTTTGTACCCGACCTACATCACCTACGGGAGGCTAAATGCAGTGCTGTTTACACACGAGATTTCCACAGGAAAATGCGTAAATACTTATTAGTACCGCGCAGTATTTTGTAAACGATGTTCTAATTGCTGTGAATTCACGACCACAACAACAGATGGCGACACTCTTCAAAGACTTTAGTGTTGTTGTTTGGTAAATGTTTGTTCCTTTCTTAGTAATAAGAATCGTTTAGTTCATGTTTTTATCTTTTATGTATAATAAATGTTAGGTTTAGCCTTTGTCGTCTTATTTACACAAACATGATTAAATTTAGGACTCCCGCTGGATATTGTATGTACACACTTAGTCCTGCAAGATGTAGGCATTAAACCACTAAAACAGGTTGTTTAAAAAGCAACTATAGGAAAGCGAACAGTTTTTTTAAAGATATCTAGAGTACATATTATTATTTTAAACCTTAACCTTACATTTTTCAAATAATACTTTCATGTTATTACAAAACTATTACCCATATTCGTTAAAAAACAATGAAAGTTGCCGTTTCAGCCGGATTCTTCGTATTAGAAACTGTGCTACTCATTCATCAGGCATCGAAGTCGACGACCGGCGTAGTGTGCCTATGCGACCTAAAACGCATTTAAATAGACTCTATTTTTACACTCGTCTAATTATATGAACACATATTTATGTTGGTTAGGGTACTTATATTCTGTATATTTTGGAAACAACAGTGACTAATCGATCAACAAAGTAATTGTGCTTTAACATGGATTTAATTGTTACTTAATAAAATCTGATTCTTATTTATCTAAAGTCATTTAATTATCCTTCTTCAGAAATAAAAATAAAGAAGATTTTTTTTACAAACATAATTATTGTATTTTTGATAGCTCGGCAAAAGAGTTAAGTCGCTACAAGTGGAACTAGAATTTCTTTAAGTGTATTCCGCTAAATAAATCTATAGCAATTGCGTCACAAAAAACGCTCTCATAACAATCAAATACCTAGACTGCCAATACAGTAGAGTTCCTTTTGTTTTCAAACTAAGTATGTACCTACTTATCTCTATCAAGAACGTGCCATAATACCTATCTCTGATACTGATGAATCTTCAAAAAAATCCGCAACACCCTATAGCAACTCTTATGTTTTGGGTTTATTAACAAACTTCCCGAAGGATTTAAATACTACAACAATACATAAACCCCACGTATCATATCGTTCACAAGGACCCTGTTACACATGTAAAGTTCAGAACAGCTGTAAATGTTCCAACAAACTTCAAATGAAGTTACCTAGTACATTCCTCAGACAATTCAGAAACGATCACCTCGACATTGTGCATTGCCGCGGGGCTATTTACGGCGCTACCTACTCGTCTCAGGAACGTACTTTTGTATTGTCACGTATATACGAGTTTTAGAGAGTCAATGGAGAAACAATACAAGCGGATACATTAGAATAAACTAACCAAGATTTAGAGTTAGCTCCGAGATGAGCTCTAGAACTTCTGGATCAATATTAAAGCGTATATTTAGAAAAGCAGTGTTCAGACGTAATAATAATAACCTACCTGCGGCCTAGTATGGTTGCGTTTATCGCGTGACAAAATGTGGTTAAAGCATCCGTCACTCTCGTACTTATAATTTATATACGTGTCAGAAAGTGACGGATGTTTTATCCACACACATTTTGTCACGCGATAAACGCAGCCATATTAGGCCCCCTGGGGCTTTTAATGGTGGTTTTATACCTTAGTAGATGAGCATGATACTCCAAATAGGTAACACACGTATTGTCATCGTATTTTTTTTTAACTCTGCCGCCGGTTCTGTTAAGTTAATAAGAGCTATCATAACGTTGATAATACAGCCATAAATGCAAATAAAATGTGGAATAAGGCCCATGTTGCATTGCTGGTTGGTCAAGAACTCAAGAAGAATCTAAAGAATAGATTAAATAAGAGTTACTTCGTATATCTATACATTAAATTGTTTTCAAAGTATTTTACGTTAATTGCTAGTTTTAGTTTACTCACCTGAATCCTTACTAACCCAAACTTTGTTGGCCTTAATCCCTATTAATCCCTTCTCCAAATTAGACAGGTTGAAACCTGGCTGTTGAAAGAAGCCATTTATAACACCTTGACATGACTAACTTAATGACAGGTCATCGTCCTGTAGAATCATCGCTTCGATTTTGGCCTAATGTGATACCTATATTTTTCAATTCTTGGTTGTACTGTACCGCAAGGATCATTGTTAGTTCCTGTACTATAATTCGTTATATTTGTGGCTGTCTTAATATTTATATTTCATCGACAGGCTTTTTTAGGCGCAGGAGTTAACATTTTTAAGTCACAGTTCAAACCTAACCTAACTTAATAAATATTTAAGATAACCTGAAAACAACGGCTTCAACAGAAAATTGCTTTCTATTAAAATAAATTCGGGGAAATTAAACATTCAATGAAAAGTTGGTTGGTAAAAAAAGGGAACGTGTTAGTTATACATAAAGAAAGTGTACAATCAGGAGCGATCACCTCGACATTGGCGCGCTATTTGCGTGAGCGCATTCGCGGCTCGTTTTTCATTTTCTGCGCGTGCGACTAAGACAAGACCAATTCATATTCAGATAAACAAATAATAGGAAGGTCACTGCTTGTTCAAATCTTATATAAAGTTACTTGAATAATTACTGATACGCAGAAATAAATCTACTATTTTATTGTAACGCATGTTTGGCCGATGTTTTGAGCCCGTTTCAGTCGGTCTGTGCTGTTTAAATAATCTGCCGAAATGTAAAGATGTTACTGGTAAGAAAAGTAATTCAATGTCTCAAGCGACTAATGCGAAATAACATTTAAAATTCTTACCGAGACTATTTTGATTGCAAAAATAAAGTTCGCCGGCCGACATTTCGTTGACATTGAATCAACTTTATTAAGAGTCAAAGAACCTATAATGTTTTGGGGTAATTGCTCGTTAAAGTTAGCCTAGAAACCGAACAATTTCTTTCTTGTACACAAAAATGTTTGCATCGCTAAATGAACGTCTGACAAGAATCTTTTCTCGTTAAAAATATTTTCTTTGTTGATTTCATTCTGCATCAACATTGATTCATTCGATCATTTAAACGATGCATGAAATGTCGCCATCGACTCTTAAAATGTCCACTTAACACACTCGCATCCTGCCAACTTTCATTGATATTAATCCTCTGCATATTTATTGGTATGTTTAAACCAAACACGAATCGAGCATTTCCTTGCTGATTTCTTAGAATTTGTGCTGGCTGGTAATCGTTGGAGCAACTCTCCCGTTCTAAATTATTCGGAGTGAAAGAAACAACGTTACATCAATGCTAGTTTGACCGAATTCGCGCGTTAATTCCCCGCCAACGATTTGTCCGTCCAGTTTTAATTATATCCGCTGCGTTCCATTTTCGCGCTTCGCGACGATACGCGTTCCGTTTATACGCGGCTTCCGCTAGCCTATCGGTGATCGGCTGTCGAACGCGATGAATTACCGCTAAATGGAACGCGACCTGTCGATTCAAAAAATTGAATTTAGAATTTAATAAGAACGTGGCATCACGCTAATTTGCTACTCTGTGGTGTACGACGTTTTTGCCAACGCTACGCCAGAGCAGAGACGCAATGACGTCACTGGTTTTAGACGTTTTAGTTTGCCTTGCGCAACTTACAGTTTCATCCAATATCAACATCACAATGATGGAGTTTATTAATAAGTGGCTTGGAATAGATATCTTCTCGTTGAACTTGAGGATCTTTGATTTTCATGTTGCATGTCGTCCACTGTCGAATTTCTGACCCAGACCTACTTAATATCTAGTATTTTTACTTATGTGTCTAAAATTTATAGCCTTTAAAAAAATTACATCTTTAGCTGACCAGATTTTAAGCTCTACTTCTTCATTAATGTAGTAAGTACTTACTACGAAAATATTTTAAAGATCGAAGATAAAAGTTACGTTATAGTAATTCCTACCTCTCGATTTAATCACGAATGACGAGTAAAAGGTATTGGGCATCCAAAGTTTCGGATTGAGTGCTTCGTAGTAACTCTATCTTGAAAAGGGAAGAAATTAGAAGAGCAGCTGAAATCACAGTCTACTCAAACGAAGTCGAGCGCATCTACTAACTAACATATTACATTGTGAAGCTAAAAATTTCCATACAAAATGCGATAACGTTTTTCTCCCCTTAAACCTAGTCCGATTTTTGAATATGTTGTAGATATCATGAAAAACTATGTCTGTATGTTTTCCTTTCCAATATAATATTTCTTAGAATGAAACAAAATTAAAAAAAAAAACAGAAACGGACAGACCTAGTTCTTTATAATAACTACAACATATTCAAAAATCGTGGAAATCGGACTTGATTTAGGGGGTGAGAAACGTTATCGCCCGGTGCTAAATTTGTATGGATTTTATTTGACAGCTACGTGATTTTAGCGGCGCTTCACAATCATCTTCCTTAAATGATAATGAGACAAACATTCTCAGATAATTTGGTCATCAATAGATACACACGATCCAACTATTCTACACCGTAAAACCATATTGCCTTTGACGTGTTAATGGTATTGTTTTTAACTCGGCAGCCATTCCTGTCAAGTAAATAAGAGCTACCAAAACGTTGACAATACGGAATCACGTCAAAAACAACAAGGATTTTTCGTGTAGAATCTTACCCCAAATAAAAATAGCATATCGTATTTTGGCGATCGTTAGGGCCACTTGATCGCGATAAATACCCAGCTTGGAATGAAGACGCTTTGTTTTGTTTAATATTGTACGCATATTGTTTGGAAGCTGAAATGCTATTTGTTTCTTCGCTTAATCTTCTGCGGAGTTCACGCATTTGGTGCCGTATTTTCAAATGTCAAGTAAAAGGTAGTTTGAAATCGAACAGAAGGTAGTTTTTGGCACGGAAGGTGATAATGGGCTGGAGCGGGATCAAACGTTGCTCGTCAATTAGAGAAATCACACATTTGGCAATGTTCCCGTGCGGTCTGTCTGCGTTAATTCAAGACGCAAAATGGTCGACGGCCTTTTATGGAGTTTGTATTGAATATTTATTTTGGACATGCGTATGGTTTAATACCGCACTCAAGCAGTTAATGGCGATTAATCGTTCCTCAGTGAAGATTATTCATACACAAGTTTGATAATGGAACAAGTTTTTGTTTCTAAAATGTCTCTGACCGAGTACGGCGGTTACACAGACACCTAATTCATTTACCAATCTAGATTTCCATGTAATTGCAATAATTTTGATGGTGGTAATTATAGCTCTTATTTTCGTGATAGCAAGGGATACTATAACTGCAAAATATGATTACGATACAGAAGTAAATAGGCAAAACAAATTGGAACTGAGGTCCAGCAGAGCACACTTGCAAATACTGCAGGCGCAAAAACTAATTTTGGAGCAAAAGTTTGTAGATTCAAAGATATCATGTTATTGTTATTTAGATGTAGAGATGTCAGGTGTCAGATGTTTAATAGAGACCCAGGTCCCCCCCTCCCTGAATCCAAAAAATTGGGCAGGGCTCACCAATGAACCAATGTTTTACTCAGTTTCAATATAACTAAATGTGCAAATTTACTAGTTTTAGACCTAAGCCTTTTTACGGTACAGTTGCAAAATAGTGCAATTAAGTCAACTGAGTCCGTGCAGCAATTTCGTGTGCAATTACCGCGCAAGTACTAAGAGACGCCTTATTGGGTCGGTTTTGTAAGGAATGCAGGAAGCATGGCACTTAATATGGTAATGTGACAGGTACAAGAAAATTAGCCTCGATTTAGCCAGTTATCCAAGTGACTGCTTTTTGCAAAGTTATACTACAGCGTTTTACGTTTGGAAATGAATGATTTATGATCTGTTGGCGTAACAATGAGTTGCCTACACATGAAAAACTTGTGTTACGTATTAGAAATTATCAAACTATAGGCCTTAAATAGGTATAGGCATTAATTACGTTTCCCCTAACATGACATGAGGTAATAGTGTTGTTGGAAAATAAGAATTTGTGTGGCTTTTAAAATCTTGACACCTCGTCGCCACTGTATCAACTGAAAAGGAATGTTTTTTTATTCAACATTCAAAATACATAAGGGCTCTTTAACACGTCGGCGAGGGCTCTTTACACGCCGATATTAACGTTATTTGTCATATTAGTCACTTTTCTTTTCCAATTCTAAGTCTATTTCAGTCTAATTAAATACGAGTATATTTAAGGATGGTCAAAAGAAATAGTGAAGCGATGGCAGAAAGGCGTACTGGCTGTATCACTCGTTTCCAACTAATACGGTAAAAACCGTATGTGCCACATATCGAACAAACACTATGTATCATAAACCCAAATAGATCCTAGATTAGGATAACTCGTTAGAAACCACAGTATAAACGCTTCAGATCGAATACGCAGTTTCGTACCAAATATAAAACCATTTACCTACAAAGGTTGATAGTTTGATATATAGAGCTCAGAGATGCAGCACGTTGGCACGATTACTGGTTGTATCTGTTTCGGAAGCGACAGTTTACTACTTGTAAATAGATGACGTAGAATGTATGAGTAACTACATGACTGGTTGAAGGTTCTTCACGGCATTAATATTGCACTTTATGTCAGTTCTGGCCAGTTATGAAAATATGACTGAGAAGGCGGGTGAGTTTAGTCAAGAAATCAAGAGAGGAGAGTTGCAAGAACTGTCTATTTTTGGAATATGGACGTTATGGGAGATGCCTTATGGAAGAAACTAATATTATTTTATTTTACGTACACACAGTGTAGAGGAAGACTGTTTATGAGATGGGAGGATGAAATAGCCACCTCTTCTGGCCCAAGCTGGATGCAAGCAGCGCCTAAGTTAAAGGAAAATGTGCATCTTTGGAGGAGACCTTATTCACCCGCGGTGGTGTTCTTACAAGCTCATATTTAAATATGTTTTTAATTCGTATTAATATGTATAAAGTATGGCGCGCTATGGGCGCATAGTTTAAAAGAACTATCCATCGAAGTAGTGTGGACAAAGACAAACGTTTACGAGAATTAGGTGAAAGAACTTAGCTGCAAACCCGAACAGTTTGTCGGAACAACAATCCAGAAGAGCAGTTACAAACCCGTCTGATAAGAATCCAAGATTATTGTAGCCATAACTTATGTTAATAAAGATGAAGCGGTTTATTCAGTAAGTAGGCCGCACGTAAACTTTTACACGCCATAATCTACCAGCTTCCTAAGACCAGACCACCGCTGAGAAGAAGCTCCGTCAGATGCTCGCTCATTACACCAGCCAGACTATCTATCGGTTGCTAGAACCGTCATCACTACAAATAATTCTTGTACGAATTTTCTCGAAATCAAATCGGGCTCCATACGTAAGCACTCTAAAAAACAAATGACAACTACTCGTAAGCGACATTCTCTCTTAGCTAACAAAATAGACTACGATAATAATTTTAGGAATGAAAGCTGATAGCAAGAACAGCAAGTTCAATTGTGTTTAATTTACTATTTAATTAATTTATTCTAACGTCTTGTAAGGCTCGTGATATCAAAAACTCTTACGAGTTTTCACAGAAATCACAACATTTTGAGAAGCAACCATTTTTTTTTGTTGTTTTATTAGGCTATCTATACTTTATCACAACAAGGATGAGTAACCTGACTCGTATCTGACATTACAGGGTCTAAAGTAAGGCCAACGAGACGAGATAAAGAATGTAAACAAGCTTTCAAAAATCATGTCACTTCGAACGCAATTCAAACCAATCGCGTCACTAGTAGGTAGATCACGTGAATCTTCGTATCACATCATCTACCAGTGACGCGATTGCGATTGGTTTGAATTGCGTTCGAAGCGACATGATTTTTGGTAGCTTGTTTACATTCTTTATCTCGTCTCGTTGGCCTTACTTTAAAGGGACTTCGGCGGAAACACTTCTGATCGTAATCAAATGGCACACAACTAATATGTATAGATCTAAGTAAGATGTTTTTTTAAATACGTCTGGTAGACACTGCAAGAATTCGCTAACAAACTGTATCGCGGATTGGTTTGACAGTTTAGAGTGGGTCTAATCTTATTCCTAGGGGCCTTCAGTTGCAATGTATTTTTGCTACATGAGGATATATTTTTATAGGATGATTAGTGGAGGGACGTGTATTTTTCAATAAGACGATTCCATACATACTGTAGGTTAAAAAGAAAGTGAAAATAAGCTTTAACTAATCAGCGCCAAGTAAATAAAGATTTTGATATGATATTACAATAAAGTTCGGCTTTAGCATAAATAACTCAAATGCATAAATGCATATAATACATCATCTTATTTCGCAGCTAACTGCACCTAATTGGATGCATTTCGTTCAATAAATTCTTGCCACAGTGCAAGTGCTTGGCAAAATTTCTTCCAATCAAAATTTTACGGTTGTTAATGAGAGGAAAATATCTTTGATTCCGATTGGGAAATGGCATTTATTGTAATTTAGTGAAATGCACGCTAACTGAGATAAATTGCAGTTTTGAACAGTCGACTACAAGGAGATGTATCCATTTTTGAACCTTATTACAATGCAATAAGATGAAAAAGTGAATGTATATCTCTTTGTATTCGACTGTACAGGGTGCCCGAAAGTGATTAAAGATTTTCACATGTTTTTTTGACTCCCAACATTTATCGACTTTTTTTTGCTTAATCTGTGATAACTACCCGTACTTATAAGTATTATATTTGTTACTTACGGTATCCTATCGTAACGTAACTTAGAACATATAAAATAACCCATTAACTTTCCAATTTGTTTAAAAGATATACCTACTCAACTAAAGAAACTGAATTTCTACCTTGTGATAAGTTGCCAGAATTTACACATTAGTCAAAGTAGGTACAGTAGAGTCAACCAATTTAGGCCATATGAAACAATTTCAATGTCACGTTATAATTAAAATCCAAAGAAGTCTCTCACGTTTTGATTGATTACGTCACTTTGACTAGTACCATAGCAGCCCAGAAATAAAAATTGTTTACTGTACTTAGGTACCTAGCACGCTATCGAGAAACGTAACAAACAAATTTAACCTATTTTATTAGTATCGAGTCCATACACTTTAGCGCGTATGACGTCAACGTAGCGTTTAAGTATGTATTCGGTGGGCTATAAAAAATAACATCGTCGTTAATAAAATATTTTTAACTGCACTAAATTAAAATATTGGAAGATTTACCAAATACTGTCACAAATCGATTCAAATTCGATATTGTTTGATTCACAGACAGAAGTAGGTAGGTACCTATAACAAAAATAAACATTTTGATTTTGGTAAACTTTTCTTACAACCCAGCTTTACTAAGCATTTGTTAAAGCATATCAGACAAAGAGCAATGAGGTTTACTTAGTTCCGTAGACGTCTGAACCTAGGTGGTAAAACGTTTAAGATTTTATCAACCCGCGGACCTATTATAATCGCGTTTATCACTGTGGATAAAACATCCGTCTCGTTCTGGCAAGCATGTAAGTGCAAGAGTAACGGATGCTTTATCAAAACGTATCCACCGTGATGAACGTGATCGTAATAGACCGCTGTTTTCTTATGTCGGCCTCCATGCGCATTTTTATATATTTTCGGGAAACATTGACTATAATCCTAAGGGGGACTTTACCTTTAAAATAAACCTACGAAAAGTACGTTAGCATTTCTCTCGACTATCTAATAAAAGTTTCCTAACCCGCCAAAGGAAAGGTATTTTAACAATGCACATTTAATTTCTAATGAATAAGCGAAGGCCGAACCTAATCCACGCAGGATGTTGTCAGGCCTTGTGTACAAAATTAAATGTACATTAATACTATGTACAAGTGTTACGAGCGTGTTTACGGATGTTCGAGAGGTACTGGGGCTGGAAATACGCACGATTGTAAATTATGTTACAGTACCGAGAAGCAGAGAATAGCTAAAGTGCTTAAAATATGCTTTGTCCTTATCTGTCATTGTGACATGTGCGTCTGACAGAATGTCACAAGGCATACTTTAACTACTCTAACTAAAATGGGGTATGGTATGGGGGTATAGTCCGTTTATGAATAAGGGTGTAAATATATCCTTATGTGTGTTCTCATTTAACTGTGGTGTGGCGGTTGCACCAAAATGTGTGTAACATAAAAGACTATGAATGAAATAACCTTACCCCTTCTGTCTTTGTGTATGTTTACATGAATCTCAGTTTTGGATGCAATTTTATCATCCACTACCATTTCTCGAGTAACTTTTAGAAATATATGACATTAATAATGTCACCCATATGAAGATCGCTACGTTACGCTAGTTTATCTCTATCTTTAAATAACTAAATAAAAAGTAAGCTTTGAAAACACACACCCGACAGCATTTTTTTATACTCGTATTGTCGTCGATATATGTTAAAAACATTAAAGTGCATAAAATCCGCCATTTTTATTTTTTAAGAATATTATGTACCCAGCGACACTAACGCCATCAAGTCAAATCTAATGACGTCTCTTAATCAAAATCGGTTGACGCGTTTAGCGTTACGAGGGGACAATAGGAACGAACATTCATACATACAGGTCAACAACACATAAACCTCATTTTGGGCTTCGCCACAGTCGGGTAAAAAGTTGTTTATCAGTTACTTGTGTTTTTACTGAACTTGGACAGTGGTGGAGGAGATACTAAGGCGAGACCGCTTTCTTCGATCTGAAAGGCGCGTCGCACCAGCACCTGTCTTAACAAAATCCACATTTTCCATTCCACAAAATCGTGTTTTGCGACCAGTTGCGACATTGGACAAAAAATAAGCCACTTCAGAACTGTTTCGTAGAAAGAGAATTGTTAATTTATTCGTTATTTTTTTCTCGTGACTTGGCACTATTATTATGACAGGGTTTTATATTCTAAGTCCGCGATGGTACTTCTCTGATTGAAACATGACCAGCAGCCCCTGTTTAATGGCCACCATTTTCTCAAATAATTCCATTCTCTTTTGAGCAGACTTAACGCTTCTTTCTGTACTCTTTCTAAAATAAAATGTTTATAATTGGACCGTCTTCAAGCAAATTTATTGGGCACAAGTGTGTTTTTGATACGCTTTACGCGTGTATATTCCGCAATTAAGTACGTATGCGTACAATAAACAGATTTCTGCTCAATGTCGGAGATGCCAGTAACCTGGAGGGACCTTGACTCACAATTGGAAAAGACGAGCTCGACGAAACTGGGGAAATTTACTGGAAAACGCGGATATCTCGTCATCACTAGATTTGTGGAATTTAGCTATGTACAATGTAATAGCCCATAAAACAAGGTTTTGTTTGTCAGTCCACTACAAAGAGATGTATCCAAATTTACACCTTATTGCATTGTCCAAAAGTGGATACATCTCTTTGTAATCGACTACTGTACTTTTTTCTCACTCATTCTCATACGCTTTACCCGAATCCTAAAGGCTTTTAAGACCACTTGCACTGTATATACCTAGTCCTAGTTGATTACGTTGATAATCTAAAGCTTTTCCTAACAGTCTCTTTATCACGGATCGTCTTCTAGTCAATATTAGAACTACTAATTCTATATACATTAATATGTAATTAGCAGATCTGGGCCACGTGTTATACATATTCACGTTTATAAAGAAAGGGTAATCAATCACCCGCCCAAATTTAAAATTGGAGTGCCTCGGGACCACCCACTGCAGTGCGTATCCCTTCTGAAGTCGATGAACTTTCCTAATTTTAAGATGTGGAGTAGTAAAGAGTAAGAAAGATTACTTTACAGGCCTAGATTTGAACCTTGGGGTACCCCATGTCTTTTGTTAGTAATTCGAGATTCACTCTTTTGTGTAAGTTCGTTAAGTTTTGAATATTTGATGTGACATAAGAGTAATGATTACTGCTTAAATTAAATACACGTAGATGAATGCATATTTTAGATATCTGGGATGAAGTTACTTGTAAAGTGTGAACCTAAGTAAGTCCATCTTTCAGGAACTAAAGCATAATTAAGGTATATTTTAAGTAGTAATAGGGTCATCCTATGTCCGCACTTAGCTTAGGTTCTGTTCAATATTGTCAATGTTGACGTCGAATACTTAAATTCATGAAAACTTTCAGCTTTGTGTTTCGGCAGTAGAGGCACTGAAGAATCTTTAATGTCAAGGCAACCCTGATCAATTTGACAGTGTCACCAAACTTTATAACTATCACAAACAGCTACAGAGACAACCAGCGAGTACAGACACACATTAATGCACACATTCGTATTGTGGATAAACATCGTAATGTAGCAGATAAACTAGGATAGGAGCCAAGACGAAAATATGCCCGACGCGTTTTTCCATCGAGTTTTACGCGCACACAACCGACAAATACATTGTGTTAAATCACCAAAAATGCTAAGGTTAACGCAGTTAATACCTTTTACACGGCATATTAAATGTATCTATTGTGGTGGTGTTGTGGTGTGGCTATACAGCGTGTCCCAAAACTCAACGTTAGCCCGCCTGGGGCTGATAGAGCAGCTAAAAAGCTATCGATTTAACCCCTATGTATGTTCAGCGATTTTTAGCTGCTCTATCAGCCCTAGGCGGGATTTAACGTTGAGTTTTGGGACACCTTGTAGAATTAACAAGTTGTTAGAGTTGTTGGTAATTCTGTGGCTCTGCCTACCCCACTCTGGGATGAAAGCGTGACGGTATCTATGTATGTGTAGTCAATCTAAATTTGGATTACTTTCAATGCGATCCAAAGTAGGTACCTACCTACTTATTAGTAGAAAATTCTAAGCACATGATTTTCCAGATTCGTTTAGAACCTTATAATATATATGTAAGTATACCCAGTTTAGTATGTAATAGGTACTATGCTGACAATATGCTTTTAAAGTTAAAATACTCACTGAACACTTTTAATCTTTTTGTAAGTTACCAGATACCTTTTAACTATTAAAATACCAGTTAACTATTAAAATGAAAATATTAGGTACGCGTCCTCGAAAGTTAACTGGTGCATAAACTTAATTTTTCTACCATTCTATTATTGCAACAGCACTGCAACTGGGTAATTTTGCATTCAATCGGTTATTAATTTGTAAAAGTAAAAACAAATTAAATTGCATACAGTGAAAACGCAGTCATAAAATTGTTTCATAAAGTAGGTATACTTAGAGCTTATAGGTAATTAGATGTATTATGTTATAATTTGTAAGCTTTGTTTGTAAACACCACGTGAAAACGTTTTATTATTATGGCAATATTGAACATAAAGAGTGAGAGATTCAGATTGGAGAAGGGATTTGAAACTGAATCGAGCTCAGAAGTTATTGCATCGGTTCATAACTGGGCAATTGACAAAAAAAAAACACTCCTAAATTTCATTGACGATAGATTCCGTTTAATTAGGTAATTATTACAACCGTGGAATCCCGTAACTATGATTAAAAATGTATTGAAATAAATATCAACTAGGTATTTCGTTTTGGGTATTGTTGGGTGATAGTTTTTGGTTAATTTTCCCAAATGCCTGCCAAGACCCCTTAAAATACACGATGTTTTCGTCTAAATAAGTCCAAAAAAAGACAGAGAGAAGGTTCTAAAAACTGAAGTTTCAGGATAGGACGGTACTTTACACCTACTCCAATCTTTATAAAGAGGGATTCCCTTTAATCACTGACACCCTTTGATCGATTGTATCATTTCTTCGAAAGCTAGTTTCTGTTGAAACCGTATTGTTTTTAGGTTATAAGCATGGATTATGTTACGTAGGTTAGGTTTGTGACCACTAAAAAATTAGAACTCCTGCACGCCTGCAGAAATGAATATTCGGCGAAGTAAAACAATATATGAAATGAGTGTCGGTAATTCAAGAGTAAACCTTAAAGAATCTCCTGCACCTGAAAGAAACCCTAAAGATCTCCCGAATCGTCCATCTCCATTGTGCATATATTTGCCTTCTATACTCATTGTACAATGATGAACTGTTACGCTTTTGTCTTCAGTCCATTACAATTTGAAATACAGTTTTATTTTAGTAGCACACGAGACGTTATTAATCGTGTTTATGACAAGTTGTTGTTTGTTGAGTGTTTCGAAGATTGATTTTGACATGTGTCCTTAAGGTCTGCTTCTAAGGTCGCTTTATAGTTTGATAATGATAACAGACCGTGACTCAAGTCTTGGAACAGGTAAAAGAAGATTTAGGTTTAAGATGCTGTAGCAGAAGTAAGAATAGTTTTAGAATAAAGACAATAAAATAAAGTCGCATAGCGATTCCGCCATAAAATAAAGAAGCGTTTGATCTTCTGAGCGACAGGAGAGGTCGTAATAGTGAGCTTAGTTCGGATTTCGAGAAATCCTTTCTGTTACAGTCTTTCTTGGTTATAGAAGTTTTTCTTGTAAATGGAACCCATTATTTGATTTTATTGTGTTCACTAATGTATCGCTATTCCGAATTACCAAATCAAATCAATTCATTTATTTGCTACCAACGTTCTAAAGAGAGTTTCAGATGCATTAGATACTCAACTTTCTTGATTTCAGACGTTGTCTTGATTGAGTAAAGTTTGATTTGTATTAATACTGAAATGTATCAGGAAAAGAAATCGCTCGCAAATAAAATAATAAGTAACCGGTTCGGGATAAACGATCCTTTGTAATAACGATACATTAAGGAAGAACAAACAATGATTAATAATTATGTAGATCCTGAAGTTTTGTTCTCCGGTAGGTATTGTCAAGATGTTTTCATTTCCAACTGTAGTGTTTTGATCCTTAGTAGAAAGTGCATGTGTACCTAGTAGTGTTGTTCTGTTGTGATGCATTGTGTTGTGTTGCGGGCCGTGCGCGGCAAGGTCGCACGCAAAGACAGGTCGATGCACAAGTCAAGGTGGGTACGGAAAATTTCATTCAACTGTTCTATTTACAACGCCACAAATTATAAGTGGCGCACCACACTTCCTCCACTGACGTACAACAGACGGACCTTCGCATACCGTAGTACCGTCAGCTAGAACCACTTGAAATAGTCCGAAATACCGTGTTCCAGGAATAAGTGTAGGTACATCCGGACAGAGAAAAGGGACAAAGACTATTCGGGCTGAGTGACGGGCGTTTGCCGGTCGGAGTTTCCGCGTTCAGAGATGGGCTAGAGCACTCGTGTTTACGTTCGTCCACTGTCAACCGCGTTATGTGAGCAGGCGCGCTTGCGCCGGCTATATTTGTGTCGCGCGGGCGTCGTTACATAAAACCGTTGCATCCTCACCTCCTCTATCTTGAGGCTGGTGCGGACCACCTTGCGGGTGACCGCGCTCTCGTACGATTCCTCAATGGTCTCCGCCATGGCTGCGAGGCGCGGGCGCTGCGGGCGACGCGCGCGGTAGTTGCGGCGGTACTGAGCGGCACGCGGTTATTTTTAGTCACTCGCTCGTGTTGCGAGCCAGCTGCAAGTCTACTGGCGACGGGACTCGGGATGGGGTGGCGCCACAGTATTTGCGGCCGCAGTACGCGCCAGGAGTTAGCGCGCCGCGTGTCACACCAACGAACAGTTCTACATCCCGTACTGCTTCTAATCAAGTGTGTTGTCGTCAACGTAGAGCTGATTCCGGATATCAATGGATAGCTGCCAAGGGATTGATCCCTCTAAAATGCATTCGATTGATCACTCTAAAAGGTAGTCGACTATTCCAATGGGGTTTACGACCATCGTCCGTCCGAGTGACTAATGCACCGCATCTGCCATTGATAAAAATAAGATAAATCATTCGAATGCCCGATCGTTGGAAACTGTTTGTTCCGTGGGACTCTGTGACGAATGGAGTTGGCACTGATACCGTCTGCCTACCTAGATTTTGTAGTTATTCTATACTTATTATATCGCCGGCGATGCCGCAATATCGTGTAACCAACGTTGGGAAAACGGCTTAGAGTTGTTGTGACTGGGATGGTTCCAAAGATCCGGAGTAGCTCCTTGCTCATGCTTTAGAAACGGACCAGTTTTGCATCATATTGAAACTTTGGTGATTGCTACACGCTTTAATTACTTCAAAGTACTTCAAAACAAATAAGAGAAGTTAGCTGCATGTATCTACTTACTGTAACTACTATTTCATACTTTCAAACTGCTTCATAAAATCAGTTTCATACGGCATTACGTTTTGTCCATTATTTTATCGTTTTTTTTCCTAATTACAATTGCAATTTTACCTCCGGCTCATAAATTATACTGAATTTAAATCCCTTATTTGTACCCCTTTTTACTACGAGCTAAGTCGATTAGTATCTGATTCCACTAGGGTTTGTCTTCAAGACTTTCTAATCCATCCGATGGGCCGAAGTTATCACCGAATAGATGGCCGCCGGAGCAGAGGCAGATCGAAAATGAGTTGACGGATGATTTGGACTCGTTTCAAAGCTAGTGGCGGCTCGAGGCATGCACTGAATAGGGACAAATTGCGGAAAAGAGGGAAGGTATTTGACCAACAGTGGGACCCCGCAGCTGACGCTAACAACGGCTTCAAACCGATTCAGTGCAGATGACACGCGTCATCATATGTCTTTAACGTGTGGCGGATGACACGCTAGGCGTGTCATCATATTCTATGGCATCGTCCTAATAGAACGCGATTGCGCGATCCTCGCAAGTTCGCGCGACTGTTTATATACAAACAGTCGTGCAAACTTGCGATGATCGCGCAATCGCGTTCTATTAGTACTATGCCTATGGCGTATGGCACGCCTGGCGTGTCACGAAATAATTGTTCGCCGCCACAGCCAAAAGTTTTCGAAAATGGAAGACGCAACGAATCGGTTAAGAGGATTGTGAAGCTGAAAATTTCCATACAAAATGCCCTTACCTACCTAGTCCGATTTTTGAATATGTTGCAGATATGAAAAACTAGGTTTGTACGTATGAATATACTTATTGGAAAGAACAAATAAAAAAAACGGCAACTTACAAACCTAGTTTTTCATAATAATTACCTCTAAAACATTAAAAAGTCGTGGCAATCGGACTTGATTTAGGGGGTGAGAAATGTTGTCGCCCGGGGCTAAATCTAACCCTTAAATGCATGATGTTGATGCATCCTACGTAACAAAAACTCGAAAATGTTTAGGTACCTATAATCAGCACACTATCACGTGTAATAGAAATTTTAAGAAACTAAAAAAAATTAGTCATGTTTTCAAGGGTTAAATTATTTTTTTGACTGTTACGCGGAGGTTCACAATCCTCTTAAGTTGGACGCTTATAAAGCTGTTCGAGCCCGGCGTCGCCCGGGTGTTTTATCATCCGATTCCTAACAAACTAGAAACTAAAATTTCTTGAAAAATTCTATGAAATAGATCTAGCCGTTTTGGTGTCCATAAGGAACATACACACGTACACACATCTATTATATATAGATAACAGGTTCTAGTCTTTTGCCTACGGTGTCCGGCAGATGGCATGTAGAATTTGTTTAACGCTTTTCCTTCAGGGTTATCAAATTTTCGGGGACAACAAGCAACCTGTTTGTCAATCAAGACTAAGAATATGTGTGTCCCAAATTTCATTGAAATGTTTCAGCCGTGTAGGCGTAATTGAAACATTAAACAATAATTAAACATCCATACAAACTTTCTAATGTACTCTAAGGGCCGATTTCACCAAGGAAATTAAACGCGATCAATTTACGATAAACTCAGTTCACTTGTTTAACCTTTTCAACGCCACAGTCGACTTAGAGGGCCCTGCCAAGATGCACTACGCTAACAAGCGTTCCTATTTCTTTCTTTAAACCAATCGCGCTACTGGTAGACCACGTGACTTTTCGTATCACGTCATCTTCCAGTGACGCGATTGGTTTAAAAACGAATCGAATAGAAACGTTAGTTAGCGTAGTGCATCTTGGCAGGGCCCTCTGGCCGTCAACTAAAAGTCGTGCCACTGACGGCACGTCGGCTACAGCCGACAAGAGTTCAAGATTAAAAGAGACTTTGTTTGGTAGCAATAAGGTGTCATTTGCATAGCATAGCAAACATGTTTGGCGTGTGGGTGGCACATTTTGTACTCGACGTATGGCGTTCAAAAGGTTAACTGAGATTACAGCGTAGGTTTGCATTTCACCGACATAACTGAACTTAGTTTAACGTTAAACTTCGTTTTAAATTCTGAACGCTCATTTTTGGGCGATTAGTTTGTCTAAACGCGTTTAAAGAGCTGTCACTGTCTTTGTCAGCAAAGCAAACACGAATGACAGAAGATTTCTGAAGATTTACTTTTTTCTTGTCATTGCTTGACGTTTGCGTTAAACTAGTTCGCAAAGAACAGTATTTTATGAATTAACTAAAAGCAAATTGCAAGGATTGGCAAAAAAAGTTAAAAAAACGCCTTGTGTTAAAATTAATCGTAGTTTTCGTAAACGCGATCATAATTTCTCTGGTGGAATCAGTTTGACGTAAACCAAGATCAAAATAGATCAAGATCAAAATCTGATCTTGATCGAGTTTTATTGAACTAGGTTTTGAATACAAATGGTGAAATCGGCCCGAATATTATGCTCCCGTTCTCCATACTAACGCCATCTAGTAAAAGCCAGCGAAACTAATTCAACCAAGGGAAAAATAAAACCACCAAGTAACATAGATACACGTCTATATAACTTTATTCTGCGTCCACATCATGCAACAATTATCTTGCTGTATTCACAATAAATAGAACATTATCCTAACACTATATGTAAAATTTGGGGACAGTGAAAAAGGGTACAAGTCGACTTAACTCGTAATAAAAAAGGGTATATACATCAATGGAGTATACTAGACTTAAACCCTTTTTCACTTGATCTTCAGGGTACTTACACCCTTTTTCACTGGGACCCCTTAATTTTGAGAAACATTTTTTACAGATATCCGTTTTTTATCACTGGTAACGACCACTGCTAATACTTAACATACGGTTGTTTCTTCTTACACGATTACTCCACTTGCCTGTAAATAGAGAAGAAAAATATTAGATTGACTCCTGTATTTTTATGTTGCTATCGAATATTTCATAGCAGACTTATACTGCCCTGCTAATCCAAAACGCAGCATCTCAGATAAAACTCCAGTAGCAATATCAACCTTATTACTAATAGAAGAGAATTAAAACTGCTTTGATAATTAAATTTGGGATAGTACTTATTAGATTAGTAGGGCAGTATATCTATCGTTAAATATGTTAAATTGTGTTGTCTGCTCAGCGGGCCTAGTATGGTTTGGTTGCGTTTATCACGTGACAATATGTGGATAAAGCATCCGTCACTCTCGTGCTTATAACGTTATATCCTCATCAGAAAGTGACAGATGTTTAATCCACATTTTGTCACGCAATAAACGCAGCCATATTAGGCCCCCTGATATATTTGATGATGATTGAATATTGAAATAAATACATTATAGCAGATTGCATTTTTAAAGCTCCACTCCAGTTCCGAGTTTCAATGAGTTTTTATTAAGTACAAAGACGCTCTCTAACACTTTATTTAGAGACCTTTAATATCATTGGCAGTTGCATTCGAGGAAAGACCAATCATTACGAATCAGCGAAGTTTTTAAATTCGTTTTTTTTATAATCTACTTTTTCAGTAATGACATAAAGTTTTTTTTCCATACAAAGTGAAAAAGAAACACTGAGACACCTAGTATGGAGAAACAAACTTTATGTCATTACTTAATTACTTAAAATGTTGAAAACTTCGCTGATTCGTAATGATTCTAATCATGTGCTGAAAACTGCCACTGAAAAACTTCTGAAGTAAAACATGAAATTAAGGATTTTTCGTGACAGGGAAAATTACAGAAATTCAGATTATAAAGGGGCTTCTAAACGGGCCATATTTTCACTGCAATATGTGGCTGGAAACTATTGGTGTCTCTCTCTTACTCTTATGTTAGAGAAAGACACCAATAGTTGCCGGCCACATATTGCAGTGAAAATATGGCTCGTTTAGAAGCCCCTTAAATATCTCCGAAACTAGTAAAAATCGCTGAACATTGAAGTTACATCGATAGCTCTTTAGCTGCTCCATCAGCCCTAGGCGGGTTGACGTCGAATTATGGGACACCTGTATTTATTAGTTATAGTGTACTAACACGACGCGCATGGTGTTGGTGAACCCGGAGCCCTGCTTCCAGCCGGTGACGACGACGACGGGGTCCCCGGTGCGCAGGAAGCCGCGCGCGCGCCCGAACTTCAGCCCCTGTACGAGTGTAATATACTAGTGTACTAACACGACGCGCATGGTGTTGGTGAACCCGGAGCCCTGCTTCCAGCCGGTGACGACGACGACGGGGTCCCCGGTGCGCAGGAAGCCGCGCGCGCGCCCGAACTTCAGCCCCTGTACGAGTGTAATATACTAGTGTACTAACACGACGCGCATGGTGTTGGTGAACCCGGAGCCCTGCTTCCAGCCGGTGACGACGACGACGGGGTCCCCGGTGCGCAGGAAGCCGCGCGCGCGCCCGAACTTCAGCCCCTGTACGAGTGTAATATACTAGTGTACTAACACGACGCGCATGGTGTTGGTGAACCCGGAGCCCTGCTTCCAGCCGGTGACGACGACCACGGGGTCCCCGGTGCGCAGGAAGCCGCGCGCGCGCCCGAACTTCAGCCCCTGTACGAGTGTAATATACTAGTGTACTAACACGACGCGCATGGTGTTGGTGAACCCGGAGCCCTGCTTCCAGCCGGTGACGACGACCACGGGGTCCCCGGTGCGCAGGAAGCCGCGCGCGCGCCCGAACTTCAGCCCCTGTACGAGTGTAATATACTAGTGTACTAACACGACGCGCATGGTGTTGGTGAACCCGGAGCCCTGCTTCCAGCCGGTGACGACGACGACGGGGTCCCCGGTGCGCAGGAAGCCGCGCGCGCGCCCGAACTTCAGCCCCTGTACGAGTGTAATATACTAGTGTACTAACACGACGCGCATGGTGTTGGTGAACCCGGAGCCCTGCTTCCAGCCGGTGACGACGACCACGGGGTCCCCGGTGCGCAGGAAGCCGCGCGCGCGCCCGAACTTCAGCCCCTGTACGAGTGTAATATACTAGTGTACTAACACGACGCGCATGGTGTTGGTGAACCCGGAGCCCTGCTTCCAGCCGGTGACGACGACGACGGGGTCCCCGGTGCGCAGGAAGCCGCGCGCGCGCCCGAACTTCAGCCCCTGTACGAGTGTAATATACTAGTGTACTAACACGACGCGCATGGTGTTGGTGAACCCGGAGCCCTGCTTCCAGCCGGTGACGACGACCACGGGGTCCCCGGTGCGCAGGAAGCCGCGCGCGCGCCCGAACTTCAGCCCCTGTACGAGTGTAATATACTAGTGTACTAACACGACGCGCATGGTGTTGGTGAACCCGGAGCCCTGCTTCCAGCCGGTGACGACGACGACGGGGTCCCCGGTGCGCAGGAAGCCGCGCGCGCGCCCGAACTTCAGCCCCTGTACGAGTGTAATATACTAGTGTACTAACACGACGCGCATGGTGTTGGTGAACCCGGAGCCCTGCTTCCAGCCGGTGACGACGACCACGGGGTCCCCGGTGCGCAGGAAGCCGCGCGCGCGCCCGAACTTCAGCCCCTGTACGAGTGTAATATACTAGTGTACTAACACGACGCGCATGGTGTTGGTGAACCCGGAGCCCTGCTTCCAGCCGGTGACGACGACGACGGGGTCCCCGGTGCGCAGGAAGCCGCGCGCGCGCCCGAACTTCAGCCCCTGTACGAGTGTAATATACTAGTGTACTAACACGACGCGCATGGTGTTGGTGAACCCGGAGCCCTGCTTCCAGCCGGTGACGACGACGACGGGGTCCCCGGTGCGCAGGAAGCCGCGCGCGCGCCCGAACTTCAGCCCCTGTACGAGTGTAATATACTAGTGTACTAACACGACGCGCATGGTGTTGGTGAACCCGGAGCCCTGCTTCCAGCCGGTGACGACGACCACGGGGTCCCCGGTGCGCAGGAAGCCGCGCGCGCGCCCGAACTTCAGCCCCTGTACGAGTGTAATATACTAGTGTACTAACACGACGCGCATGGTGTTGGTGAACCCGGAGCCCTGCTTCCAGCCGGTGACGACGACGACGGGGTCCCCGGTGCGCAGGAAGCCGCGCGCGCGCCCGAACTTCAGCCCCTGTACGAGTTTAATATACTAGTGTACTAACACGACGCGCATGGTGTTGGTGAACCCGGAGCCCTGCTTCCAGCCGGTGACGACGACCACGGGGTCCCCGGTGCGCAGGAAGCCGCGCGCGCGCCCGAACTTCAGCCCCTGTACGAGTGTAATATACTAGTGTACTAACACGACGCGCATGGTGTTGGTGAACCCGGAGCCCTGCTTCCAGCCGGTGACGACGACCACGGGGTCCCCGGTGCGCAGGAAGCCGCGCGCGCGCCCGAACTTCAGCCCCTGTACGAGTGTAATATACTAGTGTACTAACACGACGCGCATGGTGTTGGTGAACCCGGAGCCCTGCTTCCAGCCGGTGACGACGACGACGGGGTCCCCGGTGCGCAGGAAGCCGCGCGCGCGCCCGAACTTCAGCCCCTGTACGAGTGTAATATACTAGTGTACTAACACGACGCGCATGGTGTTGGTGAACCCGGAGCCCTGCTTCCAGCCGGTGACGACGACGACGGGGTCCCCGGTGCGCAGGAAGCCGCGCGCGCGCCCGAACTTCAGCCCCTGTACGAGTTTAATATACTAGTGTACTAACACGACGCGCATGGTGTTGGTGAACCCGGAGCCCTGCTTCCAGCCGGTGACGACGACCACGGGGTCCCCGGTGCGCAGGAAGCCGCGCGCGCGCCCGAACTTCAGCCCCTGTACGAGTGTAATATACTAGTGTACTAACACGACGCGCATGGTGTTGGTGAACCCGGAGCCCTGCTTCCAGCCGGTGACGACGACCACGGGGTCCCCGGTGCGCAGGAAGCCGCGCGCGCGCCCGAACTTCAGCCCCTGTACGAGTGTAATATACTAGTGTACTAACACGACGCGCATGGTGTTGGTGAACCCGGAGCCCTGCTTCCAGCCGGTGACGACGACCACGGGGTCCCCGGTGCGCAGGAAGCCGCGCGCGCGCCCGAACTTCAGCCCCTGTACGAGTGTAATATACTAGTGTACTAACACGACGCGCATGGTGTTGGTGAACCCGGAGCCCTGCTTCCAGCCGGTGACGACGACCACGGGGTCCCCGGTGCGCAGGAAGCCGCGCGCGCGCCCGAACTTCAGCCCCTGTACGAGTGTAATATACTAGTGTACTAACACGACGCGCATGGTGTTGGTGAACCCGGAGCCCTGCTTCCAGCCGGTGACGACGACCACGGGGTCCCCGGTGCGCAGGAAGCCGCGCGCGCGCCCGAACTTCAGCCCCTGTACGAGTGTAATATACTAGTGTACTAACACGACGCGCATGGTGTTGGTGAACCCGGAGCCCTGCTTCCAGCCGGTGACGACGACCACGGGGTCCCCGGTGCGCAGGAAGCCGCGCGCGCGCCCGAACTTCAGCCCCTGTACGAGTGTAATATACTAGTGTACTAACACGACGCGCATGGTGTTGGTGAACCCGGAGCCCTGCTTCCAGCCGGTGACGACGACGACGGGGTCCCCGGTGCGCAGGAAGCCGCGCGCGCGCCCGAACTTCAGCCCCTGTACGAGTGTAATATACTAGTGTACTAACACGACGCGCATGGTGTTGGTGAACCCGGAGCCCTGCTTCCAGCCGGTGACGACGACCACGGGGTCCCCGGTGCGCAGGAAGCCGCGCGCGCGCCCGAACTTCAGCCCCTGTACGAGTGTAATATACTAGTGTACTAACACGACGCGCATGGTGTTGGTGAACCCGGAGCCCTGCTTCCAGCCGGTGACGACGACCACGGGGTCCCCGGTGCGCAGGAAGCCGCGCGCGCGCCCGAACTTCAGCCCCTGTACGAGTGTAATATACTAGTGTACTAACACGACGCGCATGGTGTTGGTGAACCCGGAGCCCTGCTTCCAGCCGGTGACGACGACGACGGGGTCCCCGGTGCGCAGGAAGCCGCGCGCGCGCCCGAACTTCAGCCCCTGTACGAGTGTAATATACTAGTGTACTAACACGACGCGCATGGTGTTGGTGAACCCGGAGCCCTGCTTCCAGCCGGTGACGACGACCACGGGGTCCCCGGTGCGCAGGAAGCCGCGCGCGCGCCCGAACTTCAGCCCCTGTACGAGTGTAATATACTAGTGTACTAACACGACGCGCATGGTGTTGGTGAACCCGGAGCCCTGCTTCCAGCCGGTGACGACGACGACGGGGTCCCCGGTGCGCAGGAAGCCGCGCGCGCGCCCGAACTTCAGCCCCTGTACGAGTGTAATATACTAGTGTACTAACACGACGCGCATGGTGTTGGTGAACCCGGAGCCCTGCTTCCAGCCGGTGACGACGACCACGGGGTCCCCGGTGCGCAGGAAGCCGCGCGCGCGCCCGAACTTCAGCCCGCACTGCACGCGGTCGTCCACGTCCTGCAGCCAGTTGTTGGCGGCCGGCGCTGAAATATTCAAAGTCAAAGTTCTTTATTCTTCAATTTAGGCATAATATGTGACGTTATCTATAAAAAGGGACGTTATTGTCGATGGCGCTTCCGCCATTATTAAAGATGCTCCGATATATATAAAACGTCGCGTGACGCAGTGCGGGGTAAACGCCATCGACAATAAGGTCCCTTTACATAGATAATGCTACATATAATGCACCTATGAATGTCAAAAAGCATTACCACTGGGTTCGAAAAATAAAACCTTTGCCCCGAGAAGAACCGGCGTAAGAAACTCGGCAAGCAATTTTTATTTTCCAAAAAAGTCTCCGTCATACATAAATTTACAATATCAAAGTATTTTTGCACAGAAGGTGCAACTTTTTTAAGCGTAGGTAGATTATTAACTTAGTTAGTATGATATAGAAATAGAACTTGAGTTCTTTTGAAATTAATTTTGTGAATTTAAAGATGGCGGACGGCTAACGGGAAAATACAAGTTACAAAAATACACAAAAAATAATAATTTTAAAATAACGTCAACCCTAGTAAGCTTCATCTCAGTTATAAAATTTCTATGATTGAGATGACAGCTTACTAGAGTTTACATTGTTTTTATAATTCCTTTTTTTGGGTATTTTTGTATGGGAGCCATTAAATTTCAATGTGCGACAGGACTTTTTTAGAAAAAGTCGTCATTGGAAGTCTTTCTGGGTTTATTGGGACGTTTTATAAAATATGTAGAGTTATGGGTTGAAGATGGCGGCTATGACTTTTTTCGTCATGTGTCATTTGCCTTGGTTTTTGGGAAAGTAAAAGAAATTGCTGAAATTTTGGAAATTACGTCTATTTTGGATTTCAAGATGGTTTCCAAGATTTTTTAAGAAAAATCGTTACGATTTTTTTTTTAATTTTTGGGATGCAATTTTTGAAAATGATGTTTAATATGGGATTCAAGATGACAGTCGTGACTTCCTTTTGAAAGTAATCACGTGAGGTAATTTTCTGGATTTTGAAAATGATATCTATTTAGAATTTTGAGACAGTGAACATGACCGTTTGAATAAGTCGTCATGGTAATTTAGTGGGTATCTCAGAGACGGCGCGGGTCGCGTCATGCCCTCACCCTGGTAGACGATGGGCAGCACGCCGCGGTAGAGGTGCGCCTGGCGCGCCGTCTGCGGCTGGCGCGTGACGGCGATGATGGGGCAGCGCGGGCGGTACTTGCTGAGCAGGTGCGCCGAGCGCCCGCTCGTCGTGATCACCACGATGGCCGACGCCAGGCACTTGGTCGACGCCTCCACGGCCGCGATGGCCACCGAGTGCGCCGGGTCGATCGGCGCGCTCACCTGCAATATTACAAACGTTATATTATACGGGACGGAAAAAACGAATGCCGCGTGAACGGCGACTACCTTGAATATTGGATTTTTGAAAAAATCCTCTTCCCGGGAATCGAACTGTAATATGAAAAATCAATAAAGTCGTCTTTTATGATACAGATTGAAAGCGTCATCGATAGTTATCATTTATATCTACAACACATACAACTTTAAATAAAATAAAGACCGTAAAAACCCTACTTTATTATTTTGTTATATTCGAGCAGTTCGATTCCCGGTTAAGGCAGACGAATTTCCAAAAATCCATAAATGCAGTATTTTTTGTTTTGAAAATTAAACTTAAGTCTCCTTTGCGTAGAATTAGCTATTTCCAATATTTAAGGTAGTTGCCGTCCATGTGGCGTACGTTTTTTCCACCCTCTATAATCTGGATTCATATTATGAAAGAGAAATCGAAGTGAGACAAGTTCTTTAATGCCGGCACCGGGGCTGGTAGACCTATGTTCTCATCAATAAAGTAAACAACTATCAGCGGGCCAATAGGGAATATGCATGTATTTTTTTACAGCTTCAATAAAAGCTGATTCATGTAACAAACAAGTGAGAAAAAACATTTTTTAAATATCTATAAAAATAACCAAGATATAAGCTAACAAAGATTTGTTCCTATCTCTTTCTAGCAAAACGGAATTTAACGTGGAGTTTATATGGCCGTACTGCACGATGACGTCACCGGTGCACTTCGGATCTCTCTCTCTAATTAGCATTTTAAAATGCTTGTATCATCCGTATTACTTGACCGATTTTAATTTTAATTTCACTTTTGGTGATCTCTTTTACGGAATTTCATATTTTGTTGAGAAATGCTATTTAAAAAATCCATGCATATTCCCTATTATGGTAGTGTTTATGAATGTAAATAAAGCATCTGTCCCTTTCTGACCAGTATAATTGCGAGAGTGACAGATGCTTTATCCACCTCGATAAGCGCGACCATAATAAGGGCAGATAGATCAAACCCCCGATATAATGGTGACCCTTTCTTTCAGAGCGGATATCTCTTAAACGGCCCAACCAATTTCCATGATACCTAGCTAAGAACCAAAGCTAGAAAACCTGCTTGCAAATGAAAAACCACATCCAAATTGGTTCACTCGTTTAAGACTTACGGTGCCACATATCGAGAGTATTCTGGCAAAACAGAATAAGTGTACAATATTTAATAATGAAATAACTAGAGCGAAACTGTGTGCAAAATGTCTGTATTTTGATATATAACTACATGAAAAGCAAGCTTTAAAAACCCGACTACATTTTGTATACTGTCGTCGATATACCTACATATGTTAATAATTGTCATTTTGCCATTGTTGTTATTCAATTTTAACAGTTTAGGTATCCTATGTCACCCGGGATGACGTAAGGATTCTAACGATACCTCACACATCTAAATCGGTCAAGGGATTTAGAAGTTATAGTGGAATAAAGAAACTCATATACATACATACATAAAAACATGAACCCAGAAAGCATTACACTCCTTTTTTGGGGCAGTCGTGTAAAAAGAGCACTTTAAGTTTTGAGTGATCATAGCCAATTAAGCATAATATCATGATATCAAAAAAAACATAGTAAAAGCTTCTACAGTTATACGGTTTTGCTAGGTAAATAAAGCAGAAAAAACTGAGTATGTCTATTTATGCAACTTTAAAAAAAAATGCACTTGTTCTGTTTTGCCAGAATACCCTCGAATTATAGTCTGTGTCAGTTGAAATTGCCATAGATGTAAACAAACTGTAGTACTGTTTGACACATAACCTCAAATATTCATCAAGCGTGGTTTTATTTAAAATTATGTATAATAAATATTTATTTAATCTTAAACTTAATGTGACATTAAAGATCAAGTGCAATCATTGCTAAGACCTCACTTGATCTTTAAAAGCACGTGATTGTCGAGTAATAATGGTAAATTGGCTCATTTGGTTGTGTTTACATCTGTTCCAATTTTAATTGGCACAGACTACACAGACACACACCCATAGCGCTCAAACTTATAACATTCCTATACTAAAACTATAAAACGGGACCTAATCGCATAATAAAATCAACATTTACCTCGCCGTTTCGACTGTGTTACAAAAGCCGTGGTCACAAGAAGACACACATCTACTGATGTGCAAGTTACGGAAAGTTTCCAAAAAGTTGGAGAAGTTCTAAGAAATTTCCGGAAACTTTCACTAGAAATATAGGAAATTTAAATTTAAGAAACGGTAACTTTCAATTCCCATACAAAATTGAGAGAAATTTCCGAAATTTTCCTCCATGAAATTTTCCGCAATTTTGGAAAGTTTCCTTTGGCACATCAGTATACACATCCCTCTTTGCGTGTTAACAATTACCTGTTGAACCAGTTCAGTGAACAGCTGCTTGTGCCAGATCGCAGCCTCAGCCTCCTTGCAGATGTTGGCCATGGTCAGCACACACTCCAGGGGGTAGTCTCCCTTGGCGGTCTCCCCCGACAGCATGACGCAGTCAGCTCCGTCGAGGATGGCGTTGGCCACGTCGGAGGTTTCGGCGCGGGTGGGGCGGGGCTTCTTCACCATGGACTCCAGCATTTGAGTGGCGCAGATTACGGGTTTGCCGACCTGCGAAGTTCGAATATATGTGAGACACATAGTCGCGATATCTTTATATATTACTGGCGATTCGCCCTCGCTTCGGTTTATTTGAATTTTCTGTAACACCCGTACATAAAGCAGGTTTTTTTTTAGGGCAAGAAGGCACGCGAGCACTCAGGTCAACTGATGGTAAGTGGGATCTGAGACCCATAGACATTTGAAATCTTAAGACTACAATCTCAAAACTTCAATCCTAAGACTTCAAATGCGTTGCCAACTCTGAGGACTAAGATGGAATGCCTCTGCTAGTAATTTCACCGGTTGTCACCCCACACCGGAACACAGCAAAGCGAACACTACTGCTTGGCGGTGGGTTGATGTATAAGATGGTGGTAGCTATCCGGACGGACCCTGCACAAGGACCACTAAGTACATAAAAGCCTTCCTTGCAAAATTATCTAACTGATGGCGAAAACCGCACTATATCCGTTGCGTTGTTTGAAAAATCTAAGCGTACATACATAAGGACAGACGGCTGATGATTTTAGTAAATTATTGTAAGTTTGATTACATTCTACTGTGGCTAGAAGTAATTAACCTATAATATAGGTATAATATTAAAGATACATTACATATCAAAATTGAATTGTTAGTGACGTAAGATGCACTTTACAATATCTTTAATTAGCTACACTAGCTCAGTATCCCAACTTTTCCCTCTTCAGTGATCACGAGTAACGAAATGTGAAAGGTCACCTTTGAACTCGGGATACGCAACTGAAGAGCAGAGGCACAGAATAGGGAAAAGTTGGGATACTGAGCTAGTGCAGCTAATTAAAGATATTGTAAAGTGCATCTTACGTCACTAACAATCCAATTTTTATATGTAATTTACCTTTAATATTTTATTCTAGATCCAATAACCAAAAACCAATGAGTCAACACCCAAAATAATGGTTTGAACTGTAGCATAATAAATAAATATCAGGAGACAATGTCACACCAATTGACCTAGTCCCAAACTGAGCTCTAGGCTTGTACTATGGGTACTAGACCACGATATAAATACTTACATAGAGAAATATATACTGAATCAGGAACAAATATTCGCGCTCATCACACAAATATCTACCCTTACAGGATTTGAACCCAGGACCGCTAGCTTCGTAGGCAGGGTCACTACCGACTATGCCAGCGCGTCGTCAGACGTCGTAATAAACATGGACTTACCCTGTTGCACCTCGCGATCATGGTCTTCTGTGCTAGGAACACCTTCTCCGGCGGGATCTCGATACCCAAGTCTCCGCGAGCCACCATGATGCCGTCGGAAGCCTGAGTAGAAAACCAAATCGATTGTACAATACTCATTACGACACACGGCTAAATTATATAGAACTAAAGAAAAATGCCGGGTCTCCATAGAATCTTTGGCCTGAGAAAAAATTGTAACGGATAATTATAGAATTGGGTTTATATGATGTAGAAAAATATTTAAAACAATGCTGTGGTGTTAGTTTTTCAAAAGAACTTGTCTAAAAAAAAAAAAACGTAACAACACGTTACTCGCAAGATGTCTTATTTACAAAGTATCTTAATAGATGGCTCCATTTTTCGTATAAGTTCCCTAAATGTGTAATAATAAAATACTGAATTTAAATCTCATACAAAACAGGTCATATCAACATCGTTCGTATCCGCGGGCTATTTTTTTTAAAGTGTTTAAAGCCAAGATCTGGCATTGTCCTTTATTTATTACTTTCTGTTGAAAAGACGAAGTTTTCTGCCAGTAATTGGAATGCTCTCCCTACGTCTGTATTCCTCGGAATCGTATAACCTTGATGTTTTCAAGGCAAGAGTGAATAGACTTGTTTCTGGGTAAACGTCTATCTAGCCGCGATTAGAAAGGGATTAGAGGCGACAGTTTTACTATATACTTACGTCAAAGTGCATATGAATTAACTGACAGGTATTCCAATCCCAAACTAATCGCGGTTTCATAACACCACACTCGACCTCGTCGTCACCTAACATCAGGTGAGACGGGAGTCAAACGCAAACCCATTTATTATAACAAAAAAGGGATCCATTGATACTTTTTTCAAGGTTTTATTTTACAACTTTGTCTGCATGATAAATGATAATTATGTATAATGTATAACCATGCCAAGTGGTAGTCTTCGTGTAAAATTAAACCGCATGCCATGGATAATATAGACATGGCGAAACTTTAAGGGTGCCTTGTTGACTACGAAACCCTAAAGAGTACGACTGCAAAAACTTGTTTTTTTGTTGTTGACAAAAACTTATTAGTGGTATAATAGTGTACTTACAGCGATGATCTCGTCGAGGTTGACCATGCCCTGGTGATTCTCGATCTTGGAGATGATCTTGATGTTCTTGCCCTTCTCGCCGAGGATGGCCCGGATCTCGGCCAGAGCCGCGCCGTTGCGGATGAACGACGCAAAGATCATGTCCACCTGCAAATAAAAAAAATAACAATTAAGATCAGGAAAAAGTTACAACGAGGGTAGCTATTACACAGGCCTGTAACTATCAAGTGGTACTTGGGCGTTTCTTTAAAAGTTTGTACCTAAAATTAAGAAATGTGAACTTCTCCGCTGAGTTACGAAAATTAGCTATACTTGTTATAAGCAGTGATCGGAATTAGGTGAGCTAAAATACCTATTCTTCGCAATAGGACATAATATAGAGGGTTACAACAGGGTAGAAAAATATTTTTTTTCTTGAATACCGGGTATTCGATATTTACCCGGGTATGTATTTTACACAGTCTAGTTCGAATAGTACAAGTCTTGAGCTTAATGTAGTATGTTTTTTATAAGATTTCCCTTTCATATTTATAATAATAATCTTAAATACCTGTAAAAAACATACTACATTAAGCTCAAGACTTGTGCTATTCGAACTAGACTGTGTAAAATACATACCCGGGTAAATATCGAATACCCGGTATTCAAGAAAAAATATATTTTTCTACCCTGTTGTAACCACTCTATATTATGTCCTCTTGCGAAGAATAGGTATTTTAGCTCACCTAATTCCGATCACTGGTTATAAGACAAATGGTGGTATCTCAGACAAAACTGCTGTAGCAAGTGGAAGCATATTTTACTAACGGGTGAGGATTGAATCTAATTCAGTTACTGAATTCGTTGTACTGCTAATTGGCGTTGATAGGTAGTATATAAATGTATAACTAATTTCTTAACTCAGCGGAAAAGTTAACGTTTCTTAATTTTTGTCCTTAACTAGGTAAAAATATTTAAAGAAACGCTCGCTTACTAAAGTGAGACCTGAGACCCAAGACTAGCTAAATTAAGTTATTTTTAAGTTATTTCGGATTCCGGTATTTACACATCTCTATATTAAAAATGGATTCGGTCACTTATGGCCACTTCCTTTATTGACCACCGTCCAAATTCCTAGTTCGCCCACATCTTTGAACGACCACTTCTCTTTTCGTACATTTCCCAGTTTGTCCATTTCTCTTTTCGTACATTTCCTTGTTCGTCCACTTCTCTTTTCGTACATTTCCTTGTTAATCCACTTCTCTTTTCGTACATTTCCTTGTTCGTCCACTTCTGTTTTCGTATATTTTCTTGTTCGTAAAGCAGTGTCGTAGCAGAATATGGGACACTAACATTTTAATTTTTATAAGGCATCGACACTTGTAAAAGTGGTCGTTCAAGCGAAATGAACGTTCAGGGATGTGGTCATTCAAGGCACGTGGCCTTTTTAGTATTATGGTCGTTCGAGCGACATGAACGTTCAGGGATGTGGTCATTCAAGGCATGTGGCCTTTTTAGTATTATGGTCGTTCGAGCGACATGGACGTTTAGGGATGTGGGCATTCCAGGCACGTGGTCGTGCGAGGAAAGTTGCCGTAAGTGACCGAATCCTTAAAAATTAAAAATAAACTTCTTAACGATTAGGCTGAACAAAAGTTTTTAAATTATCCTGGGCCGTTTATAAAGGGAAAATTACTCAAACGAGACAAAGTTATTTAATAAACGCTTGTAAAAGTCATGATTAATGGGACTGAATTTATGTGCCACTTAATAACTAATATCACACAAGCATTGCATTAAATAAAGTGATAGATGATTGAGAGGTTATTGAGTCATTCTAATAATAGCAGGAATTAACATGCGTCTGTATTGGTAAAAAAAAACCATGAAAAGTGATGTCTTTTTAACGTCTTTTGCTAAAATTTACAATGACGGTGTATCTTGCGGCCTGATTTTAATTCGTTTTTCCAAAAAAAGCTTATTTATTAAAAAAAATATTTTTAGGTTTTTCAAAGCAGCAATTTTTCGAATGTCTCGCAAAAATCAATCAACATCTCATCACGAGCACATGTATCTAATCGCATGTCCACATTACGTCATAAATATATGCTTTGGCACCTTATCGCATTAACATGAGATGTCTACTGCCATAAGATATTGTCAAACTATTCAAATACCAAAGGAGAGCGATAACGTACTAAAATAATCATCTAAATATGACGTTGACTACTTGCAATGATAAATCACATTGATACCGGTGGCACTTGGTCATTGTCCCCGAATATTGAGATAACACATGTCTTATCTTCAACACATAATAAGTCTTTCGAAACTGACTGAAGGGCAACACAAAGCGGAAACATAAGTAGATAGTTAGCATTTGTAGGAAATATTTTAAATTACCAGACCAAAAAATAAGAAGTCTAGATAAAATCTTTGAAATGCAAGCAATTTTTCTGGCATTTTGAGTCAACATTTTATTTGCGTTTATCGATACGGGGTTTTATTACCGCAATTCGTCAATATCATTGATCAGATGCGAGGTCAACGGCGAGATTGACGAGTGGTTGCCGCGTGTTAACGAAATGTAAGACGCGTGGTTTTTTTATTTATGCGACTTGTTGGATTATAGATAAGGTTGAGATTCGTCATGTTTTTTGTTAAGATAACTGACTGTGTAAGATATAATATCGAACGGGTCTATATTGTCTACGATAATATTTTTTTGTCATAAAATGTATAATTGTCTTTCTTACAAAATATTCGAGTTCACTTTTTACGAAGCGATCCTCGCCACAGATAATTGAATAAAAATATTTATCAATGTAAACAACGACAAATATTTGAAACTGGATAAATATGGGTTTATCTAGAATGTTCACCCGGTAGAACCGACAGAAAGAGGTGGTCACACTGGCCAAATAATTAGGAACGCTTGTGTATTGTATACACCGTGCCCGAGACGTACCCGAAGGATTTTAACCATCAATTCTAGACACTATTTGGAGTATATAATGTGGTTTAACATGAAGTCCAATAACGCATAATTTCCGAGATTTTTATTATTTAAAAAACAATTCCATAGTTAATTTAATTTGAACTCTGTCACCTTAACCTAAAGCATTATTTACCAAGAAAGATTCATGCTGTAAGTAGCAATATCATCAACGTACAACATAAATTAATTTAATCAATTACTTAGTAAATAATGCTTTAAGTTAAGGTGACAGAGTTCAAATTAAATTAACTATGGAATCGTTTTTTAAATAATAAAAATCTCGGAAATTATGCGATATTGGACTACATGTTATACCACATTATATACTCCAAATAGGGTCTAGAATCGATGGTTAAAATCCTTCGGGTACGTCCCGGGCACGGTGTATAGCCTACAAGTATGACTTATCGAATTTGGGCACCAATCCAGAATTGATCAACCAATTTTATTTCTAGCTATATTTTACTTTAGATCATTACCTAAGATTTAAACTGATATACTAGTAAATCACAGTTAAAAACGGGCCTTTTTTTTTATAGTGCTGTTGGTCCATAGAAAAATGTTTCGACTTTGTATAAACGCTGTTTTTTAGAAACCTTACAAAATGAAAGCTACATTTCCAACAGACATTAATTGTACGTAATTTTAATCCTTGGTTTATTAGTTAACGATAAATGTAACTAACTATGAACTTGGTCAACACCTTTTTAAATTTTATTAAATTATTCTTTAGGCATGTAACAAAATGTACATTACAATGAACATGATAATATTACAAGTGACATAGTTTCATATTTATCTCGTACCTTTCTATTAAATGGTCGTAATTCTTTTCTATAAAGTGATCCGAGTTGCCATTTTTTTACGCATGAGTTTTAACAGAAAGACCAGCCATTCGGTTTTTTCCTTCAGACATCTTATCACTACTTCCCACGTGTATCCAATCGCATGACAACTTTATGTAATAAATAGATTTTGTACCTTATCGCATTAAGATATGTCTACCGCCATAAGATATTGTCAAACGAGTGCAAGCGATAACATGCAAAAGCAATCGTCTGAATATGACGTTAAATAGACTTACGATGATGAATCGTATTAATGCCGCCGACACTTGGTCATTGTCCCCGAATATAGGTAGATAAGATAACATATTTATCTTTAAAGTTACTAATATAATAAATGCCAAAGTGTGTTTGTTTGTTCCATTTTCACGGTTCAAATATCGACGAGTGGGGATATAAAACGGGAGCCAACGACTAATTGTTACTTCATGCACTGGCCCGCAAAACTATAGTATATCTATAGTATTGCGGGCCAGTGTAAAACTACACTCAAAATCGTGTAATATCGATAAGTTGGTTATTCTAAATACAAAAAAAATAGCAAAAAAAATTCTGCGTCGCGTCTCACCTGACTTCTTGTCTGATTTTCGGAATGTTTGTTAAATTATAATCTTAGATAGCGAAAATAAAATTTTAAGACACCAATAGCGTAGCACATACTCAGGAGACCATATAAAAAATCGGAGGTAAAAATAAACATCTATAGCAAAGTGTCTAAAAAACTGGTTTTCAAGTGAGCTCTGGTCAGATAATGCGAAAAAATGTATTATTCAGAGGGTATTTTTGTTAACGTTCGGTAAAATAACTATCTGTTTAAAAGGTAGTGTAGTGTACCCTAATAATCAAATCTCAAATTTAAATATTTTATCTATCTATCCTACTAATCAGACAACTTTTTGATTATTATTTGCACTTAATAGTGAAGTGATTAATCGATTCAGATAAGATCCTGAGCGTCATGACGACAGTCGCAAAAGCGTGCCGACGCCTGCGCTGCTATAGCGAAGTCAGGGAACTAGCGCTGGGGCGTTTGTCGGGCAACTTCAAACGTTCATGTTGTTTTTGGACTTGTATGTACGTGTCATTGAAAATGTCTGAAAACTGTATTTTAGAAATTCCGCTAGCCATACAAATGGTTTATTTTACTGGGTCATGAGATGAGTCTGTTATTTATTTTGTCATTTTTGTAAATGTGCTCAGGCCGCATCCTACGCGCAAAATGTCTGAAAACCAACTTTTTCGTTATAAAATAACGAAATCTATGTACATTTTTTAATATCAGACATACTGCGATAAAACCGTCTGCCTATTTTTTTCGACATAGCAGAAATGGACTATCTAATCTAGTTTACGAGTTTGGTCGTAAAACAATGCGACTTAAGGTACTTTTTATCTTGGAAAAGTTTCCAAGATAAACGATAAACGGCTTCTACGTGGACGGAGTCGCGGGCAAAAGATAATACGTAGTTATAAGATGTGTCTTATATACATCACATAGACTAAAGCGCTGGGCCTAGGGACGTGACTCGAAGGTTATACCGAGGTTTAATTGGAAGAAACCCCGCCGCCGCCTTTGCACTTTGTTTTTTTTATGCATGTTTTTTTTGGTCTTCTAACATAAAGAGTATATTAATAGTACTTGGCTGTGCATCGCTCTCACTCTCTCTAGCATCACAAATATACTGACAAAAAATGCCAAAAAGAGTGCAACAGCGTTAGACAGCAGACCCACTTTAAATATTTTTATTTTACTGTACATATCGCACGGTGAGAACGAAAGTGACCTTATACGAAAATAAGGCTTTTTGGGAAAGCTAAATAACATGCTTTTTTTAAGTCATTTTACGTATTTAACTCAATTTACTAATATTTTGAATTGAGTCACTTTCGTTCTCACCGTGCGATATTTGAAATTTAGAGGGAAAATTCTTTGACTACCCTATGGGTGCAACTATGAAAGGATAATTCGAAACTTAACCCCTAACCGAAAGAAACCAAAATCGCGAGCTATCTCTATTATGCAGGGGGTCATCGTTAATTACCGCAATTCATCGATAATACTGATAAGTAATCAAGATGCGAGGTCAATGGCGAGTGGTTGCCGCGTGATAAGGAAATGTAAGACGCGTGGTTTTTTTATTATGTGACTTGGGGATTATAGACAAGGATGAGATTCGTCATATTTATTGTTAAGATGACTGACTGCGTACAAAGATATGTATATGTCATACACGTAGTTTTTGATAAGCTAAAGATTAAGGAGAAAAATGGATCTATTTTTAATCTCTACCTGCCATAAATTCGAATTCATAATGATGAATGTTTTTTTAATTATTTAAGTGTTTGTCTTGTTTTTTTTTAAAGCAGACTTCCAAGCTGGTTACTTTTATTTAATAAGAGATCACCGCCGCAAATTATTGAATAAAAACATAAAATTTCTTCAATATAAACAGCTACTCACTACCCGGTATAATATCTGAAACTGGATTAATATGGGTGTTTATCTAAAACAAACCAATATACCTACGTAGTTATGCCTACCCGTCGGATAAAAACTTTTACCGTGTGGGTAAAATGGGTAATTAACTAATTACCAATCACCCAAGTCAAGAATACCACATATAGCGATTTTTTATCAATCAATAGTCTGTATGCTTGTAGTAGTAGAGTTGCTATCAAATATTTTAGAACTTACAGAGTGGTTAAAAATATCTAAAGAGTTTCAATATCATTATAACCTTGTTATGTTCCGATTGATTTGATTGATCACGTTACTGCAAGAGATTTCAATTCGAATTAAAACTTGTACAGTGCTACCATTTTCTTAGTAGCTATCGGCAATCATCGTTTTTCTATGACACACGAGTGACAAATATACTGTCAGTAAAGCTATTAAGAAGCTGGGAATACTGTAAGAATATTCGTCCAAGTATAAACAAACATAAATTAGCTTTAGCGAGGACATAGAACGGGAGCGGAGAGCGCTGGCAGTCCGATGCAACATGTTGGCCCGCAGGTTCGCAAGGTGTACAAATAACGTAAAAGTGACGCTGTTTAAAGCTTACTGTCAGTCGTTCTACATCTGCAGCTTGTGGGTCAACTTCACGCAGAAGGCTACCAACGCCCTCAGAGTCCAGTACAATAATGGTTTCAAGATGCTGCCTCGATTCTGCAGCGCGTGGGGGATGTTTGCAGATGCTCACACGGATGGCTTTACTGCTATACTGCGCAAAAGAGTCGCATCCCTGTTGCACAGATTGCGGGGCAGCCCGAACAACATGCTATGTTCCATTGCAGAGAGGTTTCATGGCTCCTTCCAGAACCATTGGAACAAACTCCACAGGCCTTCTGCCAAATAGAACTTTTTGTATTTTAATTATTATTATTATTATTTTGTGTCATTTATGTATATTTGTGTTTTACGGTTATGTACAATATGGAAAGAATTTCTGAAATAAATAATTTGATTTGATTTGATTTGATTTATTATTTTAGAACAATATGCTAGGAAGTGATCTCTGCCACCAAAGGACACCACCGCAATGGCCGCATCTCTATTAAAGAGGAATACGTGGTTTTTGGAAATAGAGCATGCTCGTCTGGTCCGGTCCCTAAGCCGTAGCATGTATGGAAAAAGTTCCGCAAAAAACGTCCAGTTGTAGACTGCCAATTGTCATTCATGAAGGCCTAAGTATAAATAAGGTCAGTTAAGTGGGTACAATGAAGGTACTTACGCCCTGTTCAACACCGAAGAGCAGATCAGACTTGTCCTTCTCGGAGACAGCGGGCAGATCTACCGGGAGGCCGGGAAGGTTCACTCCCTTCCTGGAGCCGAGCAGACCTGTAGAGGTTTAACATACAGTAGAACGGAGTAGAAGTATAAGTATAAGGTTAATTTCTAAAATAAATTAACATAAGTGAACGTTTACAGTTCGTTCGTTCAAATAGTGTGCAGCACAACAACCCTTTGAAGTCGCCGACACCGCTTTGTGCGCGCCGCGCACAATTGTAGCGGCAAATCAAAGCATACAAACTATTTGAACGATCGAACTATAAATATCTAGGCAAATGACTCCCCTTTTGTAGAAATCCGTATAATCCACTATCGTAAAAAATATTTTACTAATTGTCTAGTTTCCCTCCTTAGATAGTTTTTAACATATCCCCAGAAAAATAATTACTTTTTCCTAGATAAATCCATCTTCACATCTCCCCAAATAATTACATAGAAGAGTATGAAAGCTACACGGAAAGAGCATGTCTTTACTCTGTTTTTATTTGCTATAAAGTACTACGCCATATAAGTTCTATGCAAGAAACAAATGAGGACCATGTAGTAATTTCTATGCGCAGTACTTTATAGTTAAAAAAACATAGTATAGTTACTTTTATTTAGAAAGGAGATTTTAATTTTATAATGTAGAGTTCGCAATCAACTATAACTTACCACTCAGTAACACATACAAATGTGTTTCAGCACTTTACAAGAAAATACATACATACATACATAAACTCACGCCTTTATTCCCAGTTTGGGGTAGGCAGAGCTACAGAATTGCCAACAACTCTAAAAGCTTGTTGATAATTCTGTAACCACATTTTGCATAATCAGGCTAAGATGTTTACCAGCGTATTAGTGACAGGTTGCAAGCCCATCGCCTAACAGTACTACAAGCCTTTATTCCCTTAGTCGACTCTTACGTCATCCACGGGAAGGCATGGAAAATAATGTTTGAGAAAATAATGTTTGATACTAAATGATTCCTAGTTTTCAAAACGCTATAACTCAAAAAGTTACTAAGATTACTAGACATGTTCTTTTCGTGTACCCTTCATATTCTTCCCAGATAATAAATTCTTCACTTCCCCGGTAAATTCTTCTTATTTTAAATCTCGACTTCTCACCTACTTCTCCAGTTCTCCCCATACAATCACCTTCTCAACTGATCCAGAATAGGTTTAACTCAATTCATTCCATTACTTACCTCCATTTTCAATAGTGCACACCAGCCCATCAGCCACAACAGACTTGCAGATGACAGAGATGAGTCCGTCATCAATGAAGATACGGTTGCCTGGCTTCACGACGTTGGTGATGTTCTTGTAGTCGATGAAGACCGCGGCCGCGGTGCCCTTCTCTCCGAGGGAAACATCGGTGGACAGCTTGATGGTCTCGCCTTTCTTCAGCTCTACTTCGGCTGAACCACCCTGTTAACAAATGTCTTCGTTGTAGTTGAATACTACAATAAACTTCAGTTCAGTAAGTGACTGCGTAAAGTAGTACAGCTCGCTCAGACCAGCCCCCTGACAATGAAAGGACGAGCGAAAATTCGGTATACATTGCTGACTTTATTTGGTTTTAGATTACTACCATTCATATAAGCCGCGCAATGTATACTTAAATGTCACCTATCACCTGTTATTGTCAGGATGATGATATAGGGACTGATCGTAAAAAATATTGATTTATTATTTGATTGCGCTTGGATATAGCTACTAATAAATCGATATTATGCGTCGTTATGGCTCTTTATCCAAACTAGTGAGAATTACGTGTTCAAGCTTTAGAAGTAAAAATAACCGTATGACTGGGTTTTGACGGAAACCTACGAATTTATAGATTTTTAAATGTTTATCTCGCTATTAAAAATGTAATTACTCTAAGAATCCTACCGGCTGTGCTAAATATGTATAACCCCGAAAACAACTAAGACAAGTCTATTCACCATATAACGACCAAAACAATATTTTTAATGCAAGAGAGAGATAGATTAATGTTTACTGTTTTGTAACGAATGCAGTGTTTTTTTTCCGAAATTTTGATTTTTTTTCGATTTTTCCAACATAATTTAAGTTACTGTTGCATTAAGTAGTTTTTGAACCTAAATTAATGTTTACCGTTATAATTTAACGCATTCAGTGTTTACCTGTAAGTGATTGTTACATTTAGTTAAAGACTACTTACTTAAGGTCTGTTCATCCTTACTTGTCTTATATAGTAAACAACTTCCTAACCTCAAAATGGACCTTTTTTGGCTAAAACAGCTATTTTAAACAAAATAAAGCAATCACAGACAATACATTGGCCAATCGATGTCCAAAATGTTAACTCGGTTTACTTTATTTACGATAAAAGAGCTGTTTTAGCCAAAAAAGGTTCACTTTGAGGTTAGAAAGTTGTTTACTATATAAGACACGTAAGGATGAACAGACCTTAGCTTATAATATTGTTGATGTTATAATGTCAGCAATTGTTGGTAAACCAAATAAATAAATAAATAAAAAGAGCTTAAGAGTTTCAATGGCACTTACTCCTTCCAGTAGACCAGTCCTGATCTCCGGCCCTTTGGTGTCCAGTGCGATGGCGAGCGAGAAGGGGAAGCCAAGCTTGGCGGTGTAGCTCTTCTCCGCAGCACGGCAGTTAGCGATGGTCTCCGCGTGGTACTCGTGAGAGCCGTGGGAGAAGTTCATGCGGGCCACGTTCATGCCGGTCTCCATCATCTTTTCTAGCATGGCTACATCGCGGGAAACGGGTCCTAGGAGAACAAATAATGTCTTGTTGCGTTGGCTATCATTTGAATACAAAAAGTTGCCAGACCTTAAAATACTAAATATTTGGGGGCAATCTAGAATAATCTGGTTTAGTCCTAATCTCAGCTCTGGGCTCCTGCTTGATACTTAAAATTGTATGCAAGAAATATATAGTTGCTATGGTTAGTTTCAGAAAGTCGTCGTTAAAAAATTATATTGTTACTAGCTGACTCGACAGACGTTGTCCCGTTTTTTTGGCGAGCAAGTTTTCCAATTGGGCATTTTTTTTCTTTAAAAACGTTATTCGGGTTATTATAAATGTTTAAAAAAATATAGCTACATCTGTGTCAGCAGCCAGTCATCTCAAGTGATGCTTACCAACAAACACAATTTCATTTTAATCCATGTAGATAGATCGATGGATGGAAATACATAATCTAACTAGACCAATCTACTAAACATAAATTGACATTAATCGACTTATTCAGAAGTTTCATCTTGATGCTTTGTGGTAACTGCAATTCCATGATACAGTCACGAGATTTAATTTAGTACCCACCTTAGGTCCAAAGTCAATCTGCAATCCTACAACAATAAGGTTGAGTTTCCTAAAAGTTACAAATGACTTGACATCTCTAATGACAATGACGACTTCAAGCATATTTTTCTTGAAATGGGTCCCAAATTAAAGCTCGTGACCGTACATTTACAATTGAATTGTTATTTTTGTCACGTACAATACAACCACTTAGACACATATTTTTCCAACACAAAAGTTTTGATTTACCGTTATTTCCAGTTACTCCTCGTTAGTTGTTTTTAAAGGATACATTCTATATGCTTTAAGTTAAGTGGCATTAACAGGTAAAGGTGTCTTGCAAAAATATCATCTTAAGAGTCCGTGGAACTTACCAATAGTGCAAATGATACCGGAGAGGCGAACATATGAGGACTTTGAGTCAATGTCAAGGGCGCAGATGTGTTGCAGATGCGAGCCGACGTCGGCGGCCGCCAGCTGCATGCCGGGCTTGTCTCCTGACCCCGACTACAGACGAAAAAATATATATACAGCAGTAGAAAACATCTAAGACTAAGGAACAGCTCGCTTCGTAGGTTTCTACTATCTTGGATAACCACGGCGTGGTAGAAGTGTTTATGGGATCCAAAGATACACCAGCGTTGTAGCACCAGAGCACCACATACTAAGTGGGACCTCTATATCGACCTCTATATCATGGTTTTTTTCTTATGGTGGACGACCTTCAACCTATTTTTTATTTTATTTTCAAAGGCACAAGCTGGAGAATGCAACGGACTGATAAATTATCATATTTTAAGAAAACTCGAAATGTAATAGGTACTAAGAATTTGGTTGAGTAATTAAAAAAAAAATTGTTTAATCATTATAATATAGTACGCCTAACATTTTGCCGAGCCGAAATTTAAACACAAAATTATCACGCTCTCAAATTTGTCGTCAAAGAAAAATATTTTTATATCATGCATGTATGTATATGTACTCTACTACTATCAGAAACATTGGAACAATGACAAAGCACTTAAACAAGTTTTATGACTATTGTCCAATCTAATAACAATAATCAGAGTAATATAAAAAAGCCTGGCCTATTCTTTAAAAATGGAAAAGACAGTTCATAATTAATTTTTTTTTTTGCAAAGTGGCCAAATTTTTTATATCTCTATTCTCTAGTAAGCACGCCTATAATCAATTTTACATACAAAATGAACACGCCGCAAGTTTTTGCTAACTGTAGACACGACTGCACAATGTGACATGGCTGGAGCAGTTGTAAAGAACTCTGTACCGACCCAACAGGCTTCTAATGGACAACTAACATAATATCCCGTATTGCTATTCGATGCTGCGACCGCAACCACAAACTATAAGAGTCTACTCGGTAGCTAAAGTTTCGATCTATTCAGTTGTAGGT
Organism: Acleris literana; assembly: GCA_946894065.1. Classification (NCBI taxonomy): domain Eukaryota; kingdom Metazoa; phylum Arthropoda; class Insecta; order Lepidoptera; family Tortricidae; genus Acleris; species Acleris literana. The sequence continues at coordinate 4,529,936 of OX335677.1, forward strand.
ACTAATACTTACTCTTTACTTAATTTAGTTTATTTAATTTGTACTTACAGTCACGGACTTTGATTGCTGAACCCTAGCAAAATAATTTAAATCTTGACAAAAAAAGTTTTTGAAAAAAATAGAGTGCTGTCCGGAGTGAAATTGGCAACATGATTCATTTTTTACCCAAAAAAGCCGAGAATGCTAGCCACTTGACCGGAGCGGACTCATCCGGATACATACCCCCCGCGGGATTCAGATTCAGCATATCGCGAGAAAATTGCCTAAATATCGGCAGTCGATGAATATCGAGTCAACCTAACCATTGATTGTCTCCCTCGGATACTATTCGACCCTATACTATATTTTATGATATACCTACACTTTCAGTTAGCGGAAAGTGCAAGGTTTCTCGCGATGTTTTCCTTTACTGTACGAGCATCGGTTTCTACAGAAATTTCTGAAGTAGTATACTTGATTTCGATATACTGGTACACGGCGGCCACAGGGGTTTGCCAGTGATCGTAGAGGATTCGCGTCGAAATTTACTAAATCAGAATTAAGATCGAGATTTACTAAAATTGCTGCTGAAATCGACTCGATTCACCTCCTCAAGCCACAACCCGTCACATTAGCTAACACATCGTTTTTTGTAGCTGTATAGTTATTTTATTTGAAAAAAGAAACCTTATTTTTAGGATTTTTCAAGACTCTTTAATACACAAGAAATGCCATAGACCTCCGATGCTCTTGAGCTTACACTCTTTTGTACGCCACCTCAAGTGCAATGACGTCAATCCAATAATAAGTGGAATAAGGATCGATAAGTCGGAACATCTCTCGATTAAAGAATTCTTGTAACTTCTTGAAGACGTTTTAAGCCTACTTGGTAGTGACCCTGCCTACAATTTTGATAAGTATGTTTATCGTTGCCTACCCTAGCCTAACCTAGCCTAGCGTAGCTTAGTTTAGGTCAATTTGTAGGTATGAATTTTCCACTTATATAGATTTTATAAACCTGAATCAAAACATCCAGAAACCGTACAGCACTGCGAATTTTGTGCGTCAAATGATTCATTACAAATGATAAGATAAGGAAACGTCATTTGATAATCTTAACAAGAACTTGACAACTTCAGTTGTATATCCTTATCCTTACTTCCTTACTAATATTATAAACGCGAAAGTTTGTATGTATGGATGAATGGATGTTTGTTACTCTTTCACGCTGCAACCGCTGGACGGATTTGGATGAAATTTGAAATGGAGATAGCTTATACCCTGGATTAAAACATAGGCTACATTTTATCCCGGTTAATTTAAAAGTTCCCGAGGGAATAACGATAATCGAAATCTACGCGGATGAAGTCACGGGCAGAAGCTATTACTGTCGAGTTCATAAATATGTGTACACTTTAGTACCTTGTCACTTTAATCGCTGTGACAATTCATATATGGCAGTTTAAACATGACATTAAATAGACAAGGTACTAAGTGTACACATATTTATGAATCGACTGTACCTAATATATTTTATCGCTCAGAGTAATTTAATTTTTATTTACTAAGAGTGATTTAGATAATAATCTATGCATGACTGGTGAATCGATGATAACTAATAAACACAATATCGATTATTAGAAACCCAGAGGTGCGGTAACATGCATTACAAAAACTCCGATATCGTCGGCCTTTCTTTTAAAATATTTATTTACCTTTTCATTATTTTCATTGAGCCCTAACTATAGCTTTAGGGTCGACTATAAGGCAATGCAATAAGGTGAAAAAGTGGATTAAATCTCATACAACTTTTCATAAATTAACATAAGGGTATAAGTAGACATCTTCTCAAAAAATAAACTGAAACTTACTATCTACCTACTTCTTAACAATTTTAAAATAAACATTCAACCCAGTTCATATCTCTACACAACATACTCTACGTTACTCTACAAATATACCCGATAAAATAAATAAAACATCTGCAGACGATTTCCTTCACTACAATTGGATTCGCAAACTTGCACATTGCAATGGAATAATAGGAGCCTAACCGAGTTGGCATTGAGAGCAATATGCATGACTCTGCTAATGGATACTGGTTGAAACTACCTTACTTCCTGCGGTACAGGAATATTTTAATGGGATCAACTTCATGAACCTTCTAGAATTATCCTGGTTTTAATAACGTTGCTATTCGTTGTTATTTTTGCAAGGAATAAAATGTAACTAGCTATCATCCATCCCTGTCACTCGTCATTCGAAACTAAATCGAGAGAGAGGGATGGAGCTAATGTAACTTCGAACTTTGATGTTCAAAGTAGGGGCTCTGTTTGGTTTGGGAGCTACGAAAACACCGACTTACTAAAGTCGGGCGGGGCTATTCGAACAGAGGGGTAAATGCTTCATTTAAAGATTCAAAATGAATAAAAAGTTCTAAAACGATTTTTGGTCTTTTATGTAGAAATGTTGGTACTTAGGTAAAGTTCATAAAATAAAAGGGTGCAAACATAGTTCAAAACGTTGCATTCCCAAAAAAAAATAATGACGATTTACCCCGCAGTCGGAATAACCCCGCCCGACTTATTGAAATTAACTAGGTACCCATTACTAGTGGGACTAACTAACATTTTAATTTTAAAATAAAGGGCTTAATATCACTAAGAAATTCATCAAACAAGGAAAACAGAAATACTATAAATCACACATACCTACAATATTTCCATTAGCCATACTAGCTGACCCTACATATGTGTTGTCCTGTTAATAAATTTTTCCAAGCCTCTATATTTTTCTCTTAAAATCCCTATTCGAACTAGGTATTACAAACATTAAAATAAAAGCCGAATCTGTCCAGCTGTTCTCAATTAATGCGCTTACCAAAGAACACCATTTTGATTATAAGTTTTTCTGTTATACAGGTCAGTCACCTGTAATAACATTTAACATACCTAGCGCCCAAAAAGATCGGAGATACTCTTATGCCTCTACCAATAGAGATGTGTTGGAGTATTCTTGCCTGATGTTGTATAATATTATATTATTTTGCTAGTGACTGTACCTTATAAATGTTTATCTTAATTGACAGAAGAATTGAAGACTAATGGCCTCTTTCACCAAACGATGTTAACCACTTAACAGATGATTAGAGCATTAACAGCTGTCAAAATGTAGTAACTAACTGTCGATTAACATTGGTTAAATTTAACAACGTTTGGTAAAATTGGTACTGTGGTATAAATTATCATAGGACAATCTCACACAAATTGACCTAGTTCTAAGTACGCTCCAGGCTTGTACTAAGGTACTGGATGAGGAAATAACTTATTAAATAGAAAATGAAAAAAGAAAAGGATAGATCATCACATCTAACACGCAGGAACCAAAATATAATATCAAAACTCAAACAAACTCGAACTCACTCAATCTTATCTCCTTACACGGATATTTGCCCTTACCAAGGATCGAACCCGAGGCTGCCTGATCACTATCACTACCAACTAGGCTTACAGCAAAGTTATGCGATTTCATTTGTCCCAAAACACGGCAGTGAGTAACATCAATTAAATGTGGAGTTACAGATAGAAAGTACATAACGTACCTCCGAGAAGACAACAACTACATAGCGCTAGAGTTGTACACATTTTCACTTTAACATAAAAAAAACAAAAATATTTACCATCAAAAAAATAAGTATAAATGATAATCACAAAAACTATTCTTTTTTTAAACAATATTCAGGAAGTGGACACAAGTAATCACAGCACAGTGAGAATAGGTTCTTAATCAAGACTGCAATATCATTACAAGTGTTGTAGGTATAAAGTTATACAATATTGTCGAGTTGATAAGATAAAATATAAAATATAAAATACTTAACACTGTGATTTAAATTAGCCCCGACCTTACAACATTGATATAACATAATTAAAGAAAACTGCACACTACAGGAATAAAACTGTAGCTCAACGTCACAATAAGATATTCATTAGTAAGTGATTTTGATCACAAAGTGAAAGACTTAAAGTTGATTTTATCATGAGCATGTTATTTATTATGCACTTAGCTCAATTGCACTAAGAGCACTGAGATTTACCATTGTAAAAAACATATGCAAATTAAATCATTTTCATATGTAAATAAACTCCGTTGAAAGAAGTTTAATGTTGATGTTAATGGATCTTTATTGAAATGGCTGCTCTATTGAACTTAAATTTTCAAAAATAGTTTGTAAGATTTTTTTCTAATAATAAATTGGTGTATCAATAACAATGAAACTTTTAGTAAAAACTTTGTTTAAAAAGGACTCTATGCAGGACAGATTAGATAACACTGTTTTTTTTTATTAATTGTGGAATTACCTCTTGGAAAGTTTAACAAAAGGCTTAAACTATCAAGACTTTAAAAATTAAACGGAATCCAAAACCAGTCAACTGAAGGTAACATGAGACAAGACAGGAGGGGAGCAACCCTAAACAAATCTCCCCTAGTGTGACCTTGATTGAATGTCAATGTCACAAGCAAACCTAATGACAATGGGGTAGACTTTAAAATGACTTGATATTGAAATTGTGTGCCACATGGTATAATGTAAGGATAAGAATTGTTATTAGAAATAATGTTTTTGGTATAAAAATATAACAGATTATAATTAGCATTTGGAATATTTATTTTACCTATTACAACTTAAATAACAAAATGATCTCTACCTATATGTATCTCCGAGAAGGTTCTAAGTAAAGTAAAAATGTTGGAAAAGTTATTACTGAAAAGACCTATATTTTGAGTAGACATAGAATTTTGTTATTTATTGGCAATTAGAAGAAACAGCTTCTCATCACAGTGTTAAGGTAGTTTTAGGGCCTTGTTAAATGTATTGATTTAATGTATGTAAAAAAACTTTTATAATATGATAGTTTTAGAAACAGGATGTTTTATTATTTATTCAAATTAAAATAGATTTTAAATTGAAATGGACTTTTTTAATAGATAAAAACAACAGAATACATATTTATGTGTATTTTATGACTGCATAGCATACCTATCGGTATTACTAGTGTTAAGTACCTACACATAGAGCAAATAGAGTCATAATAATATACCGCTGATAAGATCTTGCACTAGAGCTAATCATTATGATTTTATTATTAGTAGGTACATAGTGATATTATAACAAACACTTGCAATTCTGTTTTAAAAGCCTCAACACTGATTGGCATATTATAAAAATCAAGACGAACATATGTAAAAATCGCCTACGTAACATAACGGCTCAAAATGGGAACAAAAACCGGCAACCGTGAAAAATATCGTCAAGGCAACGTCGAACAAATCAAACTATTTTACACGGTGCGTAACGAAAATAGCATATCACCTCAACTTTTCCATCGTAGATCGTCGGCCACACCATCTTTACTGTGTTGTAGTGCAAGTATTTATCACGACACGGTCTAGGTAAGTCAGGCGGCGCCTGTGATCTTGAACTGCCCTTCCGCGTGAAAAGGAGTCGAATGCAAGTACGAATGGACTTGCGTACTGAAGCAAGAGACGCGGCGCGCGCACCTTCAGCCAACAACGTCGCGGTGCGGCCCGGATTACAACAAACCGAATATTTAAACGGTATTTTCACCTATCTGTTCCCTTTACTATTCCCATAACAATAAATGAATCAATGCAATTCACAAACCAACTGTAGTTTAGTATCAGATGTAACGACCAGTCAGACGTATTAGTTCTAAATTTAAATTTGAAATCTTGCCAACAGTCTCTTCATTACTAAACTAGTCTAGTTCTATTCTATTACATAAACAGCAAATAATAATATGTTAAACAACAATAACAATGTGTACTGTCATGACAACTTTTGCGCGCACTAAACTTTTTTAAATGGGAAATGTCTCAAATGTTATGTCATTTTCTCATCCTTTTTGGACAAATCTGACAATGTTGTGCATACTTCCGGTTGAAAGCGGAACTTCACTATGAACTTCCTTAGTGTTGTCTATTGAAAGAATGGGTAGGCAGTGCTTCTCAACATTTTTAGTAAGTTACCTTTTACCTTTTCTATTGTATTGCAAAAGTTCATTTGTCTCCATAAACCACATTACATACCCAATTAATTAATTAATATTATGCGTTCCGTTTTTTTTTACCCAGATTTGTTAAAGAGTTGCTGTCTTCGTTACTCGGAAAACTTATTACTCGGAAAGGTAATTTTTAAACAATTTATTAAACTTTTCAAATCATCGCGGTTATTATTCATATCACTCATACAGTGTTCATGGCGATTGACGATTGACGATTGTAATATCAACAAAATATCGGGAACAGGATACATTTATTCAAACCGCGGTAAGAACCTGTTTATTATTATTAGTGTCACTAATTTAATTCAATTAAACCTGTATTGCTATTGAAATGCAGATATGTTTTAAAATGCGTTTCTTTGTTTCAAAAAAATGTTTTATGTGAAATAAATGGGATCCTGCCGTTTTGCCAAAATTATTTTGGGCAAATTTCATTACCCAAACAAATTTTAGCAAATGTTTTTTTTGCCAATGCAATCTTCGGCATAATTATAATACGCAAATTTTCATTTGGTCAAATTTTCATTCAGCAGTGTTTTACTACGGAAACTGACATTTAGGCATTTGTTCTTTTAGCAAATGCTTTATTAAGGCAAAAAAACATTAGATAATAAACATTTAGTCAAATGAATTGATATGACAAAACATATAAAGACGAAAATAGGAGTTTGTTTGAGTAATACAATTTGACCAAAATAATATTGGTAAAACGGAACGATCCCATAAAAAACGAACTGCTACTAAAACAGTAGGTTCGGTTAGGTTAGAACTGCGACAATAACAGCGCGCGAGCCGAGCGAGCAAAGCGAGCGTGCCGCGGCAGCGGCCGGCGTAGCGCCAGAACCGAACTGCTGCCAGGTACGTAGGTTAAAGGTTAGAAACACTACCGGTAAAGTACGTTACGTTAGGTTAGAACTGTGCCCCCACAAAAATTCAACAACTGACTGAATGGAAATGGTAAGTTGAATATTGACGATAGAAATCATTTGCCTTATTTTGTTTTGCGTAAAATATGTTATGCCAACTAAAACATTTGACTAAATTAAATTTGGTCAAATTACCAGTTGGTAAGCGAGTCAATGCCAAAACGTTCATGTGCCAAACATTAGGTTTGCGTAACAATTATTTGTGGACAGTTAATTTGGCAAACAATTATTTGGCAAATGAAATTTTACGAAAAATATATTGGGTAGTGATAATTTGTCAAACATAATTTGATAAAACGTAGGTAACCCGAAATAAATACTTTTTTTTATTGCAAACGCAATGTACCTAATTATTATTTTCCCCTGTAAGGTAATGGTTTCTCATGGGCATATTGCCTAAGAGTAGAAAAATCTCGAAGTTTATAAATAAAATAATTGCGTGCATAAATAAAATAAATAAATATGTATTTTTTTTGATTCAAGCGCATTAGTCCCCAAATGAGGCCTTTGCTTGTTGTAAATATAAAATAGGTAAATATTTTTGGTTTGGAAAACGCATAGCATGATTATGATCAATATGATGACATCTTGCTCTTATCCCTCATCAGATACCTACCTACACAGGACTCTTACATCTATGAATATTGCTAACGATTGTTTTATAAAGATTTTCATTTTACTACACCTGCCTACCTACTTTTTTATTTCTGTTTCACCTTAAGGTTGACTGGTATAGAAAGAAAGTCCCCTTTCGTACACTATCTGCCGCACTCAGAGACGTCAATTAAATTTAATGCTTGTTTAGTGACGTGTTGTCTTATTCTATCGCTATAGCAAAGAAAGTGACAGCAGCAACTTTAATCAAGCATTAAACTTAATTGACGTCTCTGAGTGCGGCAGTATGTTAATTTTGGTGCAATAAAGTATTTCAATAAATAAATATTTGTAATATAGGTATACCCTAATCATGTACTCATACCTTTTTCTTTAACTATACTAGTGTTCTTTTGGAAAAATTATTTGTGTGCAATATTCTTTGAAACACTAAATTATAAAAGATATCTATAATGTTTTTTTCTGATTGCAATGCAAATAAAATTATGACTGCTGTTCCATTTAAATTAAAAAAAAACCCTCATATTTTGTTGGGTTAGTAAAAAAAGTATATAATCAAAAGTATGTAAATCCATCATTTATTTCGAGCTATCGAATATGACAAATTGACAACTCATATTAACACGTACCTAACTATTTTTTCCATGTTTTTAACTTCTACATGTATACAAACCTTGCGACAACGTTTAGTAGTTACCTAATTTGAATGATAAAAATCACCTCTTTTATATGACTCGATAACGAGAATAGTAAGTTTTTGAATATTATAAATAAAATACGGCTCTTACAGGGATTAATTTACATTGACGAGGTAAAGCTAGAATTTGGTTTCAGTAACCTACTAATTTGCTCGTTTTTATAAAATTGAAAAGTTTCTAACTGCTCTATTGTAATATAAAAATCGTACCTATGGAAGCAACAAATTAATGAACTACATGAGACAGCTGTTGTTTCAATCACTATCACTATCCCTTTGATAACTGCCCAATATCCCGGGGTTATAGTTATCTCCATACCAAATGTTATTAAAATTGGTTCAGCGGTTAAGCTATAAAATCGTACCAAACAAACAAACAAACAGACAGACAAACATAATTACTTTAAAATGTAATATTAGATGAGACAAAAAATTTAAACAAAAGGTTTATAGCTAGATAAACATTAAACCGTAAGCAAATCTGGGTAACCTTAAAGTTTAATAAACCCCAAAAAATCATCGTCAAAAGTAATATTTTTTGCTTAGAAGTAGGTACCTATACCGTATAATGTTCTACTTATTTGAATTACTTTCTGGCATAGCAACAACCACCGCTGACATCATAACCGTATAACTAACTGCAGGCTGATACTACACGGAATACCATACATTTTTAGGTTATAACTGCAAACAGTCTTGTAAGAACAACATTCTTATACAACTTTAACAAAATTGGATTTATTGTAAAAACATTTTAAAATAATTTTGATATGCACTTTAACTGTAAAAATGTATATTTCGACAAGATATTGTACCAGAAAACTTCTGAAGTTAATTATGTTGTCAACTCGCAAGTAGGTTTATAATATAATTAAACGGAATCAACTTCAATTAACTCTCGGTCAAGACCAAATTTCAGTTATTAGTGTGGTACAAATAAGCTTAGTTCGTCTTTTGCCATTGGCCAAAGCATACGGATCTTTTATTTTTTATTTCAAAAATTAATAACCGCTCAATCCAATTTGTAATCGTTTGTTAAATTACAAGAAAAGTGACGAGTATAACTTACCAATGCCATATTGAACTGTGAAATAATGTTTGCAATAAAACTACTAAAATAAAACTGTTCGCAACGCCGCTAACACGTACTTTGACAGCTAAAAAGTTGCAAAGGACTTTAGAGGTCAAACAATGTCACAGGTAACCATCTCGCGTGAATAGTTTTTACGCTCGCCACATTGTTTGTCTAAATTGTGTGGGTATGGAATTTAATAACCATGATTAGTTTGGTACCTGTCCGTTTACAATTGATAGCTTGTATAAATTAAACGACTATCGTTTGTACAAAAACAGCGTTTTCGTAGAACTAGAACTAGATTAAAATATTTGCCACAAGGTTTGCATTCTCTGCCTTTTTGATGTCCGAAAAACATGCAGTTACTTTTTTTTTAAATTATTGTTTTAACACCAGAGCAATTTCATTACGGCCTATTTTATAATTAGTGCATTATTAATATTAATACTGGACATATTAATTTTTACCTGTATCCTCCTTCTAGTTTCGACAGCCTTCATGGTTCACTTATATAAAAATTATCACGACCTTTTCCTCGAGACTTAAAAACAAACGTCTGGTAGCCGTCCTGTACGACCGTGGTTTATCACTGACTGATAAAACTACTCGTACTCGTCTTATCAAATCACCCCTCAATATGTCGTTATACCTTATTAATCATGAATAGGATAGATTGAACGCAATGAATGTTGTTTGTATTCATGAGTAACGCGACCGAAGGCAGTTACTATTTGAAGTCAACTCAATGTAATTGAAGTAAGGTCGTTTTTGTCTTTTATTATAGAAGCTAGTTTTTGACGCCTAATCAATGATATTTTATAATTTTATTAGTTTAAATTCGATACGAACAGGTAACACGTGTGTAGCATGCCTAGAGTGGATGACTAGGAGTTTACTTCATCATTAATTTAAAAAAAAATTGACGCTGAACGATGACGTAATTAACTATCGAAAAGATTTTCGAAAGCATTCTAGTATCAAGAAGTTCACTAGACACTAAGCGCGATTGAAACTGGCAATAAAAATTGCGGAAGTCGGTTGCTGTCTTAATTCAGTTCTAGAGCAAGAAGCAAAATTTTGCTGTCTTTTTCTTAAAAGTTAGAGTAAGACAGCAGTCAACTTCTGCAATTGTTATTGCTAGTCTACACCTCGCTTAAGATCGCCAGATTTTTCAAGTAATAAAACAATATTATTGAATAATTTTATTTCCAAATCCAATTTACAATAAAAATCAATTATAATAACATTTTGTTCGTTACTAAAATAAACATCATTATAGCTACTGACAAGAATATCACCTTTTTGAAAACATACCAAGATGGAATTAGCAACAAATGTAGCGTTTTATAAATTGAATATTTAATTAGGAAATTAAAAAGGACGAGTATGTTTTAGGTGACTCATAGATTTAGTCACCAATGAGATGAGGTCTACCAGTCAAGTAGAAAAATAGCACAACAATTCATCTGTGTATTTAAACGATAGCTGCAAAACTATTTGCTCTAAACATGCCTTTAGACTATAAAATGGACCCCAGCCATATTCCATGAGACCCTTTTCCAATGACAAGCTGCCACTCGCTACAAAAAAACGTAAACAACTTTGTGTACAAGGTTGACTATTCATATCATATATTTCTGAAAATCAAACTTATTTGATAAATTCATAAACTTAGTATGAAATAATACCTTTATTGAGTTAAAATCAGCTTTTTAAGCAGCTAAGAGAGACATGAGCTTGTATATAGACTCTCAATCACTGCTATGCTTCGCGTGTAGACCCGGCCACTAATATACTGGGCTCTATAACTGTGCTAGCATTCCTATAAACTTTCACAAAATAGGAAACTCTAACCCATAATAATAGATCTTATCAATAAAATTATATAAAAGAAAGCAGTCATTGTTTAGCAAGCATGCAATACATCGTTGTAGTCTTGATACTTAGAGCAATAATAACTAATTCTGTGCGCAGACTTGTGACGAAGATTAATAATTTTCTAGCATATCTATATTGCTTCGAAGTTTTGATAAACATTACTTAAATAACGAGTCTTTTCATAAAATTCGAAGATTCTTATAGCTCTTGCATATACTATGTACTAAATAAAGTATGCAAATGAAGTTACAAATTTACCTTAGATTCAATAGCATGTTACTAAAGTTAGTTTAATTCTAATGTACAAAATGTAAAAACATGTAGCCACAAATACAACCAGGAATCAATAATGCTCGTATTAATACCATCACAATTCCATTTTAATTGTTTGTTAATATTCTGCCCATTACTACCTCATCTGCTAGACTTATCTAACTGTAACTTTGATTTGCCGTGTATAAGTCATAGTATATGCAAGAACTTACTCAACAATGCAACATGGCGGAAGGGTAGGCCGGGTTGGAACTTACTCAGGTTAAGGTACTGGAACTTCATGCTACACTATACGTTTAAAAAAATATTTGCCAGGGCCGTTTATATAATGAACGTTTATCTCTTACTAATATCATAACATGAATAACACTTTTGGTTCCAAGCGTTCGACAAGTACAAGTACACAAGATAGTTGATGTAAATATAATATAGGCCCAAATTTGCGTTAGCTACTTATATTTATCTATAAACACTATCAAGATCATACAGTATACAATGGAAGGTACATCCGAACTATTACAACTGTTTCGAGTCCATATTGTCAGATTCCAAGTGAAAATAGTGAACGTTTTATATTATGATACACTTTACAATATACTTTGATCAATTTCTATAATATATTTTAGCTACATTATATCACTTCAGCTGACTACGTTCTAGATTGTCTTTTTAAGCATAAACAAAAACAAAACGAACATCCGCATCCGCATCGATCGCACGCGACACCGTCACAGCACTGGGTTGTCTCAGTCGGGTACTAGCCGACCTCGCTTTTCACGTAGAAGAGTAGGTAGGGGGTGGCGGCGGAGGTCAGCTTGGGTTCTGCGGAGAGGAGGTCTTCGAACTCCTCGTTGGAGATGGGTTTGACCTGGTCGTCGTCGCAGGCGAGCCACGTGGTCTCGGGGCGCGGGCGGGGCACGCAGCAGTCGCGCGCGTCGCAGCCGGCGTTGGGCGCGCGCTGCCGCGTGAACAGCGAGCGCATGAACCCCGAGCTGGACGTGCTCGAGGCGTCGCCGGAGCCCTCTCGCTCGCACTTCAGCTCGGCGCCGCACGAGTCGCGCGCGTACGCCACGTAGTGCCCGCCGGTTAGCGTTTGGCCGAGGTGCATTATTACCGCCCATAGAACGTACCTGCAATTTGGATTTAGTGGTTATAGGTTGTGCATACGCACTTTTGAGTTGTAACTATCTGGCCTTTCACAAGACAAGAAACAACCTCTGTGTGATTTTTATAATATTAAATATTCTTTAAATATACAGGACAAAAGATGTTTCAAAATATTTCATTACAAGCTCCTTTTTACCTGTATCTTTAGTATTTGTTAGAACAGCACAGGTTGGTACCACTATAAACAGTTCCGATAAATAACCCAGCTTTATGGAGGTTGCAAAAAAATGGCGTCAGTAAAAGTCAGCTCTATAGGCTGTTATTATAATTTCCTTGTAATATAATGTTCAAAATAGACACCCTGATCATTGGCAACAATATAGCGTAGGTCTTTATCTCCCAAAGTCAACGTTGAAAATTGTCAATCTGATGTACATTGCGTAACCAATATCAAGCACAGAAAAAGTAGAGGTCATACTTTGCAATGTAAACCAAAATGAACTACAAATGAATGAATGTAAATCAAAGACGACGTAGTAACCTGTGCGTGGGCTGTTGTTCGCTGGACCGCTTCGCGCACACCTCGCAGAAGCACGGCATGAGCAGCGGCGTCGGCGCGTGCCGCGTGATCTTCTCCATTCCGCCGCTGAACCTGACGATCACAATCAATCATTTACTCAGTAATCTAAGGGTCTAGCTGGAAACACAAGTCACGACTGTGTATTTGATTTGTGGGCTAGGATCTAGAGTTATTTAACTCTACATTTTCCAAAGTTTTATTTGGTAAACCATTGTGAATGGTAAAAACTACTTTTTGCCAGACTGCCAGATCTTTATCTCGGATCTAATCTTCTTAGTTTACTAAGCGTAATAAATAGCCTACACAATCTCAGTTTTATTAATATTCGCACAGGTCTATTTTCGCTGACATTATTTTAGTGTCTTTCCCGCTAATAAGCAACCGTGATAGGGCGAATATGAAAGATATAGGGCGGGAAAAGCGGCTGATTACTTCGTCTATTAGAAGACTCTACTGTCAACTCGGGAGTAGGGTTACCATCCGTCCGGATTAGTACGGACTTTTAGACTAGTCCCGATCTTTAATTTGTCAGGATTTTTTAATTTAGATGGAATATGAGTAATAAAACTACATATTAAATGCCTACCATACCGTACCAATGTAACTAAGTGAGTAATGTTTCCATTTTGTGACTAAAAAGTACGGACTTTCATCGAAATGTCGGGCTTTTTGTCAGGAGTTTTCAAATTCCTAAATGGTAACCCTACTCGGGAGCAAACCCTGCCTTCAGACGGGATAACTTCTAGGAAGATGACTTGCAAGCCAGCGAGCACTTCCTTCATGGCTTTACAAGGAACAATAAAGTGTTAATGTGTCTATGTGGATACCTCTTTAGCTGCAACACGAGGATCCGGGGAAGGCGCGAGTACGCCACGCTGCGTCGTGCTTCGTTGTAGCGCAAACAGCGCTCACACCAATACTGGAAAAGCATAATAACATTACATATTTGCTGATGATTTAGGCATAGGAAATCTGATACTGTCGATTCTAAAATCGACGGGCACTCATGTTTTGTTTCTACACTTTGTAAATCATAAGGACTACCACACAATTTACCGATAGAGTTTGCAGGCTGCGGGGGCTTATACCCTTTTTTGCACACAACAGAGACGATATTACAATTTAAATAAAATATAACAATTTTATATAACATGGTAAACAACAGATGGTCTTATCGTTACATAGCGATCTCTTTTAGAATAGATGACACGCGAAGCGGGGAGAAACCGCTGGTGGGCAGCAAGATTTTTGTTGGCCGAAGGAGTCTAAGGGACCCTATTTAATATGCCTACGCTGTCCGTCCGTCCTAACTTAAACGGCGGATTTATTAACAAAATATAAAACAATTAAAGAAAGTGAAATAATAAACGTTTTTTCGTCAACGTATTTTTATTTTTGTTGTATAGTAAAAACGGTAAAACATGCAAACTTAGTATGATTATAGTACAAACTCTGAAGAATAACAACAAATCCTAAAAAATGGTCATCGTTGGGCTATCGCTGATTCGATCCGAAATCGAATTCAAATTGGAATATAATAATACCTACTGTGCGGTGCTACGGAAACCTCGGTGCGCGACTTCGACTCGCACTTGACCGGTTTTTTTTTATGTTATTTTGGAAACGGTTGATTAAAAAAAATTACTTATTCAGTAACTTAAATTCTGTAACAGTATCTGATGTTTATAGAGATGGGTAGCGTGTAGCGTGTACCTTGTTCTGGTCGCGCAGGTACTCGCTGGAGAGGCAGGCGGCGCGGAAGGGCTCGGCGTCGGCGTCGTCGTCGGCCACCGGCACGCACAGCTCCATCACGGCCTGCGCCTTCTGCGTCACCGCCTCGCACTCCAGGCACATCGTGCGGACCACCATCGTACCTGCGAACATAACAATACATTTTAATTCTTTATCTACATCCACATCATAAAGTCCCAATAATATGTACAGAAACCATAAGCAAATGGCCTATTTTAGGAAACCTGTATCTGTGGTTGTGTTTTAATTTTAAACATTAAAGTATTGCATGTCATTAAAGTATCGGTTATCGATGGGGTTACATCTTAATGTTGTATCGGTCACTGATACTTTAATGTAAACATTAAGATACAGGTTAACCACAGATACAGGTGTCTCATATATTGTAGAAAACTTATGATATGCATGTAGATAAAGTAATGTATGCGCCTGTACACATAATTAGCCATTAAAACACTTGTGTGATCTTGTCCTTGATCAAGATTTCAAAAAGTAAAAAACGCGGGATGTAACGAAATTTCATACATATTTTTTGGTCGCTTCATGCTGCTGCACAACAGTAATGATTTCTTTTTTACTTTGCCCTGCAAACAATAATTTTTCAGACTGCTTTTGCAACGGTAAGGTGGACATTTCCCAGCATACATACATACATAAACTCACGCCTTTATTCCCAGAGTGGGGTAGGCATAGCTACAGAATTACCAACAACTCTTAAAATTTGTTGTTAATATTCTGTTACTACATTTTGCATAAACATATAACATCTAAAAAGAAGAAACTGACTGACATCAACGTACAGCCCAAACCGCTGGGTCTAGAGATTCCAAATTTGGCACGTAGGTTCCTTATAAGGTCTAGGGGTGCACTGAGCAGGGATTTTTGGAAATTCATCCCCTAAGGGATTAAATTTAGGTGAGTAGCGGGAAACCAATTTTACGCATACGAAGTAATAGTATATCTATATCTTTACTAATATTATAAAGAGGTAAAGTTTGTGACGTCGTCGGGGTAATCTCTGGATCTACTGAACCGATTTTGAAAATTCTTTTACCAATAGAAAGCCACGTTATTTGTTAGTGTTATATAGGCTATATATAAACAAAAAAAATGTTTATTGCCTATCGAAGCGGGCACGGGAACAGCTAGTTGGAGATGGCGAGTGATGGTAGATACCTTCGAAGTCGTCCCCGACGAAGTCCCAGCCGGGGCGCGCGCGCTCGTCGCGCTCGGGGTCGCGCTCGGGCTCGGCGGGCGGCGAGCGGCGCGCGCGCGGCTCCTTGCGCGACTTCCACGACTTGCGCAGGTTGCCCAGCGCCGGCGCCCGGTCGCCGTCCAGGCTCGGCTGCCGCCCGATGCCGTTGCTGCAATCACGTATCACTTTTGTGAGGACTGTCTGTGAGTACGGTCAAACTTTAGGACCCATTTAAAAAAATGGATTGAATTTGTCCATGTTATTAGTACGGCTAGGACTTTTGGTGGCATAAAATGGTTCTAGAATCCATGGAGTCGCTATTCCCTAATTATTACAAACGTATCATCTTGACCTTCAGTAATATCATAAAATTTCAAAACCCATTCATTCGTTAAATCACTAAACCAGTTTAAATTAATTTTAGGTAGAGATGATATCCGCTGTGATAGCGTTACAAATACCAGTTTATTTATTTATTTAAATAGTAGGCATGTATGGATAAACCGAACTAAAAATGTATTGTTTATTTTGAAATATGACAATACTGGAGGCCAAAATCAAAGTGGTATGTTTATAATAATTAGGAAATAGCAACTCCATGGATTATAGAACAACGATATACCACCAAAAGTTCCAGCCCTAGTTATTAGAGATGACAAGTAATTTGTACATAGGAAACTCAACCTTATTGCTGTAGGATGTTAGATTGACTTTGGTCCTAATAAGGGTCACTTAAGTCTTCGACCAAGCACTTTGAAAATCAAAGTACGAAGCTATGTTATCTCCAGCTCATTTTCCCGTGTTGTGATTGTTGAGGCAACGAGATGTGACGTCCGTAGTTTCGAATTTAGTACCCAGTACCTGTCTCCATTCTCGGGCACGTGGAGGCGCGCGCGCTCTGCCAGCGCACGGCACGTCTCCCGGATGTTGTCGAGGATGCACACCAGGAGCTCATGCGCGTCCTGCTGCCGGTTGCCTGAAGACAACAATAGAGGTTTTATCGATTTATGTAATTAGAGACATCGACAATTTTGTGGTCCAAGAAACGAACAAAAGATATAGATCCCGTGTCAATAAAAGAGACACATGTATTAATAGTTGATTGCTGACTGTTTACACTGCCGGCGAGAACTCTCTCTACTACACTCCGTTCCATCTAAGATGATTCCTGTGATAGCTCATATAAAAACGTATTACACTTGTTTCTTTAACTTTACATAAACACTCCATTGGTACACACCTAGCGACGCCGTTCAGGGACTTAAATAATTAATCACCTATTTTTAAGTACCTCGCATGTGATGCGAGTATAGTAAGTGATTGAAATTACGAAATACGGCTGTCACTGTCACTGTCACAGGAATCGTCCTAGATGAAACAGATTATAGTTTGTCGAAACAAAAGATATAGTTACCCCGTGTCAATAAAAGAGACATAATTATATTAATAGTTTATCTCTGGCTCTACTCGTTTCCCGCTCATCATCAGCAGTGGGATTAGACCATTAACTCGTTCGTTAATGATATTTCACAACAGAGGCCTTTGTTGATTCGTTACGCTTCTACAGCTAAACCGCTGAACCGATTGTAATGAAAGTTAGTGATATCTTTAACCACAGGGAAGGATATAGGTAGGTACTTTTTCGCAGACACGTAACATACGTATCCTGCAACGGAGTGCGAAGGCGGCGCGGCCCGTCACATTAAAACCGCTTCCGTCGCGATCTGCCCAGTGCGCTTGTTCAACTTACATTACATTTATACCAACACACGCACCGTGTCGCTAATATCTGTTTGCGGCTTTTTTGCACGGGATCCCCTTGGAACGCATAATTTTTTTACGCATATTTACTTTTCGCATAACTCCCTTTTAGGCTGACATTGCAGAATTTAGTAAATGTCTATATTGTACATTAGGTTAGGTTAGTTTTTTATAATAATTAAAATAAAACCGTTTCTATTGTAAAAACCGTTTTAGGTCAAACGATTTTATGCGTAAAGATACGCTATGCGTAAAAAAATTATGCGATCCAATAGAGATCCTTTTTGCACACTCGACGCTTTATGCGTCCCGCCCTCGCTTCGCTTCGGTTTATATGAGTTTTCTGTAACACCATCCATAATCCAAAATCTATTGATGAAAACCGCATTAAAATCCGTTGCGTAGTTTGAAAGATTTAAGCGTACATACAGATGCAGACGGCGGGGAGCGACTTTGTTTCATACTATGTAAAGAAGCAAGAAACGTCGTAGGCTTCATCATCATCATCATCATCATCATCATCATCATCATCATCATCATCATCATCATCATCATCATCATCATCATCATCATCATTTCAGCCGAAAGACGTCCACTGCTGGAACGTCTTTCGGCTGAAATGGCCTCCCCCACTCTTCCGGTACGCGGACGCCACTCAAGAAGTCTTCGACCTCATCTGCCATCTGTTCTGCGAGCGAAGAGCCCCGCCCACTGCCACTTAAGCCTAGCAGTTCTTAGGGCTGTCGGTCCTATGCTTACTGCAAACATTTACCTTCAAAAGTAGGGTTGACATCTCTAAGAGCAGCGAGGAACGCGTCAGCAGCAAACGGTTCGGGTGAGGCGTCTGTAGAGTTGCTGTTGAAGCACTTGCTTTCCGCGGCCCGCAGGTTTAAATACGTCTCGTGCAATTTCTCCGTCGCTATCTGAAGATAAACAGTCAAATTAAAAAAAAATTAAAACCGCATAGAACATGTGAGGCACTGGACTGTTATGGGACAGTGCCTGCTAAACAACCTAACAGGGACCCGACCCTCGTTGCCTGCAATGCGAGATCAGGACACTAGACAATGCATCCTAGCTGATGTTATAGACTCGTCATTGCTACATCACATTTTCGGAGAATACAAACTGTCCCTAGAAACACTCACCCATCATCAAATCAAATGATAATCTTTAGTTGTATACACAGGTCATAAAGTTGATGTCGTAGACCATCTTGTGCATCAGTCTGCTGTCATAAATATTGAAAGAATGAGCTACACCAAGCAGCTA
This sequence comes from Acleris literana, assembly GCA_946894065.1. NCBI lineage: Eukaryota > Metazoa > Arthropoda > Insecta > Lepidoptera > Tortricidae > Acleris > Acleris literana. Next base: position 4,549,132 of record OX335677.1, read on the forward strand.
ACATTCACACAGAGCTATACTGTTATCGTACTTCTTGCCACAATTGATCGAATTTTAAGTATATTATCGCCTATTTCTTAAATACTTACGACAGCTGACTGACAGCGGTTGAAACGCCTGTAAAATCACCCATTAGCAGGTTGAGAAACAAAAAGATTCCCCATTCTAAACTGACTGTTTATTTTAAGTTAAATCTTACTCAAACAGGTAGTCAGAAAACCCAAATTATTTATGAGATATCTTAATTCCATAACTTTGTGCTCATGTAAGGCAATTAAAGATAAGATAAGCTAATAATGATTATGAATATAGGTCGAAGAAATGATTGATTGTCATGTCATGATGTCATAACTCATAAATATCATGAATTCATGATATAATTTGGTTAAAATGAAGCTGCCTTTCTCATCCTATCCCATACTGTTTAACAAACAATATTGCAGTAAGGTCAGGTGGGCTATTCTGGCAGAGGTAAATGCGTCATTTAAAATTTTTCAACGGAACGCAATGCTTTAAAACTATTTTTGGACCCTGTTATAATAGTTTAAGTACCAAAATTTTTATAAAATCAAGCAAAAGCAGCAAAAGGGTCAAAAATCTGTAAAGTATTCGGGAAAATTCGTTTCCAACCCGAGAAACACTCGGTCTTCCAAGTACTATTAACTTTAAATGTGGATCACTGTAAAATTTTGAACATTTCCAAGATACATGTAAGAAAACTGCCCTCATAAGCCAATAGGCGGTATCTCAAATTTAATAGCCAAAGTAGATTCAATCCTCTGCCGTTAGTAATAAAATTGCATTTACTACAGGAGTTTTGTCTGAGATACCGCCATTTATGTTAGCAGGGCAGAAAAGCTGGGGTACTCTGTGTTTGTGTAACTATTAGCACTTAAATAAGCAGCCGTCATCTTTCTTTACATTTGTTTTTTTTAGCCTGGTTACCTAATAACAATATTTGTATTATCACTATCAGATAACATTAGCAAACTTTCGAAATTGTGTTATGGAAATTAAAATATCTCTTGGTTAAAATATGTAAAATTATTTTCTATATTTTGGCTTATAATTTTTATGGAAGCAATAAAACTGTCAGTTTAATAGTGCTCTGTATCAAAGGTTTATCTATCACTGATAACCAAATTTTAAATTTTTATTCATAGATAAATAATCTGTCAAAATTTAAGATATAGATCTAGATTATTGATTAGATTAGAGATGCTAACATACAGAATATGGTCATAGAAGTTGGTTATTACTTAGTATGAGTAGGTACACAAAATTTATAGTAAATTTACAGTGGTGTGTTTGAAACTTTCTACTATACTGACGTAATAACGCAAAACAAACCACTATTAGGCAGGCAAAGAATAAGTGTCATAATATACTTATAGTTAGGATTGCCAGGTTACAAAGATGAAATGCCAGAAGGATTTGGATTGAATGTAGAATTTTCTGATTAATATAGCCAGATATTTAAAACTTTGTTACAAAAAAATACAGAGTTCTAGTCTCTTCAGATAAATTCTTCAAGTACAGAAATTTGTACTAAGAAAATACAAAAAAATGCACAGAAAATTGTCATGGTTATCTCCATAAGCATATGAGAGGCTAAGTTTTTCATCAGAAATTCTTCTTTTTTAATTATGGTAGTTCTTAGTAATATTGTAATTTGACAGTGGTGCACAGGCAGAGGCAGGACATATTTTTAACATATGGGTATAACATCACAAACAAAAGACAGGCTGGATATAGTGTCATTGGGCTGATTAGCAATTAAAAAGCTTATTATTTGGATGTCTGGCAACCTTACTCATACTCATATGAATCACTGTTAATATAAGTAGTTACAGAATTTTTTTTTTAACGTATAAACAGCAATATTGATATAACTCAGTCATTACGAATATTACCCTTATTTTGCTCTTTTCTGAATTGTTGTCTGCTTGTCCCAACGACAGCAGGTCCTTATTGCTCCAAGACCTAGCTCCAGTCGAGGCTAAGCTAGACGCACTCCGTCCTAGAGAGGAGCTTTTTAGACGGATCTTGCTCAGCTTCTGTTCAACACTGGCCAGGTCAAATACTAAGTGGTGTAGGTTGTGAAGGAATCGTGGAGCATATCTAAAAAAGCAGGTTGTATTAACAAATTTGTTACAAAGTACATAGAGTTCAATTTGCGTGAAAACCAGATGCATTACCATTTTAATATGAAATAAGTAAATGATACCAATTAACACTTTCATTACCGAGCTCTCTGATTTTCATACAAAATGGACTCGCCTAGTGGGTCGGCGGCAATGAAAGTGTTAAAATCATAGGTTCAGAAACTCAGAATCATTGAGATCTGTTTGCTTTGTTACGGATTAAAGATTGGTTAGTATTAAACCTTACCGCAACGTGTACAGTACACTGTTGAGAAAGCAAGTGTTTCCCAGATTGGAAAGGGTGGCAATGGGAATTTTCCGTTGCGACCCATACTGATTGTCATTATTGTGGTGGCCATTCAACATGGCAGTGCTTGCCTTCGGCGGATGGAGTATGATCAGCTCACTTTCCGATTTTGATTTTAGTACTGAAAATTCATAAGAATGTAGGATCTATGTCATTACAAAGTAGATTGAGTGACAAATATTTCAATAAAAGCAGTTTTATTGGATTAGCTTCTTTGAACACAGCACAGTATTTAAAGATGCAATATTCATATTTCCAACTTTATTTTTTCACTTCAAAATGGAACAACAGATGTGTATTTATTGCTAAAGGCTAGCATTCATTTTGATAATTAAAACACAAGGGAAACAGCAAAAACATGATCAGAACTCTATATCAGAGAAATTGTGACCAAATGCATATAAATATAACCATAGTTGCGGTCCAATATGCACTTATGTAAAAGGAGGAGTCACTTCAGTACCTATATAAACGTTTTAATGCAAAGAAAAAAGCGAAATTAATGTTGTTGCTTACCTGTTGGTGAAGTTTCACTTAAAGGCTTGAGCTTTTTAGCCGAGTGCAGAGTATTGTAATAAGTGCTCTTAAATGGCCGTTTCGCCGGCTTGTTTTCCTTATTGCTGTTGCAGAATTTACCAGAAACAGACTCTTTTACGTCCTCAAGTTGGCCGTCTTCTTTGCTCAGATATGTTGCATTATTTCTATTCAAGGACAGTGAAAACTTAGCTTTTTCGACTCCTTTTTTCGTTTCAAACAAGTTAACTGGCATCTTCAGTATACCTGTAAAGTACGTACAGAATGGTAATTTCAATTGAGCAAACCGAAGGGGCCACGACTTCTCAACTTTCCCGAGGCATGTCAAGGATTTTCGCCGGAACCATATGTATTGTCTCAAAAGTACTCACATTAACGTTTTCATAAGGTGTATTGACTTACATTATATCGTAAGACAAGATTAATTCATATTTAACTACTAAAATAAACAGAAATTTAGGAAAATCAACCGCGAGCACCCTCGTTTGTAGCAGTCGGCCATATTGAATTATTTGATTGATGACAGTGATGTACGAAAGGGGCAAAAAATTACGTCAGATTGTATTCACTACGTTAGAACGATTAAATTACATTTTATTTATTGCGTCTAGTTAAAAACCTTTGATTCAAACATTTCAATTAATTCGATTTACCTTGAGTTATTTTAGGATTTTCACAGCACTTGCAAGTTAGGTCGCGTTCAAAAATAATAATTTATTGACATCTATGTTATTTTAAGCCGGCAACGATACTTATAGTTACAAAAAAATATGATAATGCCCTCTCACGCGGTCAGAAGCAACGATCTTTATAAAATACCCTCTATGATAAATACCCTAACGATAACATTTTATACAACATATACTTGTAACTTCGTAAGATATGCCATGGATATGCCCAATCATAGATAAGAGTGTATTACTGAGGCCCTACTGTGAAAATCGAAGTTGGAAGTTACTTTAACTCCATCTCTGTCACTCGTCATTCGAGACTAAATCGGAAGAAAGGGATGGAGCTAACCTATCTTTGAACTTCGATTTTCAAAGTAGGGACTCTGTGACTGTGTCCATTATGGCCGTGCCAAAATGTGTCATGTCCATGGTCACACTTTATATAAGACGACCGACGCTGACGCGACGCGAACCAGCGTTGCCAGAATGTTACTTTAGTAACATTTTATGTTACTTTTGACCCTCTCATGTTACCTCGGTGTTACACGACTCAAAATGTTACTTTTACGTTACTTTTAGGACAATATAAAATATTTAAATAATTTCCAATAAGCAAAAAAAAACGTGAAACGGAATGCATCCAAGAAACTTTTTGTTCGTCATTTATTCGTCATGTTGGCGCACTTGCTGTTGTGACCTGTGGATTGGATTCATTGGATTTTGTTTTGACCGCCAAAACTGGGGACAAACAATGGAGTGGATTGTGTGTGTTTTCGTAGTTTGGTAGATATCTGTGATCTGAATTGAAATATGCGCAAAAGCTGCAAAAGCCCAGTGCTAAAAAATATTAAAACATTAACCTTTTAGCGGTAATAATTTCACTTGCGTGTATTTCTTACTAAAGAGGAGTGAGTGAGGTCAGTGAGGGCGCCCTTGGTTGGTAAGTAAGTAAATGGTGTATTTATGGTAGTTTTAATTTAATAAGTGAGTATTCATTTAGGAAATCAGTAATTCAACACATTCAACGGTTTCTGGGCTTTTTGATAAATATTCGGAGCTTAAAATACATATACGCTGTCATAGTTCAACAAAAGAAGCTGATGAGTTCCTTGTCAACACAACATACAGGTTAAGTCAAGACCATATCGTCGCTGGAAAGGCAAAACTACTAACATCCAAAAGGGTCATTTCGAGAAAAAGCATTTTTAATGTTTTTTTTGTCTTTACAATGTCATAACTTTTTTTCTTTTGAATGAAAATGGAGGCTGTAAAGGGTGACATATCATGTTTTTTTTTTATCTGCACGATTCATTTATCGTATTGTACGTGTGTTCAGTATTTACGGAGTTACGTGTCGCTTTAGCATTAATGCTCTCAATCCTAAAAAAATGCTGGTAAGATAAAATTACTAACCTCCACATTAAAGTTTTAGGTAAGGAGTCAATAAATACTAAGGACTTGTCTCCTTTTACTTACTCTCGAGAAAAAAATACTTACATGTATAAAAAATATGTTAATCATAAGCGGAAATGACTTATTGTCAAAAATACTTTGCAAAGCCATAAAGCAAATAGGAATTTAGCATTTAAGATAAGTTAAATTTCAAATGTATGTTACTTAAAGGGCAGAATGATCAATTAACCATCCTGATGATTTACCTTTTATAGGACTTTTTTCTTGTTTCAGCCTTAACAATATTACTTACGCATGAATGTCAGTTGAAATTAATAGAGCAAGAAATAAATAAAACATGAATTACTTTGAAATTCCCTTGAGATAGGTTCCTTGCCACCTTTATCTATTAACAACTGGTGTCACCTTTCTGCTCCACAAGTCCCGTAGTACCGCGGATCCAAAGAACTACCTACCGACCCATTACATGCTTGCCTACCATCTACAAGCTCCTTACATCCATTTTGAGCACAAAATTAAATGTAAATTTTATTGCAAATAATGTTTTGGCCTCTGCTCAAAACGGATGTAAGGTTGGGTCCCGGGGTAGGTACTAAGGAGCTCCTCCTCATAGACATGACGATTTGTCAGCTAGTCAGGCATAGCAAGGCGGCCCTTTTGGCTGCTTGGATTGACTACAAGAAGGCTTACGACTCGGTGCCTCACTCATGGCTCGAAAGGATCTTAGAGTTGTATAAAGTTGATGCAACTTTGAGGTCCTTTTTAGGTGTGTGTATGAGGCAGTGGGTCACAGTCCTTCGTCAACCAAGTGGTCGAGAAGTCCCCTTTGATTCGCCTAAGGATTGAAAGAGGCATCTTCCAGGGTGACAGTAGTCCTTTGTGGTTTTGCCTAGCCTTGAATCCTCTCAGATCTTTCCTGACGGATTCTGGGCTTGGATTGACTTCGTAGAGAAGCTGAAGTCATTTCTCACTGTTTGCATCGAAGCGCCAAGATCTTATCGCATTATTGAAAATCACACAAGAGTTCAGTAATGCGATCAAGATGGAATTCGGTGTAGATAAGTGTGCGGTCGAATTTGCAGCTTTCTGTGACAGTAGTCCTTTGTGGTTTTGCCTAGCCTTGAATCCTCTCAGATCTTTGCTGACGGATTCTGGGCTTGGCTATTGACTTCGTAGAGAAGCTGAAGTAATTTCTCACTGTTTGTATCGAAGCGCCAAGATCTTATCGCATTATTGAAAATCACACAAGAGTTCAGTAATGCGATCAAGATGGAATTCGGTGTAGATAAGTGTGCGGTCGAATTTGCAGCTTTCTGAGAGATGACTCTCAGATCTCTCTCCGAAATTGAAACCTACAAATATCTTGGTATGTCACAGTCTTTGGGTATTGTGGACGGCAATGTCAAGCAGTCAGTGAAAGAGCGCTTCTTCTGCCGCTTGACAAAAGTTCTTAGCAGTCTTTTGTCGGGTGGCAATAAGGTGCGCGCCTTCAATGGCTGGGTGATACCGCTGCTCACATATTTCTTTGGCATACTAAGGTGGACTCAGACTGAGCTGAACGCCCTGGGTAGGAGGGTCCGTCTACTGCTTAAATCAAATCGCATGTTGCACCCACGCTCATCTGTTATGAGATTGTACATCCCGAGAAAATGTGGTGGTCGAGGCATTTTAAATGCTAAGAATCTCCACAACCGCGAGGTGTGCAATCTCAGGGATTATTTCCTTAGCAATGAGTGTGGGATGCATCGAGATGTGGTTGCATTAGACAAGAGCCTCACGCCTCTCTCCTTGGCAAACGAGAACTGGCACAGACCAACGGTGTTGAGCACTGAAGACCGCAAGAACGTGTGGAAGAGCAACGAGCTACACGGACGCTTCTACGGGGCCCTAACAAGACCCGAGGTAGACTTTTTAGCGTCCGTGAACTGGCTGCGATTTGGTGACCTCTTTGGGGAAACCGAAGGTTTTGTCTGTGCAATTGCTGGCATGGTCATAATGACGAATAATTACCGGAAATATATTCTGAGGGATGGCACGGTCGACATTTGTCGAGCATGCCGTTGCCCGGCGAGTCCCTCAGTCATATAATTTCCGGTTGTTCGCATTTGGCCAACGGCGAGTACTTGCACAGATACGAGTATCACCTCGTGGCCAGGATCATCCATCAGCAACTTGCTCTTCAATATGGTCTTGTTGAGTCTGAAGTGCCGTACTATAAGTACACACCGGCGCCAGTTCTCGAAAATGGTCGTGCTACGCTCTATTGGGATCGATCTGTCATCACGGACAGGACTATTGTCGCCAATAAGCCTGATATCGTATTGACAGATCGATCTCAACGACGGGCAGTGCTCGTCGACGTCACCATCCCGCATGACGAGAACCTCGTGAAGGCCGATAAGGACAAGCAAGTACCCTGACTTGTCTCACGAGGTGACCGCCATGTGGGATATTGAGTCGATGATCATTGTCCCGATAGTTGTTTCGGCAAACGGTCATATAGCGAAGAGGCTCGACCAACACCTCAGGAGACTCTCGCTAGATGTCTGGACCAACGGCCAGATCAAGCATACATTATCGTATGAGAAAAAATAAGAAATTGTGTACCTATTTAATTAATTTTAGAATGTTGTACGTTCTTAATAAATAAATATCAGGATTATCTACGGAACTTGGCACCCATTTAAATCTCAATTCTTATGTCGGTGAAGGCGATAACCATGCATCGCATATTCTTAAAATATTGAACTTGGCTCCCATTTTCACATTTATGTTTTTGACGGGACATCATTCTTTTTTATCAAATAAATAGGTATGCGTTTCCATAAATAAATAAATAGTATTAATATTAAATAAATTGGCATTAAATAATATTAATTAAATCCCAACCCATGAAATTATTAAATTATTGAGTAAGTAGGTAGTTCTGGTGAATCTGTGATCTTCATTAATTATCTTCACCAAATGGTGCTTTTCAAGAGCAAATGTACGAGTTACCATATGCTATTTATACATACAAAATACCCAAATCGCTATAGGTGTACCTAAAATATTTGAAGATTTCCCTCAATTTCTCCAGGACCCCATCATCAGATTCTAACCTGATGACAGTAAGCCTACTCCAGAAGTATGCCCTATCAAACCAAAAACGAATTTTCCAGATCGGTTAATAAATGACGGAGTTCTGAGGTAACTAGCATAAATAATAATTATAAACTGGCGCGCATAATGTCAAAAGATATTGTTTTGACATTGCTTGCGCGTCTAATACGCTTGATGTCACCCGAAAACAATTTGAGAAATAGACTAAAGGTCGAATTTGTTACAAATTTATGAATCGCTAACGCCTTACCTATACTTTTCTAATTTATTTTATAACTTAATAATTACTAATATCTCGTAATATTCTTTAAGTATGTAGTTCAAAGTTTCTTAACAGATGTAACAGATAGAAGTCCCGCATTGAAATATACTAATATCCTTTTTACTTTGTTTATTGAGTAAGGTAAAAATACTAAAGCGCCACAATCGTCGATTCCTGCTATAAGATTATTTACTAACAAACATGACTTCACATGATTTCAAAAGAGAAAAAATACTAAATTACTACAACTGACGGTTATTGCGTAAACGTTATTGACTAAAAGACATTTCATTTAGTATGTACTACAAGCGAAATTTACATAATCACCACCGAGTATCCTCAGTTATGTTATCTAAAATTACTAATAAAGCTTGAAACGGCTAGATACAGCAAGCACAATACTTAACCGCCAACTATTCAAAAATATGTCTAAATGAGTCGGATGTTAGTAAAAAATCCTAAGAAATTATTGAAATTTTGACCCAATTTTCACTACTAAAGCGCCAAAAACATGCTCCGATCGCTACGAGACCCAGACCAAACGACGCAGGAAAAAAAAAGCAGTCGTACTGTATATATAACTCATTTTGACCAAAATGGCGCTTTAGTAGTTTTGCCTTTCCAGCGACGATATAGAACTGTTTTTCGACGTTATAACTTCGTATATAACGTATATACGTGTTGTGGCTTACATGCTGCCACTTGCAATTTCGTGTTATATAGGTACAGTGTGTTTGTCATCGGTGTCGGAGATTTTAGGGATGTGTAGTATGATGAATTTCATTGACAAATTACCCACATACTTATTTTTTCCAACTAATATTCTAAGCCATTTTTATTTTGAAAGTAGGTACCTAAGCATGGGTGCACGTAGTAATATCATCATATCTTATCAAGTAACCATCTGACACACGCAAACATCTGACACACGCAAAATAGGTCTCGAATGGTAATTAGAAATGTAGGTTTTACGCCATTAATTTTACATTTAAATTAAGTTTTTGTTATTTTGCGAGAAATCTAGGTCATTAAGCTGCAGTTTTTTTATGATAAGGAGACAGCATTAGCTTCCTTTTAATGTAAAAACCATCGCTCAAAGTTAGGTTGGAAAAAAATAATAATTTGTCAATGAAATTGATCATACTACACATCCCTAAAATCTCCGACACCGATGACCGAACACACTGTATAGAAAAATACTATGCAATTTAGAACTTAGACAAAGTTATTCGAGAAACTGTTCGCCGATAGAATTTTTTACAAATAAAAGCTGTTCTTCCTCCGTGGAAAAAATTAACTTGACAATGGACCCGATTCTACGTGCACATCTCTTAAATAGCCTAAAACTAAATTGTCTAATTTTTAGACTTAGTTTAGACGGCAGATTTAACAAGTGCTATTCCAGTATGTCAATATAATATTGCATAAGACCGCCTAAAATAAGAAGCGTCAGATTCAAATTAGCGCTGTCATTTGATTATGACAGCTGCTCATAGAATAGCAAAGTGTTTTAGCGACACCTAAATAAAATTAGGAAGTTTAGAGGCCACTGTAGAATCGGGTCCAATGCCAGAGTACTGTAAATCGGACTTCGTTTATTTGGCAAATATTGTACTACTATATCTACTGCTGAACACCAACAATGCGAATTTAATACTGATATCCTGTCAAAGATGTCAGATAAGGAACAAAATTCAACACTTCAAGGCAAACAATCGGATGGGTTGTCAAGAAACTTGTCAAAAAGTAATATGTGAAACGTGTTGCAGCGTATTGGGGTCTGATGAAAGGTACTTTCCATAAGTTAATAACGTTGAGAAACTTGGGTGGCTAAATTTTACCCGCCCATTTGCTTAAAAACGGAATCGTTTTTGAAACTGCATTATAAGAGGCAAGGTAACCATGATTATTAAGAAAGTGAATTGAAAACATTGCATGCAAAAACATTGAAAACATTTGTTAATCCAAATGTGTTTATTATATTAAGTGACCATGCTTTCGAGCAACTGGCTAGCTGGAACCAAATAATTTTATTAATTAAACCGATTATAGAATGCTACTCGGACGTCCGTCTGCGCTACATTAATCAATGTTTAAATAAAAGTCACAATAAATTGGTTTTGTTCTAGGGAGATGTTTTTTATTACAAGAAGGCCAACTAGCACACCTCGTCCTGGGGCACGTTTTATAAAGCTACAAGTTACAATTTTACTGGTCTAAACTGGCAACACTGCTCAAATAGCTGGTCGACATTGGTCGAGGTTGTGTCAAATTGAATCTTGTAACCTGTAAATTGTAATTTGTAGCTTTATAAAACAGGCCCCTGATGGTAAATAGGCTCCGAGACCTACCTATAGACATTTGCTTTCTCAAGACTACAATCATAAGACTGCAATTCTAAAACTGCAAATGTGTATTAACTCTGAAGATGAAGACTAATATGGAATGCCTCTATGCTAGAAATTTCACCTATTGTATTAACCCACGCCGGAACACAACTTTATATTATTTCTTCTTCTAGATAGGAGAAACACGAATTTCAAAATTCCGATTCTGAAAACTCCGAATCATCACTATTCCCAATTTGAGTTTCATGCACGGCGCATCAAAATCACGACTATTTAATTTCCGACTCGTCTAATATACGACTTACTAAAATTCCGAAAGTGCTGTCCTGATGATCATGTTTCCGACAAAAGGAAATATATTTTTTTAAAATTTTATTATTTACCTATTCCGAATCCGGACGTATGCATATGAACGCTTAAATAACTACTTTTTTTGTCGTCACTCGTAATTTATTGATCTAACGCCGTTGTTATCACAACTCAACCTAAACGCTCCTCCTCGCCGCGCTGTATCGAACGATGTCCGCTTTAATTGACAACATTTCAAAAAAAAAAAATTTTTGTTTTTTCGCGTTTATTAGCTGGTTATTTAGCTGGTTAAAAATTAGGCTACCCGTGTTTCTCGGTTTTTCTTTATTTAACTTAAATTCGTCGTTAATAATTTATTAAAGAAATAGTCATTAAAAAGACCGTATATACAAAGTTAGGAATACTGATGTCGTGATCTTAGCATGATATAAAATAAAAAAAGCAACTTTAAACAGAAACAGAACTGACTGTCATGTCATGTCAATTGTCAACAATAACAAACTTTAACAACATAAATTCACCGTAAATTGCTTATAATATACAGGGTGTCTGGAAAACCTTTGGAGATATTTAGCGCGGTAATAGTTCGCACGATTCTGATCACGGGGGTATGGTTCATTTTTGTTTCTGTTAATGTAAAAAAAAAAGAAGGTTTAATTATATTCATTTTGTTACTTGATGTATCGCAGCCGATATCTTGACCTTGACATTTTGCAAACGTTCGTAGTAACTAACGTCAAAATTCCAAGTTCAAGGTCAATGACCTGAGACCATACGTTGTTTACATGGTATGTAAACAAACAGTTCGCCCCATGTAAACAAAAATCAAGTTAACGTTATAAAAAATGATTACTTTTAATGCAACTTACTGTATTTTCGTTTTGCAATTGAACATTTTTGCGGGTTTTGAAATATTTACTAGATTTCTTGGAACACGCACTGCCGAGACCCGATCATACCGTCCGTTTTATTATTAATGTCGAGATCTAAACATTTACCATTGTTTTCTGCTCTAAAATAGCCCATAAAAGTTGTTTTCTAGTAAAAATTAAATTCATATTTGAAAATCTGAAATTTCATTTAACATGACATTTAATGACAACCATAATTCATAGACTTCTAAAAGTTCGGATGAATATGAAATAGACGATCCGTTTATTGCTGTCCGTATTGGTCTGTATGGTATTGTATTCGTGGCGGTTTAGCTAATAAAGGCCGTTGCATAATTGATTATAATATGTATGATAATATCGCACTTGTCATAGAGAAATAAATAAATGACCGACCTTTCCGGCATTGGAATCGATATACGTACGTAGTACATATTCATTTCATGTTCGAGGCTTAGAGCATTTAATAACCGTTACTGGAGTCGTCTTAGGCTTCTTACAGACGAGCGACATTTTGCCAACGGCAGAGGCTACTGCAGCCGTCGCCACCTGACGGCCAAAATGCCGCTCGTCTGTAAGAAGCCTTATAGAAACTTTCCCCTGTACCGGAGTATAAAATCAAAATTAAATTATTCCACACGATAACAAATAAAATCCTCATAAGTCAATAAAATAACCTGACATTATTCTTACTCATATTCGTAACATAAGAAGCTTCAAGAAACTGCCCTACTATAGCAATAGCCGTGTGAGAGTGTAATTTTTAATTGTATTAATGTTGAATTCTGTACTTAGAAAAAAAAACGACAAAAAATCACGTTTGTTGTACGGGAGCCCCCCTTAAATATTTATTTTATTTTAATTAAATTATTTCTTTTTAAAGTGAATATACAACTAAATATTCTGTGAATATTTCAAGTGGCTTCCTGTTGCCGTTATATCGAGCAAAAAACGGCAAAAAAATCACGTTTGTTGTATGGGAGCCCCCCTTAAGTAATTAATTTAATATGTTTGTAGTATTTGTTGTTATAGCGGCAACAGAAATACATCTTCTGTGAAAATTTCACATGTCTAGCTATCACGGTTCATGAGATACAGCCTGCTGACAGACAGACGGACAGACAGACAGACAGACAGCTGGACAGACAGACAGACAGACAGACAGGCAGACGGACAGCGGAGTCTTAGTAATAAGATCCCGTTTCTACCCTTTGGGTACGAGACCCTAAAAATGAATTTGATGTGTTGTGTTTATGATATCAAAGACTTCCATTGACAAACGTTACTTTTCTGATAGACCTTAATCAACGTGGTACATAGAATTAGTACTGACAGAACCCGGACTATAAGTTGAACTTCGCAACAGGTATACTTCTCTAACCGCCTGTTTCTTAATAATAATAGACAAGGAGGGAGCCAACTTTAAATGGCAGATAAATTTACTTGTCGATTGTGAAACAGGCCCGTTGTTTACATATTTCTTGAGGAAATGAAACAAAAACTAGGCGGTTTTCTCTCCTTCGAATGTCTCGGTCACAACGTCGAATTCAACGTGTACTGTGAGAATGGACCTCTTGTACGTCTTTGGGCTTTACAGACAGACCAGACAGATAAGGATCTATTCAAACCTTGTGACGTCTTACGTGACGTAATAATGAAAGCATACCATACAAGGACATCTCTTTCTAACTAATTATGAATGCCATAAATAAAAAGGTCAAACATACGTCTAACAGTTTTATAGCCTGGTTTCTATGCTAGTACCTACTTATTCTGTTGCACCTTGTCTTCTAATCTGCGGACTGGATACTCACAAAAAAATATGCCTTAAGCACACCTCTTGCACATGCGATTGAAAGAGAAGTTTTCTCGTGATCCTGCCATTTTTGTCCTATTGCACAAAAAGTACACCTAGATTTGATCACCAAATACTAATTGTGTTTGTAAAAGTAGGTAGGTAAGGTTTGAAAGTTACCTTCAGATGCCCGAAGGGCAAACCACCCAGAAACAGGACGGGCGGGACTCCAGCGGAATTGAGTAGGACAAATATAGTAGGACCACAAGAAAACGGCCATTGAAAGTAATAAATAAATAAACAAGTAAATCATTTATTTGATAAAACTGGCATAAGGACCATGGCAATGCTCCGCCAAATTCCACAAACAGTTTGAAAATTGTACGCAGTCCCTTGGCAAAAAAAAGTTTACATGGTGAATTGACTGACGGAACAAAAATATTCTCATGTAGCAACCACCATATCAAGCATCAGATTTTGGTTAAAATAGCTCAACTGTTTACTTGACAGTATAATGGCGGCAGAGTTAAAACAGCCACAGCAACAGCGTTGGGGTAAAACTACCCCGAAATTATTTTCCCTCAAAATTTGTATTGCCATGCCATTCGCTATAATCTTTTTCCCAGTCTATCGTTATTCTTCTCCTTTTCCATTCGCGGATTTCCCCATTTGTTAATTTTACTAGAGGCGTAGGTAGGTTTAGGTTAATTATGTTCGTTTTGCAGCAGCGCTTACAAATAGGAAATCCGCGTCGACTTTGTGGAATTGATATTTGAAACATGCCAGTCGGAAAAAGCTACAATGTAATAAAATGTGTGTAGTTAAATTATTAATTAGAAAAAATGCGAATGGAAAAAGAAGGAAAAGCATAAACGACCGGGAAGTAAAAAATATGGGGAAATACGCGAATGGAAATACAAATATTGGGGATAAATAATTTTGGGGTAGTCCTTTCTATACAGTCGTTTTATCCACATCGATAAACACGACTATACCTATTAAGTCCTTCACGGTAAAACCGTATCGACTTTGGCATGTTATCGTTTTGTCAACGTTACTATACTTAGCTCTTTTTTACTTGACAGTAATAGCGGCCGAGTATACAGAGTAGTTGAATAGAGTAAAAATTTGTAGGAGCGAGACGCCGAATGGACTCGTTTGTCAATGTCGATAGAAATTTATGAACAACTAGCTTATGCTCACTAGTTTGCGACTCCCTCCGCATACAAGTCGTTTATCGCTATTCCCTATACTAACTATCTATCTGGGTACCTACCGAAGAATTTTACGTCGCGTGATCACCAGCCAAAGGCCGGCCGCTTATGCGCGTTCGCTGCGTGTTCAGACGTTGAATTAACTTGGTACGTAGTTACTATTATTTAATCTGTGGTACGTAGAACTCACAGATAACCTTACTTTTGTGCGACCTCGTAAAGCCCGACGTCCTAAAATTAGGACATTTGTCAAAGTGACTTTTGTCTTTAGATGACCGACACAAGATCATCCCACAAGATCAAGATCATCACAGGATCATCAAGATCCTTTTTCGAACTAACGGAATTTGACGTGGGCCTTACGAGGCTAAAGGGGCTTGACATCATGCTATTTACAGCATGCAATTTGAAACGTATGAGAAAAAATGCATAAAGGCAACTGATTTATGCAGAAAGACGGATTGTGAACATGTATACATTTCCAATGGTAGAGTCCGTTTGTTACATACACTGACGAAGCTGGCTGGAACAGAAACAATATAAATAAGGATCAAACTAGGAAACAAATTATAAACCTATCTGCTTGCTTATTAGTACTTAGGCTAAGCTTATAGAAGTTATGATGGATTAAAGCAACAGACGAACATACATACAGGAATACTTAAAAGAAGTTCAAACTACTTCAAACTCAGTGAGACTATACATTAGGTACCTACACTGGATATTCTGCACCCACCTTCCGACTCCATCATCAGATTAACCTCAATAATTATTAATAATTATTTTATTGTAAACAGGTTAATATAAAATACATGAACACTGCCCTCGTCCCTACCCATCATCAGCATCATCATCATCATCACATTATACCACTGACTTAACGTTTGCCTATTACGATTTATGAGAAACATCCGCTGACAGACATGGACGGACGTAGTAGGTAAATAGGATCTAATCTAACTGAAAAAACATGACCGCATTGTGAATTAGAGTGAAGTTCTAATAATGAAAACCCAGAGTCATATTCAGTAGCAACCCATCCGATACTTTTTATTTTGCATATTGCATATTTTCCTCGCGGGCTGGGTAAAAAACCCTTTCGTATCCCTTACTTGTTTATGATCTCCTGGTACTTGGCTAGATTTATTACTGACCTAAGTAATCTGTAAAAAAATCAGGTTCCTGGCTGTACTAGGAAAAAGTTACGAGGGTGGGAAAAAGGGCTGAATGAGTTCGTGTAAATATTAGACACTGCAGTAGGTACCGCTCGGTTTTTTTCTTCGAACTTGGCCGGACACACTGCCGTGTGTCTTAATCATTCTTGAGGCAAGCTTTTGTTGTTGACTGTACTTTTTCTTTTGCAAAATCGTTATCTGCTTATCAAGACCAAACTAAGGAGTCTCTACCCGTTAGGTCTACGTTAAATATAGCGGAGATCCTGTCGCCGTCGCCACCTTCCGACTCCATCATCAGATCAGCTCTTAGATATCATCGGGTTTACGTATGTGGTCCAAAATTCAGCCCATTCCATTAAGGGAACTGGTTCAAAATATACTTGCTTGTTTTAACGGACAACTTACATACATACGAACAATGCATGTTAAATAAAAGCTTGAAAAAAAGCAATCTTTCGCATTATGACCTACGTATTTATAATAATAGTACTTATTAAAAATTTAAGGTTACTATTCATCAGTCTTCTCTTGAACTTTGATTTTTAGCTCCGTTTTCCTTTAATAATTGTTTTCTTTCTTCTGTTTCTTTTTTAAAATGTAAAAGTTATAGTGTTGCTCGCCTTTATTAACCTAAAATCAGACTATTATTAGTATCTACATCTGTATTTATTTATTTATAAAATGCCACAACGTACGTAATATTGGCCACGTTTCGAGTTCATCATCAGATCAGCTCTTAAATGTCAATAAAAATACATTGACAGTATTAGATATCATTTATTAGTGTTTACGCTAGGTATTTTATTCGTGCTTTTATGAATTTCTTCATTTATACACACAAACTTTGTTAAACCGTTCTCAAGTATGATACATGAGGCAAGTGATTTTTATCTAATAGAAGCTTAATTTGTTTTTCACTATTCCCTTGAAAACTACGATTTTTGGGGCATAATAAAAACAACATCAGTACTAAATACCTAAGACCGTTTTTTTTCGATTCGTTAAGGTCTTCGTTCGTAATGACAAAACGAATAAGGAAAATTCTACGACAGGTACACAGTCATTATACGCTTATCGAACCCAAACTAACAAATCCAAACTTGGTGAGCCTGTAATGTAATCGCTATATATGTATGCTTATAATATTTGAGGAGTTCCCTCAATTCCTCATGGATCCCCTCATCAGATTCTGATTTGGTGACAATGGGACCACCTCGGAAGTATATTCTATCAAACTAAAAAATAATTTTTGAAATCGGTCCATAATAGAGGGAGAAATCGGTGAACATACATAAAATATTAATACAGTGGAACAAAGACACTCCTCCTTTTTTGAAGTCGGTTAAAAAGAAACCTTTACGTACCTAATTTTCAAAATCTTGTACAGCTATTGCTATGACTTCTGATGTATTGACACGATAATACTGGCGTTCTGTTTTTAGTATTTGCTGTTATAGCGGCAGTAAAAATACAAATAAAATCAACAGTCTAGCTATCACGGTTCATGAGACCGGACAGACAGACAGACAGACAGACAGACAGACAGACAGACAGACAGACAGACAGACAGACAGAGAGACAGACGGACGGACGGACGGACGGACGGGCGGGCGGACGGGCGGACGGACGGATGGACGGACGGACGGACGGGCGGGCGGGCGGTCGGACGGACTGACAGACAGATAGACAGACAGACAGATGGACAGAGGAATCTTAGTGATAGGGTCCCGTTTTTACCCTTTGGGTAACATACCCTAATAAAAAACCGCCTTCAAAAACGCAAAAGATTACTTTATTTTAAAATTGTAGGTACCTAATAGGTTAATCCAACTGATGTCGGCTTTTTTGTTGAAAATATTGTGGTCGCCGACTTCAGTTGGACTAGGTAACCTATTAGGTACCTACAATTTTAAAAGAAGGTATTTTTTGCGTTTTTGAAGACGGTTTTTTGTTTCCAAAAACTTTTATTTTATTTTATACTTTTTAGTGATCATAATACGCTGTTACGTAGTCCCACTTCTTGGTTGATATGAAACTTTAAGTTATTTCAAGCGCGCCGCAAGCAACGCCGCGGGAAAGTCATAGTCATATTTAAACAAGTAAATATTCTTCGTTGTAGTCACTCGACTATCTTAATCGAGATATCTTATCGCCACCCTTGAAATCAGTACCGTTGAGGAGTTCGGGTGGCCATCCGTGGTCTTCATCATCAGTTCCAGTTCACCAAATGATACTTTCTGAATGCAAATGCTGGACTTGTTACTAAAAATACTAAAATCGCTATGTTTTCCTACAATATTTGAGGAGATATTATCCTTTTTCCCCGGGACTCCAACACAATTGGATCATCGCTATATCTCTAAAGAAAAATTAGTCGTACAACCAGGCAGAAATACTTACTAGTTTTAAGATCTGGGTTAAAATAGCTCCACTTTTTTTGCCCCATACATATCTTAAAATATCTTTTACGTTTCGGATTTTTCAAAATTATTTCTTCTGACATTTGATAGTTTGACATAAGTTTGATACTTGTCAAAGACATTGATACAGCACTTGATAGCACTACCGAGTCATCTTTCGAAAAAGGTTAATTAAAACCGTTTTACATAATAAATCGCAGCTTGGAGTGAAATTGGAAGCATGACCCAATTTTTACTCAAAACGACCAAAAATAAATAATTTGAATCTTTCCTCTGGAAGGTAAGTATGTTCTGTATAATTAAACAGGTTTTTCAGATCGCAATGAAAGCCTCTAAAGCCGAATGATATATGGTTGTTGGTATCATTCAAGCTTTAGAACTTATAGCTGACATTAAGTAAATAAAATATAAATATAAATGTATATCACGAAAACGAATTCTAAATACCAAAATATCTTAAATATCTTCACATTATTGCTTCCAATTAGATCCTTACAAAAGACTGTAGACCGGGAGATACTGACACAAAATTTCCGGTCATTTGTAACAGTATGGCGACCCTTCAAGGGTCTAATTACGTAATGACGAAAAGGAAAATGATGGTCATAGCGCTGGTACCGGTGGCCCAAACGCGTGGGCGGCCATTTGGAACCGTCGGAAAAGTATGGCATGGTGATTTCGTGAACGGCTACTCGACGATGATTAGCTGTGCAAAAATTAGCCTGGTACAAATGGTTGTATTGTTTTTTTTTAATTAACGTGTTTTCGTCGGTATGGCGGGCCACACCGGAGAAGTATGGCATTACGCTACCGCCTATTTGTTTTTTCATCGACTATTGGAAAATACAAGAATTTTAGTGGTACAAATCGTTCGACTTTCGTAATTTATCCGACACGTTCGATTAACGTCCACGCGTTTAGGCCGCCGGTACCAGCGCTATGACCATCATTTTCCTTTTCGTCATTACGTAATTAGACCCTTGAAGGGTCGCCATACTTGGTACAAATGACCGGAAATTTAGTGTCAGTATCTCCTGGTCAAAAATGTAAAAGCAAGTAGTTATTTTATTTGGTGTTCCCAATTAATTCAATGATTGTACACACTACGACGTTGATGTCTTCTTCACTGTGGTCTCCTCTTGAAGCGCTGGTAAATATTAACGTGTAGAAGTGCCCGAGGGGGCTACTTCCAGAACATACATAGGTACATTATTTTTGTGTTTTATTAAATAGTTTATTTTTTTCCATTTCAAAAATAAGTTTGCGTTTTACGTCTCGCCACGACACTGTTTCCGTATATTGATCTTTCCATACATAATTATTATAAATATTTTTCGTATTAGTTCCCTAAATGTGTAAGTAATAAAATACTGAATTTAAATCTCCTTAGTATCCGCGGCCTTTTTTAAAGTGTTTTTAGCCAGGATCTGGCATTGTTGTTTGGTAACATGATTCAATTTTGGCCCAAAACCTTCTGATTAATAAACTATTACTTCCAACTAAATAACCACCATTAACTGCCGCACTCAGAAGCGTCATTTATGTTTAATGCTTGTTTAGTCTATAGCAAAGAAAGTGACAGCAGCAATTTGAATCAAGCATTAAATTTAATTGATGCCTCTGAGTAAATAATGGTTGCTACTTAAGAATACTGTAGTGTCACCACAGAGTTTCACCACGTTGATCGCTTCTTAGGGCCGTATTAATAAACTAATCTCGACTGCAATACCCGTCTCAAGATGCGTCAAACATGACAGTATTCTATGGCTTGACAGTTACTTTGACGTATCTTGTGACGAGCATCTTAGCTGAAATGACTTTATTAATACGGCCCTTAGATTAAGAAGCTAGCCTATGTTTTTCTAGGATACGAATATCTTTCAACCACGTGTATGATGCCAGCTTTAAATGTAATTCTGATAAAACGTAACGTGTAGGGACGATTTTATTTTCACAAAAAAATCCTAAAACTCTTTTTATAAAGAGTTTTAATGGCACAAGATTTAAAAAGATACTAATGTCAAATTGTCAAAGCACAATCACAACTTTACCTAATGATTCGTTTTAATTATGGTTTTTTTTCGTAGTAATCCCCGATAGTGTTACAAATCAATAAAGTAAATCCATGATTCATGATCTCTTAAAAGAAGTTGAATGTACCTACGAGTACAAGTGCTATTTTAGCTGTGTGAGTGTGCGAAGAGTGGGACATAAAAATAGGAATCGTAAGTTTCAATTTTAAATTATTTCACATAATAGCCCTTAACAGAGACCGTCTTTTCATTTCAGAATAATGTGTCAGTTTTCTAAACACCATGGAGCTTTTAACCATGATTAGAAACATAGTTCAATATAAGGCACAACTTGTTTATTTACATTACGTTGTGACACATGTTATGAATGAATTAGTTAAGATGGGGCACACTGAGAGCATCGTCAGGAAAGGCGATGATAAATCAGCCTGTAACTCAGTCAAATATTAACTTTAAAAAAAGTTACCTATATAGGGATGATCCAAATCACCCACCCTATCTACTGTTAAAATTTCTCCAAAGGTTTTCCAGACACCCTGTATACTTGACATTGGCAAAATTACATAACTTGTAGACGCCATTAAAATAAATAAATAATAATAACATAAATTCGTCGACTTTGGGCAGATTGCGGCTATCCGCTTTTACAAATCCGTTAGTCACTTTCATTTTAAATAGCGTATATCAAAACAATAGTATTACGAGAATCGAAAGCGTGTCGTTAGAGTCAAGTAATCCGTCAGACAGATAAAAAATTAACAAGACAGTTGTATATTTTTTTCAAGTACTATGATAATAAATGGACTAAGGGCACTATAAGTGTATTCCTAACATTCACAAACCAACTTTTTTTACTGTTTTTCCTAAGTATAAAAAAAACTACTGCATAAAAAAATCCAAAAATATTTTTACTGTAATCAGTAGTGTAAAATCTACAAACTGTATTTTAATTTACTACCTTAGCACATATGAATTGTTGTCAATTTAGCTTCATCCGAACGTTTTCTTCATAGTTACATATTCCGAATTTTCATATTGATTATGAACATTCGGGATTATGAAATTCAGAGTTATAGGTACATTTCGGAGAAAATTAAATTCGTCACTATAAATATTCCTACAAATAATATTCGGAAAACTGATTTTCGTGACTTTAACACTCGGTAATATCTATTTCGTTTCGAGATTTTGATACTTTGGTCTTATACTTTTTTGGTGTTATAAAAATTCTGAATTATAAAATTCGGTGTTTTAAATTACCAAATTAAATAATTCGAGATTTTAGGGCGTTTCCCTTTGTACGCGACTGTACACCGGACAATCCGGACGTATGCATATGAACGCTTAAATATCTACTTTTTTTGTCGTCACTCGTAATTTATTGATCTAACGCCGTTTTTATCACAACTCAACCTAAACGCTCCTCCTCTCCGCGCTGTATCGAACGATGTCCGCTTTAATTGACAACATTTCAAAAAAAAATACATTTTAGTTTTTTCGCGTTTATTAGCTGGTTATTTAGCTGGTTAAAAATTAGGCTACCCGTGTTTCTCGGTTTCTGAATTATAAAATTCGGTGTTTTAAATTACCAAATTAAATAATTCGAGATTTTAGGGCGTTTCCCTTTGTACGCGACTGTACACAGAGCAAAGAGGTGACACGATATTCAATTTTCGGTTTCCGTAATGAAATACGCGCCAAGCCTCGGGCGTCGGGCAAATGCAAATGACCGATGCCAATAATTGCCGTTTACGCCGAGTCAATATTAGCACGGCAACCCAATCGTAGCCCTACCCGGTTTAGCACATCACTATCTTGTGACGCCCGGTAGTGGTACAAGATTAATTAAATCGGTTAGAATCGATGCGTGTCGCCTCTAGTCACTAGGGATTCGATTAAATTTGGTATTAGTTTATGGTGAATTAGTTGACCCCACAGACCCCTGATTTAATAAACAGGGTTAGGACCATAGTCCTTACGCTGACCGTTCGGGAATTTCACATTAAATTATCTTTTGTTAACCGATTTCCTTACGTTTTTCACTGTCGAAAAGCTTGCGGTACCTAAATTCAAACTTATATTCCCAATGAGTCTCTCGAACAAGAATTATTCAGTACAAATCACGATCGCGAATTCCGTTTGAAAACACGATCGTATTTTACCAAAAAAAATAGGCAAGATGGCGGCTTCATTTCTCTCTGGGTCACTGCTATATTTTCTTATTTTCACCGCCTGCACCTGACCGGAAGAAAGTAATTTTGTTTTTCTTAAGCCAAGTTAGCCGATGATTCCGTGATCGTAAATATTGTTAAATTGTTATACGTGCATTCAGAGAAATGTTTGGATGTGAGAAAATTTGGTCTTAGAAATGCCATATTAGTAAGTTGAGTAGTAAATAATAATACATTTTTGAACTCGTTGGTCATAGCTACTTTTAATTAGATATAAGTAGCCATTTTTTATATATCATAGCTAAATGTGCGATAACTAAGAGACTCTGATGTTTAATTTCGAAACTATTAAGATAATTTATAGTTCTCATCGAGAATAAGTACCTTGTAATAAAGTACTCTGATCAATGATATAATATAGTAAAAAGAGGTAGATATGTTATACGCGCTTCGATAGTGGCACCCTAAAACCAAGCCAATTGGTACACCTTTACTCAGTCTTGCGCCGTCAACGGAACCGTGAACTCGTCTGCAGAGCAACATACACTCGTATCTGTTTCGCCCCGGGAAATTAGCATACCATCCTGCTTTCACTTGTTATTTATGAATTAATGTGTAATTGCAATATTTACTGATTATGTGTGCGTAAGCCGGGCCATTTTTACACGCGGAATACCGTATAGGTAACATATCTACCTCTTTTTATATTATATCATTGACTCTGATCTATCATTGTGATATTTTAATTTGACAGAAAGAGACCAATATTACTTTCATACCGTAAGGAATACATCTAAAAAGCCCATGTAATTTTTTATCATTTAGTAGATTATTTAGTTTGAGGCTTCATTAATAAAACTGCGCTGCAAAAAATAAACAAAACACCAAATTAAATTGTCTTTCCATTGCACATACGGCATGCGGCACCGGTACTTTTTTTAGACTGTTACTTCGGCTGCTTATCGGTAGGAAATGCATTTAGATTTATTTAAAAAGAAAAATATCGAAGTGCTAAATAAGGTATAAAATAAGGTTAAATTTATGGTTTTATTGTTTGGATTTAAGGTTTGTTGGTTTTGTTTTTAGTTTTTAGCGAAAATTGTATGTTAATACCGCGTTCACCTAGCGTTCCAAAGGGGGTCCTGTCGTTTGACCAAAAAACGTTTCACCAAATGATTCATTTCACAAACATATCGTTTGACAAACCGCAATTTTTTCCGAAACTGTAAATATTTTAGGATTTATTTCACGACCATCGTGTAGAACCCTATAGGTTAGGTTAGGTTTGTTTTTTAAAAATCCTGAAATAATTACAGTTTCGGAAAAAAAGCGGTTTGTCAAATTATATGTTTGTGAAATGAATCATTTGGTGAAACGTTTTTTGGTCAAACATTAGTGAACCGTTCCAAAGTCTCTGCCTACCCCATTGGGAGACAAGTGTGAAGGTATGTATGTGTATGTAAATTTATGGAAACTGCGCAAAACTTTAAAAACAGTAAATTCACAGTTAAACTTTGTCGTTTTAAGCCACTTACAGTAATCGCTGAATGCTAATAGAAATAAGATGGGCTTAACGAAAACTAAGTGAAATAGAGACCTTGTATAGTTTAAGACAAGACCTTAGCTCAGTAATCCCAGTATATCTGTGTCTAGATTATCACAGGCGTCAGATTCAAGTAAATTTAAGCAAAGCGTTGCGGTATCTAAGGAAGCAGCTCGCCATTAGGGAAACCCTTGCGAGGATCAGACGGATAATGTGCCATCAACACATCATGAGGGATAACGACTAACCATACAAACTATGTATACGATGGAGTAGTATTTAACAAATTCAGAGTTATCTGCGGTTCTATACTACTCGTACTTGACAAAACCATTGTGCTTTGGACGGGCCTACGAGTGTATTGTCTGCCATAGTCCATAGTAGAGAATAATCATGGATTTTATAGCCTCGTAAGGCCCAAAGGCCTATATAAGGGTGGTCCAAAATAGTATGAAGAAAAATAAAGTATATCAAATCATTCCTCCACATAGATTATTTTGTTTGACGATAAATTCGTTACTTATGTGTCAAATTTAAACTTTTTAAGTGGTCGTTTACTGGTCGCCCAAAGCGTTTTGTTTATGCCAAAAAGATCCCAGTCTCATACAAAACGACATCTAGTAAACTTAGCAAAACTTAAAAACAGAAGTAGAATATTGTTTGCCTCCTGCTGCAACTCAGAATACAGTGTCATGATCTGTCCAAAGACTTTCTCATTCGATATCTTTATTAGATGTGTGAAGCTCTATACATTTTTATATGAAACAATTGTAACAGTATGGGCGACCTGTAAAATTAATTCAATTGCAATAAAACTTGGTATAGCGTGTTTTCGTGTATTTTGAAATAAAAAGAAACTTGTGGAGAAACAATATTACACACTTTGGTTTTTTGGACTGCCCTAGCCTATATGTAGGACATATGTCAAAATTACTTCAAACTTAACTTGACTGACACAAGATTCGTTTTTGAACTATCGACATTTGACGTGGGGCTTACGAGGATAAATCGCATTTAAAAAAATAAAAGATAAAATATGATATAAAAAAAATCAGCCCAGAAATACGGATGATACAAGCGTTTTAAACTGCTAATTAGACAGTGATTAGACCGCCGATATGCACTGTGACATCATGTAATGGTCGGCCAAATAAACTCCATGTTAAATTCTGTTTTGCTAGAAAGAGATAGGAACAAATCTTTGTTGGCTTATAACTATCTTGGTTATTTTTATAGCTATTCAAAAGATGTATTTTCTCAACCGTTTGTTACATGAATCAGCTTTTATTGAAGCTGTAAAAGAAAGACATGAATATTTATTCCCTATTATCGCAAGCCATAACGTATTTTTTAATTATAAATTTATCAGGATTTTTATAAATCAAACCTAACCTGATCTAGCCAATGTGTGTATCATCTCACACGTAACATTCTAAAAAGTTTACGGATCCAGAGATATAAAAATCATGGGTCTACCTTATTTCTTATAAAATGAAAATACATAATGGTTCATTTTCTATAATGGTTCATAATCTATAATGTTTTTTTCTCTGAAACCGTAATGTTTTCAGAATTGTTATAAAACAAACCTAACCTAACCTAATTGGTTCTATAACATATAAACAATCCTGAAAACTTTACGGTTTCAGAAAAAAAAACCATTATAGATTATGAACCATTATAGCAAATAAACCATTATGTATTTTCATTTTATAGGAAATAAGGGTCCACCAAAAATTATGACTACCAATGATTATGTTAATAAAGTAATTATGATCAAAATAATTGTGCAAAATGTGGTTACAGAATTATCAACAAGTTTTTAGAGTTGTTGGTAATTCTGTAGCTCTGTCTACCCCACTGGGAATGAAGGCGTGAGTTTAGTTATGTATATATAGTCGTGGTAAGAAAAGGTTCGCCACTTTTGGACCTTAATAGCGTTCAAATAGAGTCGAAAAGTGACGACCCTTTTCTTACCTTGACTATACGTATGTATAATTACGGGAAACAACGGGCTCCCGCTTTGGGCATGTTATAGTATTGTCAACGTTACTATAGCTCGTATTTACTTTATTTATTCTATTTATTTATTTATTGTATTCAGGATAACAACAGATAAGTAAAATATACAGTTGTTTGGACATTTTGGATAGGCCAATAAAAGTTATCCACCAGTAGAAATCTATAAAACAAAACAGTTACAACATAAATTGAACTAGTAACAACTAATTATACTAAAAGAAATTATGAAGTCAAAATGCCAGGTAGTTACAGATGGATATAAACTAGTCAGGACGTAATTATGTATACACACATGCAACTTGTACTTGTCATTAACGGCGACCGAGTCAAAAACAATACGATAACATGTCAACAGCAATATGGTTTTACCGAGTAGAATAGAGCCTGGAATACGTTGTCGAATAGTAAATACGATTCGAAAACGTGACGTATGATTGTAAGGTTCGTGTCGTGCTCGATGTTATATATATATATATATATATATACATAAATACCTCTAAACGGTCATTCTCCAGAATTGTGTTCTCAGTCTAATTAACACCGCACTTTTTTCCCAGTTGCTTTTTGATAAAATTTATACTAAATGTAGTAACATATCGACTATTTATTTATTGGGCACTTAATTATTATTAGCGGTTAATTAACTAGAAGGATTTTAATATTTGCGTGAAGTGCGAATTAGAAAAGCGATGCGTTAATTAGAATTTCTTGCTTGCGAATTAGAAAAACTACGCGTTTATTAGATAAATTTGCTTGCCAAATATATATTTTTTAGGAAATAACACTAAAAGTTTTTTAAACTATCTATTAATTGTATCATATTATTATATGGCAACGTCGAAACTGTTAGGAACATAAAATATCCATCACAATATACATACATAATAAGCTAACTAATATTTCACTGAAATAATCGTTCTATAATCAACAATCAAAACTATAAAACGATAATAGCTTTATACCTTAGGTATTTGTACGTACGATAACAAATAAATTGCTGTATCTGCTCGAGAAAAAATAATGCTTCTTCCTCCTACTTTTTACGTTCCCTATATATAGAAAAGTAATTTAAAATTAAAACTGAAAAGATATAAATAAACTAGTCAAGTTTATTGAATCTAAGGACACCTCATAATTCATAATACTAAAATTCGTTGAGCCGTGTAAGCTATACATACATACATAAGAACATAACATACAGACATTCAACTTTAAGTATGTAGTTTAATTAATTATTTCGGGTGGTTTTAATACATAATTTATACAAATATAAAGAATGATGATGAGTCCCTAGGATTTTCCTTACATGATTAGAATTAAAGTTGTCACTTTTTGACGAAATGCAACTTTTTAATGCGGTCAGCAAACATTTTATGTTTTCCAAAGGAGAAATATGCTAGGAAAAATAAAATAACCTCTAAAAAGTATAGTGTCCAAACACTTAAGCATATAGATACGATCATAAGGTTAAGATTTTAAGGTTAGGGCCCCTCTAACAACGTCAGTTTGACATAATATAGTCATTCTAATCATCTAATCTAAGGAAAATCCTAGTAAGTAACATTTGTAGTCTGCGATCCACACAACACTAAAACGTCTTTCTCTAAAAAAGGTCTCGACATGACTAGCGGCTCACGCAAAATGCGTTTGCGACGTCTGTCTCTTCCTTCAATGGCCTTGCACAGACAAGAATTAAAGTGGCGCGTGAATTAGTACACGTCTCGGGACAAAGTTTCTTTATTTTATATCTTAGTGATATACCTATTACTAAATACATTTGGTTATTTTTTTATTACGTGGACATCTTATCTTTTATTAAATAAAAATACTTTCATTCATCTTTCCTCTTGTATATGATCGAGGGAAAAAGATATGTTAGTGATTTCGGAAGTGGGACGCGGGGTGTTAATTAGGAGAATGGGGTATCGAATTTTTTTTTCTCCTAGAAGTTTATTGAATATTTACTTGAAAATTCATGTATACCTCAATACGAGTACCTTCTACGATAAAAAAATATAAATGATATCAAATTCAATAGATTTATATTTTTCAAGCCCGAGGACATACAGAAATGGCTGTCTGGAGAATGACCGTAAAAATGAATCGCCAAAATGTATGTGCGCATAACTTCCGAACGACTGCACCAAAATGGATAATTCTTTTTTTGTTGTGTTCGTTATTGTCAGGACAAGGTTTGTATAACAGAAATATATTGAAAAATTCACCGGAAAAGCTGGAAATTTGTAGTAGACGCGAAGCCGCGGGAAGTCTAGTTTGATATATTTTTTTCGATTAGAAATATAGTTATTCCTCTAGTCACGCGTAGGTGTCAAGTAAGTACATAGAGAAAGTTTGGAACCCGCATTATCGTTCAAATTGCCAGACGCTTTATTTAAATATGCTAAATAAAACCTTCCGCAATTTAATTTTAGACTCGCTCCATTCTGCTTTATTTATAAAATGTTTGTGTAAATTCCTTTGTCATATTTATAGCTATTCATTCATTAAAAGGGTTCTTGTCTCGACGCTTTCGTATTTTCTGTTAATAAGATACCTTAAATTACAAAGAAATATACAAGAATAACATTGATAAAAGGTTGTTTTCGAAATTAAACTTGAGTCGGTATCTGCACGTGTGGTTACTTAAATAACAACGAGCTTTTGTATAAATGATCATAACATAAACGAATTATTGTCGAAAACGCGTAAATTGTTTTTATTAACATTTTAACGCAATGGCACCAATAATGGACAAGAACCGATATTGGACACTTAACTCTTATTAAGGGTTACATATTTATTATGCAACCATAATAGTAGATTATGCAACTGATACATAATGAGAGGCCTTAAAATACGAGTGTGCTTTTATGAAACGAGCGTCAGCGAGTTTTAATAATAGGATCACACGAGTGTTTTAAGGCCTAATTATGTACAGTTGCATACACTACTTTATCTACACACATATCATAAGTGGATAAGATGGGTTCAGAAGCCGACGACTTGACGACAAAAATGGCGGCAAAACAAACTTGTGCAGCAAAAGGCATAGACAATCGAATGGAGACCCTATTCTCATGTCACTCGAGATCAAATGTCGTGCGGTTTATATTAAAAAAACATACTGAATTGACGTTTCGTATCGATAACTGTTTTAATATCTATGAATACTAGAATAGAGACCCTGTTGAGTTTTTACAGCTGTTCCAAATTTAAACTCATAACGTTACAAAAATTGATACTGTAAAAATAATTGATATGGAACCTCGTCGGTGATATTAACTTTTTGGATTAAATTGTATCGTAATGGTAAAAAAAATACTTTATAACATTATTTTGTTAGAGAAATAATGTTATAAAGTGTTTTTTTTGTTTAATTTCGGTATTGTGTTTATAAAGTGTGCCAATATAAATTCGTTTTGAAGTTTATAATTCGAGCTTTACGATATGAGAGTAGATAATAGTTATTTATGTAACAGTATATAATGAAGCTTCCTAAGGAACGAGCGCCGAGTTTAGAGCGAGCTCGCGAGTGCTCTAATTACAGGCACGAGTACCTTAAGAGCTAATTATGCGTTGGATAAATAACTTTTTCTAAAGGTTAGGAAACTACAAAGTTTGTCGTAATTAATTAGTTAAAACCAACGATTAATTCCTATGTAATTTTTATCTCGTCACTTGACGCTGTCATTATGACAAGGTTATATGGTCGATCAACATTTAAAGTAAATGATGGTACTTAATGGAAAGTTGTTGTATTTATTTAATTAAATTGACAGTATTATTTAGTTAACAGACGACCTTTAAAGCGGTTTTCTGTCTGTCTGTAAAGTTTCAAATACAGAAAGTGTTCGAAAGTTGGAGAAGTTCGGTGCAGAAACGAGTAAAACACAGCTCAAACAGTAAACAGACTTTCTAGCTAAAGTAATTTAGGTAGAGAGGAAGTTATTGTCTGATTCCTTTAAATTACTACTTACATTGACGACACGGCCTTACTAGTTGGTAGTGATGCTAGCAGAGGGGTTATTACGATATGGCAATGCGTCGGTGAAACTGCAAAACCGCGTAACCAACAAATTTACTATAGAGCAAAATAAACCTTAACACTAAGGCTTAATAATGCTTCTTCCTCCTACTTTTTACGTTCCCTATATATAGAAAAGTAATTTAAAATTAAAACTGAAAAGATATAAATAAACTAGTCAAGTTTATTGAATCTAAGGACACCTCATAATTCATAATACTAAAATTCGTTGAGCCGTGTAAGCTATACATACATACATAAGAACATAACATACAGACATTCAACTTTAAGTATGTAGTTTAATTAATTATTTCGGGTGGTTTTAATACATAATTTATACAAATATAAAGAATGATGATTAGTCCCTAGGATTTTCCTTACATGATTAGAATTAAAGTTGTCACTTTTTGACGAAATGCAACTTTTTAATGCGGTCAGCAAACATTTTATGTTTTCCAAAGGAGAAATATGCTAGGAAAAATAAAATAACCTCTAAAAAGTATAGTGTCCAAACACTTAAGCATATAGATACTGTTACGTACGTGGGGGTAGGTAACTGATAGAAATGCACGAATACACCGATAATCAAAAGTAGACTTTTAATTACGCACTCACTTAAACCGTTACAAAACAATTATCGCACAATAAACTTCGAATACTCAGATGATCGCTCGGGTCGCTCTTATTCGCACTGATCGCTTTCCAAGTAAAGACTGACTCGTCGCAACCGGTGTCCGCCGTTTTATAGTTCCCGAGTCCGATTATTCTAGAACGCCTTCCGGAATGTTCGATGTACTTCGCCCCGCCAAGGTCGATCGAGACTGTTCGTTGCTGGAATGTTCTACGCCTTGCTACCTTGTTGTTTTTACGATCGCAATGACCTTGACTCACGGGTCTGGATGAGTCTGGAATGTTCCGCGTGTTGCTGTCTCATTTCGTGTTATCTCTTTCACACGCTTCTGGAAGGTTCTCAGTATCGCCGTCTCTTTCTAATCGTGTTATCTTTTTCTCACACTTCTCGAAGGTTCTCAGTATTGCTGTCTCTTTCTAGTCGTGTTTTCTCTTTCACACACTTCTCGAAGGTTCTCAGTATTGCTGTCTCTTTCTAATCATGCTATCTCTTTCACTCTTAGTGGAAAAATGCCATATACTGAAATGTACTTCAAAGGCCCATAAGGGGTCCTGAAAATGCCTGAAAATGGGTTTTCAGGTTATGGCGTAATCTGATAGACGGTGGCCTGAAACGGACTGAAAACATGTTTCAGCCGCCTGAAAACAACGGTAAGTTGGTCGAAATTTTGATAATCTGGTATGTGATAGAGCTACCTCTGAAACGGACTGAAACGATATTTCAGCCTGCTGAAAACGCTTCTAAAGCACCAAAATTAACGATAAAAGATGAGACGCCTTATGCCATCGGCGTAACACTACCCCCTCCTAAGACATGCTCGTCCCGAGCATTATTAGTTCCGTAATATCTCGCCAGTCGGTCAACGTGGACAACCTTGCAGGGACTTCGCTGGCTCCGCTGTATCCGATACGTAACGTCGTTGATCTTTGTGACTACTTTGTATGGCCCTTCCCAATTCGGTGATAGTTTCGGGGATTTCCCTTTTTTTCGCATGGGGTTATGCAGCCATACTAATGAACCTTCCTCGAACCCCACTTGGTTAGATTTTCGGTCATATCGTGTTTTCATCTTCGCACTGGCTTGAAGTCCGTGTTCACGAACGTGACTGTGAACATCGTCTATACGGTTTCGCAAATCACTGGCATACTCGGTGATCGATTTCGGCGAATCTGGAGGACGTCCGGTTAAAAGGTCTGCAGGTAAGCGAAGTTCTCTTCCGAAGTTCACGTAAGCTGGAGTGACAGCCGTACTTTCGTGAGTTGCCGATCTGTATGACATCAGGAAGAGAGGAATATGTCTATCCCAATCCTTTTGGTGACTTTCAACCACCTTGGCCAAATGTCTTTCCAGCGTCTGGTTGAATCTCTCGACCATTCCGTCCGATTGTGGGTGATATGGCGTTGTCCTGGTCTTATGAATACCCATAATTCGGCAAGTCTCCTGGAACACCTGAGACTCAAAGTTCCTGCCTTGATCACTGTGAATTTCGAGAGGCACCCCAAATCGACAACACACTTCCATCACTAATTTCTCCGCGACTGTGACTGCTTCTTGGTTAGGGATCGCAAATGCTTCAGGCCATTTGGTGAAGTAATCCATTACAACGAGGATGTACTTGTTCCCGGATTCGGATGTTGGAAACGGGCCTGCGACGTCCAAAGTAATCCTTTCCCAAGGTGCTCCAACGTTGTACAACTTGAGCACACCTCTACTGCGTGTTTGCGGCCCCTTAACTGATGAGCAGTTTGTACACTTCCTGCACCAGTCTTCCACATCTTCACGGCAGTGAATCCAGTAGAAGCGTTGCCGAACTTTCATTAAGGTCCTCTTCACTCCAAGGTGCCCACCGGAAATTCCGTCATGGAAGGATCTCAACACATCACTTACCCTTTTTCTTGGAACAACTACCTGTAGGTGAGCATCCTTTCCATTTTCCGTCTCCCATTTTCTGCACAGTACGCCATTATGCATGACCAGACTTTCCCATTGGGCCCAGTAGCTTTTTGTTACAGTACTCATTGGGGCTACTTCACACCATTTCGGTTTGGGAACGCCTGCTTTGATCCAATCGAAAATGGGTTTAATGTCCTGATCTTCTTGCTGCGCTTGTTGCATGACTTCATTACTCCATTCGTCACTTACAGTATCAGTCCGCAACATTCTCACACAATCTTTGCCCTCTTGCCTTACACAATGTTTACAGTCATCCGGACAAGGTCTTCGGGAAAGCGCGTCCGCGTTGCCGTGTGATTTTCCACTGCGATGTTCAATGATAAAGTCATATTCCTGTAGTTGTTCAATCCATCGTGCTACTTGACCCTCAGGATTTTTAAACTCCAATAACCATTTCAAAGCAGCATGGTCAGTTCTGATACGAAATCTGCGCCCAAGCAGATATTTACTGAAATGCTGTAACGTCTTGACAACTGCCAGCAATTCTCTCCGAGTGACGCAGTAATTCCTCTCTGGTTTGGATAGTGACTTACTAAAGTAGGCCATAACCACTTCCTGATCTCCTTTCTTTTGTGACAAAACTCCTCCGACACCAGTATTACTTGCGTCTGTGTCAACAATAAAATCATTCTCAGGGTCTGGGTATCCCAATATCGGAGTTTCACAAAGCCTTTGTTTGAGATCGGCAAAAGCTGCTGCACACTGATCATTCCAGTCAAATCTTCGTTTCTCTTCGGTAAGCTGGTGCAACGGCTTCGCTATATCTGAAAAGTTTTTCACGAAACGTCGATAATATGAGCAAAGTCCCAAAAAGGCACGAACTGCGGTCTTGTCCCTCGGTATAGGCCAATCCTTAACGGCACTTATCTTGTCAGGATCTGTCTGGATACCGTCTGTTGACACCACGTGTCCTAAATAATTCACCTTACGCTTGAAAAGTGAGCATTTTTTCGGGCTGAGTTTCAGGTTCGCATCTCGCAGCTTAGCCAAAACCTGCTCCAATTTTCTAAGGTGATCGTCGAAGTCTCTACCAACAATTATAATGTCATCCAGATATACCAGGCAAGTATCTCCAAGTAGACCAGTAAGTATTTGTTCCATCAATCTCTCAAAGGTTGCTGGTGCATTACACAGTCCAAACGGCATAACATTGAACTGCCACAGTCCCTTTCCGGTCGAGAAGGCGGTTTTCTCCTTATCGTGGTCCTTGATTTCCACTTGCCAGTAGCCACTTTTTAAATCCAACGTGGAAAACCATTTCATTCCATTTAAAGTGTCTAACGTGTCGTCGATTCGTGGCAGTGGATAACAATCCTTTTTGGTTACATCGTTAAGTCGGCGATAGTCAACACAAAATCTCATGGTGCCGTCCTTCTTCTTTACCAAAACTACCGGTGAACACCAAGGACTTGTTGATGGCTCAATAACTCTGTTCTTCTTCATCTCTTCAATCATGTCTTCCACTTCCTTTTCGCGAGCTACTGGAACTCGCCGAGGACGTTGTCGGATAGGCATGGTTCCGCCAGTGTTGATCTCATGTTGTACAACTCCAGTTCTTCCAATATCACCGTCGTGCGCAGAGAAAACATTGCTGTAACGCAGCAGTAAATTACGCGCCTTCAGGAGTTCTTCCTTCGTGAGATTGTTTTGACAACCATCCAATAATCCTGTAATGTCCACTCCTCTACTTGCAGGTTGTCCACTTCCATTCGATCCCTGGCAACTTCGTATCCAAGAAATTTCTTCGCAAGTCCCGATAAGGCTTCCTTTACTAAGGGCATGTTTAGAGTCGCTGAGGTTTAGGACCCTTATAAACGCTGCAGATGACGTTGTCACAACCGTGCGAGCTGTTATCCACGGTTGACTACCATCAATTTTTTCTACTAATACGCAGCGATGAGATCCTCGTCCTGCATAGTGTGGTAATTTTACAGGAACTAGGGCTTGCGATCTTGGTTGAAGAATGGTCCTTCTGGCGCAGTAGACTTGTCCACTTACGCCACCTTCCATAGGCACTTCATCAACTCCGAATTTCAGGACTCCGCCTTTCAAGTCGATTTTGCAGCCATGTTTTCTCATAAAATCCAATCCAATAATGCAATCGTCGATGATGTTAGCAACGATGACTTTGTGCCAGTAGTTCTTTTCCCCAATTTGCACCGCCACTCCTTGCTCCCCCAGGACGGAAATGTACTGGCCGGTAGCCGTTTGCAGCTGAAGATGCTTGGGTCGGACTAGATGATCTCTGGTTAAATGTTCCAGTAGCCGAGAACTGATCACAGTCCGAGAAGCTCCGGTGTCTATAGTAAGGTGACAAGGTATTCCACCAATTTCTCCTTTGACGACCAGACTGTTCCCATCATTCACCTGTGAGATCATAACTGGGACATTGTGACCACCAGCCAGCACTCGTCCCTTAGTCCTGGCTTCTACTCGTTTCCCTGATGCGGGTCTAATGCATCAGAGCCTGCTGACCTCTCCGTTGGGCCTGTTGTATCTCGTTGTGTTCTATTTCGTTTTGGGCAACTAGATTGTATGTGCCCGCGTTCTCCACACCAATAACACCTTGGCCCAAACTCACGGCGAGGAGCAGTTAGCTCCCTGGCCGAAACCTCTCGCACCCTAAAAGGCCTCGAGTCCTGGCGTACAGCTTCGACCTCCAAGGCGTGGGCAACTGCATCCTTCACGCTCCCATGATGCCCTAGTCGCACAGCAGCTCTGACTTCTAAATCACGGATTCCATCGATGAAGGCCTGTACTAGCATGCTGTCCACAAATGAAGCCGATGCACTTTGGTACGCTTTCCTGACCAACTTTTCTATTTCCAGGGCCCACTGTTGTAATGACTCATTACGTCCCTGGGCTCGATCCTTAAGCTGAGCTCTAAAGACGTGCTCGAGATGGCTGTCACCATAATGCGCCTCTAAAGCTTCAAGAAGGCGGTCGTATGTCCTGTCTTTTCCCAGAGCTTCCAGCACGGTGAGGGCTTCATCTCGAAGTGCCAAAATTAGAGCCGTTTTTGCCTGGTCTTCGTTCCAGCCATTCGCCTGGGAAACGGACTCAAATTGGAGTTTATAGGCTGTCCATGACGAAGTCCCATCAAACGGTGGCACTTTAAATCTTCCAGCAACCGGGATAGATGTCTCAGGACCACAGGTACCGTTGACCACTTTTATTTCTAGCTTTTTCACTTCGTTTCTTATGGTCTGTAGGCGATTTTCGTGGTCCTCAACTTTGTCCTTGAAGTCGTGGAGACGATTTTCATGGTCCTCAACTTTATCATGAACTCCATGGATACGGTTCTCAAACTTAAGGTCCATTTCAGCAAGTTTCCCTTGAACCTCAGTCATCTCCTTCTTCCATTCCGAAGTGGCCTCTCGTACTTCTAGGAGAATTCGCGACTGTTCCTCTTGGACTCTGGCTTGTTCCTTTTGGGCTCTGGCTTGTACTTCCTGGAATTTCTTCTGACTCCGTAGTTCATCACGGATGGCTCTCGATTGTTCCTCTTGTGCTTTTGATTGTTCCTTCAAGAGGATTAAGATTGCGTTCAGGTCAAATTCCGGCTTGGCTGACGCCGCTGTAGTACCCGGTGCAGTAGCGGTGGACGGACCGGCGGCAGCTGCAGAGTCATCAGCTGCAGTATGGCTTCGGGTTTTGACCCCCTCCTGCTCTTGATCTCGCGGAGTTACTGGCATTTTCTATCCCACTTCTGACACCAAATGTTACGTACGTGGGGGTAGGTAACTGATAGAAATGCACGAATACACCGATAATCAAAAGTAGACTTTTAATTACGCACTCACTTAAACCGTTACAAAACAATTATCGCACAATAAACTTCGAATACTCAGATGATCGCTCGGGTCGCTCTTATTCGCACTGATCGCTTTCCAAGTAAAGACTGACTCGTCGCAACCGGTGTCCGCCGTTTTATAGTTCCCGAGTCCGATTATTCTAGAACGCCTTCCGGAATGTTCGATGTACTTCGCCCCGCCAAGGTCGATCGAGACTGTTCGTTGCTGGAATGTTCTACGCCTTGCTACCTTGTTGTTTTTACGATCGCAATGACCTTGACTCACGGGTCTGGATGAGTCTGGAATGTTCCGCGTGTTGCTGTCTCATTTCGTGTTATCTCTTTCACACGCTTCTGGAAGGTTCTCAGTATCGCCGTCTCTTTCTAATCGTGTTATCTTTTTCTCACACTTCTCGAAGGTTCTCAGTATTGCTGTCTCTTTCTAGTCGTGTTTTCTCTTTCACACACTTCTCGAAGGTTCTCAGTATTGCTGTCTCTTTCTAATCATGCTATCTCTTTCACTCTTAGTGGAAAAATGCCATATACTGAAATGTACTTCAAAGGCCCATAAGGGGTCCTGAAAATGCCTGAAAATGGGTTTTCAGGTTATGGCGTAATCTGATAGACGGTGGCCTGAAACGGACTGAAAACATGTTTCAGCCGCCTGAAAACAACGGTAAGTTGGTCGAAATTTTGATAATCTGGTATGTGATAGAGCTACCTCTGAAACGGACTGAAACGATATTTCAGCCTGCTGAAAACGCTTCTAAAGCACCAAAATTAACGATAAAAGATGAGACGCCTTATGCCATCGGCGTAACAATACGATCATAAGGTTAAGATTTTAAGGTTAGGGCCCCTCTAACAACGTCAGTTTGACATAATATAGTCATTCTAATCATCTAATCTAAGGAAAATCCTAGTAAGTAACATTTGTAGTCTGCGATCCACACAACACTAAAACGTCTTTCTCTAAAAAAGGTCTCGACATGACTAGCGGCTCACGCAAAATGCGTTTGCGACGTCTGTCTCTTCCTTCAATGGCCTTGCACAGACAAGAATTAAAGTGGCGCGTGAATTAGTACACGTCTCGGGACAAAGTTTCTTTATTTTATATCTTAGTGATATACCTATTACTAAATACATTTGGTTATTTTTTTATTACGTGGACATCTTATCTTTTATTAAATAAAAATACTTTCATTCATCTTTCCTCTTGTATATGATCGAGGGAAAAAGATATGTTAGTGATTTCGGAAGTGGGACGCGGGGTGTTAATTAGGAGAATGGGGTATCGAATTTTTTTTTCTCCTAGAAGTTTATTGAATATTTACTTGAAAATTCATGTATACCTCAATACGAGTACCTTCTACGATAAAAAAATATAAATGATATCAAATTCAATAGATTTATATTTTTCAAGCCCGAGGACATACAGAAATGGCTGTCTGGAGAATGACCTTAAAAATGAATCGCCAAAATGTATGTGCGCATAACTTCCGAACGACTGCACCAAAATGGATAATTCTTTTTTTGTTGTGTTCGTTATTGTCAGGACAAGGTTTGTATAACAGAAATATATTGAAAAATTCACCGGAAAAGCTGGAAATTTGTAGTGGACGCGAAGCCGCGGGAAGTCTAGTTTGATAATTTTTTTTCGATTAGAAATATAGTTATTCCTCTAGTCACGCGTAGGTGTCATGTAAGTACATAGAGAAAGTTTGGAACCCGCATTATCGTTCAAATTGCCAGACGCTTTATTTAAATATGCTAAATAAAACCTTCCGCAATTTAATTTTAGACTCGCTCCATTCTGCTTTATTTATAAAATGTTTGTGTAAATTCCTTTGTCATATTTATGAAGCTATTCATTCATTAAAAGGGTTCTTGTCTCGACGCTTTCGTATTTTCTGTTAATAAGATACCTTAAATTACAAAGAAATATACAAGAATAACATTGATAAAAGGTTGTTTTCGAAATTAAACTTGAATCGGTATCTGCACGTGTGGTTACTTAAATAACAACGAGCTTTTGTATAAATGATCATAACATAAACACATAAACGAATTATTGTCGAAAACGCGTAAATTGTTTTTATTAATTTTTTAATGGACAAGAACCAATATTGGACACTTAACTCTTATTAAGGGTTACGTATTTATTATGCAACCATAATAGTAGTTTATGCAACTGATACATAATGACGTGTGATCCTATTATGAAACTCGCTAGCGCTCGTTTCATAAAACCACACTCGTATTTTAAGGCCTAATTATGTACAGTTGCATACACTACTTTATCTACACACATATCATAAGTGGATAAGATGGGTTCAGAAGCCGACGACTTGACGACAAAAATGGCGGCAAAACAAACTTGTGCAGCAAAAGGCATAGACAATCGAATGGAGACCCTATTCTCATGTCACTCGAGATCAAATGTCGTGCGGTTTATATTAAAAAAACATACTGAATTGACGTTTCGTATCGATAACTGTTTTAATATCTATGAATACTAGAATAGAGACCCTGTTGAGTTTTTACAGCTGTTCCAAATTTAAACTCATAACGTTACAAAAATTGATACTGTAAAAATAATTGATATGGAACCTCGTCGGTGATATTAACTTTTTGGATTAAATTGTATCGTAATGGTAAAAAAAATACTTTATAACATTATTTTGTTAGAGAAATAATGTTATAAAGTGTTTTTTTTGTTTAATTTCGGTATTGTGTTTATAAAGTGTGCCAATATAAATTCGTTTTGAAGTTTATAATTCGAGCTTTACGATATGAGAGTAGATAATAGTTATTTATGTAACAGTATATAATGAAGCTTCCTAAGGAACGAGCGCCGAGTTTAGAGCGAGCTCGCGAGTGCTCTAATTACAGGCACGAGTACCTTAAGAGCTAATTATGCGTTGGATAAATAACTTTTTCTAAAGGTTAGGAAACTACAAAGTTTGTCGTAATTAATTAGTTAAAACCAACGATTAATTCCTATGTAATTTTTATCTCGTCACTTGACGCTGTCATTATGACAAGGTTATATGGTCGATCAACATTTAAAGTAAATGATGGTACTTAATGGAAAGTTGTTGTATTTATTTAATTAAATTGACAGTATTATTTAGTTAACAGGCGACCTTTACAGCGGTTTTCTGTCTGTCTGTAAAGTTTCAAATACAGAAAGTGTTCGAAAGTTGGAGAAGTTCGGTGCAGAAACAAGTAAAACACAGCTCAAACAGTAAACAGACTTTCTAGCTAAAGTAATTTAGGTAGAGAGGAAGTTATTGTCTGATTCCTTTAAATTACTACTTACATTGACGACACGGCCTTACTAGTTGGTAGTGATGCTAGCAGAGGGGTTATTACGACATGGCAATGCGTCGGTGAAACTGCAAAACCGCGTAACCAACAAATTTACTATAGAGCAAAATAAACCTTAACACCTTAGAAAAAAGGTGCAGTTTGCTTCTCATTAAAAATGTTACTTAGGCGGTTTTGCAGTTTCACCGACGAATGCAGTTCATTTTACGGCGAGCGAAAAGGATAGAGCTATATCAGTTATATAGCGTTATCCCTTTCTCGCAGCGTTATCTGAACTGCATAGCTATATCATAATAACCCTCGTGTCCTGCGTAACAATTGTTTTCATTTTGTATGCAGACAAGCCTTCGATTTTCAAAATGAAAACGATTGCGATTGCGAGTGCGTTAGGCAAAAGACCCTCCGGCTTCGATTCTAGGAAAGTGCAAATATTAAGGACTAACTTCGTCCGCCTAGATTTTGATTATCGTTATTCCTTCGGGAATTTTTCCGGGACAAAAACTATCCTACGTCATGCCTACGTCCTAGTCCAGGACCTAACCTATATGTGTGCCAAGTTTCATCCCGATCCGTTCAGTGGTTGAAGCGTGATTGAGTAACAGACATCCAAACATACAAACTTTCTCATTTATAATATGAGTAAGATAAGATAAGATAAGAATAAACACTTTATTTCGGGCAACAATACCTTACAGACATGTAAGCTCAACTTATATGGACCTTATTGTCGAGGCGCTTACGCCGCACCGCGTCACGCGACGTTGTATTTATATCGGAGCATCTTTAATAATGGCGGAAGCGCCATCGACAATAAGGTCCCTTTTCATAGATAACGCCACATATAACCTCTTGGTTCTACATATAGGAGTAAAAAATACCTTAAAGGCGATACGACGATATTTACATTATTTCGATAATAAAAGGGTGTGTTCTTGTTTTGCTACCTCTTTTTTTGTGATAAGCGCGACCCAGACGAAGTTACTTTGTGCAAGTAAAAGAGGAAGTTAAGGTCAATTCTTATTAAGAATAAAAGACATCAAATCGTAATATTATTTATTTATTTCTACTTATAAAACTATGTCGTAACTGACTGACTGATATACAACGCTCAGCCTAAACCGCTGGACTTAGGGCCGTATTAATAAACCAATCTCAACTGTAATGCTCGTCTCGAGATCCGTCAAAAATGACAGCGTTCTATGGTTTAACGTTTACTTTGACGTATCTTGTGACGGGCATCTCGGGCAAGATGTGTTTATTAATACGGCCCTTAGAGACTTGAAATTAGGAGGGAATAGTCACGCGTTGCACTAAAAAGGGTTTTTTCAAAAATGGAAGACAGGGGAGTAGCGGGAAACTCATCCTTCGCGTAAAAAATATCTCTATCATAATCAGAGCTCGGCAGGGTGAGCCATTTTTACATCATTAATGTCAAGTGTAGATATTAATATAGATACACCTTAAAAATAAATATTAAAAGAAAATAAAACTTTATTAAATATAATTAAACTAAAATGACTAATGACTATGCATTATGTACAAAACGAAAAGGTACTAAATTTATTTTTTCTAAATTTTCTTTGTTACAGTAGTAAATAACTATTCGATTTTCTATATTTTTTTTGTAGCTGGTGGAAAGAAGTGTCTGCCTCTGGGAAACAGGCGTGATTTAATGTATGTATGTATATTTTCATATGGATATACATATTATTTAAAGAGGTTTGCTAAAATAGCTTGCTATAAAATTAATTTGTTTTGATGGCGACGTAAAGATCGTAGCAGGAAGTCAGCCTAAAAAAAATATTTCATTTGTTATTAAATTACACCAAATCTACCATTGAATGACAAGGTATGTCCATGTTATGCAAATTCTGAAAACAGCTCACCCCTGCCGAGCTCTGATCATAATAATATCTAAATTAACTTAAACCGCGATATGGTTTTGTAAACGTAATTG
The DNA here is from genome assembly GCA_946894065.1 of Acleris literana. NCBI lineage: Eukaryota > Metazoa > Arthropoda > Insecta > Lepidoptera > Tortricidae > Acleris > Acleris literana. Next base: position 4,591,173 of record OX335677.1, read on the forward strand.
CTTAAATTAAAACAAAGTCGAAGTAAAGGCGTTGGTTCTAATACTGCTACGGCAGCCGCTACGACGCTACGGCGTAGAGCATCGTAGCAATGATTAAAGATGTCATCTGCTTGAGTTACAGATCATAGCGTACCATTTAACAGTACAGGGGATACCATAGTATCCAAAATGATGCCATTGGTAAAATATCATTAGTGTTTTATTTGTAGTATTCATAAGGTTCAAATTTAAAGAATTTATAATTGCACCCCTGCACTCCTCCTGTAGAAAGTGTTTAACCACGTGACCACTGCTTCTTGGAAGATAATACCGTGAAGTATATTATTGTTAACAATTTGATATCGAGGTGGAATAGACGCTCTACTGGAAACTCTTCATTGCGCAAATAAATGTTAGACAAAGTAAGCTTTTGTCTGTGTCTCGTTCAATTTACGATCACGTATCGTGTATGTAATGCCTATAGGGTGTAACCAAAACATCGTCTCATCATCAAGAACCCTATGAAACCCTAGCACAATGCATGTGGAAAAATAATGAAGATCAAAATCAGTAATGGCTCCAGTTTTGTAAGGAGATAAAGGATTCTTATAAACTAACTCCATACATTTTTACTTGTTTTCTTTAGATTTAGACGTTTCTTTCTAGCGTCGCGCTAGGGGTCTTGAGTAAAAATTGTTTTATTACTGTACGAAGTTTTTGTAGCACCCTGTATTGTAACTATACTTTTATGCCTACTAGCGACTCGATCTGGCTTCGCACGGGTGTAATATAGAATATATTATGTTGTTTATAGATTTTATATATATTTAAAGATTATCTGAGTGATGTTAAAAACCGTATCAAAATCCTTTGCTTGGTTAAGTTAGATGATTTAAAGACAGACAGAGAGACAGACGCGGAAAGCAAATTTGTTTTATACTTTGTAGATATTGACCTCGTCTCTTTCGGCATATGAATAAAAATTGGTGACGTAAAGGGGATTTAAAAAAATATCAGCTATTTTGTAACTATTAAAAAACTTTGTATATTTTAATAATTTAATTATCAATGTCCCATAAGTTTCTTACATCTATTACAAAACCAACTGCATTTGAGTGGGTAGTCTACATGCTCCATACATTAAAAAATATTATAATACATTTTATATATTTACATTCTTTATTATCAGAGAAAATATAAATAATTTAATTATGTCGTTACATATAACAAATAAGTTCTTAAAGACATTTTAATTATATTATTACGTTGTACATCACAGAAATATATTATATAGGTAAAAAAACATTCGATATAACTGCATTTTATACTCATAGTTAAAATAGATACATCAATCATTATAGTTATGTTACATTTAAGATATCTTCATAGTACATCCTAACATTGAATTAAATAGTTTCCAATCAACATTTGCGCTTTATTTATATGTATAAGCTCAATTTATATAACCTTTTGGTTCTACATATAGGAGTAAAAAAAATACCTTAAAGGGATACGACGATATTTACAACATTATTTCGTTAATTTTCAATTTGTCATTAATTTTCTAATAAGATTTGATTTGCATAAAACATACATGGCACTTAACGTTATACAACGAGTGGAAAGGAACTAAAATATTATACTCCAGTGTTCTGTATTTGACAATACTATCGCTTGTATTCGTAAATGATAGTTGACGCTACGTTTGATAAAACGCCAAAAATTTACGAATTAAAGCGATAAGGTACAAACTACGAAGGTGAACTTATTTTTATCGCCTCTGAAGACAAATAAAAGTAAGTTTATCTTACAAAAAAAGACTGTCTTACAAGGAGAAATAAACATTGGTCCAAAGCTAGAAATGATCAGCTACTCTATATTTAACAGATGATCAGTAGGTCCTTACGAATATACATAGATCCAAATCCACGTAATTAAGCTGTGCTTGGCACAAAATTAACAGGCATTGGCAACTTACAAATCGGACTAAACGCATTCCAAATTTAAAGCCAACTGTCAAAAGCTGCGATTGGTCGACGCTAACCAATCAGCTTACGCGTACAGATCTTGCGGGGTGAGGTAGCGGGGGCGGGATTCGCGTCATATCCAAGTTCGCTCGACCTGAGAGTCATTCGCGCTGCGCTCGCCGCCCATGCCGGGCGTGCGTCGCTGTCAGGTTGACGTCATCATCGTGTTATGTGTGCTGTGCATCGACATCCTGATGGTACCTGGAATAAAGTAAAAAATAAGCATCGGATTGGAATGGTTTGAGGCACTCAAGACAAGACTGGTGGCAGGGTTGGTTTTGGTACATTAAAAACTTGAGAAGTAAGGCCCAGCACTACACTGGCTGCGTAGCATTTATAACAGTTTTATAATTATCTTACACTAGCGACCCTTCTTAACTTTCCTTCGGTTTTGTTATAAATATAAACTTTTCGTGAAAAACTATCTAACTAATGGTGAAAACCGCGTCAAAATCTGTTGTGTGGTTTAGGAGGAGTTGGCGGATATACAGAAAGACATAAATATAGACAGACGCGGAAAGCTACTTTGTTATATACTATGTAAAGAATATAAATATATAATTATAAAGTCGTAGACAAAGTAACGTATGAAAAAGTTATGGTGCAAAATAAAGTTTTGTGATACTTGTGCATGTTATAGTGTAGTAATGATATATGTATGTATATGATAATCTGTTAGGTGTCTGTGGGTGGTTTACCCTCTGAAATTATGACAATCGTTTTATAAAACGTATCATTTCAGAAGATTTTTATTTTATCCAGACCAACCTAATCTACAACGACAACAACAATGGAAATAACTTTTAGTAAATATGAAAAATGGTCCATATATTAAGCAAAGAGAAGCAGCTGTAGGCATAATGCTTATAAAAAAAATATTGTAAAGAATGAACTTTTCACGATCGGAGTCAGAAAACATCACTAATATGAAAGGCCCAACAATATTTTTACCTATTGCAGACAGACCAGCTAAAATATTTAGCTTGTTTCGTTTATGCAAACAGGCCAGAAAAATATATTGGCCTGTTTCATGTGCTGTTTGATATTTACGTGAACAGTTTCATTTTATTTTCTCTCAGATAATATCATAATAACAAATAAAAAAAAACTGCTTTGACGGAAAGGGCTATAGATTGACTCATATACTCTAGAGAGCCATAACTTTGTTTCCGTCATCTACCGGCTCGTTCATATATTGCATGTTTTCTCGCCTCAGGAAAAATTCTTTAAGTACCTATCAAAACTGTTCGGGCATTCGTACAGGTCTATTAACATTGCACTCCAAGAGGAGATCGGTGATGAGAAATAGCTACAACAATAGCTTCTCATGACAATGAAATTATGATTTGCAAGAACATGGTAAGTCATGCAAATAACATGTCATAGTTATTTAAGTTAAAAAACATAAAGGCAACGGTACAAGGCAATGAATTACATACTTAATGATATTTTTGACATGATTTCTTTGGTACATGAACCGTGTCCCCTAATTTATAAGTAGGTTACTTATATTATAATCTACTAAGTACTACAAAGGGGGTAAGGTTGGAATCTTAATCCCAAAAATATGTATGGACAAAAGAGCGTCCAGTTTCTAGAGCTAGGTTTTAGAAAAAAATGTGAGGAATGTAAGTGTGGTTTTTACAAAAAACGATAAAACACCGCCCATTTCGATGTACGAGGGCAGAGTGAGAAGTCTGGTAAAAATCATATTAGGGGTATTTTTTTCACAAATTCATTAATGTCAAGTTATAATTTAGCCTTTTTGGAGGTAAATCGTATATTTTCAGCCAGTTCGAACGGCTAGTTTTTTTTTGACAGCTGTGAAAAACAAAACAATCACTTTGGTGTTTGCAAACATGGAGAAAAGTGAGTTTCGTGTTCTGATTAAACATTATTTTTTGCGAAAAAAAACAACTACGGAAACAAAAAAAAAAATTGACAAATATGACGGGAACTCTGCACCATCGATTAAAATGATCCACAAGTGGTTTACGGATTTTCGTTGTGGCCGTACAAGCACCGCTGACGCCGACCGACCCGGACGCCCAGTTGAACCAGCCCAGTTCGCCCAGTTGTTGTTGTTGGTTGGTGTGACCAGAGATGATCACCAAAATCCATGACATCGTATTGAACGACCGAAGAGTAAAGGTCCGTGAGATAGCTGATATTGTAAGCATTTCAGACGAACGGGTTCGTAATATCCTTCACTCTTGTTTGGATATGAAGAAGCTCTCCGCCCGTTGGGTGCCGCGATTGCTCACAGTGGATCAAAAACGCACTACGGTGTAATGAAAAGGATTTCTTGCGTCGTTTCATAACTGTTGACGAAACCTGGATTCATCATCATACACCAGAAACCAAGGAGCAGTCAAAACAATGGATTGCTTCAGGTGAACCTGCACCAAAGAAGGCCAAAGCAGTTTTATCTGCGAATAAAGTTATGGCTACTGTCTTCTGGGATGCTCGTGGTCTAATATATGTTGATTACCTTCAGAAAGGTAAAACGATTAACGGCAAATATTATGCTAACTTGTTACAGCGATTTCATGAAGTTTTAGTGGAAAAACGACCCCATTTGGCGAAAAAGAAAATCATTTTTCACTAAGACAACGCACGGGTCCACACTTGTGCCGTTGCTATGGCTAAATTCCACGAGCTGCGTTACGAATTACTCCCGCATCCGCCTTATTCTCCTTATTTAGCCCCCTGCGACTATTTTCTTTTCCCAAACTTGAAGAAATGGCTTGGTGGAAAAAGATTTGGTTCCAACGAAGAAATCATCGCAGAAACCAATGCGTATTTTGAAGGGTTGGAGAAATCGTACTATACGGAGGGAATCGAAAAGCTAGAAAAGCGATGGACCAAGTGTATTGAGTTAAATGGGGACTACGTTGAAAAATAAATATTTACTTTTACAAAAAAAAAAATTGTTTAATTTTTTCCACACTTTTCACTCTGCCCTCGTATTGGAATCTTTATTAATCCCTTCATTATTCATAATTTCATTTGCCATAATGGTCACTGGTTCATTTTCTATAATATCACATAACATAATTTCATTTGACATAAAGACTTCTTCTGAAATTGTAGACCTTCCAGGTAATTTTTACATGCCATCGTATAGAGCCCAAAAGGTTAGGTTAGGTTTGTTTTATTACAATTCTGAATAGTTCACGGTTTCAGAAAAAATGCCTTTATGGCAAATTAATATTATGGCACATGATCGTTATGGCATATAAAATTATGTCATGTCATTCGGTCAAACGATAGATAACGCTTTATTAGGTTTCATTGTTGCTCGTACCAACCGCTGCTCTCCATCTACTGCTCCGCTTATGTCATGAATGATTCAACCTAAAGATCTCAATTAAGTACATAATGCATAAGCACGGAGACAACACGGCCAACCAACAGATGAATCTATCTACTAAGCCACGGGCCATACAAAACGATTTAAATGCCAATATAATTACCAATTTGTCTCGAGTACGTACACCTACTTGATTTTGTTTGCATGCAGCAAATGTGGGGACCCGGGCTTAGTGATGAAAGTTGTTGTTTTTGTTGGAGGTCCCTTGATGAGTCTAGAAAATCCTACGAACAAGAATATGTTCGTGATTTTAAGGCCACATTAGTGGTGTCTGGAATTAAACACTGTGTGAGTTTAAAATAATCTTCTCGGTTCTTCTGCTTAGAAGTGCGACTTCTAATTATCATGTCTTCCAATTATTATTGTCAGTTGCGACAGTCACAGGAGAATGGGCTGAAATGTATTAACACTGGCCTAGAAACCAATAAGCACTAAGTATATCATCGGATATCCTTTTCAATTCTACAACGATTTTTTGTAGCGGGAAACCTCAAATAACTGCGAGAAATATTTAAAAAATCTAGAACATCGGGACGCCTACATAGACGACGTTAGCATAATTACTTTGAAACACCGCTGTCCTTGCATGGCGATAACTTTTTTCACACAAAGCTTTCGAACTACCTGCCGTAATAATAGTTTTATATCTTAAAATTATCTATCCGGTGACATATCGCTTGTCCTCATTGGTCCTATAAGCCAATTAGCCCACCCTCCTTTCACGATGAATAACTAGAATATGTGTGCTAATGCTTTATATCTCAACAATTGGTGATACGGAAATTAGAAGTATCTATAAACGTTTGTAGATTAGCAGTTTTACAATTGTTTTCACCAGTTTAACCATTTCAAGATTCTAAATACCCTTTTAACGTCTCGCAAAGTGTAAATTTGGAAAATGTTACTTGACGACAACCTACTTAATAACTTATAACTAGAAGCATGCAAATAACAAATTACTATTAATACATATTGGTTACTAATTATACCTAAAAAGCTGAAAGGAAATTGCAAAACGTGTTTTAAAATCTAATAGTAAAAGTGGCTATAATGCCTTGGTCTCCCGTAAAACGCTATTCTATGTTCGAAATCAGCGTAACGCTAGCGTCATCAACGTTGTAGCTAACGGAACCCAAACTGCGTACGAGAGGCTTTTTGTGTTTAATACTAGTTACAAAGAAGTGCCTAAGCAGGTCAGGGGTGGTTAGGACAGGAGCTTGCTTTATTTTGAAGCGGTTTCAAATTAAGTGGTAGGAGAAGCCCAATCTGGGTGTTGTTATAAGTTATTATGTTAAGATTGAATAGGTCATAAGACACTAAAATGTTTAAAATTGAATTTATCCTTAAATTGAAGTTAACAAAACTTTTTTGGAGCAATAAAGATGATAGCACGTAAAGACCACAATAGTATGACAATAACAATAACAAATAATGTGAGTATCCGGACGTAGATTACGGCATGACGCTGTAGATGGCAGACAGCATAAACGGGAGTGTAAGGCTTTAGCGTATAACCTAGTGTTAGTACTGGTCGACGAAAGTATGATCGTTGTTACCACTGCTATTTACCTTAACAAGCTTCTGGGCATGAAGACGGTATTTATTGTTTCTTTGGGCAATATCTAAAAGTTTCTGAACGAAATGTTCGAAGTTACTTATGACTATTGGGGTTTTTGATCAATTCGGCATTATGATTCTTCGGAATTGTGAAGTCTACCTATCGGGTATGCTAATTAAACTAAATTAATTCGGCCATATTTTCCGTAGGTCCAATGGAAGATGGGGTAAAAGGTTGCTGGAGTGGAGACCGTAAACGGGCCGAAGAAGCGTGGGAAGACAGCCTGCGAGATGGACTGACGATTTAGTATGTGTGGTTGGGAGGATTGGATGCGGAAAACTGCAAGACCGCTCTAAATGGGCTAAAATGGAAGACCTTTACTCAGCATTGTGTAGATCGAGGTTGAAGAAGAACAAGAAGAAGATGCTAAATAATCATTAATAAATCATAATTGTAATGGAATTCTGAGATGGCTATAATTAATCTAGGATCCAGATAAATTTCGATGCAAAGACCACAGTGCATATGATATACGATGGGTACCTACTGCCCACTAAAACTACTTTCATCTTACGAATACTTTCTATCCTAACCATGCTTTCAAAATGTATCATAGCATTAATTGTATCTTAGACTTTCATAATTTTAAATTTAAAACTCACTTTTTTATTAACACACTAAAAGCAAAGGCGAGTAACAAGTGAAACATATTCTGTCCTACTTACTCGTGCCGTTCCTCCTGCTGGGCGAGAGCGAGCGCCGCCGTCGTATCCCGTTTCCCCCCAAAGCCGTGCAGCAACAGAACAACTGCTTGAAACCTCTTCGGAATCTGGTGGGTAAAATTGAAAATAGGTAAAGATCCATTTTTTAAATTGGTTTTAGAGAAGCAAACGAGTCATATTCAAACAAGACACATTATATTCTTAGAAGATACAACTACATACATAAACAAGGTATGAGGCCCTAGCGATGCATTACGCTAACTAGCGTTTCTAGACGATTCGTATTTAAATCAATCGCGTCTCTGGTAAATGACGTGATACGAAGAGTCACGTAATCTATCGGTGACGCGTATAGAAACGCTACTTAGCGTAATGCATCTTGGGTAGACTTGCAGATATAGACTAGAGTACTAGATTAGAGTAGAAACGTTTAGTGATATTTTTTTTTACAAGTTCTATTTTTACCATGATTACCTAACTTCTGAAAATCAGGCTCAGGTATCGCTCAGGCTTTGAACTGAGCAAACGATCGGTCTAAGATAAGATCGGCATCAATGTATCAAAGAAAAAAACAAGTCTTCTTCTTCTTGAAAAGCCTTTCGAACTAGTGAAGGTCGGTTATCAGATCCTCGACTCTGTGTCTTAGTTTGGATGCATGATATAGCGGCGACCATATAATTAGGAACGCCTGATTTCTTTTCATACATGTGCCTAAAAATGTGACTTATTGAATTTGAACTTCAATAAAAATCATGATGGGCGAGGTCATCACTGGCAAAAGGTGAGTTGGACCCAGGAAAAAGTCAAAAATCAGCCCTACCTGGAGTTCATCCAGCAGTATATGATGGGGTTATACATGGAGTTGCTCATGGCGAGCCAGTAGATACCAAGGTACACCTCCTGAATGTACTGGTAGTGGTCAACCTCTTCGTAGATGGTCCGCACCACGAAGTACAGGTGGAAGGGCAGCCAGCATACCGCGAATATCAACACCACTACGATCATCATTTTGACAACCTGCCAACAAAAGAAGAATATTAAGGGTCTCCCCACATGTATCAGCGCGATTCGGTTAGCCGATCCGAACGACTCTTATATGCCCTTATAACATGGCCCTAAAGGATTTTCTGATCAGCATAAGCTAATTCCGCGTCGTCAGTTTTTTTTTTTAGTTTGTGTTCGAGTACGAATTGCACTTGACCAGATTTAATGCGTTACCACTATAACTACCTATTTTGCACGACTTCTTACGTAGTGGCCGCCACCGCTTAGGCAGATATGAGTAATGTGGGCAAATACTATATGAACCAGACACGTTAACCAAGCTAAGTGGCAAAGATACGTTTAAAAAGGTTTAAATCACAGATCTCTGTTGATACCCACAACCCAAAGAAAGTGCTGGTGCTGTGCCAACCTTTAAGATAAGAGCATTCATTGATATGGCTCGTTAGATATCATAAATAAAGTCCTTGAAAGCATTTCTGTAATGTTTTATTTGTTCGGAACTCCAAATCACTTTGACAATAAAACCGTAAGAGCTCAAATATAATCCTGAAATGGGACACATTTTCCACGACCCAAACCCTCATCAGGCACCATATTGCAATCTGCCAATAACTTCAAACTAACTTAGTACAAAGGGCTAACCTAGCGAAAGTTGAAATAAATTAACCACTAAAAGACCTTTATCAAACCCAACCCTTAAATCATTCTGTGCCAAAAATGACGACGGGGAGTCCATTTTATATGAGAATCAGGCAGTCTAGTTCTGAACGTGTTTTGTCATTTTAACAAACGACTTGTTCAAAGCCCCTAAATTTTATTATGTTTTAACCTAATTGTGGGGTAAAAGTGACGTATGTATTAAAAATTCAGAGCACGCGGAGGAATGGGGGAATAAACGTGCCAAAGTGATGCTCGATCACTTTGTACGGAAATGCGTGCTCGTGTTACAGAATTGTCAGAACATGTGGCAGGATATAATTATCTACATTTAGACGAGTAAAAATTGGATTTAGAAACGTCAGATTTTATTCTTGTGGGAGTTTGACTTTATTTTATATCTAAATTAAGAGTAAAGTACAGTTTAAATTGGACATCTGCTGTAGGCATATACGTGGATTATGTATTATTCATATTTGAAGCACTGTATCTTTTCAACTGACCAAAATACAAGCCGTGAAGCATTGATTTAGACGAATTTGATTGGTCTTGTTAAGCAGATAATGATGCAAAAAAACTACAGTCAACAGCAAAAACTTGTACGTTTTTTTTGGACTCATGCTAATTATGCAAATAGTATTAGTAAAATCTCACTCAGTTACAGTATATTTAAACTACCTGAAAAAAACGACAGTGGCTGTTTTCTTTTCAAGGAGGTATAGTAGTTTAGAGAGCCTGATCTTATCATTTTTAGTACATAACAAAAGTAACCCGTAATTATGGTAAGTTACTTACAGACAGAGGGGTGGACAAACACTCCCCATTTTACTAAAAAAGTACTTAAGCACAGATACGTGCTTTAAATGTACTTTTAATATTGGAAGAATAAGGACTCTTTCATAAAAATCAATTGTGTACGAGTAGTAGTAAGACGAACGTTGCATATTACATTCTACAGTTGAATAAAAACGTACTTGACACTTGAAAATTTAATATTTTTTTACACATGACGCATGTAAAGAGCATTTTCTATTGTTCCCTCTTTTATACGCGTAAGTTCAGAAACGATTTTATTGCGTTTTGAGTGGCGGATTTAATAAGTGTCACCATTTGGATCCTTAGACTCTCAAGCGAAGAGCAGTATTTTTATCGGCGTTTTGTCCTTATGATAGAAAGGAACGCTTTATGTATACATATTGGAGTTATCTAAAAATTTCCTAAACCATGTAGTGACTCTTACTACGAAGTTACCAGTCCCAGTAAGTCAAATTCTAAAAAGTTTCTTACGACTTGATGGATTTCGCTACTTTAGTGTCTTTATAGTGGCCAAGACATCCATTTGTCACCGATTTCGTTAAGGATACGAACCCGTCGCTTGTTCCTGGCGTTCTCCAGCTGTGGCAGCGTGGCCTCCCCGATGGACTGCGACCCCCACAGCTTCAGGCCAACCCTGGCGTACGTGTAGGTCATTGCGATGATGGGCACGAAGTAAGTCAGCACCATGTACATTATGTTGTAACTGCGGACAAATGTTGCTTGAGGCTTTGTTCTACGGTACGTTGTACTCGTACAGTTGGCCTTATAAAGTAGCTGGACAATGTTGTAGGTACCTTGTCGCTTTAGCGCCTTTGACTGATTAGTGCAACAGTTCAAACATCAGGTTAAAGTGATAAAGCACTAAAGTGTGATGCTGCTTATAAGGCCAACGAGACGAGATAAAGAATGTAAACAAGCTTTCAAAAATCGTGTCATTTCGAACGCAATCCAAACAAGAATGAACTTCACAAAATGGCGGCCCTATGTTGAGAACTTCTGTACTGACGGCTCTTCTGTACCAAGAATCACGCAACGACAGGCATCATGGACCAACTGAAGATATTATTGCGTACGAGAAATAAGGACAGATATAATAATCGCTCGCTATCGCGATATAACTCAGTAACGGTTAGTTTGTTCTAACTCGAACTATAGCCACCCTCGCTCGCTCGCGTCTCGTGTCAGTATGGCTTGTTTTAGTCCCTTGTTGAACAATACGATACGCTAACCTTTCAAAGACAATATTTCACCCTGTAGAATCGAGGCCCAGAGGGTTACCTTGAACGGGAGCGCCAAAGTTCAACTAAAATTGCAACTCCTATTATCGGAACTCCGAAAATGAATTTTTTATACCGCTGGAACCGTAAACTTTTCAGAAGTTCTGAAATATTCAATGTGTAGATAAGACTAGGTTAGGTTAGGTTTGATTTATAAAAATCCTGAAAATGTAACAGTTGCTGAAATAAATACGTTAGGAGTTGCGATAATTAGGACTTATGAGTCGTTATGAGTAAAAATAATTAGGTGAGCCAATATGGACCCACCTTGAACTTACGCAAATTGAATATAAGTAACGAACATTAAAGAGACGAAGGAGTGTGTGAATACAGGATGTGTTAAAAGGAAACTTTATTTCAATTCCTGCTAACATTTAAGCCAAGGATACACTAGGGGGCAAATGTCGCGCGACACGTGGTGCCAGCGACGTCGGGTGAAGTGGCGCGACGTTGCCGGACTTCGCTCGACGTGTTTGACAACATCGCACGACACGAGTAGCCAAGTGGACATAAGTCGCGCGATGTCGCCAGATATTTCAGGTGAAATTTCGCGAAGTCGCACGACTTCGCCAGACGTCGCTACGGACATAAGTCGCGCGATGTCGCCAGATATGTCAGGCGAAATCGGCCGGCATGTCTTGACATGTCGCCAACACATGTCGTGGGACATTTGTCCCCTAGTGTATCCGTGGCTTTATTTGCAAAATGCGACACAAATCAACTGTGAGTGAGCTGACTTCAGCGACATAAAATATTGCCTTTTATATGAAGCTCGGAAGGGCTCGAAATAATTTATAACGCGCTACGGAAACGTCGTTGGAAGAAGGTTGCATATGACTTTACGTCCTTATAGTTAAGTGAAAGAAAATGAGGGTAATATGAATTTAACACGTAAGATATTGCTATGCGTCTCGTGACTCAAGAAGATTGTGAAGCCGAAAACTTTCATACAAAATGCGGTAACGTTTCTCTCCTCTTAAACCTAGCCTTAACTCTAGTCAATATTATGAAAAACTAGATTTGTACGAAAATATTTCTTGGAAATAAAATAAATACTGGAAAAGGGCCGAATCTTAAGTGCACGAAACCGACGTGCATGCATGACTCGATGTATGAATGTGGAAGAAGCGAAAGAGATTTGTCAGGATCGGAGCAGGTGGAAAGAAGAGGTCTCTGCCTACCCCTCTGGGAAACAGGCGTGATTTAATGTATATATGTAATAAAAATGGAATTAGCAAAAACTGACTTGATTTACGAATATTTGGAAGACAAGCTGTAGGTAGGCCTCCAACAAGATGGAGTGACGACCTAGTAAATATCGCGGGAACGCGGTGGATGCGAAAAGCACAAGACCGGTCTGAGTGGAGAGCCTTGGGGGAGGCCTATGTCCAGCAGTAGACGTCTTTCGGCTGACATAATGATGATGATGATGATGATGATGATGATGATGATGATGATGATGATGATGATGATGATGATGATGATGATGATGATGATGATGATGATGATGACTTGATTTAGGGGTTAAAAAACAATACCGCCAGGAGCTTTTGTATGGATTTTTTTGTCTGCCACCCGATTTAAGCGAAGCTTTTCACGCATTTGCATTCTCAAGTCTACAATCTTAAGACTGCAATTTTAAGACCGCAAATGTGTTGTCAACATTTGATTTCTTTATTATTTCATACTTGTACGGTTTTTTAATACTTACTAAAGCTCGACTTTTTGCTCAGGCCAGTAACAGACCCTCCTGTGAACAAAAAAAAAAGTTAAAGTTGGCAAAGTGTCAGATTCGTATGCCATTTTACACCTCGCAACAACCGCAGTGCGAGTTATTTTTAACACCGAAAAAAAAACGGTGTTTGAAATTTTACCCCTTTGTACTTTACTGAAACGCGTGGACGGATTGTTATGTTTTTATGTTCTAAAACAAAGCACTATTTTGATTAATTGTGTACGATAACTGGTTTCAGAGCTCTCTATTTTTGGCTAAACATTACTGTCAAATAAATAAGAGCTATCGTAACGTTGATAAATGTAAAAAAAAAAAGCCTTCAAAAACGCTAAAAATAACTTCATTGAAGGCGGTTTTTTGTTTTTTAAAACATTTAGTTTATATTATACTTTTTAGTACTCATAATACGCTGTTACGTAGCATACTTCTTAGTTGATATGAAACTTTAAGTTATTTTAAGCGCGCCACATTCAACGCCGCGGGAAAGTCATAGCCATATTTCAACAAGTAAATATTCTTCGTTGTAGTCGCTCAATTTTCTTAATCGAGATATCTTATCGCCACCCATGAAATAGGTACCGGTGAGGAGTTCCTGTGGCCATCTGTGGTCTTCATCATCAGTTCCACTTCACCAAGTGATACTTTCTCAATGCAAATGCTAGAGTTGTTACTAAAAATACTAAAATCGCTATATGTTTGCATACAATTTTTGAGGAGTTCCCTCAATTCCTCACTGATCCTCGCATTAGATTCAGATTTGGTTCGGGTTAGTCGGTTAAAAATAGGATAACATGACTTGACAAAAAACATAACAATCTGAACATTAGTTAAGGCCACAAATTCACTAACTAACAAACAGTCAAAGAGGTAAAACTCTCCTTTATATTATTACTGTAAGATTACCTGGTGGTTTCATTAACGGAGATCACCTCCAGGTAGACCAGGTTAGGGATACTGATGAGGGAACTGCCCACCCAGATGGCTGCGGCGACGCCCAGGGTCCCACGCTTGCCCAACAACCTCGGCCGGAATGGGCTCATGATGGCCACGTATCTGGAGAAGCGTAGAAAGAACTCATGGGACAAATTTATAATCACCATAATTCAAGTCGTCCTACAACTTGACAACTTGGTGGTTATGTCAACTTGGTTTTCATCGCGGCGCAAACGAGGTTTTCTTATCTTTTTGCTGGAAGTGTTTTAAATCCAAAGGGCCACAACAACAAAAAATCTAGATTTAGGCTAAGAGTGTATGGAAATGTCATAACTACATCTGAAAAAACTTGAACATTTAACTGTTATGAAAAGCTTTATTAAGGCCCTGTACTCCCGGCTCATAGAATCCTCCGGAGATCCTAGAGCTGGTGCTTACCTCTCCCAAAGGATTGGGCTAGCTATCCAGAGAGGTAATGCAGCCAGTGTCATGGGGACCATGCCGCGAGCGGACCTGCTAGAGGGGATGTTCTTTTTATAGTGGTGATTATTATTTATATCTTTAATATTTGAGTAGCTAAGTTTAATTTTAATTTTAATACGTTTAGTTCTAATTTATAATTGTATTAATGTTGAATTCTGTACTTAGTTGGATGTAATAAAATACTTGTATTTAGGTAAATATTATCTTATATTCTGTAATTTTAACTGGTTATGTAATATTCAAAGACTAATTCATACATCTTTGATATTACGTCGTCGGTGTAGCAAAATGGTAATTTGTCCCATTTTAATTAAAATTTTCAAGTTTTTCATTTGTTAACCCTTAAACTGGTAAATTAACAATAAGACAAAACAAAAAAGTAATCAGAGTGGCTAAAGTATTCAAAGATTTCGTTCTTCAATATCCTCTAATCCAACGTGGAAACAAATTAAAGAAAGAAATTTTGCCAAAGACTTGTTTTTCTTTTCCGTAATCTGTTTATAATAAATGTAAAACCCGGGCTTAGGGGGATTCATTGCGGGTTTAAAAAAAAGGCAAGCGCCGGTGTGTATAAATACTCAAACGGTTTCATAATGAAATCATAGTGATTGCGAATCTAAATACCAATCAGAACATTTCAATGTTAATTAAGGCAAACAAAGGGGTGAACAAACACCTTTCCATGCTAAATTGGTTTAGATTTCTTTCTGGTGGTAAAAATGAAATAATATATCTTTTTACTTAGATTATAATTTAGTTTTTCTTTCATTGCGTCGTCAACGTAAACATTATAAGTCGAGTTTTGAATTTAATAAGTATATTATTATTTTGGTAACATACTTATTATTTTCAAAAGGAAATTTTTAAATGATTTTGCACTAATAAAAGAACATAGAAACTTTTGCCAAAAATGATAAAGATAAAAAAAGATAAATGACATTTATTCAGTAAGTAGGCCGCACGGGCACTTTTACGCCTACAAAATCTACCAGCACATATGCTGGCATATTTGCATATGGCATGTATGTATCTAAAGATTTAATAGGTACCATTAAAAATATAAGAAACATCCACAAAAAAAACAAGCTACATTTACATTTAAATGTTAAAAAAATATTTAAATAAGTATTCATTTTACAAATGGTATCTCATTTCACAAAATACAAGCTCATAGTTATGCCTTAGTGAAAGGTAAATAACACCTTAACCAGTTCGGTCTTAACCCCTGAAATTAGTCGTTTCATTCCAGCGTTACGCTAACTTTTAATTAATGGTGGAACAGCGGCAAATGTTGCGTGATTTACGGTTTCGGAAAACCGATTTAAAAAAACCGACATTTCCTAACTTTTTAGACATCCGGCGGACATTTTTGTAGCTTGTAGATATGATTTATCGTGCCCTGTGCGCACGTTAAAAATGTTTAACAAATTGTCATGTTTGTTTTAAAAAGTTGTGGGATCTACTTTAACTCATTGTGTGTTTCGCACGGTGATAATACAAGATTAACTTCCATTCAAACCAAAATAATAAATGAAATAATGATTTTTTTTTTGTAACACAAAAGACTACATAAGGTAAAAACCGATACGCCCCATCAAATATGATAAGATATTGATTATTTATTCTCTATGTACAAACTTGCTCGACGTGTTTAC
Organism: Acleris literana; assembly: GCA_946894065.1. NCBI lineage: Eukaryota > Metazoa > Arthropoda > Insecta > Lepidoptera > Tortricidae > Acleris > Acleris literana. The sequence goes on from OX335677.1 coordinate 4,607,393, forward strand.
GTTGATTCAAGCAAGTTCGAACTAGTTAACCAGTAGAAGATTATGATTATGCCTTTAGTAAAACGCTGGATAAACAAAAATCTTACCGGCATAATTTTTGCTCGATGTTCGAAAAAATAAAGCATCCATTCTCTTGATTGGTAACGATAAGTTAATAAGCACGAATGAACGTGTCGATGGAAAGTCAAGCATGCGAAAGATAGGTGAGTTATGCTCGATGAAACTCTGCTCCAAATATATGGCCATTGCGCCAAATATATGTAAACATAGACCTTATTATCAGTGGCATATGGGCGTGAAGATATTTTTGACCTACCTGTATACCTATCTGTGTTAACAGCTGTCTTACAAGAGTTCTTTTGACATCGTGGCATATTTTCTTTTTTCAATATTTATGATGCAAAATTCTTAAATTAAGTATGTGCAATGCAATATTTTATTGTGATAAGAGTGCCCATTGAAAAAAAAAAAATCAAATTTTTTGAATGTGTGTTATAGGTATTCTTTAAATATACAATCACAAGTCTAAATATCAATTTAAATACAGCAGGCACAGATTTAATAGGAAGAAAAATTAAACTCATCTTTTCACGCAACAGCATTTTAATAATCAAGGAAAGGAAAATTGCGACGTTGTCATATCTCCTTAGTAAGGCCTCTTAAAAGCCACCATTGATACTCACCGATCTATACTGATGGCCATGAGTGTGAACACGGAGGCAGATATGCTGAGCACCGCGTTGAACTGGCTGAACTTGCAGTAGAAGTCCCCGAAGGGCCAGTCTTGGAACAGCAGGAAGTAGAAGCTAAAGGTCACGTTCAGACTCGACATCATCGCGTCGGCTACTGACAGACTCACTGTGGACAAGTATTCTTTAAGTAGATCTGTGTATCATCTGTGTACAGTCTGTAAACACTTAGATGTTTCGGGTTTGTACTTCTTTCTCACTCGCTCTTAATAAAAGCGCATGAGAGCGAGTGAGAGACAAGTACAAACTCGAAGCACCTTCTAATGCCCGGTTCACATTATTCCAGTCCAGTAATCCAGCAGGCCAATCCAGTCCAGTGCTGGACTGGATCATATCGTTTACATTATTCCAGTCATTTAAGAGTTGCTGGAGTGGTAACGCTATTGTGACAATGATATCTAGAACTTAAACGATCAATCCAGCACTGAAATTGGCTGTCTACACTATTCCAGTGGCGCTGAATTGGGCGAGCTGGAATGAAAAAGTAGACGGTCTTTCCAGTCACTAGACTGGATTGCTCCCTGGAATGGGTACATTCCAGTGCATTCCAGTGCCGGTTCACATTATTCCAGTAGCATTCCAGCACTGGTTTGGGTCGCTGGACTGGAATGCTACTGGAATAATGTGAACCGGGCATAAGAGCTATCGCACTGTATGTATGTGTCTATGTATCTAATGTGTCTGTGTAACCGAGTATCTTTTTGCGGCATTGTAGCTCCCAAACAGATCGAGCGATTCGGAAGTAGTTTAAACAAAAAGATACTGTTCTACCGGAATAGTTACATACATACATAAGGTCCATTCCAATAGACGTCTTATTTAGTAAACACTTTTATAACCTCAAAATGCTCCTTTTTCGCCTAAAATAACAATTTTTTCATAAAATATACCATCCGTGATGTAAAATCAGGAAAATGGTGTGCAAAACATGGTCTCTAATTGCTTTATTCAGTAGAAAACGGCCATTTTAGCCAAAAGTGATGCATTTTGAGGTTATAAAATTGTTTACTAAATAAGACAAGTAAATTGGAATGGAGTATACATACCTTCACACCGTTATTCCCAGAGTGGGGTAGGCAGAGCTACAGAATTACCAACAACTCTAAAAACTTCTTACTTATATAAGCATGTTTCATGAGAATCTGTTGGCTCGTTTAAGAAATATTACTTAGCACTGAAACTTATACTTACTCTGACATTTATTTAAACAAATATTTATTCATGTGTGGCCGTAAATCTTATGCATTAATTTTCATATTGCACAATACGCATTACGATAGGTAAAATGCTATACACAGTAAAAAAAAAAGTGTAGGGACTTGATACGACTATACTGCCACTCTTTTGCAAGTTAGAGTTAGCCACAAGTCCATTAACTGTCCTTCCGTCCATTAAAGTCCAAAGATCAGACTTTACGCCGCCCCTTGGGCGTAAGTTTGGTTAAAGTCAGTTAACTTTCGAGTAAGTTTCCATTTCATGGGTGTTTTAATCTTAACACCATTTTATTTTACGAAAACTTTACTGTTTAACATGTATGGTAATAATTAATTTATGAACACAATAAAATTACATTTTAATAAGAGATTAATTAAAGCCGTGGCATAAACTGACTTTAGAAAGAGTACTTATAGAGAACGGTGTTGAAACCATAACCCTCGAAAGGGTTTTCCAATAACAAGCGAATAAACATTGCAAGAATATGGTCAATCATAGTTTTTTCTACGATTTTTAACCATTAATTTAGGTTTAAAAAACGAGGGGTGGCGTGCGTGTTAGTAAATCAAGAATTAAATATCTGGGTAGACTAGAGAAATACAAAGAGAATATCTCCGGGAATCGAACCCCAAGAATGCCAGCTTCGTAGTTACGAACAAAAAGCGGTCAGTCGTCAAATATATTCTGGTAGCTAATATTTTCTAGCTGGTTCTTAGCCTTAATTTTTAGAATATGAGAGTCTAGAGTACTTCCCTTTCTTAATTAACATTAAATTAATTAATACATTCAATACCAAATAAATATCTAAATAAATACGTAAATAGCTCATCTTTTGTTAAGAAAAACACTAAAATAAAGATACACTACAGACCTAAGAAGTAATTGGTAACGGTCCTCATCCTCTTATTGACCAACACGATCCAGATGACCACCACGTTGCCGACGGTGGCGACCACCACGATGACCGCGAACAGCGCCATCCAGATCAGCTGGCGCCACAGTGGTAGCGGGGCTATGTCGGGCCCCTGCAAGGAGCAATAGAGCAGTTATTTTTTTTAAATAATCTGGTGACTAGGTAGTTTAGGTGAATTTTCTGTAACGGCCCTTCATAACACAGAATTTATTATACATAACGTTCAGTGAAAAAATATGTGATTTAGGAGGAGTTAGCAGATATGTAGACAGACAGACAGACAGAAGAAAAGATAATAGATCTTTTATTCTTTATCTTTATAAAAAAATTGTCACTTTCCGCGTACGTCTGTCTGGCCGACCATAATTGAATACTTACAGGTGCTTTAATATAAAACCCTTGGTGCGCGAATCCGACTCGCACTTGGTCGCAAAGTAAAATAGCCTAATAAAAAGCGTAGCTGCCAAAAAAATATATTTCTTTTAGCCGGGTTTCCTTTCTCACCTCCTAAATCACGTCCGATTTTCACAATTTTCAAATGTTTTATAGATATTATGAAAAACTAGGTCTGTACGTACCTGTTTTTTGTTTTTTAAATTCGTTGCAATGTAAAATAGTAGATTGTAAATCAAGGGATGAAAGTAATCAATTGCAGCCCGAGATATTTAGGCTGCACGATAGCGAGTGCGCCTATAGTGCAATTGATACTTTCACCCGAGTTAGACACTCTAGTTTTCATTTCGATTATGAGGAAAGTAAAAAAAAGTTATTTATAAAAAAAAAAAGTCAAATACTAGGAGTGCATAAAGAAGAAAAGTAACCTACAGGGCTGTAGGGTTGTGCATGGCTGTGACGTGTGGGAGACAACCGCGCTGTATCGTGTGCGCCCCCGCCCGCCCGCCGCGTAATCGCCTGCGATCTAAGTTGCGCTATACACCTCCTAATTACCGCTACGCTCCTGGTACTTTATTTACCATGGCTCAGTACAAACTTAGTTTTTTTTAAATATTCTTAATATAGAGAGGCTGTTTAAGTTTCTGATACTGCACAGGTCTATTTACATAGGTAGTTCTTTTTTCAAATTACTTTTCTTCCCTAGGGTGGACATGTATCACAGTCAACCCGCTTCTAAGATAAACAATTGCCTACTTTCAGAGTATGAGACACGAAAAATATTTTCTTGAAAAGGAAAACGTACTGAAAGACATAGTTTTTTATATTTGTATCTATAGTTACGACATATTTAAAAATCGTGTAAATCGAACTACGTTTAAGAAGAGAGAAACGTTACCGCATTTTGTATGGAAATTTTCAGCTTCACAATTCCTCTTAAACGTAAAGAGACGATCAATAGATGGCGCTAGCAATAACGACGATTGCAGAAAATCAACAGTCACTTAAGTATAGGAAATCCCTTCAGTGTTATTTATAATTGGATGGCCTGCTCGATTGTTAGCTGGTTGAGTCTCCTTAGGGCTTTCAGGCCGTTATTTGGCCCTGTGCTGTAAAATTGACAATAAAAACTGTAACGGAAAATAGATTAATTTTGCATTGGCTTGTTTCATTTGGTCGAAGGATTCATGAATCCCTCGACAATAGTCATAAAGAGCAAACCAACTCGCGCATTTATTTTCGTAAACATTCGATAAACATTGACGTTTTCGGGAATTATTGTTTAAATTGGAATCAGATATGTCAAAAGTTTTTTTTAGGCCAAAATAAAACAATAACTTTATTAAATGGGTGAGGACTAAAATTTGGACCATAGTTAAACGTTGTTAACCATACAAACAACGATGGCGGAAAAAGATCCGTTGTGCGATGAAAATTTTCCTTACAATTTTATGGCTAATTTTCGTCGCGCAACGGAAAATTTTCATTGAAAATGGCCAACTTTTTGGACGTTACCCAAATACTTAACAAATTATATATTATTTCTAATATTTGGACTCTAGATTTGAAGTAGGAGGACTTCAAAGATATTATAGAATTTTAGGTCTTTATTGCATTATGCGCATTAATACTAAGTTTACGCTGTCCGTCCGTCGGTCTATCTGTTCTAACTTTACAGAGCTGTATAATTGAACCGCAAGACATATAGCGGTTTTTTTTTCACTAAGAAAAAGATTTTTTTCAACGTGTTATTATTTTTGTTGTACCTACTTATCGTAAAAACGGTAAAATATACAAGCGTCAAATTTAGTAAGTATGATCAATAGTGGAAACCCTAATGAGAAAGCGGGACCAAGCAAACATCCAAACACTTTCTTACTTTCTTGTATAAATATCCTAAGTCTTAAATTTCCATTGCGTTTACCGTTACACCCTGGAAATTCGAAAACGCGGAATTTTGTTGAAAACAAACCAGTTTTTTCGTAAAATATGGCGACGAGACCGACGAATTTTCTTTATTGCCCCATTGTCTCCTTTCGATCAGTTGGTTTAATATATTGAACTTGATTTCTGTAAGTTTTGTATGACGAGACTGTAAGGAATTTTAGCAAGTCCGCTTATTCATAAGTGTATCTAAAAACATGAATACTATGTATGGTATAGATAGTTTACGTGACGGTAATTACGCAGAGTCGCGTACAATAATTTATCTACACACATATTATAACTTATAAGTACTCTAAGATGTGTTCAGAAGCCGAAAGGCAAATGACCAGTATTACCTTACCTGTGGTAGTAGATGACAGCTGTAAAGTAATTTTGAAATTACGTTATCGAATATTGTAAGGTAATGAATGAGATCCAAATATGGAACATCTACCAAAATTAACAGCTGTCATCGCTGTCACCCACTACCACAGGTAATGCTGGTCATTGTCTACGGGTTTTGAAAGCATAATAGAGGACTTATGATATGTGTGTAGATAAATGTATATCCATACTTATAGTATGTATTTCGTGTTGCGTGTCATACGCTTGCTGCCTGGGCCTCTATCCTAGGCGGTAAAATAAAACCTGTCATGGCTGCTTTTAACTCGGCTGCCATTACTGTCAAGTAAATAGGTAGCTGTCAAAATGTTGACAATACGATAACAGGTCAAAGACGATGTGGTCTTTACCGCCTAGAATATTGGCCCCGGATTAATGACACTCGGCTCCTGCGCTATAACCGGGAGCTTGGTGTTAAAAAGTGCCTTCATATACTCAATAGTATGGACGGACCCTGCACAAGGTCCTTGTATGCCTTTGGTGGCCTGCATGTTGTTTGCCTTTTTATGCCAAATATACAAAGAGCAATCAGAGCAATTTCAAAAATACCACTAAATACAGATTACAGTCGCGGCAATTTTGATTACGGTCGACCTTAAAATTAGTTGTACACTTTAGTGCTTTGTCACTTTACCGTCATGTTGGAACTGATGTACTAATATGTCAAAGGCGTTAAAGCGACAAGGTGCAAAAGTGAGCAGCTACTAATAAGCCCGATTGTACCAGAAGACCAGCGAAGCACGGTAATATTCCGGAAAAGCGGGAAACTGCAATTTCCAGCCACTAACGAATTGACCTGAATTCCTGGTGGTCGAGATTAAATTTCCATTACTGTTTACTTGTTGACTTGTAGCGAATGTAAATTAGGTTTTTGGTAACAGAGACAAGTACGGTCACGAGCGCTAATTTGGGACCAATTTCAAGAAAAATATGCTTGAAGTCGTCAATGTCATTAGAGATGTCAAGTCATTTGTAACTTTTAGGAAACTCAACCTTATTGTTGTAGAATGTCAGATTGACTTTGGACCTAAGGTGGGTCCAAATTTAATCTCGTTACTGTAAATTTACAAACAACCTACACCATACGCCATTTACACCTACAAGTCACATATATGTACATACGTTGACACCCAATTGGTCTAAACTTTTCAGCCTACCTATTCGCTATATATTACTTAGCATATTAAATATGGTATAAAATACTTTTCATCGAATAAACAGCCCGGTGCAAATCGTCTCGTATTCGGATCTTAGACCAATTGGATTGGATTGTAGTATCTAGTAGACTTGTAGGTGTAATAAGTGGTGTATAGTGTAGGTTGTTTGTAAATTTACAATCACGAGATTAAATTTGGACCCGCCTTAGGTCCAAAGTCTATCTGGCATTCTACACAACAATAAGGTTGAGTTTCCTATATATTAAATATGGTATAAAATACTTTTTATCGAATAAACAGCCCGGTGCAAATCGTCTCCTATTCGGATCTCCTTAAATGGGGTAGGCAGGGACTATGGAACGCCAGGTGCACCGGTCTAAACATACAACATTCGCTTCCTCTATATTCATCAACATCACCTACAAGAATTTTAGCAATTTAGGCATCCCTGGCTGAGTTTATCGCGTGATAAAATGTGAATAAAACATCCGTCACAGTGACGGATGCTTTACCCACATTTTGTCAAGCGATAAAAGCAACCTTATTGCCGCATGGCTCTATTCTACTCGGTAAAACTACACACTGAAAAAAATATTGGTAGCTTGTAACAAGATTGTGATTGTTGTGCATAAGCGTCTTGATCCCATACTAGCCTCACAAGACGATAGATACACCAACTAAGACCGTAGATACATCAACTATGATGTTAGTTGAATCACTAAAGAAATTGATGTTTGTTACTATCAGTTTTGGTTTATATAACTAATATCTTAACTATTGTATTCATTTTATGTCAACTAAGTGAAAATCTCTCTTTGTTAGCTCTCATTTTTTTGAGTGCATAATATACTCGTAGCTGACATGTTATCGTATTGTTATCACTCGGCTCTTATTACAGTCAAGTAAATAAGAGCTATCGTAACGTTGAAAATAAGATTCTTACGTCCGTATATACCCAATATTAAAATTACGGACAGATGGATGCTTCCGGTTAAAACTTTATAAGTGAAAAATGTGAAATGTTAATGAGAAATAGCCTGAAGTATCGGCAGTTCGAATATTGGAATGAACATACTCGTATATCGATTGAAATTAATACCTCGTTCGGGCCGTTATAAATTGAAAATTCACGGTACCCGCGCTACACTTTTTTAATCAAAGTACATGAGTTTTTATCATACGAGTCGGACTCGCGCATCGAGGGTGCCGACTCACGATTGGCCGTTATTTATTATTTGTTGTTTTACTTTTGGGTTTGTAATGTAACACTAGACGCTTGCATGTATTAGATACCACTTTTACGATTTAAACAAAACCAAAAAACTGGTAAAACAAAGCTATATCGCACCTTCAGAACAATAGTGACCTAATTCAAAATGTCAGCTTTCAAACTTCAAGTCATAAATTTATTATTATAGAGACCTAACTCGAAATCTAAAATTTATCAGTTAGGTCACTATTGTTCTGATGGTGCGATATATATAGCTATTTTAGTTTTTACAATTATTTCTTAGAAAATCCTCTGTATAACACCGTATTTTGTGAGAAAATCAACAAGATTTTAAAAGCTCACATAGTTCTGAAACGTTACATCGGGCCCAAAGGATGGACGGACGGACAGACAGCGAAGGTTAAGTAGAAGGGTCCCCTTTGGGTACGGAACCCAAAGCGGCGGAGTAAACGAGTTGATAAACGATTTTTATTATGAATAATACGTAAGCAGAACACCACTCGACCGCTGACCCAAATCAATCTTCAACTTAGTTACTTAGACAAACTTCGGGAGCCGCATTATCTGAAGTATTGTACGTAATCGATGAAGATTAAGGTAGGCGAGGTCTAGAGTCAGATCCATCAGTCATTATTTCATGTGAATGAGATTGAAGGGAAACCTTGGTCGATATGTACACAGATTCGTATTTATTAATTTTTTGCATAAAAATAAAATTCACTATATGTTTGAAACAATATCAAAACACAATAACAATCTCTACATAACTAGTTTAAAACAAAGTCGCTTTCCTCATCTCTAATATATCCGCAGACTCCTCCCAAACAAAAGACGTCACAGTGATAACGCGCCGCGCGGTTGTTAATTATTTAAAATTCGAAGCCGCATTTTGCTGTTATGAAATCTGTGAAGCTGTCCTATATAGTGCAACGTAGTTTGACAAAAATCTGAGAGATGGCGCTTTTGTTGCTTGGCTTGATTTTATTTTGTTTGCATGACCCTATCTAGTTGTTTAAATCATATAGGATAAGTGGCCAATGGGGTCTATTACCTTTGCAAATTTGTTATCTCAAGAGTAGAAACATGTAACCACCAGCCTGGTCTAAGATAAAGCCTCATTTCGGTTGTCCCTTTCCACACACTGGAACATAGCAACGCGACCACAATGGCAGTAGTTAAACGGATAAGATTGAGTTTGTACCCTGCACAAGATTCGACTATTAAGCATCATCCTTGAATGACTACGGAACCCTACAAAGCAGTGACTAAATAGCCGTTTATTCAACCTGTTTGGAGTTGAAGGCGTTATTTATTCGAAGGCAACAGCAAACGTTTAGTAAATACAAATGGAAAAGGCGTTCCACTGGAGCGGCAAACGACAAAGAATAGAGATGGAACAGGGTTGCTAGGTCTGGACTGATTTTTAACCACAAATGCAAGAGCGTCGGTGGCCTAGTGGCTTAGGGGGTCGACTCGTGATCGTAAGGTACCGAGTTCGAACCCCCGCGGTCACCATGTACCAATGAGTTTTTCTAACTTAAGACCCGATGCTCTTACGGTGAAGGAAAAACATCGTGAGGAAACCTGCACAATTCGAACAGCTGAGTGTGTAAGAGGGTAATTGCACAAAAGATCCTAAAGGGTCGAAGTGTATCCGAAAGGACCCATCTGCAAGATAATATAAGATAAGATAAGATAAACCCAAATGCAAATCTTTTAAACTACTCAACGGATTTTAATGCAGTTTTCAGCAATAGATAGAGTGATTCAAGAAGAAGGTTTTTATGTATAATACATTCTGGTTTATAAACTGGTGTTACAAAAAACTCACATAAACCGAAGCGAAGCGATTTTATATGCGATTTGTGTGAAAGTATGTTTGATCCTCCGACACGCTAAATGGGTTAACGAATTTGGATGAAATTTGAAATATCTCACCCTGAATTAACACATAGGATATCTTTTATCCCGAAAGAATACTTTTCCCGTGGGATGATCAACAAAACAATAGATTTCTTTCACGAAGTCACGGACAAAAGCTATTGAAATCAAATCCCAATTGAAATCCAATGTCGCGTCGTTGCTGATAAATTGTATTTAAAACTTTCATTATTTTAGTAAAAACCATGGAAACTAAACGGAAATTTCGTTACTGGAATCGTCAACTAGGCCTCTATTCTACTGGGTAAAACTACATTGCTTTTGACATGTTACGTATTGTAAACGTTACAATAGCTCCAAGATAGCTCTTATTTACTTGACAGTAATGACGGTCGAGTTAAAAACAATACGATAACATCTTCAAGGCAATTATGGTTTTACCCAGCAAAAGAGAGGCCCTGGACTGGATTACCTAATTCGGGAATTTACCAGATTTCCCGTGCATCTGGCAACCCTAGACAAGAACGAACAGCTGCCCAATAACGTGAGCTAGGTCGGGCGTCTAGCCGGTTCACTACATCGAATAACTATTCCGAGCATCATTCCAATATCGCCATACGTCGTTGTTTAGAAATTGATTTAAAAACAAGTATTATTTTAGTTCCAACCATGGAAATTAAACGAAAATTTTCGTAACCAAAATCGTAGACTAGGCAAAACCACTACTGGGTAAAACCGTTGTTGCCTTTGACGTGTTAAAGGGTATTGTCAAGGTTACGACAGCTCTTATTGACTTGACAGTAATGGCGGCCGAGTTAATACAATACGATATCCATAATTGACAACAATTCATATCTGCTAAAGTAGTAAAATAAAATACCGTTTGTAGATTTTATACTGCTGATTACAGTAAAAATATTTTTGGATTTTTTTATGCAGTAGTTTTTTTATATTTGGGAAAAACAGTAAAAAAGTTGGATTGTGAATGTTAGGAATTCACTTATAGTGCCCTTAGTCCATTTATTACCATAGGAATTGAAAAAAATATACAACTGTCATGTCCATTTCTCATCCGTCTGACGGATTACTTGATTCTAACGACACGCTTTCGATTCTCGTAATACTATTGTTTTGATATACGCTATTACAAATGAAAGTAACTAACGGATTTGTAAAAGCGGATAGCCGCAATATGCCCAAAGTCGCCAAATTCATGTTGTTACAGTTGTTATGGTTGACAAGTGAGATGACATGACAAGACAGTGTCTGTTTCTGTTGAAAGTTACCTTTTTAATTTTATACCATGCTAAGATCACGACATCAGTATTCCTAACTTTGTATATACGGTCTTTTTAATGACTATTTCTTTAATAAATTATTAACGACGAATTTAAGTTAAATAAAGAAAAACCGAGAAACACGGGTAGTCTAATTTTTAACCAGCTATAATAAACGCGAAAAAAACAAAATGCTTTTTTTTTTAAATGTTGTCAATTTTACCTTGTAGTATAGAGGCCCGGGACTACATAATTTAAGAACTTTACCAGATTCCCCGTGCATCTGGCAACCCTGGACAAGAACGAACAGCTGCCCAATAACGTGAGCTAGGTCGGGCGTCTAGCCGGTTCACTACATCGAATAACTATTCCGAGCATCTTTTCCAATATTGCCATGCGTCGTTCGTGGAAAATTGTTTACTTGATTGCGGAAGGAGGGTTATGTGTTTGAACAGTATTGTATGTATGGTTCTTAGTTCTTTTGTAGAAAGACATGAAACTCAACAAAAGCCGTATTAAATGTTAATGTACCTGTGTCACTGCCGGCAACGAAGCGATTAGCTATCGACTATTTTCTCGCTCAAGAAGCGAACAAAAGATATAAATCCAGCGTCAATAAAAGAGACACGTTTATTAATAGTTGATCGCTGTCTGCTCACACTGCTGGCGAGAACTCGAGCCACTTCATCGAAACAAAAGATATAGATCCTTTCTCAATAAGAGACACATACAGGGTGTAATCGTTAAGTGTAGCCAGGCGATTATTCCGTAAATATAACAGATATCAGAAAACTTTAAACTGATATTTTCTGACGACGTGCTAGCCTAGTTGGTATTGACCCTGCCTACGAAGCTAGCGGTCCCTGGTTCAAATCCCGGTAAGGGCAGATATTTTGTGCGATGAGCATGAGTATTTGTTTCTGAGTCTTGTATGTTTTCTATATATTTAAGTATATATTTCTCTATATTAGTATTTATATCGTTGTCTGGTACCCATAGTACAAGCCTAGAACTTAGTTTGGGACTAGGTCAATTTGTGTGAGATCGTCCCTTGATATTTATTAATTTATTTATTTATATCGAAAGTACGTTACCCAATGAGTAAAATCACATTAATAACTTTTTTTAAATGAAAGTAGACTTTATTAAAAATATTAAGTTTAAACGCTCCCATACAATAAGTACGACGTTCCTTGAGGCTGTAATATCCCTACCGTAAAAGATAAAACTGTTTAAGATTCATAATTTACATGAATAAACTGTAATAAATAAAACAATTCATGAATCATATGATAATGGTTTTATAAAAGCCCAATGTCTTGTTAAAGTACATTAAAACAAATTCAAATATTGTTCGATTGTAGGAATTACTTACATATTATTGTTACGAAAGAGAAGAAATGTTTTACAAGAGATATTTGAATCGCAAATGGCATTAGTATTTTATTATATCTAACGAAGTAAATGAAAATCTCATTGAATTAGGAAATTGTTCCAACGCGTATTTCGTAAAATCAGCACGTTTAGAACACAGTGCTCATTTTACATAAAGTTAAGCAATTTTATCTTTAGTGAAATCACATCAAAGATAATATTTAATTAATGAATTAGTGACTTCCTTTTATTAAATTACGCATAGCGCAGTCACTATTGTTTTTTAATCTATTATTGCTATGTTAAATTTATAAGGGGTTGTACGATATTTAAAAAATATGAATATCAGGGGGCAATATGCCACCACTTTAAATAGGACCAACTCCTAGCCTTATTAGCTGCGACTGCCTACTACCGGCACAGTAGAGACAGGGGTGTATTTCACTCAAAAACTCAGTCGGACTCCCTAATAGAGAATGCACGCGCTAAAATGTGTTTGGTTCGCTCTGACGGGACTACTTAAATTCGCCGCTGCGACCTTTACTCGTTCGTTCGTCTGACCGCGTTTTTGAGACAATCACACCCCAGTAGTTAATCTTCAAACAAAGGGAAAATTATCGCAGGTTTTGCATGTATGCCTCGACCTTAAGCACCGTGAGCCACCACACGCGAACTCAACAGGACGCACCAAGCCGGTTTAGTCGGGGGCGCGACATCGCCACGTCTCGTTGCGTGTGTAATAAGTGTCGAGCGACGCGCATCGACACAACCCTAGCGCCCGAACGGCAATAGGTAACAGAAACTCCTAAAGGGTCTGAGTTCGTCTCAGGCCTTTACTTTTCCATTTATACTATGGTTCGGATCTTGCTAATGAAGTAATTTCCATTCTACCCTGTTTCGCCCTTTCTTTTTGACACACTGATTCGGCACGACGTCTTCTCTTTCTTTATGGTCCAGGGCCTCTAAATATTCTATAAGGTAAAACCATATTGCTTGAAGTGTTATGGCACTGTTTTTATTTCGACCGCCTTAACTGTCACGTAAGTAAGAGCTACCTATCAAAACAACAATACGATAAAACGTCAAAGGTAATATGTGATGTTATCTATGAAAAGGTACCTTATTGTCCAATATTGGCGTTTCTGCCATTATTAAAGATACTCCGATATAAATACAACGTCGCATGATGCAGTGCGGCGTAAGCGCCATCGACAATAAGGTCCCTTTACATAGATAATGCCACATATGGTTTTTTTATACCCAGTAGAATAGAAGTATGTTCTCTTTGGTATAACAATTAATACTTATACATAATAATAAATAAATAACATACCTCTGTGGCATTAGTGCCGTTCATGTATCGCTGGTTGTCTTCATCGAAGAAGGTGATGATGAAGGTATCGGAGAGAGAGGTGAGATTGGAGTAGGCGTGGGTGGGGTAGTACTCCGGAACCCGCTCGTCGGACACCATGACGTCACTCCTGCAAAACAAAAACAGACCGGTCAAGTGCGGGGTTACTTAGTTTTTAAATTACACACAGGGCCATTCCATTTTAGTCCTTAAGGCCGGTTAGACGGACAACATTTTCACAGCAATCTGTGGCCGGCAACTATACGCAACTTGCTCTAACATACGAAATAAGAGTAAGACAGCAATAGTTGCCAGCCACACATTGCTGTAAAAAGTTGATCGTGTACCAGACCCTTTAGGGTCGGAAATTAATTACTTGGCTGAAATGCCCGATATAAGATGTCAATCCATAGAAATTCATTACTTTTGACGTATCTTGAGATGGGCATTGCAGTCAAGATCATATTATTATTACGGCCCTAACTACCGCACTCACACAAATTCTTAATTAAAGTTGCTGCTGTTACTTTCTTTGCTATAGCAATAGAATAAGACAACACGTCACTGAACAAGCATTAAAGGACGATGGGCAAAAATGTCCCCACCCACCAACAGAGATGAAACGTGTGACTGTTTATAGATCTTGGCAACATGATCTATTTCTACTAACGGTCCGGTCCGGCAACCCCATCAAGGGGCTATGAAAGGGTTTTGAAAGGGTTACAAAGGGTTAAAACCTTTCAAAAACACCTTGAAGGGGTTACCGGACCGGTCCCTGTTTTTACTATGTTGACGATCGCATGGGGTTTTCTTGGAAAATCATAATCGTATCGTATGGAATTTGTTTGAAAATGAGCACATTCTTTCCTTGCCTGGCTCTTGAAAGGTTGTTTTTCATTAAAAAATTACCTTCGATTTTGCTAATACAATAAGTACTTTGTCTTTTTTTGGTTCCTAATGAACATATAGACATGCATCCCGTGATTGTTGGAGGGTGGGGACGGGGTCCATACAAATTTGCCCATCACCCTTTAATTGACGTCTCTAACACCCGTATTCACAAACGTCACTATGAGGTCTGACAGTGCTCACGAACGCACAGGGTGGTTCAAATTGTCACATAAACAAAAGGTCGGTCAAAAAGGACCAATCACAAAGCTGTATTGAACGCAGTGCGTTTACTCAGTGAAGGATCCCTTAAGTATTGTTTGTGAATACGGGTGTAAGTGCGGCGGCAGTTAGAATTGTTCCCACGCTAAGTACGATTTCCTAAATGTTGGTAAAACAAGATCTTAGCTACCTACCATTTTCCTAAGTTGCTCAGGTTGGAGATGGCACCAGGAACCGACGCCATTGTACCCCACCCGTCCGGCATCGTTTGCGATCTGGTAACAAATAATAACTCTTTAATTTGATTTTTTTATTACATAAGGAGGCAAAAGCACTGATAGGCAACCTGATGGTAAGTGGGATCTCAGATCCGATTGGCATTTGTTTTCTCAAGACTTACAATCTTCAGACTAAGGATCTGGGTACTAAGTTGGAATCTTAGGATTTCTAAGGAGCACACGCGCGCGCGGTCTGCCGGCCGCCGTCTTGAATGATCGATCTCGGAGCGTGCCGTAATTAATTACGTAGTGAAGTTAGTTTTGTGAATAACCTTAAACTTTTTATTATTTACTTGTTATGTGGTGTTAATCGATAGTAAAACACACGATGAAATGAAAAGCACTCCGAAAAGCGGTTGCATTGTACTGTTGTGTAAATGGTTGTTTGAATAAACGAAAGGACGTAAAATATTCTTTTTTTACGTTGCCGACCACATGTGAACGGTAATTTTATGTTTTTATTACTTAGTAGGTTTTTAGTACTTATTATGAAAATGCACTATTTAGTATAACCGGGTTGTTACCACGATTTGGGTTTTTGATGTCCCGCACGATATTTCGACGATTTTACAATCGTTTATACATATAGATAGGTACTGTTATTATATTACGTTGTTAAGGGAACATACATATAGAAATAATCTGACGAATGGAGAACCTCCTTTTTGTTGAAGTCTATTAAAACACGTTGATACGACTTTTTTCCGACCGCCGCAAGCGAGCGAGCGACATCTGGTGAGCTAAAACATTTTAGCTCTCATTTATGTATTCTAGGCGTGTGACAACCCTAGCACTACACGTGCCGCGTGCGAATGAAAACAAGTTATACGATAGTAAGAGAGGCATATAGTAGGCACGTTTCTTATGCCTAAACAGCGTTTTTGCACGGGAGTGCAACTTCTGTACTTGTACTATTACTTATTCTGTGCCAGTTCGACCTTATATGAGTGCGAAATATAATTATCTTTCGTACGGTACTCTTCCCGCTCATACACAGTATGGGTAGAGGCCGACTACAGGTCTCTGGCTGACCACTGGTGACTTTACCCTAGATAACTTAGGTAGGTACTTACTTACTTACCTAGATAGAAAGTTGTATGATAATGTGAATGTATTTTTAATAGCAGAGCTCAGAATATATTTCACGTTAAGAAATACTTTACCATTTATTCACAATTGCTGGTTCGTTCAGAAAAAACTTTCTCCTTGGTCCGTTTTGAACGCAGATTTGACAAAAAATATCAAACGCGATAAAACAATTCGAACCCCGCCATATAACAAACGAAATTTAGATGTTCAGTTTCGATAAAAAATAAATGGAGCTTTCGGGATACTGAACGACGACGTTTAATCGAAAAGGCTATTTTGCAAGAAGAATGTTGCGAATTTTGTTCAAAAGAAAAAATTGTAAAAACCGGCGCAGGTGGCACTGCAACTTTTAATTATTGCGGATTTTGAAACTTTGTATTAAGTTTGTTACAGGGATTAATAAAAAAAACCTTTTAGTTTTTACCCGACTGCGTCAGAAAGAGAGTAATGTTTTTCGAGTGTATGTATGTATGTCTTTTTCTTTGGCATACTCTGTAGCCTAAACCGTTTCAAGATTTTTAAACCCCCGACGCAAAAAAGGGGTGTTTTAAGTTTAACGTGTGTATCTGTGTATTTGTGTGTTTTTCTGTGCCATCGTAGCTCCTTAACAAATAAACCAATTTGGATGCGGTTTTTTTTAAATGTAAAAGCAGGTTATCTAGCTGTTTTATTTCATTTCAATATTTCACAAAGAAAAGCCAGTTTACAACGATAATGGGTGGAGATGAAAAATGCAAAGTGATGCAATTGTATTGCTCGAGAGTGTATGTTTATAATTTCAAAACGGTCGTTAAACATCGCCCTTATTATTTTAATACCTTTCAAAATCCTAGCAAAGAAATAAACGTTTATATCGTTTTATAATTAATCCTCCTTTGGTCTTTCCCGCCGGCTGGCGTGGATTCAAAGACGAGTATCATTCCCTCGCAGACATTTATTTGCAAAACTTTTGCAGCGAAGAAAACTAATTTACTTTTCTTACACCTAGAAATGGATATGATACCCTGCCAGGACACGACACCACGGGATCAAATGTCAGGGAAGTTTCTTCATTTACTTAAGCCGAACGTACTTTATTCAATATCTCATTGAGTAAACTTTACCACAAGGTAATATAAGAATTAAGCCGAGTGGGCACATTATAGTCTAGAAAAGCTTGAAAAAAAGGCTTCCTTTATGAGTCTAGTAGCAAA
This sequence comes from Acleris literana, assembly GCA_946894065.1. NCBI lineage: Eukaryota > Metazoa > Arthropoda > Insecta > Lepidoptera > Tortricidae > Acleris > Acleris literana. The sequence goes on from OX335677.1 coordinate 4,624,932, forward strand.
TAGTATTACTTTTTGGTACTTAAATGATGTTACTGACTAAATTAAAAAAAATGCCGGTTGCCAATCGCTCCCTTCGCCATTTCCCCCCTTTTCCCCTCAAAAGTGTACCCTGCCGTGTTTTTTTTATTTTATAGATGTACTGTTACAGATTAAATTACCTAAACATCAATGCAAAATTTCTTCATCATCATCATCAGCCGCAAGACGTCCACTGCTGGACAAAGGCCTTCCACAAGGTTTTCCACAGCGATCGGTCCTCTGCTGGGTGTCTCCTTGCGAGATCGAATCAGGAATGAGGAGATCCGCAGGAGAACTAAAGTAACGGATATAGCTCACCGAATTGCAAACCGTAAGTGGCAGTGGGCGGGGAACATGCTAAATTTATATCGATGCAATCCGCGAGCTTCTGTCCGCGACTTCGTCCGCGTATATTTCGATTATTGTTATGCTCTCGATTTTTTAAAATGTTTCTGTTATTGAAAGTAGCCTACTTATTGATCCAGGGTATAAGCTATCTACATTTGCCATATATTCTTAACAGTTTACCTGAGGACATCCGTCTCGAGCAAAATAAACGTATTTTTAAGAGAAAACTAAAGAAACATCTATTAGATAAACTGCCTTAGAATTATTTAACTGGTACTTATTGTGTCGAACTAGGCATTGTATAATACTAAGATTATAGTACTGCTCTTTTAAAGTCTTCCTGCAGTCAAACTGTACTAAAACAGTTTTGCAAGGCTTTTGTATATTTGTAATTTTTGTTGTTGGTTTAATAAATAAATAAATAAATAATAATAATAAATTTCAAATTTCATCCAAATCCGTCCAGCTGCTGCAGCGTGAAGTAACAAACTAACACAAACTCTCGAACGTATAATCTTAGTAGGATACCTACCTTTTGTACTAACCTTAAATATAATCTTTAAATCTTTTGTTACTATGTAACATACGAGTAGTGACTGGGTTGTCTGAAATAGTTATTTATGTAACTGGTACATAATGAAGGTTCTTAAGGTACGAGTGCCGAGGTTAGAGCGCGAGCTTGCGTGCGCCCTAATTACAGGCACGAGTACCTTAAGAGCTAATTATGCACCGTCGCATACAAAACTTTTTCTACAAGCCTAAAATGATAAATGACAAAAATAAACAATTGCTAACTATTCTTGTAGGTATACTTTTTTCTGCTAACAAATTAATTGTTAGCAAAGTCATTTTCATTATTCCGATTGGCTAATACGAGTATGTTTAAAAGTTTCATTCCAATTTTAATACTTAGTTAATAAAACAGTTCTGACAATTTATCATACAAGTTGAAATGCCAAATGAAACGCCATTTTGTTGGTATCCATATTGAACGTTACCATGGTAACCAAATAACAAATCCATGGATATTAATCATCTATTTTTAGTAATTTTAAAGACATAATTAGTCTCAAAATTAATTTTGTTTTTAGTATACGAAATTTTAATTGGTATTAAAATATTTTGGACGGCTTATTATACAAATTAGGATGTCAAGTGTTCACTAAACGCCAAGAATGATATCCGGAATGACCGTAACCATGGTAATAACAATGCTATAACAATTATTATAGAACTGTTATTACCATGGCAACGCTCATTATAGAATAGTTTTCACGTTTCAGTTACGCTATAGGTGGTATTGTGATACCATTTACGATATCAATATTATCGGTTTATAGTACGCGAGTAGAAAAATATACTTTCTATTTTATTCTTCATTTATATATGTAAACGGAGGGCTAATACAATTCGTTCGTCGACTTTGTTCTTTTCTCACGAATCTTAATGAATGAGGCGGACTGATCGATGAGTGGGAAAATTCGATAGGTCTATTACTCTGACATACGTGTTAATGGAAGTAACTCTAGCCGATAATGAAATTGGCGGGCGTGTCGGTCGGCCACTCGCTAAATATTATGAACCGATTTAACCCCGTACACATGGATATTGGTAAATTATGTTTATGGGAAAGCATCGAGCATTTAATTCGCATGACGAAACCTTTTAGGTTTTCGTACCAGTGTGCCTAAGGGCGCGTTCACATAGAACGTCCGTTTTACAGGATTCGTTTAACGGATCTTTTCACCTTGTAATCTTCTTTTTTACCGGATCCAGAATACTTTTTTGGGTGTGAACTACATGTGCCTTCAAGATGTTCTATGTGAACGCGCCCTAACGGGATTCTATCTATTACTACGCGTTTACTATCCGTTCATCAGTCCTAAAAGTTGTTTCTTTTAAATCGTAATGGCACATAAGGCTCCGTTTTTCGGTCATAAGACGATTGAAATGCCGCATGACGGAGGAGTCGTATGAACCTACTATGATCTTTAGGATGGGGTTGGAGCTAACATGCAAGCTGCAAAGAAGTGAGGCAGAACTTTTTCGCATAATTGCATAAAAGTCGTCAGTGCGAGCTTGTGCGAACATGCCTGACGCACTGCAGCGTGGCGGTAGCCCCAGCAGCATCCTAAAGCCATTATTATATTGCACTCGCAGGGCACTGAGGGTCTTAAGTGTAAAACTGGTCCAAAGGTTACACGTGTAGAAAACTTGGCAGTACGCTTTGAACAGTGAAATTTTAACTTGTTCACTACAACGCCCAAACCTTCGCACCAGTATATTACACCTGACCGCCTAATACATACAAGCGTACGTAATACATACAAGCATCAGATTTGGTGTGATTATGTAGTCAAAGTACGTACGCAAGTTTGACTTGCACTTGGCCGGTTTTTGTACTATAAAGTACCAATCACCGATCGATCTCTATCTTACCTAATGGTAATTGACGATGACGATGAGGATGAAATTCGCTGGTTCATTCATTAGGAGCCTATTCACTCTCGACTCGCTCTCGACTCAACTCACTCTAGAGTCTCGACTCACTCTAGACTGCAATGCAAGTTGATAATGATCCAGGAGAAGATTGCACCGGGTTAATGAGTCGTTAAAGAAGCTGAGCGAGATTAAATGTAACTATATGTAGGTACTGTAATGTAACTATTGTTATGAAACTTTTATTATATTGCATGCAGAGGCAAATAACACTCACAATCAGTAGGCCACCTATATCCTCACATAGGCGCTGCTTATATGAAACCCAGTGATGTATCAACGTGTTAACTATGCAATTCCTAATTGTCACCTGTCACGTGTCATTAGCGGCCTTTACACGGTAAAGTACGGACCGCGGGAAACGCCACGCGCCATTCCACGCGCCAGTCCGAACCGTAGGTTTTTTACTATTTTACTATTACAGTTGCATTTACACGTACGGTTCGGAGCGAAGATTGGAATGGCGCGTGGCGTTTCCCGCAGTCCGAACTCTACGTGTGCAGGCCGCTATTGTCAAGATGGTGGAACAGGGGCTTATAGTAAGTTCACTCCCAGGCCCATGAATATCCAAAGGGCCGTATTAATAAACTCATCTTGGCTGAGAGGCCCGTCACCATACGTCAAACTAAATGTCAACTCATAGAAAACTGTCATTTGTGACGCATCTAGAGACCTTCAGTTCTTTCAGTCGAGATCAGTTTACTAATACGGTCCTAAGATTGCAATCGGGGTGTGTCCTGGGTAAAAAAGTAATAATTCTAATTAGTCCGTCAGTAAGATTATCAAAAAATATTGAACACGTATTTTTTGCTTTTTCAGATCAATTAAAATTGACATAACGCGCATCAAAGTTCGGGAGTGGGGGCTCGTGACGTCACAACGTGGTATAAAGTGTGCCGCGGCGTGACGTCACGCGAAACTTCAACGCACTTTATCTTCGTCATTTTTTGTTTAATTGACAAAAGAAAAAATACGTGTTCAATATTTTTTGATAATGTAAAAGAGTGATGGAGATAAAAATGGAGTGATGAGTTGAGATCATGGGACAAGAACTGGAGGGAAACCGCTCAAGATCGAATAGAGTGGAAGAGGGGGAGAGAAGCCTTTGCCCGGCAGTGGGATATTATGGGCTCATAATAATAATAATAATAATGTAAAAGACGGACTTATTAGATTTTTTTAGGACACTAGCCTCATCAATTGCAAAGCATGTCAAATGATCATAAATGAAAGCCTGCGGACTAAGAATGACGAACGATAATGTCAAAATTGTTGATGACAATTCCAATAACAAATGGAATGTCTTTATGCTAGTAATTTCTCTGCTTGTCTAACACCTAAGTCTGTGGGATTAAGATTTTGAAAACGTAATGCTGTTTATGCTGTGCTATATTACTTATTTTTTAATTTATTTTTCATGGTTAATATAAAAACTTTTTGTCTAATTCCGCTTTGTCTAACAGATTGTCTAAGTGAATAGTTATTACAAGTGATCTAAGACAAACTAAAATACAGAAAATGGCAAGTACACAGAAAAATTTAATACGAATCATTAGACAACCGACGAACGGTTTATGTATTTTTGTTATTTTAACCATACGAATTTATATATTTTGTTACAAATCTAACCATGTATAATTTATTAAAATCGGTTTGTTTAGCCGTTTAGTAGTTACGAGGGAACATAGAGTCGGACATACATACAGGTCAAACACATAACTAATAATAAACATCGGTATCAACGTTCAGTTTTCACGGCACCCGGTAAGGGTAGCAAAAAAAGAAATACGTTCGAATATTTAATGAATAATAACTTTTATTTTCTGTTATTTTTTAAAACATAATTATGCAGCAGCTAACTGTATATATATTTATGCTGTACTTATGCTTAAAGAGGTTTATATTTTAAATAATGTCAAAGAACCTTAATACTTATTTTTCATTCGAAAAAGAATATATGCCAAATAGGTAACTAATGTCAATTTAATTGTCACACTAAATAAATATTAGTCAGTGTGGAAAGGTAATTAAGACATTTAAAATGGATATAGGTGAAAAACTCAAGTATTAACCTCGTAACGCCCACGATACTGCAAACAGGGAGTTTTTCGTAAGTGGGACTTTGAATCTACCATCAAGGCAATAAAGTTCAATTACGTTTGATCGATAATGCCATTTTCAGTTTATGAACATAGGAAAATAGACCTTATTCTAATTGCAGCACAGTTCAAATTAAATTGTCTTGGTTATGTACATTCTATTGCATACCGTACCGGGCCTTACGAGGTTAAAACAGACATACAACCTATTATTATAACAGATGTCAAAGGTTAACATCAAAATCCATGGAACAAATTTTTGTAATTTATTATAAATAATAAATAAATAAATAAGCTATTTATTATAAATAATAAATAAATATTAAACCCTTAACACATTTTTAGCGTCTTTCTTTTTGTTTATAAAAAATATAAGTTCAAAATACTAGATGTATTTGTTTTTCTGCAAACCGTACTTTGCCATGAAAGTTGAACGTTGATACCGATGTTTACACATAACCCTCCTTATGGGCTTTCGGGTAAAAATAAGTAATATTGAAAATCGCATGAAAATTCGTTCAGTAGTTTATGATATTATCGTGAACAAACAGACAGCCAGACGCGGCGGACTTTGTTTTCTAATACGAGTATGTAGTGATACACACTGAAATCGGATAATGCTCGCTATCAGTGTGCTAGGGCCTTAAGTGGGGATCGCCCCTTGTTGGCAAATGTTGACCGAGATCTTCAGTTAGAATTCGGCCGCAATAATTGCTCTAAATAGTTTTCATCTGCTCCATTTTTGAATGGAGCAAGTTATTGTTCAGAGGGCCGTGCCAAAGATGCACTACGCTAACTAGCGTTTCTATTCGTTTCGTTTTTAAACCAATCGCGTCACTGGTAGATGACGTGATACGAAAAGTCACGTGATCTACCAGCGACGCGATTGGTTAAAAACGAAACGAATAGAAACGTTAGTTAGCGTAGTGCATCTTGGCAGGGCCCTCGGTTGCACGCTAAGTTACCGACTTTCGAAAAACGACAAAATGCATAGGATTGTTAGCAGCGGGCCTAGTATGGTTGCGTTTATCGCGTGACAAAATGTAGATAAAGCATCCTTCACTCCCGTACTTACACGTGTCAAAAAGTGACGGATGTTTTATCCACATTTTGTCACGCGATAAACGGAGCCATATTAGGCCCCCTGACGACAGATCGCGTCAACCCCTTACCGCTCTATACGAGAGAAAACAGAAACGTTAGTAGCTTGTAAACATTCATAATTATGTTAGCGCCTTATATATTAATCATTAAATGTAACGTTCAGCAACTCTAACATAGTAACACTAGGAACTTCATATTGGCTCTACATCGTATAGAAAACCTCGGTTTGGGCACTCGACAGTTAAGCTAAACGGATAATGTTAACGGTACCGCAGACTATTAAAATACAGAAGTAACGGGCTATCTACTCGTACTTCGATTTTTTTGTTCAAAATTATAACTTATTATAAGTATTTTCTGGGTTGTTATTCTAATAACGCTTCTGTTTCTGGTAACCACATAATTAACAGATCGTTATGAACCGTGTGTTATTCTTGGCCTGCCGCCAAAAAGATGATGGGTACGACTATTTCGTAATTTTTCTTTTTTATTAATAGTTAATTCCTACAGGTTTGCACGTGCTAACATATTTTTCTCCCGCATGCTCGGAAACTTTAACCTTACTGTTGTAAAATCAGCCCGCGAAGTTCTGAGTTCCAGGTCCAGGCAAAATTAAAAAAAAACAAAGTTACTATTTACCAACGGCAGCGGCCGCGAAAATGTATGAAAAATTACGTACCTGGTGTTTCGCTTTTTAAAACCATGTTTGGACTAGGATAAATACCAACAAACAGCCAAACACTCGTGCAATCAAAATTCTTCCTTGTGTATTTTACTTTTTAAACGTCATAGACTAAAAAGTTAAATATTTCAAAGAGCGTTTACAGCGTATTTAAAAGTGTATCAAATAGTTTGACGTTTTTTTTAAAACCAATTGCGTTCGTAAACAAAATAAATTGCCGAAATAACATAAACGCGTAATAAATGTTATAATTTATACTATATTTTATTCAAATTGAATTTATTACGTTTAAATGTGGGATCTTATTTAATTAATGCTTTATTTCAGTGTCATACTAAATCGTACGTTTCTGTTCTTTTTTTTTCAAGGAAATGTTGGGACTGGGTTTAATATTATTAACAATTGTGTTAAATTTCCTCACATTGTTGGAGAAAAGCACTATACAAGCCTCGACCGGGAAGGGCGGTTGCTGGACTCGTATATAGCGCGGCCTCGACTGCTCGACGCTAACTCTACTCGTCCCGGAACGGCCTATTTCCCGGTCTGTGTAGTAATGTACTATTTATGGTCTCATATACTTGTAATATTGACGTTCAACATTTTATGGTACGGCTCCGCTTTGACGCCTATTTTTTTAAATTTAATGGTGGCTACCAAGAGCAACCAGACGTCGTCGTTAGAGCTAATCACTTGACAGTAAGAGCTACTTTAACGTCAATAATATTATTAGTTACTAGTTTCTGCCCACGATTTTGTCTGCGTAGATATAGATTATCGTTATTCCCTCGGAAACTTTAAAATTTTCCGGGATAAAGTAGCCTATGTGTTAATCCAGCTATTCTGAAGCTACAGCTACTCCATTTCGAATTTAATCTAAATTCGTCCAGCCACTGCAGCGTGAAGGAGTAACAAACTACCACACACACACACACAAACTTTCGCATGTATAATATTAGTAGGAAGTAAGGTTTATTTATTTATTTATTTATTTATGGTTACTATATAAAAGCAAGATCGGCAAAACAAATTGGAATAGAGCTAGAAGAAAAGTGTCGTCCTGTTGCGAAAGATGTAAGGTCTGTTCATTCTTACTTGTCTTATAGTAAACAACTTTCTAACCTCTAAATGAACCTTTCTAGGCTAAGACCGCTATTATAAACAAAATAAAGCAATCACAGACAATACATTAGCCAAATGATGTCCAAAATGTTTATTCAGTTTACTTTATTTGCGCCAAAATTGCTGTTTTAGCCAAAAAAGGTGCATTTTAAGGTTAGAAAGTTGTTTACTATGCCCTAATTACTTCTTAAATTGCAATAGATAGATCTGTGTTACAAAATTAACAAGTACCTATTAGTGGCGCCCCCATTTAAGGATCTTCATTTTTCTGTTAAGACTTTATTGTGATGGCTGTTTTGTTTTGAAACGGGGCCATATTCTACCATTACTGTCACGTTAATAAGAGCTAGGTGGACGGCTCCAATATTGGACACTTTCAGCTCAACGCACCAATAATGGACACTTAACTCTTAATTCAAAGATCACAAGGTTACAAATTGATTATCTCAAAATAACCCTTATCCTCTGTAACATAAGAATCAAGTTTAGTGTCCTCCATTGGTCCTTGTTAATTACTGGTTCCATCACCCTATTATAACGTTGGCAATACGATAGCGATACGTGTAGAGACAAAGTGGAATGAAGCTCCAGACGAATTTTTTGTTTTGACCACTCGTAGATTGTATCCCCAAAGTTATATTAGTCAGAGATGGGCCGTAAAACTAGACTGTATAATATAATTAGATGCCTACAAAGAAACGCCTATTTTCGTCTTTTTAATGGTAAGTTTTTTAAGGCCTATTTATTGCTATGTTTATAAGAAATACGACTGAGTGTTTAGTAACAAATATTCTGCCATAATACTAAAGAAAGGAGGTAACCGCACTGAGGCCTTAGCTAACATGCGTTACGCTACCTGGCGTTTCTATTCGTTTCGTTTTTAAACCAATCGCGTCACTCGTAGATCACGTGATACGGCATCACGTGATCCACCAGTGACGCGATTGGTTTAAAAACGAAACGAATAGAAACGCGTTAGCGTAATGCATCTTGGCTAGGGCCTCTGTAGTAGTAAATGGAGTCCTTAAGAGAAAAAGGTGTTATTTTCCTGAAACACATCTAGAGACCGTATTGGGGCTCTATTCTACTCGGTAAAACAATATTGCTTTTGACATGTCATCTTATCGTTTTTAACCCGTCATTACTGTCGAGTAAATAGGTCCTATCATAACGTTGACAATATGATAACATGTCAAAAGTATAAGGTGATCAAATTGACAAACAAATGAGCTCTTACTTTGACATTTTTAAACACATGGAATTATTTCGATAAAATGTCGTTTGACACTAACGACGTAATAAAAGGATTTTGTAACGCCTCGCTTTAAATCAGAGCCTATCTATATGTCTTTCTACTAAGTGTTTTATAAAAATACTTATGGCACTTTTTACGACTGTAAACGATAAAATACGAGCGGGCGAACAGAGCGACGAGTTCATTAGAACACTTTTTTTTAATTCAAAAATAGGTCTGTCTGTGTCTCTTTCTGTGGGACCGTAGCACTTAAACGGGTGAAGTGATTCGGATGCGGTTTTTTTATTTGAGAGTAGGTTTTCTAACGGTGGTTCTTAGCTCGGGTTCATGAAAATCGGTTGGGCCGTTTTAGAGATATCAGTCTGAAAGAAGGGGTCACCATTATATTGGGGGTTTTTTAAATCTCTAGTTATTTTGAAGTATTCACGTCCATAATTCCTCTCAAACTGCAGTACGCGTAGATTTTGAAGTATTCCCGTCCACATTTAATCTCAAACTGCGGTAGGCGTAGATTTTAAAGTATTCCCGTCCACATTTCTTCCCAAACTGCAGTAGGCTTAGATTTTGAAGTATTCCCGTCCACATTTCCTCTCAAACTGCAATAGGCATAGATTTTGAAGTATTCCCGTCCACATTTCCTCTCAAGCTGCAATAGGCGTAGATTTTGAAGTATTTCCGTCCACATTTCCTCTCAAACTGCAATAGGTGTAGATTTTGAAGTATTCCCGTCCACATTTCCTCTCAAACTGCAGTAGGCGTAGATTTTGAAGTATTCCCGTCCACATTTCCTCTCAAACTGCAATAGGTGTAGATTTTGAAGTATTCCCGTCCACATTTCCTCTCAAACTGCAATAGGTGTAGATTTTGAAGTATTCCCGTCCACATTTCCTCTCAAACTGCAATAGGTGTAGATTTTGAAGTATTCCCGTCCACATTTCCTCTCAAACTGCAATAGGCGTAGATTTTGAAGTATTCCCGTCCACATTTCCTCTCAAACTGCAATAGGTGTAGATTTTGAAGTATTCCCGTCCACATTTCCTCTCAAACTGCGGTAGGCGTAGATTTTCAAGTATTAGTCCACATTTCCTCTCAAACTGCAGAAGGCGTAGATTTTGAAGTATTCCCGCCCACATTTCCTCTCAAACTGCAATAGGTGTCGATTTTGAAGTATTCCCGCCCACATTTCCTCTCAAACTGCAATAGGTGTAGATTTTGAAGTATTCCCGTCCACATTTCCTCTCAAATTGCAATAGGCGTAGATTTTGAAGTATTCCCGTCCACATTTCCTCTCAAACTGCGGTAGGCGTAGATTTTCAAGTATTAGTCCACATTTCCTCTCAAACTGCAGAAGGCGTAGATTTTGAAGTATTCCCGCCCACATTTCCTCTCAAACTGCAATAGGTGTAGATTTTGAAGTATTCCCGCCCACATTTCCTCTCAAACTGCAATAGGTGTAGATTTTGAAGTATTCCCGTCCACATTTCCTCTCAAATTGCAATAGGCGTAGATTTTGAAGTATTCCCGTTCACATTTCCTTTCAAACTGCAGTAGGCGTAGATTTTGAAGTATTCCCGTCCACATTACCTCTCAAACTGCAGTAGGTGTAGATTTTGAAGTATTCTCGACTACATTTCCTCTCAAACAGTACAGTCAAGGACTTTAATTGTTATGCCACTATGGAATCCTGTCGCATAACGTTAATCATTCATTTAAGCGTAATTTCTGTCATGTGGTTTGATGCTGTCATTATGAAAGGGTTCCATATTGGCATAACAATTAAAGTCCTTGACTGTACGTGTAGATTTAGAAGTATTCCCGTCCAAAATTCCTCTGAAACTGCAGTAGGCGTAGGCGTAGCCAAGATGCAAATGCTGCTAACGTTTCTGTTTTCTATCGTCTCGTAACATATGGATTTTTCATAGCGGTCGATGCGATCTGTCATCAGCTTACGTGAATCTTATACGTTTTGTCGATTTTAGAAAATTGCTAACTTAGCGATATGCATCTTGTCTGGGTCTCGAATGAAGACACTAGAACACGGACATTACTCGTAAATGCGAGGGCTAGAATCTAGATCAACTTTATGACCGCTGTAAAAGTTGACCGAATAGTTTAGTAGGAGAATGTAAGTATAACATCATGTTCACAATATATTCTTGAGTAGTTTAAAGGTTTCAAATTATAACGTAACACTTTTTACTACAATTATTTGAAATAGGAGGTTCTATGTTCGGCTGTATGTATGTTTTTTTATGTATGTTTACAGATTTGAAGGTATACTTCCGAGGTTGTCCCATTGTCACCAAGTTGGTATCTAATGAGGAAATCCGTGAGGAATTGGGGGAACTCCTCTAATATTATAGCCATATATATAGCGATTTTGGTATTTTCAGTAACAAGTCTAGTATTTGCATCCAGAAAGTATCATTTGGTGAAGTGGAACTGATGATCAAGAGCAGAGATGGCCACCGGAACTCCTCAATGGTAGCTATTTGAAGGGTGGCGATAAGATACTTGAGCGACTATGATGAAGCATATTTAAATGATTTAAGGCACTATGACTTTTTCGTGGCGTTGCTTGCGGCGGGCTTGAAATGTCCTTAAGGTATAGTTTCTTATTCATTGAGAAGTGGGGCTAAATAACCGCATATAACGATCACAAAATAAAATGAAAGGTTTCAAAAACATTAAACCACCATCAAAAACGCAAAAAATATCTTATTTTCAAATGGCAATAGATCAGTGAAACTGAATTCGGCGTCCCACAATTTTTTAATCAAAGATGAACTACAGTTGCCCTGGCCTATAGTCCCTTTACTTTCACAACCTCGTATCTGATCGAATAGATAGGAAAAGCACTCATGTTCCCTAAAAAATAAATCTACGTTCCTATCTATTCGATCAAATACGAGGTTGAGAAAGTAAAGGGACGCTATTCGTCAAATGTATCATTTCGTCGAACGCTATTTTCTGCTAAAACCATGATGTTTTCAGGATATCTTATACATTGACTGAGTAGATTGTGTTAGGTTAGACTTGTGACTGCCAAACAAAAAACTTATGCCGCGAGAAACGCATTTCGATGAAATAAAAATTCTGCGTAAAATGAGATTTAAAAAAAAACTGCGTAATCATACGTTCGTTAAAAGGTGTTTCCATAAAATAAATAGAAGTACAAAATATTTTACAGTCAAATATGAGTTACTTAACTTCAAACTCAGATAAGTCCATGCAAAAGGACAACGGAATTTGCGTCTTTTTTCCAACAAATTAAGTTTTACATTCGTATACCAAATTTCAAGGACATATCTGAGTTTGAAGTTAAGCGACTCATATAGTCTGCCTGTCATCTAGAATATTAAACATTACCACATATACTAGTAATCCAAAGGAATCAACATGTTCCTTGGAGAAACTACGTTTTCAACTAGTTATCTACGACAAATAACAGTTTTCTAGTTAACCAGTAATCTGCGGGGATTTTCTCTTGCTAGATTGTTATTAATCTAACTCAGCGGCACAAGAGTCACGTAATAATGGATATTGCACTGGTAATAGCTTCACTGCAATACGAACGCTTTTCCTTTGCGACATGTTTAAATCGTCGTTAAAAAACCCTTTCACGTGTTTTCCGAGAGATTACATAAATTGACCTAGGACGAAATGAAACTCTTGTATTATGGGTACTAGATACCGATTGACATAATTAATTTGCACAAAATAATAAATACATAGAAAAACATCAGACTCAGAAATAAATGTTCCTAAATCGTGGATAATGGGGGTGTTTCCTGGGTAATAAATTAATAATATAAATAATATTTATAATTAGTCGCCAATAACATTATCAATAAATATTCAACACGTATTTTTTGCTTTATCAAATCGATCAAAATTGACAAATACAACGCGCATCAAAGTTCGGGAGTGGGGGGGCTCGTGACGTCTCGCGAAACTTCAACGCACTTTATCTTCGTAATGTTTAGTTCAATTGACAAAATAAATAATATGTGTTTAATATTTTTTTATAATGTAAATGACGGACTAATTAGATTTTTTTAGGACACTAGCCTAGTTAATGGGTTCAGAGAAAAATGATTTTCGGACAAATGATAATTCGGACAAACGAAACAGCGGACAAAAGGTAAAGGTAGGTTACCGGTTAAAAAATGATTTGTCGATATCAGTCATTGTAACATTTTAATTTGATAGAAAGTGACAAAGCATACTTTGACTAATACATTGATTTATTGTGCGTTTGTGAATAAGGGGTTGAGTAGGTTTGTAATCTGTGAGGATATTTTCTTTCCCTTAGATTGCTGATAGAAATCTAACTGGATGACACAAGAGGTCACGTAATCCTACTGATATTATAAATACGAAAGTTTGTGTATGTGTGTTTTTTTTTGAGTTTGTGTGTGTGTGTGTGCGTGTGTGTGTGTGTTAGTTTGTTACTCCTTCATGCTGCAACGGCTGGACAGATTTAGATGAAATTTGGAATGGAGATAGCTTATACACTGGATTAACACATAGGCTTATTTTAATCCCGGAAAATTTAAAGGTTCCCGAAGGAATAATGATAATCAAAATCTCTGCGGACGAAGTCGCGGGCAGAAGCTATAATGGATAAAGTTCACTGCTAACGCTTCTCCATTGTAACATTTTTAAACCGTCGTTAAAATAACCGTCTATACATTTTACGACACTTAAAAACTAGCATAATACCGGCATGCTGGTACAGATAATACTAAGACGAGAAATTCAATTTCAGTTTATGGCTGCACTTAATTTATAATCTTGCATAGTTGAAAGATTGTTGAAGGTTTAACGCGCTTAAAATGTAAAGATGGGCAGTGAGCAGGAAAGCTCAAAATATGGCTTCTGTGGCATTGACGGCAAGTTAGTGCCACAACTTGAACTGTAAGAGTTTGCGAACTTGACTCGATTAAGAGGATTGTGAAGAGCCGCTAAAATCGTGTAGCTGTCAAAAAAATTCCATACAAAACTAGCTCCGGGCGAAAACGTTTCTCACCCCCTAAATCAAGTCCGATTTTCACTATTTTTGAATATGTTGTAGTTATTATAAAGACCTAGATCTGTACGTTTCAGTTTTTTGTTTTTTAAATTTGTTTCATTCTAAGAAATATTTTCTTGGAAAGGAAAACGTACAGACATAGTATTTCATGATATCTACAACATATTCAAAAATCGTAAAAATCGGACGAGGTTTAAGGGGAGAGAAACGTTTTCGCATTTTGTATGGAGATTTTTAGCTTTATATCCTCTTAAGAGCGATGCTATACGAGCGTTGCCGATGCGTTGCGCCGGCGCAACGCTGTGATTTCAACATAGAGCGGAAGTGTTTCAACGCATTATGTGGCATGTGACATGTCATTCTAATTTATATACAGGGTTTAATCGTTATGTGTCCAGGCGATTATTCCGTAAATATGACAGATATTAGAAACAACTGATATCGAAAGTACGTTACCCAATAAGTTAAAACACATTAAAAGCTTTTTTTTTATAACAGTAGTAATATTCAAAATATTAAGTTTAAAGGCTCCCATACTCATATAGTGCGACGTTCCTTGAGGCTGTAATTTCCCTACCGTAACAGATAAAACTGTTTAAGATTCATAATTTACACGAATAAACTGTGATAAATAAAAAAAACATGAATCATATCATATCATAATAACTAGGCCTTTTAAACTAAAGCCTGTCAAGTCTCTCAACGTACGACGTACTAAATGTGTGTTTTAAGTTAATATTAGGGATATTTCTGGTTTTATTAAAAAAAATACTTTCTGATATCTGTTATATTTACGGAATAATCGCCTGGACACACTTAACGATTACACCCTGTATAGAACAACGTAGCAGCGACGACGCAACGCACAGCCCAACGTCAGTCTTAATTTAATTCAGTTATGGAATAACAATTGTATGTAGTTGTAATGAACCGCATTTATAAAGGTCGCTGAAACAGAACTATCTTCTTGCCTGCTCATATCGTATAGTTAAGTACTCGCGCATGACTCGTAAACGTGTAATACCAAAACCTTCATCTCATTTATAAACCAGCGGGCCTAGCGTGGCTGCGTCTATATCGCGTGTCAAATGTGGATATAAAGCATCCATCACTCTCATACTTATTTACGTTTTAGAAGGTGACGGATGCCTTATCCATACTTTGTCACGCGATAAACGCAGCCATATTAGGCCCCCAGAATGTCACAAAAGTCGTGCGCCAATTAAAATACAGCAAGGCCCGATTAATTCTGCCCCAGAAAATCAGAAAGATATGAGACCTTAAGCCATGCCAACAGACGGAAATTAAAAAAAACCAACGTTCACTTGTGTGAATGTACTCGTGCGCCGTCGGCAATTATTCGTATTCTTTCTCTGCTATGGAAGGCGGAATTCTGAAGATCAAGTGAAAAAGGGTTTAAGTGTAACTCTGTTCATGTAGGTATATACTCTTTTTTATTTCGAGTAAAGTAGACTTGTGCCCTTTTTCTCCAGAACCCCAGAATTTACGCCGTTTATATTAAGGCAGAATTGCAGTAGTCGTGTTGGGTTTGAATTTGGAATGAAAACGAGCGTTAAATTCGAAAACCTTTTAAACAATAGAACGTAGATGGAGTTGATCATTTGGTTTCTAAAAGGAAAGTTACACAGATAAGTTATAGTTTTTCTAAAGAGTTTTATTCTGTCTGGATGTAAGCGTCTTTAAGATCATATCGCCGTGCTCAGAAACATTTTTCAGATCAATAACTAGTTCCTTTTCCAAACTTGTGTATTTTTTTAAATACCTGTGACGTAATTGTCAT
Organism: Acleris literana; assembly: GCA_946894065.1. Classification (NCBI taxonomy): domain Eukaryota; kingdom Metazoa; phylum Arthropoda; class Insecta; order Lepidoptera; family Tortricidae; genus Acleris; species Acleris literana. The sequence goes on from OX335677.1 coordinate 4,640,892, forward strand.
TAACTGACTCTGCTGTCCTTTACGAACAAAATAATAAAAGATATGTAATTGTTATAATTATAAGGATTATATTATGGTAAAAGGAATAACAAAGATCGTTATATTTTAATCCATGGAAGCGGCAATATTGTCACGTCCGTCATCAACCATATTTTCTCGTTAATTAAATGCCCGTGAATTCAACCTCTTTTGTAAAGAGCTCGCAAAAAATAGTTTTCATTCTTTTATAAGTAAATATTACAAAGAGGTTTAGCATGTAGCTGAAAGCTAATGCCAAAAGCATTACAAGGCTTATGGTGTTTCAAGTGACGCACGTGTTTGCGTCACAAGGTCGTAAGTACCTCTTACGTCGTTTATTATAAAAGTAACAAGGGCTTGTGACGTAGATTCGATGTTACTATATTTTCAGTGAGTAGGTTCGAGAGGTTATGGGTTTCTGATAAAAGTTGCATGCACGTACAGTCACGAACTTAAATTTGGGACCCACCTTAGGTCCAAAGTCATTCTGGCACTCTACAACAATAAGGTTGAGTCTCCTATAAGTTACAAATGATTTGGCATCTCTAATGACATTGACGACTTCAAGCCTATTTTTCTTGAAAATAGAGCTGATATCTCTTAAGTGTCCCGTGAATGAAACCTAGCTAAGAACCACCGGAAACACACACGCACACACACCCACACACGCACACACACGCACGCACATACACTCACACTCTCGCACACACACGCAAACGCACGCACGCACGCACGCACGCACGCACGCTCGCACGCACACGCACACGCACGCACACATAGCGGTCAAACTTATAACACCCCTCTTTTTGCGTCGGGGGTAAAGACCATATGGCTTTTGACATATTATCATATTGTTTTTAACCCGGATGCCATTACTGTCAAGTAGATAATAGATATCGTAACCCTAACAATACGATAACATGTCAAAAACAACAAGTTTTTACCGAGTTGGAATAGGACCCAATTATTTCGTATAAGTTGTCTTCATAATTCTCTCGGGTTCGGGTAAAGAGGGCTAGACTCGTATAAGAGCTGTGAGAGCGAGTGAGAGATAAATACAAACCTTAAAAACTTTTTAAGGCCTATTGCAGTGTATTTGGAAACGCAAGCTCAATAGTAAGTCAATAGTAGCTCAATAGTATACGAGTAAAGTAATCTCTTTATTGCATAAAAAAAGAAACCTTTTGTGTTTCTGTCTATTTACATACATACATATTATGAAATTTAGTTTAATTCAATACATTACTACGTTATCAGAATCACAAATTATACTTATTTAAAACCATGGGAGGCAAAGGTGTACCACAAGGTAGCGTTATTTACCAGTATCATTAAATCCTTACTAACTCCTAAACTAATAACAGATCGAAAAGTTTAAACTATTCTATAGACCGGAAAAGAAGGCGCTTTCTTATACCCTAGTATTTACCTCATGTTCTGGGACACCCTGTATATTTGACGCGACGCCTGTAATGCTTTCGACATTTCATAAGTTACGCCCACACCAATGCTTAAAAAACGGTGACGGTACGAAATCGCAGTGACGCATCGTATCCGTACCGGTTTTATCGCATGCCCTCCACACCGCTGCTTAAAAAACGGTGACGGTACGGAATCGCAGTGACGCGTCGTATCCGTACCGTTTTTATCGCATGCCCTCCACACCGCTGCTTAAAAAACGGTGACGGTACGGAATCGCAGTGACGCGTCGTATCCGTACCGTTTTTATCGCATGCCCTCCACACCGCTGCTTAAAAAACGGTGACGGTACGAAATCGCAGTGACGCATCGTATCCGTACCGTTTTTATCGCATGCCCTCCACACCGCTGCTTAAAAAACGGTGACGGTACGGAATCGCAGTGACGCATCGTATCCGTACCGTTTTTATCGCATGCCCTCCACACCGCTGCTTAAAAAACGGTGACGGTACGGAATCGCAGTGACGCGTCGTATCCGTACCGTTTTTATCGCATGCCCTCCACACCGCTGCTTAAAAAACGGTGACGGTACGAAATCGCAGTGACGCATCGTATCCGTACCGTTTTTATCGCATGCCCTCCACACCGCTGCTTAAAAAACGGCGACGGTACGGAATCGCAGTGACGCGTCGTATCCGTACCGTTTTTGACGCATGCCCTCCACACCGCTGCTTAAAATACGGTGTCGTTGCGTAAACAAAAGACGGGGTCATTGTAACAACATGGCGCCGTTTTTGACGGACCGTAATATACGCACCGTTAAGCAGCGGTGTGGGGAGCGTGCGTCAAAAACGGTACGGATACGACGCGTCACTGCGTTTCCGTACCGTCGCCGTATTTTAAGCAGCGGTGTGTGGAGCATGCGTCAAAAACGGTACTGATACGACGCGTCACTGCGATTCCGTACCGTCGCCGTATAGCTCCGCAGCGGTGTGGAGGGCATGCGATAAAAACGGTACGGATACGATGCTCCGTAAGCAGCGGTGTGGTCGCAGCTTATTGAGAGATCGGTAAAAAAAAACAAAAGCGTGATGTTATAGACTAGAATAACTTTATTTCAGGCTACAAGACCCATATTGGCAAATACCTTAGAGACTAACATAGGTACATAACAACATAAAAAATAAAATTAACACGACTACTAATACACTTTCGCGGTGTCCGCTAGCCGCGGCCACGAAATCGCCGAAATATGTCACCACTCGGCTAGAACTCCTCCTTTAAAAAACAAAGAGAAGCATGAAACTAAACATGCGAAGAGTTCTTCACTTTAGTGGGCAGTTTCTGAACGGTCCACGTAAAGCTGACTGTTTTTGCGAGGACTCATAAAAAGTTCGCAATGTCTGACTGTGGTCACAAAACTACCCAGCTCACGACGTTTCTTAGATAAATAAACATGAGCCCTTTTTCTTTATACGTTCATGTATATTCCTGTCCGATAAAGAAGTACTTTTGTAACAGCTTTGGTTTTTACTAGACTTGATTACTGATTCAGAGTTACGTGTTTTTTATACACAGTGACTTGTATAAGGGCGTGGATTTGGCATAAGCTGAGCGGGAGTTTAAGCGATACTTGGTAGATAATATTTTTGACGCTAATACTACAAACTACATGAAAACTTTTGCTCGTGCAAGTACAGACGAGTTCATAAATATGTATACACTTTAGTACCTTGTCATGTCATTAATGTCATGTTTAAACTGCCATCAAGGTACCAATTGTCACAGTAATTAAAATGACCCTAAAGTGTATACATATTTATGATTTCCACTGTACCTAACTTTATTAGCTGGTTTTTGTTGGCATGTTCTCCTCTGTGATTGGCGGTCTCTAGGTAAATTCAACATCAAAGCCTACATACCTACTTAAAAGTCTTTATTATTAACTAAAGATTTTGTAAAAAAATGCGCAACCTATTCTCGATAAGAAAAACACGATTTAACATTTTCATAATTCGTTTTATTTTGTCAATTGATTGTACAGTCAAGGTCACCAATATGTATACACCTCAAACTTTCAAAAATATGTACACAGACCTTATTACTATGGCAATAAGGCCTATGTGTACATATTTTTGCAACTTTGTGCGGATATTTATTTTTGACCTTGACTGTACAGTAACCCCAGAGTATAATTAGTACTCGGTTGTCTATCGCTTTCATATTCTCCGGCTAACAAATATACTGACAGATTTTGACAGCAATAGATTGCCGAGTACAGTAGGTACTCTAAACACTTATCAAATCTAATTACTTACTACTTTTTAGGGGACACATTATTGATCTTAGCACAAAATACTATAAGTCAAGATACAGTGTTTTATCATGGCACGGCAGTTACTATTATGACGAATACCTGCTCTGTTTTTACCGTATTTCTTTAAGGACATACAAATTATTGACCCAAAGTAGGCCTTATCTCGTGTCCGTATCAAAACTTCTTGGGAAATACCTCCCGCCCCCATTTAATTCCGCTATACTCTTCCCTAACGCGGCCTTAGATACCCTGGACTGATCACTGACATTGATATATGAAGCCACCCTGGTCTTAGAGCCAGTGCACCAATTAATTAAAGAAGCGAATTCTACAATCTCAAGACAACGTAGAAGTTCTTATACTTCCTTGGACGAGAAAAGTTTTAAAGTAAAATTGCGGACGAAGATAGATTGATTCAATTGGTTGTGCTTAGATTTTTAATTAAAGCTTTTCTATGATCCTGTTCTTTATTGGTTAAAATATAGGAATTTACTGCTAACAGAACTTAGTTGTGGCGACAGCTTTATGACAGAGTTATTAGTCTTTTGGGTGAAGTGATGGTGAGAATGATAAGCCTGATAAGTCTATTTACTCGTTTTTAGGGTTCCGTAGTCAACATAGCCGCCGCACGTTCGAACGGTGCATTCTCCCTGTGAAGGTCTATGGAGCTGAAACCTGGACGCTGACTAGGCAGCTCATCCACCGTCTACAAGTCACCCAAAGGGCCATGGAAAGAGGGGATTTCTCTTCACGATCGGCAGGCCTTTCGCGTAACTCACTCGCAATCGCGATCGGCTTCAAAACAAAACAATTGGTTTCATTTTTTATGCAGACGAGCCTTCGATTTTCAAAATGAAAACGATTGTGATTGCGAGTGCGTTAGACAATAGCCCCGAATACCGAAATCCGATAGCGATAGCTAAAAAGATAGCCACTAGAAATTGGAAGTGGGCGGGCTATATTTGTCGTAGGTCCGATGGAAGATGGGGTAAAAGGTTGCTGGAGTGGAGACCGCGAACGGGCCGGAGAAGCGTGTGAAGGCAGCCCGCGAGATGGACTGACGATTTAGTATGTGTGGCTGGGAAGGATTGGATGCGGAAAACACAAGGCCGCGCTAAATGGACTAAAATGGAAGAGACCTTTACTCAGCATTGGGTAGATCAGGGGTCGGCAAGTAGTTTTAGGTGGGGTCCGGATACTGTGGGAAAATTTCAACGAGGTCCAGATAAAAACAAAAGTATTAAGTTAGATTCTATGTGGCTTAAAAATATTATTTCAATTAATAAAGGTATAGTATACCTTATCTATGTATTAATTTATACTTGGAATGCAATACATTACAATATTTGGCGGTCCAAGGTTCGACCTTTCGCGGTCCGCAAACGGACCGCGGTCCGCCTGTTGCTGACCGTTGGGGTAGATCAAGGTTGAAGAAGAAAAAAAAAACGTGTGCGTCTCGGGACGCCGTACAGAAGTGATAACTTAAACTAATCTAAGTTGAACTATTTAATAGGTATTGAAATTGTTTAACTGACTGCAAACTTACGCACACTTATGCAGAGTGACACACACTAACAAACCTAAAAAGTGGTACACTGTTGAAAGAGGTCATATATGGACGTCTCTTTTAACCGAAGGGCATTTGTATCAGGTGCGAAGAGTACTATTCTATTAGCTGTTTTTATACTCCTTCTATGATTTCCTACCTTTATCCTGGCGCCGTAACGCGTCACGTAACGAAGCGGTTTACCCTCCCATAAGAAGTTATCACTTCAAAAGAAGAAGAGTCAACATATAACCCATATAATTTCACCATGCCCGTCCCGCCCGTCATGTCCGTCTGTTCGCAGTTTAACTTAAAGACTGTCAGCACTACAAAGCTGTAATTTAGCATAGTTAGAAATTTAAATTATGACGACAAAGTTGTACAATACAATCTTGAAATATTATAAATTTTTGGATTTAGGGGGGCGTTTAGGAAGTATTGAATTCGAAGAGAAACATTTTCACTAGAGTGGCGTGTGTCCCCAAACTGCTAAAACTACAAGTAAATATAAATAGACCCCGTTATCTTGGGGCACTAAAGTCGCTTTTTTGTTGGGACAGATTTTTTATTTTATCGACTATCTAAGTGTCGATAGTTTTGTGCTTAGATTTAGGTACCTATATGTCATGTCACTGACAATGATATAAAGACAATCACTAGAAAAGAATAATGAGATAAATAAATGTCGGGGGTGTTCCCTAGTTAAAACTGTTAAAACAATCATAGTTTTTCCACAATCAGGTTATCGCATCTCGTATTACTAATGAGGTTATCTACTTATTTTAAATCAAGAACATTTAATACCTACACTATATTGAAATTAAGCAGAGATTTAAAAGGCAAAAAATCAATCGCATGGTTGCATAATATAAACTACAAACATCGATATAGATACGGTCGATAAAATAAAAATGCAATCCTTACAAAAAGGCAACGTCAGTGCCCCAAGATAACGGGGTCTAGTAATAAACACCTGAAAAATATACTAAATAAAAGCATTTAAAAAGTAAACTATCACGACGAAAAAATTCAACTTTTGAGAAAAGATTTTATTTGTACAGATTGTACTGCTCATGAAAGCACGCCCTCACCGGTACACTGAACGTGAAAGACTTAAAATCCTGGAACATTATAATTGGGTCCTTTTAGAATATATTTTTTAAAATAACAAGTCATTCAAATACTTAAAGAAGGAAAGAAATGCAGCTACTCGTAAATCTTTACGACTCTGAATTTGAATTCAACTTGAGATTTAAATCCAGTAAAATGTTTTTAAACAGGGACTGGTACGCGTAATATTGACAACTTATTTACAGGTTAACATTTGTATTTCACTATTTATATAAATATTGCTCAAATCTTTATTACTGGATTAATTGTATTATTTTATAATTTCATCGAACTCGATGTTTTCAGGATATCTTAAACATTAATTACGTAGGTAAGGTTAGGTTAGAATTGTGACTAGGTAATAATACTTAAAAGTAAGCTACATTAAAAGGTAATAAATAAAATTTCTTAAAACTAGCAAACACTTACAAACGTAAAGTTAATAGACATTAAACTAAAAATAATGACTATGAGAACAACACAAAGAGGTCTCAACGTCAAAAGCCATAAGTAGAATAATTAATTGAATAACAAGTTTTTACAAACGTGAACAGACCGGACCCCCACAAACAGTACCCGTTCACGAGTATGACGCGTATCTCAGCCATCGCCAATACTGAACATATACAGGGCACTTGGCAGGCCCTGCCAAGATGCATTGCGCTAACTAGCGTTTCTATTCGTTTCGTTATTTAACCAATCGCGTCACTGGTAGATCACGTGACTTTTCGTATCACGTCATTTACCAGAATTACCAGTGACGCGATTGGTTTAAAAACGAATCGAATAGAAACGTTAGTTAGCGTAATGCATCTTGGCAGGGTTCTCTGATAATTAATAGGTACGCAGTTAACGACGTCGACGCGGACGAAGTCGCGGGCAAAATCTAGTTATATAATATTGTTGCTAACGAAATAAACGACACATTGTCGCCTGAGTAACAGTTTAATGATCAATTACATAAAGCTCTCATTGTTTATTAATTTGCGGAGTGACAAATTGTTCTATCATGTCGCCTGAACGTTAAGCACTTTAATTCATTAACTAAGTACTTGGAGACGACGAAACATACGAACTTGAGACGAACTTAAGCTCCTGATAAATAGCTTTCCTAAACTTTTGCGTGAATACTTCAATTGTTATAATGTATCTTTATTCGACAAATGTTTCAAATGTGAAACAATGGCTCTTTTCTACGTGAAAAAATAATATTGCATTTGATATCTTATCGTTTTATCAAATTTAAGATGGCTCTTATTTACTGGCCGAGTTTACAGCAATACTATAACTATTCAAAAGCAATGTGGTTGTACCGATTGGAATACAGCCCCAGTTGTTGGCATACAATTATAAACTAAATATTCGTCATTATTAAATAATTACGAATTTGTGGCGCTTGCAGGGGAGACTATGGGACCTTGGTCAGCTGATATGAAAAGCTTTATTAAGGCCCTGTCATCGCAGCTCATAGATTCCTCCGGAGATCCTAGAGCTGGTGCTTACCTCTCCCAAAGGATTGGGCTAGCTATCCAGAGAGGTAATGCAGCCAGTGTCATGGGGACCATGCCGCGAGCGGACCTGCTAGAGGGGGTGTTCTTTTTATAGTGGTGATTATTATTTATATCTTTAATATTTGAGTAGCTTGGTTTAATTTTATTTTAATACGCCTAGTTTTAATTTTTAATTGTATTAGTGTTGAATTCTGTAAATTTAATTCTTGTCTATCAATTGACTATTAAAGGAAATTTATTATAAACTTTTCACAACTGTTTAAATTAAATAGAGCCTTTAATATTGAACTCACTAAAATGCTTGAATAGTCTTTATTAAAGTTTTATACTACGTTAGAATGATGTTTAGAACAATCTTAAGTATGAAAACGATTTGTGTTTAAACTTTCAACCCTTTTAAAGTTACAAAAGGCTTAGGAGAACTTATTAAGTACTTATAAATTGTGCATTCATTAATGCTACCCTCTACTCGATATCTGAAATACGAAAACGTTTTATAAACTTAAGGCGTCGCCACTTTCAACGCATTTCTAAAAATACATTTCAGTCACGTTCTCGTATTATTGAGTGGAATACCCAGCATTTTATTCGCACCAATCGCACTTCTTAATTCTAGAGATCGAAGTTACTCTAGAATTCATCTGCCAAAGACATATTCCACAAATCGTCCTTATATGAGAAAGGTATCTAGAGATCATTAAAAGGAATTCCTCCGTCGCGTTGGCCTTTATTATCTCCGCTATATATCTCAGGAAAATTCCTATAAGCATGAAAATTCCTTCGGCCGGTATAGTTCGATGCGATAGAGGTCCTAAATAAGGTCTATTGAGGAAATGACGCACATGTCTTGTTACTTGAAATTGGGTATTTTTACGTTGGTACTTGATGTTGTTAGGTTGGTACGTAACTGTCCGTTTCGGTTCACGCATCTGTATAAAGAAGTATTTTCCGTTCTATTTTTATATTTTCGATCTCGCCAGCATTGCCAGCATTCCCGTATATTGTATGGATAACGTAATTCTTGGCCGCATTGCTGCCTTTATGAGAATATAGAGAAATATAACTTAACCTAAAAGAAAATGCTTGAGTTGCCGTCGAGTTCCAGAGTTTATCAAAAATGGGTTTGCGTTTGCTCTTAGTCTCAACCGATGTTAAGTGGTGAGTTTTTTTTGCAAGCAGAATGCACGCGAGCACTCAAGCCACCTGATGGTAAGTGGGATCTGAGACCCATAGACATTTGAAATCTCAAGACTTAAATCTGCAATCCTAAGGCTTCAAATACGTTGCCAACCCTGAGGACTAAGATGGAATGCCCCTATGCTAGTAATTTCACCGGTTGTCTTATCCCCACACCGGAACACAGCAATGCGAACACTACTGCTTGGCGGTGGGTTAATGGATAAGATGGTGGTAGCGATCCGGACGGACCCTGCACAAAATCGTACCACCACTAAAAGCGGCGTGAGCGGTGGAGTGAGGCGTGAGATATCGCAGCTAAGATATTTGTAACATTTTTTCGCATCGTTGGGTTTTTAATTTCCAAAATAATGGTCAATAAATTTGCCGGTTTATGTGTGTTTTAAAGGGCGTTGTAAATTGCGGTGTCTAGGCTAAAGTAAATTTAGTACATTGTAAAAATTCGTACCGAAACGTTAATAAAAAACGTTGTTAAACTTCGTTACTGTAACAAAACGTGTAAATCAACCACTAACTTATAATAAACTTTAATAGGTATTTCATTTTTTTTTTTACATTTTATAAAATGTTGACTGGGTTAAGTTGAACTATTGCAGTTGTTATTAGGATCGATTGAGACTTAAATACTTTGAGTCAAAAGGTACTTCGAAAGGTCACGGCCCACCTAGTATGAAAATAATACCCAGGGAGTACAGAAATGAAATTGGGCGGGAATTAAAGATAAATATATATACTTTATAATGGTATATGTCGCATTAAGAACTACGAAGACTGAACTACCCACATTAATTAGGGATTTCATATACCTAACTAATCAAAGATATATTAATAGCTACTCTTCTTTGCACTGTTACATGTTACCTCCATGGTTCTTTTTTAAACTATTTACTTAAAATAAAACGTGGGTCATAACCGCAAAATTTACCACCAATTTGGTTTATGTACGCTAACATTTTTTGACCGGGCAGGATTATGGCCAAGATCTTTGCTTCATTTATTGTGAGTAGGTACCGTATTGTGGATGCTAAGAAAATAAATTATAATTGATTTGCTTATGACAGCAATATCGTTCTTCTAAGTTATTTAAATGTTACAAACCAAGTTTAGTGTTTGAAGACACATTCAGACGTTTGGACTAATTAATCGTCCTTAAATCGATTTTCAAGAACTGGGCCTCTGTTCTAGGCGGTAAAAACCATATCGTCTTTGACCTGTTATCGTATTGTCAACGTTTTGATAGCTCTTATTTACTTGACAGTAATGGCGGCTAAGTTAAAAACAATTCCATAGAAGGTCAAAGTCAGTTTGGTTTTTATCGCCTAGATTAAAGGACCTGACAAAATAACGGCCTGCACACGTAGAGTTCGGACCGCGGGAAACGTCACGCGCCATTCAAATCTTCGCGCCGAACCGTACGTGTAAATACAACTGTTATAGTAACATAGTAAAAAACCCACGGTTCGGACTGGCGCTTGGAATGGCGCGTGGCGTTTCCCGCGGTCCAAACTGTGCCTTGTAAAGGCCGCTAATGTATGTTTTTGACAAAAGTTACCGACGTTTGAGCTACTTATAAAATGACAGTCTTAAAAAATCGCTCACGTTAGCATTGTGCATCTTGTCAAGACCCTCAGTTTTCTCGAATTACTGTAAACTAGCGATATTTTAAGTCCTAATTCTATAGCAAATAAATAAACATAAGTTCAAACTATTACACGCCGTCTAAAACCCAAGACTTGACTTAGGCTGACGGCACCAATGATGGACACTTTTAGCTGACAGTAATGGACGCTTCAGTCTTAATTCAAATTTCATTCGTTCCTAAATTGATTGTTGCAAAACAAATGAATAACCCTTATACTCTGTAAAATAAGAATCCAGTGTCCATTATTGGTGCCTTGTCCATTACTGGTTCGATCACCCTAGTAACATTTTATAATTACCTACAATGAAGCAGTAAGCTATTAAAGGCCGACGATCTCGCTACTGATCGATTTTTAATGTGACTTTCTTCTTCGCGTCTGCTGTAGTTGCAGGTTGCTATGAAAGAACAGTGATTAAAGTCGAAGGTCCATTTTCTTTTGCAATTAAGGGCAGTTAAAAGTATGTTTGTTGACACGTTCAGTCCACTCAGTTGTGTAATTGCTGTTGGACTTAATGACAAGAAGTTCTCCAAGTCAAGTATTTGTGAACGCCATTTTCATTAAATGCGTTTGTTTGAGTTGCTGTGTTAATTAGTATGTTTAGGACAAATAATTGTAAGTCAATTTTGGCATATAACGGTCGGATAAGATGGAAAGTTTGGGATGACGATGTTGAAGTATTTCAAGCGCAGTTAATGACAATAAAGATTATGTTTTGGATGATATAGTTTTATTTTCATTATTTCTTCTTTGGTAGGTAAATGTATAACGAGTGGTGTTTGATTTTTTCCTTTTTACGTTAATAAAAATAAGGAGACAATCGTATTGTATACATTTATTTAATGCCAAAATAAGCATGATACTTGTGCTATGATACATACTAAAAAAACAATAAACAAACTAACATGGCAACATTATCCTACAATTGCATTTTTTCATTATTCCATTCTTTGTTTTTATTTTGATTTCTGTGTTGCTATACTTTTTTGATGTTTTTTCTGTTCGTTTTTTTGTGCTCGTGGAATAAATGTTTCTATTTCTATTTCTAACAATATATAATTAAATACTAAAACGCATAGAAAACATCTACTCAGAAACAAATGAGACCATCACTCAATACAGAATGCTGGGGATTGAATCCGAGACATAGACATATCGCCTTCGTATGGTCACATATATAAACTAAGCTAATACTTATATTGAGTATTAAGCAAGTTTTCAGGACACAGAATTGAATTTAACTGACTAATAAGCATTAAAACTCTCAGGCTTATAGTAGTTGTTTACAAGTTAATAAGGGTAATGATTTAACTTTTAGACATGAATTAGAAGTTTAGGGATAGCGTTATTAAAACTTTTTGATCATTTAGGCGTAATATAATTGGACCTTGTTAAACAATGTTCAAGCCCTTATATCCTGAGTATAGTTAAGAAATTTTCGTCAGCTGTTAACTCTTACTAGCAGATTATACTAGCATCCCGCCCTCACTTAGCTTCAGTTTAAATAAACAAAAAACCGGTCAAGTGCGGGTCGGATTCGCACACCGAGGGTTCCGTACAGCTGCACAGTAGGTATTATTATATTCCAATTTGAATTCGATTTCGAATCTAATCAACACTAGCCCGACTCACACTTGACCATTTTTTTGTATTTATTGTTTTCTTCAGAGTTAGTAATATAATCATACCAAGTCTGATGTCTGTACATTTAAACTTTTTTACGACACATCAAAAAAAAAAGTTGAAAAAAAAGTTTTTTTGTACGGTCTTTATGTCTTATGTATGTATGTATGTATGTATGTATGTATGTATGTATGTATGTATGTATGTATGTAAACACTTTATTGTACAAAACACACATCCATCCTGCCGTGATACCAAAGAAGGTGGCTAACTGTACCGTATGTCCTTTCTCGAGGTTCAAGCTATCACTATAACAAATTTCATCAAAATCAGTTTAATTTTTCGAAAACAACTATGCGAAATAATACATTAGAAACAATAATATTATGCGAATTAATATAGGTCTCATATATTTATTCAAATAAAACTTCTCACATAACCTCAAACATTCAACCCATGCTAAAATTGATCCCTTGCTTATGACATTGTATGTATATGTTAGTTCTACTTGCCTCAGGTAGTTGGTTCCGTTCCGTTGCCATTAGACGGTTTATCTGTCTATCCGTTCCGGTAACGGTGACGGTTATTCGCTTTATCTAGGCACTTGTTCCGCCTCGTGAAACGTTTACTGTTTACGAACATTATTTCATATACCACTGCAGTGTCACAGTGTTATAAAACTACCGATTACAATACTTTTCGCCTCACCAGCTCGGAAAATCCTTCTTTACCGCTCAAAATTTACTTGCATCGTCCACTTTACTAGGTACCATGGTAATGTAAATTCGAAATTTAAACATGCCGAATTGTCATGTCAATGTCATGTTTATTTTTTAATTTTTCTTGAGTTTTATCTCAGCGGGAAAGGCAAAGGACATTGATCCATACAGCCTATCATTAATCATGTATTTTTAGTGTCATTTTTATTTTCAGAATAAAAGAGAAGCGTAGAAGCCAGGTGTGTTGGGAAATTGCACTATGCGTCTCTTTTATGCTTTTCTTTTGTTCTTACGTTAATCAGTACAATCTTAGGTTTTTAAGCAATACTGTTTCTGATGTGAATCTCCATCAGACTCTCTATTCTACTGAGTAAATCCATATCGCCTTTGACGTGTTATGTATTATTTTTAACTCGGCCGCCATTACTGTCAAGTAAATAAGAGGTATCGTAACGTTGACGATTTACGATAATATGTAAAACGCAATATGGTTTTGTCCAGTAACACACAACTTTTCATCAGACCGAAGCGAAGAAAATACTAGATCAAAGAAAAAAAACTGGACCTCTATTCGTCCAGTTTTTTCCTTCATCTAGTATTTTCTTCGCTTCGGTCGGATGAAAAGTTGTGTTTCACTCGGCTGTAACGTTACTTGCGTCTCGTGCCTTTGAATTTATTCGGTCTGTGTGTTACCCGGCCGTAAAGCTGATCCCACAAAATCACTCCGGTTTAAACTCTAGCGCATAAACAAACAGTTTATATATGTCCGGTAATGCGACTACCGTTTTATTGCCCGACTTCAAAGGGCTGTAGCTGTCTATGATTGAAATTGCGGATTGAGCAGTTAGGATCAGTAAGAAGCGATTTACCGCATGATAAAATCATGATGAATACGAGTAAAGTTATAGTTTTAAATCAAAGATAATGTTTATTGAGTAAGTAGGCCGCATAGGCACTTTTAGAGTTTAATTTTTTTTTTGCGCGTCCCAGGAGAACTAGCGTTTCTATTAGATTCGTTTTTAAACCAATCGCGTCACTGGTAGATGACGTGGTACGAAAAGTCACGCGATCTATCAGTGATGCGATTGGTTTAAAAACGAAACGAATAGAAACGCTAGTTAGCGCAATGTATCTTGGCAGGGCCCTCTGACTTAATTCCTATTAAATGGGTTCAACAGCTTAGCCGAGAGGAAATAAACAGACAGACCAAGAAACTAACTTGTATTAAATATAACACCTATTAAATAAATAAAAGAGGACAATCTCACACAAATTAACCTAGTCCCAATCTAAGTTCTAGGCTTGTACAGTCGACGTCATAAATATGTTTATCTACATCCATATCATAACTTCTCTACAATATGTTCAGAAGCGATAAGCAAATCGCCTATATTAAGAAAACTGTATCTGTGGTTGCATCTTCATGTTTACATTAAAGTATAGTGCATCGTAATGTTTACATTAAAGTGTCGGTACCTAAACATTAAAGTATCGGTAATACTGTACCACTAAATTGAAAATGCAAGTCATATCTGTACATTATAAATAAAGTTTTTTTATTTAAGCTTTGGTACTACAACAAGTTAACAGTAACACTAACTTAATAAAAATACAGGCCACATCTGAACATATTATAGAAAACTTATTATATGCATGTAGATAAAGTTATGTATGCGGCTATATATAATTAGGTATTAAAACACTCTTGTGATCTTATTATGAAACTCGCCTTCGGCTCGTTCATAAAACCACACTCGTGCTTTAATGCCTCTTATTATGCACCAGCCACATAAACTACTATTAAACTTTAGTACCGTGTCTATTTAACGTCATGTTTTAACTGCCATATGAAATTGTCATAGCGGATAAAGTGATAAGGTACTAAAGTGTAAACATATCTTTGACGTCGAGTGTATTATGGGTACTAGACAACGGTAAACTTACTTATATAGAAAAACACATCCAATAGGCCAGTCTATATCAACACAGAAAAAGGCAAACATTTCAAACGCGCATGTAACTACGATTTTTATACAGGGTGCCCCTGTCCTTGGGGCTTTAAATGCATGGATAGTTTCTACTCCTGAAACTGAACTTCTTTTGTTCTGTAAGTTGTTAAAAATATGTCCAACTAAAATTTAAATGTAATTTTCAATGTACGCGATCCATTGCTCCATTTTCCTTTAGCCCTCGTACCAAGGAAATGTCGCCCCCGTACCACAGCCCGTACCATGAGATCGTGATTTTATGGCCATGATTTAATACACTGATTTTACAAGTAGAATTTAACATTAATCAGTTATCTAAATTTAAGTTATTTTTTAATGTTGCAGAACAAAAGTAGTTCAGTTTAGCGAGTAGAATCGATGGTTGCATTTAAAGCCCCAAGGTCAGAGGCACCCTGTATTTGTTATTAGGTCTTTTGAGAGTAGTTAACACCCAAGTTTGCAACCCTGAATATCCTGTGCTACCCCCAATGCGCTCGAAATACTGCAAAATTTTGGCACTTGTTTCAGTATTTGATTTTATTATGTATACATATTATCTGTAAGTTGACTTCTAGTATACTTTATGTTTATGTAAATCTTAAATGTAATTGTTCAAGAATTGCCGAATAAACTATTCTATTCTATTCTATTTTCGAAAACTACCCTAAGGAAGCGTGTATCAGGTATCTATCTCAAAAATCGTAGTTACATGCGCGTTTGCGATGTTTGATGTCGTTATTGAGTGGCCTGCAAGAGTCAGGAACAAATACTCGACTCATCACACAAATATCTGAAATCGCCGGGATTTCACCCGGGACCGCTAGCTTCGAAGCCAGGATCCCTACCAACTAGGTTAACGTGTCGTCAATCGTCAAATTTAGATCTGAAATTAAACTAGATTAAAATATTTACACTATATTAGTATCTACTTTTAAGTTTATTTAAACATCCTCATTGTCAAAAATGTTAAATTATAAATGCCCTAAACAAGCCTTGATAAAACTACTATTATTATAAAGCTAAATTAAATAGATGAACAGGCTCTCCTACCTTTCCTACAAACCAAAAGCAATTATAAGTGGCATCCTGAAAAAACATTTATTTAGTGCTCAACTAAATCTATTCCCTAGCCTAAGTTTAATTTATACTGGGGCAGTGGGTTGCCTTGTACATCTGGTATTGTTCTTATAAACAACTCAGTTCTCAAATCGTTGGCAACTTATTCACCGGTGAGCGTTAGTTGCTTCGCCACTTTAGTCAAGTTGCTTGATATGTCTATCTCCATTTATTTAAGAGCCATGCTCTCGACGGTGCAGCAATCTACCGTAATATAACCAAATAAGGCGGTAACTGCATAGTAATATTATAATTATTTTAAGTTTTTTTTGATTTGAAATGCTTTGAAATGATTATTTTTTTTGATTTGAAATGATTTATTTCGTTATTAAGTACAATTAACAAAAGCAAAGGTTGGGACCTCCTAGTAAGTATGATTATATACCTGTGTCAGGAGACCCCGAAAAGTTCAATATGGTTGTCAATAGAGTTCAGAATGTTTCGACTATCACATTGCACTAAAGACGTCTTCTTTGGTGTTGCGGTAGTAATCGCTAACCGCTCCGGTCTGCTGTCAACTGTTTGACTTTATGGTACGGTCGGTCTAAGAAGTAGCTGCATACTTTTGTACCTTGTCACTTTAACCCATTTGACAGATTAGTGCCGCAGTTCAAATATTACGTTAAAGTGACAAAGCACTAATGTATAAATATGAGCTTGACGACCTTCTCTTTTATTTGCTTAGACCGGTAGCACACCTCCACCGCGAAATCGATGCAGCGAAACCGCTGACGTTCCGCTACCGTTTGTCCGTTATATGACGTGCGAAACATTAGCGAAACTGCCTGTTCTACCGCGTTAAATTGACCATGCTTCTATCTCTTTCTCGCGGAATATCGGCGATCTGCTCACACGCCGCTCACATCTCCGCGTCCAAACCGCCATATCGCGTTGGACGCGGAGATGTGAGCGGCGTGTGCATCGGTTTCGCGGCGGAGGTGTGCTACCGGCCTAAAGTTATTTCAACCTTGCCTCTTCTTTCTTATTTTTCTTTCTATGAAGTTTTATAGGAAAAGGTCGTGTCGTAGTAGGTGTCCTATCTTTTTTTTTGATGACGTTATCGTAATCGTTAGATATGGTGTGGTGTAGCAGTAAATAAATACATACATACATTACATCACGCCTGTTTCCCAGAGGGGTAGGCAGAGACCACTTCTGCCTGCTACGATCCTGACAAATCTCTAAATAAATAATAAATAATAGTAAATAAAAGTAATGAAATAAATAGTAGATAAACATAGTTTTCCAAACCTTCCCTCGTACCAGCCTCCGTACCTGCAAACAATGTAAACTAAGTTTAGTTAATTATGATTGATGATTCATTCGAAGTTTTTTTCTACGCGTTAAATGTATAAAATTTGTTGTAAAGTTGGTAAAAGTTCATAAAGTATTACCAATATATATTTTCTAGTAGACTGTTTAAATATACAGGGTGCTCGAAACCTAAACTTCGAAAGCGCATCAAAAATACATTTTCTTGAATACTTTTTCCTTCTGATACGTATTCATAGATACGAACGCTGGTTCGTAAACTTCGTAGTTTAACGATCTGTGTCTATTTTCAACCCATAAATATTCCTTAAGATAAACTAGCTTCTTAAATTAATCAGTACTTAATGCATATAAAATTTTTCTAACCGCACTCTACAGTTTCACAAAGCCATGTTACTTAAGCAAGCTAACTTCACTAACATTGAGAAAACTAATTTAAACTGAGCATAAGAATTCTTTTATTCACTTACAATGTTCTTGTTTCGCGATATTCAGATTTGTTTATCCTTAGAGACCGATACAATTAAGGCTGGGTTTGCTGAAATGTTTTCTTGTAGGAGGATTCGGTGGAAAAAACATTTCGTCATTGCTTTCAAAACCTCGTATCTCATCATTTGTGACGTACAATTTTAAACTTAAACGTGAAGAGAATTATGTTCAAACTCATACATCTCGAAATATCAGATACGAGTTTTTTCTAAAGTAGTAACGATTTGTAAACGCTTAAGGGCTATTTAGAGGATACGCTTAATTTAGATGCACTGTGATTGCTGTTTAATTATTAATAAGAAGGTCTGGTCTTTGTTTAGGATGTTCAGTGCCACCAGCGAACAGTTGTATGTAATTTGAATATGTAAAGCGTGTCGCTGGCTCGGAATGTGTTAGGTAAATTTTGTGATGTCTATGCTAAATGGGACCAACTCTTCTTGGCAGTGAATTAATAAATCATTTTCAGTCGGTCTAAATTTTTTAGCTGCCTGTACTCCAGATCTAATGAAGTCTACCTTCTCAGTCGTTAGGTATAGATTTCCTTTTAAATTCATTATAGGTTATATAAGATATTTTTTAGATTTTCAATAGGTATTTGTAGTTTTGACTGAAGGGGGGTGAGGGTCTGTAACTCTTTAAGAGTTCAATGTTTCAGCTTCGTGACATTGATAGTTTCTGTGAAAAAGTGATTGCGCTGCGACATATCTATATTTATATACTTTAAACCTGTCCTCATTGGAAGAAAATGCAGCTGCATCAAGTGTATCATTGGTTAGTTTATTTTTCTTTTAAGACTTAGGATACGTTACATTAGCACGTCCAACTAAGCCTCTTTCTAAACCGTTTTTGAATGGAAATAGGTGGGTTTAATCTGTATAATAGGTTTAGCGAATGATTGCGACTAGCTTTTAGTGCTGGGTCGTTTCGCGATTCAAATCGTAACGTATCAGTTTTTATTTAAAGCGTTTTTTTACATAAATGTCATTTTAGTTTTAGAACTAGATTTTAGCATGACAGTTTCATACGTTTTGACAGCACTAAACCGAGTTTTAGCCTAATTCTAGATTTATATTTTTACTGCAAGTGGCCCTACGTTAGAAAAATTGTTACGAAAGATATGATTTTGTGTTACTAAAATTTTATATTCATCACTTTATAACGTTATCATAAGAAACAGTAAGAAACCATAGAGAACAATCAGATCATTATCAAATGTTATTATTTAAGAAAACGTGTTCATTCAAACGAGCATTTTTCATATCAAAATAGTGAAAATTCGCTACTATGAAAAAATGCTTGTTGTGAAAATGATCTAGCAAATCTAAGAAACTCCTTAAACCCTTTTCGACTTATGTTTATAATTATTTGTATGACGTTAGCGCCGAAAGTGATAAAGGATTTTCTTGGTCGACTTAACGTTGTGTCATCATTAGATTTAGGAGTTTTGGTTGCAAACCGTGGTTCTAGAATCCATGGAGTCGCTAATTACTATTTATTATAATACATACGACTTTGATTTTGACCTTCAGTATTTTAATATTTCAAAATTCATTTATTCATTAAACAGCTAAACCAATTTAAATAAATTTTGGTATGGAGGATATCTCTGCTGTGAAAGGGTAACAAACAAGCAAATATTAGTAGGTATGGAATAACCGAACTAAAAATTTATTTAGTTTATTTTGGAATATGACCATACTAAAGGTCAAAATCAAAGGGTCTGTATTATAATAATTAGGAAATAACGATTCCATGCATTCTATAATCATGATATGCCACCAAAATACTAACCCTAGTCATCATATCGGCCAGAAGACATCCATTGCATTGCCTTCCCTAAGGATCTCCACGACGGTCGGTTATGTGCTACAATGTAATACAATTTTATCATTTTTCGTGCCAGTACGAAATTTTTCAGTTACTGCAAAAACGGTAACTTGAAACCGTTACAAAAAACGCCCATCACTAGCTCTAAACTCTGAGTAATAAAGGGAAGTGATTCTTAGAACTAACTGCGCTTCTATATTCCGATGCAGTTTGCTTTTCATTGAATACAGCTCTTTGAGTGAACGCATTCGCTGTTTACTGATCATTACTTACAATAAAGAGCCGTTATCAAAGAACATTACTTTGCTTCAAAGCGCCCTGTTATTTTAATCCGTTGCTAAATTACGCGAAATTAAATTAGAAAATACACGTTCAGTCTGTCATAAATTTATGTATATGTAGGTAGGTAGGTATTAATAGTGCCAGTTACTAAATAGGGCACAAGTTGGGTTTTGTTTACCTGTTTACTTTTAATGCGGTTCTATTTTTGTTTTGTTTAGGTTCGTTTATTGTGTGTGCTATGTGTGTGCAATCTGCCGTGGTTTTAAGCAGAATACCAGCGCAGCGCTGGCTTTAATGCCAGCATAACGCTGAGTTGTAACCATTTCAAGACAACAGGCCTTTTGTCTATGTCAGTATTTTTTCATCTCACTAGCTCGGAAAGCCCTTTTTGTTTGTTTGATATCTATTGAGAAAATCGCTTTTTATCCACATGTGAAGAAAGAGTTTTGACATTTGAAGGCAGCTTAAGTGATATTTGACAGCTAACAAAACGTAAAACGTTAAAAGTGCTGGATTTTTTGCATCGAGTAAAAAACACTAAATACAGTCTTACAACTTTATTTTAATTCATAAATATCAGCATCCAACATTAACCTTCATTCTTGTTGTAAAAACGGATAAAATGTTGTGACAGTCCAACTAAGTCGATTTGCGAAAAAAACGCATCCAAAATAATAAAAAAAACTTATGTCGTAACTTTTCAATTAAACCGTCAACGTTAAATATTCGCATGTTTTTCTAGTTTGTTTTGTTATTAAAAATGATTGATTCGAGTGACGAAGACGTATTAACACCTGTAGAATTACGGGAAACTGTGCAAAATGCGGAATTGAGCTTATTGTCTTTATAATTGATGGTACAAAACCCTTTTTCTTATTTTCCTCGCTGTAGTGAGGTGAAAAGTTTTGTGTTATACACGGGTGAAAAGTTATTTTACGTCTCGTGTGTTGAAACACTCGCTACGCTCAGGATTCTATTTTTGAACCACTCGCTTCACTCGTGGTCAATCATAGAATCCTCTCGCTAGCTCGTGTTTCAAATGAACACTCGTAGGTAAAATACAACTTTCCCCCCTTGTATAACAAATAACTATTTTCCTTTTTGTTTGTCACGAATAAATGTTTTTTCTTTCTTTCTTTGCCATTTTACATGAGAATGTAAATCCTTTTTGTTTAAATGTCGTATTCAACCTGTCTGTGACGTGCACAAATTGATACACACAAAAATAAATTTCTTCCTTCAATTTACTATTTGGAAAAACCCGGTCAAGCGTGAGTTGTGGCTCTTTTTTATTTGTAGTTTATTTTTAGGGTTTGCATTTGCAGTTTGCACCAGAACACACAAAGTAAAACGCGAGAAGTATGTAGGTAGGTAGGTATAACCGTTTTAAAAAAACATTTCTTGTATGGGGTGCTATTATTTAACTTTTGGCTTATTTTACTATTTGTCGGAAAATCCGCCATCATCCTAGTTATCTTATCATTATCTTCCTTATATTATAAATGTGGAAGTTTGTGTGTTAGTTTGTTACTCCTTCACGCTGGACCGATTTTGGTGAAATTTGAAACGGAGATAGTTTATACCCTGGATTAATACATGGGCTACTTTTCCTCCCGAAAAAATGAATAGTTCTCAAGGGAATAACGATAATTGAAATCTACGCGGACGAAGTCGCGGGCAGTAACAACTTCACCCATAATTCGGTAAGAAAAACAACCGGATAACATTGTATTGCGGCAGGTAAAATAGTTTTCAAAAGCAGTGACGTGACTCATTTAGATTTCATAAAAAAAAACTTTTGAAAGAGGTCCAAGTCAGTTCATAATAGCTGCCTAAGTAACAACTACCTACATCTATCTAGGGATAGATGAGCTAAAAGCATCTGGCAATACGGTGCCACGTGGCACTAAAACTTTAAGAGAGAGCAGTAAACTAGAATATACCTACTGGAAAGTGTTCATCGGAAACCCATATGATGCACATGAAGACTCGGGTACCAATTCTATATACAGGGTGCAGGCTGAGATATTCTATGTACAGGATGTGCCGCGAGTTGTGGAAAGTAAGTTTATATCGTAGCGTGGCTCGGTTTGTAGCGAACATCTGCTACGAACTGGTCCTTTGTTCTTGATCAATGTGTTACGATCAGTCTATTTATAGTCTAAAAATGACTATTGAGTTTTTAAATTTATACAATATTATTACAACTTAATGCGTTTTCACACAAAACTGTATTTTATAAGAGGTTTGTGAAGCTATAGATTTCCGCACTAAATGCGATAACGTATCTCTCTCTTTAAACCTACTAAGATTATTACGATTTTTTAATTTGTTGTGATTTAGGGGGTGAAAAATATTATCGCCTAGAGCTAAATTTGTATGGATAATTTTTGACAGCCATGCGATTTAAGCGTGGCTTTACAATACGAGTATTATTTTTATTTTATTTCAGAAAACAATATTTAAGTGAGTTTTACAAAGAAAAGGATGGACTAGTTATTTTTCTTCTACTTAAAAATTAGGTCTACTAAACAGTCAGATTTATGTATAAAACAGCTTGCCTCAAGTGAATTTAAAATCAGGCTGTATACGATATGTCCGTGTAACAAGGCAGCCACCCGCTATTGTTTTTGTATCAACGCTGTTTCTCATTCCGCATTCGTGTAACAGGTTCATTTAAATGTGAACAATGAGATCGCACCATGCCCATGTAACTTTACCTACAGTATGTTGTGACATTCTGCTAGTTTTCGCATAAAAATCAATGGTTATTGTAAAATGTAACGTAAAATGACAATGAAGTGTTTCTTGTGTCTGATGTGTCCTGCTGGTTGAGTTTTTACTGTCTACTTGTCTACCAACCTACGATTGAAGTTCATTTGCACGTCATGATACAACAAGTTCGATTTTCCCTTGCAATAATATCATGCCAGTGACAAGTATCAACCTTAGCGATAATTAGATCTCACAGAAACATTTATCAAAACTGCTAGACCACTTTCTAGGCCGACCGCAAAGCTAAAACGGCGCCTTTCTTTATATAAAATGAATTAGGTACTTCAATATGCAAGACAGCATGTCTAACTAAAGATTAACAAAAACCACTTTCAAAGATCAAAGTAAATCCACTTTGTGAACTCACAAAGCAAACGTCAACAGGAACTCAAAAGAATATCCACAAATTTACTTTGCATCTTCCTTTAGAATTCTTCCAAATAGCAAATTGTTTTGAACTTTATAATCTTCCTCGTTGCACAACGACTAGGTATTATACTGAGTGTTGTCTGTGCATGCATGAAAATGCACTCAGTGCAATGCTAAGCCGCACTGCATACAGTTTAAACAAGAAGTTAATCCAATACAAACTAGTTTGTGCCGAGTTGTTTCTTCCATTATGTAGGCTTGGACAGGAGCATTGTATCAGTTAGGTTTCTTTTTAACCGCCTTAAAAAAAAGGAGGTGGTTCTCAATTCGTCTGTTTTTTTTTTAATGTTTGTTACCTCAGAACTTTTTAACTCACTTTTCAATTCGAAGATTATTTATTAACCGGCTAAGTCAGTTCTCAAACATGTTTTTATAACGCCCGCCCCCTTTGTGTCATCGAAAAATATCCCATTCTATTCTTTTCACTTCGCTCCTGTTAAGGTTTTTTCTCAAAAATGTCCGGAAATGTTGACATTCCTATCTACATATTGAGACGCGAAGTACATAGTTTACTGACAGTTCTCAAATTTAAAAAAAAAAATCATTGCGTGCTCGCTACACAAGCCCGCAATGTTGCATACAAATTCCATTACTATCTAGGTTGTAACTTTTTAAAAAGTGAAAAGGGCCATAATAAAATGAGGGCACAAGTCTTAAACATCCAAATTTTACTCGAAACATAACTTTTTTATTTGTGCCTGGAATAGCTTATGTTTTTTTTAAAACAAGAATTGCGTTTCTCCTTGTCATAAACAAAAAGGCGGTAAGGAGTGATGGTTTTTTCACATGAAGTTTCTGTTTGTATGCAATTCAAAAAATGAGTTCAAGCGATGAAGATTTGACTCCAACACAATTTTTTTCTTGCGATTTTTGAGAAAAACACTATATTTGCCTCGGCAGGAACAGCAATTGCGGGCTTCGTATTTTTAAACGGACTCGCAAGCTCGTCCGTTTAATCCAATACTCGGCCCGCAATTGCCTACTTCCATGCCTAGGCAATAATGTACTATTTCTCAAACATGCAATGAAATATTGATGTTATGTTCCTTATAAGTGCGAAGTATGACGTTTCAGGTGCGGCTAGGACAAGAGGTCGTTTATGGAATTTCATACAAATCGTGCAGGCCTAGGCCGGCAAAGTCCTCTTTTTTAATTTCCATTCCACATAAATTTGTGGCACAGGCACAGGCATCATGGCATTCTGCCACTATGCGTATTAAAATTGTTTATAAAATTGGATTTTTTGTTGTTTATTTCATTGCATGCGTCATTATATGCGTCTATATGTCTTCGGCCGGCAACCCCTTTTGTCCCAGCCTCTGTAGTAATGTACTAATTTCGCCAGTTTCGAGATATTTATGGACTCTCCCATGGACACTCCCATGGACACTCCCATGGACTTATTAAAGAAATAAGTCTACGGAGATCATACGCGAAGACAATATGTTCGGTAAATGAGCAGTTTCTCTAATGGACAGCACAGAATAACATGGGGCTAGCGCCACGCGCTTCTGTCAACACCCATCGGAAAATGTCTACGCCTCGTATCGACATATCTATAACCTGGGGCCGCGTTGGCTGCGTTTATCGCGTGACAAAGTGTGCATAAAGCATCCGCCACCTTCTGACATGTAAATAAGTACGAGAGTGACGGATGCTTTATCCACATTGGACACGCGATCTAGACGCAGCCATACTAGGCCCACTGCGACGGTAGTCAAAGAATACTGCGCCTCTATTCTAGGCGGTAAAAACCATAGTCTCTGGCCTGTTATCGTATGTCAACGTTTTGATAGCTCTTATTTACGTGACGATAATGGGGGCCGATTTAAAAACAATACGATAACACGTCAAAGACTTGGGTTTTACCGCCTAGAATAGAGGTCCTGATTACCTTCCTATTACCTACCTACGAAAGAAAGTTCTGCTTCTTTAAATTAAAGGCGGTCTACCAAGTGATTTCGCCAGTGTCAGTGAGAGAGTATATAATCAGTAAATAAAATTAACAAAAGTAAAAGCCGGGCATTTTTCAATCGTCCATCTTCCCTCCCCGAAGGTTACCGGAATTTTCCGAAATAAAGTTAAATTATGCTGTGTTTACTTAGCCTGATTTTAAAAATTTAAGTACCTTTGTGGAATGCGCTATCTTTGAAAACCTCTGGGCTAAGTTGCTCCCGTCAGAGCGCTATTAACATTTTAATTCATATATTTTTAATTTGGTTGCAGGTTTAGTTAAAGTCCTCCTTATAACTAGCTGCACACTTTTGTACCATGTCGCTTTAGCCTCTTTGACAGATTAGTGAAGCAGGTCAAACATGGCGTTAAAGGGACAAAGCACTAAAGTAAGCAGCTACTTACAAGCCTTCCGTGAATACGAGCGTGCGGGACATCTTTTGTTTTCCGGTTAATTCTTCGTCATCCGTTGAGAAGTGAGTTGCATAAGACAATAACACCCCCGTGTTCTGTGCAAGAAGTTAATCCGAGATGAACTACTTACTCTGTAAGTTGTTTCTTCCATTCGGCTTAAGCTAGATGCATTCTGCCAAAGCGAACGCTTCGGAGTTACGTTTTCTTATGTGTGGTTGAGACCTGTGACTTTTACGCCTGGTGTCATACAGGGTGGTACTCTATAAACTGTACATATTGAAAGGGATGAAATTATAGGTTAATTTATAGGTAAAACAATTTTATTTTTTATTTTTCTGCCACTTTTTGTTTTACAGATTGTCAAACTTTTTAATAAAGTTTGGGTAGTACACTTACTTGTGACGGTGTAACTTTTGATATAATAGCCCAAAAAAGATAGAACAAAATGCATAGTATTGACATTAGTTAGGTTTATAATAATAGATAACAATATTAGACCAATTAAAAAAAATTACTGAGTAACTGCTTTTTCTGTGGAAAATTACTGCAAAAATATCATTTTGTTTTCATAAAAACACGATTTTCTCAAAATTTTGCAGATATTTTACAATTTTTTTTAACGTTTTTAGACCTAAAATTAAACGAGGAATAATAATAAGCAAAAAAAAGGTGAAATATCTACAAAATTTTGAGTAAATCGTGTTTTTATGAAAATAAAATGTCATTTTTGCTGTAATTTTCCACAAAAAAAGCAGTTACTTACTCAGTTATTTAAAATTATTTAAATTTAAAAAAATTCGCCAAGTATTTTCATTGAAATTCTCATTCATCAGATATTAGACGACGCGCTGGCCTAGTTGGTAGTGACCCTGCCTACGAAGCTAGCGGTCCTGGGTTCAAATCCCGGTAAGGGCAGATATTTGTGTGATGAGCGCGAATATTTGTTTCTGAGTCATGGATATTTTCTATGTATTTAAGTATATATTTCTCTATATAAGTATTTATATCGTTGTCTAGTACCCATAGTACAAGCCTAGAGCTGAGTTTGGGATTAGGTCAATTGGTGTGACTTTGTCCCCTGATATTTATTTATATTTATTTATTTATTAGAAATATGCATTTTTAGTTCCCAGATAAAAGTTTTTTTTTCACAATTGACAGTTTTAGATCAAAAGACGGATTTTTATTAAATATCTGGAAAAATCAATAACTCGAAACCAGTGATATAGACCCCCAGTTAATTGCGACAAAAGTATCCCCCATACCCCTTTCAAGGAATTGGTCGAGTTGCCTGTCACCAACCACTTATTCACAAAACATTTAATTAGATGAGACTGAGATAAAACGCAAATCATTTTTTTTAAATACGCGCTATACGCCAGCAATTAAGCCAACCAACTCTATATGTACACAACTTTTTCCTACAAGTATATTCGCCAGAAATAGGCTGTGACAGACAGACTCGTGAGTGATCCTATAATGGTTTCTTTTTTAGCTAATATACGAAGCCGTAAAAGGTAGCCGTATTAGTGTCTCACGTAAATTGGAATGCCACTTATGCGTCAGATTGCTTGCTGCCGAGAAGATTCCAGTTTACCGGTTTTTAGGGATCCGTAGTCAAATTAGAAACCTTTTTAGCTTCGCCTTGTTGTCGGTCTGTATGTATGATGTTATATCAAAGTAATTTTATACAAATTAGTATGTACACAATGGGTGCATTTTGACACATCAAGAAACATTTTTGTATGTTAATGGTTAGGTTACAGGTCGGTATTACAGGTAATAAGACTTATTTATCTTTATAATAAAATAAGCGCATAAACATCTAAAAAAAATACTACCCGAACAGTTTTTAACGGATATTTTCTCCCTCATTGACTATTTGTAATATATACATTTAAAAAAAAATACGTAGTCTTCACGGAAACCTGGTGATGTAATATCATCCACCTTGCAATGTATACCATAATGTTACTGGTCTCGGATAATAGGAAAGGACCAAAAATAAATTTAATATATGAATATGACTGTACCTACTTCCTATAACATGCGTGTACGGTATCGTACAGTACAACACCCTCAGTTTTGTGAATAAGGGACCACGACGTTGGGCTTAGCGTGTAATCTTTATGGCCAGTCAGTGATAGAGACCGAGCTATAGGAGTCATATATTTTATGTCTGTTCTTAGGTTTATAATACCATAGTATAAACAGTAGTTCATCTTTAAACAGGGGTATATCGCTTGCTCGCATGTGTGCGAGCCTCGACCATACGCGCCGCGAGCCACCACACACCACCACACCACCACACCACCACAAGCAAACTCAAGAGGATGGACCGAGCCGGTTTAGTTAGGGACGCGCCGTTACCGCGTTTGGTTGTGTGCGTATTAAGTATCGAGCGACGCGCCTCGACGCAACCCGAGCGGCAATAGCTAAAAGAAACTCCTAAAGAGCCGACGACGAACTACTTTTTACACTTTTATAATACGGCCCTCGTAGCTAGCCTTTATGTACACACCACATTTGTTGTAAACAACCGATCGGAACAATAAAGACCGTGTAAATACAAAAACAGCGTGTCTGGAAAACAAAATGGCGGTACCATTTCCGTTTGGAGCAAATATTGGCCGGATCCAACTTTGTTAACACGATTGTGGCGTAGTTAGGTGTGAGTTGGAATATGTTTGTATCGTTTTAAGTTTAAAAGGCATATGTGTTATTTGATACAGAAATAAATCATCCGTATATGGTTTTTTAATAAGGTTGCAAATGCTGTTAGAGCAATTTAGTCAAATGGGTTTCTTTAATTTAAGAGCACTTCAGGCGTATTGTATCTAATTTAGCTGGATTCACTAAGCACGCCACCAAATCACCTGAAAGTCTGTAATAAACTGCACAATCTTGCCAACTTCCAGTCAGCAAGAATGATATGTCTATAAGGAGCCATTTATTTCTGTCCTTTTCGCTGCCTAGAACTCGTTATATTTTGACAGTTCTTAATACAGCGCCTTTACCTATAGTATTTTTTAAATCTTGGCTCAATAAAGTGGTGTTATACTTTGGTATCCATTGTCTGTATATGTGTTCGTATGTTTTTCATCATTTAGAGCCCAAAAGGGTCCTATTTGGGAAGCATTTTTTTATTTGAATCTCGAAACCAGGTTTTATAGGGTTTAAAAGGTGTTATTTTCGTTCTTCAAATCACATAAATATCAAGGTCAGTTAAAATATCCGCCATTCGCGTAGAAGTCGTTTACCGCTTTGATTCATAAACGCACAAGAGCTAAATTATGGCATAAGAATAAACAATAACTACACGTAGAAGCGAAACTCCCGGCTCCGGACGCGCTCTCGACGCGTTATATACCTACCGCCTGGCGACACCTGAGGTGTCTAGTCAGTCAGGGGCGTCACACACGGAATATATAATATTAACCAATATATGGATATTGTGTCTTGAATTGGTTTTCGTATTTGTGTTAATTTCAGTGTTTATGGTTGAACTAAGATAGTGTTTTAATAAAAAAACAAAAACCCGCCTTCAAAAAGCAAAAAATAACTTCTTTAAAATGGTAGGTAAATAGGTCAGTCCAACTGAAGTCTGCTTTTGGTTAAAATATTGTTGGACGCCGACTTCAGTTGGACTGACCTATTTACCTACCATTTTAAAGAAGTTATTTTTTGCTTGTTGAAGGCGGGTTTTTGTTTTTTTAAACTTTTTTTTTATTTTATACTTTTTAGTGATTATGCTGTTATTCTCCCATTTTTCTCCCATTTCTCAAAAAACGTTAGAACATTTCAATCTCGCCGCAAGCAACGCCATGGGAAAGTCATAGTCATATATTTAAACCTAAATATGCTTCGTCATAGTCGCTCAACTATCTTAATCGAAATATCTTGTCGCCACCCTCGAAATATATACCGTTTAGGAGTTCCGGTGGCCATCTGTGGTCTTCATCATCAGTTCCACTTCACCAAATAGTGGTTTCCAAGACCAAATACACGAGTTGCAATGAAAAATACCAAAATCGCTATAGGTGTGCCTATAAATTTTGAAGAGTTCCGTCGATTCCTCATGGATTCCACCATCAGATCTTCATTTTGAAAAAAATGGGACCAATCTGGAAGCATCAGCTTTCAAATAAAAAAAGAATCTTCAAAATCGGTTCACCCAGTCGAAAGTTCTGAGGTAACAAACATTAAAAATAATAATAAAAAAAAAACGGACGAATTGAGAACCTCCTCCTTTTTTTGAAGTCGGTTAAAAAGTGAACGACTATTTACCGCAAAATAATTAGAAATAATTGATTGAATGAAGGAGTTTTATGAGATCATCTTAATATCATCTAAAAGTATTATTCCTAATTTAACGTAAATGTAAAAACTCATTTTGCAACAATGTTGCCACGTTGAAGTGAAACATTATTAATAATTCGTGATTAAACTTCTATACCACATCCATAAACCGATTAAAATATTTCGCAAGTGACAGCCGCGAACCTTGGGCGCGGAAGACAGAGGGGCGTAGCAGGGCGAAGGGGGAAGTACGTAGGTATTTAAAGCGCGGCGTTTGGGGCCTGGTCATAAGGAGATTCGCTTCTACGTGTAGTTATTATTTATTCTTATGATTATGGTTCAAATATAAGTTGTCCGGATCTGTCATTCCGACATTTGTATCTGACGAAAAGTGACAGCATACTTTAACTAAAAAAGGTTTATAGTGCGTTTATAAACAAAGGGGTTAGTTAATAATTGACAACATTAAAAAAAAAAAGCATTTTGGCTTTTTCGCGTTTATTATAGCTGGTTAAAAATTAGACTACCCGTGTTTCTCGGTTTTACTTTATTTAACTTAAATTCGTCGTTAATAATTTATTAAAGAAATAGTCATTAAAAAGACCGTATATACAAAGTTAGGAATACTGATGTCGTGATCTTAGCATGATATAAAATTAAAAAGGTAACTTTCAACAGAAACAAAACTGACTGTCATGTCATGTCACTTGTCAACCATAACATCTGTAACAACATGAATTCGTCGACGTTGGGCAGATTGCGGCTATCCGCTTTTACAAATCCGTTAGTCACTTTCATTTTTAATAGCGTATATCAAAACAATAGTATTACGAGAATCGAAAGCGTGTCGTTAGAATCGAGTAATCCGTCAGACAGATGAAAAATGGTCATGACAGTTGTATATTTTTTTCAATTCCTATGGTAATAAACGGACTAAGGGCACTATAAGTGTATTCCTAACATTCACAATCCAACTTTTTTACTGTTTTTCCCAAATATAAAAAAAAACTACTGCATAAAAAAATCCAAAAATATTTTTACTGTAATCAGCAGTGTAAAATCTACAAACGGTATTTTATTTTACTACTTTAGCAGATATGAATTGTTGTCAATTGGGTAGTTCCCGAGGGAACAGCGATCAACGACTTCTATTCAGACGGAGTCGGTGAGTAAAAACTAGTACCTAATCATAAAAACATAAATAAAGATAGATGGTTCTTAGGAAGTCTTTTTTAAAGTTAGCTTTTTGATTAGTTATTTACATAATTTTATGCCTTTATCCCTTCACGCGCTGAAACGGGACGTATTGACAGCAAAAGTTTGATTTTATTACTCTTTGCTTTCTTTTCTACTTAAGGTTCATCAGCGGGGAAAAGAAAGGGAAGGAAATTTACGACCAAACTTTACTAACTTAGATTCAAGAGCCAATCAAGCATTTCTTCACGAATTTCTGGAAAATTCAAAGTTTTTCTCTCAGGCCACCGATTCTCTGTCCACAATAGATGAAGTTTTATTAGAGACTGGAGGACGCCTGCGACTTTGTACGCATAGAATACGTTTCCTGTTATTTTCCCCTTTTCTTCCCGTTGGAGGATGGTTTTTGAAATCTCCTTTGTAAGTACACTTATAGGGTATCCGAGGAATACTTCCACCAAATTTCAGGGCCTCCATTGTTTTTTTCGTGTTACGATATTGTTATCAACTCGGCCGCCATTACTGTCAAGTAAATAAGGGCTATCGTAACGTTGACAATACCATAACACGTCAAAAGCAATATGGTTTGACGCGGTGGAATAGAGACCCTGGTCCCTAGGCCCAGCGGTTTAGGCTGAGCGATGTCTATGTGTCAATTACTTTGTCTGTCAAAGAAGAGTTATATGTACAGACTGTCAACTTTTTTTACATATCTCGCTCGTGTTTTTTTTGTGTAGAAGGTGTTGGGCCTCTATTCCACTTTGTCTTCCAATATCGTTATCATATTGTTAACCACTTGGCCGCCTCTACTATTAATTTTTTAAGAGCTATCATTACGTTAACATTGAAAACAATGTAGAATTAATATACTTAGCTATTTCTAACGTTTGTATCTTTGTGAGCTACCAATTGGATGGAAACATTTTAGACGCGGTTTTTAAAATCAGCTTTGAAAGAGGGGGTCACCAACTTACCATGATATGGGCGTTTTCTGTCAATTAAATTGTTTTATTTAATTTACGTCAGTCAAGAGAAACTCGCTGTATTGGTAGGATAAATACAGTCTATATTTTGAGATGGCAACAAATGTCAATAAACGTCAGAACCGACTTATACCCAGAAGGCAGAAGCTACATTGCCTCGCTGTGATAAGAAAAGGTAAACTTTACCAGCAAATCTAGTGAACTGCCAAGCCTTTAGAGACTAGCAGTTGTTATTGAAACCTGAAACTCCTCAAGCGGTTTGAGTTACAACAACTCTTCAATCGTATTAAAAGTTTACAAGCGATATTGTACCCTTGGGCTTTCTAGATTCTATTCGTATTCAGCGCTGACAGCGGGATTATTAGGTACTGTCACGTTTATCGCTGTGGATAAAGCAATCGCCCCTCTCGCATCTACTAAATACATATTTGTCAGAAAACGATGGATATTTTATCCACGTTGATCTGAAGCGATATCAAGGGCCCTCAGGAAGACTAATTGTTTTGTAGTGAGTTCAATATCTTTATTCGATTATTGTTTGCTGTAATCGAACTCGTTGAAAAAGATAAATAAGTTTTTGTTTTTCTTGTTTTGGTTGTACTTGCCACAAGCTTTAATAAACTTAACCTGTTAAGATCATTAATGAACCAAAAAGTTACTTGGTTGGTGAATAAAAATGAATGGAGCTGTCATATTATTTAAATCAGGTTTAAGACGCCTTCTACAAAAGCAAGCCGACTTCTATTTGACCGACCTACCATTGTAAAAGAAGTTATTTTAAGCGTTTACGAACGCGGGTTTTTAACCGACTTCAAAAAAAGGAGGAGGTTCTCAATTCGTCGGGATATTTTTATTTTTATTTTTTTATGTATGCTCCCCGATTACTCGAAGACCAATGGACCGATTTGAAAAAATTTTTCGTTGTTTGAATGGGTATACTTTCTAGTTGGTCCCATTGTCAAGACGTCAGGATCTGATGATGGGATCTTGGAGAAATCAAGAGAACTCCTCAAATATTATAGGCACACCTATAGCGATTTCGGCATTATTCACTGCAACTCGTGCATTTGCTTTTGAAAAGTACTATATGGTGAAGTGGAACTGATGATGAAGACCACAGATGGCCACCGGAACTCCTTAACGGTACCTATTTCAAGGGTGGCGATAAGATATTTCGATTAAGGTTAGGTAAGTTGAGCGACTATGCCGAAGCACATTTAGGTTTAAATATGACTATGACATTCCCGCGGCGTTGTCTGCGGCGAGCTTGAAATGTTCTATAGTTTCTCATTAATATTTAGAAGTGGAGCTACGTAACAGCATAAATAGGATCACTAAAAAGTATAAAATAAAATAAATGTTAAAAAAACAAAAAACCGGCTTCAAAAAGCAAAAAATAACTTCTTTAAAATGGTAGGTAAATAGGTCAGTCCAACTGAAGTCGGCGTCCAACAATATTTTAAGCAAAAGCAGACTTCAGTTGGACTGACCTATTTTTTTGCTTTTTAAAACTTTCATTATATTTAAGCTAGGTACGTCGTTTTATTTTATAATCTTGATTATTGAAGTGAAATTAAATAAAATCTCAGGTGTCTCTGTTTATGTGTTTGTTTATAAGTAAGTAGGTAATGCAATATTGAGACTTATAATTTAATTGTTTATTTGCGCAATATTATAATAATAATATAACAATGTTTCAAATTATTCAAAAGAAAAAAAATACTGCATACGTGACACATTAACCTCATTAAATGCACATTGTCTTTGTTTAAAACCTTTAATTTTGTTTTGTTTAATTTAAGTCAGACAATTAGTTTATGAGTACGAGAAGGTAGGTTTTGCAAGTAAATTTTGAGTAACTTTATGTTTCTTAAAAGAAAATAAAGCTATGAATATAGAAATAAATATTTAAATGCATAAAAAACATTTAAGACTCAGAACCAATTGGATTGGGTTAAGCAGTATTAGCGTAATTGGTTGTTGTGAACGTTGTGAACTAAATTATGTTTTTATTTGAATCAAATAAAACGCTACTGAACTAAAGATTGAACGAGTGTTACGAACTGATATATTTTATTTGAACCATTCATTCGTGAACTACACATGTTTATTCCTTCATTGGAAGAGCGGGTTTCCAATTATCGGGTGTCGGGTCCGACAAAATATTGGGAGTTCTGGTGGCAAATATACATTTACGAGGATATGTTTGCGTTTGCGGCGACTTTGTCCGCGTAAATGTCATCCAACAAGATCTCCACAGGAACCATCTAATTTAAAAAAGTAAGTTTGTGTTTAAAAAGCAGCTAATGTTTTTAAACATCCGGACATCCTTACAAACTGTCAACTTGGTAATCATAGTAGGATTAGTAAGATTACAAAATAACCAAACAGGCTTATGGTAAATTATTTGCTAAAGCTAAAATAAACCTAATTGTGTTTCCATTAAAATGCAAATATAAACAACAGGCTTGAGCGTATTACAGAGTTTTCAACTGGCGTCGCGCCTAATTGAATTTTAGAAACAAGGAAATTATTCAGTTGAAAGCCTCTCCGAGTTTTGCAGGGAAGCCTGCGGTACGAGTAGATGAACGGAGTAACTAAGTTCAGCATTTTCTATGTCATAGTTATATGCCTAGATGACAGCAAGATCTATAAGCAAGCAAAAGTTTACTTATAAATGAAACCCTACATTACAATAAAAAACCTTTTTTATTTAAATCTACCCGAATATAACTGCGATAAGCTACGGCTTTTTTTAGTTTTTTTTGATAGTTTAGATGTAGAAGATGACAGGACACCTCTCTAATTTCATTCTTTTGATTTAGCTTTTAAACATTGCTTTAAAAAAATTAGGTACCGTAAAATGGGGTGAGTAGGGACACAACCTAACATAAGTCATAACTTGTTACAAATAAGAACAATTATTAAATGGACAATAACGTTACGTCTATTGGAAATAATTTCAGTCTTATAATTAGTACCATATGCTTCATTTTAGGTTGAGTCCCTACTCACCCCTTAATCCCTACTCACCCCGTTTTACGGTACTACACATATGCATTTCAAATTTTAGGAAAACATACCAGGTTATTTTCCCAATGCGACCAGAAACTTTGAATAAAATTTGCCCAGTCAACTCGTTACGAAGTTAGTCATACTAATATTTCGGTAACAAGCCGGACAATTTCTATGCAAAGTTTTGGGTTACATTTACATTGGGAAATTATTTAATTATTTCAGTCTCATATGCCATTCATATTTTTTTCGAAAATAGAAAATGCAAAGTATGGCTATAGATGTTATAAGTTTATTATGTGTATAATAGATATACAAGGTTAATAAAGTCTGACCAGTGAGCGGTGACCCAAAATACTGGGGGCGAATTTAAAATATCACTACAGTCTTTTTCAGCTAAGATGAGTCCTGTGACAGCTCATTTAAACACGTATTACACTTGTTTCTTTAACTTTACATAATAAATAAATAAATACTACATTGGTACACACCTAGCGACGCGGTTCAGGAACTTAAATAATTAATCGCCTATTTTTAAGTACCTCGCATGTGAGCATAGAAAGTGATTGAAATAACGAAATACGGCTGTCACGGGACTCATCTTATGCGGGCTCCACATGCTTGGCAAACAACACAAACACCAAACACATGCCGAACACCGACTACAAACACGCATCCCCATGCTTGGCGAACGTGCTAGTATATTCCGGATTGGCACATACGTTTGCCGAACATCCTTTGATTTGTGCAAAAAACCGACACCAACGCCGATCACTGGCGAACATAAACACATGTTCGTGTTCGTTGTTTGGTGTTCGCTGTTTGCCATTGTTTGCCAAGCGTGTGGAGCGGGCATTAGATGAAACAGAGTTGTAGCTGGTAACACGAAATGCATAGCGACTGGATAGGTACTCATAATATGACAGCTTGTTCCATAGGTAAAATTGTAGCCATGTGAAGAATTAGATAAAAATGCTTGTGTCACGATTGGCTGGTGAGACTCTAGAAAACTAGTTTAATCCGAGTTGTTCTTAGCTAAACTCAATGATATAATATAAAAAGAGGTAGAGATATGTTACCTATACGGTATTCCGCGTGTCAAAATGGCCCGGCTTACGCATACATAATCAGTTAATATTCCAATTACATACTAAATCATAAAAAAGCAGGATGGTATGCTAATTTCCGGGAGCGAAACAGAGACGAGTGCATGTTGCTCCGCAGACTAGTTCACGGTTCCGTTGACGGCGCAAGACTAAGTAAAGGTGTACCAATTGGCTTGGTTTTAGGGTGCCACTATCGAAGTGCGTATAACATATCTACCTCTTTTTACTATATTATATCATTGGCTAAACTCGTGTCAGTTGAAATAGGCAGTGTTTAACAAAACTAAACGAACCAATTTAAAAAATCAGTTAGGTATTTTTAACGATTTATACACTTAATCATCACTTTCATATTAAGTTAAAGTTTTAGATTAAATAACCATTTATTATACGTTTATATCAATATAAATACGCTCGATGAATATTTGAGGTTATGTGTCAAAGAGTACTAATTTGTTTATATCTTTTCCCATTTAAATTGACATCGACTATAGAGACATCGACTATAAGTTTGACGAAGAGCTGCGCTATCGTCTAATTTAATATTATTTAAAGAAACTTTTTCAGTTGTAATGTTTAAATAATATTCTTTATTATTAAAGCATTAAAATATCATGCTTGAATACATTCTCGCATTATCATCTTAGGTGTGTATACAGGGTGAAATCTAAGTCGTGATCACAATTATCACCTCTGTGTTGTACCCACGAATATGAACAACTTTCACTATGGGACCAACTCTGAAATCACGAAAAAATAATCAGCTGTTTCATAGAAAAGTTCAATACTTACTCGACCAAAATGTATGAGGCAGCTGTTTTTTTTTTCTTGATTTCAGAGTTGGTCCCATAGTGAAACTTGTTCATATCCCCGGGTAGATCACAGAGTTGATCATTGTGATCACGATTTAGATTTCACCCTGTACATTAAACTACCTTCCGCCCGCCACTTCCTTCAGCAAATATGTATTAATTAGGTACACTACAATTATCAAGAATTAACTAACTGGAAACTGGAAACCACATCAAAGTCGTGCCAGTGCTTTCATAGATTACCGCAACCTATCAAACAAATGGCTAATAATCATAGATTGGACAAATAGGCGTCATTACTCGCAATAATGTGGACATGAATCCAAAGAGTTTAATTAAACAAATTAAATTACATTAATTGATTATTTCCCGAAAAATAATTTTGATCCTTTGCAAGACAGTAATAAATAAATAAATTTTAAAGTTAGAGTAAGACAGCAGTTAACGTAAAGTTAAGGTCTATTGTCTAATTTAACCTACAACTTAACATACGATTAGAGCGTTAACAGCTGTCAAAATGTATGAACTAAAAGTCGATTAACATTGATTATAGATGAATTACCGAGAGCGTGGAATTGCATACCTAGTGGTAATATGTGTTTACAGGCATTCTATACTTAAATTTCCTCTACTTCTCATACCATCAGCATAAAAAGAGTATTGTTATATATTAAATAAGTAAGTACAAAAATATTTTCAGCGTCAAATTATAAATACCTACTTTTTGCAATGCACTAAAATATACGTCTTAATTTATTGTATTCTCGCAATTTTCAGAATTATTTTGACTGGTCACGTACGACTGTAAGTTACACAGTTTGTGAAAAATATGGCAGAAAGTAGCAGTAATTTTGGTCCGATTGAGAGTCAAAGCAAACAAATAATTTTAACTGTCATAAATACTTTGAACTCGTACTAATGAAAAATTTAAATTCACCTTACACCGCTGCCCAATTAGTTGAAAAAGCTACAGGTGTTTCTCTCTCGACTATTTTTAGAATTATGACTTAGAGTAAGAGTGACAAATTCGAAACAACGAAAAAAATTATCTCTCCGAATAAGAAAAAAATTACGTACCTACTTGTCCGTCGACAATAGATAATTTGATCAAGAAGTCATCAGGAGAACTAGGTATATTTATATAATTTTCATCTGTCCCATACCTAAGCAATTTCCAACCTTAAAGATGAAAATTTAAATAAATGATAGCGACTAAAAGCAAAAACAGGACATACTTATTCCACTTGTTTAGGGTAATCTCA
The DNA here is from genome assembly GCA_946894065.1 of Acleris literana. Lineage (NCBI taxonomy): Eukaryota > Metazoa > Arthropoda > Insecta > Lepidoptera > Tortricidae > Acleris > Acleris literana. The sequence continues at coordinate 4,679,208 of OX335677.1, forward strand.
TTAAACTAAGAAAAAAACCTTAATGGTTTTCCTTTTTATGCGAACGGTACAACTACTACATATGCAATTCCACGCTCTCGGTAATTCATCTATAACATTTAACATCATTTGGTGCAATGGGTACTTAACTTCGCCTAAAGTGTTCTTTAACTCGAGCTAGTATTCTTTCACTGGATCCAAACGCCAGGCAAGAATTCTTTTAGGTAGTAGATCCAAACGCATAATGATTATTTTACCATAATATTATAGTTCTCAAATTTAGAAGTTTAAAACGTATTGATTAAAATAATCATAAACATTAAATGGGAATGACGAAAATACGGGAACGATATCGAAATGTAATCCAATACTCTTTATTGCACCTAAATTACACTTCAATGACGCGTTTGCACGCTGTCTGGCACAACTGTTCCACAATCCAATAAAATTTGGCATCGTGGCATTTCCCTATAGCTAGGAAATGCAATGTAACCGGTTATTAGACGTTTTTGTATGAAAATAACCGGTTAAAACCGGTTATAACCGGTTATTTGCATTCCCTACCTATAGCTCGATTGCTGTGTGGACCTCATTTTCATTAATCCTGCTATGCTATTTAACCTAGGGCTATTATGCTGTCGCAGCGCCATTGCTGAGCGTCAGGCATGTTCGCGGAGGCACGCACTGACTGCTACTATGTAGTAGGATTTATTTAAAATGTCGGAATCCACTTGAGAGCTAATCTTTCAAACAATGGTATTGTTTCTATTGTAAACTCCAACCGCAAATGATCAGTGCAAAATGGAACGATTCGATTTACTTTGTTTAATTTTATATTTAAATTTTAGGTCCGTGTAATGTAATTGTATTAATTTAATGAATCTCTGTTGTTCGACAAAAAATTTTTTTTAAATATAATAAGGCGTGCATCCAACAAAATCGTTTGCATGTTTATCTAAAGTACTAGGAGAACAAAGGTAATTAGGGGTGTGTACCGCAACTTAGATCGCAGGCGGTGCGCTGCGGGCCACCGGCGGGCGGGCGGGCGCACACGACACAGCGCGGATGACTGAGCATTGTAGGTTACTTTTAATGTTTATGCACTCCTAGTAATTTGACATTGTAATTTTTGTTTGAATTTTTTTAATGAATTATTATTATGTTTGATGTTTGAGAAAAGCACTATACATACCTCGGCGGGAAATATGGTTTGCCCGCCTCAGACCTATCCTCAGATCTATATGTCTTCGGCCGGCAACCGCTTTTGTCCCGGCCTCTTTAGTAATGTACTATTAATTTAATTTATTACCCAGTTGCACCAACGATTATAAGCTTTTATCCTATTAGGACACTTATCACTTTCTAAACCTTATAAACAGTAGTTCGTATTCAAACAAAGTTGTATCGCGCGGCTTGCATGTGTGCGTGCGTCGACCGTACGCGCCGCGAGCCACCACAAGCACACTCAACAGGACGGACCGAGCCGGTTTAGTTGGGGGCACGCCGTCGCCGCGTTTGGATGCGGGCGTATTAAGTATCGAGCGACGCGCATCGACGCAACCCTAGCGCCCGAGCGGCAATAGGTGTCAGAAACTCCTAAAGGGCCGGAGAATATGAACTACTTACTTCTCTATTTATACTATGCTTTGTAGTTCGCAAAGGTGACTTGCTGCCTTCTATTGACTGCAAGCTACACAAGGCGACATAAAATTAAGTTAATTTTTGTGTAATTGGGAAAACTAAAATTAGTAGTAATTTTTAAATGTTTATCTTGTAGCGATTAACGTTCGACGGACCGATCGTTGCGGAAAACCTTGGGGAAGGCCTTTGTCCAGCAGTGGACGTCTTGCGGCTGATGATGATGATGATGATGATTAACTTTACAGAAATAAAGTTTGATTTTCAATTGGTCTATTTTAAACAAAGAAAAACAATTTGATTAAACATGGTAAACAACAGGCCGTGTTTTCTCTAAACGTTTATTCAGAAGATAAATATGTACAATACATAAAATACTTTATTTACTTAAAGAATTTCTTTGATTTCGCCCTACAAAGTAAGAAATAAAGTTATCCAGCGCCTTTTTACGGCAAAAGGGCTCACCTTAATCTGTTTTGAAAGAAACTTCCCGTATAGGTTAGATAGGACGCGAGGGCGAAACGGGCCCTTTCTCACCGATTGCCTGGCGGAATCTTTATTAAATATGGACGGGAAATTGAAATAAAATCAAAAGGGATTGTATTTTTATAGAAGAAATATTATAACTAAAAGATTACTTTCTTTTTCTTTTCCTTCTTATTAATTCTAGAATTTATGTATGTGTTACGAGTATATTACATACATACATACATAAACTCACGCCTTCGTTAGGCAGGGGTAGGCAGGGCTACAGAATTACCTACAACTCTAAAAACTTGTTGATAAATTCTGTAACCACATTTTGCACAATTAGGCTAAGATGTTTACCAGCGTATTTGTGACAGGTTGCAAGCCCATCGCCTAACAGTACTACAAGCCTTTATTCCCTTAGTCGCCTCTTACGACATCCACGGGAAGACATGGAGTGGCACTATTCTCACCCGGCAACCACATGGGGACGGCACGAGCAAGGGCACGGGGCACGGGAGATTATAATAATGTATTATTAATAGCTGTTTACTTCTAAATCAATTAGTTTACACCGCTATAATAGCCTTTATACGCATATTTGCTACCTAAGCTATTTCTCTGTCCAAGGGTAGCTGGAAGAGATACCTATTTAGTCGTAGTAAGACCGCCTGTAGTATACCTTTAATTAAGATGTACTGTTCCGTGATTTTGTTTATGGGGCGTAAAAGTTGGTTATCGTTATAACCACAAGAACTATTAAATTTTCCGGGATCGAAAGTATCCCGGTACTGAAGCTATTTCAGTACCAAATTTCATCGGAATTGGTTAAACGGTGTGGTGGACAGACACAAAAAGTTAAAAAATTAGTAAAGAAGTAATTAGGTGGTTCGATGAGACGTTAGCCTAGTTGGCAGTGAAGCTAGCGGTCTTGGGTTCAAATCCCGGTAAGGGCAGATATTTGTGTGATGAGCAGGAGTATTTGTTCCTGAGTCTTGGATGTGTTCTATGTATTTAATTATATATTTCTGTATACTATAAGCCTAGATCTTAGTTTATGACTATGTCTATCTGTGTGACATTGTTCAATTATATTTATTTATTAGGTATATTTATTATTTATATGGGTATGCAAATTACTGAATAAATAAATATCAGGGGGGGGGGGAATCTCACACCATTTGATCTAGTCCCAAACTAAGCTCTAGGCTTGTACTATGGGTACTAGACAACGATATAAATACTTACATAGATAAATATATACTTAAATACATAGAAAACAGGGATTTGAACCCAGGACCGCTAGCTTTGTAGGCAGGGTCACTACCAACTAGGACAGCGCGTCGTCGAATACTACTATACCTACTAATTATCTCCATCTGTCCTACACTCCATTGCAGCTGCACCAGTCATAATATTGCTTGGTGGTAGGATTAGCGGTAAGATGAGACTGACCCTGCACAAGATCCTACAACCCGCCAAATCAGAAAATCAAAAGACTAAAAGATACAGCGACATATGACTCCTAAAGCTCTATCCCAGTCTGACTGGATATTCTCAGGTCTTGACAGCTAATATTGCGTCCGAACCAACAAAGTTGCTTCTCTTAATGACTAATAAGACGAGAAATCAACGAAAGCCAGATAGTAATAAAAATCGTAGTTCCTCGGTAATGATATAACTTTGAAGTTCGTCGGTCTTCTTCCAATTGCGGGAGTTTTCGCAAGTTTGATTGGAAACACAGTAGAATATAATTATGATTATTTTGCAATAGACCAATAGACTAATAGGCTATAGGGTACATAGAAGTACCTGATATCCATAAAAAAAACTCATGACTACAATCTTAAGACTCTAAATGCGTTGCCAACCCTGAGGACTAAGATGGACGCTTCTTTAAAGATTTATGTAGTTTGTAAAGCGCTACTTTGTTCGAGCCCATATTGCTTTTAAAAAGTTATTTACTTTCTTACGAGTCAAGGGAAACCATAAGGTTAATAATGATCACCATAATATTACAGTGCATTCCCGCTATGGACGACCGTATCGGAAAAAAACAACATGGTTTCGAAAACAAGGTGACATAGAGAAGGGTTGTTTTAGTAGATATGTATTACCGTAAAATGTTGCCAGAAAGAATAATAACCTGAAGGTAATAAAAGCGTTAGGCGCTACTCAACCAGGGGCCTTATTTTAGATTGCCTTTACCAGTTAAGATCCATAAAGCTAAGTTAGCTATTTTCGAAAATCGATAAAATGTATAGGATTGACGTACACTGATGTCAGATCGCGTCGACTGCTTATAGGCTTATATCAACGCCATACATTTCGAGTCGATAGAAAACAGAAACGTTAGCAGCGTTTGTACTTGGCTAGGCCTGCAACTGAGGCTAGACAAGTTGCTTAACGCTAACGTAAACGATTTTCGAATACTGACAAAATGTATGTATCTAATTGACAAAAACGCTCGATGCGACCGTCTGACAGCTTACGACAATCCTATACATGTTGGATAACGATAACGAACGCCGAATGCATCTTTTCTAGTGCCTCAGTTTTGCTATCGCAGCATCAACGTTATGATAGCTCTTATTAATTAGTCAGTAAAGGCGGCCGCGTACAATACAATAACAATAGATGTAAATGTAACGTAAAATAAGGCCCTGAACGTACGCGTAAGTCTTGTACAAATGCGTCGCTTTTACAAGTGAATGTAAGGTTTATCGCTTTTCTTTTACCGCTTTCGCTTTTTATGTTACGTAGGTATTACATATTGCCGAGACGAAAATACAGCTATTTTTATTTGTATATTTGCTGTTTCTGTAAATATTTGTACTCCAAACAGATTTTTCGCAAAGAGACGCAGAGGACGTTGGGAAATTGATATTAGGTTGATGTTTTACAGCATATTACGGATCAGTGTGAATGAACGGACGTGTCTCTGCAATAACCTAACGTTATTTTAGAAATCTAAATATGTATGTATTGCTATTAAATGGAATTAATTAAGAGAATCCAGGACAGTAATGGCGGCTGAGTTAAAATTAATACCTTGATAATACGATAACATTAAAATGTTAAAAGCAAATAGTTTTATCTAGTAGAAAAGAGGCCCAGTTTGTCAAAAATTAATAACGCTTAAATATCTATGCCCTAAAACGTTAACTCATCATAATACTTACAAGATGTACTTAGGTAAGGCCGTGGAGCGTTAGAACCGCTCTATTTTTGCGCTATTAAAAAAAGTGTAATGTAACCAATAGCTTTTACGTTCAATAAAAATAGTAATTTGTCGGGATTTCAAAGTTAGGAACCTTGTAATTTTCGTTTTCAACAGGTCCGTAGTGACTTATATCGTAACTGAGTGAGAAGTAATAGTTTATTTCACATTGACTCTACGTTTTGGGATTCAAATCTCTTTTGTTTTAAAGTGACTCGACATGTCCTTTCTGGTGTACCCTCCATTCGCGTTATGTCAGGTACATAATATATTTTTTGGTACCGCAAAAGCAAGCTGTCTCAAACATTCCACAGCCCTCCCCATTTAAAAAAACATCGCTCCGTCTGTCCCCGTGTACGGCGTAATAAATTAACTTTTAAACTGATCACACGGCCCACTGCTCACGGTCGCTTAGATTCAACTTCTCGGAATCAATTCGGGCAGGCTTTCGAATTACCAAATTTTCGCCTGCTTGGGCTCAGCCGGTTTTCGCCTCGACTTGTCTGTGCACGCGCTATTATGTTACGGATTATCCTTATTTGATAACGCTTAGCCCAACCTAATATTGTTCATTTTGGTACGTAATAAATCCAACATGTAAAAATATCTCTACATTTTCTTTTTGTTGTAAATAAAATGTGTTGCTCATTGTACGTCAACCAATTTGAGCCATAGTAGGCCACAAATTATGTCAACGTTACATAATGATTCAAATCGTGAGAGATTTCTTAAAAAGAGATCAAAATATCGATGGTTGACGTACATGAGCAAAACGTTTTATTTATAGCAAAAAGAAAATGTAGAGATGCAAATAACTTTGATCTCGTGTGACATACGTTTTTTACCTCAACAGAGAGAACATATTAAGGTAAAAAAATACAACATGGTTAAAATTAAACTACAGTATTTACCCACTCAGCCAGTGATATTTTTGTATTTGTTATTTTTATTTTTTGTATTTTTTATGGAACCTGATTTCCGGATTAAAACTTTTTCATTTCATTTAATTATTAATAAATTAAAGTGTTCTATTTCACATTTAACCAATTCTTTCTTCGCACACATAAGTGAAGTTTTCCTCTTTAAACGAAGTTTTTTTTTCGTTGAAGCGTTTTTTAATATTGTAACGAAACATTTTTTCCGCTACAGAAACTTAATCCGCATTGCCTCAATTAAGACGGAGTAATTACTTAATTTGACGGTATGAAGTAGGCTTAATTGATAAATACAAACATTAAGACATAATTTGCCAGAACCCAGTGTCGTAATACTGGGAAATAACAGGTGGGATAAGATATAGTATTAGGGCGTAGGGTGACGGCACCAATGATGGACACTTTTAACTGACAGGCACCAGTAATGGACACTTTATTATTTCGTCACCCTAAGAGGATTATAAACCGACGCATAATTCACGTAGCTGTCAATTTTATTCAATACATTTATTTTCGGCGATAATGTTTTTAGAGGGTGAGAAACATGATCGCCCGAAAAAAAAAATATGGAAAAAAAATCGGTTCCCACGATTTTTGAACATGTTGTAGTTACTAATTACTACATTATAATAATGTAGGTATGTACCTACGTTTCCGTTTTTTTAAATGGTTTCTTTTCAAGTAATATTATCTTGGAAGGGGAAACGTACCGACACCAAATTTTTCTTAATTTCTACAAGATATTCAAAAATCGTAACAATAGGAATAGGTTTAAAGGGAGAGAAACGTTACCGCATTTCGTATGGAAATTTCCAGCTTCAAAATCTCCTTCAGCTCTCTGATGGCATCGGTTCTTTGTTGGATTTACGACTCTAAGGTCCACGGAGCAAGAATCCTTTCTTAACGATGTTATAAAGGCAAGAGTGTGTTAGTTTTTTTTGACATTGACTGGCGTAAAATTTAATACAGAGACAGTTTAAGCCTGAAAACGGACGAAGGCTAACTTTATCCCAGAAAATTAAACAATTATTAAGGGAATAGCAATAAACGTTTAAGCGGGCGGAGTTTCAAAAGAGTAGCCTGGTTTATCCTTGAGCCTCAAATTCTAATATTGTGGAGAGGCTAATCAAAACAGGAGGATAAGGGTTGGTTATCTTAATTAAATTATAATTCCAAATCACCAGAAGCCCTAGCCAAGATGTAAAGGCTACATGCGTTGTAATCCTTGTGGTCAACTGTCATCCCATACATTTTGAGTCATAGAAGGGAAAAACGTTAGTTAGTTAGTTTTTAAACCAATCGCGTCACTGGCAGATGACGGGAGAAGAGTCACGTGATCTACCAGTGACGCGATTGGTTTAAAAACAAAACGAATAGAAACACTAGTTAGCGTAGGTAATGTAACTTTCCCATGTCACCCGAGGGTCCTTTTGATAGTTGTGGTGGGGCGTGTTTGATGGGTATGGGACCAACCCGTTGGGGTTGGGTATCCGGAAAGCACCATCCACCACAGGCAGACAGTTGAAGGGAAGGCGAACTCAGTGGACTCCGGTTCGCTGCTCGCCCGAACTTCTTGTAAAGCCAGTGGGTTGGGGGCCCACTTTGCACGGCTTTACCTGTCTGGGGAGATGGTCGTGGACTACAGTCATCTCCTCCTTAGAGAGAAGGGGGGCTCTTCGGAGCAGGCCGGGAGGCGTGTCAGTGGCTTATGCTTAGGCAGGTACCGCGGCGCCTCACTACCGGCAAGGGAGTTAAACGTCGGAGTGGTTTTAGACGGTAGTTCTTTTGAGAGTCCGTCATACCTCCCATTGCACAGCTGTCCCCAGGCAGGGAGGATGCGTAAATGCATTTCCACTCCGTCAACAAAAAAAAAAGTTATGTATCTTGGCTGGGCCTAAGAACGCAAAGGACGTAACGCGTTAGAGATGATTTGCTGCGTAAAAAGCAACTTACACTCAACGCCTTTGAAGGGGCAATATCTGTATGATAAAAAGGCAGACAGCTTTTTAAAGGTATTTGCTAGACTTGTTTGTGCAATAAAGCCATCCATCATTACCGAACTGTGACAACGTCATAAATAAACGATTGCCTTAGTATTTTGTCGTCTACTACAGCTAACAGCTGTGCTTGACTATCACGGCCAATCCATTTGATGGAGAATAGACATGATCTAAATGTAAATAGTCAATCAAATGAAACTACGGCAAAATCGTTCCTGAGTCTTAGATGTTTTCTATGTATTAATCCATGTAAGTATGTTTGTCGTTGTTTTAGTACCCACAATACAGTCAGCTACAAACAAATGTATCATCTTTTCACCTTATAACATGGTAATAAGGTCCAAAAATAGATGCATCTCTATGTAGTCAAATGTAAAAGTAGAGCATTGTTTGGGCTTGTGTTAATTTGTTCGAGATTGCCCCATGTTTTTGAACTGTAGCGATGGACTGACTAACTGGCGTGACTGACGCGATGGATTGACCGGCAATGCCCAAATTAAAAAAAAACAAATACACAAACAAAGTGAAAACGAAAAAAGTAACCCATAATGTCATTAAATTGCACTTCATCAATTGCATAATTTCATCGAATTTCATTTCATCGAACGCTATTTTCTGCTGAAACCATGATGTTTTCAGGATATCCAAAATATTTATTTCTTAGGTTAGGTTAGGATGTACTTGTGACTACTAAAAAAAAACAACTCATGCGGCAATAAATTCGATGAAAAGAAAATTCTGCGTAATTATACGTTCGTTGAAAGGTGTTTCGATAAAATAACATGTAATTAAATAGGTAGGTACCATAAAACGGAGTAAGTAGGGATTAAGGGATGAGTTGGGCCACAAACTAAAATAAGTCATAGCTTGTTACAAATAAGAACAATTATTAAATTGACAATAACTTTACGTCTATTGGAAATAATTTCAGTCTTATAATTAGTAACATATGCTTCATTTTAGGTTGTTTCCCTACTTAGCCCTTAATCCCTACTCACCCCATTTTACGGTACCAAACGAAAAGGTACAGAAATGATCATTACTTATGAAGTTCCGATACTAAGAAGGTCGATGAAGCGCCACAGGCTTTGAAACTCCTAGATTGGTGTTTTAATTAATACCCAATTTGAATTTTAAAAGCCTTTCTGTGTAGCTTTGAAAGGGAAATACGTAGAGGGAAAGTTTGAAGTTTGCCCCGACGGGATTCCCACGTCAAAACTCGCTGAATTTGAATATGTGCGCAACTTTTGCGTTAGATTAATCTAGAAAATGAAATGTCTTGGAACTTTGGTCTTCGGTGCTTTGGTAATCTCGATGTGGTTGAAAGGAACAGAGTGATTTTAGGCGGTTCAATTGAGTGATTTTAGCGCCAAAGAAATCGATTTAAGACGTTTCTTATGATTTATGAAATTCTTTTCATTTTATGAAAAGACCGTATCATTTTACGACTACATCCGAAACAATTTTAAGAAGAAATGCTGCACTCGATCTATTTGCAAACATAAAAAAAAAAAAAAAAATTGTATAGCCATATCTGAAAAATCTTGAAACGCTAAATATTTTTAAACATCCTTTACACAAATGCTCGGAGGCTAGACAAGTTGCAACGATTTTCGAAAAGTGATTTTCGTAGGCGCTCGACGCGACCGTCTGATAGCTTACGTCAATTCTATACATTTATGATAACGATAACGAACGACGAATGCATCTTGTCCAGGGCCTCTATTCTAGGCGGTAAAAACCATATTGTTTTTGATGTGATAGTATTGTCAACGTTTTGATAGCTCTTATTTGCTTGACAGTAATGGCGGCTGAGTTAAAAACAATACCACAACACGTTAAAGGCAATATGGTTTTTACCGCCTAGAATAGAGCCTGTGTTGAGAGGGCCTGTGTTATAACCGATTCAGTGCGGATAACACGCCAGGAGTGTCATCAAATGTTTTTAACGTGTGGCGGATGACACGCTAGGCGTGTCATCACGAACTATGGCATCGTCCTAATAGAACGCGATTGCGCGATCATTGCAATTTCGCGACTGTTTATATGACTGTTTACATACAAACTTGCGATGATCGCGCAATCGCGTTCTATTAGGACGATGCCTATGGAGTATGGCACGTCTGGCGTGTCATGAATTATTGTTCGCCGCCACAGCCAAAAGTTTTCGAAAATGGAAGACGCAACGAATCGGTGTACTCGTACATGTACTCTCAAGATAAATGAAAGCACTGCGGGCATTTTCCTCGAGTGTAGTTTTCGTGACGGACATGCAATATTCTTTCATTTTCGTCCCGACGCGTCGTGCCTTTTCTCTTTTCGTTCGCCATAGCTCACTTGCTATTACAAACGCGCCAAACGTACACTCACGAGCAATAAAAACGTGACACGGAATAAGTAAATTGGAACGAACAGATATCAGTTTTCATTGCTTTTTCCTTTATAGGGTTACGTATAATTATACTTTCTGCTCGTTTAATAAGCTTAATTTTCCTTAAAGCTTAACATTTTTGAAATATTTAATTTTTGAAAAGCTTATGAATTGACAACATTTCAAAATAAAAAGCATTTTTGTTTTTTCACGTTTATAATAATAGCTGGTAAAAAATTAGACTACCCGTGTTTCTCGGTTTTTATTTATTTAACTTAAATTCGTCGTTAATAATTTATTAAAGAAATAGTCATTAAAAAGACCATATATACAAAGTTAGGAATACTGATGTCGTGATCTTAGCATGATATAAAATAAAAAAATTACTTAAATCGGAAATAGAACTGACGGTCATGTCATGTCACTTGTCAACCATAACAACTGTAACAACATAAATTCGTCGACTTTGGGCAGGTTGCGGCTATCCGCTTTTACAAATCCGTTAGTCACTTTTATTTTAAATAGCGTATATCAAAACAATAGTATTACGAGAATCGAAAGCGTGTCGTTAGAATCAACTAATCCGTCAGACAGATGAAAAATTGACATGACAGTTGTATATTTTTTCAATTCCTGTGGTAATAAATGGACTAAGGGCACTATAAGTGTATTCCTAACATTCACAATCCAACTTTTTTTACTGTTTTTCACAAATATAAAAAAACTACTGCATAAAAAAACAAAAATATTTTTACTGTAATCAGCAGTCTAAAATCTACAAACGGTATTTTAATTTACTACCTTAGCACATATGAATTGTTGTCAATTGAGAAGGTAATCCACCACGACAAAAACTAATTTTTCAAAAAAATTCCTGATTTGTGATTTAAGAACATAATTATTTCTGAGCTTTTTGGAATTTTCGCTAAGCATTTTTCTTTAAAGCATTTGCTCATTTATCTATCAGCTATTAGAAAAATGCGATTGACAGGTTTAGATCAAATGACGGATATTTTTAAAAATATGTAAAAAAAAATAGGTAACTCGAAAACTAGTCACATTAAACCCCCAGTTGGGACAAAATTATTGCAAATTAGCACTAGTATTAACCCCTTTCAAGGAATAGGTCGAGTTGCCCTGTATATAATTTATTTTAATACTTTATTGCAAAAAAAATAAGGAATGTATAAAAGGCGAATTTAATGCTACAAGAATTTTCTACCAGTCAACCTTAAGGTGAACCAGAAATCAAAAAGTAGGTAGGTGTAATAGAATGAAAATCATTTCCCTTTATCTAGATTTGGAAAAATGTATATCTGTATATCTTTTTGATTTAACTTATCACTGTCATATATAATTTGAAAGTTCTTAACTTAAATAATAATCATTTCTGTTTTATTTTTACTTTATTACTTTTGAGATTTTTGGCTAATAAACGTGAAACGTAAAGAGAAATACATCCTGTTTGTTCATTTCAGAAACAATTAAAGATAAAAAACCACAAAAAAATACCTGAATTAAATAAACATTGTAGAAAAATAAAACATTGTTCTGATACTTTACCTATATTCTTTGAGAAAAGGCTATCACAGGGCATACTTTATATTAAGGTTGGTAAAAAGTCTGTCGACATAAAAGCAAAAGAAACGGAAATGAAAAGTTACGGCTCTGTTTACCTACTTTAGAGAGCGGTACCTAGATAAAAATATGAAGACAGCCGGCAGCCGCTGGACTTTGTTGGGTTTCTAATATTTCATACAAATGCTAGTAGCTGTCCGCGTCCGGGTGTAAAATTTTTTTATACACACACACATACTCATACGTTCACGCCTTCATTCCGAGAGTTGGGTAGACAGAGCTACAGAATTACAAACAACTCTAAATAAAAACTTGTTGTTAATTCTGTAACCACATTCCGCACAAAACACAAACTTTATGAAATATAGTTTACGGCCTATTCTCATACCTATCAAATAGGTATAAAATCATAAAAATCGGTCGAGCCATTTCGGAGGAGTTTGACCACAAACACCGTGACACGAGATTTTTATACAATAATATGTATATAGAAGCCATCGGTGCGAAGCACTCGGTGCGAAACCCTTGGTGCGAAACCCTCGGTGCTCGAGATCGACTCGCAATTAACCAGATTTTTTAATAATCGTGTATTATTTTGCACGCTACACTTAAAACCTATCACACGTTATTATTAGACTAATGGCCTAGGCTGCAAGCGGATGTTTGTTGCAAATGGCGTCAAATATATGAGGCGCGGCGTACTTCTGATACGAGTGCCAGTCATACGTCTCTTCGATAAATGATTCCGTTAGACGTAGGTTAGACGTAAACACACGTCATGTTTAAGAGATTACGTGTTCCTGGATACACGCCAGCATCCTACGTTGAACATCAAAAATGTCTATTCTGCATGAAACGTTTCATTTTAGTGATTTGAGTATTTACATGTTTAAAGAAATAATCAAAGGAGGTGTTGAATTGTTAATAATGTATGTGCCGGTAGTTTGGAAGCTTACAGTTTCCCTTAGGGCTTCTAACTGCTGATTTAAGTATAATAATGAAGCTGCTGAAATAATACCTAAACGAAATAAATAGTTGAAATAATTCGTTGGCAATAAATGAAATAATTCGTTGGCAAGCGCGTCACTTCAGAACGGCTGGCTTCATTGGACAGATTTGGCAATGTTTCCTAAAAAATAATTGTAACGTAAAGTGCTTGACTATCGACTAGGCTCATCACATCGTCAAAAACTTCTCGCAACGTTTTACTGTACGTAGTTTGGACTGTCTACTTAAGTCTGTTTAGACCGTAATTACGCAAACTAGGACTTAAGAGTCCTAAAAGGAAGACCTAGCTATCCCATTGTTTTTTATAGGCGCTTACTGTGTGTACAAAATAAATTAACACTGGCGTGTTTAGGCCTACTTCTGGCATCGTTCCGTTCTACTTCTGAAGATACCTAATAAAGTTCTCTGAAAAACATGTTCTGTATTTTTTCTACATTTTGTTAATCTATTATTAACATCTAATTTTATTAATGCAAAAGTGTATCCGGGATTTAAGTAGGTACCTTTTTGTTGGATGGATACGCAAAATAAATAAATACTTGATACATACCTAGATAATTTTACTATAGTTAATAACGACGGGATAGACCATGTCAACCAGTCATAATGACACAAGTACAATTGGAAAATTAAATCCTGATCCACCATAGAACTGTGTCATAGTGACGTTATAAATCAAATCGTAGGAATTGTCAAACATAATGTACCTGTGACACAGCTCTATAGGTCAAAATTCTTATTTACTTGTTCCTAACGTGGTAGACCTCCAACACGCCGATGACGTGCGAAACCGATGGATGCATGCGGCGCAGGACGGTTCCTTGTGGCAAACCTTGGGGGAGGCCTATATCTAGCAGTGGCCATCTTTCGGCTTGAATGATGATGATGACTTAACCGCGTCGATATATCGGGAGTTCCACGTAAAACCTCAAGGTAATCGCGGTCTATATTCCGTTGGTAAGCCTTACTATACGACACAGATAAAATAAAACATACCTACCAACTAAACAACAAAAACCCTCGTTACACAACCAAAATGTACGGGAATAAACTTTTTACAGCTTAGACTAAGGGATTACGAAACCCAGCTATGTTTCGTTGGCATTACGTCGTGTTGATATAAGTTAAGCCTTCCCAAGCTAATTCTTCACGTTTGAACTGTGGGAACTTATATTATATGAAGGACTTTATTACAGACGAAATATAAAAATATGTTTTAGCTTTGGAGGTTTACAGGGCAGGACATGTTTTCTAGCCATACTTATCGTACCTTAACAATTTATAATTGTATGAATCAAGTACAATGCTGGTACGTGATTACTTTTTTTGCATGTTGTTGAGAAACCGCCAGGTTCTGCCAAGGCAGACAAACTATTTTAAAAATAATTATGCCTTTTCTCCCTTTTGTGACTTATGTTCTGGTGCTTTTCGATAAGGTTATCGGGGTCTATGATATAATTCTACGTGAAAAATAGCACATTTTGGAGGCAAAATATGAACCTACATCAATTAAACTTTGTTTATAACTTTATCTTGGCACTAGGAATGGGGATCTGCCGAGTCCTACCAAAATTTAGCAGTCTTACCCCCTTCCGTGGTATAGGCAGGAGGATTTCTTTTTTACTGAGAGCAATCAAGATAACCATATAGGTATCACATCCACATCACATTTTTTTTTTAAGTCGGCTGAAAATAAGCGAGTGGCTGTATGTATTCCATAAATATTTATAGAAATAAACGTTTTATTTTCAATAGTCAGTTTTGTAACTTTTGTAAAAATTGAACTATTTCAGTTTAAAAATGCGTTACTTCGGTGTTAAATTATTATATCCATAAACCTGAAACTGTTCGTTTAACTCTTGCACAGACTGTTGTTTATAAAATAATCAATATTTATACTTATTTTACTAAAGGAGACATTTCCCGTCGGCTATGAGTCGGGCGTAATTTAAAATTGTGATTGTTCCCTGTAACGGGTCCGTTCATGAATAAGTTTGAAAAAAAAAGGAAATTTCAGCCCTTTCGTCCTTTTGTTACGCTGAAATCTGTTTGGTCACAAAATAATATGTAGGTATCTGTAACACTCAGAAATATTAAAAAGCATCTACATTTGAATAGTGATAATGTTATTTTAAACGAAAATAGGAACCTACTATATATCTGTTGAAATTCTCCTTGCCTAGGGTGTTTCTGCTACCATTTTCCTTTTCAAAACTGTACAGTCATAAACATAAATTTGGGACCAACCTTGGGTCCAAAGTCATTCTGACATTCTACAACAATAAGGTTGAGTCTCCTATAATTTACAAATGATTTGGCATCTCTAATGACATTGACGACTTCAAGCCAATTTTTCTTGAAATGGGTCACAAATTAACGATCGCGATAGTACCTATAGGTATGATAGTTAATGTAAGATTAATCATTAACCTTTTAAACGGCTTACGTAAAATGCAAAATGTGTCACTCACACGTCAAATTTGTTTGCAATGCTATGCAAATTAAAACTTAATTTATATGAAACAATTGTAGTTTACGTGACGGTTGCGTAATGACAGGCATTACAACATGAGTGTGGTTTATGTAACGAGCCGCAACGCTAGTTTCATAATAGATCACACGAGTTTTGTAATGCTAATTACGCAGAGACTCGTATAATTATAAGTAGGTACTCGGGTTCAGAAGCTGAAAGGCAAATGACCAGCATTACCTTACCTGTGGTAGTAGGTGACAGCGATGACAGATGTAACGTTATTTTGAAATTACGTTATCGAATATTGTAAGGTAATGAGATCGTAATTTGGAACATCTTCCAAAATTACCAGCTGTCATCGCTGTCATCTACTACCACTAATAATGCTGGTCATTGCCTACGGATTTAGAACGCATAATAGAGGACTTATGATATGAGTGTAGATAAAGTTTCTTTTAATCTTTAACTTTTGTCGGATGTGGCGTCAGTGGCACGACTTTCAGTTAACTGCCAGAGCCGTCTGTGGCGTTTTAAAAAGGTTAAACAACTTGCTAGCGAGCTCGCCAGTGAAGTTTAACTAGTTTGATCTCTTAGCCCTTAGGGCGTACCAATTACGCGCGTGTCTCGTTTGCTCAACCAAGTTGCGAGGCACACGAACAAGTAATTATTTGGGCTCGCTAACGGTTATCCAGTGAATCTTCGCCGACGAGATCGGTAGCGAATTTATATTTACGTGTCTAATTTGTCTATTGAAAAATAACGTTAGAGTCGCGTACTATAAGGTAGTTAAAATTAGGTCTTTATGCCATAAACACAAATAAAAGGATACTTATAATAAATATCAGAGGACAGTGTCACACAAATTGAACTAGACCCCAACGAAGCTCTAGGCTTTTATCTACTATGGGCATTAGACAAGGATAAACTTACTTATGTAGAGAAATAAATACTTAAATACATAGAAAACATCTTAGACTCAGGAACAAATAAATTACGCACATCACACAAACAGTTTAGCTTAGTTTAGTTTATTTATTAATCAATGTTATATTACAATATAAATTGCATTGCTTGTCAAAAAATACGAAATTACATTGAAATTACATGCTGTAATAACTGCCTTTACCGGGATTTGAACCCGGGATCGCTAGCTTCGTAGGCAGGGTCACTACCAACTAGACTAACGAGTCGTCAAAGTAGTATTATAGTACATTTTCTAAAGATAAAACTAAAAGTCAAAATATCTCTAATTTTTTTTAGTAACACTACACGATACTGTACTAATGTGTTTTTAAATCCAGGTTTATTTATGTAAATGCAATGTTATTGTAACCCGTGTGTGTAGACTGAACGTTTTATTGTGTTTAATAAACAGATTGAACGGATTTATTTTTCTTTCCTTAATCGACACTGCGTTAGGGCCAGAGTAGATACAGCGCAGCGTAGCGCTGAGAATATTTCACTGCCAACGCATCATCGTCTTTGCTTGTTTTGAAATAAGATCTATCTACCGCAACTTTATCATATGTGGCGTCTTGTCTAGTTCGAACTCAGTCATAAATGGCTGGATGGATTTAAAAATTTGCCTTTCCATTAAGACGGATACGAGATGAGCGGAGAAGAGACGTGCAGAAATCTACTAATTACTTTGGTTGAAAACAAATTTCGTCTACTCCGCTCCATTGAAGACGGGAGACTGTTGTATTGGTGAAATATTTTTGGTCATATTTCACTTCCGAAACGAATTTTCGCAAGTGTATTTTTGCAAATTTAATCTTTGGTATGTATTGTCACTTTGCAATTCTACTACTTACAACTTTCATCAAGACATTTAAACGATTGCCAAATGTTTTACTTAAGAATTATTAGTCAAAAAAGTTATCCAAGTGAGCGATTAGCATACTTTT
This sequence comes from Acleris literana, assembly GCA_946894065.1. Lineage (NCBI taxonomy): Eukaryota > Metazoa > Arthropoda > Insecta > Lepidoptera > Tortricidae > Acleris > Acleris literana. The sequence goes on from OX335677.1 coordinate 4,696,785, forward strand.
AGAATAGCGAAATATTTTTGTGAATTCGTTAAAAGACTATTCGCCTTTGTAAATTTCTTTTTATCTTCATTGTTTTGTTTTAATTTTAATTTTGTACAATAACGTTACATACATACCCAAAACCCAAGATGGTCAGGTAGGTTAGGCTCTTTCCTAGATGTCCATCGTCCTTAATGGAGGGCTCTGAACTAGGTTGGCCCTTCGATCATCTGGCTGGTGGTCTTCATTGGTAATACCACACATTTCCATACTAAAAAGATAAACTTTTGGTTACTTGAACCTTGAAGCATATAACATACATACATAATCTCACGCCTTCGTTCCCAGAGTGGGGTAGGCAGAGCTACAGAATGACAAACATCTCTGAAAACTTGTTGATAATTCTATAACCACAATTTGCACAATTAGGCTAAGATGTTTACCAGCGTATTAGTGACAGGTTGCAAGCCCATCGCCTCAGTACTACAAGCCTTTATTCCCTTAGTCGTCTCTTACGACATCCACGGGAAGACATGGAGTGGCACTATTCTAACTCGGCAACCACACGACAAGCAAGCAAGCATATAAAAATATTTAAATCCTTGGAATACGATAGATTTAAGTGCATAAAAACTAGATAGTAATGTCTTGAAGCGCGTCTCGACTTTTAATACGTCATACGTAAAAGATGAATGATGACCTATGTTGCAAGTCACGATTGAATCGAAATATTTTTGGTACTTTATATCTTAAAAAAAATATGTAAAACGAATATTTTCTCTAAAAATAACGCTTATTTAGCTATTATTGGCTTAGGTATGTAGGGTATTAATAAAAAGACGTTATTGAAAATAATGTTGCAAATTATTTCAGAATATTTTTACATTACGTAAATAAACTTGGCAAGATTTAATTAAATGTAATGAAATATCAGAATACAAACTTAAGTAAGTATACAAATTGACCTTGTATCAAGCAAAGCTCTAAATATGTATTAATGTTACTAAATCTGGGCTCCTAGTGAAAAAGGGCACAAGTCGACTTAACTCGTATTAAAAAAGGGTATATACATGAACGGAGTATACTAGACTTAAACCCTTTTTCACTTGATCTTCAGAAGACTTACCCTTAGCCGTTTTCACTAGGATCCCAGAAATATACAGCGATAAAACAATTTTTTCTGGAACGGAGAAGGTAAACGAGCACACAGACCACCTGATGGTAAGTGGGATCTGTGACCAATAGACATTTGCATTCTCAAGACTGCAATCTCAAGATTGCAATCTTAAGGACCCCGAATGCGTTGCCAACCATGTACACTAAGATGGAATGCCTCTATGCTAGTAATCATACCCTTGTCTTATCCCCACACCGGAACAAAACAATGCAAACACTGCTGCTTGGCGGTGCGTTAAAGGATAAGATGGTGGTGGCGACCTGGACCTGGACCTGGACCCTGCACTAGGTCCTGCCACGAGTCAGTTTTTTTTTAAAAATAAGGTACGTACTTATAATGTTTTGACTTATTATATTATGTTATTTATTTTAAACAATTGACTAGTTTGGTTACTTGCTATTTTTAAGACGATCCTTAACGGTGATAATTCCTTAGTTCTGTATTGTTACCTATTGTTATAATTGTTATCCTGACTTCTTATTTTAATTATTGATTATAGTAATGTAATTTCGTTGTGTCTGTGACTATCGTTGGAAAATAAATAAACATTCATTAATTCATTAATTAATTCATTCGTTCATTCATTCATTCATTCATAAATTAACTCCTAATGGTTTTTTTCTTTTATCTTCTTGTTACTAACTAATGAACCTATTATCTGGTTATTTTTATTAAACTATACAATCATGAATCTAATACGCGGATGTTTTAGTGAAAGGCAAATGGGCTATAAATCAAATAGTTTGAATAATGGAAGTACAGTCGATGACGTATGTAAACCTGACGCGTGGCTCACTATTTATACTTGCTTATTATGTAGGTACACTCAATAAACTTTTTTTTAAAGAAACTTCTCTTATCGGTTTTGTATAGTCCATTCGCTTAGATAGTGTCGCTACACTCGCACGTATTCGTGGTTATTGTAATAAAATACGAATATAATTCGATGTGAACACCCGCAAGTGAATTTGACAGTTCACATCGAATTATATTCGTATTTTATTACAATAACCACGAATACGTGCGAGTGTAGCGACACTATCTAAGCGAATGGACTATATTTCATGACCAACGCTTGCGAAATATTTACTATTTTTTAGTAAATATTTCGCAAGCGTTGATTGTCGTTTGTATAATTTTTTTTATTGTCAAATAAATGACAAAAACGACACCTGAATGTAGGTTTAAGTAAGCCCATTTCTCAAGAAATCGTATTATTAATTTTGAATGACAATACATTCATTTGTGCGCTGTTGAGTAATGTTTTTGTTTGGTGTAAGTACAATAAAGTGTCTAATCTTGTATTGTATTGTAAAAATGTTGTATATCCAAGTAACAAATGTAATTTTAAATAATGTACTTACTTACTTACTTACAAAAATAACAACATAGTAATTCAAATCACAAAAATTGTAATTATGAAAGTATTTTACATTTTAATATTTTACCAAGTAAGTTAGCTTAAAAATACTCGTACATCGATTTGTCATTTCCACATTTCTATATAATATCCCTTACTTAGGCATTTCATCAACATCACGTCCGTTTAGTCCCATTGCTCTACGAAACCCTCAAACGAAACAGCCATTTTTATGCCCCTATTTATTTGATTTACGTATGCACAGGATGGTTTATCCTTTGTTCCCTCGGAGCGACCGCGCAATATCCATGGGTCAAGACAAAGAAGACCCATAAGATTCCTATATCCCAATCGCTTTCAGGAACGGATGCCAAACGTCGTTGGGTCGACTATATAGGATGAGGTAGAGTTGTTTGTTACATTAGATCGTAAGGTACGTGTGAAACGTAAAAATCATTAAAGACGGCATAAATCAAAATTATATACATCGTTTTTTTTAGATTAGAATGATATACCGTTATATTGCACCCGTTTCAAAAAACAAAGGCAAAATTTTAATTGAACACAACTGTATCTTGTTTAAGTACCTAATAAATAAAAACAAAAATGATAATTAGTAAAATAAATCATTTTCAGCATTGTAATCATTTTATTTGTAAAAAGTGGGTACACAATGCATGCTAAAGGTGGAAAAAACGATAAAAAGACCTCCACTTTTTACATATATCTAAACTAGGTGCACAAAATCAGGCTCGTTTAAGCAATCTATTACCATTATTTATATTATACATTAGAACGTTATTTAAAATAAAATAAACAAAACCAATCAATTTAAACATGATGAGTTACAAATACTTTAACATTGCCGTAATTCGGTTTTCGCGTAATGTATCTATCAATATGACGCCAAGCCTACTTCAGCTTACGTTGATTTCACTTTTGCTAAATGTGTTTTGATAACTGAAAAGCGGTTAGTGATGTATGAACGGAAGCTAAGTTGCACATAATTAGCTACTTAATATGTAAACCACTTGAAAAATTAGTGGCGAATTTCATCACTAAGCCGCCTTTAGCTTTAATCATAATGTTATTTCTTGGCTAATAATTCTAATTATAATAAAATATTAATTTCTAAAGTTTACGACTCCATTACACTAAGTCTATTTTAAAATTAAAGTTATTCCCTTAAAAATATACAGTATAAAAATAATTGCAAGGGTTTTTGTAGCATAAATGCTATTGTGTGCTAGAAAAACCTGTTTTTTATTTAGGGTACAGTTGCAATTTTTTTTTAAGCATTTCAAATAAATAATCATTGATTGATATCTTCTCAACATTAGCTGTCATATTGTTTCTATCATGGGGCTTTTTAAGTATAATATTATGACGTATGGTAATTATGTTGCTAGACCCTGGCCTATACAAATGACCCGTCATACCAAATACCCCTGAGTCGATGATACATTATGTCACGTCGCTACATCGCTACTATATGTATGAAAGGGTTCCCATCGCAATCCACCCGGCCGATTGATTCAAATCGAGGGTTAGGAACGTGGGAATTTCATGGATTGTCGCTTTGAAGACGAGGTTATTACGAGCTATTTTTGTGGGGAAATAGAGTATTGGCCTAATTTTTTATTAGTATTTAAATTGAAGATTTTTTACCTTCCGAATAGCCTAGTATAAGTAGTTTTTTAATATTTTTAAAAATAAGAAAGATATAAATGTTTAAAACTTGCTTTTAGACAGAGAGGAAAATACAGGAATATGACGTCATAATACTCAACCGCCATATGAATTACACGCAAAACATCGTTTCGTGAGAAAGAGATGGACAAAAAACTTTAAAAGGCTATAACTTTTTTATTTTAGTACCAATTTCAAGTTTGGTTTTGAATTATTTTAGCATACTATGTATATTTATATTTTATCCAAATTAATATATGAAATTTAATATCAAGCAAATACCCTATTGGTGCATCCAACCCATTTCCCCACAAAAATAGCTCATAATAACCTTGTCTACAGTCAAAGGACCTTTAAAACGCCATCATTTTTCATAATCTTTATTTTTAATAAAACAAAACAATTATTTTCGTTGTTACATTATTTGTTACAACAAAAACATTTTTCTTATTTTGTACCTAGTTGGTAACGAAAGGGACGATGTTGTCAAATAAGTTTTGTGTGAAAAACGTAAATTCTCTGCGTTACCGTTCTCGAAAATTGAGAAAAAAATAGGTTTCTAACAAACGGGATCTGGAAATGTGACGGTGTAATAATAATATTGTTAAAAAATATTAATCAGAGTGTACCAAGTAAGTTTTAATACCACAAGAAAGGAGTGGTAATAAAATTTCGATTTAAGAATTTAAAGTCAGACAAAAGAACTAACCTTAATCAAATCAAATCAAATCAAATCAAAATTATTTTTTTCAGAAATTCTTTCCATATTGTACATAACAGTAAAACACAAATATACATAAATGACACAAAATAATAATAATAATGACGAACAATTACCGGAAATATATTCTGAGGGATGGCACGGTTGACATTTGTCGAGCATGCCGTTGCCCCGGCGAGTCCCTCAGACATATAATTTCCGGTTGTTCGCATTTGGCCAACGGCGAGTACTTGCACAGACATAACCTCGTAGCCAGGATCATCCATCAGCAACTTGCTCTTCAATATGGTCTTGTTGAGTCTGAAGTGCCGTACTATAAGTACGCACCGGCGCCAGTTCTCGAAAATGGTCGTGCTACGCTCTATTGGGATCGATCTGTCATCACGGACAGGACTATTGTTGCCAATAAGCCTGATATCGTGTTGACAGATCGATCTCAACGCCGGGCAGTGCTCGTCGACATCACCATCCCGCATGACGAGAACCTTGTGAAGGCCGAGAAGGACAAACTCAGCAAGTACCTTGACTTGGCTCACGAGGTGACCGCCATGTGGGATGTTGACTCGACTATCATTGTCCCGATAGATGTTTCGGCAAACGGTCTTATAGCGAAGAGTCTCGACCAACATCTCAAGAGACTCTCGCTAGATGGCTGGATCAAGGGCCAGATACAGAAGGCAGTACTCCTCGACACGGCACGTATTGTGAGGAGGTTCCTTTCTCTGCAGCCCTAACCACCGGTAGCTTGAGCCCTGCCCCGCTGCCGGCGGCACTCGTAGGTTAGGTTTTTTATAATGTCTATTTTTTTGTATTAGTATTGTTATTTTACTTTTATATTTGAATATTTGTTATAAAAAACCTAATGTACAGAAAATTAAATAAATATCTAAAATAATAATTAAAATACAAAAAGTTCTATTTGGCAGAAGGCCTGTGGAGTTTGTTCCAATGGTTCTGGAAGGAGCCATGAAACCTCTCTGCAATAGAACATAGCATGTTGTTCGGGCATGTTGTTCGGGGTTTAATAAAGTCAAACTTATTATTACCACATTTACCATATAATACAAAAATAAACAAACAAATAATAAAAAAGCAAAAGCTTAAATAGTATAGCATGTGGTAAAAGGGGCCGACTCAACAAATACTGCGCTTCCGAGCGTGGGCGCAAGACCTCAATGTGAGTGTAAAATAAATAAAGGTTTTAGGTGTGAAATTCGAACTACGGTTAAAATGAGAGCACTTACCCAAATATATGTCACATAGAAACAAATAGAAATAGAAACATTTATTCAACGATCACAAGAAAAAAAAAAGAAAAAAAATTGAACATAAAACAAACAATGGCAACACAGAAAACAAAATTAAACAATGAAGTTAAGGAATAAAATACAATTGTAGCATAATGTTGCTATGGGTGATCCTGTGACGCTGATTTTCGCTGACATTAGTGTCGTTTGTTCTATTCGCGTTAGTTATTATTATATTTCGATGTCTGCCTAGTTATAATCGATTAGTATGACACGTGTTTCACGCAAAAAAATTACTCCTATATCCCACTCTGGCAGCCTCAGCTGAATCAAAACGAGATTATACATTCAGAGCTCACGGTCTCCGTATCGGGTCAAATTCGCTTGTGAATTAAACATGGCAATGGATAGTTTTAAAGCGACGCTGCGTTTTGTAGGTTTCAACGCGAACTCACTTTTGTCACTAACGACGTTACCTGCTGACGAGCGGGGATTATCATCAATATAAAGCATTCAGTGAATTCAGATATAGAAGTTGCTCCAAAATACGGTCTGAATCCAACTTCAGTAAGTTTAAAATGAATGGAGTTGGACATTGACTTAAACCCTTTTGGCATGAGAAAGACTGATGCATCAGCTTCGAAATTTCAATTGGATTATTCCATGCTGAAAGCCGATGATTATGTTTACTTTATGTTATTTAATAAACTTGGTAATGGATAGAAACGGGGACGCCTATACGGCACTACAGTTTCTTTAACAAGTTGAAGGAAATAAAGGAAGAGGAATAACTAGGCTTTCTTACTTTTATAGCTTTCAGAGCGCGAGCGTAAAGGACTGAGCTGTAGCAGTTATATTATAGCTCTCTCCTTTTCTCCCAGCATAAACTGAATTGCATAGCTATGTCATAATAACCCCCCCCAGTAAGTAAAAAAGTATAGCATAGCTCTCAAGTTAAATGAATGGTTGAAAATGGATCGGAACTAAAGTTACGAGTACATGGCATTTCTGATATCCGAAATAATGGAGTAATGCAAGTATCTTCGTATGCTTGGTTTTTCTCTAACCGTAGGTATTCAGAGACATTTTAGACATAATTAACTCGTTTATTTTTTAAACTTGGGTAGTCTAAAACGATTCTAAGGAACAACTTTCGACATTCGCGCAACACAAAATTAAGAAATCTAACAGGTTAGGTACTGACATAACGTTTTCGAGCTATTCCTTACTCAAATAATTTCACCTTTTTAAATAAATAAAATAAATGAAAATAAAATAGAAATAAAATAAAATAGAGGCTCAATATTTTTTTCTTGACAACAGGGTGTTCCCAAACTTTACATCTAAATGCGGCCGTAAGGGATTCAACCCGTGATGAAATAATTCGATATGTAGCCGTTATCCACATAACGGACAGAATTAGCAAGCTGAAGAGGCAGTAGGCTGGTATAATATGCCATAAGATCGACAGATGCAGGGGAAAATGTATCCTACACTGAAAAAAAGTATTGGTCACTTGTAACAAGATTGTGATAGTTGTGCATAAGCGTCTTGATTCCATACGAGCCTAACAAGACGATAGATACATCAAATAAGACGTTAGATACATCAAGTATGATGTTAGTTGAATCACTAAAGAAATTGCTGTCGTTAATTTTTTGTCAACTAAGTGAAAATCTCTCTTTGTTGGCTCTCATTTTTTTGAGTGTAGGTTTCAGATATACAGATCTTGGATTGGAGACCCGTCTCAAGAGGTCTCTTGAGTAGAGACCTCGAGAGCGAATCGGAAAAGTGTTAGTTTTTTACAAATGATTTACATATGAATATTTTCCTTTTATAACTGTAACATGTTTGAACTTGAAATTATCATGACTAGTTTTGCATGGCGCTTGCGTAAAAGAGTAACGTCTATAATAATATGTGAGTCTACTTGAGGAAGTCTAGAGGAGTGAATAATACAACGCTAAAGATCCTGATATAAATAATAAATATGTTAAAGCCTATATTATTGCCGATTTTTTTAAATTCAATACTTATCACACACATTACCTTTTTAATATACACCCATAAATTAAGTTCATAAAATGTCTGAACCGAAGACGCAATGTAACGCAAGATTTTTTATACAGGGTGTCTTTTATTACACTCGTATTACGCAAATGTTAATCCGTGTGATTTAATAATAGAATGTCTCCTTTAGTTACGGTCGGTCTGTCCGTGCCAGATGTTCGGGCCGCAACAAATCACAAATGGCTTGCGGGAAATATTATTTGTGATAAAATATAATATTGACAGCTCGGTTTCTGAGGTTTGTGTTAATATTACGTAGGATACGCCTTTATATAACCCAAATTTTTTATAAAAAATGGGTCCCTTTGTTTGGTAGAATTATTTTCGGAATAATGGTATTAGGTGGGAAGATGCGTTGCCAGGATGTAGTTTTACATACTTTAGGAACCTCTGTATTTCAATTTTAAAGGCAGGGCGCCCTGTACTAATTACTGAAGTTGGTAGGCGCAAACCTGCTCGAAACAAATTTCCAGGCGCGAGCAGGTGTGATTAACTCTTGTTTTGTTTTCAACACCGAACACAAAGAACAAAAAACGTTTATTTGATATGGAAATGGGAGAAAAGTAAAGAGACTGATAATGGCTCGGCGGGGAAGTGTTCTTGCTTCGGGTAAGTCTAGTCGAGTTCACACGCAACTTGTTGATTTTCTTATACAAAATTCAAACACATTCCAAATTCAAAATATTTATTCAGTAAATTGGCCACATGAGGGCTCTTTTACACGTCGGTAATATGGAAATCTACTAGCGATTTGGACAAGCTCATTATTGCAAAGAAGAAGCGCCGCTAGAAACTTCGGGAGGTCATTTTTTCAATCGTAAAAAATAATAATACTTAATTACTTAATTTTTAAGTGTATTCATGTTGAATTCTGTAAATATAATGTACTGAAAATAATAAATTAAATTGATCTAATAAAGATAAATACTTCAATTTTTTTTAAAAAAGGTATTAAAGTAATACTTAGATACCTAATAATTATAAATAATAGCAAAAACGACGACGGGGTCTCTAAGTCAAACGCCATAACTAGAATAGTTCATTGAACAAGTCCTTGTAAACGTGAACAGACCGGACCCCACAAACAGCACCTGTTCGCCACTATGACGAGTATCTCAGCCATCACCTCTCTCAACCATGTATTCGGGAAAGTGGCGACCTGCAGGCCTTCCGCGTAACTCACTCGCAATCGCGATCGGCTTCAAAACAAAACAGTTGGTTTCATTTTGTATGCAGACAATGAAAACGATTGTGGTTGCGAGTTTTGCTACGCGAAAGGCCTGCTGAGACGCTATTGCCTAACACACTCGCAATCGCAATCGTTTTCATTTTAAAAATCGAAGGCTTGCCTGCATACAAAATGAAAACAATTATTCCATTTTGAAGCCGATTGTGATTGCGAGTGCGTTAGATAATAGCGACGCTGATCATTATTTTATGAGTGTGGAGGAAGCGAGGGAAGCTTGTCTGGATTGTAGCAAGTAGAAGGAAGTAGTCTCCAACTACCCCTACGGGAAAGAGACGTGATTGTATGTATGTATGTATGTATGTATGTATGAAGAAGGCAAACGAGCTCACAGGCCACCTGATGGTAAGTAGGTAAGTAAGCTCTCAGTATACACTTGCAATTTCAAGACAGACAAGGGATAGGATTAAATAGCTGTAAACGTCATTTCATTGGTTGCCTAACCCCCACACCGGAACATACTGCAAATGCTCTCTGGGAGCAGTTTATGGTAGCACGCATTTTCAATGTCCTGCGTATTACTTAGTTAAAAGTAGGTACGAGTATGTTTGCCAAATATCCGCGCAGATAGGTGCTGAAGAGGTTTATACTGGATTTTTGATTTATTGCAAATATTAAACATATACCAAATGTTTCGCGATAAAAAACATCATGTTTTATATCTCGCCATTCATCAATAACCAATAAAAAAATCAGTGTTCACTGGCAGCTCACGTTCACAACAACATACTTAGGCTTTCTAATTTATCTATCGTTGTGTTTATTTTTAAATGTTTGTTTTAACTATCACTAATGCACGCTCGTGATCCAAATAAATCTGTTAAAAGAAGTATCAAGGCCGCTTTCAACTAAGATTAATATGAATGCAAAAATGTTTGTTTGTCGTCCTGTCTTGGAATGGAGTAACGGTTTATTTTTTGCGTTGATGGTATGATATTGAGAAAGCGATAATCGTTAGGTACTATTGTTCCGAAACGTTGAATCTTTTCTTTGGGACATTAAAGTACTATACTTAGAGGGAGTTGAGTATTCTTTGACGCATCGCATACTCAGCTAAAATTATAATTATTATAAATTAAAATAAACTATAGCAAGTCATCATAATATGGGGCCAATTCAAACCTGTAATCCATCTGTAATCACTTAATGTTTAACGGTCAAAATATTAGATTTCGAAACGACAAACTATATTTTTGTTCGAATAGAATCGAGTTCGACGTTTTTAATTGTAATTTTTGACATATGTTATTTTCAATTGGCCCTATTTTTTAAGTACTTTAAAAGAAGGAGGAAGTTCTCAGTTCACCGGTTTTTTTAAGTATACCTTCTCATAGCGTATAAGCACTGTATACATAAATAAAAATAATTCGCCGAAATGCATGTACGCGCATAACTTCCGAACTACGGCACCAAATTTGTTTTTTTTGTTCTCTTCGATATTGTCAGGACGAGGTATGTATGATAGAAAAAAATACCAGGAAAGTTTATTGTCAGGGCGAGTTATATATGATAGAAAAAAAACCGGGAAAGTCTGAAATTCACAGTGGGTGCGAAGCCGATGGCGGGCAGCAAGTACCGTAAAACGGGGTGAGTAGGGATTAATTCCCGTGCCAACTCCCGTGATAGTCGGAGGCTCTGCGCTCGAAGTTGTTGACGACTATATTTTCCTGGGACAAACGGTCCAGTTAGGTAGGTCCAACTTTGAGAAAGAGGTCACTCGTCGAATCCGACTCGGATGGGCAGCGTTCGGGAAGCTTCGTAGCACCTTTTCGTCCAAATTACCGCAGTGTCTGAAGTCAAAAGTCTTTGACCAGTGTGTGTTGCCAGTGATGACTTACGGATCTGAGACGTGGGCGCTAACAATGGGCCTTATAAGGAAGCTCAAAGTCACTCAGAGGGCTATGGAGAGGGCTATGCTCGGGGTTTCTCTGCGTGATAGAATCAGAAATGATGATATCCGCAGTAGAACTAAGGTTACCGACATAGCCCGAAGAATAGCCAAACTTAAGTGGCAGTGGGCGGGGCACATTGCTCGCAGGACTGATGGCCGATGGGGTCAGAAGGTTCTTGAGTGGCGTCCGCGGACCGGGAGACGAGCTGTAGGTAGGCCTCCAACAAGATGGAGTGGCGACCTTGTAAAGATCGCGGGAACGCGGTGGATGCGAAAAGCACAAGATCGGTCTGAGTGGAGAGGCTTGGGGGAGGCCTATGTCCAGCAGTGGACGTCTTTCGGCTGACATGATGATGATGATGATGAGGGATTAAGGGGTGAGTAGGGACACAACCTAACATAAGTCATAACTTGTTACAAATAAGAACAATCATTAAATGGACAATAACGTTACGTCTATTGGCAATAATTTCAGTCTTATGATTAGTAACATATGCTTCATTTTAGGTTGTCTCCCTACTCACCCCTTAATCTCTACTCACCCCGTTTTACGGTATACATATAATAAAGCTGTTTCTGACGCGCTTTAATAGTTAACATTTTATTATGATATGATTTAATTACAATATTTACGTGTACATTTCAGGTTTCGTTACAATAACCCGGGCTACATATCGAAACCGAGAATACAGAATAGCAAATGTCGAGATAGAAACGGAAAACGGAAATGCAGATGCAATATCAATCGCTACATAATGCTCAGGTTAACACGAACGTTGCGTGACACCCTGTGAATGAAGCCACTCATGTCACTGTGCTAAACCCGACTATAGTATGTGTCAATTGAAATTACCAAAGATGTAAACGAATTAGTACTGTTTGACACATAACCTTAAATATTCACCAAGCATGTTTTTATTTAAAATAATGTATAATTAATTGTTATTTAATCTTAAACTTCATATTCTCAAACATTCATCAAGTGTATAAATTATTGCTTAGACCTTACTTGATCTTAAGAGGCCACCCGCCGATCTCAATAACCATAACGCCTTTGTATCTGTTTTTTGGATATATTAAACTTGATCATATTTGCTTGAGACTGTCGAACGTGAAAACACGATTAGAAATAAAATCTTCGATACTTTTATTTTTCAAACATGACACCTTTATTGCATGTTTTTGGTTGAATCTTCGAAACCCTATAATCTGTAACGATGATTTTCGATTCAATAGTTGAGGATATGTAACTTCTTAATCCTGGTAAACCATTTTTTCAATTAATGTTGTGGTTTTAAAGTAAACAGCAATTAATTGAATTTGAAGCTGCCGTCAAGGCGCGCGCGAACTATCTCCATCTCACATGCTTCGCACGGAAGCCATCACTTTTTATTCTTGTGGCATGGCACCATAGGTGGCCTCTTAAAAGCACATGATTATTTAGTAATAATGGTAAATTGGTTCGTTTGGCACAGACTATATAATTATTTATATCAAGTTAGGTGATAAAATTTGCTAATTGCTTTTTGTGTAAGATTTGTACAGTCGCCATCAGATATATTGTAGCGGGCGAGGTACTCAAATATTTCGGAGCAGCATTACTTTTCAATAAATTCGTTACACTAGTTATGGTCAATAACACCAGAACATGCAATTTGTCATAAATATAAGAGCAGCGACTTTTCAATAAATTCGGAACATATAACGAGGTAAAAATATCAGAAGGTATCTACGCACTCAGGGTGATCATAAAGATCGGAACATTTATGGAAAATATACCTTAAGTCTGTATCACACAGTTTAAATTCGTTACTATAATTATTATGCATGTCGAATCTACTCGTGACGTATACACGTCAAATTCGAATTCCAAACAAAACATAAATACGTCATGCCAAAGATCGACTCGCATAATAATTTTATTATAGTAACGAATTTAAACTGTGTGATACAGACTTAAGTTACGTAAGGACTGCTGTCCATTGAAACATCGAGAAACGTCGATGAACACGATATGGGCTTCTATTTTTCAACGTCCTTTTGTCATCTACGTACAGGGTGTTCCTAAACTCAGCGCCGAAGTGCCTACGTTAGACCTTTAGTTTAGGAACGGCTGCAAAATTAAACTGAGATTTGGCACGGGTGCGAAATTAAACCAAAATTAAGTCGCTTGGGTGATAAGCGACACTAATTTTATGTTTTAACTAATATTTAATATAAGTTGTTAATATAGGTGTTGGGTGCCACTCACGTCCTTGTTATGCAGTTTATTTTTTCTTGTGCCCGAAAACTTAAGCAGTCCAATGTAGACAAAGTTATGTTTCGCAGGCTTAGAAATTATGAATTTATTTTTAAAACGTTAATATTTTCAATAGGGAATGGTGTATTTTTTAGGTTTTTGGCTTTACTTATACCTTATTTTTAACTACGGGACCAGGATGAAAATCAGTGAAACACATGGTAGTGGTTTTTAAGTGTCATTAAAATATTAATACTTAACAATGTAAAGTTAAATACATATACGGGGTGGTTATAAACGGGGCTTCCTTATGCCGTAATACTTACATCAAGTTCCGGGGCACTCTGTATACCCGTATATGATAAGTGAGACGTGGTAAATGAGCCCCGAGGAAGGTCGCATGATGGATGGGCGGTCGGGTGACAGTAGATGAATCAGTGAATATGTCTAGTCACTGGATCTGTGACTTATCTTCCTTAAGTTATTTTTCCTGAGACGAGGATACATTGTTGGTAAAAAGGTTAGTATACGGTGATTTTATAAAACATTTGTAACTTTATTCTGGTGTAATGCCCTGTTGTAAGTATACACATTTTTGCCCTAGGCCATAGAATACTTTAATACTACTCGCCCGAAGAATAGCCAAACTTAAGCGGCAGTGGGCGGGCCGCATTGCTCGCAGGACTGATGGCCGATGGGGTCAGAAGGTTCTTGAGTGGCGTCCGCGGACCGGGAGACGAGCTGTAGGTAGGCCTCCAACAAGATGGAGTGACGACCTAGTAAAGATCGCGGGAACGCGGTGGATGCGAAAAGCACAAGACCGGTCTGAGTGGAGAGCCTTGGGGGAGGCCTATGTCCAGCAGTGGACGTCTTTCGGCTGACATGATGATGATGATGATGACTCGTACGTAGAGCTACGTACGAGTAGTATTAATGTAAACCATAGACTCTATGGCCAACACTATCTATAGGTACCTAAGCCCACTGAAACAACAAACTTCACCACAAATAACTCATTTTAAAAGCCTCGTACTTCGACAACTTAATTTCCGTAGTCTAGTCTTTGGAGGGCAAACAGCTGATGACCCATAAATTGACGCTATAAATTTGGGAAGTTTAATCGAAACGCTCTCGACGGTCACGAGGGTCATTAATGAAGAAGTTCTTGCTTGCGCCGTCAATTTTAAACAGTTCAAAAAGCCATCTAAATTTTGATACTTTTCAGTAAACGTGTTGGGAATGAATACGGCGATTATAATACGGTCTTGTAGGCAATAAGGTATATTTTGGAGTGTAGAGGTTTTTGTGAACGAACCCTTTATAAGGACTTTATTCAGATGCCAAAAATAGGTTGTATTTGTTTTTAGACTGGCTTTTTAATAATTTACACTTTAGGAAAATTAAAAAGATTATATGGTGGAAAATGTATTCCCTCAGTCTTATAAAGGTGTGATACACAGCTCTTCAAGAGCGATATTCAATGCAACTATTTGTTATTGCTGACGTTAGCGGGTGTGTGTTTTGTTACGCATAAGCGTGTTTTTAAGGCTTAATTTTGTATTGTGGATAATAAAGTAATAAAGTCCATTTTCGCGATTTTCAATCGCGAGTTCTAAAAACAAAAGAAATTTTACTTTATTTCCTTTGCACTAAATCTTTATTTCAATGGCAGTATTTTGTAACATTTTTAGTACAAGAAACCTCATGGGGTTAAAATAGTATGTTTTGTGTCCGGGATGAAAAAACGGGCATGCAGCGAGAAGTACTACATCATTTTTATTACTTAGCCTTCCGGGTGCAATTTGCCTGCAATTTTCACATTTGCCGCGCTGACGTGTAATTTTAGTCGCAATATTTAGTATCTGGGATGATATACCTACAGGTTGTCCAAATAGGTCAGTATGGTAGAACCAGAAATTATGAGATGGTGATTTTCGAACTATAAAAAACGTAATTAAAAGGTTTTTAAAACTTGAATGCACGACCGGTAATTGAACCGAATACATTTTTTTTTAATACTCGTATCCTTTCATTGTTTTCATTTAATTAATATGAAATAAATTTCTATATTAAAATTCGAATTTTCTTTACCGGCTTGTTTGAATTTGACGTATTTAAAAATAGGTTGTGGGAAAATTTAAAACCAAGACCATTAGGACCACTTACTGTCAAAAGTATTAAAGTTATTAGGTTAAAAGTTATTTTTTTGTGACAGAAGTAAGGTAAGGCAAACAAGCATATAATTCAAGGCCACTTGACAGTTAGTGAGACCTGACCCCATAGACATTTACAATCTCAAGAAAGTATCCTAAGACTGCAAAGTTTTTCGACGCACTGATGTTATAGGAGCTTTTCCTCATTCTTAAACAGCATTCAATTTTATACGTGGTTAATGTTGTGTGTCACTGAAGCCATTAAACACTAGCCCGAGCAATTGAGCAATATTCAAAGTTTTATAGCGGCCATAAACTGCAGGCGGCATCTTCCTACAGATTCAACGGGAATGCAAGGAAGTTGATGCATGTTTTCTATATATTTACATGGGGAATGCTTAAATATCGAGAAAAGATTCGATGTATATGGTACCACGATGTACCAGACTAAATTCATCATCATCATCATCATATCAGCCTGTTGCAGTCCACTGCTGGACATAGGCCTCCCCCATGGAGCGCCACAGCGCGCGATCTCCTGGTCATCGGGGGGGGGGGGGATTCTTCAGGTCATCGGTTCATCTAGCCAGACTAAATTATAAGCGGGCAAATTTGGAAGAAGCTTATAGAGGCTTATATACTCGTACCCAACAGAATTTATGAAAATATATGAATTTACTAGCCTTTGACTTCTTCCGCGTAGATTTTGACTATCGTTTTTCCCTCGAGAAGTTTAAAAATTACCGGGATTAAAAGTGTATGTGTTAATCCAGGGAGCCCTTTGTTTCCCATAATTTTATTGGTCATAATGTCATATATGACATAATTATTGATAGTCATAATTTTTTACATCGCTGAAACTGTAAACTTTTCATAACTTATGAAATATCTAATGTGTAGACAAGGCTAGGTTAGGTTAGGTTTGATTTATAAAAAACCTGAAAAAGTAACAGTTTCTTTAAAAAATACGTTATAACTTGCGATGATTATGACCAGCACATTATGACTAAAAATAATTATGGCAGACAATATAGACCCGTAAATCTAGGTTATAAGATATCTCCATCCAAAATTTCATAAAAAAAAAACAAACACAAGCATTCGCATTTATAATATTAGTAGTTTTGGTTACGTGTATTGTGTTCAAATAATTACGTGTGTAATCTTCCGTTATTTTACCTGATGGTTCCAAGGGAAGACCAGCGCTGACTTGAATGTCAGCATTACGCTGATTCGGGACCATGTCGTGGCTGCATTCTTCTTTTGTGCATATTAATCTGTCCTTGGTTCTTGTCACGAATAAAAGTTTTTCGTTCTATCTTTCTTTCGAATAAAAAAGTTATTTTAGGCGCGCAAAGTCGCGGTAGGGAACGCCCTTGCGATTAGATCAACTTTGTCCATATTCCCATTTCGTCCACATTCTCATCTCGGCCACATTCACAACTCGTCCACATACCAATCCCAAATTGTCCACTTCCTGTCTCGTCTATATTCCCAACTCGTCCTCATTCCAAACTCGTCCGCATTCCCAATTAGTCCACATTCCCAACTCGTCCTCATTCCTAACTCGTCTACAACCTAACTTAGGACTGTAGGGCTGTTCGATATCAATTCGATCACTCGGTCGTTCACTACTTGTTGGGAATGTGAACGAAATGGGAATGTGGACGAGATAAGAATGTGGATGAGATGCGAATGTGGACGAGATGCGAATGTGAACGAAATGGTAATTTGGACGAAATGGGAATGTGGACGACATGGGAATGTGGCCGAGATAAGAATGTGGACGAGATGGATATATGTGATATAAAGTGAGCCTGAACGCGCGCCTTTGATAATCTATAACATCCTCAAGTAGGTTTCTATAGTTGTGACGTTGTCAACCCTTACCATTTATTTCCTTCCAAATGGTTAACTAGGTCAACGTTATTACATTCGTCTGTGAAATTTCAAGTCTTTTCGTGACAATGCAAGCCAGTTACTGGGTAAACTTGCACGTATGAATGCAATAATGCCAAGCAAAATTATACATGGAGACAATATTCTGATTGCTACGTTGGGAATAGGTGGCAGTGACGTGGATTGCGACGTTCTCCGTAAAATAGGTGATATTCAAGGAGTGAATCTGTTTTCTGACACACGGACTTTAATTGATGTAACATTATAAAACCTTGTCGCATAAAACTAACGATTCATTCCTATGTCATTTCTATGTTGTCACATGACGCTGACATTATGACAAGGTTCTGCAGTGGATCAACTTTAAAGTCCTTAATGGTACCTTCCTGGGCACGTATTAGGAAACGAGCTCAGGTCACTCACACAGGTATCTATAGTACTCAACTTAACAAGTCCAAAAGTTGATCCAATTGACAAGAAGTAAATAGACGCTTATTTGCTTTATGGAAAACCTCATCACGACACAGCAGCACCCGTGACGCTTAGTCAACTTGGATACAATTGTTCGACAAAACATAGAAAGTTTACTCAATCGAAGACGAATTGATGACGAAAAATTCGTTTTCAGCCTAAGTGACCCAGCTGGCCCATTGCCTAACGCACTCGCAATCGCAACCAACTTCAAAGTGGAACAATAGGTTTAATTTTGAAAGCAGACTCTCTTTCTGACTGTTAAAATGATAATGATTGCGATTGCGAGTGCATTAGGCAATAAGCCTGCTTGTATTAAGTAGTCAATCTATTTAGATCAAATGTAAGAACTTTATTTGTAAACACAACACAGCAAGCGGTTTTTATTTTATTTAAAAAAAATGTTGCTTCTTTACGCTGAAACGCCAAGCAAGGATAGCTACTACTTTAACAAATACGTAAGCACCCCGAAAAAAAATACTGTTTTCTTGTTTAACGCGGACAAAGGTAAAAGAAGATTAAAATAAAATAAAAAAATTACAACAACTAGCGACTAAAACTTATTTAAAATTTTGCGAGCTTAATAACATTTTCACTCGATCCATTAAAGCGATGAAAAACCGTTTTCATCCACCGCCAGCCGTCAAAATGTCAACAATAGTTGCAGGGTGTTTGGTTAAAACTTAAAAGCTTAAACACGTTGTAAATTTGCACGTCGATTAAAAATGGTTCAAAGAGAATAATTAATTTAGCATAAATGTTTCGCTACTAATTTGAAAAGGTTCTTTGTTTCTATAAAGTAGGTTTTGCTATCGTGGTTATACTTCAAATATGCTTTTAGGGCGTGTATGAGGTATGAATGACGTAAGTAATTAAAGTAATTGCTCCCTTTTAGGTCATTACTAATACACTATATACACGTTGAGCTACTAAAATGGAAGAGCGAAGGCATTTCTAAAACCATAAAATATCGGTTATGGTAACATAGACGACAACGCTTTAGAATCTTCTAAGTAACTGGGTTCATAGTGAAAAAGGGTATATGTCGACTTAACTCGCACTAAAAGGGTATATACATAAACGGAGTAAACTAGACATAAACCCTTTTCCACTTGATCTTCAGGAGAGATATAACCTTTTTCACTAGGTCCCCAGTAATATAATTAACCTCTTATATACGAGTACTCAGCTTGGCAAAAGATGGATGGCGTTAACAAGAGCGCGGTAAAACGGTGCGGTAAAACCTGCAGTGGGTGGGTGTGGGCCGAAATGATGATACTCGTCTTTTTTAATGTGCTGGTTTCCTCAAGATATTCCTTTGAAAGAGAGAAAATAAAGAAAGAAAATCATTTATTCGTGGCAAAGATAATCAAGAACAGATAAAAACGTACAAGATGAAAGTAGTCACGAAATGGTCCCAACTCAGCGTAATGCTGGCATTAAAGTCAGCGCTGGTCTTCCGTTGGAACCGTCAGGAGAAATAAACACATAATTAATTGTACAACATAACAAAACATAAGTAGCAAAATGAGAAAAAATAAAATAAAAAACAAAATAAACGTAAAATTCTCAAATTCACAGAGTTTTCCATGCCTCTCCTTATATGGCGGAATCAGCAACACATTTAACTGACCATTTCTAAATCTTGTGTTCTTACAATAAGCCTCACTAGTGGTCAGTTAACAGTGATGCTATTGCATAGCGGGGTTCGCAGGCGCGGATCCAGCTTTCAGATTAGGGGGTGGTCATTAACTGCTGAACGCAGATGTTCGGTCAAGTGCGCGATAATGCCACACAACTATTTACTTTCTGACCCGTATCATGACTTACATGACCATCCCCGTGGATCCGCCACTGGGGGTTCGAACTATTCCCATACGGGTCGACACCATATAACTCCTCCTACACTGTTGGAACAACTTCAAGTCATTCAATTTGGCTATCCCACTGACGTCTACGCGATAAATTTTTTGTTCAACTCGATCAAGACCACTTGCCTTTTGGTTGAGTTGGGTGATTGCTCCGACCGTGCAGAAGGGGTATTGATGATGATGATGTCCTCCTAGACGTATCCGTCAACGGCGAACCCAGCTAATTTGGGAAGTGTGAGCGAAGGTGACTGGCAAAGCCAAATTTGGTCTTAAAGGTACGGTTGCATGACGTACAATAGACAGTTCTATTGTACATCATGATGATGATGTCCTCCTAGACGTATCCGTCAACGGCGAACCCAGCTAATTTGGGAGGTGTGAGCGAAGGTGACTGGCAAAGCCAAATTTGATCTTAAAGGTACGGTTGCATGACGTACAATAGAACTGACCTGATAAATTGTACATGTAGGGATAGGAGGGCTTTGAACGGCGGATTAGAGTCCATGCTCATGAAAGGAAAGCTGAGATTTTGCGGGCATCTTGTATGTGTAACTCCAGGTTACCTAAAGTACTGTTCTATTCGCAGCTGAAGGGGTTATAACTAGGTCATCGACGCTCTATTGTACAGGCATACGCTCTATTATACTAGGGGACACCGTTGATGTAGGAAAACATATCGAAACTTTTATGTGGTCGCCTCGCACCATCTTATATACACATAAGTATGTGTTTTTTTTTTCTCTCTATCTCTCCCGTAAGATTCTTAATTGGCATGTTTTCCTGCTGAACTACGCATGTTATTTGATACTATATTTAATTTAATATTTATAGCTTTATATAATAAGTAGTACCATTGTAATAAGAAATATGTTTAAAAAATGACTGACTGCTGAGTTTCTTACGGCGTTTCTTCTCAGCAGTGGTCTTCTCTTGGGAAGCGCTGGTAGATTCTTGACGTGTAAAAGTGCCCGTGCGGCCTACTTACTGAATAAATTTCTTTTATCTTTTATCTTTTTACACAAACGTATGCAATCGCAAGCCCAAGATCTGTGGCCCTAGTGAATATGGATAGAAGTCGATTTAGCTCTTAATAAGAAAGGGCAAACGTCATGTACAGAGTATTCTAGACTTATACCGTTTTTCACCTAAACCTCGTGAGACTTGTATCCTTTTACACTAGGGTCACAGAAATTAGTTAGCTGTTTAAGATCGGACCAGAGTCGTGACCGCTTTTCAGAATGGGTTTTTGAGTCTGATTTAACATAATTGTCGCGTGGTACCCCGTCGGTTATAAAGGCTTTCTTTGTAACTTTAGGGGCGGAATAATTATCCAATAACTTAGTCTGGTATTGCAGATAGAATACAGACCCAGTGGTAAAGGGATTGTAAAATAACTTTAAATATGTTAATAAGCCCCGACATTTTATCTTTATTTTTCATTACATTAAATTTTAACATTTTATAAACACGCTTATTCATAAAACTCTTGTTAAAAGCAACCAAGGTTTTTCAGTTCGGTTAGAAATATACTGGTGGGAAGTAAAGAAAACTTTTAACCCGGTAAAATTATACTAATGAAGTGTAATACCCAGCAAGTAACGCCAGGTTAAGTTGGTTTACAAAACGAATAAAAATATAGTTTACTTTACTGATACACTTGAAAAGCTGTCCTCATGTAAGACCCTAAAGAACTTGGCCAGGTCTCCATAGAAGATATGGCCAAAAAAAAATGTGACGGATAATTATAGAATTGGGTTTATTTGATGTAGAAAAATATTTAAAACTATGCTGTGGTGTTTTTTGTCGGAAGAACTTGTTTAAAAAATATATTTAGAAATAATCGTAACAACACGTTACTCGCAAGATGTCTTATTTACAAAGTATCTTAATAGATGGCTCATCAAGCCAAGATCATCTGGCATTGTCTTTTTTTGTACGAAACCCAGCAAAAATTACGAGACTCACAAAAAAAATGCTCGTTTGGTTTCATTTTACTCACACACACAAACTATAATATATATACCTATATAATATTATTGTGATACGGTTTCCTGTGTGATGAACATAAAGATAAGCTTTGGTTTAATTAAATATACCGTTTAAAGATGTCACGTTTGAAGACAGTTTAAATTTAAATAAAATAACTTTGTTCGCTGCTGTCCTTTTTTTTCTACCAAACAGTTTTATTAGCATGTGGGTGTATTTATGATTGGCTGTAAGTATTATCTGCCCTTCGCTTTTTGTTATAAAAAAATAACGACATGTGAAAATTCTTCACTCTTTAGAAGAGATGTCATAAAATATAGACATAAATGTGTTTTTGTTTTCAAAGTATTGAAGAAACACGATGTAAAATCGATAGCTTTATTCGTTTCAAATGTAATGGAAGCGCAGTGAAATGATATTTTCAGTTTTTTTACGTAATCCTTAGTATGTTCTATTCAGGAAAATACTCAAACATGAAGAAAATCTAAAAATTAAGATTAAACAAATGAAGTATAAACGGTGTCCTCAACATCAGCGGGCCGATTATGGTCGTGTTTATCGACGTAGATAAGCGTAGATTAAACATCTGTCACTTTCTGACCAGTATGTAAGTGCGAGAGTGACGGAAGCTTTATCTACCGCGGTAAAGGCGACCATAATACGGGCCCAGGAAGGTATATTGTGCATAAATTAACCTAGTTACTATCAAGAACGTTAATTTGTGACCCATTTCAAGAAAAATATGCTTGAAGTCGTCAATGTCATTAGAGATGTCAAGTCATTTATAACTTTTAGGAAACTCAACCTTATTGTTGTAGAATGTCAGATTGACTTTGGACCTAAGGTGGGTACCAAATTAAAGTTCGCGACTGTACGGATAAATTGGACTAGTCTCAAACTGAGCTCAAGGCTTGTACAGTCAACGGCATAAATAACTGATCATTTATGTACCTTTTCGCTTTCAATAGTTTCACAATTTTGTATGACATTTCAAACACGACGTTAAAGTGACAAGGTACATAAATGATCACTTATTTATGCTGTTGACTGTACGGTGGGTACTAGACAAGGGTAAACGTACGTTGGCGACACGTTACCCAAGCTAGTTGGTAGTGACCCTGCCTACGAAGCTTGCGGTCGCCGGATCAAATCCCGGTAAGAGCAGATATTTGTGTGATGAGCGATAGCTTAGTAGGCAGGGTCACTACCAACTAGGTAAACCACATGGTCGATGTATGACAGTATGTAGGTACAGTCGAGTTCATAAATATGTGTACATGTCAGTATGTTAGTATCATGTCACTTTAATTTCTGTGACAATTCATATATGGCAGTTTTAACATGACATTAAATAGACAAGGTAACTAAAGTGTACACATATATATGAACTCTACTTTACGAATATTCTTCAAAATATTTTATTGCTCTTTCAACTATTAACACCTTGAGGCATTTCATCTTAGTCCTCAGGGATTACAATCTTGAGACTGTCGTCTTAAGATTGCGGGTCTAAGGTACAACTTCAGCTTCAGCTTCAGATGTGGCTTGTTTGCTTGTTTCTATGTCTATGGCATAGAAAAGGATTGTTCAAAGTGACGCTGCTTTAGGCCGGAGCCGCACTGCTGCGCACGGTCAAGCTACACACGTGGGTACAAAAACGCTTTGTATGAAAATGTAGGTAGATACTTCCACAGTAGTCCATGAGCACGCTGCGCACGAAATGACGTCACTGATATACGCGTGGTCTGTTCCGAAGTGCCTGCCACGCGCGCTAGCTGCCCGTGTGTTGCAGTGGAAAGGTTGCTTCAAGGGCGTCGCACCCCCCGCGCGCGCGTGCATGTGCGTGGCCCGCAGTGGCCCACACGTTCTAGGTGTGCATGCATTGGTTGCTGTGAAAATGTTGACACACGTATCCAGACCAATGGACCCACGTGGGCGACGTGTATAGCGTGTCCGTGCGTAGCGTGCGCAGCAGTGGGGCTCCGGCTTTAACTTTAACAAAGCGTTATAAATCCAAAGTGCTTCCTGTTTTTTTAACAGCTTGCGTAAAGCTTTGATTTCTAGGTGGCATTGAGCCTGAGTATTATTGACATCTAACGGTCCCAAAAATATCGACTACTCTCTCAATTTTCTTTACTACGCGTTTAATATGAACTTTATTTCGTCGATTCAAGGTTGTCTGTCCCGACGAGACATTATTTTGATGTTTATGAGGCGCAACGTTTGGAGGCTTGTCCAAATAAATATTTTTAAGGCAAAAGGAAATGGCCGTGGCCTTTTTTGGGATGCGTGTGTTTATTTTTGCAAAAATATCTAGGATTTATCACTTTTTTCAAGTATTTGCCGAGCATATGAAAAGAAACTGAGCCCAAACATCAAGGCACAAGTAAAACATTCCGAAAACTTAACTTGCATTAGTTCCTTGTGTTGAAATTAAACAAACGACGTGTTTAGAACAACCAAATTATTTAATATTGAGTTAGTTATTGATTTATAATAGGGCCGTTAAACTAAACTAAAGATAAGATTCATAAACTGATTAAATAATAAACTATCATCTCTGGCTAGTATGACGCACGCTTATTTTACATATATTATGACACATTACACATGGACATCATTATGACACTTAATTTGTCAAAATACTCGTACTAAACCCTCTGTATCTCCGTGTAGAATACTGTAGATATATGTACTGAATATGATATTGTTTATACACTGCATGATGGTACAGATAGACAAGATGGCCTAGATACCGATGACGACAGCCCTGCAGATCATGATTTTGTATCATACTTTTTGATCTCATAGCTCAGTGTTGCCTCAAGGTAACATATCCGTTTTTCACAAAGTATGAAAAAATTACAGAGGAATAAAATCGGTCCATTAATTCAAAATTGAAACATCCAAATTTTGTGTACAACATAATAATAAATAAATAATTAAGTAATAAACAAATATCTGCCGCACTCAGAGACGTAAATTAAATTTAGTGCTTGTTTAGTGACGTATGTTGTCTTATTATTTTGCTATAGCGAAGAAAGTGACCAATCAATTGAAATTAAATCAAATTTAATCAAGCATTAAATTTAATCGATGTTTCTGAGTGCAGCAGTAGGTATATCTCACACTAATTGACCTAGTTCTCAACTAAGTTCTACGCTTTTATTTTCTAGGGGTATGGCAACGCTTTACATACCTACTTATAGAAAAATAAATATTCATATACATAGAAAACGTCCAAAACTCGGAAAAAAGACTCACGCTGCTCAAAAAAATATTTACCCTGACCGGGAAACGAACCCGGGACCGCTAGCTTCGTACGCACTCACTAACAACTAACCGCGTCGTCAAAATCCATACAATAAGCACAAAATTTTAAACGCACCCTTCTTTTGGCACACACAGTATTACTAACAACAAAGTTTTCTAAATATCGCAACTAAAAAGTCGACAGACACGCTGGCTACGAGAGATACGGGATTTTCGTATAAACATGAGACAACTTAAGCCAATGAAGTACTTATGCGCGCTTTTGGGGAGACTTTTCTGATCTAGAACTGAACTTGAGTCTATAGACCGTATTAATAAACTGATCTAGTCTTGAATAGTATCCAAGATCTCTTCATTAATACGGCCTATGCCTTTGCTCGAGTTAACTTGATGCATCACGCTAATGAAATTTTCAGAAACTAAGAAAGTAGAATTGACGTAAGCGGGAACCATAGCCAAGATGCAAACGGAACTAACGTTTTACTTTTTTATTGCTCAAAATGTATGGGGTGACAGTTGACCACGTGGTTTATCGCAATAAACAAGACTGTCATCGAATAAATTTTAAGCGATAGAAAAGAAAAACGTTAGTAGCGTTTGCATTTTGGCTAGGGCCTCTGACGATCTATTGCATAGCTACTCAATCGCAGGCCGAAGTCTCAACAAGTTACAAAATTCCCGTAAAGTTGAAAAACTCGTGCGTGCCGTGGAAATAACAAGTAAGTAAATACCTTGCGGTAACCGATCGTCAATGGCCCGCCAAAAATATCAGTGAGGCTAGGCAAGATATTTATTTATTTATAATAAGTATCATCATCTCTTTTTGCTACTTTTGGTGCAAAACTTGTATTTGTCCAACCCCATGCATTGTCCTTACTCTTCTACTTCAGGGTTAGCTGGAAGAGATCCCATTTAGGGATAAGTTCGCCTTTGTACTATTAACAATGTTTAATGCAAAAAATAATTTACTCTTTTGCGAGCTGTTTGCGACAGATCCGTGGAACTTTGTCCGTGGCTGACGTAAACACAGATGTCAGTATTTTATTTTATTCTAATTCAGTCTTTCGAATTTAACTTTGAACGTTTAGTCTGCGAAAATTATTTGAAAAGATTTGCCGTTTCAGATTTGCCAACAAAATCTTCGATTGGGCGAAGTTCTGGGGCGTTAGGTGGATTTGCTAATTTGGGGACGTAGGGGATTTTTAGCTCGTCCATTTTTTTGACTGGTGACTGGAAGTCAAATCTCGCCAAAACACCACAATAGCACCTCTATGTTCCAATTTTATAAAATCCCGCACAATTGGCAAACATCGCTCCATTATCGGTCGGTATTAACAGTCAACCCAGATTTAAAAAAACTGCCTTATACATACCGCGAGGGCTGATCGCAAGCCACAGTAAAACTTTTTTGGGAACCTTAGTAGGCTCCACATATTTCAAGTATTCTTCAGTTGGGCTATTGGTGTTTTTGAAATAATAATCCCCTTGCCATTAATTTCCGTCTAATGTGAAATATGATGCATCGCATAATTTGTTTTAGACTATTATTGTTTCGCATAATTGATTTGGCATAATTTGTATTGGCATAATAGTACTGTCGCATAATAATACTTTGGCCTGATACTTTTTTGGCATTTTACGCTATTAGAATAATTTCAGTTGGACTAATTTGTATTAGACTAATACACATTATGCATATTATTGTTTGGGCTAATAATTATTTGTTATATCTATCATTAACCATAATTACAGATTTCTAAATGAATAAAACACAGTTTCGTTGTTACATATTAGGTAACGTTAAATTAGGTCACGTTAGGTAGTACATTAGGTTGGGTTAGCTTAGTATGATATCCAGGCGCGAAGCGCCCAATCAACGCAGAATAGGAGGTCCGTCGCGGACCTCCATCGACCTCGCCTTAGTTCCTAAATATATATAAATATATAAACACAAAACCAAAACTAACCTTTTCTCGTAGTACGTCTATGACTTTCGCTATAGCAATTGTATTGCTATGTGCCATTTGTACATGACTATTTTTTAGGACAATACCTGCTGTTATGCATTTTGTAATGATGCCAATTTATTATCTTCTAGTCTTCATGACGATTATGCTTTCTGTATTTATGCTTTTTAATTTTATGCGTAAAAATATATGCGTAAAGATAATTATGCGCATCGCTATTTCGGCTAAAAGCAATTATGCGTAACAATATTATTACAAATAATTTTATGCCATCCAATAGAGAACCAATATGATTTGTCGTTCATTATTAGGCACAAGACGTCGTTTTTAGCGTGGAATTTATTTTGACCAAATTGCGAAGCCGGATTTTTTGAGTAAATTTTTGATTTTCAGACACAGTCGTCTTGAATTTCCTTGATTGTGTTTCAATACCCATGTCTTGAAGATAGTTTTAAATGAATTTTCCCTCGCATTTGAATTTTGCGGTCATTTAGACTGGCTTAAACTGGATAGTCTTCCAGAACCGGGCTTTCTTGTATTCCTTTTTCTGAGTGAGTAGGATGCTAAAATACTATAAACTGTGCTTTGACTCTAAACCTTTTGTTTAAAATACTCCACGAGTCACGACCTTTGCGTCCGACCAGAGCGCATATTTTCTCGATTTGCCATAATTATTGTGAAAAAATCCTACGTCCATGTGTCGTAATTATTTAAAGATGAGTTGTTAAACAAAAGACAATTCACTTTTGTACTTCTTTAAGGAATTTAATATTTTAAACAGAGGTTCAAACTTTGTCCAGATTTCATTCTGCATACGTTACATACAAGTTGCTTAACGCTAACGTAAACGATTTTCGAAAAATGACAAAATGTATGGAATTGACGTAAGTCGATGAGACCGTCTGACAGCTTACGTCAACCCTATACACTTTGGATAACGATAACGAACGCCGAATGCATCTTGTCTAGGGCTCTGACTCGTCTGTTTGGCGCGACTGTTAAAAAAGTTGAGCAGCATTGGTCTATCGCATCGACCGCTTAGGCCAAGATGTAAACGCTGCTTACGTTTCTGTGTTCTATAGACTCGAAATGTAGAGAGTTGATTTAAGCGTTTGACGTGGTCATCAGCTTACGTCAATCTGATTCATTTTGTCGATTTTCTAAAATCGCTAACTTAGGGACGGGGCAGACAGACAGCCTTTGGACTGCAACCCAGCTGCAAAATGGCAGTTCGAGTGCAGTTGACGTACCTACGTCCGTTTTGATGCAGTTACGTCAACTGCATCAGAACTGCACTTGAACTGCCATCATTCAGTCCGTCTGTACCGGCTTAGCGTTATGCATATTGTCAAGGCCTCAATTCCATACGTTTTGACACTTTTCGAAAATAGCTAACGTTAGCTTTATGCACCTTATTGTCTAAGGCTACTTGGCTGCTGTGGTACCAAAAGCGGCTAGCTGCAAATCAATAGTACAAAGCATTTTATATCTAATTTTGTTGCCAATAGAGTATATTATACTTCGACTACTACAATGCAGTGCAGCTTCTTTGGCAGTGGTCCATCTCAACGTGTAAGAAATTTTCTATGACTATTCTGTTTGAAGTCCCTTGAGACGAGCATCTCAGCCAAGATTAGTTTATTAGGCCGTGTTCCCTGAATATGTTTGTGTAACATAGATTAATAATTATTGTTTTAATGAGTCTTGTAGTTTCTACGTGATTATTACAATAACTATTCTCAAACTCTAGTAACTACTCTCAAGGTTGTCTGGACTTTAATTATGGTACTAGATCTCTATGTATTTAAGTATATATTTCTCTATGATATTGTGTTTAACGATGCCTAGTTTGTAGTCGTCTTTGCTAACTATTTGAGATGAAATTAACACGTTTATTTTTCTTCATGTGACGGGAACTAAGTGTAGTTCTGCTTGGTTTAAAAGTTGCTGTTACCATTATTTTCGTCAATGCATAAAAGTCAACAATGACGGCGACTACAACGCCCGATTATTCGGCCATTTTTAATGTAGACGCAATCAACAAATATTTTTTCATCCAACATTAAATACTTTCGTTCAACCTGGCAACTGACATTATTAATAGTAGTTCAATAAAATTGGAATACCAACGTAACAATTCAACAATACCTACAATAATTACAGTAAAAATTGACGGCTCGTAGTTCAAAATTTCTCCGTTTGATTAAATTTTCAAACATGGATTCATTGAAGCGAAAAGTCGGAGCCTAAAAACAATTGAAATTCCATAACTAGTTGGAACTGGGCCTGTTTTTCTGTTGACGAAAGTTTCAATTGAATTGCAGTAAATCGATACTGGTCAAAAATACTGCAGCTCAATTGGTCTACCTACAATTTGTTAATACCCGTGGTTTGAACCGACCTTGCTTCAAATTCTTAACCATCTCGTTTTAGCCAGACAGTTTTATACCAATCAGTTTAAAGGATCAATGGATAAACATAGCTTGCTTACCTATAACTCCTATAAGGCTTTAACACTCCTTGGATAAAGATCTTTCTAACGATACCGATTTTCTAACGATAGCTACGGAATTCACAATCCGTCAAGCCTTTTTGTCTAAAGAAGGTTACGAACTCACAAAGATACAGTGAGGCTAAACGCTAACGTAAACGTTTGTCGAAAACTGACAAAATGTATGGAATTGACGTAAGCGCTCGACGCGACCGTCTGACAGTATGTATGTATGTATGTAAACTCTTTATTGCACTAAAAAACAATTACAAGTAAATTCGTACATAAACTTAAGATTAACATGTACAATGGCGAACTTATCCCTTTAAGGGATCTCTTCCAGTTAACCTGACCATGAAAAAGGAAACTGTACGAGGATAGGCAAGTTTACAAGGATGTGCACAAAAAGTAAATAAACTAATATTTCTACAGTAAAATATCCATAAACTATACATACATATAAATAAACATCATATACACAAATATAAATATACCTAATTATATATATATATATATATGCCTATACTTACAAAAAATAATATATAACTATGTATGTAGATATATATACCTACATAAAAATAAATACAAAATATCCAAATGAAACATTACTGACTAGTTTGCCTTAAAGAAATAAACCGATAAACACAACTCATCCAACCACAACATTTTTAACTTTTCTTTAAGCGAAATCGCTGACTGAGACTGCCTTACCTCCAGCGGTAGCCCATTCCATAGTTTGATAGAGTGACAGTTTACGTCAATCGTATAAACTTCTGAAAACGATAACGAACGCCGAATGCATCTTGTCTAGGGCCTCTGAATAGATAAATACCGACATAATATATGAACGGTACACGGAAGGAACATGTCTGGTCACATTAGTAACTTTTTGAGATATCGCGATTTAAAGATTATGAACCATGTAATGTCCTAGGTAATTTTCGTGTAGTGGGTATTTTCCAAACCAATAAAAATTATGATTTATATGCATAAAAGGTAAGTACGAGTAATAGTGCATTGTGAACTCTACATTTAAAAGCTAAAATCAGTCTCTTTAAATTAAAAAATAATAGGGAATATTCAAGCTCATTCATGTAAAAAACAGTTGAAAAAACTATTTTATTGAATAGTTAGATTTGTTCCTATTTCTTTCTAGCAAAACAGAATTCAACTTGGAGTTTATATGGCCGACCTGTTACATGACGTCACAGTGCATATCGGATCTCTCTGTTTAATCGCTGTCTTACTATCATTTTAAAATGCTTGTGCCATCCGTATTTCTTGACCGATTTTAATTTTAATTTCACTTTTGGTGATCTCTTTTACGGTATTGTCATATCCTGTTGAGAAATGCTATTTAAAAAAATCATATTCCCAATTAATATACATTTTCTTTATACGTACCATTTTAAAGTATAGTATCATCAGCCCAATTACATAGACGATGCATGGTTGCGTCGATGTTATAAAAATTTATTAGATGGAATCGATGGAATGGAATAGACTAGATGCAATCGTGTATTAAAAACAGTAGTCCTTCTTTTTGAACGTTCGGTTAAAATAGAGTGTTTTCCAATTAAATTCCGTGATGGTACAATGTTTTCTAGACCTCCACGATTGGTATCGGGGCGCTCGTTAGTTCAATAAGGCTCGCAGTCGAGTCTTGTCGGACCATTAATGGAGCTCGGACGACACAAACCTTCCTAATGATCAGCAAATACAAAAAAAACAAAACATCTGGTCGTAATAAGAGTCCCTGAAGGGTTGTTTGCATTTAGCAAGCTTCTTCTGCTGATTAAAAAAATTGTACATTTAAAATAGCAGTGGGGTTATTATGACGTATCTGTGCAATTAATTTTACGCTGAAAGAAAAGGACAGAGTTATATAACTGCTATAGCTCCGTCCTTTACGCTCACCGTAAAATGAACTGCATAGCCATGTCGTAATAAGCCCCAGGGGGGTTACCATGACAAACTAAAGCAGTTCAGTTTAGGTTGAGAGAAAGGGACACAGCTATATAACTGCTATAGCTCTGTCCCTTTCTCTTAGCCTAGACTGAACTGCTTTAGTATGTCGTGGTAACCCCCCAGGTCTAACAGAAGGCATACGTTTATAAATTGGACGGCACGTGTATTTTAAGGGTTCCGTCCCTGAAGGGAGACCAACGGGACCCTATTAATATGCCTCCGCTGTCCGTCCGTCCGTCCGTCCGTCCATCCGTCTGTCCGTCCGTCTTAACTTCAAACATCTGTATCTTTTGAACCGTAGTAGAGAGCGAATTTTTTTTTTTTCAGAATATGTGTTATTTTGGTAGATTTACTAACAGATAAAATAATTAAAGAAAGTGAAATAATAAAGGAGGTCCCCATACAATAAACGTTTTTATTCAACGTATTTTTATTTTTTTGTATAGTAAAATCAGTAAAACTTACAAGTGTCAAAATTAATATGATTATATTGATTATAGAACAAACCCTGAAGAGAGAACAAATACTAAAAAATGGTCATGTGTGACTTGGGCTTGCGCTGATTCGATTCGAAATAAAATTATCGGAATTTAATAATATCTACTATGCGGCGGCTTATAATCAAATTACTTAGCGATATTTCGTTGGTCGATATCAGGCTATCCGATCTGGGTTCTTTGGGTTCTGTATATCTACTGGAAGAACTATATCTACATACACATGCAAGTCAAAAAATACAGTTCTCATTATGTAATTCCATAAAAATACGTTTTTAGTCAAAGTAAACCTGGAAAATGTCATGAAAGTACACTTAAATACTTATAGCGTATTTAAAAAAGCCCTAAGTAGGCTTGATTGAATTTCGAGTTACTGGCGACAAAAAATATTACATCTACTAGTACCAAATACCTTGAATGCTAGACGTTTTTAGAAATAGTTTTGTGTTTGTAATAATGGCGCCGAAAACCTCAACGCGTCTATGCATGGTCTGACATTCTCTTGCACAGGTTTTATTTAAAAAAACTGGTCTCCCACCATAAATCTTACGGTAAAACCTTATTTTAGTGACAATTAAACTCCTGAACGTCCCTTTGAACGCCTCCAAATTATTCCCAAGCTCCCCCAAAGGAAACAAAGTTAACTTGCGGAAACGCTTAAATAATTTTGATAAGGCCCGCGATGGGCCATTGTCTATGTACATAAATAAATTTGATAAGCAAAATATGTATCTGAGCGTCGTAAAACAAGCTTAAATTTTGGCGTTAACGTTTGACGACAGAATAATTGTATCATAATTTTAAGCGACGAGCGTCGAGCGGAGTTAATACACGTATACACTTACACAATAATACGTGTTAAAAATAATGTTAGACGGGAAAACACCGATTGAGAACATCACTAATTTCGAAACGCATCCCTATTGCGTTTGACAGATAAAACTCTCTCGAAGTTTTGGCGGCATTGTGTGCTCCCAATAATTCAATTGAAATTTTTCTAATGAATAGTTTTTTAACAACCATTTTGTGTAGTACCTATATTTTGTGTAACCTTTAATATAAATAAATTATGGTTGGATATGGTAAATTAAGTACCAGTAAGTAAGTAGTAGTGGGTGTTTTTGTTTTTTGTGTATTTCTCTTATCGTCATTAAAACAAGAAAATCCTGACAATATATGTTATGTTAAAAATCCAACAGCTAAAGCTGAAATACTCTGCATAGTATATGTTTAATCACCTTATTTAAATAAAGATCACGTTTCGGCCAAGACGTAAACGGACACACCAATGTACTATACAATTCACAGTACAACTATTCTACGAGTTATAGAAGTTATAAAAATACCGAGTCTATTCTTCAATTCCAATTTGAACACGGTGCTATCTTAGAAGATTCGGTCATAGCGGAAATATAAAACGTACGTACGGACCTGTTGAGACGATTCGGTTTCATTAAATGCCCATTCATTGTTAATTTAGCTACCCGTAAATTCAATTGCTACATCCTGGCTGATCTGTAAAAATACGCAGTATCTTTCCTTGTCGATCGAGGTCTTACATGGGGCGTTAATTGCGTAACAAAATGCGGATAAAACATTCGTCACTTTTTGACTTGTAAAACCTTGGTATCAACGAGGTCCCTACGGGACCAGCAGGCCTTTCGCGTAACTCACTCGCAATCGCGATCGGCTTCAAAACAAAACAGTTGGTTTCATTTTGTATGCAAACAAGCCTTCGATTTTCAAAATGAAAATGATTGTGATTGCGAGTGTGTTTACGCGAAAGGCCTGCTGGTCTCTGGACGGGGGATGTTAAGTTTCCTATACACCCTCATCCTACAGCTCGCCTAGTGACACGGTGGACACCTGAGCCCCCCTTTTTACCCGACCTGTTTCTACCTCTTTGATGGTGGTAAACGACTCTGCGTCTTTGCAGCAGAACTGCTGGCTGGGTGTAGTCATTTGCAGAGTGACGGATGCTTTTGTCACGCGATAAACGTAAGAATACTGGGCCCGCAGAAGCGTTTCTTTGACACAAGTACGAAATAATAATGCGGCTTTACCTTATTCTGATAGGTAGAATAGAGCCCCTGAAGTCGCGCACATAATTTAAGGTACAGTAATGCAATCGTGCAAGGTCACTTGGAGTGGCGGTGCAAGGTCACTTGGAGTGGCGGTGCAAGCCGTCGTGAATAACTTGAAGCCGTACATGACGTAATCTGTCCCTGGGGGATTACTAAAGCACTTCGGTTGAGGTTGAGAGAAAGGGACAGAGCTATAGCAGTTATACAGCTGAATCTGATTTTAAT
This sequence comes from Acleris literana, assembly GCA_946894065.1. Taxonomy (NCBI): domain Eukaryota; kingdom Metazoa; phylum Arthropoda; class Insecta; order Lepidoptera; family Tortricidae; genus Acleris; species Acleris literana. The sequence goes on from OX335677.1 coordinate 4,731,289, forward strand.
ATGTCATGGTAACCCCCCAGGTCCCTGATAAACTGAGCTCGGAAAGGCTGTGCTATTCTTATGTCATGAATGGCATGTGTAGATATTATTATGGATATTCCTCGAAAATAAATATGAAAACAAAAAATACTCGAGAATAATTATTTATTTCATGATGATTTTGTACAACATGCAACTAAATGCCAGTGCATCGTCAAAACAAGTACTGACAAAATTAACATATTGTTCGAATACTAGTTAAAGCTGCCTTCTCGCTTAAACGGAGTGGAACGGAGCTCTACGAAATCGGCCAATCATATTCCGTAGATTCAAATTTTCTCGGGTTCATTTCAACGGCGACGCAGCGTAATTGGTCTATTTCATACAGCCCGTAGTAGACGGCAGCATAAACATAATCAATTAACTAGTAATTAAATTACGCATGGGACAACTAACATTAAATGCTAGGGTATATCCATGTTATGCAAACTCTCAAAACAGCTTTCCGAGCTCTGCCCATAAATAAACAGTGCTCCCGGAATTATGACATAGATCTATAACAACATTTGTTTGTCGTCGCCTTTATCTGAATAATCTATAATAGAATAGTACATTGTTTCAGAGGATATAAAGTATGCGATTTCTGGACGAGTCATATAGAGGGCCGAAACGTAGTTGAGGCCCTCTAGTGTACGAGTCCGTAAATTGCACTTTCTACCGAGGCAGACATAGTGCTTTTCACAACTACTGAGAGGAAATAAAATAAAAATTCATATTCAAAACTCAAATTTTAATTCATGTTAATGTGACATCACCGCCAATTTTACCATAGATAACTTTTTTTAAATCTGGTCCCCTATTCTCGTGGCACTCGAGATTAATAAACTAACATGCGAGATGAAGATGTCAACTCCATATAAAATTGTATTTGTTTCGCCATATCTCCCATGTAATTTCATCTCTAGTGGTTCGAGATTAGGGGCCAAGTTTGAATTACATTTAAAAAAAAGCAGTGACATAGTTTTTAGTCTGTGTATCTTTTACCAAAAATACACCTAATATTTTACGACACGAAATGGTGTGTTCTGATTGGTCGATTTAAATTTTTCATTTTAAGGTTCTTAAAGTTGAACAACAATGTTCTCGACCAATCAGCAAACACGCCGACAAAAACATTCTTGGTCTGTCCTTATAAGTGACGTTTTGTGACCCCAAACAAGACCATGTATGGCCATATTTCCGAGCAATGTTGTGAAAATTACCTTATCTACTTCATGTAACTGGCCATATACATTATCATGGAAAATACATGTCACCGTTCCGTCACGCTTTTGACTTCATTTGGGAACCTAATGCGCTTGTCATATCTTGATGATGACAAAAACTCTTGTAACTCGTCCCGAGACATTTCGCATGTTTTATAACCCATAAAATACGCGTAAAGACGCTTTAAGTAAAGGTTTATGAGCGTGTCACACCTTTTGCATTTCGCGGTCGTTATTTAACTCAAATTAAAAGCTAAAATGAGTCCTTAGATGGGTGTGCTCGACGCGCAGCCATTTTAGGAAGGAAACGAGGCATTGTCTAGAATTAGCACATCCTTATGTTACTTATATTGTAGTTATTAATATGTATATTTTATTTATCTTTATTAATAATTTACATTTATTTATTTATTTTATTTATTTTATGTGCCCGTGTGGTTGCCGGATTAGAATAGTGCCACTCCATGTCTTCCCGTGGATGTCGTAAGAGACGACTAAGGGAATAAAGGCTTGTAGTACTGTTAGGCGATGGGCTTGCAACCTGTCACTAATACGCTGGTAAACATCTTAGCCTGATTGTGCAAAATGTGGTTACAGAATTATCAACAAGTTTTTAGAGTTGTTGGTAATTCTGTAGCTGTGCCTACCCCACTCTGGGAACGAAGGCGTGAGTTTATGTATGTATGTATGTAATAATTTACAAAACTTAGCTACATTTATGGCGCCTGTTTAAAATAAGACAAATAAATGGAAAATAACATATTTAAAAGTTTGATGGTTAAATGTAGCGGTAATGATGCTCCCAAACTGCTGTTATATAATGTCATACAACGTAATGAACGACAACATTCTTAGATTTAGTCAAATGTTTTAATGTAATAAAATGTTTCATAACTATACCCAGATATTTTTGTAGCAGGAAAAACATGTGGTTAGTGCTTGACATAATTATAATATCGACAAACCTGTTATCGATAACCACCACTTCATCGTCATAGAGGAAATAATCGTAAATCATTTCATTATTTAATTATAAAAAAATATTTACAATGCCCTAAAACCCATTGTAGTACCTTATAAGAACATAGCGAAATCATATCATCAAGGAAAAATTACAATCACATGTCGTATGATTCATATAACAAAGCTATCAATTTATTAATATTTTACATACTTCAGTGAAAATCACTCTGACATTGAATTGATATTTATCGATATCAGGATTGTCGATGTTTTCATTATGTCAAGCACTAACAACACGTCGTTCGTGCTAGGAAAATCTCTAGGTGTATTCATGACGTTATATACGGTGGGCCAGAAATATTGGCATTTCGCTAATTTGCAAAAAGAATTGGCCCACCCTACGTATAACGTTACATTTTGTAACCGCTGTGTTATGGTGCTCCCTACCATAAGCTCCACAAAAAGATAAAAAGAACTAATTGGCATGGCATATCTAGTAAGTACTTTAAAACTCAAAGAATTAAATTCCGTTGAGCCAATCAACTTAATAAAGCCTGATTTGTGTTGCATCAGGTTTCAGTCAGTACGTGCCTTGCCACGAACTTCACGGATATATCATACTTAGCTTACTTTACCGGGGTAATTTACCCCTAGCCAATAAAAGCCTCTATTTTATAAATTATAAGCAGTGATCGGAATAGGTAGAGTATATTTACCTAAAGTTCGCAAAAGGACATACCTCTAATATAGAGTGGTTACAACCGGATGAAATATTAATTTATTTTATTTTTATTGAATCCCGGATTTCCGGTGTTTTTAATGCTAAATATACATAATAATTACGGTATGGGATATTTTAAGTTAGTTTGTGATAAAAGGCCTGTAACTCATTTCTTTTAAGTAGCTTATTAATCGGTGGAGCATATTTACCTAAACTTCGTAGAACAGAGACATAAACTGGAGATTTCCTTGCTACTACATGTACATGTACTTACCAGAAAAATACCGTAAACCCGGAATTCAAAGAAAACAAACATTTCACCCTGTTGTAACCACTCTATATTATGTCCTTTTGCGAACTTTAGGTAAATATACTCTACCTATTCCGATCACTGCTTATAATTTATAAAATAGAGGCTTTTATTGGCTAGGGGGAAATTACTCTACCTATTCTGATCACTGATTATAAGGTACTCGGTAAAAGGTTCGTGTGTTGTATCCCTCGTTTACTGTTTAACTATTTCGCACTGTTAGACCAAAACAGTATCAACTCAAAATTGCTAGTTTTAATTCAAGTTCATAGAAGTTGTATTAAAGTTGATTTTAAAATACAGTCGTATTTTGAGTTACGACTGTTTTGATCTAGCAGTGCGTTGCTGAAACAAAACTTTGTAAATTACTACACGTAGCAAACAAAACATTCCACCTTCCCTCAAATTTTCCTACAGGGGGTTATATTTATTAGATGCTCAGCGCTGAAACAAAAAAGCGGAAAGGCGTAATTGACATTTTCCTACCCTTCCATCCTTACCTAAATTGAAGCGGAAATGAGAGAGCCAACTCTTTGTTCCCAGACCACAGATAAAATAATCATGAACCGACGAAATAGCCTTACCATGAGTTACAATTACCGTACAGCAGAGGCCCGTTTCACGAAGCTACAAGTTACAAATTACAAGCGGAAGTCAGTCTCTTTCTAACTCCTTTTGCTAGAAAGAGAGTTCCGCTTGAAATTTGTAACTTGTAGCTTCGTGAAACGGGCCACAGGACACAACTAATTTGGCGCGTGGATTAAGCAATAATAGACTCTTGGTCAACGGTGTAAGCGCTTCGACGCACGCCTTATCAATTGTGTCGTGCTGTCCTCGCTAGCGAGTCGAATACTCTGTCCCTCGCACTCCATAAGAATACTGTGAGGGACAGAGCATTCGACTCGCCAGCGATTACGGTAATTGTAACTCATGGTAAGGGTACAGCGGGACGCGGAACAAGTGAAACAGACTGGGCAATCAACAAGTTTCTATTCTAATTTCAGAGGAATAAAATGTTTTCATGCAAGGTTTGGGTAAAATATGGTAATAGGCTATTTGACTAATTTTAGAAAACATTTCTTAATGTTTTTTAATTATATAACAAAGACACTACATTGATATTTCCTTGAGATTCAGTAGTATTATTAATAAAAATCTATGTGAAAGTTTAAATTTTCAAAACCGCGCAAAAATCGCTGTTTCTATCATGGCGCTGGCCATATGACAAGTGTGACGTCACACGCAAGTAAACAATAAACAATCATTTGAAGAGATATACCCTTATGATCTGTGGTTCCTTGCGTGTGACGTCACCGGCAAGTAACCACAGCTGCAACCCAATAACATAGCGTCTCTGCCACAGATAAAACTTCAAAAAATATTTCAATTTTTTTCGTGTAATCAGAAAAGAACATAATTTAGTCGACAATAAAGTGAAATATGTTGTTTTACGCTATTATCTGATAGAATGCCCACAATTTGTAGTATATTTTCAATGGTGTCAAATAGCCTATTAATCGAACATGAATTAATTGCAAAATTCAAAACAATTTGCATTTTGTAATGGAATGGTTCCTGCCCTTTCCGTTTTTAGGGTACCCTATTAATATACCTTTTGAACCGTAATAGATAGCGGTTTTTTTTTAAATGTGTGTTATTACTACTGATGTGCAAGTTGCGGAAAGATTCCAAAAAGTTGGAAAAGTTCTAAGAAATTTTCGGAAACTTTCACTAGAAATATAAGAAAATTTAAATTTAAGAAACGGAAAGTTTCAATTCCCATACAAAATTGTGAGAAGTTTCCGAAATTGCCTTTCATGAAATGTTCCGCAATTTTGGAAAGTTTCCTTTGGCACATCAGTGGTTATTACGGCGGATTTACTTACAAATGTTAAACAAAAAATCGTCTCTAAGTAACAACTTAAGGGCCCCACTGAAAATCAGCGCAGTGGCTTGCCTCGGTACCGTACTGAGTGGGTCCCTTATTGACGCAACGTTACGCACAGATGAAAATTATGTTTTTAATTCTTTGTTTATTGTAGTCCGTGTTGTTTTTGTGTCAATCAATTAATTTTCTTTCTTTCTTAATCATCATTAACCGACCCTGAGTGCTAATGATCACATTGACCACATTTCTATCAATTCCATTTGTTACAATAATACGGCCTAATACGGCTGCGTTTATCGCGTGGAAAAAATGTGGATAAATCATCGGTCACTATTGACACGTATATAAGTACAAGAGTGACGGATGCTTTATCCACATTTGCTTTGTCACGCAATAAATGCAACCATACTACGCCCGCAGATCCAAGTAAATATTTACTTGGATGAAAGTGACCGATGCTTTATCCACTTTTTAATCACGCGATAAACACAGCCATATTAGGCCCCCTTGTGTAACAAATGGAATTGATAGAAATTAAGTAAAATCTAAATCGTAAATGTAATTTAAAAAAAAGAGTTTCTCTAAACATTTTTGTAAAAGTCTGAGTCACACAATTTTTCACCGTCAAATATTTTAATGGCACGTTTTCCCAGAAATTCTTCACCGTATTTAATAAAAAACCAGTCCTGTAAAATTAAATTTTTACGACTCTACTACTTTGAATACTTTCGTCGTAGCTATAAAACATTTAGTATAGAAATTAAGGATAAAGTTAATTGAAAGAAGGTACGATTAAAATTTGGCCAAATGAAATAGCTTGAAATGTTAATTCTGGTTCGAGATTACCGAACAACGTTTAGGCGCCCTATTTTATTAAAGCATTTACACTTGAAGTCTATTAGTATTGAAATTACTGCCTGAATGAATTAATAATCATTCCAAGAAACTTTGGCATTTGCACGACTAAATTTTTTATTTTAATTATCAGTCCTTTCTTTGCTTTATAATTAGAAAAATGTATTTTACTAGTAAGTACATACATACATAATCTCACGCCTTCGTTCCCAGAGTGGGGTAGGCAGAGCTACAGAATTACAAACATCTCTAAAAACTTGTTGATAATTCTATAACCACAATTTGCACAATAAGTAGTAAGTATAGACACTAAATTAAATTAGCCTAGGAATTACTCTAAAGACCTTACCTCTGTACCTAATAATTTATTCTTAAAAACGTGTTGAGAATAATTATTTGTCCCTTTAGTGCGTTAACGTTTTTGTGAATAATTAATAGTGCCAATATGACACTTTACTGAGAACAAAAGGATGCGAAAAGCACAAGACCGGTCTGAGTGGAGAGCCTTGGGGGAGGCCTATGTCCAGCAGTGGACGTCTTTCTGCTGACATGATGATGATGATGACTGAGAACAAGCAATATATCTGAAAGTCGAAATTTATTCAAAACACTTCCTTTTCAATCGCGCGTTTCCGTAAAAAAAAAGCCAGTAAATTTAAGTTCTGTAGAATGGTCTGGAACTACTAACATCTTATTTCTATAGACCATGCCTATCTATAAACATCAGGGAGATTTTTTGCTTGATTCTTGATTTTCTATTAGAAAGACTTCCATTTGGCTTGTCCCTCTTACTAACTGTCCAGCACGCGCTTGTTTCCGAGCCTCTACAATAATGTATGTATGTATAATCTTTATTGCACCAACATAAAAAATCAAAAGACAAAAAAGACATAAAAAAGACAAAAACATGTATAAATGCGAAATTATCCCTTTTATAATTTATTCCAATCATAAATAAACACACCGTGTTACACTCAACCTTCACTCATGAATACACCATTAACCTTTTGTTACATTTTTCGTACCATTAAAGCGATCAAGGTGCCTTAATGACGTCGGAAACGTTACTTAGGTGACAAAAGAGCTATCGAGTATTAACGTGGGGACGGAAACGACGCATTAATCAAATTGTTGCTTTATCATAGTAACGTAATAATATTACCTATGTGGTGTTTCAGATTAAAGGTACCTTCTAGCCTTGCTTGCGAGTTGCTTGTCGCTCGGAAATTTCTATCTAGTCTTAAAAAAAGGAAACGCAAAGAAATTACTAGCATAGAGGCATTTTATCTTAAACCTCAACGCATTTGCAGTATCAGGATTTCAGTCTTGAGATTGTAGTCCTGTCTATGAGTCATAGACACATGCCTTCCCCAATGCTATAAAAAACAAGGCGTGCTAACTATACTGAAGTTTAATTGTAGGTATAGCTATAGTAATGATAATGAGCATTTAGATACTCAATACTCAATGCTTTATTGCAATTCATAATGTGTACAGGTTGGAATACATCTTTATGTGAATTACTTATGAACACTGTCGGGTACAGCAACGAGAGAGGAGGACTTAAGTATAGGTATTTATAATTAGATTTACAATGCTAATAAAAACTATTTACAAGTATCGTAACACATTAATATTTATTTGTAACAACGTGATTTAGGATCTATTTACGTTTACGTCTTACATTTTTTTAAACAAAAGTATTTTTTATGGATGACTTTTAAAGAAATAACTATTGTGTCGGGTTTCCAAATAAAAAATAGAACATTTTTTTACCGGCAATACTGAGATGCTATGTTGGTCCGTCGTTTAGAAAAGAACATAGATTTCATTTTGTACATAATTTATTATGTTATTAAGGTGCTGCAAACTATCTCCAACTCACGTTTTTCGCGAGTTGTAAAGTAACACACAAAACCATCCCTTTAGATTCTTGTATGGGCGTGCCTCTTAACGTATAAAGTTTAAATAACATCATAAATAACATAAATAGCTTTGTATATTATCGCTACAGCTTTGATTACGCCTAAAGGTAAACGAGTCGTTTACTACTCGGATGTGACTGCCTTGAATCAACATTGAAAAGGATAGTTACGATGTTTTTACGCACGGGAGCACATTAAAATATGATTTGGAATAATATCCGTAACGTGGAAGTCTTTTTTGATGTTTTTATGGGTTATTTGAACTAGGCTGGGCTATTTTATAGCCTTATTGACTTTTTTTGTCGCATATTTTGTAGGGTATATAGTTTTTTATTATAGTTCTTTGTTGTTTTAATTACATCTCTAGCGAAGAAAACAGATACATTTGCTTCTGTCAAGAAGTATAAATAAAGAAAGAGAAATGAGATGTTATTCTTCAAAATGAAAATAGTATGATTTAAATATTTTTAAATTTAACAGAAACGTCTGTTACGAAATTCTAAACTATATTAAAGCGAAAAAATTTCGTAGATTTTAGGTAGGATTCGAACCTACATCTCTGGCTCTTCGGGCCGATGCAGGGCATTACGACTTATGCCACCAAGACCCTACTACCCTACCCCCTACCCTACTTAGGATCCACGAAATTAGTAATCGCTTGCTTTTTCATACTCGGAGGGTATGCTGACGCCATCTATCGTTGTTTATTATCGTTGTTTTTTCGCTTATAGTTTAGTATGATTTAGTAAAAAAGTGGCATATAAATAGTATTAATTTGATTTTGTAAACTTTGTTTGATTAAAGTCTTATTTTCTTACAATTTAAGTTGTTATTTTCTGCAAGTCGTAAGTGACCATTTTTTTGCAAGTCTTCATAGTTAAAAAGTTATTAGCAAGACAAAGTCACTTTTCAAAGCAAACGTTTTCCTCTTCGTGATAATTAATTTATTGCATTGAAATAATGCATTTAAAAAAAATCTTAACATAGTTGGAAGGTGACAAAAGTATACTGCTAGCAGGGTAAATAATAACTGAGTTAGAAATTCACGACTTTTTACGTATTTCCTTCCATGTTTCCTTGGTCCAGTTGATTTCCATAATATGTTTTGCATATAAATTGTATTTTGCTGAGAAAAACACTCTTTTCATCTAACGCGACTTGTCAAAATCTCATGTATATGCACCGACATAAGGGTCCAATGACTTTTATTATTACACGGAATATATACTTGACGTTAGTAACGAAATTCGAGCAACCTTTTCAAAGGCTTTGAGTTTTAAATTTATTCAACGCTGACTTTGACATGTGAATTTATATGCATGGCATCATTGGCGAGTACTAGGGCGATGGAATCAGTAATAAACAAGGATTAATGATGGACACTTGGTCCTTATGTTACAGAAGATAAGTGTTATTCGTTAATTTTGGGACACTAAATTTGTAATTAATTGATTGAATTAAGAGGTAAGTGATTGGTGCGTAAGTGTCCAACATTGGACCATCACCCTTTGTTACTAAGCAACGGTTCAGTTTTGATCATTAAAGCAATGCAAGATTACAATAATTTTCAAACTCTTGAACCTTCTAATCCTACTAACATTATAAGTCCAAAAGGGAGTTTCTCCGTCTGTATATATGTTTGTTAGTTGCGCCTTTGTAGCTGAACCATAGCACCGTTTTTCATATTTGGTAAAAAAGTGAACGGGGACGGTGTTGTTACATCCTATAAAAAATATTTCTTTAGGAAATAACGATATACGAGATCCACGCGGAGAAACTCACTAATTACTATTATTTAAGAAAGCGAATAGCTTAGTCGGTAGTGTACGACCATGTCGCTTTCAATCGTTTCAGAATTTTGTATGACATTTCAAACACGACGTTAAAGTGACAAGGTACACAAATGATCACTTATTTATGCTGTTGACTGTATCTATCTGTCAATCGTAGGAACCGACAACTGCCTAAGGTTGCAGGACAGGCATAGTAATAAAATGCAAATACGAGTTACTTAGATGATGTATTATCGACTAACTAACTCTAAAGCTTACATGGCGGGTGCAGTTGCCGCTACATGATACGGAAACGCGACGTAGGTATGCACTATGTAGTATGTACCTACAGTAGTGACCCTGCCACTGAACCTAGCAGCCCCAGGTTCAATCCTCGAAGTGATGAGCCTACCCATTCCTGAGCGTTAGATGTTGTTCTATGTATCTTAGTATTTTTTTATTTATATATTTATGTATGCGTATCTTTGTCTTGTGCCTAGAGCTTAGCTTGGAATCAGCACAACTTGTGTGGGATTTTTTCTGTTAATTATTTGCGCGTCAAGATTTGTTAAATCTTTACATAGTATAAAACAAAGTCGCTTCCGCCGTCTCTTCGCTTAGATCTTCTAAACTGCTCAACGGATTTTAATGTGGTTTTCATCAATAGATAGTGATTCAAGAGAAAGGTGTTTATGTATAAAATTCTAGTTTATGTACGGGTGTAACAGAAAACTCACATAAACCGAAGCGAAGCGAGAGCGGGTCGCTTGTTTGGACAAAAACTCATTTCATAAAATCCTTGGCTATTAACGCACCGTAAATATTTATAATCTCATAAAATTCGTCAATTAACTGCGTTTTGTATTCCGCCATCATCAAAATATTTCCCCCCATCCGAGCTCCGAAATTAATTGGACAAATATTCCGCATACGATACGTTAAACATTGACATAAACAAATAAGTATTGAATTTTTCGCAAAGCAAAATCGTTTGATGTGTATGTTTGTTTTTAGGATCAGAGGGGCTATTGCCTAACGCACTCGCAATCGCAATCGTTTTCATTTTGAAAATCGAAGGCTTAATTCTCTGCATACAAAATGAAAACAATTGTTTCACTTTAAAGCCGATTCCGATTGCGAGTGCGTTAGACAATAGCGACGCAGGTCAGATATGAACAAGTATTTTATAAATGACTTTTTGTTGTTTTATTTCTATTTGAACAGGTTTGTTTGGTTTGTTGATCGTATTCTGAAATATTCGGTACCTAACTGTCAAAAAGTCAGTTTACCCATCTTTATAACTTAATCCGATTTTCTGAATTTCCCTTAGAAGAAAAAACAAAGACAAGTCATTTTATAAGTTTGACTTCGGTTACCAGCGCTATGTGGATGTTAAAATCGGACTCACTTTTTGTTTAAAAAAAAGCCTTTGACTTTACCTGTATTGTAATTAGGAATGCGGTCACGAACGTCACGATTCGCGAATGGCAGTGATTGCGGTCTGTCGGCAGCGAAATTAGAAATCAAATATGTCAGTCTTTGGGCAGAGTCAGCCCATACAATTGTATTCCACAGTGTCCAGAAAAGGTCAGATTGCCTGAAATGAGGGCGTCCGGAAATTAGGGCCTATCGGTGGTAGAGATGTGAATGAAGCGCGTAATGTGACTTCGGTTACTTCCGCTGTTTACTTGTAATGTAGTTATACACGGTGCACTGTGGATCCCATGGTGATAAGGTGCAATATATGCCGTTGCGATCGCAAGTGGGAGTCGGGCTAGTGTTGAGCCTAGTCTGGCTTTGGGTAACTGGGGGGACTGAGCGTCCCCCCAGACCCCCCGCTCGGCGGTTGTTACTATGACTCTCGTAAAAAGGTATCGGCACGAGAGTTGACGTCACGTACACAGACTCATGTCTTGTATTGAGAGCAGGATTTTGTAATTAGGCTTTTTTGGTACCGATAGCAATGGCAACGGTTCTCCTATGGAAGCCCTAATCGTCATTTGTCCTAATGCATCGTTTGTCCGAATTTTCATTTATCCTAACGCCATTTCCGCTTAAATTTTAAAACTTTTTAGTATTGTTATAATACAACCCTAACCTAACTGAACCGAAGATGTAATTGGAAAACTTAAAAAGTTGCCTGACTCATCTGAAAACCAGTTTAGGGCAAATGGAAATTCGGGCAAACGATGTGTTAGGACAAACGTTGTTAGGGATTGTGAGGGACACCCAATGTCAACATATTTTATGGCTAGATAATGTCGACTAAAAGGCTTTTCTTTATGAAATTTGGTTAACTTTCTTGCAACATAATTATTTCGGAATTAATTAATGTTTATAAATACATAGTTAAGGTTGAACAATAAGCAGTAAGTTAATACAGAAAAAGGATGAGAAATCGTCTTATTTGAAATACAATTAACATGTAAGACTATGCAGTTTCGGTACGGGGCGCGAAATTTTAACCTGGTCAAGAATGTAATTTGACAATAATTTAATTGTACATACATAAAAAGGAAAACTGACAAATATTTCAGAAAGATTTATTCTCGCGCAAACATTTATTTTTGCTTCCTCCTTCCTTCCTCTTCTCTTCATGGCAATATTAAACAAACCCGTAAAATAACTGTAATAATATCTATATCTGTTGTAAGGGAATATAATTTAATTAAATCAACAGTTAAATAAAGCCCTGACAAACAGATTCATAATATAAATAACGGCCTTGTAAGACTTAAGGTAAAATAATGGCATCAGTAATATTTAAACAAGTACTGTTTGGTACTTAATTCATTTATTTTGCATCAATCAATTTACAACCGCATTCTCTTTGAATTAAGAGTTAAGTCCTCTTTATTGTTGCCTGTTAGCTTAAAGTGTCAAACACTGGTGCTATTTATCTTGTCTGTGGTGGAGTCTCTGCCGCTTGGGCAAAATATTTTTGGTCGAATGTATGTTTTCCCAAATGTTAATTTACCAAAAATGTTCACAAAATAATTTAACCCAACTGATATAGATAGCAATTTAGTAAACTAAAAAATACAAATAAAGTAATGTTAATTCAAATTTGGGAATTCGACATTCAACATTCGACCAAAATTTTTCGCCTAAGCAACCGGCACCGTTGGTGGTGTCTTAACCAGAGCGTTCCACGGGTTAGGGTCCCGTTATACAAAGGTAACTGTAAGTTAAGGTAGGTATACTCGTACTTTCCAATTACTTTACTGACTATTACTAAGCTCAAGTCCTGGCGCTACATTTCCCCTGAGCTCTAAAAAAACATTATTACGGTTACATCGTCCGATTTAAACTGCTTTCCAAATATTGCTAGCAATATTCATCGAGATTAAATATCTCCAGGGAAATTAAAATGGAGATTTTCCCAAAATCAATCGCATGTAGCTCGGTCGAGTGACAAGTTGAATTTCGTTTCAGAGCGCAATTTCATTAAGTTTATTAAAAAAATCGCGAGAATGAATTTTTACTTTTTGATTGGAGCTAATGACATTTTTTTGCGAGTCGTCTTTTATTTCAAGATAGAAGTTTCAGTGTGAAAATTAAAATCAAATGTAAGACATGGGCTTCTTTTGTTCGGAAAGAATCGACGGGCGTGGTATTTAACGATTTTAGTACGATGTGGGGAAACCAATTGTCGAAATGAAAATGCCGTTTTGGATCGATGCTAAAAGTAGAAGTAACTTTGAAAACCGTGTTTGATGGTACGCTGTTTCCATCTCTTTTTACAAAAGGTGACTAATAAGGATCGGGTGCCCAAAGTTTAGAATTTAACCACCATCCTGGGCCTCTATTCTAAGCGGTAAAAACCATATCGTCTTTGACCTGTTATCGTATGATCGACGTTTTGATAGCTCTTATTTACTTGACAGTAATGGTGGTTGACTTAAAAACAATACCATAGCAGGTGGTTTTCACCGCCTAGAATAGAGGCGCTGCGTTCGCTAGAGGCCACAACAGACAGACTAAAAGTCCGTTGGCTGATATTGGTCTGTCAGTTCCACGTATTAGAATGATGCCTAGTGTACATACATACAATCACGCCTCTCTCCCGTAGGGGTAGGCAGAGACCACTTCCTTCCACTTACTAAGATGCAGACAAGCTTCCCTCGCTTCCTCCACACTCACAAGTCTCTTCATACACGTGCGTCGGTTTAGGGTCTCCTGACCTGGCCCTTTCTTAATACGTCCCCGATCTGATCGTGGAACTTTCGCCTTGGCCGCACCTTCCAACATTCCCATTTACTCTTGCCTCATATATCTGTTTTGTTAATCTCACTTCATCCATTTTCTCCACATGACCAAAGCACTTCAGCATTCCTTTATTAATCCTTGTCACTACTACTGATGTGCAAGTTGTGGAAAGTTTCCTAAAACTTGAAAATGCTCTAAGAAATTTCCGGAACTTTCCCTAGAAGTATAGGAAATTTAAATTTAAGAAACAGAAAGTTTCAATCCCCATACAAAATTGTGAGAAGTTTCCGAAATTTTCCTACATGAAATGTCCCGTAATTTTGGAAAGTTTCCTTTGGCACATCAGTAGTCATTACATCTTCTTTTAACTCACAACGTTCTCTTATTAAACTGTTCCTAATCCTAAGGAGGGTAATGTGTTTATCAGCCTATGTTATGTTTGTATGTATGTTTGTTCCTTTGTGGCTCTCTAGAAACTTAACGAGTAGACCGATTTTGATGATTCTTATGTCAATCGATTTGTCTTAATCTTGTGTATGTACAAAATATCACAGTAATCAAAGTTCAATATGGCGGAAACCAGACGCTATATTGTAAAAAAAAAGCCGACAAACTATCACAAGTGGGGTATCATTGAATAGGTATTTATCATCTAAAGGTTTCTTTCATCATTTTTCATTTATGAATGATTATTTAGGATTTATAACGATTTAAAGTTGGTTAGCAACAGTCGGGTTTTTTGAAGCTTGCTTTTGTTAGAATTGTAACCAATAGGTCGCACTAGCACTAGTGGCGAAAGGATGCCCCCAAGGGGGCGTTCTCTCGCCACTGCTATGGAACCTGGTCGTGAACGAGCTGATCACCAAACTGAACGACTGTCACTACTACACGGTGGGTTACGCTGACGACATAGTAATCCTCACGAGCGGTAAGGTCACCGGTACGGTGTGTGACATCACCCGTTCAGCCCTGCAAATCGTGGAACGCTGGTGCATGCACAACGAACTATCCGTCAACCCAAAAAAGACGGAGATGGTAATGTTCACAAACAAACGAAACCTAGGCAATTACAAACTCCCCAAGATATTTGGCACAGAACTGCAACTCTCGACTGAGGTAAAGTATCTCGGAGTAATATTGGACAACAAACTGAACTGGAGCAACCACCTGAACAACAAAATTGACAAAGCCACGATAGCATTCTGGCAATGCCGCAGAATGGTAGGTAAAACCTGGGGACTTACCCCCCAGATCACCCTATGGCTGTACACGTCAATTATAAGACCCATCATTAGCTACGGCGCGGTGGTCTGGTGGCCACGCACCAAACTATCGACCGTCGAGGCCAAACTACAAAGACTACAGAGGTTGGCTGGCATGGCAGTTACAGGATGCATGCGGACAACACCGACAGCATCGCTGGAAGTCATACTCGACCTGCCACCCCTGCACCTCTTTATAAAGCAGGAGGCAGCCTCGACCGCTGTACGTCTCAAAAAACTAAACCTATGGAAAACTACAAAGGTGCCACACACCGAAATCCTATGTGAGTTGGTAAGTAACGACCCACTAATAGAAGCGGTGACCGACAGAGTGCCGAAGACATTTGTCTTCGACAAGAAGTACAAAATACAGCTCCACGAAGATCCCTGGGAGGGCCTGAACCCAAGGGAGGTAAGAATCTTCACAGATGGATCCAAAACAAGGTCAGGCTCCGGCTCCGGTACATTCTCGGAGGACCTGAACATACACATCTCAACACCATTAGGGGCCCACGGCACAGTCTTCCAGGCAGAATGCATGGGCATCATAGTGGCTACGACAGCAATAGAGGCACGGAAGGTAATAGATCTCCCGATCCGAATACTCTCCGACAGCCGATCAGTGCTCCAGGCCCTACAGAGCCACACCGTTACCTCAGGGCTGGTACTTGAGTGCCAAAATGCCCTGACGAAGGTAAGTAAAAACAATCCCATCACACTACAATGGATAAAGGGGCACAGCAACTCACGTGGTAACGACGCAGCCGACGAGCTGGCGAGGAAGGGCTCAGAGATAGTAGCAGTGGGTCCTGAGCCCATATTGCCTCTCCCGTTCGGATGGCTGCGTAACAAACTGCGACGCTTAACCAAGGTAGAACACCAACGATACTGGAGCAACCTAAGCACCTGCAGGCAGGCCAAAGAAGCCCTCCCGACAATAAATCCCGGATTGTCACGGAAACTACGGAAGTTGAAAAGGACTCAACTTAGACTCGTAACTGGGGCAATAACCGGTCATGCCCTATTCAACAGACACTTACATACTTTAGGTGTTACAGACAGCCCCCTGTGCAGAGCCTGCATGACAGCGGAAGAAACCGCTGCCCACGTCATCATGGAGTGCCCAGAGGTGGCAACATACCGGGCGCGACACCTCGGACTGGTACCGAGGTCGCTACCAGAAGTCGTCGGCAACGTCAAGGGTCTGCTAGGCTTCCTGGTGGAACTGGGTTGGCAGGAGTAGTGTCACCAACCCTCTCACGCAAAATAGGCGCATATTTAAGTCGTCGAGTTGCGGAAAACAGCCCGCCACAACCTAAAACCTATATATATATAACCAGTAGGTCGCCATCGACAACGCTATGCACACTATTTATACGTGACTAGGGGCAACTGCCTGGGGGCCGATTTTTGACTTTCGAGCGCTCGAAAGTTTCACTCGAAAGTGAGCAAAATCTTCGAAACCGTTTTTTTAAATACGAACGGTAGAATTGAAAACGAATGGTGTGGATCACTCGTCTTTAAATTTTCTATCGCTCGTAATTTCAAAAATACGGTTTCACAGATTTTGCTCACTTCCGAGTGAAACTTTCGAGCGCTCGAAAGTTTCACTCGAAAGAGAGCAAAATCTTCGAAACCGTTTTTTTAAATACGAGCGGTAGAATTGAAAATGAATGGTGTGGATCACTGGTCTTTAAATTTTCTATCGCTCGTAATTTAAAAAATACGGTTTCGAAGATTTTGCTCACTTCCGAGTGAAACTTTCGAGTGCTCGAAAGTCAAAAATCAAACCCAAGGTTTTACTTTCTCGTTTCATCAAGTTTCAAATCACTACGTCCCAAAGAAGTTTTTACTGCTTACAGCGTCGTGCGAACTAAATAAGACTAGTTTGAAACTTTGTTTCTTGCGCTTTGTTTCAAATAACAAAATTCCGTTCACATCTGCTTCAGATCCGTGTATAAGAAATACAAAAATATTGAAACAATTTCTCGCAAGAGGTTGTTTGTTTAACTTCGTTTTTTGCAGTGTTCTGTGACCGAGCAAACTCTACATTCTTTGCCAACTTTCGTTGTGAATTCAACATTTTTCACGTAAAGTAAGTAAATTCACTTTTATTGTTTCAGTAAATAGAACTTGTATTGTTCATTCTTGCGATTTAAATTATTGTTACCCTTGGGAAATAACAGACTATCGAAGTTCCACTTAAGGAATACGATTATTACTGTCTGTATTTCACTCATTATTTCTATACGCATGAGCGTATTGTTTCTGTATCAAAGGAAATTTAGGTGACCTTTTCTATAGCAAAGTTGTTCCTGATTTTTCTCTGATTAATGATGACTAAAGCAATGTTTTTTTTGCATAAATAATAATAACAGGGCTTTTGAGTGGTGGCCATGTATGAAAAAGGCTATTTGTTGACGCTCCAAAAATCATAATTTCCCAACCAGCACTTTGTCCTTAAATTATAGTTTAGTTTTCTTTGTTTTTTTTTTGTTTTTTGTTTATTGAATTCTTCCAAATGGTCGATGCTGTATACTGGCTAAGTAGGTTTTTTTTTTTTTAATATTATGTTTCTGTAAGGTATTTGCATGTAGTTTTTGTATTTATTCTGTCACTATCTATAAGTATTTGTTTGGTAGTATATATTTTTGTATTACCTAGACTATTTATTCGTTTAGCGTACTGTCCGTCTGTCACAAACGGAGCTGGCTGAAAATCAGCGCTGCAGGTGTTTAACACCTCAGCATTATGCTGAGCCAGTGTCCGATTCACTGCCGCGAAGACACACTCACTAGGTACTCTTTTTATTGCTGTTTTCTGATTTTACTTATTTTTTCTGTGTGTCTTACGTGTGTAGTGTTTAAATGTATTTTTCTTTTTTTAAAAGCGCCATTTTGTCAGGGTCTCCACAAGGTCGACCGAGGATTTGATAAGAGTTGCAGGACTTACCAGTAATACACGTTATTGATAGGGATTATTCCTTATGGAATGCCGAAAATCACATTGACAGATTCATACTAAATGAACTCTCTTGACACGGTTTGCCCTTACGCATTTTTTTTGTCATAAACTCATATCAGAAGTCTATGTATGTATGTACCTATGTAAACTCTTTATTGCACAAAAAAACAATTACAAGTAAGTACGTACATAAACTTAAGATAACGTGTACAATGGCGAACTTATCCCTTTAAGAGATCTCTTTCAGTTAACCTGACTATGATTGAGGAAACTGTACGAGGATAGAAAAAATTATAAAAGTGCACAAAGTTAAGCAAAAGTGACTAAAGGCATAAAGTCTTATGGCAACATTCGACCAATCGAATATTTGTGTAGTTACCAAGCCCAATATACGTTTTTTCCTATGTCAACATTCGTTGAAAAATAATTATGACAAAAACGTTTTTGACAGTTACTTTAAATTTATGCCACACAGTCGGCACCCCTCTTAACGCAGCTTACCTATTCGTAGCCGCTGTCTCTTAAATCATGCTGGACATACCTGAAAATAAAAACGTTAAATTTAAAAGGTATAATTAAATTCTGTTTAATTATCAGCAACCTACCTTATCTAATCTAATTCTATAATAAAAAAATCAATATTTTTGGCCATTAAGTGAGGAGTTAACAAATGTCACAGATTAGACAAGATGCTTAACTTCAACGTAAACGATTTTCGATAGCTGTCAAAATGTCGATAAGCGCTCGACGCGAACGTTCAGCAGCTTTTAAGTCAGTGATTCATAACGTCACAGAATTGTAAAAATTAATTGATCGCCACCTATCCAGGATTGGAAAGTACACAGGTTGAACCACTGTTAAGTCTTACGAATACCGTTACTTCGTCAAGAGTTGTAGGGTAGGTATACAATCCATACGTCGTTATCGCGGGAGCAAAAACAAATCTATTAAAGAACACATAGAGTCTGACCAGCGAATGGTGACACAAAAAAATGGCGGCAAATTCAAAATATCACTAGCTGGTAACACGAAATGCATAGCGACTGGATAGGTACTCATAATGTGACAGCTTGTTTCATAAGTAAAATTATTGCCATATGAAGAATTTGAGAAAAATGCTTGTGTCACCACTCGCTGGTCGGACTCTATAACAGAATGTCTGTTTAGTATAAATGGAATATTCTGCCTATACATTCTAAGCCTCTAAGAATTTCTTCATATCTAGCACGAAGTTTTCACTTTAAAGAGTCGATCAAACTTGTCTTACACTGGTAAGCGCTTTTATAACTCAACGTGTCAGTTTTTTTTTTATCAATTCAAATCCAGTATTTTTCCCAAACCTAGTTTTAACTTTTTAAATATATGTTTTCCATTTGCACTCAAATTTAATGAAGATATGATTTTTGTATGTTTGTGTACATATGAAACCAATCAAAAATGAAAAATATCTAAAGTAGCAGGAGAAGTGACTGAAGAGGTTGACGTAACGATTGCGTAGCTAATCTTTTTAAATATTGTACTACTAATCAAGTCAAGTACGGAGGTAGAATATTTGAAAGAAAATGTATAAGTAAGTACATTTTGAACTCGTAGGTATAAACGTACGAGTGTCACTTCTGTTATTGCCTATTTGTCATAATCTTTCACTACTGTCAAATCGTTTTTGCTCCCGCGATAACGATGTATGTCTCTTGACTGAAGCGCGTGGAGCTAACCCCATGTGCTTCTGTTTAGTCCATTTGAGATAATTCTCTTTTACCGAACAATTGTCTTCGCGTGTGATATCCATGGACCTATTTCTCTAATAAGTCCATGGGAGTGTCTATAAATAACTCGACATTGGCGAAATACACCTTAACAGGAGTCATCATCATCATGTCAGCCGAAAGACGTCCACTGCTGGACATAGGCCTCCCCCAAGGCTCTCCACTCAGACCGGTCTTGTGCTTTTCGCATCCACCGCGTTCCCGCGATTTAACAGGAGTAAAAGCCATTAATTAAGAATTTAAAAAAACGATGTATGTTCATAACCTTTTAGTCCTAGGGGACCATTTGACATAATTTTCGTTATGCCGTGGACCACCCAGTTCGTTTATTGATTTGGAGGTAATATTTAGTAAAGAAATTTAAGTAAATAAAGGGTTCTTTTAGACTCTTGTCACTTATTTATTGGCTCGCGGACCACCAGAGATGCTTCCAAGGACCGCCGGTTAAGAACCACTGATTTAAGTCAATCCTATCCATATTGGATAACAATAACAATAACGTATTGTTGTAGGTATAGTCCTAGGTTTTGAAGGTGTTGTATAATAGAAGAAGAAGAGGACGACGACGAAGGAACACCTCGGCTTACTTTTTTTTTTCTAGCCTATATGAGGGTCCTTCTGCTGGGCAAAGGCCTCTCCCCTGGATCTCCATGAGTTCATATTTGGTGCCTCTTCCAGCCAGTTGCATCTCCGTCTAGGACTGCCCCATCTACGTCGCCCATTTTGCGGCACCCACTTGGTGGCCACGCCACCGATCCGGGTGCATGCGGCAGGCTTTACTACAGCTAAATAAAACAGGCCAATTTCGTGTCGTATCAGGAGGTGAAAAAGCTGGCAGAGAACAAAGAAAAGTGGCAATTACTCCACCGAAAAGAGTCTAGTTAAATGATGATGATGAGCAGACCTAGGAATATACGGGGCAAAATTAAATGACAGCTAGGGATTGCCTATATCGATAAACTCAATTATCGATGCTTTTCACATATACTAGTGATGATGATAGTTTTGTTTGTAAATATTTTTTTATTGAAAGTATGCAAATGAAACAAAATAGCAACTTAATTCTGGTTATTCTTTATTTTAAAAGGATTTTTGAACCTTCACTCATGATCATCATATTTTTTTTCCTTATTGTGTATTTCAGAATGACTCTCCCATTTGAATTTGTTGGGAGTAAAAAATATGATGATTAGTGAAGCTTAAAAATCCTTTTAAAATAAAGAATAACCAAAATTATGTTGCTATTTTGTTCCATTATCATACTTTCTAAAAAAAAATATTTTTACAAACCAAACTTGGAGCGATCGCTAGTAAACGGGAAAAGCATCGATAATTGAGTTTATCGATATAGGCAATCCCTAGCTGTCATTTAATTTTGCCCTGTATATTGTTAGGTCTGATGACGAGTGAAGAAACCCAAGAGAAGACCCAACACAGATTTTTTGTTTTGATTGCGTTACGCTTGATTCGCATCTTTTATTTAACTGTTCTTTAAATTTGATAGGTACTTACAAACCTATATACAGGGTGCCTCTGACCTTGGGGCTTTAAATGCACAATCGATTCTACTCGCTAAACTGAACTACTTTTTTTCTGCATCATTAAAAAATAAATTAAATTTAGATAACTAATTGATGTTAAAGTCTAATTGTAAAATCAGTGTATTCAATCATGGCCATATAATCACTATCTCATGGTACGGGGCGAAATTTGTGACGTTATTTATGAAAAGATACCTTATTGACGATGGCGCTTCCGCCATTATTAAAGATGCTCCGCTGGAAAATTTGTAGTTCCTAGAGTGTCCAATTACTACGGAGACAGGACACTTAAAAAACGTCTACCTTATCTCCTGAACAGATTACCAGCCGATATTGTTCTGGAAACCAATAAACGTAGATTTAAAGCTAGGTTATATAGGCATCTCCTGGATTCATTGTGAATACGATGCTCACCTATACTTAAAAATATCCTTATTACATAATTATATATTAGTGTACATCTAATTAAGTACCGCTTTTATGTTATGTGTAGTACTAGTGATCAACAAGCTGGACTGAAGATTCCGCAGTCAAACTGTGTAAACAGTTTTGTGGAACAATGCATAATATGTAAACTTTGTGTTTGTTGTAATAAATAAATAAATAATAATAAATAATAAATACAACGTCGCGTGACGCAGTGCGGCGTAAGCGCCATCGACAATAAGGTCCCTTTACATAGATAATGCCACATTTACTTGGTACGAGGCCTAAAGGAAAATGGAGAATTGGATGGCGTACATTGACATTTACATTTAAATTGTTTGAAAAAAAAAACTTATTTTTACCAACTTACAGAACAAAAGGAGTTCAGTTTCAGGAGTAGAAACGATCCATGCATTTAAAGCCCCAAGGTCAGAGGCACCCTGTATGATAAAATAATAAGTGAAATTTCGAGTTTTCCTAATTATTATTTTATGCAACGGTTACAAATTATACAGCCCTCCCATGTACTGAGATTACAGCTGTAAATATTGACTCAATAAAGGCGTAATTACACATGGTGTTTGCAAACGGAAATAGATTAAGTGTAGCCTATTGGAGTATTTAGTTTAGTTAAGTCAATAGTAAACCACGAAGTTTCTCAAGTCAAATAGTTTAACGAGATGAGTCCCGCCGGCAATGAGACCCGAGTAAATAAATAAACAGTAGAGAAATTGCGGCAGGACGAAAGTTTTTGAGGCCTTTGGCGTTTTTAATATGTTGGTATAGTATATTAGCCTCGTGTGGTTGCCGAGTTAGAATAGTGCCACTCCATGTCTTCCCGTGGATGTCGTGAGACGACTAAGGGAATAAAGGCTTGTAGTACTGTTAGGCGATGGGCTTGCAACCTGTCACTAATACGCTGGTAAACATCTTAGCCTAATTGTGCAAATTGTGGTTAGAGAATTATCAACAAGTTTTTAGAGATGTTTGTAATTCTGTAGCTCTGCCTACCGCACTCTGGGAACGAAGGCGTGAGATTATGTATGTATGTATGTGGTATAGTATATTGTTAAACAAGGGATATAATTATCAATTGCATCCTGAGATATTTAATCTGCACGAGCCCTAGCAAGTCTAGTTTTGGTGCGATTGATAGGTACTTTCACCCGAATTACACACGTCTACTTTAAATTTCAAAAGAAAGGAATATGGACAAAAAAATTTTTTTTTTGTTTTGAATGTACTTTGCCTGAATGATTGCCATACAAAAAATATGAGTGGAATTTTATTCTCGACACTTTTGAAAATGAGTTAAATAAAAGCCCGACTTATTTTGTGATGGCTCAAATATTGGTCAAATATGGGTCAAATATTGAGTGTTTGACTAATTATTTTTTCGTAATCATTTTGTCATTAAATGCCATTGCATCCCGCTTTCTTCTTAAGTTCTTAAGTGGTTCGAGCATCCGCGCACCGGAAGACAGCGTGGGTAGACCTTCAGCAAGGTGGACCGACAACTTGGCTATGGTTGCGGGAAACCGATGGATGCAAGTGGCGCAGGACCAGTCCTTGTGACAATCCTTGGGGGTTTTTTGAATGAAATGATGATTATTGAGATGTGGAAATCCTTACTATCCGCGACGAGAGACGAAAATGTTTAATCCTATGTGTCACGTGTATTGTTTTTTTTTTTCGTAGGTGAAACAGAAAGTCTGATTTCAGCAAACGAGGTGTCATTAGATTGGTCTTATTAGCAGAGATCGGACAAATGGGCGTCATTACTCGCAATAATGTGGACATGCCTCCAAAGATTTAAATTAAACAAATTAAATTACATTAATTGATTACTTACCGTAAAAATAATTGTGATCCTTTGCAAGGCAGTAATAAATAAATAATACAAAGACTTGTTATTGTGTAGATTTATTAAAGCAAATAAACAGTAATTTTCATATTTTTTCCGTGGTTAGTTTATTCCTTTTCACGGCTTAAATAAACTGAAGAGGTGAAAAGCTCAATTAGATTATAAATAAGTGCAAACTTAAGTAGATTATTAATGGCCACTCCATTTATTTATTACTGTCCTGCAAAGGATCAAGATTAAAGTTCAGGTAAGAAATCAATTAATGTCATTTAATTTGTTTAATTAAAATCTTTGGAGTCATGTCCACATTATTGCGAGTAATGACGCCCAATTGTCCGATATCTGCTTATTAGATTAAAGAATGCTATGATTGCAGATTACAAATCGAATAACGTGTGTGTTCAAAAAGAAGGGTTCGAAACACAGCGGAGGCCACTAATATCCGCAGGTTGCACCAATGCCTACCTAAGTGTTGGTTGTGGTAACGAATGCTCTAACGGTAATGGAGACAAAATACATCGTAAGAAAACCTGCACCAGGTAATCAAGAGTGTAAAAAGACTACAACCTGTCGAACAACTTCATAAAAAAAATACGGAACTAAAGTAGCAGCTTGACATATTATGAAACCGCGATTAGTTTGGGATTGGAATAGCTCTGTCAATTCATATGCACTTTGACGTAAGTATATGGTACAAAACTAATATGGAATTTACGTCAAATTTCAAATATCAAACGATCTATACAGCGGAGGAAGACAAGTTGCCATCGAATACGAACGCTAGCGTTAGATGATCACCTGTGATGACCCTGACTCAGTTGACAGTTTCTTCGCATAGTTACCGCCCTTGGATACCGACATTCATATTGTGATAGGGCTCGTGTTGAATTCGACCTGTCAAGATAGTACCGAGTAACGACCGTAGTTGTCAAAACTATCACTATTTGATTAGCGCGGGTGGTAGTGATCACTTTACAGCGTGTCAGTTGTAACGAGTGATATATCACGTGGTTATCTTACGTCAATTCCATATATTTTTGAAAGCGACAGGTGATCACCTAACTCCTCATTTACTTAAGTTTTTCACCTATAAATAATATCATCCCGACGGAATCTCTGGACCTTCTATTTATTCCCAAAGTATAAGAAGAGTACTTCAAGCTCCTAAACTAATCTATCAAAATGATGAAAGAAAAAGAAACTCAACATTTCCCGTATCACACTTGACAAACTTCCCGTTTTATTGTTATTGAGCGTGGAAACAGTCAACCACTGTAGAACTTTGTCGAACAAAATCAATGATTCATTTTGACGTAATTTTGTTCTTGTGAATAGACGGTGTCATTGTTACAGAGTTCTACGGTGACTCAACCATTAATAAAATAAATAAATAAATAAATATCAGGAGGACAATGTCTCACATGACTCACACCAATTGACTTAGTCCCAAACTAAGCTCTAGGCTTGTGCTATGGGTACTAGACAACGATATAAATACTTAAATAGAGAAATATATACTTAAATACATAGAAAACATCCATGACTGAGGAACAAATATTCGCGCTCATCACACAAATATATGCCCTTACCGGGATTTGAACCCAGGACCGCTAGCTTCGTAGGCAGGGTCACTACCAACTAGGCCAGCGCGTTGTCAATTAAGGTGTTTGCTTTTTAAAACAACATTTTTAGGGTTCTGTATCCAAGGGTGTCAAAAGAACCCTATTACAAAGCCCCCGCTGGCCATCCGTCCATCCGTTCGTCCGTCCTGATTTATTTATGTTCCTTCACGTTGCAACAGCTGAACGGATTTGGATGAAATTAGGAATGAAGATAACTTACACAATGGGTTAACACATAGGCTACTTTTTATCCCAGAAAATTAAAAAGTTAATCGAAATTTACGCGGACGAAGTCGCGGGCAGAAGCTAGTTGGAGCATAAACAGACTATATTTAAACATTAACAAATATTGTGATTTACTGTTACTGATTTAGAGCTTACCTAAATTTTCTAGTTTAAAGATGAGTACGCTAAAACAAAGACTAGTGGTTAAACAAAACACTTCAACGTATTAAACTAAGAATTCATAAACACGTAAGAGATACGTCGGTAGTTTGTGCTACAATAATAAGACAGTTTCAGCGGAAGCAAAGCTTCATTACCCAAGATTACACTCTCATAGTCATGTTATCTTGGTATTATGTCTCCTGAGATGTACTAGGGAGCTAGAATCTTTAAGAAGTACTTTGTAAGCGGCACGTAAACTGATAGATTCACGTGCACGTATTACAATACAACCAAAACACTTTAGCCTTTAAGTGTGTGTGCAAATATATACCAATCGCAACTGTCATTCAATCACTCACACATACAGTGAATAGCAAAAGTAGATTGACGGTCGAAGAGCTCAAAACTGGGTGTGCTTCAATCAGTATAAAAACATTTTGTATAATTTCATTTAACTAACCACGAAAAGCATAATGAACGTTTAGCATAAAAACCAATTGTATAATTTTATCTGGCATACTCGTACGATCGAATAACATAACACTCATTTAGTATAACTATATTTTTTTTGTTATTATGCATTTTAAGTCAATTGGTTTTAACTAGGTTAGGTTAGGTTAGAACTGTGACCACATTAATAGTAATGGAAGCAGTTAGAAATATTTATTTTTCTCAAAAATGTCCGGAAATGTTGACATTCCTATCTACATATTAAGACGCGAAGTACATAGTTTACTGACAGTTCCCAAATTAAAAAAAAAAAACATTGCGTGCTCGCTGCACAAGCCCGCAATGTTGCATACAAATTCCATTACTATCTAGCTTGTAACTTTTTTAAAAGTGAAAAGGGCCATAATAAAATGAGGGCACAAGTCTTATACATCCAAATTTTACTCGAAACATAACTTTTTTATTTGTGCCTGGAATATCTTATGTTTTTTTTAAAAACAAAAATTGCATTCTCCTTGTCATAAACAAAAAGGCGGTAAGGAGTGATGGTTTTTTCACATGAATTTTCTGTTTGTATGCAATCCAAAAAGTGAGTTCAAGCGATGAAGATTTGACTCCAACACAAATTTTTCTTGCGATTTTTGAGAAAAGCACTATATTTGCCTCGGCAGGAACAGCAATTGCGGGCTTTGTATTTTTAAACGGACTCGCAAGCTCGTCCGTTTAATCCAATACTCGGCCCGCAATTGCCTACTTCCATGCCTAGGCAATAATGTACTATTTTAAATTATAAACATTATAGTTTATGGTATTATGCATTTCGTTTTATACATCATGAATAATATATCGATGGTTTATTATACAGATTGAAATGATGCAATTCGTATTATGTAAAATGATCATTAGACCATTTGTTTTTATGCTAAACATTACACACCCCTCAAACTATCTATACACGATTCTATTGTCAAGAGAATGGGAGCACGTCTAGATGATTTGGTGTGTGTCTGTTAATTATGTTCGAAATTATTGTTGTGATGGCATTACCTATTACACCTACAGACCGCATCTTTTGAGTGATTGACCTATATTGAGCTTTTAGGTAACAGTTTAGGGGAAACGCGGGCGGTTAACTCTTTATAAAATTATAAGTTTCGTAATACTTTGTTTTTTCGCCTAGATTATGGCGCTCTTGTGCCATTATTGCTGTAGATAACTTAATCGATCCGTATTTATACTTACACTATAAATAAGAAAGTATTTTAGCCTCTCAAATAAAGTCATCAGACGGTGATGTAAACGATTGAACAACAAAGATTCAATTTGCCAACTAAATACTTTCATTTTTAAGAGAGGAAACAGGGTAGAAGTGTGATAAAACCGGTCAACGCGCTCACGCCGCAACCAACCTGCTCCAGCAGTGGCAGCTCACTACTCATGCGGCTAGTTTTCAGGCCGGAAGTGTTGCGAACGGCAGGGCATTTATTCCAGTACGCCATACCTATCATTTTATCGAAATAACTTTCAAGAAACTTATCATTAGAGAGAATTTTCTTTTCATCGAAACTCATTTAGGACCCAAATTATTTCTCGCCGCATGAGTTATTTTTTTAGCAGTCACAAGTCTAATCTTACCTAGCCTTCGTAATTAATATTTAAGATATCCTGAGAACACCATGGCTTTAACCGAACATAACGCTCGGTGAAATTAAATTCGATGAAAATGTTCCGGTTCGGTTCTGTCTTGTTTTTGCAGCAGTGTGCTACAGGCGTTAGTAATACGATTAAAAGAGACACTGTACCCGCGTTTCCTCTTAATTATAAGAAGTGTTTGTGTTACAAAAATAACCGTGGTTTTAAAAGTACTGAAATATTTATGTTAAAACTGTTTGTTGAAACTTTACTTTACGGGTTCTGTGATAAGAGTTTTGATGGAAGTTTGATCGTGATGCAATGTAAGTGGAATTCCAAGGATAGTTTGCCGTACAAAATAGGAGCAATGTTTAATTATTTTCTCTTAAACCTGAATACTTGTTAGGTAAAATACAATATAAATAAAAATAGTCTACTGAATACCACATGCATTAACTGCACTGAAAGTTGATACAAACTTATGTCAACTAAACACTTTATATATTTGTACAAAACACAAAATCTAATACAATATTTACAAAATAGGAATGTAAAAAGGCGAAATTATCCCTTCAGTGGATCTCTTCCAGCAGAGCTACCGTATGGGCTATTGAAGAAAATAATAAAAATAGTGGCATCGAGTAGACATTAGTACAAAAACAGACACTAAGTGAATAAAAATACCAAAATGTCGTTGTGGTATAGTGAGCCAACCGCTTGTCTTATTGCTAAATAGCGATCTGTTCACGTCGTCCTTACAAAGAAGAGTAGTTAAAAAATAACCAAAACAAATTGGCAACTGCCGTAAACCACTCTTTTTCAGATTTATTTTTCAAATAACAGCGTAGCAGCATGCCGCGTTTATTTTAATTTTAAAATACGTCCTGAAATTTAAAAAGTAAAATAAATCAAGGTAATTAAACAGATAACAGCTCAGGTAACTTTAGCTAACAAAGAAAGGGGACATTCAGGATACAAGGGTGTGACGTTATCTAGAAAATGCTTAATGCTATCTTTGAGCTAGACCCTGCTTCAAACCGACATGACATACATTTTGGAGGTTCACTATATAGTTGTTATAAGTAAGTTAAGAGATAATGGTACGAGTTTGGGCGACAGGTAAATTACTGTAAGGTGGCATTAGAGATTAGGGGGCGGGAAAACTGGAATTATTACTCGCACAAAATTCGAGGTCAGTAGTAGTTTCATTTTAAAAGTTCAGTATTATCCTCGTAAAGCCCACCGTACTACAAACAGCCAGTTTTTTGTCAGTGGGACTTTGAATCTACCATCAAGGCAATAAAGTTCAATTAAGTTTGTTCGATAATGACATTTTCAGTATAAGAAAATAGGAAAATAAACCTTATTCTTATTGCAATACAGTTCAAATTAAATTGCCTTGATTATGTACATCCTATTGGACACTGGGCCTTACGAGGTTATTATACGCATTGTTTATTATATTTTGTTTTGTTAGGTACGTTTACATTTTTGCACCTAATTTCAGTGGAATAAGAGATATTTTTTTGATGCTGATTGTACTTACTTGTGGTGATAATAAACGTACAAGTCCCTATCGTCCCATGTGACATTCACCAGTTAGAAAATATCGTGTGACATGAGTAAAATTATGCCCTAACATTTATTTATTATTATTATTACTTCATAGTTTTAAACATAAGGCAAAGGCAAATAGTGCAAAGGATATAAGCTCTTGGAGTCATAATGCCACTCCATGGAACTTGACAGATTTTAATATCGTAGCTACAGT
Organism: Acleris literana; assembly: GCA_946894065.1. Classification (NCBI taxonomy): domain Eukaryota; kingdom Metazoa; phylum Arthropoda; class Insecta; order Lepidoptera; family Tortricidae; genus Acleris; species Acleris literana. The sequence goes on from OX335677.1 coordinate 4,760,861, forward strand.
TTAGTGTAAAAATATGGGAGAACTCAGCATCTCAAAAAAAAAAAAAAAAAAACCAGTAGTGTTTCGGTACATATTTTTGCCCTTGACTGTACAATGCGGCCTCTGAACACTCTTAAAGAGACAAGGCATGGTGATCACATTGACGACGCGTTGGCCTGTTTGGTAGTGACCCTGCCTAGGAAGCTAGCGGTCCTGGGTTCGAGTCCCGGTAGGAGCAGATATTTGTGTGATGAGCGCGAATATTTGTTGCTGAGTCATGGATGTTTTCAATGTACTTAAGTGTATGTTTCTCTATGTAAGTATTTATATCGTTGTCTGGTACCCATAGTACAAGCCTAGAGCTTTTGGTCTAGGTCAATTGGTGTGAAATTGTCCCCCCTGCTGCTGCCCCTGATTTCCTCATTCATAATTAAAATAATTCATCTCAAAACATCACCATTTACTAAGTTTAAATGTACTAAGTTTAAATAATTAACATTGCTATTCAAATCGAAAGTTAACCAGTACAAAGAGACTATTTGCATTGGCGATTGAATTGAGTTTCGACTCGTCGTGCCGCTTTCTATGAAATGTCATTAACTGTTCACTATAAAGTGAATGTTCTGCTCCATAAAAAATTGTGGCAATCATTATGGATGTTCTATTATCAAGCGTTTCAATTTGTTTAGTGCAACGCTGCCTTCCTACGCTAATAAACAATATCTAGATTCAATTGCCAAAGTAGATTCAATCTTCTTCTGTTAGTATTAAGGTTGTGATTGCTACAAGAGTTTTATTTGAGATGCTGCTATTTGGCTTTGCAGGGCAGAATACAGGTTTATGGTGAGAGTTTTTTTTTATTTCAAAAGTGTTCGGAATGGAATGCCTCTATGCTAGTCATTTCACCGGTTGGCTTTCCTCCGCACTAGAACACAAGCGAACACTGCTGTTCAGAGGCAGGTTCAAGGTAAAAGAACTCCTCTGACCAGCGTTTGAACTCTATCTCACTCTAGTGGTTACTGACCAATGAGAGTAGAATTACAAGTTGGAGAGTGGATTCATTGCTTTCTTTCATTATGTTTACTTTAGTTATGCTAATCTTGTTCTTTATTTCTTTCCACTTCTGACAAAATATTTATGATGATTTGTCTTGATAATGATATATTTTACCTTCAATTGCAATCAATTTCCCATGTGCTAATACAACATGAATATCGTACAATAATTATTATTACATATCCCTTTGGAATTCTGACCTGTAAAACAATTTCAGATTAGGGATTACATCAATAATTCAGTTCCATTTCCCAAGAGGAGAGGCAGACGCATTAATTAATATTACATGAGATGCTTCAAGTTATTCAACAAGTCAATATTCTGATGCTTTTGATATTATCGAGTGGCATCTAATCACAAATGCTTTTGATGTTGAAGACTCGATCTAACGCGATAAGCTGAAGTGGTCTTAAGTTGTTATGGATAGAGTTTCGATAACAGACTGTTATTATAGATAATTCGAAGTGATATTAAGGAGAACATACCGGGTTACTAACTTAAATATTGTCGAAAAACGCTCGACATGTTTGGGGCTCGTCCGGAGTCCCTAGTCATGAGCAGACGCGGCCGCAGCACGACGAAAATGTCGAGCGTTTTTCGAGAATATTTACGTAACCCGGTGTGATCTCCTTTATATGTCAGAGTCTCACGGAAATTGTATGTTTAGGGTGCGGCTCCACTGAGGCGGAGACGAGCAGAGCGGAGCGGAGCTGTGCCAATATTAACCAATAGAAGGCGCTTGCGGTCACGTCGAGCGCGCCTTGCGCACGTTAGTTTAGATTCTATTGGTTAATATTGGCACAGTTCCGCTCCGCTCCGCTCGTTACCGCCTCAGTGGAGCCGCACCCTTAAAATTCGTAGTGACTTAACATTGTTTGTCTTTATTGATTTTAAACAAGGTATTTATTAAAATGTACAAAATTACGAATAGTAGGTTTTATTTTAACATCGTGAAAAACAAGTTTAATTAATATTGTCTTAGTTTGTCAAGGACAATGAATGTAATGGACATTTGGTGTAAGAGTTAAATGGAAAATAAATGACCTGATGATCAAAGGCATTTTAATTTGTCAGATCACACTTAGTTACTTAATATTATTATAAAATTAACGTAAAAATAAACGCTTCCGATTATACCCTGGTAACATTATCCGCGAGCAAACCAAAGTTGATTGATGAATGCCGAAATAACCGTTCGTATCATCCCAAGTGCCCGCATGAAAAAGTCCATAAACGGATATTCTGCCTCAATATAGGCAAGCCTGATCCACTGAAGATTCATATCACGTTCAAATCAATCAATTCCCGCCCTTAAGCAGATCACAAAAACTTTATGCTGCACATTTCACCCATTTTCCCGGATATTCCGTGAGACAATAGTACAATTTGAATTCAGACTAAGAAAATCGTGAACATAAAGGAATAAGGCGATTGGCTTCGAAGATTCGGAGGACTGTAAGCGGTTTGGCTTTGATTCCGATCCCGACCTTGATGGTTTTTTTTATTATAACTCGTATAAAAGTTCTTACATTGGCTGTTATATTTATGTCAAATGTTTATTTTGTGCGTTTCGACGCTCAGAAGTTATATTACTACAAAATGATCGTACGCTTTGAACAATTTTGTAGTCTATCGGTCAGAGTTAGTGTTTTGTTTAAAATAATGTTCTGTACTACTGGACCAAACCAAAAACATTAAATGGAAATTAAATGGAGTAAAATTTCTTCAAGCAACATTGTTATTTATCTAGGTTAAAGCTCATTTTATTTTCGGAGCCCCTTGTTGGGCGCCATTTATCATTAAGGATAATTTATTTCCGATAATGCAATTAATTTGGATTAATTACTACTTATCGCTACATCACTTTGATCGTAAGCTTTATGTAGCAGCATAGCATAGCATAGCATCAATCATTTAATTAAATAAGGCACCTAATAGATAAGTTTTGATGGTTTTTCGAAGCATATCAATCATATTAGCGTGTTTGCAAATGTGGCTGGCGAAACCACAGGAGACCTTACGGTGACTTGCAGATAGACTAATTGGCATACAGAATTTGAACCGTTAAACCACGTCATGTTGTTCTCCCAGTCATTATTTTTAATTTTATTTTATTGTTGTAAAACCTGTTGATACTTTAGCAGGTATTAGATTTGAAATAGTTTAATTTTATGTTAGCGTTAATATTAAAAATATGGTTTATTTCTTGTGATATGACTTACTTTGAATTATTATATTTTATGGGAGTGTCTTGAGGCGCTTCTTATCTGCAATGATGATCTTGCCCGAAGCACTAGTAGATTCACTCTACTTACGTGTAAAAGAGCTGTGGCCAATTAAATGGGTTTATTTTGCAAATTACGTGACAACTACTATACAGACATCAAACTGTCATAAGAAGAAAAACGTAAACACTACCCACTTTAGACTCCTTTTTGATTTTAACGGCTATGTGTATAATTCTCGTGAAATTGATGTAATATTGCCGGAAGGATCACATATTCGCTCGTCCCTTGAGACCAGACATTCATTCAATCCTATGAGTTACTTCAACAGGAAGCCGAATCAATTTGTTCACGACGGTTGACTTTTGTTAAGCCATTCTTGTCGAAAGTTATTACCCAAATTTCAAAGCATGATTATTTTAGGGGAGCAGAAAAGTTAATAGTTTAATTCTCTTTCGTAAATCCTGTCATCAATATTATTGAACTGAAATTCATTGTTTTGGAAATAATTGGATATTGGACCCTACTTATTTTGATGAACAAAAGCACCGTTTGTTAATGTTTTGATAGATATTGATAGCTTGACACAATAATTACTAGTAATTAATCTTTTTTAAAATCAACATTGCTAACTTTACGTGGTATTATACCCGCAAAATGTCGCCATGCAGCAATGTTCGCACTGTTAGGTTTTTGTGTGGAGGTAAGACAACCGGTGACCTTACTAAGATGTACTTTCTTGGTGAGCTCACTCCAATATCGACTTTGTCTTGGCTCTTTTGTCTCGATTAAGGACAAGACCATCTTATATAAAAGGAAGTAACGTCTTAGTCCTCGAGTTTTATAAGGTTTTGCAATTTCAATATTACGAATGTCGATGGGCCTTGGTGCTTAGAATTACGCTCTAAGCACCAAGGCCTATCGACATTCACCACCAGCTCCTAATTTGTCAGGTGACAGATGACACACACGCATCTTATATTAACCGCAGTGATGCGTAAACTTACTATCGTTGTCGGGATGGTGGTCTGTGTGCAAGTTTTCCTCCCTCATTTTATAAAAAAAACTCTTACGGCTTCACTCAGAGTCATGACGATTAAGTCGTCCCTTAGTGTCGATTTTTCATACACAATTTTGAAAAAGGAACGAGTTAGTTAATTGTCTCTATATGTCTCTGATGCAGAAAAATCCCCAAAGTAATTTAGGTCAAACTGGTGAAACAACCTCATATCAAGTGCGAATCGATTGCTGCAATCGATTACGTAAATCGCGCGAATGAATTTAGGGATCTCGAGTAATGATATTTCTGGGAAACGATAAGATTATCGGCATCGTATTTTCTCATTTCACGTCAGCGATGATGCGGGCGCGGGCATGTGCTAGGTCATCCGTTTCGGGAAACTCGATTTTGATTGCTTTAAGCGAAGTTGGCGTTTAGTACTGCACTGAAAATTTGGGTTATACCCGAAATACATTCAATGCTTATCCTAGATTTGTTTTTAAATTAGTAACGTAAATTCAGTCGAAACAATTGGCTGGGGCGAGGTGACCATTTATTATTTTAATAGAATAAGCAAGCTGCTTTTGAAAAAGAAGAATAAACACAGTACAATATTATAGCTTTCAAAAGTTTAATATTTCTCTAACTCGCCCTCATACGCTGTTATGTTTGTCTGACTAACGTTACTCAAACCCGAAATACTTTTGAAGACCTCTTGCACAGTAAATCAAATTAAGTACGTATGGCAGATGACATTGACATTTGGCTTATCTGCCTTGTACGTGTTATTTCCGCATGCTGTATTAATTTGCCGAATAAGAAAATGACAGGTGTCCTAATAGAATTGTGCTAATAAATGTTTGTACAAGTGGCAACTGATTGTCAAATTTCTATAGCGTATTTTTAGTTTTTGAATAGCTATTTTTTCTTATGTAAGTTCCCAAATTAAGAAAAATTGAAGCATTTCTCCAGACGGTCTCATAAACGTCACATCATATACCTATGTTTGCCAAACGTTTGGTTTTCTTTGAGCAACTATTTTAAGTAGGCACTGCTGTGTGTTGCCGTGCGTGCGTTTCTTTGAAGTCGATGAGGGTAAGAGGTTTACTAAGCTCTGTATGTCTTTCTTGCCAAATTGGCTTGTTGGCCTGTTCATTTTATTAGTTGGGTTCTAGGTGCTGTTTTTAATATGAACTGGCGCATCAGAAGAGTATTTATTACACGTGTATTTTGATTTCAAAAAAGCCTTTATTTTCTATTGTACGTTTATGAATAAGAGGGCATAAGAGGGTAACAGTTTACAGTTTAGTATAGGTACAGATTTTTAATTAGCATAATGTCTTCAACTGCTGAATCCATTTCGGCCGATTTCTTCGTTTAACACAGGGCAGGCCACCTGGGTAATACTATGCAAAAAAAATGCGAGCAAGAAATTATCAAAGTTTTTTTTCAAGAGCTTACTAACTAAGGCAACCGCTGCCAAAGCGGATTATGCTTCTCCCTTCCCCTCTGCTTGGAAAAGAGATGATTGATGTCGTCATTAATGAGTAGGATTAAGGCGATAATTTGTTGCTGCTGCCCTGATAAACCAAATAACGGGATCTCCCATTAAACATCTGTACTATAATACAACTTTCTTACTAATGGAAGAAAACCGAATTTACTTTAATTGTATTTGAGATATCACCTTTTGAGTTTGAGTTGGTCACTGCATACCAGTGATACCTTGCTTTAGCTGTCTTCTCGTTCTTAATTTACTAGTTATATCTTATTTCCGAACCGTAGTCAGAGATTTGCGTATTTTTTGTTGTGTAAGATAAACATTAAAAAAAACTACTATACTTTAGGCAAATAGCATGGTGCACCCATTTAATTGCACTATTGATTAATATTTTTAATACCCCATTAAAATAGAGTATATATCAGTTAATTAGCTTAAATACAACTGTGTAACATCTAATTATAATGTATTAACAATAATAATGTATTAATAATATGTATAATGTATTTGCGCAGTGAGCCTGAGCCTGAGCCTTTTGCCACCTCAATGTTCTGTCTCTGTCTTGTTTTATTGTTTTGTTTTTGTGTTGTTTTTATTGTTAATGCTTGGATTGTATGATTGTGGGATGGGTGGATGTGAAAAGACTGTATGGCGTAATTTTGTATATTTTTGAGAATTTCTAAAACTGTAATGTACCTGTAATGTGTTTATATGTAATGTGGAAATAAATGATTTTTGATTTGATTTGAATTACAGTTGTATTTATACATACCTGCATAGAGTATTATATTGCACTTAGAGAAGTTACGTATTACTCATCAAAATAGCGCTAATCAAGAATTATGTGGATGAAACTGAATGTGTGAAATTGGTTCCACCAACAAAATTTTCGATTTTCTATTTTGTTGTGTAATAACTTTTACCCCAACACGTAATTTATCTGTGTGGTTTTGTGGCATCTAACTAAAGTTCGTTAAATGGCGGCACTCTGTCCTTTTTGTTACTCGTCAAATATTATCGTTATAACTCCTTCATTTTATGTGTCAAATGAGAAAGATGTTATACTCGTAGCAAAATTTGGCAAACTCGCATTTATTGATAGTCAAGTAGTAAAAGAGTAACGTCAAATCCAAGTTGATGTAGATCTTGATAGGCATTCCTTTCTTTTACGAACAAAAGTAGATAAAGCCAATGGCAATGACGCGTCATGACGGCAACGTTCTTTTTACGGCGACGTTAACCTGTGGGTTTACGTCCGCATCCAACGTTCGATCGCTACGGAATAGGCGTGTCGATTTACGATTCTACATTTTTGTTGTTTACTGAGATCGTAGGTGATATATGTTTTTGACCTGTTTTATTGTTTTTCTTAAGTTTTTACTCGACTAAGATAGAATAAGGTTTTTGACATGTAATTATATACATATGTATGTAGGTTATAATTGGCGTTTCAAGTGTCAATGGATTTGTTACTAGGGTATTTTCCTAATTTTTTATTAGTATTTAAATTGAAGCTTTTTTACCTTCCGAATAGCCTAGTATAAATAGTTTTTTTTAATATCTTTAAAAATTAGAAAGATATAAATGTTTAAAACTTGCTTTTAGACAGAGTGGAAAATACAGTAATATGACGTCATATTACTCAACCGCCATATGAATTACACGCAAAACATCGATTCGTGAGAAAGAGATAGACAAAAAACTTTAAAACGCTATAACTTTTTTATTTTATTACCCATTTCAAATTTAATTTTACCATACTACGTATATTGATATATTATACAAATTAATATATGAAATTTAATATCAGGCCCCTCTACCCTACCTACCCTACCCTATTATACAAAAAAGCCAAAATGGCGGACTCGAAAACTTGTAACGTGTGCCCGAAAGAACTATTTAAATCCCATCGTGTGAAATACCAAGATAAAAGGCTTTAAATTCTATAAACAAGAAGTACCTAGTATTTTTAACGTGAATTGTAACACGAAAATGCCACGAAAATGCACACAGTGAGTAGTCGTTTTTTTAAAACTTAGTTTTTGTTAGACTTGCGTACTTTATACATTGACATTGAGTATTGGAAAGCAAAGCCGTAATAAGTAATGTGTGAGGTAATCACGTTATAATTTAGCATAATACATAACAGGACGATAACAGGAAGCGATTGCATATTTTTATCTTATCGGCTTGCAGCTTAGTTCTCGCTTATTGATAAAGTACTTTGTTTATTTTATGTGTTTTTATTTAATAAGGCTGCACTGCTAACGGTTAATATTTCATAATTTAAAACAAAGGTACTATCCAAACACCTACTCGCCAACAAATTATGCAAAAACAGATGAATGATAAGGTAAGTAACTCACGGTACTAATTGTAAAAAAGTCAAAGAAACGAGTGGTCCTAGGAAATTGTGTAGGGTCCGTTCGGATCCCTACCGCCATCTTATTAAACCTACCGCCAAGCAGCAGTGGTCCATTGTTGTGTTCCGGTGTGGGGATAAGACAACCGCCGGTGAAATTACTAGCATGGCAAGTTTAAATACAAGATTGGCAACGCACTTGTAATCTAAATTGAAAAATTGAAATCTTCAATAAAAACTGATCCACGTAACAAACAGTAGAGAAAATAATAATTGAATAGCTATAAAAATAACAAAGATATAAGCCAACAAAGAATTTGTTCCTATCTCTTTCTAGCAAAACAGAATTTAACATGGAGAAAAGAAACTTACCGCGTGCCAGAGATACTCTTCCGGATATTTAAATGAGTTCATTAAGACCTTAGGTTTATTTGCTCTAATTAAATTAACCAACTAACCCGTCTAAGCTCCTGGGGGCTCTTTGAGGCTACTGGTCGCACTAATGCTTTATTTATTTGTGTACAGTCAGCAGCTCATATTTCCTTTACACTTGAGATCAACTGTGAGGAACTAACGTTAAATTAGATTGATTGCAAGTGAATATAGATTAATAAATAGTAGAATATAGATAAATATTATAATAAATAAATATCAGGGGAAACTCACCCCAACTGATCCAGGCCCAAACAAAGCTCTAGACTTGGACTATGGGTACTAGACAGCGATACTTTATTGCCTTGTAATGTAACTTACATTTATAAGTATTATTGTATAGTATATAGTTTCTTGCGGCGCTTCTTCTCCGCAATGCTGGTCTTGTCCGAAGCGCTAGTAGATTTACTACATATTACCGTAGTGTAAAAGAGGCCCCCATGTGGCCAATTTACTGAATATTGAATTTAGACTTTAGACATACTCCTATAGATAAATAAACACATATGTACATAAAAAACATCCAAGACTCGGGTACATAATATACTCGTACTCATCACACGAATATTTGCCCTTACCGGGAATCCTTTACTTTTACTTCCTGCTGAGACTTTCCCAACGCGCTACAATATGGGGCTTTTTAAAAAGGGTATCATTAAATTTCTTTGAGACCGGCAACGAATTGGTGATGCCTCCGGCGAGGCAAATGTCCATAGGCGGCGGTGACCACTTCCGATCAAGCGGGGCGTCGGCCTGTTTGGCCGTCGCAGGCAATAAAATAAAAAATCGAATGACCGCTAACTTCGTAAGTAACTAGGCTAGCCGTGTCATTACAGATTGATGCGTTGCGTTAATGAGGAGGGTAAGCAAGTTTTATTTTGGCAGCCCCATGTTGGGCGCCATTTTTCTTTTTTTGTAGATTATCAATAATATAATTTCATACGCTCTCGAGAAACCTATCATCTCTATTCCGGTAGCATTCGGGAAAGATGGCCTATTGAAACTAATGCTTTTACTTTTGATTTATCATTATTTACCGATTATACTGTCTCTCACTTGACATTAACGAAATCACTGCAGAACTGTGGTGGACCGTCATTAATAAAAAAACCGGCCAAGTGCGAATTCGACTCGCGTGGAGAGGGTTCCGTCTCCACACCATATGCCTGTCTGTAAGTCTATCTGTCTATCTGTCCATCTGTCACAGCCGATTTGCTCCAAAACTACTGGACCGATCGAGTTTAAATTTGAAATATGTAAGTCGGTCACTCAAACATGGATGCATAACGTAAATAAATTAATTTTGAACAAGGGGGCTACTTTTGGGGGATAAATTAGGAAATAAAAAAAACTTTCAAATGAAAGGGCTTTCCTGGTTTTAGGTTAGGTTTTCCTGTAATCTATAGGTGAAGAACTATTTTTCATATTTTTTCCAAAATTTTAGGACCATCAGTTTTGGAGATATGGGGGGCGAATGGTCAATTTTCGCCTATTTTCTTAAATAACTTAAAAACTGTTTATATTAAAATTATAAAAAAAATATTTGAGATCCCTTTCATTTGACATGTCAAACAATAAGGTATGACATATTTTTTTGATTTTTTGATTTACCACCCAAAAGTTGTCCAAAATTCATTTATTTACGTTACGCGTCCGTCTTTGGGTCACTGACTCACATATGTGTACCAAGATTCAACTCGATCGGTCCAGTAGTTTAGGAGCACATCGGCTGTGACAGACGGACAGACAGACACACGAGTGATCCTATAAGGGTTCCTTTTTTCCTTTTTAGGTACGGAACCCTAAAAAGAGACCCTTTCATCATTGCAATAAATCGCGTATCGGAAGACGCTTCGTGGGTAGGCCTTCAACAAGGTGTACCGACGACGTGGCTAAGGTTGCGGGTAACCATTGGATTCAAGCGGCGCAAGATCGGTCCTTGTGGAAAACTTTGGGGGAGGCCTATGTTGAGCAGTGGACGTCTTTTGGCTGAAATGATGATTATGATTACAATAAAATTCTTTTTATGGTCACCGCATACCGTAAAACGGTGGGAGTGAGTAGGGATTAAGGGGTGAGTAGGGACACAACCTAAAATGAGTCATAACTGTCATGTCTTGGAATTAAACACTCTAATTAATTAATGAGGTTTATTGAAGTACACACGAATTACACACACAATTAACGAGCCGCCATCTTGGGCAAGAGAGAGTAGTGAGAGAGCGAGACAGACATATGCCATTCAGGGTTACCACACTCTCCCCACCTAACTGTTTTTAACTCCCCTTGACATTTCTCTCACTCTCTCTCTCTATCCAATAAAATAACAATATTATATATACTTAGTTACATTTACAACCTGATAATACAAAATGAAATGCACCTCCTAAATTGTTTTACAAACAGTTATACTACAGTTATTCCGATAGACAGTTACTGCAATTTAACAATTGATTTACATGTCTTTTCCATTTTCCCCCATCTACGTCTACAATGTAGGTAGTGTCGGGTACACATTCCTCAACAATTATTCCTTGTATCCAAGGGTGACGGTCCTTTCTGTAGTCTTTAACCATGACCTTTTCTCCCACCATGAATTTAATGCTTCTATTTCCCGAGGCCATTTTACTTTGTTTAGCTAACATTTCTTGCGTCCGTTCGACTACTGGTGGAGGCCTAAAGAGAGAAAAACGAGATCGCAGTTCTCTATTATACATTAGTTTAGCTGGAGTACTGTTTGTTGTAGCCTGAGGCATGCTCCTGTAGTCTAAAAGAAACAGATTAATCGCTGATTGGACGCTGACTTTGCTGTCTTGTTTAATTTTCAATACATGTTTCTTAAAAATCTCCACAAATCTTTCGGCCGCTCCATTTGTTGCTGGATGATATGGAGGAGAAAAGGTATGGTTGATTTGATTCGAACTACAATAATTCTTAAATTCTAAACTGGTCCATGATGGTCCATTGTCCGTCACCAAATGTACAGGAAAACCATGCCGTGCAAATACACACTTTAACACTTCAACAGTACGGGTTGCAGTGATTGTACTCATTTCAACTATTTCTGGCCACTTACTGTAACTGTCTACCACTATCAAATACATTTTATTGTAAAATGGGCCACAATAATCGGCGTGAATACGGTACCATGGTGATGGGGCTAGCGGCCATGCCTTTTGAATACCTTTACTGGGGTTACTTCGATTTGATAAACAAGTCAGACAGTCCTTTGTGATTTTTTCTATTTCTGCATCTATGCCTGGCCACCAAAAATAAGATCTTGCCACCTGTTTCATCCTAACCGTGCCGAAATGGCTCTTATGCAGTTCTGTCAAGATTGATTGTTGCAATGACGTTGGAACAATGATTCTATACCCCCAGAAAAGACATCCCCTGTCATAGCTAATTTCGGTTTTTTTGTTGAAAAATGATATTAATTCTTTATCTAACATTAAGTCTGGCCAGCCATCCATACAATACCTTATTATTTTTGTTAAATTTACATCTTGTTTTGTTTTTTCTTGTATGGTTTTCCAATTTATGGTATCTATTTCACAATCTTGTATATGATATACATTACTTATTTCTGCATCAGAACAGATGGGGTGCAGGTCTGTTTGAATGTTGTAAGCAGTAGTAGAAACGCGTGATAAAAAATCTGCCGGATTTGCATTTGTTTTTATATATCTAATCTTGTAATTAAATGCCGACAAAAAAATTGCATAGTGTTGCAATCTTTTTGCTGCCATCTTTGGAATTGCCTTATTTGGACCAAAAATGCGAACCAATGCAGCACTGTCAGTTTCCAACTCAAAACTTCTGCCATACGTATAGTTATAAAACTTGGTTACTCCAAATATAATTGCCATTGCCTCTTTATCTATTGTTGTGTATTTTTGCTCAGTATCATTGAGTTTTTTACTTGCATATGCAATTGGTTTTACAACACCGTTCGAATCTCTATTTGATATCACTGCAGCCAATCCGGTTTCTGATGCATCACAAGTCAAAATTAGAGGCAAGTTTGGATTATAGTGGTTTAGGTTTTCCATATTAGCCAGCTTATTTTTTATCATTACAAAAGCCTCATCACATCCCCCCGTCCACTTAAATTTGTGGTTTTTGGTACATTCATACAATGGTGCTATTACACTAGACATGTCTTTCAAAAATCGTGCATAGTAATTAAGTTTCCCCAAAAATGAGCGTAACATAGTTATGTTAGTTGGGGGTTTTGCATTCAGCAAAGGTTCAATATTCGATTTATTTACACTTATACCATTTTTATCAATCCTAAACCCAAAAACATCAATATATTTTTCGAAAAAATTGCATTTTTCCAATTTTAACTTAAACTCACACTCTTGTAACTTTGTTAGTACCCTAGTTAAAATAGCCATTGTATCATTCAAATCCCTACCACTAATGTATATATTGTCTATGAATACTGCAGTATTAGGTATGCCAGATAGTTTCTTGCTCATGAGCCGCTGAAACGAGCCTGGCCCCGAACTCATACCATAAGGCAAATAATTGTACCTAAATGTGCCCGATTCTGTGACAATCACTGTACAATCCTTCGAGCCTTCATCTAAGGGTGCCTGATGATAGGCCTCTTTCAGGTCCAGTTCGCAGAAGTATTGTCCCTTACTTAGTGAATTGAATATATCCTCAACATGGGGTAAGGGAAAATGATCAACCTCCAAGTGTGGATTGACTGTTAATTTGTAGTCCCCACATAATCGCACGGACCCATCACCTTTCAGGATAGGCACCACTGGTGTACCCCATTGACTGGTCTCCACGGGTTCAATCCTATCATTTTCTAAGAGTCTAGTAATTTCGGCTTTTACCTTGTCTTGAAGCGCAAATGGAACGCGACGCACTGGTAGGCTCTTAGGTTTAGCATCTGGTTTTAACTTGAGACTGACTGTTTCACCCTTAAAATTCCCCCATCCTGAACTGAAAACTTCTGCGAACCTTTCCTTTATTTCAGCTCGGGCTTCTGAAACATTATTTACTGATTTAGACAATGTATACATATTATTTGTTATAAATGTTGGAGGCCACAACATCAGTTCTTTTAACCAATCTCTTCCTATAATACAGGGAGAGTTCTTTGTAACAAATACATTCAATAGTTTTGTTATGTCATTAAAATTTACAGTTAAGTTTTCCAGAATACCTAACGGCTGAGAGACAGTTTGATCAAAATTCCTGAACCTAATGTTAGCTTTTTTTATGTCTATGTCCGGAAACAATTCATCTTTTAATTTCACAGGAATCACTGTAACATCTGACCCAGTGTCCAATTGAAAATTTACAGATTTACTCTCAACTTTTAGTTCTAAAAAATGTGGTGGTACTTTACTTACATTGACAGAATACATTTGATACTCATCAACATTAGTTCTGCTTCCATTTTCCGGTTGGTCCATTTCATTCTCTTCTTTTTCTAAATAGTTGATTTTTCCTGCCCTCTTCTTCGGACAAACTTTAAATATGTGGCCTTGTTGACCACATTCTGAACAATATTTCTTCTTAAGACGACACTCGGCACGAATGTGGTTATCATTACCACAGCAGAAACAGCGTATAGGTCTTGACAAATTTGGTTTTCCTTTAAATATCTTTTTACTGTTTATTGGGCCATCATTCTCACGCTGCTGATAGTAGACTTCTGGTGTTCCTGGGTTGTATTTGTTGTGGTTGGACTCCAACAACGCTGCTTCCACTGACCGGGCCAACGTTGTGATATTTTCCAGTGACATGTCCGCATCCGCTTTCAGTAACTCGAACTTGACAAGTTTCGAACATACACCGTCTACCAATTTCTCTTTTATTTGCTCATCCATGTCATTAAAAGCACATTTTCCCGCTAATCTACGTAACTCCAACACGTAATCCTCGATTTTTTCATTCTGAATTTGGTTCCGGCCTCGAAACACTGCCCTTTCTAAAAACACTGATTGTTTTTTTACGTATTTATTTTTAAGTACGTCCACTAGCTGAGGATACGGCAAACTAGTAGGTTTCTTGGGCGCACACAGCAGTGTCAAGGTTTCGAAGACTGGGGGCGTCAGTTTGGTTAACAGCAGTGGCACTTTCTTCTCCTCTGCAATTTCATGCAAGGTCATGCAACATTCAAACTGCTGTTCAAATGTTTCCCATTTTTCACCGTCGAAAGCTTGTAAATTAACGTTAGCCATGTCGCTTTTCTTTTGTTTAACTTCGTTGTCTTGTCGATCCTTGCAATATTTCACCAATAACTGTCTTAATTCATCGACTGTGACAGTGTCTCCATTATAATCTATGTTTAAATTATTTAACTGTTCTTGTAATTCTATTTTTGACAACTTATAAATCCAAGTTGTTTTGTTCCACTTCTCTTTTGTGTCACTGCCCGACATTTAATTTTATGTATGTCTAACTTTTATTTTAGGTTAAGTCAAAACAATAACATCACGAAGTTCGCTGCTCTTCCCACAGATGCATTCCTCCGTCGACTGATTGTTCGACGTGAAGTACGCCTCGCCTTGTTACTATCTTCACACCAAAGCGCACCGGCATATATTTTATTTCACGATACAATTTTATCTTCGCGAATTTCTTGTCGCTAGTTATTTTAATATGTGCACAGGTTCTTTATCTCGTCGCCAAATTGTCATGTCTTGGAATTAAACACTCTAATTAATTAATGAGGTTTATTGAAGTACACACGAATTGTTACAAATAAGAACAATTATTAAATGGACAATAACGTTACGTCTATTGTAAATAATTTTAGTCTTATAATTAGTAACATATGCTCCGTTGTGTCCCTACTCACCCCGTTTTACGGTACTACAAGCAAATAAATGCAAAAGACATGTGCCATTGTGAGACACGTCCTCGTTCTGCTACTGCTGACTGTACTAAAACAGGTGGGTTTAATTAACCTGTACTTTATTAAAGGTTTACGTGAATGAAATCCTCTTGTCGCATAAAAGGATTACCGTTCGTAAATGAATTCTAATCCACACTAATCTGATGCTCAGGTGTTTACTTGAAAATAGTGATATATTATTAAAACTAATGACCCGCCCTCGCTTCACTTCGGTTTATGCCAGTTTTCTGTAATACCCGGACATAATCCAAAACATATTGTACATAAATACTTTTCTCTTGAATCACTCTATCTATTAAAAAAACTGCATCAAAATCCGTTGCGTAGTTTTAAAGATCTAAGCATACATAGGGACAGACAGACAGCAGGAAGCGACAATGTACTATGTTTTGTACTATGTAGTGATGAGCAGCCGTTATTCTTGTAACTAACTGAAAATTTGTTACTTACCTCAAGTAATAATTTACGTTGGCTACGCGGGATCTAATTTTGCTTGATTTGGCCCATCTTTCTTCTAAAATTAATTGCTCTTTTATAATTTGATTTTGTATTTATTTTAACCTGATAATTGTAAATCATTATCATTTTGTTTATATTGATGTTCTTAGAGATGACATGGATTAAAATATTTATCTAAAGTAAAAATTTATAATGCTTTTTTTCACGGAGAAGGCAAATGAGAACACAGGTTAACTTTGAGAAATAAGATAGAAAGCCTTATGTTTTTTCGATAGTGACTTGTTTCTTAATTTGTCTGTTTGACATTTTTCCAAGATAAAAACCCGTTGGTACAACAACCACGACGACCATTAAACAAAGAAAAACGAGCTCGTAATGGACTCTCGGCACAGAATCGGTTCCGTTGGTCTGGTCTTATTTCCGCATTCGTTATATCAATATCATGCTCCGTCTATTCAATTATGTCTGTGCATAAATCACAATCCAAGCCCGTATTTTTAACCGATTTCTGAAAAGTAGATTCCGAATGCATCTGTGTAGGTAATTCTTTTTTTGTATGTATTTCTCTCTTTATATATTTCTCCGCCAATAATCAACTTTAATAATTGTTTTCATGTCAGCCTCGAAGACCCAGTGTACTAAAGGATTAGGGCAATTTCGTTTCAACTATATTTTAAATATAAATGAATAAGAAAACCCATTCTATACAGGTCTTGAATATAGATTTAACTTTCAAATTCGTTAATAATGATGCTGGTAAAGAACGTTACCTTGCGGTACACCTACCTACCTTGGCTCAAAATAGCTGTTATTTTCATAAAAATCCAAAACGTTCCCGCGTTTGCAATAAAACCATACTATTCAATAAAAATAAAAATTAACTATAACACTCATTAAGTAAAGTTCTAGGACACTCGTTTAAAGGCAATCAAGGCGAAATTAATGAGATACTTGTTCCTTATGTGAAAATTACATGGCCTAATTAATTCTTCATCTCGTCTACGGAGACGAAATGTAATTAAGCTCGGTGAGGGACGTCTTTTGGGTGTTATTCATTTGAGTACTCTTTATTAACTCACCTGTAAATCTAACTTAAGTGCATATAAACTACGTTACCCAGTATCTTAAATAAGATGCTCTATTTAACACAGATGTGCCCAAGGTCGTAAATACCTACCGCAGCATAATACTTCCGACTATTCCGTAGTATAAATAGAAAAGTAGTTTGTCACCAATCCTTTAGGAGTTTCTGTTACCTACTGCCATTCGGGCGCTAGAGTTGTGTCGATGCGCGTCGCTCAATACTTAATGCGCACGCAACCAAACGCAGTAGTGACTCTTACGTCAACTTGATAAAATTTGAGTCGATAGAAAATAGAAACGTTATCAGCGTTTGCACCTTGGATAGGTTTGTATGTATGTATGTAAACTCTTTATTGCACAAACAGAAAATAAAAAAATAAAAAAATAAACAGAAACACAAAAGGTATGTACAAAGGCGAACTTATCCCTAGATAGGTCCTCAATATGTTTGCCCTCGAGTGAATCGCTACTGGTAGAATTCGACGTGTAAAAGTGCCCGTGCGGCCTACTTACAAAACCTCTTTATCTTTATTTTTATGTAGAGGTACGAGCCAAACGATTGTCATTTCGTAAATTGATGGTAAAACCTCAGTACCTAACGAGATTTGTAAGTAAGCAACACTTAATGACATATTTTCGGTTTGTTTCGTCTCGACACTATTTTCGTATACCGATTGGTTGTTTCAATACATAGGCAATTATTTAAAAATATACAAGTTCCTTAAATATCGCCGGTATACTGCAATACCGCGTAACTAACAAATTCAATAAGTTGCAAAATGTACCTTAGTGACTTGCTTGCTAAGGTGTATTTTGCAGTATCACCGAAGATACAGGGTGGTACTCAATAAACTGTACATATTGAAATGGATGAACTTTTAGGTTAGGTTAGGTTAGGTTAGGTTAGTATAGGTAAAACATTTTTTTTTTTAAATGCCACTTTTTTTTACAGATTGTCAAACTTTTTAATAAAGTTTGGGTAGTACACTTACTTGTGACGGTGTAACTTTTGATCTAATACCCCAAAAAATACAAAACAAAATGCATAGTATTGACATTAGTTAGGTTTATAATAATTGATAACAATATTAGACCAATTAAAAAAAATAACTGAGTAACTGCTTTTTTTGAGGAAAATTACTGCAAAAATATTATTTTGTTTTCATAAAAACACGATTTTCTCAAAATTTTGCAGATATTTTACGTTTTTTTTGTAACGTTTTTAGATCTAAAATTAAACGAGGAATAATAATAAGTAAAAAAAAATAGTGAAATATCTACAAAATTTTGACAAAATAGTGTTTTAATGAAAACAAAATGACATTTTTGCTGTAATTTATTAAAAAAATTAAGAAAAAAAAGTGGCTAAATATTTATTTTTTTAAATTGTTTTACCGATAAATTAACCTAAAATTTCATCCCTTTCAATATGTACAGTTTATCGAGTACTACTCGTACCCTGTATGTTCAAATTACAAGTTACTGAATTTATAATTCATAGAAACGGGTTGTATCCATGGGATTAAGAAATAGAGTATTTTTAACCAGAACCCAATATTGTTCTTTGATCAATCAACGTTGTTTGAAACGTAGGGATTTGTTGATTTAAATGCACTAAAGGTCGAGGAAAATTATTAACTTCATCTTCATAAGACAACATTTAAACGGACTGTGCTGGAATATTTACTAACTCAGTAAACATTATCCCGGCGCTACGTTTGCTCTGCGCTGACGCAACTTGTCTGGCTTGCGCAACGATATTTTAATCTACCTACATAATTCAATTCACTGAAATTTCTATTAAACATGAAACATCTCTAACATAACGCAAGCTTTTGAAACTTGCTCTATTCTTTTCGTTCAGTTTAAATCATATTGGTTTTTATATGTTATTGTATTAAATCGACCGCCATTAGTATTACTATCAAGTACATAGGAGGTATAGTAACGTTAACCACACGACAACAAGTCAAGAGCAATTAGGTTTAGCCAGCGTAGAATAGAGCTCCCGACTGCATGTCTGATATTGTCGTCTATAATATGTGCCAATCGAACCAATTTACCATTATTAATCGATAATCACGTGCTTCTAAAGATCAAGGTAAGGTCTTAGCAATGACTTTTACACTTGATCTTTACCTCCGCATAAAGTTCACGATTAAATAATTATTAAATATACGTTATCTATCTATACATATAATAAAGTTGTAGATGGTAAAAAATCTGTACATTCGAGATAAAAAAATAAAAATACTATAGGGGCCCTCAGAATGAACAGCAGAACATGTTTCTACAATTTTTAAACTTGGTGTCTGTTTGTCTGTTTGTCTGTTTATCTGTTTGTCTGTTTGTCTGTTTGTCTGTTTGTCTGTTTGTCTGTTTAATGTTGTTTCTCCTCGCATCAATTGAAAACCACTGAACCAATTTTAATGTGGTTTTCACAAAAAGGTTTCAATAAACGGTGACCAGGTTCATATGTATTAAAAAAATAAGATATGGTAACAAAAGGGGGGGAAAAGAGGGGTCAAAGTTAGTATGGAAAAAAGTTACCGGCTTGAGCTGGTCACTTGAAACTTTGTATATTTAATATTCGTAACAAATTAAGCTATACCTATTTCAGGATTTCTCGATTAAAGTTAAAACAATTAAGAAATAATCAAATAAGTCCAATTATAGGTAATTCTTTAAAACCCTATTCGAGGTCCGTCGATTAATATACGTGCCTACAAATATCAAAGTTTTAATCTCCGTTTATTACATAGAATCTAAATTAAAGAATTTTTAACAATGTACAAAACGTAATAAAGAGGCAAAATAAATTATTCCAATTTGTTGTTGTCACAAATGTGACGCCATGTTATTTGACATCATAGATAAGGACAACCATATCCCTCCCATAACTGGAGCGATCAAGACAAAAAAGCACGCGATCATAGATTAACGTCACAAGCGCCGTTCAATACAAAATAACGGTGTCACCTTTCTCTCTCTCTCTTTTACTGTTTAGTTGAACATTTACTATTTTCGCTTTTAAGGCTCCCACAGATTATCAGATTGTCAGGCCGCGTTGGATGGGCGGCCGCCTGACAGTTCGTTTTCTAATACCATAGAGGTAGTAAAACATAGAGAGAGTGTAAAAACGGCTAATAGAAGTACTCTTCGCACCTGTTACAAATGCCCTTCGTTAAAAAGAGTCGTCTATATATGACCGCTTTCGATTGGATTTCAAAAGCGTACCACTTTTTAGGTGTGTTCGTGTGTGTCACTCTGCATTTAGTGTGCGTAAGTTTGCAGTCAGTGATGTGCGGTTTATCGATATATTAGGTTTAACCATAATTAAAAGGCAAAGGATAAGCCTATTTTCAATAATAATTGCGATTGATTACCAATTGAAAAGTGGTCTTATTTCGAAAAAGTAAACTGAGAAATTAACTTTTTTGTCGTGTAATAAAACTATTAAAGACAGTTTTTACAGTTTTTATTTAAAAATAAAACGTTTATCTTTAGTAATGATGAATAAGCCTTGTAATTGTAAGACAGTAATCGGAAGACAGTTTATGACCCTTTTTTGATGCCGGATTGCATTGCAACTTCTGAAACAACGACGAACCATTTCTGTCAGAGCATCTCCAACCATTCCTGTTTGAGCATGAAGATTAATTTGTTTGGGTTGCGTATGAATGGATGTGATTACTGAATATATATATATATATATATATCTTATTAAAATTCGAGCGGTACTGCATATCTGAAACAATACAATTAATTTTATCACATATAGTAGGCTCTTTTACCGATCGATAGATATGTACGTACAGTCAAGGAAATTGATTCCTTGACCATTTTGGACTATGTCAAAGTGACACTTTAAATAAAATCATAAGAAGTCTGTTACGTTTTAATTGATTATGTCACTACGACATAGTTCAAAATAGACCATTTCAATAATCAATTTCCTTTACTGTACGTAAAAAATACATATTAAATTAAAATACCGATGTTAAAATAACGAATGATCCAAATATCTACAATGAGTATTTTATGCCTATGTCTATAAAAGGCCTGTGTCATTAAACGTTGTAAGTTTCGACATTTAAAACATCGGCCTTTTAACTGTTCGGCATCGCTATTTAACCCTAAATGTATTCACTTTTTGATATTTATATATTTACTCATTTACTCTATGAAAATATCGAAAGTTTACTTATCGATATTAATTTTGGAAGCACTATTGTTTACTTCCGAAAGAAAATCTAAAAATGTGTTAAAATTGCACATTTACTGCACATAGTGCCTTTGTATTAATTACAAGACGTAATACCATGATAATGTTTCTAGTTATACTTGCAAAACGGCCGGATTATGGCCGAAAATCAACAGTTTTATTGTAAAACATCACTCACCTGTGAAAGCTTATATTTTGTGGATCATTTTCTTTATTTCCCATTCGGGATTTACACCCACGAAATACACACGTCATTCCACTGAACCTTTACTTAAATACTTCACTGATAACTTGTCGAAGAAATATATTTTCGGAGAATTATTTTAAAATTCCGACGGATGGGCGCACAGATTGCGAACGACAACAGTAATCCGACTAAATTAAGTGACACTTTTTCTTAGGTCTTTATCCGACTAGCCGCTTATTCTATCCCATTCTCCTTAATTTAGTAGGATCCACATGTCGGGTATTGACCAATAAAAATTGGCTACAAAACTGTGTTGTACACAGAAGAAAAAGGTGGTACGCTTGACAGTTGGCTACACGGGATCTAGTGTTTTCCTTCATCTTTGTCTAATACGGTGAACTGTCAAGCTAAAAGTGGCCGTTGACCTGTTAGTCTGTGGGACGCTTTAGTTTTAACATGGTCCATAAATCACAAACAAGATTTAAAAAAATCTAGGTATTTATTTAAAACCCTATTTGAGGGCCGTCGATTAATTTGGGTGATTACAAATATCAAAGTTTTATTCTCCGTTTATTGCATAGAAACTTGACAAAATAAATTGTTCCAATTTGTTGTTGTAATAAATGCGACGCCATGATAATGCGACATCAAAGAATAGGACAACCATATCCCTGCCATAACTGGACCGATCAAGACAAAAAAGCACGGGATCATAGATTAACGTTAAAGAAGCGACATTGTGATTGAAACTAACGGTGTCACGTTATTGTTAGAAAACATTGTTTTAACGCTTAATATCGAGAGTTAAAGTTCGAATCTATAACGAAGACAATATTTGGACAACCAATCTCCTATTTTAACTTAGCTTTGATTTGCAATTTTAGTGTCCTAAACGACTTTGGCATGACATATTTATTATACCTTATATTATTTAGACGAATGTTGACATCATAGAAAACACATTGGTATATATCCGAATGATTGTTCGGTAGATTTTTATATTGTAAACTGTTGGTAAGACCGAATTTCATAACGAATAAAATTTCGTTTAGTATAATGGTCAAATCGTATAAAATGTTGTGTAGCATAATGGGAGCGAGCGCAGCAAGCGAGCAACATGGGTCAGGGCAGAAGCGACTCGGATACGTTAGGTTGTTAGGTTTTTTTTTATATAAGCCGGGAACTTCTTCCTGCCTTATTTATTCTGCTTAATAAGTTTATGCGTTTCATTATTTATTCGTTACGAACATTCGACGCATGAATTTTATGCATTAAGATTATTCGATCAACAAATATGATGCGTAATGATTTCTGCGAAACAATACTATACCGTATGCGTACTTATGCTTAAAGTTATTATGCCTTATGCAATTATTCCGAATAACATTATACAAACGAAGGGGACCTCAATTTAGATCATTACTAATTCATTCCTTTGGGATCCGCAGCATTAAAGCAAAAAGAGAAACTTTATAATTTCATATCTATAGCGTATGTCACAAATACCTAATTTTTTTGGGTGTTAGTTGTTTATCAAACAGATTTAGAAATAAAAAAATAAATTCGTTAGTAGTAGTAAAAAAACAGTACCTACTGCATAAACTAACCCTAATAACGCAAACATTTTTGTATTAATGTATTTATTTCAGGATCATAGAGTTCCATAAATTGTTAGTAACATTAAATATTATTCTATATTAGTAATTAGCGGCCTGCACACGTACAGTTCGGACTGCGGGAAATGCCACGCACCATTCCAATCTTCGCTCCTAACCGTACGTGTAAATGCAACTGTAATAGTAAAATAGTAATACCTACGGTTCGGACTGGCGCGCGGAATGGCGCGTGGCGTTTCCCGCGGTCCAAACTGTGCCGTGTAAAGGCCTTATTGTTTAATTAATTATTTTATTTCTCCTTCGGCTTCTACTACTCAGTGTGACAACATGGGATAGGCTTGGTTTTTTTTTTCTTAATTAATGGCTTTCACTCCTTGTGTTTAACAAGGTATATTTCGCCAGTATCGAGTTTTAGACAATCACCATGGACTTATTAGAGAAACAAGTCCATGGATATGACACGCGAGGACAATTGTTCGGTTAAAGAGATTTACTCTGGTGGACTAAACAGAAGCACATGGGGTTAGCTCCACGCGCTTCTGTCAAGTCCGGATAGGCTATGTACATTCTGTTTTGTTAGTCTATGTCAAAAGCAGCGGTGTCAGATTGACGTTGACAGCGTTGACATATCCAGTTTATATTTCCGAAGTTTTTCCGCCATTTTCAAGACTTATTTAAGGCGTATTGTTTAGTTACGGCGCGGCTGTTAGGTATTTATTATTAGGGCGGTTATTAAGTATGATCGTTTGGAAAAAAACGGGCAGTCATTTTATTTTTCGGCGGTCCGTTAATTAATTGTGGCAATACATGAACAGTAATAAAAAGAAATTTGGCCGGTTATTTAATTCTAAAATGTCAGTTCAAACAATAGGTACTTAGGAGTAAAAAATCTATACTACGGAACATATTGTTACAATTAATTAAATTAAGTTAAAAAGAAACTGGATTTTGAACTTGATAAAAGTAAAAATGATTAAAAACCGGGCAAGAGCATGTCTGACCATGCTAAATGTAGGTTTCGAAGTCGTTGCTACACAAAAACTATCTCAAAAAAGTGCACCAGTAAAAGAGCGTAACTTCATGGCACTTACGTCCTTTTGTGTAGAAGCGCAATTTTTAGGACATACCTAACTCAAAAATGGTATATCCGATCATATTGAAAATATTTTTCATAGGTACGGTTTAAAAGGTAAAGGGGGGGGGGATACAATGTTTGAAACTTTCGGAGCGATTATTTCCGGAAATATTCACCTAATCAGAAGAAACTTAGTATTTTCAAAAGAACTGTCGAAATTTGTGCCAGACGATGATATACGGTGAAAAAAATTTTTTCATCTTCTTTTACATTACAGGTATGAACTGCCCCCTAGAAATATTTATTTTTGTTATTTAACTACCAAACTAAGTAACGGCTTCTACAAGACACCTTTACGCCAAATTTCATTAATTTACCTCTTGGAGTTTTCGAGTAAAAAGCCTGTGATACCTAGACGGAACGGACGGACAGACATGACGAAACAATTAGGGTTCCTTTTTGCCATTTTGGCTACGGAATGAAGAATATCAGTAGGTACGCCAAATCGCTTGAAACTTTGTAGCAGTATAGTTTATAAATAAACAAACATACTACTTTTTATTTTATTCAAAAAGACTCAGTAGTTTTGATTCTATGAACGTTTAAAATTTGGGTCAATAATATTAAAACGCGCGGGGGCCATCTTGCTGGGGTGACGTCATCGCTTAACAGCGGTACGCGCCCTTATATGAAAAAGTAAGTTTACAGGGCTATAACTTTTTAACCGTTATAAGTAGCCAGTTGAATTTTTCACAGAATACATGTTATTATAAAATCCATCGTTTAAAATAGTACAATGAACAATAAATCAAATCCCAAGAGGGGTCCCCATACAAGAAACATGAAAATAAATCATTTTTTTTAGCATTTTTATACGGATTGTATTTTTATAATGGCTTCTTATTTTGATGCTATTTTGAGCTTAAATTGTAGTCTAATTTTTGTAGTTTACGACTAAATAACAATGTCAAGTAAAAGTGCTACAAATATGTGACAAAACTGATTTTATCAACACGATATTTTAAGCGGTCACCCATCCTGTTTTAGACTACGCGTGTAGTTGCTTAACTTTGGAAGGCGAACTACGGGTTGTATTTGTATAATAGCTTTTTATTTCGGTGTCACATTAAGTTTAGATAATAATCAAAACTCCATACAAACATATATAGTTTACGACCAAACAGTAAACTGTAGTAAAACTCTTACAAATATGTTAAAAAGTGCCTAGTTTAAATCAACACGATTGATGTTTAGGTAGGTAAGCGGTAGTTGCTTAACTTTGGTGGTAGGCCTTTCTTTACAAATTTCGTGTTAATTTAGAATTAATATCGCTACTGTATAAAAGAGTGAACTATAAAACATGAATTTTTGATTGACCTACCAAGCAGTAGTTCTGATACTTCGTGTATTCATTTCATCGATTTCAAATTTCGCGCGCGGGCACTACCAAGTCGATAGACGTACCTACCTACATACCTACAACACTCTCGCTTTGCTAGGTCTAGGCGTAAGAGCGTCGGTGGCCTAGTGGCTTAGAGGGTCGACTCGTGATCGTAAGGTACCGAGTTCGAACCCCCGCGGTCACCATGTACCAATGAGTTTTTCTAACTTAAGTGCATTACCTGATGCTCTTACGGTGAAGGAAAAACATCGTGAGGAAACCTGCACATTCGAACAGCTGAGTGTGTAAGAGGGTAATTGCACAAAAGATCCTTAAAGAGTCGAAGTGTATCCGAATCTTATCTTACAGATGGGCATCTGTAAGATAAGATAAGATAAGATAAGATAAGGTCTAGGCGTTATTGCCACTATCCCAAAATTTAAAGTGCTTGATTATTATTCAAATTTTATTTAACCAACTTATTCGACAAACATTACAAATAGAAAAGCCGGTCAGTGACAGACAGTTAGTTATGTAATACAAAATAATAGATAAACATAGCTGCGATAGTAACATCAAAACGAATTCGTAAAAATATTACAGCTTACAAAGTTAAGCAAGTACAAGCGTAGTCTATAACAGGAAGGGTGACCGCCTAAAACATCGTGTTGATAAAATCAGTTTTGTCACATATTTGTAGCAGTTTTACTTGAGATTGCTATTTAGTCGGAAACTATGAAAATTAGACTACAATTTAAGCTTAAAATAGCATCAAAATAAGAAGCCATTATAAAAATACAATCCGTATAAAAATGCTAAAAAAATGATTTATTTTCATGTTTCTTGTATGGGGACCCCTCTTGGGATTTGATTTATTGTTCATTGTACAATTTTAAACGATAGGTTTTATAATAACACGTATTCTGTGAAAAATTTAACTGGCTACTTATAACGGTTAAAAAGTTATAGCCCTGTAAACTTACTTTTTCATATAAGGGCGCGTACCGCTGTTAAGCGATGACGTCATCATCCGTGAGCGCTAGCCGCCGGGTTTCGAGGGCCCCATACGAAGTTTAAAGTTTAATGTCTCGAAAACTATTTGACGTATCGAAATGATTTTTTTACAGCTATTTTTAGTTTTTAATGAATAATACGGTAAGCCAAAAATCTAAACTGGCTGACATTCTCTATTAATGAAGACAGCTTATTATTCTGTATTATCACATAGGCTACTTTTATTCCCGGGAAATTAAATAATCCCGTTGTTGGAATAACGATTATCAAAATCTACGCAGACGAAGTCGCGGGCAGAAGCTAGTTTTAAATAAAAACCTGCTTGATGAATATTTGAGGTTATGTGTCAAATAGTAAATTTCAATTGACACAGACTATATATAGGTCAATTCCTTCTAAACTCGCCATTATGGCATCTTTCTCTATAAAAATATCCAGTGCGACTTTACAATGAACCTAACGACAGACACCTCGCTTGTCGAAAGTAACAAGGAACCATACATACGAGTAGGTACCTACATACACTAGCTAAGGATTTTTACACTAGCTAAGGATCGTCACACTAAAACTTTTACTACACCAGAATCGACTAGCCTTGCCAAGTTTTAGTTGGAAAATATACCATTCTAGCCCTTATGTCGTGTATTAAACTAACGGAGAAAGTGACTCAACAAAATACCTACATAACTTACAAATATTAAAAAAATGCCAACAACAACGGCGAACAGTAATTGTTAATTAGAGTGAAGCCAAACGAGCGTAGTTGTTTGAGTTGTGAGTCGCATATTTTCGGTTGCGTAATTTTTGCTGCATACAACGGCCATGTGGACCAAATAGGACTTTTGTATTGAACCAAATGCAGCAGAAGTTACGCGAACGAAAACTCACAAAATTACGCTCGTTTTGCTTGGCTTTTCACCCTTAGAACTTCTCAGAGGTCATTTTTCTTTTATTTTATTTTAATTATAATTTTAAATATTAAAATAGCTTAAGTAAGTTCCTACTCGGCCAAATCAATTGCATTAATGTTTGATAATTTATCAATTGCATTAATGTTTGATTTATTTTTTGGTTTTGATCACCTACCTATTGCAGGGCCCTTGCGGGGTTCATTCATTTCCGGGCATGTAGGATGCATGTAGGAGAATAGATAGTAAAATACTGCAGAGACCGGGAAAAAGTCTGGACGAGTATGAGTTAGCGCGCTATAAACGTGCTGGATCTATGTCTGTTTTATTATAGCAAATTAAGAGTTTGAGTTTCCATACAGGTAAAACACACCCTCCTTCTTCGGCAGTTAGTGACGTGTATATTGCGTCACGTCACGTTTTTAACACTTCTTATACGCCGACCGTGGTCACGTCAAAAAGAACGCCACTTAATTACCCATTGCGATTTCGGGGTACGTCAATTTACGTGCTTTAACGTATTCTAGGTTTCGGTGTGGTCGAGCTTTTACGTCGTTGCCGGCCTGAGGTTAACGACTCGTGTTAAAAAGCTTCGGTTTTTACTCGGGCAATGGAGTCCGTAATGAGGCGAGAGAGGTGTCGGTTTTCGGACGCTGATTTATTCATGTACACGAAAATGTTGGTAATAGGAAATATAACACTTTTTTTTTGCTTTCTCACAGAGTAGGTATTAGAAGAGAATTGTAAAAAAAGTTTGCTTCTAAAAATATTGTGACTGCATTTCCATCATTGAATCAAGATTCCTTCAGTCAGACGATTCAAGTCGTTTCGAGTCGGTGTACATGAATAAACCAGCGCCAGCGCCCCAAGACATTAAATAAATATATGAAGATTTTAGTTGAATTACAAAATAGGTAACTTGCTGTTGTTACTACCAGCTTTGGGATAAGTTTAGCAAAACTTTCCGTCCGATTTTAACTATATTTGAACATAATGACGTGATATTTTGCATTTATATTAAAACACATTCAC
Organism: Acleris literana; assembly: GCA_946894065.1. Taxonomy (NCBI): domain Eukaryota; kingdom Metazoa; phylum Arthropoda; class Insecta; order Lepidoptera; family Tortricidae; genus Acleris; species Acleris literana. The sequence goes on from OX335677.1 coordinate 4,789,282, forward strand.
AACCACAGACAGTGTTAGGATACTTTTATTCCGGAGAAATTCCTATAAAAAATTCTGGAACAAAGACCCATTTATTTTTTTTACCTAATTAACGTAATTTTATGCTTCCAGAGATGTGCTTACGGCCGGAAGAATATTTTCTTTTAGGTGTAATTCGGGGCAAAGAACGTACAGATATTTTTATCTTTATTTATAAATCCGGATTTTGCCGAATTACAAAATAGAAAGGGTTTCGGCTGCTTTGGAATTTGAATAGTTAAAGTATTAAACACTCGGACTCCTGAATAACATTGACTGAATTTGTTTGCCTTTAATTTTTTGAAATGCCATGCATTATTATTGTCGGGAAAGGGTTTACTTCCGTGCCAGCCCGGAGTCGGTTCTATTAAAACCGAAGTTCCTTTGCTTTGTTCCGTTATCGTCAAGTGCAGTACGGGGCCTCTATTCCAATTTGTCTTTGCTTTGTTCCGTCATTCATTTTCTCTTTCTTAGCGAAGCAAGATTAATTATAATAACACATACTTAACAGAAAAAATAATGATTAATTTTACTAGTATAACCTTGTCGTACCTTAGAAACCTGTCGTATCTACCTTGTTGAATATGAAGGTACTTAAGAAATGATCTGAGGCCGTGTTATTAATTATTACAACCAATGAAGATCCAGACATATAGCTCTATCTAAACTCAAACCACAGTGTAAAAGGTATATCGTTTGCTTGCATGTGTGCGTGCCGAGACCGTAAGCGCCACGAGTTACCACAAGCAAACTCGAAAGGACGCACCAAACAGGTTTAGTCGGGGCCGCGCTATCATACGTATCGACAGGGGCCGGAGACGACCCACTCTTCCATTATACTCAAACTCATATCATTTATTTGACTAATACACACTGCAACACAACGGTCATAATAAATCAAAGGAAGATTAGAGCAAATTTGGAAACTTTGTGCTATACTGTTACGTCAAATATTCATACCCGTCTCTTTGGCCTTAAGTGAGAGTCTCTGTTTTGTGCCCATGATTGATTTACTGGCAAAAACTTCGTTATGTCTCCCTTGAGCTACGGGCGGGAATTCATTTTCAAATATACTGAACTGTATTTTTACGACAGAAACAGCATCAAAGTATTCTGGTGGTTATTATTATATTGAGCACATAATAAACAGTATGATTTACAACATATTTATGAGGTGGCGGCCACTTTTTATTTCCGAAGCAATAAACCGTCGAAATATGTCGAAGAGGGTACTTTGCTATCGAAAACTCGATAGTTCTGAAGACAAGAACATCACTTTTTTATTAGGCTAGTATTTCTGAGAATGGCCAAAAATGTCTGAGACTATTTATTTTCTATGTTTTCTGTCTTGCAATTTTTGTAACTATTAACCCTGTGTCCCTGTATGGGTGTAATTTGTGGTTACCAAAGACAAAATGATAAGACAACGAAAGTGCCTATGAGTTACATGAAAATTAATTACTCGGAATTTTACAGAAATGGAGAGATTAATAGAAGTTAAAATATGAACAAATGAATAATATCTTAGCGTGATCTACGCTTCTTATCTAAGGAATACAGTTAAGTAGTTTTGGACCAGATCTGACAAAAACCATTGAAACAGTTCTAGCAACGTCGGAAACACAGAACAAAGTTCCTCCGGCGTTCTGCGGTATATCATATACTAAAACGAGTAATTAAACGAAACTAGGATCGCATAAATCGCATCGCATCGCTGTCTCACTAGAGCAAATTTGTTAGCTATAAGTGGAAACTGTTTTGGCTAGAGTATTAACTTATATTGGTCTATTTGTAAAATTCCTGCTGTTTGTTTCCCTTGAAATAAATAAATAAATAAATAAAAACACGCCACGTCAATAATTCTGTTATAGTTCTTCTTAGGTCTAGCGATTTGATTCTGTGTAAGCAAATATATGTTCAAAGAGATGAAAAATGCAGCCGACATTTAAGACTGCACTGTGCAGTGGCGGCCTTATTCGTCACTGGGCCTCTATTTCTACTGGGTAAAACCAAGAGCGTCGGTGGCCTAGTGGCTTAGGTGATCGACTCGTGACCGTAAGGTACCGAGATCGAACCCCCGCGGTCACCATGTACCGGTGATTTTTTCTAACTTAAGTACATTTCATGCAACAATTTCGTGCATCCAGAGCAAATTGGCTGTGACAGACGGACCGGCAGACACACGAGTCATCCTAAGGGTTCCGCATTTTCACTTCGGAACCATAAAAAAACAAAATGTAGAATAATAAACTAAGTATTTTTAAAAAATTTTTGTGCTTTTGTTCTTCAAAACCACTATGTCATAGGTGTGATTTTAACCCTAAAAACAACAACAAATACTAAAACCGTGTAAGTCCGTGTTCGTCTGTGAGTCGACCGGTGCGCGAGTCCGACTCGCTCTTGACCGGTTTTTATTGTCCTCATAAGTTGTTCATGACAGGTACCTGAATCGTCCGGACATCGGCTTTTAAATGGGGTCAACCACACTGCCCTCTGAAGGACCTATCTAGATCCTAATCCACAGGAGATTAAATTCAATACGGATAAGAATAAAGTCGAATATGCTATGAGTTTTATGGTAGATGCTTCCTTTTAATGTATTTTCCGGCCGACATTTATCACCAACGAAGAATGTGCCATTTTTATTGGCAATCTATTAGGTAATGAGGGAAAAACCTTTCACAAACATGACTCTTATTGTGAACGCAATAGAGACGCTAACGGTGCTCGTATAATTTTTCCACTCTTCCTGTACTTTAATTAATTGAGGGATCATATCAGTAATTGTTTGATCTCATAAGTAATCAAATAGATTCTTGGGAATAGTAGGCGTTATTAAAGCGACAGAAGGTAACGAAAGGTTAAGGTAAAAAGTGACGTTATAAGAAATACAAGGTAACGGAATATTTCAATGATCCTTGCTACCGACTTGGGTATATTTCAGTTATAAGTTTACGAAATATTAGATGCAGCTACCAATCGTTATTTAACGATGTTTACTGGCTTTTAACAGGCAGTTTTCACACGCAAAATGGGGTTAACCCATTAGTGCGAAAAATAGTACATTACTGCACAGACCGGGAAATTGGCCGTTGCGGACCGAGTAGAGCGCTATATACGAGTCCAGCAACCGCCCTTCCCGGTAGAGGCTTGTATAGTGCTTTTCTCCAACAATGTGAGGAAATTTAACACAATTGTTAATAGTATTAAACACAGTCCCAACATTTCCTTAAAAAAATGAATGACACTGAAATAAAGCATTAAATAAAATCAAAAATTTAACCGTAATAAATTCAATTTGAATAAAATATAGTTTAAACTATAACATTAATTACGGGTTTATGTTATTTCGGCAATTTATTTTGTTTATTCACGTAATTTCTATTAAAAAAAGTCAAACTATTTGACACACTTTTAAATACGTTGTAAACGCTGTTTGAAATGGCTTACCTTTTTAGTCTATGACATTTAAAAAGTAAAATATACAAGGAAGAATTTTGATTGCACGAGTGTTTGGCTGTTCGGAGATAGTTATCCTAGTCCAAACATGGTTTTAAAAAGTAAAACACCAGGTACGGAATGAAATTTCATACATTTTCGCGGCCGCTGCCGTTGGTAAATAATAACTTTGTTTTTTTTTAATTTTGCCCGGGCCTGGAACTTCTCATGTTTCGCACCTTGATTGAGCTTCGTCGAAGTAGTAGCGAGTTGTTCCAGAGAAAAGCGCTCGAAGAGTGGGTATTTCAGACTATGCATTAATTAAGGTACCGTTATTTTTTTTTAAATTCCTTTTATTTTTGATGAATCTAGACAAACTATCAAAAAATAATTCATTTAAACATTGAGTCATCGTTCGCTGGTGAGTAATAAAGAATTAATTCCATTTTAGCCCGAGAGTTCTAATTCTTCATTAAGCTTCTACAAAATGAAAGATAACTTTGATATTTGATTCCATTGCTATTTGGAACTTCGTTGAAAGTGAAATCTTATCTATTTTCGATTGTAACAAAGTACATAAGACCGTTTCATTGACATTACGAATTTTAAATGGGTATTAAGAGGAGAATTACTGTAGGTACACAGGGTGTATATTTCATTAATAAGAATGAGTTGAACTCTTTGGAGACTTAATGAATCTTAGTTTTGAAGTAATTGTCTAGCTAGACTTTTGCTGTGAGTTCATGTTACGAACAATTAGAAATTAAAAACGCCCTGTTCACTCCTGTTTACGATATCGGTTACTCTTTTTTCAATTCATCGATATATTATCCGGGAAGCCTAGGATGCCCCGTCAGAGCAGTATTTACAATTTAGAGGGTGAATTTTTAATTTGGTCGCAGGTTTCGTTGATGAAGCAGCTCGGTCAAAAATGTACTGCCGTAGGGTGATATAACCAGTAATGAACAAGAACCAATAATGGACTATTTTGATTCTTATGTTACAGAGGAAAAGGGTTATTAATTTATTTATCTACATCCATATCATCTCTCAATATGATATGTCCAGAAACGATAAGCAAATGCCCTATATTAAGTAACCTGTATTTGTGGTTGTAGGTACTTTAATGTGAACATTAAGATACAGGGTAACGACAGATACAGGTTTCTCACATATTGTAGAAATCTTATCATATGCATGTAGATAAAGTTATGTATGCGACTGTACGCATAATGAGCATTAAAACACCCGTGTATTAATGCCTCTCATTATGCACCAGTCACATAAATAACGAATCAATTTATAACCTTATGATCTTTGAGTTATGAGTTAAGTGTCCATTATTGGTGTTTTCGTCACCCTAATACCAAAGAAGGCAGTTACTGCAATATAGCAGTCGAAGCATTCTATACTCTATATATAACCACATTAAATTTAAAATGCCTAAACTATTACTATGCAGTTAGCCGCCTCCTTTGCTAAGACGATAGTGTAGTGCTTTGTTTATTTACTTAACTCTACATTACTTGAATACGAGGCAGTCACGCAGGACTACTTTAGTTTGTAAGTGAGGTATTTAAGAAAATGACATGCAAAGTATGAGAACTGCGTCGATTGAAATATAGGGTGAAAGCACCAGTGTTGAACACTTTAAGCTGACAGGCACCAATAATGGACACTTAAACCCTTAATTCAAGATCATACGATTATAAATTGATGGTTGCAAAACAAATGAATAACCCTTATCTTCTGTTAAATAAGAATCAATCGTCCATCAATGGTTCTTGTCCATTAGTGGGGTCTCATTCTCTCAAAAACGGCGGTCGGTCGGACGAACGAGCGAAATCGCAGCGGCGAGTTTAAGTAGTCCCGTTCGAGCGAACAAAACACATTTTAGCGCGTGCATTTTCAATTTGGCAGCATGGCTTATCGAACGTATAACGCTGCCTAATTTAGAATGCACGCGCTGGAATGTGTTTTGTTCGCTCGGAAGGGACTACTTAAACTCGCCGATGCGATTTCTCTTGTTCGTCCGACCGACCGCCGTTTTCAAGAAAATACACCCTGGTTCCGCCACCCTAGTAAATAAAGTTAGTTTTTTTTGGAATTCACTTGGGAAGCTCCCAAGTAAACTCCGACATTAAAAAAAAACTTACTGTACAGTCGCCCTGTGTTTTTTATTTATGATAAAAGATTTTTCTTAATTACAAAGGCGCAATAGCTAAAGTGTGCTTCAAGTTTGATTTCGTTTCTTTACTGTCTCTCTCTATCTGATCGAATAATTAGATAGAAAAAACACTCATGTTCCAAGGTTCATAAAGACTACTTTCCTATCAAAATATTTGATTAGATGAGAGGTTGAGAAAGTAAAGGGACGATTTGTTCTTTTCTTTCATTGTGACATTAGGATTTATCAGAAAGTGACAGAATACTTTAACTAAAATAGGTTTATTGTGCGTTTATGAATAAGGGGGTTAGGTTAGGTTAGAATTTAACGATCCGTATGGATGCTACCTACGGGGTAATTTTTAAAGAACATCATCTACTTACTTACATTTACATTTTACATATTGATTATTTAAACCTACTGATATATTTTTTTTATGGCAAGGAGAAGGCACGCGAGCGCTCAGGCCACCTGATGCTACGTGGGATCTCAGACTCATAGACATTTGAAACCTCAGGACTACAATCTCAAAACTGCAATCCTAAGACTTCAAATGCGTTGCCAACCCTGAGGACTAAGATGGAATGCCTCTATGCTAGTAATTTCACACAATAAGACCGCACACAGCAATGCAAACACTACTGCTTGGCGGTGGGTTAATGGATAAGATGGTGGTAGCTATCCGGACGGACCCTGCACAAGGTCCTACTAGCACTAAATAACTTTTGTGAAGCGGTGAGTTGGTCTTGACGCAACGCTGGTCGGAATGATTATTTGTTCTAAACTGGTTTTTAACTAAGTAAGTTTTTACTTTTATTTTCCGGTAATACCTATGGTTAGGTAAGGTTAGGGATTTATAAGAACTTGAGGCCCTCGCCAAGAACGGCGTGGAGGGAGCATAGCTGGGTTTTCCTGCCACTCTTGGTTTGCAAGTCTCACAAACTACCTGTCCATAACTGCCATTAGATACTGTCAAGTAAGTGAGAGCTATCAAAACGTTGACACTACGGAAAAACGTCAAACGTCAAGGTTTTAGTAAATTGTAGAATCTCGGTCCAGTATGTAAAATAAAATAGTAGAGTGCGCTGTCGTTAAATAAAAATACCTATTTGCTAATTGTAAAAGCGATTATTTCGTTTAAATTTTTAAGGCAACGAATTATAGACTCTTGAGATGTTTTATGCTTCGCCTTTCAAAGTAAATGAACCATGCAATGAAGTATCACCAAACTTAAAGATAACAATCACGTACTTTAAATATGAAAGACTCCATTTTGTCACTGTCGACGGCGTTCAATGACATCTTCATAAGTAAAAAGGCCTTTTAATGTTAAAATAAGTTTTAAACAGTTCATTTACTGCATTGTTCGCTTTGTATATCTAAGATTAATTATAATAAGTGTAGAAGTGAAGTCTTGGAATAATTACTTGATACATTATTGCATAATTCTTACTAATAAATTTATACATTTATATATTCCAATTACATAATAATTATACGTTTTTCTGTAATAGTGTTTTTTTTTCGGAAATCTTCTCGTCACTGTTGCAAAAACAGCACGGAACTTCTTCGTTCCAGCGGGCCGATTATGGTCGTGTTTATCGACGTAGATAAGCGTAGATAAAACATCTGTCACTTTCTGACCAGTATGTAAGTGCGAGAGTGACGGAAGCTTTATCCACCGCGATAAAGGCGACCATAATACGGGCCCAGGAACACTAAAATAAAAATAAAGTCATTCTTGTCTGATGGCGGCGATGGCCATTAAATACTGTTGATTTTCATGTTTTAAAATGTCATAGAAAAGTATACGTTGTTACAGCATATTTCAAAGTATATTTAACGCATTGAGTATATACCTAACCTGAACAGAATGGTTCAGCAGAAAATAACTTTCTGTCAAACGAAAATTCTGCGAAGTGATACGTTCTATGAAATGAGTGACTACGAAACAAATATACACAGAAATATTCTTAAGTATATTATTTTAGAGCGTAGTTCTAAAGGGGTTTGGGTATAAGTGTTGTCATTTGTAAAATTCATACATTTTCAAGGTGAGCGGCCATTCGTAAAAGTGGTAAATTATGATAGAATTATTAAAAATAATCATAAATTTTGTTATGTAATGTCTTAAGTGCATCGGAGCCGAGGTATTTAAATATTCATACTTGAGCGTAGGTACTTTTTTACTAAAAACTGAATACTTAAATCTTTAAAATCTCCGCTCCGATATTATTTAACGTCATAAATTATATATGTATATCTATAATGTATTTAGAGTCCCTCTAAATAATTATGTAAAAATCATCCGTGGCCGCTGAAAAAAAATGACAATATTCTTCAAACAAATTTACCCAATGCCCTTTAATCAATTTGTGAAAGTTTTTCACCTGATATTTATTAAGTATCGAACATATTTGACGTGATCTTCAGAGCGTATCATTCAATAAAAAATACTAAAATTCAATGACCTTATCCAATTCTCTTAGTCTAATGACCCACAGTTAGTAACATAGTTTACGACATAGCGTCGGCATAGTTAAGTTTAAAATACGAGTTCTTGAAAAATTCAATGCCCTGGGACTCACTCTGTCACTCTGTTCCTTGCAAGTTTACCTGATAACAAGTTTGTGGCACTGGACGTGGTTATACAGTGCGTGTTGTCTGGAACATCGCCGCGGGAGCGGGGAGCGGTTAGCGCACCCATAATTTAATCAAGTATTTTGTTGTTATTAATGAACAAACATTAATATTAAAAGTACAAGTAAGTGAGCTATAATACGTAATAACTATTCTGTTCTAGTTTTTTTTGTGGCATTAGCAAAGGAAGACGATTTGCAGTGTTAGGTTTGCACTTTTGTGATTGTTATTTTGGGAAACCAAAAATTGTCTATGGGTTTTCGATCCCACTTACCATTAGGGGCCTGTTTTATAAAACTACAAATTAAAATTTTACAGGTCTAAACTGGCAACACTGCTCAGATGGCTGGTCGCCATTGGTCGAGGTTGTGTCAGTTGAAAACTTGTAACCTGTAAATTGTAATTTGTAGCTTTATAAAACAGTCCCCAGGGCCTTTATTCAACTCGGCAAAACCATATTGCCTTTGACTAGTTATCGTATTTTCAAAGTTATGATAGCTCTTATTTACTTGACAGTAATGGCCGCCGAGTTGAAGACAATACAATAGACTATAACACTTCAAATTATATTGTTTTACCCTGTGAAATAAACGCGCACGTGTCCTTTGTGCTCGCGTACTTTTTCCCTGCCATCAAAAATATATTTTCAGACACTCATTTGACACAAATAACCAAAAAATAGAATAATTACCGAGGCCTCATTTTAGTGACCTTCTATAGTAAGAGGTAACTCTACTTACTTATCATTCACGAGCGAAATCATCCATCTACTTAATATTTACATAACATACATAATCTCACGCCTTCGTTCCCAGAGTGGGGTAGGCAGAGCTACAGAATTACAAACATCTCTAAAAACTTGTTGATAATTCTATAACCACAATTTGCACAATTAGGCTAAGATGTTTACCAGCGTATTAGTGACAGGTTGCAAGCCCATCGCCTAACAGTAGTACTACAAGCCTTTATTCCCTTAGTCGTCTCTTACGACATCCACGGGAAGACATGGAGTGGCACTATTCTAACTCGGCAACCACACGAGACACTAGATATTTATTTAGGTAAAACTACAAATGATTAACATTATGCATTATTTATTTCGCCTATTAACTAACGTGTCAACTTCAATAAATAACATGGCTTTCAGTTAAAACACACAGTCGTTGCGTGTTTGGCTGCCGTAAGGTCAGCGAATTACATTTATTCTCGTCGCCAACAGTAACGTTAGCAACAAATAAGTAGACACAAGACGGCCTAATGGCTAGAAAACACATTATTAGTGCTATGGCATTATAGTAAATTATTCGTGTTTCCGACTTATTTATAAGCCAACTTATAAAATATATTAAACCATTGATGACGCGTTGGCCTAGTTGATAGTGGCCTGCCTACAAAGCAGGCAGTCCAGTGTTCGAGTCGCGGTATGGGTATTTGTGTGATGAGCGCAAGTATTGGTTTCTCAGTCTTGGATGTTTTCTATGTATTTCAGTATTTATTTCTCTAAGTAAGTATTTATATCTTTGTCTAGTAAGGGTAGAAATACCCTTTATGGCCACTGTACCCTTTTTGGCCACTTTAGGTCGAAATGAGTTTGAAAAATACTGTAGAATTAAAAATAATATTCATAAATTGTTAAGATTGAAGATTAATATAGAGATAAAATATAAAAATATTTTTATAATTATTTATATACGAGTATTACTTAAAATTTTGAGTGGCCAAAAAGGTGTAAAGATTGCCAAAACCGGCACTTCTACCCTACCTTCCCATAGTACAGGCCTAGAGCTTAGTTTGGGACTTGGTCAATTTGTGTGAGACTGTGCCTTGATATTGATTTTTCAAGTATTTTCTATTTATTTATCGACATGCGTGTTCCAACGATTTTGGAACATTTTATTATAGCAGTCCTATAATATTTAGTAGTAAGCACATTATCATAATTTCAATATTTTCTATTTAATTCTATTCTATTCTATACATATCTCTTCCTTGACTAACTGATTGTCAGACAACGCACAGCACAACCCGCTGGACATAAATATTTAAATTAAAAGGAAATATTCCTTGGGTACACGATGGTTGAAAGGAAAAAAAGCAAAGAAAAACTGTTTATTTAAATATATCTAACAAAAAGTAGAGAAAACGATGGAAAATGGTTTCTGCTTACATGTTGCTGGTGTTTCAGGCCAGGGCTGGTCTTCCGCAGGAATCATGACACCACGGCAGGTATCACAACCAGCAAAACACAGCAATCAGCCCCCAAAGGGAAGAAAAAGGAAAATAATTCGACGCGTGCAAAGTCGCTTGTCCTTCTAATCGTCTAAATTATATAAAACAGTACCATTCCTGAGAGACTAACTGACAGACCTAGGGGTGCATTAAGAAAGGGTTTTCCGAAAATCAACTCCGAACGGGAAGAAAAGGGGAAATACGGGAAAATAATTCTGCACGTACAAAAACGATGTCCTCTTCTAATTTGTAATAAAACCAGGCAACGCTGTTCTATCTCTTTAGACTTTTTGGATTATACAGCATGTAACAAAAACCTACAAACTTTTTTTTAAGAAAGCTAGTCTAATCGGGTTCATTGAAAAAAATTATTGGTCGCTTGTAACAAGATTGTTATTGTTGTGCATAAGCGTCTTGATCCCATACGAGCCTAACAAGACGATAGATAAGTACATCAATATAAGTTGAATCACTAAAGAAATTGCTGTTTGTTACTATTATTTTTGGTTTATATAACTAATATCTTAACTATTGTATTCATTTTATATCAACTAAGTGAAAATCTCTCTTTGTTGGCTCTCATTTTTTTGAGTGTTGGTTCTTACAATTAGCTATCTTTGATTAAAATATGTTATGCCGTTAAAGGGTCGGACATGTTTATCAATTTCATAGAGAAAGTGCAATATAACGTCGCCTTCGTTAAAAAGAAGTAGACATATTAATAAAACTGATCAAAAACTGAATTATAAACAAGGTTACCTAAACATGATCCTAATTTGTGTACCTAATTTGTTGATTCTCGTTTGACAGGCAAGGCGAGGCGGGATGTTTCAATGAAGCTAGGTTATAATATTTTCATAAGACTTAACTAGTGTCCCACTCACACTTTTCACTTATTGCTGATTCAGAACATTCGGTTATAACATGATGAACACACGCGTATAGAAAATGTATGTACATTACTGGAATCTAACATTTAAGGCCAGCGCAAACCGGCGGGAGGGGAGTTTTCCCTATAAATTTCCTCCGTCGCAATCCGCTGCGATTCTCCGAGGTCGGTCTCAAAGCATTGAAATTTATACCATATTTCAATTGAAATAGCATTCAATATACATATATTGATAAATTTAATATCCTCTGCCGTCTCGTCCGCCGGTTGGCGCAGGCCATTACTTTTCCTTTTTCTTTAATGAAAAATAAATTAAACTAGGTACTTGTTTATAATAAATCTGCAAATTAAAATCATAAGCTCCAAAACCTAAAACTACTGCTACTTTTATTAATTAGTTTTTATTCTTGTGTGTATTTTTCTGTTATTTTTTGTTGTTTGTCCCGAACAAATGTTTTTTCTTTCCTTCTTACAACAACCAATCATCAACCTATAACGTTCCGCATGCCGCCAACTCCGCGAACAATCAAGAATCTCCGTTTATTATTATTATTTCTGAAGCGTTTATAAAATAGCTGAATTTATAAAACAAGTAAACAAACGAGATCAAGCATCACCCTTTGATTCGATGCCCACGTTTCTGTAAATATTGTATCGAGTTCTTTGATATGAATGAGTCATTCTATTGAAGTGAAAAATAGATGTTGAATTTAGGTAGAGTGATAATAAACGTTATCCCGTATGTAATAAAGACAGCGATACTTGTATTTATGGGAACTATATTGAAAACAATACTTATAATTAACACTTTACAGTATTTCGTAAGGTTTAAACACGTTGAAGAACTAACCAACTCACTTATCACCTCCTTTATAATCTGGAGGCCCTGCCAAGATGCATTACGGTAACTAGCGTGTCTATTCGTTTCATTTTTAAACCAATCGCGTCACTGGTAGATCACGTGACACGTCATCTACCAGTGACGCGATTGGTTTAAAAACGAAACGAATAGAAACGCTAGTTAGCGCAGTGCATCATTGCAGGGCCTCCTGGTTTCTCCTGCAAGGGTGGTTTGGGTGGAAGCACAATACCGGTGTTGCCATACATTAAAGTAAAATGATCCTAAACGATGAAATTAATAATAAAAATAATGACACGTAGGAATAAAGTGTGTTTTTCAAGCCAGTAAATAGGTACTGTATTCTAGGTAATATAATTGACCTAGAGGGGACCGTCTGGAACCCTACCTAATCGAGCACCAGTGTTGAGCCTAGTTACTATAATAGGTAGATAGTTTTCTATGTAATCGTCGACATGTAAAAAAAATCAGCCAAGTGCGAGTCGGAGCAAAAAATGCCAAAAAAATCAAGTTTATTGTATGGGAGCCCCCCTTAAATATTTACATTATTCTGTTTTTAGTAATTTTTGTTATAGCGGCAACAGGAATACATCATCTGTAAAAATTTCAACTGTCTATCACGGTTCATGATGAGATACAGCCTGGTGACAGACAGACGGACAGACGGACGGACGGACAGTGAATTCTTAGTAGTAGGGTCCCGTTTTTTTCCTTTGGGTACGGAACCCTAAAAACGAAATAAGGCCGCATTTCACCAAACTTGGAATAAGACTTAATCAGAGATTACTCTATACAAATTTGGGGTTTAATCCAGGTATAAAACCTTATTCAAGGTTGTTCGAATGCAACCTTAGTCGGATAAAAAGAAGAAAATCAAATTTAAACGAAAGAATACATTCTGTGGGTGGGAAGGCCCTAAACTATGCACGGCCGGTATTCTAGGCGGTAAAAACGATATCGTAGTTTCCTGTTATGGTATTGTCAGCCGCCATTACTGTTAAGAAAATAAGAGCTATCAAAACGTGGACAATACGATAACAGATCAAATACGATATTGTTTTTACCGTCTTGAATAGAGCCGCAGTTTATTTCAGTCCGACGGACGAAACTGGCAAGGAATAACACTGGCAAGTTTGATGTTTTTTTTTGTTATAATCATAACAAAAAAAACATAAACAACCTGTGAACTTGCGATAAATAACTTTAATTAGATTTGCGGCAAAAAGCTTGATATAGTCAAGGAAATTTATTGTTTAGCAGTTTGTCATGATACGTAAATTAGCCGTGTTATTCATTTCCCGGCTTGACACGACTAATGACACTTGAAAAATGAATAACCCGGCAGATTGACGTATTACGTCAAACTGCTAAACAATCAAATTCCTTGACTGTACATTATATTATAAATGCAAAAAAACTGTTTGTCTGCTTTTATTTATTCTATTTTGTCACACCTTAACAGCAAAACCGCTTCATTTATTTTTTGTATGGAGATAGCTTAAGTCTCGAGCAAGAACACGGAATACTTTCTATTACGGGAAACACGTTTCCCCAAGGAAAAACCAGAAGTTAGAAATTGCGTATTCCTACTTGATTTAAAACTCGCCTCGTGTATCCCGGCCATAAAAGGGTAGTTCCTAGCAATGAACAGTGACAATACAGATTTAAATGAAAACGAATAAATCTCTTGGAAGCTGGATTTATTGGAGAGATTGTTTGGAGCTATGTTACCAATGTTACCATGCATGTTTTATACATTTATCTATACTTCCAAACATTAAATTCTTTATTACACATAAGGAATTACAAAACTTACAAAACCATGTCAAATTAAAAAAAATACTAAAACAAGAAAATAATAATTGGAAAATCCATTAAAGAGTTTATGGACCTTAATTTATAATTAGGTACATAAATTATTTAAAATGTTTTGATTAAATATGTGTTGTTGTTTTTATTTCTGATTTTTTGACTTATTATGTAATAAATAAAAAAAAATGCTAGTTTGGTTGCAGGCTATTTTTTAAGAAGGCGGTAATAACTCCTTAGTTCTATATTGTTATTGTTATCCTGACTTATTATTTCTATTTTTGATTAAATTAAAATTTGTGTACATTTTTGACGATTCCAATGTAATTTCCTGTACTTTTAACATAACATGCAATGTATACTGTGACTTACTTTGGAAAATAAATATCATTCATTAATTCATTCATTCATACTAGCAAGCTATCTAGCTGGCTATCTTGGCTAAACTAGCCTCGTTTATCCCGGCCATTAAATTGTAATCTCTTAAATCACATCAGGCTTCCAACTGAATACATCCATGACCAATATATCAGGGAGTAATCCAACATGACCACATTTAGTGCCATGTACTCAAAATTGGGCCGATGTTATATGGAAATTAGGGACGTTGGCATGGAATAATTTAAACCCATCTAAATGTTTCACAAATCAATGGATTGGGTGAGAGTAGGGACAGAAAGGGTGGGATTTAATGGAGAAGCTCTTACCTGTCCTTACAGAGCCAAAGGAATGTAAGTAAATTAGCTTAGTTTTTACCCGACTGCCGAAGGAGGCGGGTAATGTGTTTCACAGCCTATATATGTATGTTTGTTCCTTTGTGGCACTATAAAAACTAAACCCGTTGTCCGATTCTTATGTCAATCGATTTGTCTTAATCTGGTGAGTGTCACTGAAGATATGACAGTAATCAAAATTCAATATGGCGGCAACCAGACGCCATATTTTGCAAACTAAAAAAAAAAGTCGACCATGTATGACAAGAGGGGTATCATTGAATAAGGATTTAAAAATAATCTTTAGGTTTCTTTCATAATTTTTCATTTTGAATGATCATTTAGGATTTATAACGATTTAAAGTTGGTTAGCAACAGTCGGGTTTTGAAAGCTTGCTTTCTGTTATTAATAATAATAATACAGCGTACTTTAGCAATTTGTGATAAGTTAAACCAACAGCTGTCTCACAAACCCTGCGTGGTTTAAGGGGACAACCTTTTATAACCCTATGTAACACTTTTTATATTAAAAGAAGGTCGATTATCCTCGTAAGGCCCAGTGTGCAATAGGATGTTCATAATGGAAGGCGCGCCATGAGTGCGATTAGAGTGCAATATAATAACGCATATCGCATTCTAATGAAGGAACCACGTTATTGTAGCGCATCGAGCATGTTTGCGGAATCTGGAGTGCCTGACTTCTTCGCAATTATAAGACTGCGCAGATCATCCAATAATGATATTCTCCGTACTTTGTTCGAGCGCTTGGACTGTCGGATCTCGAAGTTTTGGACATCTGTGCATCGCGACCAAAATAGGAAGTAGTGAAGTAGGTTTCATTTATGTTGTATATTTCGTGTTTATTTTTACAATTTTACTTTGCTACTTTTTATTTATATTACCTATGCAATATTTTACAAATTAATTTTAAGTATGTGTGTATGACTATGTGTTTTGTGACATGATACGGGTACTGCCTGAAATAAAGTTTATTATTATTTTTATTATTATAATCAAGGCAATTTAATTTGAACTGTGTTACAATAGGAATAAGGTTTATTTTCCTATCTTCATATACTGATAATGGCAATATCGAACAAACGTAATTGAACTTTATTGCCTTGACGGAAGATTCAAAGTCACACTCACAAAAACCTCCCTGTTTTTAGTATGGTGGGCCTTACGAGGTTATTCAATCGGGGATAAAATTGATCCGCCACCCGGTTGACTTTCATGTAATGCGACTGAATGTTATTTTCCATTTTTTGCGGTTTCGAGTGAGCTAAATGCCTAAATTTCATTTGCACGTTATCATTTAATTAAGTATATTTTATACTAGTCTGACGATAAAACAGCTTAACTTGACTGTGTTTTGATTTATAGTTTAGATAACTATGTCCAATTCATGTTAATGTTTGCCCATGTTTTTTTTTATCTACACATCAAAAGTGCCTAGGGATATTTTTTATCCCTAGACCGTTTTAAACATTTCCATATAGGCATATTACTACTGAGTCAAAACATCAAATTTGTCTAGGGATACTGAGTATCCAAAAAATTTTTTGATGTATGTACATCCATATCATAACTTCAAATGACATATAATTAAGAAACCTGTATCTGTGGTTATACTTTAATGTTAACATTAAGTATTGCATGTCAAGTATCGGTTATCGACGTAGTTGCATCTTAATGTTCACATTAAAGTATCGGTGGCCGTTGTGATCAGTGTATTAAAACACTCGTGTGATATTATTATGTACCAGTCACATAAATAACTATTAGAGTAGTTGACTAGGATGCGACAATATTTTTCTCGAGGCACAACATTATGTTTTATCTACACTCATATCATAAGTCTTTTATTATGCGTTCAAAACTCGTAGGCAATGACCAGTATTACCTGTGGTAGTAGGTGACAGCGATGAGAGCTGTTAATTTTGGAAGATGATCCAAATTTGGATGTCATTACCTTACAATATTCGATAACGTAATTTCAAAATTCACATCAAATTTCACAGCTCTCATCGCTGACACCTACTACCACAGGTAAGGTAATGCTGCTCATTTGCCTTTCGGCTTCTGAACCCATCTTAGAGTACTTATAATATGTGTGTAGATAAAGTATTGTACGAGACTGCGTAATTAGAATTACAACACTCGTGTGATCTATTATGAAACTCTCCTTGCGGCTCGTTACATAAACCACACTCATGTTGTAATGCCTGTCATACGCAATCGTCACGTAAACTACTATTACAAGCCCTTAATTAGCAATATAACCTTATCTACCCATACTTCCATACTTACTATTACGTGCTAATATTATAAATGCGATAAACGCCTTCTACGCGGACTGACTCGCAGGCAACACTTCGTAATTAAAAATAAATACGCTCTTAAGCCATGTTTATGATGCTAGCAAATACAAATGTTTCGATCACGCGAATTTTTGTTTTTCTCTTAGCTAGATTCGTTACCTTTTCTTTCTGTTAAAGTCTGATATCAAACCTGTTTCGTGGCTGACTGTACATAGGCCTCAGATAATACCTCTAGATATCTTGAATTCGTACGTGGTATTTCAGAATCGCACGAACCATTCGTACGTGTGTCGTTAAGGCACGAGTCATTGGCAAACTTCAATGGCATGTGTCGTTGGAAAATGGATATAAGGATTCGGAGTATTGTAATAATTTGTCTGTATTCGTCGTTAGGTATTTTTAGAATTCCGTACCTAAGGAGTGCGAACGGGACCTTATTACTAAGGCATTGCTGTCAGTACGTCTTTTTGTCCGTATGTCACAGGGCTGTATCTTTTAAACCGTAAGGGCGATTGTGCACTACAAGGAATTGTACTGTCCGGCGGTCCGATTTTTTACGGTTAAGTAATAAATACTAAGCCATAAGGACTAGTTTGTGCAAAATCGGACTGCCGGACGGTAAAATTCCTTGTAGTGCACAATCGCCCTAACAGCTATTTAAATTATATCTAAATGTACATTCCGACGAAGCATTTAAACACCAGCTTAGAAACCTTTTACTGGATAATCCATTATACTCTGTGGATGAATATATGGAGCTAAAATTGTAAATTTATTTATTATTGTGTTGACAGTTATTAATCCTTGTATATTGACATCGGACGAGTGAACATTTATTTGATGTTTAATTGTTGTTGTTTTAATTAATTATTTTTGTATTCTTTGATTATTAGTATTTATGTTTTGACGATCTCAATGTAATTTCGTATTTTTTGACATGCAATGCAACTTATATTGTAATATTACATTGATTAATAAATAAACTAAACTAAACTAAACTATTGATGCAAACATGTCTTGTAATTATTTTTTACGTGCAATAAAGAGTTTACATACATACATACATATTAAAAAAAAACACATTATGCATAACAATAAATCCGCTATAACAACAAAATAATAAGTGTAAATCAAAAATTAAAGGGAACTCCATACAACATGACATGTTTTTTTCCTGCGAAGTGCGTCAATGTAGTAAGTGTTAAATATTGCACAGTGGTTTACTTAGCCGATATTTGCGGAATTATCTATGTAAAGGGACCTTATTGTCGATGGCGCTTACGCCGCACTGCGTCACGCGACGTTGTATTTATATCGGAGCATCTTTAATAATGGCGGAAGCGCCTTCGACAATAAGTCCCTTTTCCTAGATAACGTCACATTTAAGCATTTTAGGTTTCCGTTTCCATAATGTCATATGGAAAAAAAGGCAATTCTTAAATTCCCCAAGAACGTAGTAACGTGTATATAATTTGTGCCCAAGCTCAAATGTCACAATCATGCATTCTCTTATGTATATGTATTATTAATTATCGTGGACAAAGTGTGATCCATTGAAACACGAACTAAAAAGGTAATAAAATAATCCTCTTTTGTGTAACACTCAGCGTGGACCGTTTTGATCAAACAAATTGTAACAATGCCTTCACTGGCGAGTAAAAGTAATGGTCACTCGACAGAGCAAAGGACAGGACATCCTCACATGCTTGAAATTGATCCAAACTAAGCTCTAGACTTGTACTATGGGTACTAGGCAATAATAAAGATACTATAGGTAAAAAACTTAAGTAAAGCTCCTCTTGCATGTAGTTGTGTACAAAACTTATATATATTTTACGTCTAATTTCAAATATAGAATGTCGAACGGTCTATACAGATGTTTTACTACTACATGCAAGAACCAAATTTAATAACCAAAGCAGTTTTAATTCTCTTCTGTTAGGAATAAGGTTGATATTGCTACAGGTGTTTTACCTGAGATACTGCGTATTGGATTAGAAGGCAGGATACTTATATAGAGAAGTACGGGTACCAATTATTTTGTCAAAACTCATTTCGACGAAAGTATCATTACGCAGAATTTTTGTTTCAGCGAAAGGCATTTTATTTTCTCACCGCATGAGTTTTTTTAGTCACAAGGCTAACCATTTTTTTACCGGCAATAGGGAATATTCATGCGTTTTTTCACAGCTTCAATAAAAGCTGATTCATGTAACAAACAGGTGAGAAAAATCATTTTTTGAATAGCTATAAAAATAACCAAGATATAAGCCACGAAATATTCGTTCCTATCTCTTTCTATCGAAACAGAATTTAGCATTGCAATAATTAAATAATATTCTCATGTGTACCAAAATATTTGTATTGGAAGTTCCTTTTGTGTTACCGATATTCATAGGTTTTTGGTAACACAAAAGGAACTTTCCATACAAATATTTTGGGACACATTAGAATAGTATTTAATTATTGCATAGTTTGATGTTCTTTACCTACCATTTTTTTTTAAATTTCGTGATATCGTTCGAAGTGGCAATTTTTTTAAGAAATGCTCTTATATGGCCGATCTGTTAAAAGAATAGAATAGAAAACATTTATTCACAACAATAACACATAATTATAACATAAAAATAAGGAAAAGAAACGACAGATAGTGTTATTGTTGCGAAACGGTCCAAACTCAGCAAAAAAAAAAATCTGCTGTTTATTTCAAGTAAGACAATTTTTTGGTTTGCTTAACATCTAATCTTAATTACTTAATAAAGATTTTAGTGAGTTAAGGTTACATACTATTGCAAATTATTTATTTATTTAATTATTAATTATTATTTTTTATTTCTTTTTTTTTGTGCTGGCTGTGAAGCCAACGCTGGTCTTCCGTTGGGACCACATGGTTGGGGATTACATGACGTCACAGTGCATAATCTCTCTGTCTAATCGCTTTTTAATTAGCAGTTTAAAATACTTGTATCATATATTATCTATATATCGCCTCTATGTCGTATGAATTTCAGATCGTTGGTATTACTCAAATGTATTTTTACATCTGCTTCTAGTTAAGAATAATGATTTGTAACAGATGTGTCAGTTTTCGTTTGTAGACCGTTCCTTACACCCTGTGTATTTTTACCAGACTGCCGAAGGAGGAGGGTAATGTGTTTCACAGCCTATATATATATGTTTGTTACTTTGTAGCACTATAAAAACTAAACCCGTTGTCCGATTTTGATGATTCTTATGTCAATCGATTTGTCTTAATCTGGTGAGTTTCACTGAAGATATGACAGTAATCAAAATTCAATATGGCGGCAACCAGACGCCATATTGTGGAAAAAAAAGTCGACCAATTATGACAAGTGGGGTATCATTGAATAGGGATTTAAAAATCATCTTTAGGTTTCTTTCATCATTTTTCATTTTGAATGATGATTTAGGATTTATAACCGTTTGAAGTTGGTTAGCAACAGTCGGATTTTGAAAGCTTGCTTTTTGTTATTATCAAAAACAAATGTTTCCAAACGATCTCAAAATAACTGTTTTATGTCCTTATCTTGTTTTTAAAAACAACAAGTGAACAGAAGACAATCGATCGGAGACATTGTTAAAGTATGTCGAATGTAGGCCCCAATACTAGCTGCTGTGTCTAGACACTTTTAACGAGCGTTTTACTAACGTCCGGTCGTTGGTTATAAATCAGAGTACAAACCCACCAGGAGCGTAGTGGTAAACCCAAAAATGTATGAATTTAGAGCAAAATTAACGCACACATTTCACGGCGCTCGTGTAAGATGAAATATCAGTTGCGATTGTCATTTGTTTATAGGTATGTTCGCAATTTCAGTAATCAGTAACCAGTAATTTACTGCAATATTATAATGTTAAGTAGTAAATTAATAGGTTCACAAATGTTTGACCAAAAAACGTTTCACCAAATGATTCATTTCACACATATCATTTGACAAACCGCTTTTTTTTCCGAAACTGTAAATATTTCAGGATTTTTAAAAAACAAACTTAACCTAACCTACAGGGTTCTACACGATGGTCCTGAAATAAAACCTTATTGAATATTTTTTAAACGTCATTGCGCAATTTATCAACAAGTAATTTGTCTAATATCTTTCTTCTTCTGTTCAATTAGTAACTTGCATTTTCCCTTTATTTCCTTTAGGTACTAATCATTTGCCCGCGAATCTCTGAGAACTCGATTTATCGTTTTTCCTTCAAAGAACCAAATTTTGAACAAAAAGGTTATTGCCTAACGCAATCGCATTCAATTTGTATGCAGACTCGCCTTGGGACTGTCAAAATGAAAACGATTGCGATTGCGAGTGCGTTAGGCAATAAGCACACAGGACGTGTACTCATGTTTACTCAATTTCTTTAAAAACCATTTAGCCTCAGAAGCTTTCACATTTATAATATGAGATAGGATAAGATTTAGAGTAACGATTGTTTATTTTCAATTCGATTTCCCCGATCAACTGCTAGCCAAACTAAGCTACCGGCTACGACTAGCTAAACACAAATACAGGCAGGCAGGCAAGTACTTGCGCGAATGGAATGGTGAGTGCAGTCCTGATGCAAGAGGACGTTCAAGTTGCAGCGATATTAAATAGTTCACAGACGATTTCAGTTTATTACAGGTATTTTATGCATTGATCGTAAAGTTATAGGTCTTAAGTGGTCGATGCTTTACAATACATTGACAAGTTAGAATGCGCTTGATTAAATCGGACTCGATTGCAGCGATGCAATGTACAGTGAGCATTATAAATACGAGTAGCTAATTAAAAACTAGAAAATACATTTACTTTTTAGTTCAATTTTTTTAACAGCAGTCTTGTTTTTTTAATTTTTAATTATTCGTTATTAAGTTACGTTTAAAGGAGGGCATATCTTTTAATACCCACAGTTTTCCAATACGAACTAATCCAACGAAACACGTTTTCTAATTATTTACTGCATCTGTAACTTTCTTTTTTTTCTTGAAGGCAATTTCTCTTGTGGATTTAGCCTCGACTCCAACTCTCAGTGTGATTAATTACAATTCGCTAAAATAAACATAAACCTAGTATGTTAGCCGTCACGGTTTTGAGTTCTCTCGTCAGTCAATCAAGCTTGCGGTAGACAGAGAGTTCGCACCGATATGTCTGCACTGTACGTCTGAACGTACATTGTCAAGTATTGTGCTAGGGCTGGCAAAAATGCATTTATTTATTTATTATAAATTATTATATGCTACATTTAGGAGTATTATTTCATCGAAACACTTTTCAACGAATGTATTACGCAGAATTTTCATTTCATCGAAAGGTAGTCACTAATCAAACCTGGCCTAACCGTTTGGTTTGTTCATGGTTTTAGCAGAGTGTTCTATGAAAGAAAATTCGATGAAATTATACTATCGATGAAGGGAAATTCGCTAAAATGATGGGTTACCTACATTTAGGCATTAACGAGTAACTAACAACACAGCCAATTTTGACGACGCGTTTTATCTAGTTGGTAGTGAGCCTACGAAGCTATCGGTCCCGGGTTCGATTCCCGGTATGGGCCAATATTTGTGTGATGAGCATACTCCTTTTTTTGCTTAGAAATGTAATATTTCCAAAGTCGATGTAAAATACAGTGTCCCATTATTGTGCTTAGATACTCATAAGTTAGGTCAAATTGAAAAATATTGCAATCATGAAGTTTTCTGTTCATTGCGCTTTAAAAGAGGAGAAAAACCATTACCAATTATACTTAGAAAACAAATAATCAGTGGACATCATTATTTGACAACCCTTTGCAATGCCTCACTACTTCAACTACAAAATGCACTATATTCTCGATGTAAATTCTGCTGCAAGGCTGGCATGCAATGCTTGACGGAGCGCATTTTCGCTATTTGGCTTCAGACCTTTAGAATAGGGGTGCAAAGCCTCAAATATTACGCATATTTGGAGATAGGCTACTGCGATAGGATAGGCATACAGCGGTTTTCGGTTTTGGAACATTTCTAGATATGAAACCTCTTTACATCGCTATAGATAGAGTGTATAAAAAATTTGTTCAACGATAATAAAAAAAAAATATTAAAAAGTATTCTTTAAATTTACACAACATTGTTCTTAAGGTTGAGTCCCAGGGCGCTGCGGATCCTACTTTGAGAATAGCTAATATACTGCGGGTTTCTTTCTGAGAAAGCTTGTACGTAGCGAGACTTCTAAATAAGTGAATGAGAGTTCTAAATAAATATCAGTACGGTTAGCACAAATTGTATTTTCTCGCTTGTCGCTCAGTGCGTCTCTATGGTTACAGACTAGATAGAAAGGGAGATCCACATGTGTGCTAGCCTTCAAGGGCCAGTATTAGGCTGCGGCTCCACTGAGGCGGAGACGAGCGGAGCTGAGTGGAGCCGCAGCCTTAAGCAGAATACAGGACGTCCCAAGACTCCGCTTGACTGTTTCCATTGAAGCGGAGCGGAGACAAGATGTGGATTTCAACTAATATGATTAGTCGAATCGATTACACGTTTCCTCTCCGCTCCGCTTGTCTCCGCCTCAGTCGATCTGTAGCCTTATAGTCGCCTTTATCGCGGTGGATAAAGCATCCGTCACTGTCGCACTTACATACTGGTCAGAAAGTAACCGTTGTTTTATCCACGTTTATCCACATCGTTAAGCACGAATATAAGAGGCCCGCAGGCGTCACCTACTTAACGTTACTTGATTTTATAAAAATATATAAAACATCCAACACTAAGGAACAACTATCCCTACTCATCACCCAAATATTTGCCTTTACCGCAAGCTTCGTCGGCAGGGTCACTCCAACTTGGGAAACCGCCCCGTCAAATATTACAAATATTTGAAGATGGGCTGGGGAACTAAATAATTCTCCTCCGCATAATATCTATACGGAGGGTTTGTGATTAATTTATGTTATGGTTCACTAGTAGGTATATAATGTCGAGTTAACTTTAAACGATCTTTATATAGCGCTGTGGCTCCAGCTGCACGGGCCTGGTATGGCTGCGTTTATGGCGTGACAAAATGCGGATAAAGCATTCCGTCACTCTCGTACTTATTTGAGTGTCAGAATGTGACGGATGTTTTTCTGAAATTTTATCACGCGATAAACGAAGCCATCTTAGGGCCCCAGCGCCCCCAGCACATGCTTTTCAGGAACGGCCATTCAATGACACAGAGCGACCGATCGAAAAGTCGTTTCCGAAAAATTTAATGACGTGAGTTGAGAAGTGGATCGAGAGAATGCACGCCCTGAAATGTGTTTTGTAAACTCCCCGTTTAATATTAGCTGTGAGATGAAAATTGGCTTAATAAAAACACAACCCTATTTGACTTCACACTACTGCAACGTTTATTTTACTCTAATCTTGTTTTTAATGACTTTGTCTGTTGTGCATAGGTGTATATATAGGGAGGGGGACCGTGACTACCCCAGGATGATCACTTGATTGATCACTTGTAAATAGGAAGTCGAATGAACTCTAGCCCAATGTATCTCAACAAGGCGGGTGCCGGACCTCCCCTGGAAAATATTTCTATATACGCCAATGGTTGTGTAGCATTGTGTACCTATTACCTAAAACCTAATTGAATTTTATGATTTATGAGTTTGAATAAATATCAAATTTAAGCATTCGAGAAATGAGTGAATGATCGGGGTAAACAAAAAACAAATACAAGCACAAGCAGCAGCTTATTAATCTTCAAATGAGGTTATAAAAAAAATTTGAACATTGGAGTCACAAAGCATAATGTAGATTAAAATGATGAAATTGCATAGAACCAAATAAATTTCGTATGTAAGTGCCATACATCCTTTATTGTAAGACATGTTTACCTCCACTACTCTTTGCTCAATTTTTGTATGTATTCAATTTCGCGTATCCGAACGTGACCAGACTGGGATAGCTGAAAAAACACGGATCGAGTTTGCCTTTCAAATACTGCGGTACAGTCAGCCTCGCAAAATATGGACCGAAACAGGTTAAATTATTTTGACGACGTGAAAAGTGTCCCAGATTGCGTCATCGTTCCGGATAAATATTTATGTGGTAAACAGATTTGTTGCTGAGTTTTGGATGTTTTTGCCCCTGACGCAAACAGGGGGTTATTCTAAGTTTAACATGAATAGTGTAGATGGCATCGCCGCGTTGCACGCAGCGTCGCACGCATCAATAACGGCGGATCCTTCTGACAGTCTTGTGCTCCTCCGCGCGCTCCGCTACACGTTCGAGAGTCAGCCGCGGATGCAGCGGTGAGCACCGCTACTCTCTACGCCCCCCACCACGCGCCGCATTTCGCCCCGCATCTTCATAAACAACACCGTACATTGCCATATCTTTGTGTTTGCGCATGTGATGACGCGGTCCACTGCACGCGCCGCCTCTCTGTAAACGGAAAAAACGCCCGACACGTCGCGCGACGCCAAGCCGCACGCCACGCACGAAGCTCCGCGTCTCCGTAAACAAGCTCTTAGAAAAAAGGGCGCATATCTCATAGAACCGCGTTTATATAAGTGACCTTATTTATTTGGTTGTGGGTTAATTTTAACGGATGGAACAATTTTGACGCGATTTTTAATGTTCTGTGCGATTTTGGTACCATCATAGTAAGACTTGGGTGTCTTATCTGTCTGTGTTCCTGCAGTTTTTCTCAGCAACTACGGAACCTACCAAAAATTGTTAACGAAAACCAAGTGATTGTTAACGAATGTAATTTAGCTATTTGACGACAGATGGCACAAGCTGTACTCATTTTTGATATCGGATTAAAGTATACATTGCAATATAAAGTTCAATTCAATTCTGGTGCAATACTTGGCAAAATTTCCATAATATGAATCAAAACACCATGATTAACGAATGTAATTTAGCTATTTTACGACATATAGCGCCATGATTGATGTCCTGGAAGTGGACACTGTGAATATATCGAACTTCAAATTAACGACGTGCACATCCGTCTACAAATCACTCGGTTGTTCCGTCCACAGAACAATTAAATGTCTCGATGCAGCTTTAAGTGCATGCACGGTCCAGTTGACAAACCACAGTCAGACCACGTTACCAAACTGAATTGTCGTTAACTATGAACTATGATATTACCACGTATGTCCGAACAACCGAATTTACTAACACTTACCTGCATAGTACACAACAGATAGAACAATCATAGATAATATCTTTTCTAGTATAGATAATTTACGTTTCGGTATTATCGAAACGTTCTTTAGTCATCATACTCGTAAGTAATCCTATCCTAATAATATTATAAATGCGAAAGTTTGTATGTGTGATATTGATAGTTTGTTACTCCTTCACGCTCCAACGGCTGGACGGATTTGGATGAAATTTGGAATGGAGATAGCCTTGGATTAACACATAGGCTACTTTTTTTTACTGGAAAATTTAAAATTTCCCAAGTGCATAACGATAATTGAAATCGAAGTCGCGGGCAGAAGCTAGTTATGAATAAAAATAACCTACCGAAAATATTGAACGTTTTCATAACTTCAATGCACGTATTTTGTTTTTATTTATTATGATGTCTCGGCCCCGACTTGTTACGTCGAAATATTAATACATATTATTGAATACTCAAAATTGGGAAATAGTTCTGATGCGAACCATATTATACGGAACCTTTGGTGCGCAAATTCGAATCGCACATAATTGATTTTTTGGATAGAAAGCTAAATTAAATATTGTGGTTCATTTTTAAATTTGATAAAAATCAAGAAGGTCGCTTATGAGTTCAGTATCAGCTCTGAATTAATTTCCGGAGATTTTATCTATACATCTAAACCAGTGTTCCCCAAAGTGGTCTACATCGACCCCCAGGGGTCGACCACGACCTGCAAGGGGTCCATCTGAGCGGAAAAAATAAATGAAATGAAATGAAAATCGGGGTCCATGATAGTGGATCCCATTTAAGCAGATCGTGACTTTAATTTTGGCTTTTCATTAATGGAATAATCCATATTCATACACAGATAGTAGGTACCTACCTACTTACTTACGTAATACTTTCTTATAAATATATTAAATAAACAAATATCTATCTATATAAATTAAATTTTCTCTGTGTGTAGCTTTTTGATTATTAAAAACATTTTTCCGCGCAAAATTTTCATTGTAGCCTGTGTCAATTTCTAGCCGGCTAGACCTCCAACGTTATCCATGCAAAAAATCCTGAGATTTTTTGCTAACTTTTTATGTGATAACGTAAATATTAGGTAAGCAGGGGGTCCTCCCAAAACCGAAACAAATGCCAAATGGTCTATTAGACAAAAAAGTTTGGGGACCTCTGATCTAAATAGTTATGAAAGTCTAGTACCCATAGTACGGGCCTAGAGTTTGTGAATAAGCTTGTACCTTGATTTAACATGTACAGTCGGCCAACACTGTGGTCTACCTCCCTACGGTTGAAGGTCATTTGCACATCATGGCAAGCACCGGATTGACGGGGGCAAAAATGTACCAGTGCTAGTGATTCATTAAATGTCGACTAAGCTTATCGACATCGATAAAAAGCAATTAAAAAAAATCATTGTTTATTCAGTAACTTAAGTTAGGTTACAGTATCTGTGCTGGTGCCTCTTTTTAAGTATACTAGATACTTGTGCTAAGAGAACACCGCTCTTCCACATATTGTGACTTTCAATTTAGCTTAGGTGCAGGTATAACTTAAATATAAATTTAAAAGTAAAAATAAACTCTCTCTGTGTGTGTGCGTGCGTGTGTGTGTGTGTGTGTGTGTGTGTGTGTGTGTGTGTGTGTGTGTGTGTGTGTGTGTGTGTGTGTGTGTGTGTGTGTGTGTGTGTATGGGTGGGTGGGTGTGTGTGTGTGTATCACATTCAACATACAGGTTTCTGTATTTTTTATCATCATTTTCATAAGTAATGGCCAAGTTTGAATACTTTTTAATTATGTGCAAACCTCTTTTATTTATACTTCTCGCAACTATAAACAACCGGCATCTGAGTTTGACTCTGGACTCGAGTCACTTTTGACAACTATTGAAATTACAAAGAATAACAAATTCATTCAGTACAACAATAGGTATTCTTTAGCATTCCGACGAATTGAGAACCTTTTTGTTTTTTAAGTCGGTTAAAAATGCGTCGAAAGAAAAAAGATCGTTTATCTTCATGGAAAGCTGATCAATTAGATATAGAAGTTACAAGAAATGTAAGATCCATATGTCGTGAAAAAAATTGTCGATAAACTTAGTCGACATTTAATGAATCACTAGCACTGGTACATTTTTGCCCCCGTCAATCCGGTGTATGGTCATGAGACAACAAGTTCGATTTTCCCTTGCAATAATATTACGACAGTGGCAAGTGTCAACCTTAGCGATAATTAGATCTACCAGAAACTTTTGTCAAAACTGGTAGACAACTTTCTTGATCGACCTTACGAAAAAATTAAAAGAACTTTATTTCCCTTTGACTGTACAACGGTCGTAATGAGGGGTTCAACATGCAGAATTTGCATCCTTTTTACGTTGACCATAAAAGAGGCTAACTAAGCTAATTAGTGGATTCAGAGGGGATTAGATGGTAGACAGTTTCGAGATTTAAACCATTGAGAATAAAAGTTTGTCGAGGTTCATTTGAAATTGTTCGAATTCTAAAATTAAAAAGGTTGGAATAGGGAGTGCCTATTTACTTAATATTTGCGAGAGAACGTATTTAAGAGTTGTTACTACCACGAACATTTTTTCAAATTATTAAGCCGAATTAATGGAATCCTAGGATTAGTCGTAACGTTTACATCAATTATTTAATCAGTTTGTTAACACCATTATGACAAAAAAACGAAATCAAATTTCCAGCCTTTTCAACCCAACCCAACCTTGTATAATAATTAATTTAATAAACAGTGATGAATATCATAGGTTTTTTATATATGTACATCACAGACGAGGTTAAAATTTGTTTTTTTTTTGTTAAAAGTGTTGTAAATAAGCACTATTCATTCCGAACCTTGATTGAAACTGACAATTAATGCAAGGACAACTTAAGATTTTCAATTCTTAAAAGAAATAGGTAAGAAAGAACCTTTAATTGTTTTTTAAATTATGACCTACACATATACTTATAAACAATTAAATATATATATATCTCTTTCTACATACTTACATAATAAATAAATTAACATATCATACATACATACATAAATACATAAATGGTAGTCTCCTGCATATAAAACATTATGCAGAGCAGAACCTTATTTCGAGGTCTGTTTTATAAAGCTACAAATTACAATTTACAGCTTACAAGTTTCCATTTGACACAACCTCGACCAATGACGACCAGCCATTTGAGCAGTGTTGCCAGTTTAGACCTGTAAAATTGTAACTTGTAGCTTTATAAAATGTGCCCCTGGTGCTTATCAAAGTTCATAGTGCCTTTAGACTTTATATAAGTAAAATTACTTAGTAGATATCATAGCACTGTGACTCATATAAAATTCTGCAGCTGATGATTTTTGTATTTAGCGTACATCGACCCTTTATTCCTCTATTTCTTCCACATTTTTCGTAATAAAATGTTATAAAACTGAACTAGGGGCATTGGCGCCAGAAGGCGTTTTGCAAGATCAGATATCGCTTCAATTTAATATGGATGTCTTCAAAATGTCTTCATTGGTACCCAATAAATGACTAAAGGTATCCATTGAACCTTCTTAGCACGTATGAAGCGAGCCTGATTGCGTTTAGCGACTATTCAGAGCTTGAAAGACCGTTTTGTCAGAGATGAGGAAGATATTATACGTTTGGCCTTCTCGCTTTGATCCTATTCTACTTATGCTAGTTATTACTAGTATAAGTAGTGAAAGTTTGTAAGGATGTTCGAATATCTGTTCTTTTTATGCCTGCTCCACACGCTTGCCAAACAAAGGCAAACAGCGAACACCAAACAACGAACACGAACATGTAGATGGGCGTTGGCCTGTTTGTGTTTGTGTTCGCCAGTGATCCAGCCACATACGATCTTCACAGAGCTACGTTGAAATATGACCCATCGAGACACGCTCGAGCACGCAGTTTATACGCACTGATAGATCTCGCTAGGATTGCAAATCCAGACACAAAGTGAGCAAAGAAGTTTTCACAACTCCCGCAACACTGTAATTAGGATAAATCGATCTTCCTGTTGCTGATATGATGGTGATGGTTAAACACATCCATCTTTATAAGAGCGAGTTGTTTGATGAGTAATTAACTGAACAAATTCGAAAATAGAATCGATAATGTGACACATTTAATTCAGATTTAACAACTGGTAACGACTTTTAAATATTAGTTATGTTTTACTACTGATCGAACAACGGGTCGAATGGTTAGAATTCTAAAATCGAATATGACACATAGCCTCGTAAGGCCGGGATTACACAAGCGGGCCTAGTATGGTTGCGTTTATCGCGTGACAAAATCTGGATAAAACATCCGTCACTTTCTGACACGTATATAAGTATGAGAGTGACGGACGGCTTTATCCACATTTTGTCACGCGATAAACGCAACCATACTAGGCCCGCTGTAAGTTATAACGTAAGTTTTGAAACAAAGTTATATGCAAGAGAGAGATGCAGATATTTGCCACTCACTCTTACCCATAGTTGCATCTCAAAACTTACGTAATAACTTACAGGTGTAATCCCGGCTGTGCAATAGAATGTACATAATCAAGGCAATTTAATTGGAACTGTGTTGCAATGGGAATAAGGTTTATTTTTCTATCTTCGTAAACTGAACATGGCATTATCAAACAAACGGAATTGAACTTTATTGCGTTGATGGTAGATTCAAAGTCCCACTCGCAAAGAACTCCCTGTTTGTAGTATGGTGGACCTTGCGAGGTTAGGTATGGTTTCAGATTTAAGAAATGGTTACAATTTTAAACCCTTAGTTCAGTTAACTACGGATCAAACAACTTGCCCTATAATTATTCAAGTTACAAAGGTCAAGATACTTTTTTTTACATTGTATTAAAAAAAAGTCGCTTCCCGCCGTCTGTACCTCTTAAGCCGCGTTTTCACCTAGTGTTCTGAATAAACATTTGTTTAGAGCAAATGATTGCGGATCTGCCGATGTTCTCTCAATATAGAAAATAACCGTTTTTATTCCAACAGTTGTTTAGAACAATGTGAATTCAGAACAAAGATCAGAGACCCACCGAGCACGTACAACGCCGAGCGAATGCACAGAGCAGCAGCTCGCTCGCCACATACGTCGTTTTCACAGAATGAATGAGTGAGCGAGCAATCGTTTGTCGCGTCCAGCCGATCAACACTGAACAAACACGTTCGAACGCTCAAGTGTTTTCATTTACGCACGAACGAACGATTGCTCGCTCAGAACTGTTCCGGGCACTAAGTGAAAACGCGGCTTTACGCTTAGACCTTTCAAACTAGGTACCGTAAAACGGGGTGAGCAGGGATTAAGGGGTGAGTAGGGATTAAGGGGTGAGTAGGGACACAACCTAAAATAAGTCATAACTTGTTACAAATAAGAACAATTATTAAATTGACAATAACTTTAAGTCTATTGTAAATAATTTCAGTCTTATAATTAGGAACATGGTGTACTGCCTTTTTGCCAAATTATGTTTCGTCTAATTTCATTTGGCAACCAACTTTTCGCTGAAGTTTTATTTGGCAAACTAATCCTTGGCATAATTTTACAACTTATTTTTTTATTTCGCTACATTTTTATAATGCAATATTTTATGACGTCAAATTTTATGTGGTAAATAATTGTGTAGCAATTGATTTGCTAAGGCAAATATTTTTTTTTTTATGACCCTGAAAACGGAACTGCTCCCAGAGATAGGTAGGTTAGGGTACATTTTTTTTATGACCCTATTAACAAAACTGCTCCCAGAGATAGGTAGGTTAGGGTTTTTTTATGACACTAAAACGAAACTGCTCCCAGAGATAGGTAGGTTAGGGTTATTTTTTTATGACACTAAAACGAAACTGCTCCCAGAGATAGGTAGGTTAGGGTTATTTTCAAATTAAGGTATGCCAATCAATACATTTGACGAAAACATAGTTGACATCCCAAAAGAATCCCAGGTAATACCTAATTTGTCTAACAATAATTTATCATATCATAAGTTGGGAAATGATATCAGTGCGAAACGTTGAGTTGGGAAATAAAAATTAGCCCAAATAAAAATATGGTATACGTAGTTTGGGGAGTTAAGAATTTGCTAAATAATTTTCGTCGAAACTTTAGTAAACCTAGTAACATATGCTTCATTTTAGGTTGTGTCCCTACTCACCCCTTAATCCCTACTCACCCCATTTTACGGTACGCAACGGATTATAATGCTAACTGTTAAGTATAATCTAAAACGAGACTTAAACGCGTAAAAACATTATTATTGTACCTAGACGACTCGATCGTGTTTCAACGGTCGTGGTCACGAGCAGAATAAAGAGGGCTGATGTTTATTTATATTCCTCGCAAGTTTTTCGAACTACCCGCACTTGGTCTTGTTTTTGTTTTATCGGAATACCCACCAACCGGCACACACGACACATGGACGCTTGGATTCCAGGAAATAGAATTTCCCGGTTTAAAGTTTTGTATTTCCTGTTTTCCACCGCTTCACGCACGAGTACTGTTTTACTTTAGAAGTTCCGTTCCGTAGACAGGATTTTGGGATTATGAAGTACAATCGAATGGTTTGGTCGTCACTCCAATAACAGCTTATAATGCATAGAGTGATTCAATAGGTAGGTTTTCATGTATTATACATTCTGGTTTATGTACAGGTTCTGACGGTATAGGGTAGTATCGCTGAGACCCACACGGAGAAGTTGTATTAAAGTTGTAATTAAATGAATCACTTTTATAAAGTATGTGTTTAATACTTTTTCTAATAATAAGATTACAGGAAGATATATAAACAAAAATAAAATAATTAATTTTAAAGAAGCACCAAGACACGAGATCCCGTGTCTGGTTCTATTGAAAATTTGTAGAGAATGAGCTTATGGATCGATATCCGAATAGATCATAAACAATTTTGAATTTGGAAAGTTTTAGATCGAAATGTAAGAGTGGTCAGGAACGTAAACAAAGGAGGTTGTAACAACCTCGTTACAAGGTGTTACAGAAAAGTCACATAAACCGAAGTTCGCTTCGGCGAGAGCGGGTCACTAGTGTTATTATTAATGGGCGGACGACGGATGCAATATGGTGACGAGAGCATAACATGGATAAGACTTTTATTAAATTTCGAGTACCATTTATGTGTGAATATATGTGGCGTTTTTGTTATAAATCAGTACATATTTTGTATATTAAGAAAGTCCTGAAGTATCACTTTACGAATACGCCCCTCTCACGTCTGTAGATGTGGCGAGGTCATTTTCCCTATATAAGAAGATAGTGAACTATAAAAAGAATGTACTGAGAATACCTAATAAACAAAAAAATATGATTATTTACTTCAACAATAAAATTGTATAACTGTTTTTGCAGTGAACATCCTTTTTTTTAAATCAATTGTAGTCTTATCCATATTATGGATATCGCTGGACATTATTTTGACGTAATTTGCATCCATCGTCCGCCCATTAGTTATTATAAAAAACCATGTGATCCACAACCATTAACAAATGGCATTAACAACTTCCAGAGACGTTGGATTGGAGCAATAATTTACATTTGATTGCCAAAGTTGACAGTTTGGTTGCTCATTCACGGTGCCTACTATCAAACTCCTATCATCCATGGAAGGAAGCCTTAATGGTTTTATTACACTTCAACTTGAAGCAACTTTTGTCATTCATGCTTTCAATGCCAACATCTCGACGCTGAAAATATTTTCGTCTTCGCTACGTGTATCAATGTGTTTACTTAATAATAATATTGTGCTATTTATTTATTTGGCCTCGTGTGGTTGCCGAGTTAGAATAGTGCCACTCCATGTCTTCCCGTGGATGTCGTAAGAGACGACTAAGGGAATAAAGGCTTGTAGTACTGTTAGGCGATGGGCTTGCAACCTGTCACTAATACACTGGTAAACATCTTAGCCTAATTGTGCAAATTGTGGTTATAGAATTATCAACAAGTTTTTAGAGATGTTTGTAATTCTGTAGCTCTGCCTACCCCACTCTGGGAACGAAGGCGTGAGATTATGTATGTATGTATGTATTTATTTTTCACATTCAGATTCAGATTGACCAATTTATTTATTTTTGAATATATTTATCTAATAATTACATCCATAAACGTGCAATAATTTAATGTATGCTTAAATTACGGTTTGCCCTTGTCTTTCAATGTGACATTTGAAATGAGCAGAAGATGACAAAGCTACTTATACTTACATACAGGTGTCCCAGAAACCGACGTCAACCCGCCTAGGGCTGATAGAGCAGCTAAAAAGCTATCGATTGAACCCCTATGTATGTTCAGCGATTTTTACTAGTTTCGGAGATACTGATCATTTAAATCTGAATATCTGTAATTTTTCCCTAATGTCCATGTCACGAAAAATCATTAATTTCAGTCCCAGTGTTTGCTTTTCACTTTGTATGGAAAAACAACTTTATGTGATTACTTTAAAAAATACGGAAAAATAACGGGCAAATTGGTTTAAAAACTTCGCTGATACGTAATCATTCTAATTATGTAAGATACCACTGAAAAACTTATAAAATAAAACATGAAATTAATGATTTTTCGTGACATGGACATAAGGGAAAATTACAAAAATTCAGATTGAAATGATCAATCTCTCCGAAACTGGTAAAAATCGCTGAACATACATAGGGGTTCAATCGATAGCTTTTTAGCTGCTCTATCAGCCTTAGGCGGGTTGACGTCGGTTTCTGGGACACCTGTATACATACTTTAACTAAAATGGGGTTTATCGTATATTCATCAATAAGTGGAATAATGTTTTTGGTACATGCTACAGTAAGATATTCTACCTCTATAAATCTTCTCTTCGTTATTTATCCGGTGGCCGGTTAAGAAAAATCACCTACCTGGACACTAAATTTATCTTCACAATAACAATAAATACCCGATACGGACATCTGTAAAGTCGCCATTTTGCTATTTTACCAATCCCACTCTACTGGACTCCACACTGTGCTTCAGAAACTTGGAAACATTATCACAAATACCAACGGGACATCTTAAAGTAATTATAGCCAGAACCCGTTAGTTTCAGGAATTAGGGATGCTTAGTCTCTACTATTTTAAGCAGATGGTTGCAATGGAACAACTCAATTAGAGGGTTAAACTCAAATAATCGGAATAAAATGGACGACACAGATTGTTAACTCTGTTAGTAATTCTAATGACCTGAGGCTAGGTTATTACACGTTTCCGTATGAAAATAACCGGTTCAAACCGGTTTTAACCGGTTATTTGCATTCCCTACACGAGTCCCTAGATAAGATGCTTAACGCTATAGTAAATGATTTTCGAAAACTGTCAAAATATATGGAATTGACACAAGCGCTTGACGCGACCGTCCGGCTGCTTATGTCAATCCTATACATTTTTGATAACGATAACCTTCTCGTAATGCATCTTGTCTAGGGCCACGGCCTATGAAGCCAGCTATCTATATTCGATTCCCGAGGGGCTATTGCTTAATGCACTCGCAATCGCAATCATTTGCATTTTGAAAATCGAAGGCTTGTCTGCATACAAAATGAAAACAATAAAATTGTTCCGCTTTGAAACCGATAGCGATTGCGCGTGCGTGCAATAGCGACGCCGGTTTTGCTCAATATTTGAGCACGCTTTTCTTTTCCAATGATGTTATCTTACTTACTACTATTGTACATGCGAAAGTTTGCATGGATGTTTGTTACTCACTGAATCATACCGGCGTTGCAAATGCCCATAGGCGGCGGTGACCACTTCCCATCAGGTGGGCTGTCCGCCTGTTTGCCCGTCGATGGCAATAATAAAAAAATATATGCCAGAATAGCATCCCTATACGCTGCTTTTTATCCCGGGTATTGTACGATTCCCGAGGGAAGAGCGATAAATGATTTCTCGTGGGCAGAGTCGCGGGCAACAGCTAGAACATTTTTTTTTATGGCAATGAGAAGGCACATTACACGAGCACTTAGGCCACCTGATAATAAGGGGAATCTGAGATCCATAGAAATTTAAATTCTCAAGACTGCAATCCTAAGACTTTAAATGCGTTACCAACCCTGAGGTGTTAGGTGGAATGCCTCTATGCTAGTAATTTCACCGGTCGTCTTAACCCAACACCGGAACACAAAAATGCAAAAACTGCCGCTTGGTGGTGGGTTAATGGATAAGATGGTGGTTGTGATCCGAACGGATCTTGTACAAGGTTCTACTACTACTAGATAATATAAACTTGGATGTTATACAAACTTATTTGCACGATACATACATACATACCTACACATACATAAACTCATGCCTTAGTTCCCAAAGGTAGGGAGAGCTACAGAATTACCTACAACTCTAAAAACTTGTTGACAATTTCGCAACCACATTTTGCACATACACGCAAAATTTGCACGATACTCTCACAAATAAGTAAGAAACCTTTAGGTAGGTATTAAAAGACAGTTTCTTGCTCATTATACCCAGGCTTAGTGCCAACACACAAGCGGAAAACTGTCACAAAAGAGGCGCTTCAAGAGAGAATTCGTAATCTTCCCCGAGACTCTTTCCACTACTCTGCATTTTCCATTTTCGTCACTGTTTCTTACACCTCGGGAAATTAAAGTGACTCGCGAGATGAACGGGGTAAAGTTCTTTAGACTTTATACGTGGTAAAAATGTTCAATACAAAATATATTATTATTGCATCGAAGTGTTTTCTACACTTGGTAAATACGACGTATTTTTTGGTGACATGGGACTGTTTGAAACGCATTGTAATTGGAAATTCTTGATAATTGAGGCGTTAGCTTTCTTACTACACTCTTATAAATACTTGATAGTTTCAATTAAAATTGATTGCCGCAGTAATGGGAGGACCCTAACTTTTTGTTATTGGTTGTGTAAGTTTTGTAAAAGAAATACAATATAATGATCTTGATTGATATAATGTGAATGATAACTTTAATATTAAAAAGTAATATTTTATTATTACTTTACTAATATTACATATTATATCTGTCGCAGCGCGTGAAAAGGAACGTCAAGTATATATATTTCAATAATATAATAATTGGGTAAAAGTGTTGTCATTTGTAAAATTCATACATTTTCAAGGTGAGCGGCCATTCGTAAAAGTGGCAAATTATGATAGAATTATTAAAAATAAACATATTTTATTACATAATGTAATACTCTTAAGTGCATCGGAACTGAGATATTTAAATATTCATACTTGGGCGTACTTTTGTACTAAAAACTGAACACTTTAATCTTTAAAATCTCCGCTCCGATATTATTTAACGCCATAAATTATATATATCTATGTGTATTTAGAGGTCCTCTAAATAACTATGTAAGAATCATCCGTGGCCGCTGAAAAAAAAAGACAATATTCTTCAAACAAATTTACCCAATGCCCTTTGATTATCAGTTGAATATAACGTTATATACAAAGAGACCAAGAAGCTTGTGGGTCTCGACAATATTCTGTAAACATTAACGACGGCCGAAATAGAAGTAAATAGAATCCGTTCGATCACATCTGTCAACTACATAGTTTTTTAAAGTGTTTAAAAGTCGTTTACTTTCGTAAAATGCAACTTGTCTAGGCCTGTTAAATAATTCATAACGCTATATAAATTTACTATAGTTTAATAAACATAAACATTAAAAAAAAATTTGTTTGCCTGCTTTTAATGTGCCGTACTAAATTTTATTTGCGGCAGTCAGGCACGTCCTGCATACACAATTATGAATTCGTTATTTTACGTAAATATTATTATGATTGACTAAATAATTATAATGGTGTGAAATTACATTAATGTTATATACAAAATGAATAATTACTACTTTTGGCTGGTGGACGTGCTTCAATTTACATGGTGGATAATGATTCCGTTGATGACGACTATAAAACATGAGCACATAAGTTTAATTACTTACAACTAAATTGCCTTAATCTTCAATTGAATTAAAATCTCAAATTTACTAACGGCAGCACTCAGATTCCGTTAATAACGATTCCTTACACGACTTTTCATACGCTTGTTTGAAAATGGAACGATTTTATTGTCTCTAAAATGTCTCTAACCACGGGGGTTAGTCCTATAAAGCCTTTATTTCAAATTGTCTCCTTTTTAAAATACCAAAAATGTCATAACGACCTATAAAACATCTGATTTCCAAAATGCCTATGCCTGTACTTCTATATCTATATATTATGTCATAGAATGACTTTCATTAAAAAATCTGGAAGACGAAATATGTCTCAGGATGACAAATAAATTAATAATGAAAGGATATTAAAACAATCATGAAAGTAGGTCAAATCAAGCTGTTAGCGTTTTGGGGTTAGGTAATTTTGGATTTATGGCGTTTTGGGACAAAGGTTCGGTATTTAAAAGAAGGTACGAGTATTTCGGTACTTAAGTATTACTATACAAAGTGAAAATCTGTCAACATTTTTCAAAGAGGAAGGGGGGTGTCATATTTCGGCAAATTTAGATGACACCGCTAAAGTATTCTAAATACCTACCCCCTTACTAATACACGTTGAGTAACGGTGGTATAGCTATACAATGTTTTGTCATTATCTGTCATTGTGACATTTGAATTTGACTGATAAGGATAAAATATTGTATAGCTATACCACCGTTACTCAACGTTTATTAGTAAAGGGCGTTGTCTTTATGTTAATTTTAAGTTATACACAATAATTGTTATGTATGTTTTTTTCTGTAAGGTATTTGTTAATCTGGGCCTTGTCGCCTGAAATAAAGTTATTTTACTATATTGTTCATATTGGTTACTGGGTGTTATAAATTAAGTAGTAATGAGACCTATTATATTCTACCGGGCAAGAGCCAAAATTTTCAACACAAGTAGGCTGGTATATTTTTTCTTAATTTTGGATGTTTTCTTTGTATTTTAGTAGATACTTATTTAGTACAAAAGGGTATATTGCAACCTGCGTCGCTATTGCCTAACGCACTCGCCATCACAATCGGCTTCAAATTGGAACAATTGTTTTCATTTTGTATACAGACAAGCCTTCGATTTTCAAAATGAAAACGATTGCGATTGCGAGTGCGTTAGGCAATAGCCGCCCTGGACCTAACACGGTTGGGACTTGGTTTTGTTTAGTCATACGTTTTTATATTTACCTATATACAGGATATAAGTAATAAAAAGCTTTGCAGCAAAGAAAGTATATTAAAGCGGGCAAATTTTGCTCAAAAGAAACGCTTCTTTATTAAAAAAGTTAAACTACATTAAAAAAACAATGCCTCCGTCGCCCGCTTTTATTTTAATAACGTAACTCCGTAAGTACTCTAACGGTTCTAAATTTAAACCCCAAAAAAATCAAATTCAAAATTCAAATTCAAAATCATTTATTTCGGATAAATTCCGTAATGTGTTAGTAACGGTATTACTTAAATCTAGATTTAGTATTATATTATCATTTTTTTTAAATAAGATTTTTACATAAGGGGGTACGCAGCTGCACCAAGTGCTTTAGCCACGGTCGGTATTAATCATAAACCAATTTTAGTTGGTATGCTTTGTCACTTTCTGTCACATGCAAATGTCACAATAACAGATAGGGATAGGGATAATATAATCACATTTTAGCTAAGAGCGTAAATCTAACCTCGATAACCTTTGCATCAAAAATTGTGTGCACGAAATACAATAAAAGTTGAAATTGAATTATAATTGATCCTTTGAGCAACGACCGTCAAGGTTAGAAGTTCAACTGTAGTCTCCCAGAGAGCTAAGAATAATAGAATTGGTCCTGAATAAAACCCGCGGTGCATTTTTATGATTCTATTTGGATCAAAAACTATCTCTCGATATTTTCACGAAGCTGACTTTAAATGTGTATGCTCCCACAAGAACGCTGCTTCATATTCATCTAAAAAAGGTTCAAAATATTCGAGATTTTATTCAAAATAGATGTGCTTTTATTTCTTTTTGAAATTGGCCCAATTGATATGGTGTACTCGAATACGGTCACGGACTTTAATTGACGAACCACTATAGGACCTTATTGCATAAAACCATCTATGTAATTTCTATGTCGTCACTTGATGCTGTCATTATGACAAGGTTCTATAGTGGATCAACATTTAACGTCCTTGATGGTACCTACGCCTACGACTTCGTACCCGAAGAATAACCTCCTTCATAAACGCACTATAAACCTATTTTAGTTGATGTATGCTTTGTCCGTTTCTGTCAAATGGAAATTTCACAATGACGGATAAGGACAAAGCATATTTCAAGCACGCTTTAGATATTGTGCGTTGCTGAATAAGAGGGTTACTTTTACACTTCTCTCTTCCCGTTGGGGGTCGATTTTCAGAAATAATATTTTTTTTCGGCTCCTCTACATGGTAAGCAAAAAGGCAAGATAAAATATATTTCAATACAAAATTAGTTTATACTTGTTGTTTTTTGAGATTTTATGTTTGTAGTAACGGCTTCGGAACCCTACACTGAGCATGGTTTGACATTCTCATGCCGGGTTTTCTTTGTATTACGCAACAAAGTTCAATTAAAATAATAAAAAAGTTAGCTCTTGTCTAAACGATACTATCTACTCCGATCATAGTAGCAACTTTTTTAAACGGATACCGTCTCCTGCTTGCTAAGTACACATAAGAGTGAATGTTGACGTACCATGTACGTTCCTTATTCAGCCGCGTAACATTAATGATCAAGACGAGAAGACTCTTATTACAAAATTAACGAGGCAAAGCTTACTCGGCAACGTTAAGGCAATAACTTACAGGTCAAGCATTAACTTGGTGTACATAAAATAATCACCAAACATATGTCTTCATGCTTGTCTTTGGGTCTCCTCACATGACATGGGGTTCGGGGCCACAGTTCTCATGAAAGCTCAATAAGTATTAGGAACTTCACTTACAACATAAAATTAAAGTAGGCGAAAGTGTGAAGATTTCCTTATGAAATTCTTCAAGTAGCTAAAATGGTAGTAGCTAAATGACGAATTGAATACCAAAAATCTAACAGAAAGCAAACTTTAAAAACCCAGCTGCTATTTGGAGAATATCGTCAATATAATGTTAGTTGTTATTATGTTTATTTTTAATTTCGCGACTTTTTTTTATACTACGTAAAATAAAAGAAGAATATTACGTTTCTTTTTTAAGGTTTTTTGTGGAAAACGTTTTCCCACCTCTGACTTGACTTACCATAGCTTTTAGCCAAAAGTCCCGGCCTAAATAATAAACCTTAAATTTTGCTCAAGTATTCTTTGTTACTTTTAGTCAAGTTCACTCAAAAATAAGAACAAATCATATTTTAATCACATTTTAGCCTTTTAGCGCTGCTATGAAAAAAATAGTAATAGTCTACACTGACCACTACGATATCACTATCTAAGTCAGCATATAGAAACAAGTTTTATTTAAACAAGTTTAAACTGGCTTGGAGTAACGTCTCTTAAAGTTTATCTTACAGAGTCAATAATTGCGGACCGGACTAAGAGCAGTTGACGGTTTGAGTTCCAGAAGAAAAACAAAAGAGCATCGACGGATCGCAAATAAGAACCCAGTTTTAAGTTCTATTGTATAAAGTAATTACTTCAGACTTAAAAATAGTATCGGTTACTAAAATGTTAATATTTTAGAAGAAAGAACAAGACTGGCAAGACTGGCTGGTTTTTTTTTATTGTTGTGCTATAATACTTTTTATACTTAGGGCGTTTAAATACTCCAGATTTAGTAAAACTATGAAATTTCAGGATGTTTAAAAAAATCGGACAAAGCAGAATTGATTGGGGTAGGTAGGTAAGAAATACACCCTAAATTTCTATAAAATATTTGCAAAGTTTTTTTAAAAAACCCATCTATTTAATTAAAATGGAGAATTAAATAAGTTTCGACAAAATGGTATTCATAAAATCCTACAATTGTAGGTATATCACGGTTTTTAAATGACCATACTTTGTAAAAAAAGAATAGTTTAAATAAGGTGAAAACCCATTTAAAACCCCAATTAAACACAAATATAAACAACTCTATTTTTTAACTTTTTAATTCAATCAGACTCGGAAAATAAAGATTAAGTTAAAAATAATAGACTACGAGTATTGTGTGGTTATAAACAAACAGAAAATGGGATTCAGCAATTTTCATATTGTGCTAAAAAAGGTTCTATATTTAAACAGTTGGCAGGAGACGTAATAGTTCAGTATTTATAATCTAAAAATATTTTATAATTAACTCTGAATTAAATACCGCCATTTTTGTCCATGCGCCTGTTAAAAAAATATGGTGAGAAGAATAAAA
This sequence comes from Acleris literana, assembly GCA_946894065.1. Taxonomy (NCBI): domain Eukaryota; kingdom Metazoa; phylum Arthropoda; class Insecta; order Lepidoptera; family Tortricidae; genus Acleris; species Acleris literana. The sequence goes on from OX335677.1 coordinate 4,831,833, forward strand.
TTCATAACGCACATAATAAACTAAGTTAGTATTACTTACTGCGTAAATTTGTGAGTAAGTAATTAGTGGGCCTAATAAAAATTAAACTCTGGAAAACAACAAGTATCAAAATCGAAATATGGCCAAAAACCGAACATTATTAAATAAATAAAAAAACATAAACTTTATGCCGCGAGCGAACCTGCTGGAGGGGGTGTTCTTTTTATAATGGTCATTAATTGTATACTATACGTTGATATATTATATCGATGGATATTTATTTTAAACTTTTTAAATCACTTACCTTAAAATCGCGGGAAATTGATTCTCCTCCAAACCTTTACCACATCTGTCACTTATGTCACATAGTACATAAAATAACCCACTTTATTTATTTTAAATTTACAAAACTTTTAACACTTTCAAAGTTACAAACTTTCAAAATGGATTCACTTGGTATGAGCAGCGCACAATTTTTTACCGTTAGATCGAATACTTATGGGAAAATATGTACATTCTTTAGGGGTTGATGTTACACGAGGTTTTGTTAAAGTTTTTCGGTTCGAGCAGACACGCTCCCGAGCCGTGTCGGCGCTAGGAGAGACGGATTGCCACTGCTGGAATGCCGAAAGCGCTGCCCGACTCGTCGTTCGCGGTAAGAATATACAAAGGACTTTATTCCAACTGTAACCTACATTTTAGTGAAAAAAGATTTTGCTAGGAGTTTTGATTCGCGTTGGATTAGTTGGTAGTGACCCTGCCTACGAAGCTAGTGGTCCTGAGTTCAAATCCCGGTAAGGAGCGGAGCGTGCATATTTTTTCATGAGTCATGGATGATTTTATGGGGAAACCTGAAATAAATAATTTTGAATTTGAATAAGTAAATATTTACCTATATAAGTATTTATTCCCCCGTGTGGTTGCCGGGTTAGAATAGTGCCACTCCATGTCTTCCTGTGGATGTTGTAAGAGGCGACTAAGGGAATATAGGCTTGTAGTACTGTTAGGCGATGGGCTTGCATTAATACGATGGTAAACATCGTTGCCTATTGGTGTGTTAACGCCTAGCGTGTGTGTGTGCTCCATCACGCATACGACTCACACACACATGCCCACGTCGAAATCTCTGAGCGGCGTCCCCCGCGGCTCACTCGCCTTCTGAACGGTCTAACGCGACGACGCATATACTAGTTTACTTTACCTAGATTTGTATCGTTTGTGCTTCATTAAATGCACTAAAAAGTTACACCGTTTCACTAATTTCCTCCGCCTGCTACACTACGTCCAGCCTGCAGTCCCAGAGTCTCCAGGTGCAAAATGTAGTTACTGAATTATCAACAAGTTTTTAAAGTTGTAGGTAATTCTGTACCTCTGCCTGTTAGATGAATGACGTCGGTCGTGAATGACGACCCTTGTAGATGAATGACGTAAGAGAAATGAATGAATGGTGGAGAAGCATCCTCAAACATATCAAAGAGCTCAAATAGCTACACTGGGATTACAGGCGTGAAGGTATGTATGGTATATAAGTATTTATATCGTTGCCTAGTGCCCATAGTACAAGCCTAGAGCTTAGTTTGGGACTAGGACAATTGGTGTGAGATTGTTCCCTGATATATATGTACCTATATATTTATTTGATAATGTAAATCGGTTCTAACGAATATTCGATAACGACGAAAAATTGATCTGCGCCTCTATTCTAGGCGATAAAATCCAAATCGTATTTGACCTGTTATTGTATATTATATTTAACTCGGCCGCCATTACTGTCAAGTAAGTAAATAAGAGCTATCAAGACGTTGACAATACGATAACGGGTCAAAAACGATTTGGCTTGTACAGTGTTGAATAATAAAGGCCCTATCAAGTTGTCATCTTCGGGAAAATTCGTTTTCAATTCGAGCGAGGCTCGGTCGTCCAGGTACTGTTAATTACAACAACGACAATCATAACGTATGTAGGTACTGCTCGCAAACGAATGCTGGGCTTGCTAATGAACTTGCTCGTGCATTCATTACGACCCTTGTAGATGAATGACGTAATAGGAATGAATGAATGGTGGAGAAGCATCCTCAAACATATCAATGAGCTCAAATAAAAACTTTCTAAACCATTATTTATTATGGTAAGCGATATTTGCCTATTTAAATAGTTAAATAGGCAAAATATGTAAATAGGTAGTTAAAAAGGTAAAATTACTTAAATTTAAATTCAAATTCTAAATTATTTATTTCAGAAATAACATTTCCATATTACACACAAAGGGGTTTGGGTAAAAGTGTTGTCATTTGTAAAATTCATATATTTTCAAGGTGAGCGGCCATTCATAAAAGTGGTAAATTATGATAGAATTATTAAAAATAAACATATTTTGTTATGTAATGTAACACTCTAAAGTGCATTGGAGCCGAGATATTTAAATATTCATACTCGGGCGTACTTTTGTACTAAAACTGAATACTTAAATATTTAAAATCTCCGCTCCGATATTATTTACCGCCATAAATTATATATATCTATGTGTATTTAGAGGTCCTCTAAATAACTACGTAAAAATCATCCGTGGCCGCTGAAAAAAAAAATGACAATATTCTTCAAACAAATTTACCCAATGCCCTTTAAATAAACATTAAAATAAAAATAAAAATAATCAAAGTTAAAAATAAAATCACAATTAAAATTACAATTAAACATCCCCTAAAAAAAAATATGTTGAATTTTTTTTTTCTTGAAATATTGTTTTTTTTTCTGTCACTCAAAATTTATGAGATGACATTCCCATGCGTAGCTATATACCACGTAGCCAACCGTCATCCCATACATTTTGAGCGATAGGAAAGAAAAACATTACGTCATTGCTTTGAAAAAACCTAGTATCTCATAAATCGTGACGTATAATTTTAAACTTTAACAGGAAAAGAATTAAGTTCAAACTTGTACATCTCGAAATATCAGATACGAGTTTTTTCTACAGTAGTAACGATTAGTAGCGTTTAAATCTTGGTTACGGCTCCTGGTATAAATAAATGGTAATATGGCTGTTACAATAAATGATACCATCTCCATATTGTACAGAAGGACTGGTCAATTTGTCTCGTAATGTTCTAAGATTATATAGTATTAAGATGTGAGGTAGTTTACTTCTCCTCTCTGTTTTAAGAGGCCACCTATGCTAAAGTCTGTAGTGTTCCGCGATTTGGATCTCAATAACCATAACGCCTTTGTATTCTTTGGATATATTAAACTCGATCATATTTGCTTGAGACTGGCAAACATGAAAACACGATTAGAAACAAAATCCTCGATACTTTTATTTTTCAAACATGACACCTTTTTTGCATGTTTTTGGTTGAATCTTCGAAACCCTATAATCTTTAACGATAATTTTCAATTCAATAGTTGAGGATATGTAACTTCTTAATTCTGGTAAACCATTTTTTCGATAAATGTTGTGGTTTTAAAGTAAACAACAATTAATTGAATTTAACGCTGCCGTCAAGTTGCGAGTGAACTATCTCCATCTCACATTCTTCGCGCGGAAGCACATAAACCCATCCCTTTTTATTCTTGTGGGGGCGAGGCCTCTTAATAAATTCTGTGACGGAGGGACGTGTTATTTCTGCTCCACAGCCTCTCCAGGACCTAGCGTAACAAGATATTCCTCAGATACACATCACGTTTTTAGACAGAAATTGAAGAAAATTTATTAGTCGTTTAATATTCAAGACATTTTACTCGTTCAAATAAATTGAGTTTCTTTCAGCGCTTTCTCTCAACAGTGGTCTCCATTTGGGAAGAGCTGATAGACTAAACATCTGAAATTGCCTACAGAGCTGATTTACAGAATAAAAAAAAACAGATTTCAAATACTAAATGAAAAAATACTAGGTCTATCTATCTTTATAAAAGTCATCTATTTTTTATTATTGACAGTTAAATCCGACTTATTTAACATCTGTAAATATAACAACTAATTACTGGCGTCCAAAATACCAGTTACTGGCACCTAGAGATTGTTGAATTATCGTCTCTATTACCTTAAGTTAAAGTTCATGGGGCCAATCATTGGTAGGTGGCCAATATATATTAATAGGGCAGTTCACCCTAGTTCGTGAGTATTTTCTTCTTACAGATATTTTTGTGATATACGAGTAATCACCGTTTCAATAGCTTCGTTAATAACCCTTTATTTGGAATAGAAAAATATTTCCTCTGTATTCGTCAGGAATGTTTCTCGAAAAATAAGAGAGGGTAATCAAAACATCCAACCAAACAAATACAGAAGGACTGGACGGGTAGTGGTCTAAATGGACTACTTTACTCGCTATTACAATTTAGTAGCATAATAATAATAGTTTTTTTTTTCAAACATGCAATGGAATGAGAACTGTAAAGAAATTTCATACAAAATTGAAGGCCTAGGCCGGGAAGAATTTTTTTTTAAATTATAGTGTTAACATGGCGGCTTTGTTTATGAACAGGCTAAATAGCTGTTTTTTTTTAAATATACTAAGCCGTGCATCCAACCAAAGCGTTTGCATGTTTATATAAAGTACCAGGGGAACAAAGGTAATTAGGGGTGTATCGCGCAACTTAGATCGCAAGCGGTGCGCTGCGGGGCACCAGCGGGCGGGCGGGCGTACACGGCACATCGCGGATGACTGAGCACTGCAGGTTACTTTTAATTTTTATGCACTCCTGGTATTTGACATTGTAATTTTTGTTTTAATTTTTTTAACGAATTATATGTTTGAGAAAAGCACTATACAAACCTCGGCGTGAAAAGTGGTTGTCAGCCTCGTAACTATATGAACTCGGTCGGCAACCCCCTACTTCCCGGCCTCCGTAGTAATGTACTATTTATGTCAGGTTCCTATATTCAAATCGCGGATAGATAAAGCTTACTTCAGATTAATATTAGACACATTTTGTGTGCGGGACGTCGAAACTGTTATTGCCCCGCATATATGTCGGTTTGTAAGTGGACTGTAGAGGTGGGTGGGCGTCAGCCCGCTGGTTGGTTTCGGAAGAAAGGTCGTTGATTTCTTTACTATTGCCAGTAGCTGAGCGGCCGAGAGAGTGTCTTGAGAGACGTGCGAACTGTAGAGTAGCAAGCTTCTATGTGATTCCCCAGGGAGATACCTTCTTCTATGGGCGTACGAGGGTCTGTCTTCTATTGGTGGACTCTGAGGGTCTGTTTGCGTACTGTTGCTTGCGTACTGCGGGCTGCGAGGATTTGCGTACTGTTGGTGGCGTACTGTGAGCTACAAGGAATTGCTTACGATTTAGCGATCGGAGGGGCTATTAATATTGCAGATCTATTGGGCGGATCCAGAGTCAGTCCTGACGAGGCGTTGACATTCCTGGAGAAACAGAGAGGGACAGAGAATGCGGCGAAAGGTAAGAGGGAGACAGCTATACATGAACGTGGAGTGTCGTACAGAGAGGGGGGCGGAAATAGTTGTAGGAGTGCCGAGGTGTGAAAGTGAGTAGTGGGGATGCAAGCTCCGAGCCGTTGGAGGGGATGCATCTCCCTATTATCTTAGTGGAGGGGATATATTTCCTAATTTCTATGATTGATTTTCAAGACGTATGTACCTACCTACGATTCATCAAGACGTATTTTCCTATCTAATAAAGTGAAAGTGAAAGGGGCTATATCAAGGGCTGGCTTTCTCTCGGTCCCTATGTCCCTACTGGCAATAATTATTTATTTTATAACTTAAAACTAACTTACGAAACATGTGAAATCTTAATTAACAAAGTTTTATGCTATCGGCTTGTAATGTTATCGTCTTGTGCGCTGTTGGCTTGTAGACGCTATCGTCTTGTAACTATCGGCATGCATCGTCCTGCACATTTTTTATTGTAAAATGTCAAATTTTAACCCGAAGCAAGCCTTATTTGTCCGCGGTTTGAATATTAGAAACCCAACATTAGTCCATACATTATGTATAGTCTTCTTCTACATAGGTATACTAGTGACCCCCCCTCGCTTCGCTTCCGTTTATGTGAGTTTTCTGTAATATCCGTACAGATGTCTACAGGGTGACTGGAAATTCGCCGTATTCCTTGAAAGGGGTTATTCTACCGCTCATTTGTAATGATTTAAGTCCAGCCAACCAGGGGTCAAAACTCATTGGTTTTCGAGTTAGTTACGTTTTTAGATATTTTTTTAAATACCCGCTTTTCGACCTAAAACTAGTAATTGTGTAAAAACTGCGTCATTTAGAAATAAAAAAAAAACATTATGCAAATAGCCAATGAACTACTGATAACGAAAAATAAAAAAAACGCCAAAAAACATTTGCAAATAAAAGGATTTGAAGTTAGAAGTTCTAGTAATTATTTTCCAGCATTTTATAGCATAAGTAAAAAAAAGTACAGGAATAGTTTACTCAATTCATAAGCTTTCTAAAAAGGTACAAATTATGACATTTTAAAATTAATTTTAATTTAAAATTTTACAATTAATAATAATAGCAGAAATGTTCGCGGTTAAGCTCCATCGTTTCAAACAAAAAACGCGGGAAGCGTTTTGAAGAAAAATATGGAACGCACTTTGTGTTTTTGAACCCTAGGGTACGTTTTATAAAGCTACAAGTTACAATTTTACAGATCTAAATTGGCAACACTGCTCAAATAGCCGGTCGTCATTGGTCGAGGTGGTGTCAAATGGAAACTTGTAACCTGTAAATTGTAATTTGTAGCTTTATAAAACAGGCCCCTGGTTGACTGGACTTAAATCATTACAAATGAGCAGTAGAATAACCCCTTTCAGGGAATACGGCGAATTTCCAGTCACCCTGTATATTTATAATATTATAGTAGGATTTGGTACCCTAGCGGTGTACAAAGTAATTAAGGATTATTCAAAAACCAAGCCCTCAACGGTAAGAAAAGGAAAGTAATGGGAAAAGGATAAGGATTCTACGTAAATAAAGTCGCGGTCGTCTTCTAGTTAAATATACAATAGAGCATTATCTAGGAAAAACAGAACACTATTGTACAATTACTAGTCTTGGCACGCATCGAATCCGCGCGGTCCTTACTCCTCCGAATAAAATCAAGTTACCAACTTTAGGGAAAAAACATGTTTGTATAATGCAAACACTTCCAAACACATTTACAAACTTGTACTTGTAAATGTATTGCCTGAGGGAATTTTTTAGTGTTCTTGCGCAGAAACATATTTTGCTAAGTTTGTGGAAGAGGTATGGCGTAAGTTCGTCAATTGCGATAAATAAGGTTGTAGATGAAGCAATAGTACATTACTGCACAGACCGGGAAATAAGCTGTTGCGGGACGAGTAGAGTTAGCGTTTGCGAGACGCAGTCGAGGCCGCGCTATATACGAGTTCAGCAACCGCCCTTCCCGGTCGAGGCTTGTGTAGTGTTTTTCTCCAACAATGTGAGGAAATTTAACACAATTGTTAATAATATTAAACACAGTCCCAACATTTCCTTGAAAAAAATAACAGAAACGTATGATTTAGTATAACACTGAAATAAAGCATTACATAAAATCACCAATTTAAACGTAATAAATTCAATTTGAATAAAATATAGTTAAAACTATAAAATTTATTACGCGTTTATGTTTTTTCAGCAATTTATTTTGTTTATGAACGCAATTTCTATTTAACCTATTTGACACACTCTTAAATACGTTGTAGATGCTGTTTGAAAAGGTTTGATATTTGGTCTATGACATTTAAAAAGTAAAATATACAAGGAAGAATTTTGATTGCACGAGTGTTTGGCTGTTTGGAGATAGTTATCCTAGTCCAAACATGGTTTTTAAAAGTAAAACACCAGGTACGTAATGAAATTTCATACATTTTTGCGGCCGCTGCCGATGGTAAATAATAACTTTGTTATTATTTAAATTTTGCCTGGACCTGGAACTCAGAACTTCGCGGACTGATTTTACAACAGTAAGGTTAACATTTCCGAGCATGTGGGAGAAAAATGTAGTGTTGCTCATATATGAGGCAACGCAAATGTCAATCTCACTTAAAAAAATATTAAGTAAGTAGGCCGAACGGGCACGTCAAAAATCTACCAGCGCTTCCCAAGAGGAAACCACTGTTGAGAAGAAACGCCGCATGAAATTCAGCAGTCAGTAATTTTTTTAACATATTTCTTATTATAATAAACATAATTCTTATTATAAACATTCTCAGATTGTCATACTTGACTCCGTACAAGTGTCTGACCTTATTTTTTATGCAATAAAAGTATAAAGACTCGCTGACGCTAGCGACTTCGTATGCGGAGACTTAGCGCGGTTTCGCACTAGGCCGATCCGAATCCGATCCGAACCCGTGAAAATACGGATCTAGATCGGATATATAAATAAATCGGATGTCGAAAGCCGGATCTAGTGCGTAAACTGCTATAGAAATAGTTCTACGGTTAGTACGGACCATTTTTTCACGGGTTCGGATCGGATTTGGATCGGACGTAGCGCGGAACCGCTCTTAATTTCGCTTCTCCTCCCATTTTAATGGATTAACGGAAAACGAGCGAAATATGTTGTCATCTACATATTTCGCTCGTTTTAGTAGCAAATCGAGTAAATCCGAGTGTGATATAAGGGCCCTATTTCACTAGTGATGGCGCAACCAGTAGACACCAGATGAGGTACCCACCATAGAGTTGTGTTTATTTTGTTAACAGCGGCAGTGGTGGCGCCGCCATGGTGTCTTAGAGTAATAATATATTACTCTAAATAGCACATTTATATTATCCGGTTAGGCTGTATTTTACTGCAGTCCGTATCCGGTCACCGGTTAGCGTAAACGGTTTTTTATAGTAAAGAACGAATCCGGTAAAACCGGAAGTGTTAAGCCTAGTAAGTAGTACCCTGCCTTCGAAGCTAGCGGTTCTGGGTTTGATTCCTGGTACGGGCAAATGTTTTTATCATGAGCGCAAGTATTTATTTATTCCTGAGTCTTCGATGTTCTTTATGTACTTAGTTATCTATTTCACCACACGGACCGGACCGAGCCACTTGCTGTGTCCTGCTGCGCCCACGACGCAGCTGTACGTGTCCCGATTGCATTACTCTACGGAGGCGAATAAACTCGCAATCTATGTACGAGTTAAGACCGAAATTACTTCTAGCCACTCGATTGCTCGTGCAAATTTGATCGACCTTATTTATAAGCAAATATGGGCTATCACTGGCAACTCTGGATACACAAAGCACGTGAGTGGCTAGGGTCGAGTGGCTCGAGCCTCCCCACAAGGTTAATTTTAAGTCATGGTGAGAGTACCGACCAAAGATCGGTCAACCTTTTTAAAGGAGGAATTCTGACCGAGGGGTGTCATATTTCGGCGATTTCGTGGCCGCCGGCTAGCTGACACCGCGAAATTGTATTAGTAGCCGTGTTAATTTTTTAATTATATCATTATGCAGGTTAGTCTGTAATGTATTTGTAAATATGGGCCTTGTTGTCGGAAATAAAGTTATTCTATTCTCTTCTATTCTATTCTATATCTCTATTATATATATTACTATCATAGCCTGATTGTGCAAAATTTGGTTACAGAATTATCAACAAGTTTTTTAGAGTTGTTGGTAATTCTGTAGCTCTGCCTGTCCCACTCTGGGAATGAGGGCGTGAGTTTTGTATGTATGTATGTATGTATGTATAAGTATGTTTATCGTTGTCTAGGCATAGTACAAGCCTACAGCTTAGTTTAGGACTAGGTCAATCTGTGTGAGATAGATGTCTGATATTTATTTATTTATTTATCTATATAATATACCCGTAAACGAGCTGGTGTGTGATTCTTTCAACAACGACGGACGGGCGGACGAACGAGTGATTGTCCAAGCGGCGAGTTTAAGTAGTCCCGTCAGAGTAAACAAAACACATTTTAGCGCGTGTATTCAATTTGGTAGCATGACTTCTCGAGCGTATAAGGCTGCCTAATTGACAATGCACGCGCAAAATGTGTTTTGTTCGCTCGGACGGGACTACTTAAACTCGCCGCTTCGATTCGCTCGTCCGTCTGGCCAACCGCCGTTTTTTGAGAGAATAACACCCCTGCAGGGGTTACAGGGCCCTGTAACACCTCATTTTATGAAATGAGTTACTCGTACAAACTCGTTTTGACTTCATGTCTTGCCGAACACTGACTGAATGATGGGGGAAACTTAGATCACAGTCACAAATATCCAATGGATGATGAATGAACGACGTTTATGTAAATCTAAGCTTTGCTTGAATAAACATCCCTCTAGATTATTCTGCTTTGATTTTGCGGAGGTATCTTGATTTCGTAGCCTAAATATTACTGCTTAAACTAAAACTGTATTTATTACCTTTAAGTAAATAAGAGCTAATTTTAACCTAAACAATATGATAACGATATGGTTTAACCACTTACTATGAGCGTCTACCCGCCAAACTTAAAATTGTACAATCCGACGAAACATTTAAACATCGTTTAGAAAACTTTTGTTTGATAATCCATTATACTCGGTGGATGAATTTATATGAAACTGAAATTGAAATAGTTATTTATCTACACACATAGGTATCATATGCGTTCAAAACCCGTAGGCAATGACCACCATTACTTGTGGTAACTAGTAGGTGACAGCGATGACAGCTGTTAATTTTGGAAGATGTTTCAAATTTGGATCTCATTACCTTACAATATTCGATAACGTAATGAAATTACGTCACTGGTGCATAATTAAGCTTCTTAAAGTATGAGTGCCGAGGTTAATTCAGGTTCAGAAATCAGATTGCGAGCTTGCGAGCGCTCTAATAACAGGCACGACTATCTTGAGCGCACGGTACAATATGGTATTCTGATACTGTTAACGATATAATTATTAGCGGTTTATAGTACGCGAGTAGAAATTTATGTTATTACTAGCGACCCGCCCTCGCTTCGCTTCGGTTTATATGAGTTTTCTGTAACACCCGTACATAACCCAGAATTTGAAGTGATCATTTATTAGATGTTTTATTTTTGGTGTTTTAATTATTTTTGTATTCTTAATATTTTTGTATTATTTGATTATTAGTATATTTCGATGACCTCAATGTAATTTCGTATTTTTGGACATGCAATGTAATTTATTATTGTAATATTACATTGATGAATAAATAAACTAAACTAATACAAATTACATCTAATAGAAACTCTGATTCGCGATCTCTCTGTATCCGGCGTCCGATTGAGATTTAAATATTAAATCTAATTCCGATTTGGGAGGCATATGCAAATCGGCATCGGATTTAACACTATTTATCAAGCAAATAATTATTTGTAAATAAATGAACGCTCAGAGCGATTTTTGGCCACTTTACTTCACGATCTTAAACGTTAATAAAAAGAAAACATTTGCGACCGCTCTCTTTATCCTAAATAAATGTCAGTAAATATACCGCCTTGCGAAAACGGGCTCTAATATTTTTTCCGAGTAGTTTTAACATACCTACCAAAGGAAATGAGATTTTAATTATGTTACCGAATTAAGAAAGTACTATTAACGAGAAAAATAAAGTATTTATAATTTATAAATACATTAACTTAATTTTGTAATCTCATATCTTACAGTATTTAAACTGGTACAAACTATAATCATTTTACAAACTTTCATTTCAAAAAAAATTAATTACAAATTACATAGGTTACATAGGCTTATTAAATAAGTTAGGTTAGATTAATGACCACAACAAAATAAAAAATATGTGGCGGGAAACGTCATTGCGAATTTAAAGTTTGTAAAATGATATACATTGTCAAATGATGATTTGGTAAAACATTAGTGAACCATTTAAACTACTTGGAAAAATCAAAAGTGTCTATTTTCTTTGCAAAAGTTATATTAGGATTACGTAGAATCTGATTAATTCAATTGCGATTCATAATAAACAGGAAGCGGGAACATATCTAGTTCGGATATTGGCTTGTCTTCAGCTCTATTCAATGTGAACCAATATCCGCAATCTTGGCTTCAGTGGGGTTCCATTGTGTAACGCGATTGCTTTCAGTATTGTGATCATTTGACGCTCCGAGTCTCATTCGGTTTTTGTATGGGTCTTAAGATTTGATATTTAATGGTAAGAAGTCAAGTTGGAGAAAAGTTATAAAGCGCGTCACAAATACAGGTATAGTTAGGTACAGCTACATCCTTTGAGGTAAATATTACCTCAAAGTCGGATCTGTGCCTGTGAAAGATTGAAAGGACAATGCCAGGTCTCCATACAAGGTATGGCCTAAGAAAAAAATGTGACGGATAATTATAGAATTGGGTTTATTTGATGTAGAAAAATATTTAAAACAATGCCGTGGTGTTATTTTATTTACAAAGTATCTTAATAGATGGGTCTATTTTTCGTATAAGTTCCCTAAATTTGTAAGTAATAAAATACTGAATTTAAATCTCATACAAAACAGGTCATATCAACATCCTTCGAATCCGCGGGGTTTTAAAAAAAAAGTGTTTTACGCCAAGATCTGGCATTTTCCTTTACATTTCACGCAAACGTTTTTCCAACCAATTCAGCAGTCACTTTTAAAAATACGCATCTATAGTAGTAAGTAATACATACATATCATTTTTTTATAGCTTTAAGACCTTATTTTAAGGTTGATATATAATTATGATTAATTTAGAAATTATTACAAAAGAAAAGAAATGGTTTATGATGTATTAGTAAATAAGTAAAATGAAATGAACATAACACAACAGAAATTAACAAAAGCATTAAAAAGTTTAAAGTTTAAATTAAATATTATATTATTATTAAGTGTTCAACTGTAAAGAACACGAACTAGCGGTAAATCGCTCCTTTCGCTAAAAATAGCAGAAATTTGCTGTTACAAAACTCAACCTGATTCTATTATATCGTAGCAGTAGTGAATTAATTACTCTTAAAAAGAAAAGCACGTCCAATTTAGTATTAGATCAATTTAAGTATGGTAATCCTACTTTAAATGACTTAATTATAAATTTGGAATTATGTAAAGTTGTTTCATAGTATGTCTGTCCATCACGCAACAATTAATTATAATTTTGATGATATTTTTAAGAAAATATTTACCGCTGTATTTGTTCTTGGTTTTTCCGTCATTTTTAGCATAATGTCTCTCGAACCCTTCTGTCACCATCGTTATGTCGGTTAAAAAGATCCTATTTTCGCTTCTAAAAGAGGGTGGCGGAAGACGGGAGGGCACTCCACAGTTTAATGGTCGGACAAAAACACGATTTACGAAACATATTATTACCGTATATCTCCTGCGGTGTGTAAAAGTACCTGAGAATTCCTAAGATACGAATACCTGATCTTGCTTGAAGATCAGGTTAAAAATCTCTTCAAAGCACTCACCACCTTGTTAAATACGTGTAAACGAGATGGCGGAAATGTTTTACGAATAAACAAATTGTATTCCGGCAGAAGCAAGTAAAACAGAATTTAAGCCGCTTATCTAGCTTTCATTGTGTTCGACTTGAGAAATTTCGTCGAGTACAATAAACAGTATGACAGATCAAAATACATCAAAGAGCTAAATTTGATACCTTAAAACGGGGTGAGTATTTAGGGACATAACTTAAAATTAATCATATGTTACTAATTATAAGACTGAAATTATTTCCAATAGACGTAACGTTATTGTCCATTTAATAATTGTTCTTATTTGTAACAAGTTATAACTTATTTTAGGTTGTGTCCCTACTCACCCCTTAATCCCTACTCACCCCGTTTTACGGTAATTGTCTAGCTCTAGCTGGTAACCCATAATTTTAACATCGATTGTATCATTTTGTCGAATTTCATTTCATCGAACGCTATTTTCTGCAGAATATCTTAAACATTAATTACGTAGGTTAGGTTAGATTAGACTTGTGATTCCCAGAAAAACTCATGAGACGAGAATACCTTTCGATGTAATGAAAATTCGGCGTAATGGTACGTTCGTTGAAAGGTGTTTCGGTCAAATAATAGATACAGTCACGTCTAATAATATGCACACAATTAAACTTTCAAAAGATGTAAACACGACTCTACTGCAAGGGAATAAGTGTTTATATATATTTCTGACGAGCTGTAGGTAGGCCTCCAACAAGATGGAGTGACGACCTTGTAAAGATCGCGGGAACGCGGTGGATGCGAAAAGCACAAGATCGGTCTGAAGAGAGCCTTGGGGGAGGCCTATGTCCAGCAGTGGACGTCTTTCGGCTGACATGATGATGATGATGATATATTTCTGAAACCTTGTTAATGTATAAATATTTATGATGCTGACTGTACCCTGTCTAGCTGATATTAAACCGATTTTTTGTGAGATCTTGTTTGATTTATTTATAGTTAGGTTTCTGAAACAATCATAAATAAATATCAACGGATAATCTCACACAAATTGACCTAGTCCCGAACTAAGCGGATTGAACGGTCGAACTTAGATGAACTTACTGAACTTAGATGCAGCTGTAGACTTTAGTACTTTGTCGCTGCTATTGATTTACTAAATTCAGTTCACTCAATACGTTACTGTGACCAGGTACATAAAATGGCCCTGTCCTCGCGGCTCATAGACTCCTCCGGAGATCCTAGAGCTGGTGCTTACCTCTCCCAAAGGATTGGGCTAGCTATCCAGAGAGGTAATGCAGCCAGTGTCATAGGGACCATGTCGCGAGCGGACCTGCTATAGAGGGTGTTCTTTTTATAGTGGTGATTATTATTTATATCTTTAATATTTGAGTAAGTTTTTTTTTCAATTTAAATACGTTTAGTTTTAATTTTTAATTTTATTATTGTTGAATTCTGTAGGTACTAAAATGTACGCTCTCGTTTCGCTTCCCTATGGCAATAATAGCTTTACAAATAATAACATTAATATCTTATGAACCTCGCAAGATATCGATAATTATGAAACATACCTGATAATTTTAGTTGAAAGGGCATTGGGTAAATTTGTTTGAAGAATATTGTCATATTTTTTTTCAGCGGCCATGGATTATTTTTACATATTTATTTAGAGGACCTCTAAATACACATAGATATATATAATTCATGGCGGTAAATAATATCGGAGCGGAAATTTTAAAGATTTACGTATTCAGTTTTTAGTACAAAAGCACGCCCAAGTATGAATATTTAAATACCTCGGCACCGATGCACTTTAGAGTTTTACATTAATATGTTTATTTAACAAAATATGTTTATTTTTAATAATTCTATCATAATTGACCACTTTCATGAATGGCCGCTCACCTTGAAAATATATGAATTTTACAAATGACAACACTTTTACCCAAACCCCTTTCTCTATTAAACCCGTGAAATTTTAACAAATGAGTTGTTTCGGATTGTTTTCGAGACAAACTTGTAGACGGACGTAGAGACAAAAATGCTAAAAACAGTAGTTTATGATTATGCAGGTAGGTATGAATAAATAGCAGTTTTCAATTAAATTTTGACCCGTTCAGTCGCTCTGGGGTGATTAGCTTATAATGGGACTAAGGTCAATTCGTGTGACATTGTCACCTCTTTAACAAAAAAACTGCATAACTTCTTAAACTGTATAATAAGTTTATTTTAACTACATCTGTCATAATAATCGGGTTCTGCCGTTTGGCCAAATTATTTTTCGTCAAATGTATAATTTCGTCAAATGTATCATTTGGTCAAACGCTTTTTTTCCAAAACTGTAAATCTTACAGGATATATTTCAGAACCATCGTGTAGAACCCTATAGGTTAGGTTAGTTTTATAAAAACCCTGAAATATTTACAGTTTTGGGAAAATAAAGGGTTTGACCAACGATACATTTGACGAAATTATATATTTGAAGAAGAATGATTTGGCCAAACGGCAAAGATCCCATAATAATATTATAGTTACCACTCTTACGTTACGGCTGCTCACCTAAAAAATACAAGACTTGTACAACAACACTGTAGCCCGAACCCTGTTTAAATCACTGAGATGTAACGTACCGTCGGGCCTACCAAGAAGCTTACGTCGCGACAAATTATCCCATATTTTTCTCTTGTGGCTCAGAGAGTGGAAAAAGCTCGACAGAGGTAACAAGAAGCTTTTATACTAGTTATGGCGAAAAAAATTGGATTGAAACTAGAAAATATAACATAATTTCCTTTGCAATAAAAAAATTTAAGATATTTTTTACTACCCGACTGACCCAGAAGGATGGTAATGTTTTTAGCGCTCATTCCCGAAATACCAGTATTTCAAAATACCAAACTAAGTACTCTTTCTACCAGGTTCTCAAAAAACCAGATTCGAAATATTGGGCAAAGGCAATAAACCCTAACTTGTATGTTTACTTTTGGGATTCCGATATATTGATAATCAGGTATTTTAAAAGGCCCGGAATTTTGGGGGCGGCTTTTGACAAGTTGTAGGGAGAGAACACCGCTGTTTATCGATGTTATCGACAAATCGATAGTTTATTTATTTATTTATGTCTTTATTAAATTAAACTCAAATTTTCCAATGATACGTACTCTTTTCAGCGGTCGATGATGAAAAAAGTTCAAAATATCGGAAAGTTATAATAGTTTGTTTTATTATATCAAAGGGTAGGTAAACAAGCCACCTATCGTTAAGTGGCCTAAGAGGGATCTATGCTCAGGTTATAAAATATAAGAGTTAATTTCTAATTAAGTACTTATACTGATTACAATAAAGCAATTTAAATTGATGAAACTTTCCGATATTTCGAACTTTTTTCATCATAAACCGCCAAAAAGAGCCGCATCGGAAAATTTGACGTTTCATTTAATAAATAATAAATAAATAATAAAATTATCGATATGTTGATAACATCGATAAAAAGCGGTGTTCTCTCTCTACAACTTGTCAAAAGCCGCCCCCAAAATTCCGAGCCCTAGTAAGTGGGTATGTTTGTATGTCCGTTCCATTGTGACCTCCTGTAGCCAAAACGGCTTACTCGATTTTGAAGAGTGAGGTGTCGTTGGATTAGTCTTGCTTGTGAGAGTGACATAGGCTATAATATTTTAATCAACGTAATTAAAGTCAAAAGCATAATGAGATTTTTTATTAACATATATATTAAAAAATATAATCCGGTTTTTTTAAGTTTATATAGTTTCATAAGAAAGGGATGCACTGAGAGCTAACATGAACTTAAGTTTAAGTTAGCAGTATAAAACAAAAAACCGATATAACTGCACAACATAAGCATCACTCTGAAATATCATACATTACAGAAGTTTTTGTATAGGTATACGGCCATTGGCGGGGAGTTTGACACGCCATTTCTCGAATATTTTTTTTTAGTTGTGCCCTTTTTGCATTTGGCTAGATGTGGATGACTTATCCTCGTGACATTCTTATCAGGTCCCCAATTACTTAATTAGTATATATATTTTTTATCAATCCTTTTTTCCGTTTCGAAAAGCGAACCAAGATGAGACTTCACAAATTCGTCGTGAGGAGTTATTTAATAATGTATAAGGGTCCATTGCCTTTTTGAGACAAGCCTTTGACGTTTTTCTCATTATCAAGATATTGAATAAATGAAACTTGTACGTGCTCCTATTTTGATGCTAAATATTTTTTTCCCAAAAAAACATTGTTATTTGCTACTGTTTTCACATGTGAAAATACGACTGAAATATGTCAAGCATTTACCAATTGTTCTATTCAAAATAGTGGTTGTATTTTAGTACGGAACAATTAAACTTGTTTTTTTCTAGATCAGAGTGAAAATTACGCACGGTATTTTTGTTTCATTTATTTTATACACTTTCGCAGTTTTTATACTAATGAAAAATTTCAATTCCGATCCCAAGGCACCCCTTAGTATCATAAATATGAGGTATGTTTTGGTTATGTCAGTTCTTCAGCTGGCCCGGAGGGCTAAACCACCCAGAAATAGGAGCTCCGCGGCAGCAGATCTCCGTGCGCTCACTGCGAAGGTGTATAAAACGCGAATAAATCTTTTTTTTACAGTTGTTTTATCTCACGAAAGCGGGTTTGCCATACTGTTGTGTGTAAATTCACGTGCACGTTGTCTTTGAGTAGGTAGCTATCGTCGCTAAGCGACGCCGTAGTGTGCGTGTCTATACGTGTTATAACTACAAGTACCTATAGCAAACGCTTTCGGAAGATAAAATAACTAGGTGCAGTACTCTCAGCTTCTTAATAGCGTTCGGATAGCTATCGTTGTCACAGTCGAAACGGTGAACGGTCGAACTCATAAGTAGCTGAGCAGTTTAGTACCTTATCGCAGCTATTGATATACTAAATTCACACCAGTCTCCGTTTAATACGTTATTACGATAAGGTACTAAAATGTACACCTACTTATGAGTTAGACTGTGCCAGCTCATGCCCGGCCGCAGCGCTAATTTTCAGCTGGACCCATATAAGGTAAGTAGATGAATAAACATTAAAAAAACAATGTATAAAACTTATTCAGTCATTAGATAAACAAAGTAGAAATAAACTATCGTAAATCTTACATCGGATCACTTTGTTTGCCCGAATTTCATTTGCCATAATTGTATCAGTTACAATAATATTCATTTGCTATAAAGACATTTTTTCTGAAACCGTAAGCCTTTCAGGTAATTTTTACATGCCATCGTATAGAGCCCAATAGTTCACGGTTTCAGAAAAAAGGCCTTTATGGCAAATTAATATTATGGCAAGTGATATGGTAATACACAATAACACAATTGACAACAATTCATATGTGCTAAGGTAGTAAAATAAAAATACCGTTTGTAGATTTTACACTGCTGATTACAGTAAAAATATTTTTGGATTTTTTTATGCAGTAGTTTTTTTATATTTAGGAAAAACAGTAAAAAAAGTTGGATTGAGAATGTTAGGAACACACTTATAGTGCCCTTAGTCCATTTATTACCATAGGAATTGAAAAATATATACAACTGTCATGTCCATTTTTCATTTGTTTGACGAATTACTTGATTCTAACGACACGCTTTCAATTCTCGCAATACTATTGTTTTGATATACGCTATTTAAAATAAAAGTGATTAACGGATTTGTAAAAGCGGATAGCCGCAATCTGCCCAAAGTCGACGAATTCATGTTGTTACAGTTGTTATGGTTGACAAGTGACATGACATGACAGTCAGTTCTGTTTCTGTTTAAAGTTACTTTATTTTATTTTATATCATGCTAAGATCACGACATCAGTATTCCTAACTTTGTATATACGGTCTTTTTAATGACTATATCTTTAATAAATTATTAACGACGAATTTAAGTTAAATAAAGAAAAACCGAGAAACACGGATAGTCTAATTTTTTACGAGCTGTTATAAACGCGAAAAAACAGAAATACTTGTTTTTTTGAAATGTTGTCAATTACATCAATGTCATACCGTCCGTCTGGCCCCCGCCTTATTTTTTTTACACAACGTACCTGTAATCTAAATATTTAATATACGAGTATTTATCACCAGCCAATATTTTTTATTAACACCTATTTCACACGCCTGTCATGGACTTAATAAGCACGATGATAATTTATGTTGAACGACACGCCTCTATTGTAAATAAACGACGCGTCTAGCTTTACTAATAAATAAATTTGAGGTGTATGTCTGTGATTTAAAAATAAATGATTTTTGTAAAAACTCATTTTATACGGTGCCTAATAAGAATATTTTTTTAGTTTTTTTTTCTATTTACGAGGATTATGAAACTCTGCGAAGCTCTGAAACGGCTCAATGGATTTCAATATAAATAACAAAGGTTTAAACAGGAATTTTAACAATTTTTTTTGTGTATATTTTATTTCAAGTCCTTATAGAATCCCTAATCATCATTTGTCCTAATGTATTGTTTGTCCGTATTTTCGTTTATCCTTAAGCCATCCGCCTGAATTTTGAACTTTTTAGTGTTGTTATAATACAACCCAAACCTAACCTAACCTCTGATTCAGCTGGAAAACAGATTATGACAAAAAAAACAGACGAACGATGCGTTAGGACAAACTTTAGGTACAGTCAAAGAATTTAATTTGTGACCCACCTTAGGTCCGAAGTCAATCTGACATTCTACAGCAATAAGGTTGAGTTTCCTATCAATTACAAATGACTTGGCATCTCTATTGACAATGACATCTTCAAGCAGTTTTTTTTTAAATGGGTAGCAAATTAACTTCCGTGACCTATTAGGGATTGGGAGTGACAAACTTCATCTGAATAATTTTCTGGAATTAGAAGGTATTAGTAAAAACGTTTGCAAAGCTACTGCTATACCAAAGCAAAGCTAGGACGGGACGCTAGTTGTAAAAAAAACCATGGTTTATCAATATTATTTGTTCATTGGCTGTTAATGTAAGCAGCGATATGTGCATATTAACGAGAACAAATTATTCATGAATAATTCACTAATTTACATAAATCAATCTGTACGAAAAAATGTTCATACATTTTTTCTTCGATAAACATTATTAGTTTTCCACTATTCTACATATTTCATAAAAAAACAAAACAAACGCGGTCATGAAAAAAAAATAGCATTAAAATCATTTAGGTACACTTTCATTTTAACAACAAAATGGAAGTTAGAAACAATTTGGAGAATTAAGTTTTCTGTAATACTTTAAGGTTGTACAAAGCTTCTTAAATGAATAAAGAGAGAAAAAAATACTTCTCATTATACTCTCTTTAATTTAAGAGGATCTCTGTGACCGTCGTATTTCGTAATTTCAATCACTTACTATTAATACGCACAAGCGAAGTATTTAAAAATACGCAATTAATTATTTAAATTCCTGAACGGCATCGCTAGGTTTAAGTACCAACAATGTATTGTATATCGGGATTGTCGTCAGTTGCGTGAATTAATTAATACCATTGCACTAACAGGAAAACACACTTATTTATTTATGTTAAACAACTACTGTAACAGAAGTTATTAACACGTTGCGAAGCCATATGCAAGAGAGAGAGTGAATTACTGACAGATTGCATGAATGAATGAACAATAAAAATGTAAATAAGTATACAACAGTAAACGAGTAGTATTTACTTACGTGAAGTTAAAAATAAATACGTGTTTATATGAGTTATGGCATCATCTTAGATTAATTAGGCAATTGATTTATAATAACGCTATAATTAATAAATTATATTGTGTTGTTATTTGAATGCAGTGCTCCATAACATATACAATAAACTACTGTATCCAATGTTTTGAATCTTGTTTTTTCGAATAAAAACGTTGATATACTTATATTGTCTTTTCAGGTGTAGGTCATTGAGCAAAGCTAAGCATTATAAGGTGAGAATGTGTGCTATAATGGTCCATTAAATGAAATACTGTATAATAGCTCTCCGCGCGGTTGTATAATAAAACCACTCGCTAAGAACGCGAAAGCGACTAGCACTGCACTCGGCCCAAGGAAAGTACTGCAATTTGCTACGTGTTCTCCAGTGCAGATGCACTCCATTACCGCACCACTTAAGAAAATTGTCTACCGAAACCTAAAGAGTAAATAACATTGACTTTATGCAATTTAGCTTGTATGAATAATAATAAACAAACTACTTTTTTATTTTATTTGCGTCAAAAATTGATTTCCCCGTCACGCTCCTGGGTGAAGAACAAAATGTGACCAGGAAGTGCGTGACTGAAATTTGATACGCGCACCGTCTCGAAAACGTTGTGAATACCCCAGTAATGCCGCATTGTGAAAGCTGTACGGCCATGAGTTTGTGACAATTGTGGTCATTAGTAAATGCTTGAAAGTGAAATGGAATAAAATTACGGATGAAATTGAATTCATACGAGTTTTTTATGTTCTGGTGAATTAGCGTTTGTGTCCCACAAACGCTAATTAAATGACTAGAATAAAGAAAAATCATTGTAGTTCTTAGGGTTGGTAGCGCGTTTGCAGTAACGTGTTCTAATTACAAATTAACAAGAGCGTGTGAGAGCACGTGAGTACGAGTGAGAGATAATTACAAACCATAAGGCCCTTCTAAGAACTATTTTACTGTTTAGTTCAGGAAATATGAATTGGCCGTCTGTAATCTTCACTACACTCAAAAAAATGAGAGCCAACAAAGAGAGATTTTCACTTAGTTGATATAAAATGAATACAATAGTTAAGATATTAGTTATATAAACCAAAAATGATAGTAGCAAATAGCAATTTCTTTAGTGATTCAACTTATATTGATGTACTTATCTATCGTCTTGTTAGGCTCGTATGGGATCAAGACGCTTATGCACAACAATCACAATGTTGTTACAAGCGAACAATTATTTTTTTCAGTGTAAGATCTTTTTGTTAACACCAAACAAAAGGTAATCGTAAAACGCCCTCGTTCTTCAAACAGCACAGCGGGTTGAAAAGTTAAGGTTAAGGTTAAGGTTAGGTCAACAGACAGCCAAATAACATTTCCTGAACTATACCAAATTTATTGATTCTTATTAAAGAACTGAACGTAAAACAAAATGAGGCTCCGTGAAAAATTAGGTATTTCAAGAGAGTTTCATATTGCTTCATAAGTTTAGAACCTGACCAATGGCAATGCTCTATTTTATAATAAATAAGGTATCAAGTCAAAGTTATAACGAATAGGTACTTGAAAATTAATAATACAGCCAAGAATTCCTTTGTTTAATTGAAGTTGGCTAAAAATAAACAAATATAAATTAATTCCATCTTGGAGGACGACTTATATTTGACGTTTGTTTGATGACTAAGCGAGTAATT
The DNA here is from genome assembly GCA_946894065.1 of Acleris literana. Classification (NCBI taxonomy): domain Eukaryota; kingdom Metazoa; phylum Arthropoda; class Insecta; order Lepidoptera; family Tortricidae; genus Acleris; species Acleris literana. Next base: position 4,854,539 of record OX335677.1, read on the forward strand.
TCCTGTTTCGCGGCATCTATTAGCCGTGATTGTTTATAATAAGTTATATTTGATGTTAACAGCCAATCGGTTTGCTTGTACACAAGAAAAGTAATTGTTGATTATGTCTGCTAATATCGTTGTTATTGTTGTTATATAGGAACTGCAATTATGTTAACAGCGGAATAATATGCTGGTAGACATCTTAGCCTAATTGTGCAAAATGTGGTTACAGAATTATCAACAAGTTTTTGAGTTGTAGGTAAGGTCTGTTCATTCTTACTTGTCTTCAACTTTCTAACCTCAAAATTGAAACTTTTTAGGCTAAAACCGCTATTTTAATCCAAATAAAGCAATCACAGACAATACAATACAATACAAACACAAATACAATACATTGGCCAAATAATGTCCAAAATGTTTATTCAGTTTCCTTCAATTACGACGAAAGAGCTGTTTTAGCCAAAAAAGGTTAATTTTGGGGTTAGAAAGTTTACTATATAAGACGAGTAAGAATGAACAGACCTTAATTCTGTAGCTCTGCCTACCCTACTCTGGGAACGAAGGCGTGAGTTTATGTATGTATATATGTATTTAATGAAATAATCTTAGCTTACGGGTAAAAGAGCTCAAGTACATCACAGACACAGCTTTAATATTTACTTAATACGTATAAATGACAATAAGGCATCTTTTTCTACAGGGTGAGCCAGAGAGGTGATCTTTTGAAACTTGAACCAAAATAAAACCATGGATGTTAATTTGATAGTGGTTAATTTTTTGTAATAAGGATTTAATGCATTTTTTAAATAACATCTTTAATATGATCTCCGTCACATTTTTTTTTCTTAATACTGTACCTCGTCTCGTCGTTGGCATTCCTAAAAAAGATAAAAGATAAAAGAAATTTATTCAGTAAGTAGGCCGCACGGGCACTTTTACACGTCAAGAATCTACCAGCGCTTCCCAAGAGAAGACCACTGCCGAGAAGAAACGCCGCAAGAAACTCAGCAGTCAGTCATTTTTTAAACATATTTCTTATTACAATGGTACTACTTAGTCTAGCATTATATAAAGCTATAAATATTAAATTAAATATAGTATTAAATAACATGCGCAGTTCAGCAGGAAAACATGCCAATTAAGAATCTTACGGGAGAGATAGAGAAAAAAAAAACACATACTTATGTGTATATAAGATGGTGCGAGACGACCACATAAAAGTTTCGATATGTTTTCCTACATCAACGGTGTCCCCTAGACAAGATAAAGATTTTGCATTTGAATAAATTATTATTGACTAAGTTTCGGATTTAGGCCATGCATTTTTGTCTGTTAGATAGTCCTCAATCCTATAATACGCTTTAGACATTAACGACCTTTTCAAGTAACTTTTAAGTGCTGGAAAGGGTAACTTTAAAACTTCGTCAGGTAATTTATTATAGAAATGAATGCATTGACCAACAAATGATTTATATACTTTACGGACGCGGAATTTTCGGATAGCGATTTTATTTTTATTTCTGGTATTTAAATTATGTATATCAGAATTTTTGGTGAAAGAATCTAAATTTATAATAACGTAAATAATATTCTCATAAATAAATTGAGACGCTACAGTCAAGATATTAATTTCTTTAAAAAGTTCTCTTAAAGAGTCACGGGAGTTTAAGTTGTAAATAGAACGAATGGCCCTTTTTTGTAACACAAATATAGTTTGTATGTCAGCTGCCTTACCCCAAACCAGAATACCGTACGACATGATACTATGGAAATAACTATAATAGACTAAGCGAGCTGTCTCAACATTGGTTAGTTGTCTAATTTTCCTAACGGCGTAAGCTGCCGAACTTAGTTTACCTGCCAGTACAGCTATATGGGGACTCCATTGCAAATATTTATCTAATGTTATGCCTAAGAAAATTGCCTTATCTACCATTTGCAAACACTCGTCATTTAGAAAAATACTAGAATGTACCGGTTTAACATTAGGCAAAGCGAACCTAACACATTTCGTTTTCTTAGCATTTAGTAGCAAATTGTTGCTAGTAAACCAATTAAGTACTTTAACTAGTGTGGTGTTAATCCTACTGTAGTCTACGGATTTTCTATCTACCTTGAAAATTAGTGAAGTATCATCAGCAAAAAGTAAAATATCACAAAGTTTATCTACTGTTGGTGGCAAGTCATTTATGTAAACCAAAAATAAAAAAGGACCTAAAATAGAGCCTTGAGGCACACCTATTTTCAATGTAGCTCCAACAGATTGCGTTTTGTTTACAACAACTGTTTGAGTTCTATCACTTAGATAAGAAGACATAAGGCTTAAAGCTTTGTTGGACAATCCATAATGTTCTAATTTTAAAATAAGGGTCGTATGATCCACGCAATCAAAAGCTTTAGAAAGATCACAAAATATTCCTACTGCATCGCAAGATTTCTCCCAACTGTTATATACTTGGTGGTCCTGTCAAAACTTCCTTTTAAAAGTAAATCACTTAATTACATAAGAGTTGCATTATGGTAACAGTAATTAGTAACATTTTGTTTTAATTTGTTATTTAACAATAAACCTAGTCCAGATCCAAGCTGGTCGGAATAAACAATAGTTTTATACCTACTCATAATTTGTCTAGGGGACTCCTTAGAAGTATCAAAAGCCATATCTGGCTGAATCACAGCAGTTGGTGAAGTTCCTAATCTATCACAATTACCATAACCACTGTTCATTAAAGAGTTAAAGCGCTCTTCATTCAATCTACTTTCTTCCACCAATTGAGTGAAAGCCAGGATATGCTCCTTGACTTCCTTCTGAGCAGTTAAATACTTTAAAGAAGTAACTTCAAGCTGGTCCTTTAACTTATTTATCTCAGCATCCAGTTTCTGGATATTTAAATCATATGTTATCCTACTGGAATCTAACTTTTCATTGCAATGCCGCACCCTATCTTTCATTATTGATAATTCTAATTTCACTGTAGAATAGTTTTTTATACATTTTTGGCTCCTAATTAATTTCTGTGTACGCCTAATATAATTATTAATTTTAACATATTTCTTCAATTTATTATTGCTGTTAAAAAATATTAATTTCTTACTATCCTTGTCGTTATTACCTACGAGCTCTTGGTATAGGTTCTGTGTTGTTAAACTATCATAACACTGACGTTCTTTCCTTAGATAATTTAATTCTTCATTTGCTGCGCCAAGTTCTTCCTCCAGGTTTGTGATGCGCTTTAATGCCACTTCATGGGTGGAAGCGCACTGGTTGAATGTATCAATCACAGACTGCAACTGCTCTAACTTATCTTGAGCATCTGATAACTTGTAATCATACTCCACCAGGTCGCTTCTCAACACCGTGTTCTTGCCCATCAATTTCTTCAGTTCCTCCTCACTGTCATCCCTCTCCCCCATTAACTGGTCATTCAAGGTCCTAGCTTCCTGCAGCTGTTTCAAGGTGGCCTTGAGTTGAATTTCTTGCTGACGTGCAGTGGCCTTGCGAGATTTCATGTTCAACGCGCTCATTGTCTCACAGTAACTCCACAAACGCACTGAAAGATATAAAACAACTGAGTACAACTGAGTAACTTGAGCAAGGGAAGGTTGTTGATTATTATAACAAGGATGTGAGTGAATAGATTTTAGTGAACAGTGTATCGTGTACGGCAATGTCTGTGGCGAATGTGATGTCTCAACTTATGCTTCCACTATTCGTCAAGCAAAGAGAGTTCTCACGTGCCAATGTTTTGTGTTTGACGTCGCTCACGGCTTCAACAGTGAGCAATGTGAAGTATGAACATGAACACAGTGTTAAAAAAATACGAAACCAGCGTAAATAAGAAATAAATAAAAGGAATACTCCCCAGGATTCTTGACGAATTTGAAAACGTCCGTTGACACTACAACCAACGTCCAACGTCCAACGTCCTACAACCAACTACTCATTTTTTTTAAACTCGCTGTCACATGCTTGATCGCTGCTATCTCTTCGCGGCCCATACTGTCGTTTTGGGGAATAGCCTTTGGTGTTTAAGGTGAGGATTTCCCTTACTCCAATATCGACAATTCTGTTTGTTGACATTCCTTTTGATGTGGAAATGGACCTCGTCCGTAAACAAAATATTCTAAAGGCTTGAAAATTGTTCAAGCATACTGTCAGCCAATAACTTGCGTTGAATGTGGTCATTTGGTTTCATTTATTGCACGATTTGAAAGAAAGAAAGAGAGAAAAATACTTTATAGCCCAAACAGCTTTATAGTCTGTGTCTGTTGAAATTACCAAAGATGTAAACAAATTAGTACTGTTTGACACATAACCTCAAATATTCATCAAGCGTGTTTTTATTTAAAATAACGTATATTTATAGTTATTTAATCTTAAAATTAATGTGAAAGTAAATATCGAGCGTATGAGTCATTGCTAAGATCTTTAAAAGCACGTAATTATCGAGTAATAATGGCAAATTGTTTCTTTTGTTTGTGTTTACATCTTTGCCGATTTCAATTGGCACAGACTATAGGTACAGATAGTGTTCTTAACTACAAAAGTTATGCTCTAGACGGTTAGCTGCGGCAAAAAGGTCAGACAGCGTGAGCTGGCTCCTGCTGATGCAGAAGACACAGCGCTGGTTTTCAGTTTGACCCTTTTTGCTTATATGGATTGAATTTAAGATCCAGACGAAATATTCGCCTAGGACTACTTGTTAATATTGCCAGAGAGGTTGAACGCTTACGCGTGGCTAAGTCTGGATCGTTCCTTACGGAATTTTCAACGGCCTGTATGTTTTCGACGTTTCTTCTTGAAAGTGGCCGCCCCGTTTGCTTAATATTCGTTGTGGAACCAGTTAGCTCAAACTTTTCGACCCAAGCTCTGATCATATTAACACTTGGACACTGATTTATGTGGCGTGGCCATATTCAATCCTAAATGTAAGAATCGTTGTTTTTATAATAATGTTTTACACAAACTCCCCTGTTGTCCAGCAAAACGGTCCCGTTTGAATAAAATTTAATAAAGTGTTGTGTAATTTTCCGCCTTCCTGTTTGAATAAAATTTATTAGTCAGAAAACTTTTTGAATGTTTTTTTTTCGAGATATTTAGTGTTTTTATTAGCAATTTTTTTTGCCTACTTTGTATAATAGACCACACACGCTGCAATACTATTTATTAATATGTATAATGGTATAATGCACAAGGAATAATGACATACTTACTATGTATGGCTCGGTATATAAATAATGTATATTTTAGCTCCGAAGTGCTGGCGACAGGGTTTAATACCTACCTCTTAATACTATAAAACAAATTTAACAGAATAAAGTAGGCAGTGTAAGTAAATAGATGAAAATCAATCTTATTTAATTACTTACGAAGTTCAAAGAAAAGACAATTTATTATGTAACAATATAAAGTCTTTTGGAAGCATCAGTTACGTTTTGAAAAAGCTGATAGTTTAGTTTAGTTTGTTTATTTCATGAAAAAGATTACAATATAAGTTTGCATTACATGTCAAAATTAAAAGTATCCTAATCATGATTGTCAAAAAAAGTAATAAGATATTAAAATAATAAAATTAATAATTCAAAACATTTCACCAATAGAGATCGTCAAAACAATTTAAAAGAAATTATAAAATAAAATAATACGGTCAAAATATACAATAGTCATAGTCAAACAAAAGGTACAATAGTTATAAGAAAAATTACAACAAGGATAGTGGCTCTACATCATCGTTAAGGCTTCGTATTCTGCTGGGTAAAACCATATCGCTTTTGGCATGTTATCATACTGTCAACATTACGATAGCTATTTACTTGACAGTAATGGATGCCGAGTTAAAAACTACGATAACATGTCAAAGGGGGGGTTTGTTTCGGCGAAATATGTTGGCCATTATGTATCATTTCCCAACCGTTTCATTTGCCAACCCGCTTTGTTTTCTGTAACCGTAAATATTTAAGGATTTTATAAAAGGTAACCTAACCTAACCTATAGGGTTCTACGCGATGGTACTGAAATAAATCCTGACATATTTACAGTCGTGGGAGACGTGGACGCTAACAATGGGCCTTATAAGGAAGCTCAAAGTCACTCAGAGGGCTATGGAGAGGGCTATGCTCGGGGTTTCTCTGCGTGATAGAATCAGAAATGATGATATCCGCAGTAGAACTAAGGTTACCGACATAGCCCGAAGAATAGCCAAACTTAAGTGGCAGTGGGCGGGGCATATTGCTCGGAGGACTGATGGCCGATGGGGTCACAAGGTTCTTGAGTGGAGTCCGCGGACCGGGACGGGAGACGAGCTGTAGGTAGGCCTCCAACAAGATGGAGTGACGACCTAGTAAAGATCGCGGGTACGCGATGGATGCGAAAAGCACAAGACCGGTCTGAGTGGAGAGGCTTGGGGGAGGCCTATGTCCAGCAGTGGACGTCTTTCGGCTGACATGATGATGATGATATTTACAGTCACAGGAAAAAAAATGGGTTGGGAAACGATACATTTGGCAAACATATTTCGGCCAAACGGCAGGCTCCCGGCAAATTGCAATATGGTTTAATCGAATATTATAGATAAAGGGCAGCTGACTGATGCAATAAAGTGAAGAAAGCATAAAATGGATAAGACTTTTGAGTACTATTTAATGTAGTCATATCCATATTATGTTCGACATTATTTTGACTTCATTTGCATCCGTCAGTCGCGCATTGATAATAGAGTACAGTCGGCCAACAATGTCGTCTACCACCCTACGGTTGAAGGTTGCACGTCATGATAAAACAAGTTCGATTTTCCCTTGCAATAATATTATGACAGTGACAAGACTTGTCAACCTTGTCAACATTAGGGGGTCCTCTCGTTTGACCAAAAAACGTTTCACCAAATGATTCATTTCACAAAAATATTATTTGACAAACCTCTATTTTTTCCGAAACTGTAAATATTTCAGGATTTATGTCAGGACCATAGTGTAGAACCCTATAGGTTAGGTTAGGTTTGTTTTTTAAAAATCCTGAATTATTTACAGTTTCGGGAAAAAAAGCGGTTTGTCAAATGATATGTTTGTGAAATGAATCATTTGGTGAAACGTTTTTTGGTCAAACATTAGTGAACCGATAATTAGATCTCACAGAAACTTTTGTCAAAACTGGTACACCACTTTCTTGGCCGACCGTACCTATTTTAACATTATTGAATGACGATAAAATAATACTGGCTGGAGAGAAATGATGCTGACATATTGAGACCGGCGTCTGCCGCCGACAGGACAAGACAAAGCGGGGTTGCCGACGGGGGAAACTTTACAAAAACATTAAGGAGTGCTAATAAATAAACGTCAGAAAAAATGTTTGAAATGTAATGACGGAGACGTGTAAATGGAAAATAGAGTTTTATATTTAGAGCAGCTCCTCAAAAATGTAACTAAGCGATCCGTGTAAGCCCATAATATGGACGGAAATGATGATTTGTAGGTAAGGTTTGTAAAAAAACTTTTATTGCTTGTGAAAACTAGACTCTTGTCTTAACAATATAATCATGCCGTGAAAATCTTATCATATTCGGACGCATTTTTGTCCCTGTACTTGAGTTTACTAGTTTACAATATCTCCCATAAATAAATTTAATGGATCAGCACTCACTCTGAATATCATTTTACAAATATACAGGCTGATTTTTAATTTATTTTCATAGTTTCTCATATTCACAGTGTAGCTAATTGATTTACAAAGTTTCTCAGATATTTATAGTAGGGGTCTATATTGGTTGGTCTAAAATTGTTTGGCCTTTTTTTGTTTCGCCACATATTTTGCATACCAACGTTTCGTCTAATGATTTAAATGTCGAAAATTGTTTGATTGAAATTGTTTTGCATAATATTGTTTGGTCGAAAAATTGTTTAGTATAACATTTGTTTGGATTAACTTTTTTTTTGTCGAATGATTTTTTGTTATAACGTTGACCGTGAGGCGAAGTCGACGGAGCTCCGCTTCGCAGAGCTCCTATTCCGCGTAGTTGTGGCGCTTCGCGCCTTGATACAATTCTAACCATACCTAACCTATAGATTACTTCAGACCTAGGTGTTTTATACTGGAAGGGGCTTCGACCAAATAGTATTACGGATTTAGCCTTTTAGTAATTAAAATTTTAGACAAAACAATTTTAGACCAAAAGTGCTTTAGAACAAAAAAAAATTATGCCAGAAAATCTTTATGCTAAAAAAGAAGTATGCCATTCAATATTATAGGAAATATTTTCGACCAAACAATTTTAGGTCAGTCGAAGGGCACCCTTATAGTAGCTTTCCGTAATTACTTGGTATTCTTAAACTGCAAATAATTTAACTACTTATCTCCCATTAAGCCAGTGACCATGTTTTGCTACTATCCCAACAACACGCATGTAATTCCATGGAAATTCCATCCCGGTGCAAACTATTCAAGTAATGTTAGTCCGAGCCATCTGAAAGTTTCTTTGCTCTACCCAATTTCTCTTTGACTACGTTACCCTCTTATAATCACATCTGTCCTACATTACTCTCTTTAAAGAGAATAGCAAACTTAAAAAACTCGCCAAGTTCGAGTCGTACTCGCAGCGAGATACAGCGTTTGTTAAGATCAAGCAGAAAACGTGAGTGCCCCCTTTGCATGGTTCCATATCAAACTAGGAACCCTTATAGTTTCGCCATGTCCGTCCGCAGCTTAGCACAGATACTCCTCGTTCTAGTAAACTGTTATTTGGTATGAATATAGATATTAGTTACGCCGATGAAGTGGTAAAATAAAATCGTTTTGTTTGTTATAGTGGTTTTTGTGTTTCTGTGAAAATTTCAAGTATCTACCTATTACGGTTCATGAGATACACCTCGGTGACAGACAGACAGATGTTCGGACGGACGGACGGACGGACAGCGGAAGCTTAGTATTATTACCAAGCCTCCATCATCCGTCCGTCCGTCCCGTTGGCAACCTTTGGATACGCAGGACCTTAAAAAAACTAATAGTTTTTTTGTAACTGAATAAATTTTATCCGACTGCGGCGAACCCAAGAAGGGTTATTTGCTTGACCTGTATGTATGTATGTCAGTTCCTATGACTGCTCGTAACTACTCAACGGCTCAACCGATTTTTTATAAATAATACGCCACTAGATTCGTCATGATTGTGCTTTTTGTGCAAGTGTCACTTGGTACATCAAAATGGTGGATCTTATGCGCTTGAATGTTTTTTACATATATCGACGACAATACTAACAAAACAGCGGCCAAGTGCGAGTCGGACTCGCCCATGAAGGGTTCCGTGAAAGGTAAATTGCTGATTACGATTTATGACGTATTAAAAAAAAACTACTTACTAGATCTCGTTCAAACCAATTTTCGGTGGAAGTTTGCATGGTAATGTACATCATATATTTTTTTTAGTTTTATCATTCTCTTATTTTAGCTTACCACTTTGGAAGTGCCTCTCGCGCAAACTTTTCAGTTTAGAAAAAAATGATATTTGAAACCTCAATATCATTTTTGAAGACCTATCCATAAATACCCCACAATACAAACCCATACGGGGTTTGATGAAAAATAATAATTGAGTTTCAGTTCTAAGTATGAGGAACCCCCAAAATTTATTGTTTTTTTCTATTTTTGTTTGAAAATCTTAATGCGGTTCACAGAATACATCTACTTACCAAGTTTCAACAGTATAGTTCTTAAAGTTTCGGAAAAAAGAGGCTGTGGCCTACGGACGGACTGACAGACAGACAGACATGACGAATCCATAAGGGTTCCGTTTTTTGCCATTTGGCTACGGAACCCTAAAAACGGAGTCGGGTTTGTAAATACAGTTTTTTATTCCGGATTTGTTTTATTTGTTAGTAACAAGGTTCATATTGGCCACTTTCTTTAAAAGCTTGCAACATGATCAAATTGCAACTAGCTTGGATTACTCTTGATTTTTCCCAACGTCTTATCTAGGTTTGTTCATTGCAATCCTATCGGGGCCGGTCCAATTTACTGGGAAGAGAAGTAGTCTCTAGACAGTAGGTACGTCTTAGGGCTATTTGCAGCAAAACGATAAATCGAGATTTGTACTTACGTTCAGGGGGTCCCTTCTACTCGTTAAATCCATATTGCTTCTGACATTATTATTGTGTATTAAATGTTATGATCACAGATATAAATACACATAGATAACTTAAGTACCTTATGCGGTTACCACACGCACAAGCTTCACCACAGTTTGGCCTGCGCAAGCTTCTCGCACGAAAAAACTGAACACTGCGTGTGCTACACTGCCGTCATAAGCATATAAACAGTATGTCAGATTCAATTGCCAGAGTAGATTCAATCTTGTCCTCTTAGTAATGAGGTTGTGATTGCTACAGGAGTTTTATTTGAGATACTGCTATTTGGCTTAGCAGGGCAGTACACGGCACAGTTAAGTACGCGCAAGCTACATTCTTGTCGAAATCCTTGTCGTGGAAACAATGTTTCCCAATGAACAACGAGCGAGCCCCGACTGCGGCTTGAACACTGAACGCCCAACCACACGCACAGACAAGTATAGGTACGCGCAGGCCAGGCTTGCGCAGGCAAATTTCAAGCAAGTCGGAAACTGCGCAAGCCGCTCCGTAGGGTGGGCGCGTGCTACAGTTTTACCAACCACACGCTCCGTGTTCCGTGTACAAGCCGGCCTGCGCAGGCAAAACTGTGGTGAAGCTTGCGCGTGTGGTAGCCCCATTAATCTGTATGAAAACCAACCGTTTCACTTTTTGGTACCATGTGGGACACACCAAGAGAAGACAATTTTACGTTTTTCTCGCAAAATTGATTTAAAGTCGTCGCATTTTTGGGTTATTGCAGTTTATTATAACGTAAGGATGCATTTTCTTAATTTTCACGGCCGACCGGTTGCAACAACAGGCGCGCGGAACGTCAGTAGCGACGTTCAACGGGGTTTAAGTCCGGATTCGGACACGCGAAGTAGATGCATTTGCGTTATCTATGTGTATTTATATCTGTGCTTATGATAGCTCTGGTTTATTTGGCAGTAATGGCGGCCAAGTTAAAAACCATACGTTAACATGTCAAATGCAATATGATTTTTAACGAGTAGAGCCCTTGTTTACTTATAAATATATAAATGAATGAATAAATATATCGGGGACAATTTCACACATATTGACCTAAGTCCCAAACTAAGCTCTAGAGTTGTACTAGAGAACAATAAATATACGTATAGTATCCGCAGGGGGTTTATTATGACTTAGATATGCAGTTTAGTTTACGCTGAGAGAAAAGGACAGAGCTATATAACTGCTATAGCTCTGTCCTTTACATAGCAATGTCATAATAACCCCACTGAGCGCTAAGGACAAGGCGTAGTGAATTTTTTCACTACAGGTCGACACACGTAAAAAGAGCTCCGAGCGGCTAGTAGTGGGGATATGTTTACGCATGTTGTCTAGTAATCAAAATCAATCATAGATAAGAGTGTATTACTGGAAACCAATAGCGTGGCGTGGTTTACGCTCCCCCCCGCCGCGCCCACCAATTTGGTCCGTAATTTGCTCACTGCGCAGGTAGGTCGCTCAGGGCTCTTTTTACGTGTGTCGACCTATACGACTTTTCCTTAGCGCGCTGCGGATACTATACAATCGGCCCAATTTAACCCTGAGGGCTCAGACAAGATGCACTACGCTAACTAACGTTTCTATTCGATTCGTTTTTAAACCAATCGCGTTACTGGAAGATGACGTGATACGAAAAGTCACGTGGTCTACCAGTGACGCGATTGGTTTAAAAACGAATCGAATAGAAACGATAGTTAGCGTAGTGCATCTTGTCTGAGCCCTCTGACCCACCATAGAACTGTGCCACAGTTATGATTCAAGTCGTAAAAAGTGTCGAACAAATCGTTTCATAATGTCACTTTGATACCGCCCGGGCGATAACTTTTCTCACCCCCGAAATCAAGTCCGATGTTTACTTTTTTTTTTAATAGTCTGTGCTAATTGTAATTTGCAAAGATGTAAAAACAACCAAACGAACCCATTACCATTATTATTCGATAATCACGTGCTTTTAAAGATCAAGCGAGGTCTTAATTGATGAATAAAAGGCGTGCTCCCTTGGCAAACATTTATTACGCGACAGCGCGTCTACCCTCTATTGTCGATATATAACACCTCCACCCTTAATTAATACAATATTCTCACCCTTAAATTTATATGAAATAAGTAAATTAACAAAAAGCAGTACTTGCATTTACATGTAGGTACCCAAGTTCTTCGAATAGAAGTCCTCGGTAGGCACCACGAATTTCCAGTGGCCTTAAGAAAATGAGCAACATTTTAAAGAAGTTACATTATTATGATCCATGGTACCTATAAAGCTTTTTTTTTTTCCTTAAACAGTAAAAACTAAAAACACAATTACCATACAATTTTCAATCCGACTACATAAACCAAAATTTTAGTTTTAGGTACATAAAACAGAGTAGACTGATACAATAAAAATTAATATTTGTTTGGCGGTAAGCGCGTTCTCTTTGGACGATTATGTACGAGCAACTCTGGGGTTGCTCGACCGGATGGGCTACTTGTGTCGCTAGCGCTAACCTCATTTTGCGCGGTCTCCGCTCCGCCCGCTACCGGCCTGTCCGTCGAGCACTCCTCCGGGCCATCCCTTACAGATACGGTGACGGGTATGGCTACAGGGTACACTAAACTCCTACTCACTGACTGCTGTGTGACTTGTCGCTGATCTATCCCGGCTTGGTTTACTATCCTTGTCCTTATTTGGTCCACGTGCCTATGCAAAACCTCAGAACCCAAGTCCTCTTTAACGGAGTAGTTAGTGTCACCGAGACACTCGAGTATGCTACCCGGATACCATTTCCTATTATTCGGCCCAAACTTCCTATACCAAACCATCTGTCCTACGTGAAAACCTCGCTGGACACCGCCCGCGTGCTTCTGTATACGATTTTGATGTTCCCGCGCGCGGCTGGCTCGTTCCGGCTTCAAACAGTCTAGCCTAGCTCGAAGGGGTCTGCCCTGTAGTAATTTTGCCGGGCTTTCCCCGGTCGCATAGTGCACTGTGTTTCGGTAACTTAATAAAAATCTACACAACGCGGTGTCTATGTTTTTTTTCTCTTCCACACTTTTTTTAATAACCCTCTTGCAAATTTTTACCGCACTTTCTGCAGCCCCATTGGAGGCAGGATGATATGGAGCAGTTAAGACGTGTTCTATGCCGTTGCTAGTTAAAAAGTTTTGGAATTCCGCACTCGTAAACGGGGGCCCATTGTCGCTCACTAATTGCTTTGGCAGGCCAAACCTAGCCCACAACTCTCTTAATTTACTTATTACTGAACCCCCCGACGTGGAAGACATTTTAATGGCTTCTATCCACTTAGAATGGGAATCTAAAACTATTAGGTATTTAGCACCCATAAAAGGGCCTAAGAAATCAATATGCAGGCGAGCCCAGGGGCGCTCCGGCCAAGGCCAGGGCCGCGGCTCGTGCGCCGGCGGCGCGTCCGCCACCGCAGCGCAGACGGTGCACGTGCGGCAGGCCGCCTCGACGGCTTCGTCGATCCCCGGCCACCACACATAACTGCGCGCTAACGCTTTAGTTTTAACTATTCCCATGTGAGAATCGTGTAACTCTCGTAGGACTTTGTCTTTGCACGCCTTCGGAATTACTACTCGATGCCCCCACATCACGCACCCGATCTCCTCGTATAGTTCATTTTTTCTGTTAAAATAAGGTTTCAAATCGCGAATATCAACTTCTTGCGGCCATCCATCCCTCAGATAGCTAAGTACACGACTAAGTAAAATATCTTTCGTGGTTTCTTTTATTAATACCTTATTATCTAATAACATGGCCTCCGACGCAAAGTGTAAATAAGTTTGCTCGGGCACTTCGTCCGGTTCCCTGCCTTCGGTGTCCCTGTGACTTTGTATCATGCGCGACAAGGCATCCGCTGTATTTTGGTCAGTGCGCACGTACTCGATGGTAAAATCGTAAGCCGATAAAAGGATTGCCCAGCGCTGCAATCTGCTCGCCGCGGCCGTCGGAATGCCATTATTTACCCCGAAAATGGTTACTAAAGGTTTGTGATCAGTGCGGAGGGTAAATTTTCGCCCGTATAGATATTGATGAAACTTTTTTATGGCGAATACAATAGCCAGCGCCTCTTTATGTATTTGGCTATAGTGCTTCTCCGCCGGGGTGAGCGCCCGTGAGGCGTACGCCACCGCCCGCTCGCCAGCGGGCCCGCGCTGGGCCAGCACTGCCGCGACCCCGTGCCCGCTTGCGTCACACGTGACCACACACGGAAGGTTCATATCGTAATGAGCTAGACCCTCCACGCTGCACAAAGCCTTCTTAACTTTTTTAAAACCATCATCCTGTTTATAACTCCATCCCCAATGTTGGCCCTTACGCAACAACTCATAAAGGGGCGATAAATATTCCCCCAGATTCTTGATAAATCTCCCGTAAAAATTTACCATTCCTAAAAACGATCTCAATTCGGCTACATTCGTGGGAGGGGCCATTTTAACAATAGGCATAATTTTATCCTTATCTACCGTAATGCCGTCCTTATCTATAATGAAGCCTAAATACTTAACTTGGTTCAAAAAAAACTCGCATTTGTTTTTCTTAACCTTTAAACCACTCAGATGTAATATTTGAAGCGCTTGACTAATGTGTTGCTCATGTTCCTGTACTGTTTTGCTAGCTATCAAGATATCATCCAGGAACACTACCACTTGAGTCATATCCTTAAACAAATTTAACATTATTCTCTGAAATATCCCTGGGCTCGAGGCTAAACCGTAAACCAAACGGTTATACTTGAACAATCCCCGGTGTGTGTTAATTACCGTATACTTCGCCGTATCATCTAATAGAATCTGATTATAAGCCTGGGATAGATCGAGCTTGGTAAAATACCTATACCCACTGAGGTTGCTTAACAAATCTTCTATTTTCGGAACCGGGTATCTGTCTACCAGTAATACTTTGTTTAGTGTAACCTTGTAATCCGCGCAGAGTCTAATGGCACCGTCCGCCTTATGTGCGACCACCAGGGGAGTGGCCCAGTCCGAGTGCTCGACGGGCTCGACGACTCCGGCCGCCAGCATGGCGTCGAGCTCGGCGTCGACGCGCGCGCGCATCGAATAAGGAAGCGGCCGCGCGCGGCAGTACACGGGCTGCGCGCCCTCGCGTAGTTGTAGGGTCGCGCGCCCGCCGGTGAAGCACCCCAGCGTCCCATCGAACACGTCCTTAAATCTGGAAAGGATGTTGTTTACCTTTTCATTCGTCGCGATATCGACCTCTTCCCTGACCTTATGAATACCTATTATGGGCACTCGAATTCCCAATTCGGCGAGCCATTGCCGACCCAATAAATTAATAGTGCCCTTGTTAATGACATATAAATCTAATTTTTTTGCTATGTTTCCCGATACAACTTCCACCTCTAGATATCCTAGTGGCGATATGCGGGAACCGTCATAAAAACTTAGATTTAAATTGCATGGATGTAGTTTAATGCTTGTAAAGTTTTCTAAATAAGTTTTTTCACTTATACACGATAGGGGCGAACCTGTATCTATTTCCATGTTTAACAATTTATTCTCAACTAGTATCTCAATACATACCGGTCTATAATCACTTAAACACATTTGGTACATCGGCATCTCGTCATCGCTGTCGTCGTCGCGCCGCGGGCTAAGAGCCTCGCCTGCGCTGCCCCGCCTGGTCGCGTGGTCGTGGTCCGGGGCGCGGCCGCTCGAGCCCTCGCCCGGGTCGTGCTGGATGCAGTGCTGGCGCGCGAGCGCCGCGCCGCCGCGCGCGCCTCGCCACCGCCGGCCTGCGCCGCCGCCGCGGGCTCGGCCCCGGCTCCCCGCAGTCGCCTCGGTCTGCCCCCGGCTCCCATGACCGCCTAACCCACGCACATTTGCCCATCTATACGACGCCTCTTGCCTGGGCCCGTACCTCCGCCCTTCTAACTCGGGACACGCTCTTTTCAAATGACCCACTTGGGAGCAGGCGTCACACGTATAATCTTTAAACTTGCACTCGTAATGCCTGTGCCTCGTGTCTCCGCACGCTTTACACAGTCTAGTAGTGTTATAGTTTATTCCGATCGTGCTCGATTCCACTGCAATCGAATTTTTTTCGGCTGATTCCATCGTGGTTGCTATCGCCACCGCCTTGCCATATTTCAGTTCGTCTTCTGCAAATAATCTCTGTCTAATGGCTTCACTGCTTATACCGCAAACCAGCTGGTCTCGCAAATTGTCTTCTAGTGCCACACCAAAATCACAGAATCGCGACAACTGCTTCAACAATGCCACGTAATCCGCTATCGACTGCCCCTGCCCTTGTCGACATTGGCGAAACTTATACCGTTCCGCCCATGGTGATGGTACCGGTTGTAAATGATCTGCCACTAATTGTACCACTTTCTCGTACGTCAACTTCGACGGCTTTTCCGGGCTACATAAATTCACAATTAGTTCGTAAGCACTCTCACCGACATTTGCAATCAACGTTGGCAGCTTTAGTTCACTCTTTATACTGTTTGCTAAAAAATACATGTCCAAACGATCGCAATATAACGTCCAGTTGCCATTCTCAATGTCAAATTCCGTAAACTTTCCTGCCATTGCGATATATCCACGGATAACTATTATAAAACACTATTTTTTTATCCAAACGTCGCCACTGATGAATAAAAGGCGTGCTCCCTTGGCAAACATTTATTACGCGACAGCGCGTCTACCCTCTATTGTCGATATATAACATTAATAATGATTTACACTTGCCCCCTTACTAATAAACGTTGAGTAACGGCGGTATAGCTATACAATGTTTTGTCCTTATCTGTCATTGTGACATTTGAATTTGACAGATAAGGACAAAACATTGTATAGCTATACCACCGTTACTCAACGTTTATTAGTAAGGGGGGTAATCTTTAGCTTCACATTAAGTTTCAGATAACTATAACTATTCATTATAGGTACGTTATTTAAATAAAATACGATTGATGAATATGTTTTGGTTATGTGTCAAACAGTACTAATTTGTTTACATCTTTGGCAATTTCAATTGACACAAACTATAGTTATTATGAAAGACTAGGTTTGTACTATCAGCCCAAACCTGACCCTCCATGGAACTGTGTCTCAGTGACATTATGATTTATGCCGTAAGAAATGTCAATAGTTATCTGTTATACAAGAGGGAAAGTTGTATTTTACCTGCGAGTGTTCATTTGAAACACCAGCTAGCGAAAGGATTCTGTGATTGACCACGAGCGAAGCGAGTGGTTCAAAAATAGAATCCTGAGCGTAGCGAGTGTTGCAACACAAGAGACGTAAAATAACTTTTCACCCGTGTATAACACAAAACTTTTCACCTCACTACAGCGAGGAAAATAAGAAAATTGGTTTGTCCTATCAATTATTATTTATTTATCACTTTGTCAATACAATAATTTTGATGTATAGAAGTATTGGTAAAATCAAAAATAATGCAAAATAGCCTAAGCATATCCAGTTTTTATGGAACTACTCCAATACCGGATGCGTTTTGTTCGCACATCGACTTACTTGGACTGTCAGAACATTTTATCCGTTTTTACAACAAGAATGAAGGTTAATGTTGAATGCTGATATTTATGAATTAAAATAAAGTTGTAAGACTGTATTTAGTGTTTTTTACTCGACGCAATTCATTAATTGTGATGTTAAAAATTCAGCACTTTTGACGTTTTACGTTAGCTGTCAAATATCACTTAAGCTGCCTTCAAATGTCAAAACTCTTTCTTCACATGTGGATAAAAAGCGATTTTCTCAATAGATATCAAACAAACAAAAAGGGCTTTCCGAGCTAGTGAGATGAAAACAAATTGTTTTGTAATGTCACTGTGATACCGTTCTATGATGGGTCAGAGTTGCGTTGGGCTCATAATACATATCCGTTTTTTTAGGGTTCCGTACCCAAAGGGTTAAAACGGGACCCTATTACTAAGACTCCGCTGTCCGTCTGTCCGTCTGTCTGTCACCAGGCTGTATCTCATGAACCGTGATAGGTAGATAGTTGAAATTTTCACAGATGATGTACTCTGTTGCCGGTATAACAACAAATACTAAAAATAGAATAAATTAAATATTTAAGGAGGGCTCCCATACAATTAACGTGATTTTTATTTGCCGTTTTATGCTCGATATTAATAACGGCAACAGGTAGACGCTTGAAATATTCACAGAATATTAAGTTGTGTATTCACTTTAAAAATGAATAATTAAAATAAAATAAATTAAATATTTAAGGGGGGCTCCCATACAACAAACGTGATTTTTTATCGTACGGAATCCCTTCATGCGCGAATCCCACTCGCACTTGGCCAGTTTTTTTTTGTTTCTCTCTAAGAAATATTTTCTTGAAAAGACAACACGCCTAGTTTGTTATAATATCTACAAACAATACTCAGACTAGGCTTAAGGAAAGAGAAACGTTCTCGGATGTTGTATGGAAATTTTCAGCTTCCTTCCTTTTAAAGTTAGTTAGAAAAGTACAAATTACAAACAGTGTCGCAATATTTTTGTAAGCAGGAAACTTCAGTTTGATAAGATCACGTTTTATTGCACTCAGCCGAGTTGGCTCACAGCCACATATGCATTTTTGGAACACTTTGCAAGTGAAAATAAAACAAAACTCACGTTGCACTCGACTTACTCTAATATTTAACATGTGAGCTGAATTTCATGTTTGAGATAAACTTTTTTGAGTTACATACCCAAAGGGTGTCAAACGGGACCCTTTTAACTACTAAACCAACGTTGTCCGTCCGTCTGTCTTATCTTTACAAAGCTGTAAATGCTGAGTTGGAACCGTTTCGCAACAATTTCTCTGTATCTTGACGTTCTTTTTGTATGTATGTAGTTTGATTTTGTATTGTTGCGAATAAATGTCTCTTTATCTTTATCTCTCTATCTTTTAAACCGTAACAGATAGAGGTTTTTTTACGGAATGTATCGTGTTATAACGACGAATTTCCTTATAAATTATTATAAAATTAAAGTACTATGGTAAAAAAACGGTGTGACAGTGTTAGTGTCAACCCTAAAGAAAAACAACAAAACCAGTGGGTGCACGTAGTCGAGTTCATAAATATGCGTAAACTTTATTACCTTGTCTATTTAAGAGGCCACCTATGCTAAAGTCTGGAGTGTTCCGCGATCTGGATCTCAATAACCATAACGCCTTTGTATCTGTTTTTTGGATATATTAAACTTGATCATATTTGATTAAGACTGTCGAACGTGAAAACATGATTAGAAATAAAATCCTCGATACTTCTATTTTTCAAACATGACACCTTTTTTGCATGTTTTTGGTTGAATCTCCGAAACCCTATAATCTTTAACGATGATTTTCGATTCAACAGTTGAGGATATGTAACTTCTTAATCCTGGCAAAACATTTTTTCAATAAATGTTGTGGTTTTAAAGTAAACAGCGATTAATTGAATTTAACGTTGCCGTCAAGGCGCGAGAGAACTATCTCCATCTCACATTCTTCGCGCGGAAGCACATAAAACCATCCCTTTTTATTCTTGTGGGGGCGTGGCACCATAAGTGGCCTCTTAATGACATGTTTAAACTGCCGTACATGAATTGTCACAGCGATTAAAGTGACAAGGGACTAAAGTGTAAACCTATACCTAATTGTACTCGACATTACTATAACTGGAACTGTGTCACAGAGACGTTATGATTTAAGTCGTAAGAAGAGTCAAACCAATTATTTTATAATGTCACTGTGACAACGTTCTTTGGTGGGTCAAGGTTCCGGCTGATAGTATCTACATACTGAGGTGTGTGTAGAAACGTAGGGCTTTGTATGTTGATATCTGAATAGGATTTGGAGCTCTTACCTTGAGGAGGCCTGTGGATAGTTTCCCTTACCATGTCATTAAATAATCAAGATCATTATGACCACCGGCTTCAATATCCAATCAGCTGTCAGACAATGCAGTTGCATTTCGAAATTCAAATAGTTGAAGTTAAAGAAAACAAATTACCTAATATTGAATACGTTTTCCGAAATGAAACCGTTCAAGTTGTCTCTAAAAGTAACAAAAGTTGGATGTAGTTTTGAGACGGATGAAACAGATTTTAATAAAAGTTTTCAAACTAATACAATTTATTTCAAAACTATTTATTGTTTATAAACTTTGTCAGTTTCGCTATTGCACTATTTTTCAGCAAAAGCGTTTGGTCGGGATTTGAAATTCCATTTATAATATTTCCTAATAATAATTTTATAACGAGGGCAATTTAGATTAGTGGTGATATTCGTAAACCTAAATGTATAAACGTCAAATTCTACAGCCTCACAAAAATAGTTTAATGTTTATATATTTAGCTTTACAGATATTTAAAATAAATCCCAACCACTGATCCGAATTGGTCCCGATATTTTATTTTATATTCTTTATATAGTACGAGTATCTTAACTTATCGTAAACAGAAAGGGCTTTGGGTAAATTTGTTTGAAGAATATTGTCATTTTTTTTTTCAGCGGCCACGGATGATTTTTACATAGTTATTTAGAGGACCTCTAAATACACATAGATATATATAATTTATGGCGGTAAATAATATCGGAGCGGAGATTTTAAAGATTTAAGTATTCAGTTTTTAGTACAAAAGTACGCCCAAGTATGAATATTTAAATATCTCGGCTCCGATGCACTTTAGTACATTACATAACAAAATATGTTTATTTTTAATAATTCTATCATAATTTACCACTTTTATGAATGGCCGCTCACCTTGAAAATATATGAATTTTACAAATGACAACACTTTTACCCAAACCCCTTTCCTTTCAGATTTCAGACATTAAAACTGACGTAAACATCGATTTTTGAAAACTGACAAAATGTATCGACGACCCAACCGAAGCGCAAGGGCACTACCTTCTCGAAGCGCTTCATCGATATTTTGAACCCTTGAAATTTACTTTTATGAAACCGCGATTAGTTTGGGATTGGAATAGCTGTCAATTCATATGCACTTTGACATAAGTATATGGTAAAACTGTCACCTCTAATCCCTTTCTCATCGCGGCTAGATAATAAAACGTTTGACGGGGACACTTCAACGCACGCTAACTTACTTCAATCCTTTACATGTTGTCTAGGGCCACACGTCGGTAACGCTGGAATAACCTGAGGGCTCAGACAAGATGCACTATGCTAACTAACGTTTCTATTCGATTCGTTTTTAAACCAATCGCGTCACTGGGAGATGACGTGATACGAAAAGTCACGTGGTCTAGCAGTGACGCGATTGGTTTAAAAAGGAATCGAATAGAAACGTTAGTTAGCGTAGTGCACCTTGTCTGAGCCCTCTGGACTCTTCCTAATGTTTAACGCACTGAAACTTAAAAGCTCATCAAGCTAAGGGAGCGACCACACCAGAGCTTAACGGTGCGTAAATGCCATGTAATTACTATAACCAATTCTTCTGTTTACGCAACGTCACCGTATTTTACGCGTCGGTGTGGCCGATTCTCATGGTGGTTTTGCGCAAAACTTATGTTTTTTCCGGCAGGTGTGAGTGTGCCATATTTTAAACAAACTCTAACATTACAGCCGTTAACGTTCCTGCACCGCACTGATAACGCGCGAGTAACTTTAAATGCGTTGCCAACCCTAAAAACTTGCTCCAATGGAATGCCTGTGTGCTAGTCATTTCTCTTGTCTTATGCCACACGGAACACAACAATGCGAACACTGCTTGGCGATAAGATGATAGCGATCCGAATGTACTTACACAACTAAAATATAGCGTGGACTGCTTTTTATTACCATAAGCTAGGTATTTGAGTTTAAATATATGTAAAAACCTTTATCGTAGGTACAGTTGGTCTTAAGTAGCTGCAATATTTTGTACCATGTCGCTTTAACACATTTGACAGATTAGTACAGAAGTTCAAACATGACCTTATAGTGACAAGACACTAAAGTGAGCAGGGTTGAGATTCTCTCAACAAGCAAAGGTGATCGTTCGCTCGAGTGAAAGTCCAAACGGCGAGTTTAAGTAGTCCCGACAGAGCGAACAAAACACATTTTAGCGAGTGTATTCAATTTGGCAGCATGACTTCTCGAACGTTAAGGCTCCTTAATTGACAATGCACGCGCTAAAATGTGTTTTGTTCGGTCGGACGCGACTACTTAAACTCGCCGCTTTTATTCGATCGTCCGTCCAACCGGCTGCCGTTTTTTGAGAGAATAACACACCAGCTTAATACGGTCAACCGCACAAATACGAAAAAAACAAACCACAAAGTAGTCAGAAACACAAAAGGCATGTACAAAGGCATGTAATAAGATCTCTTCCAGTTAACCCTGTCACCGCAGTATTAGTTTACCTGTACGAGTATCATCCACAACCGTAAGTGGCACATGTTAACACGCCGAGCGCTGGCTGCATGCCAGCTAGATTCACTTACCAACTTCGGCAACGACCGCCGAAGCGAGCGACATTCGGCGCAACTTCACTGGAAACGAGATAACTCCAACTATTGCCGATCGAGCCGGTTAAGTTTGTTATGCCAACTTCATTTAGTTGTACGGTTATTGAATTATAGTTGACTGGATGCGGAGAGTTGTTTTTCGTAATTGCTCTGTTTCTTGTTGGTGATTGAATTTGAACAATCTAACAAAAGCGTTCTATTGGCGGGAGTTGATTTATAAAGTTTGAACACGCGAAACGAAATTAAAATAAGTAAATTACATACATACATTAAATCACGCCTGTTTCCCTGAGGGGTAGGCAGAGACCACTTCTTTCCACCTGCTACGATCCTGACAAATCTCTTTCGCTTCTTCCACATTCATACATCGAGTTGTAACGGTCTAGGCATGCCCGTTAAATTCTCAAATATAAATTGATTCAGATTAAGCTCAAACGAGAGATGATTAATATATAAATTAAGTTTTTAATAAAGTAACATTATATCTAAGTAATTCTATTTACAATCAAATGTAATATCAAAAAAAAATAGAATTAATATTTGCAACCTTTTTGCTGGCATAATGAGTGCGCTTTATTTTCATATATTTACGAACGCGATTGGGAGTGGGAAGGAACTACATAGGACGTCAGTATAAGTGCGAGATTGACGGCAATATCTGCTGTAAAAGATGCGTCCGTAATACAGATTCAGGTGGCTACTATTTTAAAAATATATAAACGAATGCAAAGAAAAATATACTGTATAATGGGTAGCATAAGGATTAATTTCAATTATGTAATCACGCAATAAATTTGAATTTGAATTTGAATTTTTTGAATCTTGAATCTTACGATACAAGATTGTAATGTCAAAATGACTTAAGGGATTTGCACGAAATTTTAGTATACACTTTATGTTATTTGGCGTAAGAACTATTTTCAGAGTTATGATCTGAAAGGTTTAAAAGGCATAGGAGGCTCGAAAGGCAAGAAAGGTCTGAAATACTGAAGGGAGACAGCGGTAGAGAGTTTTAGCTATTGAGAGGGAGATAGAGTTCGGAAAGGATAGGGCATTCAGGCTGGGGCTTTCGTGACGGAAGGTTCTTCTTCACGTTAGTATTGGCCAGTGTTTGGGTTAGTTATCACTTGCGTCTGATACATTGCATTAATTTGTTGGGGTATAAGTGTAATTAATAATAAGGTGGGGAAATTCGTGTTGAATTCAGCTAGATTAGCACTTGTTTGTATCAGAGCGGTGATCAGACTACCACTAGTAAGTGTCTGACAAGTCCGAGGAAGCCTAACGGCGCCTCTGATTTGGAACTATTAGAGTCAAAAAGAAGCCTTGGGCAAGCCTAGATATCTTTTTATTCGGCACAGATATCTTCAATAAAGCCTACTTATCCTCAATGTCAGCCTTTGAGGAACAAGTGGGGTCCACATAGTTGGCATGCCGGTGCGCACCCACGGAAGCCTCTTTGGAGTTGAGAATGGGTCCCGATAAATTCATTAATATTTATATATACTAAACCACACATAAGGGCGTCTTATTCTCACTGTCTCGGCTGCGGCCATTGTGAGGAGGGAGACAAGAACACGAGTGTTAGGTTGCCTTTATCAGCCGCCTCAGCTGAACTTTAGAGTTTACTTAGGGGCTTAACTAATTACTGGGAGAGGTAAGCCCATAGGATGTAGTTAGTAGAGTAGGCCTAACAGTAGGATTAGGGTAGTTTCAAACATAGGGAAATAGGGATTTAGGCATTTAAACCAGTAGGATCTTAACTAGGTATCTAAGAATTAATCTTGCGTGTTGAATTAATCTTTTAAATTCGTCCGCGTCACGTCTTATACCGCATTTATATAGGAAAACTGCATTTATTGTAGGAAGTTTAATTTAAATTTATAATATCCGTCATAACTATAATAAAATTTGGGGAAATATAATACCCAATTCTACCCTAAGGAGTTCTCAGTTTATTGTGAAACAGTTGTTTATTGACTTTACCATTAACGCTTGAGCAAGTTAATCAGAAAGTAAATATTTCTGGTCTTTATCAGACAATCAGCATTCAATAGTAAATTTCATAGTCATATTTATGAGTTGGACTGTCTTCCCTCATTTGATCTTCTGGGCGGGTGATTTGCTATGCATACTGAGTTACGACTCGGCCGTCACTGCTTACGAGCATCGGCTAGTCACTGTATAGTAATTTCATTCAGCCATTCCCATGGGAATTTATGCATAAAAACATGCACTACAATGACCGAGGTCACTCCTTCTAGTAAATGTACTTAAAACATCAAATAGTTTCAAGACTGGAAAGCTTTACTATAACTTCAAAGCTACATTAAAAATGTTTAATTGAGACTAAGTGAACTGGTTTCTCCTTTCCATAATAAATTGAATATCTACTGCAATTACTGTTACTGACAAATTATAATATCAACAAAACAGCTTGTGCAAAGTAAGCTTCAACTTGTAAAAAAATATCAATGAACAGATAGTTCATTATAAACGACAGTATCAGTATATCTAAAGCTTGAGCAAAGTAAGCTAATGATACGTGATTATTTCTAGTCTACGGCAGATTAGCCAAATATACTTCAACAACGAAAGATCCAATGCAATCGATTGATTTCTCTCAACTTATATTGAATATTTTATATCATGTGATTGGGAGCGTACGAGCAAGCGTAGTGAATGGACGTGTTATATTTTAGCTCTAAAAAATAAAATAATTTGCTAACAACTAAGTAACCTATTTTAACCTTTATCGCAACAGTATTAAATTACATTATTGTTTAAAAAGTGAGTGACCAGTGGTTCGGGCGCATAGATAAGCGCTTACCTGCCCTGTACAGGAAAGGATGCGTGCTTATTAGCTGAGCGGAGCGGTAAGCGGAGCGATTTGCCAATATATACGTTTTAAACTAATATGAGTGTAATACGTTCTCCATCTAAACAACCCCCAACAATGAACAACCAAATTGGTCAAAGTAATTCGCACCCTAACTTATTAACCGTGGGAGAAAGTACCACGTTTCGGAAAAGAAAATCGCCTGAAAATGATCTTGCGGAACAAATGGAAGATTTCAAAAATGCCATCATGGGAATACTCACAGATCACTCCAAAAAACAAAATGAGAATTTGGAGAAAATGAATGATAATATTTCCGCTATCAAAGATCAACTAAATGACTTAAAAACTACAACACAGCACCTAATAGCGGAAAATGCCAACTTAAAAACGCATCTTGCTAATCTCACTAGTAACGTTAATGCAACAGATGAAAAAGTTGAACTGCTGCAAGACGAAGTGCAGCTGATAAAGTCCAGCCTATTTGCATCGGGACACGCATCCACAGCAGCAACTTGCAGTGAAATAGTAGCCGAGTTACAAGAGCGCGAGGATCGTCAAAAAAATGTCATAGTGACAGGCATACCAGAGCTACACACAGATAACATCACAGAGAGGCGAGAAAGGGATGCACATGAGGTTAGCAAAGTGTTATCATCGCTTCATCCGGAATGCCCACCACCAAAGAAAATCATCCGAATCGGAAAATACAATGCTACAAAACAAAGACCCTTAAAATTATGCTTCACATCTCAAGAGCCCGTTAAAGCAATACTAAAGAGCAAAAGTCATCTTACAAAAGATTCAGTGCAAATTTATTCGGACAAGACACCATTACAGCAGAAATACATGCAAGAGTTAAGACAAGAATTGCAAAAACGTGCAGATAACGGAGAGGAAAACTTGACAATAAAATACATCAAAGGTACCCCAAAAATAATAACACTGGAATCAAAAAACTAATAATAACAAATAAAGAACTTAAGCCTGTAACATACAACCTGATAGACAGCTATGAAAACCTCACAAATTCAACCAAAACGCTAAATTTCTTCTATGCAAATATCCGTAGTTTAGTCGCACCTGGAAAACTGGATGAAATAAGGTGTATCATTGAATCACTACAGTCTAAAATACACGTTCTGATACTAACAGAGACCTGGATCAAAGATGAAATGGAAGGTCAAAGGCTAAAATTACCAAATTACACACACTACTTTAACTACAGGAAGAGTTCGAGGGGTGGTGGTGTCTCCATATACATACACAATGACCTGAAACATGACTTTGTCGAAGAACAAATTGATGATGGAAATCACTTCTTGTGGGTGCATCTAGACAAACTATCACTGGATATTGGAGCCATATATAAACAGCCTTCAGCAAATACCAACCGGTTTTTGGAAAATTATGCTAACCACCTAGAAAAAAGAAGAAGAGCTCTCGTCTTTGGGGACTTTAATTTAAATTTACTTGGAAAGGAAAAACCTGTAAAAGACTATCAAACCATGCTACGCGAAAATGGATTTAAAATTTTAAATAAAATAGATAAGGAACACTGCACACGTGAAACAGATCACTCAAAGACTATTTTGGACCACATCAGCACCAATCTCAAGGAAAATACCTTTCAGCTTACTATTATAGAATCTAACCTATCTGACCATAAGCAAATATACTTTGAGGTGAATAGATATCAACAAGAGCGACCAAAACTAGTGCAGTACACGAAAATAAACTATGCAAACCTATATAAAACAGTTGAAGAAACAAGTCAGGATGACTTCAACAAAGACTACCGACAATTTGAGTATGAATTAATTAATGCAATAAACAAAAATACAATTAAAAAAACCAAACGCCTGAATTCACCAAAATCTGATTGGATCAACAAAAGTCTAATAAAGTCAATCAATGAAAGAAACATATTGTGGCGCAACTTGAAACAAACACCTAAAGATAGACTACTGAGAGAAGAATATCAACGTCAAAGAAACAAGGTCCTTCAAGATATACAACTAACCAAAAATAAATATTATTATATAAAATTTAACAACTGTAAGAAAAATCCCTTGAAAATGTGGAAGCTTGTAAACAACTTATCAAATAATAAATTAAAAAACAGCATTATGCCTACAAAACTAAATACCCACTCAGGTACAATCACAGACCCCAAGGATATATGCGAGTCTTTTAATACATTTTTCTCTAGTGTAGGAGCTCACTTGGCATCTCAGATACCGACACAGTCTTCTGTCCACCAATCAACAACTAGCTGCTCCAAACCAGAAGACCAAAAATTTACTTTTATTAGTCCCACCACCGTAGACGAAGTAGTTGAAATAATAAACAATTTAAAAACTAATACAAGTAGTGGAATAGATGGAATAAATGTTAAAATTATTAAGGCTTTAAAAAATCATCTATCTGTAAACTTAACTAACTGTCTAAACAAATGTATCAATGATGGGCACTTTCCGGACTCTCTGAAAATGGCTAAAGTTACACCCATCTTTAAATCAGGAAACAAGATGGATCCCGGAAACTATAGGCCGATATCAGTACTTCCAGTTTTGTCAAAAATTGTGGAAAAGATATTACACAAAAGGCTTAGTAACTTCTTAGAGTCAATTAACTTCTTTTATAAAAAACAATATGGCTTTCGGCCGAAGGCTAATACACTTTCAGCTACTGTTGATTTAGTCACAAACATTAAAATCAACATTGACAAAAAAAACATTGCATTAGGCATATATATTGATTTGAAAAAGGCATTTGATACTGTAAGCCACGATATACTTTTAAATAAACTAGAGAACGTAGGTGTTACAAGTACTGCACTTGAAATATTTAGATCATATCTTACGAACAGATGTCAAGTAGTGAGGATAGATGGACACCAAAGCCGTGAGCAATTAATAAATTGCGGGGTTCCCCAAGGATCAATTTTAGGCCCCTTATTATTCTTAATATATATCAATAATATACAAGAAATAGGCCTTGAGGGAGACATCACCCTATATGCCGATGATACAAGTCTTTTCTATTTTGGAAGTTCAATGGAGTCAATTGTTAACCAAGCACAACATGATTTAGATCTGATACATAACTGGCTGCAGTCAAACTTGCTCACGATAAATATAGCTAAAACTAATTATATCATCTTTGCTGCAAAAAACAAAGAAATTGGCAATTATGATGAACTGACTATAAACGGGGTACCAATACATAGAGTGAGTAAAGAAAAATACCTAGGTCTAATTCTTGATGATAAACTGACATGGAAACCCCATATAGAAAAAATACGCTCCAAACTGACATCTTTAACAGGCGCACTGCGCGGTATGGTACGATGCCTCCCGACGACAGTACGGTATACCATCTATAATTGCTTAGTTAAATCCCACTTAGAATATCTAATTGAAGTTTGGGGATCAGCAGCTAAATCGAATCTAAAAATACTACAAACTGCGCAAAACAAAATTATAAAAACGCTTTTCGGTTATAAATATCTGACTCCAACTACTAAAATCTACAAAGAAACTAAGTTACTTAATTTGAAACAGCTATATATATATATATATAATACGTGTATACTAATTCGAAAAATTATGACAAAAGACATACACTCAAACATAACGTTCACGAAAAGGGCACAGGTTCAAAAACGTGTCACTAGACAGGCTAATAATATATTATTAAGGATGCATAGGACACAAACTTACGGCAAGAAATGTATTATGTACGAGGGAGCCAAGATCTATAATTCATTGCCAAAAGACATAAAAGAGACGAAAACACTAAACTCGTTTAAAAAATTACTAAACCATTACGTAACAAGGGATTTTTCATAAAACATAATTATTTTAAATTATTTTATTTTATTTTGCTTAATTAAATCATGCATGCCTTTGTGTATATACATATAATAATATTTTTTAATATCTACAAACATTATTTAATAACTAGTGTACGTATCCGCTCTGCGTACGCACTAAGTCTCAGCCTTAGTAAACAAAACTGCGTTAGAAGCAACAGAATAATTTCTACCTGCATGTTAAGTAATTCATAATTTCTAATCTTAAAAAATATTTATATTTAGTGTTTACCATGTAACTATATACCTAGTTAAGAATATAATTATTAATTTTTTAATTTACGCTAACCTGCTAACAAATAGCATAGCTTGGTTGAGCTTAAGTTAACCGTTTGAATTATATTCTACCTACGCTTAAGCAAAAATAAGTACGCATTGTTTATGATCTAAACTTGTATTTTCTCTCTAAGTGAATTGTATTCTTTTGAGAAAATAAATATCTTAAACCGTAAACCGTGATTTCTGTGTTTACGCTATGGGTTACGCACCCTGCTTGGTTATTCTCAAGAGAAAACTGGCCTTATAGTCAGTGAGCAGTTGAAACCACCTTACTATTCCTACGGGAATATACTTCAGCAAATATCTACAAATTATGATTGAAATCATCATAAAAACCAGCATTCATCTTGACTAGAAGGATTCACTATCATAAGAGTGATTATCATAGATTTTATTTATATTGAATATTTTACGTCGAGTGTTTTCCCTGTTTACACTGTGGGTTACGCATCCTGCTTGGTTATTCTCAAGGGAAAACCGGCCTTATAGTCAGTGAGCAGTAGAAAACACGTTATCATTCCTACGGGAATATACTTCAGCATATGTCTACAAATTATGATTGAATTCATCATGAATACCAGCAATCTTCATGACTAGAAAGATTCTTTATCATATGAGAAATTATCTTTGATATAATCTAAACAAATCTCTTCTTAGAAAAAGCAGGGTATTGATAATTAACTGCAACTTCGTAAACTTGAATTTATATGACTACTTACCAATACTATGGTGTTTTATGACTAATTACCACTACTATCTACATCCTGACAGTTTGTCTTAGACATGTTCAAACTTCATAAACTTGGCTTTATATGACTACTTACCATCACTATCTACATACATCCTGACAGTTTGACTATGAAATATTATTAATTCAGCTCCTAGTAAATTTAATATGATTTACAAACAATACCATATGATAATCATTCTATATTTCACTCTTGCATTGAGTATGGGGCGTTTGAAAACCCTCTTGTCTCTTGGTGACTGATGACAGACTATAACTGGCTAAACTACTACTAACAACAGACAAAGACTTTAAAATCGATTATTTTCCCCCCTGGAAAGAAAGTAAAAATAAAGATATAGGCGCTGGAGGGATGTCCAGTCTGGTAGACGAGTCCCACAGTTATGAGCGGGGAGTCTGGGCTCTGACCATAGGCGCAAAATAAAATGCCTTAAGCATACTTTCCAGGTTCAACCATACATCCTTAACTAGTTCCAAGACTTAAGACTGAATTATATTAATTATTAAACTAATAATCACTTTATACAAATCTTCTCTTTACTTCTTATTTAATATTCTAGGCTGATAGGTTATATATATATCCACTTAACTATACCATTCTTATATGCATGAAAAGTTCTTAGGTTACTAACTATAACAGGTACACAATGTAGGTTCCTAGACTCTAGACGATCATATGGCCAATGCAATAAAAGTTACCCTAGCATTCTTACTCTATATTTTAAGACAGGAAGTTGGATTTTCATTTATTATTTTGTCATACATAATTTTCAGTGTTTTTATTTAGCTTTAGGGTTAGTTTAAAGTTAGTTTGAGAGTTAGGTAAAGGTTTATTTAGTATTTAAAAGGGGAGGGTTACAGAGTCATGCATGCACGTCGGTTTCGGGTACTTAAGTAAATTAAGTTTAATAAAAGCTTTTCATCAACTAGAAGTACCTTAGTAATCTCTTAAATCAAATATTATGTTTATCTACACCCATATCATAAATCCTCTATTATGCGTTCTTTTGAACCCATAGGAAATGACAAGCATTACCTGTGGTAGTAGGTGACAGCGATGACAGCTGTTAATTTTCGAAGATGTTCCAAATTTGGATCTCATTACCATACAATATTCGATGACGTAATCTCAAAATTACGTTACAGCTGTCATCGCTGTCACCTACTACCACAGATGCTGGTCATTTGCCATTCGGCTTCTGAACCCATCTTAGAGTACTTCAATATGTGTGTAGATAAAGTATTGTACGCGACTCTGCGTAATTAGCATTACAACACTCGTGTGATCTATTATGAACCACACTCATATTGTAATGCCTATCATTACGCAACCGTCACGTAAACTACTATTTATTACCTATTATTTTATCGAAACACCTTCAACGAACGTATCATTACGCAGAATTTTCATTTCATCGAAAGGCATTTCTCGCCGCAAGAGTTAATTTTTTTTGGCAGTCATAAGTCTAACCTAACCCATCCTACGTAATGATTAAGATATTCTGAAAACATCATGGTTTCAGCAGAAAATAGCGTTCGATTAAATAAAATTCGATGAAACAACACAGTCGATTAAGTGAAATTCAATAAAAAATATTAATATATATATTAAGTACTTTTATAATTATTATCTTCATGTTTAACCTTGGTTCACAAAGGTGGGCAAAACTTTAGTTATTAAAGTTTGTTCTATTTAATTTTTACTTTGTTTCATTTACTAATAAAATTATATTAAATATGTGGGCAAGTAATTTAATTACTTAAAGACATTATTATTTTCCCACCAACTGGGCCTGCGAGCAAAGCAAAGCACTTACATTTAAAAAGAAAACCTTGTTTCTTGTTTGTTCCAAGCATTAATCGCGAGCTTACATTTAAGTAATTGGTGGATAAACTGTCATTGGCCTTCTTTTATGTTACTAATACTATGTGCCGTGTGGTTGCCGGCTTAGAAAAGTGCCACTCCATGTCTTCCCGTGGAAGTCGTAAGAGGCGACTAATGGAATGAAGGCTTGTAGTACTGTTTGGCGATGGGCTTGCAACCTGTTACTAACATAAACTGGTAAAAACATCGTACACTGATTGTGCAAAATGTGATTACAGAATTAACAACAAATTTTTAGACTTGTTGGTAATTCTGTAGCTCTGCCTACCCCAATCAAGGAATGAAGGCGTGAGTGTATATGTACATAATAATATGTAAAACATAAATTAACGCCCTTTGTTGTTCTGACAATAAATAATTAAAAAATAAAGCGAACAATACGAGTAGCGTCACGGAATTACTATTGGCATATTTTTGGCACCAACCTGAGTTGTTAAGCGTTCTTTTTAATAGTTTTATGTTTTTTTATATGCTAAATAAACATTTTTTAGTCATTCATTCGTTCGTACTTTAAAAACCTGTTTTGATTTTGTTGATAATGATAATTTATGAAACATTTAGGACGTACTGAAAACGGAAGTTACCACAACAGAAGAGTAGTTTTGCAGTTTGGTTAACGTCGAGTGTAAAAGACAGAGCTGTAGCAATTTTATAGCATTATCCCTTTCTTTCACCGTAAACTGAACTACATAACATACCATACCCAAGTATGCGAAGTCAGATGGACGGTGTCATAGTTCTAATTTTCTACAATTGACTAACTGTGGCCCGTTTCACGAACCAACAAGTTACAAATTACAAGCGGAACTCTCTTTCTACCAAAACGAGTTAGAAAGAGACTTCCGCTTGTAATTTGTAACTTTTAGCTTCGTAACTTTACATACCGTGTATTTTTTTTATAATAAATGATACTGATGCTAATAAATTATAACAAAAAATTACAGTGAAATAAGTCATTTATAACCTCTTTTCTCATTCTGATCGTCTAACCGCGTATTGTTGGTAAAATGAACTCGAAATATCGAAGCGAGAAAATCTATTTTCACCACAAACAGAGAAGTTTATTCTTTGCGGAGGAAAAGTTCACGAACCTTAATAGTTTTCCATTTTAGAGGGCACTTATTTATTTTTAGAAAAGTATTATTGTGGTTTAAAACGTATCTTTAATTGAGTTTAAAATGATTCTTATGAAATCAGAAGAAAAGTTATTAGATCTATTCCGCAACTCGGTACGAGTAATAGATTATCGCTACCTGTGTGTGTGTGTGTTGTGTGTGGTCACCGGGTTAGAATAGTGCCACTCCATGTCTTCTCGTGGATGTCGTAAGAGGCGACTAAGGGAATAATGCCTTCTAGGACTCCTAGGCGATGGGCTTGCAACCTGTCACTAATACACTGGTAAACATCTTAGCCTGATTGTGCAAAACGTGGTTAACTTATTTAAGAGTGTTTGGTGATTCTGTAGCTCTGCCTACCCCACTCTGGGAATGAAGGCGTGAGTTTATGTATGTATGTGTATGTATTTTCACCGGAATCGTTCAACTCTTTGGGATAAAATTTATTCAATGTTTTATAATAAACTAAACTATCTGTGTACCAAATTGTACGTCGATTGTTTAAGGCATTAAAATGTGCAGAGGGGAACATAGGAACAATTAAACACACTTTCGCGTTCATAATGCCTGAAGGACATTTTAAAGCTAAAGATCTTTAACTAACTAACTCTATGTGCTTCTGTTTACTCCACAAGAGAAAATCTTTTACCGAACAAATTGTCCATCGATATCCATGGAGTATATTTCTCTAACAAGTCCATGGGAGTGTCTATAAATAACTCGACATTGGGAAAATACACCTTAATATAAGTGAAAGCCTTCAATTACAATTACAATGATACATTGTGAGACGACAATATTTTCAGAAACATAACCCTACGATTCCAAGAAAATAATATTCATAAAATTTTTGTTCAGGAGAATCAACTTTTAGCTTTACACCCTGTACAATCAGCCCTTGAAATAATCTTATTAAACAATGCGGTTGTTAAGTTTTTTTAAGGCTTTGAATCGTGCAGACGGGAACAAACGAACAATTAAACACACTTTTGCATTGATAATATTGGTAAGAATATTTTAAAGTTAAAGATATTTAATTGTTTAGTTTGAAGCTATGCAAATAACAGTTTACTAAAAGTAATAAAAAACAAGCTTTTAAAACCAACGGCATTTTTTTATATTCGTGTCAGTTAATGGTATTCAGAAACACAACCATCCAAATCTGGGTGAATCAACTTTTAAGGAACCTACTCCCCATTTTTCGACATACTTATAATATGTTTCACAAATTATATGTTTTTAGAAAAACTATATATTTGTTAATGACGTTGCTTACACACTTATTAAATCAGAGAAATATGCTAACATTTGAAATTATTTGATTTAAAATAGTACAGTTTTAAATAATAATATAGTTGGTAACGCAGGGGACAATGTGGTCCCTAGGTTTTGTATGGAAAATGTGCATTTTCCCCTGAGTTACCTGTTTTATCGAAGATTTTATTTTATATTTGGTAGTCTGATTTTAACACACAGTATTTTTCTACATTATTATTAACCATAAGTTACCAGGAAAGTTTTAATACCGCAAAAGAAAAGGAGTACCTACCTACCTTAAAAGTTGATTCACCCCTCTACGATTCCAAGAAAGTATACATTGATTTTCTGTTCAGTAGAATAAACTTATAACTTATCACCCTGTCTAATCTCTGTCTAGCTCTTTCAAATAATCGCGTTACACAATGCAGTTGTCAAGTTGTTCTCACAAAGCCCTGTTGACGATGTTCTTTCATAGAATGTGATTTATTAAAAATACTCGTAACTTGAATGTTCTTTGAATGGAAGAGCAATATTTAATGTTTTATTTTAGCTTTATTTTCGCAAGATTCTGCAAAGATTCGTCTAATTTGTCAAACACAGTTGAAGTTACTCAGGAATTTCTTTTCTTTATGAAACGGACGCCACGCCTTTAGAATTGAAGCGTATTTTTCCGGCATTCTTTTCCATAATGCGTAATTTATTTTATTAGGTTTCGCTTCGATCACGATTACATTTTTTTATGATATAGAAGAAAACTGAGAGTTGGCTGACTTGTGATTAATTATAATGGGCCTGAAATCAATACTGAGAACGGAACATGAACAAATCAAATGAGGAGGTTTATTCAGCGTTCAATTTAAAATAATAATGTATACAGGGCGTCCCACGGCTATGCCACATGGAAGGGAAGTACCTTAAATATTGTAGATGGAACATTTTACTGAAAGAAGAAATTCGAAAGGGAATGGGATGTACCGATCAGGTCTTTTCACTACGGTCTATCACAGAAAAGTTTTTGGCTGTCATCCAAAAGGTTTTCTGTGCTTTTGTGGACCTGGAAAAGGCCTATGATAGGGTAGATAGAAAGCAGTTGTGGACGGTGCTGTCTAGGTATGGAGTGAGCAGCAACCTGGTGCAGGCTTTGAGGTCCCTTTATGAGGGCTCCAGAGCCTGTGTCAGGATCAATGGGGCATACTCGGCCTGGTTTAATATCTCTAGAGGTGTTAGACAGGGCTGTGTTGCCTCACCATGGCTGTTCAATCTATTCATGGACAGTTGTATGCAAGATTTGAAAGAGTATGATAAGGGTTTGTGTATGGAAGAGTTGCTAATCAAATGCCTCTTATATGCCGATGATCAAGTTATACTCGTACTTGCTCCATCGGTACTTGAGTTGCAGGAGATGGTGACAGTGATGAATGAAGGATTTAAGCAAAAAGGGATGAAAGTAAATGTTGCCAAGACCAAGGTCATGGTGATAGAGAAGGACGAGGAGATGACTGAGTGCGTGATCAATATAAATGGTGAATTAGTAGAGCAAGTGAATGAATTTGTGTACCTGGGAAGTATGTTTACAAGAGATGGTAAGTGTGAGAAGGATGTCGAGAGGAGGGTGAATGCGGGAAACCAAATTAATGGGGCCCTGTACTCCTTTGTGAGCAGAAGGGGCGTTTCACAAAAAGCGCGACTGGCTGTTCACAATGGAGTGTTGATCCCTACTCTGATGTATGGTAGTGAATGTTGGGTGTGGCAGGACAGGCATGAAAGTCGTATAAACGCAGTTGAAATGCGCTCTTTGCGTAGTATGTGTGGTGTGAAACTGATTGATAGAGTAAGGAATGAAAAGGTCAGAGAGAAATGTGGACTAAAAGAAGATGTAGTGACTAAGATTGAAAAGGGCATGCTTCAATGGTTCGGTCATTTGGAAAGGATGGATGAAAGAAGATTGACGAAAGAGATATACAGAGCAAAAGTGAGTGGGAGGGTCGGAAGGGGCCGCCCTAGGCGTACTTTTTCGAATCAAATCGGAGAAATACTGGAAAAGGGCCGGATCTTAAGTACCCGAAACCGACGTGCATGCATGACTCGATGTATGAATGTGGAAGAAGCGAAAGAGATTTGTCAGGATCGTAGCAGGTGGAAAGAAGTGGTCTCTGCCTATCCCTCTGGGAAACAGGCGTGATTTAATGTATGTATGTATGTAAAAAACAATTTTAACTGCATTCATAGATATTTAAATAATTACATGGTTGAACCGGGTATCGAACCCGTTACATGAGAAAAATAATTACCCTGTAGCTTAATCATACCGATCTAAAGGCTTCGTCATAAGGATAATTTTTTGCTGAATAACATAGTGTCAAAAATAAAAGGAAGACCATGAATTTTAACATTAGATGTGAAATTTTGAACAGAAAAATGAAAAGCTGACATTGCCGTAAGGACATACAACCGACATTATCATAAGTACCTATTACTAATTACCATTATGAAAGTGTCCGCGAGCTACAAACAGAACTTAGACGTATTATTCTAAATATCCACCACAACAAGATCAAAAAATCGACAGGGAGCGAAATAATTAAAAGAGTGCGACTTTGTATTCAACTAGAAGGGACTCATTTTGAGCATTTGATAAATTGATTAATTTTGTATTAAAAATGTTAAAATGCATGGTTTTCCTTTTATTTCTGACACTATGTTATTTAGCAAAAAATAATCCTTATGATGAAGCCTTTCGATCGGTATGATAAAGCTACAGGGTAATTATTTTTCTCGTGTAACGGGTTCGATTCCCGGTTCAACCATGTAATTATTTAAATATCTATGAATGCAGTTTAAATTGTTCTTTAAATTCAAATAATGTCTTCTTTCAGTAAAATGTTCCATCTACAATATTCAAGGTACTTTCCTTCCATGTGGCATAGCCGTGGGACGCCCTGTATATTTTTGTGAACAGAGAAAGCACAGATCATTTGCTATCTCATGATTGCAGATAAATCGTTCTTATTTTACACCGACACTGGCTGATTGTGGATATTTATGCCGCTTGGCTAGTTAGCTCGCTTAAAATGACTTGATTTATGCCCTCATGTCCGTAAATCATGACAAGACAGTTTGTTGGCGAGATCGCGCTCACATTACATTTTCTGCTATGCATGCACCTAAATTACAAATTAATTATGTAAGTGTACAAGTATACATTTTAATATTATTGAAAAACAGTAAGAAAGGATAGGTACATAAGGATATTTCCCTAATTGGCCGGTAACGCACCGACAACTCTTCTTGAGCTGTTGGTGTTGATGGGCGGTGGTGATTACTTCCCATCAGGTAACCCACATGCTCGTTTGCATTAATGTCTTATAAAAAAAAAACGAAAAATTTAAAGTTCAACATGAGTCATTATCCCAGTTGCAGAAACTATGTAGGTACCTTCATTACCAGATAGTCTTAGTACCCCCAAATAGTAGTTTACGTGACGGTTGCGTAATGTGATTTACGCAGAGTCGCGTAAAATACTTTATATACACACAATATAATTACTCCAAGATGGGTTCAGAAGCCGAAAGGCAAATGACCAGCATTACCTGTGGTAGTAGGTGACAGCGATGACAGCCGTAACGTAAATTTGAAATTACGTTATCGAATATTGTAAGGTAATGAGATCCAAATTTGGAACATCTTCCAAAATTAACAGCTGTCATCGGTGTCACCTATTACCACAGGTAATGCTGGTCATTGCCTACGGGTTTTGAACGCGTAACCCTTAGATGCCCGTAAGGGATAATCTCACCTTCATTAATCCCTTAGACTAGGGATGTCTTCCAGCTTACTTTTGGCAGAAAAACGATGGAACAGGAACCTTAACGGTTGACAAACTGTGACTTAAAACTTTGTTATCAGGTAAAACTATGCCAGTGTGACGTTTTAATGAAATTAGCGGGTAAAAGCGGTCGTGCAAACTAGGTTGGCAGCGCGCCAGCTCGCTGCGAACTTTACGGGTGCCATCTTTGCTCAGATACCTGCCTCCTGTAAACTGCAACCGGTGTAATCATTTTTGTTTGAAACAGAGCATCATTTTGTTGTGCAACTTAATTTTTAACTACAGATAAAAAAGAGGTTTGTTGTAAGTTTAACGTGTGTATGTGTGTGACTTTTGTTACATACATATATTAAATCACGCCTGTTTCCCAGAGGGGTAGGCAGAGACCACTTCTTTCCGCCTGCTACGATCCTGACAAATCTCTTTCGCTTCTTCCTCATTCATACATCGAGTTATGCACGCACGTCGGTTATGGGAACTCAAGATTCGGCCCTTTTCCAGTATTTCTCCGATTTGATTCGAAAAAGTACGCCTAGGGCGGCCACTTCCGACCCTTTCACTAATTTTCGCTCTGTATATCTCTGTCGTAAATCTTCTTTCATCCATGAATCCTTTGCAAATGACCGAACCATTGTTGCAAATTTTGTTATAGTTAAGTACGATGCGCTTGTCGTCGCAGATCGATATAGGGCATCCCGTTTAGCCTCTACAAAGAACCATGCATAATACAAGGGTTCTATTTTACTCGGTAAAACCTAATTGCTTTTGATTTGTTATCTGTAAATTTTGAGTTTTGACACATTTTCCTGCTCAACTACGCATGAATATATTAATTTTTTATTTTATGTTAGATTAATTGTTTTATATGCTAGGTTAAGTTTTGTAATTGTGTAATATCATAAGCTATATTTAAAAAACGACTGGCCGTTAAGTTTCTTGCGGCGTTTCTTCTCAGCAGTGGTCTCTTGCGAAGCGCTGGTAGATTTTTGACGTGTAAAAGTGCCCGTGCGGCCTACTTACTGAACACACATATTTTATCTTTTATCTTTTTTATCTTTTATCGTTTTGTTTTTAACGCGGCTGCCATTACTGTCAAATTTATAAGAGCTATCGTAAAGTTGACAATATGATAACATGTCCAAAGCAATTAGGTTTTACCCAACAGAAAGCCAAAGTTTAAAACATAACCCTCCTACGGCTGTCGGATAAAAAATATAAATACCATGAAATTGAAATAGACATTTTCAAATATTTCAATAAAATATCTACTGAAATAAATTAACTGTCAGTAATATTGCAGAGTAATAAGGCTACTGTCAAAAATAAACCGTTGCCTCTTTGAGCAAGAAACAATAAAATTTATTATTTGCATAAGATTTCCAACTGTTCTGTTTAGCTGACGTCCCGTGTTTAATATATTTCATTAACCCTTCAAATATCATTAATCAAATCTTATTAATTAAAGATCGCCCTGAAACCTGGCATCTGTGCTTATTTGCATGACAGGGGAATCCCGATCGCTGAAATATTGTATACCTATCCACATAGCCTATTAACATTTTAGTACATAGCTAAAAGCGATGTTAAAATAATGTATTTTTCTCAAACATGCAATGAAATATCATGATGTTATGTTCCTTATAATAGGCCGCCAAGTATGACGTTTCAGGTGCGGCTAGGACAAGAGGTCGTTAATGGAATTTCATTCAAATCGTGCAGGCCTAGGCCGGCAAAGTCCTCTTTTTTAATTTCCATTCCACATAAATTTGTGGCACAGGCACAGGCATCATGGCATTCTGCCACTATGCGTATTAAAAAAATAAAACCTTGTTTTTTTTTGTTGTTTATTTCATTGCATGTTTGAAATAAGCACTATACATACCTCGGCGGGAAATATGGAGTTGCCCGCCTCAGACCTATCCGTCTATATGTCTTCGGCCGGCAACCCCTTTTGTCCCGGCCTCTGTATGTAGTAATGTACTATAATAGTTATATGTACTAATAATAGTACATTACTGCAGAGACCGGGAAAATGGCTGTTGCGAGGCCGCCGCCGTTGGTAAATAATAACTTTTATTTAATTTTGCCTAGACCTGGAACTCAGAACTTTGCGGGCTGATTTTACAACAGTAAGGTTAAAATTTCCGAGCATGTGGGAGAAAACAGATATTTTAAAACATTCGCGTTTACAGAACCTAGGTATAGTAGTTAATCAGGTCTTACGTCATATTTCTGCCTTTCGTAAGTATTTATGTGAGGCTAGACAAGATGCATAACGTTAACGTCAATGATTTTCGAAATCTGCCAAATTGTATGGAATTGTCATAAGCACTCGAGGTGACCATCTGGCAGCTTACGTCAATCCCATATATTTTTGAAAACGATAACGTTTTCGCAAAGCAGCTACACTCAGAGCAATTTAAGTTTATTTGTTTAGCCAATACACTCAGAGCAATTTAAGTTTATTTGTTTAGCCAGTCGTGCGTAATTTAGTCATAAACATTCAAACTCCATCATAAACTTTCACATTAGCAACGTGAGTTAGATTAAAACACAGCTTTCAAGGAACTTTGCTGAACTGTACATAGAGAAGTTTGTTAGTAAGTATACATTAACGTTGGCGCAGACTGCAGACATAGCCGCTCGGCACCGGATCAGCTCAAAGTGAGAGATTGAAAAGTGAGCTTTGATATGTGTTAACACGATACATTTTTCAATGGGCGACGCGGGCTATTGTTTTCACTTTAACTTTAAAAAATGTACCGTACGTAACACAAATCAAAGTTCAATTTTCAATGTCTTACTTTGAGCCGATCCGGTGCCGAGCGGTTATAGTCTAAGAGCCCGCGACACTAAACCTAGTTCGATAAGACTACCTGATGATATATATATATCTATATACATATATATATATCATCAGGTTTTTTTTTAAAATCACAAGAACTCCAATTGACCTAGTCCCAAACTAAGCTCTAGGCTTGTACTATGGGTACTAGACAATGATATAAATACTTATATGTACAGAGAAATATATTATTTATACTTAAATTCATAGAAAACATCCATGACTCGGGAACAAATATTCGTGCTCATAACACAAATATTTGCCCTTACCGGGATTTGAACCCAGGACCGCTAGCTTCATAGGCAGGGTCACTACCAACTAGGCTAACGCGTCGTCGGTATATATAATTAGTCTCGTCATTAATAGGTTAACACGAAATGGCGATACTGTAATGCAAAAACCTGCCTTCGCGAAGGGCGAGCTTCAATCGCTGCAGCAACCACTTTCTCCACTGTTAACAAAATGCAGCAGTAGTTTTTCTTACACAGAAATTGATGATCTTTCCGATGAGCTTTAGTTTTTGAGGAGATCGATCATACTAAATACTTTAGTACGAGGCGTCGCTTATCAGGCTCCTGCCGTCCTGCCACTGATTAGGTCAATCAGGGGGGCTTGCAGCACTGCATTGGTGTATAGTCCTACCCTTCCCCTATTCCGAGGAACAAAAAAACTTAGGAGTCCTATCATACTAGACATCGAATTTATAATTTAAAAAAAATGCTTTGCCAGGTTTTTTGCATTGCAGCATTGCCATTTCGTGTTCCCCCATTAATGACGTGACTAATAGTCCATTCGCGTTAAGAATACAGTGACTCATCAGTGCAACTGAAGGGTAAATGTGTATTAGCAGTGGAGTAAAAATTCAAATAAATTATGTTTAAAAAGATTAAGTTTAAAGATACACCTAATTTTGAGCGACCTGATTGGTTAGGGGGCGTGGCTAGGCCGGCGGACAACAATGATTACTGCATTCTTCAACGCGAACGGACTATAATTATATATATATAATCTGGTAGACTTATCGAACTAGGTTTAGTCTCGAGGGCTCCCCTATGTCTGCACCAACTTTTACACGTCTCCGTCCAATAAACCTCACACTGTGTCCGTCTAACTTAGAACTTGGGGAAGCTCTAGACCACCATTAGCCATAAAATACTTGATTCTACTTTGTAGAGTTAGAGCACTGGAACTATTAAAATATAACAGCAGCATCAACCTATTTAACGTGGAAGCAAGCAAGATAGCAAAGATTTTCCATCTCATACAACAATCGAAAGTATTCCAAGCAGACGGAACCCCCCAGACGAGATGATATTGAATATCAATAACGAAATGGCATGTCAAAACGTCATTATTGTCAACTTCCAAAGTGGATACTCAATTACTCTAATTAATCTTGTTTGACATTGCTTACGTAGCTGTTAAACGACAAAGAACCCAAGTGTAGTCGCCACATAATAATATACCTAGTTACCAATGTTAAATATAGGCTTTGGGAACATAGAATGATCTAAAGAAATATTTAAAATCTGAATAATTCCAAATGTGATGATATCATCATTTTGTGCTTAGTATGCAATTATTTAATTATGGGTGAGCATGAGTAAAATGATAATATCATTAATACATAATAATATATTAGTGTATATCTAATTAATACCGCTTTTATGTTATGTGTAGTGATCAACAAGCTGGACCGAGGATTCCGCAGTCAAACTGTGTAAACAGTTTTTTGGAACAATGCATAATCTGTAAACTTTGTTTGTTATAATAAATAAATAAATAATAAGTAGTAATTTATACATATACAAAAGATCAATGCGCGCGCGTCAAAAACATCAAGTGGTTCGGTTTTTAAAGCGAATGCCTATAATGGGAATGGAATCTCAATAGCGTCCTCGTCCTTTCATTTGCCACTTCTGACCTCGCTTTGTTCAGCTCGGGCTCAGACTTTGATATTTTGTATAAATTGTTATTCCATTTAATATCGAATTATACAAATAAAATAAAATACCAGAAAAAAAACAATTAAAAATGATTCAGTCACAAGCTCTGGGCTAGTACTTAGCAGGAACTTGGGGCCCCTAACTTTTTAGGTCACTGCTTACTATGCTTAACGCCTCGTCTATTTAGGTATGTTACCTTATTTTATAGCAGGTAGGTAAATTATAAGTTAACAAAATAACGGAATGGGATTTGACTACATTTACTTAATAAACCTAATCGATAATCGACAAAACTTAATGTGATTTTAATTAGCAGCTACACTAAATTTGACAAATGACATCTGCCACAGGCACAATAAGATATGAAAATTGTTATAGTACCCATGGTACACACTTTGAGCTTAGTCCGAGACTATTTCAATTAATGTGAGATAGTCCTCTGTGTTTTTTTTGTATGATATGTCAATGCCAAGCAGAAAATAAGAGCGAAAAAAATATGCCTAATAAAGCGCTTTAACACTAAATCCGCTATCCATCATGTCAATAATTATGCTGTCAGCGTGAAACAGGAAGAATGACCCATTATTACGTCAACGTTAGTGTCACTTAATCCTGCCCTTGAGTTTATGAATGGAGGACATTTAGGGCAAAGGTTAGCGCAGTTCATGGACATTGTAGCCGCTTGACGGTACGTAATAAGGTTTTCAAAAACAAATAGTTTTGTTCTAGAATCATTTTTCAAAACATACTTTATTGTCTGTACGGTCATGAGCTTAAAGACCCACCTTAGGTCCAAAGTCATTCTGACATTCTACAACAATAAGATTGAGTCTCCTATAAGTTACAAATGATTTGGCATCTCTAATGACATTGGCGACTTCAAACCTA
This sequence comes from Acleris literana, assembly GCA_946894065.1. Lineage (NCBI taxonomy): Eukaryota > Metazoa > Arthropoda > Insecta > Lepidoptera > Tortricidae > Acleris > Acleris literana. Next base: position 4,898,598 of record OX335677.1, read on the forward strand.
TTTTTCTTGAAATGGTTCACAAATTAATGACCGCTTTAGTACTTCTAGTATTGATAATAAACTTACTATCAAAAGACAAATCAAATTAAATAAAAAAAATTAAAAATTAAAAAAAAAAAAAAATTGTTTATTCTTATAAATCACAACAACATGACATAAAAGTGTGAGATCTCCTATTAAGTTTACAATGAAACCTGTGTCAGGAGATCCCGCTCCTCCATAGGTGGTTAAGAATTTTGTTTACAATTAAAAAGTTAAAAATATAAAAGTAAAATAAAATAAAAGTGTGTGTGTGTGTTTTAAATGTGTGCAAACTCGATAGATGTACAGTCAGGGACATTCGCGGTCGTCCACTTAAGAAAATTTTGGCTTGTTCGTTGCTATCCTAGAGCGCTCAGGTCGTTACGCGTCGAACGCGCAAACGAATATCATTCATGAGTCATTGAGGAGTCCTATGTCCACCTTCCGCCTCCATCATCATACCAGCTCCAAGGTACCATATTCATAATATGTATTGGAATTTTATATGTATTGTAAATTTCAAGTCAATCCTACATTTTAAAGTAGGTTAAAATATATGTTCAATTTTTGATTAAATTACAAATACAAATACAAATAATTTATTTCCGAAAATTACATACAAATTACGGTTTAATCTGACCCCCACACTAGGCATTGCCTGTCCCGTGGGGGAGATGGTACGATTAACAAACAAGATTAACAGCTAACGACAACAATGTTTACTATATAAGTGGATTATTTTATTCTATATCTATACTTTAAAAGAAAATATAGGGGAAAAACAAACAAAACAAAAAATAGTACCTTATGGAAAAACAGGAGAGTGTGTGTGTTTTTTTTTTATGTGTTTGTGCGTGTGCGTGTGTGTGTGAGAGAAAGAGAAATAGAGATTAAATATTGCAGTTTAAGGACATATTCAGTATCTTCGTACGTTAATGGTAACATGTCCTTCGATAACAACCTTTTTAATTCGAAAACAGACTTTCCTTTAAATTTATAAACCTTGACCAATTTATTATAAATTCGGGGGTACAAGAAAAATGGAAAGCGTTTTGCAAATGAAGTCTGGACAGCAGGAGTGGGTAATTTGAAGATGCGGTTTTGTAGCATTTGTTTGTACTCTGGAGAGTTCAAGACGGATTTGTTTGTTAGTTTGTTAGTTGCTAGAGAAGCTAATATAATTGTGTTAAAATGATATCATAGGCCTATTAGGGTTGTCAGAAGAACTATGTCTTTGCATCTCTTTATTCCGTTATGATGACTAAAAGGATGGATAAGTTTTGGCTAAAGAGATGCCGCTAGATTTTTGTTCGCGTTTTGCCTATATCTTTGTGAAATTAAAAACTAGCCAACATTATGATGTCAGCAACTTTGCTTGTATTAAGCCGATTTTACCGAATCCAGCTGGCCTATTGCCTAACGCACTTGCAATCGCAATCGACTTCAAAGTAGAACAATTGTTTTCATTCTGAAAGCAGACTTCTTTCAGAATCCTTCAGACAGTCAAAATAAAAAACAATTGCGATTGCTAGTGCGTTAGGCAATAAGCCTGCAGGACATCTTTCAACAACTTAGTAAAAAACCGGCCAAGTGTTAGTGGGACTCGCAAATAGGTTTCGAATCACGCCTTTAGTTATTTTATTTTTATAACTTTTTGTTATAGCGGAAATAGAAATACAGTCACCCAATAAAAATGTTGTGCATACTTAGAACCTTGTCATTGTGGCTGCCATTGTTATTGTCATACTTGTCATTTGATGTTCAGTTTGAAGTTTATTATGACAGTGCACTAAAGTGCTTAACATTTTCGTTGGGGTACTGTAAATACTCTGAGAAAATAGCAGCTCTTTACCTATTACGGATAAACGGAGGGACAGCAGAAACTTAGTAAAAGGGTTACAGAACCCTTAAAACGCTGCATAAACACTTTGTGGCCACAATGTACATCGTAAAGTGTAAACGTCCAGATCATTGCCCACTATTTTCCTCGCATTATCTCCTAAGACCCACTTACTAAGCGTCTAACCTTTTTTCGTCAAGTTTCATCCCCCGTGGCACATTTACCCCCATAAAAACATCAAAAGGGATCAAGCGACTCCGACCTGTCTTATCTATTTGGGATTATGTAACAGCGCTTATTTGAATAGAATGCTAAGTTGGAATCCTATTATAAATAAATATTTCACCAATCCTTTACTTTAAAACTAGCAATACAGTGTGCTTACCCCGAAATACTATATTTGAAACTTCGGGTGCCATGTGCCTGTCACTCGTAACTCTAGACTAAATCGAGAGAAAGAGATGGAGCTAACGTAACATCGAACTTCGATTTTCAAAGTAAGGCCTCTGTGTGATATATAGATTACAATAAGGGCCCTAGACATGTCGCTAACGCTAACGTAAACGATTTTCGAAAATCAAAATGGTTAGAAATTATTATTTTATAATTATATTATATATATTCTCATTTATTGTATGGCGAAACATTCTCAATCCTTTCAAATGTGTCCAAGAAGTAATTTCTTTCCAAACTTGTTGGAAGGTTCCGCAACTTGCACATTGCTACTCCAACATTTTATGCTGTCACATAACTCCAGGGGTGTTATCCTCAAAAAACGAAATAGCAGCGGCGAGTTGCAGCAGTCCCGTCCGAGCGAACAAAACATATTTTAGCGCGTGCATTCTCAATTAAGCAGCCTTATACGTTGGATAAGCCATGCTGCCAAATTGAAAATGCACGCACTAAAATGTGTTTTGTTCGCTCGGACGGGACTACTTAAATTCGTCGCTGCGACCGACCGCCGTTTTTGAGAGAATCGCTCCCCTGACATCCTTTAGCTCTTTCTCATGATGTAGTTAATCTCGCAATCAGTCGGAACTCCGACCTGAATAAGCAACCGGGTTAACGCCCCATTTTACGACGGTCTAGTAGTTACTAGAGCCAGAATTAGTAATCACTAGCGGGATGTAATCTGACAAGCGATGATTGGAAGGTGTGTCAGCTTTTTTTGAGTAACGACTTGAGAGTACTATGTGAACTTGCTTGAGATGCGGAAGTGTTACGTGACACATTCTATTTTCAAGACGATCGTTAACGGTGATAACTCCTTAGTTTTGTATTTTTATTGCTATCCTGACTTCATTTCTATTTTTGATTATAAATTTGTGTATATTTTGGACGATTCCAGTGTAATTTCTTTTACTTTTGATATAACATGCAATGTATACTGTGACTTACTTTGGAAAATAAATATCATTCACTCATTCATTCATTCATTCATTCATAAAATATTTGGTTTCTTCAACGTTGTTGTGTTGTCTTGATTCTATACGAACCTAAAAAGACTTTGGAATAGGTATGTATAAAATAAAATATAAATGTCAGGGGACAATTGGTGTATAGAAAAAGAAGTGAAACTTCGTAGTTCAAAAACAAGAGTATTCTCGTAAGCCTGTCTCAGACCCAAACTATTTTATTTTAATTTCTATTTTTGTCTCCCTAAAAACTTTGTTTTATTGGGTTAACCATAAGGAACTCATAGACTAACTTCACTTTTTGACACATATATAAGTACGAGAGTGACGGATGCTTTATCCGCATCATGTCACGCGATAAACGCAACCATACTAGGCCCGCAGGGGCCCTAACATGGCTGCGTTTATCGCGTGACAAAGTGTGGATAAGGCATCTGTCACCTTTTAACACGTAAATAATAGAATCCCAGGCGCGTTTAAATTGTACAATTGTGATAAATTTACATCTGTTATTCATAACTGGCTATTAAGTAAACTTTTCTACACTTTACAAGACTTTTTAGAAAATGATGGAAAAATTTAATAATTAAACATTAATTTCGAAAAGTAATCTAGTAGTTTTTAATTTTTTTATTTGTTGTATATTTTTAATTATATAGGTATTTATAAGTTATTAAACACGTTACTATTTTAAATATGTAGTTAAGGCAAATATTGTACACCATTTTATGGTAGACTGTAGCGGAATTAATTCACACAATATTTTTTACCATCTCTCATATGTACCTACAGTTAAACAATAAAATATTTTAATTTTGATTTTGCTTTTGATTTTGATTTTAAATAAGTACGAGAGTGACGTACGCTTTATCCACATTTGACACGCGATAAACGCAGCCATGTTAGGGCCCCTGCGGCCTTAGTTTGGTTGCATTTATCGCGTGACAAAGTGTGGATAAGGCATCCGTCACCTTCTGACACGTAAATAAGTACGAGAGTGACGGATGCTTTATCCACATTTGACACGCGATATTGACGCAGACATACTAGGCCCGCAAATCCTGTGTTGAACTTACTGAAGTCTCGCCTATGAATGGGACTCCATCAGTATTCGTCACGTGTCCGTTGCTGACCGAGATTGATTCTACCCTTTGGTCTGTGGGTGCGAAGATCAGAGGCCCTACTTTAACTACTAAAGTTTGAAGTAAAGTTAACTCCATCCCTTTCTCTACATTTAGTCTCGAACGAGTGACAGGGATGGAGCTAAACGTAACTTCGAACTTCGATTTTCAAAAGTAGGGTCTCAGGTATTGGGTGTTTCAGCAAGCTGCTTAGATCGACGAATTTCAAGTATGTGTAATGGTAGGTGATTCTCACAACTCGCTTTTGAAGTCGACGGATCAATTATTAATCGGCGAGTTAGAGTTGTCCTGTTAGAGCGTAAAAACAACATTTAAGCGTTGCTCACTCGATCGTCCGTTTGACAAAGAGCCGTTTTAAGGGGACCTCTAATCAAAAGGGCAAATTCATATTGCATTTGACGTATTATGGTATTGTTTTTAACTCCACCGCCATAACTTTCAAGTAAATAAAACCTTTAAAAATGTTGACTATACTATAAAACTTCAATGGTTTTTATCCAGTAAAATAGAGGCCCTGTTCGAGCGTAAAAACAACATTTAAGCACATGCATTTTCAACTTACCCGCTTTACCCGTCTAGTGAGCCCGCTCGTATGATTTCGTTCACGCGATGGACCGTTTGACAGAGGTTTTTTTTTGTGACAGAGGTTTTAAGTCGTCAGTAATAACTATGCCGACTTAAAACCGTGGGTTGGGCACAGTCAGCAAATATAAAGTTATGAACTTTGACACAATTTCCTACAAAATGAAAATGTTGCTAAAGTGGATCCTTCAATTTGTGAAATGCTTCTTATTCTTATTTATTTAAACTTCTTTATTCATTCTAAATATAAAAAAGTACAAATGGCGGCAAAATTGTCTACCAAAATTTGGGTATTTTATTATGACGACCGGCTGTTTGCATTGGAACACAGCAATGCGAACATTGCTGTTTGGTGTAAATTTCTCTATTCCACCTTGATTTAACCCATATTGCTTGCGAAACACATTGTTTTTCCACGCAGTCGCCTTTATTTACAAGTAAATAAAAGCAGAGGGCCCTGCCAAGATGCATTGCGCTAACTAGCGTTTCTATTCGTTTCGTTTTGTAAACCAATCGCGTCACTGGTAGGTCACGTGAATTTTCGTATCACGTTATCTACCAGTGACGCCATTGGTTTAAAAACGAATCAAATAGAAACGCCAGTTAACGTAATGCATCTTGGCAGGGCCCTCAGAGGTATATGACAAGCAATCTTTTACTAAGATTAAAGTAGAAACAGACTCAAGGAGACGTCAATGCGCTACGAAACAGGTGCTACAAAAGGTGCTACGTCGTAGACGCGTAGCGTACTGATTTATTGAGAAACTGTGTTTTATTGCATTGCTTAGTTTAGTACGTTCCGTTGTTTATAGTGCAATACCGCGAAAGTAACAAATTAAATTAGGAGAAAAAAGCACCTTATGCGTGAAACAATAAGGTGCATTTCGCAACGTATTTAATTTGTTAGTTTCGCGGTATTGCACTTTAAGTCGAGCGTTCTCTTTTAGTATTGATTGAATTGCAATGCCCTTAAATATACAGGGTGTTTTTCCTAATCGGCAAGCCATTACGCGCTACACTGTAAGGTCTATCGCTAGCGAGTTCACTTTTGAAACGCCACGCCATGCTCAAGGTTTGTAATTTTTTAACAATCGTTGTACAAAGCTTTTTAAATATGCCAAAGACAACTCTCGCGGTTTTGTAATCCATACCGTTATTCTGTTGTTAAATGCCATTTCAGAACGATTTTTAACAACAATAACCTACAATTTTCTAACCTAAACCGTGTTTGTAATCTGTGACGGTCCTCAGCCCGTAACAAGTATGAAGGGAAAGATGAATCATAACATTGTGCACGGTGATTACGTCATTAAAGTCTTCAGCAAACATGGCGCATGGTAACCACAATTAAGTGAAATAATGGGGTTTTTTTAAATGCTATTTCTCTGACCTCCTAAGGTTTTTTAATTTTTTAATGTGATATTCGGATTTAGCATTAATTAAACTATCTGTCCTGTTTTGGAAGTTGTCGACCAAAAAAACACCCTGTATTGTACATCATGTTATAGCATTTAAGAATTGCACATAGGGTAGTAAAGTTTCAATGAAGCGGTTAACTTAGTTGCATGGTGCCAGTGGGTACGAAGCTAGTGGTCTCGCGTTCAATTCCCGTTTAGGGCAACTATGTTCTTTTATGAAAGGAAAACAAATTGTGAGGAAGTTTAGACGTTGGAATTGTTTACGCAGATCATGTTGCTTATTTCACCTCAATAAGTGCCCTCATTTTTGGGTTCCGTACCCGAAGAAACCGCAACGGGGGACCCTGTTAATATGCCTATGCTGTGCGTCACTTCTAATTTTAAAGAGCTGTATGTTTTGAACCGTCATAGATAGCGGGTTTCGTTTTTATTTTTTTGTATCGTAAAAATCGTAAAACATACAAGCGTAGAAAATAAAATAAAATAAAAAAATTGTTTATTGACATAATAATATATATTGCATGATAGATTTGTCACAAAATGGTCACAACCCAGCGTGATGCTGGCAGAGCCAGCACTGGTCTTCCGTTGTGACCATTTGGTGAAGACACGGCGCAATGACGCCACGATCGCACACGCATCAATAAGAAGCAAAATTTACATAATACTAATAAAAATTAAAAGGAAAAAAGAAACAGATAACACATGCCACGCAACTTTATAATACCGTCATGCAAACACCGCTATACACAGCTTATGATTGTAATAATTATACCTAACAAACCGTGAAGAAAAACCACAGATACTAAAAAACTCAAGTGTAAGATGGGTTCTCGCTGATTCAATTCAAAATCAAAATCTAATTGGGTTATATTAATATTAATACCTACTGTGTAGGGAATGCAAATAACCGGTTTTAACCGGTTATAACCGGTTTTAACCGGTTATTTTCATACAAAAACGTCTAATAACCGGTTAAATTGCATTCCCTACTACTGTGTGGTACTACGGAACCCTTGGTGCGCGAGTCCAACTCGCACTTGACCGTTTTTTTCTTTTGATGCCAAGCTACATGCATTAAACACTTCGCTTGTTTCCCCTTACATTTTCTGTAGCAGTTAAATAAATACATTGTTTGCCAACATTCATGTTTTCTCTATTAAAATATTCGGCTTCCTCGATATTAATATAAGGCCCCGTCAATATTGGAATACCCGCGTTTTATTAAGGAGCAGCTGGCGGGGGCACGCGGTACACTCGGCGCCATTTACTGAACAGAGTGCTCAAGTAAACATGTGTAATGTCGGATGAAGCGTACAGTCACAGTGATATGATTTGCATAACACAAATTGCATACTTTCGATCTCCATAATAAACCAAAGGTATAATAATCTTAATATCATAATGCTCATAGCTTAAAACGTAGATATTTCTAACGTCTTTGATAACTACTAATGTGGTCACATTTCTAACCTAACCTAACCTAACCTAGTAAGAAGAAATTGAAATTGAATTGAAATTGGAACCCCCGCGGTCACCATGTACCAATGAGTTTTTCTAACTTAAGTGCATTACCCGATGCTCTTACGGTGAAGGAAAAACATCGTGAGGAAACCTGCGCATTCGAACAGCTGAGTGTGTAAGAGGGTAATTGCACAAAAGATCCTAAAGGGTCGAAGTGTATCCGAAAGGGCCCATCTGTAAGATAAGATAAGATAAGATAAGAAGAAATTGACTTAAAATATGTAATAACATGATAATGATTGTTACGATAAATGAGAGTTCACTTTATTTATTTATTTATTTATAAAACAAATTTGTACCTTAACAGCTAAAGCCAAAACAGCACAAAATTACAGCTAAGTACTTAGTCCAACTAAACTAAACTTACATCATTCTATCGTGGTCTTGGGCATTTCTCCTTCTATAACTCTCTTGCACTCTATCGTAAGTCGCCCAATCGGACTCGCAAACAGAGGGCTCAGACAAGATGCACTACGCTAACTAACGTTTCTATTCGATTCGTTTTTAAACCAATCGCGTCACTGGAAGATGACGTGATACGAAAAGTCACGTGGTCTACCAGTGACGCGATTGGTTTAAAAACGAATCGAATAGAAACGTTAGTTAGCGTAGTGCATCTTGTCTGAGCCCTCAGATCACACTGTGGCGCCGCCTCGAGCACGGAGTTGAGCAGCGCAAGAGCGCGCGCGACAGGCGCCTGCGCGTGTTTACGCGTTCGCGCCACCGGCACAGCCAGCAGCGGGTGTTTTGCACTTGACCTTATACCTGACAAAATCACCTATAAAGTTTGTTTTTATGCTAAACGTGCTTTACGTAAAAAAATGAAAATGTACAAAAACTTTGTAGACTGATTGAAGCGCACCAATATACAGCGTGTCTATTCCATACGATCCTATATTTTAAGGGCAGTTAGATAATTAACCTAATTAACGTAAATTGGTACATTAAGTTACCAAAGGAAACAATTTTTTTTCATACAAATTAATTCGGCACGCAATGTATTCAAATAACCAATTCGTCTACGTAAGCACTTGATTTATTGACGACGTTATTGTCAACTCAATATTTGCATTACATTGCTGGCCGTGAAAACTTTAAAAAATCATTACGCTTAATTATTGAGAGTATTTGTTAAAATTTATTACTGTACCTCTTAATACTGCTTAAATCTATCGTATGTTAAAATTTAGGACAGTATGGAATACACACGCTGTAGAGGCATTATACAACATTAGGTTTAAAAATATTGGCTACGGTTTTTATGTAAAGTAAAGGTTGCAGGTTTTTTAACAGTCCAAGGATACTCCGAAACGTTAGGGCTATTAAAACCTTATATGATTATGTAGCATTGTAAATAATAATAATAATGATTTCATTTTATTCTATGTTTTTTGTCACTGATCTCCATATGACATTCATTGCCTAGTGTCGGATCACTAGTCAAAAACTATTATCTACCCTATTTCATTTAATAAAGGAAATTTATTTACTATTTGTTTAATTTATATAATTTTTTTGAACCCAATGTTTGATAACACGACGCGGTGGCCTAGTTGGTAGTGACCCTGCCTACGAAGCTAGCGGTCCTGGGTTCAAATCCCGGTAAGGGCAGAAATTTGTGTGATGAGCACGAATATTTGTTTCTGAGTCTTGGATGTTTTCTATGTATTTAAGTATGTATTTCTCTATGTAAGTATTAATATCGTTGTCTAGTACCCATAGTACAAGCCTAGAGCTTAGTTTGGGACTAGGCCAATTGGTGTGACATTGTTCCCTGATATTATTATATTATTATATAACAAATATTTGGGGGGTGACTGTACTAACTACATTTTTAGACAGCGCCTTAAGGTTTAAAGATATCGTGTTAGTATTTTTACAACTTTATCCCTCATTTTGTTTTGTTAATTGTGTATAATTTCAAAATTCGCTAAATCTAATTGTTGTACAAATAGTTAGCTTTGCTTTGGTTACTGTGAGTTTTCTAGAATGCAAATACATAGACTGAGTATAATTCACAAACACCTTCCGTGAAAAATTATTACAACTGATGGTGAAGCCCGCATCAAAATCAGTCGCGTGGTTTAGGAGATAGCGGATTAATTTTCCTTTTTATATTAAGTATACCTAGGGTACAGATATCAAAAGAAACTGGGGTATACGAGTAGGTATATTTAAAGGAAGAACCCAATTAAATTTCAATTTAAAGTTATAAAATGACTCTCTTTTAAAAAAACACATATAACAGTTTGAAATTCCATTTCAGAGGGACCTGACTGAGTATCAGGATTTTCGGCTCGTCACAGCTAAAGCCTAACTTAATCTCGCTACAGTAACATGGCCCGACAGGCTGGCAGTGTACCCTGTCTGTCTCCAAATATTTGAAACATACGGATCAGATTGCGGCCATTTTCTAAGCCTGTCGAACTTTTATTCCTGTTTCACCTAATAGTTCACAAAAGGAACTACTTTTTAATTTTTATAGCGAGGAAGTGACTTTTATTCTTGGTTTGGTGTAGGGAATTCAATTTAACCGGTTATTAGACGTTTTTGTATGAAAATAACCGGTTTAAACCGGTTATAACCGGTTATTTGCATTCCCTAGTCTGGTGCGATTTTCTAAGAGGTTCAACACGACGACTGCACGAATATTGATTGTAGACACTCCTGATTGGAAGTATTGGATCACTGAATCACTGATCAATAATTGTTATATTGATGGTTTTTTTTTTGACATGTCATAACTAATAAAGTTTTACCAAGTAGAATAGAGCCCCACCTACTCAAGTATAGTTCGTTCAAATATTTTGCATGCTTTGATGTGTCGCCACAATAGCGGCCACCACTCGTACCTAAACTTCGGACCGCGGGAAACATCACGCGCCATTCCAATCTTCGCGCCGAACCGTACGTGTAAACGCAACTGTAATAGTAAAATAGTAAAAAACCTATGGTTCGGACTGGCGCGTGGCGTTTCCCGCGGTCCAAACTATGCCGTGTAAAGGCCGCTAATGGGTACAAAGAAGCCGCCGCGTCGCGCACAAATCGGTGTCAGCGACTTCAAAGCGTTGCAATGCACACTATTTGAACGAACAAACTATATTCATTCAAAAAAACAAAACTTCATTTCTACGTCGGCCTTTATTCCAATTTGTTCTGAACAGTGTCATTTTTACATTTTAACATTTTCACGTAATTCTAGCTCTTATTATCATTATAACCAACTTAAAAAGCAAAGTCAAGAGCTATTATTAACTCTAATTCTGGGGTGCCAGTGAAAAAGTGTACAAGTCGACTTAACTCGTAATAAAAAAGGGTATTTATACATGAAGTATACTAGACTTAAACCCTTTTTCACTTGATCTTCAGTTGACTTATACCCTTTTTCACTAGGACCCCAGAATTATCGTGAAGACAGTTTCAAATAGCCAAGTAAGCGGTTAGAAGGCGCTTGGATCTCTTTGTGTTGTAAAAGTAATGTTTACCAACATTTTTAAGGCTTTCATCAGAGCTACGGACTAGCACAAAGGGCTTCCGTCACCCCGTTTCATTCGCACATTTTGCCTCGTTCGTGTTTGTGCCTATTCATTTGACGGTTGACTCGGGAAGGGTTTGTTTTTTATCAAAACAACCTGCATCACCCGCTTATTTTTAGCTGAAATGGAGTTTTACTGTTATACTGTGTATTTTTTTTAAGTAGGACATTAAGGGGAAATCCAATAACATAGGAAATACAAGTAAACTGTCTTAGCATACATTACGCCTTTTCTTAAATACATTTTTGGGTTCACTAATGTTTTACCGAATCATCATTTTACAAACAATATAATTTTACAAACTTTCAATTCGCAAAGACGTACTTCCCGCCAAAATTTTTTAAATACATTTTAGCGAAATTAAAGTTTGTCAAATGATGATTTGGTAAAAAGTCAGGATACCACATTTTTGGCATAGCGTCGGTGATACTGCAAAACCGCGTAACTAACAATTTTATTATAGGGCAAAATAAACCTTAACGTCTAAGAAAAAAGGTGCATTTTGCTCCTCATTAAAAATGTTACTTACGCGGTTTTGCAGTTTCACCGACGATAGTTATATTTAGTCAAGAGTGAGTAGTCCTTCAGATCGACTCAGTTTCATGTAAGGATCATTTTCATTATATAGAAAGAAAAAAATTGGAACAGCAGAAGTTGGTCAAATATAAAAACCATTATTAGTAAATTTAACCAACTTCTGCTGTTCCGATTTGAATAAAAACTTTTTTTTTGACAATTTAATTAGTTTTTAGCTCACTCTTGACAAAAAAAAATAGAGTGCCAAAAAAATTTTAACAAAAAAATACATAAGGTTTGCTAAAACAGTTTACCTGTATCTCCTAAGGTTTCGGATTTTCCCATAATGTCCCAGTTAAAAAAAACACCCTGTATATCGTAAATAACTACCAGCTGTTTGACCCTTGGTTATGTTTGCGTTTACGCTTGCAAGGACCTGATTTCCAGTCAGTTATTTTAATTATCGTTCCGGACGTAGAGACCTCGTCATGTTGTTCTCATACTAGTAGACACTATTTTTAATTTAATTTAGCTTACATCTGTAATGATTTTATTTGTGTTAGTTTTAAAATAATTATTTATTACTTTATTACCTGTATTATTGTATTTTGAGATTGGAAAAAATGATCTTCTGCTGGTGTTTCTTGCGGCGCTTCTTCTCCGCAATGATGGTATTGTCCGAAGCGCTAGTAGATTCACTCCATATTACCGACGTGTAAAAGAGCCCTCATGAGGCCAATTTACTGAATAAATATTTTGAATTTTGAATTTTGTGTTTTTGAATTTTGAATACTAGTTTGTCGTTTTACTCGTACCCGAAAACTATCCAATTGTACTGGGGCCTCATTCTACGTTGTCTTTACACCTATTACTATCGAATTGCCAACGTTATGATAGATCGTATTAACTTGACAGTAATGGACTAATGGCAGCCGAGTCGAAAGATGTAATAGGGGAATAGTTAATGTAAAATAAGAGCCAAGGGGTACCGATTGTTATCGACTAAGTAGAGTATTGTTTTCAACTCAGTCGCCTTTATTGTCAATGTTAATAAGAGCTAATTTAAATACTTAGTCATATAGATAAGTAATTTAAAATCGATTTTAAATGGCGGGGATTTTGTAAATTATTTGTAATCCAAATACTGCAAATGCGTTACCAACCCTCAGGACTAAGATGGAATGCCTCTATGCTACACCGGAACACAACAATACGAACACTGCGGTAGGTTAAAGAATAAGATGGTGGAATTTATCCGGACGAAGCTTTCACAAAGGTCCATCCACCGCTAAAAATGCAGCAAAAACTACTAATCTGCAATTTAGCTCGTAAAGAGATACATTTCAGCCAAATAAATTTTATTAGAAGCAGGTGTGAAGGTCGTCTGGACCAGAATGGCCATCACATAAAACCTTTTCAGCCCTCGACGAAAAAAAATGCAAATCACTTTCTTTCTTTTTCTATTATTTTAGAGTGCTTTTTATGGGCCATTTCTTTTATGACGTCACATTTCAGCAACAGTTTTCCATTTTATGTTAAGTTATTTGAATTGTGAAGAGGCCGCGGTGTTCGTGAAAAATAATTGGATTTTTGGGAGATTTCCGAGTGTCGTGCCTTTGTTTTTGGAGAACGCTCTCGCCGTTCCCGACCTTTGTCCAAGGGTTAAATACCTTGAATGAATGGTGAAAGGGCTTCAAGGTTAAAATTACGTCATCATATTATTATTATACTTTAATTATAGAAGCAGAATCCGAATCAGAATCAGATTTTTTTATTGCCATAATTGTTACACATTTATCACTTACAGTACAAAAGATACAGAGAATTTTAAACAGAAACAAGTTATGACTCGTCAAAGGAAGAATCGATATTACTATTTACTTACATATTACATATTATATATTCCTCGTGTGGTTGCCGAGTTAGAATAGTGCCACTCCATGTCTTCCCGTGGATGTCGTAAGAGACGACTAAGGGAATAAAGGCTTGTAGTACTGTCAGGCGATGGGCTTGCAACCTGTCACTAATACGCTGGTAAACATCTTAGCCTAATTGTGCAAATTGTGGTTATAGAATTATCAACAAGCTCTGCCTACCCCACTCTGGGAACGAAGGCGTGAGATTATGTATGTATGTATGTATATATTCTTACCTCCTTACTAATAAACGTTGAGTAACGGTGGTATAGCTATACAATGTTTTGTCCTTATCTGTCATTGTGACATTTGAATTTGATAGATAAGGACAAAACATTGTATAGCTATACCACCGTTACTCAACGTTTATTAGTAAGGGGGTTAGTGTAAAAAATAGATTTATTGATGGTGACATACATATAGATTAGACATTTATTGATTATTAGTAACACGGAGGGGTTTGTCTCATTGAATTTGCTATATTCATTTCCTAGGTACAGTCACCACTAATAATATATTATCACACATCAGGCGCAAAAATATCTGACACGTCTTTATTACTAGAGGTATAAGAGCGTGTCAGATATTTTTGCGCCCAATGTTGGATAATATATTATTGCTGGTGACTGTACTCGTTTATGCTGTATAGCGTATATTAATAAGATGCAAATAAAACATGTAATATATTGAAGTGGATCTCACCCTTTTGTTTGTGTTGAGATATTTTTATAACGACAGCTCCTTGTATCAAAGAATCTCCAAGATTGTATATTTAAAGCAATTTATTTAGCCCCTTAACTTAATTGAGGCTTATTTCTTTGGTTTAAAAAATTACATTTCAAAATATTTTAGCGATAATTTATTTAACGTAAACGAAATTTATACATCTAACTATGTAGATTAGTGTTATTACTTATAAGGACTACTTATTCAAGTGGTATGCTTTAAATTTAATTCGACCTTATCAAAGGGACTACTGACGACTTTTTTACAACGTTTCGATTTTAATTAAGAGTCTAGACCACATCCTTTCTATAAAGGTTAAAAACACGGGCTAGAGAGACTACTTTCAATTCTGAGGTCCTAGTAAAAAAGGGTACAAGTCTTCGGAAGATCAAGTGAAAAAGGGCTTAAGTCTAGTATACTGCGTTCATGTATATACCCTTTTTTATTACGAGTTAAGTCGACTTGTACCCTTTTTCACTAGTACCCCAGAATTATTTCAAATCGTTTAAGTCCTCGACAAACTTGGATCACTCAAAATTTGAGATAAAACGCTTATTGACGTCAAGATCAAACAATTCTTATACATCTATAAATCTGTATGAATTAAAGGTTCCTTGCAAAAGATAGGGAAGCCGCCATTTTTGGACATCCTCTAGAGACTTTTTTTCAAAATCCAAGTTTTCGACCTTGGGTTGCTGCGGCGGGCACTTTCATATCCATAAAGAAACGGAAGTTTTCAGCTTTTTTTAGATATAGGTATCTGAAACGTAGGGTTTACAGCAAACCTGTGTTGTAAAGAAAATAACAAGGTGCATTTAGGGTGCGTTTCCACCAGAGATGCGCATTAATGTGTTTTCATACATTTGATAATCGGAGCACCTCGCGCGAGGTGTAAAATGTATGAAAACGCATTAATGCGCATCTCTCTGGTGGAAACGCACCCTTAGTCTTTTTAATGTTTTTAGATATCTTTGCTGGAATACCCAAAGTTAATGATATATTGAATGTACTTAAAGTGAGAAAAACTCAAAATGTTCACGGATTTGCGTCGAAAATTGATCATCATACAATACAAATACTAACGGCCTGGCCACGACATTGCGCGAATTGCGGCGCGGCGAGCGTTTTCTTAATACATTGCACGGTCGAGACGCGCAACGCTCCGCGGTTAGTTGGCATCACACGCAATGTATTAGGAAATCGCTCGCCGCGCCGCAATTCGCGTAATGTCGTGGCCAGGCCATCAGGGTCTCTATTCTAGGCGGTAAAAACTGTATCGTGTGTGACCTGTTATGGTATTGTTTTAAATCGGCCGCCATTACTGTCAAGTAAATACGAGCTATCAAAACGTTGAAAATACGATTACAGGATAATGAATGAAACATTTATTCGGCTATAGTGCAAGATTACAAGAGTACAATTTTAAATAAAAACACAATAATGAACGTAAACTATAAACTATTTCTAAAACAAAAAACAAAAAATAAATGCGCTATTCTACGTAAAGCCAAAAAGGCCGACCAGCTCAGCTTGTAGCTGGGGCAGAGCCTCAGCGCTGATTTTCAGCTGGAGCCTGAGATGGAGGTAAATTACATTGACAATTATATAAAAAAACAGCCAAAAACAACAAGTAAAAATTAATTAAAAAATATATCTAAAGAATAACAGCGTGTGCAGTGTGCTCTTATGTACGATATATATATTAAAAATAAGGGGATAAATCGAATTATTTTAATAATTATACAAAATTCTATAAAAATAATATTTTTTTACGAAAACTGTACGTAGATAAGACGATATCGACGCCCCCGAACAATAAGTCGGCAATGTGATATTATGGACATTTTATTGTTATGCAAAATTCGGAATCAGCGGGTCAGAATACATCATATATATTTTTTTCAGATTTTTTTTAATGCAATTAAAGAAGATATTAAGAATGACGTGTTTATTGTAGGGAAACTGCAAAATCAAAATGTTACGAGAAAAGTGTCGCTACAGATCAATACAAATATATTTATTACTTTGATATTTGGTACGATGCGATAACCGGTTTATTGGCGTCAATATTTTTATGAAGTTTTTGGTAAACGATAATACCGTATTTAATTTAATAAACTTAACACGGCAATAGCTACTAACAAAGTTTTAAAGGGAAATAATTCGTTCGTAAATATTCGTAACAGGTACTTGCGTGTACTATTTAATACCAAATCAGATCATGTCACGAACCCAATATATCGTCTGTCTTTTTGGCGCTCAGCCATCATAAGGTACGTTGTTCTCTGTCTTTGATTAAACATTAGAAAGTAATAGATACATGCCGCGCCCCTTCACGTGTCTGTTCTCGCACCGGCAACGCGTAATGTTTGTTTACATTTATAAACAGTTGCAAATTTCTATTGACCGAAAGTGACGTGTAATTATGGATTGGTGCGTCTGGTTAAAAAAAAATGTGTTTGTGTTTACGTGTCAGTGACAAAATAAAACATAGTTTCTTACCTGTGAATCTATTGAGTGTGTTACCTACCAAAACGTGTAAATAAATTAATTATTAGGTGCTATGGAACCGACAAAATGCAAAGTTTTAAAATATGCTGAAACTATGGCTAAAAATTGTGAAATCTGGATAACTAGGACCTGCAAATTTGTCTCACTTAAAGAGGTATTCTACTTACTCAGTGTCTTAGATATCCAGATACAGTACAAATTGGTTAAGTGGGACCAGGATAAATGAGAAACCTCCATAGCTGGAACTCATGTTGAGGTCCTGACACTCTAGCACTGAATTGAGACGGTGAGAGAATTTTACCTCTTTTACTGAGACTATATTTTAAAGAATACTTTGCTACAATGTTTTCTTTTAATTTATAGGTAGACCTCTGTAACTGAGATAACGTCAATTTATTAGGTACCTGTCTAACTTGGACATTTTTGCAGATAAATTTCAGTTTTGTTTATTAATCCTTAGTTGACCCCCAAATTCCGCACTTAGTTAATTGTGCCTAAATGACCTCCAGTTTCAGTTTGGTTTTGCTATCGTACGGATATTTATTTGAAAAATGCAGAAACGAAGGCTTGTAATGATAAAAACTAAAGTTAATATCCTTATATGAAAGTGGAAAGACACGCGATGAAGTTGGTCATGTCTTCTCGTTTTCATTGGAAAATGAAGATGATGACGAAATAACTTTGGAAGTAAATTTAGTAAAAAAAACTAGACGCGAAGCAGTATGACCAAAACTATAATGACAGATTTTTTTGATTGACGCATTTTGTATGCATTTTTGAACTGTTTATAAGATTACGTACCTACTTGATTATTTTTGTTTATTAAGTACCTACCTTTTTTGATTATTGTTAAAAATTACAACTATAAAATATTTAAAAATATGTTATTTAATTTAATAATCGCGCTTGTCTAACTGAAATAACATCTATTCTCTCCTGGAACCCTCTGTAAATGAGACAGACCGATAGAGTGAAACCTGGATAACTGCAGGGACTTACCCAGTGTATCAGCTATCCAGGTATTAATAAATATCTGTCTCCTTTACAGAGGGTTCCACTTCCATATTGCTGTTATTACACTTCTGCATAAAAAGGGAGACATAGGTAGCATAAACAACTACAGACCTATTCCTATATTATCCTAAACGGATAGAAAAATCCCTGGATTCTAGTCAATCCATAGAATAAGCTGGCTTTCGACACGGCTTCTCAACCATAGATCATATTATACACACACTCAACCAAATTATAGAGAAATATAATGAATATGAGAAGAAAATATACATAGCCTTTATTGACTATACCAAGGCGTTTGAAAGCTTAGAATACAATGGCATACATCAAGCTTTGCTAGTACGGGGAACACGGGAAAAAAAAAAACCGTATCATCAAGGCGATATATTAACACCAACGCAGCCAAAATCAAGCTGGAAAAAGAAGGGAATTTAAACTTACAAGAGGAGTAAAACAGGGCTTTCTTTCCCCATAATTGTTTAATGCTGCATTGGAAAGCATGTTCTGCAACATAAACTGGAATGGAAAAGGTATAAAAATTGAAAGTG
This sequence comes from Acleris literana, assembly GCA_946894065.1. Taxonomy (NCBI): domain Eukaryota; kingdom Metazoa; phylum Arthropoda; class Insecta; order Lepidoptera; family Tortricidae; genus Acleris; species Acleris literana. Next base: position 4,917,307 of record OX335677.1, read on the forward strand.
AATCGATGATCAACTTAAAATTTGCCGATGATAGTGTTTTTATTTGCAGAAGATCCAAATACCCTTGAAGTAATACTTAACAATCTGGCAACAGAGAGTAGGAAACTGGGGTTAACCATGAATGTATCAAAAACTAAAATACTACCGAACAGCAACAAACCGCCTATAACTGTCAGAAATTTCACAAAAGATTACATAGGAGACTAAATATACCTAGTGGAATTAATATCTTTGCAGGAAGATATGTCCAAAATAATATAAAGAATAATAAAAAAATCCTGGAATAAATATTGGGCCTTAAAAGAAATTATGAAAAGCACAACCTAGGCCCTAACAAAGAAAAATGAACTTAAACTTGAGGTAGATATGTCAACATAATATGGATAGGAGCATATTACATAAGAAACGAATATATAAAATAAGAAATATCCATATTAGAAATCAAATTAGGGTGCGAGATGTAACAGTTAAAATACGCAAACTTAAATGGAAATGGGCTGGTCATATCCACTCTCTGGTCAAAAAAAGTAACAGACTGGTCCCCAGAGATGGCAAGAGATCCAAAGGAAGGCCAAATTGCGATGGAGCAATAATTTAGACGCATTAATAGGACGAGCATGGAGTAGGACAAGAGACAGGAAAGAATGGAGAAGACTGGAGGAGGCCTTCATCCAAGGGGCGCGCTAACTAAAGAAAAAAGGGAAGGAAAGACATAAATATTCATATATGACAAGTTCCAGAAAGAATGTAAAAACAGAGAATAACTAACATTTTATATCCTTTATTAATGACAAGCATAACATAAAATTGACTAATCATAACTTGAATAGTGATAATGACATGTAAATAATTATAATTACAGCAAATAAAGGCTAATAATAATAATTATTATTATTTTCGATTATTTTAATTATTAAATCTTATTATACTTATAACTTATGATAGTTTTCTTTTACACTATGTTATTTTATTATTTCGATGTCATTCAGTATTGCACGTTTACTTGAATATGTAGGTTTTACATTCCCGAGAACAACAAAGCTATCATACAATGCCGTTATTTTGCCTGGTTTTAAATTACTATAAAAACCTTAGTAATGACATATTACGTTTAGCCCTTCAAACAAAAAATATCGTTATAAATGTCCATGTTATGCAGTTACAAATCAACACTTTTATAATATTTACCACAATAATCCAGTAAGTCACTATTACTGGGAATAAATTTTAACTCATTATCTGTAAAATGCATTTTCTCTCATTGCTTAATACTGAATGCGTATTATAAAGTATAATTGTATAAATTATATTCTTTAAAAAAATAGCTTTCGTTTGATATATCAATGTCTTTAGTACTCCCTCTGGTTGTAAAGATATTGAACAAAATCAGTAAATATTTTTTCCTGTAAAATTTACTTTTTGCGATTGCCGACTTATTGTCCGGGGGCGTCGATATGGTTTAAACATAAAACATAACTCCATTAGAGTGGGCTCGCCAGTATAGAGGCTACTCTTAACACTTAGCAGCAACGAATCAACTCAATTAACAGCTTCTTGAGAAAGTTGTACAAATTAGATGAACGCAAACTGAGACAAAGTTACGGAGTTTTCCCACAAACAGTATTCTTCTAGCTAAATATAACACTGTCTTAAGTGGTATAATTATGTTTCGTTCCTTCCTCAGTTTACTTTCTTGAAAAATAAACGTTAATTGAGAAACTCTATAATCCAGTGGAAGTGGATGCATTCTTTGCCGAGAGTTCATCAAAAGCGTAGTTTTGTGTGCGTTTGTTGTGTATTTTTTCGTGGTGCGGTTTTTATTTTTCGTTGTTTAAGTTCAATTATATTTCAATTTATTGCCCTTTAATTTGGAATTTAATTCATTTAGTTCATTGTGTTCAGTTTTAAATTAAACTGTTGTTTTTTTTTGTTAAAAAATTTCATCCGCTTTGTTTTATTTTTTCAAATATCAATGGCCAATTGGATGCATTGTGCCCACGAAAACATAGTGACACATAATTATGTAATGTATGTATGTCAATACTTTATCGTACAAAAGAAAAACAAAAATAATACAATGAAGATTAAAAAAAAGAATTTACAGGGTTCAGAATAGGTCAGCGCTTATAAACTAAACTTCATGCATGTTCATTCAATAACCTAATAACCATCTCACTCCCGCATGAATGAACATGCGTCAAGCACAACCCTATTCCGATCCCTGGTAATTAATCACATTATGTCATAAACATCAGTCGAGCAATTACTTATCTTTGTTTAAAGGCTACTTCAAAGCGCCAGACTTCACAGAAAGCCGCAGCATTTATATTACAACTTTATTAGATACTCGCTATTGCCGTCCGTCTGCGAAGAAGTCGTTTATCACAATTCCCTCAGGAGTTGACTAATTAACCGGGACAAAAAGTTACCTATGTCCTTAACCAGGGTTGAAGCAATCTCCATACAAAATTTAATCCAAATCGGTGCATTGGTTTAGCTGCTAGCGTAACAAACAGAGTTAATTTCACATGTATCGTATTAGTATGGTAGTTTTCTCTTTAGCTGTCTGTTTGAAATTTGTTAACGACACCCAATTCGATATGCGGTCGTTTATCTAATACAAGTTGGTGTGAGTACATCAATTTCTTTCATCTCCCTCGCGCCGTAACGTTTGTCGGCTGAGGCGAGGCGTGACCTCCGTACGTTTGAGACGTAACAGGATAACAATAATGCGATAACGCATATAAAATATAGTATACTGTGAAGTGAGAGCAGTATTCTTGCGTAACTTATTGCATCTGGGGGGTTATTATGACATAGCTATGCAGTTCAGTTTACGCTGAGAGAAAAGGACAGTGATATATAACCAGTGATCAGAATAGGTAGAGCTAATTTGCCTAAACTTGACGCATATTCATTCATGCGTGAGAGAGATGGGAATACATTATTGAATAAACATGCATCAAGTTTAGGCAAATTAGCTCACCTATTTCCGATCACTGTATATAACTGCTATAGCTCGGTCCTTTACGCTCACCGTAAAATAAACTGCATATCCATGTCATAATGCCCAAAACATCCTGTAAAAGTTTTATACATTTTTTATCCGTTTGGTTACCTACCTAGCGTAGTAAAAATTATAAAATAAAAAATGTACAACTTTCCTTTACCTCTATTTTAGGTATAGTTACAATCGAGCATCCCATAGCGAAATTAAGAGGATTGTGAATCTAAGAAAATCCATACAAAATGCAATAACGTTTCTCTCCCGAAAATAATAAGAAACAAATTAAAAATACGGAAACGTACAAACCTTGTTTTTTATAGTAACTACAACATATTCAAAAATCATGGAAATCGGACTCGATTTAGGGGGTGCCCGGTGCTAAATTTGTATGGTTGTTTTTTGACAGTTACGCGACATAAACATCGTTTCACAATCCTCTTAAATACGATCGGTAACATAATATAGGCAATTAATAGTCAAAAACAATATTTGACTACTGAATTAAAGAATACCGACGCCCCCGAACAATAAGTCGGCAATGTGATATTATGGACATTTTATTGTTATGCAAAATTCGGAATCAGCGGGTCAGAATACATCATATATATTTTTTTCAGATTTTTTTTAATGCAATTAAAGAAGATATTAAGAATGACGTGTTTATTGTAGGGAAACTGCAAAATCAAAATGTTACGAGAAAAGTGTCGCTACAGATCAATACAAATATATTTATTACTTTGATATTTGGTACGATGCGATAACCGGTTTATTGGCATCAATATTTTTATGAAGTTTTTGGTAAACGATAATACCGTATTTAATTTAATAAACTTAACACGGCAATAGCTACTAACAAAGTTTTAAAGGGAAATAATTCGTTCGTAAATATTCGTAACAGGTACTTGCGTGTACTATTTAATACCAAATCAGATCATGTCACGAACCCAATATATCGTCTGTCTTTTTGCCGCTCAGCCATCATAAGGTACGTTGTTCTCTGTCTTTGATTAAACATTAGAAAGTAATAGATACATGCCGCGCCCCTTCACGTGTCTGTTCTCGCACCGGCAACGCGTAATGTTTGTTTACATTTATAAACAGTTGCAAATTTCTATTGACCGAAAGTGACGTGTAATTATTGATTGGTGCGTCTGGTTAAAAAAAAATGTGTTTGTGTTTACGTGTCAGTGACAAAATAAAACATAGTTTCTTACCTGTGAATCTATTGAGTGTGTTACCTACCAAAACGTGTAAATAAATTAATTATTAGGTGCTATGGAACCGACAAAATGCAAAGTTTTAAAATATGCTGAAACTATGGCTAAAAATTGTGAAATCTGGATAACTAGGACCTGCAAATTTGTCTCACTTAAAGAGGTATTCTACTTACTCAGTGTCTTAGATATCCAGATACAGTACAACTTGGTTAAGTGGGACCAGGATAAATGAGAAACCTCCTTAGCTGGAACTCATGTTGAGGTCCTGACACTAGCACTGAATTGAGACGGTGAGAGAATTTTACCTCTTTTACTGAGACTATATTTTAAAGAATACTTTGCTACAATGTTTTCTTTTAATTTATAGGTAGACCTCTGTAACTGAGATAACGTCAATTTATTAGGTACCTGTCTAACTTGGACATTTTTGCAGATAAATTTCAGTTTTGTTTATTAATCCTTAGTTGACCCCCAAATTCCGCACTTAGTTAATTGTGCCTAAATGACCTCCAGTTTCAGTTTGGTTTTGCTATCGTACGGATATTTATTTGAAAAATGCAGAAACGAAGGCTTGTAATGATAAAAACTAAAGTTAATATCCTTATATGAAAGTGGAAAGACACGCGATGAAGTTGGTCATGTCTTCTCGTTTTCATTGGAAAATGAAGATGATGACGAAATAACTTTGGAAGTAAATTTAGTAAAAAAAACTAGACGCGAAGCAGTATGACCAAAACTATAATGACAGATTTTTTTGATTGACGCATTTTGTATGCATTTTTGAACTGTTTATAAGATTACGTACCTACTTGATTATTTTTGTTTATTAAGTACCTACCTTTTTTGATTATTGTTAAAAATTACAACTATAAAATATTTAAAAATATGTTATTTAATTTAATAATCGCGCTTGTCTAACTGAAATAACATCTATTCTCACCTGGAACCCTCTGTAAATGAGACAGACCGATAGAGTGAAACCTGGATAACTGCAGGGACTTACCCAGTGTCTCAGCTATCCAGGTATAAATAAATATCTGTCTCCTTTACAGAGGGTTCCACTTCCATATTGCTGTTATTACACTTCTGCATAAAAAGGGAGACATAGGTAGCATAAACAACTACAGACCTATTCCTATATTATCCTAAACGGATAGAAAAATCCCTGGATTCTAGTCAATCCATAGAATAAGCTGGCTTTCGACACGGCTTCTCAACCATAGATCATATTATACACACACTCAACCAAATTATAGAGAAATATAATGAATACGAGAAGAAAATATACATAGCCTTTATTGACTATACCAAGGCGTTTGAAAGCTTAGAATACAATGGCATACATCAAGCTTTGATAGTACGGGGAACACGGGAAAAAAAAAACCGTATCATCAAGGCGATATATTAACACCAACGCAGCCAAAATCAAGCTGGAAAAAGAAGGGAGAGAATTTAAACTTACAAGAGGAGTAAAACAGGGCTTTCTTTCCCCATAATTGTTTAATGCTGCATTGGAAAGCATGTTCTGCAACATAAACTGGAATGGAAAAGGTATAAAAATTGAAAGTGAATCGATGATCAACTTAAAATTTGCCGATGATAGTGTTTTTATTTGCAGAAGATCCAAATACCCTTGAAGTAATGCTTAACAATCTGGCAACAGAGAGTAGGAAACTGGGGTTAACCATGAATGTATCAAAAACTAAAATACTACCGAACAGCAACAAACCGCCTATAAATGTCAGAAATTTCACAAAAGATTACATAGGAGACTAAATATACCTAGTGGAATTAATATCTTTGCAGGAAGATATGTCCAAAATAATATAAAGAATAATAAAAAAATCCTGGAATAAATATTGGGCCTTAAAAGAAATTATGAAAAGCACAACCTAGGCCCTAACAAAGAAAAATGAACTTAAACTTGAGGTAGATATGTCAACATAATATGGATAGGAGCATATTACATAAGAAACGAATATATAAAATAAGAAATATGCATATTAGAAATCAAATTAGGGTGCGAGATGTAACAGTTAAAATACGCAAACTTAAATGGAAATGGGCTGGTCATATCCACTCTCTGGTCAAAAAAAGTAACAGACTGGTCCCCAGAGATGGCAAGAGATCCAAAGGAAGGCCAAATTGCGATGGAGCAATAATTTAGACGCATTAATAGGACGAGCATGGAGTAGGACAAGAGACAGGAAAGAATGGAGAAGACTGGAGGAGGCCTTCATCCAAGGGGCGCGCTAACTAAAGAAAAAAGGGAAGGAAAGACATAAATATTCATATATGACAAGTTCCAGAAAGAATGTAAAAACAGAGAATAACTAACATTTTATATCCTTTATTAATGACAAACATAACATAAAATTGACTAATCATAACTTGAATAGTGATAATGACATGTAAATAATTATAATTACAGCAAATAAAGGCTAATAATAATAATTATTATTATTTTCGATTATTTTAATTATTAAATCTTATTATACTTATAACTTATGATAGTTTTCTTTTACACTATGTTATTTTATTATTTCGATGTCATTCAGTATTGCACGTTTACTTGAATATGTAGGTTTTACATTCCCGAGAACAACAAAGCTATCATACAATGCCGTTATTTTGCCTGGTTTTAAATTACTATAAAAGCCTTAGTAATGACATATTACGTTTAGCCATTCAAACAAAAAATATCGTTATAAATGTCCATGTTATGCAGTTACAAATCAAAACTTTTATAATATTTACCACAATAATCCAGTAAGTCACTATTACTGGGAATAAATTTTAACTCATTATCTGTAAAATGCATTTTCTCTCATTGCTTAATACTGAATGCGTATTATAAAGTATAATTGTATAAATTATATTCTTTAAAAAAATAGCTTTCGTGTGATATATCAATGTCTTTAGTACTCCCTCTGGTTGTAAAGATATTGAACAAAATCAGTAAATATTTTTTCCTGTAAAATTTACTTTTTGCGATTGCCGACTTATTGTCCGGGGGCGTCGATACATACATACATTAAATCACGCCTGTTTCCCATAGGGTAGGCATTAAAGAATGAAAATAGTAAAACCTCTATGCGTTACTTTAAGCATCTTCTTAAACCAGATTGACACAATAGCGGCCTTTACACGGCACAGTTTGGCCCGCGGGAAACGCCACGCGTTTAAAAAACCTACGAGTCGGACTTTTGGTCGGACTGGCGCGTGGAATGCGCCAGTCCGAACCGTAGGTTTTTTACTATTTTACTATTACAGTTGCATTTACACGTACGGTTCGAAGCGAAAATTGGAATGGAGCGTGACGTTTCCCGCGGTCCGAACTTTACGTGTGCAGGCCGCTATTTTCTCTTTGGGCCTTTTTCACTGTGATCATAAAAATAAGCCTGACTATTTTTGAGACCTTAATAATATGGGTAAAGGGATAGTCCAAGAGTCGAGGCAACGCCGCAGGCCGGAAAGGCTCTTCGAGATAAAAAGATATCACGTTCCCTTACCCTAATATACAGGCTGATGTTAATAAAATAGGTCTGAGAAACCTAAAACTATCCAACGTTAAACGGTTTATCTGTGGAGGCAATACTGTAACTGTATATTAATAGTATTTTGTGATATTTATTTATTAAAGAAAATCTACATTTCTATACATTTTGATATCATAATAATATTTGTCAGTGTGTTAAAGAGAAGGCTTGAAATAGAAAATAATGTAAATTACTCTACTAAATTTAATGATGATGATATTTTCGAGGATTGAATACTCGCTGCAGACAGAAATATTATATATTTGCTTGTTTTCTAATGGCACAAAACTGCATAAAACATCAATACCAGTAGCAATATAAACTCTGGCAATATGTCTGTGTAAAGCTCGTGAGAGAAATAGAATTGGATATATTAACATGTTTTATGCATCCGGACTGCAGCCCAAGTTCAATCCCTGTAAATTTGAACTTATAATACAAAAAAAATATTCAACAAGTAGTTGGTTAAAAAGTTAAAAATTGGTTCTATTTAAAAAAAAAACAGAATTTAATCCTACTTTAAAAATGACTCATCCTGTATTTCGTATCCTAACCACTTACATAATGATAGATAAGATTTTTTTCGTAGAAATGATAGTGAGTATGTTCAGTTACAGCCTCATATTTTTTGCTTTCTTGTAAAGTTCTTTTATTCTTATCTTGTAAATAGACTATTTGTATTATCGCGGACCCTCTCAATAGTCAGTTGTATAAAAAGTCCGCGTTGTGTAGATTTTTGGGAATTGACTGCATAAATTACTACCGTAAAGATAAAGAATAAACAGGATAAAGTTTTGGTAAACGAACAAGTATATATTGGGTAAAAATTCTCTAGTGTTTAATTTGCCTTAGTGGAAATGATAGCAATCAGAGTAAATTTTCATATGGAAAGTTCATTGTATTTATTTAATTTTCTTCACTTTTAATTTGGAAGCTACAATTTTATTCAATTTTGCACGTACATTCGCATTGATATCGCGTGATATCTTCTAATTTGTACTCAAAAACACTTTTCCGTTATGGAGGAATACGCTAAAACTTTATACAGTCATAGTTAAAAGTGTAAAATCATAACAAAATGAAGCAAAAAAAAAACAAGGGTTTAAAACATAAACGGATCCCCAAAACTACAGAAGACAGAAAAGATTGCAACCATCCGTCTCATCAAACGTGAAGAATCTTCAAGAGACCTCAGAAAAATGGTTCAAATGAGGCGCATCACGAAGTTGGGGACGGAACTATTTCCCGGGATAGACGTCATCCATCAATTGCCGGGGACGGGATTCCGGGATTTTGTACCGTGTTGATAAAATACTCCGTCGTCACTTCGACGCTTCCTTTTACAAACAATTTTTAGTTTACGCTGCAGAGTATTGAGATTTCGGGAAGCATTTTCCTTTGGTAAAAGCTATAGAATCATACTATCTATTCATATTTTTTCACTTCTCATGCTCTTAAAATGTTACTTTAATCTCCACATCGAGACTAAAGCTCCTTATTAATCTCTAAGGATTAAAGTATTTTTTTTAATTTACTTTGCAAACCCCTAAACAACCAATCGCGGTTTTTGTGAATGGAGGATTATCGCCATTTTCAGTGATTGTGTATGGACCATTTTTAGGACGTGGAAATAACCTGAAAATGAGAATAGCGCAAAAATATTTAAAAAAAACGATTTGATTTCGTGAAACACGATTATTGTTTACGAATATGAGTCTATTGAAATATATTAAGGATTATTTTATTTTATTAGGCGTGGTCCAAATAGTTTTGAAGCTTGAATCTGTTGGCTAAATATGCGAGCATTTGTGTCACTTTACAAAATACTGACAACCGCGAAACAAATTTGTCAGAAACTTATAATATTGTAATTAGAACGTAGTTTTTTATCCTCACATTCAAAGTGAAAAGTAGATTGTTTAACGCGAGACTAAATAACCATAATGACACTCGAACTATGTCAATGAACATCTCTTGTCATTATGGCTTGTTTTAGTCTCTTGTTGAACAATCTACTATTACCTTCAGGGGGCACCCTGTGGTTTCAGGCATATTTTGTGTACCTAAAATAAATAAAACGATTAAATAGATAGAAACCCCCGGTATAATGGCATTTTTTTTTTTCAGAAACGACTTCAACTAAACCTGATAATCAGTAAAAGATCATAACCACCCCAGTCTATTTATAATAGAAATACATATACCAGTTAGTGGCACTACAAAAAACTGCAACAATTAATACATTTATTCAACAACATATGTCAATTTCCTTAACACCCCATAAACCGGATAACGAGATTTGTGGGCATATTCCCGCGTCTCGCGCGTTAGGCTTGGCGATTAGCTGACGAGACGCATAAATAAATCACACTGTATAACGCCCGCGGAACTTAACTATAGACTACTGCCAGTAAGGCCAGTCAGTTTGGAGCAGACTCTTATAGGTTCTAAACTCCTGGTAATAGGATGACTAAACACCCTCACCTGAATGATAGTCAGAACAGCTTGATGATCTGGATCTCCTGCAAGGCCTGCTTGTCTATAGCGCGATATAAATTGAGAAAGAGACGAAGAGACGGAAAGAGTTGCGTGAAAATGTATGCACAAGTATAAGTTAGTGCAAGTAAGAACTTTAGTAGGAGGAAAATCAGGGGCGAGCAAAATGAACCAAGTTTTGATTCAAGTGCAAAAAGTTTGTTAATTCAATGAATCTCAATAGGTGTAAGAGCGAGGCGCTAGAAGCTAATTCGGAAAAACTGCTCTCCAAAAGAAAAAGGAAGCATAAAATAACTAGGTTAATACGCTCGTACTGCTTTTTAGTTATAGAAGGCAGTGCAGGGGTGTTACTAAATTGGGTGCTTGAGATTTGCGAAATAATAACCTTATAGTGCCCGGCCGTTAAGAAGTCCATCCTGACACATTGCACAAGCATGAAGTTTCTGAATAAAGATAATGTTGACAGCAGTCAAACAATGCTGTTAATACTATCCCTTCACACGCAACATATAAGTTTAGCATTGTTTTACTGCTGTCAACAATATCAATAGTCAGAAACTTCATGGGCGTGCTATGTGTCAGCATTGACTTCGTATCTGCCTAATACTGTAATTTTTGTAGATAAAGTATAGATAGATCATCTTCAATATAAAACACTCCGAAATACATGTCTAATCGTGTTAAGACCCGTTTTAACTTAATTTAAACGTACCTAACACGAACTACACCATATTTCAGCCCAGTTATTCACTACCACCAACTATTGCATGCAAATAGGACACCAAAGCGTGTCGCTGGCACTGAATAAGCGAACCCGTTACCCACAGAAAACTAGGTGAAGCCTCACTCATCAATACCAGCTGAATTTTGATGCGAAATTTTACCGCGAAAACGCTCATTAGGGAGTTTTTGCGATCATTTGCCACCCTCGGTACTAACTCTTCCATCTTTCTCGTAAACATGCCAACCTTTTATCGTTCAGTTTTAATATTCGGCAGATTCAGGTCAGCGGTAACTTTGGATTCAGACGAGTGTAGAAACTAAGTAACTTTAGAATTATTTTTAATTTTTTAATTTTTAATTTTATTAAATCACAATTGAAATGAACTAAGCAAATGTCAACTTAATGGTGAGAGTTATATAAATTACCTTGTGTTGTATACTCACAGCGATAATTCAAACGTACCTACCTCTAGTGTGGCGTGCGTGCTCATAGCCCCGAAAGAAACAAGACGCCACAAAGAAGAATAGACATTCGGATTACAATCAGCTTGTATTTATATACTTACTATTGTTTTGTATATATAGCTACATGAATAAAATCATAACCTTATTTTTCTTTAAATGTGTATTTGTTACTTTGATGTTTTTTATCACTTTTTAGGGTTCTGTACCAAAATGGTAAAAAAGCAAACATTATGGTGAGACTTCGTTGTCTGTCTGTCTGTCAAAGCAGGTTTTCTCATCAAATACCAATGCTATCAACTTGAAATTTGGCAAAGTTGTGCAACTTGCTTGCCCACATCTGTTTTTAGTAAAAAAATTGAGAAATTAATTTTATAAATAAATGAAAAGGGGTCTAGAAAGGAGGTTGAAAAATGAAAGTGGTTTCATTATAGCAAGGGTGTCATATGAAAGGGATAAATATGCACATAAAAAGAAAACTGGTGTCGTTTTTGATTTATAGCCCATAAATTACCAAAAATGACCGTTCCCCTCCCCTTATTTCGGAAGTTTATTAATCAAAATATCTGAAACATCCTGGCGTATAGATAATTTAGGGGAAAAATAAAATGAAGTTTTCTTTATTTACAGTTTTTGAGAAATAACAAAATAACTTTGAAAATCTGTATTAAAATTTAGGCTAGCCAAATAAGACCTTATTTCATAGAATTAAAGTTCATAACAAAATGAGGGTTTATTAATGTTTCGACGAAAATTATTTAGCAAATTCTTAACTCCCAAACTACGTATCCCATATTTTTATTTGGGCAAATTTTTATTTCCCAACTCAACGTTTCGCACTGATATCATTTCCCAACTAATGATTTGATAAATTATTGTTAAACAAATTATTACCTGGGATTATTTTAATATGTCAATTATGTTTTCGTCAAATGTATTGATTGGCATACCTTAATTTTAAAATAACCCTAACCTACCTATCTCTGGGAGCTGTTTCGTTTTTAGGGTCATAAAAAAAACCCTAACCTACCTATCTCTGGGAGCAGTTTCGTTTTTAGGGTCATAAAAAAAACCCTAACCTACCTATCTCTGGGAGCAGTTTCGTTTTTAGGGTCATAAAAAAAATAAAAAAAATAACCCTAACCTTGCCTTAGCAAATAATTTGCTGCACAATTATTTACCACATAAAATTTGACGTAATAAAATATTGCAATATAAAAATGTAGCGAAATAAAAAAAATACGAATTAAAATTATGCCAAGGATTGGTTTGCCAAATAAAACTTCGGCGAAAAGTTGGTTGCCAAATGAAATTTGACGAAACATAATTCGGCAAAAAGACAGTACATCCAAAATGTTAAATACAGAACCCTCGATGCACGAATCCGACTCGCACTGGACCGTTTTTATTTTATTTCATCTTTGTACGTGTATAATAAGTGCCTTGGTTTTTACTGTAATATTTTACCGACACTAAATAAATAAATGAAGAACCTTAACAAGCACTTACTCGATTAGTTCACTCATTCCGCTAGCTCGTACTAGTTTTTATAAAATTACCATGATAGCCATACATACATAAACTCACGCCTTCGTTCCCAGAGTGGGGTAGGCAGAGCTACAGAATTACAAACATCTCTAAAAACTTGTTGATAATTCTATAACCACAATTTGCACAATTAGGCTAAGATGTTTACCAGCGTATTAGTGACAGGTTGCAAGCCCATCGCCTCAGTACTACAAGCCTTTATTCCCTTAGTCGTCTCTTACGACATCCATGGGAAGACATGGAGTGGCACTATTCTAACTCGGCAACCACACGATACCATGATAGAATATCAAATAAACTTAATTATAGTAACTTAGATATCGTTACTACTTTAGAAAAAACTGGTATCTGATATTTGGAGATGTATGAGTTTGAACTTAATTCTCTTCACGTTTAAGTTTAAAATCGTTCGTCACGAAATGTCAGATACGAGGAATTTTCAAAGCAATGACGATATCTTAGTTGTAGTTGTAAGTAGTGTCGGTAAAAGTCTAGAAAAAATCTTTCAAAGTTCGTCTAGACGTGTTAGCGTAGTAGACACGCTTTCAAGATCGTTATTAGATCTCTGATTTGATTTATTTACGTCCCAAAACTATAAATATCTTTAAATTCTGAAGTAATTTTGAACTCGACGCACAGACTTTTATCGTAGTATTCGATTTACTGATAGCAATCGTTTGAAAAAAGTGTGTTTTAGACGTGCGTGAAAAAAGGGGTGCCTGTCGTATCGCATAACGTTTTTTGTCCTAAAAATGTTTGGCCGAGAATGTTTGGCATACTGTTGAATGGCATACTACTCGTTTGTCCTAATAATTTTTGCGCACACTCATTTAAAGTCCTAAAGCAAGTTTGTCCTAATTTTGATAACTTTAAAATCTAATTACCTAAAGCATAATATTCCTAACATGAAATGACCTAATAATTATTTTGCCTATTGTTAAATTGGCTACAATTACAGCACCTAAACTAAACTATGGTAGGCGTGAAGTCAGAATCGTTACGTATTCTGCCTTCAGGCAAGTCAGATTTCGGTTAGGTTAGGTACGACGACGAGCGAAGCGCGGAGGAGTGTTAAGTAGAACTGTGACCCTAACGAGTGAGCGAAACGCGAGAACCAACAAGGTTGACAAGGTTAGGTTTGTAAATAAAACATTTTAGCACATTAAATATTAGGAATATTACAATTATGCACATAAATCATTCTACAGTTGAATCTTAGCCACATCAAACGATAGGACAAATAATATTTAGGACAAACGATAATAGGAGCAACAATTTCGGACAATCAAAAATATGCGGAACAAAGCGTATGCCATACGTTATTAGGACAAAAGACGTTATGCGACACAACGATAGGACTAATAATTGTATGCCATCCGATATAAACCCTGAAAAAAGTTTCTTCGCTAAGGCATATTTCTGGATTCTTTTTTTCTGCTTCTTCGTGATCGTAAATCTGAGTGCTCATTTACCCTTATACTTATCCTCCCTTCCGGCACAGACTTAAAACGCGCGCGCGAGTTTTTAAAAGCTTTTTTCTTATATTTCACGTAAAAAGTTATTACAGCGAACAAATCTGCCGGTCGTCAGGTCTTCCCCAATTTTACGAGTACTTAGATATTTGTCAGCTGCTGAAAGAATATTGGAATTGATGTTCTTCATAAAAATATCAATTTTGCGATATCCATTCGGCTTTTTTTTTAATAACTCATCAGCTGTCTAAAAATAAAACAGAGGAAGTTGACAGAATTGTCGACGATTGAAGAAAAGGAGCTAACGGAAAATATAACGGGAATATAAGTTTGAATTAAAAGAGAATGAGAATGAGAGAATGAGACATTTATTGATAAAATAAACATTATTTTACACGTCATTGTCGCCATAACTGACAAATATTATTATTATAGTTATACATTATTATTATGGTTATACATTATTATTATGGTTATACATTATTATTATAGTTATACATTATTATTATGGTTATACATTATTATTATGGTTATACATTATTATTATAGTTATACATTATTATTATGGTTAAACATTATTATTATGGTTATACATTATTATTATAGTTATACATTATTATTATACTAGATATTTATTTAAACTTCTGTAAATTAGGTTTTTTACAATAAAAATTGGGTATCATTTAATCGATCAGCAAAATATTCTTATTTTGGTAAACAGAAATATGTATTTGGTCAGCCAAAATAGCTAGTTGGTAAGCAACTAATGGTTAGCAAACATTTATAAATCTGTCTGCAATTAATAATATACTGAACTGCTCTAAATCATTTTGGTCAGGAAATTAAATATTTGAGCTGCATTAAGCGATCCACAGTTAATCAAATTTTGGTAAGCAATCAGTAGGTAAGCAAAATATTTCATTTTGTCCATCAAAATAAAGGTGGCAAATTTACTGCCGTGCCGGCAACGCACATATGCCAAACCCACCATCAAATTTAGAAATTTAACAGAGTCGACGGAGCTCCGCTAACGCGGAGCTCCTATTTCTGGGTTGTTCTGGCCCTCCGGGCCTGATATAAAAACGAACCTAACCTAACCTACCTCATATTTATGATACAATTTTTGGTTAATCTAGGGTGTGATTGTGATTCCTAAATTTGTGTGACAAAACGTAACTTGTAATTACTACTAGCCTCAAAAATACCAACGCTTGGGTGCTCGCGTCACGTGGTCTGATTTCGCTCTGCCCACAATAACGAACACTGCTGATTTTTCAAACTAAACGCAATCCACTTATTTATATAGGTAACCATTATTTTAATATGCACACCTCTCAATTAAACTGCTTACAGACATGTTTTCTCTGCTGACCAATTGTAAAATCTTGCTGCCCAAGTAATTATTTTGCAGCTCGACTGTTTATTAGGCAGACAAATGACCAAAGAAGCAGATTGATATTGTTTAAAATGTTAACCGTTTGTAAATTGTTTGCTGAACAAGAGTTGCAGCCCGATTTTTATTTATTGCCTGCCAAATCTTTGTGTGCTGCCCAAATTAGTAAATTGCTTCTTTTTTTTTGCGAATCAATTTGAATAACGGCTGACCATTTAATTACTTTCCATAAAAATACAAATTTCCGTAAAATAACAATACTATTATTATTATTATTATTAATTCTTACATTGTGCTTGAACTTAAACTTTTTGTTAAGTAGATAATGTACAAACATGAGACAAAGCGTATTAAAACCATGACGGCGGTTCCGTTGGCGAAGGCTTGATTATGTTGAATGTATCAACGTCGTTGTAAAGTTGAAAAGTGGAGAATTATAACCAGAGATCGGACAAATGGGCGTCATTACTCGCAATAATGTGGACATGACTCTAAAGATTTTAATTAAGCAAATTAACCCGAAATATAATTTTGATCCTTTGCAAGACAGTAATAAAAAAATAATGCAAAGACGTGAGGAGCGGCCATTAATATTAATCTACTTAAGTTTGCTCCGTTAACATGCGTGGATTGCGAAAGGAGCTTTTCACCTTATAAGTTTGAAGAGGAATAAATTAACCACGGAAAATTTATAAAAAATACTGTTTATCTGCTTTAATAAATGTACACAATAATAAACTTTGTATGAAACTATATTAAAATATTATACTTACTACACTATATTTTACTACTACTATACTATATTTTGTATTATTTATTTATTGCTGTCTTGAAAATGATCAATTTTTCGGGTAAGTAATCAATTAATGTAATTTAATTTGTTTAATTAAAATCTTTGGAGTCATGTCCACATTATTGCGAGTAGTGACACACATTTGTCCGATCTCTGATTATAACACACTTGTATACCATGACCCATGTTTTATTAAACGCTTAATAAGGCCCCGTTAAAGTAAAAATACTAGACCAAAATGAAATACAGTCATGGAATCGCAAGTCTCTAAAGAGTAATAATAGATGGTGTTATATTTCAGGAAAATACAATTAAAATTGTATTATAAAATGTAAGTAGTAAAGTTCAATTTGAACTTATTGTTATGTGGTAAATATATGGCATTTGCCTTATTAAGGGTTAACATAGATAGACCTTTACTAATATGAGTTTAACAATTGTTTTTATTTTTCAGTAGGGGGTTATCATAATGTCATAACATAGCTATGCAGTTCATTTTACGGCGAGCGTAAAGGACAGAGCTATAGCAATTGCTATATAATTATATAGCTCTGTCCTTTTCTCTCAGCGTAAACGAAACTGCATTGCTATGTCGTAATAACCCCCTGATTGCAGCGGATTTTGTTTCGGTTTGAAGAGATGATAGATGGATGACTGTATATTATCATTATCTACAATATCGGTTAACTATATACTTACAATTTCTAAAATACTTGGTGCTTCATGAACAGGGCCCGTACTTTTCATGCCATTGATGCAAAAATGACGTCACGCTACATAGAGTATGATTCCAAATGGTTTTATTGTAATTATTAACCATTAGTCGTCAATCATATAATCATGTAAAAATAAATACGTCTACTTCATACCTAAAACGTAAATGAAAGTATTTGATTGAAACAAACAGTGGCAAAAATCATCCGAAAACAAAAATTAAAAATTAATATGATTAAATTTAGTCATAAATACAATTGACAACAATTCATATGTGCTAAGGTAGTAAAATAAAAATACCGTTTGTAGATTTTACACTGCTGATTACAGTAAAAATATTTTTGGATTTTTTATACAGTAACTTTTTTTATATTTAGGAAAAACAGTAAAAAAAGTTGGATTGAGAATGTTAGGAATACACTTATAGTGCCCTTAGTCCATTTATTACCATAGGAATTGAAAAAAATATACAACTGTCATGTCCATTTTTCATCTGTCTGACGGATTACTTGATTCTAACGACACGCTTTCAATTCTCGTAATACTATTGTTTTGATATACGCTATTTAAAATGAAAGTGACTAACGGATTTGTAAAAGCGGATAGCCGCAATCTGCCCAAAGTCGACGAATTCATGTTGTTACAGTTGTTATGGTTGACAAGTGACATGGCATGACAGTCAGTTCTGTTTCTGTTTAAAGTTACTTTTTTCTATTTTATATCATGCTAAGATCACGACATCAGTATTCCTAACTTTGTATATACGGTCTTTTTAATGACTATATCTTTAATAAATTATTAACGACGAATTTAAGTTAAATAAAGAAAAACCGAGAAACACGGGTAGTCTAATTTTAAACGAGCTATTATAAACGCGAAAAAACAGAAATACTTTTTTTTTGAAATGTTGTCAATTGACATTCATAAAAGAAAATTGTCTCAATTGGCCACTTTTGGTAACGAGTGGTGAAAAAAATATATGATGCTGCCGTGATCCGCATTTTGATTGCGATTAAGCTGTATTTAACTATAATCATTTTACCGCTTCTTAATTTTTATTTTTTATTTGTACCAGTTAATACATACCTAAAAACCTGCCAAATGAAAACAGAGCACCCTGTGTGTAAAATTTCGTCATTTTGACGTCATCGGCATCAAAAATACGACACCTGTATGAACAATACTTTTACAAGTAAAAATATTTTAAAAGATACGAATTTTAAATTTATACATTATGCATTCATATTCATATTCATAAAAATGTAATCTTAAATTATATTCACACATCATATCGCCACAAACAAATCACGACGCCTTGGCATCTAGTCTACTGGGAAAAACCATTGCCTTTGACGTATTGTTTATGACTCGGCCGCCATTACTGTCAAGTAAATAAGAGCTATCCTAAGGCCGGCTTTACACTGAAACTTACAACTGACGTAAGTAGGGACGCAGCTATCTGTTAGAATGAGAAAAAAAAAAACTATCTGCTTCTAACCAATAGCTGCGTCCCTACTTACGTAAGTCGTAAGTTTTAGTGTAAAGAAGGCCTAACGTTGACGAAACGATATCATTTCAAAGGTAATAGGTAAATGCTCTTTTTTTTAATATTTACATAAATGAGCTACCTAACATCATTCCATGTAAATCCATTCTTTTTGCAGACGACATATCTTTAATAATTACGTCAGAAAAAAATGAAATTAATACTGCCTTGGAAGATAAAATCAATAGAATAATAGAATTAGTTATTAAATGGTTAGAAGAACATAATTTAAGAATAAATTTAAATAAAACAAACTTTATTCAATTTAATATGAAACAAGGAACTTATAATAAGATTAACGTACATTACAAGAATGAAACAATTAATGAAGTGAGTAATGTCACTTTTTTAGGGTTTAAAATAGATAAGTACTTAAATTGGGAAAATCATATCGAAAACGTGTGTTGCAAGGTCAATAGGTTTGTCTATGTGATGAGTAGATTAAGACGCACTGCCAACTTGGCAGCCACACTAGCTGCCTATCATGGGTACATAGGTTCTCAATTGAGGTACGGCCTTACATTATGGGGCAATTGTTCGAATTTTAAGAGGGCTTTCATAGCCCAAAAGAAATGTTTGAGAGCTATATGTGGTATAGCTCCATATCAATCATGTAAACCTATATTTAAAAAGCTAGGTATATTACCATTACCATGCTTATATATACTAGAAACCTGCATTTTTGTGAAAAAGCACTTGTACTTATTTAATACAGCTAAAAATGTCTTCCCGCGAAGTACAAGAAATCCTGGGAGGTTAGCTCACGATCGCGCCCCAAGGACATCGCTGTACCAAAAGCACTGTTACGCGATGTGCGTTAAATTATATAATAAGTTACCGATAGACATGCGACAACTTCATTTGAATCTGTTTCGGAAGCGCGTTTTAAATTTACTACATGACAAAATGTACTACGATATTAATACTTACCTTGTAGATAAATTTTGAAACTAGGTATAAGGAAAATTTGTAAACTGCATTAGGTATTTTGTAAGATACTAGATATAAATGAAGGAAATGTCAAAACGTGTAAAGAATATTAAATAGAGAAATGTCATCATTATTTTTGTAATTTAACTCACAAAAATATCTTATTTTAATTTGTACTGTATAATAATTTTAAAATGATTTAACGCCCTAAATAGGGTCCATGTACGTACTTATTTTATTTTATTTCTATTTTAAGACCACCTCATGTAATACCATGGTTATGCAAATACGTAATAAATAAATAAATAAATAAATAAAAATATTTTTTATCCCATAGAATAGGTCTTTTCATTCATACTTACATACGTTTGTAAGTACAGGCTGTAGCATTTTAAATCACATTTTTCCAATCCCATATTTATCTGACAATTATAATAAATTAAAATAATATTATAAATCTTACACCTTTCTTTTCTCCGTCACGTGAAAGAAAAGGACAGATCTTAATGGTTTATATCTAAATTGTATATTTAGCAGGTAATGTGATCTGAAAATTCAGCATTTAGATATTGTATATAACTTGGTTCCTTGAATTCTATGTAATTAATTGCTTAAGAAAATAAGGTCCTTATTATGTCAGCCAGCGGACGGCGTATAAAATAATATAAATGGACAGCCGATGAGCAATTAGGCTGGACTTATGCCCGAGCACGTTTGCGTATAATCCGACGTTTCTATTTTAAGAAAATAAATCAAAGTCACAAAATTAATCCAAAAAGGTTGTTTATTACATCAAATGCAACAGAGGGCTATTTAAATTACTG
Source organism: Acleris literana (assembly GCA_946894065.1). NCBI lineage: Eukaryota > Metazoa > Arthropoda > Insecta > Lepidoptera > Tortricidae > Acleris > Acleris literana. The sequence goes on from OX335677.1 coordinate 4,937,971, forward strand.
GAAAGATTAATGGTATGCCGTCAGCAGGCTTAGAAAAAGGCTTGAAATCTTATCTCAAATTTAGTTAAAATAGGACCCAGTTTTAATATACGCTGTAATTTAAACTAGAAGTTGCCCGTGACTTTGATGTTTATTTTCCAAATATTTTTTTTCAGCTTTCACAATTTTTTTAGAACACTCGAAATAATATTTACCCTTGAATATACTTTTTGATTGAAAACATGAAAGTATCAAGTATTAAAATATGCGCGAGCAAAAAAAACTAAATTTATGCAAAAGTATCATTATAAAATTTGTTGAGCATACTAAGCGTAGCGCATATTTTAGAATTCATTTTTAAAATACCAGTCAAATTAAACTTCTCAATTTTCAGCAGTCACATGAATCAAATATGCAAAGACGGGTTTTTTAATAAGCAGAACAGTTGAGTTTATACATTTATTTTTATTCCCTTTGATTTTCTAATTCTCCAGATAAAGATACTTAATGTAATTATTTTACAATGCTCTCAGCTTTTATTAAGGGAAAAGAGAAACCACTGCTCATTATAATTGCAACAATGATATTCCTTAGTATATTTTTAACAAAAAATATATAAAACCCTAAAAAAAAAAATTTAAACAGACTATCTCTATCTTTAATACATAATTTGAGACTCGATGCATTATTTGGTTGTATATAATTTTCCCAAATTCGTGAAATTAGACATAGCTGTAAATGCGTTTAAAAATGCTCAAAATGATCATGTATAATCGTCCTATAAATCCTCGACTCGATTTCCAAACACCCCGTATACTGGATTCTCGTAAGTATATTTTTAATATTTTTCGAATTTGGAAACATCATACCGTAGTATTAAGTATATTTACTTCGTTATCTCACTTAATCATTTCGGTCAATTCAGTTTTCTCGTAGAATAGAAAAGAATTATACTTATTACATTACCGCAAAAATTGCATGTAAGTTAAATGTTAAACCAACATTAAATTTAGAAGAGGGACCAATTCAATTTATTTGATTTACATCATTACAAAGACACAAGTGAAGCTAATTTAAATATAAAAGCCATTTAAAAACAGGTCACCAAATAAGAATATTAACCGTCACTAATATAATTCCTATCCATTGCGATCTCTCCTGGCCCTGAAATTGATGCCTGCGACCGAAAGCCTGTGTACCATCAGCAGAAACAAACCTATCGTAAAATTTGACTTGGACTTAAAAAGGACCTCATAATTCCAAAGGACAATTTTATAATTTAGCACCATATTGATAGCAATAGAACTCAAACTTAACTGGATTTTCATTGCACATTTGATCTTTTTCCCTAAAGTACATCCACTTAAACATTGAGGAAAACTTACAATTCACCTACTCAACATCATAAGTCCAGCAAACTTGATAATGCATTATCAACCAAAAACACCTTAGATAAAGGTTGATTTTAAATAAAACCTTTTATTAGAATCATGATAAAATCCGAGGTTAGGAATTCCGGGATACGTAATGTAATGTTCCGCTGAGCTGTTAAAAGTAAAAAAAAGGTTTTGTTAGTCCGGCAATTGTGCAGGCTTACAGGTTATTTGCATTGGGAAAAGGAAAGTGATATAGGAAGATATTTAAGTGCTCTATGGTTGATTCCTTGAGGTTTTTGTCTTTGAAACAAGTAATTATTCACCCACTTATTCATAAACAAACAATACCTGCTAAAGTGTACTTAAAATACGCTTTGTCCTTGTCTATCATTGTGACATTTCCATTTGACAGTAAGGGACAACGCATAATTTAACTTAAAATAGGTTTATAGTACGTTTATGAATAAGGGGGTAGGTAAGTATTTTTGAAAGTATTTATTTATTTAGATTTTATACTCGTTTAGTAAGTTATAATACGAGTGTCTTGAGTATGGTAATATTAAACACATATTCTAGATTTATGTAAAAGGAGCTTTGCAATGCTATAATTAATTATGACTGAGTTCTAAAACACCCTGTATGTTCTGACATCTTGGTTTTTGACAGCAGGTGTTTTAGAAGATAGCATAGGTATATCTTATACAAATTAATAAGTACAACAGAAAAAACAAAAATCCAAGTGAATTTTAAATATAGCCTTCCAAATGTTTGATACTTTGGGTATAGCCATTGAATCAGATCTGTCGGAGTCACATAAAAAGTAAATCCAAAGACGTTGCTGTTAAACAATACCTATTTAAGAAAATCAAATAAAGTACTAAAATAAATAAATTACTCATTTGAAATTTTGCGATCTTGTTAATAAAAGTAAGCCTTAAAATTAATTTATGGACACCCATTACAGTAATTTGTGGAGATTGAATGTAAATTGCTGTAGTCATTCTAAGTATTGTGTAAACGAAAATATGTTTATATATGTAACTTTTGATTTAGCCTCACAAGTACCCGTAAATAAACATTAAAATATGATTTCTTAAATAAACCTTATCGAATGTTTTTAAAATTTATTTAGACAGCCTCTGATTATTTCAGCATTTTACTTACCTATTTATAGTTCTTCAACCATTCATACATTTGCTATTACCCAAATATATTTAATATGAGCATTGTAGTTTTTAATCACTTACCGGATGAATTAAGAATGTTGTCGGGAAAAATGTTTAAACGTAACTTGACAAAATGGCTGATGGAGAAATGTTTTTATAGTGTCAAGGAATATTTAGGGGTTTAAATTTGTATTATCATTGAGTAGAATTTATGAAATTGGGAAAGTATTATGAAAATTTGTAGATTATTTACAATATTTGTACGCTTGCTTGCATGCTGAATACAAGTGCTTTAATTTTATAACTAAGACCGTGTATTACTGTATTCTGACAAATAAATGGATTTGAATTTGAATTTGAATTTGAATTTGAATGAATACATACATTAGTATGTACCTATTAGGGTAATTTTATTAAAATCTACGCTATCGAATATTATTGGCTTAAGAGGAAAAATATTTTATTTATAATCTGAATTCAATATTGCTCTGCTATCTGTCCCGGTGTTGCTGCAACGAAGGCGACGTATCCCGCAATTCGATTCCCCTGGCGTTTTAAACCACTATCCCTGCAAAAATCATTACAGGATGCGGCTAGACATAAAGCAATTTACTTCCAGCAATAAACGGTTTGCTTTAACTAGAATACTCGTTTTGCTAAAGCAGGACACCCTGTATATTGTGCAATGTTCATTTGGATATTTGTGCTCCTTTGAAATTCATCAAGTAAAAGCATGTAAATTTATGTACAGGTTGTTCCTGAATAATAGATAGTGTAAAAAAATTACAACGGTGCAAAAAAATATTATAATTCCTCCTTGTATATTCGTTACTTGGTGTATGTGGTGTTTCAATAAAGTGTTTTGTATTATATTGTATTGTACGTTTATAAGTTCAGAAGTTATTAAAGTTTTAAAAGTACATTGTAGCATGTACTTTGCTGTACACTTTTGAGTTTCTTGACTATAATTCACAATAATTTATGATATCTAAGAACTACTGTTTGACTTTATTTTTAATTTGACTTGTAAATTGTATTCTATTTTATTACCCGACTGCGGCGGAGGGTTATGTTTTTCACCGTCATGTATGTCCTCTATGTTCCCCGCTACAGCAAAAACGGCTTAGAAGATTTTGACAAATGAGGTATCATTGGATTCGTCTTCGCAGCGAAAGTGTCATAGGATACCTAAACTGTTAAAATTGAAATAACAACAATGGCCAAATGACAATTATTAACATATGTAGGTATATCGACGACAGTATAAAAAATGCAGTCGGGTTTTTAAAGCTTGCTTTTCATAGAGTTATTTATTAATATAATGAATTCTGTATTATGTACGTACTCTAATGTGACTTATGGTAGACCTAGAATTTGGACACGTTAGATTGCTCTTGACATGCAGCTGATGACTGAAAAAGTACCTACAGCAGGCAAAATGCCGCGAAATATAAAAAAAAACTTGCTTTTTACGTGTATACAGATTTCTACAGTAATTAACTTTAATAGCTATCCAACGAGGAAATGCAGCCAGCATTATGGGCACCATTCCCCGTGGCAGTGGCCTAGGGCACATCTGTACATATTTTAGTTACTTAGAATAAGTTAATTTATTTTAGTATTTAGTTTTAGTTTATATTTTTATATTTTCTCTGTTTTTGTTTTGTTTGTGTCGTAATAAAGATTCTCCACCGAAAAAAAATAGCTTTAATATAATGTTGCGTTGGAGGAAAACATAGTAGTAAGTAGTAAGTACTAGTATTACTTTATTAATTATATGCAAGTAGATTTATGGCTGGGAAATATGGAGCACCTACCCATATTTACACTGCGCCAAGTTAGAATACAGGATGTTCAATCCAAATAAGTCAGTAGGTATGAGAAATTCAGAAACTATAACGGAGACTACCTATCGCACGTTACATCCAACAGTGACATTATACAAAAAAGGAATTCATACAAAAGTGAATTCTTTCTAACCGAATTAATGTCACAATCAGTGTCATGAGTGTCACTGATGGATTTAGAAAGAAAGAAAGAAGAAAGAAAAGAAGGAACATTTATTGGTGACAAACATACAAAAGGAACAAAATACTGACAAAGTCAAAAGAACTGTTGTCACGAAATGGTTCCAACTCAGCGCTGGTCTTCCGATGGAACCATCCAGTGAGACCACAGCAGATTACACACACATAGCACACACACTAAACTAAGTTAAACATAACAAAAAGAAAAACCGCATAAGTAACAAACCCCATTATTTTCTTTATCGTCCAATTTCAAGTATGAGAACAGATTACCCTTACTCTTAATATTTAACCTGTTGTATTTTTCACTTGCATAGTGAACTTAGCTTGAAATTACATAAGTTTAGTTTGCCGAAGTCAGTCCTACCCTTACAATGAGTTACAATTACCGTACTCGCTAGCGAATCGAGTACTCTGTCGCTCGCAGACCTCGCAGTATTCTTAAGCCGCGTGCGGATAGCCCGTACGCTGCTACGCGTAGTCGGTTACGCGTGTCCTGGAACGCTCTATCCGTACCTGCACGGCTAGCACAAGTTGCCCGCGACTTGTTTGTCGCTCGGATCTCCCTTTCTATCTAGTCAGTAACGATAGAGACGCACTGAGCGACACGTGAGAAAATACAACTTGTGCTACGCGTGCTGCAGCTACGCGTACACTTTTCAAGCACGCGTGCCGCGCGAACTGGCTCGCTCGCGAGCCGCCGGCCATCGCGGTCTTTTGTCGCGCGTCAAAGGGGACGCGCTTGTTCTGGTACGCGATATTTGGACGGCAAAATGGATAAACTCGCGTGTTCGCCGCCGAAACATGGTGACTGGCCCAGCTCGCGTAGCGCTATGGATCGATTCAGCACACGTTGAGGTTCGTGGCAGTCCGTACAGGAGCTGTACGCGTATCCAATGTACGCGTAAACACACGCGTAACCGACTACGCGTAGCAGGGTACGCGCTATCCGTACGCAGCTTAAAGCTGAGTACAGAGTGCAAGGGATAGAGCATTCGACACGCTAGCGAGTACGGTAATTGTAACTCATGGTCAGGGGTCGGAATAGGTAGTGCTTATTAACCTAAACTTGACTCTTGTTCATTCAGGCGTGAGTGAGATGGGAATACGTTATTGAATGAAGATGCATCAAGTTTAGGTTAATAAGCACTACCTATTCCGACCTCTGCTCATGGTAAGGGTACAGGACCCAGGTGGATAATCAAAGCCGCTACTACTCCTGCGCGTCAAAGAGGTTTTACGAGAACATGATTTAAATATTAAACAACATATCTTTCACGTGAAATATCTTGTGCTAGCGAGAAAATTATGTAATCTAAGAATTAGGGTATGAAAATTGCGACGTTTTTGTGCGAATTACTAACAATTTTAGTATCTTCGTGCGTCACAAATAATTTATACGCGTAGAGTTTGTTTACTAATTTATTTTTATTGCACAATAGAAATAAACATTAAAAGTACAAATGGCGGACTTAATGCCTAAAGGCATTCTCTACCAGTCAATTGATTAACAGAGAATAACCGGTGCAATTGGAGATCTAATGATACAAAGAATATACTAAGCACAATAATAATAATATATGATTATATAATACATAAACACTCGTATAATACTTAAATACATACGATGAAAACAATGTTTGATCAAAATGATGACACTTTACTCAAGTTATTGCTTGAGTAGATTTTGGCGACGCTTACTTAATTTGTTTACCGTTATTCCCCTTTTTCATCCCGTTGGGGGCTGGTTGTGGAAAAAATCATTCTTAGTGCACCCTTAGTGTACCTACTAATAATATTCAGTAATATTCCGTGCCAAATTCCTAGTGCAGCAGTTTAATCTGTTGGTTGTCAGTCAGTCAGCCAGTCACTGAAGAGTTAACGGCAAACGTTTTCAAAACGAAACTATTGTTTTACTCCACTAAATTATATTGATATTACCATGATGTTTTCTCTTTTTCTTTTATATAATGCTAGGTTAAGTATTATAATTGTATAATATCAAAAACTATATTTAAAAACTGGCTAAGAGCGAGTAGGACTCGCGCACGAAGTGTTCCATACCATTATTTATAAAAAAACACGTTTGTTGTTTCTGATATTTATTTTATTTTAATTTAATTATTTATTTTTAAAGTGAATGTACAACTAAATATTCTGTGAATATCTCAAGCGTCAACCTGTTGCCGTTATTAATATCGAGCAAAAAACGGCAAAAAAATCACGTTTGTTGTATGGAAATTTAAATATTTATTTTATTCTGTTTTAGTATTTATTGTTATAGCGGCAACAGAAATACATTATCTGTTAAAATGTCAACTGTCTAGCTATAACGGTGCATGAGATAAAGCCTGGTGACAGACCGGCCCTTACGGTACCCTTTGGGTACGGAACGGCGTTTCTCCTCAGCAGTGGTCTCTTGGGAAGTGCTAGTAGATTTTTGATGGGTAACAGTGCCCGTGCGGCCTACTTACTGAATAGACGTCTTTTATCCTTGTATCTTTTAAAATCCAATTAATTGCACTTTAAAGAGCTCACAGTTAATTACGTACCGTAAAACGGGGTGAGTAGGGATCAAGGGGTGAGTAGGGACACAACCTAAAATAAGTCATAACTTGTTACAAATAAGAACAATTATTAAATGGACAACAACGTTACGTCTATTGGAAATAATTTCAGTCTTATAATTAGTAACATATGCTTCATTTTAGGTTGTCTCCCTACTCACCCCTTAATCCCTACTCACCCCGTTTTGCGGTACTTAAAACTTTTCAACGACTAATTAAATACTCCAGACCAGTTTCTTTCATCGCCGCTTAAGTCGTAATTACCTAACATTCTTCTGGCATAGGGTTGCCATCCGTCCGGGTTTCCCCGTATTTTACCTAGTTTAGAGGGCGTCCGGGGAGCGTCCGGGCGGGGTTTCATTTGTAGTCCGGGTTTAAAAAATTAAAGTCTTCTGGGTTTAAAAAATTAAAGTCGCCGCGGTGTGGACAACGGACGTACCGATTTTATTATATTATAAGTACTAAGTTTCATAAAAACCTGTTGAAATGTCCTGTTACTGGGCTCCAAAATCCGGGGTTTTCACGCGTCTTGTCCTGGTTGCCAAATTTTAGAGATGGCAACCCTATTCTGGGATAAAGACATTTTATAAAATGTTCGGTTATCTCTTGAGCTTTTCAGGACTTAATAAAGTTTTCTAGTCTCTTATCTTAATAATCCCGCTGGTTATTTAATCCTAAGCCAATTAATTCCGGCTGGATTTTTTAATAATTTTGCTAACATTGTAATTGTTTATTACTTAACGTACTTTTTGTTACCACAGTCTTCATCTGCATATCGTGACCAAACACACGAGTCCAAACTATGGTGGGATCGTGAAACCGTCGCAAAAGCACAGCAGAGGGCTCAGACAAGATGCACTACGCTAACTAACGTTTCTATTCGATTCGTTTTTAAACCAATCGCGTCACTGGAGGATGACGTGATACGAAAAGTCACGTGGTGTACCAGTGACGCGATTGGTTTAAAAACGAATCGAATAGAAACGTTAGTTAGCGTAGTGCATCTTGTCTGAGCCCTCAGGGGTGTGATTCTCTCAAAAACGCGGTCGGACGAACGAACGAGTGAATGTCGCAGCGGCTCGTTTAAGTAGTCTCGTCAGAGCGAAAAAAACACATTTTAGCGCGTGCATTTTCAATTTGGCAGCATGGCTTCTGTCAATAAGATCGAACCTATAAGGCTTCCTAATTGAGAATGCACGCGCTAGAATGTGTTTTGTTCGCTCTGACGGGACTAATTAAACTCGCCGCTGCGACATTCACTCGTTCGTTCGTCCGACCGCGTTTTTGAGAGAATCTCACCCCAGATATACAGTTAACAACCTTACATCATCAAATCAGCTCTGCATTGTCGTCGGGTTTTTTTAGCTATCAAGCCAACTGGCATGAAATTGGCCCGCAGGATTTGAATGGAAATTGTTTCAATCATTCTACGCGCGTACCTGGTTTGTATGTTTTTTTAATGAGCACATATACCACCTGATGGTAAGTAGCATCTGTTACCCATAGACATTGGCATTCTCTTTTTTGGTTCCCCTATGGAATCCCTAATCGTCATTTGTCCTAATGCATCGTTTGTCCGAATTTTGTTTTATCCTAAAGCCATTTCCGCTTAAATTTTACAACGTTATAGTGTTGTTATACAACAACAACCCTAAGCTCACCGAACCGCGGATATAGGAAAACTAAAAAAGTTGCCTGACTCATCTGAAAACCAGTTTAGGGCAAATGAAAATTTTGACATACGATGTGTTAGGACAAACGTTGTTAGGGATTCCGAGGGACACCCCTTTTTTTTAATGCTAGATGGGCAAACGAGTTATCGGGTCACGTAATGTGAAGTGATCACCGCTGCCCGTGGACACCTGCAATACCAGGAGAGAAATCGCAGCTGCGTTATCGGCGTTTGAAAAACGAGTATGTTCGTCTCTTGAACGTCCCCAAGACTACAATAAGACTGAAATCTTAAGACCGCAAATGCGTTGCCTACCCTGAGGACTAAGATGAAATGCCGAATGTACCAAAATTAGGTATACCGGTTATTTAATCCCCACACCGGGACACAATATTTTGTAAATTTCTTCTTGGCGACGGACCCTACACATGGTGCTACCACCACTAAATGATGTTGTGAAATTATATAAGTCATATGAATCTCTATCCTCATCCTTTACCATTAATACAATTAAGAAAGGGTGTTTATTTTTTGATTGGTTCCTTCTTCATGGTACAATAGGGTATATGCATGTTTTTTTTACAGCTTCAATAAAAGCTGATTCATGTAACAAACAGGTGAGAAAAAACATTTTTTGAATAGTTATAAAAATAACCAAGATATAAGCTAACAAAGATTTGTTCCTATCTCTTTCTAGCAAAACAGAATTTTACGTGGAGTTTATATGGCCGTACTGTACGATGACGTCACCGGTGCACTTCGGATCTCTCTGTCTAATTAGCATTTTAAAACGCTTGTATCATCCGTATTACTTGACCGATTTTAATTTCAATTTCAATTTTGGTGATCTCTTTTACGGTATTTTCGAGCATTTCTAAAAAAGTTTGTACATTTCATTCAAGACTTCAATTTGCAAAAAAAATGCAGGTTGGTAGGGTGAATGAAGCTGAGCCTAAATACTCGTAACATAGTCTCCCAAAATGTCCTCATACATTTGTATGAAACTTTCCTTTTTTGTTACTAACTTTCTTTGGTTCATGGTAACAAAAAAGGAAAGTTTCATACAAATGTATGAGGACATTTTGGGAGACTATGTTATTTAGGCTCAGCTTCATTCACCCTACCAACCTGCATTTTTTTTTGCAAATTGAAGTCGTAAATGAAATATACAAACTTTTTTAGAAATGCTCTTTCATATTTTGTTGAGAAATGCTATTTAAAAAATCCATGCATTTCCCTAATGCCCCAATCAGTTAAATGGTTCAGATTGGGAAACAGGACACTTCCCGAATAACGGCAAATGACTTCTACGCGGACGAGGTCACAGGCAAAAACTGGTATTCAATAAAACCACTATCCCTATTCATTAAAATAGCGGTTAATTGAATTTTCACTGAATTCCAATAATTAATTGACTTAATACTCGGCGGCGCTGACGTTAAGAGTCTTAACGCATACGGGAAAACTATTTATCTCCGGGAAATATTAATTTATAGAGAAAGACGGCGAATCGTGAGTGAACACATAAGTTTCCATATAAAATTATAATTTGTTATAAAAGTCACTTTTTTATTAAGTTTCAAACTCGAAATTAGAGCATTCGCTTCGAGCTCAAGTTAAAATAATTTAAAAAAGTTAAAGATGTTTATGTTTATTTTTCCAAGTTAAAAATATTATAAAATCTGTAGCTTATTATATAAAAAAACATAACCATATGGTGCTTTACTTAAATATGACTTTCAATCCTACCTGGCCGCTGATGGCCTGTTCGCTCGTTTCGCTTCTACAGGAATTAAAAAAAGTGCCTGCTCTGGCTGAGATACGCGTCATACTCGTGAATAGATGCTGTTTGTGAATTCCGGTCTATTCACGTTTCCAAGGATTTTTATTTACCTAAGTATCTAGAAATTCTTGCGGCGCCTCATCTCGGCAATTATAGTCTTGTCCGAAGCGCTAGTACATTCACTCCATATTACTGACATTTGAAAGAGCCCTAATGTGGCCAATATAATAAATATTTTGAACTTAAATTCTATGCTTGCCTTTCTGTCGCATAGTTCCTATTCATTCGAACACAACCCAGCCTACACAAAAGACAATTAGTGTAAGATTGTCGTAAGATTTATTATATTTTATTGGATAGTTTTTAAATGAGCAACAAAAACTAACCTTACCTACAGAAAACTAAATAAATAAATTAATAACCTACTCCATTTTTTCCTGGGTGACCAGTCATCGAGTTGATCTTTTAATCGCCGAGTTAGTATTTTAGTCGCCGAGCTAGAATTATAGTCACCGAGCTGTATTTTTGTCAATCGGATTATTATTTCCTTAGTCATATTTTAACTTCTTTACAAATAATAATAGAAATGAATAATATCTGTTATCGTAATCAGAATCCAATGTAATTAACAATTATCCCCACAACATGGTCTTTAATTAAGCATACAAAAGGCTGGCCACCGAACGGACCGCGGTCAGCTGATCGAGATCTTTCTAGTACACGGGTCATTGTATGATGAAAACATTTGATCTTTAAATTAACGAGGGAATTTGGGATATGCGGGATCTAGGGCAACTTGCCTTTTGGCCAAAACGTACCTTATTAGTTTTTCCGAAAGGATTTAATAAAGATAGATGGGTTAATAACATAACGCTAACGCTAACGGCTTTTAACGTAGAGCGACCTTTATGTGTTATGGAAACGGACTTTATACATTCGAGACACACACACACACACACGCACACACACAGGCTTACACACACGAACACATGTGTGTGTTATTAAGCAAATAACGTTTTTGTGTTTTTTTTTTGGAGGTATATTCCATTCTATTCTTTTGCCTGCAAAATTGCTTATCGGTGTTCCTTCTTCTAAAATTATTCCATGGGAAACACCTCTGTACAGTCGAGTTCATAAATATGTGTACTCTTTAGTACCTTGTCAATTTGATGTCATGTTTAAACTGACATATATGAATTGTCACAGCGATTAAAGTGACAAGGTACTAAAGTGGACCTTCGCATATTTATGAACTCGACTGTAGCTACTGTCGGTCCTATAAGTAGCTGTACATTTTAGTACCTTGTCGCTTTAACGCTCTCGACAGATTAATGCAACAGTTTCAAAATGACGTTAAAGTGACCAATCACAAAAGTGTACACTTTATCTATATGTATCGTATATATAAAAGGCAAACCTGACTCACTGACTTAGATATCAAAGCACAGCCAAAACTACTGTACCTAGAAACTTGAAATTTGGTACAGGGGTTCCTTTCATGATGTAAGTGAGCACTAAGAAAGGACTTTCCGAAAATCGACCCCCAACGGGAAGAAATAGGGGCGTCCTCTAGTTTATTATAAACTAAAGACGCCCGTGACTTCGTACGCATAGAAATAGTTTCCCGCTACTCCCCCTATTTTAACCCCTTAGGGGATGAATTCCAAAAAATCCCTTCTTAGCGCAACCCTAGGGTATCCAAAGAATATTTCCTCCAAATTCCAAGTCCCCAGGTCCAGCGGTTTCGGCTCTGCGTTGATCGATCAGTCAGCCAGACAGTTTCTTCTTTTACATAGATAGATTGCCTAATGGTTTTGGTGAAAAAACACTCACTGAAAACTCGCGAAGTAGAAAATTCTCCCAGAGGCCTAATGCATCATATAACGCATTCACAGGGTGTTGTTTCCTTATCCTCATTGATGCCCTTTTCAAAAGAATACAGGATGAAGTTGGATCAAGTACCCTTCACGGGACTTAACTGACTTATTTTTCGTTTTGCGTCAAACTTGTTATTTTGGATATTCTTGAGCGTTTTCCTCGAGGCGCGTCCAGAAATCATGTGATCATATTTGACCTAATTTTGTCAACCTTGGTGATATTTGGTGATTATAACGCTACTATTCAAGATCACGTATAGTTTTAGGACTATTCATATTATCACAAAAATACTGGTGTCTAGCGAGCCGCGAGCTAAGGTTGGTACAATGAATAATTATTTGGATAAACACGCTCAGAGCGGATTATTTTGATATAAGAAAATTATTGAGCAATTTCGTTACATTTTTACTTTCCTGCTGTGTACAAAAATTACACGTGATGTTTTCCCCATTGTGATCATTTGTGATATTTTTCTGACCCCCACCCATAAACGATCACATGATTTCTGGTCGAGCCCTCATTTATTCCAAGGCTAAATCTAACGATGGCAAACCTCAAGCGGCAGTAGGTGTGGCTTTGCTCGTGGCTGATGGTCATTAGGGTGGTACTAGAAATACGACCGCAGACTGGAAAGCGAAGTGTTGGTAGGCCGACAATCTGGTGAAGATTGCGGGAAACTAATGCAATTAGAACATTACCAACTAACGTCCTTGAGAAAGGCCTGTGGGTTATGCTGTTTGGACGTTTTTTGGCTAAAATGAGTAATAAAAATCTAATGAATTTAAGCACGGTTGGTCTACGTTAGTGTAAGGCGAGGCTGTATCTTGAGAGTTGTAGCGCATTATAAAATCATTAGTTATGTCAAAATGGTGACCTAGAATCGAATTAACGTTTGTTATATATTATAATAATAAGTGTAATTTTTTGTCTACTTGTTTATAAGCAAATGAGGGCTATCACTCGCAACTTTGGTTACACGAAGCACGTGACGTCTAATGACATATCTATACTTCTTAATTTCTGCAATTATCTCTAATTATAATCTAATTAATTATGTGTAAGTATTTTGGTTGCGAATTGTTAACTTGCATGTTTTGACAGTAAATACATAAACTCACGCCTTTATTCCCAGTTTGGGGTAGGCAGAGCTACAGAATTGCCAACAACTCTAAAAGCTTGTTGATAATTCTGTAACCAAATTTTGCATAATCAGGCTAAGATGTTTACCAGTGTATTAGTGACAGGTTGCAAGCCCATCGCCTAACAGTAATACAAGCCTTTATTTCCTTAGTCGACTCTTACGACATCCACGGGAAGACACGGAGTGGTACTATTCTAAGCCGGCAACCACACAGCTTGACAGTAAATAAATAAATAAATAAGTAACGGCGACACAAATAAATATTATATAGTGAGTCAACGGTCGGTGTTATCACTAAGTTCATACATAAATTTAAACCTAATAATAATAGGAATAAGTTCAAAATTAACTTGCAAGATTGGTTAAAATTTTGTCAAGCAAACGAAAATGTTAAGTAAAATTTGTAATTATACCTTATGATTTTTCCATTTTTTATTCATCATTTTTATTTAATCAAGCCTTCCAGCACGATGTTCTAGCGGCCGACGAGATGGATGATTGCCTATAAAACGATTTTATGACAAGATTTTAGCAGTTTTTGATCAAACAAACCTTTTATTTCGGACACCAAAACGGCTAAAACGAAAAAATCTTCAAAACTAAATTAAGCACGGTCCCTATCGCCTCACCATAAACTTAAATTAGGCACGAAGACTTCTTGAATAACTCACACTTGAGACGATATTATGAGCAGTAAAACAGCCATCCCTCATTTTATGCGAACACACAATTGATGTAATTCACAACATAATAAGAATAAAACCAAGCGGGGTTTACGATAAATGTATGCAGTCATATTTACGTCTCTAGGGCTTACACGGGTCCGGATCGCGGATAAAACTGTGCTGTTATTCCGGATACTGTATACACAACGTTAATCATTCTTTGTAATTCTAAATAAAAAAAATAAAAAGGACACCTTTCAATTTTCTTTTCTTTTCCTTTGCTAGGCGACAAACTTATTTCATTGAAAGGGTTTTAGTTACACCCTGTATAGAACGGGTTTTTGTTACGCCCTGTATAGAGCAAGTAGAGTAGGCGCTCGCTCTTAATGACAAACAGCGTTTAGATAAGTATTATGTTTCCCTTTCTATCGCATAATTTGGATTCATTCGCACGCAACCCAGCCCATACAAAAGTCGCTACCAGAGATGTAAGACAGATGGATCCAATATTCCTTAGTTATTTTACTCGTAACTAAGGGAATACAAAAGCTGTCCTAATAATAGTAATAATGTGCTCTATAAATAGCTGGCGCTGTAATAGTAATAATAAGCAACAATATGCGCCGTTACAAAGCCCCTCGGCTCGTAATATGAGACGAACAACGCTTCAAGATTACTACTTAACTTTAAGGAAAACCGTTATATCACCAAAATACTCGTACTTATATTGTCTTCATAAGGATGTGTAATTTCTTTTACTTCGATTCAACGCTTTAATAAAACGTAATCTGTATAAGATTTTTTGATGTTTTGTTACCTTTGATAAAACCGTAACTATTGATAACGGAAACTCTAAATTAATATAAGCGAGTTTTTCACAGCTATCCGAATTTTTGATTCTATGAATTTTTAGTCTTAATATTAGAGTCAAGGCGTTTTTTTTTTAAAATAATTTTGCATAATGATCTTCTCGCGATACGATCACGTTGTATATTATAATATTGTGTAGCAAAATTAAGCAATGGCAAGCGAGCAAGCAAGAAAGGTCGCGGCAGACATGACTGCTCTAAGTTAGGCTGTTGTAAAAGTCCCAAAATGTTATTAACACAAAATCTCGGGGAGGAGAGGATTTATACTTCAAGTAAATGCCTCCCATTGAACATATTTCCTTTCGTATCACAGTTTCTGAATAAAGCGTAATCTATTTTATTCTACTAAGGTGTATATATAAGGGTCATTATTCGAGCGTTTCAACTGCCTCACTTTTGTGGACATATTTTTGAAGAATTGGCCGTAAATTTTAATGCCGTTTTTGGATATTTGTTAGACGTCCTATAAACTTAGATACCTAACCGACGATCTGGGCTTCACAGAATACCAGCGTTGCAGCACTAACAAGTTTAGTGTCGCAACACAATGCTGAGTGAAGACCCATATTGATGTCACACTACCGCACCCTAAATGTTAAGATTAAGTAGTAATTAAATTATATGTTTAAGTTGGTGATGGTGCTGTGTGTG
This sequence comes from Acleris literana, assembly GCA_946894065.1. Classification (NCBI taxonomy): domain Eukaryota; kingdom Metazoa; phylum Arthropoda; class Insecta; order Lepidoptera; family Tortricidae; genus Acleris; species Acleris literana. The sequence continues at coordinate 4,953,745 of OX335677.1, forward strand.
AGATCGATTAAATATTTTCATTTCATTTCATTTCATTTTCATTTTAACCAGAAACAAAGTCAAAATCTGCAGCCACTTCTACAAAAATGTGACCACGAAAGTGATTCGGAACAAACGCCCAGATAACCCAAAACATTCAGGATTACCCTAGCATAATCGGAGCAAAGAAAAGAAAAAATGTCATTAATGTTGTAATAAAAGTCTAAGTTATGTTTTCGGTCTGTATATTTTGGTATGTTTGTTCCCACATAGAAATAGAATGGATGGCCGGATTTCAACGATGATTTGTGATTAGGCATTAGATATAGTTCGTGAGCACATATAATAAGATTCGGGTAGTAAAGTAGGCTTCAGCTATTCTGCCCTCATAAGCCAATATGCGGTACCTATCTCCAAGTTAATAGCCAACGCAGATTAAATCCTTTCCCGATAGAAATAAGGTTGCACTTGGTATAGGGATTTGGACTCAGATACCGTCATTTGTCTTGGCAGGGCAGTATTGCTATCGGCTATGCAGAGCAGTAAAGATATTATTTTGTTCGCTTTTTTTTAACGGGACACTCTCATACAAATTGACCTAGACCTAAGCCCTAGGTTTGTACTATTGGTACAGTCAAGGGATTTAATTTGTGATCCACCTTAAGTCCAAAGTCAATCTGACATTCTACAACAATAAGGTTGAGTTTCCTAAAAGTTACAAAGTACTTGGCATCTCTAATGGCATTGACAACTTCAAGCATATTTTTCTTGAAATGGGTCACAAATTAACGTCCGTGACCGTACTGACAACGATATAAATACTTATATAGATAAATAAATACTTAAATACATAGCAAAACTCAGTAGCAAATACTCATGCTCATCACACAAATACTTGCCCTTACCGGGGATCGAACCCAGGACCGCTAGCTTCGTAAGCAGGGTTACTACCAACTAGGCTACCGCATCGTCATTGCTATAATATGCTACCGTGTGATTAACTATGTGCTCGTGTCAAGTTGGATCCACATTAAGGGCCTGATTACGGAGACGCGGGGCGTCGCGCATGGCGTACGGCTTGGCGTCGCGCGGCGCGACGGGCGTTTTTCCATTTACAGAAAGTCGGCGCGTGCAGCGGCCCACATTGTCAGTATTATCACAAGCGCAAGCACAAACATATGATAATATACGAAGTTGTTTATGAAAATGCGAGGCGTGACGCGGCGCGTGGTGCGCGGCGTATATAGTAGCGGGTACCACCTTTATTAACGCGTGTGACGCTGCGTGCAAGCCCGCGATAACATCGGGCTTCGCCGCAAGTGACACTGTATTTGAAGCAAATGCGTGTAAACGCTTTCATACACCATATAAACAAACAAACAAAATAAACAAATATCAAGGGACAATCTCACACAAATCGACCTAGTCCCAAACTAAGCTCAAGGCTTGTACTATGGGTCCTGGACAACGATAAACATACTTACATAAAGAAATAGATACTTAAATACATAGAAATCATCCAAGTCTCAGAAACAAATACTCGTGCTCACCACACAAACATTTGTCCATACCGGAAATCGAACCCGGGCCCGCTTGCTTCGTAGGCAGGGTCACTACCAACTAAGTTAAACCACGTCGTCATAATTCTGGGATCCTAGTGAAAAAGAGTATAATTCTCCTGACTCTCAAGTGAAAAAGGGTTTAAGTCTGGTATATTTGAATTTAGTGCCACCCAATGCTACGCGCGTGGACGCGCAAAGCCGAACAAAGGGAACACTGGAAGGGATTGGAGGAGGCCTATGCCCAAAAATGGGCTACTCACATAATAAACTAATAATTAATATAATTATATTCTACTAATTATCAATTCATAAATAGTTTTTTTTTTATCTTTTAACAAATTACTTATATATAAATAATTAACTTAAAAAATACTGTAATACTTGCTAAACAAATTGGGTGTCAGATGATCTTACATATTATTAATACCTTTATTATTAATTTTAATTAATAAATTTATACGACTTAAATTAAATCCATAACACCATAAATCCATGTATATCATAACACAATGCTATTTATCTGCCACCAAATTTGTATACTTTAAAATATTATGTGTGTTTGATTGTTTACCATAAATAATCTAGCGATAAGAGTATTTAAAAATAATAATTATGTACCTACTTAAATTAATAATTTTCTTGTACTTTGTGAGAAATAAAGGCTATAAAAAAAAAATGATACGCGCGACGCCCCGCTTCTCCAGAAACAAGCCCTTACTCCGCATTAAGCAAACGTCTGCGGTAGAAGCGGAGCTTGCATTCATTACCAGTCTATTCCGCAGTCCCAGACAAGACTCAATCACTTCTCTACTAACTGCAGCGCAACGCTATTTACACTTCAAGATGAGGTGAGTAAGGACCTAATTGCTCCTTATAATTTGTTGAGACTGCATGTGACGACTAAGAGTTACGACTTAGAATAAGTCACTCATGAATAATCACCGAGTAAAGGGCGCTGCATGCGTAACGTGATTTTACACGGACGGGACGGGAAAATGTATGCAACCACATCCCGTCCCCGTCCCGTTCACGTCCTGATCACGTTACGTATGCAGCGCCCTTAAATAGCACATAATAATTATGGGAGTCCTAGTGAAAAAGGGTATAAGTCTTCTCAAGATCAAGTGAAAAAGGGTTTAAGTCTAGTATACTCCGTGCATTTATATACCCTTTTTTATTAGTTAAGTCGACTTTCAAACTAGGACCCCAGTATAATGTTTCTTCTTTGGCCCAGTTGGTAGTAAGCCTGCCTGGACATTTTCCAAAAAAACTGTACATGAACTTTTTTTTCCAAAATTCGTTTTTGTTTGGTTTTTCTTACTCAGAATCGTTTATACTATCGATCCTCATACAAGAAAAAAAGTGTCCCAGATTTTACTATGTAAGTTTTTTCTTCCAGTGCGTCACAACCATATAAATATAAAAAGACTGCATACAAAAATGTGACGATCTGGAATGGAATATTTGGGACACTTTTTTTCTTGTATGAGGATCAAGAGTCTCATCGATTCTGAGTAAGAAAAACCAAAAAAAAAAAAGGAATTCTGAAAAAAAAGTTCATGTACACTTTTTTTGGAAAACGCCCGCCTACGAAGCTAGTGGTCCTGGTTTCAAATCCCGGTAGGGGCAGATATTTGTGTGATGAGCGCTAATATTTGTTTCCGAGTATTGGATGTTTTCTATGTATTTAAGTATATATTTCTGTATATAAGTATTTATATACGGAAATATATACTTAGTAGTTATAAGTATTTAAATCGGTCGAGATGAGTGATATAACGAACTTCCGTCCCATTTCCATACTACCAGTTTTAAGTAAAGTCTTTGAGAAAGTAATGCTGAAGGATATGTTAGGTCACTTTAACAGAAATAAACTACTTAACAATAACCAGTTTGGCTTTACCAGAGGTCGATCAACAATTGATGCGGCATCTGTACTCATTAAACATATATATAACAGTTGGGAGAAATCTTGCGATGCAGTAGGAATATTTTGTGATCTTTCTAAAGCTTTTGATTGCGTGGATCATATGACCCTTATTTTAAAATTAGAACATTATGGATTGTCCAATAAAGCTTTAAGCCTTATGTCTTCTTATCTAAGTGATAGAACTCAAACAGTTGTTGTAAACAAAACGCAATCTGTTGGAGCTACAGTGAAAATAGGTGTGCCTCAAGGCTCTATTTTAGGTCCTTTTTTATTTTTGGTTTACATAAATGACTTGCCACCAACAGTAGATAAACTTTGTGATATTGTACTTTTTGCTGATGATACTTCACTAATTTTCAAGGTAGATAGAAAATACGTAGACTACAGTAGGATTAACACCACACTAGTTAAAGTACTTAATTGGTTTACTAGCAACAATTTGCTACTAAATGCTAAGAAAATGAAATGTGTTAGGTTCGCTTTGCCTAATGTTAAACCGGTACATTCTAGTATTTTTCTAAATGACGAGTGTTTGCAAATGGTAGATAAGGCAATTTTCTTAGGCATAACATTAGATAAATATTTGCAATGGAGTCCCTATATAGCTGTACTGGCAGGTAAACTAAGTTGGGCAGCTTACGCCGTTAGGAAAATTAGACAACTAACCAATGTTGAGACAGCTCGCTTAGTCTATTATAGTTATTTCCATAGTGTCATGTCGTACGGTATTCTGGTTTGGGGTAAGGCAGCTGACATACAAACTATATTTGTGTTACAAAAAAGAGCCATTCGTTCTATTTACAATTTAAATTCCCGTGACTCATTAAGAGAACTTTTTAAAGAAATTAATATCTTGACGGTAGCGTCTCAATTTATTTATGAGAATATTATTTACGTTATTAGAAATTTAGATTCTTTCACCAAAAATTCTGATATACATAATTTAAATACCGGAAATAAAAATAAAATCGCTATCCGAAAATTCCGCGTCCGTAAAGTATATAAATCATTTGTTGGTCAATGCATTCATTTCTATAATAAATTACCTGACGAAGTTTTAAAGTTACCCTTTCCAGCACTTAAAAATTACTTGAAAAGGTCGTTAATGTCTAAAGCGTATTATAGGATCGAGGACTATCTAACAGACAAAAATGCATGGCCTAAACCCGAAACTTAGTCAATAATAATTTATTCAAATGCAAAATCTTTATCTTGTCTAGGGGACACCGTTGATGCAGGAAAACATATCGAAACTTTTATGTGGTCGTCTCGCACCATCTTATATACACATAAGTATGTGTTTTTTTTTCTCTCTATCTCTCCCGTAAGATTCTTAATTGGCATGTTTTCCTGATGAACTACGCATGTTATTTGATACTATATTTAATTTAATATTTATAGCTTTATATAATGCTAGACTAAGTAGTACCATTGTAATAAGAAATATGTTTAAAAAATGACTGACTGCTGAGTTTCTTGCGGCGTTTCTTCTCAGCAGTGGTCTCCTCTTGGGAAGCGCTGGTAGATTCTTGACGTGTAAAAGTGCCCGCGCGGCCTACTTAATGAATAAATTTCTTTTATCTTTTATCTTTTATGGTTGTCTAGTAGGTACCCATAGTACAAGCCTAGCTTATTTTGGGACTAGGTCAATCGGGGTGACATTGTCCTGATTTTTTTTGTGGCATGAAAACGGAAAACGAGCACATAGGCGCCTTATGGTCAGAGATGAGCATTATTCGAATAATTATTTGTTCGAATAATCATTCGAATAAAAAATAATTCGTAATATTTTTATTCGCGAATAATTTATTCGTCGAATAATTTATTTGCGAATGATTTATTCGCGAATGATTTATTCGCGAATAATTTATCAACGAATGAATCATTCTACCACTTTTCGAATAACGAATAATTTATTAATTTATTAGAGAACAATGGAGCAGGTATAAAAGTAGTACATAATAATTATTCGTGGCAATTCATTCAACGAATAAATTATCCGCGAATAAATTATTCGCAAATGAATTAATCGACGAATAATTTATTCGAATAAGAATAATCATTCGACAATTTCATTCGTTATTCGCGAATAATTTGGTTACTCTTATTCGTTATTCGTCATTCGAATAAATATTGCCCATCTCTGCTTATGGTACTGGCCTTGTAAGTAGCTGCATGAACGACGTTGATAGATTGGTGCATTAGTTCAAATATGACGTGAAAGTGACAAGGCACTAAAGTGTGCACCTACTTATAAGGCGAGTACGAGTAAGTAGACTCTGAAGTCCATTGAAATTGCAATCTGAAGCTTGCTATCTCACGATGATAATCTCAAGACTGCAACTGCGTTACCAACCATGACGATTTTGATGAAATGCCTCTATGCTAGTTATTCCCCCGTTTCTTACCTCCACGCTGGAACACAACAATACAAACACAGTAGTTTGAGGGCAGGTTTAAAGTTAAGATGGTCGGACGGACCCTGCACAAAATCTTATGAAATCATAAGAACGCAAATGGCCAGAAGATTAAGGTTGTACTTATAGGTACATCTACGCTAGTTATTGTCAGAAAGCAACTTAAAAAAAAAGATAAAAGATGGGTGATTCCACGGGCGTTTCAACCGCAATCAGTCCGCTTTCGTAAGTATTTAAGAAATAGGCGATAATATACTTAAAATTCGATCAATTGAGGCAAGAATTAAGGTAACAGTATAGCTCTGTGTGAATGTTAGCTACTTGATGTAGCTCATTCTTTCAATATTTATGACAGGGGACTGACGGCGGTTTAAACGACCGTGGAATCACCCAGATGTTAATTTAGTAAGTTGGCTGCCGCACAAGCATTTTTACAACACGTTAAAATCTACCAGCGCGCTTCCCAGGAGGAGACCACTGCTGAGAAGAAACACCGCATGGAACTAAACAGTCCGGTTTTATACCCGACTGCCGGAGGGTATTGTGTTTCACAGCCTATATATGTATGTTTGTTCCTTTGTGGCGTTCTAGAAACTAAACGCGTGGACCGATTTTGATGATTCTTATGTCATTCGATTTGTCTTAATCTCGTGAGTGTCACTAAAGATGACAGTGTTTAAAAATCAATATGGCGGCAACTAGACGCCATATTGTAAAAAAGGAAAAAATAAATATTCGACGAACTATGACAAACGGGGTATCATTGAATAGGTATTTAAAAAACATATTTAGGTTTCTTTAATCATTTTTCATTTTGAACGATAATTTAGGATTTATAACGATTTAAAGTTGGTTAGACAACAGTCGGGTTTTTTAAAGCTTGCTTTTTAATTCAAGTTATTTTATATTCCTTGTGACAATGATAATACTTCAGCTAGTATTATATAAAACAATGAATATTTATTTATTTATTTTAATACCTTTATTGCACAAAATTACAAATGTGTACAAAAGGCGAACTTAATGCTACAAGCATTCTCTACCAGTCAACCTTAAGGTGAAACAGAAATCAAAAAGTAGGTAGGTGCAATAAAATGCCAATTAATTCCTTTTATATAAATTTGGAAAAATGTTGAACTATTATTATTATATTATTAATTATTATATACTTGTAAAATAAAAATTTCATGCTTCGTTGAGCAGGATTCAGTCACGATGCGGTGATGATAAAAGTCGTTAATCTTCTACATATACACACACGTGATATAATCGCGATGCAAACGCTATACAGTATCAGTCAGCAATTCAGCCGTGAGCGCGACATTTAAGAGGCCACATGATGGTTAAAAGGGACGGCTTTATGTGCATCTGTCCGAGTTTGCGCGCGCCTTGATGACAGTGTTAAATTTTAAACCTGTTTACTTTTAAACCACAACAATCAATAAAAAAATGGTTTACCAGGATTAAAAAGTTATAAATTCTCAACTCAATCACAAATCATTGCTAAATATTCAAATAAAACATGCGAAAATGGTGTCATGTTTAAAAAACAAAACTATCGAGGACTTAGTTGCTAATCTTTTTTTTGCGTTTAACAGTCTCAAGGAAATATGTTCAAATTTATTATATTCTAAAAACAGACACATAGGCGCTATGTTTATTGATGATTGATGATGATTTATGGTTACTCGCAATCGCAATCGTTTTCATTTTGACAGTCCGAAGGCGAGTCTGCTTTCAAAATGAAAACAATTGTTCCACTTTGAAGTCGATTGCGATTGTGAGTGCGTTAGGCAATAGTCCAGCTGATCGCGGAATAATAACGACTTTATCATATAGGTATGTGGCCTTTTAAAATTTGCCGCGCCTGCGCTACTTAGACGCGATGCACGAGTTCATTTGAATCCATACAAACATGCGAATTTATCCATTTTATTTCATTTGTATGGATTCAACCGCATATCGTACAATATGGGTGGCTAAGTCGATCGTTAGTTCGATAGAATGAACAAACGCCTTTTATGAATCACAATAACTTGAGCATGAAGTTTCCTCTCTATTGAGTAAGTAACGTTAACGTCATATCATTAAAGTAAATAGTACGGCGATTGGAATCAACGCCCCGTGTCCTTAGTACTAAAATTTGATAGCACGTTGACATTGACGTTGTATTTCGTATCGTCATCGAGTACAGGTACATTCACTATAGTTGGCACGAATGGAATGAACAAAAGTAATGTCACCTATCACTGTGTGAGTGCCGTCCTATGAACCGATGTTCGAATTTCAAACCTAAAATCTGTTATTATTTTACACACTTGTATACTTTCGTTCACTCATTCAATCCATTCGTGCCAACTGTCGTGAATCGACCTGTAGTAAAGGTGAAATGTTCTCGTGAGACCCGCAGGCCTTCCGCGTAACTCACTCGCAATCGCGATCGGCTTCAAAACAAAACAATTGTTTTCATTTTGTATGCAGACAAGCCTTCGATTTTCAAAATGAAAACGATTGTGATTGCGAGTGTCTTTACGCAAAAGGCCTGCCTGGTGTGCTATAAGGAGGTATATAATCAAGACAATTCAGTTTAAACTATATTTTAATGAGTCTAAAGTTCGTTTTAATTTGTTTCAAAATTGAAAATTGCATTTTAAATTATACTCTTTAAACTTATTACGATAACACGTCAAATGCAACATCGTATTACGCAGTAGAATGGAGGCCCTATGACGACGCGATGGCGTAGTTGGTAGTGACCCTGCCTACGAAGCTAGAGGTCCTGGGTTCAAATCCCGGTAAGGGCAGATATTTTGTGTGATGAGTGCGTATGTTTGTTCCTGAGTCATCGATGTTTTCTATGTATTTAAGTATATATTTCTCTGTATAAGTATTTATATCGTTGTCTAATACCTATAAGTACAAGCCTAGAGCTTAGTTTGGGACTATGTCAATTGGTGTGATATTGTCCTCTGATATTTGATTATTATTATTTATTATTTAAGCTAATGGGAAAAGGCAATGTGTAAATAACTTTTTTTACGGCTATCCGGAAATGTATCTCTAATTTGACTGAGAGCCTTTTTATGGCGGTACAAAGTGAACATTTTTTGTTTGTTTGTTGTACTTTCAGATCAACAGATACGCATTATTTATGAATTTCAACGGTCATAAACCACAGAGATACGTCATCACTAAGACAGCAAGTAATTTGAAAATAAACCTAGTTGTTCTTAGATTTTAAACAAATTTAAATATTTTGATTAACTCATAACTATACTTTATTTGTCAATCCGACATCTAGGTAGGCTAAGTATAAGTAGTTTGAAGCTACGCCTTACCAACCTTGTTCATTTTGGTTTTAATACTTTTGTCGTAAAGTGCAGGTATCATAGAGATTACATCATAAGTACAATACAATAGGTAGCTTAGTCTATTTGAAAAAAAAATAAGAATCTCTCTGTAGTCGTTTCCTCACGGTTGAGGATAGAGGACATCAGCGAACGATCCACACTTTGAGTTAATGTTTCGCTTTCTTCGGTTCCTCTTCTTGCGTCCCTTACAATCGCGACAAATTAAACGAACTCGAGTCCTTCCATTGAAGTACAGGTCGGAGATCGGCCTCTACCTTGCCATCAGTGTTGCCAACTACATGGTTGAGGGAGGCGATGGCTGAGATACGCGTCTTACTCGTGAACGGGTGCTGTCGGTGGGGACAGGTCTGTTCACGCTTGCAAGGAGCTGTTTTCCAGTTAGTTATTTTAATTATCGTTCCTGACGTAGAGACCTCGTCATATTGTTCTCCTAGTCACTATTTTTAATTTAATTGAGCTTACATTTGTAATGAGTTTATTTGTGTTCGTTTTAAAATTATTATTTACTAGCTTTCGCCGGCGACTCCGTCCGCGTAGAAGTTGTTTATCGCTGTTCCCTGGGGAACTGTCCAATTTTCCGGGATAAAAACGATTCTATGTCCTATTCTAGGACCTAACCAATATGTATGCCAAGTTTCATCTCGATGCGTTTAGTGGTTGAAGCGTGAAAGACGGACAAACATACACACTTTCACATTTATAATATTAGTATGGATTACTTTATTACCTTGTAATATAACTAACTTTTAAGTATTTTAGGATTGAAAAAATTACCTTCTGCTTGAGCTTCTTGCGGCGCTTCTTCTCCGCAATGATGATCCTGTCCGAAGCGCTAGTAGATTCACTCCATATTACCGACATGTAGAGCCCTCATGAGGCCAATTTTCAGATTAAATATTTAAAATTTTGAATTTTTGATCAACTTTACCAGGTTCTCGTCTCCTCTTCTCATAGTCCACCAAACGAAGGAAACTCAGTGGAAAAAACTCGTGTATAAGCGAATTTTGGCATAGTGGTAGGGAATGGTGTTTTAAACGACATACTAAAAGTACTGATGGGTGGGGGTGGAGCTAACGGGTGGAGGGGGGTGTAAAGGTCCCTTTTTTTAGTTTTTCGTAAATAACTCGTAAACGGTGGCCCTTAGCAAAAAATGTTCCGTCACATAATTAATCTACATAAAATTCTCTACAAAAAAGATTCAATACACTTTTTTGCTGGGATCAATATTTAATGAGATGTGGAGGAAATAATAATTCCCGAAAGGCCATAGTCGGGTTTGCATAGCAAGTCGGCCCTTACATCAAATGGACTCGGGTTTTTTTTGTGAGTACCTCTTATTGTGAAGAATATTTATGCTGAGTATCAATACCTTAATTGTGACAGTTCTCGACTTACGATTACTTAATGATTTGTTTTTCATGTACTGTTTTTCAGGATGTATTCAAGCGATTTGCTTTAAATTTTGAAATAATGTTCTTTTCATAGATTTGCATCGCCTCCCAAAAAACAAATACTAGTTATCATATAAAAAAAAGAAAATAAAGACCAATTAAAAAATATACACTATTTTTTATATGGTTGTGACACCTCTAGATTTTTTTTTCAGAATAGTCCTTAATATGGCCTACTACTTGCCAAAATATCAAAATTGTCCAGGCGGTACTTCCTACCAAAAATCAGCAATATGTGTATTCAGTTCTGTATTCAATCGGTTCTGTTTTCTTTTTTTTATATGATAACCAGTATTTGTTTTTTGGGAGGCGATGCAAATCTATGAAAAGAACATTATTTATAAATTTGAAGAAAATCGCTCGAATACATCCCGAGAAACAGTACATCAAAAAAAAAACATGAAGTAATCATTAGTCGAGAACTGTCACAATTAAGATGTTGATACTCAGCATAAATATTCTTCACAATAAGAGGTACTCACAAAAAAAACCCGAGTCCATTTGATGTAAGGGCCGACTTGCTATGCAAACCCGACTATGGCCTTTCGGGAATTATTATTTCCTCCACATCTCATTAAATATTGATCCCAGCAAAAAAGTGTATTGAATCTTTTTTGTAGAGAATTTTATGTAGATTAATTATGTGACGGAACATTTTTTGCTAGGGGCCACCGTTTACGAGTTATTTACGAAAAACTAAAAAAAGGAACCTTTACACCCCCCTCCACCCGTTAGCTCCACCCTAACCCATCAGTACTTTTAGTATGTCGTTTAAAACATCATTCCCTACCACTATGCCAAAATTCGCTTATACACGAGTTTTTTCCCCCGACAGGCAAATTTTGGTCTTCGTTCGGTGGGCTATCATTATGTGGCTGAAATACGAAAGGATTCGTTAATGGCATATCGTGGACAAACGGGTTTTAAATAGAAAATAGCAGTGACCATATCCCATAAACACGTAGGTATTTTTGAAGTTCAAGACATTGTTGTGCCTTTAGTAATAAAGACAAGTGTCAGATGTTTTTGCGCCCTATGTTGCATAAGATATTATTGCCGGTAAGCACGTAAAACAGCTAAATCGACTTCTAAACGTTTGTAATGTCAGAAACGTGTTGTGATGTTCAATACAATAATATGCAGGATCCTCGTCTAATGTTCTACTGCACTCGGCGCCGTACCGTTTGAATAATGCATTCAGCTCCGTGCAATAATGGTACTAATATGTAGAACGGGTTATATTGAAAGTGCTACCGGAAATCGGGTTATAAAAGCTGGCCAAGTGCGAGTCGGACTCGCTCACGATGGGTTCCGTGAATTTATTTATTTAGCAGCTTTAGTAATGCACGCTCTGTGATAAATTTCAAGTTTTTAGCTATGACGGTTTATGAGATACATTCTGACAGACAGACAGACAGACGGACGGTGGAGGCTTAGTGATAGGGTCCTATTGCATTGCACGCAGGTAGTAGGCCACTATGGAACTATGTCACAATGAGGTAATGATTCAAATCGTAAGATATTTCTTAGAATTGAATTAAAACGTCACTTTGACATAGTTCCATAGTGGCCTATGAATAAAATTGAGTGAGTGTAGCTAAGCATGGGCCGAATAAAAATATTTGTATTTGTGAAATATTGGTGTAAACATAGATGTAAGGTACAGTCAACAGCATAAATAAGTGATAATTTCTGTACCTTGTCGCTTTCAATCATTTCACAATTTTGTATGATATTTCAAACACGATGTTACACGACAAGGTACATAAATGATCACTTATTTATGTTGTTGACTGTACGTTAACGTGAGTTACTCGATAAAAGGAAAAAAACGGGCAAAAGCATATCGGACCATGCTCAGTGTACGGTTCCGTCGCTGCTGTGGCTTTTAAAGAGCTATACCACCATACCTCGCACGCAGTTGTAGAAAAAAAAACTTGCTTTAAATGTACGGAAGGTACCTACTACTCGTACTGACAGAAGGACATGGCAAAACTATAACTATAACGGTTCCTAGTTTGACCACCGAACCCTAAACAAGGTCGTGCTCAAGGTACAAGGCCTGTGCGCTTGAAAAAAAAGTACAAATAAGTAAAAGTAAGCTAAATCTGAAGAGCCTTTTTATCAATTCAATTTGTTCACAGTTTCGCATACTATGCAGTATTCGGCAACTTGAGCAAGTTTCTTAAAAAGTTTATTTGTTGAGAAAGGGTTTTTGTCAGATATTTTCAAAGACGTTTCGAAGCCTAATGCGATATTGCCCGTTATTGACTTACAAAAGTTGAAATACTTGTTTTTAACTCTCTTATAGAATCTTCACTTGTACCTAAGTAACTAACGTAAACAAATCTAGAAAGTCGATTTCTTTCTCCTGTGGGTATTCGTAAACGACGATTAAAAAAACGTAAAAAGGTACTAATCACGTTCTATCCCGCTCACAAGACCACTGTTGTCTTCTAACAAGTGACACTAAGTGAAGACTTTTCATAAACAAGTTTAAAAGAGATCGAGTTAAGAAATCGCACCTTCAGAACAATAATGACCTAATGCAGAAATTTTAAATTTCGATGTAGGTCTCTATAATAATAAATGTATGACTTGAAGTTTGAAAGCTGAAATTGTGAATTAGGTCACTATTATTCTGAAGATGCGAAATTGTCTCAAAAAGGTTTCTGAGTACGGCGGTGAATCTTTTTTTATTATATTTCACATTTATTATATTATTAGATATTAGATAATTGTGCAGGTGGATCGATTAATTACACTCAAAAAAAATGTGAGCCGACCAAGTGAGATTTTTTCTTAGTTGACATAAAATGAAAACAATAGTTATGATATTAGTTATATCAACCAAGAGCGTCGGTGGCCTAGTGGCTTAGGGGGTCGACTCGTGATCGTAAGGTGCCGAGTTCGATTCCCCGCGGTCACCATGTAGCAATGAGTTTTTCTAACTTAAGTGCATTACCCGATGCTTTTACGGTGAAGGAACAACATCGTGAGGAAACCTGCAAATTCGAACAGCTGAGTGTGTAAGAGGGTACTTGCACAATAGATCCTAAAGGGTCGAAGTGTATCCAAAAGGACCCATCTGTAAGATAAGATAAGTTATATCAACCAAAGCTTATAGTAACAGCAGCATATGTCAGGCTCGTATGGAATCAAGACGCCAATGCACAATAATCACAATCCTGTTACAAATGATCAATTATTTTGTTCAGTGTATATTTGCATTTTCCGTGAATTGGTCTGTTTGCGTTGAGCTCTTTATCGCTCCCGAGGGAGCTGTCATCATATCTTCTGGAAAATATCCAGGATATGGCCTTTAGAGTATGCGGAAATAACCCACATGAAGATTGAAAAATCCGTTTACCTGTTGATACGTTATTGAGAAACATCCATCCAAACATTTTATCACTTTATGATCATTTTACTCATTTAAAAATACTTTCTATAACAAAATGTTCAATTTAATGTTTAGTTTACTTGTTAAATTAAACGGAACTTTGAATTCAAGCTGGTAGATGTGGCAAACGTTAGTAGTAGTGGCATGGCGTTTCAATTTAATTAATAACAACTTAAGTACTTATAATTGCTATGACAATATACATTAAAATATAATTACTTTTGACAATATGAATAAATACATTATTACATTAAAATTTTGTAATTGTATTTTTGATGACCTTCGACACTAAATATAACTAGCGAAATTCGGAACTGCAAATTATAAGTACTTAACTCGTATCTAATATTATGATTTTCAACATTATAAACAACACTTTAATTTTGTGGTCGACAATATGGGCCCGTTTTATTAAAACCCGGACAATACTATTTAAATTAAAATCTTTGTTCAAAAATCATTTGTACTTGACTTTCTGTCCTTTTACTTCAATATAAACCTGAATCCATTTCTTTAGAACCTAAAACCACAAACACACTTTTGCGTTTACCGAATAAATATTAGAGAGTAGGAGCGAATTCATTGTTTATAGTGAAACAGCCTTAGGAAATAGCCTGTTAGGTAATAAAAAGCAAACCAAAGGAGTAATGTTTTAGCGCTGGAAAAAATCCAGGGATTGTTTTACGATCCACTCTCGTCCGGCCTGCTTCAGTCTCGATTAAATACTCGGGTAATGATTACATACGTCGATGAAACTGCAATACCGCGTAACCAACAGTTGCTAATGCCGCGTAACTGACTTGTGGCAAATTTTACAGGAAAGCATTAAAATTGAATATCTTTGTGTTTATTGAGGTTAGACTTACCCAAACGCTAAATAACTTTGTTAACCCTATAATTTAGCTGTTTATTATATTAAGCATCCAAATTTACCAGTATGTATTTATATAAAGCACTTACGCGGTATTACACAATTGAATAATACGTCATCTCTATACTTGTATGCAAATTCGCGGAATTGTAAAAACGACTTGCTCTCTCGCGGTATCGACATGACGTGACTTTGGAGCTTTCTGATTGGTTATCGACACAGCTGTCAATGCCGTCTGGAGCCTATCACAGTGCTCTACCTACAGCCGCGAAAACTCAAATTTGACACATTTGTTAGTTACGCGGCATTAGCCATTGTTGGTTACGCGGTATTGCAGTTTCATCGACAAGTCAGACTTTAAAATTTAATGTATGCAGCCTTTCAGCCATAGTAGACATTGGTTAATTGAAATTGGAATTAGTTTTATAAAGTGCATCAACCTAAAGTTCTCGATAAATTAGTCTCTTATTGGACAAAGCGTTCCCCAAGGATCTCTACTATGACCACCGGTTTAAAGTGTTTTTAAAGTAATGTATTGGAAAGAAACAAAAAAAAATAGATAAATATTAACGTACAAACCCATTTTTTTTCATAATAACTACAACATATTCAATATAGAATCTTTTATATTGATAATTCCCCCCCCCCCCTCTTTCTTTCAGAACTGATATCTTTTAAGCAGCCCAATCGATTTTTTTTAGCTAAGAACCACCGCTAGAAAACATGCTTTCAAATAAAAAAACGCATACAAATCGGTTCACCCGTTTAAGAGCTACGGTGCCACGGACAGACACACACATAGCAGTTAAACTTTTATTACCCCTCTTTTTGCATCGGGGGTTAAAAATTTCAGGAATCGGCCTTGATAGGATGAGAAACGTACTGATACGCGTGGAGACAAGTTTGTATGTTTGTACGCGATTCAAGCGTCGATTTAAAATCCTCTTAATACCCATTATTGATAGAATATCGATCTAATTGCGATCGCTACTTTCAGAGGATCGTCTGGATCTAGATAACCGTACAAATTAATTTTGATGTAGGGCGATAGAACCAAGTAATGGAGAAGGTACCAATAATGGACACTTGATTCTTATTTTACAGAAGATAAGGGTTATTCATTTGTTTTGCAACAATTAATTTAGGACCGTATGAAGTTTGAATTAAGAGTGAAGTGTCCATTACTGGTGCTTGTCAGCTAAAAGTGTCCATCATTGGTGCCGTCACCCTAATTAGAAAATATATAAATATCAGGGGACAATCAAGCCACGAGACATTTCAGATTTCGTTCTCTGAGAGCAAAAGCAAAAACGTCTAAAATTTCTTTGGCATTGTGCAAATATTTTGCAAAACAAATGAACATTTTAGCGGTGTCATTAATTATTCTGAATTAGGATTAACTTGATTGTATGTTCTAAACGAGGAGTCCCGCGATTTATTATCTAGCTAATAACATTTAACGGTGCCTGAAGAGACGCCGCCTTTATTTTAATCGTTAATTTTAACCCTCCTTTTAATATACAAAGGAATGTTACAAATTTGCACAATAAAGAATTGTATTGTGTATTTTAGCAGGAAATGAAATAAAGATTCTGTAAAATATAATATTATTATTTTTCTTTTGGAGGGTGACGGCACCAATGATGGGCACTTTTAGCTGACAGGAACCAGTAATGGACACTTCACTCTTAATTCAAATTGTATACGAACCAAAATTTATTATTATTCATTTGTTGCAAAACAAATTAATAACCCTTATCTTCTGTAAAATAAGAATCAAGTGTTCATTTGGTGCCTTGTCCATTACTGGTTCCATCACCCTAGACTGTTGTTATTTGCACATGAATAGGGAATATGCATGGATTTTAAATCGCAATTTCTCAACAAGACATGAAAATACCGTAAAAGAGATCACCAAAAGTGAAATTAAAATTAAAATCGGCCAAGAAATACGGATGATACAAGCATTTTAAACTGCTATTAGACAGCAATTAGGCAGAAACATCCGATATGCACTGTGACGTCATGTAACAGGTCGGCCATATAAACTCCATGTTAACTTCTGTTTTACTAAAAAGAGATAGGACAAATTTTTATTGGCTTATATCTTGGTTATTTTTATAGATATTAAAAAAAACTCAACTGTTTGTTACATGAATCAAGTTCTTGAAGCCGTGACAAAAAAACATTAATATTCGCTATTGCTTATTGGGACCAATGTAACAAGTTCCAACTCCCCGCATCCTGTTACAATGAGATATAGATGAAAAACTTAAGTAAATGTGACATTATCTATATAAAGGGACCTTATGGCGGATGGCGCTTCCGCCATTATTAAAGATGCTCCTATATAAATACAACGTCGCGTGACGCAGTGCGGCGTAAGCGCCATCCGCCATAAGGTCCCTTTACATAGATAACGTCACAAATGACCTCTTGCATGTAGTTGTGTACAAAACTAATATGGAATGACGAACGATCTATACAAATGTGTTACAACTACATGCAAGAGGTCATTTACTTTAGTTTTTCACCTATACGTATCTAACTTTCTCATTGTAACAAAATATCTGCACCCCTCTCGACCTGTCAGTTCATCTGTTGGTCCAAACCCAGCACAAAAGCCTTTAAGTCCAGTGGTGATTATGTTGCTACCTTCCTTTTTCATCAAAAGAAAGAAACGTAATTCAAAATTTGTGACTCGATCGACAGAGCGACGGTTCGACAATTTGTTAACAAAAAAAAATTACGTGAGGTAAAACATGAGTCAAGCTCTATGTCGTAAAAAAGCTGCCTAATTGAGAATGCACGCGCTACAATGTGTTTTGTATGTTCTGACAGGACTAGTTAAATTCGCCAGTTAATATTCGCTGCATCGAGTTGAAAAGTAGTACGTCTAAGATATTGACATCCCTGCTCAATGATACCAAATTGTACACAAATTGTCTCGGTTCGATAAGAGGAAAAAAAATTAGATTAAAAAAACAACAGAAGGAAACAAATATAACATCTACACCTACAAAAATGAAATAAAAGCTTAGTGAAAGTTATATTTAACTAAGAGTTATTTTAGTTTTTAAGACTTAAGTACTTAAGACGAAACACGAGTCAAATCAGGAAGCGACATGTTTGTAGCTCAGATATCCCTTTCTAACCAGTATATTACGAAAGAGACGCACTGAGAAAATACAAGATGTGCCAGCCGCTGCTGAATCACACCGCTATAAATAGAAATCACGCTTTGTGAAAAACAAAAACGCCTCGGGCGCCGCCATTGCGCTAAGGAACTCTCCTTATTGCTTTATACTTTCCTTTTACAAAGGCTACTGGTTTAATAATGCGATTAACGCAGTGTTGAGGACATTTTTAATCTGTTTTAACCGTAATGAAAGAAATTAAAACCATTTCCCATTTTGTAGACTGTTTTATCGACCATAGTACAGTGCTACCATTTTCTTAATACCGATCGGTGATCTTCGTTTTTCTATGACACACGAGTGACAAATATACTGTCAGTTGCGAGTGCAAGCGTGATGGCGACAGCCACCCAAAAGTTATTAAGAAGCTGGGAACAAACGCTAACGCGTACGCTACGTAAACAATTTTCGAAAACTGACAAAACTTATGGAATTGTCTGAAGCATTCGACGCAAGTGTCCGGCAGCTTACGTCAATCCTTTACCTTTTCGATAACGACTACGTCCATTGAATGCTGGTTGTCTAGGGTCACTGATATTTTTGTAATAATAATATTCATCGCTTAGTCTTTTGTATGGCAGTGAAACGTGGGCCTCAACCAAGAAGAACGTGCATGCCATTCATGTTGCCGAAATGAAAATCCGCAACGAGTACGTGTGAGGAACCTTGGGTGAACGAGATATCGCCGATGAAATCAGGAGAGTAGGCTGCGATGGTATGACCACGTGCAGAGGAGGCCGCCTGACTACGTTGGGAACGGCATTACATTTTTCCATCTCTGATCGTAGATCCAGGAGTAGACCAAAAACAAGGGCAAGATGTAGTACTGAAGGACATGCAGGTGTGTCAGGCATCCGAGGACGATGTCGAGGAGAGAGCGAAGTGGAGAAGAAAGATCAGGAAAGCTGACCTTACCACCATGTGGGATTAATAATAGCTAGGAATAGAGAGAATATTCAACGTTTTATTACATATATTCACAATACCAAATACGATAATTCAAGTAATGACAGCAAAAACACAAGTTTTTATTCGTATTTAATAGCCAATGACCAAATAGTGGTAAGTGGTAACTCAGTACCAAACAGTAAAATCACGCCTTTACAAAAAGGTCTTTGAGGTAAACAGAACGGACTTCCGATATTTGCATTGCGAACTATACAGACTTTAATAATGAGATAAAGAACGTAATTAGCTGACACAATTAGCATTAATCTGATTACGTCTCTTCAGGGAATTGAAGAATCGGAAACGGGGGCCTTGTTATCGCGTTAATAACGAATAAATTATGTAGGCTGGAAAACAGGCAATAAAAATAATTCTGATTAATAAGTCTGTCGTTTCTAACCTGAATGTACTTGATATTTTAAAAAAGCGACTTTATGGGTTGTTATCGACCCTAATACATTGTTCTTGTTCAGAATTTTTACTCGAATATTCTTCTTAATTATTACTTAGTTAGTTCTTATGGCTAAATCTCGTGTAAAGTGTTCACGAATGGTTATATTTGTTCTCTTGATAATTGTATTTTCTTTGACGAAATACCAACGGAAGAGAATAGAACAAATGCCAAGCAATTTTTTTTTTCAGAATGTTTGTACAATCATTCTGAAAAAAAAGAGTCAAGTCTTAGCGTAAACAATTTGAAAATACAGGTTCTAGGAAAACTAAAAAGAAGGTCCTTTTTTACGTAACACTTAAAAACAATCAACAAAAACTTTACTTTATTCCAGCAGCACTTCTTAGACTAAACAAAAAACAAATATTCAAGTGCACAACAGGTGCATTTTACGATGGTCCTTCGCAAACCCGTTTACTGAAGAAACTTGGTTCCTATTCACTCAACTTCAAGCTTAAAAATCACTTCTTCTATCTCTTTCAGTATTTTAAGTAAACTAGCAGAGTGAAAAAGCCAGCACGACAAGGTTTAAACTTCCAAGTTTCGAAGTAGGACTTAGTATTTCAAGTATTTCAACGTATTTGCCTCACAAGCGTTGCAAAGAGTCCGGCAGACATCTTTTATCGGACTTCACTTTGCTTACCCGCTTGTCGACTATTTGCATCGAATGCGATAGAATTTAAAAGGTAGCTATTCCTTTTTGAGTTGTTATTTAGCTAAATATTTAATCATTAACTCTTTCAACGCTCATTGAAACATAAAAGAAGCTTTATTATAAGCACAATAATCAGATTCTGAGTAACTGAAATTCGAAACCAAATTCGAATTTGAAAAAGGAAAATGTTTTCCCTTGTAACCGATTTCTACGCGGCATTGGACCTCGTTTTACGTATTTATGAAATCGCTAACGACATTGACAGAGCTTAAGATACAGTTTGAGATTAAGTACCTGACAAAATTAAAAAAGCAAAAAAAACAGTTAATAAATTATATGAAATGAATAAATGAATATTAGGAGACATCATCATCATTTCAGCCGAAAGACGTCCACTGCTGGACATATGCCTTCTCCAAGGTTTGCCACAAGGACCGGTCTTGCGCGTCTTGAATCCATCGGTTTCCCAAAACCTTAGCCACGTTGTCGGTACACCTTATTGAAGGCCTACCCATGCTGCGTCTTCCGGCACGCGGATGCCACTCGAGAAGGCCCTATCGGTCATCTGTTTTGCGAGCGATAAACCCCGTCCACAGCCACTTAAGTCTAGAAATTCTCAGGGCTAGGTCGGTGACTTTGGTTCTCGCGCGGATCTCCTCATAGGGGACCATTGCACACACATATTGACAAAGTAAGCTCTAGGCTTGTACTAGCCACCTGTAAACATACTTATATGGTAAAATACATATTCCAACAGATTGAAAACATCCAAGACTCAGTAACAAATACTCGCGCTTTTGCCCATACCGAGACTCGAACCCGGGACCGCTATCTTCGTAGGCTGGGTCACTACCAACTAGGCTAAATGCCTCTTTATGAAATAACTTCCAACTGGAATAAATTCCTTTAACGAAGAAGTGTAAGTAGCAATATCATCAACGTACAAAATAAATTAATTCAATCAATTTCTTAGTAAATAATCCTTAAGTTAAGGTGACAGAGTTCAAATTAAATTAACTATGGAATTGTTTTTTAAATAATAAAAATCTCTAAGAGGAAATGCGGATGCCCTTTGCCCGCGACTTGGTTGTCGCTCGGATCTCCCTTTCGATCTAGTCAATGACGATAGAGATTCACCGCGCGACAAGCGAAAAAATACAACTTGTACTACCCGTAATAAAAGTAACAAAAAAATGTAATAAAAGAGCGATATAGATAGAGGATAACAACGCGGTTAACGTAGTTGGTTTGGTGCCAGCAAAACTAGCAGTCCCAAGTTCAATTCCCGGTAAGGGCAAATATTTTTGTAATTACCTCGAATTATTAATTATTATTTGTTTGCGGTCTTAGGATTACACTCTCAAGATTGTAATCCTGAGATTACAAATGTCTATCGGTCACACATCCCACTTACCATCTGGTGGCCTTTACGCTCATTGACATAAAAATAAGAATATTTGCTCTTCGATGTTATTTATTTATTTATGCATATATTTTTCTATACATATAAGTATGTTTTCGTTTTCTAGTACCCATATTACAAGCGTAGAGCTTTGGTAATTGGGACTAGCTTAATTCGTATCTCCTTTAAATACCTATTATTCTAAAGTCCCTCCGCCTGCATTTCCTCTCAAAAAGCAAATAGTTTTGAAGATAAGAATGTAACTCAAATATTTTATCCTTAAGAATTTCTTGAATTCAATCTCAGGAATTGCACAAATGCACCGCGAAGATGCGATTAGAGATTCCTCGGTTCCTGCTATTTTTCTGTGACCCATTTTTATTACCAACTATTTCTCATCGTAACCGGGGATTTCAGTGCTATGCTAATAAGGCACGTCTTATTCAAGCTTCTGTCTCAGAGGTTAATTTAATTTAGCACCTTTGACACGACGTTTCTTTTGATTTCTATTAAGTACTTTGAGGTCCATCTACAATTTTGTTAAATGCTAATGGTTCCTTAAATTTTAATTTAAGTTTTAAGAAAATACTAGCCATTTACTTAAATAAATGATAATACTAAGATGTGTATGTTTTTAAAAACTTTATTGGATAAAACACGAGAATTTAAATACATACATTACATCAACGGAAGTTAATAATAACGAAAGCAAGAATGATTTAATAATATCACAGTTGGTCACGTTGTTCATCATTAATAATAATAAACCATTAAAAATAGAAAAACAAACCGTTACTTGTTTCAAATTAGTAAAAGCGCACACAAAACTCGTTGCTGTACTTACAGCGTTATTAAAAACCAAGGTGGTGATTCTCTCAAGAAGCAAAGGTGATCGTTCGCTCGAGTGAAGGTCCAAGCGGCGAGTTTAAGTAGTCCCGACAGAGCGAACAAAACACATTTTAGCGCGTGTATTCAATTTGGCAGCATGACTTCACGAACGTATAAGGCTCCCTAATTGACAATGCACGCGCTAAAATATGTTTGGTTCGGTCGGACGGGACTACTTAAACTCGCCGCTTTTATTCGCTCGTCCGTTCGACCGGCCGCCGTTGAGAGAATAACAGACCAGTTTTGGATGGTGGGAATAACCCAGCATTTTTGACTCTACGATTTTGACGTCGCGTTGCCCCAGTTGTATGACCCTGCTTACGAAACTTAGCGTCGTCCTGGGTTCTCTTCTCAGTATGGGCAAATATTTGTGTGATGACCAGGAGTATTTTTTCCCGAGTCTTCAATGTTTTCTATGTATTTAAGTATGTTTTTCTCTATATGAGTATGTTTATCGTCATCGAGTACCCATAGTAAAACCTTGAGCTTAGTTTGGGACTAGGCGAATTTTGTGTGAGATCGTCCCCTAATATTTATATATCTTTGTTCAAAAAGTGACGTCATTCCGTAAGTCAATGTTGACGTCAAAGGCGGACGCAAAAAACAACTTTAAACGAATAGAATTAGGACTTGTAAAATAAGAAATCGAAACAACAAACGAGACCCACTTAAACGAAATCGTATTTAAATCTTTCGAGTTAAGCGGAAGGCGTCGTTTAATTTCAAAGGAAAACAGCCAAGTATCTCCCGACAAGTTCGAGACAAGGGTATCTCTTCCACTTCAGCAGAGTCGAGCTACGGTTAGGCTGAGGAATTCGGTCGCTAGGAAAACCCTTTCACTGTGACCTTTTTGAATATAATTAATGTTTCTGTGCATGTGAAATTGGTGAAGAAAGAAAATTGGTTTTATGGCATGGACGAAGTGAACGAGCACACAAGCCACCTGCGCCTGTATTTCTGCACTGCGGAAAAACGATATCGTATTTTATCTGTTATGGATTTTTTTTTGACTCAGCCTTTGCTTTCAAGTAAATAAGAGCTATCAAAACGTTGATAATGCGATAACCAGTCAAAGACTATATGATTTTTACCGGCTAGATTACCGGCCCTGATGGTTATTGGGAATTCTCAAGATTACAATCTTAAAACTGTAATCCTAAGACCACAAATGCATTGCCAATCCTGAGTACTAAGATGAAATGCCTCTATGCTAGTTATTTTACCGGTTGTCTTATCCCCACCCCGGAACTCAATAGTACGAATACTGCTGCTTGGCGGTTGTTTAAAGGATAATAAGATGGTGGTAGCCAGTACAGCGGTCCTCGCACAACCACCACTAATGTACTAACCACTTAATTGGTTTTTCTTTTGCTGAGTAGATTTTGTATTTATGAAGTTTTTGTTTGGATACCGTTTACAAATGTATCAACCTGTGGCCTGTGGCCGTGTGTGTGTGTGTGATGCTTTTGGCGAACCTCAAAGTTATCTAAAATGTAAAGGATTGAAGTAAGCTGCCGTCGGGCGGTCGCGTCGAGCGCGTCATTTCTATACATTTTTAAAATCGTTCGTATTAAAAAATTATGTGTATTCAATAAGTAGGCTGCGCGGGTATTTTTACAGGTCAACAATCTAAAAGGGCTTCCCAACAGATCACTGCTGCGAAGAAACGCCGCATGAAAGTCAATAGTCAGTCGTTTTTTTAAATATTGCTTAAAGATAGTATAAAATGACAATAAAAATAGATTATTATTTTTAAATATTAATATCGTTAAGCATCTTGTCTAGGGCCTCAGTCAGTAGTTAACAGCCCACTCCACTATCGTTAATAAGTAATGACGCTTGATTTGAACTAAATAATAATGACAAACGAGCATAAGTTGTTTTTTTTTTTTAAAAGACAAAATGACTTCAAATCTATCAATTTAATAAATCATTGAGAAGTCATTCATAACTCTAGTGGCCTTAAGTATACTGTAATAAATATATAAAAACGATGTCCATTAATAAAATCACTATTCATCGCTCAACATTGTTATTTTAAAAGATAAGAAAACAAACAATTGTTACGTTATGTATCACAACCGCGCAAACTTCGGCTAGAGTGCTATTACCCTTTGTATTTCAGATTTCTAAGAGGAAATGCGGTGAGTGGCGTACTCATACAAACATTTACCCTGTCACTCCCCTGTATTTACGCTCATGCATTCAATAAACTATACACATAACACTAGAAAACAATCAGGCACTATACCACCCCCTGTTGTTATAATGTGAAGGGTTTTGACCATACTCGTAGTCCCCAAAGTAATACGACACAAACTCGTATATCGTACGTTTTCGTTTCTTTCGTTGGCATGAGATGTAGTAGTGTCATACTTTCGTATTTTCCAAATTTTAAAACCGTAAGGATCTTATTATACTAACGAATATTCACATGTTAATTGAAATAACTTCTGAAACCTATATTGCAACTATAAATATATGTCTCAACTGTTCTACTATTTTAACCCAAAAAACTAACAAAAGTAAATGTCTCGTCACACGATTTGAAGTTATCATTTAAAGGATTCAACAGAACACATTCTATGGAATTTTTTGAAAACACCACCGATTTGTCTTAAAATGTAATTAAACGTATTATTTTAACGTTAACGTGTATTTTAATGTTAATGCTTTGATCTTTGAGTTCACAAACAGCTCTCAATGAGATTGGACGCGATAGATCAAACACGGTCCTGTCCCGTTTGAGGTGTTTCTTAATTACGGCCAGGATGAAGAGAGCAATGGTAGGAGCAGTAGATAAATCCACTAACCAAGTGTGGCCAAGGTCAAAATCCTTAGCAAGTAATGTATTTTTAACCTACTTAAAAAACGAGGCCTCATTTTTTAATCATTTTTCAATTCGACTCGAAAATATTTACACCGTCAGCCACTATAATGCTTTGACGACTTGCCACTAGGCGCGTTAATAAAAAAATTTGCCGTATTATCTACTACCTAATAGACTACAGACTAATTTTGCCAAAAAATTTGACGACGCGCTAGCTTAGTTGGTAGTGACCCTGCCTACGAAGCCAGCGGTCCTGGGTTCAAATCCCGGCAAGGGCAGACATTTCTGTGATGAGCATGGGTATTTCTTTCTGAGTCTTGGATTTTTTCTATGTATTTAAGTTTATATTTCTCCATATAAGTATTTATATCGTTGTCTAGTACCCATAGTACAAGCCTAGAGCTTAGTTTGGGACTAGGTCAATTTGTGTGAGATCGTCCCCTTGATATTTAAAATATTTAAATATGTCCAACCAATTTAATGAACAAAGTACAGACTGCACAATTACTTATCTGTAGTTACAATTTTAAACATAACCACCTAGCTTCATTGTGCTTTGCCACTTTCTAAAGAACGTCCAAGTATAATAGAAACTCGAGTGTATTTCAATTGCAGTGCTCGTGAGTTCCATTTCGTTTCACCTGAATGGGAAGCCATTCGCTTTGACCAAGCGATGTCGATTACAGTACTAGCCGATATCTCAATTGTAGTGTAACTCAGGGAGCCACTTTGGGACCACCGTTACTGCTCCTTTAGTATAACTCATAGCAAAGATGACACCTACAATGGGCTAAATAAATATCATTAACTTTAACTTTATCTTGCATCGTTTAATAGGTTTCTGTTGTAAATACAAGTGCTTTTATTGATGTCAATGTTTAAAATAGTCTATTGGCTTTTACGTCCATTTAGCGCCTAATCCGAAAAACTAACAACTTCTTCTTTAAATGTCAATTTATTGTTGGATATTGTTGGACAATCCAATACAAAAAAGTAATTCTGTACTCTTCAAAATCTGGTTTTAAACATAATCGTTGCCTGTTTTATTTCTATTTTATGCATGTGTTGTATTTTAATGTAATGCATTCAATGGCATGAGTGCCATTCTGCCTGTTCTCGACTGGATTTTTCGATTCGCTTACTAAATTTAAACTAAAATCTTGGCCTGTTTGTTGCGTACGTACTGATTTTTAGAGATGTAACCTACTGTCTAAATTTAAAGTTATCGGGAAATGCTGTGTATACTTGTAATTGGCTTGTACATTGAACACAATACCCTAATATGTTACTCTTTACGATATAAATGCTTTCTGTACTTGCTGTAAGTTTACCTTTCAATAAGTAAATAAATAAGAAAATTGTTGTGATTAAAACTAGATACTTTATACAGCTTCAAGCCTTCTTGATCGACAAGGTTTCCGGTTCATCCCTATTCCATCGTTTCCGCCAGATCTCCGCGTTTATTTGGACAGCTTAATAGGAAAACGGAAAGTTTCCACTTATCCCTCGAGTGATTGGTGAAGACCGCAGCCATATTCTTTAGTACGAAGAATGTGAAAAAAAAAAACGGAATTGAAAAATGATGATTTATTCGCCAGTGTTATACTAATTAAATGCAGTGAGGTTAAAATGTTAACGTTATAGGACTGGACTGTTTGTAACTACTTAAATCGAACAAATTAGATGCAGTATTTTCTATCAAATTATTAAACGAAGGTGAGTTATAGGCGTAACCAATTGACAGCTACGTCCGACCAAACCGTTTAATCTTTTTGGTATGGAAATGGAGATCATTTTGGCTCTTTTTATTTATATATTTTTTTAATAACTATTGACAAATTCGCGACTTCTACTGAGATCACCGACATGATCCCCTTCCTTTCATTATTATTATAGGTTAGCTGGAAGAAATCCCTTAAAGGAATAAGTTGCCTTTGTACCTGTTTTTTGTTGTTGTTATAATGCCTGTGTTTTATATTTCTTATTTTTATTCTTGTACAAGAAAGATTACACATACATACGTGGGAAATAGTAGATTGTACAACAAGTGCATAAAACGCACCATTTTACGCGAGTGTTAAATGGGTTTTATGGACGAGTTGTACACTCTAATTTTCACTTCGATTGCGAGGAAATGAAACAGCAACATGTAAATTATTGTAACACAAATATTGACAATGACAAAATAAGTATGGTTCCCGCCAATTAACTTTTTTTTTCTTTTTTTTCTTTAGGTACGTGACCTCTGACTTAGGTCGTTACATACTGCTCAGTTATAAAAACATTTTGTTTTTTATATCTATGATAACTTATTGTCATGCTTTAAATATATTGATTTTTATATATTGAATAATAATAAATGCGACAAAATAAAAATTATAAGTTTATTTCATGAAGTTTTATTGTGTACTTTGGCTGTTGATATCCTTGCCTTGGTCTTAGAATACTAACGAAACGAAATAAAATAAATAGGTTATTCTATGAAGTTAAAGTTGTTCGTGTGGCTGTTGGACCGATTGCCTCGGCCTTCGACGAAGATTTTACTTTATGCACTAGAGCATAAAAAGCGACTTTATGTCGCCTACGCACGACATAAAGAGGGACTTTTTGAGCATGAGAAGTAAAAAAGCAATAACTAATGGTTCGTAATAATGTTTGTAACATCTGCTACGACATCTTTTAATATTCCATAATGAAATACAGTTCCTGAGGTTGGCTTGAGGTAACGAGCGCGATAATAATGGAATAGGTCCCCGGCTGTGAGGTATTCGTTCTTGAAGGGCTATTGTTAGAGGGTTTTCAATAAAACTTTCCCCTCTTATCGAAGACGTCCGAGATAAGTATTGGTTGATTTTTAGGGTTCTGTACGTCCGAGTGAAAAAACGGAACCCTTATAGGATTACTCGTGTGTCTGTCTGTCTGTTCGTCTAATCTACTAAAAAGATTAAGTTGAAAGCATGTCAATTTGTGTGACCCAAACACGGACGTGTAACGTAATTTAATATATTTTAAATAAGGAGGTTTTTGGGGCCAAAATTGACAAAACGTCACAGTGAGTCCTGAATATTTTTATTTTTATTTTGAAATAAATAGTTTAAGTTTATGTTACCTGACCTTACCTTTTCCGAAAATATCTATCTATAAGAATCGTACAGTCAAGGTCTTTAATTGTTATGCCCTATGGAACCCTTTCATAATGACAGCGTTAAACCACATGACAGAAATTACGCTCAAATGAATGATTAACGTTATGCGACAGGGTTCCACAGTGGCATAACAATTAAAGTCCTTGATTGTACGGAACCCTCTCCACGCGAGTTCTACTTGCATTTGTCCGGCTTTTTCAAGCGTCCTTAGCGTTGGCTAAAGAAGCAACGACGACAAAAACTGAAGCGACTTAAAGAACTCACTAACTTGAAATTTAATAATGACCCATTCATTAAAATGGCCCTTCAGAAACATAAACTGGCAATCATAAAATAAAACGAGCACTATGTTTAAAAATATATCTTTCTTTCTTTTAATAATATAACATACAGCTGTATAGCTGTAACAACTTTAACAACTATTCGTTGTATAACGAGTTGTGTCTTCCTTATTACTTTAGTATACTCTTCCCTAGTTTTCTTTATTTACCTTTAGGATATTTGGAAAACGAACGTTAGAAGGTACATCTATACTTCTATACTAATACTTACTAATCTATACTTATATACATACTTATACTTATCTATACTAATATTATGAAGAGGTAAAGTTTGTGACGTCGTCGGGGGTAATCTCCGGATCTACTGAACCGATTTTTAAAATTCTTTTACCAATAGAAAGCCACGTTATTTGTTAGTGTTATAGGCTATTTATTAACCCAAAAAAATGTTTATTGCCCAACGAAGTGGGCACGGGAACAGCTAGTTAGGTATTCCATTTTACTTAGCTTATTTACATTGTAGGTAATGTTTATATACTGGTGCCGATAAACTAGAGCATATTCACTAGAATGCTCGCCGAAATAAGCGCTCAGTACCCTTACCTTTGGTCTGAGTGGAGAGCCTTGGGGGAGGCCTATGTCCAGCAGTGGACGTCTTTCGGCTGACATGATGATGATGATGATGATGACCCTTACCAAGAGGTACAATTAAGGATGATTTCCACCAAACGGCTCGCATCGCATCGGATCGGAAAAGACATAGAGAGGGACAGAGCATTCGACTCGCTTGCGATTAAGGTAATTGTAACTCATGGCAAGGGTACCGATTACCGGTTGGTAGTTTATTTCGAACACTCAATCGAAACACTCATTTTGGCGAGCTTTCTAGTGAATGCTCGAATAAATGCTCAAGTCTAGCAGCAACTTATCCCATATTATTTCGTCATCATTTTGAGATACACAAAGCAATAACACACAATAAAGAAATATGACGACGCGTTTTGCCTACTAGGCAGCATAGTATAAGAATATTTTCTATTCTTATACTATGTTGGTAGTGAATCTGCCAACTAAACTAACTTTCTCAGGATCACCTGAGTATTAGTAGGTAATATTTGACTGTATATCGCTTTCATACTATCTCTGTCATAACAAATGTACTGCGCCTCTAATCAACACGGTAAAAACAATAACGTATATGATCTGTTATCGCATTGTCAACGTTTTGATAGCTCTTATTTTCTTGACAGTAACGGCGGTTGACGTCATAACAATACCATAACAGGCAAACTACGATATCGTTTTTACCGCCTAGAATACCGGCCCTGACAGATGCGAAAGATAGTGTGACAGCGAAAGACAGACAGCCGAGTACTGTTCTGGTTTTAATGTGGGTACACTAAAGCCATGATTACATTCAGCGAATTTACAAGCTACAAGTGTCATCCCTTTTTTATATAATCTTAAAGCTGATGACACGGGGTGAGTTTACAAGTTGCTAGCGAATTCGCTGGCTTGTAGCTTGTAAATTCGCTGAATGTAATCGAGGCTTAAAGATTGGCAGAAGCGCGTTGAGCTAACCCCATGTGCTTCTGTTTAGTCCACAAAAGAAAATACTCTATAACCAAACAGTTGTCCTCGCGTTTAATATCCATAGACTTATTTTTCTAATAAATCCATGACGATTGTGTATAAATAACTCGAGTTTGGCGAAATACACCTTACCCTTGAAAGCCATTAATTAAAGTTTAAATCTAGAAAACACATTTTAATATTAAACCAGATACCCGACCGGAGTTGGTGTTGGTTATCCGTAAACCAGTGTCCCATGTAAATCCACAGCTGCCACTTGAAACTTTAGATTTTACGATAAAATCGCAAATTAATCCGATTACGCCCCACGTCGCTGGCAAATTGGAGTGACAAGGCTTTCATACAAACCGAATTATAAGGATAAAGCGTCGCGTAAATAGGCTAAAATATACGTTAATAATGTTGTGTGTTCATTTTGTATATTTTTTATAGTAGAAGAGGCATACGAGCTTGCACCTGATGTAAAGTGAACACCGCCGCTCATGGACAATTGGACACCTGCAAAACCAGAAACAGAATCGGAGATGCGTTGCTAGCCTTTGAGAAAAGAGTATGGGCGTCTGTCGAATGTCTCGTTTCGTCATAGTCATAGCGGTCTGGAAATACCGCAGAAATTAAGCATTAATATTGTCCATTAAGTGAAAAAAAAACAAGAATTTAAAAACTTGTGTATATGATATTTCATTTTGCAAGGCATGTTAATAATATTGCGTTGATCGTCAATTGAGAACAGTAACATTTTTAAAACAATGGTATTTTATATTTAGATACGTTATTCTCATACTAAACGCACATAAAATCCGTCGCCAATTACTGACAGTGGCTACGTTGCCAGATTTCTACAGACAAAGACGGCAATCCGTAGCGAACGCTATTGTTAGAAAGAGATAAATAGTTGTTCCAAATTGCTTACCCGAATGACTCGGCGTGCCCGCCATGGCCGCGTGATGGCCGCCACAAAATATGGCGATGTAAACAAAAAATTTAAAACATATTTACGGTAGTTACGAATGAAATGAGACATCCTTTCGTCCTTTTATAGTTACAATATAATTTCGGCAGCCTCTAATAACACAAGACGGCATTTTTTATGACTTATATTTGTTGCATTTCGGTAATAAAACTTTACTGTTTTTGACGCGTGCTTGTCAGCGGCCACGGAGCGACTGAACGATAGTAAGGTAAGGTACCTTCCTTTTCGAAGAACGCTTTTGCGCGCAGATGACGTATCTTAATATAAAATATCATTGTTTTAAAAGATGTTCTGAAACAAATCATCCTTATAAAGGTTTGCCTCAAAACCATACCATAGTTTATATTTGTTCATTGTTAACTGAGAAAATACATTTAAAAAATTCTGCTAATGGCTAAAGAACTTAAACGCCATATGGTCTTTTGTACGTCTCAGCTAGTGCTAGACTTAACCATCGAAACGCGGTTACAATCAGTCAATCAATCAATCAATCAATCCATCAATCATTTATTTTACATAAAACATGGTATATACATACAGGTTTTAGGTTAGTAATTAGATATCACATGTTTGGCCGCTAGGGCAGCGCGTAACAAAATGACGTCATTCCGACCACAACTAGTCCAAAGCACTGATAATAACTCAGTAAGTAAATAAAATAAAATAAATTGAATAAAAAGTATGTTTTTGAGACAAACCATAATTTTTATCAGAACATCTAAGCACGATTCCAAAAAAAAAACTGTTATACGTCATAACGCAACTAATTTTAGTTGTATAACGTTAGGCCCAGACGTTTTGTTTACTAAGTCTTCACTTTTCAAAAGTCTAGGATTTACTGGGCTTCCATTTAATATTACTTACCTCAAATACTTCAAACATAAGTAGGTTAAACTTGCTCCAGAGCACAAAATAGTTTTGACTTTAACATTAGTAACTAATCAATTAAACAAGGTAGAAACTTGATTGAACTTCCAACAAAGGATTTATTATTTTACCTACTTGATTATAGTAAAACTTTGCTATGAATCATCATGCAATCTTAGATAATGTCAGACATACAAATAGACGTAGGATCACATACTGTTGAATGAGGCCCGCAGAATGATACACAAGAGTCGAATTTATAAATATAATCAGATGAAGTACTTTACAAAATCTTCAGTAAGACAAACACCGCGCGGCTTCAAGAGTCTTCCTCCACTGCCTGCCATCTGTTAGCGCATAGCGGAACTAGATTATATTTATTTTCCATTGACAAATATTTAACAAAGTTTATATAGAAAATATATATATTAATATATACTGTTATACACATCTTATTTATAATCAAAGCTAACAGTCGGTCATCCTTTAGTCGGAATGTCCCTATTTCGACCCACTCGGCCATTCCTATACCTAAGGGTATGACCACATACCAGTCAAGAACAAGATTGACATTAACAAGTATTCATAGCATTACAATTAACAACATATAGCTAAAGATGGGCAATCGAAATAAAATAATTGATGTAATACAATTGATTCAACAGTCATGACATGATAAGTGACATACAACTGATACATTCAACTAAGGCCTGATTTTTCATCCAGAATATTTATCTTGTAAATATCTAGTTTTAAGCAAATACACTTCATTATTCTATTTTAATAATCATTATATTATTGAATTAAATAATTTATGTGATTACAATTCAAACAATTAAATTAGCCACATTATAAGTGAATAAAATCGATACATTTAATTAAGCATTCTTTCATCCAAAATATTCATCTTGTAAATATCTATTTTTAAAGAAATATATTTCATTATTTTATAACAACAATCATTATATTGTTATCATCGCATGGTTATACCATTGAATAACTTTATAAATCATACCAATTATGCCAATTTCTTACAGTATTACAGTTAGGTGGATACCACCAAAATATACTCATTTGGCTTAGGCCTCCCGAGAGCCAACATAATCAATAATGGCCACCCGAAGGCCACAAATAGGCGTCTCGTTGAATCTCAGCTTCCGTTTAGCCATCTGAAAGCCACGGCCTGCGACAACTGCATCTTCTTACATTGTGACCACCCGAAGGTCCATTTAACTCATCACTAATATTTTGTCCATCGGTGTCCCGTGATTATTATCCGAGTACCCGGCATGTATCTAGGCTGTAACTGGCAGAATAGGAAAGGGATTCTAGTATCTTGTAAACTACATCACATGTTAGATATGTAAATGGGTAACTAAATATCAGTAAATACGAAATATGCTGAAGTTATCCTGTTTGTAAATAAATATATCAATCTAAACTGGAATCTGTGTCACTGTTATCGCTCTTTTCGCTAGCCATTGGAGATACGCCCATAGTGACCCATGGCTTAAGCTGATCAGCAGGAAATATATTTTTATAACGTTTCTGAGAGTGCCCCGGGATACTACAAACTTCATACCTGTCATGTCCCAAAACAGTGGATATTTTAAATGGGCCTCGGAATTTAGGTGAAAGCTTTTTACTCTTCCCTTTTTCGGGATTATTATTAGGGATCATTACTAGATCACCCATTTTAAAAAACTTAGTTGACGCCCTCTTTTTATCAAAGTTTTCCTTCATTTTTGTTTGTTCCCTGACAATTTTTTCCTGAACAGTATTCCTCACTTCCTGCCTATCTTTATCTGATACTTGCTCGTCAGGTTCTAGAGCCCCTCTAAGAATACCCTCACTTTGACATGTTGTTCGTTGCCCAAACACAATTTCAGCCGGTGATTTCCCCGTGCTTTTATTGATGGTGTTATTTAAGCTCCATTGCAGTTGAGCGACATTTGTATCCCAATCTCTTTCATCAAGCCCATGGTTCATGGCAGATAACGAGTTAAGGATTGTCCTATTATATCGCTCAATTTGCCCGTTTGCTCGAGGTGTAGCAACGGCATTGAGGACATGTTTTACTCCAATGGAATTTATAAAGGCTTTGAACTCATTCGATGTGAAAGAAGAACCTTGGTCGGATATTAATATTTTTGGACTACCAAATGTTGCAAAAATATCATCCAGTGCCTTAATTGTTGTTCTGGATCTGGTGTTCCTAACTGCCCTAACGAATATGAATTTGCTAAATCCATCAATAACTCCAAGAATGTACGTGTTTCCCCTTTTGCTTTTAATAAACGGACCTAAATGGTCCATGTGAATTGTGTGAAATATTGCGTTTACTTTAGGGATAGGGTGTAGGTATCCTGATTTCCTCCCTGACAGTTCTTTATTGTAAGCGCAGTTAATACACGCCCTAACATATTTCTTGACGAAGCGGTTCATTTTGGGGAACCAATAATCAGCTTGAATCTTTTCCAAAGTTTTATCTGTGGCAAAATGACCTGCTTCGTCATGATTTAGTTGACATATTCTCCATCGCGCCGAACTAGGAACAACCCATTTAAGTTTCGATCCCACGCGCCGGTACACCTTTTCATCGCGTAAAAGGTAATTGGTCGTTATATCCGTAATATCCTCATTGCTGGTCTCGAGAATACACTTAATATGCTTGATACGTGGATCTGTCATTTGCACTGTGTGAAGCCAATCATTGGTAGTAATGTTCAGAACCTCAATTTCCTCTTGGGGATCTGGTGAGGAAACTAGGTTGCGACTCAGGGCATCCACATGCTGCATATTATGACCCGGCCTGTATTCAATAGTGAAATTGTATTCTTGCAACGTAAGCCACCACCTCGCAATCTTCGGAATTAAGTCCCGTTTTGTAAGTGTTGAGCGCAAGGCGCTGCAGTCAGTAATCACCGTAAATTCGAGACCAATCAAATAAACTCGAAACTTTCTTAAAGAAAGCACCACTGCCATAGTCTCGAGTTCGTAGGAGTGCCAAAAACTCTCTTCCCGAGTTGTCTGACGACTAAAGTAAGCTACTGGCTTAAATGGAGTCTGTTCATCAGGTCTTTGAAGCAGAATACCTGCCAACCCTGACTTACTCGCGTCGCAGTGGACTTCAGTACTGAAATCTGGATTATATAATGCCAATATAGGTCTCGTAACAAGCTTGGCTTTTATTTCCTGGAAGGCCGTTTCTTGCTCGTCTCCCCATTGCCAGAGTTCACCTAATTTTGTTAGTTTCGTAAGAGGTCGTGCAATCGATGCGAAATTGTACACAAAACGCCTAAAATAACTAGCTAGACCTACGAACTGACGAACTTGGTGCACGTTCATAGGCCTTGGAAAGTCTGAGACGGCTTGTATTTTCTTGCTTCCAGGTTTAAGTCCAGCTTCCGATATCTCATAACCAAGATAATCGATCTCCGATTGGAAAAAATAGCACTTACTAAGGTTGAGTGTCAGTTTAGCCTCTCGTAAGAGCTCCAAAATGGATTCAAGTTTAGAGAAAGATTCTTCAATAGAACTACCCGTTGACAGTAAGTCGTCTAGATAAGGAATGGCCAGCTCGAACCGCTTAGCTCCAAGTGCCTTATTAATCATACTTTGGAACACAGCGGGTGCGTTCACAAGGCCGAATGGCATCCGTGTATACTCATAGTGGCCATCGGGAGTCACGAAAGCTGTTTTGTAACGTGACTCCTCTGCCACAGGTATTTGGTGATACCCGGATGCCAAATCCAAGCTGGTAAACAACGATTTGCCACTGAGCCGATCGAGCTGGTCGTCTATTACAGGCATCGGATAGCTGTCCTTTATAGTCTTTTTATTTAACGCCCTATAATCGACGCAAAGCCTAAATTCGTTGTTCTTTTTGCGCACCAAAACAATAGGACTAGCGTATGGGGATTGCGATTCTCGTATGATATTATTGGCTAATAAATCGCCTATCATTTCCCTTACCCTAGCACGCTCACTAAACGGTAATCTATAAGGTCTGTAGGTGACTGGCGTATCGTCGTTAAGACGGAGGGTCATTTCCGTTATATTGGTTAATCCCAATTCGTGCATGTTAAACGCGAAGCAATCTCGAAATTTGTTCAATAATTGAAGTAATTGGGTTTTCTCAGTGGCTGTTACTTTAGGGCCAACTTTTAACAGGTCTAACGTTATTGGTTCCTTGTGGTGCTGTGCGGGACTCATGTTAGATTCGGTAGAAATGGTTTGTATGACCTTTTGATCTACTTTGGGAATGAATAACTCCTTTCCTATTGATATTCCTCTTCCAATTAATTTTAATTTAGGAAGCACGATAGATTTCTGTGAAAAATTGATTATTATGCAACGGCCCTCACCGCCTCTAAACTCATACATGCCTTGTAGTACTATATACTCATTGCCAGGTTTAAGGCATATATTTCCGGGAATAAATAATAGTCCATTATAATTAGATTCAGTGTGTACATTTATATCTGTGAAACCTATAATGTTAGCCTCGTCAGTGTTCAAGATCTTGACCCTATTAACATCTGTACTATCACAGTACAAAATAAGTTCTGTGCTTGTCTTGTATACGGTTACAGTAGGCAGTTCAGTTAGCGACTGACCAATGAGCACATCGGTTTTGATTAACTGATCAGGGACGATATAAGTTTCTACATCAGCCTCCACAGCATCGACTACTATACTTACTATCGCCCTAGATATCGGAGTAATGCTTCCAAATGCGAAACCCTTTATTAGCGGAAGTCCACTCCTATCAGTGCCTAATCCTAACCTTGTAGCTACTGTTTCTTTCACTAACGTACATTGGCTACCAAAATCTATGTACGCTGAACATGCCATACAATTAACTGTTATTGATTTGAAATACTTACTATTTGCTTGATCAGTATTTGTTATCTGTAGGACGGTCTGAGTATTATTTGATTTCCCATTGTTAACGTCGTCCTTGAGTTGTTGGGGTCTTGGGAGAGCAGTAACAGTTCCACAATTTTGTGAATCGTGTCCAAGACGGAAACATTTGTCACATCGCTTTAATGGCTTTGTACATTTGCGAGCGGTGTGTCCTGCTTCCGCGCAATTAAAACATCTAAGTATATATTTAGAGCGCTCTCGGATTGGCAAAGAAACTCTACTTGAATTACTATTGTTACGAGTCGCATCATAATTACGCACCTGCTGCGGCTCATTTTTATTAGCTTGGCCCTCTTTTCTAACATTAATATTATTGCGTTTAGAAATGCGTCGCAAATATTTGAGTACCTGCGCAGGCCTTTTAAAATTCGAACCTTGGGCATTAAGTCTTATACCGTGGTCAAAAATACCGCCTACTATGCAGTCGACCGCATCTCGGCCAGTGATTTTACACATTTTCACTAATCCGGCTTTCTCATGATAATACTCCTCCAGTGACTCCTCGCGTCTGCTCCTCCTATTAAGCATCTCCATTAAACGGTCCATGTGATTCCTGTCATCTGGAAAAGTTTTTAAAATTTTCTTTTGCCATTGCCGCCAGCTCAAATCGACTGTGCTTCTTCCCTGGTACCACTGTTTTGCATGGCCAGCTAGCTTCGGTATAGCGTAGTAGATAATCTGTCGTTCACTCCAGCCATAAATTCTCGCGGTCTCATTGACTTTCCGTATCCAATCGACTGCAGACTGTGAATGGGCGTCAGGATCGAACTGAGGAATGACATGATGAGCGCCTTCGAAATGGTTTCCTTTATCGCTTATAATCTTAGCAAACTTCTTAAGAAAATCAGTCTCCTGATTTCTTTCGAAGTGATCAACATGTCGTCTTCGCTTCTTATGTCGATCTGAACAACCTCTACGGACGTAATCACTTTCGACAGACGAGCTAGTTGACGTGGCACTCGAGTCTGAGCGTCGGGATCTTTTCCTGCGGCGGCGCAATTCACGTGAGCTATTGCTATCCGAGTCCGACGTAAAGGCATGGCGATGACGTTTGGTACGGGTGCGGCCCCTCTTACGTGTCTTTTCACGAGATGAGGAGGAGGAGTCGGTGCTGTTCGAGCTGTCACCAGTGCTACTATCGGATGACAGTGCTCTGTGACGAGATCGGCTGCGATAAGTAATACGTGCCCTCTGTCTCCTGTTTGTTCTGGTAACCGAACGTCTTCGCGCCGAACGTTTCCCGGTGGGTCTGAGAGACCGGGATCCTCGTATGGTTCGGTCTTTATCAGGAGGTGGCGTGTAGTGAGAATCGTCGCTTGGCATCTCGTCGGCATTAAAAGTGCGGAAACTAGTAGTTAAAGTGCGATAATAGTAACCGTAGTTATCAATAGCGCCAGCGTAAACAAACGCGACGGTAAGGGGTTTACAATTGTTATAAAATAATTATAAGTAGATGGTTAGTAGGAAGAAACCAGAGGAAAACACAACAAACAAAAACAACATTGAAACATTGTCATTCTACCGAGTGTATTATGTGAGGCGTAGTATAGCAAACCCTAGTTAAATGTCTGACAATTTATAATATTATTTGATGTAAATAGATGTAAATAAATACATCCAACTAAGTACAGAATTTAACATTAATACAATTAAAAATTAAAACTAAACGTATTTAAATTAAAATTAAACTAGATTTTATATTAAGTGCATTAAACAACGCATTATTTCGATAATATTGAAAGCCTTCTAACGAGAGAAACTGCCAATACATATTTTTTTTAAACCTTGCTATGTTTTTAGCAGACTTTTCTTAAGTAAGACCTTGTGTGTAACGAATGAGACTAAATAAATTCTTTCAACTTGTATTATGTTATGTCGTTCTGGTGTATTTGAGAATACTCGTACTCACCTGCTCCTTTATTTACGCTTTTACAGAAACATCGAATAATCAACAACCAAACATACAAAACATATATCAATAACCTTTAAAGTTTCAATGTTTGACGACCCTTTAAAGATTAAAGAGTAAATTCGTCTTTATATGTCTATTTAACTTTGTGTCAATAATATTATGTTTAGGTGGTGGAAAGCCTTTGTCCAGCAGTGGGGCAAAACAGGCTTACAATAATAAAAACACGTATTCTGTATATAATATCTTGTCAGACCCAATAGGTACTGGTAAATATACACATGGTACGTACCGGCGTACCCAAATACATCGCGTTCATTAGACAAACATTTACCCTTACCGGGATTCGAACCCGGGACCGTCAGCCTCGTAGGTAGGGTCGCCACCAAGCTAACCGTGTCGTCACGATTAGTTGTAACATAATTATATTTTATTTTATAGACGTAGCTACTCATGACCTATATGAAAATCGATATCTACGAAAGAATGTGTCTGAACAGTTAACTACATAGGTATTATTTTTGTTATCAAGTGGGTAGTTTTGCGAATTATTCGGAAACATCGCAACTGTTTTGGCAAAACAGTTACTGATAATGATTACTAAGTGTACAGTATAAAGTGTACTACTATTAACTATAAATAGTATCAGGTATATCACATCTTTGAGGACCCAATAAGTAAATTAAACATATCAGTTACATCACAGGAGCCATTATTGTAATGAAAAGTTAAACAACATACCTCTGGGTTTTTTCCAACGTTCTTACCACTTCTGATTGTTGAATGAGGCCCGCAGAATGATACACAAGAGTCGAATTTATAAATATAATCAGATGAAGTACTTTACAAAATCTTCAGTAAGACAAACACCGCGCGGCTTCAAGAGTCTTCCTCCACTGCCTGCCATCTGTTAGCGCATAGCGGAACTAGATTATATTTATTTTCCATTGACAAATATTTAACAAAGTTTATATAGAAAATATATATATTAATATATACTGTTATACACATCTTATTTATAATCAAAGCTAACAATACATAAAACCCTTTTTTGGGCCAGACGTAGCGAACCTTCGAAAACGACCCTGAGAATTCTTAAAAGTATTTAAGAGTATTGAGTTTTTTTCACACAAAAAATAACTTTAATAGTATCTCATAGAAAAGTTTTTCAATCTGAGAAGTTTCCTACAATTCTACGTAGTGAAGAATGTATTTATGGTAATCATCCTGACTATCCTGTGGCAGTTTGTGTACTGCACCCTAAAAAAGTTCAGAAACTGAGCCGTGGTACGCTGCTATACTGAAATTGTAAGCCAAAAAGATATTTCGTCTAGAGGTAATAACACTTAAGCGTCCCTTCTATTTTCATCCTTACTTGGATTTTACAACACAATAAAAACGAATTTACCTACAAAGTGTCTAACGAAATTACCGCATAATAACTGTTTTTCTTCATTAGGGTCAAGAATTATTTTAATCACTGTAGTCTGGACTATACCTTCTATTTTAAAACATTTTAGTGTTGTTTATAATACAACCCTAACCCAACCGCAGGTATTTTGGAGAACTTAAAAAATGTCTCACTCAGCTCAACCAATTTAGCACAAAATGATAATTCGGACAAACGATGCGTTAGAACAAACGTTATTAGGGATTCCGAGCGACAGACAAATATTTGTTTCAAAACGTCAATTGTATGATTATAGACAAGGTTTAAGGTACACTTGAAGACGGATTGTTTAAGGGTTGGCATTGCTTTGAAAGACATGTTTGCTACAACTTGATGTTGATTTCGCCTACAATAATGGTCACATCAACAAATATCCAAGTTAGCAAACTTTTATCCCAGGCCAATATTAACATACAGGGGTCGACAAGCTACGAACCGTCGACAAATTTTATTAATACCCAATGTAATGTGGGCCAAAGTTGAGAGCTTCTGACATCTTCCTTGTACAAGGGGCACATGTATTTAATAGCGTAAAGAATATTAAACCCTTAAAAGCTATACGTAAGATCGCAAATGCAAAATTGTCCTTGAAGCATACGCTCTTTTAGCTTAGGGAAGGGGTTAAATTCGCCAGTACAGAAAACGTCGTTTGCATTTTAAACTACTGAAACTGTATTGCGAAAGACGTAAAGACGATTATTTGAAGTCAGGAAATATTTGAATTGACAGGACGTAAGGATATCACGTCAAAGGCAAATTTAAAGGGCTCTCAGTTAAGCTTCAAAGAATTTTGCCTGTAGTTGCGCTGTTGTTAGAGAAATTCCGATAGCCAAGTACTTAGGTAATACTTGAACGTTTACTAGATGTAAACGTAAATTCGGAATCACGTCAAAGAGAATGAATAAGTAATTATAATTAACCATATTTTTGCGATGTTGGGTACATTCGCTCATTCTTTAGGACATCATTTTGAGGATTAGCGTTTTAATGTTTAATGAAACCATTTTCAGGATGAAGGTTTTAATATTTATTAGGAAACCATTTTTAGGATGATGTTTTTGAAAATGTTCTATTATTTTTAATAGCCCGTAAAAGTACCAGTGCTGGGCTAAGGATTCTCTGGCGGATTTAGCACGTAAAAAGGGATGTTAATA
The DNA here is from genome assembly GCA_946894065.1 of Acleris literana. Lineage (NCBI taxonomy): Eukaryota > Metazoa > Arthropoda > Insecta > Lepidoptera > Tortricidae > Acleris > Acleris literana. The sequence goes on from OX335677.1 coordinate 4,995,402, forward strand.
AGGAATTTTTTGACAAAAGCAAGTTTTAATTTTGTTTACTTTTGATTTCGGCTCAAAGCCCTAGTACCTATATATTTCAGTAAAACTAACCCATTACAGGAAAATGCTTGATTTGTCTAATTGCTTCCTTTCTACCCTAGTACATTTCCTGAGGGCTCAGACAAGATGCACTACGCTAACTAACGTTTCTATTCGATTCGTTTTTAAACCAATCGCGTCACTGGGAGATGACGTGATACGAAAAGTCACGTGGTCTACCAGTGACGTGATTGGTTTAAAAATGAATCGAATAGAAACGTTAGTTAGCGTAGTGCATCTTGTCTGAGCCATCTGTTTTATTTCATTGTTTAATTTATTTGACATCCATACTTCCATGCTAATATTATAAATGTGAAAGTGTGTATGTTTGTCCGTCTTTCACGCTTCAACCACTGATCGGATCGAGATGAAACTTGGCACACATATTGATTAGGTCCTAGAATAGGACATAGGATAGTTTAATCCCGGAAAATAGAACAGTTCCCGAGGCAGCGATAATCGACTTCCGCGCGGACAGAGTCGCAGGCGAAAGCTAGTATAAGTATATGTATACCGTGTGACTCCAGCGGCAGATAAACTGTGTTCAGTTTTCGCCAGCTAGAACTACTGTTATATATCTAATGTTAATTTAAAAAAAATATTTATTTACGAAATTAGGCATTTGCAAAATTTATTTCTACTATTTTACCGTTACAAAGTTACAATTTCAAAATGACACACTGAGTTTCGATTTTGGCAAATTTCATAAAGAACTATAATCTAATCTTAGGCAACCTTTAAAAAAACCGCGTTAAATCGGTTCCATCCATTTCGGAGCTAGGACGCCACAGATAGATACACAGACACACAGATACGTACTCGGTAAACTGGTAACACCTCTCTTTTTTGTCGGGGATCAAAACATAAACACAGTGAAACACGAAGCGTCGTAAACGAGGATGCCTCGGATTCTTGTTCCGTAGTTAACCACAATGACGGAGCAATCTCAATTTTGTTGTTATTACGCGCTGTTGGTAAAGGGAGAAGTTTAATACAGTCGCAGTGAGACAAAATGTATTATGCGAATCAGAACTCAAAAATAAACGCTCATGAAATTACGAGTGTTTTTTCAGAAAATTCTTTGCATTACTACTTTTTTTTAAACCCAAATGGGTTTGGGTTTGACCTCAGTCTCACCTGAGGGCCCTGCCAAGATACATTGCGCTAACTAGCGTTTCTATTCGATTCGTACAAAATTTAAACCAATCGCGTCACTGGTATAGCCTGGCCAAAAAGTCGAGAAATTAAATGAGGGCGCCACTTTCTACGTAACTGTCACATTTTTGACGTAAAATGCGTAAACATGGCAACAATTTTGTATGGATTTTTTTTAGTTGCAGCTGTCACCACTGGCTCGACTTTTTGGCCAGGCTATAGATGACATGATACGAAAAGTCACGTGGTATACCAGTGACGCGATTGGTTTAAAAATGAAACGAATAGAAAAGTTAGTTAGCGCAATGCATCTTGGCTGGGCCCTCTGATGTTAAGTGACGACAAGGTCACGGTTTGTACACACTTACCAAGAAAAAAGTCTATTCACTCTTGCCTTGAAAACACTAACCCCCTTACTAATAAACGTTGAGTAACGGTGGTATAGCTATACAATGTTTTGTCCTTATCTATCAAATTCAAATGTCACAATGACAGATAAGGACAAAACATTGTATAGCTATACCACCGTTACTCAGCGTTTATTAGTAAGGGGGTAAGGTTATACGATTCCGGGAATACAGACGCAGGGAGAGCATTCCACTACTACTTTGTATGTAAGGATCGTTCGTTCAAATAGTGTGCATTGCAAACCTTTGAAAGAAAGAAAGGAAAAACATTTATTCACAACAACACATAAATGAAGTAAAAATACAAGAATAAAGTTACACAAAGATGGACAATTGTTGTGAAACGGTCCCAACTCAGCATGTGCCGGCGGCTGTTAAGCCAGCGCTGGTCTTCCGTTGGGACCGCTCGGTGACAGCACGGACGGTGACGAAAAATATATAAAACACATTTTTTAAAGTTAAGTGAACACAAGTATAACAGATAAAGTACCTCCTAAGACCCACCATACAACGAAATTTGCCAAAGGAAAATGAACCTATTTTAATTGTCAGTCATAAAAACAAGGGAAATTCTACTTTATCTCCTTTGCAATAGATCTTTACTGCAATGGCCGTACTATGTAATTTTTCTTGTACGCGGGGTCTTACGAGGTTAAATCAAAATAACAAATTAAAAACATGGGCGGCAGTGTACGTTGAACAAAATACAGCGCGCAAGGAATGGCACTATTATCTTATCTGTGCAGTGCAATACACACATTATTTAAATCTAATCTGTGGTCTGTGGTCTTTGAAGTCGCTGACACCGCTTTGTGCGCGCCGCAGCGGCTGTTTTGTACCAATTTTGGCGGCACATCAAAGCATGCAAACTATTTGAACGAACGAACTATAATTATACATTGCTAGATTGTTTTACATATATTATTTTTTCTCAAAAACTGTCTGAAATTTTCTCTTCGAAGATTTCGTTCGATCTTATGCTTTTTTTCTTTTGTAATTGTGATAAAATTGTGATTATGATATAATCTGAATCACCATGAAGAAAGAAAAAATGAACGCAACGTCAATCGCAACTTGTTTTTGAATGACAAATCGTCACAAATCGTCACTCTCGCAGAATGTTAATATTATTATAAAAAATATGCTTATTCCATTCTCTAAAAAGTACATTTTTAACATTGGTGGTTGTACCTTTTTAAGTAAATAAATACCTGTGCTTGGGGAATACCGCTCTTCCCTATGCGCTAATCTATTATGTACATTGGTAAGTTGCAGGAGTGATTAATTTACCTACTTGTTCGAATTTACAAGTTGGTGAGAATACAAAAATAGTAGAATTACAAAAGGAAGAGAAACAACTGCAAATACAATTACAAGTTTTCCTTGTTGAGTTGCATGTGTGTGCGAGTGTGACAGTGTGTGTGTGTGTGTGTTTTAAACCTTAACTTTTTGTTAGTCTGTTTAGACGCTAGTATAATCTTTATTAATAGACTGAATAATTTTAGCTTTGATTCCTGGTCGACGCTTAAAATACAATTATCACAACTTCGATAAAGATGAACGGAAACCAACTTAATCTCAACAAAACATCACTTTTTAACCTATTCTTTACCATGCTGATATCCATCTTTAAGTTACTATGAGCCTGTCTCCCTCATATCCGAAGTGTTAGATAAAGACAAAAGTACCAGATTGTACGGTTTTCGAAAGTCTTTATACAAATAGGTTAGTTTCTCGAGAATGATTAATGTCCGTGGAAGAGTAATTGATTACTAGAATGGGAACCGACTAAGGGTCAAATCACACCGAGACGCGACGCGACGTGACGCTGCGCGCACATGCGGCTCAAAATATACTTTATTTACTACAAGAAAAGGTACACATTTCATTGTGAGAATTCAGAATACGTTGCACCACGCAGCGTCGAATTCTCACAGTGAAATGTGTACCTTTTCGTGTAGTACATAATAGTAGTTTTCACAATCGTGATATAATGGAGAGCTTTTTAGTCGAGTACCTACAGTGTTTAGGCCACGAAGCTTGCTGAGTGGCCGTAGTAAGGTACGAGATTAAAAAGCTTGATTATGACACTATTGTGAACAATACTTTTTGTACGAGTTCATTAAAATTAATAATTTTAAGTGGTGAGTTTTAAATTGCACGTAAAAGTTATCACACCACCGGCGTCCGTAATGTTGCAGTACTGTGCTGTGATTGGCTAAACACTAGCCAATCACAAACCTTAGTTTTTTTTATGCCCTGGATACAGCAGCAAGTTTAAGTAGATTTTTGACAGATGACGCAACGCTGCTATGTTCCGAAACGCCATAGATTGGCAATTTTGTATCGGATCGATTGTCGTTAAACAAGGACACATTATTATTGGAATACGAAGTTCTATTTTAAATTTTTTTTCGGTTGTCTAGAGCCACCTAGAGCGTATCGAAACAGTTATTTCGGTTGTTTCGGAAGTAACATAGACTATTCAACGATGAAAAGAGTGACATTGCAGTATTCTCTATGAAATCTTAATACACAGATTTTCATCGACGAACACAAAAAGTATATTTTGAGTCGCATCTGCGCGCAGCGTCGCGTCTCGATGCGAATTGACCCTAACTTGAGCGATTATTTACGCAACCCAAAGTCAACGTCAACTTGCTCAATCTCGATACTCGTATTGAATAGACGATAAAGATTAAGTAAAGCTCATTTACAATGTCATCGAAAATTTATGTAGAATTATTTTCAATTTTAGCAACTTTTCTTGTAAAATCTGTGTACCGTGATTGGCGATATTACGGACTGGAGCTAGGGGTCTTATTTAAAAGGGTATAAGTCTTCTGAAGATCAAGTGAAAAACGGTTTAAGTCCAGTATACTCCGTTCATCTATATACCCTTTTTTGTTACGAGTTAAGTCGACTTGTACCCTTTTTCACTAGGATCCCACTACTTGGTGAACCCATATTTCTTTTGTCAACGTCATGATAGCTCTTATTTACTTGACAGTATTGGCAGCCGAGGTAAAACAATACGATAACATGTTAAAAGCGATATGGTTTTACCGAGCACAATACAGCCGGTGGGCACGATTTCGCGACGTGGGCCACAAACAACAGCATCTACTCTCATTTCTCATTCAAGTGTGGTTCGCGGAACCCTATTTATTTTTATTAACATTAAAAATCAAATTCTGTCTAATTTGGGGCTCCGTAAAATATTAAGTGGTTCAAACAGGTTCTGTCGCTGAAAAAGTTTGAAGGGAATATTCCTTGACTAACGAGCAGGGCTAGACAAGTTGCCATCGAATACGACCGCTAGCGTTAGGTGATCACTTGTGATGACACCGACTCAGTTGACAGTTTTTCCGTATAGTTACCGCCCTTGATTACCGACGTTTATATTGCTATTTACACGAAAATCTAATTAAAGACCAAAATCTGACAGTTCCCATCTTGATTATTTCGTTATTTTAACATTATTTCATAATGAGGTAACAAACATTAAAAAAAAAAACAGACGAATTGAGAACCTCCTCCTTTTTTTGAAGTCGGTTAAAAATATGAATGAGCACTCGTGTATAGCCTGGCCAAAAAGTCGAGAAATTAAATGAGGGCGCCACTTTCTACGTAACTGTCACATTTTTGACGTAAAATGCGTAAACATGGCAACAATTTTGTATGGATTTTTTTTAGTTGCAGCTGTCACCACTGGCTCGACTTTTTGGCCAGGCTATAACCAGTAATACTAGGGTAAGTTTTATTTATAAAAATACCTACACTTACACCAAAATCCAGTAATCACAGCGAATGTGCGCCGGTTGAGGTTAGGATTTTGGTCTTAAATTAGATTTTCGAGCATAGTGCTCGTGTTGAATTCGACCTGTCAAGATAGTACCGCGTAAAGACCGTAGTCGTCAAAACTATCACTATTTGATTAGCGCGAGTGATAGTGATCACATTACAGCGTGTCAGTTGTAACGAGTGATATATCACGTGACTATCTTACATCAATTCCATACATCTTTCAAAGCGATAGGTGATCGCCTAACGCTAGCGTTTGTATTCGATGGCAACTTGTCTAGCCCAGCTGAGTGCAAAGAAATGTTTTTTTTACTTTCGACCCCAACGGAAAGAAATTATAGTGGGAAAACAATTGCTGCATAATGACTTATTCTTAACTTATCTTACTAGTCTTACTAATATTGTAATTGCGAAAGTTTGGATGTTTGTTACGCAATCACGCCAGAACGGCTGAACGAATATGGATGAAATTTGGTATAGAGATAGTTTATAGTCTGGAATAGCAAATACCTTTTAAGGTTATCCTTATTCAGTACTCAATTGACAGTGGAAAAAAATAGATAACGAGAAAGATCTATATCCTCGTAAGGCCCACCATACTACAAACAGGGAGTTTTTTGTGAATGGGACTTTGAATCTACCATCAACGCAATAAAGTTCAATTACGTTTTTTCGATAATGACATTTTCAGTTTATGAACATAGGAAAATAAACCTTATTCACATTGCAACACAGTTCAAATTATATTGCCTTAATTATGTACATTCTATTGCACACTGGATACGAAGATATGCAGCCTTTCACTTAGTTCTTTTAAACTGAACAGGCGTTTGTGGATAATTTCGAAATAATTGTCTTTCTTCTAAGCTGCATTAGAAGAGGAATAAGGAATAAAGAATATATATTTAGCTACTTTTGACATTTGCTCACGAGTCCGTCCGCGTAGAAGTCGTTTATCACTATTCCCTCGGGAACCGTTTAATGTTCCGGGATAAAGATAACCTCTGAGTTAATCCAGGGTATAAGCTATCACCATTTCAATTTTCATCCAAATCCTTCCAACCGTTGCAGCGTGAAGGAGTAACTAACTGACACACACACAAACTTTCAAATTTATAATGCAGGTATGATAAGTAAATCATTAACAGTCCGATGAATGTCACCAACAACTTAACAGACGATTAGAGTGTTAACAGCTGTCAAAATGTATGAACTAACCACAGAATAAAGACTAAAGGCATAGAAACCATACTAAATAAGCAGAAAATATATTATATCACTTCTTTTTACTTATGGTTTTCATAGTGAGTTGGAAAGAGATGAATCTATAGCTGTTGTTTCGTTATTTGGTACATCGTCACAAGTAAGGCGTGATTTGGACCTATAGTATTTGGACTTATAGACAAGGAAAGACAAATCCTTCCTATAGGAAGGACAAATAAGTCCCTGTGTAAAACCTTGTGACAATGACAGTTAAAGAAGAAAAAACAGCCTACTTTTTGTTACATTTTCTCTCATGTAATACGTAATCTAAAAAGTAGAGAAAGGTAGCTGACGCAAAGTACGCCTTATAGTCCGGTTTCTATGCTATTATGTTCTTATTCTGTGGAACTAAAATTGGATTAATACTTAACATCGTTTGGTGGAATTGAAAACCGACGTTTAATAGTAGATTGTACAACAAGTGCATAAAACGCATCATTTTACGCGAGACGTTTGTACGCATCATTTGACGTGGATATAAAGTCGAGTGTTAAATGGGTCTTATGGACGAGTTGGACACTCTACTTTTCACTTCGATTGCGAGGAAATGAAACAGCAACATGTAAATTATTGTAAATGGTAATTTAATTAAAATTGAAAATTACATTAGAGCAATGAGAAATATTTAAATTAATCGTTTTTCCTGGTATATTTAATGTTCTATTGGATTGTATTTTTGATGCGATATTTGGCTTATTGTCATGCTTTAAATATATTGATTTACTCAAATATTAAAAAAAATGCGACAGAGTAAAAATTAAAAGTTTATTTCATGAAGTTTTATTGTGTATTGTGGCTGTTGGTATCCTTGCCTTGGTCTTAGAATACTAACGAAAGAAAATAAAATAAAGAGGTTATTATATGAAGTTAAAGATGTTCGTGTGGCTGTTGGACCGATTGTCTTGGTCTTCGACGAAGATTTTACTTTATGCACTAGAGCATAAAAAGCGACTTTATGTCGACTACGCACGGCATAAAGACGAACTTTTAGAGCATGAGAAGTGAAAAAATTATTGTACATACGAGTATAATCTGTTGTAAAACCAAGCCAATTGTATAAAGAACGACTAATATTATTCGTACGAACACCTGCTTTTCCTCAACTTGTTCAGAAACCTGACAGCCGCCTCGGCTTACCGCTTGTTTATTTTATTCATGCAGGAAATCAGGAAACATGAGCTCAACATGTACATACAAAGTACTACTTTAATAATAGATGAATAAGACATAAAATAGTTCGTTTTGGTCTACTAATATTTTTACAAAACATTTATTATATCATTAGGTTGTTTTGATTATTTTTGGGATCGAAACTTAATAATGCAATACAAATATTTGCGAAAATTACGTTATTTCGACGGAAGCGTGGTTGCTTCCCTTGATTAGGAAATCTTAACTGTTCTACGTTTAAAAGAATACAAATACTGTCGTAACTGGCATTTTTTATTTCTAAAGGAGCGTCCCCACTGAGAACATCGGCGTCGAATATTCGAGTGGTATGGACGTTGAGCAAGCCTTATAGCTTACACTCAACTCGATGTTCCACGCCGAGTGCGCATTACGAATGCTCCCAGTGGGGACGCTCCTTACGAGGAATTTCTGTCGTGTGGCTGTCTTTTTACTCGACTGCGGCCGAAGCCCAAAAGGAGGATTATGTTTCGACCTGCATATATGTATGTATTTGTATATATATGTATTTATGTCCGTTCCTATGTCCCCTCGTAACTACTCAACGGGTCAACCAATAGTGATAACTGATACGTCATTAGATTCGTATTAATGACGCGAGTGAAACTGGGTACATACAATTCTTGAAAAAAACATGGCGGATTTTATGCCCTTAAGGCTGCGGCTCCACTGAGGCGGAGATGAACGGAGCGGGGCGGAGCTGTGCCAATATTAACCAATAGAAGGCGCATGCGGTCACGTGGAGCTCGCCTTGCGCACGTTAGTTTAGATTCTATTGGTTAATATTGGCACAGCTCCGCTCCGCTCGTCTCCGCCTCAGTGGAGCCGCAGCCTTAATGTTTTTAACATTTTAACATATATAATAGGTATATCGCTCGCGTATCCTAAGTACGTATGTACGCTCACTTGTCACAATGTACCACTAGCATTGTCGCGTTTAAAAATGCGTCCATACTAACCGTAGCGTATCGTATCATAACAACGTATCCCTTTTGATGATCGGGAAAAACCGATTCGAGGTGGTTCGCGGCGTACCATGTATCAAATCATAATTGCGTATGCGTACAGTATCAAAACGCTTCCATACTTACCGATCTTGAGCGTGATTACGATCTTTTTTGTGTCCACACTAACGGTCATAATACTCGTCAGCGCTACGCGACGGAGATACGACACGGCAATATGATACAAATTTGGACGAAGCTTTACACGTAAAATAATTATTTGTTTCTTAAATATTTATACTATCTATTTAATAGAGATGTCCAAAGTGAGGTTTGAGGAAACTGAGAGAAACACAAATAGATTGCTTTAAATTCTCTTTCGTATAGACTTTATTCTTGAAAAATCCCGACGATACAATGTTCCTTGCTGTTTACGCTCATCCTGTTATTTCGCCTAAACCGCTAGAATGCTTGACAAACAGCTAATTAGCTAGGAATCCTTTGTTGCATACAAGACAAAACTGAATATTAACTTGCTGGATTATGACACGTTTGCTCTTGACGGTTTATTACAAAACGCCGTATGTTTAAATCAGCCTTGAACGCATGTGCAAGCTTATTAATTTGTATAAGAGTTTAATATGACTTGCTTCAATATTGAGATGAGACCTTTTGAATTTGAAGGCTGTACAGTGCAAAGAGGAGTTCGTGACATCTCATTAAACCGAATGCCCTGCGACACAGTAAAAACAGAATAGTAGTTCGTTTCCCTTTAGGTGTCATTGTTTCATAATGGCACTTTCACAACTATCACGTATGAGTAAGTGCTCCTTTTAAGCGTAGTTCGAATTTCAGACCAAAAACCCGTATATAACTGACACACAATGACATGTATATTTTCATTCACCCATTCGATCCATTCGTAACAGCTCTCTTGAAACGAGAGTATACGTTGCTTATGTTAGGCATCCATAAATACCTACTGAGGCGGCGCGCCTCTTTTTTCCGACAAAAGGCAGCTGAACGCTGCATCAGCGGAACCCTGATGGGCGGACATAGTTGTTTTATTACACGAAAGCAGGTTTGCCATACTTGTGTGTAGATGCACGTGCGTTATGAGTGCGTAGCTGCCAGCGCTAAGCGACGCCGTAGTGTGCATGTCTGACGTTTACAACTACAAGTAACGCAAACACGCTTTCGTGAGATAAAGCAACTGTAATTATCAGTACCCGGCCACGCCACATCATTTACCTGTGACGTGTACCTGCAAGGCGCACAAAGATACAAGCTAAGGCACAAGACAAGATGTTCTACGGGCTTGTTTATACTGTGTCTGCGCGTGCATTTCAGAGTTTGATGATGATTACGAGTACCTTTTATAGAAATAAACTGAGATGAATTGGATGAACAGGGATGAAGAGCTTAGCGACACGGCACCGACACGACTCTAAGCCACTCCATGCCTTTTGACTATGGTGTTTTGTTCTCCTACCCGGAATTGAACGTACAGTCGAGACCATAAACGTAATACTACTTTATTACTTCATTCTTGCCTGTGGTCGTAAGTTGTATACATTTGCTTTATTAACGGTTCGTCCCTATATTCAAAACTGTGGATAGGGTTGTGACGTCTCGTTAAAATTTGTCACTTTTTTTTTCTTGTGTTTTATCCCAGAGGGAAAGGCAAAGGACATTAATCCATACAGCCTAGTCATAGTTTTCATTCTTTATGTATGATCCAATACAGCCTAGTCATAGTTTTCATTCTTTATGTATGATCCAATTTGAAGTAGCCTAAGGCCTAAGCCAAGTCTTTTTAGATTTTTCTGATTCCAATTTGAAGTAAGGCCGGAGCCAAGTCTTTGTAGATTTTTCATTATCCAAAAACTTTACACATTTTGTACGTAGGTAGCAAATGTCAAATTTTAACGAGACGTCACAATTCTATACACGATTTCGAATATAGGAACGCACGATTAAATGCGTACTGGGACTACTGAGCATCTATTTAACACGGTAAAACCATAATTTATGAATGCCTTTGACGTGTTATGGTATTGTTTTGAACTCGGCCGCCATTACTGTCAAGTAAATAAGAGCTACCGTAACGTTGACAATACGATAACACGTCAAACGCAATATTGTTTTGAATCGTAAAATAGAGGCTCTGAAGCTTGAAGTGTTGATTACATTATCCATTTTTAGCATCCTAAATCGGATCCTTACTGTTATAACAATCGGTAGATAGATCCTAACAGCGATTACGTCTTTCTAAACCCTAATTCCTAATTCAGTATTTAGTGCATAGACGTGGATAAAACATGTGACACTTTCTGAGCAGCACACAAGCTCATAAGAGCGAGAGTGACGGATGCTTTATCCACCGCAAAAAAGGTGACCATCATACGGGTCCAGTATCAATAAATATGATACACGTTAGAATTTAATTAACTAAGCCTGCTTCTCAGAAGTGTCAAATAAGATTTTGCATTACGTTGCTGTTCGACCAAACTTAAAAAAATAGTTACCTACGCTATATCATCATCATCATCATCATGTCAGCCGAAAGACGTCCACTGCTGGACATAGGCCTCCCCCAAGGCTCTCCACTCAGACCGATCTTGTGCTTTTCGCATACACCGCGTTCCCGTGATCTTTACAAGGTTGTCATTCCATCTTGTTGGAGGCCTACCTACAGCTCGTCTCCCGGTTCGCGGACGCAGTCGGCCATCAGTCCTGCGAGCAATGTGCCCCACCCACTGCCACTTAAGTTTGGCTATTCTTCGGGCTATGTCGGTAACCTTAGTTCTACTGCGGATATCATCATTTCTGATTCTATCACGCAGAGAAACCCCGAGCATAGCCCTCTCCATAGCCCTCTGAGTGAATTTGAGCTTCCTTATAAGGCCAATTGTTAGCGCCCACGTCTCAGATCCGTAAGTCATCACGCTATATATCAAGGGTAAATTGTTATAATTTTATTATAAAATCGTTAGCATTACTTAACACTATCGTTAGTTCAAATTTATGTTTGTATGAAAGACACATTGGCGTATAAAACTGAAACGATATATTTTTATTATCACGATAAAGTAACGATTAGTCATAAATTTCCACTCGACGTTGTGTTTTTCTAACAAAATGTTGGGGCCAATACATAACGGTCCCGGTTTCATAATAACGTTATAAGGTCAATGGATAAGCGAGTTTCGATGTAAATATCTTTGACCTCCTACTCGCTTTTCTTTGCTAGCAACGTGTATGTAAAATAAAATTATCTTCAACCCAACTGGTATTCAGATAAGGTTCAAATTCGTCTAACACTTTTTATGTTTTGGCGATCAAAAAGTTGAAATCGTATTACGGAAGGTCGGAATAAAATTCCTGCCTGTGAAGATCAAGTTCCTTAATTTCTTTTGTACTTTGTAAGGGAACATGACAAATGCATTCTTTATGAATTTCCTCAATGGAATAACTGTCGAAATTCTGTCAAATAACGTAAAAGTTTTGTTCAAAACTTAACGTATTCCTTCCGGCTCATTGAAATGTAATGAAAAATATGAAAAATAATAAATAATCCATAAAGTATTTATGTAATATAAAAAAAAGACGTACGTGTAGAATTCATTTCCCGTTATTTCCCAGTTTTCTTCCCGTTTGGGACTGATTTTCGAAAAATCCTTTCTGATGGCCTGTTGTTTGATCGGTAGTTAAGCTAACTAATGGTCAAAAAACGTTAGTAATGGTTAAAATCTCAAGGAAATGTGTCAAATTTTCGATTCCTGTTTCAAAATTTAACTATTAGTTAGTTTAACTACTGATCAAACAACAGGCCCTTAGTGCACCTCTAGCCTCTTCAGGCCTATCATACGACGAAATTTGTCAATGGAATGGCCTATTGTCAATATCGGAGTCAATTTTCCAACACGATTGTCAGTCAGAAATACAAAGGAAAATCCACTTTATTTCCTTTGCAATGGATCTTTATTCCAATGGCTGTATTATGTAAAAAAAAATATATGCGAGACTAGGGAGATATGAGGCTAGGGTACACAAACACAAATTTCAAGTCAATTGGTCCGCGGTTTAGTCAGTATGGGAAAAAATTAAAAGTACAGGCCATTCCATCTTATTTGTCTTATTTAGTAAACACTTTTATAACCTAAAAATTATCCTTTTACGCCAAAACTAATTGCTCATAAAAATAATCTGTGATTTAAAATCGGGAAATGATGAAGATAATTTGGTGTCTAGTTTTATTATTTATCAGAAATCGGCTGTTTTAGCCCAAAAAGATGCATTTTGAGGTTATAGAACCGTATAAGACAAGTAAGGTGAAATGGACTTTATTGATTTTAGTTGAAGTATAAAAGCACAAGACAGTCCAGCACTGGACGTCTTTCGGCTGATATGATGACGATGATGTCATGATGAGTTGAAGTATAATATGTAAATAAGAACTGTTTCAAAAGCTGTTAAGATAAGGCCGGAGCCCCACTGGTGCGCACGATACGCACGGAAACGCTATACACGTCGGTCGCCCACGTGGGTCCATTGGTTCGGATACGTGTGTCAACATTTTTCACAGCAACCAATACACGCACACGTAAAACGTGTGGGGCCCCGTGGCTACGTTGGTCAGCTGCGTGTGTCTACATTCCCCACTGCGGGCCACGCACATGCACGCGCGCGCGGGGGGTGCGACGCCCTTGAAGCCACCTTTCCACTGCAACTCACAGGCAGCGTGGCGTGACAGACACTTCGGAACAGACCACGCGTGTATCAGTGACGTCATTTCATCAGCGTGCTCGTGCACTACCGTGGAAGTATCTACCTACATTTTCATACAAAGCGTTTTTGTACCCACGTGTGTAGCTTGACCGTGCGTAGCAGTGGGGCTCCGGCTTAATGGTGCGTCAATGCGCACCGGCCTTCATGAATTTAAATGTCTAGAAACAAAAATGTTAGATCTGTCTCTATATTAATGTCCATCTGTTTGTCATCGCCTAGGGCCTGAACGGGTAAATCAATTCTAATCATATATTTTTATTTAAACCCTCTATTCCATCTGGTTATTTGCTGTTGCTAGTTTCATGATATTGGTTTGGGTATTTAGACTAGGGCCAAAACTGGAAAACGCGTCTCTGAAACAATGCAAGCGGCAAATCATGTAGCAGTTGGGGTCACAACGTTATCCGAGGGCTTTGACCCGGCAGAATATGGGTCTGCCTGTCACCGGAAGTACGGTATACCGGAAAAGGTCCAGCCCATACAAAACTTTTCGTCATACAGTTAGTAAATCGTTGATCCGCTACCCTAAAAAAGGTCCAATTGTTATGGCTTTTTGATATGTTGTAAAGGACCACATAGTCATGGTAACCCAATTTTTTTTGTCCCTCCAGCTCCCTATCTATCTCCGCCATCTTGGAATAACTTTCACATTTTTCGGTTTTATGCCTTTAATGTCGTTAAAGTTCTTTCTAGAGCTAATCATGTTTCTGCAATATTGTAGAAAGCAAAATTTACTAAAACTTTTGGGTTTAAAAAATTTTTCCAGGACCCTGAGGGACGAAGATATGGAATCACCTATGGGGAGTTAGCGTTAAAAATTGCTACTGTTTCCTAGTTTTTCTTCCATATTTAAGTTTTAGTGTATTTTAGCGCAAACTGCAGTTAGGCAAAACAAAATTTTCTGTAACTTTTGCATTGAAATATTTTTTCACAACCTCCAGGAAAGAAGATATGGAATTATCTATGGAGTGCTATCATCGAAAATTGCTTTCTTTTCCAGTTTTCTTCACATATTTACGTTGTAGTGCATTTTAGCGCAAAGCGTAATTGCGTAGTTAGGTAGAACTTGCTATTTCCAATATTTAAGATAGTTGCCGTTCATGTGGCGTTCATTTTTTCCCACTGTATATAGACTTTTATGGTTATTTCATACGTATTTAAACCGAACTACACGGCCTTTATTAGTATTAAAGGTCGCATTAAGCCGTACACCCAGTGAGAGCGAAGGCGGCGCGTTGCAGCGCGTTTCCATGCTAAAAAGACCTTTGTAACGAGTGCCTATTATTTTACCGAAACACCTTTCAACGAAAGGCATTTCTCGCCATATGAGTTTTTTTTTGTAGTCATAAGACTACATAAAAAAATTATGAGGATTATTAAGCTAAATTTTCCATACAAAATGCGAAAGCGTTTCTGTCCTCTTAAACCTAGTCCGATTATTACTATTTTCGATAACTTCTAGATGTTATAAAAAACTAGTTCTGTACGTTTTCCTTTCCAGGAAAATATTCTTGTAAAGAAACTAATTCAATTTTTTTTTTTTAATAATAAAATTAATAATAACTACAACATATTCAAATATCGTGAAAATCGAACTTGATTTAGGTGGTGAGAAAAGTTTCTGACCCGAAGGTAAATTTGTATGAAAAAAAATTACCGCTAAGGTGGCGTTTTGTAATCCAACTTTCAGGCGTGATATTGTTATTCTATACTAAGCAATACAACATCACGCCTGTCGTTGTTCAAAACAGTGATCCTAGAGGGAGTTATTTAAGTCAGTTGCAATGACCATAGTTGCAATTACAAGACTCCAACTTAAGCGTTTGTTCACAATCCTCTTAGTGTTTAACAAATCATGTCATGTTTGGTCTAATAACATAATGGTTTCCGGGGGCCGCGTTTATCGCGTGACAAAGTTTAGATAAGGCATCCGTCACCTTTTGACACGTAAATAAGAACGACAGTGACAGATGCTTTATCCACCTTTGACATGCGATATAGACGCAGCCATGCTACTAGGCCACGAGAAAAAAGCATTCGATAAAATGAAATTCGATGAAATGATACAATCGATGAAGTGAAATTCGATAAAATGATGGGTTACCTATTGGAACGCTTTTTAGTGGAACGCGCCGCACCGCTCTGCCTCCGCTAACAGTGTGGTTGCGGCTTTAAGACTTAATACAATTAAATCCCTCCTTAATCGCTCTGGAATCCGCTTTGGGTCAATTATCGCCGTAATTAATTGCGATAGACGCTCGTATGGTCCCAGCGTTAACATTTACGTATATTGCTGAAACAATTCGCTTTACATTTGTAATAAAAATACATTTGTTGGCCTTTATTGTTAGCCCTTATTTCAATGGGATAAGGTGAAAAAGTGAATACATATGAAAAAGTGAGTACAGAGTACTCGACTGTACATCATTATTTATCTTTGTTTTTGTACAATAAAGTGTTTACATAGAAAAATACCTAGAAGCAATGAAATAGATATGAAACCTCGTTATAAAGTATCCTCTAATTTCAGACGTAAGATAAGCTCTGAAAGTGATCTAGGATTTAATTTCTCTCTTTCTCGGCATTAAGATATTGTGATCGTTATCTTTTAAGATATTTGTCGTGTATTTTCAAATTTAATTCTATTGACGTTTTTAACTTTTCACTTTTACTATTTTTTTCAACCTACTGCACTAATTGGTATTCCTAATGGTAAAACATAGTGATCCGTTTTAAAATTGTAACACCTACATGTAACCTACGTTTAACAAATGAATAAATTATTATGATTAATAATAATGATAATGATAAAAAAAATTCAATGAGTGATTCGGCACCCTAAAAATATAATAGAAAATGTTATAAATAAAAAAAAAGTTTTAAAAAACTGCTGCTTTTTGAAGGCGGGTTTTTGTTTTTTTAAACTTTTTTTTTATTTTATACTTTTCAGTGATCATAATTATGCTGTTATTCTCCCACTTCTCAATTAATAAGAAACAATAGAACATTTCAATCTCGCCGCAAGCAACGCCGAGGGAAAGTCATAGTCAGATATTTAAACCTAAATATGCTTCGTCATAGTCGCTCAACTATCTTAATCGAAATATCTTGTCGCCACCCTCGAAATATATACCGTTTAGGAGTTCCGTTGGCCATCTGTGGTCTTCATCATCAGTTCCACTTCACCAAATAGTGCTTTCCAAGACCAAATACACGAGTTACAATGAAAAATACCGAAATCGCTATAGGTGTGCCTATAAATTTTGAAGAGTTCCGTCGATTCCTCATGGATTCCACCATCATATCTTCATTTTGATGAGAATGGAACCAATCGGAAAGTACCAGCTTTCAAATAAAAAAATAATCATCAAAATCGGTTCACCCAGTCGAAAGTTCTGAGGTAACAAACATTAAAAAAAAAAAATACAAACGAATTGAGAACCTCCTCCTTTTTTTTAAGTCGGTTAAAAATAGGTAATTATCGGCTTCTATTGTCTGTTTCAAGATCGTAGAAATAACCAATCAATGTCATACTACAACGGAAAACACATGCAATCGCAGAAAACACATTCTAACCGCTTTTAGTATTGATTCGGCACCCTAAAACAGTTAAAAAAAGTAAAACAAAATGATTTTCTCAAACATGCCATGAAATATTGATGTTATGTTCCTTATAATAGGCCGCCAAGTATGACGTTCCAGGTGCGGCTAGGACAAGAGGTCGTTTATGGAATTTCATACAAATCGTGCAGGCCTAGGCCGACAAAGTCCTCTTTTTTAATTTCCATTCCACATAATTTTATGGCACAGGCATCATGACATTCTGCCACTATGCGTATTAAAAAAAACAATAAACGTTTTTTATTTTATTTTAGGGTATTTTTAATATACCGTGCATCCTACCAGAGCGTTTGCATGTTTACAAATGTAATTATGGGAGCGTACCGCAACTTAGATCGCAGGCGGTGCGCTGCGGGGCACCGGCGGGCGGGCGGGCGCACCCGACACAGCGCGGATGACTGAGCACTGTAGGTTAGTTTTAATGTTTATGCACTCCTAGTAATTTGACTATGTCATTTTTGTTTTAATTTTTTTAATGAATTATTATTATGTTTGATGTTTGAGAAAAGCACTATACACACCTCGGCGGGAAATATGAGTTGCCCGCCTCAGACCTCGAGTCTATATGTCTTCAGCCGGCAACCCCTTTTGTCCCGGCCTCTGTAGTAATGTACTATAATTCTCAGCTTCAACTGCGTGGTTTAATATCGTAGAAATAACCAATCAACGTATATCACAAAGGAAAACAAATGAAAGCGCAGAAAACACACACATTCTAAAAACAAATCAATTCCGGTGCTTTGTCGCCGCAAACCGCGCTCCACTGGAACTATAGTACATTATTGCCTAGGCATGGAAGTAGGCAATTGCGGGCTGAGTATTGGATTAAACGGACGAGCTTGCGAGTCCGTTTAAAAATACGAAGCCCGCAATTGCTGTTCCTGCCGAGGCAAATATAGTGCTTTTCTCAAAAATCGCAAGAAAAAAATTGTGTTGGAGTCAAATCTTCATCGCTTGAACTCATTTTTTGAATTGCATACAAACAGAAACTTCATGTAAAAAAACCATCACTCCTTACCGCCTTTTTTGTTTATGACAAGGAGAAACGCAATTCTTGTTTTAAAAAAAACATAAGCTATTCCAGGCACAAATAAAAAAGTTATGTTTCGAGTAAAATTTGGATGTGTAAGACTTGTGCCCTCATTTTATTATGGCCCTTTTCACTTTTTAAAAAGTTACAAGGTAGATAGTAATGGAATTTGTATGCAACATTGCGGGCTTGTGTAGCGAGCACGCAAGGTTTTTTTTTTTTAAATTTGATATCTGTCAGTAAACTATGTACTTCGCGTCTCAATATGTAGATAGGAATGTCAACATTTCCGGACATTTTTGAGAAAAATTCATTAAACTTGCTCTCGGCGTGTTTCTAAATACTCATTAACTAGCTACAAATGCTGGAGATTTATTAATTAACAGTAACTGTTACTGTTGGATTTCAATTCAGTGAGTGACCTTTTAGACAGAAGAAAAATGTCCAACTATTTAATTATTTTTTTAAATAAAATCTGAGCTTAGGCTTAAAAGACAATTAATCGAGGGTCTGTTTTTGACACTGTCTAAAAATTAAAGCCAGATTGCTTAATTTTAAATCCAAAATCCATTTGCACTTTATACACGCCTTCGTACGATCACGGAAGTTAATTTGCTACCCATTTCAAAGAAAAACTGCTTGAAGATGTCATTGTCATTAGAGATGCCAAGTCATTTGTAATTGATAAGAAACTCAACCTTATTGCTGTAGAATGTCAGATTGACTTTGGACCTAAGGTGGGTCACAAATTAAATTCCTTGACTGTACATTTTATCTATATCAGGGTGGAAAAAATAAACGCCACATGGACGGCAACCTTCAATATTGGAAATAGCAAGTTCTACGCAAGGGAGACTTACTTTTATTTTTTTAAATAAAAATACAGCATTATTAGATTTTTGAAAAAAAATGCTATTCCTTAACCGGGAATCGAACAGGTCGAATATGACAAAACAATAAAGTCGTGTTTTTTGATACAGATCGAAAGGGTCATTGATAGTGATAATTTATGTCTATAACACGTACACCTTTAAATTAAATAAAGACCGTAAAAAACCCTTCTTTTTATAATGTCATATTCGATCAGTTCGACTCCTGGGGTGTGATTCTCTCAACAAGCAAAGGTGATCGTTCGCTCGAGTGAATGTCCAAGCGGCGAGTTTAAGTAGTCCCGACAGAGCGAACAAAACACATTTTAGCGCGTGTATTCAATTTGGCAGCATGACTTCACCAACGTATAAGGCTCCCTAATTGACAATGCACGCGCTAAAATGTGTTTTGTTCGGTCGGACGGGACTACTTAAACTCGCCGCTTTTATTCGCTCGTCCGTTCGACCGGCCGCCGTTTTTTGAGAGAATAACACACCTGGCTATGGCGGACCAATTTACAAAAGTCTCATCTAGAAGGAACTATTTTTTTTTAAATAAAAATAAGTGTAATTTGCGTAGACCTTGCTATTTCCAATATTTAAGGTAGTTGCCGTCCATGTGGCGTTCGTTTTTTCCACCCTGTATATATAAAAGGAGAAACTGACTGACTGATTGATCAACGCACAGCCCAAACCGCTGGAAGTAGGGACTTGAAATTTGGTGAGAAACGATTTTTCAATAATCGACTCCCAGCGTGAAGAAATAGGGGGAGTAGCGGGAAACTAATTCTACGCTTACGAAGTCCTCTAGTTAAGTACACTTGTGTAAAATAGTTCTAAAGAGCTTTCATACAATATACATTACACATACAATATACATTTCTTAATCGCTCAAAGGTTAACTGGAAGAGATCCCTTAAAGGGATAAGTTCGCCTTTGTACACACCTTTTGTGTTTCTGTCTATTTAGTTGTTTGTTATTTTCCCGTTTGTACAATAAAGTATTTATATACATATACATACATACATAATTACATACTTTAAGATGCTTTTATTCGTTAAATGTATGTTGTAGCGCAGTAAAGGAAGCTCAGCAGTAACTCTTTCTCATCTAAAGCTCCTAGCTTTTAAGGTTCTCGATTACCAGTAGGTAGGTACAATCGACCACAAAGAAATGTACCCACTTTTGAGCCTTATTACAATGCAATAAGGTGAAAAAGTGGATACATCTCTTTGTTGTCGACTGTACATAGCAAGAACAAAGAAATACCAAAGCGTTAGAAATCGCAATGAAATTGGCAATGTAACAAAGCAAGAATTACGGCTACAAGAATGTGTACTCCTTTAAAAATATGTAGATACCCATTGTGACCCGTTTCAATAAAAATAGGCTTGAAGTGCCAATTTTTTTGTAACTCATGGGATACTCAACCTTATTGTTGTAGAATGTCAGATTGACTTTGGACCTAAGGTGGGTTCCCAAACTTAAATATTCTTGTCTGTACATGTATTGACATATAACTAAGTAAATGGTTATGTACACCTACTGGTTTATCTTTATGTTTGTACACGTACGGATTACGTATCCGTGCAATAAGTTTAACGCCTATTTCTATCCGTACAGAAGGCGTTGAACTTTTTATCATCTCTTCTTTTCTTGAGGGGTCAAACATTGGCTTTACCAATTATAACTTATGAACAAGGTCAAAATCAATCTACGAAGATGTCCCTATCACTAATCAGCCAACCACCAAGTTACAACCAAAGTTACAACACCCACATTCTAACACCAATTTCATCCAATATTAACCGACGTGTTGCCTTAAAAGCCTCCAAGATGCCTCGCTGACATGATAAGATTAATAGGATTCTACCATCCAGCGTAACATGGCCCGTCAACCTCCCACGCAATCGACAACTCCTGCTCAAAGTGTAACGTAAATCAAAAAGCAAGGGTCTACGTATTTTGGTCGCGACGAAGGAAATTCGGTGACCATCAATCAAACGTGCGACAAACCCACGCGACGGACCGTTGTCCCGTAAATTAATTATTTATGGTAACACTTATCTTTAACAAACGCTTCATTGTTCGGTATTCGCGACATAATTTGCAGATCTTATTTGCAGTTATTTTATCCTAAGAATACTCCCATATACAGGATGGAAAAAACGAACGCCACATGGACGGCAACTACCTTAAATATTGTTAATAGCAAATTATACGCAAAGGAGACTAATTTTTATTTTTGAAAACATTAAATACTGCATTTATGGATTATTGAAAATTTGTCTGCTTTTACCTTACGGTCTTTATTTAATTTAAAGGTTTACGTGTTGTAGATATAAATGATCACTATCAATAACCCTTTCGATTTAAATCATAAAATTCATAAAACACGACTTTATTGTTGTCCATGTGGCTTTCGTTTTTTCCACCCTGTATAACCACATATACCTATTGTTCAGAATCGGAACACTGCTCTGCTGGATGCAAGTAATATGGGAACTATCATAGCGAATAGATATATTCAGCAGTTGACATCTTTCGGCTGACATGAGGTAGGCAAAAGTAAGAATTAAATTAATTAATAAATATCAGTGAACAATCTCACACTCTGCTGATAATAGAAAACGGTAAACTTACTTATTACGAGAAATATATGCATACATAAGAAAAATCCAACACTCAGGAAGAAACACTCGCGTATATCACAGAAATATCTGCCCTTACCGGGATTTGATCACAGGAACGCTATTTTCGTAGGTCACTACCACCTGAGTAACATCTCAATATCGTTATTTTCGTCCACCATAAGGCGGTGAAGCAAAACAGTCTAACAGATCAGTACAGTATTGTTGGATTCACATATAGGCCAGCCAGTTAGTCAGGAAATGCAGCAGATTACAGCACTCTCTTACACAAGTCCAGTACATACAAGTCCAGAGTGAAGGGTGGTGATGGAAATAATACGCTGGCCAGCTATTGACTGTTCGACCCTCTGGGCTTTGACAAGTTACTTTCTGCGAACGATATCAACTGCTGATACGGAAGAAAAATATAGAAAAGTATAAAACTATTTAAAGTACCTATTTAAACCTCTTTACCTGACCAATACAATCCTTGATTCAGGAGATTGCCGTAACTGCAATCTGCAGAGATACTGGATAATATATAGATATACTAGCTTGCGCCCGCGACTCCGTCCGCGTAGAAGTCGTTTATCGCTGCTCCCTCGGGAACTGTCTAATTTTCCGGGATAAAAACTATCCTATGTCCTATTCCAGGACCGAATACGAGTGCCAAGTTTCATCTCGATCCGTTCAGTGGTAGAAGCGTGAAAGACGGACAAACATACACACTTTCAGATTTATAATAGTAGTATGGATTCGTGTTTACATATTATACCTTGGCTCAGGAATACAAAAAAGTTAGAAATATAATACAGTTGTGTCAAATAAAAGAGTGCAGACACCTGGGACATACTGGGTTTTTTTTCCCGATTAGCCGGATATCCGGGTGGAGAATCAATAGGCTAGAATAAATGTAGGTAAACCTAGGTAGTTTACGGCCCGTTCCGACCTCGCCTGGGTTACCTCTATCCTATAACCTTTATCCATCTGGAATAATGAATTTTAAAAATGGTAAAATAATTTTATTTAATAAATGCAGTGGTTCCGGAGATTAACACACTAAAACACAAAATTCGCACTCTCTCAGACTGGCAAAAAGCAGTAAAAGTCAACTCTTCAATAATCAAAAGCACTTGTTACAATGAAAACTTTTCGGTTACACCAATGATTTCTTAAAATTACAGTATAATAACATCCTTAATTGCTTCAGCCCTCAAGCCGAAGTCCTACGCAGACACAAATACCAAGTCGACATAATCCGAAATAACTTTTTCAATTTGGCCGACTTCGGAATTAATCCAACCAATGCTCCGCTTTAATTGGCACTCTCAAATTATCCGGGGAAGTTATTCTTACAGTTGACTCGTTCGAATCTGAAATCAACTTCGAAACCAATCATATCTTGAACTGCACGTGAGAGGACACTAAGTACATTTTTTTTATGTAAAAAATATGGCAGGCGAGCAACATGATGGCAAGTGATCCTCGCGACCCATAAACACCCGCAACACCAAAAGAATCGCAAGCGGGCTTTTATTATCTCAAAGGCCGGCAACACATTGCAATTCCTCTTCTGGTGTGTCTATGGGTGACCGTGATTACTTTCTATGAGGTGACTCGTTTAGATTATTACCTATACAGGGTGATTCATAAGTCATGATCACAATGATCACCCATGTGTTCTACCCACGAATATGAACAACTTTCACTATGGGACCAACTATGAAATCATACATTTTGGTCGAGTACGTATTGAACTTTTCTATGAAACAGTTAATATTTTTTTCGTGATTTCATAGTTGGTCCCATAGTGAAAGTTGTTCATATTCGTGGGTAGAACACAGGGGTGATAATTGTGATCACGACTTATGAATCACCCTGTATAATTAGAATCTTCTGAGAAAAAAACTCCTCCCTGGACTTTCTAAGTTCTTTTAGAAAAGTGTCCTATTTATCCTCCATCTTCACCAGGATCTGCACAACCGTCTGTAGCCATCTTGGGGCACCCACTAAGTGCCGCAGCCGCATGCGGCAAACATGCCTGTCTCAGGCCAATTTTATACTTAACTTGAATAAATTCATTGATATATGGCTACTGTCCAGTGGGATAATTCTGCCAGTGCCAAGTTTGGAAGATACAAATGATCGGTGAAAATTTATCTCATCAGTTGGGGGATCAAAAATAAAATATTATGTCAATTAACAACAACTACAAATATTAAATCTAAAATGCCAATTTACAACTTAATATTAAAGTAATTAAAATACTTATGTAGCTAAAATACATACAAACGAAGTATTTACAAAAGTGAGGACATACCTTCGAATGCTGGGTAAGAGATAAAATCAGGAAAAAAGTTGTACAAAAAATATGATCCGGGGTTCCCTTCCCAAGACCGCACTCACACAGAGAATGAACTCGAACACGAATATTTACTAGAAAAAAGGTCGAATAATTGTGACCAAGTCGCAATCGAATTATGGTAGAGGATGCAGACTTATTAGCTTTATTGAATTTAAAAAAACCAAGAAGACTGGATTGAATGTCACCGTAATGTCTACTCTTGGAGAGACGAGAAAAATTCCATATATTTAATCAGTCCAGTGATCAACCAGATGGGTCCTAGCAGAAGCACACAAGTCTTGACTATAAATTTACGAGTGGGAGGAGCAACCAATCACAAAGGCTTTCTTCGCAAAAAAATCCCCCGTTACTTGCCTGCAATGCCGCAGCTGTATAAGTAGAGTATAGCTAGGTGGTGGTTTTTCCGCATCGTTCACTCCCGTATCAAAGCACAGGGTGTTTTGTTTAAAGAATAACAAAACACCCTGTCTAGCTCTGCCATTGTTTTAGGTATAGTCGCTATTTAATATATTAGAACATACAGGCTGTTCAAAAATATCTAGATACGCTTTAACACTTTTCACGTTAGAGTCGTATTGAGATCTATTTGAGGATCTTATTGCTCTGATTTATTTATTTAATGGCGTTTGTGCTTAACGTCGCATAATGACTACAGATCAGCGCCCGTACTTTTCATGCCGTTGACTCTAAAATGACGTCACGGTACATAGATTATATGATTCCAAATGGTTTTATTGTAATTATTAACCATTAGTCGTCAATCATATTTTAATCATGTAAAAATGATTTAAGTAATCTATTGACGCGTAGAAAAATAAATACCTACTTCATACCTAAAACGTAAATGAAACTATTTGATTGAGAAAGACAGCGGCAAAAATCATCGAGTAACATTATCATTTAAAAACAACTGTTTTTATGTTGTAATAAAAATTAATATGATTAAATAGTTATAAATACAATTATGGCATTAACATTCAATAAAGAAAATTGTCTCAATTTGCCATTTTTAGTAACGAGTGGTGAAAAAAAAAATATGATGCTGCCATATTTTAATTGCTATTAAGCTGTATTTAACTATAATCATTTTACCGCTTCTTTTTTATTTGTACCAGTTAATACATACCTAAATACCTGCCAAATGAAAGCAGAGCACCTTGTGTGTAAAATTTCGTCATTATGACGTCATCGGCATCAAAAGTACGACCCCTATCGACGATTCAAGATATCAATGTCGTCGAGCTAATCATCGAACGGTTTAATCACAAGAATAACACCCGGCCTTATTAAAACGTAGTTTCAGCGACTCTGGATAATTAGGAAGGGGAATGGAACATCTGTTTTCTCCGTAATGACAGCGAACGATTCGAGAATTAACTCCCTCAGGGTTTAGATTATGTCCAAATGCGAGGTTTCACTTCTTAAATTTTCTCTTACCGGTGAATCTTGCACTGAGTATAATAATTACGTTATTAAGTTATTATTCATAACAGACTTGCTTTAGCTTTCTTAACTGAAGCTTTTTAGTTTTTGTTTACTGCATAATTGTTTAGCGAACAATACTCTTCCTTTTACCAAATTGAGCGAAACCAGAAGAAGGGTAATGTTTTTAACAGTATATTTATGTATGTATTTATTTATTTATGTATGAGACTGTATTTATATTAGGTCAGAGTGCTGGTAAAAACGTGCAAACTTAGTAGTTACGCTGCTTTACATAAATCTGGATACATGCGTGCTGTTAAAATTAAGTAAAGTTTTAAAAGTATAAAATAGGCGAAATATCTGTCTTAAAAAAAACAAGACTATTAATTATGAACGTATCAGCTATTAGCTGTCTGTGCAAATAATATATGTATGTATAATAAACAATAAACACTACATTTAGAGCTCTATTTCAACACATGACGAAAACAGTACCTAACAAAACAGTGGGATAGTGAAAGGTCAGGATTTGACTAATTGCTGCCCCTTTACAGCAATTAGTCAAAACCAAGACCGTTGGTTAATTAAATTTATATTAGTGTAACAAACGGTGCTTTTCACGAGCTAGAATAATACCCTATACATGCCTTATTCACTCCCTTATTACATCGTCTCGTGCACATCGAATGTCATTCAAAAATAAAATCATAAGTCTAAACAAAATAACATTCATTTTGCACTTTATAAACACACGCTAAGCTACAATTTAGTCTGTTTTGTAATCAAACTTATATCTTTTCACATATAAAACTGTGTAATGCTTATACCCCACAAAAACCACGCTGTATATTTTATTAAGCTCGATTTCACCCAAGTCTAAGATGTAAGCCCCTGCGCTGCTGAATAATAAAACTTTGGGAATTCAATTTCCTTTATCATGTAAAACCGGGATCATCAATAATAGATTGTTTCGCGAGGAATGTACGGGGACCATTCTACACGTGTTTTAACCTCGTAAGGCACTGTGCAATAGAAATAGGTTGTACATGATCAATGCAATTTAATTTGAACTCTACTGCAGTGGGAATGAAGTTTATTTTCCTATCTTCATAAATTGAAAATGGCATTTTCGAATAAATGTAATTGAACTTTATTGCCTTGACGGTAGACTCAAAGTACCACTGACAAAAAACTGGGTGTTTCCAGTACGGTGGGCCTTAGGACAAGGTGTGAGCGAACTCAGAGAACGCAAACAGGAAAATGTAATGGGTGGTTTGACATGGCCAGATCATCAGCGTAGCCTATCGTGTAGAAGCGTTCAACGTTGAGCTTGGTGATAAGATCTTGTGACCACTAGGTTCCACAGCAGCGGCGAGAGGACCCCCCCTTGGGGGCATCCCCTCAACACAGCTGCGGCTTGTGACTCCCCCGCGAAGCGCACAATACGTTTATTTAGCATGTTAGTGATCCAGTTAGTTATACCAGGTCCACTCCATGGTTGCCCAAGGCGGTTCCTATACTGGTGAAATGCGTTTTGTCGAAGGCGCCTTCAATGTCAATGAAAGTGCCGAGGCACATTTACTTGTTCTTGATTGCTTGGTTTGACATTCAAGTTAAACAAATTATGAGATGAGGAATGTAAACCGAAATGTAAGTATCTGATAACGATAATACTTTTTCTTTTCGAACGTTTTTCTTTTGTTTCTATACTTAGTTGGCTAACTTTTTGTAGAACTAAGACCAGTTAGAAAGTTTATTATTATTAGCTGCCAGTAACAATTCGAAAGCTGAAATCTTACATTTGGTTCAATTAATCAAATGTAAATTTGTTTATTGTTTTTTTTACAGTATGAGACCAAAAATTGGACATGGGCGAATTGCCATAGATTCAATCAATCAATCAATCGTTTATTTCAGCAATTAACATGACCAGCCTAGTTAATATTACTGAATCATTATTATCATTAAGATATGTAAGGATATGCAGAATATAGTACATAAGTAATACCTTTTTTAAATACATATATTCTACTAGTCAAAATTTGAGTAGGTTTGGAAATATGTTGATTGATTTTATGTATTACGTACACACAAAATCCTAACAAAACCCCAGAGGCCCTATACAAGATGCATTCGGCGTTCGTTATCTTTATCCAAAAAGTATTGAATAGACGTGAGCTGTCAGACGGTCGCGTCGAGCGCCTACGTCAAATCCATACATTTTATCAGTTTTCGAAAATCGTTTACGTTAGCGTTAAGCAATTTATCAAGCCTCACTGATTCTATATCTACCGTGTATTGAATATACCTTTGCTACACACAAAAAGACGGCCGGACAGCGTCGCTTCATCGGCATTTTTCACGACCGCCGTAATGCTCCAAATATTTCAACTGTCAAAATTTGTTCGGGCCCAACTCGACCGAAACATTCGACAGCTTGCATCAATCTGTGGTTGCTATTATTTATCAATACAGTATAAGACAATAAACCAAACTGAATTCAAACCCAGACTCATACAAACCTAAGGAAGATAAAAGTGAAATATATAGTGATGGTGATTTAGTGATCATCTTACAATACAATAAAATACAATTTATTTTTTTTGTATGAAAGTTAATTTTATATATTTTCAAAATATTGATGAAACTCTATAAAAACACATTGAATAAAACTAAAATATTAAATTTGTACTACAGCTAACTTAAAATAAAACCCTCCAATACACCCACTTGCGGCATCGTACCGAGGACACTCGCAGCGTTACTCCGCTGCACTGCGATGCTCAGTCTTTGGGCAAAAAAGGAGCCTTGCCTGTGGTCGCCGGAGATGCCGATTAATTTGTCTGACACTTCTTTGATAAAATCTTTATTGTACACCAAACAAAAACATTACAGAGAAATAATACAATTAAAAATAGCACAGGTAAACAACAGACGGTCTTATTAGCGATCTCTTCCAGACAACCTTACCCTTTAAGTTGCCGTCAAATATCAGTGCTCGCATTTTTATGTTCTAGTGCCAACTGACAACCGGTGGTATGACTAGCGTTGATGCATTCTGTCTACTTAGATGACCGTTGAGGACTTCCTTAGGGTTCAGGTCAAGGTCATCGTAAGATTCCAATCTTGAGAGTCCACTTACTTTTATTTATGGCCTGGCGAAAGCAAACGAAACACAAGCCACATGGGGCACGTTTTATAAAACTACAAGTTACAATTTTAAAGGTCTAAACTGGCAACACTGCTCAAATGGCTGTCATTGGTCAAGGTTGTGTCAAATGGAAACTTGTAACCTGTAAATTGTAATTTGTAGCTTTATAAAACAGGCCCTTGGTGGTAAGTGGGATCTGTAACCCATAGACATTTTCATCACAGACTATAATCTAAAGACTGCAATCCTAAAACCGCAAACGCGTTGCCAGCCCTTTGCACTACGACGGAATGCCTCTATTCTCCCGTCTCTATTCCGCCGTCTCTTCACCAAGCGGTTCCAACGGAAGACCAGTGCTGTCTTTCCGGCAAGCGAATGCTGTTAGGACCGTTTCGCAATATTTATTTGTGTCTTGTTATTTTTGTATCTATAATTATAATGTAATCTTGTATTGTTTTCGAATAAATGTCTCTTTATCTGTATTCTACTTATTTCACTTGTTTGTTGCCTTATCCCCAAACCGGAATACAGCAATACGAACACTTCTGCTTGGCGGTACGTTATAGGATAAGGTCCTACTACCACTAAATCGGTAAGGTCGCCTGTGTGAACGTTTGTCTTCTCCATACCGTAAAAAAAACTGTTCTATATCCAATATCGAACAGTTACTACGAAACCATCATCAATAGCGTAGTTCGGCATTGAATTCGGCAAAAAAAAAAAAAAAAAAACTTCCTGTTGAGTTTCTTGCGGCGTTTCTTCTCAACAGAGTCCCTTGGAAGCGCTGGTAGACTCAGACATGTAAAAGTGCCTACAGGGCCTACTTACAGAATAAACGAATTTGAATTTGAATTTGAATTTTGAATTTGAATTCAACGTCGAGTAAACGCGTTAGAGAATAGCATATCTACGGTCCGACTGCCTCTAATTTATCTTACAGATTGGACTCGATTTAGTTTTATTTTGTTTTACACCTGCGTTATCAAATGTGTTTTGAATGATCGATGTAACGTTACTGCTAAGCTAAGAGAGCGTCCGTGGCCTAGTGGCTTAGGGGGTCGACTCGTGATCGTAAGGTACCGAGTTCAAACCCCCGCGGTCACCATGCACCAATGAGTTTTTCTAACTTAAGTGCATTACCCGATGCTCTGACGGTGAAGGAAAAACATCGTGAAGAAACCTGCACATTCGAACAGCTGAGTGTGTAAGAGGGTAATTGCACAAAAGATCCTAAAGGGTCGAAGTGTATCCGAAAGGGCCCATCTGTAAGATAAGATACTGCTAAGCTAGTAACGCCAGAGCCGAAAACCCACCATTGTGTCAATTTAAACAAATAAAGAGACTGGCATACCACAAAAAAAAACTGTATGCAATAGGGAATATACATGGATTTTTTAAATCTCATTTCTCAACAAAATATGAAAATACCGTAAAAGAGATCACAAAAAGTGAAATTAAAAAAATCGGCCTAGAAATACGGACGATACGGTTCTCTATTGGATGGCATAAAATTATTTGTAATAATATTGTTACGCATAATTGCTTTTAGCCGAAATAGCGATGTGCATAATCATCTTTACGCATATATTTTTACGCATAAAATTAAAAAGCTTAAATACAGAAAGCATAATCGTCATGAAGGCTAACGTCAAATAGCATAAATACAAAAATTCATAATAATAAATTGGCATCATTACAAAATGCATAACAGCAGGTATTGTCCTAAAAAATAGTCATGTACAAATGGCAGATAGCAATACAATTGCTATAGCGAAAGTCATAGACGTACTACGAGAAAAGGTTAGTTTTGGTTTTGTGTTTATATATTTATATATATTTAGGAACTAAGGCGAGGTCTATTTACTGAATAAATATTTTGAATTTTGAATTTTGAATTTTGTCGATGGAGGTCCTCCTATTCTGCGTTGCTTGGGCGCTTCGCGCCTGGATATCATACTAACCTAACCCAAACTAATGCACCTAACGTGACCTCATTTAACCTTACCTAATTTGTAACAACGAAAGTGAAATTATGGTTAATGACAGATATAACAAATAATTATTAGCCCAAACAATAATATGCATAATGTGTATTAGTCTAATACAAATTAGTCCAACTGAAATTATTCCAATAGCGTAATATGCCAAAAGAGTATAGGGCGAAAGTATGATTATGCGGCAGTACTATTATGCCAAATCAATTATGCGATCCAAGGGCATCCCGCATTTTGAACTGTTAATTAGACAGCGATTAGCCAGAACAATCCGATATCCACTGTGACGTCATGTACAAGGTCGGCCATATAATCTCCATGTTGAATTCGGTTTTGCTAGAAAGAGGTACGAAAAAATCTTTGTTGGCTATTTTTATAGCTATTTAAATTATGATTTTTCCCAATTATTTGTTACATGAATCAGTTTTTATTGAAGCTTTGAATAAAGTCATGAATATTCCCTATAAAGTCATGAATATTTACTATTACAACGCCAGCCTATGCGAGTCACGGGCGGCGCCAAAATGTTACACACGGGCTACATTTCTGCCCTCATAAGTCAATAAGCAGTATCTCAGATTCAATCCTATCCCGTTAGAAATAAGGTTGAACTTGCCACAGAAATTTGTCTTAGATACTACCATTTGTCGTAGCAGGGCAGATTTTCACAACCGTGTATTCATTCCGGTGACCACGGAATTTCCTGGAGTTCAATATTTACTGCATACGGCTGCAACAGCGGAAGCGCGATATGTGCAGTGAATAAATAATCTAAATAAATCTAGATAAATAAAAAAGAATGGTGTATGTAAGCGCATAACTTCCAAACGCCGGCACCAAATTGGATAATTAATTCAGGAAAGGTTTATATATAACAAAAAAAAACACCGGAAAAGGAATTTGCAGCGAGGCGAAGCCGCTGGTGAGTCGCTTCTAAACAATAAATATCACGGGACAATCTCACCCAAATTGACCTAGTCCGAAACTAAGCTCTAGGCTTGTACTATGGGTAGAAGAGAACAATAAAATTACTAATATAGAGAAATCATCATCATCATCATCATCATGTCAGCCTAAAGACGTCCACTGCTGGACATAGGCCTCCCCCAAGGCTCTCCACTCAGACCGTCTTGTGCTTTTCGCATCCACCGCGTTCCCGCGATCTTTACTAGGTCGTCACTCCATCTTGTTGGAGGCCTACCTACAGCTCGTCTCCCGGTCCGCGGACGCCACTCAAGAACCTTCTGTCCCCATCGGCCATCAGTCCTGCGAGCAATGTGCCCCGCCCACTGCCACTTAAGTTTGGCTATTCTTCGGGCTATGTCGGTAACCTTAGTTCTACTGCGGATATCATCATGTCTATACTCATATAGAGAAATACATACTTAAAAACATAGGAAACCTCCAAGACTCAGGAACAAATACTCGCGCTCATCACACAAATGTCTGCCTTTACCAGGATTTGAACCCGGGACCGTCAGCTTCGAAGGCAGGTTCCAACTTAAGCTATAAAGTGTCGTCGAATGATAATAATGAAACCTGTAATAATTTAAGATAATTTAAGTGCGGTCCTTATGTTATAGAAGTACGGTCTGTATTTTTACGAAATTTTAGGCCCGTTCGCCCGCGCCCTAAGTTTGGGAGATAAGGAAATGTTACATTTTCTCCTATTTTCTTAATTAACTTTAAAACTGTGTAACTTAAGTTATAAAAATTTTATTTCGTCACTACTAGTCCTTTTATTTGATATGTCACACGATATAACTTGCCTTTTTTTTCAAATTTTCTTTCTTCTTTTATTCACGTTACACTTCCGTCTTTCGGTCACCAATTTACATAATGTTTACCAAATTTCAACTCAATCAGCCTAGCAGTTTCGGAGCAAATTGGCTGTTACAGACGGATGGACAGACAGACACGCAAGTGACCCTATAAGGGTTCCGTTTTTTGAGGAACGGAACCCTAAAAACTTAGGAGAAGCAGAAGATTCTTTATAAAATTCAACCTTTAGTAACCGATTAATCATGGAAATCAATTTTTAACAACAATACTACAATAACGTAAGATATCTTCAGAAAAATAACCCAACCACCTCATAAACTACCACAATACCACCTACCTACGTCCTCTCACCCGCAATTCAATTAGTAGATACTACCTTTTTTCACTCAGCGATATCGTCGGTGATAGTGCAATACCGCGTAACTAACAAATACAATAAGTTCCAAAATACACCTTAGCCAGTAAGTCAGTAAGATGCATTTTGCTACTTATCGAATTTTTTACTTACGCAGTATTGCACTATACCCGACGATATGTGTCTTTGCGTGTCTCAAACATCAAATTGTATGTGAGATACTCGTAACCTCATGCAATCTCACTCAGATTAAACTAACTCCCTGTCATCCCAAAATTCTCTTTCAACTGCTAATTTCAATTTGTCCAACTTTTCCAAGTATCCTCAGTGACAACATAAAAGCATATTCCTCTCGTTACGTCACGGATTCGAACCGTATACAGTCGTTACAACTTTCCAACAATCTCGAGTTATAAAGAGAATTCCTTCAAATTGTTGTAGCGAAAGTTTTCCACGATATAATGACGTGTGTTGTTACGAACAATATCTCATTCTTTCCACCCGTTATTTGGAAATTTTTGCGTCACTGGACCACAGTATAAATATAAAGCAGTAAAATTCTAAATGAACGACACACCCATACAGAAACGCGCGGCCACAATGCCTCAGGGCCTTTAATAATCCGCCCGAAATACGTTTGGTCGAATGTATCGTTTCCCAACTGTTTCATTTGCCAACCCACTTTTATTGCTGTAACTGTAAATATTTCAGGATTTATTTTTGTACCTTCGTGTAGACCCTATGCAACATAAGGCAGAGAACCGGTAAAAACCATAGTGTCTTTGACGTGTTTATCGTATTGTTTTTAACTCGGCCGCCCTTACTGTCAAGTAAATAAGAGCTATCAAAACCGCTCCGGTTCACTTTGTCCACATTCCCATTTCGTTCACATTCTCATCTCGGCCACATTCCCAACTCGTCCACATTTCCAACTCGTCCGCATTCCTAATTAGTCTACATTCCGAACTCGTACTCATTCCTAACTCGTCTACAACCTAACTTAGGACTGTAGGGCTGTTCGATATCAATTACGATCACTCGATTGTTCCTTAGTTGTTGGGAATGTGAACGAAATGGGAATGTGGACGAGATAAGAATGTGGACGAGATGGAAATGTTTACGAAATGGGAATGTGGACGTAATGGGAATGTGGACGACATGGGAATGTGGCTGAGATGAGAATGTGGACGAGATGGGAATATGGAAAAAGATAACCTGGGCGATCAAAACGTTGACAATACGATAACAGATCAAAGACAATATGGTTTTCACCGCCTAGAACAGAGGCCCTGAGGGCCCTGCCAAGATGAACTACACTAACTAACGTTTCTATTCGTTTCGTTTTTAACCAATCGCGTGGCTGGTAGATCACGTGACTTTTCGTATCACGTCATCTACCAGTGAAGCGATTGGTTTAAAAACGAAACGAATAGAAACGCTAGTTAGCGTAGTGCATCTTGGCAGGGCCCTCTGAGCTAGTTTCATCATGCGCAGGTCGCGGCACGTCGCGGGTGCCATCAAGAAGAGCGGTGTCGTTTTGCATTCTACAAATTGTATGCGGTGACGCCACAATACTAACTTTCTAAACTAAAAAAGGGGCAGCCATTTTGTACTATTTAGTTACTTGCTTTCAAAATTCCGTTTTCATAATCGATAAAAGTGACCGCGATTTTGAACTTCTTACGAGTAGCGCTTTGTTCCTGCTTATAATAAATAATAGAGCATTCCAACGACAACGTCAACGTACGTACTTAACAATTCATAAAATAACTCTAAAAAGTTTGTATTTAATTATTTTGACGATTGGCCTAGTTGGTGACCCTGCCTGCGAAGCTAGCG
Organism: Acleris literana; assembly: GCA_946894065.1. NCBI lineage: Eukaryota > Metazoa > Arthropoda > Insecta > Lepidoptera > Tortricidae > Acleris > Acleris literana. The sequence goes on from OX335677.1 coordinate 5,030,093, forward strand.
GTCCCGGATTTGACTCCCGGTATTTTTTCTTTTTTTCTTTTTATATCCTGCATGCTTGGCGATCAGTTTCGATGAAACAATAATTCCAGTTTATTGTCAGATGATAGTCATCAGAAAGATTTCGTTTTTCCCTTTTAGTCTTTGTCTGCGAATCTTGTCGCCAGCTCCACCAAACTATGGACGATTGATGATTCCCGGTATGGGCAAATATTTGTGTGATATAAGCGAGTACTTTTTGTTGAGTCTTGGATATTATGTGTTTAAGTATTTATTTCTCTATATAAGTATTTATATCGATTTCTAGTACCTATAATACAAGCCTAGAACTTAGTTTGGAACTAGGTCAATTTGTGTGAGATTGTCCCGTGATATATGTATTATTTAATTATATTTTGAATTTTATTCCATTCTTTAAGTACTGTGGAACTGTATTAATGATTTTAATCAATTTCAAACGGAACGTAGATATCATTTCATTTCAAGAATAGGCTCTTGTGATGTACTGCTTTAGCTTATAGTTTACTGTGACTGAACAATGTACTGTTCTGAAAAAATAATAAGTTAGTTTTTGGAAAAAAACTAGAGCAAAGTTAACTTTAAGTGCGAAGTTTACTAGTTATTCGAACAGATCAGACAAGCTGGGCATTCACGACCGCTCCAACAAGCCGAATAGAGCAGCCCCGCGCCAAAATCGAACCGTGAATTTCAAAAATGGAACTATCGTGAATATCGAAATTCAACGTTCGAACACGCCACGCCTCCGCGCCAAGCCAAATGGCGTCATCGTGAATGCGTTCTCTAGCTGCCATTTTCCAATCAGTCTGCTTCTTGACATCGCACCGCTGAGGCGTGGTGTGGCGAGCCCATGAATGTGGTCAAAATAATACGCCCATCCAGTTGTATTCACTCCATCTGTCGCCGAGACAAACTGCGCGTCCGTGAATGCCCCGCTTTGGATAATTAATCTTGTAAAGTACTAGCATTTAGGACACTGGACTAATGACTGACTCTTGTAAATTACTTCATCTTGTGACTAAGTAGACTTCATTTACTAGACGATCTAACGGCCGCACCGAAGTCAGTGTCTAAATTGTCTCTGAGTTTAAGAAACATGTAACAGACAATTAACTCGTTCCTTTTTCAAACGTGTGTTTGAAACATCGTCACTAAAGATCGATTAAGAGCGTGTTGTTTGATCAAGGGGGCTATTAAGACACGGCTATGCAGCTCACTGCATAGCTATGTCATAATAACCCCCCCAGGCCTCTATTTTAGGCGGTAAAAAAAAGTTAAAAAAAAACAAAAACCCGCCTACAAAAAGCAAAAAAATAACTTCTTTAAAATGGTAGGTAATAGGTCAGTCCAACTAAAGTCGGCGTCCTACAATATTTTAACCAAAAGCAGACTTCAGTTGGACTTTTAACTTTTTAGTGATCATAATTATGATTAATATAGTCCCACATCTCAATTAATAAGATCAATGCTCGCCGCAAGCAACGCCGCGGGAAAGTCATAGTCATATATTTGAACCTAAATGTGCTTCGTCATAGTCGCTCAATTATCTTAATCGAGAAATCTTATCGCCACCCTTGAAATAGGTACCGTTTAGGTATTCCGGTGGCCGACTGTGGTCTTCATCATCAGTTCCACTTCACCAGATAGTGCTTTCCAAGAGCAAATGCATAAGTTATCGCGCGGTTCCTGCGCTTCGAAAATTCGTTATCTGCGCAGGTACATCGCTAAGCCATATCAGTTGTGTTTTACTGTACTGAATGTACCTATTTAGTTGAATCATTCTATGTTTTTTGACAAACAAATTAATAAAGTTTTAAAACTTGTGTGAAATTATACATTTGGGTGTGGTGTTTAAAGTTCACTGGTCTCCCCCCCTCCTCCCCTGGTCGCTTTATCCCCCCCTGCCGTGAAACGTACGAAGGCGATATATTAGTGGCCGGTACCTGAAGCTATAGCTTGAAAACCGTCAATCCTACAAAAAAAAATATAACCTTCTCTGTTTAGAATTTAATAAGGAACATTTTTTTTCTTGACAGTTTTTTCGTATCTATTATAGTTGTCCCAAGAATTTAAAAAAACCGTTAACACATTTCACGGCAGGGGGGGTTGAAGCGGCCAGGGGGGGGAGACCAGTGAACTTTAAACACCACACCCAAATGTATCATTTCACATAAGTTTTAAAACTTTATTAATTTGTTTGATATTCCCATACATTGAATACATAGAATTACTCAGCTAATTAGGTATAGTGATTTAGTACCTACATGGAACACTTTTAGGCAGACGACGGTCTGAGCGTCAGCGCCCTGACAGGCCATATCTCACACCTTATCTGATTCAGTCTCTCCATTTATTTCACGAAAATCCCATCTGTACGAATTTCATGAAATAATTACCGAATTGTAAGTGTGTTCACTCGGATTGATACAAATTATTAATTGAATGTTAATTGCTTTTGGTAGGCCGTTACTGGTTAATGGAATTGTATCCAAATCAAATAGGGAGGGTAAACGGTTCCTTAATGGATATTGCTTTTGGAAATATGACCGTAATTGTTATTTGTACCTCGATATACAACCATATTCAGAATTAAATGGACCCGTGTTCAGCTGAAAGGAGTGTTAGGTATTATTAAAACAGGATGCACTGGTTGTAAATTTTCGTGTCACAACGGAAAAGTTTAATAGAAAATTTAATTGCGTGAGTTAGCAGGAATCCCTTTGGAACACATATTTTTTTAGACATATTTATCTTTTCGCGTTATTTTTTTTCGGATAACAACCTATTAGGCTGACATAACAGAATTTAATAAACGTCTATTTTGTAGATTAGGTTAGGTTAGGTTAGTTTTTCATAATAAAAAATAAAACCGTTTCTATTGTAAAATCCGTTTTCGGTCAAACGATTTTATGCGTGAAAAAATTATGTGATCCAACAGTGAACCGAGTTAGCATGCCCAACTTTTTGGACCTTACCCAAATGAGATTAAAAAAACAACTGCACGCTTGCCGCAACTAAATTGCGATTAATAGGATTTCTTACCCAAAGAGTGCCAAATGGGACCCTCTCAACATATTCACCGCGAACCACTGGTACAAGTGCTATGCTGTAGCAGCAGTTTTCCGCTATGTAGGGAATATCTGATACGAACGGTGTACATATGTAGTGAAATATCCTTTCACATCGTATTTTCTCGGAAATGTTCGTATTTGTCATGCTACTTCAATCTGACTCAGTACCCATCAAGGCAACGTGGGGGAACGTCGCATCGCGAGAGTGATAATCGATATAGAGTAATTAATACCAGAGTATTTTTTTTTAAATTAAGATTAAGTTTGTTTTCAGTTCTTTTTAATAGTCATGCCGAAAGCATTAAGACCTGGCATACGTTTAGATCGACAAGCCCGTGAAATTATTTTCAATATTTATTTATATTTCTTCTTGTTTACCTATACCTAATTTCTATATGTATATTTGATCGTGGCGGTTTTAACATCTCGGTATGATATACTTCAAACTCGTGGTTTGACATTTGCCACTGATAAGTTATCAGAGTTATCAGTGATAACTAAAGTACTCTATTTATTTAATACAAACATGTCACTTAATAATTCAATAATTCATAGACACGTCGGCATCATTCGGAAGTAGACGTGAGTTCCGAGTTTTCACGATGTGAAAGGATTATTCACTAGATCTGTACCCGACTATCGGGTCGTTGGAGCCGAATGTGCTAATAAACCTTCGTTGTTCGTCTATCGTGCAAACCATAAAAAAAACCCAGACTAGCCTAGCCTGGTTGGTAGTGACCCTGCCTACGAAGCTAGCGGTCCTGGGTTCAAATCCCGGTAAGGGCAGAAATTTGTGTCTTGAGCGCGAATATTTTGTTCCTGAGTCGTGGATGTTTTCTATGTATTTAAGTATATTTTTCTCTATGTAAGTATGTATATCGTTGTCTAGTACCCATAATACAAGCCTAGAGCTTAGTTTGGGACTAGGTCAATTGGTGTGACATTGTCCCCTGATATTTATTTATTTATTTAACACCGGCAAAATGTTAGTCGTATGGTGGTACAGAACCCTCGGTGCCGAAGAAATATAATAATATGGTAAAAAACATATATCCGTTACAAACAATGTCAAGTCAGAAAAGAGTCACTGCTATTTAAAAACTCTAAATTTCTCGTAAGTGCTACGTTTTCGTAGCGACTACGCTACGCTGTCGTAGCAGTATGCTACACACTTTATGAGCACAGAGCAACCAACCAACCGACCTACTTGGGTTCCAAAATAGTGTGCTTTAATTAAGAATACAGGGTGATTGCGGGGTCGTGGAGCAACAAAGTAAACTAAAACTCACTGCACCATTAGATACATAACGTAATAGATTTAAAAGCGTTAAGACAATTCGTGATAATCAAGTCACCCTAAACAAGGGTGACAAACAAATCACGTCAAACAAAGACGTGGCCTTAGCGTTCGAAGATTATTTCTCCACTATAGCTATTAATACAACGAAATGTCTTCAATCATCTGCGATTGCAGCTCAAAAACTACTTTGTGCTAATGTTACTAAATGTAATGTAACCTTTGATTTTAGCCATGTAGATTCAATTTCTATTGTTAAGGTATTTAAATCGCTCAGTTTAAAAAAAACTGAGGATTTATGGGGAGCGTCAGTTAAAGTGATCCATCATGTTATAGATATAATTGCACCTCACTTAGCTTTAATCTACAATAATTGCATTTCAGAGGGGGTTTTTCCAAATCTTATGAAATATAGTAAAGTCATACCACTTTTTAAATCGGGCGACATGTGTGATTTAACGAATTTCCGTCCCATTTCTATTCTACCGGTTTTAAGTAAAGTTTTTGAGAAGTTAATGTTAAAAGATATGTTAGGTCACTTCAATAGAAATAAACTGCTTAACAGTAATCAATTCGGCTTCACCAGAGGACGATCCACAACTGATGCAGCATCTGTACTCATTAAATATATATACAATATTTGGGAGAAATCCTGTGATGCAATAGGAATTTTTTGTGACCTTTCCAAAGCTTTCGATTGCGTAGATCATGCGACTCTTATATTAAAATTAGAACATTATGGTCTGTCAAATAATTCTCTAAATCTTATGTCTTCATATCTTAGTGATAGAACACAAACGGTTGTTGTAAACCAAACACAGTCCATTGGAGCAACTGTTAAATTAGGTGTGCCTCAGGGCTCTATATTAGGTCCTTTCTTATTTCTGGTCTATATAAATGACTTACCACCCACGGTAGATAACCTTTGTGATATTGTGCTATTTGCTGATGATACTTCATTAATTTTCAGGGTGGACCGAAAATCCGTCGATTACAGTAGGATAAACGCCACGCTGGTTAAAGTACTTAATTGGTTTACTATTAACAATTTGCTACTTAACGCTAAGAAAACTAAATGTGTTAGGTTCGTTTTGCCTAATGTTAGACCGGTAGAATCTAGTATATTTCTAAATGATGAGTGTTTGGAGATGGTGGACAAGGCGCTTTTCTTAGGGATAACTATAGACAAAAACTTGCAATGGAGTCCCCATATAGCAGTACTAGCAGGTAAATTAAGTTCGGCAGCTTATGCTGTTCGGAAAATCAGGCAACTTACCAATGTTGAGACAGCTCGCTTAGTTTATTATAGTTATTTTCATAGTGTTATGTCGTACGGTATTCTGGTTTGGGGAAAAGCTGCTGACATACAGACTATATTCGTGTTACAAAAAAGAGCCATTCGTTCCATATATAACCTAAACTCCCGTGATTCCTTAAGATTACTATTTAAAGAAATTAGTATTTTGACAGTAGCGTCACAATTTATTTATGAGAATATTATTTATGTCATTAAAAATCAAGACTCTTTTGTTAAGAATTGTGATATACATAATTTGAATACAAGAAATAAAAATAAAATTGCTATTAAAAAATTTCGTGTCCGTAAGGTATATAAATCATTTGTTGGTCAATGCATTCATTTCTATAATAAATTACCTGACGAAGTTTTAAAGTTATCATTTCCAGCACTTAAAAATTACTTGAAAAAGTCGTTGATGTCGAAAGCTTATTATAGGGTCGAGGACTATCTAACAGATAAAAATGCTTGGCCTAAATTAAACACCTAAATAACTTAGTAATAGCTTAGTCAGGAAAATATCTAAACATTGTAGGTATAATTATTGTCTAGGGGACACGGTTTCTGTAGGAGAATGTATTAAAACTATGTGGTTGTTTTGCACCGTCATGGGTAAGTATATGTATACTATTATTATTACAATTTAAGAGTTCATCTGAACATACTGAGTTTTGACACATTTTCCTGCTCAACTACGCATGATATATATATTTTAATGTTAAATTCATTGTTTTATATAATGCTAGGTTAAGTTCTATAATTGTATAAGTAATTTTTAAAAAAACGACTGACTGTTGAGTTTCTTGCGGCGTTTCTTCTCAGCAGTGGTCTCTTGCGAAGCGCTGGTAGATTTTTGACGTGTAAAAGTGCCCGTGCGGCCTACTTACTGAATAAACATCTTTTATCTTTTTTTTTATCTTTTAATTACTTTGTCCTTTATTCAAATAAACATTGAATGAATTAATTTTATTCGGGATCATGACTACCAACTCAATTTCTTTATCGTCTGATCGTTCGATTTTCAAATAGGTTTTAAGTTTTTAACATGACAACGTTAGGTGACCATAATTTTAGTAACAACTAGCGACTCGCCCTCGCTTCGCTTCGCTTTATGTGAGTTTTCTGTAACACCCGTAAATAAAAAAGGACTTATTATACATATAAACCTTTATCTTGAATGACTCTATCTATTGCTGAAAACTGCATTAAAATCCGTTGAGTAGTTTAAAAGATCTAAGCGAACAGACAGCGGGAGCGACTTCATTTTATACACACACACACACACACACACACACACATAATCTCACGCCTTCGTTCCCAGAGTGGGGTAGGCAGAGCTACAGAATTACAAACATCTCTAAAAACTTGTTGATAATTCTATAACCCCAATTTGCATAATTAGGCTAAGATGTTTACCAGCGTGTTAGTGACAGGTTGCAAGCCCATCGCCTAACAGTACTACAAGCCTTTATTCCCTTAGTCGTCTCTTACGACATCCACGGGAAGACATGGAGTGGCACTATTCTAACTCGGCAACCACACGAGGCAAAATTTTTATAATATGTAAAGATTAGGGAAACAATATTATTTTAATATAATGCTAAACTTTAATTGTTTCAAGAACAGTACTAATAGAATCTCAACGATTTACTGGGTTGGGAAAATTAAGTTAGGATCACGACCCCGCAGTCACCCTGTACCTATATACATCTTGATAAAAAAGACGGTTTGTGTTTTAAATTATTTGGAACCCTTTAAATAAACTGTACTCCATTTTCTTTAGATACTAAAGAGAATTGGGATAAGACGCTCAAATCGCGTAGCTGTCAAATAATTTTCATACAAATTTTGCTGCAGTGGTGGTAACGTTTCTCACCAAATCAAATCCGATTTCCCCAAATTTTTAGATTTCCGTATCCTTAGGGAGCCCTACGGAACCCTATTAATATGCCAACGCTGTCCGTCCGTCCGTCCAAATGTAAAAACCTGTGTCTTTTGAACCATAATAGAAAGCCAGTTTTTTTTTCATAATATGTGTAGGTACTGTATATGGACTAATGATTTTGTAACAATTTTATTTTTTTAAAGGGAGTGGAATAATAAATGGGTTCCAACATATTTTTATTTTTGTTTCATCGTAAAAACGGTAAAACATAAATGTCAAATTTGGTCTCATTAAAGAAAATAACCTGAAAAAAAAACAAATAGTAAAAAATGGTCAAGTGTGAGTTGGGCTTTTCCAAAAACAAATCACCTGCAACTCTATTCAAATGAAGTTTCTGAAGTAAGCTTTGTTCATTACAATGTTTTGTCCTTTTAACCCTTTATTCGCGTACGTGGTCAGCTGTGGGTCGCTCATTAGCACTATGCATCCCACCTAGCTAAAAAGGTTTCATCTGTCAAGTACCCATTATGTAAAAACATCCTTTTTAGCAGACACGGAAGGTTGAACTTGGTATAACAACTGCTTGGAGATTATTCCGTTTCGTAACGAGGTTAGAATGTGCAAACCAGGAACAAAGTGTGGAAAGGAGCCGGCACGCAACGAGTTTATAATTAATTATATAAGTTTATTTGGTTAAAACGGGAAGGGCCTTGTAGCAGGTTTCAAAGACAATAGTAAAGAGGGACGTTAATTTATTTGTAAAACAAGTTGTTTCTGCCCCGACTTCGTTTGTCTAGAATTATCTTTATATTATTATGTACATACAGTCAAAGTTATAAAGTACTGTTACGCCGAAGGCATAAGGCGTCTCATCTTTTATCGTTAATTTTGGTGCTTTAGAAGCGTTTTCAGCAGGCTGAAATATCGTTTCAGTCCGTTTCAGAGGTAGCTCTATCACACACCAGATTATCAGAATTTCGACCAACTTGCCGTTGTTTTCAGGCGCCTGAAACATGTTTTCAGTCCGTTTCAGGCCACCCTCTATCAGATGACGCCATAACCTGAAAACCCATTTTCAGGCATTTTCAGGACCCCTTATGGGCCTTTGAAGTACATTTCAGTATATGGCAATTTTCCACTAAGAGTGACAGAGATAGCATGATTAGAAAGAGACAGCTATACTGAGAACCTTCCAGAAACGTGTGAAAGAGATAGCATGATTAGAAAGAGACAGCTATACTGAGAACCTTCCAGAAACGTGTGAAAGAGATAGCATGATTAGAAAGAGACAGCTATACTGAGAACCTTCCAGAAGCGTGTGAAAGAGATAGCATGATTAGAAAGAGACAGCTATACTGAGAACCTTCCAGAAATGTGTGAAAGAGATAACACGAAATGAGACGGCAACACGCGGAACATTCCAGACTCATCCAGATCCGTGAATCAAGGTCATTGCGATCGTAAAAACAACAAGGTAGTAAGGCGTAGAACATTCCAGCAACGAACAAGTCTCGATCGACCTTGACGGGGCGAAGTACATCGAACATTCCGGAAGGCGTTCTAGAATAATCGGACTCGGGAACTATAAAACGGCGGACACCGGTTGCGACGAGTCAGTCTTTACTTGGAAAGCGAACAGTGCGAATAAGAGCGACCCGAGCGATCATCTGAGTATTCGAAGTTTATTGTGCGATAATTGTTTTGTAACGGTTTAAGTGAGTGCGTAATTAAAGTCTACTTTTGATTATCGGTGTATTCGTGCATTTCTATCAGTTACCTACCCCCACGTACGTAACATTTGGTGTCAGAAGTGGGATAGAAAATGCCAGTAACTCCGCGAGATCAAGAGCAGGAGGGGGTCAAAACCCGAAGCCATACTGCAGCTGATGACTCTGCAGCTGCCGCCGGTCCGTCCACCGCTACTGCACCGGGTACTACAGCAGCGTCAGCCAAGCCGGAATTTGACCTGAACGCAATCTTAATCCTCTTGAAGGAACAATCAAAAGCACAAGAGGAACAATCGAGAGCCATCCGTGATGAACTACGGAGTCAGAAGAAATTCCAAAAGGAACAAGCCAGAGTCCAAGAGGAACAGTCGCGAATTCTCCTAGAAGTACGAGAGGCCACTTCGGAATGGAAGAAGGAGATGACTGAGGTTCAAGGGAAACTTGCTGAAATGGACCTTAAGTTTGAGAACCGTATCCATGGAGTTCATGATAAAGTTGAGGACCATGAAAATCGTCTCCACGACTTCAAGGACAAAGTTGAGGACCACGAAAATCGCCTACAGACCATAAGAAACGAAGTGAAAAAGCTAGAAATAAAAGTGGTCAACGGTACCTGTGGACCTGAAATATCCAACCCTGTAGCTGGAAGATTCAAAGTACCTCCATTTGATGGAACTTCATCATGGACGGCCTATAAATTGCAGTTTGAGTCGGTTTCCCAGGCGAATGGCTGGAATAAAGACCAGGCGAAGACGGCTCTAACTTTGGCACTTCGAGATGAAGCCCTCACCGTGCTGGAAGCTCTGGGAGAGAATAAGACATACGACCGCCTTCTTGAAGCTTTGGAGGCACGTTATGGTGACAGCCATCTCGAGCACGTCTTTAGAGCTCAGCTTAAGGATCGAGCCCAGGGACGTAATGAGTCATTACAACAGTGGGCCCTGGAAATAGAAAAGTTGGTCAGGAAAGCGTATCAAAGTGCATCGGCTTCATTTGTGGACAGCATGCTAGTACAGGCCTTCATCGATGGAATCCGTGATTTAGAAGTCAGAGCTACTGTGCGACTAGGACATCATGGGAGCGTAAAGGATGCAGTTGCCCACGCCTTGGAGGTCGAAGCTGTACGCCAGGACTCGAGGCATTTTAGGGTGCGAGAGGTTTCGTCCAGGGAGCCAACTGCTCCTCGCCGTGAATTTGGGCCAAGGTGTTATTGGTGTGGAGAACGCGGGCACATACAATCTAGTTGCCCAAAACGAAATAGAACACAACGAGATACAACAGGCCCAACGGAGAGGCCAGCAGGCTCTGATGCATTAGAGCCGCATCAGGGAAACGAGTAGAAGCCAGGACTAAGGGACGAGTGCTGGCTGGTGGTCAAAATGTCCCAGTTATGATCTCACAGGTGAATGATGGGAACAGTCTGGTCGTCAAAGGAGAAATTGGTGGAATACCTTGTCACCTTACTATAGACACCGGAGCTTCTCGGACTGTGATCAGTTCTCGGCTACTGAAACATTTAACCAGAGATCATCTAGTCCGACCCAAGCATCTTCAGCTGCAAACGGCTACCGGCCAGTACATTTCCGTCCTGGGGGAGCAAGGAGTGGCGGTGCAAATTGGGGAAAAGAACTACTGGCACAAAGTAATCGTTGCTAACATCATCGACGATTGCATTATTGGATTGGATTTTATGAGAAAACATGGCTGCAAAATCGACTTGAAAGGCGGAGTCCTGAAGTTCGGAGTTGATGAAGTGCCTATCGAAGGTGGCGTAAGTGGACAAGTCTACTGCGCCAGAAGGACCATACTTCAACCAAGATCGCAAGCCCTAGTTCCTGTAAAATTACCACACTATGCAGGACGAGGACGAGGATCTCATCGCTGCGTATTAGTAGAAAAAAATGATGGTAGTCAACCGTGGATAACAGCTCGCACGGTTGTGACAACGTCATCTGCAGCGTTTATAAGGGTCCTCAACCTCAGCGACTCTAAACATGCCCTTAGTAAAGGAAGCCTTATCGGGACTTGCGAAGAAATTTCTTGGATACGAAGTTGCCAGGGATCGAATGGAAGCGGACAACCTGCAAGTAGAGGAGTGGATATTACAGGATTATTGGATGGTTGCCAAAACAATCTCACGAAGGAAGAACTCCTGAAGGCGCGTAATTTACTGCTGCGTTACAGCAATGTTTTCTCTGCGCATGACGGTGATATTGGAAGAACTGGAGTTGTACAACATGAGATCAACACTGGCGGAACCATGCCTATCCGACAACGTCCTCGGCGAGTTCCAGTAGCTCGCGAAAAGGAAGTGGAAGAAATGATTGAAGAGATGAAGAAGAACAGAGTTATTGAGCCATCAACAAGTCCTTGGTGTTCACCGGTAGTTTTGGTAAAGAAGAAGGACGGCACCATGAGATTTTGTGTTGACTATCGCCGACTTAACGATGTAACCAAAAAGGATTGTTATCCACTGCCACGAATCGACGACACGTTAGACACTTTAAATGGAATGAAATGGTTTTCCACGTTGGATTTAAAAAGTGGCTACTGGCAAGTGGAAATCAAGGACCACGATAAGGAGAAAACCGCCTTCTCAACCGGAAAGGGACTGTGGCAGTTCAATGTTATGCCGTTTGGATTGTGTAATGCACCAGCAACCTTTGAGAGATTGATGGAACAAATACTTGCTGGTCTACTTGGAGATACTTGCCTGGTATATCTGGATGACATTATAATTGTTGGTAGAGACTTCGACGATCACCTTAGAAAATTGGAGCAAGTTTTGGCTAAGCTGCGAGATGCGAACCTGAAACTCAGCCCGAAAAAATGCTCACTTTTCAAGCGTAAGGTGAATTATTTAGGACACGTGGTGTCAACAGACGGTATCCAGACAGATCCTGAGAAGATAAGTGCCGTTAAGGATTGGCCTATACCGAGGGACAAGACCGCAGTTCGTGCCTTTTTGGGACTTTGCTCATATTATCGACGTTTTGTGAAAAACTTCTCAGACATAGCGAAGCCCTTGCACCAGCTTACGGAAGAGAAACGAAGATTTGACTGGAATGATCAGTGTGCAGCAGCTTTTGCCGATCTCAAACAAAGGCTTTGTGGAACTCCGATATTGGGATACCCAGACCCTGAGAATGATTTTATTGTTGACACAGACGCAAGTAATACTGGTGTCGGAGGAGTTTTGTCACAAAAGAAAGGAGATCAGGAAGTTGTTATCGCCTACTTTAGTAAGTCACTATCGAAACCAGAGAGGAATTACTGCGTCACTCGGAGAGAATTGCTGGCGGTTGTCAAGACTTTGCAGCATTTCAGTAAATATCTGCTTGGGCGCAAATTTCGTATCAGAACTGACCATGCTGCTTTGAAATGGTTATTGGAGTTTAAAAATCCTGAGGGTCAAGTAGCACGATGGATTGAACAACTACAGGAATATGACTTTATCATTGAACATCGCAGTGGAAAATCACACGGCAACGCGGACGCGCTTTCCCGAAGACCTTGTCCGGATGACTGTAAACATTGTTTAAGGCAAGAGGGCAAAGATTGTGTGAGAATGTTGCGGACTGATACTGTAAGTGAAGAATGGAGTAATGAAGTCATGCAACAAGCGCAGCAAGAAGACCAGGACATTAAACCCATTTTCGATTGGATCAAAGCAGGCGTTCCCAAACCAAAATGGTGTGAAGTAGCCCCAATGAGTACTGTAACAAAAAGCTACTGGGCCCAATGGGAAAGTCTGATCATGCATAATGGCGTACTGTGCAGAAAATGGGAGATGGAAAATGGAAAGGATGCTCACCTACAGGTAGTTGTTCCAAGAAAAAGGGTAAGTGATGTGTTGAGATCCTTCCATGACGGAATATCCGGTGGGCACCTTGGAGTGAAGAGGACCTTAATGAAAGTTCGGCAACGCTTCTACTGGATTCACTGCCGTGAAGATGTGGAAGACTGGTGCAGGAAGTGTACAAACTGCTCATCAGTTAAGGGGCCGCAAACACGCAGTAGAGGTGCGCTCAAGTTGTACAACGTTGGAGCACCTTGGGAAAGGATTGCTTTGGACGTCGCAGGCCCGTTTCCAACATCCGAATCCGGGAACAAGTACATCCTCGTTGTAATGGATTACTTCACCAAATGGCCTGAAGCATTTGCGATTCCTAACCAAGAAGCAGTCACAGTCGCGGAGAAATTAGTGATGGAAGTGTGTTGTCGATTTGGGGTGCCTCTCGAAATTCACAGTGATCAAGGCAGGAACTTTGAGTCCCAGGTGTTCCAGGAGACTTGCCGAATTATGGGTATTCATAAGACCAGGACAACGCCATATCACCCACAATCGGACGGAATGGTCGAGAGATTCAACCAGACGCTGGAAAGACATTTGGCCAAGGTGGTTGAAAGTCACCAAAAGGATTGGGATAGGCATATTCCTCTCTTCCTGATGTCATACAGGTCGGCAACTCACGAAAGTACGGCTGTCACTCCAGCTTACGTGAACTTCGGAAGAGAACTTCGCTTACCTGCAGACCTTTTAACCGGACGTCCTCCAGATTCGCCGAAATCGATCACCGAGTATGCCAGTGATTTGCGAAACCGGATAGACGATGTTCACAGTCATGTTCGTGAACACGGACTTCAAGCCAGTGCGAAGATGAAAACACGTTATGACCGAAAATCTAACCAAGTAGGGATCGAGGAAGGTTCATTGGTATGGCTGCATAACCCCATGCGAAGAAAAGGGAAATCCCCGAAACTATCACCGAATTGGGAAGGGCCATACAAAGTAGTCACAAAGATCAACGACGTTACGTATCGGATACAGCGGAGTCAGCGAAGTCCCTGCAAGGTTGTCCACGTTGACCGACTGGCGAGATATTACGGAACTAATAATGCTCGGGACGAGCATGTCTTAGGAGGGGGTAGTGTTACGCCGAAGGCATAAGGCGTCTCATCTTTTATCGTTAATTTTGGTGCTTTAGAAGCGTTTTCAGCAGGCTGAAATATCGTTTCAGTCCGTTTCAGAGGTAGCTCTATCACACACCAGATTATCAGAATTTCGACCAACTTGCCGTTGTTTTCAGGCGCCTGAAACATGTTTTCAGTCCGTTTCAGGCCACCCTCTATCAGATGACGCCATAACCTGAAAACCCATTTTCAGGCATTTTCAGGACCCCTTATGGGCCTTTGAAGTACATTTCAGTATATGGCAATTTTCCACTAAGAGTGACAGAGATAGCATGATTAGAAAGAGACAGCTATACTGAGAACCTTCCAGAAACGTGTGAAAGAGATAGCATGATTAGAAAGAGACAGCTATACTGAGAACCTTCCAGAAACGTGTGAAAGAGATAGCATGATTAGAAAGAGACAGCTATACTGAGAACCTTCCAGAAGCGTGTGAAAGAGATAGCATGATTAGAAAGAGACAGCTATACTGAGAACCTTCCAGAAATGTGTGAAAGAGATAACACGAAATGAGACGGCAACACGCGGAACATTCCAGACTCATCCAGATCCGTGAATCAAGGTCATTGCGATCGTAAAAACAACAAGGTAGTAAGGCGTAGAACATTCCAGCAACGAACAAGTCTCGATCGACCTTGACGGGGCGAAGTACATCGAACATTCCGGAAGGCGTTCTAGAATAATCGGACTCGGGAACTATAAAACGGCGGACACCGGTTGCGACGAGTCAGTCTTTACTTGGAAAGCGAACAGTGCGAATAAGAGCGACCCGAGCGATCATCTGAGTATTCGAAGTTTATTGTGCGATAATTGTTTTGTAACGATTTAAGTGAGTGCGTAATTAAAGTCTACTTTTGATTATCGGTGTATTCGTGCATTTCTATCAGTTACCTACCCCCACGTACGTAACAGTACCTACACAATGTACGTTCTCATACATACACACATACATAATCTCACGCCTTCGTTCCCAGAGTGGGGTAGGCAGAGCTACAGAATTACAAACATCTCTAAAAACTTGTTGATAATTCTATAACCGCAATTTGCACAATTAGGCTAAGATGTTTACCAGCGTATTAGTGACAGGTTGCAAGCCCATCGCCTAACAGTACTACAAGCCTTTATTCCCTTAGTCGTCTCTTACGACGTCCACGGGAAGACATGGAGTGGCACTATTCTAACTCGGCAACCACACGTTCTCAAGACGACAAAAATATCAATAAATATCAACACCACTGAAAATAAGGTTTGTGCCCACATAATATTTGACGAGATAGGGCCAAAGTCAATCTGACATTCTTTTGCAATTAGGTTTAGTTTCTTATAAGTTACAAATCAATGGGCATAAAATGACATTGACGATTTCAAGCTATATTTTCAAAATGGGTCCTAAATTTACGTTCGTGACCGTACTTATAGTATAGATATTAGTACTTTCGAGTCTACTAGTATACACACAAAATCGTGTATAGCCTTAGAATCCTGTCGCCATGACGTGACGTATTAAACGCCACATTACTTAAGTTTAAGTGATGTAGTCTATCAGTGCGATAGGGTTCCAAGCAAATAGATTTCTGGGCTACTATTTATAATTGTCAAAGTGATATAATCAATCGAATCCTAAAAAACTTTTATTAATGAGACTTACTGCGTCACATTGTCGTATAGGACTACTTCAAAGTGCCGCAGTAAGGCATTTGAAAATTACGAATCAAAAAACAGCGCACCGACCACAGAGGACCGATCGTTGTGGTGATGATGATGATGATGATGATGATGATGATGATGATGATGATGGTGATGATGATGATGGTTATGAATCAAAAAACAAGCTAGTGGTGGTAATCACCGTCTTGTCCTTTAACCTACAGCCTAGCAGCAGTGTTCGCATTGTTGTGTCCCGGTGTGGGGATAAGATAACCGGTGAAATTACTACCATAGAGGCATTCCATATTAGTGCTCCAGAGTGCCCTGCCAAGATGCATTGCGCTAACTAGAGTTTCTATTCGTTTCGTTTTTAAACCAATCACGTCACTGGTAGATCACGTGACTTTTCGTATCACGTCATCTACCAGTGTCGCGATTAGTTTAAAAACGAATCGAATAGAAACGCTAGTTAGCACAATGCATCTTGGCAGGGCCCTCTGGTTCGCAAAGCTTTTGCTGTTTTAGTATTGCAAATTTTCAAATCTAAGACCTCTTTTGTCGAATGCGAGAACAGCCGCTACGAAAACAAAGAAATATTAATGTAAATTCACAAGGGACAAAATAATAACCCTCCGTTTTCGCTTCGTCGGCCTACTCATGGAATTACTGTGTAAATTTTTCAAGAAATAAATAAATTATTTTCAAAATTACTAATTAACTCTCTAGTTTTTTCAGGATTATCAACATTTTAAACTTTCTTTAACGACAGCTTTAATCCAAAAACGTAACAATAAGTTCCGCCGAAAATAACAAAATTTATGGAACAAGACGTTAATCAAACTAGGACCAAAACAAACAAATATTCGATAAATTGGACGGAAAAAAACAAAAACAGGAAAAGTTTAGATTTATATACGACATCCAAAGGCCAGTAGTTATATATAAACTACCGCCGTTATCTAGTACGGGTGGTCTTTGTTTACTTTAAAGTGATAAAATAAAGCAAAAAATACCTAGGGTGACGGCACCAATTATGGACACTTTTAGCTGACAGGCACCAGTAATGGACAGTAAATTTCATACGGTTTTAAATTTATTATTGCAAAACAAATGAATAACCCTTATTTTCTGTAAAATAAGAATCAAGTGTCCATCATGGTTCTCTATCGTTTGACCGAATTTCATATGCAATAATTTCATTTGCCCGAATTTCATATGACATCATTTTATATGCCATAACGAATCATACACCATAATGATCATTTGGTATATTTTCACTTGACATAATTGTTAGGTGCTATAACGATTCGTATGACATACTTTTCATTTTCCCTATTATCAAGTGTTCATAAACGCCATAATAATTATTTGCCATAAAACATTCAGAATGCGTATTAACTATCTTCTTCTTGTTTTTTTTGTGTCGTAAGTATAGTACCATAAAAAGAAATCGGGTCCGGCGCTTCGCTCGTCGTCGTACCTAACGGAGACCTTCCTTATAGTAGGTAGGTTAGAATAGGTAAGTTATTATAATAGTAGTACGTAATCCAGATTGTACCAGTACTTCATTATACCCACTGAAACACACTGGTACAGTCTGGGTCTCCTTTTTACGAAATTATGGCAAATGAAGAGTTATGGCATATAATATTAGGGATTGTGAACATTATAGAAAGTGAATATTATGGAAAGTGCTATTATGGTATCTGATATTATGGAAGTTGAACATTATGACACTAGAGTATTATGGCATTCAAAAATTATGGTATGCGATATTAGGGAAAATGAAGGTTATGGCTAGTGACCATTATGGCAAATGAAATTAGTGCAAATTAAATTATGAAAAAAGAAGGGATACCGTCCATCATTGGTCCTAGTCCATTACTGTTTCCGTCACCCTACAGTTAATTAAGTTTATTTTAGTGGTGGTAGGACGTAATTCAGGGTCCGTCCGTCCTACCACCATCTTATCTTTTAACCAACCGCCGAACAGCAGTGTTCGCAATGTTGTGTTCCGGTGTGAGGATAAGACAACTCAGAGGAATTCCATCTTAGGATCGCAGTCTGGAGATTGTTGTCTTGAGAATTCAAAGGCCCAGATCCAAGTTAAATACCATCAGGTGCCTGTCGTGCTCGCGTGCCTTCTCCTTGCCATATTATTTGTGACAATTATTAAAATTAGAAACTAAATTCAAAGATATTAAAGCGTCAAACTGTATTCTTGTTGGATGAGAATTGCGTTGAAAATTCTTAAAGTTTATTTTTGACATAATATATAATTAAGAGGTTATTAGTTATGTGCCAAAGGAAACTTTCCAAAATTCCGGCAAATGTCATGTAGAAAAATCTCGGAAACTTCTCACAATTTTGTATGAGGATTGAAATTTTCCGTATCATACGTTTAAATTTCCTATATTTCTAGTGAAAGTTTCCGGAAATATTTTAGAATTTTCCCAACTTTTTGGAAACTTTCCTCAACTTGCGCATCAGTAGAGGTTATGTTTTAGACCCCAATGCCTTAACAATCCCATATATGCATCTTCATTTACAAGTATTGAAAGTTCTAGAACCAATGCAATTTTTCCAATCCTAATAACATCACAATTTGTACAATCGCGATGCATATGCAAATTATTGCAATGGGGGAAATGTTGCGGTTATGCAAAGTTATAATATTTGACGATATTTACAATGCATGTTACTGTTTATTATTTATTTGAATATCTTTGTACAGTTGCTTCAAAAGATTGCACAATATTTTTATGGCATGCTTTCCTTTTATGCAAATTTGACGTCGCTTGCTTACACACTTAACACACTCAGTACCAGTGACACGGGAGCGAGTCGAAAATACATACAATTGTTAGTTGGCGGTAGCGAAGGTGTCAACGGTAATTTTGCATCCTCTCTTTTCCGTTGCGGCCTCACAACTGAGGTAAATAAAGAGTTTTCAGGAAATGCAAAACACAAAGTACTCTTAAAATGTTAATGTAATTCCGTTAAGCTTAAAATTACGGGAACAAGGAAATGTAGTAATTCCTAATGTTTATTTCACGTAGATTTTAAATATGTTATTTATGTCGGTGACCTTTGTTCTATTTTTTTGGGCATAGAGAGGGCACAGGATCATACAGGCCACCTGCGCCTCTAAGTATTCTATAACGATAATATAACGATGTGGTTTTTACCGCCTATAATAAAGGCCCATGGTAAGTGGGATCTGGGACTGATAAACATTAAAATTCTCATGATTCCAATCCTAAGACTCCAAATGTGTTGCCAACCCTGAGGACTAAGATGGAATACCTCAATGCTACTATAGTAATTTCGAGCATTGTCTTATCCCTACAACGGAACGTAACAATGCAAACACTACTGCTTGGCGGTAGGTTAAAGGATAACATGGTGGTCTGGACGGACCCAGGATCATCTGGACGGACCCTGCACAAGGTCCTACCACCACTAAAGCATAAAGCGATCCATAAAGCGAACTATACTTAAGGTGAAGGCTAGATGTTCAGGATGGTGATTCTCTCAACAAGCAAAGGTGATCGTTCGCTCGAGTGAAGGTCCAAGCGGCGAGTTTAAGTAGTCCCGACAGAGCGAACAAAACACATTTTAGCGCGTGTATTCAATTTGGCAGCATGACTTCACGAACGTATAAGGCTCCCTAATTGACAATGCACGCGCTAAAATGTGTTTTGTTCGGTCGGACGGGACTACTTAAACTAGCCGCTTTTATTCGCTCGTCCGTTCGACCGGCAGCCGTTTTTTGAGAGAATAACACACCAGTAATAATTATCATGCATCAGTGCTTCCGTATAAAAATCAGGTAAATAATTGTACAAATATTTGTTCCGCTGTCGTAGACATTGCTTACCCGCATCAAATAAACAAAAACAAAAATGAAACATTCTAAAAAAAGTTTATATTTCCTCCGACAAATTACCCTTGATGACTGAATGGCTTTACAGGGGCATAAAGCTATAAGTAACACCTTATCTACACTATAATAATATTATAAAGAGGAAAGATTTGATTTTTTGTTTGTTTGTTTAAATCGAATAGGCTCCGAAACTATTGGAGCGATTTGGAAAATTCTTTCACCATTCGAATCCTACATTATTCCTGATGAACATAGGCTATGTTTTATTTTTCTGCCCGGACGGAGTCACCTGCAACAGCTAGTTTGAAATATGGAGATTGCTGTTTAAGACGACATGAGGACGAAGAGATGAAAAATTGTAAATAGCTGTCACTGTCGCTCTGACCGAAGATGCCTAGCCAAGATGCAAACGCTGTTAAGAGGATTGTGAAGCTAAAGATTTCAATACAAAATGCGATAACGTTTCTGTGCCTTAAACCTAGTCCGATTTTTACGATATTTGAATATGTTGTAGATATCATGAAAAACTATGTCTGTACGTTTTCCTTTACACGAAAATATTTCTTAGAAAGAAACAAATTTAAAAACAGAAACGTACAGACCTAGTTCTTTATAAGAACTACAACATATTCAAAAATCGTGGAAATTGGACTTGATTTTGGGCGTGATTTAACGTTATCGCCCAGAGCTAAATTTGTATAGTTTTTTTTTACAGCTACGTGATTTTAGCAGCGCTTTATAATCCTCTTAACGTTTCTGTTTTCTATCGACTTGGAGCGTATGCAGTTGTCGCGATCCTGTCATCGGCTTACGTCAATCTAACATTTTGTCGATTTTCAAAAATCGCTAACATAGCGTTGTGCATCTTGACTAGACCGATAATGATAATTGCATCTCCGACTGAATAAGTCTTGAGAGCTCTATCTCGACTATTCGGCCCTTCAAAAGTGAACTATTGAAACTGTACATTTTTAATGCGGGCTCCATATTCTTAGCAAACAACACAAACACCAAACACATGCCGAACACCGACCACAAACACGCATCCCCATGCTTGGCGAACGTGCTAGTATATTCCGGATTGGCAAACACGTTTGCCGAACATCCTTTGATTTGTGCAAAAAGCCGACACCAACGCCGCTCACTGGCGAACACAAACACAAACAGGCAAACACCCATCTACATGTTCATGTTCGTTGTTTGGTGTTCGCTGTTTGCCATTTATTGCCAAGCGTGTGGAGCGGGCATTAGCTATTGAGAGGCAAGCTGTTCAACCCGGGAGTTCTGGCAGACAGAGGTGGGCTTGGGGAGGACGCGCCTGCTCGCCGAGCCGCGCGCGCGCACGCAGCTGCTGCGCCAGGCTCCTATAGCGAGGGCGCTGCGCACATTAAACCGCGTAACGGTCGGGGTTGACCTATTCTGTTGTTCTCTGAATGAATTCACAAAAATAACTTTGTATATTTTATCCTACCATTACGAGGATTAGTAGTAAGTAGTGTAATATTGAATCCACACTGTCGAATTAGGATAGCTTGTAAGGATAGTGGTGTGTATGTAAATAAATAAATAAATAAATTTTGAATTGATTAGACGTACTGTGTTTCTATGTACCATTTGCTTTTTAAATGAATAATTGTAAAGTAGACTCTAGTCTCTCAACTTCTGTTGACGGGGCGCCGTGGTCAAACAGACATTTGAATAAATGTTTTGTAGCCAAAAGATAGTAATGCAATTAATCATTGCTCAAAGGCAGCGGTCGGCAACCTTTTGAGTCGGAAGAGTCAAAAATTACAATTTACAAAATTTTAAAGTTTTTAAACAGCCACATTTTTTTCCTGCCAATAATAAATAGTACTTACATAAATAAAGTTTGAACTAAAGAGCCGCAGCTTCACATACAAAGAGCCGTATGTGGCTCGCAAGCCGCAGGTTGCCAACCCCTGCTCTAGGGTCATAGGCGTAAATAGGCGAGCGCGTATCGCGTATGTAGAAAAGGCCGCCGCATTTCCTGTTAAATGTAGTTTCACCGACGACATTAATATACTTGGTAGACTCCACTTGCCTACGTTGCCAGCTTGTAAACACTGACATAGTAAAAATAGAAAAGTAGGTCATCTCCGGCCCCTAAGGAGTTTCTGTTACGTATTCTGACACTCTGACATTTACGTGACGACATTTTTGCGTTGATACGCGTCGCTGGATACTTAATACCCACGCAAAACACTGCGCGGGCGCGGCCCTTGTTTAACCTCGTAAGGCCCACCGTACTACAAACAGCCAGATTTTGTACAAGCTTTTATTTAATTTGCAATGTATGTATGTATGTACGGGTCAAATCTTGCAAGTTAAATTTGACCCACTTCCCGGTTTTCGATGAAGCTGAAAATTTGCATACACCTTTAGTTCTGATGACAATACAATAATATAGTACCATCGAGCTGGTCTGATGATGGAGAGTCAGGGTAGCCATAGGAACTTACAGATTACACATGATAAACCCGTCGTGTTAGGGCTCGTTAAAATCGTCTTGACAAGTAGATAACGACTGTGTAAAAAAAAGTACAGTCTGCAACAAAAGCATGTCCCAAAAATGATTTTTTTGACAGAAACTTGTATCAGTGGGGCTTTGAATCTACCATCAAGGCAATAAAGTTCAATTACGTTTGTTCGAAAATGCCATTTTCATTTTATGAAGAAAGGAAAATAAACTTTATTCCCATTGCAATACATTTCAAATTCAATTGCCTTGATAAAGTACATCCTATTTATTGCACACTGTGCCTTACGAGGTTAACCGACTCGGTCCGTTCTGTAGAGTTTGCTTGTGGCTCGTGGCGCGTACAGTTACCTTTGGTTGAAGATGTACTACTGTTTAGTTTATACTGTGACACTTTGCTTTTATATATTGGGTCTTGGTAGGCAATGCTTTAATAAGCAGACTTTATTTATGCAGCGTCGCAAACTTTGTTAGGAAGTTACTATTTTTACCCAACTGCAGAAGAAAGAGGGCAATGTTTGTAATGTATGTTAATTGTTAGTATATCGCACGGTGAGAACGAAAGTGACTCATTTCAAAAAAATTGTAAAGTTTAATATGTAAAATGACTTAAAAAGCTTTCTATTGCTTACTCAATCAAAAACTGACGAAATTGGGCTGGAAAGGGACAAACGTAGACTTCGGGTCTCTTTCATTTCCGCGCGCCTTGCCTCTCTCGCCATTGCAATAATGATGAATTTAGTATTGCGCCAGAAGTGTGTGCACGAAATTAAAAAGAAACAGTGAACACAAAGAAGTTGTTTTTTTCCTTAAGCTTTTTATTTCGGGAAGTTATTATATAATTAAGGAGAAATTTCCTAAAACGTTAACACATTTTGTTGATTTCCCAAAAAGTTTGTTTTTTGTATTAGGTCACTTTCGTTTTCACCGTGCGATATTTGAATGTATGGTTTCCGGTTCCCTCATAATGATGTGCTGACCGGATGGCCCGATTTTGACAAGCAAGGTGTCATTAGATTCGTTTTATAACTTTATTTTCAGAGTCGGATTAAAAAAAAACATATATTTTTTATACATTTTTTTTATACAACAGAGCATTTGTATTCAGAAAGTAAATTATGGTGAAGTGAAACGGATGAAGAAGACCACAGATAAGATATTACGCTTAATAGTTAAGCGACTATGATAAAGCAAGTTTAGGTGGTAACTAGAAAAAGGTTTTGTCAAAGAAGAACCGCCTTCAAATCCACTAAAAAGCAGAAAATAATAACTGTATGCCTCGGTATACCCAGTTCGGCGCCTGCGTTTAATATTTAGTGAACTGAATTATACATGGAATACATTTCGAAGTCGGCGGCAAGAGTCGTACATTGCTATTTTTACTCTGCGACTTCCTTGACATGTTGTAGTTTTTTTGCGACTCCCTTGTGAAAGAAAATACCTGCATGTAGGTACTCATTACGTCGCTTACTGGTGACGTGAGCATGTCGGTTCGCGACGCCCCTGGGACACTGCCGTGACGCCCCATGGCGTCGCGACCCATATTTAGGAAAAGGGGCCTTAGCAGTTTCTATTAAAAAAAACATTTGCTACTAAAGGTACTAGGAAAGTTCCGATTTTATGATAAGGAAGTAGAATTAGGTTCGAGAAAATACTTTGTTATGAACTATATTCTGGTAACCTATCGCAACCTCGAAATTATTTTGATCGAATTTCATTTGACCTTAAACGTTTCGTTTTTTAACGTTTCTCCGATTTTTTTTATTTCACTATTAAACATTAAGTAAACAAATCTTTAGTCCGAGCAACTTTTCTCCTTGTAGTCACTTGCCCTATGTATTGTTACGTATTTTGTTTCAAAGCCTATTTTTCATTACACCAGTGCTACAACTAGCCTAGAGATCGTTTCGTATTTTGTTTCTTAACCCATTTTTCTCTTCATCAACAAGCCTTGGCCTTCGAGGTTTTTTTTTTTGCCCAAAAAATCTTGCTTGTAATTTATCCAGAAAACGAAACGATCAATACAAATCAGGGTAGAACCGACTCGGATTTAGCCTAGTGGATTTAAAAATTGGTAAACTATTAATTAATAAACCGAGCCGAAACATTGGACAAATGACACTAAGGTAAATCAGAAATGGGAAATAGATAAATTGACAAACCTTTACATTGGACAACTGTTTGTACGCTGTGTACCATTTGTCAAATCGGTAAAAAACCAAAGCAAGTAATGACTAAATGAAAATATTCGAAGTGATCTTTCGGGCAAACGTAAAAAAACGCAAACCATAATTGTCGAATAATATTTGTCGAACCAAAATTCGGTCAAATATTTTTCGTAAAAAAACGCAAACCATAATTGTCGAATAATATTTGTCGAACCAAAATTCGGTCAAATATTTTTCGGAGTTCTTTTTGACTAGCTTAAATTTTAATACAGATTTTAAAGTTTTTTTGCTCCTTTTCCCAAAATTGTAAAATTTCACAACTTCATTTAATTTTCGCGTAATATATAAATAATTATCTATACGTAACTCAGGAACTTTCAAATTTTTGGTATAAAAACTTCGGAGAGGCTATAAATCAAAAAGTACTTGTTTTGAAATGTGCAGATTGAGTCCTTTCATATGGCACCCCGTTTGCTATTATCCAACCACTTTCATATTTCAATCCCCCATTCTAGACCCATTTTCAAATATTTATATACATTTTTACTAAAAACAACAAGTAAGTTATACAACTATGCCTTATTTTAAGTTGATAGCTATTGTAATTTCAGAGAAAACTTGCTGTGACATACAGACGGACAACGAAGTCTCATCATAAGGGTTCCTTTTTTACCATTTTGGAACGGAACAAAACGCTTTGTGCAATAAAAAAGAACTTTAACAATAAATACTTATAGCTACGTATATTCCAGCATATTCCAAAAAATATCCCCAAATTTTCCTGTTTTTAAGGAAACATTATCTCCAATTTGTAATCAGTTTTGAATGACGATTTCGTGCTTGCTCATAATTTTACTGGATTATTATCTCAAGTAGCTGGCAGGTAGAATTTATTTACATCTCAACGATGGTTGCCGGTCTGCAGTTATTTTTAATCAAGGCCAAAAACGCTTAAAGCTTTAAATTAAACAAACACGCAATCATAAAGGGTGTCTTGAATGGGAATTTAAAAATGGACCAGGAGCACGCCGTATTTTTAAAGATGCATCAAAGCGCCTGATCGACGCAACTCGTGACCAAAATGCTGGCCTGTACTTGGCACCAAGATTAAGCATTGCCATTCAACGTGGCAATGTTGCCAGCATTTTGGGAACAATGCCCACTGGTAGCGGTTTGTTAGATAGGTGTAGTTTTTTTTAAGTAAGTTTGTAACTTCGTTCCCTTGTTTTTATTGTTTACTTACCGTACTAATTAAAAATTAGAGGTTAGAATAACATTTTAGTTTCAGGTATCGATTTCGTTTATTCATTTAGACTTAAAAATAAAGGTACCCATTTATCCAGTTAGAAAGCTGTAATTTGGCATGAATATACATATTAGTCACGCCAACAAAAAAAAATTTTTTTTTAGGTAACCTCCCCTACACGTAACTTGAGGATGTTTTTTATTTTCTCGTCTACCCTATGTTGTGGGGTGTCGTTGGATATGTCTTTCAAAAATATTGCGAGTGTTTGAAAACAATTTTTCGATTAAGGTATCCATTTATGAAATATTAAGCTTTAAAGCGCTGCCCCCTACAGCCAAAACTACAAATACTAAAAATCTGAAAAATATCTTAAATGAAAGCACATGTAATGAATTTAATAGGAAAACTATGACGACTAAGTAGACTTCATTGGTTCTTGAGTTACAAACGGTTTAAATGTTTATACCTACCGAAAACTTATTTGCGGTGTTGGTAAACTGACCGCGACGTATGTCGATGTATGGGGATAACAGTTTTCCAACGGCAAAGTTAAGTTTGTCGCGAGGTCTAATTTGTTTGTAGTAACGGCTTCGGAACCCTACACTGAGCATGGTCCGACATGCTCTTGCCCGGTTTTTAACCGACTTCAAAAAAGGAGGAGGTTATACGTTCCACTGTATGTATTTTTTTTTTATGTATGTTCACCGATTACTCCGTCAATTGTCGACCGATTTCAATTTTTTTTTTTGGTTTGATAGAGTATACTTTCGAGGTGGTCCCATTGTCACCAAATCTGAATCTGATGAGAGGATCCGTGAGGAATTGAGGGAACTCCTCAAATATTGTAGGCAAACATATAGAGATTTTAGTATTTTTTAGTAACAAGTCCAGCATTTGCATTCAGAAAGTATCATTTGGTTAAGTGGAACTGATGATGAAGACCACAGATGGCCACCGGAACTCCTTAACGGTACAGATTTCAAGGGTGGCGATAAGATATCTCGATTAAGATAGTTGAGCGACTACAACGAAGAATATTTACTTGTTAGCCGACTTAAAAAAAGGAGGTTATTGAAATATGACTATGACTTTCCCGCGGTGTTGCTCGCGGCGCGCTTGAAATAACTTAAAGTTTCATTTCAACTAAGAAGTGGGACTACGTAACAGCGTATTATGATCACTAAAAAGTATAAAATAAAATAAATGTTTTAAAAAACAAAAAACCGCTTTTTGTTGAAAATGTTGTGGTCGCCGACTTCCGTTGGACTAACCTATTAGGTGCCTACAATTTTAAAGAAGTTATTTTATTGCGTTTTTGAAGGCGGTTTTTTGTTTTTTAATATTTTAATGTATTATACTTTGTAGAAACTTAACATCAAGAAATGCTAACTGTACTTACCACAAAAAGCAATTAATTGACCAAATGAGGGTAAAGTTGAGTGAACTTTTCGGAGCGTCTTCAAGTACAGAACCTTGAGCATTATGAACTTGTTCCTCCTATCGAGTAAGTAACGTTAACGTGACGTCATCGAGAAACTTTATGGCGATTAGAATCAGCGCCTCGCCTCCGTATTTAGCACTAACACTGATAGAACAAGAAGAAGAAGAAACACATACACAAAACCATAAGACACACATAGGTATACAAAAATAAAAGAAAACAATGAAGCATTAGGAAATGTGAAAAGTACAACATTATTTTAGTTGTAAAATTAATATATTGATTAATTAATAATAATAAAACGCATAGGTACAGTCGAGTTCATAAATATGTATGTAGGATGAGTGAATAGGAACGCAGCATGACGTATAACCGGACATTAGAGTGAAAGAGATGACTGTACTGATGTTATGAACGAGAGTGAAAGAGATAGCGAATGGACTAGATTAAGTTTTAAATTTTAGACGTTAGGGGTCGAGGTTCCGAGCTAAAGACGAGAAGACGTGTGCGCTGTAATTTCCAATTTCTATTTTTTTATTATACTTTTCTCCGAAAACTTGACTTTTACTTTGCCATCCCACATGTATACACTTTTTTACCTTGTCACTTTAGTCGTCGTGACAATTAATACATTGCAGTTTAACCATGACATTGAATAGACAAGGTACTAAAATGTATAAGTACATACTTATTTATGAACTCAACTATACAGTCAAGTATTTTATTTGTTATGCCACTATGGAACCCTGTCATAATGACAGCACAGCGTCAAACCACATGACAGAAATTACGCTTAAATGAGTGATTAACGTTATGCGACAGGGCTCCATGGTGGCATAACAGTCCTTGACTGTACATACTGATAGACAGCCTTGATAAAAGTAAAAAAACTGTGTAATGCAATATTTTTACATAATGTGTGCTCTAATTGTTCATACACAATATAAAAAAAATACATTAAATTTTAAATCATTCGAAAAGAACTCCATCAAACCTAAAATATCAACTAAAATGAAAATAGAGTTGTGTTTTTACTTAAGTTAAACTTATTTTAACATAAACCCAAAACAAATAGCTTTTCTATTGTCTTTTATGCGATTGCGTCCTCAATCATGGCGGCTAAATGGGCTAGCAGAAATTGCGAGTAAATATTTAAAGCCGTTGTCTCCCAGGTTATTACAGAAAGTGGAGAAAAAAGTTTTTACGATCGACTCTGAGACTTGGAATTATTTTATGTCATATAAGTACAGTCAACAGCATAAATAAGTGATCATTTATGTACTTTGTCGCTTTCAATCGTTTCACAATTTTGTATGACATTTCAAACTCGACGTTAAAGTGAGAAGGTACATAAATGATGACTTATTTATACTGTTGACTGTACAGTATTCCCCAGCTTCTTAATAGCTTTCGGCTGGCTATCGCTATCACGCTCGCAACTGACAATATATTTGTCACTCGTGTGTCATAGGAAAACGAAGATGGCCGATCGATGTTTAAAAAATAGTAGTACCTACTGTAACAATTTGGTTTTTGTTACAAATAATTTAGAACAAGCAATTATCAAAGAACTGGCAAATACCTTTTGCATGCAACTGGCTTTTGAAGGAACAAAAATTTTTTTTTCGCATACGTTTTTTTTTGGTATTTACCTCAGAACTTCTTGGGGAGAAAATCTCTGCAACCAAATTTTTGCATACCCCATTTTCTATTTTATGGCTAAACTAGCGAACCGCCCTCGCTTCGCTTCTGTTTATGTGAGTTTTCTGTAACACCCGTATATAATCCAGAATTTACTATACATAAAAACCTTCCTTTTGAATCACTCTATCTATTGTTGAAATGAAACCGCATTAATATCCATTGCGTAGCTCAAAAGATCCAAGCGAACAGACAGCGGGAGCGACTTTGTTTTATACTATGTAACGATAAAGATAAAGAAGAAGGCACCCGAGCACACGGGCTGACTGATTGTACGGGCTATCTTAAGACTGCAATCTTAAGAGTAAAACTGCCAATGCGTTGCCAACCATGAGAGAGTGAAGATAAACTGTAATATTTTTTAGATAAAATCATACCATAGAGATGTGGTCTTTTCACGTAAAACCCATTACACCCCTTAATCGGTAAAAAAGGCTCTTAACATCCATAGATTTTTTTCCTCCATATTATAAAAATAAATCACGCCGATGCTCACGTTTAACGAGGGAATAACCCGATAAAACGAAAATAAAGTGAAAAATATGGGCTCAAATTATAAAAAATTGAAACGTTGCACGTTGGGAGCCTTCTGGAAAGTTTGCGAAACAATTTTCCAGTTTCAGGAGAGTTCATGTAACTTGTAGAGTTTGGGCCATTAAGGGAACTTCATGAAATTCATAATGGATGAATGTACCTATATTTTGCCATAAAATGTCCACTTTTAGAGCGTCGGCATGGCCTGCCTAGACTATAACGTATTAGTTGGATTTCGTTTAGTATAATGGTCAAATCGTATAAAATGTTGTGTAGCGTAATGGGAGCGAGCGCAGCAAGGGAGCAACATGGGTCAGGGCAGAAGCGACTCGGATAGGTTAGGTTGTTAGGTTTTTTTATGTATGTAACACTACCTCCTGCCCGCGACTTCGTCCGTATAGATTTCGATTACCGTTGTTCCCTCGGGAACTATTGAATTTTCCGGGGTGAAAATTAGCCTATGTGTTAATCTAGGGTATAAGCTATCTTCAATCTAAATTTCATTTAGATTTGTCCAGCTATTGCAGCGTGAAGGAGTAACAAACTTACACAGAAACTTTCGTATTTATAATATCAACAGGGTAACAATAAATTGCTAAAAATGAAGTTTAGGTGGTTATGGTTACTTACAAATTACAAATACAGAATATTTCATAATTTACCGGAAATAATTGGGCGAGAAATAGATAACTTATTCTGAAAATATATACAGCGTGATTGTTAATTACTTTAAGAGGGACATAATAGTAAAGCTCAATTGCAATTAACTTGGGGTTTTCAAGGCAAGAGTGAATAGTAGGGAATGCAAATAACCGGTTATAACCGATTTTAACCGGTTATTTTCATACAAAAACGGTTAATAACCGGTTATTTTGCATTCCCTAGTGAATAGGCATTTTCTGGGTAAGCGAGTACCGCCTTCGACCTCGTCGTTACTTAACATCAGGGGCCCTAATATGGCTACGTTTATCGTGTGACAAAGTGTGGTTAAGGCATCCGTCACCTTCTGACATGTAAATAAGTATCCACATTTGACACGCGATATAGACGCAGCCATACTAAGCCTGCAGGTAAGACTGAGGTCAACGCAAACCCATGTTTAATAAATAAATAAAAAACACACACGGTCATCTAATATGTCCCAATAGTTTTTTGTGAAAAAGGAATATGCCAAATAAGAAATCAACCTTTATATTTGTTACCCTCATAACATGCTCCTCCATTGTATTTGTCACAGGATGAACTTGTATGTAACCTCTTTATTGCACAAATAAATGTTTGTTTTAGGTAAGACTTGTAATCAACACGGGTTCAGCAGAAAATAGCTTTCTATGAAATGAAAATTCTGCGAAGTGATACGTTCTATGACACGAGTGTCGGTGAAACTGAGGGCCCTGCCAAGATGCATTGCGCTAACTAACTTTTGTATTCGTTTCGTTTTTAAACCAATCGCGTCACTGGTAGATCACGTGACTTTTCGTATCACGTCATCTACCAGTGCCGCGATAGGTTTAAAAATGAAACGAATAGAAACGCTAGTTAGCGAAGTGCATCTTGGCAAGGCCCTCTGAGGGCTCAGACATAGTTATTTAGAGGACCTCTTAATACACATAGATAAATTATATCGGAGCGGAGATATTAAAGATTTAAGTATTCAGTTTTGATACCAAAAATACGCCCAGGTATGAATATTTAAATATCTCGGCTCCGATGCACGAGTATTAGGTACATTACGTAACAAAATATGTTTATTTTGAATAATTCTATCACAACTTACCACTTTTACGAATGGCCGCTCACCTTGAAAATGTATGACTTTTACAAATGACAACACTTACCCAAATTCCTTTTATCCAGATCCGTTGAGCCGTTCTGACGTTCGCAAACTTTCGCATTTATAATATTAGTAAGATTTATAAAAACATTAAAAATAACTGCTACCTACGTAGTAATATAAGTAATATTTAATAACGTAAATAAGCATTCAAAAAGTTAGTGGCCCCGTGGCATCGTTACAGTACAACAGATGCTGGCAGCATTTCCTCGCTGTGTAACAATGCCGATTTGTAGCCCGAGGGAGCTGCCAGCTTTGCAGCCGTCGGTAGTTTCGAGTACGATTCTAGCTATTTCACTTAAGAAGCTGAAGTTTTGTAAGTCCACTAGGTCCTACCTGATCTTTATTCATTTAATGTTATAAAAAGGTTTATCTCTAGAACTACCAAATAGATTTTATAATGTTACTAGGAAGCCAATTTTATCAACATAGTTTTGAATTAAATACCGTCATAGTAAAAGCACCCGAAACCGACGTACGTGCATGAAGAGGGTGATGAAAGTTGTATGTTTAGACCGGTGCACCTGGCCTTCCACGCTGCCGACCCCAGTGGGAGACAGGCGTGAAGTTATGTATGCAATAAGAACCATCAGTAACGCAGTTAAACTAACCATTTGTAAATCTTGTCACATTACAATAAGGCTCATAGTGGTCGGTTAACAGCGATGCTGCTTGTATATCTCATTGTTAATGCTTCGTTTGACAGCTAAATATTTCAATAAATAAATTAATTAATATCAGAGGACCATGTCACACTAATTGACCTAGTCCCAAACTAAGCTCTAGGCTTGCACTATGGAACCTAGACAAATATATTAAATAATTGTACTATAGAGAAATAAATACTTAAATACATAGAAAACATCCAAAACTCAGAAACAAATGCTGGGGCTCATCACACAAAATATTTGCATATACGAACCCGGGACCGCTAGCTTCGTAGGCAGGGTGACTACCAACTAGGCTAACGCGTCGTTAAATTTGTTCGGTATAAATACTAGTTTAATTATCAGTGATCGGAATAGGTAGTGCCATTTCGGGTGAATGACCTCAAACATTATAAATAATATGGATAAGACCCGGGATTCCGGGATTTGTATATTTTCACAGAATATTTTCTTGACATTATATTAATTGAAGTATATATATAAGGTTTTTTGTTTGCAAGAATGTCGAAATTAAAGTGTCTACATATTTCGTCAATACCAACTTTGTACTAGCAGTATAATTGTCAAAATTATAAATTAATAACTTTTTTGAGCTTACTGTGGGGCTAGGTCAATTTGTGTAATGATACTTATTTTAAACCAAACACAAACTTAAAAACTTTTCAAAGTGAAAATCCGGGATTTTCACTTTGAACAAGTTATGTCCATACTAAGCTTACGCACCGAAATCCCGTGAAATTGCACTACCTATTCTGATCACTGTTAATTATTATCAATGTAATCTTACTAATATTATAAATGCTAAATTGTGTGTTTGTTTGTTACTTCTTCACGCTGCAACGGCTGGACGGACTTCGATGAAATGGTGATAGCTTATACCCTGGATTAACACAAAGGCTACTTTTCTTGCCGGAAAATTAAAAAGTTCCCGAGGGAATAACGATAATCGAAATCTACGCGGACAAAGTCGCGGGCAGCAGCTAGTCAATAATACGTTTAAAAAATGTATGACTGGCGCATTTCTTTCTGCGATTCTTCTAAGCACTGGTCTCCTCTTGGGAAACGGCCATCTTGACGTTTTATTTTTAATTAATTTCTTTCTCCCAAGACATGGAATCTGGATAGCTTCATCTTTATTAGGTAAATTATTCAAGAAATATTCGGTTTCTTAGAAATCAAATGTAATAAATGTACTGCCTCAAGTATTACTTGAAATTAAAATACCGGGAAATAAAATGTTAATTTATTTATTAAATCGTAGGGCAAGAAAGAATATAATGAGAGATTAAATTTCGTGGATTTGATCCTTTTGGTAGCTTCGTCATTTACGCAAATAGAATGTAATGTTAATGATAATGTAACTCGATGACTTTATCACTAGATTTATTGAATCCAGTAACAAACTGAAAAAAAGTAATGATTTTTTGTAGCAATATACGGTGAAATCTAAGTTGTGGAACAAATGATCACCTCTGTGTTCTACCCACGAATATGAACAACTTTTACTGAGGGACCAAATCCGAAATCACGAAAAAAAAAACAGCTGTTTCATAGAAAAGTTCAATGCGTACTCGACGAAAATGTATGAAACAGTTGATTCTTTTTTCGTGATTTCTGCGTTGGTCCCATGATGAAAGTTGTTCATATTCGTGGGTAGAACACAGAGGTGATCATTTGTATCACGACCCCGCAGTCACCCTGTATTGTTATCAAAATAATTTCGTTTGTAACGGGGCACTATTGGCTCCTCGTTAACATTAATCTCGTCCCTTGTATTTCGTACTGAGAGACTGGAGTTAGTTAATAGATGTTAGCTCAGGAGGATCAGGGTTTTTAGGGTTTGAAATATGAACATCAAAGTTAACAATAATAGACTGAAGCTTTATGCCTGTTTATTTAAAATAACTTAATTGATATATTCAATGATTAAACCTACGATCGCATTTAAGACGTATAAAGCCAACGGGAAAAAGTCCAGCGCGGCAGAAAGGGGAACCGCACCGCCCTGGATGGGTAAGGGTTGTTTATTGGGAGGTTGGTGGTTACAGAGCGGCAGAGAAGGGAACCGCACCACCCTGGTTTTGTTATTGGGAGGTTGGTGGCTACAGAGCGGCAGCGAAGGGAACCGCACCGCCCTGGTTTTGTTATTGGAACGTTGGTGGTTACAGAGCGGCAGCGAAGGGAACCGTACCGCCCTGGTTTTGTTATTGGAACGTTGGTGGTTACAGAGCGGCAGCAAGGGGAACCGCACCGCCCTGGATTTGTTATTGGAACGTCGGTGGTTACAGAGCGGCAGCAAAGGGAACCGTACCGCCCTGGTTTTGTTATTGGAACGTTGGTGGTTACTGAGCGGCAGCGAGGGGAACCGCACCGCCCTGGATTTGTTATTTGAGGAGTGGGAGGTTGCACAGCGCGGCAGCGAGGGAAACCGTACCGCCCTGTGTCTGACAAGAGGGAACGGGAGAAGTTTGGAAGAGCACTACCTGATGGGCCCCTACGTTTCTGGCTTTGTATTTAAATAAATAATACCTAGCAATGGAAAATTTCACACAAATTGGCCTAGTCCCAACCTAAGCTCTAGGCTTGCACTATGGGTACTAGGCAACGATAAACAAGGAACAAACAAATCCATAGAAAACAACTAAGAGTCAGGAACAATACTCGAGCTCACCATACAAATATTTATCCTTACCAAGAATCGAACTGCATTGTTAGTAATCGAGTTCGTAGACAGGGTCACTGCCATTCCGACCAGGTTAACCGTAATTATATATAATTATATTCTGCAACTAAGCCAATAAAAAGCAACCCTTGAAAATGCAGCATCAGGACATTTGTACTAGTATAAAAAAAAATATTTGTTGTAAGTACTTAATTGAGTACTTAGAGAGAAATATGAATGTATTAAGTTAGTGTCTACCGAGTAGCGTTGAAAATGACTTGTAAAATACAAGTATCTTTCAAACGTTTCTCAATAAAATGCAGAATCTTTCCTTGCGGATCTTCGGTTGAATCTATCGCAAGTTTAAGTTTTTTACGTGTATTTTACGATTAATTTTTCGCATTATTATAATTATTATAGTGATAGTGACATTCAATTGTAGAATATGTATGTAAATACGTTATTGTACAAACGGGAAAATAACAAATATCGAAATAGACAGAAAAACAAAAGGTATGTACAAAGGCGAACTTATCCCTTTAAGGGATCTCTTCCAGTTAACCTTTGAGCGATAGGGAAATGTTTGAAATAAAAAATAGCCAAACGTACCTACAACAGTGAAAGGGGCTAGGTAGAGTCTGTCTAATGAAAGCTGAACCTGGATTTTTCTTGGCTGACGAGTCTGGCAACACTATTTAATATGTCGTTTGGACTTTGTTGTTGTTAGAAACTTGTCAATTCGAGATCTAAATTGATAAAAATACGGAGTAATCATGCCGTCGACGATAAGAGGCGGTGTCCGGGAGATTCTGTATACTATTATACAGAAGTACAAAGAAAAACAAGAAGAAAGAAAAGCATTATTGATGCAAAAAATTAATTGTTTAGTTAAGGTGACCAAATTTATAGGTTAGTACGGCTTTAGTACGGCATGTTCATTTTGATACTTCTTATTTCTCTATGTGCAATCCTAAGTTTAATTTACCTTTTTCTGTCTATTATACGATGAGATTAAGAAATTAAACGAAATTAAATTCGTTTCAGAAAACCTGGACGTGCACGTTGACAAAAGTGTGCTGGAAAACGTAAAGCAGCTGAAAGAGGTTGAGGAAACTGAGTTAGCCTGCCAGACTCAGACGAAATATTTGGAAGAAGTATCTTCAATGACCGGTCATTACTAAAATTATCATTGTCTTTCCCTATATAATAGGTGTAGGTACCTATTGTCTGTCCCTATATCATGTTGAATCTCTTAGCATTCACAATTTTATTAAATTAATTTAATAGACAGATGATTAATGTAACTGACACTCATAGTTTCAATAAAACAATAAGGAGGTGTTTAGTTAAAAGATATCATAAACATATTATTTGATATGTATTTTCTGTGTGCGGAGCAAACAGCATTTTGTTGTTTATGAACCAAATGTACACTGTACAGTCGATTTCATAAATATGTGTACACTTTAGTACCTTATCTATTTATTTAATGTCATTTTTGATCGGCCAGATATAAAAGATGTTCGGGTTATATGAGTCTTCCTTGTTCTTAAACCGTTGCGATTAGAACCTCACCGATGCAATTTCATTTCACCTAAACCCAAATGTTTTTAGGGCTGTCGGACTGTACAATGGGGCTGTACTGCGCAACCACACAATGTATTTCTAAATGGTGTTCTGTTTATTTAACACTTTCTTTCTTCTTACAGATATCAGTGTTTCATCTTTAAAAAGAATAAGTAATGAGGGAAAATTAAACAACGGTGTCTTTAGTACTCCCGGAAAAAAGCGACCTCACAAGGCCACGGTGTCTAATTTGGATAGCTTTGACATCCAAGCTATCCGAAATAAAATAAATGAATTTTATATTGTAAAAAAACAAGTGCCTACACTCAGATGCTTATTGGCAGAGTTGAGAGAAAGCATCGGTTTTACCGGATGCCTTGAGACTTTACGCCGAATACTAATGGCAAATGGATACGAATTTAAACAAAATACTGAACAACGTTCGATACTTATTGAGCGTTTTGACATAGCAGCTTGGCGACACCGCTACCTAAGGACTATTGCATCAAAACGTGCTGAAGGTAAAAAAATAATATACCTGGATGAGACTTACGTTCACCAGAACTACAAAACAAAAAAGTCGTGGCAGGGACCTTCCACCCAAGGTGTAGTTGGCAATATCTCAGCTGGAAAACGATTTATTATTGTTCACGCTGGATCAGAAGATGGTTTTGTGCCTAATGCTTTATTAACGTTTAGCACAAAATCAATCAAAGCAGACTATCACCATGACATGAACGCCACAAATTTCAATAAGTGGTTACGTGAGAAGCTTATTCCCAACTTGAGTGAACCAAGTGTCATTGTCATGGACAATGCTAGCTATCACACGGTGCAAATTAATAAGGTACCAAATACTAACACCCGCAAAGCCGAAATAAAAGAGTGGCTGCGTTCTAAACAAATTGATTTTGAAGAATATTATACTGTACCAGAACTTCTTGTCTTGGCACATAAACACAAAGCAGACCCAATCTATGAAGCCGATGAAATTCTAAGGGAGCACGGTCATGAGGTTTTAAGACTTCCGCCCTACCATTGCGACCTTAACCCCATTGAGCTAATCTGGAGTTCGGCGAAGAGAAAAGTCGCGAGTAGAAATGTTGGCGTATCAGCAGCTGAAATTGAAAAAATTATTAAAGAGTCTTTTGACAGCATAACACCGGAGCATTGGAAGAAAATGACTAATCATGTGCTTAATATTGAAGCTCAGTACAAAACCAGGGATGGAATAACTAAAGAACTAGAATCATTCATTATAAGTGTCCGTGATGATGACAGCACTAGTTCAGATGAATCATTAGAAATAGAGTATTTAGAATCTGATTTTAATTACAGTTCCTAGAGTCTTAGGGTATCATCTGAACTGGAACTACTGGAAGGTTCACCATCACATACACTTATTATGAAGCTTTCCAATTGATTAGTAATTCCATCCTTTTCCTTGTATTGGTTTTCGACATAGGTCATGGTCTGTCATCTTCTTCCATGCATTACATCAAAGGATTCCTTTAGATTTTTTTCAAATTCTGACGCCGATTTACCTATATTTTTGCTACCCACTTTTCGTTTTACAGTATTCCAAATGAGCTTGATCTGGTTTAGATCGCATTGGTAAGGTGAGAGTGTGAGCACTTCATGTCATGACCACTAGCTTTAGGAATTTTATCTGCCTCATAAATTGGCTTTGTTTTGTGCTGATTCACTAAAACAAAAAGTTCTTCTCTGTATAAACTTTCATCAAAATTCACAGACTTAGCACGGAGCCAGGCTTGTATTTCAGCTTCGCGTGTGTTTGTGCTTAGGGGCTTATTAATTTGTACCGCATGATAACCTGCATTGTCAAACACAATCACACTGGGTTCAAATAAATTTGGTATCAATTTCTCTCGTAAATACCTGTTAAAATTTGTAGTATTCATGTAATGGTGTTAATCTGCCTTTGTAGACTTAGTGCTAAATGTCAACATTGCATGTGCACAAATCCATTTACGGAACCAGCATGAATGATGATAAGTCTTTTTGCGGACGAAATATTTTCTATTAAACCAGATGTCGACGGTCCACGGCCATGATCTTTTTGGCTTGTAATTTTGATGAAGATAGGTTTCATCAAGATATATAATTGGCTTATTTTTGGCACGTTTCGTGGCTTTGGTTCTCAAGATCATTGTCGCAAGACTGCAATGTCATATCGTTCTATGAGCACTGAACGTTTTTTTTATTTTATTTTTTATTCAAAACCATTGCTCATCAGTATTTTACGTAGAGTCTATCTGGAGCCTGTAAAACCCATTTTTTCTTTCAAATTTGCCAGAAGTGTTCTGAGTCGGAATTTGCTTTTTTACAACATAAAACTCATAGACTTTATTACGGATACTTTTAACATCAAAGTTATCCAAGTTAGAAACCGTGGCTGGATGAGGTCGCTTCATACCAGGAGTGCTAAAGATTCCGTTGTTTTATTAGCCCTCATTAATTATTCTTTTTAAACACATGGTTGAGGAGGCGATGGCTGAGATCAGCGTCATACTCGTGAACGGGTGTTGTCAGTGGGGTCCTGTCTGTTCACGCTTGCAAGAACCTGTTTTCCAGTTAGTTATTTTAGTTATCGTTCCTGACGTAGAGACCTCGTCATGTTGTTCTCCTAGTCACTATTTTTAATTTACTCAATGTTATTGAGCGTACATTTGTAACGACTAAGTTTGTGTTGTTAGAAATAATTATTAATTACTTTACTACCTTGTAATGTTACTTTTAAGAATAATTGTATTTTATGATTGGAAAAAATGATCTGCTGGAGTTTCTTGCGGCGCTTCTTCTCCAAGATATAATTGTCGTTAGATAGAGGTGTAAGGGTGATGAGAATAATGTTACCTCTAATTACTTTATTAAAAAGGTTGAATATAATATTCCTCATCATCATTGTTTTATTATGCTGTGTGCGACACAGACGAAAACCTCTCGTATCAATGAAATCTATCAACAGCACGACTAGCACAAGTTGCTCGTGACTTGTTTGTCGCTCGGATCTCCCTTACTATCTAGTCTGTTACGATAGAGACGCACAGAGCGACAAGCGAGAAAATACAACTTGTGCTACACGTGCAGATCACTATATTTTCATGTCAAATATATTTCGAAAAACCAAATGTGCTCCAGTCACTGTCATCGTATTTTACCTAAAGTGCTTTTCATCAAAATATAGCGCTCGTAATAATATATATGAAAATATAATACGCGTTTCCTCTTCCTTTGTGCCCACCAAAATAAATAAAATAATAAAAGTATCAATATCGTTTATTCCTTCATTGATCGGTAATACCATGTCAAGATTTTTTGAATTTGCCGCTTTTTCCCAGGTTCAGCTTTCATTAGACAGACTCTATTTCATAATTACGTTATTATTAAATAACCAATTTAAAGTACTAAAAAAAGAATATTCGTTTTTTTTACAATAATTTACACTTACTTTGTTTATTTTGTGCCAACCGAGACATTGATTCGATTACATAAAGTATATTACTGTTCAGTTTGTATTAATAAGCA
This sequence comes from Acleris literana, assembly GCA_946894065.1. Classification (NCBI taxonomy): domain Eukaryota; kingdom Metazoa; phylum Arthropoda; class Insecta; order Lepidoptera; family Tortricidae; genus Acleris; species Acleris literana. Next base: position 5,069,758 of record OX335677.1, read on the forward strand.
AGATTATTTCCCTTTGATTGTTAAATGAAAATTACACAGTATGAAACAATGTAAGATTGTATTTTCAGACGAACCTATAATTTGTTTTTTTCAAAAATTACATGTATTTTATAGGAAAGATACAAAGTTTCGAAATAAACAAAATGTATCTTTCGCAATTTTCATCCCCACTACACAGGAACACTTCTGTCAAATCTCTGGCCCACGATACAGACTTGGTTTACCGATTAGAATGAAGCCCCTAGTCATTCGTTCCGCCTTTACGAGAAAACAAAATCCATACATTCAAAAAATAAATAAATATCAGCGGACAATGTCACAATGACCTAGTCCCGAACTGAGATCTAGGCTTTATACTAGGGATACTAGAAGACAATTAACTTATTATAATAGAGAAAAGCACAGTTAAATACATAGAAAACATCCAAGACTCAGGAACAAACACTCGCGCTCATCACACAAACATCTGCCCTTACCGGGATTTGAAACCGAGGCCGCTAGCTTCGTAGACATTAACCTCTTTGACAGTTGGGTTAAAAATGAATCCCAGATCGTCGATCTATTCCACAAAATCAACATAGGGTAGTCGTTACTTCATCATAACGTATTTATTTCATGCTTAAGTTTTCAGCTAGAAGCAACGCAAACCTAATTTACCTACTTCCTTATGCAATATTTCCCGTAAAAGGTAGGTAGCCTGCCAATACCTAGAGCTACCTTCCATCTCCCAACAGACCCGTCACGTATCGCTTCAAAGGTTCTTATAGAAGGAGATCCGAATAGGAGACGATTTGGACCGGGCTGTTTATTCGATAAAAAGTATTTTATATCAAATTTAATATGCTAAGTAATATATGGCGAATAGGTAGGCTGAAAAATTTCAGTCCAGTATATAATTAATAAAAAAAATAAAAATTAACTTCGTTTTAAAAAATTACAATAGCTTGTTTAATGGACAAATTACATACCAATGGAAAGTATGAAGCCTATAGAATATGCAAACGTTAGTTTGACTATTTTTTCCCCGTCAAACTATTGGGTAGGCAGGTATAAACAGGTAAGTCGGTACTAGTAATTTGCACCAAACCTAACGTTTGCATATTCTATAGACTTCATACTTTCGATAAGATGTAATGTGTCTATAAACAAACATATGCAATTTTAAAAAAAAGTTCATATTATTTAGCGTACTGAATTTGATATAAAATACTTTTCATCGAATAAACAGCCCGGTCCAAATCTTCTTCTATTCGGATCTTAGACCATTAAATCAAATTTGAACGTCTCAAATAGACATATACTGCATGTAGACTTGGAGATGTTTCCCGTAAAATCACTTACACTCCGAAAGGGATTTCGGTAAATTTATTGAAAGTATCCTAACAGTTAGGGTCTCGGAAGTTCGGGAGATTTATTTATGAGGATGCTAGCAAATGCTTTTAATGCTTGATCACGTTTTTCTCTCTTTTGAATAATCAGAAGTTCGAGGCCGATACGAAGATGACCTGGCAATGTTGTATTTTTTTTTATTGAAATTAAATTGAGAGAAATTCTGTAATGTAATCCATGTTGGCTATTTAAATGTATGTATGTAGGTATATTTGCATCGATATAGTAAATGTACGAAGAACTTATCGCATATGGCATCTCTTCCAGTTAACCTGTTTCGTTAAATGTATCATGCCGTTGTTGTTACTATGTTACATGGCTCGTAGCAGTATATTTACTTAATATGATAAAAAATGGTCAAGTGCGAGTTGGACTCGACCGCCGACGGCTCCGGATCTACGTCTTATGTAGTACATACGGGGAGCGAAAGTGACGGAGCCATATTATAACTGCTATAGCTCTGTCCCTTGCACTCGCCCTAAACTGAATTGCTTAGCCATATCATAGTAACCCCCCTGGTCAAAGGCAATGTGGGTTTACCCAGCATAATACTGCCCTCTTACGGAAAAAAAGCGCATCTACTATATAAATTGTATTGCACTTCCAACCTTATTATAACCCTTGAGAGTTTAATATGCTTCTATGAATTAATCGCACTTGTTTTTTCTCCGTTGGAGGGCAGAATAAGAGGCCCAGGTGTTTGACAATTCACAATTCGGGCTCAGGACGGATAAAAGTAAATAAAAAGTAGTATTGTAACTAAACTGTGGGAAAACCGGATTATTCCAGTCTAAATAGACGTGTGAAAATAACCAAAACAACATCGAACAACTCCAAACTAATTAACCACCAAACGCCGTCTAATTATCTTATAGGATGAACAGAAACATTTGTAATTTAACTTTTCTTATCTGACCCGGATAATATAGGTATTTAGTTCCAAACCCGACTAATAAAATGTTTTTACTAGCAGCAAACGAGTTGCTTGTACTATAATATGGCGAGTGACTAACATTATTGTAGCGGTCGGTAAGCAATCGGTTGCTGGACGAGTATAGCTTAAACATGTTATACGAGTCGAGCAACAGTCCCTCCTGGCCGAGGCCTATATGTACCTATAGTGGTAGGTACCTTTCTCAAACATGCTGGACGATCCTGGGGCCCTACTTTGAAAATCGAAGTTCGAATTTACGTTATCTCCATCTCTTTCTGCCAATTTAGGCTCGAATAACAAGTGAAAAGGACAGAGCATCCGAGAAGTTTAGTTTGTGCTTCACAGTAGGTGACTATCCTGCCCTTGCTTTGAAATTGCATAGAGTTTATATGGCCAAACCGTTACATGACGTCACAGTGCATATCGGATCTCTCTGTCTAATCGCTATCTAATTAGCAGTTTAAAATGCTTAGTATCATCCGTGTTTCTGTGCCGATTTTAATTTTAATTTCACTTTTGGTGATCTCTTTTACGGCATTTTCGTGTTTTGTTGAGAAATGCTATTTAAAAATAAATTAAATTAAAATTCATGCGTATTCCCTATACGTAATAGGTTTGCCCAATAGAATAGAGTCCCTGAAATAAAGTCTGTACCTACATGACAATAATGTTGAATTATTTCATAGTACTTTATGGTCTTTATGGACCGTTTAAAACCCGTGTTGTGGCAAATATGGCGGCGCAAATACGTTCTTGTCACAAATATAGCGCTGCTATTTGAGCTCTAGGACATAGACAACCGTAGAGCGGCAAGAAAATATTATTAATAAATACACTTTGTGATATTCTACTTTGTCGTTTTTACTTAGTTATATCTGTGTTTTACTAATATAATATACTTCAATATAAAAAAAAATATGATTGGATTCAAAACTTTGTTTTGAGGATAGTCTTTAAAGCGTAAAATGCGGAAGCGATTTGAATCCAATTCAGCACACAGATAGTTCATGTATTTAATAAGTGTAAATAGTTAATACTCTTCGTAACAGATTATTTTTTTAGTTCTCGTGGTTAAAACGATTTTCGAGTTCATCCGTAAGTACTTGACGTCGCACAGTGGGACAACGGCGGAATTAATTCAATTTTGGGATGGTCATCAGTAGTCACATTTTTTATCTGATATGTATATAAAACATTTCAAATACCTATGATCTAATAAAATATTGCATATATATATTATTTTTATAAATAAATTAGGCCGCCAAACTCGTACAAATGCACTCGCATGAAATAAACGTTAAAAATACCTTGCATTTGCAAAGGGTGTATTCCTCTCAAGTTATTGATTTTGTTTAACATGTTTCATTTATATACAAGAAACATTATTCCTACTATTGTAAATGAAATAACATTTATGGTTTCTCTTAAATTATGAGTAATTTTAGGGCTGTAAGAAGTTGATAGTATTTATCGCCTAAATATTACATTTCATTGGCTATAACTTTTTAGCTACAACGACCCTCAAGCTCTAATACAACAATATTTACACATTATTTAATCGAGATCATTATTTAATTGGTTCTAGCTGCAATAATTTGCAAACTTTTTATTGCTACCTCATTAATGAATGAGCTTATTTTTCTAAGAAAAATACTTAAATGCGTTATCGATGGTAATGAGGGCAATTAAAAAGACTTTTAAATTATAAAATAGTATAAAAAGGGTATTTACAACATTGTGCATCATTTACTTTTGTGAATTCAATAAAACAACACCTGATTGTATATTTTATTTTAAGTTCAATCAATGTAGGTTTTATTTTAAATATTAGTTGGAATGATATTACTATACTTAAATATATTTGAAATGTGTTGTTTCATCCATTAACCTAAAAAAAACAATTAATTCCGCGGCTCCATACAACGCGCACCACTGTGCGTCGCTGGCAAATTCAAATTCTATCAAATTGTAATAATATCATTTCACACGAAATTTCAAATAATAAAGTATGTTGAAATAATAACACCGAAGTACAAGTTCCCAATTATTATAATTTTTTGAGTTTAAAACTATAAACACAAGTAACCCTAATTTCGAGTAGTTAAAATAAAAAATAATTCATTTTATATTATAGCAGCGTATAACATTGGGCGAAAACAACAAAAATAGTGAATTAAAAGTAATACGCGGTAGCAATGTAAACTAAAAACGGATTAACTCCATGGTTTTCCTGTGCTATGGCCGTTTCAAGTCGACGCGAGCTTATTTCACGCGTCTTTAAACAATACTAACAAGTTGGTACGATGTATAGGATGTAGGTACATACTACACGTTTACTCGCAAATCGAGCTATACATAATATAATATAATATTACTCGTACTTAGGTAGGTACTCCTATCTATAAACGCGCAATAACTAAAGTGTGCTTGAAATATGCTCTGTTCTTAACTGACATTATGACATTTGAGTTTGACAGAAAGGGACAAAGAATACTTTGACTAAAGTAAGTTTATAGTGTGTTTGTATTACTGGTAGCCAAATAATTATTGTTTTAGTTAGGGTGTATATGTGCTAGCTTTCCCTATTTTCACTGGATCTGTCTTTACAACAAACAGCAAGCTTTATAAGACCGAATGTATGTTTTGACGAACCGAATGTAATAGCAGCCGATATAAAACAATTACAATAACGTCAAAAGCCATAATATTGCTTTATTGCGTGAAAGAGGCCCTGTAAGAATGGGTATTTTGACTCGCAGAACTAAATTGCACCCGTATAACGCCAGGACGTTTTGTCCGCGAATAAACAAACTCTGGTACAGTTATGGTTCCCTGGTAGCCGGTTAGGGATAAATTACACGTTTATCCCGCGAAAATGGCGACATTTTGTTAAGAGGCAACGCGCTCCATTTTATATACGAGAGGTACAATACAAATACTCTTTATTAAATTACAGATGGCAAAAGTAATTTTACTAAGTGAGTCATGCAATTAATTACAAAATATATTTCTAGAAAAAACCTGGAACACATTTTCCAAATTATTTATGTACAGTCAACATCATAAATAAGTGATCATTTATGTACCTTGTCACTTTAACGTCGTGTTTGAAATGTCATACAAAATTGTGAATCGATTGAAAGCGACAAGGTACATAAATGATCGCTTATTTATGCTGTTGACTGTACATTGCTGTTACAACGAGTTGTAGTGACCTAGTTGTAGTGACCATGCCTACGATGCTAGCGGTCCCAGGTTCGATACCTGGTATGGGCAAATATTTGTGTAATAAGCACGAGTATTGGTTTTTGAGTTTTGGTTATATTTAATTATTTATTTCATATATAGGTATTTATAATAAGTTATCATTTATGTACCTTGTCACTTTAACGTCGTGTTTGAAATGTCATACAAAATTGTGAAACGACTGAAAGCGACAAGGTACATAAATGATCACTTATTTATGCTGTTGACTGTACAAACCTACAGCTTAGTTTGGGACTATACTCGAAAATCTAATTAAATACCAAAATTTGACATTACTTCACTTTTAACATTATTTCATAAAAATATGAATGAGAACTCGTGTAACCTGTAATATTAGGGTAAATTTTATTGATAAAAATACCTACACTTAAACCAAAACTTCACTGTGTCAGATTGTCCCCTCATATTTATTTTCACGTAAGGTCTGTTAATTCTTACTTGTCTTTTATAGTAAACAACTTTCTAACCTCAAAATGAACCTGTTTTGGCTAACACAGCTTTTTTATCGTAAATATAGTAAACTGAATAAACATTATGGACATAACTTGGCTAATGCCCTGTCTGTGATTGCTTTATTTTGTTTAAAATAGCTCTTTTAGCCAAAAAAAGGTTCATTCTGAGGTTAGAAAGTTGTTTACTATATAAGACAAGTAAGAATGAACAGACCTTACACGTCAATAGTTATTTGTTATACAAGGGGGGAAATTTGTATTTTACCTGCGAGTGTTCATTTGAAAGGATTCTATGATTGACCACGAGTAGGGCATGAATTCCGAGATCTCGGAATCTCGAAATCTCGGAATCTCGGACCAATTTTTCAGATATTATAATTCCGAGATTAGACGGAGCAATACCGGAACACTTTCAATATCGAAATTGAATTCCGATATTGGGCCTATCAATATCGTAAATCCGATATTCATTACCTTTTAATTCCGATATTGTAATATCGAAAAAAACGCAGTATTTCAAAGTTATCTGTGGAGTTGCCTTCTATGCATTATAGGACATGCAGTATCGGACGATTTCTAGTATCGAAATTGAAAATCGGTATTGAATATTGAATAGAAAGTGTATTTTTCTAATAGATCCCTAATTCCGATACTAGTATCGGAATTCCGATGTTGAGACACAATACCGAATTTCAATTCCGGTATTGGAAATAGTCGATATTGTACGCCCTGCGTAATTCCGAGATTCCGATATTGAGGTTCAATACCGATTTTCAATTCCGATACTGGAAATCTTCCGATACTGCATGCCCTAACCACGAGCGAAGCGAGTGGTTCAAAAATATAATCCTGAGCGTAGCGAGTGTTTCAACACACGAGACGTAAAATAACTTTTCACCCGTGTATAACACAAAACTTTTCACCTCACTACAGCGAGGAAAATAGGAAAAAAACGCAATTCCGCATTTTGCACGGTTTCCCGTAATTCCACAGGTGTTAATACGTCTTCGTCACTCGAATCACTCATTTTTAATAACAAAACAAACTAGAAAAAACATGCGAATATTTAACGTTGACGGCTTGTGACACTACGACTTTGCCATAGTCGTCTGTCCCTTTCACAAATATATAATTTTATAGAGATAGAGCATAAAGAAGTAGACTTTCTGTTATAAATAATGTAACGCCTCCATAATATCTAAGTTTTTAATTAGGTTTTGGATGAAGGAGTTTTTTATCTTGGATAGCAAGCAAAACCTTTGCAATAGGTTTAGCGATGGTTTTTTTTGACGGGGAGAGAAAGAAAAGAGGATTGGAAAAAAACAAGAAAAATGGGGAACAGAAAAACATGAAAAAGATTATTTAAAAGAATTAGTAAATAAAGTGTACACGAATCTATTTTCGCGCTACGAAATCGGATAATGTTAGCGAGTATGGCATGCGGTAGAGGCAGAAATTCAGGGAAGTATCCATCTGTATCAGTTTTGTAGAACCAGTATAAATTATTTTCGTGCGGATACCGCTAATCTGGTTTATGTTTTTAATCATTTATTCTCATCTTTTATCGTAAAGTACAGTACATCCTTTCAACTTCTGGAACTGTTCATCTTGCAATTAAGAAATTCATGTAATAAAGAAAATTAAACTGATATATTTATCTGGCGGAAAGTCCCATTGACGTGAACGTTCTAGTGTTCAGGATCTCATACATCGATTGATGAATCGAAGTTCAGATGAAGATCAAGGTCTCGCTGAACGCTGGCTCTGAGAAACTGATATAAGAAAATGATCATTCAAGTCTACGGACAATACAGTAATTTAAAATTCCTATGGAAATACAAGAGAGGCGAAAGTAATGCCCAAAGCTTGAATTAATTGCTTGATGTAACTGTTTTCCAAGGATATACTACTTAAGCTATCTTTTCCACCTTTCATTCATTCATATATCAAGTCCTTCATAATATTTTCTCTTTGGCTATTTAAAGTATTGCCCTATCAGAGTGCTTGTCTTCTAAAATAAAAGTTAAGAAAAGAAACAATCACAAACTACGCACTCTATAGAGGGTTTCCTCTTGACCCCTAGCTTGACAGAGACTACTGATCGACAGACATACAAAAAATAAGGAATTCCTTTAGTATCATCTTAGCATCTTAGATCGCGCTAGAGGGATACCCAGTCTGGTGACGAGTCTCATAGGTCTGGCGATAGCCAGGGGGCACTACCAGCTCCAGAGCGGGTGTGGGGCTCTACCGTTAGCGCAAACCTTACATGTTTTTCCAAACATGTACTCAGTTTTTAGTTAATTTTCACTCCCATAATCTCATTCTATAATCAGCTCGATAGTTTCCTTTCCTCAGTGTTAATTAGATTTCCAAATTGTTTGAGTTATATTTTCCTTAGGTTGGTTCAGGAGAGATCCTAACATGTTTTTTTCTAACTTTTGTAGGATTTGTTCTCAGTAGCCACTTCTCAAAAGTATTTGGGTTACATTTCGGGTTATGACGTAGGTTTCTAGTTCTTTTATCCCTAGACAGATCACTTGGCCATTACAATTCCGTATTTGCTACAAACTAGATCAATTCTAAAAGTTTTCTTCGGGAATAGCGCGGCAGAGTAGGGTATGACGTCGGTTTTTGGTGCTTAGGTTTAGTTAGGTAGCTTGGGAGGTTACAATTTGTCGCTGCGACCAGGATCGTACCGTGCCGCGCTGTAGTATGTTTTTGTTGCAATTGATCTGGTTTGTAAGTAAAGCGAGGGGTGTCTGAAGACACCAATTTGTTACCGTGAAAAAAGGAGGGAAGTGGATACTTTGTACATAGTAGGAAAATAGATTTAACAAAAGGTAGATAAAAGGTAAGAAAATAGACAAAAGGTATTTTTAAATTTCTTAGGAGTTCTTAAAAAATACCTCTTGCAGTTTGTTGATCATCGAAAAATATTATTAGTCTTAAGGCAGTTACACACAGCGAACAGTTAAACGCAGAGAAAACGCAAATCAATACTTACTACTGCAAACTACACTATTCAAAATTTAGATGTAGCTAAAGGACTTATTCGGGCTGGGGGTTGCTATAATGTAATTATAATATTAGTAGTAGTTGCTCCCAATCTGATGACTTTTTCAGTAGCTTTACATTACTTTGCTTTGATAGTAAAACTTAATTTGTTTGCATAATTTTAAATTGTTAATGTTTGCAAGCTTGCCATGTCCATAAATACTTGTTTTTTTGTTCAAGCAGTAATCGGCGTTTATCGGCTTTGTGTGTGATAGCCTTAATACGAAGTACCTTGTCACTTTAATTTCACTTAAGGATTAGTGAGAAATCTTTTTCTTAGCGTTAAAACGACACAGTACTAATTTATTAATTGTTATTCTAGCATTTTTCTGGTAAATTGTTAGTTCATTAATCAGTGGACGGCAACATGCGGCCCGCGGACGTCTTACTTGCGGCCCGTGAATGTTTGTAAAAAATTGTATACTCATAGGTATATTGGACTTCTAGGGTTAATATCACAAGTACGGTCTGTCTTTCGTTTATTTTGCCACCTTGTGGGCCTTGCCTGCCAAAAGGTTGCTGACCGCTGAGTTTAATCGTTTGTCGCGTTGAGTCGTTTAAACGTTATGTAATGAACATACCCTTTAATATTAGCAAGGAAATAATAACATGAATAAAACTAAAACTTAGAACTTAATTACACTTTATGTATTAAATTATTACAGGGAAAATGCTTTAGCTGAGTTTGAATGTTTCAGGTTCTCTTGATTGGATAGGCAGCTGTAGTCGCTGCAGTCTCTTACACTTCTGGGGCCTCAAAATGCTTCGGAGTCTGAGCATTGAGATGGAGATAGTTAGTTCATTGTAGGGCTGTAGTTCGAAGCTGCCGGCAGTTTGGTTGTGGGTTTATCATCATAGGCCGTTCGTATCGCGGTTTATTACGATTATTTGCATTCCATGGTTCAGGAGAAGTCTGTTAGTTGAACAGATCCAGATGATATCACAGCGTGTATCTTCGACGTTACGTGCAGCGATGATTCCTTTATTTTAGCGCAGTACACTCTTATCAAACTTCTTTTCCATTTGCATTTGCTAATTGCGCGATGGACGATATTTATTTATAAATTTCACTGTCGTATCTACATATAGAAATAAATAAAATAAGCGGACATGATTTTCACTTAGACGTTTATGACAGGTGGGAGATGTAATCACAGACTTTAGAGTAGTTTGCTTTTTCCTCTCCTTACCACAGAGTTGCAACAAGAAGGTTGTAGGTAGAACTTTGCAGTAAACATTCGTTAGGTTGTAAATATTTTTGGTAGAGACAATTTTAAAAATACATTACAGTTTAATTAAAAAATAACTAGAATATTTATTTAAAATAATAAAATAGCAATTTTGAATTGTACATATTCTGTTGTATTTTCTAATATAGAATTGTACGAGCCATAGGAGTAACAGAGAAAGAGATCAGACTTCTCTCTTCTTGTTGTTCTTTGTTGATAAAATATTATTTCTATCTGTGTAGTATGTATTTATTTTATTTTATTTTATGTAATGAGTAGATAGGTAGGTTCGTCACGCATTCCCTTTTAGCTTTTCCCAGAAAAAACAGGATGAAGGAGCTTTTTGTCCCTAGTATTAATGTTAGAGCAGCTTGGCGAGTCAAATGGAAGATTTTATGGGGCTGGCGGGCGCTGCACTGGTGGAGCCAAACTCGACTGCTTCGTCGTCGACAGCATTAACTATGCGATGGTGGAACGCACACGTAGATGCAGTCTGACGATTTTCTAGCTGCGTACGCTTCGCTGCGATCGCTTCGCGTGCACTACGTTGCGGTTGTAATACGCGTGCCACGGTTTGTGACAGTCAATGTCGAGTGTCCAGACAACTGTTAGAAAGATGTCATGTTCTGGAGATTTCGTGGTAATCTACCAGTAGCGATCATTGTTAGACTGAGTTATTAATGTTGTAGTCAGGAATAAAATTGCCTTATTGTTCTTATCCTTATCACCAAGCATCGATATCAACATTCAGATTTCGTGGCGGGGTACGGTTTACAGAAAAACAAATACAAACAAATACATTTAGTATTTGGAACCTTTATTTTTATAAACGGAAAGAAACGCTAAAGATGTATTAAAGGTTTTGAATTAATTACTTAGATTTATTCCATGGGTTTTGCTGTCAAACTTTGACTTCTGTTATAATATATACATTTTCAATGCCTAAAAGACCTTTCGCACTGACTAATATTTATTTGATGTGACAATTAAATTGACATTTGTTACCTATTTGGCAAATATAATTTTTTCGAATGCAAAATGAGTATTACGGTTCTTTGTCATTATTTAGAATAAAACCTCTTAAGTATAAGAACTACATAAATTTGGGTTCAGTTAGCTGCAGCATACTTAAGTTAAAAAGTAACACGGAAAATAAACGTAGGTAATTATTCATTAAATAACCGAATGTATTTCTTTTTTTGCTACCATTATCGGGTGCCGTGAAGGTTGAGTGTTGATACCGAAGTTATTTATTAGAGGCGTAGCATTTGGTCATTTGGTTTGTTAGAATAGAATATTTAGGAAAACCTGGTAAAAATAAATGTAGATAACAAAAGGTTTGTTAGGTAGTGACGTAAAGCATTTAGTAATTATAATTTCTTCTTTGTAGATTTTTTAAATTATTTTCGGTTAAGCCATCTGTAGTAGTTCTTGAAAATTGTACTAAATAGCCAAGATTAACATACAACGTATTTCATTCAAAATGTTATAGATGACGCTGTTCTTTTAGTTGGCTAGCTAGTGAAGTTTACATAAACTGTTTACCGGTTGTCATAGTTAATTTAGAATATCATAGATGCTGTGACTGTTTGGATAGAGTAGAATTAGTATCATCATATTACTCGTAGTCTAAGGAATGTAGTTAATAGAATGTAGATAATAGAAATAACGTAGATAAATATTAGTTAGAATCTGAAACAGGAATACCGAACATTTAATTTTTGGAGTTGGAAGCGCCAAACAAACAGATACATATACACAGAGGCGCCAAGCGACGGACTCGTGGACGCGGTGGTAATTATTAAGCTCTCCGGTATGTGATTCATTGTTTATTTTAGGGTCTGGGTTCGATACCAGTAAACGTTAGTTATATTTTATTTTCAAAATTTAAAAGTCTTTCACTTGGGGGGTTGTTAAACTATATTTGTTAAAATAGTTAATCTTAGAATTTAAGAGTTATTTCAACACTAGTGACCCGCCCTTGCTTCGCTTTGGTTTGTGCCGGGTTGCTGTGGTATCCGTACATGGTCCAAAACTTGTTATGCGTAGGGCCTTCCTCTTGAATCACTCCTATCTATTGAAGCAACCGCATCGGTGTCCGTTGCGTAGTTTTGGGGATCTGGGTGTGCATGGGGACGGACGGACGGCGGGAGGCGACTTTTTTTTGTACTCCCTATGTAGTGAAGATAGTATTAGTGATATTTGGAAACTTTGCTGTCAAGATGAATTATTTACGGATAGTACTTTCGAATGGAATTCTTTATATGTCAAATCTTTTGATCTCAACTAAGTATTTAAAAAAAAAACTTTATTGATTTCTGATTAATATGAGTAGGAATATGTATTAGTTACAGTTATAAAGTTTACGGATTTCATTTTACAGAAATATTACTACCTTAAATTATTTTAGGGTGTTTCCAATATTAAATGGGAGTTTCTAAATTTAAAATAAAAGCCTGAAATTTTAAATAGGTATTTACTTATATTAAAATTAAATCCACTTTACTATAATTTAAAATATTATGTTTTAAGGAAGTATCTAATATTCGTTCGTTTAAGTCTGACGGCTTGATTACCGATCTTTTATTTCGACTATTTTTAAGAGACGAATTGAGACTATTAAGTAATTAATAATCTTGATCTTCTTCATAGTATTAAAACATTAAACATTTACTTTTTTTGCGAGTGTAGTTTCTAGTTATTTTTATTCTTTAACCTGCAGTCAAATCTGTCATGTGTGCTCGGGGTTGATTACCTACGATTCGAGGATTTGTTCTAGTGTAGTTCAGCGGAAAATTTGCTTTAACTTGAGGGTTTTATCTTAATTAGGCGAATACATTATTTCTTATAGTACATTTGAGGAATGTTTTGGGAGATTCAATTTGAATAGGATTATAGCTGCAGTTTGAATATAGAAGGAAGTAGTTTAGTTGTCATAGTTTACCTGCGATTTGATGTTATAGTAGTGTTTGGTTGTTAGTTCGTCTATATTTTTTTAGCTGTTCACAAAGTTAATTTGAGGGGGATTTATTTTAATTTGTTTATTTGAATTTGGACAATCGTTAAAAAGTAAAGATATTTCATGATTTGTCAGCATTTTATCAAAACCGGATCAGTAAATAATTTTGTTTCCTATTCTTTATGAGAAACTGTTTTTATTATGCAGAAAATAGTGGATATAGTTCAATGAGTGGAAATGGACTCAACGGACTCAACCTAAACTTTTTATTTCAAGTTCAGTAATATTTGATGTTTTTCGTAAAGGAAGATTTTGAATCTTATAGCTACGTATGCGAAAAGTTATTTAGGGGTATTAAACGTTTCAAAATCTGATCTAAGGGGGGGGTTGGTCAGGAATCAGAATTGCTGTTTAATGTATGTTTGTTATCTAGCAAACTAAATACTTAACTAATGAGGTTAAAACATTTTTATTCCTTTTTCGAATTTATTCATATTCATATTTATTCATTGTTTTTGTAAAATATTGGTGGCATATAATCCATTTCTTTAGAATATTTTAATCCATTTAGTCATTGAAGGGGACATACGACTTTTCCTACTGTAAGAATTTTAAAAATATACATGAAAATTTGAAGGTTTGAGGGGCGCAATGGTTGGAGCATGCCAATTGACTTTCGTCTGTCATTTATAACATTGTGCAATAAAAAATAATTTAAATATATAATAATATTAGTTCTATTAAAGTTAAGTCTATGAGTATATGCTCAAAGAAGTTCCATTTTGTTTGGACTAGTGTATTGTTTGGGGGAATGTTTGATGATTCTGCATATAGAGGGCCCTAATGAGATTGGAGGAGTGTTATTTTCTTTAGAGTTTGAGAGCAGATTTTGTAAGTGAGCGCTTGGTTTAGTTTTCGCTATAGGTTGGGGATGAACTCAAACAATGCAATAGATTCAATAAAAAATGGAAACTTTTATTGATATTTGATCCCAAGGCATTACACGGTACAAAAGGGCTTTTGTAGTGTTTGGAGTTAGGACAGGTTAGCTGACAATCTTTGCAGAGTTCAAACTGCCTTACAGAAGTGCCATACTATACAAGAAGCTAAGGCTATGATGAATATTCTTCGGCGACTCTACATGCTCCAAGAGAGTTTTATTTCTCTTCGATTGTTGGTCTTAATTTGAATAGTTTAGTTACTGCCCACTCGACGTCCTTATCTATTAAAGTTAATCCGTTTTGCGAAGGGACCTGAAGACCTTCCGGACCTGGCGGAGGAACCCGTACAGACAACCGGCGGGCTATCAGGTTACGACTAGCGTTGACAGGCCTCACAACCCTGTTCTCTTTGTGAAATTGGTTATCCTTGATGGGATATAACTTGTTCACTACTAAATTATTTTGCAAGTTGGGAGTCTTCACTCTAAGTTTAATTAAAGCTTTTTTGGTCGAAAGACACACTACATTAAAAAAAAGCATTTGGGTTAAAATATGAAATAAAATGCTAGTTATTTTCTTGTGCTTAAAGGTTTATTTTGGCTCTCCGATTATGCATGTTCTTAAATTTTCCGATCAAATGGTTCAATCGATTTGTTAATGCTACATCTCAAGACGCAACACTTAACAATGTGTTATCTGTGAATGTGTTAGTTTAGATCCGAACGTTAAAATTTGAAGTAAATGTGATTTCACAGAAAACGCATACTTAACCGGCCGACTGCAATGGTTAGTGTCAATTTCGTCAACTGCTCATGCTCCAAAGGATGGATGTTGATAATGGGGAGTGACTTTTAGCTTGGGTATGCTGATTATTGGGCTGTTAGCATTTTAGCTATCAAAGGCACCCGGTTTTTAGAGGGGGGAATTTACCAGTTCACTTATGGCCTGGGCAATGTAGGTCAAATTCACAGACCGGGCAATGTGGTCGCCGAATTGTTGTGAAGGGGTAAGATTCTACTACTAGAGTTGATTTGGATTGACAACCCAAGTTCCTCTTGGGAAGACCAGGTGTTCCTTGCGAAGAGTGATGATAGTTCATGGTTGGATATCGACAGGTTGAGAGTTAAACCTTAAGGTCAACTTCTATTCTATTGGTATCAATACACACCACACCATTATTGTAATGGATTTTACATTTGAGAGATAGAGTTGACATATTGGTAGTTCATAATATTTGTGAATTAAATTAGTTTAAAATTTACTCCGGTGAAACTGTCCTCTCACCTGTGCAAATTTTGGGGGTTGGCTGTGACACTACGACTTTGCCATAGTCGTCTGTCCCTTTCACAAATATATAATTTTATAGAGATAGAGCATAAAGAAGTAGACTTTCTGTTATAAATAATGTAACGCCTCCATAATATCTAAGTTTTTAATTAGGTTTTGGATGAAGGAGTTTTTTATCTTGGATAGCAAGCAAAACCTTTGCAATAGGTTTAGCGATGGTTTTTTTTGACGGGGAGAGAAAGAAAAGAGGATTGGAAAAAAACAAGAAAAATGGGGAACAGAAAAACATGAAAAAGATTATTTAAAAGAATTAGTAAATAAAGTGTACACGAATCTATTTTCGCGCTACGAAATCGGATAATGTTAGCGAGTATGGCATGCGGTAGAGGCAGAAATTCAGGGAAGTATCCATCTGTATCAGTTTTGTAGAACCAGTATAAATTATTTTCGTGCGGATACCGCTAATCTGGTTTATGTTTTTAATCATTTATTCTCATCTTTTATCGTAAAGTACAGTACATCCTTTCAACTTCTGGAACTGTTCATCTTGCAATTAAGAAATTCATGTAATAAAGAAAATTAAACTGATATATTTATCTGGCGGAAAGTCCCATTGACGTGAACGTTCTAGTGTTCAGGATCTCATACATCGATTGATGAATCGAAGTTCAGATGAAGATCAAGGTCTCGCTGAACGCTGGCTCTGAGAAACTGATATAAGAAAATGATCATTCAAGTCTACGGACAATACAGTAATTTAAAATTCCTATGGAAATACAAGAGAGGCGAAAGTAATGCCCAAAGCTTGAATTAATTGCTTGATGTAACTGTTTTCCAAGGATATACTACTTAAGCTATCTTTTCCACCTTTCATTCATTCATATATCAAGTCCTTCATAATATTTTCTCTTTGGCTATTTAAAGTATTGCCCTATCAGAGTGCTTGTCTTCTAAAATAAAAGTTAAGAAAAGAAACAATCACAAACTACGCACTCTATAGAGGGTTTCCTCTTGACCCCTAGCTTGACAGAGACTACTGATCGACAGACATACAAAAAATAAGGAATTCCTTTAGTATCATCTTAGCATCTTAGATCGCGCTAGAGGGATACCCAGTCTGGTGACGAGTCTCATAGGTCTGGCGATAGCCAGGGGGCACTACCAGCTCCAGAGCGGGTGTGGGGCTCTACCGTTAGCGCAAACCTTACATGTTTTTCCAAACATGTACTCAGTTTTTAGTTAATTTTCACTCCCATAATCTCATTCTATAATCAGCTCGATAGTTTCCTTTCCTCAGTGTTAATTAGATTTCCAAATTGTTTGAGTTATATTTTCCTTAGGTTGGTTCAGGAGAGATCCTAACATGTTTTTTTCTAACTTTTGTAGGATTTGTTCTCAGTAGCCACTTCTCAAAAGTATTTGGGTTACATTTCGGGTTATGACGTAGGTTTCTAGTTCTTTTATCCCTAGACAGATCACTTGGCCATTACAATTCCGTATTTGCTACAAACTAGATCAATTCTAAAAGTTTTCTTCGGGAATAGCGCGGCAGAGTAGGGTATGACGTCGGTTTTTGGTGCTTAGGTTTAGTTAGGTAGCTTGGGAGGTTACAGGCTTAATTGAAAAGTTTTGAATTAAGTTTTTTTTTAATTTCGGATGCGTTTTGTTCGCACGTCGACTTACTTGGACTGTCATTTTAACTTAAAGATGTTTGTAGCATTGGCCTTACACATGCCACTTGTCGTAATATTATAGTTATTTATGTAACTGGTACATAATGAAGCTTCTTAAGGTACGAGAGCCAAGGTTAGAGCGCGAGCTTGCGAGCGCTCTAATTACAGGCACGAGTACCTTAAGAGCTAATTATGAACCGTTGCATACATAACTTTTTCTACAAGCTTAAAATGATAATTAATTACAAACATAAACAATCGCTAACTTTTCTCGTATAAATTACTTGTCAGCAAAGTCATTTTCATTATTCCGCTTGGCGTTAATAGTTTGTGAATTTTATTGCTAAGTAAATGTTAACAAATTTAATGTAAATTTTAATAATTACCAAAAATAGTTCTGAAAATCTATCACAAAAGTTAGAATGCCAAACGAAGCGCCATTTTGTTGATATCCATATTGAACGTAACCATGGTAACCAAATAGCAAGTCGATGGATATTAACCATCATTTATTTCTAGTAATTTAATAAAAATGTAATTTTAAACACAGTCATAATTAGTCTCAAAATTAATTTTGTTTTTAATATACGTAATTGTAATTGGTATTAAAATATTTTCAACGGTTTATATACAAATTAGGATCTCAAGTGTTCACTAAACGCCAGGACTGATATCCGGGATGACCCTAACCATGGTAATAACAATGCTATAATAGTTATTATAGAATTGTTATTACCATGGCAACGCTAATTATAGAATTGTTTTCCCGCTTCGATTACGCTATACGTGGTATTTTGATACCGTTAACGATATCAATATTAGCGGTTTATAGTACGCGAGTAGAAAAAATATATTATAAAAAGCATGGGAAACTTACTCGAGTGAATATTAGCTTGTAAGAAATTTATTCGTGTGTGCAAAGGTTACTGCCGCAGTGGTTTTTTAATTTACGTGGACGATTCTCGTACGCAAAACCGACTGCTGATTTCCCTGGAGGAATAAAAAGAAAATATTGAGTAGTGCGTGGAAAAACTAGAATCTGATTAAGTTCATGATTTCAGTCAACGATTTATTACGTATAAACTTGTCACCTTTCGAACCAATGCCGAAGCTAGGAGAATTCTGAATTAGAGTCGTCCATATGTAGGCATATACCTATAAGTGTAAATATATTATAAAAATCGGATAATCCTTCTTATTTTCTAAACGATGGTGAGAATTGAATATTGTACTAAGGTCGGCGTCAATAGAACTTGCGAACAATATAAACAAATTAGTACTGTTTGACACATAACCTCAAATATTCACCAAGCGTGTTTTTATTAAAAATAAAGTATAATGAATAGTTATTTCATCTTAAACTTAATATGAAAATAATGATCTAGTGTATAAATCATTGCAAAGACCTCACTTGATCTTAAAAAGTACGTGATGATCGAGTAATCATGGTGAATTGGTTCGTTTGGTGTTGTTTACATTGTTCGCAAGTTCTATTGACGCCGAGCTTAAAGTATCATATGATTTGTCAAAAACAAGTGTCAAGGCTATTTTAAGGTTCATAATGAAACACTTATATGTAACCTATACACATTTCCATCTTTGTACATATACATTAAGATATATCTATGTAATAAAATATTGAGTATTGAGTAGATATACGTTAAAATTATAATGGTGATTAATACCTACTAATTACAATAATCACACCTTTTAACTTTTGAATTTACTTATGAAAGGTCTGTCAATTGTTTTCCATTCATCAGTTGTGTGTTTTTGTATTGTTGCCAGACGTTGTTCCCGATACTGTCAGTGCAGTGTTCTACAGTTGCTGAATAATTAAAATCCGCGACGTAAAATACTATTCATTTCTCATGTTCGGGAAGTAAGGATTTCTATATCTCATTAGCGGGCTGAAAATGGCATTTCCATCACTGGGGCAGAAAGTGATTTTGAAAAAAGAATTGATCAAAGACCATTAGGTATCATTCCGTCCAGTCCATTGACTGTTTTCTGTACCACGGGGAAGAATCTTAAACAGCCATTCCGAAATAGCTCGGACTTCTTTTTAAAATTCGTTTTGATATGTCAAAACACTCATATTTTTTGTAAAGCAGTACCTAGAGACGAAGTTCGTGAGGGTAATACACATTTTATTTTATTTTTTGTTAGTTCTGCTTACTCTGGTACAGCCGAAATATCTCGGGATGCAATTGATCACTTTCATCCCTTGGTTAACAATCTACTATTTACGTATTTTATTTAATAACAGTTTGCCTTAAACTCTTAGGTATTTTTTAGGTAACAAAGTTTGTACTAAACTCAATCGTAGCAAACGTTAACACTAAGCACCCAATAACTTCTGTTTACACCAGTACGACCCATCAAAAACCGTCATTACCGGTTCAACTTCCAACGTTAAAACTGGTTGTTCTTTTTTATTCCACCCATTCACTGCGCTACTAGTCGGGCCTCGGAATAATCCGCCCATTTACTTATAATTGAGTCAGAAGGGACATCGCGTCATTGCTCGTCGTAAATGACGTATATTAATGGCTCGGCTTTCAGGAAGTGAAGTGAATCGCTGCTTTAAGTGCGAACTGACGTAGAGATTACGTCACATTCAAAGTTGACAGTTTCAAATTAAACGCGTACTTAAACATTCTGTTGAGAGTCAACGTACAAAAATTGATTGATTGATTCTCAAGAGTTAAAAGATTTTCTGAATGAAAAGAAAAACTGAAAATATATCTTAAAATGCGTAAATTCAGTATTGTTTTTGATTTGACATATACCTTATACATATAGTTAGTATCTCCTTGCACTCAAATGTTGTGCCCAGTTTTTAGATTAGTACCTACATAGTAGGAGAAAATCAAGAATAAAATTGATTCAAGAGATTGAGATCCACACGTACCATGTAATTCACTTCGGATTCAATCTTGTTTTTTTTTAATGCGCGATTGCAAACTAACCCACAGGCCACCTTCTAGCAGTACGCTCATGGATAATTACAATCTTGAAATTCCAGGCGTTAACATTTGGCCCCAAGATGGAAAGCCGCTATGCCTCTTAGTTCTTAACTTTTACCATCAGCTGCCTTACCCTCACATTGAGTAAAAAGTGTGAACACTGTTGCTTGGCGGCGGGCTAGCTGGTAAGATCTTGGTATGGGACGGAGGTTCTACCATCTGCAAAAACTCCAAGATAACTATTTTACTAACATTGACAATGGCAAAGAAATAAATCTGTGATTTTTTTAAAACTCGCTATATAAAGTTGTAATTCGAATAGTAAAGTGTCTTAATAAAACTATTTCCAAGAGCTTCGCATAAACCTCGAAATTTATTCAGGCTTCAGGCAAAGCCCTGAATAATCCCAATATTGATCCTATGAGGCGAATCGAATAAAACTTGTAAATTCAAATTGTTTGCCAAATAACCCGATCGTAGATCTTGTTAGCTCCCAAATCTTGACAGTTCAGTTTTTAGTTTATTTCAAGTTTCTGAAGTAAATTCAATTCCTGCGAGCCTTTCTTGAATGATGAGATCGAAATAAGATTTAGAACATAAGTTGACGGCACGATTTTGCCTGAGCCGCCAAGAATTTAAAGCCATCAATCAATGATTATTGACAGGGCTGTCAAAAGACTTGATTGGCCAATCAAAAAACGTTATGCTGCGAAAATTAAAAAAGCGCATATTCCCCTGTCCAGGGCTTTGGAAATCTATTTTCCAAGTTACATTATCCTTACTGTTTTTTTTTAATTCAATCACAATACACGAAAGGGAACCGGCATCCAAATAAAGCTTTGTAGTATAAAATCCAGTCACATCACAGGCTTTAATAGTCCAGTAACTGTAGAACTGTGTCACTAATTCAACGATAAAATATTCATAAACATAATAATGGGGCCAATTCGGATCATTGCTGATATTTTAAACAATCGTACTTACTCCTAT
This sequence comes from Acleris literana, assembly GCA_946894065.1. Classification (NCBI taxonomy): domain Eukaryota; kingdom Metazoa; phylum Arthropoda; class Insecta; order Lepidoptera; family Tortricidae; genus Acleris; species Acleris literana. The sequence goes on from OX335677.1 coordinate 5,090,905, forward strand.
TTAGAATTAAAAACATCATAATGTGGCGTTTTCTATGAAAAGTGACCTTATTGTCGATGGCGCTTCCACCATTTTTAAAGATGCTCCGATATAAATACAACGTCGCGTGACGCAGTGCGGCGTAAGCGCTTTCGACAATAGGATCCCTTTTCATAGATAACTCCACATGTATATTATATTAAAAAAACCTCTGGTCGTTACTTTGATCAAAGTACTATACACCGTAATATGTTAATAGTGTGCAAAGTAAATCCATCCGTTCAATCATTTCGTTTAGGCTGGAGATAGTGCCAAAGAAATAGACGTACATACACATATACACTCGTAAAACATAACCCTCCTTCTGACGCAGCCGGTAACATAAACAAACCGACAGACAATTGAACATAGAACCTCTTTTATCGAAGTCAGTTAAAAATTACAGAACACTTATCCAAATTTTACTTTAAACACACTCGTATTATTAATATTGCAAAGGATTATTAAATATATATTACACGCTGTAGTAGCCCACTAATTGTTTCCTTCGGATCTGCGCAGCTTACTGTCTCACGGCACTAATTCATTAGCGGATGCAATTACATTAGTTCATCCGCCTGTGTGACCCAGTTCCAATTAACCGAATTAGCATGCTTATTCGAAACAATACCATTGTAATACTATTAATTGCACAACACAAATATACAATTCAAAGAGAGAAAACAATAGTAGATAGTTCAACAAGGGACTAAAACAAGCCATAATTACACGAGATATGCCACGCAAGCAAGCGAGCAAGCGAGACTGGTTATAGTTCGAGTGTCATTATGGTTGTTTAGTCTCGCGTTGAACACTACTTTTCGCTTTGAATGCGAGGAAAAAAAAGGACGTTCTATACAAAATCACAATATTTATTATAACGAAGTTTCTTACAAATTTGTTCCACTGTTGAATTTTTATAAAGTGGCGCTTTAAATGCTTGCATATTTAGCTAACAGATTCAAACTTGAAAACTATTTTAAAACTACTTGGACCATGCATAATAAAATGAAATCATCCATAATATTAAAAAAAAATGGTTTTTTCTATATTTTCAACTAAAGTTAACAGATAGCTCAGTTTTATAGCGAGTTGTAAATTAATTTTAACCATTCGATAAAGAAAATAATTACCACTTTTTTTGTGATTGTATGACTTACTTGTCAGTTACAACGCGATGTTACAATCTCATTTGAAACGATAAAGGAGCACTGTTCTTTACAAAGAGGCTTCGGAACTATAAGTAGGTTCGGTTCGTAGATAGATTACATAGGGTGTTCGGAATGCGAGGCGTGAAATTGAGTTGATAAATATCATATTCCAATATGTCCTTAAAGTTTGGTATACGAATTTAAAACTTAATTTGTTAGAATTAAGTTTTAAATTCGTTTACCAAAGTTCAAGGACATATTGGAGTTTGATATTTATCAACTCAATTGGTCTCTTACAATCTGAGTGTCCAGGGCTTATGCACTGTCACTATTTGTGCCAAGTGAAGTTGCCGTTTTTTGTCTCGTTATTTGATGCTGGGGCGGAGTATGTGTGCTGTTTGTTTGTTAATAGGTAATTCAATGTTTTTCAAATAAATGTCGTCATTCCGAATTTACCTTCATTATGTTTATAACGTTCCCAAAAACAAAGACCTTTTTTAAAAAGTAAATTCGTTCACTATCGTTGAAGATATCAGAATGATGTAGGTTAATGTTGTATATGTATCCAAATTTCTTCTTCTCCTGTGAAACTAGACGGCTTGATAGAATGCGAATTATACGTAGTTGGATCGGTCTTTGATTTGTTCGTAAATGTACATGAACGACTGATTGATTCCTTTTTCGTCGTATTCCTGATTGGACATAAATTCTTGTTTCGGCACATTCCTGTTTGGACGTAGGTATTCTGTTTTCGGCATATTCTTGTTTTAACACATTTTAGTAAATAAATTAAACTATGAAATACTAGTGACTATACTTGCGTAATAAACTAAAATAATATTTTTAGTAACTAAAAAATATTTCATTTACTCAATTAAAATAAAAAACTTAAATCAAACAGTACATACATTGATTACTTAAAATAATCGGGCAACTAACTAATCAAAGTTGGCAAAGCCTATTTAAACATTCTATAGGATTGATTTAATTTGTTGTATATAATGATTTATGCCAAAAACGGAATGTGCCAAAAACGGAATGTGCCAAAACAAGAATATGCCGAAAACGGAACACGCCGAAACAAGAATAAGTCTAATCGGGAATACGACGAAAAATCGAAAGACTGTTTGAAAGATCCACATCACATCGTTAAATCAATAATTAACTTGTTGATTCAGTTCACTGGTATATTGACAATGCCATTTCATTTGTATGCAGTGGATACTCGTTGCAACAATGGGCCTGAAGCTTGAACAAACACTGGAATTGGCTGTAAATGTCAACTAATTGGATATTTGGATCATTACAGAACTTTACAAATTTATAATCACATTATTATACAATTTATGTCGATAAATGGTTTTCAGAAACAAATTGCATAGTAAACTCTAACAGCTCAACCTATAGTCTGGGTCAATTCAAATTGCCAGAGATGTAAACACAACCGAACGAACAAATTTACCATTATTTGTATTATTACTTGATAAGCTACTTGCTAAGACCTAACTTGATCTTTAAAAGCACGGGATGATGCTTTTAAAGATCAAGTTAGGTCTTAGCAATGATTTATCCACTTGATCTTTACTTTCACATCAAGTTTAAGATTTAAGTTACTCTGAATTACTGTTAGGTACGTAATTTTAATTAAAAATACGCTTACACGAATATTTGAGGTTATGTGTCAATCAATACAAATTTGTTTACATCTTTAGCAATTTCAATTGACTCAGACTATAGGAGTAAGTTTCTTATGTTTAAATGCAATAAATAAGTAAATGGTCCCTCACAGGGAGCATTCACCTGTAACGTAAAACTTCAGATTCGAACATTACATCAGAGAGTTAGACAACCGAGCATTAACCGCATTAGAGTCAGTGAAGCAATATCGTAACGTAATGCTCAAAGTCGAATCTTGAATGTTACATTACAGACGAATGCTTCCGGTGAGGACCATGTAGCACTTATTATTTGCATTATTTGGTAAAGCTGCAGTGTACGTGCTTCAACCTTTTACACTCGACTAAACTGTGCGAAACGAAAAGAGAAAAATAGCGGGCAAAAGCATGTCGGACCACGCTCAGTGTAAGGTTCCGTAAAATTGTTAATAATGATTTTTAAGAGCTATAAATCATAATAGCGCTAGTGAGGTTTTCTACCTCACTTGAGGTCATAATTTAAAAAATATCTTTGCTTTACTCGTATTGTACCCGAAAAAATAAAAAGATTTTTTATAACTTCTTAGGCGTCATTATAATGTATAACTATGCCAAATTCCAGCTTTGTAGTACCAATAGTCTCCGAGTTAAACCGCGGACAGACGAATAGACGGACAGACTGGCATCCGAGTTACAAACAATACGATAACATGACAAAAGCTTTTAAGGTTTACCGAGTAGAATAGAGGATAAATTGGACTGCACAGGGTAACCATGACATAATAAAGCAGTTAAGTTTAGGTTGAGAGAAAGGGACAAAGCTATAGGAGTTATACAGCTCTGTCCCTTTCTCACAACCTAAATTGAACTGTTTTAGTATGTCATGGTAACCCCCCAGCAGTAAAATACCAAACGCAGCCGTCTCACGCCAAGTGCTTCTGAATGGAACAATTTACGTAGCAGCGGATCGCATCCAATTTCCCCTATCGGCTTTGCCGGATATCCTGAACTTGGCTGTGTGTGTAAACGATGCGCTTTTCCGTTTTTACTGTTGGGTAGGTTAGGTATCTGTTTTCAAATCAAATATCATTTATTTCAACCATCTTTGGATCATAATAAATTTTTAACGTGTTTGTTAATTAAATTAAAAATTAAACAATGCTAGTAATGTCACTGTGCACATTACTCAGCTAACCAGCGACAAACTACAGGTCAAATTCCTATAATTATGTTGCTATTTTTTAAACGAATAGTGATCAAAATTTGAACAATGCATGCTGACAAGCAATGTTGTTAAAGAAAAACTTGGTAAAAGATTTAAATATCGGAATATTTAAATCGTTTGTGTTGGCAACTAGTCATTTGTTATCCATAAAACTATTAAATTACGTACAATCATCTTAAGTTTTCCCTGCAAAACACGGCATCTAAATCTACACTAATCTTTAGATAGTATAAAATGAATTCGCTACCGCTGTCTGTTCGCTTAGATCTTTTAAACTACTAAACGGATTTTACAGAATTTTCAGCAATACCTAGTTAAACTCGAAAATCTAATTAATGACCAAAATCTGTCAGTTCCCATTTTGATTATTTCGTTATTTTAACATTATTCCATAAAAATGTGAATGAGAACTCGTGTAACCTACCCTATTACTATATTAGGGTAGGTTTTATTGATAAAAATACCTACACTTAAACCAAAATGCAGTAATCACAGCGAACGTGAGCCGGTTGAGGTTAGGATTTTGGTCTTAAATTAGATTTTTGAGTATAGAGTCATTCAAGAGGAAGGTTTATATGTAAGTATAATAAATTCTAGTTTATGGACGGTTGTTACAGAAAACTTACATAAACCGAAGCGAAGCGAGGGCGGGTCGCTAGTATAAAGAGGAAATATTTGTAGTTTTGTATTTTTGTATGTTTGTAAGGAATAAACTCAAAAACTACCGAACCGATTTCAAAAATTCTTTCACCATTATAATGCTACATTATCTCTGAAAAACAAAGGCTACGTTTTATTTTTCTGCGCGGACGGAGTAATGGGCAACTGGTAATAAATATCGCAGCGGCCATTTATTGTCCCCAGTCAAGTAACGACGGATAAATTAAACCGGCAATTTCATAAATCTGCAGGCGCTTACATTTATTGTTTGTCCGTGTTGGCACTTGCATCATTTGTTTGTAGGCAGGCTTTCCTTAAGGGTCCTACAGACTAACTGGTCACCGGCTGATATTCAACTGTTCTTCCTGTTAGAACGGACTATCAAAATCAAATGACTTCCTAGATGATAAAGACGTTTTTAAGTAGTGTGAGCTATTACTGATATTACGGTTCTTTTTAAAAAACTTTTTATGAATAGTTATAAAAGCTGAGCGCTGAGCAGCGCTTATTGCAAAATGCCTTTAAGCCAATAATGTAGACAGTTTAAATTTAAATATACCTAATGTTTTTTTACTTTTTAATTGTATTGGTTCTTGTGCACAAGTCACTTTAGAAGTGAGAACACATTGTGATGTTTCTCGCCGGACAACTACATTTTTATTGATATATTTTGTCCGGCAGCATGAGCATGTCATGCTCACTTAAAGGTCTTTGCTTACGGCGGCGTCGTTGATCGGGTCGCCACCTTCCCGAACACATGGTTGAGGGAGGCGATAGCTGAGATACGCGTCATACTCGTGAACGGGTGCTGTCTGTGGAGTCCGGTCTGTTCACGCTTGCAAGGACCTGTTTTCCAGTTAGTTATATTAATTATCGTTCCAGACGTAGAGACCTCGTCATGTTGTTCTCCTAGTCACTATTTTTAATTTAAGTAATTTAGCTTACATTTGTAATGATTTTATTTGTGTTAGTTTTAAAATAATTATTTATATTGTATTACGTTGTACGAGTAATGTTACTTTTAAGTATTATTGTATTTTATGATTGGAAAAAATGATCTTATGCTGGAGTTTCTTGCGGCGCTTCTTCTCCGCAATGATGGTCTTGTCCGAAGCGCTAGTAGATTCACTCCATGTTACCGACGTGTAAAAGAGCCCTCATGTGGCCAATTTACTGAATAAATATTTTGAATTTTGAATTTTGAAATCAAAACTCAAAATATTTTATTTATTCATCAAATCTACTGGCGCTTCGGACAAGACCATCATTTCGGAGAAGCGCAGCAAGAAACTCCAGCAGAAGGTCATTTTTACAATTATAAAATATAATGATACTTAAAGGAAGTTACATTACAAGGTTATAAAGTAATAATTAATAATTTAAACTAACACAAATAAAATAATTTCAAATGTAAGGTCAATAACATTAAATTAAAAATAATGACTAGGAGAAAACAACACGGCGAGGTAGGACAGGGTGGTGATTCTCTCAACAAGCAAAGGTGATCGTTCGCTCGAGTGAAGGTCTAAGCGGCGAGTTTAAGTAGTCCCGACAGAGCGAACAAAATACATTTTAGCGCGTGTATTCAATTTGGCAGCATGACTTCAACAACGTATAAGGCTCCCTAATTGACAATGCACGCGCTAAAATGTGTTTTGTTCGGTCGGACGGGACTACTTAAACTCGCCACTTTTATTCGCTCGTCCGTTCGACCGGCCGCCGTTTTTTGAGAGAATAACACACCTGAACAACAAGTCCTTTTATTTCAAACGTGAAGAGACGGGACGCCACCACAAACAGCACCCGTTCACGAGTATGACGTGTATCAGTTTCCATTCAGATTTACGACTTGCGTTTTCTTCGAACTGCAAGTGTGAGACCCGTTGCGTTGCGATACAAATCTAGATATAATGTGTGTTTTTCATAGATTTTGGGAGGACAGGCCGCCTGTTTATAACTTGGGAGGGCAAGCCGCCTGTTATAACTTGGGACGGCAGGTAACTGTATGATAGGACCCTTTAGAATTGTTGCGTGAAAGTCAAGTAGTGACGCAGGAGAACAAAGAAAGAATAGGATTTCTTTATTTTCCAAAGACCGTACAGCACGACACTAGTGTTAAAGTGCAAAGGAGTTAATTGGACGTGTAGACTATCTGTAGACGTGAAGAGTCTTGTTTGTTGCTGTTATCCCTAACGAAATGGTTCGGGCACTTGGGATAATTAGTCTTTTATCAGGCTATATTTTTATGTTTAGAAACAGGTAATGCGCCGCGCGCCTCGACGCTTGCCTCGTAGGTAAAATACTCTCTTCGTACTCTTATTATTTTTCTACTTTATACATACATACACACTTTAGTAATAATCATTGCCATCACAAACATAACCGAAAATAGAACATAATTATCATTTTCATGTTTTTCTGCAGTAAAAAAGAAAAACTACAGTAGATCTAAAGGTTCATAAAAGCCCAGTATATCCCCAACCATTTTCCCGCCCTAGAATTCATTGCAAATTGCGGTGACATTTCCTTAGCAACAATTTAACTCACTACCTAGTACGAAGAACTCCATACCGTGTGTATTTTTTCGGAAATCAGCAGTCGTGGCACTGAATTTCTTGAACAAAGTCACCAATTTATTTTTACCGTTGGAAAACTACAGACCGTTATCTTCTAAGTACGAACTTTGTTCCAAAAGTTCAGGGTACAGAGTCGTGTTCGACGGCAGTGATAACTTTGTGCCACTGCAAAGACATAAAGCACGCAACTCCGCCATTCAAGCAGAAACTGTGCTGTGTATAGTAATTACGTTTGTTTGGTTTATTGGCGCGTAAAATGTATTTTTCTTATTTTCATTCCGTAAATATGACGCTAGAGACGTAAACTTGTTTACATCCTTTATTTTTACGCCATCGAACGATGTAATGTTAATCATTTGACTGCGTACGAACGATCGGTATAATTTTATTCAGGAAGTCTGCTGCCTTTTATATTCGTCTCTACTTGTATACGATACGCATTATTTCTGTAATAGTTCGCTCATGCGGAGCCATTTTATAGTTTACTCGTACTGAAAATGAAAAGATTTTACTGTCATGACCTGTCTAGGTCTTACTTAGGTATGTCTTTTGATTTGGGATCCGTACGACTTCTAATTCACATAAACTTACTTTTAAGGTATAGATGTTAAGTACCTAAGGTCTAACTTGTCTGCGACTTCGTCTACGTAGAATTTAACTACCGAACGATCGAATATCATTAGATTAGTCTCGTTTAATCATAAACTGATTAGGTATTAAAGTTCTTTTCAAATTGTATAATTAAAAAGTCCTCACTGGACTTTCAAATGGACGTGTTATGGAGTAATAACAAAGACGTACTGGGTAATAATATAATAACGATAAATTGGTTCGTTTGGATTTGTTTTCATTTTTCTCGATTTCATTTTTTTTCTTGTTTTTTTTTTCTTGAGTTTTATCCCAAAGGGAAAGGCAAAGGCCATTAATCCATACAGCCTAGATTTTCCCGATTTCAAATGACACCCACTTTTAGAAAACGATGTTGCCCTCTAACGGCCGGACCCTATATTCAAACCGCGGACGGATAAGGCTTATTTCGGGTTAATATTTGACATTTGCCTATACAAAATGTGTCAAATTTTAATCCGAAGTAATATCTGCGGTTTGAAATCTTCGGACATAAGACGATAGGTACCTACACAGGGAGTCGACTACCCTAGATTTGAAATAATAGGTATAAAATTAAATAAATTAGTCAATGAATGAAACGGCTCTTTAAGAGCGTTTAATGAATCTCGAGGACGCAATAACTGTTTATTAGAAGTCCGAACTGATTTCAACTTCTTCAAAGAATCAATTCACACACTGGAAGTATCAGAGACGCTTTAAGTACCTACCTTAATTTGAGCATTGGGGGTTTTTGATTGCGGAAATAAAAAATGCCGTATTAAGAATTGGGTCAATGTACCTAGGTTCCGTCTGGAATCTGGATAGCTACTACTTACCATCTTACCCACTTGTACAGTCGGGCAAAAATGTGGTCTACCACCCTACGATTGAAGTTCATTTGCACGTCTTGAGTCATGATCAGAGGTCGGAATAGGTAGTGCTTATTAACCTAAACTTGACTCACGTTCATTCATGCGTGAGTGAGATGGGGATACGTTATTGAATGAAGATGCAACAAGTTTAGGTTAATAAGCACTACCTATTCCGACCTCTGGTCATGATCAGAGATCGGAATAGGTAGAGCTAATTTGCCTAAACTTGACGCATATTCATTCATGCGTGAGAGAGATGGGAATACATTATTGAATGAACATGCATCAAGTTTAGGCAAATTAGCTCTACCTATTCCGATCTCTGGTCATGTTACAACAAGTTCGATTTTCCCTTGCGATAATATTATGACAGTGACAAGTGTCAACCTTAGCGATAATTAGATCTCGCAGCTAAACTTTTTTCATAACTGGCAGACCACTTTCTTGGCCGACCGTACAGGCAATGTTGTGTTTTTGTGTGTACCTCGCTGGGGCGGTGTTTTTTTTGCATGGTAAAGGCAAACGAGCAACTGGGCCACGATGGTAAGGGATCTGAGGCCCATTATCATGAGGCAATAGATATTTACCAATCTGAAGACCGCAATTTCTAAGAGAGGGAATGCGTTGCCAACCCTTAGAAATAAGATAGAACGCCTCGATGCTAGTAATTTCACTGATTGTGTTATTCACACACTGAAACACAACAATGCGAATGCCGCAGCTCAGCGGCAGGTTAAACGAATAGCTTAGAATCATCGTGTAAAATAGTCCTGAGGCTAGATAAATCATTTAGAATCTTGACGTTGCAAATATCCATGGGTCTAAAGAGCCTAAAGAAGTCGTTATCCTTCTCCATGCGCGTCACAGGAATATGCTTGTAGTTGTACAGTAGCTAGAGCAAGCAAAGGCGCGGGCAACTTGCGCGAGCACTATGCTCAAGCTTGATGCACCATGCTTGAGTCGCTATACAACCTGCGCAAGTGCATCAATATGCGCAAGCTACTTGCACCGTAAGTATAAGCACCAGAAAAACAAGTAATGTGTAATACGTATGAGGGCGTTGGTGGTGTTGGTTTTTAATTAACAAATGTAGTTGATTACCAAAATTTTAAATTCCTTAAACAAAGTTCTGTCATTCAGTAAAATATTTTTTAACAATAACATCGGAAATTACCGGTAACGTCCAACACTTTTTATGACATTTGATTTATTCGGTTGGCCACCCTGACTTATCTATTGCTACGTACAAATGAATAATTTTACGTTCCATTCCAAGCTAGTATAAGAGCGACTACAAACACCTTTTTAATCAAATATATTATGGAAGTCTTTCTCAAAACAAAAATGATATATTTTGGTTATAATTAAGATATTGCGACTTTTTAAATTGAAATAATAACTAGTTTTATTAAATTCTCTGGAATAACCAGCATGTTTTGGCTTTGGCTCCTGATCTCGAAAGTAATGTGATAGATTGTCTATGTCACAAACGTAAAAATATCCCAAAATTAGACGTGAGATGATTTTGAACAATTTTCATCTGCAAATTGATTTCCTTATTTTGATAAAACACAAGGAATTGTAGTTATAATGTCTGCGGAAAATTCACCGATTAAGCCTCTAAGACCGCCTAATGTGATCGAAACAGCGGAGGACTACGATTCTCAGGTAGGTTTGTTATTCTTGTTGAAACGCCTACCTGGTACCTGTGGAGTCATAACAGTTTTATATTATTTTTCGCAGGACACATTAATTAAGCACGTCGATATATCAATAGTGGAGTCAGAAAAACGTGCAAATGGGACTTTGCACGTGAGAGATCATTACACAGTCTACCTGATTGACCTAAAGTAAGATATCGCCTTTTACTCATTCAATTAGATCTTGTAATTGTAGCAAATTGGCTCAATTATCGTTTAATTTGAGCTAAATTCTTTTTTCGAGCTTGCTATAGATACCCAGTCAACATATGTACAAATGATTGAGAGATAAATCACTGGACAGCGTGAGATATCTTGACCTCAATAAATTATTACTGTTTATAATGTAGCCCATGTATAAAATTCATTAGGAACATTTTGTTACCTTATATTCTAAAATACACATTACCTTATCTTGTCTGTCTTCTTTTGTTTGGGAATTTTTCCTTGCTAGATTTATTATTATTTACTTAAAGAATCCTAAAATATGGAACAAAAGATGAATCATTTTTATTAGCTTGTCAGTGTTAATGTCTACTTCATAAAAAGCAGGTGATTTACTTGCCAACCGCTGACAACATTCCTTTGTGTATTAAGTATAGTATATTTATAATGTATGGAGAAGCCAAATGAGCAGGCAGGCTACCTATTCATTCTAATTCTAATTTTAATTAATGGCTTTCATTTCTGTTAAGGTTTATTTTGCCAATGTTGAGTTACTTATACACAATCAAGCTAGGACAATTGTTCGGTTAAAGAGTATTTTCTCTTGCCGACTAAACAGAAGTGCATAGGGTTAGCTCCACTTTCTTCTGTCAACTTTCACATGTTGATTGACAGTCCTTAACCTTCTGGTCTTTGACAGTTCTGGTTTGCTTAAGCTTTTCTCCAGTCTTAAGTTATTAAAAAAGTAAAACAACATAATAAAATATGATCGAATATGAATTGGTTTAAGTGTAAGTAAATAATAAATTTACAGAGTGACAGACCCTGATTACAAAGCAGTACAGTCTAAAATCAGCACTATCTGGAGGAGGTACACTGAGTTTGAACAGATTCACGACTACCTGCTTGTGACTTATCCGCACTGTGTGGTGCCTCCGCTGCCAGAGAAAAGGGTTAGTTTACAATCTATTGCAGAATTTGTATGAGGACAATTTATCTGAGATTGTCCCGTGGTAATTGTTATTGTTTGAACCATTGGTATGTTAAAGTATTTTGAAAATAATATTTTGAAGTTATGTGAACTTTGTCCCTTCTCAATTTAGTTTTGAATGACAAGTAAAAGGGGTACGTTGGAGCATCTGAAATTTTGAGTTTAGTGCTACATGGTCACCATTCATTTGTATCCACATGTAACTTAATTAATGTATTAGTATTGTATCTTATCAAACTAATTTAAATCTACGAAGTTCCGTTTTAAATTACCATTTACCCTTTTGATCACCAAAGCCGGCTAATCACGTCATTGGAAATTCGTGGCACTGACACCAAACATCGGCAATAGGGGTGTGTCCTGGGTAAAAATAAATAAATTCTAATTAGTCAGTAAAATTATCAAAAAATATTGAACACATACTTTTTGCTTGATAAAAACAATCAAAATTGATAAATGGTACGGACATCACAACATGGTATAAAGTGTGCCAGGGTGTGACGTCACGCGAAACTTCAATGCACTACTTTGTCAATTTTAGTTTAAGTGATAAAAGAAAAAATATGTGTTCAATATACATATAATATAAGTACTATAAGTACTAAATAACAGACTAATTCGATTTTTTTAGGACACTAGCCTATTGCCGCCAAACTTCATGCGCCACAAGACTCTGTGACGTCTGAAACACGTCATAATTACTTTACTATGCTGCTTAGCGTTCAAAAAGTTAAAACTTTAAGAGGATTGTGAAGCTAAAAATTTCCATACAAAATGCGATAACGATTCTCTCCCCTTAAACCTAGTCCGATTTTTACGATTTTTGAAAATGTTATCATGAAAAACTATGTCTGTACATTTTCCTTTCCAAGAAAATATTTCTTAAAATGAAACAAATTTAAAAACAGACACGTATTGACCTAGTTCTTTATAATAACTACAATATATTCAAAAATCGTGGAAATCGGACTTGATTTAGGGGGTGAAAATTTTTATCGCCCGGAGCAAAACTTGTATGGATTTTTTTTGACAGCCACGCGATTTTAGCGGCACTTAACAATCCTCTTAAGTTGAGAAAGCAATTAGTTAAAAATCTGATTATCTACTTATATATTCTTTAGTTTATGAAGCTTTGGAATTAGTAAGAGTGATAAAACATGTTTCTTAAAGACGGTGATACAGTTCATGATACTTACTTAATTACTTACTTATATACCTTCTGTTTTACTCTCTAGGAATTGATGTCTAAAATAATGTAAACAGAAATATGAACCATTTATTACCTCAATAAAGTATTTCTAAGTATGTCTATTTAGCTTAGAAAATGTGTGTCATTCAATTACTTAACTTTTTAGTTGTTTCTTGGTACAATTTGAGTGGTTCCTTGAAACGTAGATGTATAAAAAGTACATTAATAAAAATAAAGAATAATGTATTCATATAAACAATTTGCTAAACTGCTACATGTTTATATTATTTAATGTCTTCAGGTGTTATATGGTTGGCGTAAATCCGACACAACAGACCCTGAGTTCGTGGAGCGTCGGCGGGCAGGCCTGGAAAACTTCCTGCTCCGAGTAGCCTCACACTGTCAGCTCTGCTTCGACGACCAGTTCATCAACTTTTTGCAACAAGAGCATGGATGGCGGGAAACTATCACGGAAAGTGGTGAGTGGGGATTCTGTAATGTGCATCAGCGAAGTTGTATTACGTATGTAAAAATATTTAAGATTGTTTGTGAGTCAATTTATTGATTGATTGTTGGTTGTTTGTATGTGGTAGAATATAGCACCACCAAACACAAACAACTTATTTACTGTGTTCTTGCAATTTAAATTCAATTCAATTTAATTCAAATTTAAACCAGTTTCCGTTATTCCGTTCCGTCCGTTAAAGGCGCAGGAATCGCAGGAACCAGCCCGGTATAAAATAAACATAAATGCTGAAATCATCACTTTACATTTATGTAAATCTGTGGACTTAAAAGTTGTCTGAAATACAGAGATAAATAAATAAATTATGTAAACCTGCCATGCCATATTTGTTGTCAGTAAGAGCTGATCTGACGATGAAGTCAGAGAAAATTGTGCAAAAATATGGCAGACTCCTAAAATAACATTTTTACACAGCTTATACTTATTTATGTGAATGGTTCCTTACGCTGAAAATATAGCAAGTAATCAGCAGTAAAAAATATTTACTTACGCATATAGAAGCTTAGTTTTGTTTGTTTTACAAAAACAAATATAAATACCATTCCAGAATCAGTTGTGATTACAAAGCATAAATCATTTAATTAATCAGCCTCCTATCTCAATTGTTTCGTTATCAAACTATTATTACTAAATGTTTCAGTTAGTAACAAACAATGTTTGCCATGTGAATACTCTTCTCTCTTGTTGACAATGTAAACTATTTATATATGGAACAATACAATAAGGAGTGGTTCAGTAAAAAAGTAGCAATGTAAAGAAAGAAAGAAAGAAAGAAAAACGTTTATTAAGTGCAAGACAATAAAAACTTATTATAATATACTTAAAGATAGCATCAACAAAAGGCACATGCAAGCACTTAAAAGGCGACCAGCTCAGCAAGATGCTGTGACTTATAGTCACAGCGCTGATTTTCAGCTGGACCAATGAGTTTACTCGGAGAGCAGTCCCGTGTCTAACATACATATTATATAACATTCGATGACGTGAAATTCGATATCAAACAATAAGAAAACTTTGTGTGCAATTACACGCAATATGGAAATACAAACAAAAGGCAAAGGCAGACGGTGACATTAACAAATATTATGTGTAGCAGAGCGGGTTTTAATACAGAGCAGGGGTGCCGCCACCCTGAAGCGAAAATACATGATTTTTTATATTTAGCCTAAAACTATGAACCGATTTACATTCACGCTACGGTGGCGGAATGTTATTCCAAATTTTGGTGGCGGCATACTTAAAAAGACTACTAAACAACTTAAGACTATATCTGGTATATTTTTTTATTTTTTACTAATTATGAAGCAGTTTTTTTTTTAATCTGTAAATATCATACTATGAAATAAAAATACAATCATATTGAAATGTATATCTCATACTTTAAGTTTTCTCAATATTTATTGCAGATCCTTAATAACTTTTTGAACAATACAATTTGACAATCTTCTCTTGCCGTTTTCTACAATGCCACAATAGAATTTCTATTTTCCCAACTTGTTTTATGCTTTTAGGAATATCATCTTACGGATAAGTTATACCAATAAACTGGATTTTACTTTGGGTAGTAAGGAAGTCCCTCCAATCTAACCTCTGACAGAGGTTTTTCTATGGGAGACAAATTTCTATAAAAATGGCAAATACGCCAATGTTGAAATTCCATGTAACTACCTCAAAGTGAAGTCAAATCAAAAAAGTTAACTATTGATCAAAAGACAATTTAATAAGGTATTAAGTAGCCCATCAAACTTAACGGAAATACTATGTTTATGAAAAACACCTCATAAATTCTCTCAGAAGACGCTGTTCAAAAAGTTTTAGGTGAGATGTAATATAAAAGGCGAAAACTTGAAATCGCCCGTTAATTTTTAAGATTGTTATTTTTTATTTTATTGAATAGTATCTACAGATTACTATAACAAATGCACTGCTTAAAAATTACCACATAATAAAAAAAAAAACATTTTATGTGCTGCTACTTTTTTTCCAGACCACTCTTTAAGTGTCACATTATTTTTTGTTAAGACTTAAATGGCAACCAGTCTGTCTGGAATAATTTTAATTTTCACTTACATATTGCAGGTATAAAAGGTGAAAGTACCATCCTTTAAAATTAATGGTTTCGAAATCACTTACAGACATCGCATATAGACTTGTGAAATTTAAAGACATATAAAATTAAGAATGGCCCTTTTCTTTAAATGAGCACATTACAACTACTCTCCTTCTTGGCCTGTATCCGTCATATCGCTGATGTCATGTTGTGTTTTGTTTTAGGATACCTTCTTCAAGCTGAAAATAAAATTAAATCCCTATCAGTGTCAATAAGGCTGAAGAAACCGGACCCTGAAATAGAAAACGTTAAAAACTATGGCAAGCAACTGGAGACTAACTTAGGGAATTTTCTGTACACTAGGTACGTACATTGTTTTAAATTTTTTCTTGCTGTTTTGTATTATTTAGAAAATACTTCCCCACATTTGACTCCTTAATGAATCGCAGTGCTATTAAAATAACAATAAGACAAAATGGAATGAAATGTAATATGGGCAATTACTAATGATCCTTGAAAAAATACTTTTTAGGTCTAAAATAATAGAGAAAAACTACGCGGTATGTAAATTGCACGCGAACTACGGCAAGTTGTTCAGCGAATGGAGCGTCATCGAGAAGGAAATGGGCGACGGATTGCAGAAAGCCGGACATTACTTTGGTATGAAATTAATTTCGAATTATGGTGATAATTGATACTTTCGTATGATATGTATTTCGAGATTCATTTTTACATCCCGCTTTTTATCGAAGATCAAGATATCAATTCGATCTTGTTCTTGATAGGTGATATAACATCAGCCAGAGTGCTTGGAGTTCAGATTTTTGTATCCATTGCGCGTTATATTGACCAATGTATTGCCCTTTTTTCAGACTCTATAGCGGAAGGCATAGACGCCGTGGCGGAAGACGAGGAGCAGCTCGCAGACCAGCTCAAGGAGTATCTGTTCTACGCTGGAGCCCTGCAGCAGCTGGCGCACAACCACGAGGCGCTGCAGCGCGCCGCCGAAGGCGCCCAGGACACGCTTGCCAACAGGTGAGCTCCAGGAGTACCTGTTCCACGTCAGATCTCTCCAGCAAATGGCCAAAACCATGTTGCCAGGGCTAGTTCGCAAGGTCCTAGCTGCACTGGTGCTATCAGCTGGTGGACCACCTCCAGGAGGATCTGTACCGGGCTGAAGCCAGCAGCAGCTGTTGTACATCCACGAGGCGCGCAGGGCACACTCGCCAATAGGTAAGATCGCTGGTAGACTTAGACATGTAAAAGTTTCTACAGGGCCTACTTACAGAATAAATTAATTTGAATTTGAATTTGATCTTGGCTGCACCGCGGCTAGCAGGTGGCGGACCAGCTTCAGGAGGACCTGTACCGGGCTGGAGCCTGCAGCAGCTGGTGTAAATCCGCGAGGCGCGCTTGGCACGCTCGCCATCAGGTAAAACCCTGGCTGCATCGGGGCTTGCAGCTGGTGGACCCGCTCCAGGAGTGTCTGTACCGGGTCGGATCTTGCAGTAGCTGGCGCCCAACCACGGCGCTGGTACGACACAACATGTTACGAGTGATAGTGCTTTATGTTAAAAGCGGATTAAAAATTTCAAAGGAATGCTGGGACTGTGTGTAATATTATTAACATACCTATTTGTTATTATTCGAGAAAAGGAAAGGACTTTCCTTGTAAGACCCGGTATCCAATAGGATGTACAAAATCGAGGCAATTTAATTTTAACCGTGTTGCAATAGGAATAAGGATTATTTTCCTATCTTCATTGTCTGAAAATGGTAAATCGAACAAATGTAATCGTACTTTATCCATATCCATGTCATAACTTCCCTATAATATGTTCAGAAACGATAAGCGAACGGCCTAATATATTAAGAAACCCGTATCTGTGGTTGTACTTTAATGTTAACATTAAAGTATTGCATGTCATTAAGGTGTCGGTTATCGATGCGGTTGCATCTTAACGTTCACTTTAAAGTATCGGTAGCCTCGACAGTTCCGAACTGCCCCAGGCTAGCGGAGCGCGGGCGCGCGGCGGCGGGCAAGTCCGGCCTGATGGCGCGGCTGTTCGGCGGGACCGACCCCGACATCGTGCGCGACCAGGCCACGCGCGCGCTCGACGCGCGCATCCTGCAGGACCACGCCGCCATCGACAAGGCCAAGCGGGACCTCGAGTCAGTACCGCACAACTTTTACGACACATTATAAAACAACATCATTCATAAAAACTGGTCAAGCGCGAGCCGGACTCCGACATAATGTTGGTATTATTATTATTCAGATTTGAATTCGATTTCGCATCGAATCAACGCGAGCCCGACTCGCACTTGACCCTTTTTAATTACTTGCTGTTTTTCTTCAGGGCTTTTTACTATAATCATCAGAGCCCAGAATTTTCGGAGCACTTTTGAGCTGTCAAAGGGACTTCTCGTCTATCGACTTCCGATATATAATATGTATATCGATAAAAACAGAATACAATATTTAAAATATGATTACGAGTAAAAGTAAACAACAGGCAGTCTTATCGCGAATGAATGATCTATTCGAGATAACCTTTGAATGCCAAATTTTGGAAATTATAAATAGGAATTAAAATAATATTTTTTTGTTTTAAATTACAAAAAAAGGATTTGCTATGCCTTTTAAACATGTTTCGATAGAAATGGAATCAAGAATTGCTATCGATTAGTTTTAATTGCAAATCACTATTTTCAAGTACTCAAAAGTTATCTGAAATAGATCGCTTTTTAGCGATAACGCCGCCTGTTGTTTACCTCTACTTTTAAACTTCTTTAATATGTTGTTTTCTATAATTTATCGATAAAATATGTATATCGGAAGTCGATAAACGAGAAGTCCCTATGAAAGCTCAAAAATGCTACGAAATTCCGGCCTCTGATAATCATATCAAATTTGACGCTTGTATGGTATACCGTTTTTACAAAACAAAAATAAAAATACGTTGAAAATAAACAACGAACAATGAGAAACAACCCGCTCTAATATGGTTTGAAAGATATAGATCTTTAAGGTTAGAACGGATTGACGGACGGACAGCGTAGGCACATGAATAAGGTCCCGTTGGGCTACCCTTCAGGTACGAATCCCTAAAAAAGACTACTATCAAACCTTTCAATGCGACGGATATATCCACACGACTGGTTCTACGGTAACGACCGATTTTTTCCGTCATGGCATGATCATGATTGCCAGCGCAAAATAGACCTAAGTGTCTATGAGGCAAGGTTGATATTGGCTCTAGTTTTATGCTGTGAATAGCGTGTGGAGTGACAGTGGTGACTAGGGTTGCCACCTTTTTTTTAACAGAATAAAGTATTACTTACCAAAAGAGGAATAAAAATAAAATACGCATAAATGAAAAGTATTTTTTTAATTATTTTTAAATACATATTTCTTATCAAGTTATCACTCATCAGACCTTGTTTACTCTAACAGTGTATTTGGTAACAATTAAAGTAATTTAAGTTTTTGTCGAGGGTTTTTGACGGTTGCGTTGAGGTAAAATTTCGTTTAAATTTATTAATTATTAGAAAAAAATGACCATTAAAAACCGAATGTCATAAATAAAGTACTTTGCCGTACTTTGTGTTCCGTAAAATATAACGTACGGGAAGCTTAAATAGAGTACAATACTTTATAATAAAGTACGGGTGGCAACCCTAGTGGTGACGGATATTTCAGTCGTTGGCATTGATTGGACCCACACGGTGTGGATATATCCCCCAAAGCGTTGAAAAGGTAAACTGCCCTACCGATTATTTACCATGAACTTTATTCACTTTAATAGAGACAATAATTCTACAATCACTAGGTGTCACTAAGTGGTATTTTTTATGCCAATTAATTGGGTTAAACCTTCAAAAGAATATTGGATTAAAACTCACCGAGCTGTCATAAACTTATAACTTTTAAAATTATATTGCAATGATGGATTTTTTTATCAAATCCAGAACAAGCTACTTCTTTCAATTGTAAAAACAATTTTAGAACTGTCCTTGCTATATTTTCCTTGGATTCCAGAGAGTTCTCGAAGAAAGCCGCCATAGAAATAGAACATTTCCAAAGGCAGAAGGACAAGGATCTCCACGAGTCGCTGGTTAATTTCATCGCGTTACAAGTCAAAGCGGCGAAAAAGGTAAAATATAACTTATTATATTTTCCAATAGATCTAATATCTTTTTTCAGGGGTAAGTTCCATATCGTACGCATAATTCCGGCACTACACGTTGGCTGTCTAATATGATCATGGGCCAACGTAAGAGACGCATTTACACCTTAGAGTGAGCAATATATTCTTGCATCTCACTCTTGCGTATTGCTCCGTCCCTTACGCTGGCCCCTGATCCGCTCACGTGTAGTGCCGGCACGGCATAAGACGCATCGCATCAAATGGATTTGAATTATTTTTATTTGTGTGGACTATAGTAAGTCGTATGACTACGGATGGTTCATCATTAAGCGTATCAATGCGCATTAGCAGACGCCCTTTTACTAGTGCTGTAATTACAGTACGCAATGATCATTTTCTTGAAAAAAAAAAGAGTATTGTAAGTATTTATTAGTAATGTTTGAAGTTACAAAGGGATTTTTTTTTCAATGGTTTACCCATTGGAATTTACCCGACTACCCAAGAAGATAGCTATATTTTTCGAGTGTACCTTTTATACGTATGTGAGAACCCATGTCGGTTTCTTTATGACCTCTAGTGAGTCAACGGCTGGATGAATTTTGCAATGCGAGGTATTGTTTAATGGATCTTTCTCCAAGAAATGTCATAGGCTAAATTACAACCGAAGAATCTGAATGTGTGTTAACTTACTTTGAATACATACTTTCAAGTCCTTTAGAAGTTTTTCTTTCATCATCATCATATCATTCGAAAGACATCCACTGCTGGACATAGGCCTTCCCTAAGGATCTCGACGACGGCTGGTATGGTGCTACTCGTTTCTTTACCTCCACCTCAATCCTGCCAACTTAACCGACTGGTTTTTTTTTTCAGAACTTGCAAGCGTGGACTCAGATAAAGGAATGCCTCCAGAACATGCCGTGAAGACTGGCCGGCCGCCGGCCCTAACCAAATTGTACAGGACATCATTAACGTAAGAATAGCATCTTCGTTCGGGTTAAGGCAACGTCACTGTATTACCAAAGAGTTTTGTATAATGAAAAGGATTAATGAGATTATTTTTTGTGAAAGTTTAGCCGAAAGCCGAAAGCACACTGCAGCGCACGCACGCTCGAGCTAGAATACAATACAATACAAAACACTTTATTGTACAAACAAAACCATTACAGAGAAACAGTGCAATAAAAAAAACAGGTAAACAACGCGGTCTTATTGCTGATTAGCGTCTTCCAGACCTTAGTAGGGATATGGTGACAAATTTAAATATTTTATACAGTAGGTATGTAAGTAGAGAGCTACGTACTGCCCTGCTAATCCAAATAGCGGCATCTCAGACACTCCTGTAGCAATCACAACCTTATTACTAGCAGGAGAGGATCTAATCTGCTTAGGCTATTTTATATTATATATTCACTAAATGGCACGAATGGAATGAACGAAAAAAGTGTCACCTATCACTGTGTGAGTGCCGTCCTTTGAACCGACGTTCGAATTTCAAACCAAAACCCTGTTATTATTTTACACACTTGTATACTTTCGTTCACTCATTCAATCCATTCGTGTCAGCTCTTGTGAATCGACCTGTAACTTTCCATAATAGGTGAATGACAAAGAACACGGATAAGTTATGACGGGACTATATACAGTGGTGGTCACATAATTAGGGTCGCTTGCATTTTTTCTTTACAATTGCCTACAAATATGACTTTTCAATTTTGACCATCATTCAAAAAGTTCGTTACCAATTTTATTGCTAAATACAATTTATTTTAGATCATTAGTATACTACTGTTAAAAATGAAGCTTATATTTTATAGGGATTTAATGTAATAACTTAGTGGTGACGCGTCCATACTAAGTTTTACAATTTAGTATGAACGCCAAATATTAGTTTTTTCAAATGCTTATAAAATGAAAGATTCGTTTTCAACAGAGATAAATTGTACATACATTTAAACTTTAGTTCATTAGTTAACGATTTGTGGAACAAAAAATAAAATTTGACATCAACTTTTTGATTGGTTGTCAAAATTGAAAAGTCATATTTGTAGGCAATTATATGGGCTAAAAACAAGTGTTCCTAAATTATGTGACCACCACTGTATACTGTATATCAGCTATTAAATCTGAAATACCGCTTATTGGCTTGAGAGGGTAGCGTACGTGGATTTAAATTGGTGGCTGTGGAAATGTTGACACATCTACCTACACTAATGAATCCACTTGGCTGAAGTGTGTCGTGTGCGGAACGTAAGCCGCATTTGCTTTCCGGCTTTATTGTATTGTTCGAAAGTTTCTATGGTTCTTCCGCTACTTTATTTAAATTCTGTTATGATGAAATATGTTTCTTTTGACAACCCTTCGTTTTTTTCTCTTTATAAAAAAGTTTATAGTATATACCGTTCCTATTCGTCCACCATGCCAAATGCTTCCACTTTTATTCGTCTTAGAAAGACTTGTTTTGTAAAAAAAATAGATGATCATCTTTAGTTTGTACTAATTTATATTGTTGCAGTATAATTTATAATCAGATGCTGAAGTTCCATGTGCCGATTCCTTAACTCGAATGAACTTTAGTACCTACGGTTTTTTATCTCACTTTTAAGAAAACTAGAATCTTAGTTCCAATGCTAGATGATTATACCTAATTGTAACTATATTGTTATAAAAATTATATCAAAAAGACGAAAGTATTGTTTGCGAAATTAAAGTGATATTTTTTCATTGACATTACAATCCCATTCCATTAAATACCTCATTACTTTGAATAAGCATAATTTAATTTTCGTATGATTGCCAATCAGGCATAGTTTTTTTAAATAAAATTCCTCTCGTTTTGAGGTAATTTGGTGCTTGGGAAGAAATCGCCTTTTCCGTATTCGAATCAAAGAGATCGTTATTATTTAGTATTATTTCTACGTAAAGAAGTCTCGTAGGTATGTCGCTTGTAAAATGGTTTGATACTCAACTGTGATTTAAAGACCAAGAGTAGCAAGTTTTTTATATCGTCTGTAATAATTGTAAAATAATGGTTTCTACACTGCTCTTTCATAGCGGGCCATCAGTATTTGTCCCTCTTCAACTTAGGTGCGAAAGGGTTCAATTCTCTTGGTCTGCAAGTTAGAGCAGCGGTATATTAGACGGGCCGATGCGTGAATGAGGCAAAACGGTCGTTAACTTCGTCGAAACCATAAAAGGATGCTCTATGGCTCATAATGACACGGCTAGCCGTGTTTCTATGGTTATAAAAACACGGTATAACGCGTTTAAAAAAATCATTACATTTCAGTTGTATTTTACCAGTAATTAAAAATGCAATGTATTCTATCTTCGAATAAAGATACATAGCCTTATTTGACGTTCTAACGACAAATAATTAATACAGATATAAACTCGTATAAAATATATATGTTGAAATATTGGAAGCTGTCGTAGAGCAACTTGCTTTTTTTTCTATCTACAGTTATAGTTCAACGAGGAGATGGTATATGTTGTAGTAATAATAACAATTAATTCACTATTATCATGTTTTTGTAAAGAACTACCACCTAGCATTATATTTACACAGTCGTTTTATCTCGTTCTGACTTGTAATTGCGTCCCGGTCGGCCCGTTGGGAGTCAGTAGCCCAGTAAGTCATAGATGCGCTAATATATTTTTTGTTAATCACGATATTCCTTTATTGAAATTAGTTTTATTTCCAATTGTTAATCTTTATTGCTAATGTAAAGGGGATTTAAAATAAAGAGACCTTTTATACTTGTTTTTTTATTTACCTACGTGCCTTACCTAATTTTGTACCTTATGCTCACTGCTTTAAGGAACGGTTAGACATAAAATATAATTAATTAATATGATCTACTTAATAACACAACTCAGAGGGCTATGGAGAGGGCTATGCTCAGGGTTTCTCAGCGTGATAGAATCAGAAATGATGATATCCGCAGTAGAACTAAGGTTACCGACATAGCCCGAAGAATAGCCAAACTTAAGTGGCAGTGGGCGGGACACATTGCTCGCAGGACTGATGGCCGATGGGGTCAGAAGGTTCTTGAGTAGCGTCCGCGGACTGGGAGACGAGCTGTAGGTAGGCCTCTAACAAGATGCAGTGACGACCTAGTAAAGATCGCGGGAACGCGGTGGATGCGAAAAGCACAAGACCGGTCTGAGTGGAGAGCCTTGGGGAAGCCTATGTCCAGCAGTGGACGTCTTTCGGCTGACATGATGACTTAGTAACATATTTTAATTTTTACGTTATTAGATTCAGTTAATATCGCTATTGCAACCCTGGCGAACAGCAAGAAGAGAATTTACTTATATTAAAATTTCAGTCAAATAATAAGTGGACGTCTTTCGGCTGACATGATGATGATGATGATGATGATGAATAAGTTTTCGAGACAAGATTTTGTTGCCGAATCTACTTTTTCCTGCACAGTCATACATTTTATCGCGATCAACTAAGGAATCCCAATTCGGTGGTTCTACAGGGGCCGTAGCCAACATGCAAACGCTACTAATGTTTTTCTTTTCTGTCATTCGAAATGTATGAGATGACAGTTGGCCACGGAGTTCATCGTTAGCGTTACGCAAGAGAATGTCATCCCATACATTTTGACTAATAGAAAAGAAAAACGTCCCCCGCGCTTGTTTTGTTCCAAATACAAACAAAACTAGTCATACGTAATCCAGCCCCGTTGGGTACGCCCTTGGGTGTCACGCTATCGTCGCTAAGCGGTCAGCTGTCGCGTCACGACTCGCAAGCAATTATTACCACATCGATTTATCGATTCCATGGGTCCGTAACTGTCTAAGCCAGAACAAAAGCATTAGCTATAGCTGTATATATGCGCATCTTACTCAAGATCAATTTGTTAACGTAAATTGATCTCGAGTAAGATGCGCATCTCAAGATACGTTGAAGATGACAGTTTTCTATGCCCTAGTCATGACATGCGTAATAAATTACATAGACGATATTATCATCGCTTTTTATTATTAGGTAACAGCGAGACTGTTTAAGGCCCAGCCACACCGGATGCGTGCGCGTTGACGTGACGTGCGCGTTCGCTTTCCACTGCGTTGTATAGTGACATGTCGTACGAGAATTCATACTATACACCACAGTGGACGCGCACGCGCACGTCGTCACGTCTACGCGCACGGATCCGGTGTGGCTGGGCCTTTAGTATCGTGGCGTTAACCTGTGGTTAACCAGCGGCTCAAATTTGTGACAACCCTTTTTTCACTAATTTTAAAATAATGGGGAAATAAATGTTTTTTTTTCTTCCCCAAAAATTTAATTAAAATTAAGGATATAAATTATCTCAAACAAAATTTCTGTTTTTTTTTTTTAATTTTTTTTTCAAAGAAAAAATCTAATCTCCTTGGGAGACCACAGGTTCCAGGGTTTCCACTGCGAGCTGAGTGGCCCCATGCGGACTGTTTAGCATACAACGGTGCCTTCAAAAGGTTTGCTCGCGGTGGAAACACTTGAAGTCACCGATGTATGCTAAACCGAGTCCGTACGGGGCCCGTTCCGCTTACAGTGGAAACCCTGCTGTAGGAAGGTTTGTTTTATGGATTTTTATGGCGTGGAGAAGACGAAGGAGCACACAGGCCACGTGATTCAGATGGTAAGTAGGCTCTAAGGTCAATATGCTACATGCCACCTAACCTAACCTAACCTAACCTAACCCAATCAACCCAACTCTGAGGGCTAAGATGTAATGCCCGTATGCTACAAATCTCTATGGCTTTCCGGGAACCCTTCCAGACACATCGAAATAACAGTGCGTACACTGCTGCTTGGCAGATAACAACAGGCTCCATGCTACTCGGTAAAACGTACCTATAAGCGATAGTGTCGATAGCGACCATTTAAGACAAAAATCGCAATACCTATAGCTAACGGATTAATCAATTTTGGTACCATTTGGCACCAAATTGTCAATTTGTCTGTTTGTAATTTGTTTAGTCTGTTATGAGCTGGAGACTTGAAATTTAAACTTGGATGACAAAGTTTAAATTTCAAGTCTCCAGCTCATAACAGACTAAACAAATTACAAACAGACAGACAAGAGAGTCAGCTAATAAAACCGTGGTAAAATACAGTTTAGGCTCCTTTCCCTACCTATGCCTTTCTACAGTTGTCTTGCTTGACCACGTAAGTTGCCGGCCCCTGCCCCATTAATAATTCGTAACCTTCACCGGCAGTCATGGGAAGTGGGTCACACCACGTTTTCAGTCCGCTGTGTCTAGCTGACGTGATAATGTGTCCAGAAACAGTATCAGCATAATACACATAATATTTATTTAAAAGTGAAAAAGGGTAAGCTGCGAATTGTTTTGAAAATTGCGGATTTTATTTTAACAGATAGGTTAATACAAAAGCAGAATACCTAGTCTCATTTCGTGCCACGATTGTGTATCTGTGTGTGTCTGTGGCATAGTAGCTCCTAAACGGATAAACCGATTTGGATGCGGTTTCTATGCTCTTTCAGAAGGGGTCGCCATAAATCGGGGATTTTCTCTTTTTAATAGTTAATGTTATTTTATAGGTAGCAAAGCATAAATATGAATGTGCTGTTTATCGTGATACTTACTACCATTTTCCCGTGTTCTTGCTGAAGTTGGTTATCGCTTTTCCCCCGGAAACTGTTCGATTTTTCCATGAGAAAAAGTACCATGTGTGCCTCTCCAGGCTACAAATTGTCTCTGTACCTACCAAATTTCAGGCTCTTTAAATTGAAGACGGAACCGACTAACGATCATACTTTCGCATTTATGATTAGTTCGGATTGTGTTCTCAATAGGTAAGTAATGAAAAAAACTTGCATGAAAATCCAAGAAATGTAATCAAAATCAGGGCAGCTGTAAAATTTCAATTTTTAGGTTATACTTCCCTTAAGTCTCCTATTGGACGTATTTTGTTCTAGAAATCATTCCAAAATCAGACAAATATGTTGAACCAGCAAGTGAGCGTGGACTACTGGGCGATGGGCAAGTCGATGATGACGTACGGAGCGCTGACAGCGCTGGGTTGGTTGATGCTGCGTCTGTTCGGCGCCGTGTTCACGCTGCCGAGGAGGCTACGGGCGCACCAGCAGACCATTCAAGAGTCGCTGCAGGAATTACAGGTAGGTTGAGAGCATCGGTGGCCTAGTGGCAGGCGAATCGAGATCATAAGGTACCGCGTTCGAACCCACATGTCACCATGTACCAATGAGTTTTTCCAACTTAAGTACATTACCCGATGCTCTTACGCTGAAGGAAAAACATCGTGAGGAAACCGCACATTCGAACAGCTAAGCTTGTAAGAGGGTAATTGCACAAAAGATCCTAAGGACATCGAAGATAAGAAGACAGGTACGTTGAAGCAGCGCTGCTCAGCGCTATTATAGATTTGAGAACCAAGATGCGATCGCGATCGAGATAAATTCCTATTCCATAGAAGTGACGCTGTTATTCCATGCGGATCCACGATAGAGTTCATCTCGAACTACCCGAGAATTGGCATCTAGGCTACTGTAAGCAGGAAAATCAAGGGTGTGACGAATGCACACTGCTTTGTTGGCTGATACATTAATACGTTGCCAGCTCTGACGATTGAGAATTGTGGTGGATGGAATTACTCTATGCTAATAATTTCACCGGTAGTCTTATCCCCACACCGGAAAACTTTAATGCGAACACTTACTAGAGGCATAAGAGCGTATCAGATATTTTTGAGAAAATATTCAATAATATATTGCTGGTGACTGTACCTAGCTACTGAGCTATGTTGCCTCGTGCTGCGCATTTCAGTGCAGTGTTGCACGATCCATTGGAGAGTCGTTACGTGCACTAGGCTAGTATTTGAAGGCAGGGAGATGAAGTTATGGTAAAAACGAAGAACTGTGCCGTTTTCTGTTTTTTTTCTTCTCGTTGCCGTCCACGTATGGTGACGGCACCAATGATGGACAGTTTTAGCTGGCAGGCGCCAGTAATGGACACTTCACTCTTAATTCAAATTTCATACGGTCCTAAATTGATTGTTGCCAAACAAATTAATTAGTAACCCCCTTATCTTTTGTAAAATAAGAATCAAGTGTCCATTGTTGGTGCCTTGTCCATTACTGGTTCCAACACCCTAACTATGTTAGCTTCTAACCACGTCGTTATATATGTAAAAGCTCTACGCATTTACGATGTACTATGTAGCTAGTAAGTGGTTGTCTTATCGTAAACTAAATACAAAGCCCCTCCAATGTGTTTACGCACACATGTAGATGCATGTTTAGTTTTAAATTAGACGATCTCTACCGATAACCGGCCCGCCCATGTGCTTGGACGAACCATCGTAGCTGACGCTAATCCGTTGTAGATCTCATCAACAATCGAACCCTAGTAGGTAAAATAACGGTTTGCCATCATTTGCTAAAAAAATAGTGTTTCACGAATTCATTTTATAAACATCATTTTGCAAAACGCGGATTTTTATACAACTAACGTAACCTAACCTATAGGGTTCTACAAGATGGTCCTGAAACAAATCCTGAAATATTTACATACATACATACATAAACTCATGCCTTCATTCCCAAAGTGGGGTAGACAGGACTACAGAATTACCAAAAACTCTAAAAAATTGTTGATAATTCTGTAACCACATTTTTCAAAAATAAGGCTAAGATATTACCAGTGTATTAGTGACCAGGTTGCAAGCCCATCGCCTAACAGTACTATAAGCCTTTATTCCCTTAGTCGCCTCCTACGACATCCACTGGAAGACATTGAGAGGCACTATTCTAACCCGGCAACCACTTGGGATAAATATTTACAGTTTCAGAAAAAGTTAAAGCGTTTTGCAAAGTGATATGTTTA
This sequence comes from Acleris literana, assembly GCA_946894065.1. Lineage (NCBI taxonomy): Eukaryota > Metazoa > Arthropoda > Insecta > Lepidoptera > Tortricidae > Acleris > Acleris literana. Next base: position 5,119,308 of record OX335677.1, read on the forward strand.
TGAAACGAGTCAGTTTGTGAAATGTGTTTAGCAAGTGATTGGAGACCAAAATACCACCAGTGCCGTTGGATTAACATTTTACCCGCTCTGAGCCCAGCTTACATTGTTTTTTATAGAGACGTTTCCCGGACCTCAATATAACAGAAGAAGACCTAATTAACGCAGAGAAGGAACTAGACGAGTTAATAAAGGAAAACGGAAACGAACGGTCAGAAAATGAAGAACCCGCCGAAACTTTGCAAAAGGATGATTCCGCGGAAATTCCGCAAATCGAGGAGGATAAGAAAACACTGTAGTTATCCATTTGTAAATATAGCACCTATTTTTCTATTTCTATTATAGTTTAGACACCAATAAATATCATAGCCACACAGAATAGTTTATTTTTAGCACCTTGAATAGTTTACCTACCTATCGAATCAATACGCGGCACCAGCTGTTGTTTCACTCAATCTAGGTAAGAGTTAAGTTAGTGCCAGTGTTATCTAATAGATGGCGCTACCACGAACAAAACAAAAGCTGTGACAGAACCGGCCGGGAGGCGTGGCTCAGCTTCCAGCAAGCTTTCACCCCAACTTGATTATTGATCGGCCAGAGCATCTGTACAAAATTTGTTTTTAGAATAGTTAACGTCATGTTGTTGTTGAACGTCCGAGCTAATAAATGCATACTTAACGTCCTCGATGTGTGATAGATAGCTTATCGGTGGTACTAGCGCGGCTATCCTAAACAATGTTAATCAGTACTTTGCCGACTACCAGGCGCTGCGTTTGCTCAAGTAACTTATGATAATACGGTGATGAGTGGTAACCTGAGTGGTGCCTGACTTTAGTGTGTTAGTTTACCTTTGCGTTCCTGCAATATGACTCGTTCCAGCTACAGACCCCTGGTGCCCCGGTCTTCCAACAATTCCCTGGACAATCGAGATGCCGGGTAAGTCATTTTTAAATTTCGAACATGTGTGACGGGCCTGCGTTATATTTTCCAAGGGATGTTTAATTCAATTTATGGTACTGGCCAGTATTTTTGCTTTAGAGTTAAAACAGCTGTGCCTAATTTTAAATATTGATTTCCTCGTTCCATTAATACTACGCAGAGGTAGTCTAAATTTAAATCTCGGTTACCTCAATAAACTTAATCTAGGTCTGGCCATTCGGCGTTTATTTGAAAATCGATCATACGTTTGACCTTAGTACCTAATTAAAGTACCGAATTACTTGAGCTTTTGGTGACTATAGGAGTATTTATAGGAGAACAATTCTAAAGCTTCAAATTATTGAATCATTGACACCTACCTACGCGCTACGTGGTCTCAAAATGGTTTTTGAAGAAATTTAAATAATTTTAAAAAGAGATGCCTACCTTGATCTAGGTGTTTTTCCTCAACTCACGTAAACACACAAAATAACCTACACAACAGTTAATCTACCGTGTAACTTATCATTCCATGCGAATGGTATTTAATGGTAAACGGAGATATTTTTTATTTTACGTACGTAGGTACAGATTTATCTTATTTGAAAACGCCCTTTTCCTGTACCCACTTCATTCACAATACTCACATTCTCATGAATTTTAAAACAATGATGCTATAAATCACTTATACAGCTAGATTTATACTTTATGATACAGTTCGTAAATAGTACTCACAATCAGTACTTATAGGAAGTACATTCCCACGACCAAACAAGGAAGATTTATTACTTACATAGTACTCATTATAATGAATTCTTAGCTAAGAGGACGTTCTATTAATAACTACCTACTCTTAGCTTGCTCGCGTAAAAGTCATTTATTGGCTAATCCCCATGCGCGTTTCCAGACTTAAAAACTTTCCCTGTACCTACCAAATTTCACATCAATTTTTATCATCAACCGTTAAGACGAAATAAACAAAGACACTTTTGCAATAAAAATATTAGCAAATAAGGATAAGGATTGATGAAACGGAAGCCTATCTTTCTGACTCTCGGATACTTCATCACTGTCCAACATAAATGGGTGTTACAATCAATATCCAATGTCGTCTCTTAGCTCAGACAGTATTGACGATAAGGGTACAATGCTCCTTAATTTTATCTACCGCAAGCCATCCACTGATGCAAGCCTATGGCATGAAGGCCACAGTGCAGTGAGCGGTTCCGTGCCAACTGCTAATGTCATGGCGAGATCTTCACCGTGTGCTAGAGAAGAAAGCCAATGAGCATGGTTTTATATGAAAAAAGACGAGCAAGCGAGCCACCTGAGGGCTCAGACAAGATGCACTACGCTAACTAACGTTTGTATTCGATTCGTTTTTAAACCAATCGCGTCACTGAAAGTTGACGTGATACGCAAAGTCACGTGGTCACCCAGTGACGCGATTGGTTTAAAAACGAATCGAATAGAAACGTTAGTTAGCGTAGTGCATCTTGTCTGAGCCCTCTGATGGTAAGTGATCATCGCGACCCATGAACACCCGCAACACCAGAGGAATCGCGGGTGCGCGCCGGCCTTTGAGAAAAGAGTGGGCTCGTTCTGGTTCTTACGGCACTGCTGGTCCACCTCTCAAAATGCTTTCAAGAGAGACTTGTTGTCATTAGATAGATGTAACAATTCTTTCTTTTCGCTCTTCGATTGGCAACGTGCCAAGATATTACGTCGTGCCAAAGTAAATCGAGAACACAATCGGAAGGAAGTATCACTCAACACTGAAATGAGCGACAAAAGTGTTTTCAACAACACTCTTGAACTACTGAACTTGCGGGGAAATCCAATTATCCTGAAATAAAATGTACAAGAATAGTTTATTTGCTTGTTTATTTTTCAGATTCGGCTTATTTTTACCTGAAAATTACCCAACGCTTCTTTTACGTTTCACATGAAACCGCCGCATTGTAAAGTTTACGTGAAAGGTGATTTCAGCACGTTTCCCCGTAGTCTTAAAATCTATTGAGTTTTCCGGAAGCGATGAGACGGAATTTTAGGAATTTGTTCTGCTTTCTTCTTCGTATCATTGTCAGAGTAGCTGTTTAATGGGATTTCACCCTTGGCCCTCCCTACCAGATTCTAGGTAAACATGCTACATTAACGACCTCCTCTTAACTAATTCCAAGGCAGTTTGTAGGTAGTGAAAAGGCTCTCTATACTCTTTATTGAGGACAATTAGAAGCAAAACACAAGTACACAATACAATTTTATGTTGTGAATGATGATGACCACGACCACTCTGTTAAGAAGAAATAAAGCAGGCAATCTTACTGCGAAATAGCGATATCCTCCAGACAACCTTGAACAGAGAAATAGCTAAGGACCAAAATAGATGGCAGGCGGTATAAACTAATTGCTTTAGAAGTAAAGTCTAAAATTGACGACGAAGTAGCCTAGTTGGTAATGACCCTGTCTACGAAGCTAGCGGTCCCGGATTCGATTCCCGGTATGGGGAAATATTTGTGTGATGAGCATGAGTGTTTGCTTCCGAGTCTTGAATGTTTTCTATTTATTTCTCTATATAAGTATTTATTTCGTTGTCCAGTTAGTAACCATAGTACCTACAAGCCTAGAGCTTAGACTAGGTCAATTGGTGTGATATTGTCCCATGATATTTATTTATTTAGTATTTACTTATAAAAATATAATGAACTAATTTTAATTAAACTAAATACAACACAGATACATCAAGTAAATACTAAAATAAAGTTAGCCTGAATCGTGAAGGAATTCGCGTAAAATTTTCAGGAAGGAAAAGGAACTGACCAAAGAAGGTTTCGAAAAGCTCTGAATCAAGTGAAATCCAACTGAAACCTCCCTATTCTTTACGGAATGACTTTGAAGATGCTGGAAGAGTCAATGGCATAGAGTTCTGCCTATATAATTTAGGTATAGGTATGAACAGGCTTAATAATGGCATTGTCTGTACCTATTAATTATTGTTGAAGGAAATATTAAACGGCACATTCTGGCCATAAATATCATATCACAAACAAACATTGGTGCACAAGACCACAATGCAAATACCTGGTAGTAGTGATGTGCCAGCGAGAATGTTCTCATTCTCGAGAATTCCTTTCCGGAGAAATTTCCAGTAAATTTCGTTCGTTCTCGAGAACGGTTCTCCGTGAAAAAAAAATACAAGCTTTAAAAGTAAAATTGTGTTTAGATTATTAAGTATGTGTATACTTAGTTATTTATTGATAACGAATGAGTTTTGAAAGCTTAAAAGTCTTATCTGTTGTGCGACATTCACGGAGGATTCTGCAGTTAAAGTCCTTGCTATTGTTTTATTCTTTAGTTAAAGGGTCAGTCAACGTGGTATTTTTTGAGTCATTTGGTCTAAGTAGACAATAGAGCGTGCACCTGTGCGATAAGGGGCACTTGGTTACATGGTGGTGGGCGAAGCAGATAAGTACCTGATTATATCTGTATGGTATGTATCAGTATCTGGTAAGCCGCTAAAGAGTATTGTTCTTAAAGACAGAAAGTAAAAATGAAGCCAAAAAATAAAGTTTTAGACTATTTCAGTTCAGTGAACGAAAACGATCGTGTAAAGTATGTGTGCGTGTTCTGTGATGCGGTGTATACCTGTAAAAATGTTACAAGGTTCACCAAACACATTGTTTCGAACTGTAAATTATCACCAGTCGAAGTGAAAAGTGGGTTCAAAACAACGGAAAGTGTTTGTAACAATACTTTCAACGATTCGTCAACATCACACGCCGAGAATACTTATAATGAGGTAAGTTTATCTGTTTTATTATAGTATAGTACCTATACGCTAAACTTAACTAATAACTATCATGATCATAATTTATTTATCTTAATTTGTATCACATTTAATGATAAATAGTAGTTATAAACAAGAAATTAATAATTATAAAGTATAAAATAACAGTAAAATCAAGTAATGTTATATTATCTAGTTATTTTATTTCATATGTAAATGTTTATGTATTTACTCAGAAATTCAAAGGAGCCCAAAGCCCTACTTGCAGAATAAATAGTTAGTATATTTTCAGCATGAAATAACCCAATTAAGTAATAGTCTCGTACTTAATAAACTCAGTTAATACAGTTTCTTGTTTCAGAAAGAAATACACAGGGCTTTAGCCAGAGCCGTCTACGTAACTGGTCAACCGCTCTCAATATTTGAACATCCTCTTTGGAAACATGCGTTACAGCTTCTAAGACCTGAATATACTCCACCATCACGAAAAATGCTGTCAATAACACTTTTAGATGAAGAATATGTGGAAATGAAAAAAGATATTACAGAAAAAATTAACCAAGCAGAAGTCTTACATCTCGCAATGGATGGGTGGACTAACATAAAAAAGGATCCGATTCTTAATATTATCTTGTATACACCAAAGCCGTTTTATGGAAGTAGATGAAACAACAGATCCTTTACCTACCAATTAATATTTTTTTATAGTTGATACCTAAATCCTTTGAAAATTGTGTTTGTAAGGTGATTTTATGTAAAAACGGCTGAATTTGTGATTTTTAGTTATAAGTATCTAAGTTGTTTTAACAAATTAAAGTTTTCTATTTAATATGTACCATTTACCTACATATTATTTATCTGTTCATGCCATATTATTATGTTTCTTGTGTTATTCCGTAAATTATAGCATTTGATTGTGAATTATTTACTACTTAGTGGTTGATTGAGAAATAAGGGCTATTTGTATTTGTTGATTATGCACGTTTTTATGGAAAATACTCATATTTTTTAAACATGACGATTTTGTAATAAATGTTAAATATTTACAATAAATAATACATAATTATACTGTATTGGCATGTTGATGTTTTATTTTAACCTTACACGCCAAATATCTACAACAAAATTATCGTGACACCGATCTCAAGAGAATATTTCCGAGAACTCTCTTGAGAAATTTCCGGGAAGAGAGGGAATTTCAGTGGTATGGTATTCGAATATTAACAATCAATTAACCAGTATCTAATAAAAGGTCCCATAACATACTAAAAGAAAATTCAAGAAAAAAAAAGTTAAAATTATGGTACTTTCTCGATAATTTCAGATCAGGAGAACGTTTCCGAGAACGCTCTCGACCGATTTCTCTGATCTCGGGAATTTTCGAGAACGGCACATCACTACCTGGTAGCTACGATCTATTGTTAGTACGGAATTGTCCACATCAGCTTTGTTAAGGGCTATAATAGGACCTAGAATACCTATACATATGAGGTATTCCATTCATCACCTAGACCGTCTCAAGTATCCCCTTGTCCAAAGAAATTCCGCCTGAGGAATGCTTCAGCAATTCCAACATGTTATTTTTCATTACAACTGCGTTGTTTTCAGTAATAGCTATTTGCTGCCGTCAGTTATAAAATATAGTTTTCACACCACATGCTCGAAATTGCTTAATTATGTATCATGCGAACCTCACCTAAAGTAAGTCATTATAGCCATCGGCTAACCTGCGGGTTATAATGAGATTCAGTACCATTACCCGGCGGATTATAATATTGTACTGAATCTCATTATAACCCGCTGGTTAATAATGAGATTTGAATTCGTATGAAAATTATTCCATAGAAAACTACAACTAAAAGAACTTATTTGAAAATCGAACTGGCCACTACAAGCCATATACGCAAAACAAAGAAAATAAAACAAATGGTGAGAAAAATTGAGAATTCTCCTTTGGGATAAAGCTGTTTTCGTCTTGGGCGAGCTTGAATCCCTCGCTGCACTCAGGACTCTGTTTTAATTCCCTCGCTTCGCTCAGGAATAAACTCGTAACACCCTCGCTACGCTCGGGAGTTAAATCTGGAGTCCCTCATTTGCCCAGGATTTAATATCGCGCCCGTGACATAAAACTGTGCTTTATCCCCTCGGTGTATAATCTACTATTTTGACGGCGTGGTACTAGGGAACTCTTCATGTATTCGGTTTTAAGAGTTCCGTAGCCAAATAACAAAAACGGAACCCTTACAAGTGTTTCATTGCCTTCTGCCTGTACGTGTATATTCATAACAATGTCACGTAATATAACAATAAGTGAAGAGACAGATCTGTACCCTTGCTATGATTACGTACCTCTATAATTACCGTACTTGGTACAGAGTCGAATGCTCCTCGCACTCTATAAGAATACTGCGAGGGACAGAGCATTAGACTCGCTAGCGAGTACGGTAATTGTAACTCATGGCATGGTAATGGTACTGCTACCGTCGTAATTAATACATTAATGTTAACAATACGTTTCAAGTAACGTGTAAATGAGATAGCATGTGTGCATAATTAAACGTATTTACGATACGCGCTATTGGTTTAGCGATTTAGATTGTTTTATCATTTGTAGATATGATGTTGTGGATTGTTCTCAATTGAACATTTATGTATTTTCGGGCCTTCTAAGGTGTAATGGAATGAGGACTATGGAGAGATCGCCTCCAAGTTAAGAAAAAACTTCCTTGTTAATAAAGAACAAGTAATTTTTGATATACAATCGGCATTATGGAACACTGAACCACTATGGAACTGTGTCACAGTGACGTTATAAATCCAATCGTAAATTGTCTAACAAAATGTCACTGTAAATAAAATAATAATAATATCACGGGACGATCTCACACAAATTGACCTAGTCCCAAACTAAGCTCTAGGCTTGTACTATGGGTATAAATATAAATACTTATATAGAGAAATAAATACTTAAATACATAGAAAACATACAAGACTCAGAAACAAATACTCGTGCTCATCACACAAATATTTGCCCATACCGGGAATCGAACCCGGGACCGCTAGCTTCGTAGGCAGGGTCACTACCAACTAGGCTATCGCGTCGTCTGTGACACAGTACTATCGTAGGTCAGGGTTCCATTTAGCCGATTTTACCTACATCAAAACTCAAAGATACATACATACTTTTTGACGTGTATGTTTCAGATTATCTGTTTGAGATACCGTATCGATATGATATCTAAATTGCCGAGACACACGTGATTGATAACATATCTTTGTAAGTGAATATATTTCCAATAAAGAGGTCTCCTTTACAAAGGAACCTGCCACACCCGCGTGACAGATATCAATTATCATTATTATGGTAATTATAATGATATGGATTAACTTTGATTCGAGCAGCAAGGCACAGTGTAACTTTGCACTATTTATTTCTAACTTAGCCCTCCTTGCGACTGCTGCGTCAATCATTCCACGGGACAGTGGTTTTTTTTTTGGGATAAGAGTTAGCATATGTATTTATTCAGACTCGTATCTTTTTAACATTATTTCGTGGTATAAAAACCAAATCGCTTCCCGCCGTCTGTCCCTCTGTATCTAGGTACAGTCGAGTTCATAAATATCTGCACACTTTCATACCTTGTCACTTTAAACGCTGTGACAATTCATGTATGGCAGTTTAAACACGACATTAAATAGACAAGGTACTAAAGTGTACACATATTTATGAACTCGACTGTACGCTTAGATCTTCCAAACTACACAACGGATTTGAATTCGGTCATCAATACATAGAGTTCTTCTAGAGGAAGGTTTTTATCTTATCTTACTAATATTATAAATGAGAAAGTTTGTATGTTTGGATGTTTGTTACTCAATCACGCTTCAACCACTGAACGGATCGGGATGAAACTTGGCACACATATAGATTAGGTCCTGGAATAGGCTACTTTTTATCCCTCAAAATGAATAGTTCCCGAGGGAATAGCGATGACCGACTTCTACGCGGACGGATAATAAATTTTGGATTATCCAAGGCTGTTACTGAAAACTCACATAAACTGAAGTGTGATGTGATTGGATTAGGCGGCGACTGCAGCGGCAGTGTGCTGCTGGTGGGGAGGAAACAATCGAAAATCGCCTCGCTCGCTTCTTATGAAAAGCGCCTTTTTGCTGCCGTACACCGTACACGTACGCCGGACAGTGCTTTAGCAGCTATATAGCTCTGTCCTTATCTCTCAGCGTAAACTGAACTACATTGCTATGTCATAATAACCTTCCCGAATGATTTAGTTAATTGCTGCTCGTCGCTAACGCTGCAGTCGCTTATATTACCAGTGAGTGTCTTGCTTGCCTCACTGGTAATATAAAGCGTTGCTTAACGCCAACGTAAACGATTTTCGAACTGACAAATTGTATGGAATTGACGTAGGCGCTCGCCGCGAACTTCTGACAGCTTACGTCAATCCTATAGATTTTGGATAACGATACGAACGCCGAACATATCTTGTCTAGGGCCTCCGTCCGCTATAGGTAGGTACTCGCTTAAAAGATCTACCAAACCAGCTCAAAATAAGCTGACGCAATCTTTAGGCAGCGACGCGTCTATTGCGTCATGGTTTTAGCGCATCTTTTACGCGAGCCGGTGTATTCATATCCTACCTAATTACTTTTGGCGATCTCGACGCTAAATATACGCACCTTACGCTTTGGTGTGGTTGATCCGTAAGATCGTATGAGAGCGAGTAAGAGAATACAAAGTTACAAACCAAGACCCAGGTCTTAGCTAAGCTGCCGCGTTACAGGGTCGCCACAATAAAAAAAATAACATGTTTTCTCTGAAGGACAAAATGTCCGCTCCTAGTAAAATGCGATGTATGACTAATTGACATGTATAGTAGTGCTTAACTCACGCAAGTCGACGTATGTTTTATTTTAAAACGTATAAAATGACCTACATTAAGTTTGGATGGAATACTCTTAGGTTCTATTCTACTCGGGCTAACCCATATTGCTTTTGAGATGCTATAGTTTTCATTTTCTTAACAGTAATGACGGCAGAGTTAAAAACAATACGCTAACAATACATGTAAACTACTGTCATAATTTGCTACGCCCTTGCAGGGTGTCATATGTATACCTTCCATGTAATTCCATCTATATACCTGTAATGTGACATGCAATAAATGAATTTGAATTTGAATTTAAACATGTATAGAGATACAGTAGAATGGAATAAGACCCCAGGTAAAATAAATTAGGTTAAAATCATAAAACCACTTCAACTGATAATCGAACGTTCTATTTCTATATCTAAAACTGACTCACAAAGGTAATGTTTTGATGAAATTCTGCGTATATTTACTGAGAATTCGAACGGTAGTAATGTTTTCCTTATGAAATTTAGATACGTGAAAACCGTGTAAACAATGTTTGCAAGAGGCAAATAATTTTCCAGGTATTAAACGTATTTCATTGTAGAGGCAGTAAATAATCTTGCTGAATGCGAATGCTCTTCTCTCTACAGGATTCTATGGCGGTGAATAATGAGAGTTTATGAGAGTACCTATCTATATCGCTTCCGTATTGCTTTTGCATAAGTGTGTGTAAAATGTACAAGAGTTGATAATCGCAGCTAAGATTTAATAAGATTTAATAAGTAAATTGGGCGCCAATTCTGTTATGAATTATTGATTTCTTTACAGCTTTTTACCTCTATGCCTGAGGACCGTATAGGATACCTTAAATGAATACTAGGTATATATACTAATATTATAAAGCTGAAAAGTTTGTTTGTTTGTTTGCTTGAACGCGCTAATCTCAGGAACTAATGGTCCGATTTGAAAAATTCTTTCAGTGTTAGATAGCCCATTTATCAAGGAAGGCTATAGGCTATAATAGCATCACGCTAAAACCAATAGGAGCGGAGCACCAATGAAGAACAACCAACCTACCACGTAAATAAAGTCGCGGGTTAAAGTTAGCGTTAGCCCAAAGTAACTATTCCACGGGGACGAAATCGCGGGCAGAAGCTAGTGTTAATTAAAAGGACGACCTTTCCATACTTTTGCGATTGCTGAACCAGATGACGAGCTGTAACTACACCTGCATAACAGTGCGAAAACTGCTGCTTGGCGGTAGATTAAAAGATGAGATGGGCGAGCGATCCTCACGAATCCTACCACCACTAAGATAGTTTATGACCAAAGTTGTACCCAATGGTTAGACTCATTTGCGATTTTCTTGCCCAACTAAAATGTAACCCTCATCATATTCAGGGTAGTAATCATGACCTGTTTACCAGCTGATGTTACTGATGGACCTTCGGGCGTAATAGTTGTGCTCAGTGAGCTTTCCATTTCCCGGTCGATTAGGGCACGCCGAAGTGGAGCGGAAGTGCGCTACTCCCAACATACTGAGTAAGGGTCCAACAAACAACGAGGGGGGAGGGGGGGGACCAGTATGCGTAGCCAACATGCAAACGCTGCTAACCCTTCTGTTTTCTAACGATTCGAAATGTATGGAGTTGACATAAACGGTCGAAGCGATCTGTCATTAGCTTACGTCAATTTTGACGATTTTTGAACATCGCTAACTTAGCGTTTTACTTCTTATTTAGGCACTGGATGCATTACGATAACGTTCGTAATTTTCGAAAACTGACAAAATGTATGCAGTTGACGTGAGCGGCCAAAGCGACCGTCCAACAGTTACGTTAATAACGTTAATCGTATTCCTACATTTTCTTTAATTTCCGTGACCGAAGTTCATATGATGCATCTTTTCTAGCCCACGGTAAGTAGTTCTCATATCTACGTACTACGTCACATTTTAACTACAAAAACTTCAGTATGCGAGCCCTTCTTGCACTTGGTTGGTTTTTTAATGTGAATTCCTAACATAAGTGAGTTTATTATGCTATTTTTAACCGACTTCAAAAAAGGAGGAGGTTATACGTTCCACTGTATTTTTTTTAACTATGTTCACCGATTACTCCGTCAATTGTGGACTGATTTTAAAAAATCTTTTTTAGTTTGATATAGTATACTTCCGAGGTCCCATTGCCACCAAATCTGAATTTGAGGAATTGAGGGATGGTCTCAAATATTGTAGGCAAACATATAGCGATTTTAAGACAAACATATAGCGATTCGAAGTCGGCGACCACAATATTTTCAACAAAAAAAGCCGACATCAGTTGGACTAACCTATTAGGTACCTACAATTTTAAAAGAAGTTATTTTTTGCTTTTTTGAATGCGGTTTTTTGTTTTTTAAAATATTTATTTTTTACGTTAATATTTGCCATAGTAACATTAGTAACTCCCAGGCTTCTTACGAATACTTAGCTTATATTTTATTGTATATATGTTTAATAGTCCTAAATATTTAGTTATAGGTAGGTACACATCAATAAGTTAGTTAATGTTTTATGTTCTTCTAAATAAATTTCTTAAGTACGTAAACCAAAACATTTTTGTAACTAACAAACATAAGGAAAATAACAGCTTATTTACTAGCCTTGATTACCTAATATAGGTAGCCAAAAATACTCCAAACGTATTATCCTGCAGGAAGGACTTTCCACGGCGGGAAGCGAAGGAAAAAACCGTAAGAATTTGCGAAAAACCTTGAAAGAAATCCTCCGGGACAATGTTTCCCTAAATAAACATGTTTCAACTTATTCCCGGATCCAGGTAATACCTTGTATATTTTCTTTAGGACTCTGTGACAACGTACTAACCTACTTTGTTTATACCGAAGGAAATGCTTTGCCATGATCACTTGGAATACGTTAATATTCTGGCAGGGATTGTCAGCTGATACATTATGGTTACTCATTCATTCGTTTATTTATCCGCTTATCTTTAAAAGACAGCTGGAGCAGTGAATTATTTAGATTTTTAAATATGCAATGTTTTAGATCAGGATTTTATAAAAACGAATAAGATGTTTAATCGTTTTGAGAATAAACGAAACCTTAGCTTATGTTAGGTATTCAGTTAAGTTTTTATTTAAGTAGTGTATTGACTGGGGTTTTTTGTCACAGCCCTAACTTTTGTAACACCTTAGAGCCCTTTCACACTAGCGTTTTCGCCGGCGGTTTCTCGGCGGAGCGGGAACGCGACCGTAACGCTGCGAGCACGCGACCGGAACGCGGCGTGATTTTAATAAGACCTGCAACACGCGGCGGTTAAAAATCGCGGCGTGCACGCCGCGTGTTGCAGTTCTTATTAAAATCACGCCGCGTTCCGGTCGCGTGCTCGCAGCGTTACGGTCGCGAGAAACCACCGGCAAAAACGCTAGTGTGAAAGGGCTCTTATTGAGACCGAACTACTTATCAATGTTAAGCACATGAGATCAGCTTTTAGAGGCCATAATACCTATATTACATTGTGTTAAAGTTTATTTATTTATACTGGTTGAAAATTAAAAAGCAATCAGTACTTAAAGTTAAGTAAAAAGCTTTCATAACATAGAAGGGTGAATCAACTTTTAAGGTACTCCTTTTCTTTTGCGGTATTAAAACTTTCCTGGTGACTTATGGTTAATAATAATATATGAATATTAAAATTAGACCACCAAATTTACAAACCTTACATGTTGAACACCTCAAATATTTTTTAATCCTCGAAAAAACCTGGTGACTCAGTTGAAAATGCACATTTTCCATACAAAACCTAGGGATAACATTGCCCCTGCGTTACCAACTAAATTTTTATTCAAAATCATACGATTTTAAATAAAATAATTTCAAATGTTAGCCTATTTGTCAGATTTAATAAGCGTGTAAGCCACGTCATTAACAAATATACAGTTTTCCGAAAAACATATAAATTTGTGAAACATGTCGAAAAATCGGGAGTACCTACCTTAAAAGTTGATTCACCTAGAAATAGGTTTCCTGAATAGCACGAACGATCCCGATGCGAGCCGAGATGTGTTAAAATCCTATTTTAGGAAATTTTATTTGATCTAATATTTTGAGCGAAAAAAATATGAAATGTACAATTACTTAACTTTATTATTGTGGTTTACGAAATAGGAAACTAAATCCAGGCCATGGTTTGAACGTTTTATTGAATCATTAATATTTAATCAAGGCAGCTACAACAACAATACGGTCTTTATTTTTATTTTAAGCCCACTATTAAACTAAAAGTAACCGAGCTATAACTAATTGTTGTTATTAGGTCAAATATCGGATAGTTCAGCGAGGTCAAAGACGATACTAAAATATATTTGCGTCTTGCCCCAATTCTTGTTTGAAAACAATCATTATCTCTTTACTTTTCACACTTTGTTTACTAGTTTGCTGTGTTATCAGTAAAACATTTCCATTGAGCAGATTTTTTACAAGTTGGTTAAAAATAAGAACTATTTTCTGATTAATCCTGATTCCTGTGAAACATAACAATCAGATGCTACGCGCTTGATTGTACCATTCTGCCATGCTCCGGAAAAAAGGCACATCTACTATATGAATTGTATTGCACATCCAACCTTATCATAACCCTTGAGGGTTTAATATGCTTCTATGGATTAATTACACTTGTGCCTTTTCTCAGTACGAGGGCAGCATAGCAAACCTTTGTTACTTTTTGTAGCTATCACAAAAACATTATCTTTAAAACAGTGCCATACCAAACAACGAGATCACGCCAAAGGCACCAATGGTCAAATGCTTGAAAAATTTAGGCCTATGAGAACATACCTGTTGAAGCAGTGGACGTGTTTCGGCTGAAATAATTACTAAGTACATGAAATATTTTCTTATAAACTCGCTTTAGTCAACCTTTTATTACCTAATTACAAACCAAAAAAATCTATTGGGGTAAATGCGTCCACGGGGCAAGTGTGTCAAACCAAACAATATCTCCTAAAAAATGTATATGTCACACTTACCCCACCTGACCTTAATCTTGCTTGTGTACTAAATTCCGCCTTGAAGATTGCTTTGTGCTAACATGACGATGTGTTAAGGGTGTCCCAAATAAATGACGAAATTATATCACGGAACGGTCAACGACGGACATAATCATGTTTATCGTGAACCAAATCTCGAAGAAGCCATAAATCCAGAATACGGTAATGTCGTTGACCCTAATATCCTAATGATTATTGACCAATAAGGTCGAGTTAATGTCATTTTATTAATAAGTCTATACTATAGCAATAGCATGGAAAAATAAATTTTAGATACTGTTAGCAAAAGGAACAGATTTGATTTAAAATAAACGTTCAAGCATCAATTAGTTATTATTTTAATGAGGATTAACATAAAGAAATCGCGAACAATGCAACACGTCACCGATCTATAATATTCGACATTTAGAACTACTGACAACCGCACCGGGACACGTCTCGAGCCAACGTGTTACAGCCTGGCCATCCACAGCAGTCGCTCGCTTCTCCGGTCTTCGTGAGAACATTCGCTTGAGAATTCGGTGGCTGTTTGCCCGACATCCCGTTGCTACACTAGCGCCATCTATTTTCGATCTTTTCTCTAACAATACCTAATTAGGTACATATAATGTTATATTTTGACATCGACCTCACAAATATACCTAATAAAGCTATGTAATTTATAAATTTACCAAGTGTTTCTCAGTATTTAAGGTCTCAAGACCATCATCTCAGATTTGGTCGTAAGAGCCGTATTAAAGTATTAATAAACTCTTCTTGCCTCAGACTTATCAAGCCACACCAAAAATTACAGTTTTCTATGGCTTGAAGTTGTCCTTGAGGTGTCTTAAGATCTCAGTCAAGATCGGGTTTTAATTCGGCCTTAAGAGTGATGATACTTTATTTCCTGTGGTCTCAAAAGAGGTTAACAAATGATTGTAGATTTTATTCGTTCGCCCGAATAACGTCGTTTTATAGATTTAATTCACCCTCGCTTCCATTTAATTGTGATTAAATTTAACGTGATTAAGTCTTTCTATTTTTAAAGCTATACTTTATATTGGACTTCTTACGAATACTTAGCTTATATTTTATTGTATATATTTTTAATAGTCCTAAATATTTAGTTATAGGTAGGTACACATCAATAAGTTAGTTAATGTTTTATGTTCTTCTAAATAAATTTCTTAGGTACGTAAACCAAAACATTTTTGTAACTAACAAACATAAGGAAAATAACAACTTATTTACTAGACTTGATTACGTAATATAGCCAAAAATACTCCAAACGTATTATCCTGCAGGAAGGACTTTCCACGGTGGGAAGCGAAGGAAAAAACCGTAAGAATTTGCGAAAAACCTTGAAGGTAATCCTCCGGGACAATGTTTCCCTAAATAAACATGTTTCAACTTATTCCCGGATCCAGGTAATACCTTGTATATTTTCTTAAGGACTCTGTGACAACGTACTTACCTACTTTGTTTATACCGAAGGAAATGCTTTGCCATGATCACTTGGAATATGTTAATATTCTGGCAGGGATTGTCAGCTGAAAGATTATGGTTACTCATTCATTCGTTTACTTATCCGCTTATCTTTAAAAGACAGCTGGAGCAGTGAATTATTTAGATTTTTAAATATGCAATGTTTTAGATCAGGATTTTATAAAAACGAATAAGATGTTTAATAGTTTTGAGAATAAACGAAACCTTAGCTTATGTTAGGTATTCAGTTAAGTTTTTATTTAAGTATTGTATTGACTGGGGTTTTTTGTCACAGCCCTAACTTTTGTAACACCTTAGAGCCCTTTCACACTAGCGTTTTCGCCGGCGGTTTCTCGGCGGAGCGGGAACGCGACCGTAACGCTGCGAGCACGCGACCGGAACGCGGCGTGATTTTAATAAGATCTGCAACACGCGGCGGTTAAAAATCGCGGCGTGCACGCCGCGTGTTGCAGTTCTTATTAAAATCACGCCGCGTTCCGGTCGCGTGCTCGCAGCGTTACGGTCGCGTTCCCGCTCCGCCGAGAAACCGCCGGCAAAAACGCTAGTGCGAAAGGGCTCTTATTGAGACCGAACTACTTATCAATGTTAAGCACATGAGATCAGCTTTTAGAGGCCATAATACCTATATTACATTGTGTTAAAGTTTATTTATTTATACTGGTTGAAAATTAAAAAGCAATCAGTATAAGACTTATGGTTAATAATAATATTATGAATATTAAAATTAGATCACCAAATTTACAAACCTTACATGTTGAACACCTCAAATATTTTTTAATCCTCGAAAAAACCTGGTGACTACTAGGGATAACATTGCCCCTGCGTTACCAACTAAATTTTTATTTAAAATCATACTATTTTAAATAAAATAATTTCAAATGTTAGCCTATTTGTCTGATTTAATAAGCGTGTAAGCCACGTCATTAACAAATATACAGTTTTCCGAAAAACATATAAATTTGTGAAACATGTCGAAAAATCGGGAGTACCTTAAAAGTTGATTCACCTAGAAATAGGTTTCCTGAATAGCACGAAGGATCCCGATGCGAGCCGAGATGTGTTAAAATCCTATTTTAGGAAATTTTGTTTGATCTAATATTTTGAGCGAAAAAATTATGAAATGTACAATTACTTAACTTAATTATTGTGGTTTACGAAATAGGAAACTAAATCCAGGCCATGGTTTGAACGTTTTATTGAATCATTAATATTTAATCAAGGCAGCTACAACAAAAGTACGGTCTTCATTTTTATTTTAAGCCCACTATTAAACTAAAAGTAACCGAGCTATAACTAATTGTTGTTATTAGGTCAAATATCGGATAGTATCAGCGAGGTCAAAGACGATACTAAAATATATTTGCGTCTTGCCCCAGTTCTTGTTTGAAAACAATCATTATCTCTTTACTTTTCACACTTTGTTTACTAGTTTGCTGTGTTATCAGTAAAACATTTCCATTGAGCAGATTTTTAACAGGTTGGTTAAAAATAAGAACTATTTTCTGATTAATCCTGATTCCTGTGAAACATAACAAACAGACGCTACGCGCTTGATTGTACAATTTTGCCATCCTCCGGAAAAAAGGCACATCTACTATAAGAATTTTATTTCACATCCAACCGTGCTACGACGACGTGCTAGCCTAGTTGGAAGTGACCCTGCCTACGAAGCTAGCGGTCCTGGGTTCAAATCCCGGTAAGGGCAGATGTTTGTGTGATGAGCACGAGTATTTGTTCCCGAGTCGTGGATGTTTTCTATGTATTTAAGTATATATTTCTCTATATAAGTATTTATATCGTTGTCTAGTACCCATAGTACAAGCCTAGAGCTTAGTTTGGGACTAGGTCAATTTGTGTGAGATCGTCCCTTGATATTTACTTGATATTTATAACCTTATCATAACCCTTGAGGGTTTAATATGCTTCTATGGATTAATTACACTTGTGCCTTTTCTCAGTACGAGGGCAGCATAGCAAACCTTTGTTACTTTTTGTAGCTATCACAAAAACATTATCTTTAAAACAGTGCCATACCAAACAACGAGATCACGCCAAAGGCACCAATGGTCAAATGCTTGAAAAATTCAGGCCTATGAGAACATACCTGTTGAAGCAGTGGACGTGTTTCGGCTGAAATAATTACTAAGTACATGAAATATTTTCTTATAAACTCGCTTTAGTCAACCTTTTATTACCTAATTACAAACCAAAAAAACTATTGGGGTAAATGCGTCCACGGGGCAAGTGTGTCAAACCAAACAATATCTCCTAAAAAATGTATATGTCACACTTACCCCACCTGACCTTAATCTTGCTTGTGTACTAAATTCCGCCTTGAAGATTGCTTTGTGCTAACATGACGATGTGTTAAGGGTGTCCCAAATAAATGACGAAATTATATCACGGAACGGTCAACGACGGACATAATCATGTTTATCGTGAACCAAATCTCGAAGAAGCCATAAATCCAGAATATGGTAATGTTGTTGACCCTAATATCCTAATGATTATTGACCAATAAGGTCGAGTTAATGTCATTTTATTAATGAGTCTATAGTATAGCAATAGCATGGAAAAATAAATTTTAGATACCTAATTAGGTACATTATAATGTTATATTTTGACATCGACCTCACAAATATACCTAATAAAGCTATGTAATTTATTAATTTACCAAGTGTTTCTCAGTATTTAAGGTCTCAAGACCATCATCTCAGATTTGGTCGTAAGAGCCGTATTAAAGTATTAATAAACTCTTCTTGCCTCAGACTTATCAAGCCACACCAAAAATTACAGTTTTCTATGGCTTGAAGTTGTCCTTGAGGTGTCTTAAGATCTCAGTCAAGATCGGGTTTTAATTCGGCCTTAAGAGTGATGATACTTTATTTCCTGTGGTCTCAAAAGAGGTTAACAAATGATTGTAGATTTTATTCGTTCGCCCGAATAACGTCGTTTTATAGATTAAATTCACCCTCGCTTCCATTTAATTGTGATTCAATTTAACGTGATTAAGTCGTTCTATTTTTAAAGCTATACTTTATATTGGACAGGAAAATGAATACTACAAAATCTTTAAGGCATGCTATTATGGAACTTGAAAATGAACGTAGGTATACCTAATTCCCTGTACCCAATTTTACATTGATCTCTTGTGGTGTTTTTAACCGAAAGAAATGAACAAAAACTGAAGCATTTTATAAAATTATGCATTGTTTTACACTTACTACAAATGGACTACTTGCTCGATAATATCTAAACCTAAAAATAATATTTATTGATACAAATTAGGCCTGCGTTCCATAAATAAAATGAATAAATAAATAAATAATATTAGGGGATACTCTCACACATATTGACCTAGTCCCAAACTAAGCTCTAGGCTTGTACTATGTGTAGGTACTAATAATTCCAACAATCGACGTACCCTGTTGCAAAGAAAACGGGCACTTTCGATTTTTTCAATTAATTTAAATATACTGTAACTAAATGAGATTGAAAGCTACGAAATTGAACTAATATTATTTGTATTAAATTATTACCTCTCTTCCGTGAAATGTATTTAGTAGCTTAAAATCGCATTTAGTTAATAACATTATATTTAAAAAAATCGTAAGTGCTCGTTTTCTTTGCAACAGGGTTTATATTGCAATGTATCTAAAAACATAGAGCTTGGATATTTTTAGTCACCTTCACCTTGTCCCAAGAGGTACTTTGTCTCCCACTGAAGAGGGACTTGAGGCAGTATCGGCTTTCTGTCTTTAACTTGTACTTGAGTTTCGATCTCCGATATCTTCCAATTTTGAGCTGTAAAGTAATATCTTAACTTCGGAAATGTTTAGGACCACTTAACTACTATTTTCGCATACAAATTGTTTCTAATCTTATATTGTAGGTAACCCTTTCAGTCGGGGATTGATATTTAATGATCGATGATGTTTAATCGTTCGAATTAACAGATAACAACACACGTTTTTTTCAAGATTAAAATCTATTTACTTATCTTACTGCAAATGTTTGCTTATAAATGCAGCACCCCGTGCATTCGTATCAAATCAGGCAGTGATTTTTATAATACAAAAACACGGTTTAGAGCTATACCAATTACCTATCTATGTATATAAAAAATAATTTGTAGAGGACATTGGGCCAGGATCATCGGAAGTGGTCAGAAAAGCTTGGACGAGCTTAGAAGATATACTGTATGTAGGTGTAGGGTATACATATATTGCTGTACACTTGAAGCTCAGCCCTGTGGCCATGTGTTTGTCGAATAAGCGTTTAATTATATTAACTATCAATCTGAAATTATTCCTAGATCCCGCTGCGGGACACTGGTATAGGCTGAATTATGAATTAGTACCTATGCTTCATCTAATTTAGCACTAACCTCTACTTGTCTCTGTTTGGCCTTATGGTTGACTGGTAGAGAATACCTTAAGGCATTAAGTCCGCCATTTGTACTTACTTTGTGTATTGTGCAATAAAGTTTAAATTTAATTAAATCCATACTTACTTATACCTACTTAATATTATAAATGTGAAAGTGTGTATGTTTGTCCGTCTTTCACGCTTCAACCACTGAACAGATTGAGATGAAACTTGGCACACATATTGCTTAGGTCCTGGAACAGGACATAGGATAGTTTTATCCCGGGAAATTGGACAGTTACCGAGGGAGTAGCGATAAACGACTTCTACGAGGACGTAGTCGCGGGCGAAAGCTAGTAATAAATATAATAAATAACTAGCTTCTGCCAGTGACTTCGTCCGCGTAGAATTCGTATTTTGTCATCCCACGGGGATCGTTAAATTTTCCGGGATAAAAATCCTATTTTACAAAGGAATAATGTAGCATTCTAATGGTGAAAGAATTTTTGAAATCGGTCCAGTAGTTTTAGAGTTTATTCGTTACAATCATACAAAAATACATACTTTACTTTTTCGCTACATTAATTGTTATGGTATTGTTCTTAACTTTGCCACCGCCATTACTGTCGAGTTAATAATTGCTATAGGTAAAAAACTTAAGTAAAGCTCCTCTTGTATGTAGTAGTAACACATCAGAGGGCCCTGCCAAGATGCATTGCGCTTACTAGCGTTTCTATTCGATTCGTTTTTAAACCAATCGCGTCACTGGTAGATGACGTGATACGAGAAATCACGTAAATTCCATATAAGTTCTGTACCCAAGTACATGCGAGAGGAGCTTTGCTTAAGTTTTTTACCTATATCATCATAACGTTGGCCGTACGATGACATGTAAATGCAATATGGTTTCAGCGAGTAGAATCGAGACCCTGATACCATTGAATCGAAGTATAGTCGCAATAAGAAAAGGTTCGTCACTTTTCGACTCTATATTAACGCTATTAAGGTCCAAAAGTGACGAAGATTTTCTTACCGCGACTATACCTATGAAGTAGGCTTGTGTTTATCTATCCGTTGATTAGGTTCGTTAATATCGGTCATTAACTTTAGATAATTATGAGTGTAGGAATAAAAACAAGAAATACACATTCCAAAGGACAAACAAGTTTGTAGAGCTTCATAAATAAGATAAGACTGTTACATTTCGATAACAATTGTCATGACATGTAAATGTAACGCACTGTTTATATTATTATTATATAAATAGAACTGTCACTTCACGTGAATTGACGGACTTCTTTACTGTGCTTACGCTTATCTACTTATATTATTGTTCTTATCTAAGTTGATTTTGCGCATCGAGAAAATGCAATATGACTATTAAATACCTACTCATAATGAACCAAATTGTGTATGTCGGTGTGAACAAAGGCTTATTATGACATTACCTACTGGCATACGTACTGTCAGGGTGCCAAAGGTGATTGAAGTCTTTACCTGCCCAGTTGAGTGTTTGAGGGCTAAGAGAAAGTCGCACCACCGGTCTAAACTTGCGTAGAAATTGACTAATCAGGAGGACTAGACAAGATGATAGCGATAACGTTAGTGATTTTCGAAAATAGACATCATGTGAAGTTGACATAAGAGTCAATAATATTGGTTCAATCTTATATCCACAAATTGTCAGATTTTGAAAATCGCTGGGATCTTTTACTCGTCGGTAACACGTAGTCAATATAGTAGCGCTTTGGACAAGACCATCATTTTAAACAAAAAGTTTCGCAAGAAACTCTTAGTCTTATAGACGCTACCATAACAGCTTGAAACAGCCCAAGGCTTGCGCTTTTTAAAATTCTTGTTAAAAATAGGCTTTTTTAAAGTTGAAAGCATTCGTAAATGGAAGTAGGTTGTGTCAACACGCTGAAAGGAACTAGGCCTTTAGTGCCACCGCTCACGACCCGTTCGCGACGCCGGTCAAGTGCGGCATCTACTGGTTTGTTATTCTCTCAAAAAACGGCGGCCAGTCGAACGGACGAGCGAATAAAAGCGGCGAGTTTAAGTAGTCCCGTCCGACCGAACAAAACACATTTTAGCGCGTGCATTGTCAATTAGGGAGCCTTATACCTTCGAGAAGTCATGCTGCCAAATTGAATACACGCGCTAAAATGTGTTTTGTTCGCTCTGTCGGGACTACTTAAACTCGCCGCTTGGACATTCACTCGAGCGAACGATCACCTTTGCTTGTTGAGAGAATCACAACCCTATAGCGTCTGTACCCCTGGGGCCTGTTTTATAAAGCTACAAATTACAATTTACAGGTTACAAGTTTCCATTTGACACGACCTCGACCAATGACGACCAGCCATTTGAGCAGTGCTGCCGGTTTAGACCTGTAAAATTGTAACTTTTAACTTTATAAAACATGCCCTGTGGCCCTGCCAAGATGCATTACGCTCACTAGCGTTTCTATTCGTTTCGTTTTTAAACCAATCGCGTCACTGGTAGACGACGTGATACGAAAAGTCACGTGATCTACCAGTGGCGCGATTGATTGGTTTAAAAACGGAAAACAAAATAATTACCGTACTCGCTAGCGAAGCGAGTCGAATGCTCTGCTCCTCACACTCTATAACAATACTGGCGAGGTCTGCGAGCGACACAGCATTCGACTCCCATGTTCCCTCATTAATGACGTGATTAATTATACATAGGTACTTATATCACCTGGTAGTCTTTGTCTATACCTATATCATCGAACTAGGTTTAGTGTCGTGGGATCTCCTAGTAATAGTGTTTACAATCTGCAAAGATGTACCTACTATTAAATCAGACGTAGCGCGATTGTGTAATGTTATTGTACAATGTAAAGTTTAGAAGTTGGGCGGATTTTCGTGGATTCAAAACACTTGAGATAGGGATTTCGATAATCTGAAAGCCTTATAAGGCCTGCATTAATAAAATGATCTTGATGAGAGACTAATCTCGCGCAAGATTAGTGTATAGGTAATACGTCCCTAAGAGACTTGATAAGGGTGCGTTACCAGTCAAGCGGGGAACGTAGATTAGCTAAGAGTACTTCGTACATTAAAATTCTCGAATTTTCTGTCTATTAAAGATAATCCTCTTTTAAAATGATCTCACTTATCCTTTGATCCCGTCTGATATCGGCTTACGTCGGCGTTTTAAAAGGCTGATGATGACAAATTGTTCCCACGTGAGAGTCTCGGCGTGAGTTCTAAATGACGGCGATAAATAAATTTAGGTAAATTACAAATTTAAGCGTTTAGGAGTAAATTAAATTTGAGGGGTACCTAATCAATGTGCCCTAATTTTGTTTTATATTTAAGTTTTCAATTACAGTTTTATTTAAGTTTAACATGACACCGAAAATATATTCTTTAGTGGATTTTCTTAAGAGTAGCTTACTCTTTCGACTACAAATTATCAGCATAATAAAATCGTTTAATAGAATCACTATAGCTAGCTAGTTTAACACTTGCAGGATTCGAATAAAACTATTACATTTATACACAAATAACGGTTCCGATGTAAAAGAAATAAATGTCAGACAGTGGATTTATGGCTTTTACAATTTACCGTTTCCGCCCCGCAACGCCGCAAAACAAATCCAAGAATATATTTCCTACTTACGTATCTAAGAAAACAGATTGAGACTAGTAAGTAAGATATTGACTTGTTTTCGAAAAAGGCTCGTGGGATTTGGGACTTTCTTAGGACTAATTAAGACTAATATCGGACTAATTTGCAGCGGCAGCAGCGTGATATAAGAAACAGAGGACCGGACTGTAGCGAGATATCATAAAAGGTTTCAAGGTTTTACGCATACAAGGCCTATATGGGTCAATCAACTTTTCTTTGTAGCTCGTTGCCATGGTGACGTCTCCTGGGTCACTCATTAAAACTATGATTTCAAAGGATATAAGTCCACTACCATTCTTTTATGGCTTTTCTTCTAAGTGTGCTAGAAATATACATTGTAATTTTTTTTCTCAGAAACTATCACTGCTGTCTCCTGGCTTACGGGACAGTATGACAACAACAACAAGTTAATCCACCCATATAATCAATGATATTGCCAAAACAATACGCGTTGTCCTGATCCCTGCTCTTACTCTGCCAACGAAGGCAAATCAAACAAGACTTAAAGAAACTTTTTTACATACATACCTTGCCTGTATTCCCAGAGTGGGGTAGGCAGAACTACGAAATTACCTACAACTCAAAAAACTTGTTGATAATTCTGTAACCACATTTTGTACAATTAGGCTAAGATGTTTACCAGTGTATTAGTAACAGGTTGCAAGCCCATCGCCTAACAGTACTACAAGCTTTAATCCCGTAGTCACCTCTTACGACATCCACGGGAAGACATGGAGTGGCACTATTCTAACCCGGCAACCACACAACTTTTTTATGTCAAGGAGAAGGCAAAAGAGTACACTGGGTAACTAATAAAAAGTAAGTAGGATCTGAGACCCATATGTAGACATTTGCGTTCTCAAGACTGTAAATGCGTTACCAACCCTAAGGACTAAGACAGAACGCCTCAAATTCCACTTCTAATTCCACCTAAAATTTCCCTAGTCTCATCCCATTTTATTTGCGTCTTGGCTAGGCCTACCAGTTCTCGAATATCAAGAGAGGTGAGTCGAGCTCAATGTCGTATGCACGCGCTAAAATTTGTTTTATACGGTTTGACGAGACTACTTAAACTCGCCGGTTTATATGAACTGCATCGAGTTAAAAAGTGATACGAAAATCACACCTAAGGAACTGTCCTACCTGAGCCGCGTTCGACTGAGTCTCTCATATAAATAGATGGACTTGCGACTGAATGGACGCGTAACTCAGCGTCGTGGGCGACTTGTAATGACGTGACACCTCTCCTGAACTTGAGGCACAGGATGACTCAGCTGCGTCCCGTCCCCAAATCGGTGTTGAGTAACGTCGGGATTGATATGCGACTAATTTAAACGTCACTGGTCGGCTATTTGCGACAGCCACGAAAAGCCACTGGGATTGTGTCTTAAACGTATCAATTTCAACTCGACGCAGTTAATATTAATCGGTGAGTTTAAGTAGTCCCGTCAGAGCGTACAAAACAGTTTAGCGCGTGCTTTCTCAATTAAGCAGCTTGGCCGAGGGTTGCAGGGTTGCAGCCACCGGTGACAACCAGCGTCGTTATAAGTTTACCGTCTGTACCTGTGTGTATGTCTGTAGCAGTGGTGGTTTTTTTAATAGGTTTCATTATCATTGTATCGGAGGTTTTTATCTTTTATTTAGTTATTATATTTATATGAGACGGAGCTTGTGGGTTACCTGAGGCCCTTACCAAGATGCAAACGCTACTAAAGTTTTTCTTTTATATCACTCAAAATGTATGGGATGACATTCTCGTGCGCAGCGATAAACCACGTAGTCAACTGTCATCTCATACATTTTGATTGATTGAAATTAGTAGCGTTTGCATCTTGGCTACGGCCCCTGATTGGAAATTATCACCGACATTCATACACCGGCAACTTAAGTTTACTACCTTCTTGAAGAAATTAAAGATTTTTCCTAAAGGCCTTCTCATATAATTGTTTAGACTGTTCAAAAACACTGTAGAGTACAGTTAGTTGCACAATTTCACTGTAAGAGGCATAAAGTGTCATCAAATAGGGAATATGCATGGACTTTTTAAATCGCATTTCTCAACAAAATATGAAAATACCGTAAAAGAGATCACCAAAAGTGAAATTAAAATTAAAATCGGTCAAGAAATACGTATGAGACAAGCATTTTAAACTGCTAATTAGACAGAGAGATCCGATGTGCATCGGTGACGTCGTTGTGCAGTTCGGCCATATAAACTCCACGTAAAATTCTGTTTTGCTAGAAAGAGATAGGAACAAATCTTTGTTGGCTTATATCTTGGTTATTTTTATAGCTATTAAAAAAAAACTCACCTGTTTGTTACATGAATCAGCTTTTATTGAAGCTGTAAAAAAAACATGCATATTCCCTACTGCAATGACAGTGACACGAAACATTTTCGTCGTCATAACCGTCTTATCAAAACTATACTAGGTAAAGCTTGAATTTTAAATTTATCCCTTAAGGAAGTAGCACTGCGGGATAAAATCGAGGATACTTATCCCTGCGCCCTCGCCAAGCCAACTGAAGTCTTAATCAAGCCTAAGCACCCTTAAAACCAAAACTCTCATTAACGACTCACTAGAGCCTCTCAAAACGGGCGCAACTTGCGTAAACTTTATGGCGGCCATTTCTATTTAAATTCGCCACATTTATATGCAAATCAGTTGAGTCCACTGAGGTTTACGTAAAATCTATATTCTATTGTTAATGTTCACAAACAATACATAATTAGATGAGGTAAGTGTTATAATAACTATAAACAAAATTAATCATCATTACCAAGCGATTCTCTTGTAACCTTGAAACATAACCATAATTAAATTTCAAAACAAAGGTTAAGAAAATTTAAACTGGGTTTAGTATTTTTGGGACTACTAGGCTTTGTATACCTTAAACCTTTCCAACTGACCTTAATGATATATTTCACTAACGTTCGGTCTTCTGTTTTTTATACCCTAACTACAAATTCATCCTAAGAACGTCCCACCTCCCATGTGCCTTTTTCGACAACAATTCTAGGTATATACAATTCATAGACCTCAACTCTGTGGTTCTAGTGAAGAAGGGTATAACTCTCAAGGAGATCAAGTGAAAAAGAGTTTAAGTCTACTATACTCTGTTCATGTATAACCCTTTTTAGTACGAGTTAAGTCGACTTATACCCTTTTTCTCTAGGACCCCAGAACTGTCATTTTCTATAAAGAAGCTGCTTTGATCTTTTAGCAACATTCCTAATGTCATCTGCTTCACGCAAATTATGCACATTCTAGAAGTACATGTCAAGAATTTAAATTCCTTTTTAAGAACTGCGACTGTGCTGCGGCAAGATATTCATCTAAATTACGAATATTAAGATTAAGGTTTAAAAAACAAGTTCTCGTCAATTAAGGATTTTTATTGTTTAAACTGACTCATTCTTTTTCTTTCGCGCAGTAATTAACGCAATTAGGCCCTTTGTAAAAACTGATTAAAATTTTAAGCTTGTGCCCAATCACAACGCCGTCTGTCTTGAAATTCAAATGTAACTTAAAGTCCTTGCGTTACTTGAATTGTTAATTTAATGTCTACACGAAAAAACTTCACAGCGCGTTTAGCCTAGTTGGGTGGCCCTGCCGACGAAGCTAGCGGTCCCGGTTCGATTCCGGTATGGGCAAATATTTGAGTGATGAGCGCGAGTATTTGTTCCCGATGTTTTTGTATGTTTTTAAGTATGTATTTCAACCTGATGCTTTTAAAATTACCCTTTCATTATTGTTTAGTTTTATGAAGGCTGTATATCGGTATTTATGTAAGCGTTTTTTTCCGCTATAAGTATTATGTAAGTAGTTTACACGTATAATATAGTAAGTTTGTACAGTATTCCCAGCTTCTTAATAGCTTTCAGCTGGCTATCGCTGTCACGCTTGCACTCGCAACTGACAGTATATTTGTCACTCATGTGTCATACAAAAACGAAGATTGCCGATCGCTTTTAAAAAAATGGTTGCACTATACAGCGTTCCGTGAGTCACTGCCGGTACTGGCTGAAAATCAGCGCTGTAGGTGTCTGACACCTCAGCATTTTGCTGAGCCAGTGTCCGTTTCACCGCCGTGAGGACACACAATGCGTGCTATCCTTGTTACATTCACTGTTTTTTTTAAATCATTTGTATATGTGTGTCTTATGGTTGGTTAATAAATGGATTTATTGTTCTTCTTCTTCTTCTTGTTATGTGTTTCCCTGTTTGAGTATTTTTATCGTCATAGGTAGACGTCTATACATATATCGTACAAGCCTTGAGCTTAGTTTGGGACCAGGTGAATTTGTGTGAGATTGTCCCCTGATATTTATTTTATTTTAATTAAATTCATTAATATTATAATGAGCTATACATCATTAATTAAGGAACTAAACTAAACGTTAACAAAAAAAAACGTTACGTTAACGTTACGTTAACGTTTACACGTGACCACGTTCGTCAGCCAATAGACACAGACCACAGATACGTCAAAGTTCAGCGAAACAGTTTTGATTAGCTGTTTAATAGAGCCACGTAGTTAGCTTTGTTTACATTTAGATAAGCACCTAAAGAAATGGAGTATAGTCTGGTATAAGAATGCTTCTGCACTGTAAATAAACTCATAACTTTATTTTACGACTCTTAATACACTTATTTACATATTCATTGTAGTCTACGACTAGCGACTCTTAAAGTATTTCGATAATCATGAGATTACATCGAACTCTCACAATTTTATAATGTGTCAGAAATTTCATGTTTACATTGATTATTCAAGATTTCTAGAGGACATTGTGTAAAGGGTTTTGATTTAGAATAAATTTGTTCTCTTTTATTAAACACTGTATTTAAAGTGATAGTAAATATGGGTAATTATTCGAGCGTTTTAACCGCCTCACTTTTGTGGGCATAATTTTGAAGAATTGGGCGTATATTTTGATGCCGTTTTTGGATATTTGTTAGATGTCCGGTAAACTTAGATATCTAACCAGAAACGAAATCGAAATCTGCGGCCACTTCTACAAAAATGTCACCACGAAAATGATTCGGAACAAACGTCCGAATAAATAGTTTCGATGCTGCAAAACTTTACAAAGCACATGACCACACCACCGAACAGCAGTTCGCATTATTATGTTCCGGTGTGGGAGAAATTAAACCGGTAAAATGACTAGCATAAGGCATTCTATCTTAGCTCTCAGGATTAGCGGCGCGTTTGCAGTCTTAGGATTGCATTCTTATGATTGCAGTCTTGATATTGTAAATGTTTCCGGGGCTCAGAGCCAACTTACTATCAGGTGACTTGTGTGCTGGGTTTTCTTTCTGATGCCAAAAAAAACATAAAGATAAATGAAAAATAAACTATAGGGATAAATTAGTTAGTACAAAGATATTAAGGATTACGAAAGAAGGTTGTCGAAAGAGATATATAGAGCGAAAGTGAGTGGTAGTGTCGGAAGGGTCCGCCCTAAGCGTACTTTTTCGAATCAAATCGGAGAAATACTGGAAAAGGGCCGAATCTTAAGTACCCGAAACCGACGTGCATGCATGACTCGATGTATGAATGTGGATGAAGAGAAAGAGATTTGTCAGGATCGTAGCAGGTGGATAGAAGTGGTCTCTGTATAGCCCTTTGGGAAACAGACGTGATTTAATGTATGTATGGAAATGTATTCACATACCTATTCTACTTCAGTAAGACACAGATATATACACCAAATAGAATTCGGATTGCCTCGTGTGGTTGCCGAGTTAGAATAGTGCCACTCCATGTCTTCCCGTGGATGTCGTAAGAGACGACTAAGGGAATAAAGGCTTGTAGTACTGTTAGGCGATGGGCTTGCAACCTGTCACTAATACGCTGGTAAACATCTTAGCCTAATTGTGCAAATTGTGGTTATAGAATTATCAACAAGTTTTTAGAGATGTTTGTAATTCTGTAGCTCTGCCTACCCCACTCTGGGAACGAAGGCGTGAGATTATGTATGTAGAATTCGGATTAAGTCGTTTTAAAATCAAAGCGAAGAGTAAAATCGTCAAAATAAAGGTTCACAAGTTATATTTAGATCACGAATATCACGATCATCTCTATCTCGATACGTCTAGACCTGACCTACTTCCTCTCTTCAGGCTTCTAGTTTCTATAGATACTCCGATATTTCACAACGATCTCGAAACTTTGTAACGGGGAAGCTTTAGTCATTTTCATGATTCAGATTTATTATTCATCAACTTAGAGATGATTAAGACTTACAGTGGGAATCTAAACTACTTTTATATGTTTATAACGCAATCCCACGCTCTGGAATCTAAATAAAGAGCTGAAATCAGAAAATCTACAGTTAAACTTTTCAATATATTTCTATAAGGTACTTCATTTGAATGAGTCAGGCGCGGTTTCAGCGGAAACTTGGTCGCTCGCCAACATAGGGCCAGTGATATCGAGAATTTAAACAGACAAAATAACCTTTCATGAAATCACCACAGAGATATTTAAATGGAGTATTCAAATGTACTTACATATTTAAATTGCGATCGATACTGTTAACAGAAACCCGATGGGTATGCTAATAATATTATGAAACGGACGAAGATTACGTTATGATTATTTCGCAACTCAGTGCATACCATTTGACGAGGGTAAACTAAATTTAACTTACCACAGCGTGTGTTGACGTTAAACATATTTCTACGTACGAGAGGCCTGGTTTTAACAGTATTTTATGAAGGTTTAGAACATTTAAAACAAACATAGCTTAACAAGTAGCCTTTGAACCAGTTTCTTACACTGAAATTCACTGATTGATGACTGATTTTGGTGTCCAACTAAACCCGAGCTAAAGGATAGGATTACGTAGTTTAGCCACACCAAGTTTAATTTCAATTGTATTGCCGTGAACGTGCGGTTGAATTCATTATCCGACGACCAAACCAAGCAATGCATAGTCTCTCTCCCCCGAACGATCTTTCTACGGTAGAAAGATACGGTAGAAAGGCTTTGTTTCATTGCTTGGTAGAAATTCTACCAAGCAATGAAACAAAGCCTTAAGAAATAAAAATGTAATAAACTGCGGTTCTATAATGTAAAAATACATTTATTAACAACAACACTCAACAAAAACTCAAAATGCAACTTAATAAACCATAGTAGTCAACCGAAAACTTCGTCTGGAAATTTAATTTGAGAAAAACGTTTGCGCTGTATCTATATAAAAATCTAACAGTCACTCCTGTGTCATTTTGCAAGAGTTGACACATCCAACATTCTCCGACGAAGCGGCGTCTTTTGAATTCCTCACTTTTTCTTTTTAAATATTGCAGACTAAAACTACTAACTAGTAGAGATGTAGTGGATAATCATACGACATCGTATTCGTCTGACATTCTCAATTAGCTGATTGATGGGAACAGTCGACCACGAAGAGTCCACTTTTTCACCTTATTGCACTTTAATAAGATCCAAAAGTGAATATAATCTCTTTGTAGTCGACTGTACTAAAGCTGACTGAGAAAGCAAAATGATTACGAACTTTTCCGACCAAAAACAAACGAACCTAAGTTTATTTTCACTCTTTAATTAATAAATTAATTCTAGTAAACATAATTTTATTTTTTTAATAATTAATTTAATGGTCTTACTAGTCGATTTATTTACCATGTTTATCTTAATACACATTCTAGGATATCGTTTTTATCTTTTTTTATTCATAATAAGAAACATTTTCAAAACTTTAAGCATAAGATTAAGAACGACTGATTCAAATAAAATCGAGCTAATAATAAAATCCGTCCCAAAATAACTTTTAATCCCTTTCTTGTCCCGGAATCTTTCGTTCACCTTATCTTTTATATAAAGAGGAACTTCGCCATCGTCTTAAAATCACGTCAGATTACGATTGGGTCCCTCGCATTTTATTATCTTTGAAACCATTCTACGGGCATATTTACGAGATCTAAGGAAACGCAGGAAACCGAGCTACGATTTTCACCCAAAGGCAGAGTCAGCACAATAAGTATTTTTGCTACCCTAAGGTTGAATTTCGTTTGCACTTCATAAGGCACGACGAGACGCTTTTGTCAATTTGAAGTTTAGACGTCATTTTCATTTGATAAGAATTATTAAGAAGAAATGTAAAAATGTAAGGACCCCTATTTAGCTGACTGTCCATCCCTACGAGTACGTAGTACATAACATAAGAAATAGAATATTTAATTGCTAGAGGCTTCATAATGACCTGACCTGGTACTTTTTGCATAACCTTATCGGCGTCTAGTTTTTAATATAAATTACGCTATCTTAGCTATGAATTTTTGTAAACCATGGGAAGTGCTTGAAATATTAATAATTTACATGTTTGCATATAAAATACGAAATATTTATTATATATGTATATGATTTTAGTCGCTTGGAACGTTAGTAACTCCGTTTGAAGTTTAACTGGAATCAACTTCTACTGACAGATCGTTTATTGTAAGTAAATAGCAGTTAATGATGTTAAAGGGCATATGGAAACCGATAACATAAAATCAAATTAATTAATATATTACATACACTCTTCGATAACAACTGCACAATGGGGTTGCAAATGTACCTACAGCTAACTTAAGCCTTTTATTTAAATTAAATTTAGCAGCGCCTATTTATAAAGTCTCGTTTATCAAGACTCTAGATCTAGACTCTAGTATCCATTACGTTATTTAGGACACGAAACTATTGCTTTTAAATATTGCCACTGAACATTTTTAAAAGCTCCCATACTCTTTACCTGCAGTCCTTAGCCTGTCACACCGTCTGATAGTCCAAAATCTATGAAGAATGCTGCAAAATACACCTTAGCAAGCAAGTCAGCAAGGTACATTTTTCAACTTATTAAATTTGTTAGTTACGCGATTATTATTCATCTGTGTTTTAATACTATTAACTGACAGGTCAATATTGGCCGACGGACTGTTAGGGCCGGCGCACATACAGCGAAGCGTCAGCCGTCCAGACGCTGCCGGGAGGGCTTCCATCTATAGTCTGTCACTTATGATGTTAGCAAAGAAGTAAACAAATTAGTACGGTTTGACACATAACCTCAAATATTCATTTAAAATAATTTATAAAGAATAGTTATTTAATCTTAAACTTAATATGATAGTAGTGATCAAGTGTATAAATGATTCCAAAGACCTCACTGGATCTTTAGAAGGACGTGACTATCGAGTAATAATGATAAATTGGATCATTTGGTTTTGTTTACATGTTTGCCTATTTCAATTGACACAGAATATAGTTAGGTACATGTAGTCGAATTTCCAATAGTTCGGACGCAGCAGTTTGCTGCATCATTTCTTATTCGCACTGCCAAGGAGTCGAATGCTCTCCCTGCGTCTGTATTCCCGGAACCTTGGTGTTTTCATAGTAAGCGTGAATAGGCTTTTTACTGGGTAAGCATGTCAAAGTGAGGTCAAAGGTAAACCAACATTGATTTAAAAAAAAAAAGCAATTAACACCACATAACCTCCGCAAATGTCTCCTCGTTTTTGTGGTGTTAATTTCTATCTTATTTAAATACGTCCAAAGACGATGCTTTCACAGTGAAAAAGTGCCTGTACTCGTACTGCTCTTAGCTGTATGTGCGCCGGTCCTTAGTCTGTGGTAAACGGAACCACCTGACCGCGTTTCATCAGCTGGCCCATCTGTAATTTTGCAAGTTTATAATGTATAAACATCGCAACATAAAACGGCATGTGCAGACTCTACGTCATCATTGATCGATCGATCGAACCCTAACCTAGCTGTCTATTTCCATTTTCCGCACACGATGACGCTACACGAATCGAAAATAGTTTTCGCCAAACCGTTCTATATATCAAACCGTGGCATGTTTTGTGCTAACCACTTAGCAGAAATCTGTAGCCGACGCTCGGTTTCCGAGATTCAGGATGAAAATAATCTTTTTCCTTCGAGTTTTATTTAATTTGCGGTATTTTGTTTAGTAAATTTCCTTTTAAGCGTCTCGGAGGGCTGGAATTATCTTAAATAAGCGGAATTTATTCCCCTTCTTCCTTTTGCAGTATTAATTAATCCGGGCTTCTAAATATAAAACTTTCCAGTTAAGTAACAAGATGCTCTGTTATTTGTGGCTAGTGTCGTACTCGGAGTGTGAATAAATTGAGTGATACTACTTAATAAGTGTGAAGTGTCATTTAGTGTGTACATAATATGTCAGCTCATTACTAGAAGTGCTATATAATAGGGCTGGCTACACACATGACGATTTAGATGACGATTTACAATTCTGTAATCAATTATATAGTATGAAATGTAATCTAACGCAAACAACGGCCATAAAATAAGGCCTAGATCTAATTAGGTTGCAAGTTCCAGGATGAATAAGAT
Organism: Acleris literana; assembly: GCA_946894065.1. Taxonomy (NCBI): domain Eukaryota; kingdom Metazoa; phylum Arthropoda; class Insecta; order Lepidoptera; family Tortricidae; genus Acleris; species Acleris literana. Next base: position 5,153,835 of record OX335677.1, read on the forward strand.
CGTGACTATGATATGTAGAACCGAAAAAAAATTGAATTGACGTCAAGGCAATTTAAAACTTGCGTCAATTCAGACACTTTATACTTTTCTACTATATTTATATGCGATAGAAATACTTGTTGACTAAGGCCTATCATTGCATGTAAAACCTGTATGCAGGACACGCCCGTACTATCCGGTTTGACGGGATAACCATACTTTCTTAACCACAACTCTTAATCAATGCAAGAGTTAGGTTTCCTCTAATTAATTCTGTATAAAATGTTGGCTTTGAATTCAGGAAAAATAGAAAGCTCTTATGACTACCTACAGTTCTTGTAAAACATAGCTAAAATTTTAAATTGTACTCGTTACTACGCTACGCGAGTAAGAGATTTATCAGTAAACTAATCTTAAGTGAGACACTAGTCCCAAAACACGAAAAATGTTACAGTGTGAGAAGATCTAGTCTATCCTTTTGCCTCCACCCCTAAACCCCTTCCAGGAAGGGGATGGTGGAGTGCAATGGTAGTTTGGTAGTGCTTTGGGACCATTTGGTTAACTATAGCCGAGGAATTTCATTCTTGCTCCGGAGAGAGCATCCCGTTCACAGATGTATTTCATTGTCTCCAGTGGGCCTAGTATGGTTGCGTATATCGGGCGTCTCTGCGGCCGTACCGAGGGTGAGACTGCTGAACGTAGGTTAAAACCGCTAAGACAGCCGATCGGCTAAATGCGAGTAGTACGGTGTAAAACACTCGGCGAAAGCCGATTCCACGTCGATAGGTGTGGGGAGACCCTTAATCGAGACCTATTAAAACCGGTATGTTTGAAGCCAGCCCTCACCGTCGCTTCGTATTTCGAGCCGGCAGTCGGCACGTCCCGTCTGACCTAATTACATACGACTCGTGCTTCGCAAATGGCATTAACTGCTTCTCTGGAAGCACTTCCAGCTAATGAACACGTGCTTATAAGGTCAAGGGAATCGCATGGCCAAGGACATTCCCAGTATATGAAAGTTACTAGCTACTAGTTTACTTGTAAACAAATAGTGCTTGTGTTAATTCGTTTGAAACTTACTATAGCGAACATAAGGCAGTTTGGTCAAGTTATTTGACATTAGCCCACGTAGAATTTATTTGGGTTTTCCTATTTAATTCTCTTTCGAGAACTAAGTACCTACCCCATTTTCAAAATAAATCTATCGATCTTTCTCAGACTGTAAAAAACGGACACAGTTAAGAAATATATGAATTAGTTGGGCTTAAATATTACCTATCACAAGACTGCTAAAGGTAAATTTGCTCTAATAAATGTGACGTCAATAAGTCCCAATTTCGTTGCAAAGCAAACATCGAATATTTCTAAAAAATTTAAGCTCTCGCACAGTACTTAGAACTCTCAACAGATCCCATTACACGTATTCTGTCCTACCTAATCAAAAAACATCAATACTTCGCCGGAAACTCAGTGAAATTTAATTAAATCTCGGATGATACGAATTTGCTCCGAGAAGAATATAAATAGATCATGATATCGAGGATTCCCAGAGTTCCCCGCGACTCGGGGGTCACTAACCCCGGGAGACTAAAGCAGATCATATCTTCTTGTTCACTGCTTTTATTACAGAAATATTTACTTGGCTTGTGACGAGTTTCCTGTTCCACTTTTTTTAGACTATATTCATTCATAAACACCTCTACATAGCCTCGTGCCTACAGGGGGTACTTTTATAATATTTTTGAAACTTCAAGATGAAATTGCTTAGGGATTAGTTTGCATTGTTTCTTATCGATACATGCAAGGAAAAACATTGTATCTCAATTTACTGTGACTTCTAATTTCAAACGTATTTGAGCATGAACAAAATTGTATCTCAAGCTAACATAAAATTTGAGATATAAATTTGTTCCTTGTGTGTGTCGATGTCCTTTCCAAAGGAAGGATGTAGACACGAGGATAGACTAGACGTGTAGACAATTTGAACAGCTGGTGAAATGACTAGCATAGGGGCATTGCATCTAAGACCTCAGGATGGGCAACGCATTTGCAGTCTTGGGATTGTTAACCTAAGATTGCAATCTTGAGATTGAAAATTTCTATGGGCTTCAGATTTCACTTACTATCAGGTGGGGTGTGTGCTCTTGCGCCATCTCCAAGCCATAAAAATGCTATTCTCCTGTATCTACTACTTACGTGGAAATAACATATTCTTAAGTTTGAGGTTGCAAGTGACAGGCTTTTTGTTTTGCCGCCAGTATAGTATGAGTTTTCAATATACAAGATCAAGTTAAATTTTTGTTCTAACCTCTTAAGGCCCAAAGTCCTAAATTTAGGACATTTGTCAAAGTGACTTTTGACTTTAGTTGACCGACACAAGATTCTTTTTCGAACTAACGAAAGACGTGGGCGGAGGATATATATGGCTACTGTTCAGAGGGAAAATTCTTCCAAGTTGGAAGCTACACTTGATCAATGAAAATGTTTTGCCAAGTATTTTTATCAGTTGGGTCTTTATACTTTTTTATGAGGCCGCATTCAGGTTTATGGCTTTAACCTCCACTAAATGATCGTTAATTCAAAAGCGTTTTCCTGTATTTTTAATTAGGTGCGATGACATTTAAATGCGATATAAAACGGAATACTAGTTGAGTTCTTGAGCCGTTAAAAAAGGGAAACCATCTCTTTGGCGGAGGACATAACAGCCAATGGAAAATTTGCCAGCAAAATTTGAAGGTGTATACAACAAAATAATCACCTTTTAATAGTAGGTGCTTAGGATGCTTTAGTGTTCACACCGTTGACCCAATTCCAAGAAGCCGGAATCATTCTGTTCTGCTAAGTAAATAAGACATAAGTAGGTATATGCCTCTTAAACACAGAAGCAGATTAAACCTTCTACTTTCAGTAATAAGGTTGAGCGTACAATGACAGTTCTAAGACTGATGCACCATTCTATAAAGACCTCTTTTGCATGACTCGTTAGGTGGCGGAAGTATTTAATTATTTGATTAACTAGCGGACGACTGGCGCGAATAAAAGCTGAATTTAAGGGACTGAAGCATAAGTGCTATTTACAGGACACTGCTGACGCACAATGGAGCATTTTTCTTCCAAAGCGCATCTCTTTGGACTAACTATCCTATTTCTCATCCAGAACCTTTGCAGAACTCAGCTATGCTTTCCAGATTTCACTATTTAAAGCTAAAAGAAGTTGCCAGCGATTTATTTATGGCGCTGTTGGAACGGGCTAATCTCTTTAACTTGGCAAAGAGTTAAATGAGTTAAACGAGGTAACAACTGGAAATACAACTATCTCAAGTGGGCAACCATTAAATAAGCTACTAATGAAAATCCGTAAGAGTAAAATTTTAATCTATTTTGCAAATATACTTCGAACAACGGCCTCGTTTTAAAACTATTTTATACCAAACTTTACCAACGGAATAAAAGAAAACAAGGGAAAGACAGTCGCAGAAGGAAACTTATTAGCAGAGGCACAAAAAAAATTAGGTAATGTAAATCGTGTAAATCTAAACCATACGAACAAATTACCAGCACTTACCAACAGGCGAGTTGTCTCATTGTCTGCCTGTCAGCTGAACTCAAATAATAAACAACAACAGCCCATTACTCTCACGCAAACGCTGTAATAAAATTCTAGGATTACACTGCGAATGTTCAGTTTCAGGATCGCGCTGACCTGGAAAATTGCTCGATTAAAAATAAAATACCGACACGCTCGAGCGCTAAATTCGTTGGAGCCCTTTTTTCTCATTAAAAGGAGCCCACTCAAAAATGTTGCCAGGGCCACGTCTCATTAATGCTCATTTAGACATTAAAATGTTTTATATAATTAAGATCCCCAGCGATTTGGAGAATTATGGGTTTTAATTGTGTCTAGAGGATTATGCATGTTTCCTTGGAACAAAAAGTTAACATGCGTTGAGGTTGAGGCTTTAAGGTGTGATCCTACTGTCACGCGTCGACCTTAATAGTGTGCCATATTAGCAGACTACGCGGAAATTCGTATATGTAATATCATCTTGCGTACTCCGTGTTGCCAGCCTTGAATAATAGAAAGGATATGATTACTATTAGTGTAAGTATATAACCTTAGTGAATGTTTGAATGAATAACTTAGTTTTCTATAACTTCCAGGACTGACCTGTTTAAGTTTAGGTTTATTTTGGTAAGTGGGTAGATAATAAATTAATATTGATTATTAATGTTTGATATATCTATGTTTAAACGATTTAGGCCCGCAAGCACGTTAATTTAACCCTAGGTTAACCCTAGGTTAAATTATTAAAGAATGTCAGATTCATAGAAGAACTGTCAATTTTAACAAATTAACCTGTTAACCTGGGGCTAGGGTTAACATTTACGTGCAAGCGGGCCTTACTGGACTACTTCTATGAGTGGATCACGTGATTAAGAAAGTACAAGACCTGATAAGATGATAACCTTTCTCGCACGAGTAGCATATTAGATGATGGAAGACTAGTTAGTGTGAATAGCCTCGAAACACGTGGGAGATAGCGATAATACAGGGTGTAAGCAAACTAAATGAGAAGGCTTTTAGAGCCGCTTAAAAAGTAGTTAGGATGGGGTGAAATGTACTATGCACCCACTCTAGGAACCAAAATAGCAATAAGCCATATCATATCGGATAGGTATTTTTATAATCTAGAACTTTTTTATGGCGGGAAATTTCAAATCGCTGTATGAAATTTCAATGGCTGAACGAAGATGTCACAAAAAATATTGAGTTATGTTTGAACTCGGATTGTGTTTATGTGAGTACCCGCCAGAACAAAAGTTTTAGAACATAAAATAACCTATACGGTGACATAGCGCTTGTCTTTATTGGTCACGTAGGCTGATTTGCCTATCCACCTTTTTATAAATTACTGAAATTAGACCACTGTTATTCTATAAAATTACACTGTTACTTACAATGATTTAAAAATAACGTATGACGTAAGTACACTAACGTCTAAACAACCGCATCTAATTTCCTATGTCTGTATAGTTACATCTCCATAACACAACACAAACTACGCATTGAATATCACTACAATTTTCAAATAATGCTATAAAACATATAAACTTTTAAGAGCAAGGTTGCCGAATAGCGGTTGAAACTATAAAATAGAGATAAATTTTATTTCTAGTGCTACAGGGAATTTGTTAAAAGCTTCTTATCCTATAGTAAAACTCTGACTGAATCATTGCGTCTAGTAAAAGTTAAACTATGCCCGTTAAACGTAACGGTTTAAGATATAACTTTAAAGTGCTGGTTATAAAAGAGCTATAAGTAAATTGTACATTTGGTCCGTCAAGCGCAGTGACATTTGAACCTAAGTACGACGTAAAATAGTGAAAGATCATCTTTGGGCTTTACTGCCCTCCTTAGAAAAAAGGGCGTATGTCTCATAGAACCGCGTATTTATTAGTGACCTTATTTCTTAAGATGGGGGGTTAAATTTACTTTGACTATCGACTTGCGCATGCGTCCTCTTTATTTAGTAAGGCAATTTATATTCACTAATGAGCTAGTGCGCAGAAAACTTTTCATAGAATAGGTATATACCTACCTCAATGCTATGTAGGTGGTGTTTATGTCTTTTACACGTATAAAAAGTAGGGTTGGTTTGTCTGTCATTTTGAGCTGTCATGCGATGATCAATTTGGGACTTTTTTTATTTTAGTTGGATCTTAGCAAAGTTTAATTAGAATCTATTGATCGAATTAAGTTATTAGCTTTGTGGCCGTCTGAATTGTTTTAATATTTTTATATTTTAAGTTCTTAGTTGTGTATGCAAATGAAAACCTGAATAATGAACAGTATCTTAGCGAATACAGTTATAGTTACGCCTGTTTAAAATTGTCATTCCGAGTTCGCCTCGTGTGGTTGCCGAGTTAGAATAGTGCTACTCCATGTCTTCCCGTGGATGTCGTAAGAGACGACTAAGGGAATAAAGGCTTGTAGTACTGTTAGGCGATGGGCTTGCAACCTGTCACTAATACGCTGGTAAACATCTTAGCCTAATTGTGCAAATTGTGGTTATAGAATTATCAACAAGTTTTTAGAGATGTTTGTAATTCTGTAGCTCTGCCTACCCCACTCTGGGAACGAAGGCGTGAGATTATATTATGTATGTATCTTAGCGAATACAGTAATAGTTACGCCTGTTTAAAATTGTCATTCCAAGTTCTGTTCTAAATAGATAAAGTTATGTTTTATTGCTTCAATTACATCCTAGGCGCCGCCGACTGTGTGCGTAAAATATGTACATTCAACAGTAAGCCTTTAGTCTCCTTAAGCTGTGAACATTAGTCAATCGTCAACGTAATGAAAAATAAAACAAATATCTACACATAAAGCTGTCTGTTTGTCCACTGACCCTGAATATTGCACTTGCGACATAAACACTGTTCTATCGCAAAGAGGCTGTTACACCACGAGTAGGTAAATCATTTTTTCTCGCACGTCTTATTTATCTTGGCCTTCGTTCAAAACTCTTGACACCACTGTATCACTGTTCATGTATTTGCTAATTGCGTTTAGTTATTTTTGTACCCTTTTTTATGTTAGTAAAAATTTAACAGCAGTCTCAACTACTCGATTGCTTATCATGAGCCAAGTGGACACAGGAAGTGTTGTGGTATTAGTAGACTGTCTGTACATTAGAAACTGTATGGTCAATTATATAAACAATATGACCTCTGAAAGTACCTGCAGGCTGCAGCTACCTACCAAAGCTTTATTTTAATACAGAAGGCTTTATTTTACTCGGTAAAAATATGCTTTCGACTTGATATGGTATTGGTAACGTTATGATGAGTCTTATTTACTTGACAGTAATGGCGGTTACGGCCGAGTTCAAAATAATATGAACATGTCAAAAGCAATATGGTTTTACCGAGTAGAATAGCTGATAATAGTCCATACTCATCAAAGTAATGTATGCGGAATTTAGACGGTTATTAGGTTCATCTCGTTGGATCTTCAATAATTATCTTCAATAATTTTGACAAAAGATGTTCCACGTCTAAAGTTTTAAATAACGGTTCTTTGTTTTATTGAAGATCGATACGAGATAAACCTAATAACCGTATAAATTCCGCATACATTATTTGGATGACTGACATATCCTTGGCTGGACTAGAATAAAAGTTTTTATATTATGCCCAGCCAAGAATATGTCATAGTCATGAAATAAAAGTAATGTATGCGGAATTAATACGGTTATTAGGTTTATCTCGTTTGATTGAAGAATACAACAAACAACAGTCATTTAAAATGTTAAACGTTGAACATCTTTGAAATTAAATTTCATAAAGTAAAACCTTTTATGTTTTGTCCAAGTGCTGTATCTCTTTAATATTTACAAAATAAATAGTACTTTAAAAAGGTCCATTAAACACGTTCCTTTCTCAACACACGATAAATTAGACGTAAGCATAGTTGTAAATCTTTCGACGGACACTTTGTTGTTCATAAATCAGAAAACTATGGGCTCTGATTAAATCTACATGGATTATACGGTTCCATCTTAGATAAGTCTCCACATCTGTTTATATTTACTCTATGCCAGGGCACAGATTAAATAAGAGTTACTTTACTTGTCAGGGGTCCCCACTACCCCACACACCACCCTATGAATGACGGGAATAAAATAGAGAACTGCGCCATCTATATTTAGGAGTATGTACGGCTTCGATGTCCACACCAGAACCTGGGGTGCTCATCTGTGAGTTCGTTGACGTTGACGTATAAATGACACAATGCGTACCATGATCTTGGATGTTTGTCAACTAACTCACGGGTATTTAATTAACCTTAGTGTGCTCGCGCTACGAGTATTTTGCCCCCCTTCATAGAACATACTCGTACCATTATATTGAACAGTAGGCTTCAGCAAGGTCAAGCATCCCAATAGTTTCCTCAGCGTTCCTCCCTGTATCAAAAGTTGCAAGGCACGACTACTCTGGGGTTACGGATAGCCCAATAGGTCCTGTACTTTTAATAGACAGAAGATATATTCAGCTGTAAACAGACAATTACCAGTGAAAAGAGAACAAAAAAATATACAGTCAACATAGACCCTCCTTTTTTTGAACTCAGTTAAGCGTGTGCTCTATAGTAAAATCCTATAAAATAATATATAAGATCTTTTGAAATAGAGTGACTACTGCCATGCGGATAGCACATGTCAAATCCAACGGACAATATGATACAAGTATTTACGTACGTCACGTGGGGCACGAGTCGGCGGCCTATTATTGGAATATAATAATAATGGTACAAGTTAGCGTTACTATAGCGTAGGACATCTGCTACCTGACAATACAATACAATTATTTATTGATAACTCAAATGTAGTATGTAGGAATTATTAGAGGAAGTTCATTTTAAGGGCCGATTCGTGCATGAAAACTTACCAAAAATAGAGTTAGAGAAAAAATACAGAGTTCGATCAAATCCTGGCTGTATACTTATATGGTAAGACAGTTCTATATCCTTCCTTCGTTAAAATTGACGACTTGGTGCCAAAGATCTAATTTCCCTATTTCTTATAGTTGTGCTATTCTCACTAGCCCCAATTTGACCGATACCAAGTTGGTCAACCCTCGCGCAGGAATCAACGTCGTAGACGTCGTAGTTTAGTCTGTGGCTTTAAGGCCCAGCCACACCGCTTGCGTGACGTGCACGTACACATGCGCGTTCGCTTTCCACTGCGTTGTATAGTGAGTCGTAATGAGAATTCATACTATACAACGAAGCGGAAAGCGAACGCGCACGTGCACGTGCACGTCATGCAAGCGGTGTGGCTGGGCCCTTAACTAACAGACATACCGGTGTCTGTTGCAACGGAACTCGTTAGGTAAGGGACTAGTTCTTAGCAATACTGAAACAGTACTAATAGGCTTCATTAAAATATATTGCAACTCGGAATTTTAACAGTAATAAAATCTAGATATTTAACTAGAGTGAGATAGACGTCTCAAGATACGTCAAAGTAAGTGTAAACTATAGATAACTGTCATTTCTGACGCATTTTCAAATGGGCTAGGTTAGGTAAAAGAGCTGGGTGAGACAAGCGCATGGTATAAAACGTACATACATTATGTATCTCGCTGTTACTTTGATCATCGATTACTCGCACAAGGTCGTACAACTTTGTCTGTTTTTTCAGAATAGTTTTAAATCTACTATGTGGCCATTTATGCCTTGTATCCTCTTGTAAACGTTGACAAGAGAATTGGCCACATTTATTGGTAGAGTTAAAACTATTCTGAAAAAATAGGCGACTATTGTACGACCCTGTGCGAGTAATTGAAGATCGTAGTAAAATAGCTCTTATTTATAGTTGACGGTAATGGCGGCCGATTTATAGTACATTACTATAGATGCCGGGAAGTAGGGGGTTGCCGGCCGAGTTCATATAGACGGCCGAGCGAAGCGAGGCCGGATAGTTACGAGGCTGGCAACCCCTTTTCACAGCGAGGTATGTATAGTGCTTTTCTCATCTCAAGACGGTTCAATCTTAAGATGGCATGGCATGGTATGAATACATCCCGGCCTAGGCCTTCAATTTTGTATGAAATTCCTTTACAGTTCTCTCGAGTTGTTCCGTCCGAAACGTGATACTTCGAAGACTAAAATAACTAACATAACGCGAACATTTCATTGCATGTTTGAGAAAAAAACGATATCATAACATGTCAAAGACGATTTGGTATTTACCGCCAAAAATAGAGGCCCTGTAATGGCGGCCGAGTTAAAAACAAGGCGTTAACATGTCAAAAGCAACACTGTTTTCCCGTGACAAAAGTCTTGTCAACCGATATTTAAACGTAATCCGAATTCTATACATATTCCGGTATTCGATGGATTATAAAACTTATCTTTAATTTATAATGTAGAGCTCACATATATATTCAAGTTTAAATACTTACTTAGTAAGTATTTTACGTAACTGGTCTCTAAGATAGCAAGGGTCAAATGTTAACTTCAAAACAGTTTCTCTGAGCCGTAGCATTAACCCAAAGCTTTCAGCCTTAACTATTACTTGCGTCTTAAAACTAAAGTGCGACTATTATTACGCTGAATTGAGTCCGAGTTTCGTAACACGAATACTCTGTTTGACGATTACACTATCAGTTTTATTACCATACGCGTAAAGCCTAAAACTTTGTCCATACAGTCTCCAAGTCTATCTTCTGAACAATCTATATGTATAAAAATGAATCCCTGTTTGGTCACACCACAACTCGAGAATGGCTCGACCGATTTGAATAATTTCTTTTTTGTTGTGTTGGTAATTATTATCATAACAAGGTTTCTATGAAACAAAAATTACACCCGGGCGGTGCCGGGCACGGACAGCTAGTATTATATCATCATGTTAGCCGAAAGACGTCCACTGCTGGACATAGGCCTCCCCCAAGGCTCTCCACTCAGACTAATACCAAGTCAAGTCAGTTTCCATTCGGCGTCGAGACCCTTGGTCCGTGGGGTCCTAGCGCTCTAAGCCTCTTCAAAGTAATTTCGAAGAGGTTCATTCACGTCACGGGAGACCAGCGCTTAGACCACATTAAACGTATTTTTGTACATTGATCCTTCGTCCCCAAATCCCTCCAACAATAAAACGATACAGACTTTAGGCTACCATATCGCTTAAACTTTGTCAAATATACGCCTTTCCGACAGGAACTAATAGATGTAACAGCGACGTAAGAAACCGGAAGAGGCTTTAAAGTCGTTAGACTACTTTCCCTGTCGGCTAGACGCCATCTTGCCGCCAGAAGTGAACTTTGCATCTTGAACGCAGCTAACATTCTAACCTCAACCTTAATGAAACGAAATAACAGCGTTATTAGAAGCATTCGTGAATATTCTTTGGCATGGTGTTGGTATACATTTGATTTGTTTACAAGTAATTAAAATTATTATGCTTTATAAATTATACTGAGCGTCTATTCCACTTTTTTATTTCATCTTAATTTGGAGACCATATAGGTTTTATACCATAAGACCGCGTTTTTTATTAAGTGCGTAAGTGCTAGAGTCCGACAAGCGAGTGGTGACACGAGCATTTTTCTCAAATTCTTCATAGGGCAGCGATTTTACCTATAAAGCCGTCACATAATAGAGACCTGCACACGTAGAGTTCGGACCGCGAAACGCCACGCGCCATTCCAATCTTCGCGCCGAACCGTACGTGTAAATGCAACTGTAATAGTTAAATAGTAAAAACCTACGGTTCGGACTGGCGCGTGGAATGGCGCGTGGCGTTTCCCGCGGACCAAACTGTGCCACGTAAAGGCCGCTAATGAGTACCTATGCATGACCTATCCAGTCGCTATGAATCGTTATAGCTAGACAGTTGAAATTTTCACATATGTATTTCTGTTTCCGCTATAACAACAAATAAAAACAGAATAAAATTAATATTTAAGTCGGGCTCCGTTACAACAGACATGATTTGTTGTTGGCCGGTTTTTTTTTTTGTGCCACCACTCGCTGACCGGACTCTACCACAGCGATATGATTTATACTACATGGTTTAAGACATGTAACGTCATGTTTAGCCGTTTGCATGACATTTCATTATGTCATGATACTCATGATCGATAGTGTCGGTTAATCGCATTGAGAGGATTATGAAGCGCCGCTAAAATCGTGTAGCTGTCAAAAAAATCCATACAAAACTAGCTCCGGGCGAAAACGTTTCTCACCCCCTAAATCAAGTCCGATTTACACGATTTTTGAATATGTTGTAGTTATTATAAAGACCTAGGTCTGGTCGTTTCTGTTTTTTGTTTTTTAAATTTGTTTCGTTTTAAGAAATATTTTCTTGGAAAAGAAAACGTACAGGCTACAGACATGTTTTTCATGATATCTACAACATATTCAAAAATCGTAAAAATCGGACGAGGTTTAAGGGGAGAGAAACATTTTCGCATTTTGTATGGAGATTTTTAGCTTCACAATCCTCTTAACGGTATTTGATTAAAAACGAACCAATTAGGCCTAAATAATAAACAAACAGTTTTGAATGTTAATGTGACCTATTTGGGTAATGAATATAATAACAACATTATGCTCGATGATTTAAATATGTCAACAGAACAAAGCACAATAGGAATATATCGTATTGTAAGAAAAAGCGTTATTGACCGAGATAAAAATATACATATATCAGAAATATTTGAATAACATTTTTTCGAGAAAGTATTTTCGATTTTGATATTTTAACAAGAGGTTTTGTTTACGAATTTCATTTTTATATAGAAAAAAACGTCAACGCGTTAAAACTTTGAAATAACTACCAGGAAAGAAAAATTAAATGTTTTGTTTCAGATGTATCCTACCTAATGTCATCCCACTCTTAAATTATAGTCGTTTCGCTCTATCCTCTTTTATAATCACAACAAACGGTGACATTTTACTATCACATAGAAAGTTTATAAACTTTCTGCTTAGCTCATAAAACCAGCCTGTTAGCTCCAGCTGTGTCACATCAGATTACATTAAAACTGCAAAGAAACAACCCAGTGTAAACAGGACCATCTGTAACCCCAGGCGCTGTGGCGGCCATATTGTAGCAGCCATATTGTTCCCTTATTTATCTAACTACCCGCAATGCAGCGACTACTCCCGACTTTGTAATAAAAAAATATGTAAAGTACCTAAAGCACCAGGAGTTCATACATTAAGAACGTTCTTTTTAATTAATGTATTAAAGTAATCACATGACAGTAAAACACTACAGCACTGTAAATTACACACATATTAACAACATTCGGAACAAAAACCTTTATAGTAGGAACATTTAAAAAAGACAAAAATACACAATACAAAAAGTACATAATCGTGATAGAGAAACATTATTAAGACTAAAGAGAGACAGGCATCCATCCCCTCACAGAACCCCAAACATTCATCACATGGCATCATCCATTGGCAAACACATCGCAATCAGAGGGCTCAGACAAGATGCACTACGCTAACTATTGTTTCTATTCGATTCGTTTTTAAACCAATCGCGTCACTGGTAGACCACGTGACTTTTCGTATCACGTCATCTTCCAGTGACGCGATTAGTTTAAAAACGAATCGAACAGAAACGTTAGTTAGCGTAGTGCATCTTGTCTGAGCCCTCAGGGGCACACTCGAGAAGCGTATTTAGCAAATGCACGGCGTGAACCAGCGGTGATCTGCTGTGAGATACAGGGACTTTACGAAGGTATACACGGCTATACTTATTAGATTAGATAATTAGATATGGCTGATTTGGCCTCATAGACTCATTTTCGATGATGTTGGTCGAGGACTTCAAAGCCTCGGTCATCGACGTAGAGTAATTTGGCTCTGTCTTTTATAGGTCGCACTTTGAAGAGTGTGAGCAGGAATTACCTAATTTCGCCATCACCGCTTTTGACGGCACCTGAAAATCTTTTGACGACGCGTTAGCTAACTTGATAGTGCCCTTGCCCACAAAGCTAGCGGTTTCAGGTTCGATTCCCGGTATGGGCCAATATTTGTGTGACGAGGGCGAGTATTTGTTTCTGAGTCTTGGGTGTTTTCTATGTATTTAAGTATTTATTTCTCTATATAAGTATTTATATCGTTGTCTAGTATTCATAGTACAAACCTTGTGATTCTTTTAGGACTTATTTCAGTCTGTTAGATTATCTCAATGATATTACAGAGTCTTGTTTATATGTAATATCATTGGATTATCTCCTATTTTAGTCCTCTAACGCAACCGGAAGGGTGTTAATAGTTTTACGTGTGTGTTTGTGTATTTATTTATTCAATATTTATTACACAAAATAATAATATAAATGCGACGTATGCCACCAAGGCCCTACGTAAGATCCACGAAATTAATGATCGCTTGCTTTTTCATACTCGGAGGGTATGCTGACGCCATTGCATCTATCGTTGTTTGTTAACAACGACACTCATGTTTTAAATTGCATTGAATTTAGCATGAGTAGGTAGGTACAATGCGCCGTCTCATTCTAAAGATTTTTTAATTTTAACAGAAACGTCTGTCTCGAAATTCTAAACTAAAAAGACGAACTTAATGACGTCAGGTATTTTCAGTCAAACTCTTCTAACTAGGTTAGGTTAGGTAAGAACGTGACCACATTAATAGAATGAAAGCCGTTAGAAATGTTTATTTTTTAATTTATGAACATTATAGTTTTAGAAATTATGCATTTCGTTTTATGCATCATAATTATTATATCGTTGATTTATTATAGAGATCGAAATTATGCAATTTGTGTTACGTAAAATGAAAACTACACCATTTCTTTTTATACTAAACATTACACACCCATTCTTAGCTAGATATTATGAAAATCAATGCTTTTTAAGGGGTGTGTAATGTTTAGCATAAAAACAAATGGTATAATGATCATTTTACATAAAACGAATTGCATAATTTCAAAAACTGTAATGTTTATTAATTTAAAAAGTAAATATTTCTAATTGCTTCCATTACTATTAATGTGGTAACAATTTTAAGCTAACCTAACCTAGTTAGAATAAATTGACTTAAAATGCATAATAACTAGAAAATGATAGTTATACTAAATGAGTGTTATGTTATTTGATCGTATACAAATGGTTTTTATGCTAAACGTTCATTATGCTTTTCGTGGTTAGTTAAATGAAATTATGCAAAAAGTTTGTATACTGATTGAAAAGCACCCCTTTTTAAGAGATCATCATCATCATCATCTCCTTGCCATTACCCAATCATCTGGGGTCGGCGCAGCATGTTTTTTCCTTCCACACATCCCTGTTAGCCGTCATCTCAGCGTTCACTCCCTTCCTTCTCATATCAATCTTCACACAATCCATCCATCTCTTTTTAGGTCTTCCTCTTTATAACCCTCCACATTCATACTCAAAACTCTTCTCGTAATATGACTTACATCCCTCCTCATGACATGCCCATACCATGACAACCTACTTACTACCTTCCATTTTTTCTATCACTGGTGCTACTTTCCTTACTGCCTTTTAAGAGATATCAACTCTAAAATTAGGGGTCGCCATATTGGTTTCTTTTTAACTATTTTTACTTATAGCAGCCTCTTCCTCCCGCTGAGAGTCTTGCGCCGGCGCGGTTTCGACTCCGCAAATAGAAACCAGATTAATTAATGCAATTAGTGCTCTCGGGTTGCGGTCGGGCTCCGTTTCAGACCTAAGTAAGTATAGTTCAACGGGAAAGTTGGACAGTTGGGCCGGTGTTCGATGGAGCAAAGTGAAAACGATTTCGCAGTTGCATTACTGTTTTACCGTAATTTAGGATTGCCTTTGCCAAGGATAGGAAAGTAGGGACAACATTTTCAACCAAATTCGAAAAAATGAGGTTCTTAAATTTTGTCTAATGGCCGCTATATTATCTACCCCCTTACTAATAAACGTTGAGTAACGGTGGTATAGCTATACAATGTTTTGTCCTTATCTGTCATTGTGACATTTGATTTTGACAGATAAGGACAAAACATTGTAAAGCTATACCACCGTTACTCAACGATTATTAGGGACTTGACTGAAGCGCGTGGAGCTAACCCCATGTGCTTCTGTTTAGTCCATTTGAGAAAATTCTCTTATACCGAACAATTGTCTTCGCGTGTGATATCCATGGACTTACTTCTCTAATAAGACCATGGGAGTGTCTATAAATAACTCGACATTGGCGAAATACACCTTAACAGGAGTGTCTTTATCTGTTATCTGTCAAATTCAAATGTCACAATGACAGATAAGGACAAAACATTGTATAGCTATACCACCGTTACTCAACGTTTATAAGTAAGGGGAATAAAGTTTATACAAAAAGGAACAAGCTAATTGTCTCTAAAATTTCTCTGAGTACGGTTAAACATTTATTTGACCCAAAGGTTTTTTCAAGCAAAAGACATCAACGCGATGCCCGTTTCTAGACACGTCAAAGTCAATCTAATTTCATGATAGAAAACTGTCATCTCCAACGTGTCGACCGGGCATGTAGCTAAAGATTCGTTTTTTATAACGGCTATCCACTAATCAGATTCTTATTGGAAATCATTCTGAAATATTTTACCCGTAAAACAAACGGCCCCTCCGTTTGCTTTAAGTTTAACGCGCGTATCTGTATCTATCTCAGGGGCCCTAATCTGCATTTATCGCGTGACAAAGTTTGGATAAGGCATCCGTCACCTTCTGACACGTTTATAAGTACGAGAGTGACGGATGCTTTATCCACATTGGACGTGCGATATAGACGCAGCCATGGGTCTATATTGACTGACATAATTATTTTTGGTCATAATGTGCTTTAGGTCATAATCATCGCAAGTCATAACGTGTTTTTTTAAAGAAAGTGTTACTTTTTCAGGCTTTTTATAAATCAAAGCTAATCTAACCTAGCCTTGTCTACACGTCAGATATTTCAGAACTTCTGAAAAGTTTACAGTTTCAGCGATATAAAAAATGATGACTATCAAAAATTTTGTCAACAATTACACTATGACCAATAAAATTATGGGAAACAAAGGGCTCCCTGCAGCCATACTAGGCCCGCTGATATGTCTGTGGCACCATAGCTCCCAAAAGAGGGGACCTATTTGAGAGCGGGGTCGTTTTTAGCTAGTTTTTATTCGAATTACATAAAAACACCGTCTTCTTCTATCACTCTATCTATTGATGAAAATTTCATTAAAATCCGTTGCGTAGTTTGAAAGATCTAAGCGTACATAGAGAGGGACAGACGAAGGGAAGCGACTTCATTCTTAAAGATCTAAAGATGATTCAAAAAAATTCAAAATTCAAAATATTTATTCAGTAAATTGGCTACATGAGGGCTCTTTTACACGTCGGTAACATGGAGTGAATCTACTAGCGCTTCGGACAAGACCATCATTGCGGAGAAGGAGCGCCGCAAGAAACTCCAGCAGAAGGTCATTTTTTCCAATCATAAAATACTTAAAAGTAACAGTGCTCCTGGGGCCCTAATATGGCTGCGTTTATCGGTTGACAAAGTTTGGATAAGGCATCCGTCACCTTCTGACACGTGAATGAGTACGAGAGTGACGGATGCTTTATCCACATTTGATACGTGATATAGACGCAGTGTGAGGGTGTAGGAGAAAGTAACACCACTTGTTATGTATGATCAAAGACACTCTTTATTACTCGGTTCTAGTATTATACATCGCACCTTCAGAACAATAGTGATCTAATTCAAAATTTCAGCTTTCAAACTTCAAGTCAGAAATTTATTGTTATAGAGACCTAACTCGAAATTTAAAATTTCTGAATTAGGTCAATATTGTTCTGAAGGTGCGAATATTAAGGTTGACGCTGAGACAAGCAATATGCGTTTATGTTACAGTACGCTATTGTGTTACTGTACAACACTGAAAGTGGCCAATTGCCATACTTCAGCAGCCATACTAAGCCCGCAGGACTCCATTTGAATGGAGTTTCAGTGCTTCTGTGGCTCTAGCTTAAGAGTTATCAGTTCTGAAGGGTCGAAATAATTTCGTGTATAAGGTTGGTAGTAGTTGCTCTTTCATTAAAAGACCGCTGCGCTGGTAAAGACAGATTATCAAGTCAACCGTTGAACTAATTCAAATTTAGTAATTGGACCTTCGGGGTACGTTTAACCCCGCTACGGGCGTCGACCTACTCTATCACATTATTAAATCATGAAACGCGGCACTGTGACCGCATTTCGTATGGAATCGCAGCATCGCGGGGAAATGCACCTACTTTCTTTCCATTGCATCTAGCTTTGGCTGCAGAACCTATTTGCAAGGCGTCATAAACGCCGGTAGCATTGTATAGTAATTTTTAACCTTAGGTTTGCTAGCTTAGAGTGTAAGTTGTATTGGCTGGTGTTTATTTAGGCTGTACGTCGAGCGTCATCTCGTTTATTTTGTTCAGTAGCTCGCGAGCCGGCGTCAGGAGAGGACGCGTCGCGAAGTGTTGTGTTTCGGAACATGTGTTGTGCTTGACTGAGGATGACGGGCGAAGTTTGCTGCACTCAGATATGGTATGCGTTGTTCTGGACGCGTAGGTGAAGGATGCCGTGCGTATCGCTTCATCGGAGCAGCATGAAGGGCCAACCGGTTTGGTGAGACCCACGTGTAGAGTAGAAAGCTTGAAATTGCATCGGCGGTAGCTAGGAAGCTCCGCTTTTGTTGTATTCCTCTAGTATTTTAGCCTAAAATTGTAGTGTATTATAAATAGAATGTCATACCTACCTATCAACGTCGCTCGAGGTGCGTGTTGGCTCTGTTTGCGCTTTGTGGAGCTTTTAAATATAATCGTGAATCTTTATGTAACTTACACGATTTGCGATTATACCGTCCAATGTTACTTTCTAACTATTTGACTAACTTTAATTTAATTGTTTGCATTTTTTTATTAACAGTAAACTATACCTCGCAGTTTTGTTCAATTATAGGCGCTCTATATTATATTGATGTAATTTTTAAACATTAAATTTAAAAAAACTTGAAAAGAGCAACTGCTCTTCAAATTTTGTCTGTAAAGTTTTTAACTGATACCTATAGGTAACTATCTTTCGAGATGAGAATATGCGCTCAGTTAACGAGAATAATTATAAAGAAATAGGTGGAAATTTGCGTAAGTAGGTAGGTGGATAGGTATATTTCATGTAATTAAAGTATGTAATAAGTACCTACATGCCTATTTCCTCGAAAAAAAAAATAGTCAGGGTCGCCGTCATCGAAAACGATGAGGAGGTCTAAATATTTCCTCGCGTTTTCTGCTGGGTAGGTACTTCAATATCTCTACGCCTTTGCCATCCTACAGTCTGTTTCAGTAAACTCGAAAACATACTATCTATAAGATCTCAGGCTACTATAAAATCTTCCAAAAACTAACAAGTTGCAGTAGGTACCTACACCGTTTATAATCTAAGATGACTTATTTTATATCCTCTTTACAACCTGGGCCTATTATGGCTGACAATGAGTCTATATCGCGTGTCAAGTGTGGAGCATCCGTCACTCTCGTACTTATTTACGTGTCAGAAAGTGACGGATGCCTTATCCAAACTTCACGCGGTAAACGCAGCCGTATTATGGCGGCTGGGCCTCTATTCTATGACGACAAACAATATTGCTTTTGACCTGCTATTGTATCGCCAACGTTTTCATAGCTCTTATTTACTTGACAGTAATGGCGGCCTAGTTGAAAACAATACCATAACACATCAAGAACAATATTTTTTTATTTAACAACGTCATGGAAGAGTCCCTGACCATATTCACCTACAATCCAATATAATTGACCACGTTTCGTACGAGTAGCAAATTTCGACGTGCATCTGCATGCCCTTAACCCAATAGGTATATGTTCTAATTGCACCCATCCTTCTCATCCTTTTAGACACTTTAGACATGTATCTTCAGAAAATCTGTTTGATTAAATATGGAAATTATTAAGACCTACGATCAAAACATGAACATCGAGAAAAACACTGAGAAGGTATTTAGATTTACCGGTAATTATTCGATCAGAACGCATCATCATATGCCCTCAATAATTTCAAGAACATGCGACCGGACGCAGAGATATAAGTACTATAACTTCCTTCACCGACGAAACTGAATACTAATTACGCAATCTACTTAGTTCAACTGCGTCAAACATGAATTATTTTAGTATTCGACACGCGTACACCTACTTTAATCCAAACTTTATAATTTATTCAGAAGCCATCAACGATTAGGGACATCGATTCATCAAAAATAAGTTGTTGACTGTCGTGTTTTTAAGTTTATTTGTATGTATACACCGACCTAATTACGGGTCTAAAACAGCAACTCAATTTTCTTTATGTTTTGTCGGTAAATACTCGTAATTGATTAAAACGCGTAATTCCGACGCTCTTTGTTATTCGTTACGCCGTTATCAACTGTTAAATGCGGCTCGTTATGTATAATTATTTTATGTTAGTTGTCTTGGTTTCTTGAATAATGCCTTTTGTTTGTTTGGATTCGTGATTCGGAGCCAGCCTGGTAGTCGATTTTAGCCGCATGTGGATAAAGATCCTAGAATTAAACATTCAATCGATTAGCAACCATTACCTAGTTCTTTAAGCATTTCAGAGTAGCTTTTGCGTTGTGAGTTTGGCTGTGTCAAAAAGGAAAAGAATTTTCGAAAATTCCCAATTTCCCGAGTCTACCTACGTCCTAGAGGTTAAAACTTACAAAGTTATCAAGGTATTACCTTAAAATATGAAGTTTGTAAGGAATATTACAAATATCTTACACACTAACATCCAAAGCAAAACATAAAAGCAAACAGGTTGATCAATTTGATCATACTTATTTAATAAAAAAAGTACGTAACTTAACTACGTCGTGTCAGTTACCCGACGGCCGCGGAATATCATGTCGAAACATGACACCTCCGAAGGTGAGGACCTGAGGGCTCAGACAAGATGCACTACGCTAACTAACGTTTCTATTCGATTCGTTTTTAAACCAATCGCGTCACTGGTAGACCACGTGACTTTTCGTATCACATCATCTTCCAGTGACGCGATTGGTTTAAAAACGAATCGAATAGAAACGTTAGTTAGCGTAGTGCATCTTGTCTGAGCCCTCTGAGCCCTCTTCTTTCAACCGGGTCGAAAAAACTTATTTCTTATTACTATTTAGGTACTCGTTACATATTATGACGAGGTTCCGTTCAACATCTCATCGTCCTGGATCCTCTTATCAATGCCGGCTTTATTGGGGGATCATGCCCCCCCCTGAAACCGAAAAATTGATTGAGAGATCTAAATTAAGGTAACCTTACTATGCAGATGTTTTGGCTCAAAGGAATTGCCTCTCTAAAAATTCTAAAACCGTCTGATCCTAATGCTATCTATCTATTAAAATTATATCCTGTAAACTAGAGGAGTTCTTCAGGTCTTGAGCATAACTAATTGATTATTTTTTACGGTACATACATGGGTATCTATTTTCTATACGACTGTTTCTGTTTGATTGTCTCGGCTATCTATGGTTGGTAAAAAAACCGGCCCGGTTATAAACAGATCAAATTACGTTTAAGATGAAATATCAACTGCGTACATTTTTTTACATCTCCCCGGTTGACATCAAGTGTACTTGAATGTCATGTTTGAGAGTTTAATTACCGTGCAAAAAATAATAATTATACATCTCGTACATTCATTTTACGTTAACGCAGTTCCCGACCAAGATATCTAGCCTAAACATACTCTGAAAACATGTTGACAGTGTTGACACTGCCAATACGAAGAGATAAACGTTCTACATCAATTACAGCCACTTGGTAGAAGTCCACATACGTACCGACAGCTGCAAAGTTACAGAAGCATTTAGAAAACTGTTTCAAAGGGCATTGAACTAACCATTTGGGATACTCAGGTGTAACTATATCGGCGATATGATACAAAGGAAACTGTAATAAGCACGTAGTAGGTACATAGTACATGCATATATTAATTAGAATTACGTGAGCTCATATGTGTACGTGATTCCCTAAGGTGTAGTAAACTGACTTGTTGTCAATCAGTAATGTTTACCTACACATCTTCTTTCCTTATTTAGCAGTATTAGCAGAACATTTAAGTACGTGAGAC
Organism: Acleris literana; assembly: GCA_946894065.1. Lineage (NCBI taxonomy): Eukaryota > Metazoa > Arthropoda > Insecta > Lepidoptera > Tortricidae > Acleris > Acleris literana. Next base: position 5,175,485 of record OX335677.1, read on the forward strand.
TAAGGGGTCATGAGCTGTGAAAACTATTACTACCGGTATGTACAGTACCCCAACGAAAATGTTAAGCACTTTAGTGCGTTGCCATAGTCAACTTCAAACAGAACATCAAATGACATCACATGACAATGACAATGACATTCACAATGACTAGGTTCTAAGTATGCTCAACATTTTTATAGGGTGACTGTACAATAAACTTCACACTACGCATTCGTTTGCTTGCGTAGAATATATGAGAGAACGCAGAAATCTTTCTACAGAGCGATCTTCTGGGTCACTTAACTAACATCGAATAAAGCCTACTCCGAAACAGCCATAAAAAACCTGCTTGGCCACGCAAACTATTCGAAAAAGACTGTTACCTAACCATCTCATTGTATACATGAAAAACAACCAGCGCGTTACGTATGGTCGTTTTAGTATACTCTATTACTGAAACGATAGGTTACATTTTGCTTTGAACGTATTAGCATCAACTAATGGTGGTCATGAGAAGGGACCACTTTCTTGTCAAACAAATTAAAGATGGCGGCCGGAAAGCGCGGAATCCATTGTTACCCGTTAAAATCCCATTGTGATGAAAAGTAGGCTTGCGTTGTGAATAGTTACTCTGCCCTAAATTATAAGTGTTTGAATATTATTTACTGAAGTTTCACTTATTTGGCTAGTTCATGATATAAGTGGTGGACAGGTCTTGTACAGAGTCTGTCTGGATTATCACCATCATTTTAACCTTTACCTCTCACCTAGCGGTGCCAAGTCATTCACCTTAGTCCTCAGAGTTGGCAACGCGTCTGCATTCTTGAGATTGCAAAAGGCAATATGCCTCAGAGCCTGCTTGCCTACCATCAAAAGGCATTTGCTCCCATTTTCGTTCCCCTGCCATAGCCACAACCAAACTTCTTCACTCATTATGTTCCCCTGGTATTTATCGATATACTTATAAAAGCGATATCATACCTTTATTACAGAATATGAGACTGTGACAGTGTTTCCTGTGAGTCATTATAATTAATGCAATTTGAAACATGGCCGCATGGGTGTCGTGTGTTTGTGATACACTGCGATTGACGGTCTCGGTGTACCCTCTCGATGTGGAACAAGTCAAAGCAATGACTAATTCCACAGCTGGTGAACAGCGTCTAAGTTTATAATAGATATTGCAAATCGGTCAGGACAGGCAGAAGATGCACTCAATCAGGTTCATTCAAATCGTACTCCAAACTTTCCTTTTCAATTCGAACATTTTATACTCTGGTTCTGTTTAATAATATAGCCCATTTTTAATTAAGCTTGGACCCTACACCGTTGAAATATACAACTAGCTTAATAAGGGGATTGTAGAGTTTGAGGAGCAGCCTAGACAAATTTGTTAATAATTAGCAATCTTGGGACTGGTTAAACAAAGAATATTAATGAAAACGGGGGAATTATAAACTCTATCAACTGCGTAAACAATATTCGACCTCGGAACTCTGAAAACAAAATGCAAAGTGATTGAGTGGCTCACATTATATTATGTTTTTCAGTTACGTCTTCAAACATATGCAAAGATAACTTACTAAGAACTAGTCATAATAAAAACACGTAAGGTCTAAACAATTCGTCACAACTCATTAAATAATCAAAATCAGACTATAAACCTCAAATTACCTACATGAAGAGTTTCTAAGTAAACCATATATAATATAGGTAATATGTTGTTCTACACGAATCACTAAACAGTGACCGTCGGACCCATTTTTGATCACTAACATGCGTTCTAGATTCCGCGCCAACTCTCGATTTACATCAAGGCAAAAGTGACAAATCACGCAAATAGAAGCAAACAAATTAACCATTGTAGCAACTTTCTCACATATACATATATTTATACGCAGGTGATAAAACAGTAAAATGAAAATGTGTTAAACACAGATTTTTACATGAAATCGTCGGTATACAGCCTCAAGGAAAGGTATGTGACATGGGCGATTTCAGACTCCAATATGGAGGACCAACTTATATTAGGGATGCCGTCAAGCTTGAAGAAACTTCTTCATTGCAGGACCTCAACGTCCGTCGACCGGAAATTCTTGTCAGACTGTAGTTTAAAACTCCATGGACGAGGTCATGTTCAATGTAATTGACTTGAGGGTAGCGGTGTAAGACAACAAAACAATGATACTTTTAAACTAAAATTAGTGCATATTACTGTGCTTGTGTGGGATTTACTATTAGTTGCGATTGTCATGTGTTTTTAGGTAAATGCTCATACACGTACGCAAACGCAGGATTTAAGCGATTTAACTTTACTAAAGCAAGGGCAAATAAAATGGGTCACGACATACTTAAATTTATACGCACAGTGACCTTGTTCTTGTGTCTTTGCTGTTGAGTGTATGCATCCTGTGGTAGACAAGACACCTAATACAAAATGACAGTGATTTGAAGACCGTAGAAAGAATATTAGCTAAATCTGGCTATTTGTACTCTTCAGGTTTCCCTAACCGTATTTTCTCCAAACAAATAACAACGTAACGTTAATTAAATTTAAACGCGTCAAACATCCTTAATTCGGTTAGTGATATCCGATTAACGGATTACTGAGTTAATTCCTTTGATAAATGGGAAGAGCCGATGGAAACTCGAAAGTGTTCAGACACAATTATTTTGAGTAACGACAGAACATTACTGTTATGGGAGCCCTTTGTTATTTTTGGCAATATCTGCGCAAACAACGTTGAATATTCTCGTCAATGTGCTATAATTTATCATGGACGGTTCTGCTTTCATATTTTGCTTGCTTTTAAGGATCTAACTTGATCTAAGTATTTTTATAAAAACCTACTTAGTACTATCACAAACCTGATATGGAAGACAATGGAATAAAGACACTTTAACTGATTTCTGAACGGTACTATCTTTATTCCCTTTTGGCGACTTAGGTCTATCAGGAAAAATGACTAGGGCGACTTAGGTCTATCAGAAAAAATGACTAGGGGGACTTAGGTCTATAAAGACAAATGACTAGGTCGACTTAGGTCTATCAGGAAAAAATACTAGGTATAAAAATGACAAGAACGTGATATTGTCAAGAAAATAAATAGGAGAGATGTATTATTAACTAAGTATAAAAATGCCGATATCAAAAAAAAGTCAAAGATGTTTATTACCTAAGTATAAAAATGCCGACATTTAAAGAAGTACAAGATGATTATTACCTAAGTATAAAAATGACGTCAAATAAATATCAGTTTACTTCAGTCATGGGTACTTCAAATCAAAATAGATTGTATATCTTCCTACCTCTAAAGAGGCTTTCCACCTTTATGTTAAGTGTAATCACGTGAAGCGTCTCATTATGATAAAAATATAATGACAATGACATTAGATTTTGTTTCAAGAAGAAAACGCGTAAATAATGGATAAACAATTTATTTTAACGAAGAATCAAAAAAACAAACCAACCATTATCGAAGATGGGTACCGGTACAATTTGGACGGCAAAAACCCAACAAGCAAATCGACTCGATGGCGGTGCGTAAATAGAGAGTGTTGTACAGCTTCTGTGACATTAAATGGAGACCATCGAAAATAATTCGTAGGAGCAATCATACTTGCGAAAATAATGTGAAGAAAAATAATGTATATATGGCCATGCGAAAATGTAAAGACGAACTATGTAGTGATTTGGGATCCGTACAGGAAACGTATGAAAAACATATGGAACCTTTAAAAAAGGAGCGTCAAAGTTACATCGACGAAATGCCTGAGTTCTTTCAAGTAAAAGACGGTTTACAAAAACTAGTTAAAAGAACTCTGGAATCTGAAAAATTAACTTACAAGAACTTGAAAGACGTCAAAATTCCACGTGGCTTGTCTGATGGATTTTTAGTTGCCGAAGATGGAGTAGAAGAAAAATTGCTAATATTTTCGTCGTCGATGTCGAGAAATTATCTCGACACATTTTATGGTGATGAATGTTATTTTGGTGATGGAACTTTTCAAGCATGTCCTAAGCCATTTTATCAGATATATAGTGTACATTTAGATTTAGGATCAAATGTAAATACTAATAATGTAGTCCCAATAGTTTATGGCTTGCTGCCGAATAAGAGTGACGATACGTACATACGGTTTTTCACCTTATTGAAAGAGAAATTGTGCATGAATATAAAAGAGTTCAAGTGCGATTTTGAAGTTGCCGTAATGAATGCAGTGATGAACGTTTTCCCAGAAGCGGATATATATGGCTGCTTTTATCATTTACAAAAGGCTATAAGGAAGAAGGCCGAGGATATTGGACTGTACTTTGATACCAGAGAAGGAAGGAAACTGATCCGATTAATAAGTAATTTACCTCTCATACCTGCGGAGAATATGTGGGAAGGATGGACTTCAATCCTCAACACTGTTCAAGAGAATAATGAAATAAAGCAATTCAAAAACTATTTCTTAAAATACTGGATGAACAAGTATCCATTGCACATTTTAAGTTGCTCTACTAACACACATAGAACGACGAACATAGTTGAAGGGTGGCACCGGAGGCTAAATACGAAAATCCCTAAGCGGCCGACTCTGTTTCGTTTTATCAAAACAATTAAAAAAGAAGCTATACATTTCGACTACAAAATAAAGAATAGCTTGTATTTTTCGGAAAAGAAAAACAGAAGGAATAGCGGCATCCTTTTTGATAAGACGTACAAAAAATATTTAGACCAACTACAGCGAAAGGAAATGTCACCACTTCAGCTTATTGATAAAGTTATAGATTTCAGGCGAAAATATATGTAGATTATAGGTACTAAATACACGTAAACGAGTTTTTTTTAATTAGTTATGCAAACAGAATAAAAGTTGTTTTTTTTAATTTATTTTGTTTTAAGGCAAAATAAAAGAATGTTTTTATGGAACATCGCAGTTTTATTTCATTTCGCCTAAGCCAAAACTACAAGTACTAAAAATCTGAAAAATATGTCAAATGAAAGCACATATAATGAATTTAATAGGAAAACTATCACGATGAAGTAGACTTTATTGGTTCTTGAGTTACAAACGGTTTAAATGTTTATACCTACCCAAAACTTATCTGCGATGTAAGTAAACTAAACGCGACCTATGTCGATGTATTGGGATAATAGTGGGGGGCTTTCAGCTTTGAACCTTGTACAAAATCTAAACAGCGCTTTTTTTCTAGAATCATGTATTTCAACTTAGCTGTCCTAATTTTTTGTCTAAATTCCCCGGGCTACAACTGTTTTCCAACGGCATAGATATGTTTGTCGTGAGGACTAATTTGTTTGTAGTAACGGCTTCGGAACCCTACACTGAGCATGGTCCGACATGCTCTTACCCGGTTTTTCTCAAAGTGGTTTTTGTATTCGAAACACTTCATTTAAGATAAAATGCCGCTTATTACAATTAAATCATTTTCGAAACATAAAAAAAAATGCAGGACGTAACGTTGTCACGCAAACAAATATTAGGTCGCTCAAATATTATGAAGCTTCTTATTTTGTATTTTAAGTAACTCAAATTAATGTTTGTAAGTTACAGTTCTGTTGATTTCTCGTCACTCGCAGTAGTCGCTCACCTAGTAATACTATAACCTAAATTATAGTACATTGTGTATTAAGGGCGGTAGGGAGGATTACGATCGAGGCTCCAGTAGAAGCCCGAAGCAATGACGGAGTTTAAAAAAAAAATCGACGTTTTGAAACAAAAAACTATTAAAATCGATTATTACGACCATTAGTTGAGAATTTAAGTAACATGTAGGTCGGTAAGTATTTTTTTTAATTTATAGCGCAGCACACAGGTCCTGCAAGTTAACACGAAATTGAATGAATTGAATGTCGCGAGATTGCAATGAAATTCCTGTTTAGATAACATTTGGAACATTTGGTAAGGGATTGTTGACATTTTTATACTTAGACGTTCTGGATCATAATCTTGCCAAAATAATATGTTTACATTTTTAAATATTGGCATTTCTATACTTACACTTTCTGGGTTATAGACATTTTTACATATTGACATTTGTAAATATCGTCATTTCTATATCTCGGCATAAATAGCCTTCGACAATTTAATTTTGTAAATTTGACATTTTTATACCTAGTCATTTTTCCTGATAGACCTAAGTCGACCTAGTCATTTGTCCTTATAGACCTAAGTCGACCTAGTCATTTGTCCCTGTAGACCTAAGTCCCCCTAGTAATTTTTCCTCATTGACCTAAGTCGCCAAAAGGCTTTATTCGCCGTGAGTCTTATTCGTAGCTAAATGTATAGTTACCGTTAAATGAGAGTACATAGGCTTTAATTGATAGAAAGAAACCAGCACAATATAGTAGCATTAGATAACGGTGAATTGTCTACCCAGTAATCGAGAACAACAATGAGTCATTACGATCAGCAGTGTTTACGTTTACGGTCGAAACACCGTTAGATAAACTGCGAAAAATCGCAAACCAATGAGATTTCTAGGTCATTTTTTGGCACAATTTGCCGTTTGATCGGTAATGAGGTCTTTACGCGTATACTTCATAATAAAGCTCTCGTTAAATACGCAATAAATAGAGTAATGACTAACAAAGGAACATATATCGACAAAGGAAAATGTTGACAAATCAATTTCCAGTTGGAAAGAAAGGGTTTCCGCATTCAGAATACATAAGCATCCGGGCACCTGCCACCATCATAACGAAAGCATCCGCAAGTAACTTATTGAAATTCATTTTATTGGGCACCTGCTACGTACCAATACGTTATTGGAACCAGTATTCTGCAAGTTTCATTGGTGCAGTTGCATTTTTATCTGCTATAAAATGGAATACATTTAAAGTTAAAGCGAATAAAACTGCTATGGTATACTTGACTAAATTACAGACAGAATCGGCAGTAACTTCGAGGTATCTCGTTATGGTCGTCTAACCCGTCTTGGTTCACCGACCTCTGTTTTTTGTGCACCGATAGCGTCTGTATTTTCGTTTAGACATAACCTGCCGGCACCTTTAATGAGAGATGTAATAAATATTCTTTTTCGGGGCGCGAAATGATCGCGTCTGCCGATTTTGTCGATGGATTCAAAAGAGTTCAATGCTCTTTCTACTTGATTAGTTGTGGTAGAGCTCTTCTTTTTTTGAAAACTTGGTTGAGAACCAAGCCAACAAATGTTTTTTTCTTGCATAAAACAGCTAAAACATTTTTCCAGTTCAAATAAAACAAATTAAATTCGGATAAAAATCTAAATTCGAATAGCCCGGAGACCGATCACGGGAAAGATCTTTGGAGGAAGGCCTATTTCCAGTACCTATGTCCAGTCTTCTTTCTGCTCTAAAGCCGTACGTAATTAATTAAGAGGTTTATGCCCATTTTGTATACAATACCCATGCTGGGGTTAAGGCCTAGCCGATAACAAAGCCTCTCTACTTTTCATCATGGCTACCACTAGTTATACTCGTTTCAAATTAATGGCCTGATCTAGAAGTATCAATGCCTTACCTAGCACAGTTGAGAAATATCGCGTCGTTAATCTCATTTAATTCCTATTCGGTACAGTACCAGTTTTTAATATAAGTGTAGTTACATAAATATGAAGCAATGGTGGCCACTGCATCTGGAATGGAGTCTAGAGTTATGGCTAATGACTAATGACACGCAAGCCCCGTTTTTTGTAACTGGTTTGAGATTCAGTTAGACTTTCTTGAGCTATGATTTGTGATTTCTTACGTCAACGTTCACTATAATTTACATGTTTCATTGTAAAGATAACACTCCCCGGCGCCATAATAATTATGGATGGATGGAAATGTGCTTTTTGCGGAACTTTTCATTTCACCATGCAAGAGATTTCTAGGCATCTAATCTATTGGGAGTTTGACATACGATTTTTCCATCTATCGAATATTTTAATCCATTTCATATACAGGGTGTCCCAGAACTTGACGTAAATATATTATACCTTCGTCTTCTTGATTGTTTTTACCAGTTTTATTTCGCTGTAGCAAGTAACAAAGAAAATTTGACTTAAATGTTGTTGAGTTTGTTTTTATGCATAATTTAGTATACGTTAAGGTAACAAATGCCCTGAAGCCTGCTCAATCAGTAATTAACCTGCAAATTACGTGTATGTACACAGCGCCAAGGTCTTGATAAAGTTTCGAACTCCAACAATATGGTGATTCGTGGAATCTAATATTGCAAAATATTAGCAAGAGGTATAATTAAAAGTTTTCTTGTATTTTTCCTTTAGACATGCGATACTGAAGCTCAAAGGTATACTAATGTCTGAGATCACGTTACTTTACGTGTATTGTGATCTTGTCATTATTTTAAATTTAATGTTGTTTTTATTTATATGTAGTACAGGGTTTGAAAATTAATTTTAGTTGATATAATTTTATGTGGTTACGACTTAACATTTTTTTTTAAATCATTGATTACTTTTTTACAGACATCTCTCGTTTATAGATAATTACTACAGTCTGTGAGCACTAAGAAGGTGGCTCGCGGGTTTGTACTTCTGAGCGACTTCTACTTTCTGGCGAGTGAGAGTCGCTCTTAATAAGAGCGTATGAGAGCGAGTGACAGACAAGTACAAACCCGAAGCCCTAAGGGTTTTCGCACTGTACTTATTATACCTATCCTTGAGATTGGACAGTTAACATTATACAGGTTGTTTCTAAAACAGATTTATGGTATTTTCATTAAAGGGTATTATGTAATAATATTCAGGTTAAGACAAGGCTATTTTGTCATAAAACCCATTCATTCTATACAAATCACGTTTACGACACGCCGGGCCACAGCGGCGATTAATTGCGTAGGCTCGCTCGCCTGGAGCGACACGTGCGTTATTACTTACACATGTCTAGAATCTAAGCACATGTATGGATTCAAGAAAATAATGTCAATCTAGTGCTACTGAATGTTTTGAACCTTCATCACGTTCACATGCTTCCATTTTAAGACCTTGACTGTGATCTTGAGTAGGTTCTGCAAATGCCTTATTTGAAGGTGATGCACTTAGTTTTTAAGTGTAAAGCCACCTTATTGCAGAGTCAATGAATACTTTAATGTACTTAATATCTGTTTCAGGGGGTGGGTCGATACTGTATGTCTATGATAATTCTTAAGATACAGGGGGCTCTAAGAAAAACGTGTCTAGAGAACTTTTAAATCTTTTTACGAACATATAATGCATTAGTGTAAAAGTTAAATCCCTGTATTTGATACCGTAATGCTGCTTAGTATTCGTTTATTTACAAAGTCTATATATCTCTATCTATCTATATCTTTTTGATTCATTATTATTTAATTGGTGTTAAGCTTTTTAAATAAGTTAAAACATCTCGAAGAAACGGATCACTTTATAATTTGATGACTGAAATAGTTTTATATTAACAACAATACGTAGGTATGTTTCTAAATTTTTCATTTCGGTACTCATAATGCGTTAATGTAAAGCGATAGTAATAACCTTAAATTGAGGGCGTTTTAAACAAATAAACATTTGTATTTCGCATCAAAGTAAAATAAACATTAATAAAGTCTAACAGTCTTAATTACGAAGCTACACAGCGTCGAATAATTTGGACTGCAGCCAATGGACACCTCAAAATCGAAATGTAGTAATAACCTAAAAAGTTTAAAGGCATTTTTTACTTTATCCAACATAGCTAACATCATCTTTCGCTACCTTTTTATAAGCTTATACGAAAGTTTGTCCCAAAATGATACCGAATAAAACAGCAAAGAGTTGGAAAATAGGTTAATGTTGTCATAATCTACAGGAAATATGGTTTGTGTGACCTAATTATGAAGTATCGAAAACTTGTATCTAGTAATCTGGCACATCGTAAAAATGCTTTTGACCTAAAGATATCCTTCACCTGTAAATACAGTCCACAAACACATTAGGTCAAACTAGAAAAAGATCAAAGTCAAAACTAACACGAAAAAATTAAACATGCTATATCTCAAAAACACGTTTGATGCGGCCTATTTATCGGGCAAAAAATATATATTACCTATACGCTTAGCACAAGACCTGTCTGAGTGGAGAGCCTTGGGGGAGGCCTATGTCCAGCAGTGGACGTCTTTCGGCTGACATGATGGTGATGATGATACGCTTACCCCCTTACTAATAAACGTTGAGTAACGGTGGTATAGCTATACAATGATTTGTCCTTATCTGTCATTGTGACATTTGATTTTGACAGATAAGGACAAAACATTGTAAAGCTATACCACCGTTACTCAACGATTATTAGGGACTTGACAGAAGCGCGTGGAGCTAACCCCATGTGCTTCTGTTTAGTCCATTTGAGAAAATTCTCTTATACCGAACAATTGTCCTCGCGTGTGATATCCATGGACTTATTTCCCTAATAAGTCCATGGGAGTGTCTATAAATAACTCGACATTGGCGAAATACACCTTAACAGGAGTGAAAGCCATTAATTAAGAATAAAATAGAATAGAACGTTTATTAGTAAGGGGGTAAAATTTCCTAGGAATCCACAACCCGCTTAACAAAAACGAATTAGTATATCTAACAATGCCTTTGTGTCTTAATTATAGTGTCTCCCGCCCCGCTTTAATTATGTTGAAAATCAACAAAGGGTGTACCTATTATATTCCGCAATTTCCGCCACTACGCAACGAGTAGGTATTATGCATGTATAATAAATAATATATGCAAACTAGTATTGTACGTCCTTTAACAACTGGATTAGAAGGACTAAAGGCATTTCCGCGACGCGTTGATTCCGATTTTATGGAACCGTATCCAAATAGCAGTTATTTGAACGAGAGGCTGTGTAATAGATTGGCAAAACTTTTCTAGTACTTCGTTCCTGATTATCGTGTGTAACCAACTAAATATGAAATAAAAAGTTATTTAAGTATTGGACAAATTATACTTACTCAAATTCACAGGCGTGTGTTGTGTTCATCTACGTGACAGATCAGACATTTCAATCTAGAACAACAACGTTCTCAATCTTTCTAACCAAAGCATTCTAATACAATGTTTGGCATTTCAAACAATCTCGAGTCAAAATTCCACATCAGCAGGCACAGAGATATGGCGTCACTCAGGTTGCTCCTGTAAAAAAAGATAACTAACAACCACGATGGCGATGCCGTTTGAACTGTAAATATTATAATATTTACGGTAGACCACTACAAAGGTTGTATAAATACAAACACATGGTCTGCGGTAATAACAGTAGCCGCAGAGAACGTATTTACAAACTAAAGTCGTATAACCCTCTTGCCAAAGTGTTCGCAAGCAGGTTATATAAATAAACATCCTGTGTTTAGCTTTTAGTATTATTCGAATAAATAATATTACAATTAAGATTAATTATGGATACACATTAAATAAACTGAAATGACCTTTCGTGCTGCCAAATTGTATTTCCCGACCTCGATTTAGTTTATGAAATTGTGAGCTTAAAATTTCATTGTATTTAACTTTGTTCCTAAAATGACATGATTTTGCCTTATTCTGGTTAATTGTCATTACTTTCTCTGCAAAAAAAAAGTAATATGACCGGCAACATTTTAAATACCGAAATACCTATTAAATTCTCCAAACTTACCACTACTAAATTTAAGCATGCGTAATTTTTTTTCAGTCTTTACTCTCGTTCAATGCATAAAGTAGACTTACTAAATCCATTTAAAAAAAATCGACACGAAATAATAACACCCCCTTTATCGTTTCAGTGGCTGTGTAAGGGATAGGTTCTTTAGTTATATTTACTACTTAAATAAAACAACCTGTTAAAAGCTTACTAATATTATTATGTCAAGTAAGTTCTCTGTAACTAAACTTAATATAAGTGTAATACGAAATTTATTGAGAAATTAACTTCCGCATTATATCACAGTAAGATTTATAGACTTCTTAAATTAATTGCATAACCTAATCGATCAAAAGTGGCTATAGCAAAACGTTTGGTATAAGTTACATAATATGAATGACCTAGACGCTTAGCAACTGTTATGTGTCACGCTACCGCCTTATCTTCGATTAACGGTCTCTGTTTTAGACCTTTCTTTTATGATCCTTTACATCATGCTAATTATGAAAACTTTTATAACTGTATTGTTGCGTGTAACTCGTACCTACCTTAGAGCTGCGTTTAAATTCAAATCTAGAACGTTCAAATCAATCTCATCTATCTAAATCGAAATCGAAGATTCCAAATCCAAATTTGAAATCAGAGAATTCAATTATTTTAAGGAAATGCTTAAGTAGATTGTCAAGCTTGCCAGGGTTATCTTGCTACTACGTTAAAAGGCAATCCAAATAATGTTTCAAATAAAAGAAACCTAGAAATATATCTACCCAGTAAGTACCCAAACGCATGTCATTGTGATACTCGTAACAGGCTGAATTTAAATTAGTCTAGGGTAGGCGCATCATAAAGAGGGGTTTTACTTTTTGTTTTGTATTATGATTACTATGTATACATCTTTCGGCTCCCCAGTTTTAGCTGGTTTAATAACATTGTAGGAACCTGTGAACAAGACATAATACATTGATATCAACAAAGCCATTTGTTTATAGTCATCTTTATACAAGCGACACATACGTGTGAATTTACCATGTTACCAGCGGTATCATAACGTCTTGAGTTGATGACTAACGTTACCACGAAACACTGATTTTGAAACTTAGAATGCCTCATCCCTTTCAATCGTCATTCGCGACCAAACCAAAAGAAAGTGATGGAGACTTAATCTCTATACCTATTCAATTCGCAGGTTTTGAATTTAGTGCTTTGTTGTTACATGGTAACCTGAATTAAAGCACGCATTTTATGCGGCAAACGTATTCGGGTCATACACAGATTAAGGTTACCGTCTTTCCTGGGAACATACCCAAAGTTAACGTTTCCAAGGCCTAATTTTCTGGCTGAACCCACATCCGCATACACGGCATCAGGCTACTTTAGTCCTATCCAATAAAAACGTAACTTTTATGCACAAGCCTTTAATTATTTTGAATTTTCGAATGTGTATGACGCATTCCGTTGCATACATCTCACGCTGCAATTGCCGTTGCGTTAAACGTAAAAATCAATGCTTAGTGTTTGCTTTATAAAGAAGTAAATATAAATAAATGTTTAAAAAAACAAAAACCCGCCTTCAAAAATGCAAAAAATAACTCCTTTTAAAATGGTAGGTCTGTCCAACTGCATTCGGCTTTTGGTTTAAAATATTGTGGGACGCCGACTTCAGTTGGACTGACCTACCATTTTAAAAGGAGTTATTTTTTGCATTTTTGAAGGCGGGTTTTTGTTTTTTTAAACATTTATTTTATTTTATACTTTTTAGTGATCCTATTTATGCTGTTACGTAGCTCCACTTCTAAATATTAATAAGAAACTATAGAACATTTCAAGCTAGCCGCAGACAATGCCGCGGGAATGTCATAGTCATATTTAAACCTAAATGTGCTTCGTCATAGTCGCTCAACTACCTTTATCGAAATATCTTATCGCCACCCTTGAAATAGGTACCGTTAAGGAGTTCCGGTGGCCATCTGTGGTCTTCATCATCAGTTCCACTTCACCATATAGTACTTTTCAAAAGCAAATGCATGAGTTACAGTGAAAAATACCAAAATCGCTATAGGTGTGCCTATAATATTTGAGGAGTTCTCTTGATTTCTCCATGATCCCATCATCAGATCCTGACGTGGTGACAATGGGACCAACTAGAAAGTATACCCATTCGAACAACGAAAAATTCATTGATTGTCATGTGCGATGTGAGTCTTCTTTGAAGCATTTTTGGATTGCCTTTACCATTATACGTCATGAACACTGTAACCCTCTAGTAATTTATGTTATACTTCGAAAGGGACCATGAACAAATGAGCGACGTAATATCTCTGTTTAACCGTTTCAACGCTAATGACGATATATCCGCTTCACGGGGTAACCGTCAACAAATCCGTCACGGCATACTCGTATAGTGTAATATAGAGCGTAGATTAAAAATAACGCTGGTTTTCCGCTGTTATTTGGGTTTGATGGTTATTGGTGGTGATTTTTAATTTCTGTAGTTGAATGAACGGAAAGCTTACCTATAGTGCACATGCGCCAGAATACTCAGCACCTTCATGTTAACTTTACTTTCTTTACAGTTTTTTTTAAAGAAGGATTTATACTGTTCCCTTTTTGAATGATACATCATTTTCGCATGTAACTTGGCAAAAAAAGGTTTGAGCTAGAATAATAAAAGCGCTAAATTTCACCGCAGCTTAGTATGGGGTTGCCACTTGAAAAAAAAAACACCTCTGGCAAGAAAAAATCGTTTTTTTTTTGTATTGGCCTAACTGACAGTGACACATCTAGCGTATTTAAATTACATAAAAATCATAGGTACTGGCGAAAAAACTATGAACTTTTTTAAATAGCCTTGACGGCTGCCAGGGTCCTGGCCTTCGCATCCACGAGCCACGCAAATCCGCCGACTCAGGAGAACGCTCGATATTCGCTCTTTCACACGCCACCGCGATGGCTGCGGTGCACGAACGTTTACCATCGGAATACTATTGAATTACGGTGTCTTGAGGATCGACAAACACGACTTCGGCAGAGATTTATTTGTTATGCGTGAGAGTGAGACGGTATTGTAAATCAATCCTTTTGGGACTTTTGGGATTAACCATATTTTTACAGTGAGTGGTTATTCCAAAGTTATTTAAAGGCAAGGCTTACTGGCTACTTTTTTTATTAATTTATGTTATATTTTTTGCATTTTACCCATTGTCCCTTTTTTCGTGACATTTTCGTCAAGTTATTAATGTATATTTATTATAACTTTTCACAGTTTGACTTTTTAACGCGTAAAATACTACTGTAAAATATTTTCTCTTGACAGTTAAATATGTTCTCCAAATTGAGTTCGAAAAATAAACCCACGTCTAAAAAGAAAGACATCTGTGCATTAAAAATGCCGCAAAAAAGTCAGCAGTCTATCATTTTACTATGTAGCTTATAACAGTTATCACTCATTCATAATTCATGACATAGTAAATAAAACTAGCCTTCATTCATAACATAAGTGTCGGCTTACATAGTTAATTACTGACGCTGATTAATGCTATTGACACGATGACGATTTCACTAAGATCATGATCACTTTAATCAAGTCTTGTGCTGCTGTACTTATTAACTGAAATGTCACAATCTCTGACTACAACGTAGCGTACGCTATTTAATATTCAGGATTTAGGATAGTAAAATAACCCATTAGAGTTATTGGGTAGGACGCGAAGCAAACACTTTAAACGAATCTCCAGGTTTGTCCCATAATGTCCTTCACTCACACAAGCACAGTGAAGTTTGTACAATAAGTTAGTTTTGAAGTATCGTTGGGTTCGTTTACTACACCCGAACTGCATCTGTCTCGTAGTTTACCTGTACTAACGCTAAGGTACGTATTATTTATTTAAAGTGTACATGTTTGTTTTCAAGACAGTCCAAATCATGTAAGTCAATTTTGAACCAGTTCCCGTCATTGGAATGATCTAAAATTTGGATACATGTGTAAACCCGATGACAATGCAATGATAATAGTGTGTACTTAAGATCCTTGTTGGGAACCTACAGGATCTCCACTATACTCCTCAGATTTGTTACAGTCAGGAGCTCAAAAAGGTATACAAATTCAAAAGATAGTACATTCGGCAAAACAATCCCAAAACATTTTTTCCAGAAAATAATAACAATCACCCTTTTCACAGGTAGACAAAATGATAGGATTCAGTTTAAATTGACAGTCCGTTGGAGACTAAATATAACCTGGCAACCATACTGAAGCTAATATTTTTCAGATTCCCATCGTATTTCAGTAGTAATGGCGGTTGATTTATGCAAACGGCAGTTACGGCATGAAACAAGACCTAATCACGGCAGCCGTGACCCTGGCTTGCCTTTGCCAAAGCTTTGAAAGCTCAGCTTTTAGTTCTTTTTCGTGTTTGGAACGTGACAAACGGCGGTTTTATGGGACGTTTACATTCCTTTGATTAGAATTAGATAGTTTATTGATGATAGCGCGTGACTCAGTGAATAGTCTGTTTATAGCTACATGACTGCATAGAATCAAGCTTTGACTACCTACATTAAAAAGGTAAAACTGTCAGTTGTTTTTTTTTTTTACGTTATATTTCCTCTAGCAGCTATCGAGGCCTATATTCGATATTGATTAAACGATATCGCATATAATTATAGATGTCTCATTAACTAAACGAAATAACAAATAGGTATCATACATAAAATTCATTACATGAAAGTAATCTACAATACCGCAAATCGCAATGTCGAATAGAGACCCTGGACATTGCTTCGGTACATTTAAAAATAGAATACAAAAGTGAACGCGTTTCAAAAGCCTATTTTATATATGTATGTCATTGGTACTCGTCGAGCTGTCAAATAACGCTGCAAAAAGGTTACACGACACGACTCGTAACCAGAGCCTCGCATACTTTGATCACACGTTTCGTTGAAATGTCAAGCCCGGGTTGACTCAGGGTCGCTCAGCCTGAAAACTCACCCTGTAGCAATACCCGTTGGGTCGCCTGAGGCATATTTGCGGGTTCGATGCCAAAAGCTTGAAGTGGAATCAATTTTGTTTGAGAAATCAGAAACCCAGCACTGAATGTATTTCAATTTAAAACCTTGTTTGAAATTCTGTGCGGTTCTATTTTGTTTGAGCGAACGAGTAGGTTCTGTAAAACGCAGAAACATTAAGGACGTGTTATTGGAAAGCCAATTTCATTAGCGTGTGTTTAAAAGTATGAATATTCCACCTTATTTCCACACAAAACATCTGTCAGCTGTAATTTGAATTCGTAACTGAATTATGCTATAATTTTGAGTAATGGATACATTAGTGAATTAAATAATAATAACCTGCCGTTTATTTCTTATCGCGAGCTTCTCTTGAATAGGTATGCAGAGAAAGCGAGGAGATAACTTTTGCCTTACCTAAGCATACCTATTTAGTACAGGATAAATATTAAATAAGGAAAACAGGACACTGTGACCTGCAAAACAAAAGCCAGTGGTAGGGTAGTGCATGCAATTGCCATAAAGTAAGCTAAAACTTGGCGGTTATTCCAACCAGTCGCTTGGCAAGAGCTCCTATATCGCTACTGGTCCAAATGCTCCAATCCAACTGCACAGAATCGGTTGTGTAAGTAGGTATTCCAGTCTACATAGAGATTTAAAAACTGCTACAGCCAACGCTTCCTAACATACAGGGTGTGCTAAAACTTAACGTTGATATAACAGCAAATATATGCTGCTACTATGGTACTCTACTCGACGAAAATGTATGACATATGAGTTATACCATAATGGAAAACATGTATTGGACTGACATAAACCATGCATTTCCAGGATATAGCAATTTTATTCATGTTTTTATTCAATTATCTTTCGGCTTGCTATAATTCAACTGGTAGACCTATAGAGATTAACATCCATATACGTAGCATTAAAGCAATCTATGCTTGGTATTTTTCAACTTTTTCCGGACATGTCTAGGTCTCAGGTATCTTGGTATATACATTCCTCAATTCTTGCATACCTGCTTTCCGCAGTACCGATACAATGGCTCATATAATTCCGTCATTTAACATATGGTTTTTATTTTCAATGATCAGCATCAACTGCGTAAAACCAGTCACTTCCTTGTTATCTTCCATGCAGCTCACAATCACAATACACGTATGGGTACAACGCGCAATGAACTGTCGCCGCTACTTGCCCGTTGTAATGAGCCGGAAGTCGCCATTACGGTGGGACCAGCGGCCATTTTGTTGAATTGACGCGCTACCGGAATAGGCTGGATTAATTAGCTCACTTGAATAACGATAGAAATTGAAACCCTCCCTGGAAAATATAACAATGTTTTAAAGCAGTGGTATTTTAAATCATCGTTTGGTACTTCACTTGAAAAGTTATTTATAATTCGAAAGTTTTAAAAAAAAACATGTCGCCTACAAATGGAACTCTATATATTTCTTAATGATATCATAAAAGTTCCATTTCACGTTGTTAAACCTGTTAATAAGTTAATGTACCGTATCGTGAACAAATTCATCGAGCCATGCCGTATAAATAGTCACGTGGCTTAGCCAGCGACTATTTACAAATAAAAACTATTATTTATCTGTTTCTTTGTAAACATCGATTTTTATTTAGATTAACTCAGTGATCCTTAGTCAAATATTGAATAGGTGATTGATCGCTTTGCCTTCATTTCATATTTATAAAAACGCAGAGGGTTAGGTTTCGCTTGGATACAAGTGCTTAACTCTCACTCTCTTTGCTTAATCCGACAAGAATCATTAATAATAATGATGAGAACCAAGATAATGAAGCTCGAGCTCAATTACACGGTGCTCTAGAAGATATAAAAGATTGATCGGACGTAAAAAATTTATAAGTAAATATAGGCTTGTGTCTGAGACACTTCGCTTTCGTGAACGCGAAGACCTAACATCTATATAGCTTACAAAACAAATTTAACATTTAACATAGATTCAAAAACCCATTGATTCTCATTGATAAATACAGTTAAAATAATAATTAACATCGGCATATCGCGTAAAGTCGACATTGCTGCACCGCAACATCAGCAACGTTGGTGGACTTTGCGGAACTTCAGCAGCAAGCGGCAGCTTTGGCAGTGTTTGCCAAATATTGATCTTACATCTCTCACTTATGACATACCGAGTAAAAGAGATGCGATGAAAATATTTGACAAATACCAGCCATGTGAAGTGCCGTCCTTGCGTGCAATACTAGACCAGTCTGGCAAACAACTCTAATAATTTTCATATTTAACCTCTTTTGCATCATGAATCTTCTTGGCTTCATGGAAATAAATCTTCGTAAAATCTAATTATATTTGGTATGTACACATTGTATAAACAAACAATGAAAACCTGGTTACGTAACGTGAGTTCAATTCTAACCCTCAAACGCATGACGTCACTGGTCCGGTTAAGCGGCGCTTTTGTTAGAGTGACGCGCCCGATGGACGACGAATATACCGCGCTATAAACGGAATTCCATTATCTCATCCCTGTTCCCGCGTCATAGTCAGTAACCAGATTAATATTATAACTTCGTTGAAGCTAAGAGCAAATTTGGAGCAGAGTGCTAGTTTAATCAAAATTAACATAATAAAGCCTTGACTCACGTCACAATTAATAGGTACTGTGAAAAAATATACACGCTATGGGCGTTTTTTGATTCACCCTATAGGTATGGTCTTAGAAAGGTTGCAAGATCGTAAAGCTCATAATAGAAGTTTACGTGACGGTTGCGTAATGACAGGCATTACAACATGAGTGCGGTTTATAAAACGAGCCGCAAGGCGAGTTTCATAATAGATCACACGAGTGTTGTAATGCTGATTACGCAGAGTCTCGTACAAAACTTTATCTACACACATATATTATAAGTACTCTAAGATGGCTTCAGAAGCCGAAAGGCAAATGACCAGCATTACCTTACCTGTGGTAGTAGGTGACAGCGATGACATCTGTAACGTAATTTTGAAATTACGTTATCGAATATTGTAAGGTAATGAGATCCAAATTTGGAACATCTTCCAAAATTAAAAACTGTCATCGCTAATGTCACCTACTACCACAGGCAATGCTGGTCATTGCCTACGGGTTTTAAAAGCATAATAGAGGACTTATGATATGAGTGTAGATAAAATAACTTTTATCACGAAAATTAATACCTACATAATTATTTATTTATAATTTATATAGATAGTTAAAGTAAGTAGTTAATTCTTCTTCGACTTATAATTAGGTATGCCGGCCGCCACATTATCTGAATTTTGCGATTCCATTAGTTAACTGCCTATCAACATTATTTTTTTCAAGAGATAAACAGACATTGTAGGTTTATCTCGCTCCGTCGCTATCCGTCTTCATTACCACTTGGGTTTTCACATTCATAGGCATCTATAAATATTCAACAATTTTGTCATTTAATATTTTACACTTTAGGTAAGTAGTTCAATATTCTGTCTCTTATAATGACGCATAGGAAATCTGTATGTGTGCATCAATTTAAAATATGTAAGTAAATAAATTATTTTTAAATGTTACATGATAATACTGCAGAAAAAGTTACGCATGACGCGTACTTATTTGTTTTGGATTTTCCTTGTAGAGATAATGTTGTATCCGAATTTAGCTCATGAATGCAGTAATGACTAATATGAGAAAACATTACAAGTACGAACAGTAAAATACTTATAGTAGAAGATCCGAATAGGAGACGATTTGCACCGGGTTGTTTATTCTATAAAAAGTTACTTATACCAAATTTAATATGCTAAGTAATATATGGCGAATAGGTAGGCTGAACATTTTCAGTCCAGTATATAATTAATTAAAAATTTAAAAATTAACTTTGTTTTTAAAAATTGCAATAGCTTGCAATTGCAAAATTGCAATTACATACCAATCGAAAGTATGAAGCCTATAGAATATGCAAACGTTAGGTTGACTATTTTTTCCCGTCAAACTATTGGGTAGGCAGGTATAAACAGGTAAGTCGGTACTAATAATTTGCACCAAACCTAACGTTTGTATATTCTATAGACTTCATACTTTCGATTAGTATGTAATTGGTCTATTAAACAAACATTTGCAATTTTAAAAAAAGTTCATTTTTAATATTTTTTTAGTGATGTAAGTTCTGGACTGAATTTTTTCAGCCTACCTACTCGCAACTTAATATTTAGCGTATTAAATTTGATATAAAATACTTTTCATCGAATAAACAGCCCGATGCAAATCGTCTCCTATTCGGATCTTAGACCATTACGAAAGGTATCTCGACTATACATTCAATTATAGGTAAAATTATTAAAAATGTATTTTTTTTTGGTCCCTCGTCGCTTTTAATCGTCTAAGAAACTTGTATGGTACTTATACATGGGGTATGTACCGAGTTAAAGCGAAAAATTACTACATAAATTGAAAACGGCATTGGCTGTACAATCACGCTATGTTATCACTTATCAATCCGTTTAGGTAAAACATTTTTTTAATACCTACACGTAGTTTAATACTTTGCTGGCTGAAAAAATATAATTTGTGCGAAAGTATTTTAGTAAAAGGTCATAATTCAATAGTAGGTACCTATTACATACCTATTAGGTACCTAATAATAGGTAAAAAACCTATATTTCTACTAAACTACTTGGATATTTTTAATCAAAGCTAAACTAGTATGAATCTACGCCAAATTTCAAGTAGGTACATATATAATGTCGAACGGTCTATTCAGATGTGTTTTACTTGAATTTTTTACCTATAAGTAATAAATGTGTAGTAATAAACATGTCGCTGGGCACTAAACAAAGAAAGTTTATTATCGTAATGCAATCACTTCAATCGACTTAATCGATTCATTAGAACAATGGTCATCTTTAAATTCTGATGAATATAGTAAAAAATCTTATGAAATATTTGTTCCTTTGTTGGTTTAAATAATTATCAGTCAGCTCGTCATATTTAGGCATTATTTGGAGGTGCTAACGAGCCTAATGTATCAATTGCAACCTTAATATTAGCGTCTCTGACGACACAGCCGCGTGCTTTCTTGTTTGACAAACCGGCATGAGATGACGACCTCTGTCACGTTTTAACTAGCTTCGAGTTCGGAACCCTTACCATGAGTTACAATTACCGTACTCGCTAGCGAGTCGAAGCTCTGTCCCTCGCAGGTCTCGCTAGCGAGTACGTTAATTATTGTATTTCGTGGTAAGGGTATAGTTGTAACGAAAACCAAGCATTAAAAAATAAAATAGGCTAGGTACGAGCTGATGCCCACGACTCGGTTCGCGTAGAACTGGTATTTTCCGGGATAAAAAACACTCTATGTTTTTCCCGGGACTCAAGCTATGTCCATACAATTTTTTTATCGAAATCGGTTCTTCGGTTTAGCTGTGATAGCGTAACCATCAGATAGAGTAACTTTTCACTTGATGTCCACTCACGTGCTTTGTGTATCCAGAGTTGCCAGTGATAGCCCTTATTTGCTTATAAATAAGGTCGATCAAATTTGCACGAGGAATCAAGTGGATAACCAAGATACAAATCCACATCCTTAAACAAATAAATACTACCGGGACCCGTATCACACCGAAAAAAACACGTTTCTGGTTTTGGGATGTCCGTTAATTTTTAACTTTTTTTAACTTTTTTTATAGCGGCTAGAGTAATAGACACTGTGAAGATTTTAAGTGTCTAGCTTTTATGGTTGATGAGGACGTACGGACAAAGTTGGCTTAGTAGGTAATAGGGTCCCTTTGGATACGGAACCCTAAAAATGAATATGGCTATACCTAGAAATATACCCTCGCTTTAGTACAATCGGATAAATACTGAAACCTTATTGTCGGTCTTCATCATATGTTGTCTGTTAACTCGGTATGCATACGAGTAGGTATTATTGTAGCACTTGAATCAACATAATTGGTTCATTAAAGCAGCATTAACTTCTGCGAAAGATGAATCAGACAAACTGGCACACAAAACACGAAAAGTGGTGTTTAGGGTCAATACTTTTTTGTCCATCAATTATAATTGCATTTGATTATTATAATAATTCATAATTCATAAAACTAACCCTTAAAAACTGTTTTAAATCTAAGAGAAGTAAAACTTTAATCAAAAGTACTAGAAATACGTTAAACGCTGGCAGAATTTTCTCTTCAATAACCATGCTTAGCTTATTCGCTGAGCGAGGAAACTGCCAGCACAGCAGTGCCAGCTCCTCAGTCACCTAGCTGTGATGTCAACTATACTCGAAAATCTAATTTAAGACCAAAATCCTAACCTCAACGGGCGCACATTCGCTGTGATTACTGCATTTTGGTTTAAGTGTAGGTATTTTTATCAATAAAACCTACCCTAACGTTATTGGTTACACGAATCCTCATTCATATTTTTATGAAATATAGTATAGGTGCTTAGAGTTATTCATTATTAAGACATTATTTTGAATTATTAACGAGTCTAATGTATCAAGTCCAACAATAAAATTTGAGTGTGTGACCTCTGACGACACGGTGTAGTAGCGTGCTTCACTTGATCCAAATATGTATGAAACATCTGCAATCTGCATATTTGCAGTTATTAAAATTTAAAATCTTACCAATCTTACTTAGGTACATTGTATTTTTGTATACCATGCAGAAAAAAAAGGTAGGTACACAATAATAAATACTCGTAATATGGCGTAATCATTGGTTTTGATTTTCCTCACAAAAAATGACGTTTTTGTTTACCAGCATAAAATGTATAGTTCATTTTTTTTTAATACCGTCTTTTGACACGCATTCTTTACGAGTTGTGTCTCTTTGTTTGCAAACGACATTTTTCTTTCTCCTTTCCCGCTTACGACACCTACCTGAACATGATTAGACTTATATTATCTCTACGGTATTCTCTTGCGCAACTTAAGTACACAGCACAGCACAGCTAAATCCACTAACTCCTCAATTTATTATGGATCAGCATCTTTCAGCGGTTGTGAAATAAAACAGAAACCGTTGATGTTTCCATGTCAATATCTCGTTAAGAAAGTGCCAAGAGACTCTACATAGAGCCAATTTACCATGGAAATCAGCGATTTTGGTGCTGAATACTGTTAATTGGTTAGCTTGCTATGGTGAGAGTCTTTATAAACAATGACGCGTGTATTTTATACCTAAGGGCAATGGAAACGGGTCACGGTGTGAGTAAATTTATATATACAATGATCATTGCACTTGAGACTTGAGAGTATAATGTAGGCAAGCCGCGGGGCACGTTTTTCTTAAGGATGAGCGCATCAATCGAATGTACTAGGGAATAGTTTATTGTGATTAACATTATCACGAAGGCTGATGGAGGATGACTAAGAAAAAATGATTTATTTAAGCATTTCATTGTTTAACACGTTCACGTTCGTGCTGTATTAATTCGATTGCCCGTTTTAAATCGAGTTGAATAATAATGTTTTCGTTTGTTGATGTGTAGGTACGTCATTCATTATTCTGCGAGAAAACCGAAATGCCTTGCAACTCAAATCAAAAAAGTTAAGCCATTTTAAATTGTAATTTGTATTCTGCGCGCAAATTTGACTGCACTATAATAAATGGTGCAGTTTATTTTAGCGAGCTGTTTTAATAGGTTTCTCAGTCGATGATGTACTACATATACCCTGAGAAAATCGAATAGCCTAAGGCTAACCGCTTGGGAGCGGACTCGATAGAAATGGTTTGCAAATATGACTAGAACTCAAATGTATTCACATTAAAGCCCCGGGCAGCTAGTTTCCTGGCCCGGTCGCTTCCAGGAACGGAAATTTGAACGTCCAACCGGAATCTCGGGCGACAGGCAGTGCATTCTCATGACGATTTCAATTATTTATTCAACAAACTATCCACTAGTAGACTGGGAAACAGCAGGCCTATTTTGCTACCGCGATTGCTGTTCTATTTTTGATTTAAGTAGACTTTATAACTGCATATTACTTTCTAGCTACCAGATCGATGTAATTGTCTAATAGCACTGGCCACATTCATTACTGCTTAGGAACTGACGTTAATGACGTTTAGTAGAACGTTCCATTACGAACTTTTTAAATTATGAATAAAAATAATTGAATTTCGAACGTATTTTGTTTGAATTTAAAATGGAACGAAATGGAATGTCATCGGATCCGTCGGTGCTCGTACTGAGTCGGGAGTACTCGGGAGGACGTTGAACCTCGGCCCGTTTCACACCGCTGCTTCCAATGGCACTTGCCTTTATAATTATTTAATTTTAGATAAGTACCTGCGTATAATTGTTTTTATTCTTAAGTTTTCGACAGTCTACAGAAGTTAATACTTACAATCTGTTTTCATAAATATTCTTTATTTGAAGTGCTTACTTTAGCGTAATCATCTGGTAACCTAAGTGTTTTGAGACACGTTTATAAGCAGCCATATCCTGTGCCAGTGGGTTTGAGATAACACTCCACATGACACGGCTTGTTAGTAAACAACGTTCAGAAACATCAGACCAGCTGGCGGTTGCTAGCATCTCTGCCAATCTCAATTATTACCAGAGTCGTCACGCAAAGTGCCACGAGGTTCAAAAGTGTATCAAATACAAGACACCTCCGAAATACCCTATGCCATAGGTATACATCATGCTGATTTTTAAAGGGTCTATTCAAAATGAGTATTGACAAGACTCGTAATTTGTACGCTAGTTTATACCTACTTTATAAGTGTTCTTATAACATAACGATTAGTTACTAGTGGCTCCTTATATATCGTAAATCATCACTTATTCTTTTTAAATCGTGACTTGGCAACAATAATAATAATTTAACAATTTACGATAAACTTGTTACAAAAACAGTAAACAAAAACGAATGGTACAAGTTTATCCGTACACTGATGATTCGAAGCGCTTCTTAACAATTTCTTGAATTGAGGAAAACCACTTTGTTATTACTTAGTCAGTGTTGTTATACCATTTATGCCTATATAATTTCCCCGAGATGCGACGAACGAATCTAACTACCAAAGGAAAATAAATGAACTTTTTCAAATAGGTATTAGCAAAAGTTATCTGAACTGTAAAGTTATTTTATGAACCAAGTAGATAAATTCGCAAACATCAAACAGTTGATCAATACTACTAGATATTTTAATCGTTAGCAAATCATTTACTGCTCAATCCTTTTATTTTCCTTAGTTCTGATTTTACAGTAAAATATACCTACATTAAAACGTACTGATTAAGTACTCTGTGATATACATTTGACTGAACAATAAAGAATAAAAAACAAAAGTTTTTTTAACGATTACTAAAGTTAAACATGTCCAAACTTGACTCATTAAGGAGTACTTATGGATGGCCACCTTCCGTTGCGTCTCCTTATTCTCCACTATTTAACTATGGTAGCTCGATAACACGTGCAACGTTTTAAGTCAATCCAACGAGTAGGTTAAAACTTAAAATCGAGTTCCTTTGTCCTATATCTTGGTTTATATAAGTGGCATACAAGTGAAAACCTCAAAACTAACGTCTATTTATTAATATCGTCATCATTACCAGCCCGTATCCACGCCAATGCACGCCACTGCTCCCGATCTTCAGCTTCTCCCAACCAACCTACACCGGCCAATCTGCGCATATCATCGCTCCATCTTTCCCCAGGGCGTCCCACACGACACGTACGTTATTAACGTACTGGCTTATTATTATTTATGCTCTATTAATTACGCTCTTATATGTTTTAGCTTTATTTCTAAAATAATATCTATGGTACCATTTGTAGCCTCGTTTCCCCTAAAGGTGCCATTAAGGTAAAAAGGGTAGTGACAGGGACGATAATAACTTTGTCAAAAGCGTTTATAAAGGGTGTGGTATCTTTTATAAAGGGGACAGCCACCGTAAGTGCCATCAACGTCATCCATCTGACATGCCCTCCTTTAAACGTGGCCTAAAAAGAGTATTCGCTTAAACGCACTTGCCTGTGCCTGTCATTGCTGACGTTTATGGGTGATGGTGTCTACTCGTTTCCCTTCAATGACTTTAAAAAATAAATGATACTTTTAATTACTAGCCGCATTAAACTGCTGTATGACATTGTTTACCGAGTGAAAGCGACAAAGTACAGAAGTGGCCTTCTAGTTTAATGAGTAGAAGACAACAACATAATTGTTGACTACACATACAACATAATTGTGAGGGTTTTAAAATGTTTACATGTTAATTGTGCGTGCCTCACATTTATGACGTGGAATACCCTACAAGATTGCAGCAAATACCGTGGCACCTACCCCTTGCAGATTAAACCTTGTTTAAATTTGCTCGATTGCTTAGTTGTGTGTGTACCTACATACATTGTTTACCTTAATTAAACTCTGCTATTGTACCGTTTCAAAAATGTAAAGACAGGTTGAATTGTTATGAAGTTTATGAAAATGAAGGGTGATGAAATGAAAGACCAGAGCCAGACAAGCTCTTGAAAGTAAATGTCAGGCTACGGCTATCGGAACATATCTTGACTAAAATAACACAACACGCTGTAGATTAACAGCGAAAATAAAACTCTACCGGTGTAAAATTTAGAGCCGGTGTCATAGCGCAGCGAACAATTCTAAACCCCCTTTATAATTCGGAATGAATTAACAGACACGCGTTCTATTTCTATTTTTAACCTTACATGTGGCCACGCGTTAGTCGTATAATAGAAGCCATTCTCACATCACTCGCTTTAACTGTAATACTGCAATAATAGCACCACTTTAGAGCTACGTATGTTAGTAATGAGGAAATCGTAGTTCATCGTCTAAATGAACTGTGAACGTGTTAAGGCTTAGTGCTAGTTTAGTCAGTAACCAGCATATTTAGATCTCTGATTGCCAATAGTCGGTACGACAACAGAAGTCTAAAAATTAAATATCGTTACCGTGTTTCGTCTATATAGATTCAAACTACCCACGTCATCATCACTCGTTTTTGCGAAGGAGCAAAACAGATAACATACCTTTTGTATAGATATGAGCATATCTGCCAATTTACCGACAATCCACCTGTTTCAAACAACTCACTCGCGGCTAAATACTTCCCTGAAATGTCACTTGTTTCAGCCAAGTGCGTCATAGACTAAACTTTTAATATTCACTGCCACCAGCCGGCATTTGTGTATAATTTTGACACGTGAAAGCGTCACGGGCGCTGAAATTGTTTATTTTTGCCGGGATTCCGTTTGGCCTTTACGCGGAGGCAGGATGCTCGCAGCGTCCTCTGTCCCCCACACGGCGACTATTCTGGGCCGGCTAATGACAGAAAATTGCCCCCCTGTGACGAGAATAACCTATCAGAAGCAGGTAATCTACGCGTGACTTCTCAGAAACTAATCACAGCGTAAAAAATGGATTAATGAAGTGGGAACTCGTGATATTCAGCAGATAATACAGCTATTATTCCATCTCAATGTGATGTGATTGGATGTCTCCTGTTCGAAGAAGAATTATAGGCTTACACTTAAACTGTACTTATTTGGTTGTGGCAACATTATGTTTTTGAGGATTGAATAGTTTTAGAGAACGATTTAGACGGATTTGGATAGGAGGCTGATGGAGATTTTCCGTTAGATAACCATAAAAGCAAACGATCAACGAAACTAAAAAGGGATATACGATTATACCTGTATAACTGCACGTTTTGTTCAAGCTGAGATCATTGATAACTACTCAATTAACCGCTAACCACTAGTACTAATTACCGTAGTTTGATATTGGCCTAGATATACGATTACGATCACGATAGTTTCCATGCTGTTGAAGCTACCGCAACAATGGTACGACTCGCAAGTTTGAACTGAATCGAATTCGACGGTCAGTGGATCGGAAACTGAACGGTACCGGCGATCCGGAACTGCCGTTACACTGTCCCATACCCTGGGGATCAATCATTTTGCCGACCAGTGACTTTAATTAAACTTTACTGAACGTTCATTGACTTTAATAGTAGCGATGTTTCAGTATGATCTAAGGGTTATTGATCTTATTTTAGAGCCTCGTGTGGTTGCCGAGTTAGAATAGTGCCACTCCATGTCTTCCCGTGGATGTTGTAAGAGACGACTAAGGGAATAAAGGCTTGTAGTACTGTTAGGCGATGGGCTTGCAACCTGTCACTAATACGCTGGTAAACATCTTAGCCTAATTGTGCAAGTTGTGGTTATAGATTTATCAACAAGTTTTTAGAGATGTTTGTAATTCTGTAGCTCTGCCTACCCCTCTGGGAACGAAGGCGTGAGATTATGTATGTATGTAACTTTGTCGCCTTAATTTAAATGTACATACTCTGAGATCATTCATACTCATAATCATAATCATTTTATTTAGTAAAATCATAAACCGAGATAAACCGCGGACAGACGGAGAGACGGACATGGCAAAACTATAAGTTTCTTGTTGACTACGGAACTCTAAAAATAGAGTATTTTGTAAAAGAAGTGTTTCGTAATCTTAACTATCTTCATAACTTTAATGAAGTCGTAATAACACCCTTATCTCTTAGTAAACCTCGTTTAGCCAAAGCGGAAGCGGCAGAAATTACAATGAACAGTTCCCACATGCGCATTGTTTGACACAGATGGCCTGTTGGCGTATAGGCTGACCCGCCATTGTATTATAATTGCTTTTTATCAAACTGTTTCATAATTAATTAAAGTCTTTTGGGTGTCTACCCTTATTTCTCTAGACATGGCAACATTGGCAACATCAAAAGGCGTCAGTTACAAAAGACCTTTAACAATATCCTCGAGGACTGTACCCTTACAATGAGTTACAATTACCGTTCTTTCTCGCTAGCGACTCGAATGCTTTGTCCCTCACAGTCTTCTTATAGAGTTCGAGGGACAGAGCAATCGACTCTCTAGCGCAAGGGTGCTCAGCCCCAGGCCCTCGAAACAATTTTAAATGGCCCGCGCAAGCAAGTTTTGAAATACGCACCAAATCGCACTTATACGAGTAAACTGAAATAGGAATTGTCAGTGGCCCGTCGTGAACGTCTGAATCCACCGCTTGGCCGGACTGTTAAAAATTTGGGCAGCCTAGCTAGAGTACGATAATTGTAACTCATGGTAATGGTATTCTTGTGTCAACTCGAGCAAACGGCACGACGGAATCTCAAATAATAAGAAATAACAACCTACATTTTCCTCTTCCATGCCGTGTTGTTTTAGGCTTATTAAGAGATTTTCGGGTCCATGAATTATACCACTTCTTGTACTCTAGACGAGCTAATGAAAGACACATGTCAGCGACACACACAACATATCCTTCTGACTGTCAAGTGGACAGGAAAGTAAGTTTGCCGCGTACCTTTCATTCATTTGCTTACTGTCCCGTTAAATTAGCTATGTTAATTCACGACCTAAGGCATTATGGCAAAATGTATAGTATGTTTTTAATCTATGAAGATGCGCCCGTCTTCTCGATTTTCCGTAAGTTTATAGTATAGTTTCACTTTTGTCACAATGTGAGACAGAAAAGGTCTTTCAGTTTCCCATACTGTAGGTTTATTCTTGTATGAAACCAATGCCGGTTCGTTTGTTCGAAATTTAAATTCACTAAAGCATAAAATTGGAGTAGCTCACCATAAAATGAAATTACGAACGTGACTACTATTGCCAAGAACTGACGTCACAGAGTTGTGTAGGTACTCAGTGTACACATATTACATTTTGTTCAGAGATTTAAACGTTTTGTCACATTGTGCATGCCTCACGGCCTCGAGCCTCGTCTGTCACTTCAAAGAAAATCGTCACTAAAACTCAAAAGAGACCTCATGCTTCGGTGACTTTGTCTCTTTGTTTTAATAACCGTAACACTATTTATTCTGTGACTGTAGATAAATTATATTAGCAAGTATTTACTAAAAAATCATTTCACGCTTTCTTGTTAACTGTGCTTGTCACTGGTGTGATTTTAAAAGACAAATCAAATGACTTCAAAAATTTGACGAAGTAGATTCAAAAAGGATTTTATTGGCAAGAGAATAAGAGCATTGTAGATAATTTTGAGCTCTTTGATTGTCCAGGTACTTCTGCAGCTGACTGTACTATAAGCCATGGAGGAGTTCCTAAGACCATCGTCGAGTTTGATCATCATACCAGTTAGAGTTTTATTAAAATTAAAAAGTTACGTAAGCAACTTCTTTATTCTATAAGTTGTGAAAAATCTTAAAGTTGCCTTGAGAAGTGGCTTCAGTTACCGATATTAAAAAAACTACTTTCTCCGGCAAGGTTCGGTCCTTGATCATGGAACGTTTTTATTCTCAGTATTGTAAACACTATCCGCCGAAAGACGTCCATTACGCCCAATTTCAGTCCGTAAACAGCCGCTAATGGCACTTAAAAAGCTATAAGATACTAACTACATTTTTATATCTAAGATTCGCATCAAAATCGATTGACGTTCATTCTTGTCAAAATATACTTCGAAAGGTCCTAAAAAGTTTATTCACGTTCTCCAGTACAAGTGAAGTTAAACTGTGAATTTCATCGTGTTTTATTAGTATTTTTTAATTACTATTAATGATCTTTTAGAAACGAGACCTCTGCCCGCATATTCTGCGCACAATACAAAGTGACTAAATAAATCCAGTCTTTATTAACTTTGGTTACAAGTTGCGGTTACTGACCGCAACCTAGGAACATACATACATATATATAGTGCAAATAGCGTTTACAAGGACCTTTGATTTTGTATTTCTCGCTGTATCGCTCTCATTCGCTCTTCTAGTCTAACCGAGTGTAACCGAAGCAAACGACTATTTAAGAGTTTTTGCACTACGCATTATCATATCATATCTTCATTACATCCGAAAGACAAAGGCCTCCCCCGACAACGTTTGCAACAAGGACCAATCCTTCGCCGCATGCAGCCAATATATACCTAATACGTTTTTTCGGCTACGTCGGATCTCGGATCCACATCCGACAAAAGACGGATCGGGAATAAGTTTATCCTTAGTGTGACGGACGGTACGTTTCTACGTACCTACGCTATTGGTGGGTTTCTGTACTTTCTGCCCAATGATTGTTGAATTGAAATAAGTGTAATTTAATTTAACTAAAAATACCTAGAATAGCGGGGTATTCTGGGTATTTTATCCTACCACAATACACGGACTAATTAAGAAAGCACCGGTTCGTTATTTTAATTTGTATAAGCGTCATGGTAGACAAAGTACCCCGCTATTTTAAATCAGCCATACAATACAATTAGGTACTTGATTAGCTTGAAATTACAATTAAACGCCTTCGAACTTGTTAAAAACGAATGGTACTATAACATAGTTCTATGCAATCGATATTGCTTTTGAAGTACGACATGAAGTAAGTATTTTACTAACCCTTTGAATGCCAATGACGGGTATACATACATATCCTCTTGACAATTATGTACTAGGTACGTCACGTCACGGTTGACAGCGTAAAAAAGGCCTCTACGTACATTGTCCTTATAGTCAAACCAACTGGCTTTTAGTAATTTTACACGACTGTCCATAAAAAGGAGTGTTATGTTATGTTATTGAAAAATATTTAATATGTTGTATTTTTGTCCTAAACTAAACGTACATAGTTTTCTGATGTGTGCCCGTTGATGTCATTTGATTCCAAAATCTTACAGATAAAAAAATACGAAAACACAAATAATTATTTTTATAACGAGTCTATTCCTCGAAACGGTTTTTGAAAAGCCATTTTAAATTAATAGTTCTTGCTTCTAATATTTATTTACGAGTTATAGTGGCTTAACTGTTACTTGGTTCGCTGTACCTACTTGTAATATTGATATTCGTGAAACTCGTCAGCTGTCATGTCGACTTTTGTATATGACATAGCGTCGAAAAGGTCACAAGCCGTCGGTCTCTTTATATAAAAAAAATAATACTTAACTTACGTCAGTATTTTCCAATTAACCACTACATTCTAAATGCATTAAACACTATAGATATACTTTTTTGTCCCTAGATCTTGATAGAACCTTGCATTGATTGTGTTCATACTTAAGCCATTATTCCACATGCTTAACTAAAACATTACGAGTCTTTCGATGAATGTAAATAGCTTTTGATACATACGTGATACGCACTGATATGCATAATTTAGGATAGGCTCATATGTTGCTACGCGAGGCGAAACATGTCGAAACGTTTTTGTCATAAAAACTGCTACATAAAAGAACGTACGTCTGAAATACATTAAACGGAATACTAAACAAATAACATTAAAATATAATAGTAATAAAAAACACCACATTTCGCTTTTATTGCTCCCAAAACTATTCCAAGCGTTTTTCAATTCCATTGTTTAAACGTCGAACTGTGCTCTTGACCTTCCGATTCAGAAGCTGGTTTCTGTTAATTTGACTTTAATATCCACCAGACTTTTTACGTCTTCATTGTCTGTTGCATGTAGACAGCCATTTGCTATCTCATAAAACCGCAAACCGGTAAACAGAGAAACATGCCTCATTCTACGTACCTATTTAGTATTTACCGCTTTAAAATCTCTTCTAAGTCTACCAGAAAGTTATATCGCTAAGAAAATCATGTTCCTTTTTCAAACATTATTTTAGAATTTACCAAGAACCCGTTAATTATTTGTTTAGTAATGTAATAAACAACGCCTACTTACGTTTTTTTTAAATATTATACCTAGAATTTAACATAAAGTTATTTTATCGACGTACCTATATATAGTTCTACCCAATACATAACCCTTTATAAAACTCTTATCTCTTATGGCACTTCGATATCAAATTCAATTTGTCCCTTTTTGCAGAAACGCAAACGTAAAAATGTAAGAAAATTTTCGTGGAAATTTTCGTGTCCCTTTTCTATTCGAGTATTGGAATCCGGCCATTACGAGTACACTTCGATCAAGTTACGAGTATCTGCATCTGCCACTTATTATTATTACAGCAGCAGCGTGATTTTAAGCTGCTCGGTAGTTTTAGAGTCTAGCTAGAGTCAATAGTCAAACAACCATACCCAGCACCCTGATAATTAGTGCTTATATTAAATAGATCATGACACAATAAGGAACAGTAAAAATCTAATACTCCTTGTACTGGTTTTTTTTCGGAACGGATCGTTCCTGTTTGAGAGAATAAAGATAATGGAGTTTTTACGTATTTGAAAGAAAAGGACCTAATGAAGACTATGACTATGACGTTTTTGATGGAGTGTCTCATTGCAACTTAGACATGCTCTTCATTGGCATTAGCCTGACTGAAACATAGCAATTTACGCACACGAGATCGTGCACGTGTTAATGAATTGTAAACGTGTGCATATTATCTACGATAGATCGCCATGGGCACCCACCGAAAGTGCTACTACTACGATGCGAATAATTAGACATCGCAAAAATAGACCAGACAAAGTCCCTACGAGATGAACCCTCAAGGCCAAGCCAGATTTAAACGAAGCATTTACTCTGAGCCAACAGTTGTGTCACTAAGTTCGACTCTATACTCGAGTACTGTTTAGACATTAGGAGTATACATTACGTCACCAAAACGGTTAGCTTTCTGTTTCCTCATTATTATTTTTCTCGAATGTAGGTATTCATTTTGACCCGTAATATGACGTATGACGTCGTGTAACTTTCACGGTGAAAGACGAAGGGTTGACAATTATTTTTAGTACGTTTGTAATCTGTGGTTTAAGCCACAACCGAAATTTACTTACTAAACCGTAATCTTACTAGAAATCAAGTATTGTTTAGGTATTTTATTGTTCACTGATCGTCAATTATGGAGCCTACCACATCTTATGGAAATTTATCTCAGTATTATAGAGTTCGTGGCCTCAGCAGATTGCCTTTGAACTCGAACTACAAATTGCTTTTTTTTTTATTACAATAGACTAAGATTCTTTTGCTTTTAGGTGCTTTTAGTATCTTTAAGTTAATTTAAATAAAGTTCTAAGTGACTTTATTTAGCTTTAATTTTCAATACGGCAATTATTCTAGGAAAAGTCTGCTGTGATATTTTAAACACATGGACAGTAAGAGTTCACGCCAGAAATATTAATACATTATAGAGCCGTGCCATGCAAATATTAGCAGTACTTAACTCTTTAGATTCTTATGTGCGTTTTTTTTAATGTAGCTAATTTATTGTATCTGTTGTTACAGGACTACGTCACCGCCCGGCGAGCCCTTGGTTCGCGCGC
The DNA here is from genome assembly GCA_946894065.1 of Acleris literana. Classification (NCBI taxonomy): domain Eukaryota; kingdom Metazoa; phylum Arthropoda; class Insecta; order Lepidoptera; family Tortricidae; genus Acleris; species Acleris literana. Next base: position 5,210,292 of record OX335677.1, read on the forward strand.
CCGTCGGGAAACCAAGATGTCCGCCCGCCATCTCTCGGCTGCGCGTGGAAAAAGTTGAGGGCGGCCTGGCGGTCGCCGGCGTCGTCGTCGCCGCCAACTGCCAAATCGTTCTGCCGATATTCGGCTTCTTGTTCATGCTGGTTGGATGCGTATTAACCGGTAAGATAAATTTATTCTCTGTTTGCGTTGCTAGTTGCTAGAGTTCTTTTTTGAAGATTGTAACAGTCGAGTACATAAATATGTGTACACTTTAGTACCTTTTCTAATTAATGTCATGTTTGAACTGCCATATATGAATTGCCACAGCGATTAAAGCGACAAGGTACTAAAGTATACACATATTTATGAACTCGACTGTAATACCTACCTAGTTATACCTACTCGTAATTCAATTCGTAGCCCCTAAAAACCTCAATTTGGTTTTACTGAGTCGAATAGAGCCCTAGCCTCCTGAGGTTCCTTGTACTAAAAATAGTACATAATATGGGCATTCAAATAAAGGTCTTGTGTAGGAAGGAAGTAAAGTAGAAATTCGTTTGTTTTTATCACTAATTATCAAATTAGAAAATTGACTTTATTTCATCCACAATAGATTCATATTCCATTGATTAATTTCGTTGTATGGTGGACCTTAGGAGGTTATGGCCACAGAGAGAGAGAGTAGCTAGAGCCTCAGGCACGTAGTAACTTGTATATAATCTGTGCCTCAGGGTGGGGCGGCTTCGTTGGCGTAGGTAAAGTGAACATTACTAACAAGAGTTCGGAATTAAGAAGAATAAATTGAAACAGAAACAAAAACTTTTATTTTAACATATCCAGCGTAAACATTATGTAAAGCCGGGTAACCTAATTAATTACAATGTATATACTGCCCCAGTAGAAATAAAAAAATCTGTTTGCTTCAACTGAACGCGTTTTAATTACCTAATAAGAATTACCACTAACTGAAATCTGCTAACTGCGCCTTCAAGACCAAAATGAAAACGGACTATTTGACAACCTTAATTACTTATTTGCAAATGAAGCAGACAGCACAGCAAAACAAACGACGGGCTGTCATTAATCTAACATAGAGATGGCGGCTCTGATAAGAATAATGTGCGTTTATCGATGAAATGAATATAAATTAAACGAACCAACCCAAAAAATATGCAAATGCAAATTTAATTACATACACACACACAGCAGAGTTACAATTTGGAACACATAATAACAGTTTCATGTAACATGGTAAACAACAGCCTTATCGCTCGCTACATACATGTTATAATTTACGAAACAGTACAATTTTATGTTTCTTTTTCGCAGCTGCGTCATACCGTGGTTGCGGCGAAAACGAAGAGCAGGACCATTGTGCGGCCCGCCTCGCATTTACAGGAAACTCCAGGGTGCTCGGACCCGTCTGTATTGTTGCTGGTGCAATTATGACAATTGCTGGTAAGTTTGTTTTTAAAATGCAATATTTAGAGCTTTTAGCGCCATCTGTGTATTGTGCGTAACTATTTTCTGAAACATCAGAACAATAAACATAATCTGTAGAAAAGAGAAAGTGATACTTAGTCATAGATCCATACAATACACCACATTGACGAGTCCAGACACTTCGGATGATTTATTATAGTCATTAGGGTTTGTTATACCTACTTAGCAATCTTTTTGTTCTTCATTATTGCGGGTAGAGACGTAACTTTTCATTCAAAATAATATTTGTTTATACGATATGGTCTACTCTTATTTATGCGCGTGGAATTCCTATTTTTTTTTTTTATTTAAAACTGGCACAACAACAGCAGAACAAGGTTTGCATGAACAAAAATGGGCGACACCGGGCACGAACAATTACGTACAAGTAGATATTGCATTTTGATCGTTAGAGACATTTTCGAAAACGTGATTGAAAGAAATGGCTACTTTTATCTCAACTAAGTACGTGGATGTCACATTTTATCTAAATTAAACTGTCGTATGTACAAGCAACCTTGTAAAATAATCGAGGTTGAAAAAATATAAATATAGACGAATGACTCCCAAATTGGAGCGGCCAGCGGGTAAACGACTTGTAGAAGACGGTCGGGACAAATTACATTTGATTAGGGATAAGGATAGTATTACGGTACAGTCAAGGACTTTAATTGTTATACCACTATGGAACCCTGTCGCATAACGTTAATGATTCATTTAGGCGTAATTTCTGTCATTTGGTTTGAGGCCGTCATTATGACAGGGTTTCATAGTGGCATAACAGTTAAAGCCCTTGACTGTACTAAAAATTGAATATCCTTATTTAACATTTGGAAACGCCAAAGAACGTGCTACCATTACTTATTGATAGAAACAATTAGATAGAGTCGTGCGAACAAACATCTTATAGCTTTTACAACATTTAGTTGGCCAGATTCATTAAGTAGAGGCAAGTCCATATCAAGTAAGATACCGTAAACTCGGGTTACTTTAGCCCTGGGGGGTAACATTACCCACCCTTAAAACTACAACTATTTAAGTGGTAATCATCTTAAATTGTTAGAAAATTTTTAGAACTATATAAGTAGCTAGGTCCTGATGTAAAATATCATGGAATATTTAAATTTTCAAGATGGTTTTTGGGTTGGGCAATGTTACCCCCTAGGGCTAAAGTAACCCGAGTTTACGGTATGTAATGTCTATGCCATTGCTAGGCTATTTGTTTTATAGAAAACTATGATTTCACCAAGAAATAGTAAATTTTTTGATCGTCTTTTAGCTCCACTCCACATTCACTGAAAATACTATACTTTAAATTCTAAATTAATAATCAAAACATCTTGCATCCTGATAAATAAATAAACACATGCGCAAGCCGCCATGAATATTGATTAACACTAGAATAAATTACTTTACTTAAATGCGCCCAAGTACTTAAGTATTGACAACTTATTGTTACAGGTATCGTGCTGTGCATACTGATGCGGGCCGCGCAGCGCAGGCAGAGGAGGCTGGCATTCCGTTGCCCCATCCATGGAGATTTCTACCCGCTGAGCCCTCAAAATAGCAGAAAATATTCCCGTAAGTACAAATAATTGAACAAATATCAAAAAAAAACTTTAGTTAAAGTTCACCTACGCATCAGTTTGGCTTAAGCAAAACATTTAACCCTAGGTTAAATTATTCAAGAATGTCAGATTTATATAAGAACTTTCAATTTTAAAAAATTAACCTGTTAATCTCGGGTTAACCTAGGGTTAACATTTACGTGCAAGAGGGCCTAAAGTGAAAAACGGGTAAGGTGCGTGTCGGACTCGAGAACCGAGAGTTCTGCACCTACGTCTTACCTATGTGTACGAAATATGCGAGGTTTGGACCATCAATAAAAATTGCAGAAGTTGACTGCTGTATTACTCTAACTTTAATTGTGCTTTCTTGCCCTAGAATTAAAGTTAAATCAAAACAGCAATCAACTTCTGCAATACTGCTGCTTGCTCTCTTCATACTTTAGAAGCCCTATCATATAGGACATATAGGTAATCAGAGCCGTAACTTCACCAACCTTAGTACCAAATTTACCCCTGTGACAGTTTTTTTTATATATTGTCTAAAAAAACATAGCCTTGAAAAAAAGGAATGGCCCTAAGTATTAGAGTAATTGTTAATGAAATGTTACAAATAGTAGTTTTTTTTTTTAATAGCATTAAGCACATAGGGCTGTGCCACTTTGCCAGTGTCAAAAGTGAGGAAGCGGGGCAGTAATGTATGCGTATGTTTGCAGGCAGCCCGTCGGGCCTGTGGAGCTGGCTGCGCAGCTGGCTGGGCCTGGTGGAGGACGGCGCGGCGCCGCGCTGCCCGCGCTCGGCCGAGCCCGCGTCGCCCGCGCGCGCCGACGCGCCCTGCCCGCCGCCCTTACCCTTCCTGGTGCCGTCCGACTCCGTCGTGTAAGCGCTCGCACTAACTACCCTGCCCGAATAGCAGCATCTCAAATAAAAATGAGATACTGTTAATTGGGTTAGCAAGGCAGCATTGGTCTATTGCCTTAACCTTTTCAACGCCACAGTCGGCTCTGGCCGTCAACTAAAAGTCGTGCCCCCGACGCCACGTCGGCTCCAGCCGACGAGAGTTCAAGATTAAAAGAGACTTTGTTTGGTAGCAATAAGGTGACATTTGCATAGCATAGCAAACATGTTTGGCGTGTGGGTGGCACATTTTGTATTCGACGTATGGCGTTCAAAAGGTTAAACTTTCGGACGCAGAAATTTTCTGCATCATTTGTTATTCGCACTGCCAAGGAATGCTCTCCCTGCGTCTGTATTCCCGGATTCGTATAACCTAGGTGTTTTCAAGCCAAAAGTGAATAGGCTTTTTTCAATTTATACAGTTTCAGACCGTTTAGAGATGGTTACCTATCACAACTTCGAAAAATGTTTGACCGAATTTTGGTTCGACAAATACTTTTCGTCAATTATGGTTTGGGTTTTTTTACGTTTGGCCGAATGATCATTTCGAATAGTTTTATTTATTCATTACTTGTTTTGGTTTTTTAACGATTTGACAAATTATCTATACCTCATTACTGGTTTCGGCGTATCAACAGTTGTCCAATGTAATGCTTTGTCTATTTGTCTTTTTCCTATTTCTGATTTTACCTTAGTATCCTTTGCCCAATATTACGGCTCGGTTTATTCATAGTTTACCTAATTTTAAATACTTAAGCAAGTTTTTCGGGGCAGAAAAAAAATAACCTCGAAAGCCAAGGCGGGAGCAAAGCTCCCGCCTTGGCCTTCTAACCTAACCTATCTGAGTCGGTTCTGCCCTGACTCGTCTTGCTCGTTGCATTTTGTAGATAGTTGAAACTAATTACAAGCAAGATTTTTTGGCCGAAATGAATATTTGACGTAACGTAGCAAAATCTATATGTAACATTGATGAAGTGAAAAATGGGTTAAGAAACAAAATACAAAACGATCCACAGGCTAGTTGTAGCATTGGTGTAATGAAAAATGGGCTTTGAAATAAAATACGTAACAATACATAGGGTACGTGACTACAAGGAGAAAAGTTGCTTGGACTAACGAACCATTTACTTAAAGTCAAATGGTGAAATAAAAAAATGACGAATCGTGCCATCGGAGAAACGATAAAAAACGAAATGTTTTCGGTCAAATGAAATTCGGTCAAAAACTTTTCGAGGTTGCGATAGGTTACCTTTAGAGATGCATAACCTCCGAAGAGACTTGGCATCTCTCTGCATTTTCTACCGTCTGTATAATGGGGAGTGTTCCGAGGAACTGTTTAGACTAGTGCCAACGGCCTCGTTCTACCATCGCACTTCTCGTCATCGGCAGGGTGTTCATTCCCATTTCCTTGAGTCACTGCGCTCAACTACGCGCCGGTTTTCTAGAACGTTTCTAGCGCGTACCTACTATAGGAATTTGGAATGAGCTTCCTGCTGAGACTTTCCCGATGCGCTACAATATGGGGCTTTTTAAAAAGGGTATCATTAAATTTCTTCGAGACCCGCGACGCACGCACGGCGACCGGTGACGCCTCCGGCGTTGCAAATATCCATAGGCGGCCGTGACCACTGTCCATTAGATGGGCTGTCTGCCTGTATGCTCGTCGATGGCAATTAAAAAAAACTAAACCTATAATACCGTCCAAGGTCGTCGATCCACCTTGTGGGAAAGTCTACGGGCTTCTGCTCGGTAAAACCACATTGCTTTTGACATGTTAACGTATCGTTGCTTTCAAGTAAATAATGAGCTTCTTCGTCGTTTTCACTCTTGACAGAGTGGTCGTGGTCATCATTTTAGGCACTGGTGGCAAGCTTCACAACTCGCCGCCACTCCTCTCTGATAGCTGCCTTCCTCGTGCATTGGTGTAACGAGCTATCTACCTACAGCAGCTTTAATTGAAATAATGAGCTATCATAACGTTAACACCACGATAACATGGAATAAGCCATAGTGTTTTACCGAGTATAACAGAGCTTCTATAGGGGTCATCATTCGAGAACTCACTTAAATGATAGTAAACACCATTAGGCTTATCTTTACATTCATTTACAAATGACCAATCATAGTTATTAGTCGGGCGGGGCTATTCCTGCAGAGGGGTAAATACTTCTTTTAAAGATTAAAAATAAAACGTTTTAAAACTATGTTTTCTCCCTTTTATAGAAATACGAGAGGTACTTAACCTACTGTAAAAGGGAGTATAAATTGTTCTAAAACGTTTTATTCCCTTAAAAAGACGCATTTACCCCTCATATCATATATATTCTCAATAATAGAACCCATAGCACATTATTTAATTAAATATGTGCTATATAAACCCTCAATAAGCCCGAAAAAAAAAACTACACCTTTCAAAGTTACTCATTATAATTACAATTTATTTTCGAGATCTATCCGAGCATCTTTCCGTACCTACCAAGTAATTAATGAATATTAACCTGTTTTGTTGCAGAGGAATGGCTTCGGTTCTAGGAGCCCCACTCAGCCCTGACCAAGCTTTCGGCTCCATCAAGTCTCTCGCTATATCCAGGGAAGTGGCCAGCTTTCCTCTGTCACGCTCGCCGACTCCGCCCCCTTTGAGGTAATTTGTCTTTGTACTAAACTACCCCCTTTACTAATAAACGTTGAGTAACGGTGGTATAGCTATACAATGTTTTGTCCTTATCTGTCCAATTCAAATGTCACAATGACAGGACAAAACATTGTATAACTATACCGCCGTTACTCAACGTTTATTAGTAAAGGGGTACGAGTATAACTTATCTGAGGCCCTAGTCTCGTAAGGCCCACCATACTACAAACGGGGAGTTTTTTGTGAGTGGGACTTTGAATCTACTTTCAAGGCAATAAAGTTCAATTACGTTTGTTCGATAATGCCATTTTCAGTTTATGAAAATAGGAAAATAAACCTTATTCCCATTGTAACACAATTCAAATTGAACTGCCTTGTTTATGTACATCCTTTTGCACACTGGGCCTTTCGATGCTAGATAAGATGCCTTAGTAGTCCAATCTTAACCCTTGGCTTGTACAGTCAAGGGATTTAATGTTATGTCACTATGGAACCCTGTCGCATAACGTTAATCATTCATTTAAGCGTAATTTCTGTCATGTGGTTTGACGCTGTCATTATGACAGGGTTCCATAGTGGCATAACAATTAAAGTCCTTGACTGTACTATAGGTACTAGACCACGATAAACATACTTATAAAGAAACACATATTTACCGCCGTACTCAGATATTTTAGAGACAAAACTCGTTCCTTATTCAAACTTTTGTACGAAAAATCGTTACTAAGGAACTACTTAATTGCCATTTACTGACTCTGATTGAGGCTGTTAAATACCAACATAAAAAATATCCATACCTAACTCAGGAACAAAACTCACCCACGAGCTCGATCGCTCATCAAACAAATGAACCTAACCTAACCTAACCTAACCTAACCAAAAGTTTAAAAAATATTATTTATTCCAAATCAATCTAACATCATTTATTTTCCAGCTGTCCGCCGTTCAGAGAAGACCCAATGATTCAGAATGAAAGCATTCCGAATTCGGTGAGTACCCGCCCTGACTTCGAATGCGGGTCGCCGACCTGCAACTACCGCGTGGTAGAGTGCAAGCTCACCACCACCGACGAGCTCCGCCGCAGCGCGCCCGGCGCGCGCGTGCCGCGGCCCGAGCCGGCCCGGCCCGCGACGGTCGCCGCCACCATTCCCGACGAAGGCAAAGGTTAACAGATCTCAAAGGACTGAAATCATTAGATAAAATGTATCAATATTATGTTTAGTCTAAACGATTTGACGCGGTCATATTGCACCCGTCATGTTAGTGGTTATTCAAAAACAGAATCAAGTACGGTGTAACATTTCTATAATACGTGATTTCGCTTGTTCGTTTCGATATCAGCTCAAATAATCACATCTGTCTTCCGTTAGTAGCACCAATTTAACCAAAAATCTCACCGTCGTTAAAATTACCGTAATAAGGAATATTCAATCGTATAATCTAAGTAATTGGTGCATTATGCGATCATGAATGTTCGGTGTATAGTGTATACCGTATACACGAGGTATAAGAACCAACATGTATTTATTCACTATTAATAAGGCCATAAATCATAATGATTTGTAAAATAAATATGGCTATTTTACTCTATAAAAATTATTAACAATATGTTTTGTCAAATGTAATAAGTGAACGAGAACGCAAAACAAAAACTAGCTACTAATAACTACAGATTATTTTATTTGTCAGGTGACACAAAACTGAAAACACAATAGCATTTTAAACATTACCCGGCTAATAAAATAATATTTGAAATTGTTATAAGTTCAGGTTCTGGATATGTTATAATTATATTAAATTGCACCGTATGTATGAACGCAAGCTGTGTATTGATGATTCGTGTGAAATGCTCATAAGCGTGTAAGTGTCCTAGTCCTAACAGAATTGGTAATAGGTAATGCCTTATTTATTATATTATATACATATTTATAATTCGATTGTGAGACACCGAAACGTAGGTGATTCTTAAAAAACCTACGGTCTTTTAATAAATATAGCAACAAGATAATAGCATGACCAGAAAAATAAAAATCCTCTAATGGGGTCGCCATTCGCCACGAATAATTTTCTTATCTGTGTTTCGTGAATTGCAATAGAAATGATAGTTCATTATAATTTCCGCAATATGGCGAGGTTTTTTATTTTTCTGGTCAGGCTATATATGAAAAGATCCTTTGACGGTACAGAGAAACATCAGAAATGTATTTCTAAAATATAAAATATTAATCAGAGTGGTCTCAACCTTCGTAACCAAAAATATTGCAAGTTAATATTAATTTTGGCTCACTGAAAGTACTATGCTCAGTGTCCTTAATGTAGAAATATTTCCTTTGAGTTATTGTACGTAAATAATTATAAGGTACTAAACTATAACAAGTTACAAGTACACGCATACCTTCATACAAAACACATATTACCCCTAGTTGTAGTTCCGAAATGTGATATTTAATTTTATTTACATTGTCAAATAATTTCCCTGCGAGTATTTACCATTTAAACATTTTTCGAAATCAATGAATCCTCAATAAAAAGGGTATAAGTCTTCTGAAGATCAAGTGAAAAAAGGGTTTAAGTCTAGTATACTCCGTTCATGTATATACCTTTTTTTATTACGAGTTAAGTCGACTTGTGCCCTTTTTCACTGGGACCCCAGTATAATGTCGTTATTTTGGTAGTGTTGCCAAAACAAGATGCCAAAATCGTTCATTATTGTAAGTGATGTTCTACTTTTGACCATCCCTGCTTAATTAGGTGTAACCTACCTTCGTGTGGCGAAAAGATGATTTCTTAGTTATGTATCATCACACTCAATAAACTTGCTCACAAAAGACATATTTAGTAGGATGCAAGGGAGTAGATAGAATTGTAGCCGGAGTGTATAATTAGAGTATTGTAGGACTATTAACTTATCGTAAAATGAGTTTTTGTGATGAAGGCATTTATTGGCCGATTGTTCGAAATTGTAAGGAGTGTAATTTTTTATAATCCTTAGGTAAGTGCCACGCCTAAGTAACCTATTATTATTGTATAATTAATTAAGCTTATTTAATTTTGTTATAATTATAAGGACAATGTGAAAATACAATTTTGAATTTAAACGTTTGTTTTAGTTTGTTTGACATGCATAGACTATAATCTTCTTTTCCCTTTGACAAATTTCACTAAGGAATTGGCTGTTAGCTGCATTTTGTCAGCTGTTTCACAGCCGTTGCAATACGATCGAAACATCGAGTCAATAACAATAATAACCTACATTTTACGTGATTATACTCTGATAATTCTAAGCTGATGCCTGTGACAGCCATATTTCGTAATTTCAATCACTTACTATACTCACAAGCGATGTGTTTAAAAATAGGTGATTATTTATCTAACACCTTCGGCGCCGGTGACACAACGTCTGTGATCAAAAAATTCTGACTCCTATGCTGGTGACACATATCTTGTGTTTTTATTTTCAAGCCTTTTTCTCGACAAATTTCCAATTATTTTTTTTATTAAATGTACAGAAATATTAATCGAATTCCGCTTTGGTTTTAAAATCTGTAAGTCCATGTAATGCGTACTCCTATGCCAGTGACACAAATACGTGACCACGATAATTTCACCCGGCTCAGTATATCACTGCTGGCGCCGGTTTTCAAATATTTTGCAGATTTTTTTCCAGCACTAGCACCATTCGACTACACGTTAGAAAGACGACTGACGCCGCAAATGAAAAATAAACGCCTTTTAATATTTTACCTTTAAACTATGCCATTTGACACGTATTTGTGTACATGTTATTCGTACTCCTATGCCAGTGACACAAATATGTGACCACGATAATTTCACCCGGCATAGCTTAGGGCTCAGTGAATCACTGCCGGCGCCGAACGTGTTAAATTCCTTAACGGCGTCGCTAGGTTTGTACCGATGTAGTATTTATGTAAAGTGAGAAGAAAGAAATAAGTGTAATACGTGTTTACATGAGCTGTCACAGGCATAATTAGAATAATCAGAGTACCTATACATTTCTATTGTTGGTGATACTCAAATTTAAGCTCATATAAATCATCAGCTACAAATAAATAAAAAAGGGAAAAGCTTGAAAATAGCCTAATTAATAATTATCATCAATCACCCGTTAGGTAAATGTCCACTGGCGAGCCTCTCTTAGGGCTCTTAGGAGGATAAATCGCATACCTACCTAGTTGCAAAAAAGAACGCAAATTTAGCTAGTAAGGACGATAAGATTTCTCATTGTCAGATTTCCACGTTTTTGAAGTGATAAATTCTTATGGGAGGGTAAACCGCTTGGTTACGTAACGCGTTACGGCGCCAGCAAAGAGGTAGGAAAGCATAGAGGAAGTGTAAAAACAGCTAATAGAATAGTACTCTTCGCACCTGTTACAAGTGCCCTTCGTTAAAAAGAGACGTCTTATATGAACTCTTTCAACAGTGTACCACTTTTTAGGTTTATTAGTGTATGTCACTCTGCATTTTAGTGTGCGTAACTTTGCAGTCAGTTAAACAATTTTAATATTAAATAGTTTAAGTTATCACTTCTGTCGGGCGTCCCGAGACGCACACGTTTTTTTTAAACATGTTGTATTTAGTTAGAAAACTAGATTTGTACGTTTCCGGTTTTTTAAGTAGGTTACTTAGACCCGCTTGCACCCTAAATTAACCATAGGTACATTTAACCATAGGTGAACCCCAGGTTAAATGATTCACAAGTGACAAGGCATAATAAAGGAATGCTAAAGTGGTTTGGTCATGTGGAGAGAATTAATAAAGTGAGATTGACGAAACAGATATATGAGGCAAGAGTAAATAGGAATGTTGGAAGGGGAAGGCCAAGGCGAACGTTCCACGATCAGGTCGGGGACGTATTAAGACAGCGACAGGTCAGGAGTTCCTACCCTAAACCGACGCACGTGTATGAAGAGACTTATGAGTGTGGAGGAAGCGAGGGAAGAGTGTCTGCATCGTAGCAAGTGGAAGTGGTCTCTGCCTACCCCTACCCTAGGTTACCGGGGTTAACATTTACGTGCGAGCGGGCCTTAGTTTTTCGTCATAACATCTTCATAGATCGTTAAAATTGAACAACCCGCAACCAAAAATTGACACGTTTTCGAATTGTTTTTCACTTGGCTGCCATTATTGTCAAGAATTAACAGATGTTAAGTGGTTGTTCTCTTAAAAAACCGCTTTTTGTGGAACGGTCGATCGAGCGAGTGAATTTTAAACTACCTAATTATGAATGCATGCACTAACATGTTGTTTGTACTTTCTTCCGGACTACTTAAACTTGCCGGTTAATAATTCGTCCGTCGAATTAAAAGATAAGTACCTAAGGGCCGCCACAGACGATCAGTCGGAATAGCTGCGCCCCATCGTCCTTAGCAGCCCTACGAGAGTTTAATTAAATAATAGTACCTACATTGTGTATTAAGGGTGGTAAAGACAGAATTACAAACGAGATTCTGTTAGAAGCCCGAAGCCGAAGGCTGAGGGCTATAATGACTCGAGCTTTGTATTTCCTTTACCACCCTTGTAACATACAATGTTTTTCATCACAATTGAAATAAAATCAGACAAAAGATCATATTTTTAACTTACGATTTTCACTAATAAGCCGCGTTGGCGATGTTCGGCGTAGTCGCATTATCCATTTCTTCTAATGACGACATGTTTTTTTAATAGGTACCTATGTGCACAAAGACACCCTTTTAATTATTATTTTGAAATTTCACAGTTAATAATCACTAATCAGTATTTATAAATTAGCGGCAGACTACATCATTGTTTATGACTTACCACAGATAATGTCAAACGTGTTCAGGAGTCCGATTCTAGTGACAGTCGAGATCAATAGTTTATATGCGAGATTTTTATAAAATTGTATGCAACTGAGATTTCATCTCGAATGAAACTTCATATCGAATGGCACAAGAATTGGGGTCCTGACGTATTATCATAGGTTGAGTCCACTTATTACATTAAAAAAAAGCTATTACGCACGATAGGGCGTAATAGCTTCAAAAGGGCCAAGGTTCAAAAGTGTGTAGCTAATAATAAGGCCGACTGTACTATCTCTATGAGCGGTAACAAATGAGAAGCGAAAATTCCATCCGACCTTACAAAGAAATTCTAAATCTCTTTTGCTATAATATAAAACTAGCGAATCGCGCACTATAAGTACCTACCTACTTATTCAAATAACTCTAGTCAAAAAAAATAACAAAAAACCCGACCGCAATAAAAAAAACAACTGAAAAGCGAAAATCAAGCTATAAAATCTATAGAAAATTGTAAGGGCATGCACTTATTGATATTTATATCAATTTAAATTTAACTTGAATATTGGTAAAGGTGTTCCAGGCGGGGACAAGCTAGTACAAATGGTAATTTTTTTCAAGAAATAGGTTTTGAAATTCATTACTTGTCCACCCCGCCTGCAATACCTTTACCAATATTCAAGTTAAATTTAAATTGTTATAAATATCAATAAGTACATGCTCTTATGCCGGTACCACACTTCGCTATTCGCTATTCGCTATGTGGCTGCGCCGTATTTGTTAAAATATTTGTTATATGCGCGAACAACAACCATGGCCTGCATGTGCACTTCGTGACGGTATGGTAAACATGCCAAATATGTGTGTTGTTCGCGCAGCGATACCTACCCTTATCTATGGTAGCGATGGAGATCTGATATAATTCTATAAATCGTATTACTTTTTTGTTCATTCACTCCATTTTCTTATTAATATTAATTAGTAACCCACTAAACAAACTTCAATCAATCAGATTCCAATACGACGGATAAAAACTTGGAAAATCACGTCGAGACACCACAGATTATAATATGGGGCAAATTAATGAGTGAACGAAGTGTGGGCAGTCGATGCGCTATTCGAGTTATTCGTGTCCTTTGATGTGTGCCAAAAAACCGACAAGTCGAGGGATACGAGTATTCAGATATAATGCCGGCACCACACCTCGCTATTCGCTATTCGTTATTCGGCTTATGCGCCTAAGTGTGGAGGGTTTATTCGTCTATGTTTTCTTTATTTGCACGCATAACGCATAAGCGCGATGGCAAATATTTTAACAAATACGGCGCAGCCGCATAACGAATAGCGAATAGCGAAGTGTGGTGCCGGCATAAGCCGAATAACGAATAGCGAATAGCGAAGTGCGGTGCCGGCATAATAACATACGTCTATGGATTGGTATTGGTGTATAGGAAAATGGTAGGAATTAACCACAGATATATAATTAAAATATTTTTCTATTTTTCTACCTCTATAGAATGAACAAAGGAACGAAAAAAATTGTCCCTTGAATTGTCCACAGACAGTGTTCATTTATTGCGTGACAATCGGGTTTTCGGGTTTCAAAGTATGAAAAAGTAATTTATGATTTTATCTAATACATTATATAATATCCCTTATATTGTACTTTGAACAAGTACTAATACGAAGATAAAGGCGATAACATAATCCAATTGTCATTTTTTCACACTGGCAGTCTTCACAATCCCGCTTTCCTTTGTTAACTGCAGTGGTAGCCATCTTGAATAAAATTTCATTGTGGCATAAAGTTAATATCCAAATAAATAGTGAATGTCAATATTACTGAACTAGATATAATATAAAAATTGCAATAAAAAAACAATAATTTATTGAGCCTAAAGCAATAGTAATTTTTTTTTGTAACGCGTTAAAATTATTAAAAGATCACCAATAAAACAAATCAGCTGTTATCCGTCAATCGATGTCAACAAAATTACATAATTTTGTTTAGAAAAACAGTGTAGCCTCCGTTTTTTGAGTGTCATTTTGAAATACAAACATGCAGATTCAAATAAATGTTCTGATGGACAAATTCTTCAAGTAGATGTTTACTACGAGGCCGTCAAAATTCTCGACTAATTTACTACTTTTCGTATAATGTAGTCCACAATATTTTTTAAAACATGGATCACAACAATTTAATAGAGTGCGGTGGATTTTATTTTATACACAATTTCGACTCTGGAAATCTCGGTCACGTAGAACGAGTGCCTACAGAGCTTATTGGTGAGTTAATTACTGTTTTTTTTGCCAAAATACAAAGTCCAATGCCATAACAATGATCCCATTTATTTGTGCCAATAAAACTGGTTTTTCCTTCGCGCATAATTAATGGCTTGATGAAGTGCACATAGGACAAATTTAAGCACGTTCCTATTGGATATTTAGCTTGCCTTTTCCTATAATATTTACGAGCTGCTGTGTATGTAAGCTGTCTTACATTTTGTTACTTATGTTTTTTCTTTTTTATGTTGAGTATTCTATATATCAGGAAATTTATCGAGCCTATCACCTAAACTAAAATTCATAACGTGTTCCAACCAAATTGATAATATAAAAATTTCCGAAATTCCCAGTAGCGGTAGTGGTGCAGTTCATATTGATATAATAAGGGGTGTCACATGCGGACCTATAATATATATATTGATATGCCAAAATATATATTATAGCAAGGCATCTTAAGATATTTTTTCCGATCTAGTTGACAGAGTACGTGGCGCAGCTATAAATTATATGTTTAAAGTTCACTTTTGCAAGGACTTGTTGTTCAATTAATTATTCTAGTTATGGGTTTTGATGAAGAGACCTTGTCGTGTTGTTCTCATATTTAAAATCAAAATCAAAATCAAAATATTTTATTGTTTAAGCGCAGGTACATATGAAAGATGATATACATGTTATGTGAGCTTATCCGCTACAGTCTACCATAAAAATATATATACCATAATATTCATTATTTTTAGTTTATGGTTTATTAACCTTACATTTATAATATTTTATTTTTGGTAGTTTTAAGACTTTGTTATTTATTACTTTATTACCTTATTATTACTTAATGTAACTTTCTTTTAAGTATTATTGTTGTATGTTTTTATGATTGAAAAAAATGACCTACCGCTGAGTTTCTTGCGGCGCTTCTTCTCCGCAATGACGGTCTTGTCCGAAGCGCTGGTAGATTCACTCTATTACCGATGTGTAAATGAGTCCTAATGTGGCCTATTTGCTGGAAAAATATTTTGAATTTGAATTTGAATATAATCATCATCATCATCATCATCATCATCATCATCATGTCAGCCGAAAGACGTCCACTGCTGGACATAGGCCTATAAATAAATATAATAATAAAGCATAATTATACCTGGCCAAAAGATATATTTATCCATGACTGGGATGGATATATTTTTTCGTATTTTAGTAATTTGTGCTTCTTTGCTATAATTTAAAATATATTTCGGTATATTAATATATATTATAGCTCTGTTTGTGATGGGCTTAAAAGGCAATACATAATTTGATATAGCTAGTGACAGTGGATATAATATTGTACCTACCTATACTATAGCTAAAACTTGACAGATTATGTAGGCTACATCATAAATTATCAATATTTCCTCATTATAGATTTTTATTATGGATTCTATAATTTGGTCAATGATCCCTGCTAGCCCTCGTAATTCCAAACACTTACTATACTCACAAGCAATTTAATGCATTATATTGATAAAATATAGAAACAAGTGTTACCGTGTTTAGATCAGCGGCTGTTACAAGGACCATCCTACATTGACCCAACTATAGTTTACACTCAATACTGTGATTTCAAGTATTTGTGCTGTGAAATTGTTACTTAATCTTAGATTATTTCAGCATCAACATTGAATTCAAAAACCAATAATGTTGATACACCCGACTATGAGTTCAATCTGTGGACGCGACCTGACTGTGCGGGCACAGAGTTCGAGAATGGTAACAGGACCTGGTTTTATTTCGGGGTCCAGCCTCGGGAAGCTAGTGTTACGGTGATTATATTTTTCATTAAAGTTATATGCTTTTTTTTAATTAACCCTCAGTTTTAATTAATTATAGTTGTCACAGGTTAATACAATCTTATTACGATGTCATAAGATCTATACACTAGAAATAAGGCCCTGGAGGTAAACGGTTAAACAGCAACTGATTGGCGGGACGATATTGCGAATGTGTAGTTATTAGAAGTAAAGTCATTGTGTTTTATGCCTTACAGTTACTTGATTATTATATTTTGAGAATTTATTAATGAAACAAAACATTAATTACCTTGATCTCAAATAATTAAATGATATAACATGGCAATTTTCGCGGAGGACTTCCGCAACTCAATGACTTAAATATGCGCCCATTTTGCGTGGGAGTTGATGGCACTACTCCTGCCAACCCAGTTCCACCAGGAAGCCTTAATATTGCCGACGACTTATGGTAGCGACCTCGGTTCTAGTCCGAGGTGTCGTGCTCGGTATGTTGCCACGTCAGGACATTCCATGATGACGAGGACAGCAGTCTCCTCTGCCGTCATGCAGGCTCTGCACAAGGGGCTCTCTGTAACACCTAAAGTGTGTAAGTGTTTGTTATAAATAAGGCATAACCAGTTATTGCCCCAGTTACTAGTCTAAGTTGGGTAATTTTTAACTGTCGTAGCTTCCGTGACAATCAGAGATTGATCGTCGGGATGGGTTCTTTGGTCTGCCTGCAGGTGGTTAGGTTTCTCCAGTTTCGCAGGTGTTCTACCTTGGTCGTTCGTCGCAGATTTTTACGCAGACATCCGAACGGGAGGGGTACCTATTATTTCATCGAAAAACCTTTCAAGTATCAGTACGCAGAATTTTCGTTTCATTGAAAGACATTTCTTGCCGCATGAGATATAAGTATTTTAAAGCCTTTACGCACAGTCGACTGGTCGCCCGAGACTCGGTCGACGGCGATTGACTTTCTATAGTTTAAATAGGTGTTTACGCACTTGGTCGCCGGTTGCCAGAGCGACCAGCCAGTCGTTGTGTAAGTTGCGACGCACACGCGACTAGCCAGACGCCGCGACCATTACGCACGAAGTCGACTGAGTCGCCAGTCGACTAGTCGACAGTGCGTAACGGCTCTTAGTAATCACAAGTCTAACCAAACCTCCTACATAATTCATGTTTCAAATCTCCTGAAACATCATAGTTTCATCAGAAAATAGCGTTCGATCAAATGAAATTCGACGAATGGTACAAGCGATGAAGTGAAATTCGATAAACTGATGGGTTATCAAACGAGAGAGGCAAGATAGGCTCAGGACCTGCTACCATCTCTAACCCCTTTCTCGCCAGCTTGTCGGCTGCGTCATTACCATGTGAGTTACTGTGTCCCTTTATCCACTCTAGTGTGATGGGGTAGTTGTTGCTTACCTTCGTCAAGGCATTGTGGCACTCCAGTAACTACAAGCCCTGAGGTTCGGATCGGGAGATCATTTACCTTCGGTGCCTCGATTGCTGTTGTAGCCATTATGATGCCCATGCATTCTGCCTGGAAGACTGTACTGCGGGCCCCTAATGGTGTTGAGATATGTATGTTTAAGTCGGAGCCGGACTCTAACTTTGTTTTGGATCGATCTGTGAAGCTTTTCGCTTCCGTAGGTTTCAGGCCCTCCCAGGGGTCTTCGTGGAGATATATTGTGTACTTCTTGTCGAAGACGAATGTCTTCGGCACTCTGTCGGTCACCGCTTCTATTAGTGGTTCGTTACTAACCAACTCACATAGAATTTCGGTGTGTGGCACCTTGGTGGTTTTCCATAGGTTTAGTTTTTTGAGACGTACAGCTGACGAGGCCGCCTCCTGTTTGATAAAGAGGTGCAAAAGGGGCGGCAGGTCGAGTATGATTCCAGTGATAATGTGGGTGTTGTCCCCATGCATATTGTAGCTGCCATGCCGGCCAACCTCTATAGTATTTGTAGGTTAACTGTCCATAGTTTGGTGCTTGGCCACTAGACCACCGCGCCGTAGCTTATACAGCCATATACGAATACAGCCATAGAGTAATCTGGGGGTTATTCTGCGGCATTGCCAGAATGCTATCGTGGCTTTGTCAATTTTTCTGTTCAGGAGATTGCTCCAGTTCAATTTGTTGTCCAGTACTCCAAGATATTTTACTTCTTATTGTTAATTTAAACTTATTCATGTTCCGGTAATTAAATTACGCTTGAGTTATGATTTAGACGATCGTTCATGAATCCTGAATATGAACTTAATGTATGTTTGCTTGCAGGTGCGGTTGAACCTGATAAACCTTAACAAGCAGGGTAAAATGTACAACCAGGGCATGGCACCGGTGACTCGCACTCTGCCCGGGAAACCCCAGTGGGAGAGGATCAGGGATCGTCCTATTCATTCTGTGAGTTTTTTGTTGAAACTTACTAACCTAACCTGGGATTACAAATAGTTTAAAAAAAAGGCGGAACCGGCTATACTTCATTAGTTTAAGGGATTAATTAAATGTAAACAAAATTGTACGTGACAAAGTTCAGCCGCCAATAGAAGCTGAACATTGATACGTCGAAACTCGACGAAATAGTTTTGTTTGGTCGTTTAACAGAGCCTCATGGTTTGGTATGTTTACATTTAGTTAAGTATCTAAACAAATCGAGTATAAACGCAAATTTTGAAGTCTGAAGTATGGCTGCTTAATTGATTATAGATAAATATCAAATAAATAAATATCAAGAGACAATTTCACACAAACTAACATTATCTCCAACTAAGCTCTAGGCTTGTACTAGAGTAGGCACTACAACAATAAACATACTTATATAGAAAATTAAATACTTAATAGAAAAAATCCAAGACTCACGAACAAATACTCGCGCTCAACAAATATTTTCCCATACCGGGAATCGAACCCGAGACTGCTAGCGCAGTAGTTACTACCAGCTAGGCCAACGCGTCGTCAGATCTGTGCCAAGTGTCGAATGTCAAGTGTGAGTTGACATTGAGTAGACTTTTTATGCCTTTTAGAATGTTGACATAATTATTGGTTGTCATAATTTTTATATCCCTGGAACGTGTAGACAAGGCTAGGTTAGGTTAGATTTGATTTATGAAAACCCTTAAAAAGTAACAGTTTCTAAATTACGTTATGATCTATGCGATAAATAATATGACCTAGAACACATTATGACTGAAAATAATTATGGCAGATTATAAGTATAGATCATCTTATTAACTTGTCAGAAAAGGCGGCAGAGTCAAAACCAATGCGATGCCAATATGTGTTTAAACAAGTTTTTTTCTAAAGAACAACAGAATGTATAGTTAATTGCAGGCGTTGGAACAAAACAGTATAGAGTTAACTATTTTTGCTTCTTCTAGCTGGACGACAACACATTCACACTGAGTTTCAAATACCGGACATGTGACAACTTAAAGGCCACGACTTTCTTCGCGTTCACGTACCCGTTCTCGTTCGCCGAGCTGCAGATCGCGCTCAATTCGATCGACCTCAAGATGTTGCCGCTGCCGTCGCCGCAGTCGCCGGACGACATATACTATTGCAGAGAGTGCCTCACATATTCACTTGAAGGTAACTATACTGCCGCCACAAAAAAGGGAATCTAAAGGTGCAGTACACGGGAAAATTTTAACGGAAATTTATACAGTACTTATAACTAAGAAGAAAAAAAAGGATCTAGCAGGATAAGGAAGAAGATGTGGCCTCGGCGAGGAATATTTGATTGGTAAATGTCAGTTGTTCGCCAGCTCATAATTAATAATCACTCCAACATTCAGCCTACCTTGAACTGTCACAAAGATAATGTCACAAATGTAATTCATGATTTAGAAAAAACTCGTTTTTCACCTAATCCATGACAGCTAAAGCAATGAAACAAATTCACAGCGACGTAGGTTGATGGGAGTGTACTCTACAATTATTATTATATTTGATAGAAAAATAAAACAATGTCAATTGTTTTTCTCAAACATGCTCGGACAGAACGGTTTTCCGATTGAAACACAAGGACGGAAAATGCCTCTTTTTACTCCTAGGAGTAAAAAAAACCGTATGAAAACACTCCGTCCATGTCCATATTGTCCATGTTGTCCATGTCTATTGTGTATAAAATCGAAAGGACCATGAAAAAAATCCCGAACACCCAACTTGTGGGTGGGGACGCAGTGAGGGGCGGCGGCGCGGCGGGGCTCTGCGGAGCGGCGGCGGCGGGCGGCGGCTTGTTGTGCGTGAAACTATCTTAACTAACACTCGTATAACGCAAACAAACATTCTCTCCGAATTTGTCAAAGGTTTTTAAAATACTTATAATCATGTATTTGTATAATTTCCTAGCATTGTTTGAGAAAAGCATTATGTATGGAAATCCCTAACTTTCCGCGCCTAGGCAACAACATACTTACTATTTTTGACAGATCTTTCCAATGTATATTTGTGAAGCTACCTTCCTTATCCCTGCCCTTTCAAAGGTGTTAACAATTCATATGGTGTATTTTTGTTACACAATGAAAATAACAATTACTTATCACGTCTAATGGAATCCAATATTGAAATTAACCCGTAAGCGAAGGAAAACAAGCTCAACAAATGTCCAATCGCCCGAGACCTTGCGAAGTAAAAGGAATTTCCTTCTCGTTCGCCAGGCAGGCGCGTGGACTTGCTGACGATAACGTCCCACCACGGCATCACGAAGACGCACGAGGAGCGGCTGAAGCACCTGTTCCCCGAGTCGCAGGAGAGGCCTCTGAAGTTCCAGGGCAAGAAGGTATGCCGCAACATCAACTGTATCTTGACGTTGTTAGAGCAATGATCCACTTGTTTAGGCACTTCTAAATTTAAACAAACACTTTATCAAAACTGTTTTCTCAAGCTCTGACGTAATAGTGTTCTGCTTCTTTTCCAAGCTATAGATAGAGTTTATTTCAGGTATTAATCCATCTACACTAATGTTATAAAGAGGAAAGATGTGTATATTTCTTATGTTTGTAACGAATAATAATAATCTTAGCCGATTGTGGAAAATGTGGTTGCGGAATTGTGAACAAGGTTTTAGAGTTGTAGGTAATTCTGTAGCTGTAGCTGGCGTGAGTTTATGTATGTATGTATGTAATGAATAATCTCAAAAATAACTAGACCGTTTTCAAAAATTCTTTCACCATTAGAATGCGACACTATCCCTAAGTAACATATATGTATACTATAATATATTTTTCTGCGCGGACAGAGTCGCAGGCAAAAGCTAATAAAAAATAATTCGAAAAGAATTTACAATCACAAAAAAAAATATTACTACGCATAATGACGGTTGCGCCATTTATAGCAAGCATTCTAAAAGTAATTTTTATTTGAATTTATTATTCTACAATAAAGTATAACTTTATTTATACGTACTAACATATTAACCTTTTGAACGCTACAGACCACATATATAAATAAACATAGATAACGTAAACACCTCAATCTGTATGAAAACCAACCGTCACTTTTTTCTACCAACTGGGACGTCACAAGAGAAGAGAATTCCCCGTTTTCGCGGAAAATGTATTCAAAGTCGTCGCTTTTTTAGACTATTGCAGTTTATTATCACCCAACGAGGCATTTTCTTAATTTTCACGGCCGACCGGCTGCAACAACAGGCGCGCGGAACGTCAGTAGCGACGGCCAACCCACGGTCGGGGTTTTGTCGGAATTCGGACACGCGAAGTAGATGAATTTTCGTTATCTATGTGTATTTATATCTGTGCTACAGACGGTTCTGGCCGTCAACTGAACGTCGCCTTCG
Organism: Acleris literana; assembly: GCA_946894065.1. NCBI lineage: Eukaryota > Metazoa > Arthropoda > Insecta > Lepidoptera > Tortricidae > Acleris > Acleris literana. Next base: position 5,232,490 of record OX335677.1, read on the forward strand.
TGCCACTGACGCCACGACGGCTACAGCCGTCACAAGTTCAAGATTAAAAGAGACTTTGTTTCGTATCAAGTTCTGATTTGCATAGCATAGCAAACGACGGCGTGTGATTGACGCATTCTGTATTCGACGTAAGGCTTTCAGAAGGTTAAGACTGCCCTCGCTCTTCTATATCGTAGCATAATCAAAGCATAAACCCAGGAATAATGTAGCATTCTAATGATGGAAGAAATTTTAAAATCGGTGTTCTAGTTTTGAGTTTTTTCGTTACAAATATACAATTCTTTCATCTTTATTATAAAAATGTAGATTTATAATATAATTGTAATAATACTTGTCCGTAGGTGATATTCATATCGGCGCGCGTGCACCCCGGCGAGACGCCCTCCAGCTTCGTGTTCAACGGCTTCCTGAACCTGCTGCTGACGCGGCACGACCCGATCGCCCTGGCGCTGCGCAAGCTGTACGTGTTCAAGATGATCCCGTTCCTGAACCCCGACGGCGTGGCGCGCGGCCACTACCGCACCGACACGCGCGGGGTCAACCTCAACCGGGTCTACTTGAACCCGTCGCTGCTCTACCATCCTACTGTCTATGCGTCTAGGGCGCTGATAAGGTACGTTATTAATAGTCGCTCAGGTTCACTTTGTCCATGTTTCCATCTCGTCCACATTCTCATTTCCATCACGTCCACATTCCCATCTCGTCCACATTCTTATCTCGTCCGCATTCCCATTTCGTTGACATTCCCAACAACTACTGAACAACCAAGTGATCGAATTGATAACGAACAGCCCTACAGTCCTGAGTTAGATTGTAGACGAGTTGGGAATGAGGACGAGTTGGGAATGTGGACTAATTGGGAATGCGGGCGACTTGGGAATATGGACGAGACAGGAAGTGGACAATTTGGGATTGGTATGTAGACGAGTTGGGAATGTGGCCGAGATGAGAATGTGGACGAATTGGGAAAATGGACGAAGTGAACCTGAGCGTCGACTTCTGCGTTTGCTATTACATAGTGTTTTTTTCGCGATTAATGGTAGCCTACATATTTATGCCGTGGGGCTGCCGGCTTAGAACAGTACCTATCTATGTCTTCCCGCGGAGATCGTGAGAAGCCACTAAGGGAATAAAGGCTTGTAGTATTGTTAGGGGATGGGCTTGCAACCCGTCACTAATATACACTGCTAAACAACTTAGCGGAAAATAGCTTCTATGAAACGAAAATTCTGCGATGTGATCTGTGTCTACAAACAGGGTAAACCGTCTATTACCATTTTACTCTGTCTCCAATTGATCTGGTTTCATACAGGTATCACCATTTCGGCTGCGAAAAGGAAGACTCGTTCGAGGATAGCAAGAGCTTCACGTCGCGAAGTATTCAGAACATCAGCGAGAGCGTTGAAGTAAGGGACATTCACAGTTTCACCTCCTGTACCAATTTGCCTGTATTTTTTGATTGGCACAAATATACTCCATTTACTTAAACGACCTAGTACTGGAAAAGTGCAGTTGCACGTGATTGGCTAATGAGAATCCGCTAAATTCGCACTCACAATGGAGCAGGTAATCAGTCGGCTCTTACATATGTACGGTGCGGACGCGTTTGTTGCCCTTCTTGTGACTTATTGTTTATCGTTTACCTGTGACTTGGGTAGTGAAACCGACCGATGTCTCCTTAATCTTTTATTTTCAAATACCATTGTGAACGAGTCCTAAGGAGATTATCGTTTGTTGCCGCCCACTTGGCTAACTGCCTCTATCTTTTGTTCTTGTCATTTATATGACACTGTGAGAGTGAGCGAAGCCTATACTAGGTCGTTAAAGTAAATAGAGAGAGAAAGAGATGCCGGGCCTGTATTCCAATACGTTGTTACCCCTATTGCAATGGTATTGTTGACGACTTGGCCGCCTTTAGAGTCAAGATAATAAGAGCTAATAAAATGTTGACAATACAATACACAAGTGGAATATGCCTCTATTAACTTGCCCTTCTCTCCGTAGCTTTTAGATCCAAAGAAAAAGAAAAGCACACCCTCGTCGCATAAGGGCAAGTCCATATTGGGCAACAAATCGTCCAGCACCACCATCAAGCAGGCGTCCAATGCTGAGGGCTCCAAGCAGAGTGGATCTAGCCTGAAGCCGCTCACTAAGGAAGCCTCGCATTTGGCTGAACAGGTACTCTTCATTCCATAGAACATTCCAGAAGCTTATGTGTAAAAAGAAAAATCTGTCGAGCCGCAAACGTAAGCCCGTATTGGGCAACAAGTCGTCAAGCACCATTAAGCGGCCGTCCACTGCCGAGGGCTCCAAGCAGAGCGGACCTGCCATGAAGCTGCTCATAGAGGGAGCCTCGCAATTGGTCGAAAAGGTATTTTCGTTCCGTAGAACTTCCAGAAGCTTATAGACTCTCGGAAGCAAAATGTGTCCAGCCGCAAAGCCAAGCCCATATCGAACAACAAGTCGTCCAGCACCATTAAGCGGCCATCCACTGCCGATAGATCCAAGCAGAGCGGACCTAACATAAAACCGCTTACCAAAAAACCCCGCATTTCCCCGAACAGGTGACAACCGCGTCATAATAGCGCGGCGACATATTTTTCTACAAAAATACAGTCTGCGATAATTGATCTGAAATTAAGTGGCTCTGGAATACGGCTTTAGATAAAACTTTAATTTGCATCGTTACGCTGGCAACCTTTCAACGAGGTCACTAAGCCGATAAGTGCGTTGACATCATTCTTTTTACGGGAAATTATAATAAAAAATATTGAATAATAACTTTAACAAAAAGCAAACTTTCAAAACCCGACTGTTGCTAACCAACTTTAAATCATTATAAATCCTAAATGATCATTCAAAATGAAAAATGATGAAAGAAACCTTAAATATGATTTTTAAATCCCTATTCAATGATACCCCACTTGTAATACTTGGCCGACTTTTTTTTTAAATTTGCACAATATAGCGTCTGTTTGCCGCCATATTGAATTTTGATTACTGTCATATCTTCAGTGACACTCACCAGATTAAGACAAATCGATTGACAAAAGAATCATCAAAATCGGACAGCGGGTTTTGTTTTTATAGTGACACAAAGGAACAAACATACATATATAGGCTGTGAAACACATTACCCTCCTCCTTCGGCAGTCGGGTAACAAAGCTTATTTTAAGCCAATGTCACCCACCGCTATATCCACCGCTAGTCATTCCTTCTCGCGCACTAATGATAAAGGTAATCCCAGCATACAGCATAAGCCCTTTTTTGCAACGTTACGGTTTCAAGTGACAGTTAATAATTGGTCGGCACTCAAGTGTTTGGATCCCTGTAAATTTTACGAAAATTGACATTAGATTGGGACTAATTTGTGTATGATGGTCCATTTCATTATTTTATGATATTTGCCAAGGATCAAACTATTAAGCGATTAAGACAGATGGGCAAATCAGCTTATGTGACCAATAACTATATAAATGAATAAAGACAAGCGATATGTCACCGGTTAGGTTATTTAAGTTCTAAAACTTTTACTATAGCAGGGTAGTCTCAAATGCTTGTTTAAAAAAAAGTTGTCACCACATAAAGACGCCCACCGTCTTTATGTGGTGACAACTTTTTTAAAACCCTAAACCTAGCGTTGAAAAATTCCGGAAAAAAACTGGTTTGTTTCCAAACAACTCCTTTTTTTCGGATTTTTATAGGAAAAAAAAAACAATGGAATTTTCTGCTCTTATTTTAATCTATATTCGGTCTTATTTGCACGTACAAATGGGAGACATCGACGACATGGAGGCAGAAACAATTGAAATAGGTGGCGAGAGCGAGAGTGATTGACTATGAATAAATTGTCACTATTCATTCGTTATTTTTCCTAAAAAAAACCCGAAAAAAAACGAAAATTTCAATACCGGAATTTTCAACGCTAGTGGGATCTCAAACATATCTACACCTTGTTTGCGACATTCTAGTTAGGCCATTAAAATTTCTCAAAGCGATCTGAAACATCACGTCATTCAAAAAAAAATAGAATATAAAAATACCTTTTGGACAAGATATCGCTTATCGTTATTGGTTCCTAGTCCCGGGTCCATACACTTTCATAACGCTGGAATTGCATACCGTTGCCGTGGACAGTAAATTAAATGCACTGTCTACTTGCAATTTTATACGTTCAGCCGGCCTAATATGGCTGCGTCTTTATCGCACGATCAATGTGGATAAAGCATCCGTCACTCTCGTACTTATTTACATGTCAGAAGGTGACAGATGCCTTATCCAAACTTTATCACGCGATAAACGCAGCCAGATTAGGGCACCAGGTCTCCAACTTTATCTTGTGTAATATATCTATCTGTGTTCCTCAGGTGTGTGACCTAAAGCTGCGCGGGGACTCGAGCCAAGTGAGTGAGGTAACGCACGTCACACCACAAGACTCGCGGGAAACCGACAACAAGCTGCTTGACGACAGCACACTCAGGTAACAACACTCCTTCCAACAGGATAAGACAACAAAAGTATGAAGTTCATACACGCATACTGATTTATTGCTTTATGCTACGCAGGAATAACGTGTATGAATTTGTTGTACTACAGCTACTACAGACTGCAAACTTCTTGTCCGATAATTGTCTGGTTATCTTTAGCGGAAACGTGCGGCGCTTTTCCATACTAAAACGGCCTTTGACACGGTTACTAGCATGAAAAAACCCACAAACCTTAGTGTTGAGTTGTCGGGCAGGTCCTGCCTGGGCTCGAACGTGCACCTGAGCACCAGCGAGGAGCTGAACTTCCAGGGCCCGAACCCGCTGCGGCCGCTGCGCGACGCGCTCAAAAACAGCATCACCCTGCTCATGGAGTCCAGTGTCACCTCAGCCGCGTAATACATTCGCCATTGTTGTAGTTCATTTTAAATTAGTTGTGGCAATGTTGAACGATTTGGTAGTATCGCTGGAAACAATAGTTCCTCAACCATTGCTTAGTTCTTTCGCCGTTCTGTTTTTGAATCTTTGAATATACGCCCTACCATTTACTTGACGTTGATCGCGTAAATGTACATTCAATTGATCATTCATTCATTCATTTTTTTTTGTTCGTTCATTAAATCGTTACTTTAGTATAACTTTCAATTGCTTCCTTTCTGGTTGACGTGTAATAATTACGACGGTTGAAAGGCAAAACGCTTCAAGCGACAAAATGTAAGATATTGAGTGTGATACATATTCGGAATCAGAAAAATCTGTTGATCTAATTTAGATATTTGACATCATTGGGAATCTGCACCGCTATACATATTTCTGTAGCCAGTAATATGAATATGATTTATTTAACTTTTTTGGACCGTAAAATGACGGCCTACCTACTAGTAGACCATCTATATCTTGTTGGCGAAACTATCTTGTTACACATTCACTCTCTTAAATCTTAACATATTTGACAAGCCGGCCGTAATATTCACGAAACCGGCTGACTGCATAGTAAATGTAGAAGCAGTTTAACTTCGTAAGGCCCACCGTACTACAAACAGCCAGTTTTTTGTCAGTGGGACTTTGAATCTACCATCAAGGCTATAAAGTTCAATTACGTTTGTTCGAAAATGCCACTTTCAATTTATAAAGGAAACAAAATAGACTTTAGTCACATTGCAACACAGTTCAAATTAAATTGCCTTGATAATGTACATTCCATTGCAAACTGGGTCTTACGAGGTTAAATTTAATGCGGTTACCAATGGAGTATAGAATGCTTCGACTACTACCTTGCAGTTATTCACCTTTTCTGGTGTTACGGCAGAAGCTTAGTGGTTATTCACGTTCGAGTAGATGACATAACTGGTTGTTCCTCGTCAGCGACAGTACGACGGGCAAAGATGCGCTGAAGTCCGGCACGAGCAAGCTGCGCATGGGCTGGTGCCACGACTGCCGGCGCTCGGCCGCGCGCCTGCACGACGCCGCCATCGCCGTGCCCGCCGTGGGCAGCTTCGCCGAGACCTCGGTGAGCTCACACCGCCATCACGGGCGAGACCACTTCTCAGGGTTGCCACCGCGAGCCTATACATCTGTTCCCCAAACCCGATATTTCCCCATTCGTGATTTTACTGTCACGTCTTTAACTATTGATATTTTAACCACGCATTTATTACATTATAGCGTTTTCCGAGTCGCATGATAGCCCATTTTAAATACACCGTGCCCGCGGGACGTACCCGAAGGATTTTAACCATTGATTCTAGACCCTATTTGGAGTATATAATGTGGTATAACATGTATTCAAATAACGCATAATTTCCGAGATTTTTATTATTTAAAAAACAATTCCGTTGTTAATTTAATTTGAACTCTGTCACCTTAACCTAAAGCATTATTTACTAAGGCCCCGTTGTTTGATCAGTAGTTAAACTAACTAATTGTTAAAATTCGAAAAAGGAATGGAAAATTTTACACATTTCCTTGAGATTTTAACCATTAGTAACGTTTTTTGACCATTAGTTAGTTTAACTACCGATCAAACAACAGGCCATAAGAAAGAATCATGTTGTAAGTAGCAATATCATCAACGTACAACATTAATTAATTTAATCAATTTCTTAGTGAATAATCCTTAAGTTAAGGTGACAGAGTTCAAATTAAAATAACTATGGAATTGTTTTTTAAATAATAAAAATCTCGGAAATTATGCGATATTGGACTACATGTTATACCACATTATATACTCCAAATAGGGTCTAGAATCGGTGTATAAATTTCACAGAGTGGACGGATCCTATTTCTGGGTGCTTACGTCCTTGGGCCTGCTGCATAACTAACACAACCTAAACCTACCTATCTATTCCATTATAATAACATATAACATTCATAGCGGGAAATATGCGACTGGGTAAAATTACGAATGGGGTAAAACGCGACTGGAATTGTTGGATTCGGGGAACAGATGTAGCTACTCATCTATCCGCGCAACAAGTTCTTGAGGCTTGCGGCTTTAGCGGATCCCGCGGTAAGTGAACTACGCATTTTTTTAAACTGACCACCGATTGACCTCAATGCCGTCTTTACCGTAAGAGCACACGGCGCCCGTGCCCATGGCCCCCATCCACAGGGGGCCCCGAAGGACCGACAATTTATTACTCATAATAAATAGAAGATCATAGTAGAAAAATGTTAGTAATAATTCGCTTTCTTTACTTTCCAAAAGGGGCCCCAAATTCTTGTGTGCCTTAGGGTCCCAGCACGGCTAGCACATGTTGTCCGCGACTTGTTTGTCGCTCGGGTCTCCCTTTCTATCTAGTATGTAACGATAGAGACACACTGAGCGACAAGCGAGAAAATACAACTTGTGCTACCCGTGCAGCATAGTTTAAGACGGCCCTGGTTGACCTCTCTCTTACCTGCTGGCAATTGACGACGAAGTAGAGGGTGTTCAATGTATCAGTAACAGCCTATATTCATTCTTCTTAAATAAACCCAAGTTGTAGGTACATATCGCTCAGGAAAAACAGATGATAGAAGCGAGTTTCACTCGATCATTTCGCATCAAAAAAACAAAGCAAATGCTTTGTGAGACTGACATAGACAAGTTACAGTAGCGGCATCGAGTGATGGCACTTTTGATAGTTGACAAATAATGAAACACTCAATTTTATTATTGTAAAAATTTCAGTCAAGTGCGAGAAGTATATTTTTAAAAAGATCAAACTCCCGAAATAAACTGTGTGGCTAGAAGAAGACGACATTGTCAGAAATTTGAAATATTGTGTCAAAATATACAAAATTGGAAATTATTGATAAATGAGTGAATAAATAATCATTAAACCACGTTAACTCAGAGCTAGGACGTGAGTTTGCCAGCGGCGGTGACGTGAAAGTGCAGTGACTTCATTGTCATACGTTGTTGTACCAGTCCGCGGTCCTTTGTTATCATCATGCGAATTGTTTTTTTGAGATGTTTTTTGTTAGTTATGATTAAAACGATGAACGCTAGAGTGCGAGCAAATAAATACAACCTCAAGATGTAGCTAGTTACGAAATGCGTTTCGGTAAATTACAGCGCCAGCAGTACATCACTATTCCGGTACGTGCAACAATGAAGTTTGACATCTGTTCTTTTATACTTGCTGTCAATATTTAGGGAACTTCACGAGCGAGAAAACTTCAAACGTGGCATCACTCGATGCCGCTATTGTAGTGTACTAAAGCCTCTGTAAAATATTAGATTTAATACAACAGCTTAAGAGTGAAGGCGCTCCCTCCTTCATGATGGGAAGGTGATGGCGGCATTATGGGCGCATATCCGCGCGGCAAGCACCCAATAAATAAATATGCAAATAGGAGTAAAATAAAACAATTAAACCACATTCCCAAATCTTCGGTGATACTTCAATACCACGTGACTAACAAATTTGATAAGTTGCAAAATATACCTTATTAGCTTACTTCCTAAGGTGTATTTTGCATCTTATTTAATTTGTACGTAACGCGGTATTGCAGTATCACCGACGAAATCCTAACCCCCTCCCATCCCTCTACAGAACAACGCAACCACGCCCACTTACCGCACCATCGAGGAGTATCGGAAGCACCAGAAGGAGCAACTCGACGAGCAAATAAAGGATAGCCACCTCTATTACGTAGGTCTTTACCTACAAATCAACTTTGTTTAACTTTTGAGAGGTCATTATTACGTAATAGGGAATATTCATGTTTTTTTTTTCACAATTACAATAAAAGCTGATTCATGTATCAAACAGGTGAAAAAAAATATTTTTTGAATAGCTATGAAAATAACCAAGATATAAGCCAACAAAGATTTGTTCCTATTTATTTCTAGCAAAACAGAATTTTACGTGGAGTTTATATGGCCGACCCGTTACAATGACGTCACAGTGCACTTCGGATCTCTCTGTCTAATTAACAGTTTAAAATGCTTGTATCATCCGTATTTCTTGACCGATTTTAATTTTAATTTCACTTTTGACGATCTCTTTTACGGTACTTTCATATTTCGTTGAGAAATGCGATTTAAAAAAATCAATGCATATTCCCTATTATGGAAGGGGTAAGAAATGTACGTTGTCTTTGCTTAGCATTGATGACAGAAAGTGCAAAAGTACGGTTCTCCGATATACAGGGCGTCCCAAGACTATGGGACATGAAGGGAAAGTACCTTAAATATCATAGATAGAATATTTTACTGAAAGAAGACTTTATGTTATTTTTAAAAGTTAGTAATACTGCATTCAAAGATTTGTAAAAAATATTTGCTTCGTCTGCGAATCGAACCGACTTAAATGTGAAAAAAAAAACACCCGTATTTTTATGATGCCAATCGAAAGAATGAACAAAAAATAATAATTATTCTTAAGTAACATAGTATCTTAAAAGAAAGGAACAACGTGAAATTAATTATTTTATTCAAATTAAAAACATACATGAAACTGCCGAAGTCAGTTGAGTATTTTTTGTAAATTAATTAATGAAATGCTCAAAATGTGATCCCTCTTTTCTTATGCAAATCACCAATATTTAAATAAGTCCGCACCTATAATAAGGAAAAGTGTGCCAGTAAGTAGTTTATTAAGTGGGTATTTATTTGCGAATAATCAATGCTATCTATGGAATGATAATATCGCTATTTTTCGGACATCGTCGTTGGTAATAAATAATTTTCTTGATATTTGAATCAAACATTTTACGTTATTCCTTTCTTTTAATATACTATGTTGCTTAAGAAGAATGTTTATTTTTTGTTCATTCTTTCGATTGGCATCATAAAGATACGGGTGATTTTTTTCACATTTTGGGTCGGTTCGATTCCCAGACGAAGCAAATAAATTTTAGAATACCCTTGAATGCAGTATTACTAACTTTTAAAAATAACATAAAGTCTTCTTTCAGTAAAATATCCTATCTACGATATTTAAAGTACTTTCCCTTCATCTCCCATAGTCTTGGGACGCCCTGTATATCCGCCAAGATATACCATAGTTACACAGGCAACACTTAACTCTGATTATTCTAAGACGATGCCTGTGACAGCCGTATTCCGTAATTTCAATCACTCACTATACTCACAAGCGATGTGTTATAAAATAGACTATTAATTATATAAATTCCTGAACAGCTATCGGTACAAACCTACTTCTTATGAATCTTATTCCGTGGTGATAAAGCTAAATTCAGTATACTATATCAACGTATATTATAATTATAGCAATAGATATACAGTGGTGGCCACATAATTAGAAACGCTTCCGTTTTTCCCATACAATGCCTACAAATATGACTTTTCAATTTTAACAACCAATCATAATAGGCAATTGTAAGCGTTCTTAATTATGCGCCACCACTGTATATCATGATATATATCGGCGAACCCTGGTTTTAAGTAAGGTATTTTCGGCTTTTTTATTGTTGATGAAATATATGGCAAGATGACAGCTCTGGAAGTATTAATATTGATACTATCAGAGCTGATATCTCACTATACAGGGTGACACATTGAACGTAATACAACTCACGTTTTTTAAATTTATCTCCCTGGTGCTAAAACCCTCTGTTAAGTTTCTTAATTAATTAATATCATTGTTTTAATTATTCCTGTTTTTTTGGTCTCATCGTTGTTACCTTAACCTCGTAAGACCCAGTGTGCAATTGGATGTACATTATCAAGGCAATTCCATTTGAACTGTATTGCTATCGAAATAAAGTTTATTTTCCTTTCCTCATAAATTGAAAATGGCATTATCGAACAAACGTAATTGAACTTTATTGCTTTGATGGTAGATTCAAAGTCCAAGTGACAAAAAACTGTCTGTTTGTAGTACGGTGGGCCTTACGAGGCTACTTAGATCGCTAAGAAAAAAGTTTGAATCTAGTCTTGTATTTAACACTCACCTTTTTGCTTATCTAGAGCGATAATTTATAAAAAATATGCATTTTGACACATTATTGAAGTTATTTGTCATAACGACCAAACATTTTATTGGGTTCGTTATTGTCGCGGATTAATTCTAAAGTAATCATGCCTCCTGCTTATCCGTTTACTGATACTCAGCGGTTAGTGATGGTAGAACTTTATTTTACATCGCAGAGTACGATGAGGACGCAAGCATTTGTTTTCACCAGCGAGAGTCCAATCCCCACACGTCAATTGATCAACTCATGTGTACAGAATTTGAGAGACTATGGACAGTTCACGGTCCCAGCTCATGGCAGAGGCCGACTTACAAGGTACTCAGAGGCGTTTAAAACACGAGTACTTAGGTAGTTTATTTGCTACCCAGAAGCCAGCAGCAGAGATGCCGCGTCACGATTTGGTACAACCCACATTTTTATTTGGAGACTGTTGAATGCTGAAGGATTGCACCCGTTTCACTTTCAACGGTGGCAAGACCTTGAGCAGATTATCCAAAGAGAGTACGGCTTTGTCCTGGCTATTACAAAACCAACAGCTTAACATTTTATAGTCAGATGAAGCTACCTCTAGCAGAGTAGGGCTGTTTAACATACACAACGAGCATTGGTGGAGTGATATTAATACCTACTCATGTGACACGGCGAGACTCGATTCAAACACGTTTCTCAGTTAATGTTTGGGCGGGTATCCTCAATAATTATATCATAGGATAGGAGGATTTGATTGAAGGCAACCTAAATGCAATAAAATACGAAGACCTGAGAAACGTATTGCCAATGCTGTTGCAACAAATCCCCGAACAAAATTTGCAACATTTGCATTTTCAACAAGACGGAGCTCCAGCACATTTGTCCTTGCGGGGTCGGAGTTACCTTGACCGAGAGGTCCCCGGACGCTGGATAGGCCGCAGTGGTCCAGTGAAATGGTCCCCTCGTAGCCCGGATCTTACTCCACTGGTTTTTTTTTTGTGGGGTGAGCTCAAGGGACGCAAACAAACGAGAGTCGAACACTGTCGCGGAGCTCCGTCAAAAAATAATCCAGGCATTTGAGGAAGTAAGATTCAACGAGTTTGTACTCGGTAGAATGAAAAGAAATCTTGCACGATGTGCAGAGCTATGTGTTCAGGAAGGAGGTGGACATTTCGAACGCTTGTTAAAATACGCCTGAACAGATATCACTTGTGTATTTAGTAGTAATGCCCGTTATTATTCGTTTTGATGTAAGAATGATTACAGGCGCACTGATAACTAATGAGAAAGTTTGACGAATAGCTACGTCAGTTTAGCGTGACGTCATGGTGTGAGACCACACTACGAGATTTTAATTTCTTTATTCTCTTAGCAAACAAGTAAAAGTTAAATACGACGTATTTTAATAACTCAATTAGTGCATTTTGTTCTCTGTCGTTAACTGAGCCGGAATTGCTTACTTTGTATTACGTTCAATGTGTCACCCTGTATATTTAATCACGTGCTTCCCATTTTAACGTTCAAATGGCATTTTTTTAATGTTAGTTAAAATATCTGTCCGCAGTTAACTGAAACGGAACGCGAACCGCCTACGGTGGACGCCGTTTACTTCTGCACCAACTGCTTCAAGCGGTACATCATCACGGAGAACAACGAGGAAATTGTAAGTTGTCATGTTCCTCGTAGATAACCTAGTTTGATAACTATATACGAGCTGTTAACCCTTCGTATGTAGGACGGGGCTGCCGCAAAATGGCGCGTCAAACGTCAAATTCAAATTTAGAAATATTTGATGAATGTCTATAGTTTATTGGTTCGGTGGTGTTTTAAGGGGCCCGTCCCAGAAAGCCACTCTGCAACTCTGCAACTCTGCACTCCACAAATCCCACTCTTCAAAAGTATTTCTGTTCCACAAAGCTATTGCAGAGTCGAAGAGGCAGAGTCAAATGCAGAGTGTGGATTTGCGGATTTTCAAAGTATTTCTGTTCCACAAGACAATTGCAATGTTGAAGAGGCAGGGATAAATACAAAGTGTGGATTTGTGGATTTGCAAAGTATCTTTTAGGAACAGAATCTTTGCAGAGTTTGCGAATTACGCAGAGTGTTTTCTGGAACACGTTTACTCCGCACTTTGCACTATCGTGGATTTGCAAAGTGCAGAGTGCAGGGTTGCAGAGTGGCTTTCTGGAACGGGCCCCAGGTTTAGGCTAAAAAGCGCTTCGGGTTTGCACCTCTCTCTCATTCGCTCTCAGCTCTTATGCGAGTCTAACCGAGTGTACCCGAACTCGAAAAACTTTTAAAGACTTCTTACCCAGTTATCTTTAGATGAGTTAAAAAAAAATAAGGAATGTAAAATATAATTTGATAACCGGGTGAGGTACATGAACATTTTTTTGCGAGAATGTACCTTTAGAAATTTTGAGCACTTCGCCAAAAGACAATATTTATACTAACATTTTTATTTTATTTCCTCGCATTACGCTGACCGCTTCTTTCTTGGTATCTTCCTGACCCCTTAACGGTTTCTACGCGGACAAAAGCGCAGGTGTCCTCTAGTTAATTATGAATAAGAACGTCCACCGTCCGCAACGCATTTGAAGTGCGCGCCAAACGGACCAACACAGCGTTTATGTCCATAAAAGTTCGCCTCTGATCGGCGCGGCGTGCCCTGAACTCATTTTTATGCGGCCACAAGTATTTGGGTATCTGCAGTATCCCTTATACACTGTAATACCAATAAAAGTTGTCTCTCCTGTGGTATATATATTTTTATTTGATAGGACTAAAAGTAGACCTAACGCCGTTTATGCGGTTGAGGGTTCAGCCAGTAAATTAGGCCTTAAAAACGTTAACTTCGGATGTGCAGGAAAGACGGAGACCTAAATATGTGTATGACCCACGTACGTGGTGTATGCGTGGTTGCAGAAGCTAGAGGAGACGGTGTCGACAGCCAGCGTGGCCGTGTCGGCGGGCGACAGCGGCGACATCCGCTCGCCGCCCGGCGCCTCGCCGCGCGTCGGCTCCGGCATCATGGGCGACTCCGCCGAGCCCATGGTAGCACTGGTAACTCCCTAACAACAGAACAAAATACACAATGGAACATACAACCTCCTCCTTTTTCCAAGTCGGTTAACAACTCGCTATAATAGGGATGCGGCCAGTACTACACTCCATTTGTTTATACACTTGATTAAATGTAAACAAAGCAAACCACGTGGTTCTGTTAAGACCATTGTGAAACTGAAAATTTCCATGCCATACTTTTCCGACGGTTCCAAATGGCCGCCACAAAGAAGTAATTTTTTTTTTTGCTTAACGTTTTGTGACGTCTATAAACGACGACTATAATGTTTCTCTCCCCTAAACAAGTCCAATTTTTACGATTTTTTAATATGTTGTGGATATTATGAAAAACTACGTCTGTACGTTTTCCTGTCCAAAACATATTTTTTGGAGAGACATAAATATACAATAAAAACAATTGAAACGTACAAACCTAGTTTATTATAATAAGTACAACATATTCAAAAATCGTGGAATTCGTACTTGAATTAGATGGTGAGAAACGTTATCGTCTGGAGCAAAATTTTTATGGAAACATTTTGACAGCTACGCGATTTAAGCGTCGGTACACAATCTTCACAGCTATTCAAAACTGTTGTGTCCAGATTTGGCGAATCAATGTTCTGTTTCTATTGGCATACGAACATCACGTGTTTTTTCTTGTTTAGGTACAGTAACAAATTTAGATTTATTATTTTCGTGCCGCTGACGTTCATTTGTCAGTCTGTTTTACATACTTGTGACGTATAACGACTGCGAATACTTTGACTTTTAGAGTCTACTGTTACACTGACCACGCAATGAGACCCTGAACACCTACTCATACACAAACACAAAAAATATTAAGACTTACTTACTATTGTGTTCTTGATAGTTTTGAAATTATCGAAAAACAAAAATTTTACCAATTTGACCTAACAGTCCACTAGCCTCGAATATACGTCTCGCGATTATCATAGAGCGCGTCGCTAACGATAAGTTTTGGTGTGTCAGCCGCCGCCGGCGCCGAAGGAGGACAAGTCGCTGCGGCACAAGAAGAAGCCGCCCGCGTCCGCGCCGCCGCGCGCCGCGCGCGAGCCCGACTCCGGCCTCTACCTCTACATCGACCTGCACGGGCACGCCTCCAAGAAAGGTACGCAGGGACTGGACACATCGAGGGCTTCCTCATATATTTTTTCTCAAAAATGTCCGGAAAATTTCACATTACTATCTACATACATCGTTTACGGACAGTTCTCAAATGAAAAAAAAAAACATTGCGGGCTCGTTACACAAGCCCGCGATGTTGCATACAAATTTCATTACCGTCTAGATTGTAAATTTATAAGAAGTGAAAAGGGCCATAATAAGATGAGGGCACAAGTCTTTTATATACATCCATATTTGATTCGAAATATAACTTTTTTATCTGTGTCTGGAACAGCATGTGTTTTTTTTTTAAAAAAAAAAGCTTGCGTTTTTCCTTGTCATAAACAAAAAGGCGGTAAAGAGTGATGGTTTTTTCACGTGAAGAACTGGCAAGCTCGTCCGTTTAAACCAATACTCGACCCGCAATTGCCTACTTCCCTGCCTAGACAATAATGTAGGTACTATTTTACGCTGGGAAATGCATTTACGCATACCACCAGCGTCGCTATTGTCTAACGCACTCGCGATCGCAATCTACTTCCAAGTGGAACAAATGCTTTCATTTTGAAGGCTGACTCTCCTTCAGACTGTCAAAATGAAAACGATTGCGAGTACTTTAGGCAATAAGCCCTCAGGTCCGGGGGGACCCGGGATGGTTATGTGGGACTCGCGAACTGAGAGCGGCCGGAATATCCAATAAAACCCAGCAATAAAGCCCTCTACGCACTACCCATTCGTGCGGACGGTGCGTGCACGATGCACGACGCAAAACGATAGTGCGTAGACTTGCTGGACGACAATAATGAAATGGGCTAAACAAACGAATAAAGCAAAGGTTTTTAACAGATTGATTTTTTAGTACGTGCGAGCGGGGTAAAATGTGAGTGTTGTGTGTGCGCAGGTATCTTCATGTACGGCAACCACTTCGAGGACATGGATGCGTCCATCGAGTGCATGTTGCTGCCGCGCATCATGTCGCTCAACAACCTGCACTTCCACTTCTCCTCCTGCAACTTCACCGAGCGCAACATGTACTTAAAGTGAGCACCTCTTATACTTCTAATATAGAGCAGGTGGTTTATGGTATTCCGAGGAAGGACGCGTCTATCAAGTGCATCCTGCTGCCGTGCATCATGACGCTCAACAACCTGGGGCCTGTTTTATAAAGCTACAAATTACAATTTATAGGTTACAAGTTTCCATTTGACATAATCTCGACCAATGACGACCAGCCATTTGAGCAGTGTTGCCAGTTTAGACCTATAAAATTGTTACTTGTAGCTCTATACACTTACGAGCAAAACAATTGCATCACTTTGCATTTTTTGATGTCCAACGATTATCTTTGTAAATCGACTTTTCTTTCTGAAATATTTAAATGAATTCATGTTTCTTGTAACCTAAGCTTTACAAGAAGTAAACAAACATGGAAATTATCGAAACATTATTTTATTTAAATATATTTTAGAAAGAAAAGCCGGTTTACAAATATAATGGGTGGACATGAAAAAAATAAAAGTGATGCAATTGTTTTGCTCGTAAGTGTAATACGTGCCCCAGCACTTCTACTTTTTCTCCTGCAACTTGACCGGACGCAATATGTGTTTAAAGGTCAGGTGTTAATAGAGTTCATTATGTTTTTGTAAAATAAATAAAACGTGTCTTTATTTTTATACTTGCGTTTTTTCCATCGATTGCTTACAACCACTCAATTAGTTCTTGACCAATTTTATTGCAGTTACTTTAGATAATTAACTAAGGTCTAAACTGATGACAATGAGTCTCTGTTAAAAACGAATCTTATATTTTATAGGGATTTAAATTAATTGTTGACGCGTCCATACAAAATATTATAACTTTCTATGAACGCTTTAGTTTAGTTCTTCATAAGATAAAAGCTTCGTTTTGTAACAGAGATAGATTGTATGCAATTTTTAAGTTTAATTTATTATTCATGACAAGTGTAACTAATAATAAATTTAATCGTTTGTCAGAATTGTAAACTCATATTTGTAGGAAATTGTATAGGAAAAACGCAATCGTTTCTAATTATGTGGCCACCTAAAGTTCGTTTTATTTACTTGGATTAGTTGTGAAAAGTATTATAGTCTGTGTCAATTGAAATTGCCAAAGATGTAAAAAAAAAACTGTTTAATACATCATAAGCTCAAATAATTATTAAGCATGTTTTTATTTTAAACATCGTATAATCAATAGTTATTTAACATAAAACTTAATGTGAAAGTAAAGATCAAGTGTATAAATAATTGCTAAGACGTCACGTGATCTTTAAAAGCTCGTGACTATCGAGCAATAATGGTAAATCGGTTCGTCTGGATGTGTTTACATCTGTGCCAATTTCAATTGGCACAGACTGTCTGCATCAGCAGAAAGGGAAACGAATGCACTCGTATAGTCTGTCTACTCGGAGGATCTGAACGTTCGACAACGTGAGCGATCCACGTATATACGCTCATTCCCGGAATACCAGTATTTTAAAATACCTGATTCTCAATATATCGAAATCCCAAAACTTAACATACTAATTAGGGTATTGTTTATTATCTTCCCCCAATATTTCGAATCTGGTTTTTAGCAAACCTGGTAAAAAGAGTAGTTTGGTATTTTGAAATACTGGTATTTCGGGAACGAGCGCGTATATATTGTCGGGGCGGACGGCGTACAGAACGAGCGTGTCGGCAGGGACCGGCGCGACGGCATGTCGCGCGAGGGCTCGGGGCGCGTGGCCGTGCTGAAGGCCACGGGGCTGGTGCGCTCGTACACGCTGGAGTGCAACTACAACACGGGCCGCCTCGTCAACGTGCTGCCGCCGCCCGTGCGCGACGCGCCCGCGCCGCCCGCCGCCGCGCCGCCCGTGCCGCCCAAGTACACGCCGCACATATTCGAAGAGGTAAACCCCTTCCAGGTTGGTGCGGGCCCTAAGAGTAGCGGCCCACCGTAGTAGTAGCTAGCGACCGCGGCCGACGAGCGGACCCGTTCTGCGAAGGGTTCACGGAAAGATACGTTCAGTCACTTTATTTTGCGACGAAGCTGTTGGGCGACGGGCTCGCGACCTGTCACCGTGTGACGAAATGTGATTACGGAATTGTCAACAAATTTTTACAGTTGTAGGTATTTCTGGAGCTCCGCCTCCCCCGCTCCGGGATCGAAGTCGTGAGTTTATGTATGTGTATGTATTTGGCGTTAAGATTTTTATCTCAATATTTAAAATTTACAATGAACCATTACTCACCACTGAGTTACAGATATAAATCCTTATTAACCTTTTTTCTTTTCACTTATAAAATGCCTCTACACGCAAAATAAGTACGAAATTATAGTATCCGCAAAAGTTTAAGAGCAAATAGCAATAAAACCATTAAGCCATTGTTATATTGCATACCAGAATGTCTTAAGTCACGAACTGGTATACTAAAAAGTAATGTAGGCGTTTTGTAATAAGGTTCCAATTACGTTTGGTGTTACAAAATAAGGCAGTAAATCAGGGTTGTCAAATATTACTATTTGTTAGTTTGTAGGTCCTAATATTAAAGTTTATTTAATAACAAGTCGCATTTTATTTAAAATAGATGTAAATAATAAAAATAACTTCAGTGTTAACTTTTATATTTCAAAAGACAAGATACGAGTACAATATGTTTCTATATAAAGGTACCTAAATCCCGAAGTTAATTTTCAAGGTGAAAGTCATTCACTAATAAAGTTCGCAAACTATAATAATATTTAAGTATGAAGACGATATAACTAATTAATATGCGACAACCCTTTCGACGAAAAACAGTTGCTTTCAAGCTGCAGAATGCAGTTTTATTTTATTTTGAACCGTATTACAAAGACATTAAAGATGCTTTTTGTTATTGTAGTTCCCTAACAAACAGCATAACTCCTAAGTTATGCTGTTTAAAAGTAAATATTCGTTTTATGGCTTTTAGCCCTTAGAATATTGCGGAAACTATACATGGCTCCTAACTTGAAAATAGCGCAATAAATTAGTAAAGTGACTAGACTTGTTCGTCCCGTGTACCCTTCTACATTCCACGAAAGCTGACGATACCTTATAAATCTGGCAAAATGTATGGAAACGTCCGGCATCATACAGTATAACTTCACTTGGCTTTTATTTGCCAAACATTTTCATTGTATCTCTTTCATTTGATATGAAAGACGACCTGACATAAGAGATGACAGACCAGTATTTGGCAAATTCAGCCATTTGAAGTGCCGCCATTACGATAATTGCTTTTTTTTCTTCAAATTGGTCAATCGTAAATTTTTGCAAATTGCAAATGTAACTTCTAACTTCGAATTTAGAGTAGGTCCGTTGGGCCCTATAGTATACCACAAGACTTTACAACCGTACAAGTAGACAAAATGCGGATATAGACTGACAGGTGTTAGGTAAAGATGCTCGTCATCTCGGGGGATAGGCTACGGTTTCCTAAGGAAGCGGTACCGCTATGACGAGCGTAATACAGGTGTTCGGCGCATGGTTGGACAAAAAAATGGCCGATAAGTGGTGCGGCTTAATAAGGAGGTCCAGGAGCCCAGGTTTGCTTGGTTTGTCCAACCATGCGCCTAACACCCTGTATAGCGCTTATAGCTTATAGTAAGCTTAGGGTTGCCATCTCTAAAATTTGGCAACCAGGACAAGACGCGTCAAAACCCCGGATTTTGGAGCCCAGAACCCGGACATGTCAACAGCGTTTTATCGTCGGTTCGTCGGTTGTCCACACCGCGGCGATACGCGGCGCGGCGGCGCGGATTTTTTTTAAACCTTGACTACAAATGAAACCCCTTCCGGACGCTCCCCGGACGGACGCCCTCTAAACTAGGACAAATCCTGGGAAACCCGGACGGATGGTAACCCTAAGTAAGCTTAATTGCATTACTTGGACCACGTTTTAAGCCGAGTTCTCACCAGGCGCAGCTCGCGAGCCTGTTCTCCACTAGAAGCTCGTCACTGTAACTGCTACGGGTACAGTTACAGCTCGCTAATGAGTACCCGGCTTTAGTGACGTCATTCAATTATGTTACTCCAGTCATATCGCGGTACCGCTATATTTGGGAACCCTGGGAATAGACTAGGAAGCTGCTGCGACGTTATTTGTAGTTGTAGGTTGAATTTTGTCTCACTTAGTATGTAGGTAGCTAAGAGGCCGAAGTAATTTGTGTAATACGAATCTACCCTAATGAACTTACTCTTCGTTAGGGAAGATTCGTATCCCGAGTGTCGATGAATTTCAAAAGTAAGCCTTTATTTTTATAATGTTAAGAATTTCAACTAAAATCATATTTTACATAAACAAACGGAATTTTTACATGATCAAAATCGTGGGAAAGAAAATTGTATCTTGAAACCAAATTTACTTATCTGAAAGTGACCCATTTGTTATTTATCGGCATTTTAGTAAAAGTAGGTACACATTAGTCTTTGTAATTATTTGTTACCTTCTGCGTTCATATAACATGTTTATAATAATAGCGTAGGAATTGCCAGTATAAGTAAAGGCATTTGATTTTTAGTTAGATATGTGTCCCATGTCAAACAGTTTTAAACTCTTATTATCAACTAGCTCTTATTATTATTATATTGCGTTTTGAACATTGAGAATCAGACGTTCTTAGCGGCGTGCCTTTATCAACGTGGCCCGTTTAGGTACTAATAGCAAAGTCTCGTTTTCTAGAAGTGGTTCCCACTTTTCAGATAAAGCAACGCTGTAAGAGTCTGGAGTATTTCGAAGAGTTAGACCCCTCAAAGGTTGGTTCGCTCACGAGCTTTCTGTTCTCGTAGACTAGAAGTTGCCGGCCTGGCAACTTTGCCCTATCAAATTAAACCTAATTTCAAGATGTGGTCCCTCCCTATACGAAGCATAATGAAGCTATTTTAAAAGTAACTCAAAGAATGTTGTTACTTTATAGAACTTGGTTATTTTTTATAGTAGACAGACATGCTGATACATACATTAAATAACTCAAAAGGTCTCCTAAACAGTTAAACTAGAAAAATGGACATTCTTTGTTTATGGTGAAATTGAAATTCTTAAATGTAGTATAATAACATTGAGCTATGTGGTGTTACTTTGTATGGAAACTCTTTATTGCACATAAACTATAGGGAATATGAAAATACCGTAAAAGAGATCACCAAATATGAAATTAAAATTAAAATCGGTCATGAAATGCGGATGATACAAGCATTTTAACCTGCTAAGTAGACAGAGATCCGATGTGCACTGTGACGTCATCGTGCAGTTCGGCCATATAAACTCCACGTAAAATTCCGTTTTGCTAGAAAGAGAGAGATAGGAACAAATCTTTGTTGGTTATTTCTATAGCTATTCACAAAAATGTGTTTTCTCACCTGTTTGTTACATGAATCAGCTTTTATTGAAGCTGTTAAAAAAAACATGCATATTCTCTATTGCAAGACATGTTTGCATCGTTATAGTAATTGAGTAATTTGCACATAGATGAACTTGTCCCAAATGTATACGTGTGCAATATAATATTTTGTCATGTAGTGATGTAGCCAAAAATTTACAAAATTAAATTGTCCGTCTGCGATTGTAAGTGACGCTACATTAACATAGAAGACCGTTTTTTAGAATTTCTGTCCATCTTAGTATGAATTAACAACGGATAAAGAGTGGAAGATGAAAACATGTTGTGCCGACTACACTAATGGCCTGTTGTTTGATCGGTAGTTAAACTAACTATGGTCAAAAAACGTTACTGATGGTTAAAATCTCAAGGAAATGTGTCAAATTTTCCATTCCGTTTTCGAATTAACCATTAGTAACGTTTTTTGACCATTCGTTAGTTTAACTACCGATCAAACAACGGGCCATTAGTGTGGGACAAGGAAAGAAAGATTACTAAAGCTTACATCTAGGGCGCCTAGGGAGATTAAGAACGCTGATGTAAATATGTACAGCAAAATGATGTCCTGACGCAAAGTTGCCAGGTCTGAAGGTATAGCAAACGTTGAGGCTTGTAGCTGGTGCTTTATTATACTGACCTCTTCTAAATTCTCCAAATGACTCATTGGTAATAGACTTTAACAGCAGCCTTAGGGTGCGGCTCCACTGAGGCGGAGACGAGAGGAACGGAGCGGAGCTGTGCCAATATTAACCAATAGAAGGCGCATGCGGTCACGTCGAGCGCGCCTTGCGCACGTTAGTTTATATTCTATTGGTTAATATTGGCACATCTCCGCTCCGCTCCGCTCGTCTCCGCCTCAGTGGAGCCGCACCCTTAGGAGGCTACATACAGCCGCGCCTACACATACCCGCACCCCGATTGGATTAATATAAAGGGAAGGCTTTATGTTCTGCCGCGCTTTTTTTTCAGCTCAGCAAATACAGTGCAATACGGCTTCAAATTAGGGTTTGAAAGGATAATTATCAAAGATAATTATCGTGATAATTATCATGATAATTATCGTGATAATAACAGATGGATAATCATCAATTGAAAATAACAAAAAAATGCGCTTGTAAAAGAGAACTGTATTCGAAGTATTCGAACGTGTATTTACGCAATTGCTCTGATTTTTACTCAATCTAACTTTAATTAATGTTGATTTGTGTTGGATATTATTTGTTTTAATTTATGTTTTGTTAGAATTTGTTATAAAACAATATAACAAATGAATTTCTTACACGTGATAATTATCTGAAATTATACGATAATTAGCAAGAAGCGTAATTATCTTGATAATTTCGAACCCTGCTTCAAATAGCCTTCGGGTGTTTACTTCTTTATTATTTAACCCGAGTCTAACCGATTACTTACATTTATATTGTACTCGGTAAATCATATTGCTGCCTATACCTCTTATTTACTTGACAGTAATTAACAAAATTAATTAAATAGTGGCTGCGTTAAATACAGAATCTCTGGATAAAGTGCACAAACGAATAGGGATGAAACTAGATGCAATTTCACTAACAAATAGGATTCACACACAGCATCAATGCTTTTTTTTAAATCTTTTTTTGTCGATAAATTTGCATCTAGTTACGTCCCTATTCGTTTTTGCACTTTATCCAGGGACACACTGTATAATACCATTAACACATCAAAAGCTGGGACTCAATTCTACTCGGAAAAACCGTATTTCAACACGGCCGCCATTACTGCCAAGTAAATGAGGTATCGTCATAACAATAACATTTCAAAACAATGCAGTATTACCGAATAGAATAGAACCCGTGGTGCACTGTATTATATGTATCACACTAGGCACGGTCGCGAACGTTAATTTGTGACCGATTTCAAGAAAAATATGGTTTGGGCGCATAATGTCCCATACGCAGAATGTCCCTTTGTCCCTTCCGCAAAAGGTCCCTTTTATAAATGTCCTATTCCCATAACGTCCCTTCTGCAAAATACACCGTTCTCAAAATGTCCCTTTCGCAGAATGTCCCTTTCACGAAATGTCCCGTTAGCATAATGTCGCTCTCGCAATACGTGACTTTCGCAAAATGTCCCGTATAAAGTCGTGGTTAAATCTATTTGGGCTCTTTAGTCTACGTTTACTTCTGCTGTCTATGCCTAGCTGACTATACTATTTCTTGTGGCGGACAATTGCAATTGGAAAAGTGCATTCCCTTATGAAAAACTGTTGTAATGACTTCGAGGAAAACCTAACTTGGTTTTATGGTCATTGTTGAGCATCGTAAATAAAAAGTAATAATCAAACGTTTTAGTAATTTACCTATTACTAAAAATGTACTTATGGATTCCAATTCAACTTAACTCCAAATTTAAATCAGCTCCTCAATTTTAAATATAAATCCTTTGTAACCACATAATATCCCCGCACGAGCACGTTTATGAATGACTTTATAAATCTTGATTTTGTTCCAGTTATTGTTATTCTAAATTCCCTTACAGTTATTTCGCTTCTTCGTAGTTTTTTAGGCAATTTTTATATTCTTAGTTATGAGAAGTCACCAAATTATGATGTAGGAACTTTCCTCATCTCTATGTTCAATCCATGAGGATAGGGCCTAGTTTCTCTTTACTTAAACAAGCATTTTACAGACGGAACATTTTGCGTATGTGACATTTCGCATACGGGTCGTTCAGCGAAAGGGGCTTTTACAGAAAGGACATTTTGCGAAAGGGACGGGACCTTTTGCGAAAGGGACGTAATGCGAATGGGGTATTTTGCGCAAGGGACCGTTTGCAAAGGAGACGTTTTGCGAATGGGACGTAATTTTGGTGGAGGGACTTTTTGCGAGTGGGACATTAAACGCCCAAACCAAAAATATGCTTGAAGTCATCAATGCCATTAGAGATGTCAAGTCATTTGTAACTTTTAGGAAACTCAACATTATTGTTGTAGAAGGGCTTGACAGAAACGCGTGGAGCTAACCCCATGTGCTTCTGTTTAGTCCACCAGAGTACATCTCTTTAACCGAACAATTGTCCTCGCGTGTGATATCCATGGACTTGTTTCTCTAATAAGTCCATGGTGATTGTCTAAAACTCGATACTGGCGAAATACACCTTGTTAAACACAAGGAGTGAAAGAAATTAATTAAGAAAAAAAAATTGTTGTACAATGTCAGCTTGACTTTGGACCTAATGTGGGTACCAAATTTAATCTCGTGAATGTACCTATTACATTCACGCAATTTTGAGCTATATCGTGATGACATGGTTGACTGATAACTATGTATGTAAGAGCCAAATATTACCTTTCTCATTCGAGCTCCGAACTTTATTGGACCATTCTACTTTTCGTTGTACTTAAGTTTTAGCCAAGTTCGAACTAAACTATTTTTATTTCAAAAACCGGTAAAGTGCTGCGTTTTCTAACTTGAAACTCGAAAAGGGACATAAATAAGCTTTATTAAATTATCCTGATTCATAAAAAGTTATTTGTAATAACTATAAAGTGAGTAACGCAGTGGACGTTGATGTTTTCTACGTCTATGGAAAAAGTGCAATTTACCACTGAGTTACCAAGATTATTCAACGATAATTAAGTAGTTTAAGAGTTGTTTTTTTGAAAACCGCTAAACTTAAACATTCTAAGTTCATGTTATTTATTTATACGCGGATTCATAATTTGGTATACTTTGTATCGGCCGATAACAAAAGTGTACACTGATAAGTAGACTGGCCCTATTAATAACTCTTTAAAACTATGTGAGCAGGACTCAAACCATTTCTGTTTGCACACAATAATTGAATTAATTTAAAAATGTACCACTTTACACTTACTTTTAATCCAAATACTGTTTTGGTTGCATTCGACCAAACCGGAATAAGGTGTTATACCTAGATTAAACGCCGAATTTGTATAGACTAATCTCGGAGTAAGTCTGATTCCAGTTTGGTGAAAGTGGCCTAAATTGCAAAGCTGAGTTGCGTACAGGATGATGCGAATAATGAGGGGTATGGATGACTCATCATTGCGGTGTATCAGGTGGGACGATCGCTCGGCGCGTCCATCCTGGACCTTACGGCGCAGCACCCGAACAGCCGCGTGCCCTGCTCCGAGCACCGCAATCTGAGCGCCGTGCGCGAGTGGCTGCGCGCGCACACGCGTACCATGCGCCCGCAGGTATACACACACACACACACACACACACACACACACACACACACACACACACACACACACACACACACACACACACACACACACACACACACACACAGCCGCGTGCCCTGCTCTGGGCAATGCAACCTGAACGCCGTGCGCGAGTGGCTGCGCGCGCACACGCGCACTATGCGCCCGCAGGTACACAGACACATACACACAAACCCTGGACCTGACGGCGCAGAACCCGAGCAGCCGAGTGCCCTGCTGCGAGCACCGCAACCTGAGCGCCGTGCGCAAGTGGATGCGCGCGCACACGCGTACCATGCGCCCGCAGGTACACACACACATATACACACAAACCCTGGACCTGACGGCGCAGCACCCGAACAGCCGTGTGGCCTGCTCTGGGCAACGCAACCTGAACGCCGTGCGCGAGTGGCTGCGCGCGCACACGCGCACTATGCGCCCGCAGGTACACACACACATACACACAAACCCTGGACCTGACGGCGCAGCACCCGAACAGCCGCGTGCCCTGCTCCGAGCACCGTAACCTGGGCGCACACGCGCACTTTGCGCCCGCAGGTACACACACACACACACACACACACACACACACACACACACACACACACACACACACACACACACACACACACACACACATACACAAATCCTGGAGCTGACGGCGCAGCGTCCAACAGCCGCGTGCCGTATGAGAGATATGCCGCAGTATATACATATGTACATAGTTCGTCTTGAAAGGTATATCGCGTGGCTTGCATGTGTGCGTGCCTACAGTACGCGCCGCGACCCACCACAATCAAACTCAAAAAGTCACGACAAGTTGGTATAGTCGAACGAGCCGCGCCGTTGCCGTGTTTGGTTGCGCGCGTATTAAGTATCGAGCGACGCGCATCGACGCAACCCTACCGGCAATAGGTATCAGAAACTCCTTTTGACTGAAGACGAACTACTTTTCTGTTTATTTTATGGTATTGCTGAAGATGGTTATGGGTACGTGTAGGCCACTTTGAAGAAGGTCCATTTATGCTCAGGGTTTTTTAGACGCGGAGCACTGACCTCTACTTATAATATTTACAAGTACACTGGACCGGAATTAGACATGATATTTAAGCAACTTGATTATCGCCATCTTGGCGCTATTCCCGAAGCAGCAGGTAGCGTACTTGGAACTAATGCTAGAGATAATAACATAACTTAATTTTTAATTCCCGGTACTCGCGGTGGGGGCGCTTTGAATCGGCACAAATAAAGAACTGTTATGTTGTATGACACAGCCTGTCCAGTCCAGCGTACATGCTTGTATTAGTAAAGGTCAGTGTGAAGTAGGCATTTAAAGACACAGGCCTCGTGAGCTTAAGTAGGTTTAGGTCGCACAAACATTTACAAAATGCTTTGCCAACTTTGAAGATTGAACGATTTTATGGTAGACATTTCACTTTGGGCACATAAATATTTTATGGATCAGGGGAATGAAGCAAGCTAAAAACCCCATTAGACGCATTCTGTTTTTGTTTGCCCAACTTTGCTACAAACAAAAAACAGTTCCGATAGTCATTTCGGTATACTTTACACTTTCCCTGGGAAATTATAATCGTAGTGTCGTGTATAAAGTAATTGTAACTTTGTAGCCAAATGTACCAACCGAAAAAAGTGGAGGTGTTTAATTTTATATATTACTTTTTATTTTGTACTTATTTTTTAACATCCTTAATCTATACTTTATCCTTTTTTCCTAACTTTTGTTTGTATTTATTTTACCTTTTTTCTACAACTGTACCTCTTTAATTTTCAGTGCTAAAACCACCTTAAAAATACCACCGGCACTTTATTAAAAATCGGGGTAAGAAATCTGTCCGACAAACATAACCACCATCTCTCACTAGCTACTAAACATGAGTGTTTAGTCTGAATCGCCGTCGCGGGTTATAGAGACGAGTGTTTAACTCATGAGTGGTGTTTATTTCAGTTAACGATGTCGCGCCTGCGGCCCAAGACGTCGTCGCCGACGCGCGCGCCGCTGTACACGCGCTCGAAGGGCAAGGTGGTCGACGAGCGCAAGGAGAACACGTACGTCGGCGCCAAGGCCGACGAGCGGCGGCGCAGCCCGAGCGCGCGCGTCGAGCCGGGCGTCGCGCCGCGCGCCGAGCGCTCGCGCTACCTCGAGCCCGACAAGCCCAAGGCGCTCGCCGGCAAGCGCCGCAACGTGCTCGCCGTGCGCAAGCCCAACGCCAGCAAGACGCAGGTCGCGGGCAAGGGCAAGGGCCGCCGCTCCGCCGACGACAACGAGAGCCCGCGGCCCTCCGCGCTGTCCACCAAGCTGTCCAGCAAGCGCAGCTTCTCGCGCTCGCTGCGCTCGGCGGCGCGCGTGTCGTCCAACCGCTGCCGCGCCATGGCGTCGTCGTCGTCGGACGACACGGTGGGCTGGGAGGAGGCGGCGCCGGCGCCGGCGCTGGGCCGCCGCCGGCCGTTCCCCACGCCGCCGCCGGCGCGCCTCAAGAAGATCCGCCTCAAGACCGGCGCCTAGCGCGGGACCGGAACGCCGCCCGCTCGGTCTGAGCCCTATGCCATAAAAATTACGTGTGCGAGCATCGTTTGTCATAATTTAGTGTAAGAAGTATTATTAGATGTGATCGGTTGTCTTTCACCGCGTCTCGCTCGCTCGCCCCGCGAGTCCGATCGGTAGCTCCGAGTGGCCCTGTCGATTCGAGGTTTCGCTCGAACGAATTTAAAATTAAATCTGGCGGTTCCGCGGTAAACGGTTCGAGACAGGATTTGTAAAGATTATATCATTTGTTGCAAATTTACAGATTTTTACCGATAGTTGTGTTGCTGTCTGACGGAATTTTTATTATGTTCTAGATTGTATTGAAGGTATACAATTTAAATAGCTCGACACGGTGGTCCTATTATTTTACTTATTACTTTTCTTATTCGAAATCACCCTACATATTTTGCACTCTTAATAAGATTTTAAAAAGACATAAATATAGAAAAGCTATACCTAACAGATTGATAGATAAAGGTGAGTATGCCCCGTCCGGGGAGTTGGCTCCTGGAGCGAATAGGAAAATTGATCTCATAAAAAAATACAAGAACTAATGGCTGTACCTTGCCTAGCATATTCTATCACAAGCTTTTGTTATTTGCGGTACACCTAGCAAGCAAAGCGTGCGAGTCAGTAACGACCCCCTCGCCGGCCGGCGTGTAGTGCGGAGTTGTGGGCGCCCCCACAACCGGAACAGTGCAATATATAATGTATAGAAATATAATAATGTTTATAATTACTAATAAAATAACTTTTAGATACTTTTAAAGTAACGAAAAATTCGATTTAAATGTATCTATAATGTCGAAATTCTTAGCGTGTATAATAAGAAGTGTTTATCATAGAAAGTATTGTATGTATATTTTAAAATAGCTATTATTTATTATTTCAAATATTAATAAACAAATAAATAACATGCAATGTTCTCATGCTGAGGGCGTTTTATTTTTCTCGCATTACCATAATTTCTTCAAATTACCAGAAGGAACTTTCTTGCAAAGGAACTAATGCGAAAAAAAGGTCTTGGTCGTTCCTTCAGCTCTTGTAAAGGAACAAAAGCAAATGAAAAGTCGCAGTAGTCCCTTCACTTGTTGCAAAGGAACACGGCCAAAAAAAGCGCCGTACTTCCTTCATCTCTTGTGAAGGAAATAGTGCGAAAAAAAAACGCAATACTTCCTTCGAAGGATCATCCAAAGGAACTAGGTACCGCGAACCCTCCTTCCCCACGGCACTACTAAACCAAAATACTGACCAATGATTTCTATTTTTAATTCGAATTTAACTGAGTCGACGGAGCTCCGCTTTCGCGGAGCTCCTACTTCTGGGTGGTTTGGCCCTCCGGGCTTCTGCTGCAATACGAACATGACCTAAACCTACCTCATATTTATGATACTAGTTTTGAAAACCCAATATTTTAGTTTTCCAAAAAATGTACTTGTTATGGTAAATATTCAGCGAAATATTGAGCCTGTATTTTGCCGGTCCAGGGGGCGTAATATGGCTGCGTTTATCGCGTGACAAAATGTGGAAAAGGCATCCGTCACCTTCTGACACGTAAATAAGTACGAGAGTGACGGATGTTTTATCCACATTTGACACGCGATATAGACGCAGCCCTACTAGGCCCGCAGAGCGAGTCATCATCATCATCATAATCATCAGCTGCAAAACGTCCACTGCTGGACAAAGGCCTTCCCCAAGGTTTTCCACAACGATCGGTCCTCTGCCGCTGAATATATAATATACATATAATCATTCTAAAACTAACCTAAGTAGGTATTCATGTTTGTGTATGTGTTTGTGCGTACCTAGAAAGGTACATCTTATCCATTAACCCACCGCCAAACATAGTGTTCGCATTGCTGTGTTCCGGTGTGGGGATAAGACAACCGGTGAAATTACTAGCATAGAGGCATTCCATCTTTGTACTCAGGGTTGGCAACACATTTGAAGTCTGAGGATTGCAGTTTTGAGATTATGGTCTTGAGATTTCAAATGTCTATGGGTCTCAGATCCTACTTACCATCAGGTGGTCCGAGTGCCCGCGTGCCTTCTCCTTGCCATAAAAATAATAATAAACAAATGTTTCAGGTTCATCGTACGATTGCGTGATAATTAAACCACTGCCACTGTTTTAGGACTGCTTAGTTTTGGAATGGTAACCCAAACTTTAAGGGCTGACTCGTGGTCACACCAGGTTGTCACACCACTGCTATTCGCTTTCATCGGAAATTCGTCAGAAATCATTTTTGTTCCGCAAAAGTAGGTAGGTTAGGTTCGTTAGGTGTATCTTTAGATGCCCTGAGAAATAGGAGCCCTGCGACAGGCAGGGTTCCGTCCAATAGTAGTGGTGTGACGACGAGTCTGCACCCAAAACTTTCGTAGATGGCTAGATGCGAATAGCAGTAGTTCCTTCAAAGGAACCTACTGAGCCTTC
Organism: Acleris literana; assembly: GCA_946894065.1. Lineage (NCBI taxonomy): Eukaryota > Metazoa > Arthropoda > Insecta > Lepidoptera > Tortricidae > Acleris > Acleris literana. Next base: position 5,263,153 of record OX335677.1, read on the forward strand.
TTTTTCACCTCATAGACAATGTTGCAGTAGTTCCTTTGAAGGAGTAATCCTATAAATTTAATCATTTACTAATTTGACTTCCTATGTGGGTAAGGACCAAAAAGTTGGGAACGCTAACTCACTCAATTAACCTTTTGAACGCCATACGTCGAATACAAAATGTGCCACCCACACGCCAAACATGTTTGCGATGCTATGCAAATTACACCTTATTGCTACCAAACAAAGTCTCTTTTAATCTTGAACTCTTGTCGGCTGTAGCCGACGTGGCGTCAGTGGCCCGACTTTTAGTTGACGGCCAGAGCCGACTGTGGCGTTGAAAAGGTTAAAGGTCACGGCCCACCTAGTATGAAAATAATACCCAGGGAGTACAGAAATGAAATTGGGCGGGAATTAACGATAAATATGTATACTTTATAATGGTATATGTCGCATTAAGAACTACGAAGAATGAACTACCCTCATTCATTAGGGATTTCATATACCTAACTAATCAAAGATATATTAATAGCTAATCATGGAATTAGTAAATACATCTGGAATGCTTACTTCCAAAATCGCGATAAGTAAAATTGAACTCAATAAGTGAAGACAGAAGGCTGATTTTGTAGTAATCAAGTGTACGAGCCTAAAGAGACTTACTTTGTCTTTGTTTGTCACTCTTACACAATTGCCATGTTAAAAAGTTACGATTTTCTTAGTACGAAATGTTAACTAGGTAGCAAATGTTAATTTTTAAAATTGTGATAATTATCACAGTATATACATTTAAATTAGGCAGTAGGAGTGCATTAAAGTATTACATTTTCTTTTAATATTAAAATTAACCCGCTTCAATCATTGCTCATCATGGTAATGGTAGGAGTTTGTAAAATAAAACCAGCAACACTAATAAAACAAAATGACGATTGGCGGTCACTTTAATAATCTCTCACTGTTGCAATGAGATCTATTTCGGCTTTTATGTGTTAAAAAGTGATTTTCTTAAAAACAATGGTAAATACTACCTAGTTGTGCTGTGAGTGGCTGCAATAAAGAATCATATCCAGGTTGTGGGATATCCTTTCACAGGCAAACCTAACCTAACCTAACCTAACCTAACAAAAACGATTTGATTTCAGACTGCCTGCGAATATTAAATTAAAAAAGAAATGGATTGAGGCGATTCCTGGGAAAGTAACTAACAACTCTGTTTTATGTAGTTTACATTTCAAACCTGAAGATTATCTGACGGAAGCTAGAAAAAAAATGATATCTGAGGCCCGTTTCACGAAGCGGAAGTCTCTTTCTAACTCCTTTTGCTAGAGAGAGTTCCGCTTGTAATTTGTAACGTGTAGCTGCGTGAAACGGACCACTGGAGTAGTTCCATCTGTTTTTCCTAAGGTAATTTAAGGTAATACCGTAAAATTACTCATTAAATATGTTGATTAATAGAAGCTTCAGGAGGACAGAAAAAAATATTTTAAAAAATCGAGTTTTTTTAGATTTTTAGAAGAACTATGTCCGTCACAACGGACATAGCCAAATGCGGGATATTATTACATGTCCGCCGTGCCGGACAATGCCAAATTATTACATATAAAAAATATATAGAAAATAAATGTTTTAAAAAACAAAAAACCGCCTTCAAAAACGCAAAAAATAACTTCTTTAAAATTGTAGGCACCTAATAGGTTAGTCCAACTGATGTCGGCTTTTTGTTGAAAATGTTGTGGTCGCCGACTTCAGTTGGACTAACCTATTAGGTGCCTACAATTTTAAAGAAGTTATTTTTTGCGTTTTTGAAGGCGGTTTTTTGTTTTTTAAAACATTTATTTTATTTTATACTTTTTAGTGATCATAATACGCTGTTACGTAGTCCCACTTCTTAGTTGAAATGAAACTTTAAGTTATTTCAAGCGCGCCGCAAGCAACGCCGCGGGAAAGTCATAGTCATATTTCAATAAACTCCTTTTTTGAAGTCGGTTAACAAGTAAATATTCTTCGTTGTAGTCGCTCAACTATCTTAATCGAGATATCTTATCGCCACCCTTGAAATCGGTACCGTTAAGGAGTTCCGGTGGCCATCTGTGGTCCTCATCATCAGTTCCACTTCACCAAATGATACTTTCTGAATGCAAATGCTGAACTTGTTACTAAAAATACTAAAATCGCTATATGTTTGCCTACAATATTTGAGGAGTTCCCTCAATTCCTCACGGATCCTCTCATCAGATTCAGATTTGGTGACAATGGGACCACCTCGAAAGTATACTCTATCAAACCAAAAAAAAAATTTTGAAATCGGTCGACAATTGACGGAGTAATCGGTGAACATACATAAAAAAAAAAAAACATACAGTGGAACGTATAACCTCCTCCTTTTTTGAAGTCGGTTAAAAAGGGAGAAAATGTTAATATAACGTTACTCTTTCTTAGGTATATTAGGTATTTATGCTGTATGAAACTATGAAAGCGTAATTGACAGTTGTGTGCGCGAACTTTGTAATACTTTTTTTTACTTGGATATTAATGGCTAGAATTAAAAGTCGTGAGGTATCTTTAGACATCTTCAATGGCTCATGAGAAATTAATTTTGGGTGATCTAAATAAATATTTAGGGTGTCCAAATATGTTATACAAATTTACGTGTTTTGCTGATGACGTTGGGGTTCCTTGATCGAGTTTTTCTCGTTGTGTTTTTGTCAGTGTAGGCAAAGATGAAAATGATGAAATAGACAGAATATTGTAATAATTTTTGTTCAAATAATCATTCATATCTTGCATGTTACTTCAAGACTGCATGCCGGATTGTAATTTTGTATCTCGTCATCAAGTTGGCCTTTACTAGAAAGGGACGCACTAAGTTTTAGTACATTTCTTTCGGCTCGCGTTATCGGTGTAGTGCACCTTCCAGACTGTTACATGTTACCTCCATGGTTTTTTTTTAAACTATTTACTTAAAATAAAACGTAGGTCATAACTGCAAATTTTTTGACCGTGTAGGATTATGGGCCAAGATCTTTTCTATGAAACTTTTCCGTTGTGACACGAAAATTTGCCACAATTGTAGCGATACTGTTCGTCGCACAACGGAACTTTTTTCGACTTCGTTGTTTGTATGGTTAACTGCGCTTAACTGCGGTCCAAATTTTTGGTCCTCACCCATGTCCTTAGTTGTGCGTAAGTAGTAAATCAAGTGGCAACTGTGTGATGACTTAGAATGTGTCCCTTTTCGAAAGAAACCTTGTTTTATTAGACCATGTAAACCTCTCATTAGGTAAAAAAAGAGAAATTCCCAGACTTGACCATGTATTATTCAAGGCACGGGCGAGTCGCACAACGCCACCGCACGAAATGAACGACCAGGGTGTCCACTCTACATCCTAAAAAAACTTGCCTGACTTTTCCCTGACTTTCCCTGACCATTTTTGTAAATTTCCCTGACCAAAAATACAACATTACTGATCATTTATTTTTTCCCTGAGGAAAAATTATATGATAAGATAAGATTTTTTAAGAATTGTTACAAATTATTTCTGAAAATGTTGGACTAATTTCCATACTAAGTGAACTGAATATCGTCGTTATGGAACGCGGGTATTTTATTCATGGCAAAGATGAGAGAGAAATAGAACAAATAAAAACTTTTAAGGATTTGATCTAAAACTGTCAATTGTGAAAAAAATACTAAACTCTGGGAACTAAATATGCATTATGTAATATCTGATGAATGAGCAATTGCTTTTAACTAAAACACTTGGCAAAAATTCCAAAACCCTCAGAAACAAAAGGTTCTTAAATCCCAAATCAGTATTTTTTTTTTAAATTTCGATTCTGTCGAGGGGCACTCGAAAAGAAACGTATTACGCTTGGCGTACAAATTACGGAAATAACTTCCCCAATTCATAGCTTTTCTAAAAAGGTGCAAATGTTGTCCACTTTAGTACAGGTTTGAAAAAATAAGCTGATTAAACGAGCAGAAGGCGCGACATGAATTTAATTCGGAAAACTCTAGGTTTGGTTTATGCACGGAACTATGGTTTATTGACATTAAAAGCGTTACATTTTTGATGTCAGGCTTTGGTTCAAGCTAATGTGTCTTGTGTGTTTGAGCCACGGAGTCTTAATCGCTCGGATGGTAAGCAGCGGAATTTGCATTCTGAGTATTTGGAGTCCTTGAGCCTTGCATCATCATCAGCAGTGGCACCTGCGCTCCGTATCGTGTGGCTGAGGTGCGAGGAAGCAAAGTTCTGAAGCACGTTACATCCCACAGGAGACTCCTGCCCCTAGGCCACGGAACCAGCGTCAAGCCGCTTACCATCAAAACAATTAAGATCCCGTGGCTCAAACACACAAGAAAAATTAGCTTGTAAGCCAAAGCCCGACGAATGTAACGTTTTTAATGTTAATAAACCAAACCAAGACTTAACCTGTCCTTTGTCGTTGACGCACCTGTACGTCAGCCATTCTAGTTATGATTTTGAATTTAAATTTTACTGACGAAAGATAAAAAAAATATATATATTTTTATAATATATTATATATTTATTTTTGGGAGTAATCCCCCTTGACACAAAAAATAGATTTTTCAAAAAAATAAATACTTGTGATGCCTGAACTGCTATTTCTGGGGTTTTTGAAATTTTTAGACCAAAAACGTTTTTTTTTTAAATATCTAAAAACTTAAATAACTCGAAAACCAGTGACATTAGACCCCCAGTTAACGAGGACAAAGTTATTGCAAATTAGTTCGAGTATAACCCCTTTCAAGGAATAGGTTGAGTTACCTGTCACCCTGTATATAAAAAATCTGAATAATGTTCATGTTATTTTTATTTTGTTTCTGTGATAGAGCAATTACGTAAAGATCTTACTATACGTAACATCCTTATAAGAGATAATACTGAAATAAAAATATGTTATCTCGATTTTTTCAAATTTAAAACATCATTGTTTGAATAAGAAATTGGGAAGTGTGTTGAGTGTTTTCATTATAATATTATACATGTACATGATAAGTTTTTATTTATTAAGAAAAAAAATGAAGGTACAAGTTCCTCAAAAAGAAACAAACATTCGAAATACATTTCAAGGGAAGTTTTTTTAAATGCATGTAATATATTATCAATTAAGGAAATCGTAAAAAAACAAACTGGCCCACAGTATCTTTGAGAACTATTAAAATTACGAATTTAGAACAACTATCATAAGAGTGCCGTAATAGCCTAGATTATAGATTATAGATTTTAGATTAACCTTTTCAACGCCACAGTCGGCTCTGGCCGTCAACTAAAAGTCTTGCCACTGACGCCACGTCGGCTACAGCCGACAAGAGTTCAAGATTAAAAGAGACTGTTTGGTAGCAATAAGGTGTAATTTGCATAGCATAGCAAACATATTTGGCGCGTGGGTGGCACATTTTGTATTAGACGTATGGCGTTCAAAAGGTTAACAATCACTAGGACAGGTTGGAATTGATATGGAAGGAAAGTATTTCGTTTCTTTTCAAACTTTTTTCCCTGACCTCCCCAGAGCTTCCCTGACTTTCCCTGACCACCCTTAGCCTCCCTGACTTTCCAGAAAGTGGACACCCTGAATGACGTAGGAAGTAAACAAGCTAGGAAATTGACAGGGTAGGAAGGGGCGATTTTTTTAATAGATGACCCTATTCGCGATGCCTCTGCTATGCTAGTTATAAAAACTACCAATAACAAAAATAGCATTCGGCAATACCCTTCCTTGTAATTTTCTATATATAAAATTCGATGTGTGTATGTTCCCTATGGACTCCCAACAGTTATATGGATTTGAATTCAATTTTCAAGCAATTTTCAGATTTGCTCAGCGGTATGAAAAAGAAATCACATAGGCGACGCAAGACACAAACAAAAGTTTTCTTTAAAGCACTAGCAGTCCAGGCAGATCCTGCCCAATCACTGCGCCACCTACCAGATCCAATTGTGAATGTAAATTATCCAGGGACTCTATCACAAAAAGAACATTAAAATAAGTCTAACCGTTTAGGAGTCACATACAGAAGAATTATTTAGAAAAAGATAGACACGCACACTACTAACCCGATCGGCGTCACTGGGCGACCGCATATTACACATAGACAACATGCACAAGAGCTCATCCTCTTTCATGACATAGTGAGGTCACAAAAACCAGCAACTACACAGGACTTGATCAAGAAATGGTTAAGGCAATCAGGGTGTAAAAGGAAACACAAGAGTTACCGCATACTTTATATTGAAAGTCCACAGTAACCTTACACTAACAGATTACAGCCTGCGTCCTCGTCGGCCTCCCTTCCTGCGGGTGGAGTCTGAGGGGACTGGAGTGACGTCCTCAATGCGACCAATCTTCATGCTGGAGCGAGCCAAGGCACGGAGAGCAGACTGGGCACCAGGGCCAGGAGTCTTGGTCTTGTTGCCACCAGTGGCGCGGAGCTTGATGTGTAGAGCAGTGATGCCTAGGAGTTTGCACTTTTCAGCAACATCCTAGTGACAATAAAAACATAATTAGTCTGGCAGCTTTTAGGAAAACTCCTCAAATTAACTAACAAGTGTCAAAAAAGCTGGATATACTCTTCTTAACCCTTTCTGGCAAAGGCTTTTCTTAACCAATAAAAAATTATAGTTAAAATTCAAACCTTAGTACCTTAGTTAAAGGTTTAAATCGGATTTCATTTACAAGAAATATTACTTATGTAATTAATTCTCAATATGTAAATAACTTGGATATTGAATATGTATTGCATTTCTAGTCAAACCATCTAAGTTGGTGTGGCCTGAAAAAGGGTTAAGAACAATTTAACCTTTTGAATGTCAACTACTCCTTAAGTAGTCATATTTTGTTGCCTGCAAATCCTGCAATGCAATTGATGCTTATGGTTCATTCAGGTACGGGTACAGTTAAAAAGATGTGTTTTCAAATAGATTATGTTAAGTTTTGGATTAGAAACATGCTTAACGTGCGAGTGACACAATTGTATTTGGTTTAGAAAATAATGAAGTGTCTGCTCTAACTGCTTCATTTCTACTTTCCAACCTGTATAATTTTGGTAATTTTTTACCTCTCTAATATAGAAAATGTGGGTGCTGATAGTAAGCATTGTTAAATAAAATTTAGAAAAATATTGCTCTAGATCTAAACCTAGGCTTGCAATAAGCTAGGCTAAGCATATAATAGAAATACTGATAGAATTTTGCATGATAACCAGAAAAACTAGCTGACTAATCCATCATATCATAATTTACCCTACTTGGCTATTGACACTTGTGGTTTGTGGTACATGTTTACAACTGAAGAGTGAACATAACCTCAAAATGTAAGTGGCTTCAGAACAACAACATTATGTAAAGCATATAAACCCACCTGAGCGGCCAACATAGCGGCGTAGGGAGAAGCCTCATCACGATCGGCCTTCACTTTCATGCCACCAGTAACCCTGGCGATAGTTTCCCGACCGGATAAGTCGGTAACGTGCACGAATGTGTCGTTGAAGGAAGCGAAGATGTGGGCGACGCCGAACACCGTCTCTCCCACCAAGTGCTGAGGGCCCAGGGTCACCTGGACCTCCTCTTTTGCAACTTTGTTTTTCCTCGGGGCCATGGCTCAGCCTGAAAACGACACAACACTTAGCACTTTTTGTAACCTAAAATTATCACAGTGATCCACTTATAAACAAACTCGAGACGAACAAGAGGGACGTAGCATCAAATGTTCTACTAGAATTTTGTTTTATTTCTGTAATTATTACATATTTATTGGACAATTCATACGAAACTCGAAAATACCTTTTGCTTTGAAAGCTGTCAAACACTAGAAAGAATAGCGGATGCTGGTGTTTCCAGCTTCAGCGACTAAAAAAAATTCCTAACCGGCTAAACGTTTATATGCTTAATGTATATTTTTGGAATGTGATGATATTGATGTAGGATTTTCGTCAAAATTTTAACACTGTATCGGTGGATAGATTAAAAGTTTACCTGTGACTTTCAAAACTCCAAAAGCTATGATATAAGCAACAAAAGAGGATAATCCATGATAATCACGATTTAAGTATGGCAACACCATCTCGCGCTGAATTTAGAGACGCGTTCAAATTACATTATCACGTTTTAGTGTTACTTTTTTTTGTTGTTCTGCTGATTTAGTTCAACGACAAAAGCATAAAGGTCTGTGAACAATGCGTTTTTAAGGAATTTGTTTTTGAAGCTTCGAGGGCCTTTATCTTGGATCGCATCTATATCACTAGACAACCGGAAGTAGCGTACGTCATTGCCAACAGATTCATCGCATAATCTGAGAGCTAAGTTCCAACATACATTTACCATCAATCAGGACATAAATCGTCGATTTTAGCGACGTAATATATTGGAATTAAGTGTGAAATATTGTGATAATCATCCTCTAGCTTTAGTTAATCTAGTTAAATTTTAAAAAGTGAGTATTATGTTTGATTTTTGCAGGGAAATCTGTTCGAAGTTCCTTGTACGCGAGTGACGTTCTGTCAGTCTTATTACTCAATTCGATATCGCATTCAATCTTTTGCGTATGCTCCAAACGAGTCTGACGACTCCAATGCCGTTCGCAAAGTTTGCTCTGTATTATTCAGACGTCAGATGATACTACGCAATTCATATCAATTTGATTTGCAAGTCACACTCATTTGTGTTTTCTTTGTGAAGAAAGGGATGTGCTAATCGTCTTCGTACGTTCCAGATTCACAATGTTCATCTTGGACTGGTTCACTGGTGTCCTCGGCTTCCTAGGTAAATGGTTTTTCAACTGACATTTTTATAAGATAATATTTCGCAATTTTATTGCATTGCATACAAAAAATATATTATTTCATGGTTCTTAAGAATCCATAGGTAAATCCAGTTTATCGCATATGCATATTTAATGGATGTTCATTTCGGGTATTGGGTGTTTATACCCTGGATTCTATGTGATAAATACAAGAATAACAATAAATATCAGGGAACAATATCACAAGGGGTTGGAATAGGTAGTGCTTTTTAACCTAAACTTGACGCATGTTCATTTATAACTGAGTGAGATGGGAATATGTTATTGAATGAAGATGCATCAAGTTTAGGTTAATAAACCCCACCCCTACTTACCCCACCTACCCTTTTCTGACCCCTGAATATCACAAATTAATGTAGTCCTAAACTTAACTATAAGCTTGTGCTATGGGTAGTAGGTAATGATAACCATACTCGTGTAGAGAAATAAGTACTTGAATGTATAGAAAATATCCAAGACCTAGACCTACCATTTGTGCTCATCACACTTATATTTGCTCATACCGGGAATCAAACCCAGGACAGCAAGCTTCGTAGGCAGGGTCACCACCAATTATGCTGAAATTGTCGTCAACAATATGGACTTAATATTGTGTTCTAAATAATGTTAAGTCGATTTATAAACATGATACTGATGCATTTGTATTATTACAAATAAAATATGAGTACCTACTAAAATGTACTAATTCTAAAACTACAATGCAATGTCTAACTAAACATCAACAAACATTGATTTATTTATGCAATGAGATCTGATAGATTCTCAAATAGAATGCTATTGGATTCAATAAGGAATCATTCAATTTTATTTAAATAAATCAAAATAAATTACTATGTTTGCATAGTTTTCCTTGAATTAATAGAGGTTGCGTACTTTACCTTGATCCTACATTTGTAATGTTTTTATTTCGCACACTACTTTAGCTGCCATACAGGTGTAAAGAAGGTCAAGTGTGACCATCAATGATTTACAAAACTTGCAAGTTAATTTTTTTTTGCCCTTTGTTTTTGTTTGTGGACAAAAAAAACTAGGATCAATTTTTTATAATGTGATTCAAACCAAAAAAAAAATGTATTAAGAAAGAAATAGATTGAGGTACTATCAATGTATTGGTACAGATCTATCCCTAGCCAAATAGGAGGTCTGGAATTATTAGGAAACCCCTAAAACAGTTATTTACTATAACCCGTCAAGCGTTTGACGTCAATAAAGTCAATTCATTGTCACCTTTATAATGTCAATTCATTGTCACCTTTATAATGTCAATTAGAGTTGTATATTACAATTGTGGTGCACGTGCACAGATGGCTCTCCACGAGTTAAACGCTCGCATGGTTACACATGGATCCATGCTCAAAATTTGGATATTTTGAAGATTATTTTTTAATACTAACTTGCAATCTGAAGAGACTAGAATCTGGTATTTTTTTCATTTAAATAATTGATGGAAAGTAACTAAAAAGTAAATGTTTAAGGATAATTGTTGTTTGGAAATTCCAGGCATTGCATTTCAATTCTTAAAATAGCAGGTTAGGTGTGAAAGTGGTTTTAATTTTTTTGTTATTTCCTGACTACTATTTATAAATAAAAATTGCCCAGCTTGGTTATATGTAATACGCAGTTTTTAAAATACCTACTGAGTAGTGGGGCAAGTTTTAAAAGAACTTGTTGTTTTGAATTCTATCTAAATTCTTAAATTTGCTGTAAATTTAGACTTTATAACCTTATCACTATCACACTTCAACATAGTTATTGCACCATATCACAGGTGAAGTGTAATAATGAGGTGCATGCAACCATCTAAGTTGTGACGAAATCATTACCTATTGTATCTATTGTTATAGCTCATTGAATCATTTGTTCTGATATATACAGAGTATTACCAGCAAATATAAATATCATCCTTCTCTTTCCTTCTTTTCAGGGATATGAAATGATGCATTTATTTAAATCTTCTACTTCTATTAGCAAGGCGATCCTTAAATCAAATGTTCTGTTTTGTACTTCTATGTAGTGTGTCTAAATAAATAGCATGTGATACAATAACCGTATAGATACTCAATAGTACCAGTGGGCCTAGTATGGCTGTTTCAATATACTCTTATACTTATTTACGTGTCAGAAGGTGACGGATGCCTTATCCACACTTTGTCACGCGATAAACTCAGCCATATTAGGCCCCCTGTTTAACTAGAGCTTTCCTTACCTGTCACACCACGCGGACTAAAGAGTCTATAGGCAATTAGTTACCACTCATTGTGGGAACCTTTTGTGTTCTCTGTGACATGACATATTAAGTCGTGTTATACTTAAATTATAAAGCGTATCATTTATTTTAACATATTTTGAACAGTAATATCCATCTAGAATGTCAAAAAGCAAGGCTATCAATGTTTTATTTTATCTATCTACATTTTACCAAGTATAATTATAAGTTTATATGTTCCGTCACAGGAATCATCCTTAATCGGTATAGCCCAGGTGTGAGTGCGAGTTATTTATTCCCACCTGTTACCACACCGCACGTTTTTTATCACATTGAACTTCATTTATATTATAAGGCCACAGAGGTGTCCGAATGAATACAGATGGGATGTTATTTGCATATTGACACCATTAAACAGTACTTTAGACACTTAAGTTTCACTCTCTAATTCATAAACAAACTTTAAACCTATTTTAGTTAAAGTAGGCTTTGTCACTTTCTGTCGGATAGAAATGTTACAATGTTAGCATATTTGAAGCACACTTTATTTGATGTTGAATATTTGTTCATAATGGCTGACGGGTGTGTGCAGGGCTATGGAAGAAGTCCGGCAAGCTGCTGTTCCTGGGTCTGGACAACGCCGGGAAGACCACCCTGCTTCACATGCTCAAGGACGACCGGCTGGCGCAGCACGTGCCCACGCTGCATCCCAGTAAGTGCACTTGTGCTTTATTAATTAATGTATTTAAATACTTTGTTACAAAAATAACCATTTTTGTTCAAAGACAGACTTAATTCTAAAGACATTAAAAAATGCTTTAGTGTACTGATGATCGACTGAATGACAGCCTTGACACACTGTGAACAGTCAAGTGTATAAATATGAGAGATCGTAACATCTCAAAAATATGTCCCAATGCACCTTATTCCAGTGTAATAAAAACTGTACTTTAAATAAACTACAGATACATGAGTTTGGGTTTCTAATATTCATGCTATTTCTGTATAGTTGACAAAATTTAATCGGCACCGATTCGACGTACCACTTTTAAGACTAATTGGTGCAGATTATATTTCGTCAACTATACCAAGTATGGTAAAAGAAATGGATTGTGTATTTCATTACATAACTTTTTAACTTTTAAAACATACAGCTCCCAAAATTGTGAAATTGCTTTAATATAAAAAATACAGGCGAAAAGCTGGTTAGGCGACTAATGTCTATATTGAAAAATGACGAGGTATAAAAATATCGACACCTTATATAATGTCGAAAAATAACAAAGACTAGAATTATTTTTGTCGATGTATAAAAATGTCGACATATAACAACGACCATCTGATTTTTGTCAATGTATAAAAATGACGACAGGTAGGTTTAGGTTATGTTAGTTTTGCAGCAGGCCCGGAGGGCCAAACCACCCAGTAATAGGTGGGTGGTGTTTCTCGGTAGTTTGGCCCTCCGGGCCTGATGCAAAACTAACATAACCTAAACCTACCTAGCTCCTGTTCCGCCTATCCCTTATTATACCTCCTCGTCTTAATTCCATTTCGACATTATTATACTTCGTCATTTTTTTATTTCATCGTTATTATTACTCGTCATTTTTGTACTTTGACTTTTTCATGTTTGGAAAATGGGCATTATTATACCTCGCCTCGCCTAACTGCGAAAAGCGAGTCGGACTCTCACAAGACGAGTTCCATGCCACCATACAATGTTTCAACATACGGTCAAAATTACAACCAAAAACGCCGAATATGACACGATTCTTGTATGGAGACTCCTTTTAATTTAAAAACTATATCTTATTTTTGTAATTAAATTGTTGTTGTATCAGCCGTAGTAGGGTAGAAGTACCGGTTTTGGCCACTTTACACATTTTAACTAATGAAAATGAAAAATGTTTATTACTTAAAAACTTATGAAAGGAAACAGCGGCTGTAGGGACTGAGCTAGGATACCCTGTGTTACAGGCCCCAGTTAATACAAAACAAGAGGATACAATACAAAAGGATAATTATGGACAATCAGTATTTAACTGATTAAACTTAAAAATTATATTATTCTAACTTAAGGTCTAAAATAACTTAACTGTGTTGGGTGCATGCGCGTGAGTTGGTTGTACTTTAGTATAATATGCATACATAAAATAAAAATAAAAATAAGAGTACATAATTATGCCTTCCAGATACTAATTATTTTAGGATATAATTTACCACAGCCTATCCTACAACTGACAGTAGATTCTCAGTATCTTTATAGTTGTGCTGCATGAGCCACAAAGTTAGTAGACGTTTGGAGGGTGGTCTAACTACGTGGTTTCCCTTACAAAAAGTCTTCATGATTAGGGGAGACAAGAATTCTTTGAACCTTTGAGCAAACCGAGTTCTACACTTGAGGGATTTCCAGCGGTGGCGTCGTCTTACTTCAGCGTCAAAGTTTGGACTGTTTGATTTACGGTATTCAAGCATTATTTTGCAGATAAACAGTTGACGCACCGTAAGCACCTTCGCCTCCCTATACAGCTCTTTGGTGCAAAACCAGGGCGGTTTTCGGAATGCAAATTTAAGGAGGGCCCTTTGTGCTCTTTCCAAACCGATTATATGCACTTTGGCCGCTCCTCCCCAAGCCGAGTTACAATAACTAAGTATTGATTCGCACAGAGCAAAGTAGACTGTCCTTAATAACTCAGGGCACGCAACATTCCTTAGGGTGCGGAATATAAAGATAAGTTTTCGCACGCGACACTTTAAAGCCTCTATGTGTTCGTGCCAAGAGAGATGATTATTTAATATAACGCGTAAGTATCGGATAGTTTTTGTTCGCTCGAGTGTGATTGATCCGTGAGACAAAGGGTCCGATATTCTGTCAGTTCTAAATTGAATGCGAAAATCATCACTGGGTTGGCCTCTGTCATCGATAGAGAAGCAAACGTATTTAGTTTTAGTGACTTTTAGAGTCAACAGGTTATCATCAAGCCATGTAGCTACCGCTGCAATGCTTGTATTAGCTATTGCCTGCACTTCGGACCAACAACTCCCACGAGCGAGAATAACTGTATCATCCGCAAATGAAATAATTGTAGTATTTTTCAGTTGCAGATTACACAGTCCATTCATGTAAATGAGGAAAAGGGTAGGCTCCAGCACGCTTCCCTGTGGTACTCCGAATCCTATGTTGGAAAGCTCGCTATGAAAGCCTCCTAGGCGGATGTGTAAAGCATTATTAAATTACAATCATTTTTATATTTTATCTTTATATTAATCTTCAGTCTTTACAATTTCTGAATATTATTTTTAATTTTACATTATTTTTGACACTCATTGCAACCATGGCCAAAAAGGGTACAGTGGCCACAAACGGTACTTCTACCTTAATCACACAATTGTTTTGTTTGTAGCTATTACAGTTCAAAAGATGTGACACACGGATGTACAGGACAGCCTTAGTAAAAAAGGATATGATAGACAGATAGATAAATGAGTTTTGAAACAAATGCAGAGTAAATTTGATAAAATGATCCTAACCATTGACCGAAAACTGCTGCTTTATAATGCGATTCCTCTAGTTCTGTTAAACTCTTTCGCCACTGTATAACAAACCTAACTGTATGTCCCAATGTTGCAGCGTCGGAAGAGCTGTCGATAGGCTCGATGCGGTTCACGACGTTCGACCTGGGCGGGCACGCGCAGGCGCGGCGCGTGTGGCGCGACTACTTCCCCGCCGTCGACGCCATCGTGTTCCTCGTCGACGCCTGCGACCGCGCGCGCCTGCCTGAGTCCAAGGTGAGCGCGGTATTGCCGACACATTCAGGGTGGTCTATCTTCGTAAGCATAGTATAGAAAAGGAAGTCTCCGGCCGTTTAAGTTTCTGATAACTACTACCGCTCGGGTGCGAGTTACGTCAATGCGCGTCGCTCGATACTTACGCACGCAACCAAACAGCGACGGCGCTCGCGGCACAAGCACGCACACATGCAAGCCGTCCGACATACCTTTGTTTCAAGACAAACTGACGGCTAGAATATGAGTGTCAGGTCAAAGCAGTTCGTTTTTACGAATTGTCTAAAAGATAGCTAAGCTAGCACATGGATGTATGAAATGAAATATGACGTGACGTCACGCCTCGGTACTATTAAATCTCCTACTTTTTATGGTTTTTGTTGATTTCAAAATCGTAAAAATGCTACAATGTGCTCGGTTATATTTACGATTACTTTATTTCGTGGTTTGCGTGGCTAGCTGAAGTAGAAAATTGAACGTGGGCGTCAGGAGGATATTTTTGTATATTGACGACGCGGTTAGCCAGGTCTTGGGGGGAGCGCCAAAGTTCAACTAAAATTGCAACTCCTATTATCGGAACTCCGAAAATGAAATTTTTATACCGCTGAAACCGTAAACTTTTCAGAAGTTCTGAAATATTCAATGTGTAGATAAGACTAGGTTAGGTTAGGTTTGATTTATAAAAATCCTGAAAATGTAACAGTTGCTGAAATAAATACGTTAGGAGTTGCGATAATTAGGACTTATGAGTCGTTATGAGTAAAAATAATTAGGTGAGCCAATATGGACCCGGTCTTGGGTTCGATTCCCGGTGATCCCAGTTGGAGCAAATATTTTTGTAAGCGCGAGTATTCACTGAGCTTATGTGGAAGTCAAGGAATATTTAAGGGACTGACATTCCGTATTTCTGTTTAATAATTAATTGGTATTTAAGCATAATGCGTGCCCTATTTAATTTACCTATGGACATTATCTGTTTGTACGCCCATGTTGGATGGTTTTTCTTTTTGCATAACAACACAAAACATGCACAAAATATGTGACACTCGCCTACTTGCTAATATTGAGAATCGTGTAACCATGTTTTCATGAGTCTTGGACGTTTCTCAATGTATATTTATTTATCTAATACGATGGACTGACAGGCCAATATCGGCCGGCGGACTGTCAGTCTGCGGCTATAATAACAAATTGAAGAGCAATATGTGTTCCAGGCGGAGCTGGACTCGCTACTGACGGACGAGACGCTCAGCAACTGCCCCGTGCTCATCCTGGGCAACAAGATCGACAAGCCCGGCGCCGCCAGTGAGGACGAGCTGCGCCAATTCTTCAACCTGTACCAGCAGACCACGGGCAAGGTCAGTGACGCCCAATACCGGCAGGACCCCGGACTTATCGCGGACAAGTCAAAATAGACTTGCGCATCGAGTTGTTCACTAAAGACACTAGTCTGTACTTATTATCGTTTTGACGATAAAACAATAACATTTTTTTTATTATTTTATGTGATTGTGACTGTCGCACAGACCGTCTCACACACTTGTTGCCGACTGTACTTCTAACGTTAATGATCAAATCTGTAAAGTAGAAGTTGAATCCAAACTGGACGGACGTACTATAGCTTAGCCATTTAGGAGTTCCTATGGCCACCTTCTGTTTCCATCATAATTTCAGCTTGATAGTGCCATATTATTGTACTAGCTTGTGCGCGCGACTCCGTCCGCGTAGATTTTGATTATAGTTATTCCCTAGGGAACCTAAAAAAAATCCGGGATTTTCCTGTGTCGAGTGTCTATCTCCATTTCAACCATTCCAAACTTGCAGCGTGAAGGAGACACAAACTTCCGCATTTATAATAATAGTTGGATTGTCATAAAAGTCTCATAAACTTGCAAGTTAGAATCTTTCTAGATTTGTTTACATTAGTAATAAGCTAAGCAAATAAGTGTATTTACAAAGTGTGAGTGTTGTGTATGATTGGTGGTCGCAGGGCAAGGTGTCCCGGTCGGAGCTGCCCGGGCGGCCGCTGGAGCTGTTCATGTGCTCGGTGCTGAAGCGCCAGGGCTACGGCGAGGGCTTCCGCTGGCTCGCGCAGTACATCGACTGAGCGCTCGCCGCTGCTACTACTTCATCGATACAATTACATGGAATTACAACTCAAACCGACGTTATATTCAAGCTACAATACGTTAATACATACGTTCCTGCTGAGCCTCTATTCTACTAGGTGAAACCAAATTGCCTATGACATGTTATCGTATTGTTAATTCGGCCGCCATTACTGTGAAGTAAATAAGAGCCATCGTAACGTTACAGTACATATCGCGTCAGAAGCTATACGGTTTTATGGAGAAGAATAGAGGCCCTGTACCGAAGTTACGAAAAAATGTGATGTTAATGATACATATAATTAATAAAATAATGAAAGCAGTCCTATCGCACAAAACTTTACTAATGTACAATAGGGAATATGCACGTTTTTTTTACAGCTTCAATAAAAGCTGATTCAAGTTACAAACAGGTGAGAAAAAACATTTTTTGAATAGCTATAAAAATAACCAAGATATAAGCCAACAAAGATTTGTTCCTATCTTTCTAACAAAACAGAATTTTACGTGGAGTTTATGTGGCCGACCTGTTACAATGACGTCACAGTGCACTTCGGATCTCTCTGTCTAATTAACAGTTTAAAATGCTTTTATCATCCGTATTTCTTGACCGATTTTAATTTTAATTTCACTTTTGGTGATCTCTTTTACGGTATTTTCATATTTTGTTGAGAAATGCGATTTAAAAAATCCATGCATATTCCCTATTGGAAAAGTCGACAATTTATGTCCGTTCCCAACATTCAAACCGCGGATAGATTAAGTTACTTTCAAATTTGAAGTAACCTAAACTATCCACGATTTGGATAAAAGGACATTGGACAACATGTACACTTGTAAACTTTTGTGACACGAGGCCCAGGTAGATTTATAAAATGAAATGCAACTTTTTGGATTAAGTTTTGCGTAGTAACGAATTATTAATGTATCGTAGCGCCCAGGCCAGGCACGGCCGCACGCGTCGCCCGGGCGGCGACGCCACGATGAAGTTCCGGAATGGCCCGCGGTCGCTCTCTCGCTAGTACACAACATTACAGTACAGTTCTGTATCACCTGCTCGCTTTATAAAAGACATTACGTAAATTATAACAGGATACACATTACAATGAAATATCTCATTTATATGGACACAATGTGACGCAGTTCAAATGATGTATTTGAACTTACTTGATCAGTAGATAGTACAAAACTTGTATCGACGTTTCACGCGTTACTAGCGAGAGAGGAAGCTTTTGTAAAGCGGTTCTATCGCTATTCGCAAGGCTCCTAGCGTAATTGTTTAAAGTTTTTTTGCTCCGCCGACTAGGTTTGGCAAGTGTAAAAAATGTATCCGCATCCGTAAAGATATATTTTTTAGGGTTGCGCAACCAAACTCTTGTATCTAATTAATTAATAAGGTAATGGTGCAAAGCATTATAATTTGATATTATGATTTTTGGTTAATGGTATATCCATCCACAATTTGCGTCATGTCAGTAAGCTCTGCATATTTATTTTTATACTTTACACAGTTCTTTCTTGTAGGTATCGTAATTTTAATTCGAATGTCGTATTTATTTCTTATTCTCATTCCAACTTGGTATTCAATTATAATGTGGACTCAACTTCTATCTATCATTGTGTTGTATATTTCAAAAATGAGGATTGTTATATTTTTGTATCTAGTTTCAATCTCTTGATTATGTTATGTATGAGATCACCTTCCCGCTGTGTTTTGCCGGAACGGTTAGTCTACAAAGTCGGTAGATCAGTCTTTTGATGAATTTAAGTATTTCCCTCCAGTGTCAAGTTAATGTATATTGAGAATTATCTTCCATTTACGCATAACGGATGGATTTAAGCTAATAAGTTGGAGACGGCGCTGATGTGGTTGAGCCGCGCGGCATCACCAACTTGGCTATACAATTTATTTATATCAATAGCACAAAATGGATAAATTCAGTACACACATATTTGTCCCTAGTATGACCTGAGTTTACCTGACAGAATAGTGTGGAAGTACTTTTTGTGATTGAATTGAAATGTAAAGCGATCAGGCCAAGGAGGTTATATACGTCTGGAATAACGGTTTTAGTACGGGCGACGATTTCGAGTTAATTACTGGTTTGGTGACGTCGCTATGTTAAGACGTCGCCGACGAGTAGTCCCCGTGAACTCACCGCGGTTGCTCCAGCCGTCGACCGCTGGCCGCGGAGACGAGCCGTTTCCAGTAATAAGTTGTGATCAACATGGCTGGCTCTTCAGTCGTAATTAGAAAATGTTTTCGGTATATTATTTGCAGTAAGTCCAAAAAAAAACAAAGTTTGTAATAAAATTTATACAAAATACATTAGTCTTTTACTATACAAACACAAATGTTTACATGTCAAATATTTTAGTAGAACTGAGATATTTCTCATGGTATTGTTGATAGAAAATAAAAGTAATATCTTTTACTAATTAAGGTTTAATGATAGGAAAATAATGCAATAAAAATAGTATTGTATAGAAATATTTCTACAGTAATAATTTTACAAATATTGTCAAACTTTGGAAACAACAAACATCAGTGAATCCATAATTCAGTGCAAATGTATGGGAATGCTTTTAATAAATATATTAATAGAAAGCAATGAGAATATAATTGAAACGATTAATATAACTTAAAAAAACTATTTCACGATTACAATGTAAGAAACACTTCTAGCGGACATTATTTACAAACTGTATTCAAGATACACGATATTGCACATTTAACACTTAAAATTACATTGCATGAATTCATAACATTGGTAGATGGCAACTTTGTGTCAAAATAATTTTCTATTTACTTGTGCTAACCCGAAACCAAGTTCACGGCGCGCGAGCTCGCCCGGCGCGGCGGCGGGCGGCGCGCCTCAGGCTGATATTTATTATCACTTCAAACGAGACCATTACAGCTTCTATGCGATAACTAGCTAACACTAGACTTAGTCGAGTCGCCACTACGAAATGAACATGTGACGCCTTGTGAGGTAATATCACATTTGGAAAACCTATCGCTATAAATTACGCTACCTAATGCTCGCGAGCAAATTCATTAACGTCTGTCGGATGATAAACATTCGGAATTTATAAAAGTTTTACGACTGGTGTATAAAGATAAAAATAAGGACCAGATAACGTAAAAATACATGACTATATTGCATAGTATAGTATTACAATTTACTACAATCGTGATAAGTATTTTTTTGTGATCTGTCACGCGAGCGCTACCCTATATAAATACTCGTATAGCTAGGTAGATTAGGTTGGGTCGCGCGGACCAAGGCGAGCGGTGGTGCCGCGGCGCGGCGCAGGCACCCCGCGGCATATACATCATTCATCACATCATACAAATATACTCGTGCTCTATATGTACTAAATGCAAATTCACTATCCCGTACCTTAGCATAGTTCATCGCTGTGAGATTATCAAAACTATTCTACGATTCCATATCGATTCATTATTGTATAAGATTCAACAACAATTTAGAAAGTCATGAAAAAATATAATTTAAATTAAAATCAATAAAATGTCAATAGAAAACAGCGGCCACGCTGAACGATCGCAGCAATATATCGACAATACATCGAAATGTCAAATAAAAGGCCGACTCGGCGTGTTCGGTAATGTCACATTTAAAACATTAAAATTCAATAACAACGTTTTATATACTGATTTTATATTATGTACAAAAAAGTGTCGGGGTACGAACACTCGATATAAAATTATAGATTATCTGTAAACATTAAAGATATAGTCTTATGATTAAATCACACTTGCCAGCCGGAGGGTGCGCTGGGCGCTCGGCGCTTACAGCTAGGTGAGGGATCACTTTGGTAGAGTGGGGGCGGCGCTCAGTTCATCCACTTGCGGCAGTTGGGCGCGCCGCACATGCACATGATCTTGTGCGCGTCGTCCTCGATGTCGAACTTGTAATCGTACGCCAGCTGCGGACGAGAGGGAGACGTTAAAGGCATGCAACAACAAGTGCAAAGTGGTAAGCATACATGGTGGTACAGACATTGGACGTGTGTCCAATGACTGAAGTGCGACTTGTGAGTTTCGAAATTAGTCTCATTGGCGTCTAGTAAAAGGATGAGTAATTTTTATTAGAATCCTTTTATTCAGATTTAATTCGGCTAAATAATAATATGTCTTCTACCACAAGGATTTCCGGTTACACACCACGATATAAAATAATATAAGGTCGATAAGATGAGTCTGCCAATGTGAACTTACGGACGACTCTAGCGACATTTCTTTATTGCAAGAAAAAATACACTTGTATACAAAAGGCGAACTTAATGCCGTAATCCCATGCCAGTTAATATCAGGGCAGAGCAGAGATAATAGTGGCGGTGCAACAGAAAGTTGTATTTGCAACTTTATTTTAACGCGACGGGGAGCTATTAGGATTACTTGAAAAAATAAATGGGCTGTTATTATTATTAAATATTTCAGCGATGGGTAAATTAGTTTGAATGAACAGTAATAGAAAATTGATTGGATATTTCATCCTAGAATGTCAGTACCTAGTTATGTGGAGCATAAACGTTGAGCTTCTGTCTATCACTAGTCAGTAACTAATTGGGTATTTTTCTGTCCAAGCGGTGGGATCATCGAACTACTAGAACTGGATGGGATAAAGGGGACTAGTTATGTGTAAGAGGCGACGGAGTGGTTACCTCCTCCCCGCGCGCGAGGCGGCGCTTGGCGAAGATGATGATGCGCAGCTGGCGGTCCACCTCGACGGTCTCGGCCACGCAGTTGGGCTGGCACGAGTGGTTGATGTAGCGCGCCAGCCCGCCGCTCAGCGTGGCGTCCACCACGCGCCGCTCGTCCAGCCGGAACATGTAGATGCCGCGGTTCTGCACGAACGTCGCACGTTTACGAACCAAGGATATAAGTACATCTTCGGACTAACGACTTCCGCTAGGTGCTAAGATCAACTAAACGTTTTATCTCAGACTTTTTAAACTAAAATGTTGACTCTTTTCACCAGGGAATTTATGTAGAATGCTGCAGACGAAGAATGCTCAGACGTTATCGCAACGTTGTCCAATCTTTTGAAAATGCGTCGCAATGACAGCTGTTCCTTGTTTCAAGGCTGTTTAAAGGAGCGACCACACCGCTGCTCAAAATACGGTGACGGTACGGAATCGCAGCGACGTGCCGTAAGCGTCACGGCAGCTGGGTGGAGAGCATACGGTAAACTCGTGACGTTTACGGCACGACAGTGCGATTACGTACCGTCACCGTATTTTGAGCAGCGGTGTGGTCGCTCCTTACCAATCATAACGCATTTGGTTAAGTTCTTTGAGATTTAGAATCAAATAACAAATATGCGATGTAAAAGAACTGCTACTACTAAAATGAATGATTAACATATTACAAAGCCGTCGACTAGTCATCCCGAGCGTACCTTAGCCTCGTACTGCTTCTCGCGTATCTCCGAGAGTTCGGAGCGGATAATCTCGCCGATGTACTCGATGACCATAGTATGCTTCTCGATGTCGCGCGCCGCGTACAGACCCAGGCCCTGGATTTTGGATCTGCGGGGACGGAAATATCGTTAGATTTTGGTAATTACAAAAAGATACGTTCTGGTGTAACAAATGCTTAAAGTAAAAATAGTCAAGAATAACCGAACTGACGTTTATTCACGACCAAAGTAATTTTAATACCACCGTCAAGTAGGCTCAGTATTTAGGGGCCTATGTGCTGGTTTGTCTTCTCCGTGCTATAAAAAGTCGACCACTACGCAACAACGACCAACTGCCGCTGCAATCTTTAGCCCGCAGTAAAATGTCGCATTACCGATGTTTGTCTGCACTTGTTTGTGATCGTACCTGGCGAGGTAGACGTTGTTGCGCCACTCGAGCTTCATCTTCTTGTACTGCGAGCTCTTGGTGTGCACGAACTGCTTGCTGTAGGGACAGAAGGGCGTGTCGGTGGCGGCGGGCGCGGGCGCGGACACGGCGCGCACGGTGCGCCGCCACACTTGTTTGTGATCGTACCTGGCGAGGTAGACGTTGTTGCGCCACTCGAGCTTCATCTTCTTGTACTGCGAGCTCTTGGTGTGCACGAACTGCTTGCTGTAGGGACAGAAGGGCGTGTCGGTGGCGGCGGGCGCGGGCGCGGACACGGCGCGCACGGTGCGCCGCCACACTTGTTTGTGATCGTACCTGGCGAGGTAGACGTTGTTGCGCCACTCGAGCTTCATCTTCTTGTACTGCGAGCTCTTGGTGTGCACGAACTGCTTGCTGTAGGGACAGAAGGGCGTGTCGGTGGCGGCGGGCGCGGGCGCGGACACGGCGCGCACGGTGCGCCGCCACGCGCCGCGACGAAGCGCCTCGCTGCGCGCGCAGCCCGACGGGTTCACGGCCAGCCCGCCCTCCAGGAGCGCGGACCGACCGAACTTGAAGCGGTAGTCGGTTAGGGTTTCTATGCCT
Organism: Acleris literana; assembly: GCA_946894065.1. Lineage (NCBI taxonomy): Eukaryota > Metazoa > Arthropoda > Insecta > Lepidoptera > Tortricidae > Acleris > Acleris literana. The sequence continues at coordinate 5,286,511 of OX335677.1, forward strand.
GCCGGGAAAATTTCTTGTTTAAACCTGACGAACCACTTCTACGCGCATGGCGCATGCATTCGATGGGAAACTCACACAATATAGCTCACTCTAGTCTAGCGTACATCAAGAGAGAAAGAAATGAACAATAACCCAGTATGGAGCAGTTATCTCAAACAGAACAGAAAAGAAAGAGCACAAAAGGCCTATATTGACGAATAGGACGCCAATTCAGATCGCGGTGGAAAAGAGAATTATGATCGTTTTTACGGAGGCCGCATTGTATTTAAAATGAAATGTATGACAGTGTTGAGAAGACGTCCTAAAAGGTTGAGGGAGTCCGTCGGTGTTGCACATTATTAGCGTAATTATGGGCAGCCCCAACAGTTTTGGAACTAACTGGGAGAAAATTCTTAAACCTGTAAAGTGTACGTATCATCATCATCATCGTCATCGTCATCGTCATCGTCATCGTCATCGTCATCGTCATCGTCATCATCGTCATCGTAATGTAAAATAGGAGAGGCAAAAGAGTCCCACCTCGCGGAACACCGGGGTTCAAATGGCACTAATCAAAAAAATTACGGCCAACAAAAACAGCTTGGACACGGTCGCAAAGGTAGGTGAACCACTTGGTTACGTCTAACCAGTCTTTTCACTCCGAAAAAATTTAACACTCATGAGACCGACTGATTTAAAAAGGTGCGGGACACCTTTGGGGTTGATGTACCCAAATTGGTCGGCTTACTTTATAAAAAGTTTGCTCGCACACAGCAACAGATGGCGGTGTTCACAATATTTTAAATAACTAAAGTATTTGTTTATAAATATAACTTATATTACTTTATTTGAATAAGAACATGAATATATTCACAATATTTAACACGATTTTTTTATAATATTATTTATAATGCTGGTATCACAAGAATATTTTTAGGGTGGTAGCACCAGCACATCTAAACGTCAATGTACACGCACGCAGTAAATTGTTTGTTTTAGTCCACCAAATTTTATCTCAAATTTGTGTGTAAAATAAAATATGTAAATTTATGTTTAAATATTCAAGTTAAAATAAAAGTGTTAATACGATGTCTAAAAAGGTGAAATATAATGGAACGTGATAGCCGCCTTGAAAATGACATTTGGCGCTATTTGGCAGTCTTTGTCTTATCTTGTTTTTGTGCTTGGTGGATGTGCTTCTTCGTTTATGTTTTTCGGTGTGTTGTTGTGTTGTTAATCGGTGTAAAGATTTGAATAAATTACTAAGTGGCTCAAGAACTGTTTATGATGTTGAAAATGGTGTACAACGAATGCCTGTCGATTATAGTAGGAAAAGACGTAAATAACAGTAATTCTGTGTATTATTTCGTAAACCCAGTATTTTTTTAGGATAGTATTTTAATAACTTGACGGTTTCTATCATAGCGCATAAATTGCAATGTGGTTTTATAGAAATCCACAATTTAATAAAATACGATAAGAAGTTCTTGTATATAATTACTACCTACTGGCGCGCCGCTACTGTCCTCGAAAAGTTGACTCGTACAGACCAAGAGATGTCGCTACTAGTAAGAAACCTTGAGTGATGTCTCTATCTCAGTATATAAAAAGTTACTCTATGCGTCTACTAATCTACAGCTTTAGAAGCATAGGACAGTATCACTAACACCTACTATTACCTTTTCCAACACAGTTCTTAAAAGGAGTAGGTAGTTCTATGGTTGTATGTATGTTTTTTTCATCTCTCCTGTTCGGAAAGCTTAATTTGAATGGGTAGATAGCGGGGTGGAAAATCGGCTATACGTTAAAGGACGTATTCATTACGATCATATTAAAATCATTTTACGACTGGTCTGTTTTTTTTTGCAATTACAGAAAATCAACATTTAAAATTATTTCTCTATTCTGCTGCCCGCCATAATACCATGATAGCATATCATGACACTTTTTTTCCACATTTCGGCATGGCCATCTAGAGAATTCACATACTGCCAACATTAGAAAAGTTTAATCGAGTTGGACACGAATAAGGACACGCACTGAACACTGTAGGTTGAACGCCGAACATCCGTTCGAAACAAGAAATTTGACATTTATTACGTCACGAATATATTCCATCTCTTTTATAAAATGTGCCTGTAGTAATTTACTTTCCTCACAGTCGAAAAAAGTATAGTGTCTAACTCGGGTGAAATTACCCATTTCCCCTCGAACTCACTTCGTTCGAGCGCCAGAAATATCTCGGGTGAAATGGGTCACTTTCAACCCTTGGTTATCAGTCTACTATTAATGTATACCGATTTTGAAGTCTTTTGTGTTTGTTAAGGTATACTTCCAAGTTGGTCCCATAGTCACCAAATCGGTATTTGATGAGGGGATTCATGAGGAATTGAGGGAAGTCCTCAAATATTATATAGTGATTTTAGTATTTTCAGTAACAAGTCCAACATTTGCATTCAGAAAGTATCATTTGGTAAAGTGGACCTGATGATGAAGACCACAGATGGCCACCGATACTCCTCAACGGTACTTCTTTTAAGAGTGGCGATAAGATATCTCGGTTAAGACAGTTGAGCGACTATGACGAAATACATTTAAATGGTTTAAATATTTGACACTGACTTGCTTGCGAGCTTGAAATGTCGTAAAGTTTCCTGTTAATTGAGAAGTGGGACAACATAGCAAAATATTATGATATGATCACTAAAAAGTATTAAATAAAATAAAAGTTTATAAAAACCCAACAATTAACTTCTTTTCGCAGTTTTTTGTTTAATAAAACATTTATTTTTCAAACTGTAAATTAAATAAATCGTACCGAAAAATAAGTATAATATCTAATGTCTCCAATTCGAAAACCTGTACACTGGTATACCCGACAGAGGACTGTTGTTGAAGCTTAAAGAAAACACAAGATAAATGATAAGTTAGTTGTGTCACTGACCGGGCAGGCTCTCGAGCACGCGCACGACGGCCGGCTCGGTGAGCCCGAACAAGTCCTCTCCGGTGACGTAGTGCGGCCACAGCTTCAGCACGCCCGGCTCACCGCGCGCCGTGCGCAGGGCGCCCACCGCGTCCAGGACCTATATAAAAATTACAAATTAACTTAAATAATGCACTCATCAAAAATGTATAAGCATCAAAAATTGTTTTTTTGTTATGTGTATTAATGGGAACGCGGATTATTATGTTTTATTGCGAAAGACAGACGAACAAACAAGAAGATAGCCTACTTGAAAATATTTACCGAAGCCTATAAAATATTTGAAGATTAAAAGGCACATTTGGTGCCGGCCACGAAGAACTCTTAAATGCCCTTCTTAAAAACCTTAAAATGTTATAAATTATTTATTCAAGAGCCTATAATGTCCCACTGCTGGGCAAAAGTCCCCTGCCTTCCTTTCACGTAACCCTATCTTGGACAGTCTCCGACAAGACTTGATTGAAGACATCAAAAAAATGCACAAAAAAAACTCAATACTTACATAAACCGCTGTCTGCTTTGCGCTCAGTGACGCGACGAAATGGGTCATATTGAGTGGCCGATGACTAGATTCCCTGAGTCTGACAGTGAATGGAGGAGTACCTTGGCCCAGGCGGCGCGCGGCGTGGGCGCGCTGCTCTCGTGCGGCGTCTCGTCCTGCACGCGCACGTGGAAGCGCGGGCGGCCCGCGTCCTCCGAGATCCAGCACACGTAGCGGCAGCGGCTGTTGGCGCGCGTCATCGACCAGTAGAACCGCACCTGACGAAGGAACCACATTATTTATACACTGTACACAGATAAAAAACCGGGGCGATAAGGTTCTTAAGTGGGGACCGTGGGCAGGATAGTGAAGTGTTGGTAGGCCTGCCACAAGGTGGACATGTGGTGGCATTTATCGCTCATCGTAATAGCCTCGCCGACCTTACACATACTTACATAGGCAAGTTAACTGCACAAAAGCAGTTTTAACTTCGATCACAACACGTCTGTTCAACATGACTGTGACGCGGAGAAATGAAAGTGTCAGTCAGTCAAAGCAGCAGCAGTTGTCTATGGATCGGACGCTGACTACATCCACAAGCAAACCCTGTTTGAGCGATAAAGAAATGTATGGTCACGAACAGAATTTGGGACCCATCTAAAAAAAATATTGCTTGATGTCGTCAATATCATTGATGATGTCAAGTCATTTGCAACTTAAAGGAAACTCAACCTTATTGCTGTAGGATGTCAGATTGACTTTGAACCTAAGATGGATCACAAATTTAAATCTTCGACTGTATGTTGAAACTAGTTAACTCCTCGATGCTCTGACCGTAGTTACTCATCAGCAGAGCTCGGAATAGGTAGTGCCTATTTACCTAAACTTCGCGGGAGGACGTAACTAAGAGTGGTTACAACCACCAAAAATATTTATTTCTTATTATTGAATGCGGGATTTCCCGGGATTGACTGTATTACTCTAAAGGTTTAATACTTTTAACTTTACTTATAAATCTTGCTATATTGTAAATTATTTATTTATTCATCTTGAAATAACAATCAGTCATAAAACAATATAATATAGATCAAATTGAATCAAACGGAAGCCTGAAATTTGATCTTTTTAGTTGATTTAAATAGAATTATAATATTGTATAGAATGTATTCAACGAAAACAGATGTAGCCGACACTTTAGCCGTGTACTTACTACCTGCAGTTTGCGACCCTGATTTATAAGTAAAGTTAAATGTATTAAGCCTTTAGATTAATACAATCAATCCCGGGAAATCCCGCATTTAATAATAAGAAATAATTATTTTTGGTGGTTGTAACCACTCTTAGTTACGTCCTCCCGCGAAGTTTAGGTAAATAGGCACTGCCTATTCCGAGCTCTGCTCATCAGTCTCGATCCTAACTACTCACGATCTTGTATCCAATGGGGTAGATGTAGTGTGGTGTGTGGAAGGCCTGCAGCTGGTGCGGCAGCAGGTGGCCGGGCGCAAGGAAGATGACGCCGCCCACGCGGATCAGGTGGTTGGTGTCCGAGTGCAGCATCACAGACGCGACCTGCCTCTGCTCGTCGCGCGACACGTACACGCGCCGCTGCACGCTCAGTGTGGTCAGCTCGTTGTCTTTTTCGCTCTGTAAAATTTATGTATTTAATTTATTAATTCGTAGTCGGTGAGATATTGTAAATTGACAAGGATCGCAATAACAACAGTAATGATGTGGGTGTGTCTATGCCGGATGAACAATAAAGTCTAATCAAAAGGAAAGTTACTAATTAAATAATGTACTATAGATAAGTCGATTGAGAATTATCGCTATAACAGCTAATATTAAGACATATTAAGTATACTTTTTATCAAATACTTCATTGATACGGACCTTGCGACGGTGTTCAGTAATTTTGATAGAAAATCTTACCACTATGTAAATGTCTCATTTGCGTATTATCTGAGCAGATCTAACAATATTAGAAGGTAAGTAACTCACCTTAGGTGCATGGGAAGCGCAGAAGGCAGTCTTGTTCTTGTAGAAGACGCAATTGTCCTTGACCGCGCAGCCGAGATGGTAGACGCTGCCGCAGCGCACCTTGAAGCAGCGCACCGTCGCGCCGAGCTTGCGGCACACGGCGCAGGTCGCGTTGGACCCCGCCGCCAGCGCCGTGTCCACGTTCATCAGCGCCCCGCTCACGGTCTCGTACACGCCTTCAGACCAGAGCGCGCAGTTCAGGTGCACCCAGCGATCCACGTCGCAATTGAGAAGCCTCGACACTCCGTCTGCCACTCCATCGCCCTGTATCCCGCACAGTTCGCACCTCCGAGAATCTTCCGTCGTCACCGGCATTATAGCGACACCAGTGCGGAACACGAGTTCGGTCAACTCACGATCTGTCGGACGTTTGTACTTGACCGGAGGCCCGATACACCCCGGCGACCACAATTTATACCGAATCCCACGATACTTTTCTTTCTCGACGCTTTGGTTGCTCTTCTCGTCGGATTCGTTCTTTAGATCTTCGTCTAAAGCGCTAACGTCTTCCCCGACTTCTTTCATTAGTTCGTCGTTGTCGAGAGAATCTATAAACGATAGATCCATCTTTTCGTCCTTGATGTCAGGCTTGATATCTAAATCGTCAGTTTCCATACTTTCAGTTGAAGCCGTGTCGAAATCGTCGCGATCTTTCGATAAATTGGTCTCGTTATCTGACTTAACGTCTTCTTTGACGGTCTTTTTTGTTTTTCCATCTAGTATAATATTTGTGGGTCGCCACGCGAATCTCTCGTAGCACTGTGTGCTGCAGAAGTATAACTCTGAGTCGCTGTCACATAGAATGTCTTCAGCGTTGCCCTTGTTAGCTGAGAGCAGCGGAAACTCGGATGCTTTCGCTCTAACAACAGAGTCTAATATGACTACATCACAGTGTCGACAAAATTTAGCAGCTCCGTTTAATATACTTTGAATATCAATTGGTGTGCCCTCTTTACCATCTTTGCCTTTAGATCTATACAGGCCTAGTTTATGAGAGGGTGGCGTTGCAGTTCTTTCTACAATTTGGTATGCCGTCGGTGGTGGTATGTGTAAAATTCCCGCAAGTTCTTTCAGCACTCCTAGTATATCTTCAGCTGCGCCGGAAGTGAGTGTCAGCGTCACAGTCACGTTTTCATTGCTTTCGGTGCTACTAGGTGAATCCACGGACTTCATGGGCAAGTCAGAGTCAAAGCATTTCAATGCCTTTGAGCAGTCTTCGTCCTTCAAATGGAACAGTGAGACTGGTTTCACTCGGATGGGAACAGGGGCGATTAGAGGTATGATCGGCGACACTTTGCCGGACATCGCAGAGTCGCTATCCTCGTCTTCCTCGTCGTCGTCAATAAGCTTGAGTCCGGGGAAGCGGTTGACCGGCTCCAAGTCAAGGCATTCCGGACTTGAACAACTAACGATGCTATCAGGCGTATCCGTGTCCCGCTCTTTGCAAATGAACTCAAGTTTCTTGTCTTCTGGGTCATCTTCGAAAACGATCGGCTGAAACTCTTGATCGTAAAATCCTCGTTGCGTGGACGCCTGCGGTTTCTCGGGCAGCGGTTCATCGTCCCCGAAAGGTTTCGTGTTATAGTAATCGGCTACGTTTGGTATTTTCGCATTGCCGAACTCACCGACCAAGTCACCTTTCATTATATCATAATCTTTGTTCTTCAGCTTGGTCAAATCCCCAGAACCGAACAGCGGACAAACTGCAAAGTTAGTGGTCAGAGACGGCTCCTGAATTTGCATTGGCGGCAAGGGCTTTAGCTGAGCCATCAAGTTATCGATAAAGGTGTCATAATCTTCCACGTAGCGCGAACCTTTAGGCCTCTTATGTTTGTCGGTCGGTTTTATGCTATTTAGCTGCTGGTGTTGATTCTGCTGCTGCTTTCGCTTTCTTTGCTGATATTCACGTCGCTTGCGCTTTTTAGCTTCAGCGGGTGTTTCGGATGAGGGCTCCGACGACGGATCCATGTTGACACTTTCAGGATACTCTTCCTTCATCGGATGGTCGAGTTTGCCTTGATCCGACGCCGTGGACACTCCGGATGTAGCGGACTGTTGAGAACTTTCGTCAAGCAATTCTTTTTTAATCGGAGTAAATGGTCTCATAACGGGACTCTGCTGAGGCGGCGTCACTTCTTTCTTTATGGTCTGATGGAGGTGCTGATTTTCCATGCTTATCGGGTACATCTGCATTGTTTTAACCGTTGGTGACGTCTCCGGTAGCGGCGTTGTTTCTTCTTTGGTCATGACTTTCATAGGTGGTTTTCGCACGTCCATTAGGGATTGCGTCGAAGTATGCATAAGCGGTGACATGGAAGAGGTGGGAATCGACGTCTGCATACCCTGCATACTCTGCATGCCCTGCACGCCCTGCGCGCCTTGCACGCCCTGCATGCCCTGCATACCTTGCATGTTCTGCATCCCCTGTATTGTTTGCATCCCTTGCATCGAATGTTGTATAGGCCGATTGGTAAACGGCGAATTCACTTGCGATGTCATTTGCGACATGATTTGGCGCGGAGAGTTTTTAGGTATCTCCACTTCTTGTGACAAAGATAGTGTCGGCGGCGGTATGGAAGGCCTGGCAAGCTGGGCTTCTAGGGACGGTATGGTACCCAGGGCCGGAGCGGTTCTCTGCATCGTCATCGTCCGCTGCGGCACAACATTCGCGGCTGTAGTGGTCGTTTGAAGCAACTGTTTCAACAACACGTTTTGAGATTCGTCATTTCTTTGATTTGAAGAATTTTGGTGTATAATTTTATTTCCAGCATTATCAGTGACAATAGTGGAAGACGCATTGGGTTCCTCGGTTTCCATCGGCTCTGATTTCACTATGACTGACTCCACACTGTGTCTTTTTGTGGGCTGTATGTGACCCACAATAACTTCAGATTTAGGTTCATCAGTTGATTTCGATCTTTTTAAAGGGGAGGTTAGTTGCGTGTGGAGAAGTTTTGAGGATGTAATAAAATTAATGGAACCCGGTGTTGTTTTAACCTGTATTTGACTAATCGCTGGACTGACGGTGGTATGGGTGCGGACAGTCACATTTGGTGGCGGTTCCTTGCTGCCTATCATAGGCCTTGAGGTCATTACTAGAGCCGGCGGCTGGCTGGTGCTGATGCTTTGCGGATTAAAAGGATGATTACTCGTGCTGATCTGTCTAGTCGGCTGAAGCAACGTGTGCCCTAAAATACTAGTGGGCAAAGGCTGTCCTTTCTGAAAACCACTAACAGTAGTTGTAATAGTGCTACTAGTATGCATTATTGACTGCGGTGCGGTAGAACTATGAATTTTAGACAACGCAGGCATTTGAATAATCTGATTCGCAACGGAAGTCGCATTCAAGTCTTCATTCGAGGAGAAGCTTTGGTTACTTATTAGAGGTGGCTGCGCGGGCGATTTCATTAGAGTATTCTGCATGGCCACGGGCGAATTCATAGGGGACACTGTAGGTGATTTTCTATTCTGTCCCATCGAAGACAAAGTGTTGACACGAGAGCCTACCAGCTGCGCTACGTTCATCGGTAGACTATCCGAGCTAGGGATGGCCGGCATGGGCTTGTCCATCCGTTGCACCGGCGAGGGCCGCGACGCCGCCACTTCCACCTTGGACGACGGCAGAAGGTTCTCGAAGTTCACTTGCGTAGGCGTACTCGCATCACTGTTTTTTCTGATTAACGAGGATACAGTTTGCGCGTCTGCTTTAGCCGCTGACGTATTAAGCGAAGACATGATAGAACGCAGCTGTTGGGACACATTTGCCATATTGGATTGTAATTCCGCCGGTTGCGATAGCGGAGACAGCTGTGGCACGGTCGCGGCCTGCAATCCCAGCCTTTCTGCGTCGCGTTTGGGGAAAGGGTGCTGTTCGAATTCCTTGACATCTTGCTTTGCCGGCGGATTGATGTTAGGATTTTGCGGTGCCGGATTTGGTTTAGGATTCGGCTGCTTCAAACCGAACTGTTTAGCCTCATCGGTTATATTCTCCAACATACAAAGCATATCCTCGAAGTATTCTACACGTTTCGGATTTCCTTCTACCGCTTCGGCGTGTTCTTGCATCGTGATATCATTCAGGTACCTTTCTTGCGAAGGCGTCGGGGACGGTATGGATATCTGAACTGAGTCTTGTGCCATGTCCGACGTTATCTGCATATTAGAATCTATAACCATCTCTTTGGTTTGATTTGCAATAGCTTTAATAGTCTTAACAACATTTTCTTGCGCCTTGCTATCAGCATTTGACTGATTTTGAGACTGCGTTTCAGACATAGTTTTGTTATATGACATGAGTAAGCTACTCTGGAGATTGTCTTCTGGTTTGTCTTCGTCGTCGCCTTCCATGATGTTGTCAGGAATCTTTTCAGGTATCGGGTCGGGACTCTTTATATCTGCTTTCCCTAATAACAGAGGTGTTCTGTCCGTAATACACAATGAATGAGGCAACTCAGTTTGTTGACTTATTTCTGTTTCTATGTCAATATCTTTACTAGTCTCTTTAATTATAGGGGGCGGTTTGTGATCCAAATGGGCTAGTCCTTGAGAGCCCATAGCACCCAAATGATGAACAGTCGTAGTTATATGATGAATTTCTTTGTCCGCGTGAGTGTCTGAAGCGACCGTGCTGTCGGGGGACGCCGCCTCGTCTTGAAATATCTTTGCAGGCAAAGTAGCATCGTGAGTTACAGAGAGACTCGAGAGTTTTGTATTCGAGAGTGACAAAGCCATTGGTTTTTCAATGGTCTTGAGGATCTTTTGTTTTACGTGGTGTTGCGTTAGTATGGATACGGGTACTCTGGAAGTACCAGCCGCTGAGTTAGATGTAGCGAGCGTGATCGATGCAGCCGTTTTCGGAAGGTTCGACGATATCACACTTATGACTGAGCTGATAGGTTTCGAATGAGCTAGTGTCGACATGTTTATACTTAATGGAGGATTGTTTAAATTTAGAGGCATTTTCTTTAGGTGAGGTTTCGCTCCAGCGCCGTGGCCCGTAATAGGAACCGAAAGATTCTTCAACACCGGTACTGAAATCGTTTGATTCGCGATGGACACCGAAGCTACGGTGGCTTGGGACACTTCATTTAGAATTTTATTGTTAGAGTGTTGGGATAGCATAGTCGCGCTGAGAACGGGGAGCCTCGACAGGCCGCCGGTTTGAGACGGATTGACTAGTTTATACTGCTGCAAGTTGGACGGCGCCTGCTTGGCGGTGGACAAACTGATGACCGCTACAGTTTTAGTGGTCGTTTCCGTTCTAGTCGTCGTCTTCTCCGGTATAACTTCCTCCTCCATTTCATCTTCCGGCTTCCCGCTGTCGATCAGTTCCTCGAAATCTTCCTCGGTCGCGATACGCTCCTCGGGCGATATCGCTCCGGGTTCCACCACTACAATATCCGCGTCGTCCAAATGTTCCTCGACAATTTCCTCGATGTCGTCGTCGTCGTCCTTGGCGAACCCCATTCGCGCGGCGTCGTCGGAGAGCGCGGAATACTCGACCCCGTCGGAGGCGTAGAGGACGAACTCGCGCGTCTCGTCGGGGCTCCGGCTGGGGGCTTCGTCGGGGCGGTCGTCGGAGGTGCCGGGCGCGCTCTTCCCGGCGAACCTCGGGCGCGGCGGCGTGCGCCGCTTGAGGATGGACACCTTGTTGATGTGCGGCGGGCGGCGGCGCTCGTCGTCCTTGGCCGGCCACACGGGCGCGCCGCCCAGCAGGCCCGCCTTGAAGTACCGGTAGCCGGGCGGGATGGGCGCGGCGTGGTGGTGCAGCCCGCCGCCGTGCTCGGGCGCGGGCGGCGCGGGCGACGCGGCGGGCGACGCGGACGGCGTGGGCGTGCGCGCCACGAGCGGCGAGCGCGACAGGGACGGCGACACCGGCGCGCCGCCCATCGGGCTGTACTGCTGCCGCTGCAGCATCTGTTGCCGCTGGAACAATAACGTGCCGCCGATGCTCTACTTCTATTTGTATTCGGTAGCGCGACGTCAAAGTAGTGAGAGACGTTACCGTACATTGAAAACACTATAACGGTCGCATTATTACTTATTGGTTATTTATTAAAATCTAATGTTCGTGTGAGAGTTAGAATACTTACTGCCATCTCGTTAGCAGGATTGCCCGGTGACGGTAACGGCTGCGGGCTGCCCAGCGGTGAAGTTTGTTGGCGACCACCGAAGGGCACGCCGACTCTCATTCCTGATACGGATATTTAGGTTATTGATTATTATTGCATATACCAAATATTACAGCGTGCTTTAACTCTCTTTGTCCGTGTGAATAAAACAGCGATATTTGGGTAAGGTCCTGTAGTGATTGGTTTGAGTTGCGTCGCATTAACATGAACCTCTCCTTATTCTTACCTTCTGTCCGTTTTTTTATTTAATAATAAGTAATTGTATTTAGTTCTTATTAATAATCCTTTGTCGGTGCACCTCTGATGACTTTAGGCGATGTAAATCATTATTGCTTGTCCCGTCCTGAGTAAGAAAATCAAGGCTTTCTGAATTTGTTGCTTATTAAAATACTACGTTACAGAACACTTATAAATATCTATTTTCAGTTATACAAGACCGAACAGGTCGGCTGACAATTTAACGTCAGCTAAAAACCTGTAGTTACATTTATAATTGGTAGTCAAATCGTTAATAAGATCCTTGGGGAACTCCAGATGGGATGGATCTGCCGATTGATATAAACGCCTCAAGAATCACCAGCTATGTCCCATTACGCAAATACAATTCACACCACCAAATAAACCCCATGTATACCCACGTGTTGTAACTTTGTAAGGAGAACGAATTGATTAACAAGGTCGAAAGCCTTGCTCAAATCGGTGTAATTTGCGTGAACTTCCTGCTTGCTGTTAAGTATTTTAGCAATGAGATTTAAATATTCTATGAGGATTGTACAGGTGGACTGATTCGGTATGACACCGTGTTGTTTTGAACTAATGACTCGAGTAATTTTCCGCAGATTGACAGCATTGACACGCCTATAATAAGTAACGTCTGATGTATCGCCTTTTTAGTGTATTGGAATTATGTACGCTAGTTTCCATCTAGAAGGGAAGACTCAAGAAATCAATAAGTGCGTAAACATTAAGGTTATCGGCACTGCTAACGTACAATAGCATCGATTTTGAAACAGAGGAGGCAAACCTTCAGGAGCCTTGTTACAATCTAGTGACTTCAGTAAAACAGTTACTTCTTTATTGGTGATGGTTAGGGATGTAAGCAACAGATTCTCGTAAAAGTATCGTAATTATCGACGCCTGGTAAACTCATGCATGGGGGACTGGTGGCTCATCGTAAAGCGTTTGAAAATACTCAGAAAACAGATCGCAATAATTTTGTCCCGCTTTGGCAAAAATTGCTGCGCTGGATTTCGTTAGGGATGGAAGAACTGTTTCTCTTCAGATCTTTTACAATTTTCCATATATGTCAAGGTTTCTTTTTGATTGTGTCATTTGCGTTTACTTTAAACTTATAATAACATTCTGACGTAGGGTCACGGTAGATGGGCAAGATATACAATACGTTGACGAGTATATCTACATGGGCCAGATAGTATCCTTCGACAACAGACATTTTAAGGAAATTGATCGCCGGATCCAAAACGCCTGGAAGAGCTTTTGGTCCATGAAGGCGCTAATGAAGGGCAACCTTCCACTTTCACTTAAGCGCAAACTCGTCGACGTTTGTATTCTTCCCATCTTAACCTACGGTGCCCAAACTTGGTCAGTGACTGAAGCCCAAAAATCTCGACTCAAGATTTGCCAGCGAGCAATAGAGCGCAGCATACTCGGTGTTCGCAGAACTGACAAGATCAAAAACACCGAACTGCGCTACAAAACTGGTATTGCGGATGTGGGTGCCAAGACCGCTAAGCCTAAGTGGGACTGGGCTGGACACGTCTGCCGAATGGATCCGGAACGATGGGCCAAGGTTGCCACCGAATGGACCCCGCAAGATGGCCACCGGAGCAGAGGCAGAACAAAAACGAGATGGCGGGATGACTTAGAGGCGTTTCAAAGCGAATGGCGGGAGCATGCACTCAATCGGGACGAATGGCGGAAAAGAGGGGAGGCCTTTTCCCAGCAATGGGACACCCAAATAGGCTAAAAAATTTCATTCTGAAATCATCTTGTCACACCTATTTTTTTACAATTTTTGGTACGGAATCAAGATTCTCGAATGTGAACCGTAAGTTACACATATTTTTATCGTAGGCGGTTCAAATGCTTTTCAGTCTTACTGAGAGAAATTCCAGGATCTGAAAGGCGACCTTCATTAATTGGAGAGGTATTTAAAGAAGTAAAAATGAAGTACCTTGCTGATGATGCGGTGGGCGAGCGAAGCGAGTGGGCAGCGGCGAGCACCCGGGCGCAGGCCGCGAAAACCGACTCCCCGCGTAGTCCTGAGTAAGAAAGTCAAGGTATTTTTTGTTGAACAGACACGTATACAAATGTATCGGAAAAACAATGTTAATATTAATTATTGAGTTCTATATTATTTTCCACTACTAGTACGATATTATTTTCGGCACTTAACCTTCTTTTTAATACCCGTTTAAAGGTCATTTCACTCAAGATAGGCTAGTTAATACAGCCCTGAAATCACGTTTTTGATAGTTTACTGATAAACAATTAATGACAAATGTTCCCAGACGATAAAGTTGTGTATAATGCTTATAAAACTTAATTAATACCTTTATAAAACAAATACTACTAACACTTTGCAACTGAGGCGAATGAGACGACACTGGACTTTGTATTTGTGACTGCTGATATATCTGAAACAAAGAGACAACATATGAAATTTCGATTTGACTATTCTTTATTCCAATAAGTTAAGTTGAAGTAATCCTTGAAATGCTGACCTGTGGACTACGACTTGGCGTCGGGAGTTGCGGACTGGTTCTCTGAGCTTGCAACTGCTGGAGGAAGTGTTGCGGCGACATCGCCGACTGCATCGGGCTTTGTTGCGTGTGCATCGGACTCTGCTGCAGGTGCATGGGGCTCTGCTGCGAATGCATCGGGCTCTGGTGCATCGGGGACTGAGAAATCTGGTTCTGGTGCAACGGGGACTGATGCATAGGGCTCTGCTGGGAATGCATCGAGCCTTGTTGATGCATCGGGCTCTGTTGGTGCATCGGGCTCTGTTGATGCATCGGGCTTTGTTGGTGCATCGGGTTCTGATGCATGGGGGATTGTTGCGGCATGTTGGTTTGTTGCACGTGCATGGGGGACTGTTGGGAGTGGAGCGGGGACTGCTGCGCGTGGAGTGGCGATTGGGTGGATGAATGTAAAGGCGATTGCGATGTGTGGTGGAGCGGAGACTGTTGGGAATGCAGCGGGGACTGCATCGGCGAGGTCAGGTGGTGCAGCGGCGACTGCGGCGCGAGGGAGTGTAAGGGAGATTGTGAGTGAGGAGACTGCACGTGGAGCGGAGACATAGCGGGGCGGGCGCTGGCCGGGCGCGGCGCGGGTCCCCCCGACGGCATCGTGTTCCTGATCGCACCCAGTTGCTGCTGCCCGAACTGCACCATGCCCACAGACTGCGGCCTCTCTTGACCACCCGACAGTTGCCTCACGAGTTGCTGTTGCGGGGAACCGGTCTGTTCGATAACGAGCGTTCGACTGCCCTGAAGAATCCTGTTCTGAGCGTTGAGCGGCGACGTCACCAGCCCTATCCGCTGCTGCCCGTCAGAGCTGAGGACCGTCTGCTGGTTCCTGATGATTTGCTGTTGCTGGACGGCGTTCTGCAAGCCTATCTGCATCGGCCGGTTGATCGCGGTCTGCTGCATTTGCGGGGGCTGAGGTATGTTCTGGTTCTGCGTGTAGACTGTTTGGTTGGTCGCGATCTGTTGTTGGTTTATCACCGTCTGTTGAGCTAATTGAGGATTCTGTTGGCGGTGTTTCGTTTCGTATTCCTGGAAAATTATCGGTTAAATAAAAAACAGGATTTTAGGATTTTTTTGAAGTGTGTGTGTGTTGTGATGCAAAGAGTGTTAGTGCAAGTTTAGATTCGTGTTGTTCGAATCGGTGTGCTCGACCGGATTCGATTTTCGGGGCCGACCTGTATGAGCATGCTGTGCTGGCGGCTCTGCTTGCGCGCGGCCTCGAGGTGCTTCTGCAGCGCCTGCTGCTCGGCGGAGACGCGGCGCAGCTCGGCCGCGTCGTTCGGCATCAGCTCGTTGCCCGACTTCCTCAGCTGGCGCTGCTTGCTATTCAGCGACTGCGAATCACAAACCGATAGAGGATAAAGCGCGCCGCGCCCGACCCGCGCGCCGGCTCCCCGGTTAGTGAGATCGTCATTCGGTTATCACGGCCCCGGCGCTACGCGCTACTCGCTAGGCGCTACTCGCTACGCGCTACACGCTACACGCGACTACGAAGCGCACGACACGGAAGCGGCTACGGCTCACCTTGCGGATCTTGCGCAGCTTCTGCACCTCGACCTCGTAGTAGCGCAGCTGGTCGGCGGCGAAGGCGTTGTACTGCTTGAGCCACTGGTCGTAGAGCAGGCGCGCGGCGGGCTCGGCGTCGCGCTCGGGCGGCGGCGGCGCGGGCGGCGGCGCGCCGGCGTACAGCGGGATGACGGGCGCGGGCGGCGCGGGCGGCGCGGGCGGCCCGGCGGGCGCGCCCCACTCGCCGTCGCGCTCCTGCTCGCGCTTCTCCTGCTCCAGGAGCTCCTCCAGAAGCAACGGTTGCTCCTGGTTTACGTTCTGACGGTTAAATTTTGCCTTTCACGTTTCGGTTATAGCTATGCTCCCGCTCCCGGCGACGAGCGTCCTCGGTGGCGTTCTCTCGGCGTTCCGAGGGCGGGACCGGTTCGGATTTTATTTATCAACGATCGGCTCTATTACAATGTTATTCGGTTATCTCTTCGAGGTACATCATTCTGAATTTAAACAATGCAAATCGAGATTGCGATATACCCGTCTCATCTTGGATGAGAGGCCGACAGAATTAAGAACTCGCCCGAGTAACCTTGTGACGATTCATAGTTAAATAAAAATTCTCGACTTCGGTCGGCCTCGGTCGTCTACAAAGAAAGTTTGCAAGATAGCGAGTGAATGACTTACAAAAGAAGTATGGTGTCACACACGGTTTACTTTGCATACTTGTACTGGTTGGTAGCAAGAAATCGACTAATAGTGTGCATTGTACTAGGAGCAGTTATCTGATATAGAATCGTGAACAGTATTACTACAGAGTGCCAGAATATATAAATTGTATGCTCTCTATGACAACATACTATACTCTAAATACTAATATAAATGTTTATATTACTGCTATATGTGAGAGTTATTATTGTAAGATGCAATGTACCTATTTATTTTAACTACCCTATATTCAATAAAAAGTTTATCTTTATTTAACTTAAACATGATGAATAGTTTATAATTTATAACAATATATTTCCTTTGATCATATCCTTTTATCTCAGACCCATAACCTTACAATAAATGTTTTCCCATCACCATGACAACAAACAAGATGAGAGAGGCAATCGTATATAAATCTCAAGGCTTAAATTATACGATACAATACAATCATTCGTTACATTTTAGTATTATTTTAGTGCTGATACAATGTACTTATAGTACGTTAGTGTTTCAGTGTTAGGGATGCTGAAAAGGTTCAAAGGTTAGTCAGTACGCATGCAGCGCGAGCAGGCAAGTTAGAAGCGGCGACAGACAAACAGGGTGTAGCGGTGGCGATGGCGCGCCTCTCGACCGCTGGCGACAGCGGAGCTCATGGACAGACATGGAGGAAGTCGGATAATACAGACAGGATATGGAAATAAATACTTAGACAAGATTCCCCCTGTGCAAAGATTTCAAGTTTTTTTTATGTCTAAGAAATTAAGTTGTGCTTCGACAGTATTGAAATTGAAATAGACCTCGAAATAGCTTTATCTTACAAGAACCCTTCTGAGCATCACAATAGAGGATAGGATCGGTGAAGAGGAAGCTTGCTAGGGTTTAGGTGCACTCGTGAAGGGAACTGATCGGGCTCAGCCAAACTGCGCTTTAACTGAAGACGAGTATAATTCACTACTTGATTACAAAACGGACACATTCCAAAATCATGGGCTGCTTCATTTAAAACCTTACACGGATTCCGATTCTAAATGTGACTGACTGATTTTGAAATGTGCCCGTTTTGTATTAAATGAACGAAATGTGAAATGTATGAAAATTATAGTATGTCAGTTGGTACTCGTCGTCGGCTGACCGCGCTTGTCGGGAGGGTTGTATGTACTATATTGTGCGGGTGGGGCGGGTAGGAGGGAGGGGCGGGGTGCGGGTTCTGACCTGCAGCAGCAGCGGGCGGCGATGCAGCCAGTCGCCCCAGTCCGCGTCGTAGGGCACCTGCCCAACAACCGGAGGTCACCGACATGCACTCAACACGCGCCTACCAGATAACCTGACGTACGAGTTTTTTAACCGCTGCCGTCTATTTAGTAAAGAGTGAATGTCAGCCAGTTTAGATCTTTGGCTTACCATATTCTTCATTGAAAACAAAAAACAGCTGTAAAATAAATATTTCGATACATCAACTATTTTTCTGAGATATGGAATTTTAAACTTCGTATGCGGCGCTCGAAACCCGGCGGCGAGCGCCGAGTGGCGGCGAGTTCACAGACCTATATCTTTTTAACCGTAATAAGTAACCAATTGAAATTTTCACACAATACGTCTTATTATAAACTCTATCCTAAAATTATATTATAATCAATAAATCAAATCCCAAGAAACATGAAAAAAATACCATTTTTTTCATCATTTTTATACTTTTATATGTATTTATTTATATATATATAAATTATGCTATTTTAAGCCTAAATTGTAGTCTAATTTTCATAGTTTACGAATAAATAGCAATCTCAATTAAAACTGCTACAAATATGTGACAAAACTGATTTTAACAACACGATGTTTTAGGCGGCCATCCATCCTGTTTTAGACTACGCGTGTAGTTGCTTAACATTGGAAGTCATAATAATTTTACGAATTCGTTTTGATGATACTTAATTAAGGCCAACAAGACAAGATAAAGAATGTTAACAAGCTTTCAAAAATCGTGTCACTTCGAACGCAATCAAAACAGGAATGAACTTCACAAAATAGCGGCCCTAATGTTGACAACTTCTGTACTGACAGCTTTCCTGTACCACGAATCACGCAACGACAGCTGTCATCGACCAACTTTAGATATTATTGCGTACGAGAAAAAAGGACAGATATAATAATCGCTCGCTATCGCAATATAACTCAGTAACGGTCAGTATGTTTACATTGTTTATCTCGTCTTATTGGCCGTACTTTATGGTAGTTATGGTTATCTTTTGTTTTGTATTACATACAATTTAACTAAACTAACTATATGTTGCTGACCGGCTTTTCTGTTTGTAATGTTTGTCGAATAAGTTGGTTAAATAAAATTAGAATAATAATCAAGCACTTTTAATTTTGGGTTTGGGTTTGGTTGGGTTTGGTATTCTACATAAAAATACCAAAACATTAGTACAAAAAGTATGTTAATAGCTAAAGTGAAACATCCCAAAAATAAAAAACCAAGCTCGATTCACAACACAACATTGAGGTTATGTATTAAACAGTACTAATTTGTTTACATCGTTCACAAGTTCTATTGACGGCGACAGGTTTAAAATTTCAGAGCCGCGGAAGTCAAGAAAGTCCTGTATTGATAGCAAAGTGTTTAAACATTCCCACCAACGCCAAAAATTTGTTTTTTGTTGTGCCCCCGAATGCCCAAGTATCACAGTGAATAAAATATAACAGCGTAATAATGCTCAAAAACAGTTCAACACTACGTACTTGCTACTTACTGGCAATGCCTAGACCTAGCTAACCGAGTGTTGTATGTAGGTACTGTGAAAGTTGAAGACCTTCACGTCACCTCTATGGCCTGATATTTTAAAATAAGAACTACGCAGAATAACATATGGTTGTCATGGTCTGGTACGTCAGAACCTCTCAAGCTTTTGATATAAAAACATTATAAATAAACAACCACTATAATATTTTAAATAAATGTATGAACGTATGTTTCAAGGTTTAATTGGATAGCACCCCACACACACATTTGGTGCAGGTGCGCGCGTTGTTGGATCCCCCGTGTTAAATAAAGTTACAATAGCAAGGGAAATGATCGCTGCATGGTCAGCACCGGAAGAGAGGAGATGTGAGATGCATCTTTGAATATCACTAAACTTAGAGCACAGGCACTCACGTTCATAGTACAAGCATGAAGAAGTTTCAAGAAATAATTATAATTAACGCATTGTGTGATTGACGTGGACCGCGACGAGAGGAAGAAGTAGTGGGGCTGATCCTGAAGAGAAGAGAAGGATGGAGCGATGGACTACCAGGACAGTATTGTTTTTTATTCTGTTTAATGATTGTTATGAGTTTATGAGGTTCGTATTTTCGATTCACGTATTTATAACATATAGAGTTAGATTGAGAGGTATTTCTAGTAATGTTTTTATACATCATTTCATTTTGAGTAATCAATTTTTGCGATGGGAAAAATAATATTAATTTTATATTTGAACAAATTTTTTTAACACACGTCAGAAATGAGACACGTCAGTAAATTTTGAATTTTGACGTCAGTTCACGTTAATTTATGTCGAAGTAAATAAATAATAGAAATACTAAGTTTTCCTAATTATTTATCATAACTATGATCGATTTGTGATAATAAGATACAATTAGGATATTGGAATTGTAGAAAAGATGGGATTTATATGGAGTGTGTATAAGGATGTGAATAACATGACCGCGATATATTATGAATGTGAGAAACGGGTGCTAAGAATGTAAACCCATAAGATTTCATAGAAATCGGGGAAAGGTGAATTGCCTTTCATCATTCACTACGGCAAACGTTTCGCTTGGGGTTAGTTAACAATTATTATGGCTTAGGTGGATTATGAGTTCATAGCAAACTCGGGTAACGATGGTTCGATGCCATCGATCACTTATAGTTATGGTGATTTCAGGGGGATTAATGAATTAAGCTTTTTATTGCCAGCGGTCATCGGTCGTTAGGAAGTTAGGCTATAGAAATGTTAAAAGTTAAGATGGATTAGTTATGATGAATGAGGAAACTAAATATATCTGAAAGTAGAGAACTGACATATTAACTTGTCCCAAATGGTTTTAATTTTTCATGTACCGCTACAACGGAGGCAAGCTGTTTATAAAAAGATGACCACAATAGTGCCGTAGCATCAGGCATCGCAGATGGCTGAGCTACATCGTGCGAGCGGAGGAGGAAGACACCTCTTCACCGGTCGCGATTACGTGTTGTAGAAGGGGGGTTTTATGGCGCAGGTTTGGTGGACCCCACTCAAGGGTACATATGTATACTCGGGGGATAACATATTGTTATTATCTGCCAACCTTGTGACCATATTGGGGGTGTGCGTAGGAATATTTTCAAAAGTATGTGGTCTTTATTGTAACAAATATTGACGGCTTGCTTTCGAAATTATTATGGCATGCATTTTCCGTGGGTTTTGGCATGCTGAAGCAACAATTGATTCCAGCTTTTGAGTATCTCAATGTTCATTAACGTTGTTGGATGCAATCGTTGCTATTCTGTCGTAAAGGATGGTTTTATTTCCCATGTAGGCAGGGATAGCTAGGTTTTTATATAAATTTTGTTTTATGGTTGTTCATTTTCGATAAGCGGGGGGAGATGTGATAGTTGAAGACCTTCACGTCACCTCTATGGCCTGATATTTTAAAATAAGAACTACGCAGAATAACATATGGTTGTCATGGTCTGGTACGTCAGAACATCTCAAGCTTTTGATATAAAAACATTATAAATAAACAACCACTAAAATATTTTAAATAAATGTATGAACGTATGTTTCAAGGTTTAATTGAATAGCACCCCACCACCCCCACAGTACCTACTTATACTAATCGCGAGTGAGCGACTAGCGCTTAAATGAATATACGAAAAATCGGAACTACTAGATCAATCAAATGCATGTTTTATAGTTTAATCTTTTATACGGTAGCGATATTAATTCTACATTAACACGAAATTTGTAAAGAAAGGCCTACCACCGTAGTTAAGCAACCGACGCTTAAACATCGGGTAGGTACCGAACTATTTTTTACCCGACTGCATCAGGTCGTAAAAGATGAAGTTTAGATTATTACTTAAGCCATTATAAAAATACAATCCATATAAAAATGCTAAAAAAAGCGCGCCTGCATTTTTTCATGTTTTTTGTATGGGGACCCCTCTTGGGATTTGATTTATTGTTCAATTTATAATTTTTAACAATAGAGTTTATAATAAGACGTATTCTGTGAAAAATTCAATTGGTTACTTATTACGGTTAAAAAGATATAGCCCTGTGAACTTACTCAATCATATAAGGGCGCGCACAGCTGTTAAGCGATGACGTCACTCCAGGAAGATGGCGCCCGCGCGCTTTAATATTATTGACCAAGATTTTAAACGTACGTAGAATCAAAACTACTGGGTCTTTTTGAATGAAACAAAAAGTAGTAAGTTTGTTTATTTATAAACTTTAAGCGATTTGGCCTACCTACTGACTTTCTTCATTATGTGGAACATGACTCTCAATATATTGAGACCAATTGTTTTTGTTCTGTTTAACTGTCATAACTTTAGCGATTGTTTATGTACCATTCTTATCTGTATGGCTAGTACATCTTATAGCTTCGAGCTTATCGCTTGGCACGTTTATTTTATTATAGACTAGGTAGAGCAGGTACCGAGTGACAAACTGGTTGCGAGGCAACTTGTGCTAGCAACACTGGTTCATAAGATGATAAATACTTAGCCTCCTAAAATGTTCCCCGTCTCTATTATTTTTTGTTTTAAATACTTAAAACCTTTTAAATGACTTAAAATCTGATTATATTTTCATAATAAATAATAGTAAGCTGTAATGAAACACAAACCATGACATATAAACGACAAATAATGCTATTTAATTTAATATCACAAGTAGAATTAACTACCTAACACTCGAAGTATTTCACAGAGAAATAATCAAATCATTTTAAAAATTCTGTTTGAAAACATGCTGTATCTCCTATTTACAAAAAAAAACAAAACAAAGAAAACAGTCGGTAAAAAAACTCGTATCGATTAATAGCGACAACGAAATACCCATGCAATATTAGTCTACCAAGCTTGTTGATGGAACAAGCTTCTTTGGACGCGTATTTACACCGCGGACCGCCACCAATACGTAGACAAAGTAATATTGCTATGGATATGGTCGCGCTCACACCGACGCGGCGGAAGCGATTCATGAACACCGCCTCGATCGGTTCACATTAAGGGCGTGGTCGTGTGACGGCCAACGTAACATTAACAGTGACACGATGGACCCAAGCTTGTACGGCATACACTTAAAGCATTGAACTTGATTCGACATCTTACACAACGATTAAACGGAAATAACTATGAGAAAGCACTACATACGTCGAACAAATTCAATCAAAAACATGTAGATAAAAAATATTACTGCATGCACGGCAATATATCAAAAATCCTCCAAGATGAACTTATTAATTTTACTAGAGTTACTTTATTAGTAAGTTTACTGATTCGCAAGTATCATTCAATGGGAGTGGAAAGTTACTTCTTTTAAATTTTAGGCTTTGTAAAATGTTACTTAGGGGATCGATTAACGGTTAAATATTCAAAGATAACTCGACTTGACAACAATATCTGTATACACTACGGAGTAGTTAAAAACGAGTAAAGACTAATGACCCGAAAAAAGGTGGCTTTCAAAGGAACGAAAATAAAATTCAGTCCGTTATTATAAGACAATATTGTCAAGTAAGTTACATTCGTTTTTTTTTGCTAGTTGTTTAAACACGCTCATAGTATCCCTTTATTTAATACCTGTTTCAATCCAATATACAGTGAACATAAAAACTCCGAGGTTTTAAATATTACGATTTGGCAGGTTTACTGATGTGCCTGGTTGAAATGACATGCAAAACAAATGGTCGAGCTGTCTTCTGTTCATAAAATGGTCAAAAAAATTGTTTGAATCAGACAATAAGATTCTTGGGCTAAGGTTGTTGTAGCTTGTAGTGTTATGTAGCTAATTAACCTAGTTTTCAAGAATTTTTCTAAATAACTTCAATAAATCTATAAATCACCTGATCCTTTTCATATTCATAAATCTCGTTTCGGATGATATGAACATTAGGTGTTTATTTAATAAATGATGCCATATTGTTTGGACGTCATTTTGGACCTAAATTAATAAGATAATAAAACACCATAAGCAGAATTTGAGCTGTTTTAGTATTGTAGACGTCGCTGTCTAATTTCGATGATTTTTTATATGAACAAAAGACGGGGACGGCTAAATTTTTTGCCTGCGCGTGTATCTAATCCGCGAGACGTGTGAACAGTCTCAAGTTTAAATAAAAAACAAATTAGAGAAATAATAGATTGAATGTTCGCTGCATGTCGTATCGAGCAGGAGTATACGGGCAGCCCCGAGCGTGTGGCACAACCGGCGGGCGGCGCTGGTACCTGCGGGTAGGGCGGCGGCGGCGGCTGCGGCGCGCGCAGCGTGCCCGGGTACGGCGGCGGCGGCGGCGCGCGCGCGCCCAGCGGGCCCGCCGGCGCTGCGGGCAAACGGGCTTATCACCTGACCGACACCGAGGGCCCGAGGTACACTTACACCGAATAACATATGTTTTTTGACCAACAATAGCCCGTCTCCAGTTCGGCCGTCTCATTCGAATACGCCGAATTAAAATTTCCCGTGTACTAAGTGCACCTTTAGCGATGTTACTAAATGTTACCGACTTTTTGTCGGGGTGACTTTACGAGAGATGAAAACAAAATTTAAAATATTATAATTAATAATGATAGGTGACAAGTTTGCTTTTGCAAATCCCTCATATCTTTTGACTTTTTTTTAAGTTATTTTTCTTTATTGTATTATTTTTTAATCAGAATCGTAAATCCACAATCTTCAAAAATTATACAAAAAATTGGTATACAGCATAACATTTTTTATCCATGCCATTCAAACTGTACGTTAACCGATTCATTGCGTCTTCCATTTACGAAAACTTTTAGCTGTGGCGGCGAACAATTATTTCATCACACGCCAGGCGTGCCATACGCTATAGGCATCGTCCTAATAGAACGTGATTGCGCGATCATCGCAAGTTCAAGCGACTGTTTGTATGTAAATTGTCATATAAACAGGCGCGCGAACTTGCGATGATCGCGCAATCGCGTTCTATTAGGACGATGCCATAGAATATGATGACACGCCCGGCGTGTCATCAGCCACACGTTAAAAACATTATATGACACGCCTGGCATGTCATCCGCGCTGAATCGGTTAAGTATTAGACGCAACTTCATGAAAGAAACACTTTAACATTTTTTTAACGACAGTCATTGCCGAGCACTACTTCCCCATGGCATTGACAACCCCGTACGGTGGCAACAGAACCCTATGTAGTAAATAGGGCCATGGCCGCATTATAGTTTCAGCATGATCCTTCAGTCTATACGGCACGAGATAACACAGCTATGCATTGGTACTGACCGGAGTGCGGCAGCGAGTGCAGCTGCACGGTGCGGTCGTGGCGCACGACGCCCACGGCCCCGTCGGCGCCGACGAGCCGCGTGCCGGGCGCGATGGCGCGCCCCGCCGCCAGCGCCGCGTTCACCTGCGCCGTCATCGCGCTCACGATGCTGGCCGTGTTCACGCTGCTCGCGCCACCCTAAAACACAACGTAACACTACATACACACAGTTCTGTGACCCTGGTCGAAACTCTTGCGAGGTTTTAGTGAAAAACAGTATAGGCTAGTATACTCAGTACATGATGTACTTATTTTATTACGTGCCGAGTCAACTTGTATCCATTTTAACTAGGGCTACAGAATTTCTAACTAAGACCGCTTGGTACATTTGGAACCTGTATTCGCCGATTGATTATAAACTCCGACCAGCAGAATAAAACGATTTGATAATCCATCAAGCAATATCATATTCATTATTTATTAGTGTCACTTATTACAGATGTAAAGTTACCTGCGCGAAGTGCAAGTGCTGCGACTGCCCAAACTGCAGCGGCGGACGAACGATCTGCTGCCCCAGCACTTGTTGGCCGCCCCCGAATTGTTGCGGGCGCGCGATCATACCTTGTTGCTGTTGACAAATATTCTTTTTTTATGGCAGGGTGAAGGCCTACTAGCACACAGGCCACTTAATGATATAGGGTTATAAATTTCAGTCAAAACTACTTTTTCAAGTCATCAGCGTCTTACCGATCTTACAGATGAGCCCTCTCCGATACACTTCGATCCCTTTAGGATCTTTTGTGCAATTACCCTCTTACACACTCAGCTGTTCGAATGTGCTGTTTCCTCACGATGTTTTTCCTTCACCGTAAGAGCATTGGGTAATGTACTTCAGTTGGAAAAACTCATTGATACATGTTGACCGCGGGGTTTCGAACTCTGTTCCTTACGACCACGAGTTAACTCCCTAAGCCACAGTCGTTCTTACCGACTATAATCTAACAAATCCACACTCATCGAGTCTTAAATGAACAACAGAGATCCTTTTATCGGGCTTACATTTTTTAGTTTTGAACCTTACCTTACGGGTACTATGGAATAACACGTTATTTTACTAACTGCATTACTTTGGATACTATGATATCCAAGGACGGTCAAGTAGTTAAAGGACATTCTTAGTTGACAGTGATGATGATGATCATCATCATAGTTGACAGTACTATATCATGCTATTTAAACTGTACTTTGCAGAGCTTTGAGGGCCGCAAGGCCTCTGCAAGGGCTCCAGAAAAGTAAACTTGAAGAAAATTAGAGGTATTTCATTTACAATACCAGTATATCTGGACTGGAAGTGTCGCAACGCCCTATATCACGTCACAAAATCGTACCCTAACATTTTAGATACAAATAAAAATCAAGCACCATGATGGCTCTGTATTTTTTTTTCAAGTTCGAGTACTGCTCGATTATTTACCTGCGCGCGCTGCGGAAAGCCCTGCTGGAACAGCTGGCGCGGCGCGACGCCGGGCGTGGGCGCGCGCCACGCGCCTTCTTTGCTCTCGTCGCCTTCCAGCTTGACCTCCGACTTGATCGCCTGCATCGCCGACTGGGGACAATACACTCGGTGAGGGCTAGGAGTTGGGGAATCTATATACAGGATTATTTGTAAAATAGTAATAACCTCTCAGGGTTTAATTATTCACATTATAAGTAACAACTTTTGTTCTGTGACTTTTAATAATTCATCATATTTTACTTTCATACAAAAAAATGAAAATTAAATTGATCGCTCTAAATGTTAGTAACTCTACGGTAACCAAAGAATACCGCTAGACAAATAAACAAATGCAGTGCGAAACACAGTGGCGGGCCGCGAAAGGGGTAAGGAGATAAGACGACCTTGACCTAATTATCTGCGCAGTAGTTCGTTTTCAATCGCCGGCGCCGGTGAGCACCGTGTGTCTATGTAAAGTTAAAGAAACGTGTAATACGTGTTTATGAACTGTCACAGGACTCATCTTAGGTGAAAAAGAGTGTACATAGGCGCTTTAATGTCAAGTTTGAACTTCCACACAAAATTATCAGAGGAGTTAAAGCGACAAAGTACTAAAATGTAAGCAATTATTTTGTAAAGGTTAACAAGTGGATAATGGAAACAAGTTACAATTATCAATAACAAAAAATGTGGCCGTGGAATGAATGAATGAAGCGAGCTCAAAGAACCCCATCTAAAAATTATTACGTAGGTACTACAAATTACAGATCTAAAACGTGTCAGATGGTATAACAAAAACATAAAAGTATTTTTTTGGGAAATCTATTAAGTTTTGTAAAAAGTTTTCGAACAAAAGTTGTTGTTTATGATATTAATGATTTAACCCTGAGAGGTTATTAGTATTTTACATATTACATATATTTTACAAACAACCCTGTATATGAAAATCGATGTTTGTATGTTCCCTATGGACTCCAAAACGGTTGGACCTGGAGTGATCCTGTGACGTTTGGTAGTGATCGGATCAATTGTATTTTTGTTTTTTTTGCACTAGGTATCCGTGCGAAACTGGGGCGGGTCGCGTATTTAAATTAAAAAAAAAGTACGACAACAGTACAAAAAAACTCTTAGAGAAGCAGCTTCCTGCCATTGTATAAATAGAACAGTAGTTTATCGTCAAACAAAGGAACATAGCGCGGCACGCATGTTTGCATGCTTCGACCGTACGCGCCGCGAGCCACCACATGCAAACTCAACAGGACGGTTAAGCCGGCTCTAGGGAGCGCCGTCGCCGCGTTTGGTTGCGTAGCGCATCAACGGTTTTTTTTGTGTTAAACAGAGATCGAGAGAGGCTCTATGGAAACGAGGCGCGTTGCTTATAAGATTAGTGATTTTATGCAACGGTGAGTCGGACCCTACTACTCCTACCAGGATGCCATTACTACTCCTTAATTAAGATTAATTAACCCGATCACATCAGAGTACCGACCGAGCGCCGATAAGTAAACACGTCATACTGTGTGCCTCCGTTAAAATAATTACAAAACAGTGATTATAGTTAGTTCTTTTCTTCGAAACTTTTCCTAATGAAAAATAGTGTCATTTTGTAATCTAATTTGTAATAAGTTTTGTTGAATCGTCCTAGGAGTGACTAGTATAACAGTTTTAATTTTTTAACTAAAAACATTACTGCTAACATCGAACAGTTAAAGTTATACGCACTTAGCGTTATCAGTTAACCGGCCGTCGACCAATCAGCTGGCGTCTATTGCGCACCACAGAAGCTTCAAGACTGCACCTTATTTTCTACGTGTTTGAGTGTAATATTCTAAATGGCGTCTGTGGAGTTGATGTGTTCGGGGTGCCGGCGTAAAATTGAAGATGAACTTTTTCTTAATTGTTTTATTTGCAATTTGTCCTACGACTTGCTGTGTGCAAATGTTGCGGAGCCCCGTTTTTACAATATGGGACCTGAACTTAGGGGGTCTTGGAAGTGTGCAGAAAGTGTAAGTAGCGAACCGAAAGTCGGCAACACAAATACCCCGGTGCGCGGTGGTGAGTGTGGTGACGGTTACGTTACTCTGTGTCGAGGGGCCGGTTCTCGCCACCAAAACGTCTCGGTTCAGAACATATTAGACTCCACAGTCAGCATGGACATGTCATTGAACGATACCGCTCATGATACAACATTGCCGCTAGGAATGAATGACGTGCAAGCACTTGTCACAGAAATACGTTTATTTCGCGAAGATATGCGTGCCATGAGGTTGCAAATGGAGAACCTAGCTACGGCCGTCTCTAACATAATGGAAAGAACTGATGGCTGCGATAAAAAAATCGATAATTTATGTACCCGAATGGAAACCGTAGAACGCTGGGTTGAAACAAGAGCTGACCGACAATGCGATGGTGCTCTGATGGAAACCGTTGCGCAGTTGAAAATTGAACTCAATGATCGTGATCAGGACCTGCTGCAAAACGACATTGAAATTTCTTGCATCCCCGAGCCGAAGGGTGAAAATGTTGTGCACGTCGTTTCAACCGTCGGTCAGAAACTCGGCGTGGCGCTTAGTGAACATGATATCGTTAGTGCCTCTCGGGTCGGACGGGCTCCGGAGCCCGCGGAGGGCATGCCATCGCGTCCTCGGCTCATCGTGGTGCGGCTAGCCCGCCGAGCTACGCGGGACCGTCTGCTGCAGGAGGCCCGGGTGCGTCGCGGCGCCACCACAGAGGGCACCGGGCTGCCGGGTTCTCCTCGAGTGTTCTATGTTAATGAGCGTTTAACTCGCGTGAACCGGCAGCTGTTCCAGAAGGCGCGTGAGTTCAAGGTTCGTTACAACTGGCGGTTCCTGTGGACCCGGGAAGGCAGAATTTATGCGAGAGAACGTCCTGGCATGGATGTGCCTCGACATCGAATTAGAACCGAAACTGACATTATTCGTGTTTTTGGGTCAAGTGTTATTTGAGGGTTCCGTAATGTATGATTCATTAGAACACGGCTGCGATGGTTTTTTTATTTTTTTATTTTATAACTACGAGCTTTTACACTGTGTTTGTATTATTATTTATAGTTATGTATCACAACAGTTTTCCTGTAAATGTGTAAAAACTTTGCCAATATGTTACTGTGCTAAATATTTGAAGTTAAAGAGTATAATTAAAGATATTAAAAATGCATGTGTTGTTGTTATCGCGTTCAAGTTCAATGAACACTTTTTTAGCGTTTGTTTTGTGGAACAGTGCGTAGCAGTAGTTGCATTTGTAGTAGTTTTTGTTTGCCGCGGTAAAGTTGACTTATTGTCACGCGTTTCGGCTGCATCGAGTGTACTACACATAAACTCAAACAAAAAACACATAAATATTTTCACCATAGCATCACATTTTATTTTATTTTATTCATATTATTACAGCAGAGATCGCACTGCGAGCAATACTGTACTTTGTATATATGTAGTCCTGTTTCACTTTGTTGTATTCATAAATTATTTTTCTGATGGCATCATCTAAGACAAACTTTCTTAAGTTAGCGCTATTTAATGCGGGATCTCTCGGCACAGGACACGACGATTTCCTAGTTGCAATGAACCACTTTGCCCCTGATATTGTTGCGATTAATGAGACATGGTTGCGGGATGGCCAGGAGCAGCGCGCCCCCGACGCACCCGGCTATCGGCTGCGGAATAGCCCGAGGCCACTAAGCATGCGCAGAGGTCGAGGTGGAGGGGTCGCTTTTTATATTAAGCAAGGTATTCGCGCACGTCGTATGGCGCACCCTGCCGCATTAATCGAGCAAATGTGGCTAAGTATAACGGTCAACGGTAGAAGTTTTATAGTTGGGACAGCTTATAGACCGGACTGGATTAATGTAGACACTTTTCTGGACGCTTTAACTGGATCACTTTCTTTTTTTTCAAGCTATGATCATGTGGTATTGTTAGGTGATTTTAACATTAATATATTGGATATTCATACTGAAAAAACGAAGAAGCTAGTACATTTTTTGCGCTGCATGGGTCTGGACCAGGTAGTAACTGAACCTACACACTATTCCACCGATAATGAGACGCTCATTGACCTGGTGTGTACTGACGCCCCCATTCGTAATGTATCTGTTTCTAATATCACGGGTTCTCTGGGACATGCCTTCATCAATGTCACATGGGCAATTAAACGCTTAAAAATTCCCTCTAAAACCATAACGTATAGACCAATTAAAAGCATTAACTTGGATGATTTTAACAGCGATTTGGAGTCTGTTGATTGGGATTTGGTAATGAAGGAGCATTCGGTGGAGGGCATGGTAAGTGTTTTTAACCATTTGGTTACGACTCTTTTTGATAGACATGCACCCTTAAAAACTGTCAAAATTAAACATAATAAGTCCTTACCATGGATTACCGATACAATAAAACTCATGATCGATATGCGCAATAAAGCCCATTTGGAGTATCGCCTGTCTAAGTCTGAGATTAAGAAAAAGTACTATTCTGAACTTAAAAAACTGGTTATTCATAGCATTTTTGAAGAAAAACGAGCATTTTATAATTTTCACATTAATTCTAACCAACATGACTCTGCAAAGCTGTGGAAAAAATTAAAAGAGACAATCCTCAGAGATCCTAAAAGACACGATGCTCTCCCTGATCATTTTGATGACGTTGATGCCATTAATGAAAGTTTTCTTGACGTACCTGGTAATCACACAGTACCGCTGTCCGAGCTTACGTTTTTCGAGTCTCACAAATTTGGTTCAGTCTCGTTTGCTTTACAGCAGGTCGAAGAACACGTGATCGCGAAACATATTTTATCAATAACGACAAACGCTGTTGGTGTTGATGGTATTAGTAAAGAAATGATCTTACTAATGCTTCCGAATTCTTTGCCAGCGATTACTAGTATCATCAATTATTCAATTTCAACGGGTTCAGTGTCTGGTATCTGGAAATATGCACTTGTTACACCTTTGCCTTAAGTAGATAATCCTATTGCATTGAAAGATTTAAGGCCAATAAGCATTCTACCATTCCTATCAAAAATATTAGAAAAAACCATTTATTCCCAATTATCAATTTTTGTGGAAACCAATAACATACTACCATCCTTTCAATCAGGTTTTCGTAAGGGAATGGGTACGGTGTCTGCAATAATAGACGTTGTGGACAACATACTATCTGAGCAAGACTCTGGTAAAGGTACTGGCCTGGCATTGCTGGATTTTTCACGTGCTTTTGATAGTATATACGTCGCATTATTGCTTTCCAAATTATCATACTATGGTGTGGACTCAAAGTCGTTAGCATGGTTTGATAGCTATCTTAGTGGACGTTGCCAATCAGTCAGAGTAGTTAAGGAGGATGGCATAACAGTTTTATCTAATCATAGGCCTGTGACTCGTGGGGTGCCACAGGGCTCAATACTTGGCCCATTACTTTTTATAATTTATAGTGCTGATATAGCCAAGTGCATCAGGCATTGTAATTATCATATGTATGCAGATGATGTCCAAATTTATGTATCGGCTTATCCTCATCAATTTAATGACGCAGTGCACAAGATAAATGAAGACCTAAATAGTGTAGCAGCTTGGGCTGATAGAAACGGGTTATTGCTAAACCCAAAAAAAAGCAATTTCATGGTTCTTGGATCAAAAAACCAGATCTCAAAAATCTTAGCATGCAATCCACTAGTAAATGTCTCGGGACAAAATATTGAACGAGTCGAGGAGTGTAAAAATCTAGGTCTCGTGTTTGATAGCAAGTTGCGATTTGAGAGCCACATTATAAATCTAGTTCGTTCTTGTTTTTACCGACTTAAAGTTTTATATAAGATTAGAAACCTTCTTAGCGAAAAAGTACGCGTACGCTGTGCGAATCTTTTATACTTTCAAAATTGAATTACGGAGATTTGGTGTACGGTCCAAGGTTACAGTCGAAGACACGTCGTTTGATACAGCGTGTCCAAAACGCTTGCTATCGTTTTTGTCACGTTGTTCCGCCTAGGAGTCATATAACACCGTATCTCAACAGAGATTTGACGTTAAATATGTCCTCTCGTAGACATTTACATCTTGTATGCCTTGTATTCGACGTAGTAAATTTAAAAAAACCCGAATATCTCTATTCCTAGTTAAAAGTCTCTTCTTTTCATAATAGATATGGAACCAGATCCTCTCGTTGCCCTTTGGAGAGTCAGCGCCACAGAACTGTAGCATTTACCGGCTGTTTCCGTTACTTAGCTACCAAATGCTGGAACAATATTCCCCCGCCAATAAGACTTTTTACATCAAAGTACTCGTTTAAAAAACATTATAGGGATTTACTTCTACAAAAACAAACTATTGGTATACCTAGCGGTTACTTGGTATCGGATTTTGCTGTTTAATGCTCTTTCACGGCTCATCACATTCGCCGGACATAATTGTGTAGGTTTGTACTCACACAGTTTTGCAAAGTAACACACACGCACGCACGCACGCACGCACACATACACATATCACACCAAAAACCACGCACAAGCACCCAAACGCGTGACAGTATGTAAAAGCATAATTAACTATCCTCCTGTTATCTTTTCTGTTTTGCTTATTGTTGCTCTGTCGATCCTCGGGGTTGTGGCAGAATACCAGTGTTTTGCTCACGTTGAGCAAAGTTATACGCTGAGCCATTACCCATTTGCCCTGCTGCAGCGCACACATTCTTTTGGCAATTTGTGTGTAATGTTGGTATCACTGCTTATTTCCTTTATCTTTATTTTGTCAATTGTGTGTGTGTTTTGTAGTACGCAAATAAACGTTTTATCTATCTATCTATCTATCTATCTATCAACAGTTGGTAGATTTACACATGACGAAAAAGCTTAATTTTTTGTCACGGAAAATGCAAACGAGAGCACAGGCCACCTGATGAATGATGATAAGTGAAATCTGAGACCGATACATAGCCTTTAGGAATCTCAAGATTACAATCGCAAGACTGCAAATGACTTACCAAACCTGAGGACTGAGATGCAGTGTCTCTATGCTAGGAATTTTACCGGTTGACTAACTTTTGATTTTTATTATTAACAAAGTCAGTCACGTACCTGCAAAGCCAATTGCTGGTTGAGACCCAGCGGGCGCGACGGCGGCTTGTCGTCCATCTCGCTCTTACACTGCGATGCTTCAATGTTCTTCACAGCCTTCTGCAACTCGCTGTCCATTTTGTTGTCCGGCTTTTGTTCAGATTCCTCACTACAAAAAAGATACATCACCATATTGAAAAATCTTACGTTTCTCGACCAAGATATATAGTCAGTGAACCTTCTAGACAGCCTGTCCCACTATTCAACTGATCCTATTATCCACTACTATTATTATTAATGTATTGTAGGGATGTTTGGCTGTTTGTCTCGAAAATTGAATGAATGTAATTTTAATTAAATGTCTGTTTTCAATCATAAACGGTTGTATGAAATTCGGCTCACTAGTAATCCATGTTCTAGATTAAGCATTAGAAACTTCTAATAACGGGAAATTTGATATTTAAACACGATAAACGACTTCTACACAGACGTAGAACTGACTACGCTAGTAGTCAACACCTGAAAGATTAACTGCGCTTAGCATCAATACTTACATAGGGTGCTCTCTCTTGGCGTGTCTCTCAGGCATGTCATCCAGATCAAGTCCATCAAGAATATGTCCCGCATCATCAAGCGCTGCTAACTCGGGGTCAGCGTATTCGAGGATGTTGAACTGCTCGCCGATCTCAGCTGTGAGCGACTCCAATAACTCCTCGTCGTCTTCGCCGAGACCGGTTAAAATGTCCTGAGGAATAATATTTTCAATGAATGCCAGACGTCGGCGTATTGAGGGAGTCTTTGCAATTGGTATGTAATCCTAAATTCGGTTCCCATACTTGTGTTTTTTTCCCATTGGCGTTAACTTAATTGGCGCGACCGGTAAGATAGTGTTTTCAATCTACTAAGCCGCACTCCACTACGTTCTTACAAGTTTCTAAATAGTTATTGGCATTTTTCGGGTTTCTATGAAACACGAGTGACAATACTGTCAGTTGCGAGTGCAACCATGATAGCGATTAAGAAGCTAGGAGTACTTTCTAACGAATTGACGCTATCGTGCAACGTCAATATGACTGGCATGGCGAACATTTATAAATTGAAACAATTATACGGAACCACTTAAAGATATTTAGCTATAAACTTTTGCACAGAAATTATATGTAATATTTAACATAATTTGCACATTTTATATTACCTCGCCGATATTCCCAGTATCTTGTTCCAACTTTTCCATATCACCCATATCCATTTCGTCGTGACCGTGCTCGCCTGGTTCCTGTTTTGGTTCATTTACTTGAGCTGCAAACGATTTGAAATTTAAAACCTGACATTTATTCTCTTTAAAGTTAGTATACTAAACCCACAGTATTCATAATTTTCGGCTGTCTACCGCTTTCACATATTCTATGGCAAAACTAATGTACAAACAGATTTCAGAGTGTGAATGGGTCAGACAATACGTCCCAGTAAGGGCAGGTATTTAAGTGAAGAGCGAGATTATTTCTTCCTAAGTCATGGAAGTGTTCTATGTATTTAATTATGTATTTCTTTATATCAGTAAGTTTACCGTTGTCTAGTACCCCTATGCCTAGGCTTAGTTTGAAACTAGGTCAATTTGTGAGGCACTGTCCTCTGATATTTATTATTTATTTTTATAGACAGCCGAGTACTATTATGAATACTGTGGTTTTACTATTTCCAGTAAAATGTCGGTAGCTCACATAGAAATATCGCGCTTAGAAACAAATGAATGTAGGGCGCGATATTTATTTACATTTGTTAGCTAACAATTAATCTTCTCCATGATAAAAACATGATGACAATGTCTCATGTCATCCTGTAGAACGAAAGGAGGTCTCTATATTTAAAATTAATAGCAAAAAATAACAGCAGTTATAATTTTACCATTGGGTTGGCCCATGCCATGTTGTTTTTGGTCCATGGCCTGCCCTTGGTTGCCAACGTTCTGTTGTATCGGAGTGCCGTCAGGGGCGACTAAACGTTGTTGCATCATCACTGAAATAAACGTATCTGTTAGCGTCAAATTTGATAGCAATATTAACTTGACATGATGCTTTAAATACACCGCAATCATTTCTGTTGCTTGGAAAGTTAAACATGCTGAGAATCCACAAACTTTTCAGCTATAACCCAAGTTTCTATATAATTTGCAAGCATTTCTTCTGTTGTGTACAGACGCAACTAATCGTTTTATCTTTACTATAAAACAATGTCGCTTCCCGCCGTCTGTCTCTCTGTATGTACGCATAATATTTCAAACTACGCAACGGGTTTTTATGTGCTTTTCTTCAACAGATAAGAGTGATTTAAGGGGAAAGTTTTTATGTAAATTTCTGGTTCATGTTTGGGTGTTACAGAAAAGACATGATATCGAAGCGAAACGAGGGCAGGTCGCTAGTTTTGTTGTAAATTGTAAATGTTCACTTGTAGTTGGTATGTAATAGCATGTATTGACGAAAGGTTGTATTGTTTGTGTCAATTGAAATTGGCAAAGATGTAAACAAATTAGTAATACACACATAACCTCCAATTTTAATTGAGTTTGTTTTTACTTAACATAACGTATAATTAAAAGTAATTTCATCTTAAATTTAATATAAAAGTAATGATCAAGCGTATAAATCATTACAAAGACCTAACATGATGTTTAAAAGTACGTGATAATCGAGTAATAATGGTAAATCGGTTCGTTCGGCTTTGTTTACATCTTCGCCCATTTCGATTGACACAGACTATAGGTGAGTGTGCGCGGTGGGGAGTGACGGGCGCGCTCACTGGGGTGGTCGGGGCGCGGCGCGGGCGGCAGCGGCGCGCGCGGGCGCCCGCCCACCGGCAGCGGCTGGCGGAACTGCTGGCCCTCCGGCCCTGCCGCGCCTTCGTCGCCGCCGGCTACAACAGAACACGCATTTAGTCGGCATCTTATAAATCGGAGAAAGCTATACAAGCTGTTGAGGTATTCAATAATGATTCTTATCTATAAATATCAGTATAGTACAGTCGAGTGCCTTTTCATACATGCACTTTGACAATTTATTCTACTAAAATAAAATTTAAAAGTGTGTACAGATCATGTCGTCGACTGTACACTCACAGGCAAAAAATCTAGCTCACTCGTATATCGATAATAAAAAATAGGGCAATTTTAGACAGCAAGGAATAGCACCAATGTTTACCACGTTTAATTGATAAATGATAAATACGAAATCTTTCACAGACACTCCTAAAGGAACTTAAGAAATCCATAACTTATTTTTATCACTATGAACAGAGTGATAAAAATAAAACGCTCAAACAATAAAACACAATGACTAACACTATAATTTTGTATGAAATAATTGATTATGTTTTGTGTCTATTTTTATATTATAAATATAATAGATATATTTATTCTATTTTGCACGTGGGTTTATTAACTTTAGCACTTTAGGCCGCATTAAATTGGTCCAACTATTTATGGCATAGTTCTCTTATAACTAAGAACAAAAGGCGCGTAGGCCCGAATGATCTGCCTTCGACTTTATAAGCACTTACGTCCCGGCCACATCTTCTCCGGATGCCGCTGCAGCAAGTCCCTGAGTTGCCGGTTGATGTCCTCGTTGTTCGCGTAATGCAGCGGGAAGCGCTGCGCCGGGAAAGCGCTGCGCGGCGCCTCCGCGGGCGCCGGCGACGGCGGCGGGCCCTCAGACTCCGGCGTGCGGAGCCGCTGCATCGCTGCTTTAGACAAAACACACAGGTAAAGCGCATGCGATGTAACCGCTTCACTCGTTCCTTTTTTTGACATGAGTATGCAAAATTGTTACTAAGGAACGACTATCGTCATTAACTGATTCTGAGTGCAGACGTAAGAATGTTGGGTTTTGTAAAATTGTCCTTGAAATACACTATTCGAATTTCAGATTTCCTAACGGTCGGTGTAATAATGATTTGTAAAGGCCGATTTCAGCAATGATTTAAACGCGATCAATTTACGATATACTCAGTTCACGTGTTAACTCGAGTTAAAATGACAGTTCTCGTATGAATCTGACGTTTACTAACTCGAGTTTAAATTGATCGCGTTTAATTTCATTGGTGAAATCGGCCCTAAGAGCTTGTATGGGATTTATACCAGAGAAATATTATTTTTTCAAGTTTTTTTTATAACTTTTTCGTCGTAATTTAAATGTAAGACTAAGAGCTTTGTAGTACAGTCAAGGAATTTAATTTGTGACCCACCTTAGGTCCATAGTCAATCTGACATTCTACAGCAATAAGGTTGAGTTTCGTATCAATTACAAATGACTTGGCATCTCTATTGACAATGACATCTTCAAGCAGATTTTCTTTGAAATGGGTAGCAAATTAACTTGCGTGACCGTACCATGAGTCTCAGAGTTAAACCGCTGACAGACGGACAGATGTACAGACGGACAGACGGACATGATAAAACTATAAGACTACGAAACTATAAGACTCGTTATTCTTCTTTTCAGTAGGCGTCAAACAACATCTGAGTGTTAAAGAAAAGGTTCGGAATAGGGTACAATGAAAATTAATACACCGACAAGCTCTTAAGTAAATGATGATGAATTATTCGAGTATGGGAATACAATAGAATTCAATACAAATATTATTTATTGAACACCACATACAATAACAGCATGGAATACTCAGAAGCACCATCTAATGTTTCCAGCATGTAGTGTTAAGAGGATGGATAGTAAGTAATTTTAAGCTAGGTAAAATTTCGCCAATTTTGGGTCTACTTTCGAACACTTATGCGAACTTGCTATAATTTAAACTCAACATTTATAACGCCATGTTAATATAAAGGGTTACACTAAATAATCTCGTTTTTCTTTCCGAAATTTCATACACACGAATTTCAAAATTCCGATTCTGAAAACTCCGAATCAAAATCCCGAATTTAAATTTCACGATGCATAAAAATCACGATTGCTTAATTTCCGATTTATCTAATATCCGACTTATTAAAATCCCGAAAAATACCATCCCATTTATCATATCTCCGAAAAGACGAAATACCGATTTAATTTCCGATTTTTTTGGTTTTCATTCCGTAAAGTTAATTTATTCAAATTGACGAACAAAAAAAAACTTATTTAATCAAAAATAGTTTAGTTCTGGCGCATGCCGATCGCTGCCGCGATACCGCTGCACGCTCGCTCAGCTCTCGAGCTAATGTTGTCACAACTGTAACATTGACACCTGTGGCCCGTTTCACGAAGCTACAAGTTACAAATTACAAGCGGAACTCACTTTCTAGCAAAAGGAGTTAGAAAGAGACTTCAGTTTGTAATTTGTAACTTGTTGCTTTGTGAAACGGGCCTCTGTTGTTGTTATTGACGAACTGTTCTGTTGTTCTTTTCTGTAGTATAGTTCTTTGTTTTAGATGTGTATATAATATTTTTTTGATTATTTAGAAGTACTCGATAAATTCCGTGTCTGACGCTTTGGCATAAAGCTGTTAGTCATAGATGTTCTTTAAATAATAAATAAATATTGATAATAATTAACCCAATCGAACGCTCCTCCGCGCTACGCTCGTCGTTGCACCTAATTTGTGGCTCAAGCCAGGGTGGAACAGTATCGAATGATGTATGGTTCAATTTAGCTTCGGTATCATTTGACTGTTTTGCCATAATTCCGAAGTTCATGTTACTGCTCTGGATTATGAAATTTGGAATTATACATTTCGAAGAAAAGTAAATTCGAGATTGACAATATTCGTACAATTAATATTCGGAACAATAGTTTTCATAATTTTAATAAGTACCTACTAGGTAACATAAAATTCCAGATTTTGCTAATTCTCCGGTTTTGTAAAGATTCGGAATTATAAAATCGAGATTTTAAGGAGTTACCTAATATATAAGTTTCTCTCTCTTGTGAGACATGGTAAAAACTTTAAGAATGTTTGTATGTTTTTCTCAAAAAATCTTAAGTCTCCCTGGCAACAAGCCTCAAACTCTTTACTAACTGACTAGCCGTATACGCACCGTAATGCTGTAAAAATATAAATCGGCAGTGACCCTTTAGTGTGGACATAATATTTCAGCGTTCGAAAACCGGTCGAGTGCGAGTCAGCGTCGCGCACCGAGGGTTCACACACTTAATTCATAAGCATCACGCAATATGAATGCTAATGAATGTACATTTTTCACACATCGCATTCTGACTATTGTCCCGTGGGTTAGAATTCCGAAATGGTCAACATTGTGTAATATTTCTGTGCGATTTTCCCCTGATACTTAACCTGTTAAGTAAGACGGTTCAAAACATACAACCCCTACCCCCTCAAAAGGTAGGACAAACGTACGTTCATTCTAACATAACAGGGTTCCGTCGTCAAGGTTCCGCCTCCAATACCTATCCCGATACCTTGCACGCGCTGGTCGTGTATGATCTGCTGCTGTTGCTGCGTCTGTTGCTGCCGCAGTTGCTGGAGCTGCTTCCACTGGCGCTCCTGCTCTGCCTCGCGCGCTGAGCGCTGCTGCCCGCACGCCCGCTCCTGCTCCTGTACCCCCCTCGTTAGATACTCACTATTCACTCTCGGACTCCCCTTCGCTGTCTGAACGAAACCTTGCCCTTTCGCGCCGTCAAAATTGGAAACCCTACTCTGTCCCTCGAGCTGAAATTTGGAATGTTCACGTGTTAGTTTTTGTTTTTTTTTTTGTTTTTATACAAATTAATACAGCTAGTAGTACTCATGCATTCCAAATTTCTACGCGAGTTATTGGTAAATGCTACTGACGGGCGTTGACGGAAAATGTTATCTGGGCCTCCATTCCACTTTTTCTAGCCCACCTTGCTTCTATGTTTTCATCAAATGGTTGATGTAGAGGTAGCACTTTTTCACCGTCACTATCAGTAATTTAAATGCGGTATAGAAGCTAGATGGGTTAATATAAATTGGAATCGAGCCCCTGAATGAATGTTTTCATTCAGACAGCAAAGTTCGTTGTTATTCCGGTACGAACTTGCTGGTCAGATTTATGAAGCTACAACCATGCTTATTGTATCTTCCAAGCGAAGCAATTCTAAGGACAATTTCCATCCAGCGTTAATAGCTGAATAGTTCTACATATTTTTTTAATTAACCCCAAACAAAATTTTAGAATGAAGAGCTAAATCATGAATTATTCCAATTTATTGCCTTTCTGTATGGCGTAAATACAAGGTTTCCTTAATTTTAATTCTGACCAACAAATTCGAACTCTGGGACAATTATAGCTCCAAATTCTTGATTTTAATTCATGCGATAAATTTCTACTGATTTACGTTTAAATTGTCCCAAATTTTAGTCTATACATTACATACTTGTCGTGAGTTAAAATCTAAGTACTTGATACAGATTCTACCAGCTACTTAGATTCCATGCTGCGGTTCTCAATTTAACAGTAGTTCAAGCCAATCCACGTAACATAGTAACACCTTGTCATGTGGTTATAAAAGAAGTTATTTGTGATTGATGATTATCCACGATTATAAACGTGTTAACAAAACTTATTAACAAACAAAATTAATGTTTTCTATAGTAGATGAGTTTTAATGTAAACATGAGACCAAAATTAATTTAAAATGTAAGTCAAATGCTCAGATATTATTTAGTATAGAATAACTAAAGCTTTTGAGACTGTAAAAAGGGACTCATTTGCACATGAATATGATTAATTTGCTTTTACACATCGGCCGTATATCAACAGGCTTAGACTAGACTGCCAAAAAGACGAAAAAAATATCATATGCGAATGCAATTAAATCCCGTCGTTATAGAACGATATTACACCGCGAAATATGAAACGATCCACTTAAACTAAGTTACAGGAATAACCTGCCGACTTACGACTTATTACAAAGCTTTTATAAACGAGCGCAACAAGGCAAAATAAAGTGAACTACACCGACGTTTTGTTAGGACTGTTAGCACACCACAACCAGCCACCTCGCCATTGTTAAAGCCAACACTACCAAGGCAAAGCGGAAATAATAATAAAAAAAACAACATTACGGAAACTGAGGACACGCGTCCGGGAGGCGTTTTAGGAATCAACGGGGGACCCCTCGGTCAATAAGAAGCTCAAAGAAAAAAAATGTTCACACAGCTTACAATGCCTTTTAACAGCCAAAAATGTTGTTGGGTGATGACTAATTTAGATTTTTAAGTTAAGAGTGCGAAGGACCGCGAAGTGCAGGACGCGATCACCCAACAAGGACGGAGCTCGCATACACACTTACATCGAGTTGTGTTTGTTGTGTCGCTGCAACTGCACGTTCTGTTTACTAGCATAGTTTAAGTTTCAAAGAACTGCGCAAATCATAACAACAGCTTCAAAAAATAAATATCTGTTACCAAACAAAATAAGCATCCTGTATAAAGTTGTATGAGGATGATTAAGATTGATAAGAATTCTGTGTTTTGGGTAGTTGTACAGTTTTTATACTGCACCAATCCAAAAAAGTGTTGAAATTGATGTATATTTTGTATATTAAAATAATGCACCTTGTTTTTAAAAAGAATGAAGCTAACAGTTAAATAACTTTATAGATCCAAAAGAAATCCCTCAACAGATTGTGAAAAGGATTTTACTGTGATAAATTAAGTTTAGTGTTTGAGTTCTGTATGTATGTATATGAGTCAAGAGATACAAATCAAAACATTACAAGCAAAAACGTCGCAACCTTTTGCCAAAAAACTCTCGAATTTAGATCAGTAAAACATCAAAATACGGGCAACATTTACTACTCTACGTACACGAAATATCACAAAGAGAATGCAGAAAACATTGTAAATGCCATAGATAGTTCAAGATAACTTCAAAATGTTTGTTTTTTCACTTATGAGGCTTTGTTAACTGGAAGTACGAAATGTACTTTAACGATTGTCACTCATAAGTTCTCTAGGCTATAGTAGAAACATATACCTTGTTACCAGTCATGCAGCTAGTATCAAGGAAGTTTTTACTGCGATTCAAGTTTTGAATTGAACTCATTTAGTTTTATTTCTGACACAATTAATTGAACTTTCTTTATTTTACTGAAGACGATAAGGAAGGATCTAAGAGGATTTTAATATTTTTAAACAAAAAGTTGTTAATATCTGCTACGATTCCAAACTTAACAGCAGTCAATTTGATCACTAACAAATTGTATATTGTACCTTAACCACATTGGTCTCATATATAGTAGGTGCAGAAGTAACTATTCTCGGCAATCCATAGCTGGCGATCAATGTATAACACGAAGCTATAGCAACATAGCTGAGTCACCGGCTAGTAAAGAGTCGATCGTGAGTTACTAAGCATTTAGGCCAGCGGCTCTCGAATTTTTTAGTTACAGAATCCCTTTTGAAACAGTTGGTATTTTCCTCATTATCATCTCTCATGATCATCATTTTAGTCAAAAGCCGTCCACTACTGGACATAGGCCTTCTCCAAGGTTCGCCACAAGGACCGGTCGGTTAATATTTAAAGAAACTCTAAAACCGAATCCTTGGGTTTTTTGACGTAAAAAATAAATGATAGTTTTCAAGAAGTTAAATAAGATCTTCCTTATCGTCCGTAATACTGGCGAGTGTAGTGTGGTGTGTGCGCGTGTGTATGCGAGAGTCGCGCGCTCTACCGTGGCGGGCGCGGGCGCGGTCGGCTCGGGCGCGGGCCGGTCGGGCGCGGGGTGCGCGAGGCGCGGCAGCGTGCGCATGATCTCAGAGGGCGTGAGCACGCGGATGTGCGCGTCGGCCTCCAGGAGCCCGCCCGCGGTCACCGTCACG
Organism: Acleris literana; assembly: GCA_946894065.1. Classification (NCBI taxonomy): domain Eukaryota; kingdom Metazoa; phylum Arthropoda; class Insecta; order Lepidoptera; family Tortricidae; genus Acleris; species Acleris literana. The sequence continues at coordinate 5,329,941 of OX335677.1, forward strand.
TTGGGCGCGCGCACCGGCTCGCGCCGCTCCCGCTCGCGCTCCGGCGTCGCCGGCGCCGGCGCAGGCGCCTCGCTCTCGGCCGCGCTCGTGCTCTACGGCCCCAGTACACACGCTTAGTACGGTGCGAGACTTTACGCCGAAACGTCCGCTCATTACTCGCTTCATTGTGTTCGCCCTACACTAATTAATATCAATTTTGGAACATCGGTTACGCTGTGGGTTATATGGATGATTTTCCCAGCGTTTTGACTGCGACCGAAGAATTTGCATGTCCAGTTATGAAAGTAGAACTAATACCGTCTGAACTCTGCGACCTACACGTTCAGTTACGAATAAATAAATAGCGAACTATAATTAAAACCTAGCATAGGTAAAGGTTAAATCGGTATCTATTATCGTCGTGTGATAAAATAAACCTATTTTAACATTAGAACTAACCAACTTGGACTTTAATAAATAGAAGACGAGAGTGTAAACTAAATAAAAAAGTCTCACACCGCATTTAGCATTCACAAATAGGACCACCGATATTCAATTAGGGTCAGAACGGAAGGGTAAGTACAAAACAAAAAGGCTAACTCTTTTGGTGTTTAAATTTATAAGTAGTAGATATATTAATTAACTGTAGATCCTATCACTTCTTTGGCATACTATTTCGTGATAGGGCGTACTCGTAATTCCGATTAAGCACAGAAATGTGGGAGAAGCTGTGCATTCTTTATTTCGTCCGATCCCCGGAACCTGTACCCTCATACCGATAATAGATTTAAATGAGTTTTCAAAAGGTGCTAGAGTTAAACATCAACTAGATGCATTTTGAACCATAAATTTTCAATTTATAGTTTATAAAAGTGGATTATTTAAGACAGGAGAAAAGTTAAGGGAATTGGACGTTAGAACGCGGGTGCCACGCTAGCACAAGCGAGAGAATCTACAGCTTCCGTGAGCAACGTAGCCAGTGATACCGTATCGTCCTTAGCTCAACTCCCCGATGAGGCCCTTGTATCAACTCTGATGGATTGAAAGCGACCAACATTTTGGGTAGGTACTACAAGTTTCATGTTATCTTAGATCCGATAAGTCGCTTGATATCATTATTAACAAGTCGAAAACGCGTTCCTAATGGATTGTATGGCCTTAGTCATAAACTGTCACAAAGTATTTTTAATGTAATAAATTTTGATTTGCATTCAACTAAAAAATACTCATTAACACTAAAACAGATCAGCCAACCAGGACTGAATTTAAATGGTAAACTTCAGGATTTATCAAATCGATTTCTCAATAACGTCTTAACGACTTTTACGGATTCACAAAAACTTATAATATTTAATCACAGCTCGACAGTTTATTTAAATCTGCCGGTTTGCCAACGACCTATTAACTGTGCAAACTTAACCCGTGCCGCGTCCTGACGACCGACGGTGGTCCGTAAGAATATTAAAATTTGGAATTCAGTATGGTTCGAACTAAGATTGATATTCGATACACATGTTAAGTCGGATTTTTATTCCAACAGAATAAAAGTAAAATGTAACCAAAGGTGTAAGTTGTCGTAAACGAAAAACATTTGCAGTATTCAAAATATTTATACTTTCCACATTTATAAGAAACAGACTTTCTATAAAAAAAAAACATATATTGTAATCAAGGTTAAAGAATTTAATTTGTTGATGGCAAACTTTATTTTGATATAAACTCTTTGTTGTATTAATTTAAAACTAGTAAACTGTTTTTGTAAGCATTATTTATTTATTTATTGAACTGATATCATTGACTGTTGTGAGAGCCGCTTGATTGATGTGAGACGTCACTTCACTCGCTTCGCTTCACAATTCGTGCTCTCGTTTCTTGCTGGCCCAAACTTTGAGATCCCTTGAAATGTCACTTTGACAGTGATGTAACTTATTGTTTTTTTTTTCTGTGGGAATAAAAATCCGACCTCATGTGACATGACGTTCCACTGGTCCTAAGGCCTTAGATGATATCAAGCGATTTACCGTGTCTATCATGGATTATGAACTATTCGGAATTAAAGTCAGACCCTAGTAGTTGCGAGTGAACTCCGCAAGCTAAACACTCTGGACACAGACAAGGATGAGTCGGGTTAGCACACACCACGGCCTGCGGCAGCACGTACCTGCTGGGCTTTCTTCATGCGGATGGCGCTGCGGTTGTCGCGCGCTCGCTGGAGGTAGGGGGCCTTTTGTTCTGATGGCAAAGCGCGCCATTTCTTTAGGATTTGCTTGCACCGGTCGACCCAGGTGGGAAACTCGGTCTTCCACTCGGGATGGTTGGTGTTCGCGTATAGCACGGCCGAAATGGTCGCCGCGGGACCTAGGCCTGGACATGCGCATGTTTAGTTGAAGTTTTTTTGTTAATTGGTCGTAACAAATCAAACGAAATAAAAAATTGTAGTTTTATGGATGTACAGAAAAATACACATAGTCCAGAAAGAAGTCCCCTAACGCGTCTGTCAGTGCACATCTTAAGATAATACTTAATTAAACTGTAATATGTAAATTTAACCAAATATGGTTTTACAAAAATGCCATTCAGCTCAAAACAAAAGCAGGACTTTCAACGTTACATCGTTACAAACGTTACATTTATCAAAAAATAAAAAATACATATTAGCGCGCATTTTAAGCAACCACAAGGAAACGCCAGTGTTCGGATAAACTTATTGATCATCATCACCAGGCCTAACAATATACAGGGCAAAATTAAATGACAGCTAGGGATTGCCTATATCGATAAACTCAATTATCGATGCTTTTCGCATATCCTAGCGATCGCTCCGAGTTTTGTTTGTCAAAATAAAATTTTATTGAAAGTATGCAAATGAACCAAAATAGCATCTTAATTCTGGTTATTCTTTATTTTAAAAGGATTTTTTAACCTTCACTCATCATCATTAACTTTTTTTTACTCCTAACAAACTCTCATCGTTTATTTTAACAATAGTAAATGGGACAGTCATTCTGAAATACACAATTAAAAAAAAAATTAATATGATGACGAGTGGAGGTTAAAAAATCCTTTTAAAATAAATAATAACCAGAATTATGTTGCTATTTTGTTTCATTTGCATATTTTCAATAAAAAAATATTTTTACAAACAAAACTTGGAGCCATCACTAGTATTTGGGAAAAGCATCGATAATTGAGTTTGTCGATAAAGGCAATCCCTACCTGTCACTTAATTTTGCCCCGTATATTCCTAGGTCTGATCATCACAAATGTTCACCTATATTCACAAACTGGCTAGTAAATCGTCTATAATAGCATCAATGCATGCCGAGTGGAGCCCTTATCAGCGTCGATCTTCACAAAATGCAAATAGCTGTATCCCAAACAAACTCCCGTAGCAATAACAACCTTATTACTAGGAGGATAGGGTTGAATCGGCTTCGGCTATTAAATTTGGGATACCGCGTATTGGCCGAGGACAGTATAGATAGTGTAATTTCTGAATGGTGAATTATAGAATGGGTACTCACTCTCGTCGGCGCGCATCTTCTCGGCGGAGCGCTGGTTGTAGGAGGGCGGCGGCGCGGAGGGCTGGTCGCCGCCCCACGCGCCGCCGCAGTCCGAGAACAGCGGGCTCAGCGCGCTGTTGCTGCTGGGGGGGGAGCGTCCACTTTATGCCGGTACTTGCCAGTGTTTGACAGATACTCGCCTTACATTTCAGATACCGATTCAAACAATATTTTACCAAAATATTTCCCTCTTTGCATTTATTTCCAATCTTGTTTCCAGTCGCATATTTTCAGATCAAAATTTCTCAAATTTTACCACTTATAATTAAGTCCAAATAGGCAGATAGAATAGCTGATGTCAGTTTCGCAGCTGGCCCGAAGGCGAAAAACACCCACTTTTAAATTGATTTCTTAAATGGGGAAATGCGACAGGAAAAGATGCGTCAAGAGAAAAAACACGACTGTGAAAACGAAATTCGTCAAAAAATACGAATGGAAGTACTGCTAAGTACTAAAAGTAAGATTTTTGGGAAATTGATCCAACAAACCAAAGCAGTCGTGGCGACAGGCTATTAAGAAATAAATCTACAAATAGTATCTTTGTGTGGTTACCTGCTGCCCCCAAACTCGTTGTGGTACGGCGACGCGTATTCCATAGGGCTCTGCAACTGTTGTCTCTGCTGGGAGTACGGCGTGCTGGACATGGAGTTCACGTACGACACGGAGGACTCTTGAGACTCCTGTGGTAAATGATAGTATCATTATTATGAAGCCCAGTTTGTTTGTAAGCTTTATTTCAGGGAGCATTATTTGGCGTCGAGGCAGATGTGTTGGTTGCAAAGATTTTATATGCTGCAAATTTTATCTACTCTAACCCCCTTACTAATAAACGTTTAGTAACGGTTGTATAGCTATAAAATGTTTTGTCCTTAGCTGTCAAATTCAAATGTCACAATGACAGATAAGGACAAAACATTGTACAAATGTACAGGTATACCACCGTTACTCAACGTTTATTAGTAAGGGGGTATATGTATAACATAAAATTAAGAATTTTGCATGTTGCGTGAAGTGATTTATCCGTCTTTACGGAATTATGCGTAGACAAGTATTTAACCCAAATAGGAATGTAAACTGGCTGGTCATAGCAGCCACTATTTAGGAAGTGTCAAAACTATAGCAGCCATTCTTTAGGAAGTGTCAAAACTATACCTTGTATGGAAATTTATGTGACGTATGACCGGTGACGTCACAAGTCTCTATTGACAAATACTACTCTTTTAGTTACTGATGAATGTGGAAGAAGGGAAAGACATTTGTCAGGATCGTAGCAGGTGGAAAGAAGTGGTCTCTGCCTACCCCTCTGGGAAACAGGCGTGATTTTATGTATGTATGTATGTATGTAGTTACTGATAATCTTAAATCGCAATCATAAGTCCCCTCTTGATATTTTCGTGTAATTTGGGAAGTTTGATTTCATAGTTAAGTAGTTACTAATCCCTATTATGCACCCTAGCGCACGAAATTGTTATTGGTAAGGATTTTCGTCACCACGACTTCATGTACTCTGAAGAGGTTAGGTTAGGTTAGCGCACCTGTGAGTCGTCAGTGAGCACGCCCTTGAATATTTCGTCGACGTCGTTGCTGTCCATGTCCGGGAGCGATTCATGAACCATGGCGTCCAGGCTCACCCCGAGCAGCGACAGCTCGTCCTTCGGCGATATTGTCGACGTCGCTGATGAACCGCCTGTTTCTGTGCGACAAACAACACGACTTCGTCATCATGTCACGTTATTCAGTTCAAAGCATCCCCCGCGGAGGCAGCGCGTTCTTATATATTAAAAGCGTTAAAGCGTGGCAACGCGCCGCTTCCGCTCTTTGTGTGGTAGCGAGTAAACTATCGGAAGGTCTATGTCTTTATTAGCCGAAAATTATTTTGACTATCCTGAAAGTTCTTAGATACCATATGGCATGCAAAGTGATAGTTTTGTTAAACTATGTTTCGTAGACAGCATCAACAACAATGCTTACAAGTGGTATAGACACTTGCTTAACAAAAATGCTTACAAGTGGTATTAGAAACCGGAAAAAATTATCTAGATACGTAATTCTAAGTTTGTTGGATTGTTTAATAATAAGATTAGTTTTACAACATGTAATGTTATCTTAAGTCACTTTCGAAGAGCACTGCCTGTGCTGTTTGAGTTCAGACACAGATCAAATACATTGCCTTAAATTGTACTCTAGTACCCTTTTTTGAATTAGCTCTAAGATAAGCTTTGTTCTGTGATCAATAAAAAAATATTACGAGTATTATATTATTGTTAAATGTCTGTGGGTCTCAAGTCTTAAGTGCGCTGCATACGTAACGTGATCAGGACGTGGACGGGACGGGGACGGGACGTGGTTGCATACATTTTTGGTTTTCCCGTCCCATACGTGCAATCGTTACGTATGCACATTCCGATACATTTTATATGAAACGATATTGTCGTCTCGTCCCGTCCGTGTAAAATCAGGTTACGTATGCAGCGCCCTTTACTTACCATCAGTTGCCCTATTTGCGCGTGTGCCTAATTGTTGCCATAAAAAAAAGTTGTGAACTCACCGCTACTTATAGGCTCGGTCTTTGTGCTGTGCACAGCGGGTATAGCATCAGCAGCGCTGGGCGCCTCCCCTTCGGCCGGCTGCGGGCCTAATATAGCGTTCTTTAGCGCTGTAGAATCCTCTGTGTGTTTCGTGTTTACGTCTTCCGGCTCTAGTTTGATCTTTGTATCTGTATCGCCCTCTTTGGTTCTCAATGAATTTAGGTGTTCTATTTCCTCCTGTGGAATATAATATGGGATTTTTCTTTAGTTTTACTACATACATAACTCTGGGAAAAAGGGTATAAGTCTTCCGAAGATCAAGTGAAAAAGGGTTTAAGTCTAGTATACTCCGTTCATGTATATACCCTTTTTACTACGAGTTAAGTCGACTTGTACCCTTTTTCACTAGGACCCCAGAACTATGGAACGGAATTCGATGGATGCGAACGGCACTAGATCATTATGGATTGCCACTTGGGACATTAAATTGTTTGTTATAATTATAAGTCTGTACCAATTGAAATTGGCAAAGATGTAAACACAACCAAACGAACCAATTTTCCATTATTAGATTACTCGATAATTACATGCTTTTAAAGATCAAGTGAGGTCCAGCAACGATTTATAAACTTGATATTTGCTTTCACATTAAGTTTAAGACGAATAACTATTAATTATAACTTATTTTAAATAAAAACACGCTTGATGAATATTTGAGGTTATGTGTCAAACAGTCTGTTTACATCTTCGGCAATTTCAACTACATAGACATAGGCTTTAGTGTTAAGCTGATATGACGATGATGGTGAAATAAGGAAATACTATTCAGATTTCTCTATAAGCCAACTGACAAAGGCTCGTTATCACCTAGAAAAAATAGAAACGAAGTCTTTCCCGCCCGACTTTGCTTCTTCTTTGCCCTGTGATATGTACAGTCAAATAAGGAATAAGGTTCAAAAGCGTAAACATATATCTTCACTCGACTATACCTAGTCACAAATCACTCCTCGGAAACTTAACCATAGGTGCTCTGGATAACAATATTGCTTTTGACATCTATTGTCAACGTTACGATAGCTCTAATTTACTTGACCTTAATTGCGGCCGAGAGTTAAAAACAATACGATAACATTTCAAAAGCAATATGGGTTAACCAAGTAAAATAGAACCACTGTGCATATTTTTTTTCTGAATTGATCTGCGATTGACCTCTCACTGAATGGTAAAATATGATGATAAAGTCTAGGATAAAGCTCACTGGTTCATTAGAAGCCTATTTACTCTTGATTTATAGAAAATCTTAAAACGCTCCTGCAGTTTCACTCATACGTTCTTTTGCGAGTCTAACCTTCACTCGATTTTTTTTATTCTAAGGTCTGTTCATTCTTACTTGTCTTATATAGTAAAGAACTTTCTAACCTCAAAATGAACCTTTTTTGCCTAAAACAGCTCTTTTGTCGTAAATTAAGTAAACTGAATAAACATTTTGCACATAATTTGGCCAATGTATTGTCTGTGAATTCTGTGAAAATTGCTTTATTTTGTTTAAAATAGCGGTTTTAGCCTAAAAACGTTCATTTTGAGATTAGAAAGTTGTTTACGTTACGTATATAAGACAAGTAAGAATGAACAGACCTTAAGATTTATATCACTGTTTTTTTAGGGCATAGTGAAAATTTGAGTAGTTAAATTAGTGTTATAATAACTCACTGTGTTCAGAGCGATGATGTAGGAGCTATCGTGTTCGTTGTAGGTGGTCAGCGCCGCGAGAACATCCTCCCCGTCGCTGTCCGAGTTGTCGAGGTCGAGCTTGAAGTCTCGCAGCTCCCGGTAGCCTTCGGGCGTGCCGGGCCGCAACGCGCCGGGGCTCTCTGATGATTGGTTGCCTGGGACATCATTGCATTTGAATACTCATAATTTAATTAACTAGAAATAATAACATGTACTTAAAAAGCCGATATCTACATCGGGTGTTTGCTTTTTGTAAAGCATCACTTGGGGTCTAACCACAAAGGATGTTGCAATTGCATCCGAACATTATATGATAGCTTTTTTGACATCGCATGACAGCTCTATTGTTAAAATGCTAAATCGATTTTTCATAGAGCTTCAAATGTTCTTACTTCCTTCTCTTTCATCGTAACATTCGAATTTGACGGAAAGCTACATAACGATTAGCTAAGGTCTGTTCATCGTTACTTGTCTTACATAGTAAACAACTTTCTAACCTCAAAATGAACCTTTTTTGGCTAAAACAGCTATTATAAACAAAATAAAGCAATCACGGACAAGTGATGTCCAAAATGTTAACTCGATTTACTTTATTTACGATAAAAGCGCCGTTTTAGCCAAAAAAGGTTCATTTTGAGGTTAGAAAGTTGTTTACTATATAAGACAAATAAGGATGAACAGACCTTAGATCTGTTAGCTTAACTCGATAATTCAGCATTTGTAATTTTACTCGATTGCATTTATTCCTTTTTTTTTTATTGTTTGTTTTCGCGGAGCTCCCATTTCTGAGTGCTTTGTGGCCCTGCAAAACTAACATAACCTAAACCTACGTATCTGTTCCTTTGTAAGTAACAATAGGAAATTATTAGAAGTTCATAGAGGAAAATATGCGACTGGGTATCTTAACTGGGGAAAAATGGGATTGGGTAAACTTACGAGTGGAGAAAAAGCGACTGGAAAATGTGGTACGCGAAATAATTGGGTTTGAGGAAACAGATCGATATACTCTGATTAAGATCAGCCCCCTATTTTTTTAAATTGCAAATACACAAATAAACCATCCGAGCAGTTATAATGCCAATAACATACCAGTAGAGCTGACGGCGGGCTTGGCGGGCTCGAGCAGTTCCTTGCCGAAGAACGCTTCCTGCATGTACGACGGGAACTGCTCCATCAGCTTCGAGCGCGGCTTGCGGCGCGGCTTGCGCTTGTTGCCTGGCGATTCTGCAACAGAGGCGACTAATAAATCAACTAATCTTGAGGTGCAAATCTCAAGATACGTTAAGGGAAACGTCGAGTCAGAGAAAACAAATTTGTGGCCTGTCTTGAGTGGACCATCTTAAACAATATCAGTTTGTACAGTCTGCCGTTTCGAGCGATATAGCGATATAGCGAGGAGCCCGTGATGCGACTTGATTGTGAAAGATAAATTAGCACGTCTCTTAATTACTAATTTTAGCTTGAATAAAAACGTCCATATTGGCTCATATAATTATTTTTACTCATAACTTATTGTAAGTCATAATCATCGCAACTCATAACGTATTTTTTTCTGCAACTGTTACTTTTTCAGGATTTTTATAAATTTCAAAATTAAACCTAACCTAACCTAGTCTTATCTACACATTGAATATTTCAGAACTTGTGAAAAGTTTACGGGTCCTGCGTTATAAAAATTACATTTTCGGAGTTCCAATAATCGGAGTTGCAATTTTATATGAACTTTGGCGCTCCCAAATACCTAAGCTAAAAAAATCCATCGATTTGTTTAGCCACACTAGATTACGCGTCAGGTACAGCCCGCTGACAGACAAACAGACGGAGGCATAGTAATAGGGTCACCCTTAAAAATGACTTAAAGTACGGCCAATGAGACGAGATAAATAATGTAAACAAACTGACCGTTACTAAGTTATATTGCGATAGCGAGCGATTAGTCTATTTTTATTTCTCGTACACAATAATATCTTCAGTTGGTCAAATGACGGCTGTCGTTGCGTGATTCGTGGTACGGGAAAGTTGTCAGTACAGAAGTTGTCAACATTAGGGCCGCCATTTTGTGAAGTCCATTCCTGTTTGGATTGCGTTTGAAGTGTCACGATTTCAAATAAAAATGTTTTGAACTCCTGAAAGCTTATTTACATTCTTGAACTCGTCTCGATGGCCTTACTTTAAGTCATTTTTAAGGGTGACCCTATTACTATGCCTCCGTCCGTTTGTCTGTCAGCGGGCTGTACCTGACGCGTAATCTAGTGTGGCTAAACAAATCGATGGATTTTTTTATTTGATTTGATACTATTATTATTCGATGAAGAGTAGTAAGTATTTCTGAGTGGGGGGGATATATTGGCACTATACCTCCAGACGCCTGCGTCCCATCGCCTTCCTTCTCGTCGTCGGCCTGCGCTTTGGTAGTCTGTCTCTGTCGCACCACGAACCCGCCGATGCCCAGCTTGTTGAGGTTCCTCTGTCTCTTTCTCCGCAGCACCGTCAGGCCTGACTCCGTCGTGTACACCGTAAAGCCCTCTGGTGGCGGCCCTTCGTTAACTACGTTCCATAGTATACCTTCTTTGAGGTTTGCATTTGATATACCTGTGAAGATAATTACATAAATTAATTGAAAACAGTAATTTTATGTGATAGACAAAATACTTAGATTACCGCGGTAATAACCCTTTATTTACCCAACTGCAGCAAGGGCCGTATTTACTAAGGATTATTTACTAAGAAATTGATTAAATTAATTTATGTTGTACGTTGATGATATTGCTACTTACAACATGAATCTTTCTTAGTAAATAATGCTTTAGGTTAAGGTGACAGAGTTCAAATTAAATTAACTATGGAATTGTTTTTTAAATAATATAAATCTCGGAAATTATGCGTTATTGGACTACATGTTATACCACATTATATACTCCAAATAGGGTCTAGAATCGATGGTTAAAATCCTTCGGGTACGTCCCGAGCACGGTGTATATGTCCGCTCAATGTCCGCTCGTAACTACTAAACGGCTAAACCAATTTTAATAAATTATACGTGGTTAGATTCGTCTTAACCACTAGAATGTCATAGGCTATATGAAAATTGTATAAATGTGAAATTGGCGTAATAAAAAATTAATACATGATAAGTAACATTACTTTGACGACATCCAAACAGTAGTTGGGTTTTTTTAAAGCTTGCTTTTCGTTAGACTAGTTAGATGAGTGAGTACTAAGATGTATAGTGATAAAGGCTTGATAGAACGCCTTTTAACTAGCATTGCGTCGGTGAAACTGCAAAACCGCGTAAGTAATTTTTTTAATGAGGAGCAAGATGCACCTTTTTTTCTAAGACGTTAAGGTTTATTTTTCTCTGTAATAAATTTGTTGGTTACGCGGTTTTGCAGTATCACCGACGATTGGCTGTATTTTAAATCCTCAAAAATTTATTAAATTTTGACTTATGCTGAAGTTCACTACTCAAGATTAATCACAGCTAGAGAACGAACGTTCTCAAACTCGAAAATGAAACCAAGTTGTAGTCTAAACACAACACATGTTGTTCATGCCCCAACTGCCCAGCCCAGCTGCCAACTGGCTGGCTGGGCAAAATGGGGTATCTGTGACAAAACTAGCAAGTGAAACCTTATTACTAACGGGACAGGGTTGTATCTGCTTTGGCTATTGAGTTTGAGATATCGCCTTTCGGCTTATAAGGGCAGCCAAGAAGTCCCTGTTTGTGTGAATGATTAGTGGAACAATTGACGTACCAGGCTCGTCTTTAACTTCGGCCGTGCTGTCGGGTTTGGAGTCGTCCGGCATCTCGACGTCTGCGTTCTGAACCACTGTTTCAATAGATGCCATTATTTCTAATCCACAATGCCAGCGTGGACACACAAAAAAGTACATATTATATACAGTGGCAAGGTTTGAGTAGAAAGGAACTCTTATATGAATGGGAGAGGGACTAATTACTTTGAATTTATTTGTATTGCATGTTGACGATTTTATGCGACTTTTACGGCGATTTGTGGAATGTACTTTGTCTAACCTTTACAATAGTCAGTCTTCCAAATAAAAGTTCCATCCCCGTGTTTCAAAGTGTTCAACACCTAGGCACCTATACGAAGGTGCAGTCTTCTAACACTTTGAGCTCAATTGAGTTACGCGAACTATTTTGATTAAAAAAGTGCTTGAAAACACTTGAGATCATTTTGTCATTCATAAAAAATGCTGGAACTCGAGAAGGACAAATACGTCAATTTCAAAAGATCACTTTCGATCCCTCAAGAACATCAGTGAGGTTTATCGTCGTGAGACCCGGGGTTATATAGTTCTATAATACACGCAATTTAATTTAAACTAAATTTTTATGAGCATAAAGTTCATTTTTATTTGTTTCAAATCAGATAATGCCATGTAAGAGTAAAGATAATTGAACTTTACTTCCTCGCTGGTAGGCTCAAATTCCAACTTGAAAAAATCTCCGTGTATTGAGACTCATGAGGTTAAAGCGAGGCCTAGAAATAAAAATCGTATTCAATCTTAACACATTCACCGCCAAGTATCCGACTATCGGGTATTCTATGATGTTGTTCCGACGCTGCACTACCCGATTGTCGTGTACTAAATAACTATTTGCCGCTACGCTGGCGTGTAGTTAGGAATTTGTGAATGTGTTAAGCAGCCCAATTTTCTGTCTGAGTTTGATTGCTACTCTAACCGCCTCCTAACGCTCCAACGCGCTATCTATTGAAACCACTACAGGTAGACGTCTCGAGTTTCTAGCAGCACTCACCAGCATCCTTCTCGTTGGCCTCGTTCTTGAAGCGGCGCTTGCGGCGCGTGTGCGTGACGCCCATCTCGGCCTCGAGCTGCTTCATGTGGTGCGCGCCGCGCTGCGACAGGCAGACGTCGTCGACGTAGTACTCGCCGCCGAGCCCCAGCGACGCGGCCGTGGGCGGCGGCGCGCGCACCGCGGGCGCCTCGATGGCCTTCGCCAGGTGCGGCGGGGCCGCGTCGCGCCCGCGGCATAGCAGGCAGTTGTACCTGCAATTATACAGCTGTTCAGGAGTTGGACTCACAGCTAACTAGCTATAAGCCGCGACTCCGTCCGCGTGGAAGTCGTTGATTTATTTATTAAAAAACTGAGGTAAGTTTTTAACTCAACGATTTGCCAAAATTAACTTTAATGGCTATTATTGCACTCACTTTCACATTCTGCATGCGCCCAACAACTAATTGACACTTATACCTAGATGGTTTTGCAACAAAAGGCCACTCGTATCCAAACGATATCGCTTATCGCTGTTCTCTTAGCTGTTGAATTTTCAAGTCCTTTCCCGGTGTTCAAGCTATCTTCACACCAGATTTTATAGAAATTGGTTGAGCAATTTAGCCGTGAAAGCGTAGCAAACAGACAGACAAAGTCACTTTCACAATTATAATGGTAGTATGGATACTAACTACAAGATATCAATGCTCCTACAAGCAAAATACTACTAAATTAACTACATCTGCCTATGTTACACTCGAAACCCTTATTTATCTATACTAATATTATAAAGAGGTAAATTTTGTGACGTTGTAAGGGGTAATCCTCTGGATCTACTGAACCGATTTTGAAAATTATTTTACCAATAGAAAGCCACGTTATTTGTTAGTGTCATAGGCTATATAATAACCCAAAAAATATTATTGCCCAACGTTGTGGGCACGGGAACAGCTAGTAACTTTTAATTAAGGGCTTGACGTGGTAATATTGATGTCACACTACTGCAGACTAAATGTTAAGATTACGAGGGCTGCCTTTTAAGTTCTGTCGTTTGCAAAACTCCCGTGATTATAAAAAAAAAACTAGTATCATCTTAAAATATTTGTATTTAGAATTCAAAACTCAATTGATGCTGTACGGCAACTGATCGTCGAAGATCGCCATGCGACATACCGCGAGATAGAAGCTTCATTAAGCATTTCAGGGACCAGTGTTCAAAATATATTGCATGATCACTTAGGTGTAAAAAAATTGATCTCACGCTGGATACCACATTTACTTAGTGAAGACCAAAAAACGGCTCGCGTTAGATGGTGCCGCAAAACTCTGCGGCAATTCAACCGAGGAGACTCTAAACACGTTTATGACATTATCAGTGGTGACGAATCTTGGATATATGCCTACGATCCGGATTCTAAACAGCAGTCGACTGTTTGGGTGTTTCAAGATTAGCCAAAACCGACCAAAGTAATACGCTCACGGAGCACTTCGAAAAAAATGGTCGCCACGTTTGTAGCGAAAAGTGGCCACGTTGCGACCATCGTGCTCGAAGATCGTAAAACAGTACATGCTGACTGGTATACCACTGTTTGTTTACCAGAAGTTATCGGCGAGTTCCGAAAAAATAACCCAAGACGTCGTATAGTACTGCACCACGATAATGCTAGCTCGCACACCGCCCGGCACACACAGGGGTATTTGACACTAAACCGCGGACATTAGGTACAAAAACCAAATGGGCGAAATCGAGGTAATTTTTTTTACCTGCGGTTACCCAAGGGTCTATGTAATAATAATACATGATAGATAAAATTGTGGAATTCACACAACTTACGTATCAGTCAACTTTCGACCGCTGTTGCGTACTGTTGAATTGTTGCGAGTGCATATTATCACAAATATTTACATTACGTTTCATTTATTTGGAATTATTCTGAAGTAAACTGCAGTGATTTATATAATGGAGAATAGTCAACCAGGTATGTACATTTTATATTTATATGAAGACGTCTAGTTGTGCATAGTTCTGTTATATAATTTAACATTTTATAGAAGTACTCTCTATATTTAACCATTTTCACCAATCTATTATAAGTATTCGCATTTTAGTTATACTTCCCGGCAATATCAGGTCTTGATTTTTTCTTACTACATTAGTATTGTCAGTATTCTGTATGTAATATTTTAAAAATACTGCTTTAAACTGCTGCATCAATGTTTTTTCTGATTTTGAAATAGCGGCCTGCTCGACCAAACCACGATAACTTTGCGGTCGTTATTCTAACGTTCCTGTTTATTTGTTTTAGGTGGTTCTGGCGTGAATATGGTTACTCGAATTGCCATATTTAACATGGCTAAAGAGTGTGCCGAGAAAGATTTTGCAAAAAAACTGGATTTTGTGGAAAAGTGCCACGTGGAAACTGCTTGCTTCCCAGTTGAGCGGAAAGAAGACTTCCTGCGGAGATTTGCTCGATTGAAATACGATATGAAGTCTCGCTGGCAAGCAGCTGGTCGAGCTGAGGTCGCTTTTTTGAAGAAAAATTATAACTGGTTGCAAGGAACTATAGAAATACCTATGAAAGTGTTATGCAATACCGGCCACCGGCCGCAAAAGTCCTTTGAAGATTTGTGTGAAAGAAGCAAAAGACGCAAAACGGAATCTCTCAGGGAAAATAATGAAGCACAAGAGATTTTATTTGCTGGTCAAATGATGCTTCGAGAAAGCGGTAATATTGACGGTGCTACTGTTGTCAAGAATATTATGACTACGGGTTCAAAGGATGATTCTAACCAAAAAGAAAACATTAGGACTCCCGTGTCCTCTCGAAGACAATTGACACCACAAGAGGCCCTGTCTATGTTTGTAGAGGCATCATTAACAAGAAAACAGTATGAGATTATAAGAGCTTGCGATAAAGACCTATTTCCATGCTACACTTTAATACAAAAAGAGAAAAAGAAGTGCTATCCTAGCGAAGAAAGCGTTAACGTTAATTCTGTGTGTGCCGAGGTTAAACTGCAACAGTTACTCAATCATACGGTTGAAAGACTATTATCGTATTTGGATGAAGTTTTAGATACGTTATCATCCGAGGAGCTTAGTTCTCTTGAGCTCATCTACAAGTGGGGATGTGATGGTTCACACCAAAAACAATTTAAACAAAAATTTGAGAACATGACTGACTCTGATGCGCATATCTTTCAATCATCTTTGGTTCCTCTTCAACTTATTTGCAAACACAATGATAAAGTTATTTGGCGAAATCCAACGCCGTCTTCGCCTCGTTTTTGTCGACCGATGAGGATACGATTTGTGCACGAGACTAAAGACATCACAAACGAAGAAATTGAATACTTTAATAATCAGATCAAGGAACTTCAATCAACAAAATCAAAAAGAGGATCTCACGAAATCGATGTTACACACAAGATGCTTCTGACAATGGTAGACGGAAAAGTATGCAACGCAGCAACTCAAACAACATCTACAATGAGGTGTTTTATATGTAAATTGACTTCAAAAGACTTCAATGATTTAACAAAGACCAAAGAAGTAATCATGGAGAACACAGAATTCGGTTTATCTATTCTACACGCCAGAATCCGATTATTTGAATCCTTACTCCACCTTTCATATAAATTACCATTGAAAAAGTGGCAGGCGAGATCCCAGCAAGACAAAAATATTGTAAAAGACAGAAAATCTATAATTCAAGAGCAATTTAGAAATGAACTAGGTCTTATCATTGACGTTCCTAAGCCTGGATTCGGTAGTAGCAATGATGGCAATACAAGCAGGAGATTTTTCGCCAATGCTGGAATATCTGCTCGGATAACTGGCATTGATCAAAACTTGATTGAAAGATTCGCCATTATTTTAGAAGTAATTTCAAGTGGACACGAAGTAGACACCAGCAAATTTTCCATATATTGCGAAGAAACGGCCAAACTATATATTCACCTTTATCCATGGCAACCCATGACACCCACTGTCCACAAAATATTGATCCATGGGCCCACAGTGATAGACCATGCTCTATTACCTATTGGGTCATTATCTGAAGAAGCTGCAGAAGCAAGAAACAAACATTTTCGATTGTACCGAGAATGTTACAGCCGAAAATTTTCACGGGAGCAATGCAACATAGACGTTTTAAATAGGTTGCTTTTAACTTCAGACCCATTTTTGAGCAGTATCCGAAGCAGATCCCATAATAATAAACTTTCATTTTCGGCAACTGCGAAAGAGATGCTGTTACCATACAGGTAAATTAATAGTAGTTTAAATATGGGTAGGCGTCCCTAAATTTATAGTAGAAGGCTTTATTGATAATATAACTGATAAGAAGTGATTATTAATGTATTTTTTTGCTAATATTATATGTTCTTTCTATTTTAAATTGATTTTGTTTCATTTAATTAATAAAACCAGAATTTGGGTACCTTGACCTTGACCGATATTTTTTTGCCAATTTTTTTTAAGTAATTCAATCATCCCTGAACACAAAAATGTATATATTTGTATATGTCCGACTTTTTGGGTCAAATACCCCTGTGTGCGGCAGACAATTGCGTTTTTAAAAGAACAAAACGTCGAAAATTTGGATCACCCGCCGTATAGTCCAGACTTAAGCCCTAATGACTGCTTCACTTTTTCAAAAATCAAGCAACGACTTCGTGGTCAACGGTACCGGACGCCTGAAGAAGCGGTTGAGGCATACAAAACGGCCATTTTGGAGACCCCGACTTCGGAATGGAATAAGTGTTTCGAAAACTGGTTCGATCGAATGAAAAAGTGTATTACATATCACGGTGATTACTTTGAAAAACAATAAATACCATTTAACACTTAAATTCTCTTTAGTTTTTTCAAACGACAGAACTTAAAAGGCACCTCTCGTAAGTAGTAATTAAATTATATGTTTAAGTTGGTGTTGGTGCTGTTTGTGAGAACGATTAAATATTTTCATCCTTTTTTATATAGAATTCTACAATATTCAATAGTGGCAACAATTAATGTGAACAACAGTTTATGAATAAAATTTTGATCATTTTCCCAATTAAACTCCAAACTTTATATAACTGACACACTTCTCGCACCGCTCGTATCGAACCTACTTACTTAGGAATTGTTTCCTACATAACAAGACAAAGCAAAGGAAAAAAGTCATACAAATAAAAGGCAAGAAAAATAACATGAAATAAATAAAAACTAACCCAGCTCGGCAGCAGAGCTCAGCGTCATGCTCGCTGCGGATATTATCACAGCAGGCGTGCAGCCAGCGCCGGCACGCCAGGCACTGGATGATCAGCTCCCCGTCCGAGTAGGGCTCCGAGCACACGCAGCACATCACCAGCGACGCGCACGGCCCGCATTCTGTGAAACAAGACGTTTTAATACAATGCTGTAGCAAGTAACGAGAGGGAAATACTCGTAATATGGGAGATCGCAACGTAGTCGGGAATCAGGGCGCCACCAACATCATCATTTCAGTCGAAAGACGTCCACTGCTACCTGGGACCTACACACCCTGGCGTCTTGCGGTACCGGAGTTTCTCTCTCAACTCTCGAGTGGTCATTAGCGACTTATGGGACAGCGAGGCCCTGAACTAATACCACCTCTGCAGAGGCTTTCACAGCAAGGTCGTCTTATACCTATTGAAGGCCCTAGACACTTCAAGATAATGGGGCACCTTATGAGTCACTATGGAGTACTATTTTTGTTTTCGATTGGTGATCTGGCCATTAGCAAAGACGGGGTTATTTCCCGTGCCGCACTGCTACCGCCTCGTTGTTTTTGGGGCAAAACGTCGCCAGCTTGAAATCAACGGCTTTATGGATAGAATAGAATAGAATGGAATAGAATAGAAATGTGGAATTGAGGATTTTATCTAGGTATATTGTACCTGTATAGTTGTCGCACCAGGTGTTGGTGTCCCTGGTGCCGCACGTGAGGCACTTGCGGCAGCGCTCGCAGCGCCAGGCGCCGCGCGGCACGTCCCCGAGCTGCGGGCGCGCGCAGTACGTGTGCCACGCCGTGTCGCAGTCGTCGCACAGCACCAGCAGCCCGTCGTCGCCGCGGTTGCCGCAGCCCTCGCACACGATGCAGTCGAAGCAGCGCCAGCCGAGCGTCACTATTACTTGAGATACCTGCAACAATTATTATTTTATAGCAAGGATGCTAACGAGCCTGATGGTAAGGTTCCGAGTCAAATGGGCATTAGCATTTTCAAGACCACAATTAGAGACTGCCAACCCTGAGGAGCAAGATGGAATGCCTCTATGCTAGTAATTTCACCGGTTGTCTTATGCCTACACAGGAACACGACAATACAAACTGCTCCTTAGCGGTACAAGAATAAGAGGGTCTAGAACCCCGGCAGCGGCGAGCATTTAACTCTAGTCTCAAGAGGGTTAGCGAATGACAAAAGCACGACATGGCTAAGTATAACAGTGTCGATAGCTGCACTTGGCATGTGACGTCTAGTTTACTCTTTCCAGAATACCAGGACTTTGCTCCGTCCGAGAAACCTTCTGTCATCTAGTAGACGCCTTTTTTTACAGACACACAAATAATATTGAAAAATGATGCTTAAAATAATGTTTCTTTAAAGGCTAGTTTGAGTTTGTTAAGCCTTCCTGATACACTTGTCTCGATTTTTACAAAATACTAACAACTATACGTAAACCAAACGCCAAGAAAAATTACATTTATTACGCGATTAAGTCCCGTTTTATAGTTTTTACAACTCAAGTCTCACCTTAATATTAACACAGTAGGGATGATAAGTCTGCCCGCACTGCGAGCAGGCGATAAGGCACCCTTCGGAGTCAGTCCCCACAGCCCCGCACATCACGCACAAGTCTTGCGTCAACACAAACTTGTCCTTGCTCGAGCATAACACTAGTTTATTTTCAACGCCTGAAACAAGTTTTAAAATGAGATCATAAATCACCTTCCAAACTGAAACACTACTACCTATGCTACCGGTTGTCGCAGATAAATTATAAAAGTGATGTTAGTTCGGCTCACCCGGGTCATCCTCGGTCGTCTTGTTGTCGGGCGCCTGCGGGCGCTGCAGGCCCAGCCCCGGCACCCCGAACACGCCCCGCATCTTGGGCTTGGTCCCTCTCTTGCGGCCGAAGTCGAGAACCGACCTCTGCCGTTTTTGGAAGCCCAGTTTTGCAGGATGGATCCCGCCTTTGAACTTGTACCCGCCCATTTTTTTCTTTGCTACTTTAGCGGATACCGTGTATGGTTTGCCTTTCCCGAGGCCGACGTCCGGCTGGAACAAGTATAATGCAAATATTAGAGTGTTCATCTGGAGGTACTAGTATTACTCTAGGAGTTTAGAGTTGTTGTAGTAGTCTTTTACACATATGCAACAATGGGAAAATAATTCCCGATACGTATGTTTATGTTTGCTTGCGATAGAAATACTAACCTTAGGTTCGATGGCAAGGGGATCCTGTTCTTGTTGCATACTATCGTCACCGAACGAAGAGTCTTGAGATGTTGACGCCGCGGTGTCGTCATCAAAAGCTGAAATGTATTTATCCATTTTAAACATCCTTAAACATTCAATTAACGGCCTTTTTTAATCCTGTCTTGTATAGTTTTGGTAAGGAAACATTACACCTAATTGAAATAATAGGTATATTTTGTTAGAATGGAGAAGGGAAAGGAGCACACAGAGTGATATAGACACAGACCACCTACTAATGGTAAATGGGCTATCAATACTGCAAACTCCAATCCTGAGAACTATGGGCCTTAATAATAATCCGATCTCCAGCCAGGAACTGGTGAAAAAGGTCAATTTTCTATGGGTTGATGTTTAATTTGACCTATCTTGCTACGGGCATCTCAGCTGAAATGAGTTTATTACCCTGAAGATGGCAGGATAGATCGAGCCCGTAATATTGAACTTACAGCTCGGTTTTGGGCAGGGATAGGTGGAGTGTATAATATTGAACTTACAGCCCGGTTTTGGGCAAGGATAGGTGGAGCGTATAATATTGAAGTTACAGCCCGGTTTTGGGCAGGGATAGGTGGAGCGTATAATATTGAACTTACAGCCCGGTTTTGGGCAGGGATAGGCGGAGCGTATAATATTGAACTTACAGCCCGGTTTTGAGCCCGCGATCTGCATGTGCGACTTGCAAAGAGGACAGTTGTACTCGTACGCAGGGTTCTGCTCCTTCTTCACGCGGTACGCCTGCGGCTCAGCGTCCGGGTCGCACATGCCATGGACGTACCTAATTGTAATAAAATATATATCAGTTTTTTTTTTATGTTTTACAGCCGGTACATACATATGAATATAATATTCTGAATGTTTCAAACTATAAATTAAGCGACCCTAGTCGCTGTCTAGTTGTAAGCCACGCCGTTTCTCGCTACGCTCCTCGTCGTACATACCTAATTAGGTTTTCAATTCCGGAATCCCTCATTCGTTTAGGTTGCATTCGACCAAAACTGAATAAGGTCTTATATCTAGATTAAACGCCGAATTTTTAAAGACTAATCTCAGGGAAGTCTTATTCCAAGTTTGGTGAAATTCGGTCTTATAATATAATAGAATAGAAATAATGTATTCAACGCAAAAACATTTAAAACAGATGACAAGCAAAACAAAACATTTAACTCGGCATCGAAAAGGGCTCTCCCCAGTTTTGGGGCGCGGCAAGCTGCGGCGCCGGTTCTACAGAGGGACTCTGATTTAAAAACTAACTTGAATATCTAAAACAAAAAGGGATGATGACATAAACATCAACGACCATATTTATAACATAAACATCCTAAATGATCGGCAATTAAAGCGGCGTTACATCTCGTCCCACGTGTCACGTTACAGGTCCACTAGGATCGTATCAGTCGCAGAGGTAGAGGGGCCTGCGGCGGTCACCTCTTGCAGGCGATGCAGCGGATCATGTCGCGGTAGGCGGCGGCGCGGTAGGCGCGGCGGCACAGCGGGCAGCACGAGCCCTTGTTGCGCTGCTGGTAGCACGAGTCGCACACCGTGTAGTGCGCGTGCCAGCGCGACGACGGGCCCGCGCCCGGCGAGCGCGCGCCGCAGTCCGAGCAGATGCGGCAGCACTGGGGGCACACGCTTTATTGGTATCGTCTGCGAAGCTAACGGTGGAGGAGAGGATAACGGATATGTTCCCGAGAAGGTGTTATTTATTCTCCGTTTCTGTATCTTATTAAAAGGCATAAAATTTTCGGGAACGAAACGGATTCTTTACTAACATTTTAATTCTTTATATTAATCATCATCATTTCAGCCGAAAGTCCGTCCACTGATGGACGGAGGCCTCCCCGAGGTTCACTACGAGGACCGATCTTGCGCCGCTCGCATCCATAGGTTTTTCGCAACCTTAGCGACGTCGTCGGTCCACCTTGTTGGAGGCCTACCCGCGCTGCGGACTTCCGGCGCGCTAGTCCGGTATGTTACTTATTTAAAATATATTGAAATTTTCTTTTTAACTCCCCATTTATGCAATTCGATGCGTTTAAAAGTCACCAATGTGATGTGATTTGACTTTTAAGCGTTTAAACTTTTTCTACTCAACTCGAGACAAGCAACCCGTACTAACCTTGCACTTCCAGCCGTATTTCGGTACAGTGGCCATGACAGGCCTTAGACACGACGCGTGGTACATCTTGTCGCAGTGCTCGCAGGTGACGGCGCGCGCGTCGGCCGGCGGCATGCCCGCGGCGCTCTCGCCGCGGCACACCTGGCACACGCGGCACGAGCGGCACGACCAGCCCGCGCGGACCCCTGACGCAATACTACATGTCAACCAACCAAGCTCCAACATGTCTGGACCTTCTTTGTATTCATATAAAGAAGAAGAAGATATTTATGTAATGAATGGGCAGACTCATGGGCGAAAGACGCAGTCGTATCTGCTCCTAATGAGCACCTATCCGTTCAGTCTTCTGACCTTCTAATGATGGCCCGATCGGATGTCAGAGACTCGTGGCAAAAATATGGGATAGTTCTCGATTAATTAAGAGTCGATACTACGGGGATATACAGCCAAAAATCCCCCATAAACCGTGGTTCTTCCGCTACCACAAATTTAACAAGCACTCAACATCCACCATATGCCGACTCCGACTCGGTCATGCGTGCACTCCTGTCTTTTTAGCCAAATTTTATAATTGATATACCACACCACCAAGTCATAAGGAATTTTAGGTAGATAATAGTTATTTTTTTAATCAAGTATTATAATTATATAAACTGTTAATTATCAATATTAACGGTTAATAATATGCGAGTAGAAAAAAGATAACATGAACCCTTGTTACAAATCCAATAGCAATCAATATTACAAAGAATAACAGATTATTTAGTACCTGGTAACTGTGCGAGTCCAACACAAGTCCCATGGTAATGAGCGCCACAGGTAACGCATGTCATGAGGTTACAAATATCACCGATCGTTCGGCACGTCCTACAGTCAATGTCAGCTTTACCTATGGACAAAGTTAGAACATAGAATAAACACGACTGTGCAAAAAATTGCGAGTAAAAACTGGTGATGCCATTTCAGTAACTACTTACAAACAAGTGGCACTTGATACAAGTGGTCCTTACAGAACGATGATTTGGTCTGGAAGTCTATAAAACCTCCCGAAGCAAGAACACAAGGGAGATGAAAGTATTTACTGCAACTCATCTGAAAAAAAAAACAGTTTAGAACAAGGTCTCAGCACAAGTTTTGGTATAAAATGTTAAATAAAACCTTAGCATAGTATATTACCTTACAAGGAATGCTTGCACCATGTCTTAAACAGAAGGCACATTTTCTTGTTAAGCCAACCATCACAATTCCTCGAACCCTGGCCTCTTCTAGCAGCTCCCTATCATCCTCAGAGCTAGATGCTGCAGCGACCTGGTCGTGGAACGGAGGGCTGAACTCAAGGCAGCAGCGGTGTATGTAGAAGGCACCTGAACTGACCACACCGGGGAGCTCTAGAACTTCAGTGTGTCCAATTATCGATAGCTCATCTGTGTGCTCCATGTTGTATAAAGGAGTTCTAAAAGGAAATGATTTATTAATTATTGAATGAGTATTTTTTTTATTGCTGACTTATATGAATAATGTAGTGTAGAGGACACCAACATAACCATTTTTTATTCTACTTTATTATCATAATAAAGGAAAATACAATTTACATCCACAAAATAATTTACAATTCAAAAATTCTAATTCTGTTCTGACTTGACAACC
The DNA here is from genome assembly GCA_946894065.1 of Acleris literana. Taxonomy (NCBI): domain Eukaryota; kingdom Metazoa; phylum Arthropoda; class Insecta; order Lepidoptera; family Tortricidae; genus Acleris; species Acleris literana. Next base: position 5,353,749 of record OX335677.1, read on the forward strand.
ATAAACAATATTTAAAACTTCAATGCTTGTTTAATTATGTGTTATGATTAGATGAACTCCAAAAGAATGTCAGTTATTTGACATAAAAACTCACTTGCACTTATTGAACGCCTTCTGCCTCCTACTAAGTGGCAAAGCCAATGGATGTTGATTGGGATCTACAAGTTCAGGTGGGGGAGAAGCAAGACCTGGGGGAACAGGAGTAGTAGGGGTACTAGTTGGTGTTTGAACATTTGTGGGGGTGGCACCGCCCGAGTTGGAAACCGTTGGTGTGGTACTGCCGTCTCCTTCACCAACATTGCAGAGGAACTGCCTCATCTCACCCTGGCCTAGTTGACTGCGCTCTGTTAGGTTGCAGAGAGCACATGCTTTGCCAGGCCTGAAAATTATGTTTTATGTTATCTGCCCTAGTTTAAAAAAAACAAAGATGATTTACTGATATGATTTACTGATTACTGCCTTTTTATTTGTAGTAAAAAATTTGGACATTAAGATTTGGAAATTTTAAGTGATTATGATGATTTAGTAATCCTTATCTTAACAACAAATTCAACAACTAAATCAGTACCATTTCTCTGGCATGTAGGGTGGTTCCTCAGGAGCGGGCATGGTGAAGTCATCCTCATCCATCATGTCGTCCAGGGCATCATCTCTGCTGCCACGGTGTCTCTTGGCCCCTCGGACAGATCCGGCACCGCCTCTATATCTAATAAAAGTAAAAAAAAAAATACATTACAAGTTACAACATTAACTATTTACAACTCATCATTGGCTCTAAAAGCAGTAAAAATATAAGGACTGATTATTTAGAAACAATTCTTTTTTTTTTTAAATATTAATGTTATACAACGTAAACATTGTTCTGTGTCTATTTAAAAATAATTCCAATAGGTACATTTTCAGGACTAAACAAAACACATATCCTATACTATTAAACAAGCAATATTTGCAATCACTTTCCTAAAAAGGGCTGTAACAATTTCTACGAAATTTGCAGGACAGGCTTATGAAAGCGAAAAATGAATATGTTGATTTTTCATCTTGAAATATCGAAACTCATTTCATAGAATGTTCCACTTCACCGAATTTTTATTTCATTGACAGGCATTTCCACGTGCAGGGCCTTTATTTTTTTTGTAGTCACAAGTCTAACCTAACCTACGTAACGAATGCTTACGAGAACCTGAAACTATACAATTTCAGCAGTAATTAGCTTTTGATGAAATGAAATTCAGTGAAATGACATTGGATGAAATATTAGATCTTCTTTCAAACAGCACTAAATATTTTAGGAGTAGCATTAAGGTCAAATATGGAATAAAAATCTTGTCAAGAAAAGACAATAAAAATATAGTGAATCTGTTGTGATTAACATTACATAGACAACAAAATAGTATGCCGTATTGAATAGTGTAACATAAATATAAAATGGATCCCCGCCATAAAGTTAATAACAACAATACTGCGATTACTTATGTTTGGACTTAATTACCTTCTAACAATCTTGCCCTCCCTCGCGAGCTTGGCGCCCTCCTTGCGCGGCCGGCCAGGCCCACGGCGCCCTGACGTGAAGAAGGGACGCGTATAGGGCTGGTGGTGGAAGAACGCCGGCTGCGAGGCGCCCCCGTGTGGCGACGCAGGCTCCTCGCCGCGCGGGGACGACGCGCACGACGTCGGCGTCGACCCTGGCCCTGGGTAGAAGTCTAACACGACACGCTCACTTAACAACAAACCAAACCAAGTAAACAAACATAATTAACCTAACCTAACCTCCGACTTGAAGGCCTTCTCAACCTCCCCTGACACCCAAAATGTTAGTTTCATGAGCCTACTTACCAGAAGACGGCGGCGCTTCGATTTCATCTTCCGATCCATCATCCCCTAATAAATCCACTTCCAAGACACCCTCATCCGCCACATCCATCTAAAATAAACACGATCACTTAATACATGGAACGCCACTACAAACACAATTTCGTTAGCATCTAACACTATTTACAACTTGCTTGTATAAACCACCGCCATAGTGGACGACAAGTGGATTGCAAAGTAAACTTCCAAACTTACCGCGAAATGTCGCGATGGACTGTTGTTCAGTTAATGTTATGATAAAGTAAACATATAAGGTGTTGGAAACATTTTCAATGATAATTTACATTTACTACAAATACATAATAACTGAAAAAAATAGCAATACGACTTTCGCAAGCAATGAAGCAAGCGAACGAACGAACGAATGAAACTTACATATAGTGAACGAAACCAGAAAAGAACGAATGAATTTGAGAGAAGCGCATGTTCCGAAACCTGCGATGTTTTAATAACTTTACAATTTTAATTTTTTCCTAGTTATAAAAATCCCGTAAAAAAAACTGACTAACTGATATAATTAATCAAAATAGTAAAATTATCAGATAAATCCTCCGAAGAAAGATTATGAACTTTAGTAGTTCTATTATTATTTTTATAAAGTAGTGATGTACTAAACTATTCATCGCATCACATCAACAAGAGGTCGAATTGACCAAGATTCGACTAAGTCGATTACATTACTTTCATTTGAACACATTTTACTGCAATATTGTCAATACTAGATACGTGCTTATACAAAGAAATCCGAGCGTGGTTTATTTTACTGTAGTATCCGTATTAAACATATTCCTATTAAACTAAACAACTATACTTCACTCAATGTATTCAGCAAAGCGTCAGGAAAGGGTTCAGTTAAGCTGTGGTAAAGTGTGCGTTAATCTGTGGCATCTGTGGTGTGCGTATGGAGTAGAGTACGTGTCCGGCGGCGTCAGAACATAGTGTTTTGGTGTTATTTTTTTTGTTTATAAATATTATAACTCCGTTAATAATTTAACATGCAGTATACTTTAACGTCGGTATTGATACTAGTTAGCTTAAGTATTAGTACAAAATCATCGTTATTCGAGAGCGATTCATGTTATTCTTTTGGTAGCGGTAATGTTTTTCCCGGCGGCGCGAGAAAAATTGATCATAAATTACAAGTTACTAAAGCCGTGAGTAAGTATTGACTGGATTGTTTCACATGTACCGTATCTATTTGCCCAATACGCCTTTGTATCCATTTTCATTTGATAACATTTAACCTACGGCCAAAGCATGAAATTTACTTTAGTCGCCCATTTGATAAGGTTTATCAAATTCAAATAATACAATACAGAGGTATATTGAATTATAAATAAATATATGTATTTCACAGAATTGATTACTAATTGGTTATTATATTAGTGAGATAAATAAATATTTTAATTACAGTTTCAAAACCTGCTCCTGAGTGGGAGGCTACAGCAGTTGTCAACGGAGAATTCACACAGCTCTCTTTATCAAGCTTTAAAGGAAAATATTTGGTTTTCTTTTTCTACCCCTTAGATTTGTGAGTAATAAAGATAGTATCTTATCAAATCTTATTTCTATTTGATTATGACAATGCACCAGACTTATAGTAATAAAACATAAAGATAAAGATAATCAATTGAATAAGTCTCACAAAATCTTCAAAAATATACCACATTTAATTAATTAATAATTTCATTTTTTTCTATGTTTCAGTACTTTTGTTTGCCCAACTGAAATATTGGCATTCTCTGAAAGATTTGAAGAATTTAAAAAAATTAACACTGAAGTGGTTGCCTGTTCAGTTGACTCTCATTTCACTCATTTAGCATGGATAAATACGCCAAGGAAAGAAGGTGGTCTTGGCAAGATCAATATCCCACTTCTTAGTGATCTAAGCCACTCCATCGCTAAAGATTATGGTGTATATTTAGAAGATTTAGGTCACACTCTAAGAGGATTATTTATCATTGATGATAAAGGAATTTTGAGGCAAATCACCATGAATGACCTGCCTGTTGGACGGTCCGTAGATGAAACTTTGAGATTAGTTCAAGCATTCCAATATACTGATAATCATGGAGAAGTATGTCCAGCTGGCTGGAAACCAGGACAGGATACGGTGAGGCACATTTTTAAATTGTAATCTAACACGGTTTTGTAGCTTTGCAGGTTTCAACATATTTGCACTAGAAAAAAACAATTGATTTATTTTTTTACTTTTTACAGATCATTCCAAATCCCAATGAAAAGAAGAAGTACTTTGCAAAAGTGGCAAGAAACTGAGTTACTTTGAAACCTAAATCAGATTCATTGTGTTGTACAGATTGAAAGATTTTTTGTCTGTCCTTTTAATCACAAGATTACTTAATCATGGACTGATAACTATGAAGCATAGATAATCATTAATCACAGCCGTCAACATTATCACAGTAACAAATTAAAATCACAACTAAAATAAGCAATTAGGTCATAGTTTCATCGAATGGTATACACAAATTAAAATCACAACTAAAATAAGCAACTAGGTCATAGTTTCATCCAATGATATACACAAATTAAAATCACAACTAAAATAAGCAATTAGGTCATAGTTTCATCCAATGGTATACAAAGATTAGAATGATGATTTTGACAAAGTTAAAATACTCATTCTCCTAAGTTCTGTGAATTCTCATACCAGTTTCATTGTATCAGCCGAAGGATCCCCACTGCTGGACGTTGGCCCTCCCCCAAGGATCCATCGGCTTCCCATGAACCCATTGTCTTCACCAGATCGACGGTCCACCTTGTGGGAGGCCTACCAACACTTTAAATATATACAGTGGAACATGGAACCTCCTCCTTCTTTGAAGTCAGATAATTATAACAATTTAACATTCGTAAAACTACAACTAAGAGGTCATATTATAAGTCTTAATACTAATAAAACATCACATTATTTAAACTGTATAATAGGCTAAGACTGATGGTAACATTAAAAATAAAATTATTATTTTCGTACAAATCTTATTTTATTCATAAATGATACTTATGTAACGGTTTTATTCTTATTACCTCAATGGTAAAATAGTAGTTCGATTTTTTAAGTCATTGAAATTCTTTGTCATCAGAATTCGCAAACCTGCTTATTTAGGGTTCCGTAGCCCAACAGACCCTATTAATATAATAAATAAATTTATAAACATCAGGGGACAATGTCACACCAATTGACCTAGTCCCAAACTAAGCTCTGGGCTTGTGTACTATGGGTACTAGACAACGATAGAAATACTTATATAGAGAAATATATACTTAAATACATGGAAAACATCCATGACTCAGGAACAAATATTCGGGCTCATCACACAACACAACAATGCAAACACTGCTGTTTGGTAGCAGTGTAAGATGGTGATAGTGATAGGGATCCTGCACAAGGTCCTTCCACCACTAAACATGAAATAATCACCATGAATTACGATTAACTTTTTGGCAATTTCCACCCCTTTTGAAGTATGGATCGAATCCACGCGCTTTAACCTTTTGAACGCTATACGTCGAATACAAAATGTGCCACCCACACGACAAACATGTTTGCTATGCTATGCAAATTACACCTTATTGCTACCAAACAAAGTCTCTTTTAATCTTGAACTCTTGTCGGCTGTAGCCGACGTGGCGTCAGTGGCACGACTTTTAGTTGACGGCCAGAGCCGACTGTGGCGTTGAAAAGGTTAAATAATAGTGTGTAGGTATATTTTCACAATCATGCCAAACCTAAAATTAAGTGGTGTGAAAGAATCTTCGACAGATTGGCATATAATTAAAATGAGCGAAAAATCCGGAACTAGAAACGCCATCTGCGATCTGAAATAATAAACGAATAATGATCTTTGCGCGTGTTCGACTTTAGGCGACGATCGATCATATATCGAAAATCGATCTTCATCGTGTAGAAACAAAACGTACAAACGTACATACAAACGTACGTATATTTCAAAGACAACACGTCATAAACTAAAGTTATTGTCTATTATTGAACGAATGAACAAAAAACGTTTTTCTTTTCACTTGACAGCTTTGACTACTTTTGACATTTTTGCTGTTCATGTATAACTTTTAAACTGTGGCTTGTTATACAGCTGTTTCAAAAGTTTATTTTGTTTGTTAGCTTTACTAGTTAAACAACTATTTATTTTCGTAAGCTTATAAGTGAAAGCTTTCATTTTAATATATTTTTAATTTCGTGTTAATTATTTAACTAGCGGTGGCGGATTTTTAAGTACCATCATTTTTGTTCCTGTATTTAATATGGGATTATTTCGTGGCGTGGTAGTGGCTAACAGCATGATTCGATTGGCTTTGAACCCACCAGCTGCATGGATTCGACGGCGGAGAAGTATTTTACCTGCTTGTATCTTGTATGAGTATAAATCCGATTTAGGTAGTACTAGCAACATTTTTGGAGTAAAGGATAAGTGATATGTTTCCAATTCAAAACATGAAGAAATATATCATTTGAGTAGAGCTAAAATTACTGTTTGTTTTTTATTGTGTGCAATTAATATTGCTAAATAAATACTTTTGCAGTCAATCCATCAGTAACAACAGCAGTCAGAACATTTTCTGTGAATAGGGTAGGCTTAAGAAAAGTTATCGGTTATAATGAGGTAAAGAAGGGGATAGAAAAAGAAAGTTTTGTTATTGATGTCCGAAATCACCATGAAATAATTGCTACTGGCAAGATACCAACCAGCCTCAATATACCATGTAAGATTATTTTTTTATTTTTTTATTGCAATTTTATATTTAATACCTAATTGCTTACCTATTGTATAATTGTAATGTAAACATAACCTGCCAAACAGCAGTGTTTCCTGGTAACCATTCCGCTGTGGGGTGACGACAGCCGATGTAATGACTGGCATAGACTAGGGGTCGGCTACCTGCAGCTCGCGAGCCAAACACCGCTCTTTGGTTGTGAAGCTGCTGCTCTTTAGTTCCAACTTTATTAATGCAAGTACTATTTATTGCTGGCAAGAGAAAAAAAAGTGGCTATTTAAAAACTTAATAATTTTGTAAATTTACATTTTTGACTCAAAAAGTTGCTGACCCCTGGCATAGAGGCATTCCATCGTAGTCCTCAAGGATATCGATGCAATGGCAATCTTGACGTTGCGAATGTCTATGGGCCACAGAGGCCTCATTGAGCAGGCGCTCACGTTCAGGTGGAAAGCTTGATTTGTGGTTGGTTTTCCTTTGCCTCAAATGAGATGCCACTGATGACTGGGATCTTAATTAATTTTTCTGCATCAGCTGGGGTTTGTGTGCAATAGTGTAGACATACATTTTGAACGGCCAATTTTTTCAAATTATTATTACCATTGGATGTGTTTTAACCTAATAGGTGGGAGCATGTATTGAAAGGGAAGAATGCTGAGGAAAAGAGGAGGCCCTAACCAACATTTACACAATCATATGAATTTGTTTTGATATTTCATAAGCAATTTTTTTAATAACACAATCAAAATGATTCAAGGAAATCAAATTTGTAGCTTAAAAGCTATTGATTTCTTTCATATTCTTTGTTATTTTAGTTTTTTTTTATAAATTTGTTTATTTGGTAATAAGAAGCAGTTTATAAACAAAAGCAGTGCTATAGTCGCCAAGCTAGGATTCACTGTGTTGTAGCAAGATTACTTGTGTAATACTATGGTAATACAAAGAATTGCTATTAGGGAATGCAAATAACCGGTTATAACCGGTTTTAACCAGTTATTTTCATACAAAAACAGTTAATAACTGGGTAAATTGCATTCCCTAATTGCTATGTTATTAAAAATTACAAATTATGTTTTAAAATCAAAAGCAATATTAATTTTCAGCCAGGGGATCTAAAAGTGCACAGCAAAAACCGCATGTTAGTGAGGTAGTCAATTTTATGAGTTCTACTTTCTAATATTTCCTAAGTATAAGGAAACTCGTCCTGCGATGATTTATCATAATGATCATTGCTCATTAATAATTATACGAGTATCACATAAAATGTAACAGTAACATACTTAACAATATCTTATCTGTTCATTTTCTTTTAGTGGACCAAGTTAAGGGAGCATTATCAATGAGTGCTGTGGACTTTAAAAAAAAATATAACACACTAAAACCACATAAAAAACGTGAACTGATATTTTACTGTAGATCTGGTAAACGAGCTGTGGAAGCGACTATAACGGCCCAGAAGCTTGGATATGCACAGTAAGTAACTTGAGGGCCTTCTTAACATTTACGAGTACCTACCTCGTATTCATAACGACCCGACCTCTATCTATAGGCTGCGGCTCCACTGAGGCGGAGATGTGCGGAGTGAAGCAGAGCTGTGCCAATATTCACCAATAGAATCTAAATTAACGTACGCAAGGCGCGCTCGACGTGACCGCATGCGCCTTCTATTGGTTAATATTGGAACAGCTCCGCTTCGCTCCGGTCGTCTCCGCCTCAGTGGAGTCGCAGCCTTAACGGTTTGGGCTGGGCGCCGGTGAGTCAGTCAGTCAACCGGGATAAGATAAGATAAGATAGATATTATAGTATCCCATTTTTACAGGGCGAAAGTTTATGGTGGCAGTTGGGAGGACTGGGATTACTGGGAAGCGAAAAATAAAGACCAAAAAGAAGACAAGTAAGACCCGTGTTCATCTTAGGCTATGTTTTATGCCATGTTATTGTATTCCGGTACGGGCTGTTTTCTTTGTGCTGTAATAAAAACTATAAACATAAGTATGTCAATTGTTTTTATGCATGGTGTAAAACATGCGGTGCCTTCTCGACTGAACGAGGTGAGGTCATGAGGCCGCTCTCCAGAGTCATTTAACGACGATTAATCATGTATGTATACTCTTTATCGTATTAGAATAAAAAATAAATACAAAACAGGCAATAAAACAAAAAAAAACGGTCATGTGAGAGTCGGACTCGCGCACCGAGGGTTCCGTATTTAAGATAATATGGTTTGGAAAACGCAAAAGAAAATACTTTATTATCTATGCAATAAGATCCATTTTGACTAGCCTAATTTTAATATAGATTTTTAAAGTATCTAGTTTTTGGATATTTTTTCCGAAACTGTAAAATTTGACAACTTAATTTTATTTTTCCCGTTAAATATAAGTAATTATCTTTAAATCAGGAATTTTAAGATTATTTGGTCCATAAACTTCGGAGATAAGGGGGGAGGGGGGGTTCGGTCATTTTTTGTAAATTTTTGGCTCTAAATCAAAAAGTATGTCCCAAAAAATTATACAAAAAATTGTTTTGAAATGTGCAGACTGAGCCCTTTCATATAACTATGACACGCCGTTTGCTACATGAAATCACTTTCATTTTTCAACCCCCCATTCTAGACCGCTTTGCAAATATTTGGAAAAATAATTTCATACTTTTTTTACTAAAAACAGATGCGGGAAGCAAGTTATACAATATTAACCGTGGCAAATTTCAAGTTTCTATAGTTTTTGAGAAAAACTGCTGTGACATACAGACAGATAGACACCGAAGTCTCATCGTAAGGGTTCCGTTTTTTTACCATTTTGATAGGTATCCTAACAAGTACAGGTAGATTCACACATTCACTAAAGCTGGCACGAATGGAATGAACAAAAGTAATGTCACCTATCACTGTGTGAGTGCCGTCCTTTGAACCGACGTTCGAATTTCAAACCGAAACCCCGTTATTATTTTACACACTTGTATACTTTCGTTCACTCATTCAATCCATTCGTGCCAACTCTTGTGAATCGACCTGTACAAAAGTGAACTTATTCCTAAGTCAAGTTAAGTCGTTCCTTAGTAACGATTTTCATACACAAGTTAAAAATCCCGGTCTAGTGCGATTCGGATCCGGGCACCGAGGGTCCTGTTCTGTACCGCCGAACAGTAGGTATATAGTTATTTTTATATTCCGATTTAAGATCGAATCAGCGCAAGCCCAATTCGTATTCGATTATTTTATAATATTTGTTGTTTTACACACCCTGAAGAAAAACAATCATACCAAATTTGACGCTTGTATGTTTTACCGTTTTTACGAAACAACAAAAATAAAAATACGTTGAAAAAAAATCGTTTCTTGTATGGAGAACTCATTAACATTATATTACTTTTTTTAACCTCCTGGGGCCTGTTTTATAAAGCTACAAATTACAATTTACAGGTTACTAGTTTCCATTTGACACAACCTCGGCCAATGACGACCAGCCATTTGAGCGGTGTTGCCAGTTTAGACCTGTAAAATTGTAACTTGTAGTTATATAAAACGTGCCCCTGGGGCCTGTTTTATAAAGCTACAAATTACAATTTACAGGTTACTAGTTTCCATTTGACACAACCTCGACCAATGACGTCCAGCCATTTGAGCAGTGTCGCCAGTTTAGACCTGTAAAATTGTTACTTGTAGCTTTATAAAACGTGCCCCTGAGGTCCCTTGTACTAAAAATAGACCTAGTGCAAGGGAAGTAAAGTGGAATTTCTTTTGTTTCTATGACTATGATCAAATTAGAAGATTGACTTTATTTCATTCATAATAGATTCATATTCCACTGACAAATTATGTTGTATGTTGGGCCTTAGGAGGCTAAAAATTTTTAGTAAATCCGCCGTGATAATGATAACACATATTTTGAAAAAAAAAGATCCGCTATCCATTACCAGTGATCGGAATAGGTAGAGTATATTTACATAAAGTTTGCAAAAGGACATAATATAGAGTGGTTACAATCGGGTGAAATATTAATTTATTTTTATTGATTTCCGGATTTCTGGTAATTTACTGGTACTAGTAAATGTAGTCGCAAGAAAGTTTCTAGTTTTTGTCTCTGTTCTAGTTTAGGTAAATATGCTCCACCTATTAACTAGATACTTAAAAGAAATGAGTTACAGGCCCCTTTTATCACAAACTAACATAAAATATCCCATACTGTAAATAAATATTATGTATATTTAGCATTAAAAATACCGGGAATCCGGATTTCAATAAAAATGAATTAATATTTCATCCGGTTATAACCACTCCATATTATGTCCTTTTGCGAACTTTAGGTAAATATACTCTACCTATTCCGATCACTGTCCATTACGGTTCAAAAGATAAGTTCTTTAAAGTTAGGACGGACGGACGAACGAACAGCGTTGAAATATTTAATAGGGTTCCGTTGGGCTCCCTTCCGGTTACGGAACCCTAAAAAGGATCTATTTAATTGTCTCTAAAAATGTATCTGAGTATTATGAGTACGGCGGTAGTCCGGGATGGCGCGGCTTTCAAATGTATCTGAGTATTCTGAGTACTGCGGTAGCCCGGGATGGCGCGGCTTTCAAATGTATCTGAGTATTCTGAGTACGGCGGTAGCCCGGGATGGCGCGGCTTTCAAATGTATCTGAGTATTCTGAGTACGGCGGTAGCCCGGGATGGCGCGGCTTTCAAATGTATCTGAGTATTCTGAGTACGGCGGTAGCCCGGGATGGCGCGGCTTTCAAATGTATCTGAGTATTCTGAGTACGGCGGTAGCCCGGGATGGCGCGGCTTTCAAATGTATCTGAGTATTCTGAGTACGGCGGTAGCCCGGGATGGCGCGGCTTTCAAATGTATCTGAGTATTCTGAGTACGGCGGTAGCCCGGGATGGCGCGGCTTTCAAATGTATCTGAGTATTCTGAGTACGGCGGTAGTCCGGGATGGCGCGGCTTTCAAATGTATCTGAGTATTCTGAGTACGGCAGTTAGTCCGGGATGGCGCGGCTTTCAAATGTATCTGAGTATTCTGAGTACGGCGGTAGCCCGGGATGGCGCGGCTTTCAAATGTATCTGAGTATTCTGAGTACGGCGGTAGCCCGGGATGGCGCGGCTTTCAAATGTATCTGAGTATTCTGAGTACGGCGGTAGCCCGGGATGGCGCGGCTTTCAAATGTATCTGAGTATTCTGAGTACGGCGGTAGTCCGGGATGGCGCGGCTTTCAAATGTATCTGAGTATTCTGAGTACGGCGGTAGCCCGGGATGGCGCGGCTTTCAAATGTATCTGAGTATTCTGAGTACGGCGGTAGCCCGGGATGGCGCGGCTTTCAAATGTATCTGAGTATTCTGAGTACGGCGGTAGCCCGGGATGGCGCGGCTTTCAAATGTATCTGAGTATTCTGAGTACGGCGGTAGCCCGGGATGGCGCGGCTTTCAAATGTATCTGAGTATTCTGAGTACGGCAGTTAGTCCGGGATGGCGCGGCTTTCAAATGTATCTGAGTATTCTGAGTACGGCGGTAGCCCGGGATGGCGCGGCTTTCAAATGTATCTGAGTATTCTGAGTACGGCGGTAGTCCGGGATGGCGCGGCTTTCAAATGTATCTGAGTATTCTGAGTACGGCAGTTAGTCCGGGATGGCGCGGCTTTCAAATGTATCTGAGTATTCTGAGTACGGCAGTTAGTCCGGGATGGCGCGGCTTTCAAATGTATCTGAGTATTCTGAGTACGGCGGTAGCCCGGGATGGCGCGGCTTTCAAATGTATCTGAGTATTCTGAGTACGGCGGTAGTCCGGGATGGCGCGGCTTTCAAATGTATCTGAGTATTCTGAGTACGGCGGTAGTCCGGGATGGCGCGGCTTTCAAATGTATCTGAGTATTCTGAGTACGGCGGTAGTCCGGGATGGCGCGGCTTTCAAATGTATCTGAGTATTCTGAGTACGGCGGTAGCCCGGGATGGCGCGGCTTTCAAATGTTTGTATGTTTGTTCGACTACTTGAGTACAGTATTTCCGGCTCCCTAATAGCTTTCTGCTGGCTATCGCTATCACGCTTGCACTCGCAACTGACAGTATATTTGTCACTTTTGTGTCATAGAAAAACGAAGATTGCCGATAGCTATTAGGAAAATGTTAGCACTGTATTGATGATCAGATTTGCATGGAATCTGGTACCGTAAGACCTACCACCACTCCAAAATCCAAACAAAAATGTAAATACATTATTATGATTAGGTCATGGGTTATGGTATTTTGCATATACCTAAATTAAATGCATTATTTTAGTCAAACTTTGAGTATGGGGGTTGTAACGATCTCGCAACCGTGATCCAAGACTTGAACTCGGCCGATAACTGGGGACTGGGTTATCAATGTTATCATTTGAAGTTCTGCGCGGAAGTACTCTACTCGTTAATGGAAAAGAAATATCTCGAGTACTCTACGCAGGTATGTAGGTAACCGAAGCGGCATGGTTACAGCTGGGGCCTGTTTTATAAAGCTACAAATTACAATTTACAGGTTACAAGTTTCCATTTGACACAAGCTCGACCAATGAAGACCAGCCATTTGAGCAGTGTTGCCAGTTTAGACCTGTAAAATTGTAACTTGTAGTTTTATAAAACCTGCCCCTGGGCTCTTACTTTTATAAAGCTACAAATTACAATTTATAGGTTACAAGTTTCCATTTGACACAACCTCGACCAATGACGAACAGTGGTCTGTTTTATAAAGCTACAAATTACAATTTACAGGTTACAAGTTTTCAAGGGGCACGTTTAATAAATGTAGTTACAATTTTACAGGTCTAAACTGGCAACACTGCTTAAATAGCTGTGGCCCGTTTCACGAAGCTACAAGTTACAAATTACAAGCGGAACTCTCTTTCTGGTAAAAGGAGTAAGAAAGAGACTTCCGCTTGTAATTTGTAACTTGTAGCTTCGTGAAACGGGGCTCTGTGCCCTGTTTATCAAAACTTACAAGCCTTGTATTACAAGCATTTTGTAAAAAAAAACATTATTACAAATATCTGTTCATCAAAACTGCACTTGTAGACTACAAGTTACAAGTGACGTTTTTAATTTCACAAGTATATTTTACACGTATATTCGTGATTTTGTTTATCAAAAAATTATTTGTAAGTAACAACTTGTAAAAAAACATGCAAAAACCTTAGGTACCCGGCGACCCTCCATTCCGTATTACAAGTTAACTAGTGTCGAGCTCAGTATTTTAAATATCAATTTTTAAATCGATTTTCTTTTAAAATACGGTCAAGTGATTCGAGTGACGACGAAAACGTTAGAATAACGGAACCTAGGAAATATAAGCCAAGAATTGACTATGGCCATATGGAGGCGACCTACGAATTCATTTAAAGGATTCGTCTGAAAGCGGAAAAAATGAAACACTTCATTGTTATTTTGGGCAACAATTTAAAAAGAAACAAACAGAAACAAGGCATTAGCGGCCGGCACAGGTAAAGTTCGGACTGCGGGAAACGCCACGCGCCATTCCAATCTTCGCTGCGAACCGTACGTGTAAATGCAACTGTAATAAATTGTAAAATAGTAAAAAACCTACGGTCCGGACTGGCGCGTGGAATGGCGCGTGGCGCTTCCCGCGGTCCGAACTTTACCGTGTAAAGGCCGCTATTGTCACCGAAATTGACGTTACAAAATAGCTCTGCATTGGTTGGGTACCGGAGCTCAATACCATGCAATTTCGGACATGCATGGTGTTACCAAAGGAAGTGTATGCAATGCAGTTCACAGTTTCTTGCGTTGTCTCTTTTACTCTGATAAAAAATAGACAAATTAATTAGCACCTATATTTTAGATTTAAAACACTCATGAATAAACGAAAAAGATTAAACAGTAGGTATGTAGGAAAACAGAAACGGTGTTAAAAAAGGACGAAAAAGTTAAAATTATACTCTGCAATACTTACTTACGGCATTTGTATATTTATATGAATTAATTTACTTGTATTGATCTATGGCTACTACTTATATTAGCGTTTAGGTACTTACCCAAGTAGATCTATGTAAGTTTGAATAAAAGGTATCCCGAACATAAGTGTAGTCTTTTCTGTAGACCAAACAAGTTAATGGTACATTATTGCCTAGGCATGGAAGTAGGCAATTGCGGGCCGAGTACTGTTTTAAACGGACGAGCTTGCGAGTCATCAGCAAAACACGTAAATTAGTAAAAAATATTTGGACACCCTAAATATTTATTTAGATCTCCCAAAATTAATTTCTCATGAGCCTTTGAAGATGTCTAAAGATACCTCACGACTTTAAATTTTAGTCATTAATATCCAAGTATCAAAAAAGTATTACAAAGTTCGCGCACACAACTGTCAATTACGTTTCATAGTTTCATACAACATAAATAATATACCTGAGTAACGGTACTTTAACATTTTCTCCCTTTTTTTATGTAAAAATTTGGCATTGTCCGGCACGGCGGGCATGTAATAATATCCCGCATATTTGGCAATGTCCTGTGTGACGGACATAGTTTTAATCAAAATATAAAAAACTAGTTTTTTTTAAATATTTTTTCTGTCCTCCTGAAGCTTTTATTAACCAACATATTTAATGAGTAATTTTACGGTATTACCTTAAATTACCTTAGGAAAAAAAAACCGCCTTCAAAAACGCAAAAAATAACTTCTTTTGAAATTGTAGGTACCTACCTAATAGGTTATTCCAACTGATGTCGGCTTTTTTGTTGAAAATATTGAGGTCGCCGACTTCAGTTGGACTAACCTATTAGGTAGGTACCTACAATTTTAAAAGAAGTTATTTTTTGCGTTTTTGAAGGTGGTTTTTTGTTTTTTAAAACATTTATTTTATTTTATACTTTTTAGTGAACATAATACGCTGTTACGTAGTCCCACTTCTTGGTTGATATAAAACTTTCAAGTTATTTCAAGCGCGCCGCAAGCAACGCCGCGGGAAAGTCATAGTCATTTTTCAACAAGTAAAAATTCTTCGTTGTAGTCGCTCAACTATCTTAATCGAGATATCTTATCGCCACCCTTGAAATCAGTACCGTTGAGGAGTACCGGTGGCCATCCGTGGTCTTCATCATCAGTTCCACTTCACCAAATGATACTTTCTGAATGCAAATGCTGGACTTGTTACTAAAAATACTAAAATCGCTATATGTTTGCCTACAATATTTGAGGAGTTCCCTCAATTCCTCATGGATCCTCTCATCAGATTCAGATTTGGTGACAATGGGACCACCTCGAAAGTATACTCTATCAAACCAAAAAAAAAATATATCTTTTTTTTTCTAGCTTCCGTCAGATAATCTTCAGGTTTGAAATACATACAATACATACATACAACGGAGTTGTTAGTTACTTTCCCAGGAATCGCTTCAATCCATTCCTTTTTTACTTCAACATTCGCAGGAAGTCTGAAATCAAATCGTTTTTTTTAGGTAACTTCGCTACGCTAGCAATAATGATATTAATGATTGCTCATGGTCACCCTACTAACAGAAATCTCCAAACTTGCCAGTGAAAGGATTTCCCACAACCTGGATATGATTCTTTATTGCAGCCACTCACAGCTCAACTAGTATTTACCATTGTTTTTAAGAAAATCACATACCTATTAACACATAAAAGCCGAAATAGGTCTCATTGCAACAGTGAGAGATTATTAAAGTGACCGCCAATCGCCATTTTGTTTTATTAGTGTTGCTAGTTTTATTTTATAAACTCCTACCATTACCATGATGAGCAATGATTGAAGCGGGTTAACTTTAATATTAATTTAATATGTAATACTTTAATGCATTCCCAGTGCCTAATTTAAATATACTGTGATAATCCTCACAATTTTGAATATTAACATGTTCCACCTAGTTAACATTTCGTACTAAAAAAAACGTAACTTTTTAACATGGCAACTGTGTAAGAGGGACAAACAAAGACAAAGTAAGTCTCATTAGGCTCGTGCACTTGATTACCACAAAGTCAGCCTTCTGCCTTCAGATATTGAGTTCAATTTTACTTGTCGCGATTTTGGAAGTAAGCATTCCAGATCTACTTACTAATTCCATGGTTGAACCCTTAATTTTGGCAATATATGTCACAGTCAACATACCATAATGTTCATTTTTAATGTTCGTTTATTTTGAGAATGTTTTTATTTTTTTGCTGATTCAAAATCAAAAATGGTTTGAATTCCCGTTTTTTTTTTTTGCCAAATTAAGGTTCAAGTACGTAGAGCATATAATCAATAAAAACAACTGTCATATGGCGGGAAAAGAACGTGACGGCACATTATTTTGATTTTAGAACTTACAAGTGGAATTTACAAGTGTCCAATTTTACAAACCTTGTAGGTTTCTTTTGATAAACATAATTTACACGAACTTGTAAAAAAAAAACTTGTAATGTGTAACTTGTGAACTTGTAGACTTGTAAGTTTTGATAAACTGGGCACTGGTCGTCATTGGTCTATGTTGTGTTAAATGGACACTTGTAAACTGTAAATTGTAATTTGTAGCTTCATAAAACAGGCCCCTGGTGTCATAGTATGCTGGTGTGGTGGACGTTGCCTGGTTGACGTCTAGACAAAGTAGGGGACGACTTAAAAAGTTGACGATCGACTTCCAATAGTTAGTGTGAGCGTGTAAGCGAGTTGACCAACCACCGGCCCCACAGCATAGGATTCGCGAGCTTTGAGCCTACTTTGAAAATCGAA
This sequence comes from Acleris literana, assembly GCA_946894065.1. NCBI lineage: Eukaryota > Metazoa > Arthropoda > Insecta > Lepidoptera > Tortricidae > Acleris > Acleris literana. The sequence goes on from OX335677.1 coordinate 5,371,098, forward strand.
GTTACGTTAGCTCCATCTTTGTCACTCGTCATTCGAAACTAAATCGTAGGAAAGGGATTGAGCTAACGTAACTTTGAACTTCGATTTTGAAAGTAGGGCCTCTTGTCCCAAGGCGAGGCGATGCCGTTAAGTCGCTGATGGCCGTTTCCTCGTGGATCACCGCTGCCCATGGACAGAGAGGTATTGCAGCTGCATTGCAGGCCTTTGAGAATAGAGTATGCTCGTAACAAGAAGTTACCACGAAACACTAAATTCGAAACTTCGGTTGCTGAGTCGTTGTCACTCTTCACTCCTGACTAAATCGAGAGAAAGGGATAGAGCTAACGTAACTTCGAACTTCTATTTTCAAAGTAGCGCCTCTGATTATAAGGATATGTTTAGATAGTAGTTGCCAGTGTAGCCACATGAGAAATGTTATTATTCCCCGTCACCACGTAAAACTCTTTTTTTGCCAAGTTTTACCTACAGCTATGAGACCTACCACAACTACATAACAAAGAGAATATAATCACTATATAATTCAGCTTAAATTGACATTGGCAGCATCATCAATTTGACGCAGCCGTATCTCTAAAATTGAACGCGGATGTGAATTAATCATATTATTTCACAACCATTTTTTTTTCTTTGAATACAAGCGGTCGTCAAGCGGGGGAAGCGGTTCTGAAACTCAACATGAGATTTGTTCGCAGAGTGGTATTTGCTAACAACATGGTCCGCTTGGCCTTGAACTCACCAGCGGCACGGATTCGACCGCGCAAAAGTATTTTACCTGCATTATTTACCCCCGCCGCAAAATTGGGGTATTTTAAGTTTCACGATTGTATCTGTGTGTTGGTCTATGGCATGTAGTGTAGCCCCAAACAGTTGAACTTATTTAGCCACGGTTGTTTTTAAAGAGCTAAGTATATCTCAGTGGGTCTGAAATTTGTTTCATGAAAATCAGTTTGGCTGTGTTTAAGATTCCAACTCTATTATAAGTATGATTTCGTTTTAATGTACCTAGTTTTTTTGCACAAAAAATGCAATCAGTACCTAGTTATCTAAAACCAAAGATGTTTGCCTCACCTTTAACTTCCACACGGAGTATGAAATACAATGTATTTCAACATTATTAACTATTATTGAATCGTTTTGGCTATTCCCTTGAAATTTTTTACTTTATATTTCTGGGTGTTTGGGAATCTGGTATCCATCGTAATCTGATATCAGGGCCGGATTATCCATAAGGAGGGTTAGGCGCTCCGGAAAAAAAATGTTTTAGGAAGCAAGAAAAGTTAAAAGAGCCCTCAGAATTGCATTGTTTACATGGTTGATCCAACCCTGTCTGATATTTCGGGAAAGTGCGCAAAAAATCGGTACCCATGTTACCTACTAAATATCTTTTGCAGTCAGTCCATCAGTTACAACAGCTGAAAGAACGTTTACAATAAATAGGGTAGTCTTCAATAAATATAGGGTATCATATGAGCAAGTCAAGCAGGCTATGAAAAATGAGAGTTTTCTTGTTGATGTCCGGGAACAAAATGAAATTGCTGTCACTGGCATGATACCATACAGCACCAATATCCCAAGTAAGATTAATTCCATGTTTTGTTATTATTAATATTTAAGAGCCTATAGTGTCCCGCTGCTGGGAAAAGGCCTCCCCCTCAGCTTTCCACGAAGCCCTATCTTGTTTTAAGTACATTATAGATACAGGAACAGTTAGGCCCCTTACGCACTAGCGGTTAACCACGGGGGAGGCTAGCCGAGCAGTCGATCAAAATATATGAAAAAACGCCACCGCTGCGCTATACGCACTAACTAGTGCGTAAGGGGCCTTAGCTGCAGCATTGTTAAATTTAAAGATAACACAGAAAATATTTTTTCTTAGGTATTCATTAAATACTCGAATGTATTCTTTTTTTTGCTACCCTTACCGGATGCCATGAAGGTTGAACGTTGATACCGATGTTTAATTATCAGGGATCGTAAAATGCGAGCAAAATTCATTGAAATTCTAGGGTTGTCACTTATAATATAATCGTATAAATTAAATATGTATGGAGGAATCTGTTTATACTTATGAAAGCACTTATTATCATTGTGGTAATAAATTGCCAGTATCAGTATTCATGGTTTATCTATAATGTTAAACTAAAACTTATTAAAGTTGATAAGTACATTGTCTATAGATTTACGAGTTATCCTGTCATGATTGTCAATCTGATTGTATTATTTGCATTGTCTCGCCATCGTACTTGCGAAAATTATTACTTACCATCCCAAGTCTAAAATTGGGAATTACCTATTTGATTTGAAATTGTAAATATAATAAAAAAATATACATTCCAGTAAACAGAGTTTCGGATTGTGTTCAATTTCATCAGTAAAAAAATATTTAATTGTATTATTTTAGTACCTAATATTTTAGTTCATAAATTTAGAACCATCGCCAACCCTAACTGGTTGTCATACGTCATTTCAATGGATTTTTCTCGCATTTTACGATCCCTGTTAATTATAACAACACAAAAAAAAAACAGGCGGATAGGGCTTTAGAACGAAAATTTAGACGAACATTCGGACAAACGACGTATTAGGTCAAATGACGACTAGGGATTCAGATATTAGAGCCGTCACCCTCATTAAAGGGGTCCATTGGTCGTTGCAACCCTTCTTCCACAGCCAGCTGGCATATTCCCTAACGCACTCGCAATCGCAATCGACTTCAAAGTGGAACAATTGTTTTCATTTTGTATGCAGACTCGCCTTCGGACTGTCAAAATGAAAACGATTGCGATTGCGAGTAGGTTAGGCAATAAGTACACAGGTCTCCGTCTAAAACATTATTTAATATATTTGTGGCATTGGACCCGATTCTACGTGCACATCGCTTAAATAGCCTACAAGTAAAATGTCTAATTTTTAGACTTAGTTTAGACGGCAGATTTAACAAGTGCTATTCCAGTTATGTCAATATAATATTGAATAAGACCGCCTAAAATAAGAAGCGTCAGATTCAAATTAGCGCTGTCATTTGATTATGACAGCTGCTCATAGAATAGCAGTATTTTAGCGACACCTAAATAAAATTAGGAAGTTTAGAGGCCACTGTAGAATCGGGTCCATTATTTATGTAAAGGGACCTTATTGTCGATGGCGCTTACGCCGCACTGCGTCACGCGACGTTGTATTTATATCGGAGCATCTTTAATAATGGCGGAAGTGCCATCGACAATAAGGTCCCTTTTCAAAGATAACGTCACATTTTATCTCTTTATTTTATAACAGTGGACCAACTTCAAACTGCTTTAGTACTGTCGAATGAAGATTTCCAGAAAATGTATAATCGAAAAAAACCGGATTTAAGACATGAACTGATATTTTACTGTCGGTCTGGTTATCGAGCTGTGGCGGCTACTGAATTGGCCCTTAGGCTCGGATATTGCCGGTGAGCAAATTTAACAGGTCCTTATTATTTCCGCATTACCATCAAGAAACAATAAAAGTTAAAGGAGGCCCCGATACAAGAATTGTACGGAAAACCCTTGGCCGGTTTTTAGTATTTTTTGATTTTTCTTCAGGGTATGTATCTACAGTCGAGTACAAAGATATATATACACTTTTGCACCTTATCCCATTGAAATAGGGTGCAAAAGTGTATACATATCTTTGTAATGGACTATACTATAATCATTTAATGAGACAAATTTGACGCTTGTATGTTTTACCGTTTTTACTATAGGTACAACTAAGATTTAAATACGTTGAGAAAAAAAGTTGTTGGTATGGTAGTACCTATGCCTATATTATTTCACTTTCCGTAAAAAAAATGTTTGTAAATACGCCGCAACAACACATATTCTGAACAAAAACCGGCCAAGTGCGAGTCGGACACGCACACGAAGGGTTCCGTACCATTATCTATAAAAAAACAGGTTTGTTGTATGGAAGCCCCCCTTAAATATATATTTTATTTTAATTCAACTATTTATTTTTAAAGTGAATATACAACTAAATATTCTGTGAATATATCAAGCGTCTACCTGTTGCGGCTATTAATATCGAGCAGAAAATGGCAAAAAAATCACGTTTGTTGTATAGGAGCCTCCTTAAATATTGATTTTATTCTATTTTTAGTATTTGTTGTTATAGCGGCAACAGAAATACATCATCTGTGAAATTTTCAGCTGTCTAGCTATTACGGTTCATGAGATACAGCCTGTGGCCCGTTTCACGAAGCTATAAAGTTACAAATTACAAGCTGAACTCTTTCTAGCAAAAGGAGTTAGAAAGAGACTTGCGCTTGTGATTTGTAACTTGTAGCTTCGTGAAACGGGCCTCTGGTGACAGACAGACAGACAGAAGGACAGTGGAGTCTTAGTTTTTACCCTCTTGAGTACGGAACCTTAAAAACAACTGCCGCTATCTATTACGGTCCAAAAGATACAGCTCTTCAAATTTAGTACGGACGGACGGACGGACAGGGGTGCGTTTTATAAAGCTACAAGTTACAATTTTACAGGTCTAAACTGGCAACACTGCTCAAATGGCTGGTCGTCATTGGTCGAGGTTGTGTCAAATGGAAACTTGTACCTAACCTGTAAATTGTAAATTGTAGCCTTATAAAACAGGCCCCAGGTAGGCAAATTAATGGGCGCCGTTCAGGTACGGAACCCTAAAAAATGATAAAAGTGAATATTGGGTTCCTCCTCATCCATCAGACAGATATCTCATGGATTAATTTTAAATGTTCTAATATTTCATAGGTAAGATGTTATAGGTAAAAAACTTAAGTAAAGCTCCTCTCGCTAGAGATGGGGAAAAGCGTTACATTTCAATCGCCGTGACTGTCGTTCCCGTTCCAAAAAAATCACTGCGAAATATCACCGTGACTTTGTCACTCCTGTTACTCACATAGCGATCATGATATAACGTAATTTTAATCGCACCTGTATTCGCATCACGGTATGATATGCGTTCCGGATAGAATATTTCGATATTTTAAAGTAGAAATAGACATAGGTATTATAGGTAACCGTTGATCCGTAATAACCTTAACACTTTTACAGGCTTAAACTTTTTACAATTATTTGATATGTACATAATTTACAATTTATACACTATGTAAGTACATATTTTTTTTAATGTGTGTCAGCATCATAATTGGCATTCAAATATTTTTTAAATCAGTTTAATAGTTCTGAAGATTGTCCTCAACAAACAAACAAACTACCTAACTAACAATCAATCAATCAATCACCTCTCTAATATTACTATAGATCCAAACTAAAGGTCAGTTTTTTCATTCGCCATTTCTATCAGATAAAAACTTTTTGGGCCGGGTTGTGAGTAAACGAGAAAGTATTCACGACATTCACGCCTTCTCATTTGCACTCGCGGGCGTCGCCACATAGCCTTTTAAGACTATTTCCCACTGAGACCGAATAGCGCCGAACGAACCCCGAGTCACTGATAGAAACGCTGTAAAGTCGTGACGTGACAGGGTCTCTCTCTCTCTAGGTAGGAGCAGTAGGAGCGAAGGAACGACCTATGTGATTTTGTAACGTTGATCGCTCGTGAGAAGTCACAGTGATACTTTTAGACGACTGAGCGCTGTGACTTTTTCATCGTGACGTTATTTATCAACCATCTCTACCTCTCGCATGTGTTATTTAGTACCACGTCTGTATAGACCGTTCGACATTCTATATTTGAAATTTGACGTAAATTCCATATAAGTTTTGTACACAACTACATGCAAGAGGAGCTTGACTTAAGTTTTCTACCTATAGTGTGCAGAATCCTCGGCGCTGCAGTCCGACTCGCACTTGACCGGTTATTTTGTTAGTGTAAATGAAGCCCTTTAATTAGTTTTGGTCCAGTTCTACGTTGCAATTTCGACTCCCCTTTTAATTTGAGATAATTTTTAGGGTTCCGTATTACCTATGTGTATTATATCATGGTTAATGGATATAATAGTAGTTTACGTGACGGTTGCGTAATGCTAATTACGCAGAGTCGTGTTCAATACTTCATCTACACACGTATTATAAGTACTCTAAGATGGGTTCAGAAGCCGAAAGGCAAATGACCAGCATTACCTTAGTAAGTAGGTGGCAGCTGTAACGTAATTTTGAAATTACGTTATCGAATATTGTAAGGTAATGAGATCCAAATTTGGAATATCTTCCAAAATTAACAGCTGTCATCGCTGTCACCTACTTACTACCACAGGTAATGCTGGTCATTGCCTACGGGTTTTGAACGCAGAATAGAGGACTTATGATATGTGTGTAGATAAAGGCATTTTTCTTAATTTATTAATAGAAACCATTTTTTTTGTGCCTAATTATCTTTACAGGTCTAAAGCTTATGTTGGCAGTTGGGAGGATTGGGAAAAAAGAAGCAAATTGGAAAAAAGTAGTGATGAAAATGCCTAAATTACTACTTATTGTTTTACCAAACATTTTTCTGTTCCTGGAAAAATGGAAGTTACGGAAAATTATTAATTAGCATGAGAATCTTGTAATAATTTTTATTAGATGAAGTAAACTGACAGTTCTCGAGTTTTAAGTTCAAAGCTATTCTTTTGCCAACATTTAAGGGAAAATGTAACCAAAACTTTTAAACAACCCAATTTAGTTTAAATAAATTTGTTTTAATTACACAGGTTAGCATTGAGCATGATTTAGAGTCTGGCCAGTATAAGTTGGCAATGGAAAATAACCTCAAAATTTAAAAAAAATAGGTTTTCAATCCATTTTTTAGCAAAACGAAAATCTTTTTTTATTCCATTCATTCACAGGGCTACCAGTGCAAAACGCGATTGTGACAGGTTTTCGTTTTGCTAAAAAATGGGTTGCCAATACTATATTTTTTTAAATTTGCCGCTATTTTCCATTGCCAACTTATACTGGCCAGACTCTAGCATGGCTACTATTGAAATAAACCGTAGGTATAGTCAAAGGCAGTAATATCTAGTTGTAGTCACCCATCGCATTAATTATACTTACCTATATGTACCTAATATCAAACTTACCTATATGTATGTACCTACGTAATATGTACGTATACTTACACAGACTCTATTGTCAGTGTGGCGTATAAAGATATAAAGTCGTGTTGATTTTTTTGACGTCTTGGGAACTTACCTATAGATAGGTATATATTTATGACTTTGACTATATCCACATGACCTGTTAGTTCACTTCATCGAATAAATACATGACTTAAGAATACAATTTATCAGGCAGGGCTCTAGCCAGGCCGCACTTTACGTCGCAAATCTACCAAATTTATTATAGTTAAATTTATTAATAGAAAACATGACGCGATCGTTTAATAATAATTTTTAAAAAAGCGGGATTGACATCCCTATTAGTGGCAAGGCAAACATCACAATTAACTTTAAATTAAATTAAATCTTTTGAATGCAACAGTACTGCAACTTGCCCTTCTGTATCCGCGGTCAGATTGCATTGTTAGATCGATCTGACCACGTCCACATTTTTGTTTCCTTGGTCAGATCGATTAGATCTATTCGCATTTTATACACTTTGGCAGAAAGTCGACGGAGCTCCGCTACCGCAGAGCTCCTATTTCTGGGTGGTTTGGCCCTCCGGGCCAGCTGAAGAACTAACATAACCTACACCAACCTCATATTTATGATACTAAGTCTGACTAAGGATACAAAAGAGTGAACGTGGTCAGATCGCTCTAACAATGCAATCTGACCACGGATACAGAACTCAACGTGCTCCAGTTACATGCGAATGAAGCGCATAGCGCAACTCACTGACAGACTTGTCGATCGCGGCATAACTACAATTCTCGTGTATTGATTTGTAGAAGGTTGCCCGGGATCGCAATGGGTCTCAGAGGTTATTAAGCCCACGCCGCGGACCCTCCCACAGGCCCACAGGCAGCGATGGGACGAATTGGCTACTGTTTTCTTATGTTTTATTTGCTTATGTTATTGTATTACTACGTACTATTGTACTATTTGTTATTTAATAAAAACTATAAACATAAACGTGTCCATTGTTTTTTGCGTGATCTGAATCATGTTGTACCTACCTATGTTATTTATACCTTGTTTGGTTCGAACTTATGCGGCGCTTCCCATACTAAAAACGGTCATTGTCACTTACTTCCTCGTGGTCCTACTATATTTGTCCTATTGCACACAAAGTGCAACTAGATTTGATCACCAAATACTATTGTTGTTGTAAAAGTAGGTAGGTTGGGTTCGTTAGGTTTATTCAGATGCCCGAAGGGCAAACCACCCAGAAACAGGCCCGAGCGCGGGGCTCCGTCGAAAGTCAGTAGGTCAAATATAGTAGGACCACGAGACTACGAGGAAACGGCCTCATTGCCAGTTTACGTGTGTACTTCAAATTTCACCCCATTCCAATAACAAAAACTGGGCCTCTATTCTACGACGTAAAACAATATTGCTTTTGACCTGTTATCGTAGTGTCAACGATTTGATAGCTCTAATTTACTTGATAGTAATGGCGGCGGCCCAGTTAAAAAAACAATACGACACGTCAAAAGCAATATTGTTTGACCCAGTAGAATAGAAGTTCAGCGCATATATTCTAGGCGGTAAAATCCAAATCGTATTTGACCTGTTATGGTATTGTTTTTAACTCGGCTGCCATTACTGTCAAGTAAATAAAAGAGCTATAAAAACATTGACACTACAAAAACCCGCCATTAAAGGAGTGGTCATTCTGGGTAGTGGTCATTCGGCCATGAAGTCATTTTGGGAAGGGGATGCCCCGAAAGGAATATCCCCTCCCAGCTAATGGCGGCTGAGTAAAAAACTTCGAAAGTAAATGGATAGAGACAAAGTACAATAAGGTACCAGGGTCTTTATTCCACTATTGTTTGGGCCAGCTTGCTTACAAATCGTATTCACAGCGCAATGACAGATAGAACTGTCAAATAAAATAGAAATAAAAAGTATGTAAAAAGGCGAACTTACAGACCGGCATGATAACAATATTGAAGCAAGAAGGGCTAATACAATGTGGAATACAGGCGCTATAGTACATAATTATACCAGCACGGCTAGCACATGTTGTCCGCGACTTGTTTGTCGCTCGGACCGGAGACGCACTGAGCGACAAGCGAGAAACAAATTGTGCTGTCCGCGCAGGAGTGTTTAGTGGTGCCTTTGAAACCCTGTCAATAGGTAATATCGTAAAAATAAAAAAAATATATAACAATAATAATTTATTACGTCATAATCATGATACAATGTTTTACTACAATCTTTACAAAACAACACTGCCAGTGGTATCTTATTCTATTTAACTTGTGCTGGTGGCTGCTTGCTGGCCCAGTCATTCCAACTGCCCTCATAATTCTTGGTACTGAAAAAAAAAAACCGCGAGTTACTGCAATAAAACTGCACTTCTGAACATAAGGACGTAAGCGCCATGAAGATACGTTCTTTTACAAATGCACTTTATTGTGTTTAGTTTATGCACTACATTGTTCAGTTCTGAAGCCTTGAATGCACTGAGTATCATGGCCTTGTAAGTACTTGTATCTGTTTTCACTAGGGCTACAGATTTACGACTGATTTAGGATCCTACAAATTGAAAAATGTAACTAACAAGCACTTAAATATTATTGACTAAATTGTACTTGTCATTCTGTATTTAAATTGAAGTTCGATGAGGACAACATTGGGGAACTGTGTAGTCGAGTACACACATACTATTTTGCACCTTACTCCATTGTAATACAATGGAAAAATGTAAACATATTTAATTAAACTTTACATAAATTACCACTCAGGTCAACTTGTATGTTAATGTAAGATAAACTCAATCAAATCATTCTGGCAAAGGCAAAACAAGATAAAAAATAATTTGTAAAGGTAAACATAAAAACCAACTTACTTTTTATACCCCGCACTGATAGCACATTGCTGTGCTTTTGCAGATCTCTTTCCAACCATGCAGTAAAATATAATCTCTGTGTCATTAAGTGGCTTTGGTTTGCTAAACATTTTTAAGAATTCCTTTTCTGACATTTCACTTAGTGCTGAAGGGACTGATCCCACTAAAAGTACAAAAGAAGTAAACAAGTACAACATAATAACGACACATTTAGCCTAGTTGCTTGTGACAAAGCTAGTAGTCCCAGGTTCGATGCCTAGTGGACAAATTATTTGTGTGATGATCAATATCAATAAAAATGTGAATTTTCCAACAAAATTCCATCACAAGAACATTACCAGACTATTCCCAGTATATTTCCCTGTGGAATCTTTCCGCAACAAGAATCTTTCTACTCACCCATTACTAGCCATGGTGAGAGATCTGATTTGATTTGATGGTACAAGCCTAGAGCTTATTTTGGGACTTGGTAAATTTGTGTGAGATATTGGGGGACACCCCAATATTTATTTTACTTTTATTTATTAATTACCAATGAACCACAAAATAGATTTATAGTGCTTAAAACTTATAATCATGGGGTGCCATCGACAAGCTAAGTCTGAGAGCTGGTGAAATTTATTACACTCTTTAGCTGCTTTTCTTATTGGGTGTAAAGGAGTCCTATTGGTTGTCCTCGATGGTACTTAAAGTGAGCTAAATATAACAGAACATCTAATTATTTCTTATTAACTAATTTCCCACTTTTAAAATCCATATAAAAATTAACACAGAATATTGGCACTTTCCTTGCCTTAATTAACAATTAACAGAATGCTCAAAGTTAAATGAAAACACACTTTCAATTTCAATAACTACTGTTGCGCAGCACTGTGTTAATTTGCATAACATTGTAAAAAAGTGCCTTGTTTACTTACAGGGTATATTAATGCTGCTGGGTATTTTTCCATGCTCTCTGACTTCATCAGGTTCCCTCACATCAATGATTAGCGTTTTGGTATTAGACATCGCCTCCTTCACGTAGTTATAGTCGGTTGTCATCGGTTCTGTTTCGATTTTATCCGAATAAAACCGCCGAAAAACGCACGTTTCAAGTTTCTTATAAGAAATATCTGTAAGAAAATGGGAATCAAGACGCAGTTGATAATCGCTAACAAAAGATAACATTTACATATTGGCTATATTATTATTTACATTGAGAAGCAAAATTCGAAATCCGCATCGAACTCTGCGCCGCAACGTTCCTCATTAGCTGATATGTAGGCAAAAGCGCCCGGGCGGCGAAATTTCTGCAAAACATTTTGCTTTACTATTTTTTTGATATTTAAGTTTAAAATTAATAATGTGGTGAATTTGTGGTAGTAAATTTTGTAAGGTTAAATAAAATTGATACAATTTTATTCAGGTGATTTTTTCTCCAGTATTGACAATTGACATTAAATTGAAGTTGATTAAAAATGTATAAAAAGAAAAGTTAAGCTCTCTACGCACTATCCATCTTGCAGGTCAGCAGCGCTATCGTGAAAAGTATCCATCATGCTAGACGTTGCTGGTAATTCCACGGGCGTTTCAACCGCCGTCAGTCGGCTGTCGTAAGTATTTACGAAATAGGCGATAATATATATAAAATTTGATCAATTGTGGCAAGAATTACGATAACAGTATAGCTCAGTGTGAATGTTAGCTGCTTGTCGTAGCTCATTCTTTCAATATTTATGACAGCGGACTGACGGCAGTTGAAACGCCTGTGGAATCACCCTGCTGATGTTGGGGCTCGTTGGACAAAGAATCGGTCGTTCGAGTCGATAACGGAAATAATAGTCGTTCCAGTGCATCGTGCACGGACCATAGAGGAAGTAAAACATAGAGAGAGTGTAAAAACGGCTAATAGAATAGTACTCTTCGCACCTGTTACAAATGCCCTTCGTTAAAAAGAGTCGTCTATATATGACCGCTTTCGATTGGATTTCAAAAGCGTACCACTTTTTAGGTGTGTTCGTGTGTGTCACTCTGCATTAGTGTGCGTAAGTTTGCAGTCAGTGATGTGCGGTTTATCGATATATTAGGTTTAACCATAATTAAAAGTCAAAGGATAAGCCTATTTTCAATAATAATTGTGATTGATTTCCAATTGAAAAGTGGCCTTATTTCGAAAAAGTAAACTGAGAAATTAACTTTTTTATCGTGTAATAAAACTAAAGACAGTTTTTACAGTTTTTATTTAAAAATAAATCGTTTATCTTTAATAATGATGAATAAGCCTTGTAATTGTAAGACACTAATTGGAAGACAGTTTGTGACCCTTTTTTGATGCCGGATTGCATTGCAACTTCTGAAACAACGACGAACCATTTCTGTCAGAGCATCTCCAACCATTCCTGTTTGAGCATCAAGGTTTATTTGTTTGGGTTGCGTATGAATGGATGTGATTACTGAATACATATATGTTTCCTATTAAAATCCGAGCGATACTGCAAATCTGAAACAATACAATTAATTAATATCACATATAGTAGGCTCTTTTACCGATCGATAGATATGTACGTACAGTCAAGGAAATTGATTCCTTGACCATTTTGGACTATGTCAAAGTGACACTGTAAATAAAATCATAAGAAGTCTCTTACGTTTCGATTGATTATGTCACTACGACATAGTCCAAAATGGTCTAGGAATCAATTTCCTTTACTGTACGTAAAAAATACATATTAAATAAAAATACCGATGTTAAAATAACGAATGATCCAAATATCTACAATAAGTATTTTAAGCCTATGTCTTAAAAGGCACACGCCTGTGCCATTAAACGTTGTAAGTTTCGATATTTAAAACACCGGCCTTTTAACTGTTCGGCATCGCTATTTTAACCCAAAATGCATTCACTTTTTGATATTTAAACATATACTCATGGATATATTTACTCATTTACTCTATGAAAATATCGAAAGTTTACTTATCGATAATTTTAGAAGCACTATTGTTTACTTCCGAAAGAAAAACTAAAAGTGAGTTAAAATTGCACATTTACTGCACATAGTGCCTTTGTATTAATTACAAGACGTAATACCATGATAATGTTTCTAGTTATACTTGCAAAACGGCCGGATTATGGCCGAAAATCAACAGTTTTATTGTAAAACATCACTCACCTGTGAAAGCTTATATTTTGTGGATCATTTTCTTTATTTCCCATTCGGGATTTACACCCACGAAATACACACGCCATTCCACTGAACCTATACTTAAATACTTCACTGATAACTTGTCGAAGAAATATATTTTCGGAGAATTATTTTACAATTCCGACGGATGGGCGCACAGATTGCGTACAACAACAGTAATCCGACTAAATTAAGTGACACTTTTTCTTAGGTTTTTATCCGACTAGCCGCTTATTCTATCCCATTCGTCTTAATTTAGTAAGGTTCACATGTCGGATATTGACCAATAAAAATTGGCTACAAAACTGTTGTACACAGAAGAAAAAGGTGGTACGCTTGACAGTTGGCTACACGGGATCTAGTGTTTTCCTTCATCTTTGGCACGGACAGACGGCACGGATGGATAGTGCATAGGATGAGGCCCTACTTTGAAACTCGAAGTTCGAAGTTACGTTAGCTCCATCCCTTTCTCTCGATTTAGCTTGGAATGACGAGTGACAGGGATGGAGCTTCACTCGTCATTCGAGACTAAAACAAGAGAAAGGGATGGAGCTAACGTAACTTCGAACTTCAATTTTCAAAGTAGGGCCTCAGGTAAGGAATTCAACTGTCAAAACAAAGTGTCAAATTAATTTGTTACGTCGATTCACCATACAATTGCTTATATTGGCAAAATTACATAACTTGTAGAGAATAAATAATAATAATAATTTGTTATGATTTTGTATTCGTTGTAGATTTTGGGAATTGTAGATTTTATGCTCAAAAAGATTTACTCAAACAAATTAAAGTTTAATGTGATTTATTAACATAATCCATAGTTACAATCGCGAAGATTGCTCAAATGTAGTGCATTATTTAAATCGCTTGTATTGTTTTAAAGGGCTCATATACGGAACGATCCGTCGTAACGATCAATCTGAATCGATATCGTGACGATTCATAGTTCGATTGAAATTTGGATACGATATTGCCACACACGTACAATCCATACCTCGATTTCAGTCTGAACCGACGGATCGTAGTACCGTATATAGGGCCCTTTATAACTTCTACTTCTATTCTACTTTCGATTGGTATACTTATGTAATTTGTCTAGCAATTGCAATTTTAAAAAAAAGTTATTTTTTTATAACTTTAATTAATACTGGACTTTAACTAATACTAATACGCTGGTAAACATCTTAGCCTAATTGTGCAAATTGTGGTTATAGAATTATCAACAAGGTTTTAGAGATGTTGGTAATTCTGTAGCTCTGCCTACCCCACTCTGGGAACGAAGGCGTGAGATTATGTATTTATGTATTAATACTGGACTGAAATTTTTCAGCCTACGTTTTCGCTATATATTATTAATTTATTGCTTAACATATTAAATTTGATATAAAATACTTTTAATCGATTAAACGGCCGGGTGGAGGTTTTTCAGAGACAACATTCAGAACGACAAGAATGTCCAAAGAAGTGACAGTATCGACTAGTGTTGCAAAGTGAGGGAAAATATACCGTTCTAGGTATATTTGTTTAAAAGTATTCAACTGTGGATATGTATTTGGGTTATTTATTTATGCTTCAATACCATTCATGAAGATGACTTTTGATAATGTTGATTATCAAGTCAGGTTTCAAACAAAAAGCCGATGGTACAATGATACTCGACTAGTGTTTCAGGAGAATTTAAATTATTTCCTGGTATCTCTAAGAATTATTCTGACCCCATCCATCATAAGTTTATTTGGTCAATGCGTTAACAATTTTAAGACTATTTTGGTTCTTTAAACCGTTGTAAGTGTACATTTTCCAAAAAGTCGAGTTAGTTAACATGATGTGAACAATGCTCTGCACCAAATGTGTATATAGAACTATAAATAATCTCGATGTTATGTGACATCCTTGTCCAGACGTTTTGCTTCTTATTGTGTTCTATTTCTATGCTCTACAACAGTGTTATTATACAGTAGCATCTTAATTTCATTTCAGATACTATGTGGATAATGTTTAAGAACAGTAAAGAGAGATAGGGATACGTTTGGATGAAGTGCAAGATGATTTCACATTGAAATCTGTTGTGTCACAGCGTGGAGCAAATATGGGGTCTATGCGCCCGACGGGACGGTTCCTTTCGTTTACAAAGAACATTCCGAGGGCACAGAAACCTACTGGTATGTGTGACATTGTTTTGCAACTTTGTTTTACGAGATTCCTTAGTTATGTATAAATCATAAAGGTGATATGATCTTGGGTGTCCTTGCTATCTGAACTAAAGATGATTGGCCATGTCCCACTAAACTTAATTTACAATATGTCAATTATGTTAATGCTTAGAGTTTTAAGTGGATAATGTAGGTTATTAAAAAAGTGAGACCATCTGAATATTAAGGCATACTTTCACTTTTAATTTAGCATCATATTCACATATTTATATAAGTAATATCCACTCTATCGTTTAAACTTACATTTGATCTGTTTATGAATTACCAGTTATAATATAAAACCAATGTCTATTTTACTAATGAAATATAAACAATCAGTTGATTTTGTAGTGCCCAGTGGATTCCCACAAAGTTTGTCTGGCAGTGAGACAGATGTATCAACATCTAACGAGAACTTGTCTCGAGAGGAGCGCTATGTGGTGCGACACACCGCCCGTGTGGAGCCCCAGGGGCAGGAGAATCATTGCCAAAACAACAATAATAGGAACTCCCTGAAGGTAATTTAAAGTACACATAGAATAATATTGATACATAAAAAATAATGATTGTCCAACCAGATACTGACTGTCTCACTGATGAAATTTAAATATCATGTGTTGCATGACATGTCTGGGTACACTTTTAGTTGTGTACAGTGAGTGATGCGAGAATAATATGAGTCGGTTACACAATTCAGTTTCCCATCAGTATTTTAACATTCACAATGGGTTAAAGTAAATTATTTAAAATATTTAATTTTCATTTGAACCACATTTTTGTTAGCCCTCTTTTAAAATCCTGGATGAAAACAGGGATGTTTGTTTATTGTTCATTTATTGGCATCGTAGCTGCCAAAGTCTTTTTAAAGCTAGTTTTGATGAATATAGGTGTGTCCATTAACCAGCTATCAGCTCTGAAAGTAGGGGGTGCCATTATATTTAAAGTTTTTACCTATTAAATAACTTTAGGAAAGCGTAACGGGCAGCAACCGCAACTCGTTGAAAGAGTCGGTGGGCGGCAACAGCAACCGGAGCTCGCTCGATGTGTCCTCGTCCTCATACAACACACTCATCATCCACAACCAGGACGACTCGTGGCCGCCCCGACCCACGCCCATACGGTGAGTGCTCCATGCTACTTGTATTTGTTTAAGGGGTAAGTGCTGGGAACAGATGCACACTGCAGATTAAGCTTAAATTTAAGGGCGGTACTGGCTTACGCGTGGCGCAAGAAAGGACCCGTCCTTATCAAACGCGGCAGCACTGCACTGTGCATATGTAGGTACGGATATGGCACTGTGCCTCTTCACGGAGGCGCCGCTTCATGGTGATGTGGATAGGCTCTAAGGCTTCCCTTAGGCATTCTTGCCGCGACCGTTAATTCCTACACTAATACCCTGAAACACGCCGGTGTAAGTGTACGGTACACTAAGGGCTCCAAATCATGTCGCCCTTTACTGACTTTTATCGTAAATAAGCCATGGATACAGTGGACACTATAAAGGGAGGAGTGCAGTTAAATAATGTAAAAAGCATTTTTTTATTAATTGGTCATTATTTCATTTAACTCTTGGTTTCTTTACGCCCTCGCCTTCGCCTGTAATGACTTATTTAGCACA
The DNA here is from genome assembly GCA_946894065.1 of Acleris literana. Lineage (NCBI taxonomy): Eukaryota > Metazoa > Arthropoda > Insecta > Lepidoptera > Tortricidae > Acleris > Acleris literana. Next base: position 5,387,971 of record OX335677.1, read on the forward strand.
CTTGTATCAAAACGTTAATTGTACTAATTGTATTGTACGTTGATAAACGTATTTATGACTTAGACAGTAATTGCGATGCGTCACTGAAAATCGGCATCACTGAATAACCATTGGCATATTTCGTAGCACCAAGCTGAGTTACGAACTTTTAAAGCAAGTTTTTAGTTAATTGTTATTCTTTTTATATTCTGAATAAAACTATTTTTCTCAAAAATGTCCGGAAATATTGACATTCCTATCTACATATTGAGACGCGAAGTACATAGTTTACTGACAGTTCTCAAATTTAAAAAAAAAACATTGCGTGCTCGCTACACAAGCCCGCAATGTTGCATACAAATTCCATTACTATCTACCTTGTAACTTTTTAAAAAGTGAAAAGGGCCATAATAAAATGAGGGCACAAGTCTTACACATCCAAATTTTACTCGAAACATAACTTTTTTATTTGTGCCTGGAATAGCTTATGTTTTTTTTAAAACAAGAATTGCGTTTCTCCTTGTCATAAACAAAAAAGGCGGTAAGGAGTGATGGTTTTTTTACATGAAGTTTCTGTTTGTATTCAATTCAGAAAATGAGTTCAAGCGATGAAGATTTGACTCCAACACAATTTTTTTCTTGCGATTTTTGAGAAAAGCACTATATTTGCCTCGGCAGGAACAGCAATTGCGGGCTCATCCAATACTCAGCCCGCAATTGCCTACTTCCATGCCTAGGCAATAATGTACTATTAATCATTCACTCATTCTATTGTTTTTTTTAATGTATTGGTAACCAATATACGGTTACACATTTAATATGATGTTCTTCTCAAAACTGCTATAATCTTGCCATCCATAACACCAATGAATATAGGACCCATCAGTAGGTTGAAGTTCCAGGACAACTACGAAATTGCCCAGTAAAGTCCAGTGATTTTGAATTCGTAATCAATAAGTGTCCAATAAGGAAGTATTGAAATTTTATAACTACATACCATAGAAACTATCTGCACACACCTGTAACAGCCTTTGAAAAGGCTAAAGCAAACACGAGGTAACTTGAAATTAAAAAAAAAAACAAATTTAATATTTAAAGTTAAAACTATTTTCGCTCTATCTCGGCCGGTATTCTAGCCGACGATAAGTATCGTCTTTGATCTGTTATCGTATTGTCAACGCTATACATACACTACATCCCTTCCTTATTGTTTTATTTGTTTATTATTAGTTAGAAATAAAACAACGAATATAATCAACAGTTTTGTTTTCACATATTCATTATAATCATTTACCTGGGTATGTTTATTTTTATACCATCATCATCATGGCTCTTACACCAACCAGTCCTTTGACCGCTTCATTAACTTCCTATAATACCACTTGTATAGCTTCCTATATACTTTAATTTAATTTTAAAACTAACTTCCTTTTTCCTTTTTTACTTTAGCGTTTACTTCCTTCCTTTTCCTCTTACATTATGACTACTTCGTTGTTTTTTTTTTCTTTTTATTCTAGACCTCCATCTTTGTTATCTTCCTTATTTATCTCTCCCGACTCTGGCTCATCCGCGACCTGCCATCCACCTTCAACCTTTTTTAAATGTACCACATTTCTCCGTAACCGTTGTCCAGTTTCGCTGTTCTGAATTTCTGTCTCTGCCTTTACAAGATTTCACTGTGTGAGGTGTTGGTTCTAAATTTGAGCCGAGTTTATTTGTCTTGTAAGTATTTTTTATGAATACCTTATCCCCGGTTTTTAAAATTCCTTCCTGTGCCCTCTCTTCCTATCCGCGTATTCTTTACCTTTTTCCTTATGTTGTCTATCCCTGTCCCTTACATCCACATTATTCTGTATATGTGTGCTTCATATTATCTATTTATCATTGGTCTCTAAATTTCCGCTGAAAAACAGTTCTGCCGGTGTTTTATCTGTGGTCGTATGTGGCTATTATACATGGTTAGGTAGTCTAGGAGCGATTCTTTCCAAGGTTTTTTCTTCTCAATTTGACTTATCTTTAGGCGTTTAATGATATCCCTGTTCTGTCTCTCCACTTCTCCGTTCTGCTGGGCCCAATAGGGTATAGAGTAAAATAAATGTATATCATTATCTCGGCAAAAATCTTTAAATTCTTGGCTAACAAATTGTTTGCCGTTGTCTGCAGTTATTATGACTGGATTCCCTAAACGACTGAACACTTCTTTTAGTATTGCTATCATGTCTTCACTAGATATATCCCGGCAGGCTTTTACTTTTTTGTATCTCGAGTAGTAATCTATTACCATGATATAGTCTCCAGATGGTAATGGACCCAAAAGGTTAATAGCTGTATCAACCCACGGATGCGTTGGTAACTCTCTTCTCTTAAGTGAATTTGGAGGGTTTGGCGCCGATACTAAAGTGCAACCTTTGCAAGATTTTACTAGTTTCTCGACATCATTATCATACCTAGGCCACCAGACTTTGGTTCTAAGCTGAGACTTCACGGCTACAATGCCAGGATGTCCTTCATGTGCAGCCTCTAGAACTTTCTCTCGCAGCGGCTTCGGAATAACTATTTTAGTCCCCCTTAAGAGGATTTTACTATAAAAACATAGCTCTTTCTCAAATATCCGGTAATTTTTTACATTTTCGTCCCATCTTGACTAATAAATGCCTACCTTTTGAATTTCGGGATCTTGTCTAGAATACTCTTCAATTTCCTTCAAGGTTACGGCAACTGGTCTCATTTGTTCTACGACGTTCTGTACATAATCCTTACCAGCATATGTTGGTTTGTTAAGGTTGTTACAAAGTCTAGATAAGGAGTCCGCGATTTTGTTTTTTCCTGGTCGATAGATAACTTGATATTCGTATGATTGCAACCTTAATATCCACCGTTCTATGCGAGCACATGGTTTGGATTTTGGACCAAATATCACCTCCAGAGGCTTGTGATCGGTTAAGAGTTGAAATTTATTCCCGTATAGAAACATGTGAAAGTGCTCCACCCCCCACACCAGGGCCAAAGCCTCCTTCTCTATCTGGCAGTAACGGCTTTCACAGTCACTTGGGTTTTATTTCCGTATGCGATTATACGTGGTCGCTTGTCATTAACTTGGCGTCAGCGAATACCATTGTTCCATCCTTAACATTATAATAGTCTAAATTAGGTGTTTCACTTAGAGCTGTTTTTAATTTGTGAAATTCTGTGTCCTGATTTATTCCCCAGAGTTCACTATGTCAGTGTTTCTACCAGTTTTTCACCTACTATTTACTGGTTCCGTGGTAGTGGCCATATTGGTTATCCATTTTCCAACATAGTTGACAAGTTCCATGAAATTTTGTAGTTCTGATATTGGACGGGGTGCTCTAAAATTCTTGATAGCTGACAAATATTTTTCTACCGGTCTTATCCCTTGCTGTGTTAGTTCATGTCCCAAAAATTGGACTTTATTAACATTGTACTTACATTTACCTTCCTTCAGGATCACACCATTCTCTTTGAGAACTTCTAGCACCTTTTCTGGTCGAGTATCATGCTCCTTTTGGTCCTCACCAAATACCAAAATATCATCAATAAAATTGATAACTCCGTCGCATCCAACTAATATGCTTGCAAGGGTTTTTTGTAATATCTCCGGGGCACAATTCATTCCGAGCATTAACCTTTTATAGCGATATAGCCCTTTTCCCGATATAGAAGTCGTAATTTTCCGTGAATCCGGGTGAAGCTCGAGTTGATGGAATGCGTCTTTTATGTCCAATTTACTGAACACTTTTGCGTTTCTGATTTTTGGTAAAAGCTGATCCATTGTAGGCAAAGGGTGGTTCTCCCGCTTGATAACCATATTTGCATGTCTCATATCTACACAGAGCCGAATGTCACCATTTTCTTTTATTATAGGGACGATAGGAGATATCCACTCAGAAGGCCGCTGGACTTTTTCAATAGTGTCTTTATTCAATAATTCTGTAATTTTTTCCTCAACCTTTTCTTCCAATGGAATTGGGATTCGTCTGTAAGGTTGCATTATAGGCTTGATCTTATCATCAACAGGTATCTGTAAGGTACCAATATCTTTTTAGAGTGTATTCTCTCGGTGGGTATTTCTATCAACTTTGCAAAAATAGGTTTACTTACCGATTCAGCCCGTCGCCAAAATGTAGTATTCTCTTTACCACTTAGAAGTTAAGCACTGAAATATCGGCTCCTTGCCCGCACCGGTCAAATATTTTATATATTTCACAGCGTTTCTGTTGCCAACTGTTAACTGTTGCACAGACTCTCTAAGCGCTTCACTCCCGGGTGCCGTGTGTGCAGGAGACGACAGATGCTACTTCTCTTTCGCACATACACTACAGATAGCTCCTAATTTTTCATCACACTTGCTCCGAAAGGGTGTTATATTATAACACGCAGGCGTATAGGGCAGTTATAGCCGATTTCGCTCCCTAGGAAGTTATCAGTATAGTTTTTAAATATAGAATTCACTCGTACATCATTTGAGAATAAGAGGTGTAAAATCACCCAAGGTTTATTTCCTATATTCAAAACTTGGGTACAAACCAATTTTGCTGTATAATTAAACTTACGGTACATTTATCTGTATTATATTTATATTTTACAATTATTTCAGAGACATTTGCAATTAGTTTATTAAATTTCATTTTAAAAATTGGTACAATCTGGCAGTATGTCAAGTTGGCCTGTCAAGTTTAAAAACTAAAGCAGTTCTAAGCATTATCCTTGGAAGACTATACTGAAAAAAGTTGACAAACTCTTTTAGCGAGTCGAGTTCATTTGTTTTATTGTTGTTTCCGAAGCGTATTTTGTATATTTTTTCTCTATTTTTTTTTATTTCCTCGAAAATGTGATGAAAAACATTGTGTGTATCACGGGCATTAAGGATATTACAAACTCTAGTCATTAAAAGTTACTAAAAGGGGTGATAGACGGGCGAGTAAAGCTATTAGGTGCCTACAATTTTAAAGAAGTTATTTGAAGGCGGTTTTTTGTTTTTTTTTTAATAAAAGGGAAATAGTCACGAACGAGGTCAGTGTTGCCAGGATGTATGCTGTAAAAAAAGTGGGAAAAAACGCTAAACTTATCGTTTGGTGTTATTTTTGTAGAGTTTTAAGTAAATTTACGAAACGTTAATTCATTTACTAATTAAATAAATGTGTCGAAATAATTTATTGTTATGATTTTACCGGACGAAGCAATTTAACTGTAAATATTTCTTAAACTATTTATTTTTTGTACAGTTCTCTTGTTTTATTATTGAGAAATCCACGATATATGCTTCGACCAGTATGAGCCATCCTGGATACTCATACTCGTCCGGAAACGCTCGGTTACTGGTCTCCACAGTAAACAGTCATGTACTATTGACAGAGAACACGAACGAACCAACAGCGAGGTGAAGCACCCGGCCTCCCAGTCCTCGCCGTACCACACCCTCAAGAAGAGCGAGAAGAAGCCGAGCGGCATCCCGCTGCCCAAGACGCACAAGGAGCAGGCCGTCACCACCGCCGCCAACTACATCGACATCGGCGGCCAGAGGATCTACACCAGCCCGCCTGACCATGGAGTTCAGGTATATGTCTCCTCTACGGCAGAGAAAGCCGGAAATAAGTTTTATTATGTACAGTCGGCCAAAAATGTGGTCTTCCACCCTACGGTCAAAGTTCATTTGCACGTCATGATACAACACGTTCGAATTTCCCTTGCAATAATATTATGACAGTGACAAGTGTCAACCATAACGATAATTAGATCTCACAGAAACTTTTGTCAAAACTGGGAGACCACTTTCTTGGTTGACCGTACCACGTAAAGCATTATATTAAAACATCCGTATAGGAAATAACGGAGATCCCCGACGACTTCCTGAACCAGTCGTCGGTGCTGAAGCACCTGGCCAAGGAGGTGGCGGCGTCGCCCTCCCCGCGCGGCGCCACGCCGCCCGCCTCGCCGCGCGCGCCCGCCGACCGCAAGCCCAAGGGGAAGCCCAAGAAGCTCAGCAAGGAGAAGTTGAACCTGTCCAGGTCGCAGCCCGATTTGACTGGGTAACTTTTATTGTACTTCTTTTTTACGATTTTTAGTAAATCTGCACTGCAGCGTAAGTAGTTCTTAAAATGAATCTCGATTTCCATATGTAAGCAGGTGATTTAGATTGGTTGCTTACATGATCAATGCTTCAGTACTTTTTTATGCAACGGTTACATAATGAAACCTAACAATTCGATAACGTTTTTCTCCCCTTTAACTCAGTCCGATTTTTACGATTATTGAATATGTTGTAGAGCTATGTCTATAAGTTTCCCTTTATTATGTCTATATAAAAAAATTAAATAAAAACAAAAACAGAAAAGTACAGAGCTAGCTCTTCATAATAAGAAAGTACAACATATTAAAAAATCATTGAATCCGACTCAATTTAGGGGGCGAGTTAACGTTATCGCCCGGAGCAAAATTTGCATGGATTTTTTTTGACGGCTTCGCGATTAAGCGTCTGTTTACAATCCTCTTAAATAGACTAAACCCAACTAAGTTATGTACCGTTGCATACATTTGCACGAAGCGGTGTTGTGTCGCGTCAGCCAATGATTATGATTGTTTTGTGTTGAATTGTTGGACGGATTTTATTTAACGTAGATGTTAAGGTGGCTATGGCGTAGGTGTAGCTGCTCAACGGACTGAAATCCTCAAGACACCGAGAAGCATGTGGAGATACCAGGAGGATCCTGCGCTTCTGGTCGGAGTTAGGCTGGCTAGATTACTAGCTAGCACCCCCTACGCACAATGGCCCGACATACACGGGCTAAGTGCGGAAAAAGGAGTCCATCACCATAACCATAACCATAACCATAAGGTGGCAGATATTAAGGTGATAGTCGTGAATAAACGTTTATTGTGTAGTGTGGGCGTCCGCGCGGTGCCGGGCGGCTCGGAGTCGAGCGGCTGGTGCAGCGGCGGCGAGGGCTCGCTGGAGGAGCCGGACGACACGCTGGACGCGCTGGACGCGCTGGCCGCCGACAACCAGCGGCTGCAGCGGCAGCTCGTCGCCGCCGCCGAGCGCGCGCACAAGACCAACAAGGTCGGTCATTATAACATTTATTTTAAATTATGCATTCTTGTGTAATTTGATTACGATACAATATTATGGTATCATTGAGCTGGTATGATAATGGACACGAAGGGTGGAGCTATTTGACCAATTTAAGGTCGCAGACCATAACTTGACTACTCCCGTAACAGGGAATATTTGCAGATGGTGAGCTTGCAATGGTGCAACATTGCAAGTCTATAATTGGGTTCCTGAAGACAGATCAAATGATGCGTCAGAATGCGTTAAAGTTGTATGCAGTATGTCTGTCTGTTCTGGCGCGTGTTTATCAAATAAATTTAGTGAGTTCTGAGTTTATATTTGATTTGCAGTTGGAGGAGGAGGTGGAGAAGGTCCGGCGCGCGCACGAGGAGCTGGTGGGGTCGTGCGAGCGGCGCGAGCGGCTGGAGCGCGCCGCGCGCACGCGCCTGCAGGCCGACTGCCGCCGCCTGCACGACCTCAACCGCGCGCTCAAACAGCAGGTACACACTCATATACAGTTGGAGGAGCAGGTGGAGAAGGTCCGGCGCGCGCACGAGGAGCTGGTGGGGTCGTGCGAGCGGCGCGAGCGGCTGGAGCGCGCCGCGCGCACGCGCCTGCAGGCCGACTGCCGCCGCCTGCACGACCTCAACCGCGCGCTCAAACAGCAGGTACACACTCATATACAGTTGGAGGAGCAGGTGGAGAAGGTCCGGCGCGCGCACGAGGAGCTGGTGGGGTCGTGCGAGCGGCGCGAGCGGCTGGAGCGCGCCGCGCGCACGCGCCTGCAGGCCGACTGCCGCCGCCTGCACGACCTCAACCGCGCGCTCAAACAGCAGGTACACACTCATATACAGTTGGAGGAGCAGGTGGAGAAGGTCCGGCGCGCGCACGAGGAGCTGGTGGGGTCGTGCGAGCGGCGCGAGCGGCTGGAGCGCGCCGCGCGCACGCGCCTGCAGGCCGACTGCCGCCGCCTGCACGACCTCAACCGCGCGCTCAAACAGCAGGTACACACTCATATACAGTTGGAGGAGCAGGTGGAGAAGGTCCGGCGCGCGCACGAGGAGCTGGTGGGGTCGTGCGAGCGGCGCGAGCGGCTGGAGCGCGCCGCGCGCACGCGCCTGCAGGCCGACTGCCGCCGCCTGCACGACCTCAACCGCGCGCTCAAACAGCAGGTACACACTCATATACAGTTGGAGGAGCAGGTGGAGAAGGTCCGGCGCGCGCACGAGGAGCTGGTGGGGTCGTGCGAGCGGCGCGAGCGGCTGGAGCGCGCCGCGCGCACGCGCCTGCAGGCCGACTGCCGCCGCCTGCACGACCTCAACCGCGCGCTCAAACAGCAGGTACACACTCATATACAGTTGGAGGAGCAGGTGGAGAAGGTCCGGCGCGCGCACGAGGAGCTGGTGGGGTCGTGCGAGCGGCGCGAGCGGCTGGAGCGCGCCGCGCGCACGCGCCTGCAGGCCGACTGCCGCCGCCTGCACGACCTCAACCGCGCGCTCAAACAGCAGGTACACACTCATATACAGTTGGAGGAGCAGGTGGAGAAGGTCCGGCGCGCGCACGAGGAGCTGGTGGGGTCGTGCGAGCGGCGCGAGCGGCTGGAGCGCGCCGCGCGCACGCGCCTGCAGGCCGACTGCCGCCGCCTGCACGACCTCAACCGCGCGCTCAAACAGCAGGTACACACTCATATACAGTTGGAGGAGCAGGTGGAGAAGGTCCGGCGCGCGCACGAGGAGCTGGTGGGGTCGTGCGAGCGGCGCGAGCGGCTGGAGCGCGCCGCGCGCACGCGCCTGCAGGCCGACTGCCGCCGCCTGCACGACCTCAACCGCGCGCTCAAACAGCAGGTACACACTCATATACAGTTGGAGGAGCAGGTGGAGAAGGTCCGGCGCGCGCACGAGGAGCTGGTGGGGTCGTGCGAGCGGCGCGAGCGGCTGGAGCGCGCCGCGCGCACGCGCCTGCAGGCCGACTGCCGCCGCCTGCACGACCTCAACCGCGCGCTCAAACAGCAGGTACACACTCATATACAGTTGGAGGAGGAGGTGGAGAAGGTCCGGCGCGCGCACGAGGAGCTGGTGGGGTCGTGCGAGCGGCGGACCTTCTCCGCCTCCTCGCTTTAGTATTCTGTTTCCATCCGTACCATAGAATGTTCGAGAGAGTAATTACTACAATTTGACCGTACCCAGCACAAAGCCCTTCGAAATGTCGAATGACGTCAGCTGGATCTATTATCTACAGGTGGAGTTGCTGTCGGCCGGCGTGCGCGCGGACGGCGAGGGCAGCGCGGAGGCGCTCCGCAAAGAGCTGCAGAACCGGGAGATGCTCATCGCGCAGCTGATCGCGCAGAGTGAGTGATGACTTGATGGATTTTCACTTTCACACGTTTGTTTGTTGTTGATTAAAGTGAGATTCCGACCAAAATTCTGCAACATATTAGGCAAGTGCTGTGAGTGGTTAAGAGGACGACCGGATATGTGACATAACTTAATAAGAATTGAACTCTGAGTGAGTAACTTAATGGAAAAAAAAGTGGCCATGTGTTTCCGTTAAGTTGACTACACGAAGGGTAAATGTTGTTAAACTTTGTCAATATATGCTATACATTGTGAATGTCATTTTTACAACATAAAACCATCCTCCGATTTCAAGGCAATATTTGGTTTATTATAAAACACAATAACAGTAATGAGGGCGCCACTGGACGCTCGGTGCAAACTGATGTCAAACTCAAGAGCTTATTTCCCTAGTTGGCCGGCAACACACCGACAACACTTCTTGAGTTGCTGGTGTTTATAGGCGGTGGTGATTACTTCCCATCAAGTAAAAGATAGTTTGCCTCCATCTCATATAAAAAAAAAGCACGTACACATCGATTGTAATATTATAGAGTATAATGAGGTGTATTGGTTGGTTCAGACAAGGAGCTGGCGTGCGGCAAGGAGCGGCAGGAGATCGAGATGACGGCGCAGCGCGCGACGCTGCAGGAGCAGCGCACGCACATCGACATCCTCGACACCGCGCTCACCAACGCGCAGGCCAACGTCGTGCGCCTCGAGGAGGAGGTGCGTACAGACTCTACTACATTACACTAGATCTACTTAAAAAACACTTAGGTGACACCTATTTAAATTAAACCGTGGTTAACAGTGCAGTTTAAATGATAAATAAATAATTATTAGGTGTATTAGATAGGTTATTCGGGGAACACCTTAAAATTCAGAATATTTTTTCCCGAATATTAATTTGTCTTAATTTTAATTTTCCGAAAGCTATGTTATGCCGGAGCTATTTTAGATTAAATGCGTGATTTAATTGCTATTGATAGGCTAGTAACCTAGGTATGATTTATAACCGATACGAAAAACTAGTCTTCGATCAAAACAGTGCATTCGGAATTATGAAAATTCGGAATTTTGATCCTTTGGAATTATGACTCTTCGAAATTATATAGTGTACCCGATTATTCGATATCGCTGTTTAAGGGCTGCTTGCCAGCGAATGAAGATAATAAGTAATAATCATTCATTTCAGAACATTTTAAATGAATTTCTGCCAAAAATGGGATAAGCTCTTGTTGCCGACTGTACCTTTTTAGAGTCACAATCTGTTCGGACATACAAACATTGCAGGTTAATAAAAAGCTTGTAAAATGAATAAAGCGTTAATTGCGTAAGCCAACGTGTCCATCGATCCTAATGAAGTGAGTGTCGGCAGTGCCGGCACGCGGGCGGCTACGTGGAGCGCGTGCTGGGGCTGCAGCGCGCGCTGGCCTCGCTGCAGCAGGCCTCCGACCGGCGCGAGCACACCGAGCGCAAGCTGCGCGCGCAGCTCGAGAAGGAGCTGCAGACGCTCAGGTGACTCATTGGCGACCAGCGTCACTATTGCCTAACGCACTAGGTCACTGGGAAATAATACACATCATCGTAGAAAGTACACATTCCTGATCATTTTTATGTATAATAAAATAATAACCCCCAGAAATATGTAAATCAACGTGAAATAACGACTTACGACATAACCACGAGTCCTTCACAAACACGCGCAGGTTCCCAAGGCACTGGCAATAGTACATTACTGCACAGACCGGGAAATAGGCCGTTGCGGGACGAGTAGAGTTAGCTATATACGAGTCCAGCAACCGCCCTTCCCGGTCGAGGCTTGTATAGTGTTTTTCTCCAACAATGTGAGGAAATTTAACACAATTGTTAATAATATTAAACACAGTCCCAACATTTCGTTAAAAAAAGAACAGAAACGTATGATTTAATATAACACTGAAATAAATCATTACATAAAATCACCAATTTAAACGTAATAAATTCAATTTGAATAAAATATAGTTAAAACTATAACATTTATTACGCGTTTATGTTATTTCGGCAATTTATTTTGTTTATGAACGCAATTTCTATTTAAAAAAGTCAAACTATTTGACACACTCTTAAATACGTTGTAAACGCTGTTTGAAAAGGCTTAACTTTTTGGTCTATGACATTTTGACACAAAAGTAAAATATACAAGGAAGAATTTTGATTGCACGAGTGTTTGGCTGTTTGGAGATAGTTATCCTAGTCCAAACATGGTTTTTAAAAGTAAAACACCAGGTACGTAATGAAATTTCATACATTTTCGCGGCCGCTGCCTTTGGTAAACAAGAACTTTTTTTTTTTAATTTTGCCTGGACCTGGAACTCAGAACTTCGCGGACTGATTTTACAACAGTAAGGTTAAAATTTCCGAGCATGTGGGAGAAATAGTACATTACTACAGAGGCCGGGAAGTAAGAGGTTGCCGGCCGAGCGGAGCGAGGCCGTATATTTACGAGGCTGGCAACCCCTTTTCACGGCGAGGTATGTATAGTGCTTTTCTCAAACATATAATTCATTAAAAAAATTAAAACAAAAATTACGATGTCAAATACTAGGAGTGCATAAACATTAAAAGTAAAGTAAGTAAGTAAGTAAAGTAAGTAAGTGACAGTGCTCAGTCATCCGCGCTGTGTCGGGTGCGTCCCGCGGCGCGCCGCCCCGTACTACATCGCCTGCGATCTAAGCTTATTATAGGGTCGAGGACTATCTGACAGATAAAAATGCTTGGCCTAAATTAAACACCTAAATAACTTAGTAATAGCTTAGTCAGGAAAATATCTAAACATTGTAGGTATAATTATTGTCTAGGGGACACGGTTTCTATAGGAGAATGTATCAAAACTATGTGGTTGTTTTGCACCGTCATGGGTAAGTATATGTATATATATATTATTACTATTTATAAGTTCATCTGAACATACTGAGTTTTGACACATTTTCCTTCTCAACTACGCATGATATATATATTTTAATGTTAAATTCATTGTTTTATATAATGCTAGGTTAAGTTCTATAATTGTATAAGTAATTTTTAAAAAAACGACTGACTGTTGAGTTTCTTGCGGCGTTTCTTCTCAGCAGTGGTCTCTTGCGAAGCGCTGGTAGATTTTTGACGTGTAAAAGTGCCCGTGCGGCCTACTTACTGAATAAACATCTTTTATCTTTTTTATCTTTTTAAGTTGCGCTACGCACCCCTAATAACCTATGCCCTCCTGGTACCTGGTGCCTTTATGCAAACGCTTTGGCTGGATGCACGGCGTAGTATATTTAAAAAAAAACAGCTATTTAGCCAGTTCATAAACACAGCCGCCATGCTTACAATAAAATTTTAAAAAAATTACTTCCCGGCCTAGGCCTTCAATTTTGTATGAAATTCCTTTACAGTTCTTTCCTAAAATAACTAACATAACGCCAGCATTCCATTGCATGTTTGAGAAAATATTTTTTTCTAAAAATGTCTGGAAATGTTGACATTACTATCTACATATTGAGACGCGAAGGACATAGTTTACTGACAGATATCAAAAAAAAAAAAAAAAAATTGCGTGCTCGCTACACAAGCCCGCAATGTTGCATACAAATTCCATTACTATCTAGCTTGTAACTTTTTGAAAAGTGAAAAAGCCCATAATAAAATGAGGGCACAAGTCTTATGTATACATCCAAATTTTATTCGAAACATAACTTTTTTATCTGTGTCTGGAATAGCTTATGTTTTTTAAAAAAACAAAGCTTGCGATTCTCCTTGTCATAAACAAAAAGGCGGTAAAGAGTGATAGTTTTTTCACATGAAGTTTGTTTGTATGCAATAAAAAAAATGAGTTCAAGGGATGAAAATTTTACGCCGACACAAAAAAAAAACTTGCTATTTTTGAGAAAAGCACTATATTTGCCTCGGCAGGAACAGCAATTGCGGGCTTCGTATTTTTAAATGGACTCGCAAGCTCGTCCGTTTAATCCAATACTCGGCCCGCAATTGCCTACTTCCATGCCTAGGCAATAATGTACTATTAAAACAAAAAGCCCATTTTATATTTTTTGTTCAGCTGTTTCGGCGTGAAGGAGAGTGACTAACATAAATTATTATACTTACACAAATTTTCGCATTTTTGATAGAGGTAGAATAAAACGGTTTTTGAGAATGTGAATTCTTTATATGACTGTACATCTTAAAAAGTAGTCATTTTGCGACCAAGTCATTTTACGATAAAGGCTTAATGCGAAGTAGTTATGTTCAGTAGTAGCTTTTTCACGTCATGGACTTTTTGATTTGTAGATTTTTCACGCCATAGTCGTTTTGCGTTGTAGGTTTTTCTCGCCATAGTCTTTTTGCTAGGTACGTATCGACTTCTGGACCCGCATATTTTACTACATGGCACTACTATAATCCTGTTCCTTCTTCCACACCTTTGGAAAATAAGGTATCCGCGGACGGTTAAGAGCATTTTGGTTTTGATTACTATGGTATCGTGGGACTGTCAAGTGGCTATACAACCAAAGCAGGTTACAGAATTACCGTAATTTTTGAAGGTTGGTGTTGTGTGTCAGGAAGCGCGAATGCAACTGCGGCAGCCTGAGCGTGAGCGGCGGCGGCGAGGCGGAGCTGCGCCGGCAGCTGCGCGAGCGCGACGAGCGGCTGCTGGCGCTGGAGGGCGAGTGCGCCAAGTGGGAGCAGCGCTACCTCGAGGAGGCCGCGCTGCGCCAGGCCGCCGTCTCCGCCGCCTCCATACCCAAGTGAGCGAACACACATGTTTACGGTCCCGTGAGCGAGGCGGAGCTGCGCCGGCAGCTGCGCGAGCGCGACGAGCGGCTGCTGGCGCTGGAGGGCGAGTGCGCCAAGTGGGAGCAGGCTGCCGTCTCCGCCGCCTCCATACCCAAGTGAGCGAACACACATGTTTACGGTCCCGTGAGCGAGGCGGAGCTGCGCCGGCAGCTGCGCGAGCGCGACGAGCGGCTGCTGGCGCTGGAGGGCGAGTGCGCCAAGTGGGAGCAGCGCTACCTCGAGGAGGCCGCGCTGCGCCAGGCCGCCGTCTCCGCCGCCTCCATACCCAAGTGAGCGAACACACATGTTTACGGTCCCGTGAGCGAGGCGGAGCTGCGCCGGCAGCTGCGCGAGCGCGACGAGCGGCTGCTGGCGCTGGAGGGCGAGTGCGCCAAGTGGGAGCAGCGCTACCTCGAGGAGGCCGCGCTGCGCCAGGCCGCCGTCTCCGCCGCCTCCATACCCAAGTGAGCGAACACACATGTTTACGGTCCCGTGAGCGAGGCGGAGCTGCGCCGGCAGCTGCGCGAGCGCGACGAGCGGCTGCTGGCGCTGGAGGGCGAGTGCGCCAAGTGGGAGCAGCGCTACCTCGAGGAGGCCGCGCTGCGCCAGGCCGCCTCCATACCCAAGTGAGCGAACACACATGTTTACGGTCCCGTGAGCGAGGCGGAGCTGCGCCGGCAGCTGCGCGAGCGCGACGAGCGGCTGCTGGCGCTGGAGGGCGAGTGCGCCAAGTGGGAGCAGGCTGCCGTCTCCGCCGCCTCCATACCCAAGTGAGCGAACACACGTGTTTACGGTCCCGTAAGCAAAGGGAGCCCAACGGGATACTATTGGTATGCCTCCGCTGTCCGTGTGTCCGTTCTAACTTTAAACAGCTGTATCCTTTGAACCGTAATAGATAGCACATTTTTTGAAGTGATAACTTCTTAAAGGAGGGTAAACCATTTCGTTACGTACCGCGCGTTACTAGACAGCCTGTCTGCCTTCCCTTTCTCCCACGCATATGGCAGCGGTAGTAAGATTTTTTTCAACAATTTTTAAAATACAAAAAGACACTGGTATCGGATGGGATTTGAACCGCGGCACCATGGCGTCATAGACCTACCTCTCAGCCGCTAGGCCAATCGTAAGTTACAGGTATGAACCAAAATGGTAAACGGCATTTGATCTTACCTGCTGACGTCACCCCGTATTGCGTTTCTAAGCATAAATAAATTCAAATTCAAATCATTTATTGCGTGTCACATACTGTTGACAGTGAGCATATAACCTAATATCACCGTTTTTGATTTGTCGATTGTCTTGAAAATCAATATCTGAGGGCCCCTTGGCACTACAAATAAGTACCCGTAATCAGATTTTAAAAAAGTGGTCGCCCTTTGAATTTTTTGTTACTGGTTCGTTTGTCTTGAAAATCGATATCTGAGGATCCGTGGGGACTACAAATGCGAACCCGAACTCAGATAAAAAAAAAAACTGCGGTATAGTTCAACTTAGATTAGTTTAAGTTATCACTTCTGTCGGGAGTCCCGAGACGCACATGTTTTTTTTTTCTTTAGAATATGTCTAAGATGGATATTTACTAGCAAAAGAAAGGAAAGAAGGGAAGAAGGGGTCCCCTTACAAGAAAATATTTTTTTTGTTGTATCGTAAAACCGGTTAAACATACAAACGTCAAATTTGATACTATAGCACGAACCCTGAAAGAAAAACAACGAATACCTATTAAAAAATGGTCAAGTGTGAGTTGCTCTCGTGCTGATTTCGATTCGAAATCTAATTCAAATCGAAATATAATACCTATAGTGCGGCGGTACGGAGCCCTCGGTACGCGAGCCCGACTTTATACCGTTCCGGGCCCATATTGTTCCAACGGGACCCTATTTGCGTCCGCTGTCCGTAAGTCTCTCTGTTAGCGGGCCGTAGCTCATGAACTATAATAGTTAGACAGTTGAAATTATCACGTAATTTTACAGGGACGCGAAGATCGCTGCTCTAGAGAAAACATCTGCAGAGTCTGAGCGACTGATGGCGGAAGCTCGCAGTGAGAAGATACGTCACATGGACGAGCTTCATATAGCGCAAAAGAAACTGGCAGACCTCGAGAGCAGGTTTGTACAATATCTTCTTGAAAACTTCTTACAGCTGGCTTCCTGACGTTTAGTTTAAAAGACAGCTTTCAAAAATTAGATTATATTTGTTGTGTTTTTCGGCATGAGGGTATGACGATGGTCTCTGCATCCTTGTTTTTCAATGTATCCTTTTTCTATTCCGCAGGGTAAAGGAGCAGGAGTCGAAGGTGGCCGAGCGTGACGCCATGATCAAAGTGCTGCAGAAACACACCAGCGCTGCCTACGACAGCGGCGCCTCGCTGCGGAACAACTCCAGCCGCGAAGAGCTAGGTAACTATTGCGGCTCGGAGAGTTTTTGCCATTTAACCATAAAGTAGGTCGTTCTAATCATTGACGATTTTGAGAATTTGATATCGGAGCAGTACAAGATTATTTATAGCTAATAAATAATATTAACAAAATAGTTCAAAAGCAGAAATGCAGATATCATCATCATCATCATCATGTCAGCCGAAAGACGTCCACTGCTGGACATAGGCCCCCCCAAGGCTCCCCACTCAGACCGGTCTTGTGCTTTTCGCATCCACCGCGTTCCCGCGATCTTTACTAGGTCGTCACTCCATCTTGTTGGAGGCCTACCTACAGCTCGTCTCCCGGTCCGCGGACGCCACTCAAGAACCTTCTGACCCCATCAGCCATCAGTCCTGCGAGCAATGTGCAACTGCAGATAGGTAGTCTTCAATCTGAAGTGTGTTATTTTATCAAGGGTCCAATTGAACTTGCACAATACGGCCGAAATTTTGATGATGATGATGATGATGATGATGATGATGATGATGATGATGATGATGATGATGATGATGATGATGATGATGATGATGATGATGATGATGATGATGATGATGATGATGATGATGATGATGATGATGATGATGATGATGATGATGATGATGATGATGATGATGATGATGATGATGATGATGATGATGATGATGATGATGATGATGATGATGATGATGATGATGATGATGATGATGATGATGATGATGATGATGATGATGATGATGATGATGATGATGATGATGATGATGATGATGATGATGATGATGATGATGATGATGATGATGATGATGATGATGATGATGATGATGATGATGATGATGATGATGATGATGATGATGATGATGATGATGATGATGATGATGATGATGATGATGATGATGATGATGATGATGATGATGATGATGATGATGATGATGATGATGATGATGATGATGATGATGATGATGATGATGATGATGATGATGATGATGATGATGATGATGATGATGATGATGATGATGATGATGATGATGATGATGATGATGATGATGATGATGATGATGATGATGATGATGATGATGATGATGATGATGATGATGATGATGATGATGATGATGATGATGATGATGATGATGATGATGATGATGATGATGATGATGATGATGATGATGATGATGATGATGATGATGATGATGATGATGATGATGATGATGATGATGATGATGATGATGATGATGATGATGATGATGATGATGATGATGATGATGATGATGATGATGATGATGATGATGATGATGATGATGATGATGATGATGATGATGATGATGATGATGATGATGATGATGATGATGATGATGATGATGATGATGATGATGATGATGATGATGATGATGATGATGATGATGATGATGATGATGATGATGATGATGATGATGATGATGATGATGATGATGATGATGATGATGATGATGATGATGATGATGATGATGATGATGATGATGATGATGATGATGATGATGATGATGATGATGATGATGATGATGATGATGATGATGATGATGATGATGATGATGATGATGATGATGATGATGATGATGATGATGATGATGATGATGATGATGATGATGATGATGATGATGATGATGATGATGATGATGATGATGATGATGATGATGATGATGATGATGATGATGATGATGATGATGATGATGATGATGATGATGATGATGATGATGATGATGATGATGATGATGATGATGATGATGATGATGATGATGATGATGATGATGATGATGATGATGATGATATTATTTCCTTGTTTAAATATTAAGATATAATGATATTCATTAAATAGCAAAGTTTGTGTGTGAGGACTGGCGCAGTCGGTAGGATGCCGTATTACTGATATATTCCTGTTCCCCCAGTGGGCCTATCGTCGGGCGCGTCGTTCTCGAGCGCGGAGGGTGTGGGCGGCGTGCCAGCGCGCTACCGGCACCTCGCGCGCCGCAACTACTCGCCGCAGGAGAACTGCAGCGGTAAGTACCACCCGACGTAACCTACGACCAATCTGAATCATGGATCATAGGCTATCGTGGAACTGTCAAAGTGATAAATCGAATCGTGAATGACTTTTTACGATTTGATTTACAACGTTATTTTGATATGATTTCGTAGCAGCCTTAGAATTAAGTTCGTTTAATTTATCCTCCTGACATAGACGCTATTACAATGGCTGCTGTCGCCGAATTTAGTATTGTCGACAGAGCTCATTTCTGGGTGTTTTTGGCCCTTCAGGCCTGAAGATCTAACATAACCTTAACCTACCGCCTATTTATGATACTAATATTGATCAGTTGTGCTGTTTAGTTGTGCCACGGGGAATACACTCCTCCAGGTAACTTCACTTTTTCTTTGTTAATAAATGGACGGCAAGTATTTACTTTGCTGTGTCCTTAAGAATCGAAATTCCATGCACTACGAAGAACAGAATTAATAGTTAAAAGCTGGAAGGCAGACACGGACTCAGCGAAAATGGCGAAGATGTGTCAAAATAAACGTTAACCTATAGAAAACTATCATTCTACGTACGAATCATCTTGAGACGGGAATTTCAGCCAAGCTCAGTTACAGTTCGTTCTTACAAATAGTTTGTATGCTTTGATGTGCGACTACAATTGCTATAATAGCTAATTGCTATTATACAAAGAACAAACGCGGCGTCGCGAACAAAAGGCGCGCACAAAGCGGTGTCGGCGACTTCAAAGGGTTGTACTGCACACTATTGGAACGAACGAACTGTACTACTACAGTTAATACGGCTCGTTCTCCTAAGTATATGTGTGTGTGGCAGGGTGCGGGTTCGACAGCACGTCGCTGCGGCTGGACGAGCAGCTGGCGGCGCTGGAGTCGCGGCTGGAGCGGCCGCCCGTGCCCGCCGTGAGTTACTCGCCGCCGCCGCTGGCCAGACCCGAGCGCCCGCATGCCACCTACTACTGACGCACATCTCCCACACACCATACACCACACATCATACGTACAGATGTACTCGATCATTATACGATATCGCATTTTGGACAATAACTTGTCGATGGGATAAACTTCTACGTGACCGGAGATAAATAATTTACGAAGTATCCTCTAACCACCCTTTTACATAAAACCGGATAAATGGAATCTTGACCTCCCAAAGAATTGTGTCACAGTAAGATTTTATAAGACAATTCGTGCTTCTTATAAACAATAGCACTACAGGGTGCCCATTATCTTCGGTATTTTGTACTTTATAAAGTATGCAGGGACTCTATGGGCGACATTAACCACTTTCCATCGAGAGATCTCTGTCGAATCATCTGCATATTTGAAATTTTTGGACTATATTAATAAAACGAACTTTTCGATGAGACGATGTCGTATAATATAATTACTCACTACATCTGTACACACCTATTCTCAAAGCACGCTCTATTCTTTTAATAGAGACCTAAATGTTTCCTATAAAAAATCCTTCTAGCTTTGTTAACCGAAAAGTTTACAATTACATTAAAGACGTTTTAGCTAGAAAAATAGCAGCAATGCAAAATACAATATATCGCGCAATAAGATTCTCTCTTTTTAAAGACCATCAGAAATACGTCGGTTGCTGGCGACTAAAATTATCGAAGAAGTATCTGATGAGATGAGGGTAGTTCAGCCAGATGAATACTGATCAAGTTTTAAACTACATTCAGTTTTAAATATATGCACACATACGACATATTATGGGCAATATAAGCGTATGTAGATATCGTTATATCTCTACCGTTTTGATGATACACTCAAACCGGAGTGAAACGTTGGGCGTTGCCACACTACAATTCTCTTTTTAAGTCATACACACGCATTAATAATACCTTGGAAATGTCTACAATGTGCTCAAAAGTTAACAGCCTGTGTGATTTAAATATTCGAATTTATACATAGCAAAATTGTGCCTAGAGCACTCAATAGTGTTCATAGTTGACCAATGGGCACAGAAAAGACTATAATTACGAAAATATCTCTCTGTTTGTCCCTTTTACACCTTAATACATTCTGAAAAAGCGTTGCTCTTGTCTCATGTCATGTGCCAAGTAACGAATTTACTGATGAAGATTACTATGTGGACTTAACAATTTAATTCCATTTCGACTGAACCTGTTCTGACATTCCTGCAGTACCTAAAGAACATTCCTTCTCTGTCACACGGCTTTGTTTTGTGTTCGGTGTGATTTTAGAGGACTAAACACAGTTGTCTAACGCTTTCTAACAAATGCCTACTTGTTAAACTGTGTGAATTGTGCAAAAATATAGCATATTTAATGTACAGTTTAGGATAAAAATTTGGTAGTGGTTAAAGGTTTAATAACGATTTATATGACTCTATTTTCAAGAGTTTTAGAGTATTAGATGCAGTGACCGGCACATTACAAGACCTACGCAAAAAGCAGTTGTCGTTTGAGGTGCCGGTGACTTACATAGTTGAGAGAACTACTACGCTGCCATATTATTATCCCTGGCTGTACAACCAAGTAAGTGCCTTTAGATGTGTCAATCAAGTGCCGATATTGTATTTAGAATCTCTAAGAGGTAATTAGTTCTCAGCTCCACTAATAAGAGCCCTAGTCTCGAAAATGGAAAATTATGTGTTTTTAATATTGGCACACTAACTAGATAGTGTTAAACGTTTGCCGAGGAAGATCTGTGTACATCCGGGGCAAACCGTATTTTTAGGTATGTTTAAATGTTGTCTGAACAAAAGCGTGTTGTCACAAAATTATACCAAAGTTAGAATAACATTGTTGTATTTTGGACTCGTGTTTTTGTATTTTTTTTATGAATGCGTGGACTATTTAAGGTATTCGTTTTGAACGAACTTCTGGTTATTTATAATGATGATATTTTCGTAAACGATTGGGAAGTCCCATTCCATATGTTCCCTTCTTATTTATTTGGTTCTAGATCTAAGTGTAAGTGCTAGTTAGCTCTTTTTGACTTTTGTTCGATACCTATTTTGCCTTTATCATTTTAAAGCCGAACATACGGTATGTGCAAAGTGTCTTTAAAAAATCTGGTTGTAAATAAATTGGTACAACACGCCTTTTCGAAACGAAGCATCGCTTGAGGCTTAAAACATAAGAAATATATTTAGATACTAATCTTTTACTAATGCTAAATACAGATTGAATATTTTTATAAGATATATTGTAATCCCTGTATTTTGTCTTATTTTTTTATAAAGAGCATGTATTAGAATAAAATAAATGTTTTGTTTGTTGTGGTTTTCTTTATGGCTTCCTAACCTAGAGTTGTGTTAAACTATCGTGTTTGGATCATCGAAGTATATTGTCAGCACGTGCGGGCTACACACACTTCTTTTCAGACTACTACTTGTTCTTCTGAAATCGTGTTTTATTGCTTTTATAAAGAAAATATTTAAGAAAAACATGTCACTGTTAAGAATAGTGAACTGTATGTTTGCAAGTCACTGATTATTGAGCCATCGAACGTGCTCCAAATATTTTTTACGCAAACCGTATTGTCAGTACCATAAAGGCTAATATGGACAGTCAAACCAGAGAAATAATAGTACTCGGCTGTCGTGGTTTACTGTATATATTTACTTCGACCGTATTCTAATCGCAATCAGGTATCATATAATTCAATGGTCCAAGCCCTCCGACCTCGGGTCGAGGCGCCCCGCTTGCCGACTGACCCCGTCACCCATCACATGCAAACCGAGTTCTCCACCGCGCGGGCTTATTAACATAACGAATGTTTGCTTTGTCCCGGAGTGATAGTCCACTGACACTGTTTGTTATAAACTGACTACGTTACTGCGGACGCCAGCGTAAATAATCATTAAAGTATGTAGTATACATAGTTCTTTGGATATAATTTGATATGGCGGTTTAAAATTCCTCTTACAAAGGTCAGCTGACAACGCAAGTTTTTCGTTTTAAGTAATTAACATATAATCATACTCACGCAGTATAATAAAAATATGTTTTAGTTTTTAATTATTCGAAAAGAACTCGCATCACGACAGATTTTCTATCCAGTAGATTTACACAGAGTCAATAGAATAAATAAATAAAAACGAATTAAAGATCGAGGAAAGAACAAGAAAAAAGAAGGTAACAGAGTTTCAATCGTTAGAAAAAAACGAAAATGTGCAACGCGGTAGACCGAATGTAACTTTTGCTTTCGGTCGAGACCGTTTGGGCTTAACGGTATTGTGACCGTGATCACACTGCAAATAAGGTTCCCATCTAAAATCACATCAGCTTTTCAATAGACTGTGTGGTAACTGGTGAATCATTTTTGTTCTTTGTTCTCATTGCGTACTTTTATCTGGAAATAACACGGAAGCAAGTGCAAAAATCGGTTCTCCTATAGCCCGAAAAATGCTAACCCTATTTACACTACCACTAACTTCATTAGCCCTAAATTAAAAAACCAGAATTTAATTTTTTCCTAATGTTTATTAGCCCTAATTTAAGCATACCGAATTTTCGTTATACCTATTTTTTATATCCGATTCTTAATAGCCCTATGTTTAGCTATCCGATTTCTCTGAACACCGAACATTACTATTACCTAATATGTTAAAAACCTAACGATTGTTAAGCCTAATTATCTACATTCCTAATGCCGCCCTCTTTATTAAAATATAAAATAATATTTACCCCTTTCGTTCATTTAGCTTACATTCACTCTTAAGCTAGACCCACAATGAGAAATTACCATTTCCATTTTGAGTCTGATAGGGACCTAAACAACCGTAATTAAGGTCGACTGAGCTCCGCTGGGCGGAGCTCTTATTCCGAGTAGGTGAGGCGCTTCGCGCCTTGTCGCAACTCTAACCTAAACCTAACCTGACCTATGTGGGTAAAATTTACCTCACTTTCTATTTGTGTTTTTGTCTACATTTCGTTCAAACAATTATTAGTGTAAACAGTTATTAGGATTTATGGTCTATTAATCATTAGGTATCATCATTGATAGTTTTAGTAATATTATAGCATGTAACGTTTAGTGCATGTAAACATTAGGGTATATAACTTTAGGTCTAGTAATTAATTAGGACATACAAGTTTAGCTGTCATGACATTAGGGCTAATGAAAATTATATCAAACGTTGGTATACCTAATGAAATTAGCTTTTATGATATTCGGTGTAGTGGGGGTGAACCGCAAAAATCACTAAATACTTTCTCTTATTTAAACATATTATATGATTTCTCTAAACGTCTGGCAACCAAAAAATATAAAAAGAACAAACAGCAGTGGCCAGTAGTGAGACGATGCGGCCTTTTAATAAAAAGAGAAATTTGAAAGATCTCCAAGAATCTCCAATTTTCGTCAGCTGCAAGAGCAAGCCTGAGCGACTATGTTTGAGTGATCGAGTAATAAGTTTCTTCCAGGCGAGCTTCCGTAATGAGGTAAGAATTACTAATTACTTTTAATTGCGTTTGTTTGAGTGTGTGCCCATTGTTCCATTGAACCGAACACTAACGCGATAACAATGTTTCCTAATCGATATCCGATACACTTCGTCTCTCACGAATTTAATAAAACACCTCCATTGTGCTCGGAGTTTTGCCCTAATTAGATAATTTACGTCGCTCTTCGGATTAAAAACACTTGAACTTTTAATCATAGGCAATCGTGATTAGATTACACTATGGAATAAAGATTACATTCGAAGGAAGTATAATGAAGTTTTCGAATTCGAAGTAGCCTCTAAGCTTTCAAAGCCGTTTTGGCTAGATTCAATGACTAAATTAATTAATAAAAAAAGATGATCATTATTTTTTAAAGAAAATGTTAATCTGTGTAAAACATACTTCTGGAGCATTTTATTTGAATGCCTACTGTTGGGTATATGCCTCCGAGCATCTTTCAATTTGCCCTCTTATGTATTAATTCGGTCCACCGAGGCCAGAAAAAAAGTAAAAGTAAAATAAAGTAACAGCAACATGAGTAAGACTTTTTCAAGCCTAAGACGGTGCCTAGTAGTAACCCGGTGTGTCCGCAGCGAGGCCTGTGCTGCTTCCCCGGGCTGGGCGCGGGCGCGCGCGGCGGGCGCGGCGAGGAGGCGCTGCTGCTGGAGCGCCAGGGCCGCGCCTCGCAGCAGGGCCGCGCCTCCAGCCTGCCGCCGCCGCCCTCCGCGCTGCCGCGCCCGCCGCGCAAGCCCTCCGCGCACGCCGCGCGCTACAACCGGCTCGACCACAGGGACAACCGGAAGGTGACTCATCTGTTCATCCTCGACCCCACCGCCCGAACATTATTCCTACACACGACTGCGCAACCGGCTAGGACTCGGGTATTAGCATGTATTAGTATGGTAGATCAGCAATCGGGCAGGTCAAGGCTGAAGCCAGTATCGTCAGCCGTTCTGCCCCAGTCCCGCGAGCCTTCCGCGCCACCTACCGCGCTGTACGACCAGCAAAAACACAGGGGGATAAAATATGTGTTTTATATCAATCTATGTGTTTTCTTTCTACACGCAACTCTGTACAACAGTCTTGGACACGGACTATATATAGCAAGGTTTGTGCATGATCATTCAATGATCGGTTCCATAGCCGAAACAGGTAATATTTGGCAGATCAAGGCTGCTCCCGCCGCCATCAACCGGCTGGCTAGAATAAAACACAGGGATAACAGTTAGGTAATCACTCAATCGATGTCTTGTAACTGAAGTAAACAGGCTGGTAAAGGATTCCGCCGTCGTCTCCGGTCTCGCTACGTCCGCCGCGCAAGCACTCAGAACTCGGCCGAGAAACTATAGCCTCGTGCCGCCGAATGTACATCACATTGTACAAAGTGACACTTAGCATAACCGCGCAAACCTAAAAAAAATAATATTTGAACTAAACACCCAGTGAACATTACACTACTCATGAGCAGTTTGGACATAAAAATGTTTTGCCTTATACATTGCACACTGAGCGTTTTGCTGATCTCCGTTTTTTTTCTTGGGCGGCACGAGGATAGAATAGGGAGGGATTACATGATGGTATGTAATGTTAGACAGAAACCCCCATTGATAGCCGGAAATTGCTTAGAAAAGTATGTGCAATAGATTCCGCAATTGAAGCAGACACGCTCATCAAGTCTTCCAACACCGTCATCAGCGGTTTATTGTTAGATTTAGCAACTGAAGTAGACATAATAGTCTTGGAATATTAATTTTATCTCTTTATTTCATATAAATCGAACATCTGCTGAAATAACTTTAAATCGCCAGGCCAATCAAGCGCTCGATACACAATTAAACGAGACAGGAAATTGACTTTCGATCGAGTAACGTTTACCGTAATCTCGCCGGCGTGTCGAACGCATTGCTTGCAACAATTACGGCATTCGCCCTCCATTCCACGAAAGTGGAAAGTCTAGTCAAGAGAGAGCCACAGCCTACCCCTGGGAATACTCCGTAATTTATGACGTAGGTATACATAATGTATAGCTAACGTTTCAGTGCCGTAGCTATACAGACCTTTAATAAACTGCGGAGTAAGATGCCACATCTGCCGGATTAGGCGAATTCGTATTTGTCTCTTTCATTATGTATGATAAAGAGCGAGGCGAAAGATAGTAGCACGTTATGCGATTTACGCACAAATAAAAAAGGCAACCGGTAATAATAGGCACAGCTCAGAGAGAACGAGTTGGACGCGGTGTCAGGTGAAACTACAATATTTTATTTTCTAGTAGTGACGACCACGTTAACTTGCAGCGATGAGATAAAACATAGATACCTGATATTGCCAATATATTCCGAACAGCGCCCTCATTTCATTTAATTTTTTGCCGATCTATATTATAAAAGGACGAAGAGAAATGCCGTGGAATTTTCCAGGATTCCGACGGGTCGGGCTCCATCGCATCCACAGCGTCTCGCAGCTCGCCGCTGCCCTACGACACGGTCCGCAAGCTGCCCTCCGTGCCGACCTCCGCCTCCCTGCCCGCCGCGGAGTCCCGGGAGTCCCTCGTCCGCCCACGCGACTCCAGCCTGCCGTCCCAGTCCAAGCTCGCGGTGTACGCGGCCGCGAGACGGCGCTCCGCAGAGTCCGCAAAGGATAACAAGCGGACGCATCATTATCGTATTCAGTTCTAGTCATCTGCAAATTGCGTCAATTGTATTACAAAGTGTATTACATGTTTTAACCGTACTCGCGAGTTGTTTCTGTCTTACTTCTAGCACACTGGTCGCGTTGCAATGCATTAGCTGGGATTGGCAATAGGTGCAACTTCAAACGGTGCAGGATGGCTTGAACCGTAAACGAAGTAGGTACCTACAGACCAAATGTAATAAGAAAATAATGATGATTTGACGAGAGTGCTTGAAGTATAACTTGTATAATTATAATCTGTGGTAGTACGATCTAAATTCGGCACGAATTAGATGTTCATAAAACTGTGTGCTTAGTGTTGCAATAAGTTTGAGGTTAAGATGTAGGTTTGGTTAGATAGCTAACTATGAATATAAATGGGTGGTTCAATTACTGTAAAACAATAGATGTTGACAATGCCAATTAGTGTTTTGAAATAACGAAGAAAAAATCACGTTTTGTGTTCATCGTTATGGTGTTACTTAATAAAAAAATCTCTCAAATTAATAGTTAAAGCGACCGCAGCCGCAGATACATATGTTCGTAAAGCTTAGTTTTTAATTACCTTAGTTTTAAGGCTTCATTTACGACCAGTTAAGTCGCTGTTTTAAACAATTAACATGCATTTAGTGTGAACTCTTCTTGTTACTCCTATCTTCTTTCTTATAGCGGCTCAAAAATTTAACTTGTGGACCTACCTAGTTTTGAAGTTAGCATAGTATCACTCATAAAATCGACCTAGTCCTTACCTAAACATATAGAACTAACGAGACACATATTCACATATTGAGCAAATGCGAAACGCAGTTTTGTTATTTTAATTTACGTTCTTTTTACAATAAGGAATTACTAAATCTGCTTCACGTGTCTTGCATAGCGTAATTTCGTATAAGGTTCAGCGCTAGTTTTACGTTTTAAGCCATATATGAGCTAGATACGTCGTGTAGTTAGGTTAGACACGTGTAGGTAAAGTACAGTCAACAAAATAATGAGCCACTCTGGAGCCCTGTCGCGGAGAGCTAACTTCCTTCCTTAATGGCTTTCACTCCTTGTTTAACACGGTGTATTTCGCCAATGTCGAGTTTTAGACAGAGAAATAAGTCCATGGATATCGCACGCGAAAACAATTCATCGGTTTAAGAGTATTTACTCTTAAAAAGAGGCACATGGGTTTAGCTCCACGCGCTTCTGTCAAGTCTAGACCCAATTATTAGTTTTTACGTAATTTTTTTTTGTCAACTTCCATTGCCCAGGAGTTCTGGTTTTCATACAAAATGGACGATGGCAATGAAAGTTTTAACGCTGTCATGACAGGGTTCCATGGTCGCTCAGCAAGTAACGTTGTTGACCGTACCATGGGTTAAAACTCGATATAATCCGTTGCATCTATTTCGGTTGGAAATCGCTTGTATCACGGTGTTATCGGGTATTGGTGCGAAAGTGACCTGAAAACGATTTTACGAACCGATGGCGGTTGGACCTAATGATATTAAAAGAGGAGAGATAGAACTGTGGGAAACATTTTAAGTATTTTTTAAGAACGGATTTCAGGTGTTATTAAGCTTATGTTGCACAACTGGAATGAAACTTTGTGCCTGTTTTTCTTAGGAAATGTCTCCTCTTTTCTTGTAACAACTTTTGTCTTTCTCAAAGGTAACGTAAAACGTTTTATAGTGCACGGCAGACAGTGTCAACTTTATTGGTTTTTATTTCATTCCACAATTTTAACACTGAAATAAACTATTGATTTGATCATTGCATTGTTTTATTTCGTATCTATGAGGGGAAATTTAGAGAATATCTTAAAGGACTCGTCAACTTGTGGGACGAGCTGTGATAATTCCTACAAAAAAATACATCAATTCACGAATCGATTCGATTCGATCGGTCACGTTTATATTAGTGATAAAAAAGACTGGTCAAGTTCTAGTCCAACACGGGCACCAAGGGTTCCGCACCTAAGTTTTATACGTATGAAATATTAGGTAGAAATTGCTGCTTGCTGCCTTTATTTTTAGAAGCGTTACAAGGTTAACTTAATAATAGGTAATATTAATTACGTGATGTTTTCATTTCATATATTGGTCCTTAATTTTTTTGATGTCGCCAGCAATGTTGCTAACGTATTCATTAACAAGTGAGACAATATTTTTAGAAATTTAGGTACCTACTCGGAAACTCTTATAGGTCAACACAAATTCTGTAACTTACCATTTTTTGCCGTTGCAAAATCTGCCAATTCGTAAAATCACAATCATTGTGCACCACTTGAGACAAGGTCAAAGATGATGTTTGTTTTTGTGTACATTTTGCCTTTTAGTCACAAAGAAATGACATGAACGTTAGTATTATTATCTCTCATCAGCATCACCCACTTGACGATTGCATATTTTTTGTGCTCCGAGTCGCGTGAGAAAAGCATGTTTGGCGAGACTGGATTCTAATTGAGATTTAAAAGTTTTTTTGCAGTTATTTATTTATTCCTATAGAGCCCTTCGATTTTCGAAAGTCAGAAATTGGTATCCATATTATTTTTAGTCATAATCGTTGTAAGGTATAACGCGAAATAGATATAATGATAAAGTACTATAATGTTACATATCATACAAGACAAAAGTCATAAAATTGATCAGCATACTATCAAAAGGCATGCCGTTTATTTTTCATAAATATCGTAGGTCATATTTTATATTTCCTATTTATTATTTTTATTCATATCATTTTATTCTCTAATGTTTTAAAGGACTAATTTTAAAATTCAGAAAGAATACATGTCCTACATAAACAAAACACCGGCTTACAAAAAACCCGCGGCTGTCAGAAAAGTAGGTTAGGTTAGGTTAAGTTAGAACTGTGACCCCTGCTTAGTAGTGCCGTGGGGAAGGAGGGGATTATCTTATAGGTGGAAAGACGACTGCCCCACGGCACTACTAAACCGCACTACTGACCAAAACTAGTATCATAAATATGTATGAGGTAGGTTTAGGTTATGTTAGTTATTCAGCAGGCTCGAAGGGCCAAACCACCCAGAAAAAGGAGCTCCGCGATAGCGGAGCTCCGTCGACTCCGTTAAATTTTAATTAGAAATAGAAATACTAATTGGTCAATAGTGCGCCTTAGTAGTGCACTAAAATTTTCGGATAAATAATTTTCAATCTTGTAAGCGTTATTTAAAATAATAATATTCCTTTTTAAATTCTACCATTCAATACAAACAGCACATTGAATGTTATGACCAATAACGGTATGGCATTCGATAGTTATGACTAATGAAAAAGGGGTTAAGGAAATTATGACCAAAGACAAAATGACGAGCAACTATTATGAAAAACAACGGTATGGATAAAACAAATCGAAAGATTAATGTTATGGAAGTCAATATAGACCCATTCCTATAATCTATGTGCCTTTCTTTGCGTTTAACTTTTATCATTCCAATGTCTCGAATTAATTGATTTAAAAAAAACAACTGTCGGTAATTTGCTTTAAAAAGGATAAGTACAATACAAGGTAGGTTTTTTTTTGGTGATTCACATTTTAATTCCAAAGAAAATAAATTTCAAATTCCTAATGATGAGGCCTTACAACAATACAAGACTACAATAGTTTCTTGTAGTCTTGTATTGTTTTTAAGGTTCCCTACCAAATACTAAAACGGAACCCTTATGGTTATGACTTAGTTAATATTTGAAATATTTATAGTATCTATCGCTCCGCACAAGGCTTCATCATTAGGATTTTGAAATTTATTTTCTTATACTGATTATGATTATAGTATACATAAGATTGTGTATAAGATTTAAAAAGATAAAAGACATTTATTCAGTAAGTAGGCCGGATGGGCACATCACATCACTTTTACACATCAAAAAAACACACCAATTCGTGAATAAATCGTGAATGTGGCAGTAGTAAAGGTGTTATTAGTATCACGTATAGCATGAGTTATCTTAAAATGGCGAAATAAATGTTTGTGGATATTAGTAAAGTAGGAGCAAAAGTATTGGTAAATTATTTCCAATGTTTATGGCCCCATCCATTACATGACTAGTCTTTTAAATACACGAAAACGCGTCCTTCCATTATTAAACTCCTATAATTAACAAAATCCGTATACGAGTCAATACAGTCTCTCCCCAGAGTAAATAGCAATCGCCTGTAGAAATAGCAATCGAGTCCGTAACCTCATTCGGATTCATAAGGGAAATATCGTATGCTCCACCGAGTGCCCTTGATCCTGACATTCGCGCGAAATGAGGCCGATTGGCGACCTCCGTCGCGCGGATGATCGTTGCTTAGTCGACTAGGTATAAAGAGCACTGAGCAATTAAAAATACTCGGTTTTATTCATCCATCGATGACTTTCAGCTTCACTACGACGTCATTTGAAGTACATTGGAGCTTTTAAACACATTTTTATAAGTACTTAGTTTGCGGACTCATTTAGCGATACGTAGGCATAGTTAATATATTTTTCTCAAACATGCAATGAAATGTTGGCGTTATGTTAGTTATTTTAGGCTTCAAAGTATCACGTTTCGGGCGGAACAACTCGAGAGAACTGTAAAGGAATTTCATACAAAATTGAAGGCTTAGGCCGGGAAGTTTTTTTTTAAAATTTAATATAAACATGGCGGCTCTGTTTATGAACAGGCTAAATAGCTGTTTTTTTTTAATATACTACGCCGTGCATTCAACCAAAGCGTTTGCATGTTTAAATAAAGTACCAGGAGATCAGAGGTAATTAGGGGTGCGTAGCGCAACTTAGATCGCAGGCGATGTAGCACGGTGAGGCGCAGCGGCGGCGCACCCGACACAGCGCGGATGACTGAGCACTGTAGGTTACTTTTAATGTTTATGCACTCCTAGTATTTGACGTTGCAATTTTTGTTTTAATTTTTTTAATGAATTATATGTTTGAAAAAAGCACTATACATACCTGGCCGTAAAAAGGGGTTGCTAGCGTCGTAACTATCCGGCCTAGCTTCGTTCGGCCGTCTATATGAACTCGGCCGGCAACCCCCTACTTGCCGGCCTCTGTAGTATAATGATATGTAATATAATAACCAATAACATAAATGTTTAACCTATCAACTAACAACAAACAATACATGAACGGAAAGCTAAAGACCTCAAAAGAAAGTATAGCTCTTGCAATTCACGATGGCGAGTGGGCTTTATTAGTGGTTGAACGTGTACATGCTCATTGCGGTAGTGTGCGTGTCTGACAGAGCGATCAGTCGCGAGCGCGCCGTCGCTCAAGTCACTTGTGCATATTGTTACCACGACGCTAACTGCCACAAAGTACCGTCAGCATGACAGATCTCCGGAAAAAACGCAAAGTTATTCATAGTGATATAACATATTTTTATTTTGAAGTACGCTAAAATAAAGTAGTAAATTTATGAGGTAGAACTGTGGGCCTATCCGTCACTTTCTAACAATTATATAAGTAGGAGAGTAACGGATGTTTTTTCCACGTTTAGTTACGCGATAAACATGGCCATAATAAGCCCTCTGAAATAAAGACAAAACCTACAGATAGGTTTTAACTAACCTAAAATTGTACGTAATTTTAGGAGAGAAAATACGGAGACATTACAAATGTCATCTTGGCTACAAGATAGAGAACAATTTTGTAGAAGATGCGACCAAGGTCGCATATCACGGCAAGAAAAAAATAGTTTGTTTTTTTTCGATATTTTATCTCATTTTATCTTGTTTATAGGGACGAGCAATAATGGTCGCCAAAGTTGTCGAAGAATACCTAATATAATTTTCTCTTAATTTTTTTATGCTTACCATACCTACCCACTTGCGCTGTCACGCACACTTTGACACGTATACAGATATGTGTTTACCACAAGTAAAGCCCACTCGCCATCGTAAATTACAAGAGCTATACATAAGGTTTGTAAAGTAGGAAGGTGCCTATTTTCGTAAACGTCCACAAACATTCAAGAGAAGGTAAGGTAATTGTTGCTCCTGTTAAAAACTTATATTCATATTAAACGTAAGTTAATTTAAGGAATCCATACGTTTTTCCGGTATTTTTGGATTCATTAAGTCGGAGTTAATCAAAAATGGCTACTAAGAAAACAATTTTATAATTTAAAAAAGATTTATGAGAACAACAGAAATCTGTAAATAGGTAATTAGATAAGCATCCAGATATATAAAAATATAATTATATTATATTATATAGTTATCTAATTATATTATATTATATTATGTTATATAATTATCTAATTATATTATAATTTTGTGTCAAAATTTTAATGTAAGTAAACATATTATTGACATATAAATCTAAGATAGATAGTCGTTTTTTGTTAAAAAACAAGTTTAACTAAACTTATTTTATAACCTTAACCACCCATTGAGTTGTAACGATTATTATACACCACATTGTGGTAGAATGTAGCGATGCACGCACAAAAGAAAATGTGAAGTATCTGTATATTTTTTTATACTTGTTACCTACAGTCATGCAATAGGTAAACATTAGTCTGATTTTGATCTTGATTCAAACAAATGGCAGCTAACTTAGTAGGTATCTATAGTCATTAAGTAAGTAAAGTTGAAAATAGAATTGCTTATTTGTAGCTCACTCATTATAGAAAAACATCGTAGCTGACTCAATTGATATATGAAACATCGTGGGTGTGGCCGAAGTTAAAAATTGTGTTGTGTTTAAGGTGCAGGCCACGAGTTTCGTAATGGGGAGTGTGTTAGGGGAGGAAGGATTAAAGGATTAACAATTCATCTCTCATTTTGTCAACGGAATTATTAATGTAATGACAATGAGTTGCTTGTCCGAGCGTATATGTATGTATTTAACATTCGAAACCGTACGTGTTCTTTAACATCTTTAACTTTGGTCGCTGGTTTTGTCAACGGAGGAGCTCCGTCCAAGTGGATGTACCTGCCTACTTCTGTTACCGAAAAGGGAATTGGTTTGGTCATTTAAAGGATGGATGAAAAAAATATTTACGAAAGAGGTAGGTATGGCAAGCGAGAATGAGTGGAAATGTCGGTAGGGGACGGCCTAAACGCACATAGTGATCATTCGCGATGTACTGAATAAGGACCAAATCAAAAGCGCCTGACGTACGTGGATGAAGAGGTAACGTAGGTATGTGGTGGAAGCGAAGGTTGTATGCTTAGACCGGTGTATACCTGGCGTTCCATAGTCAGTCTCTGCCTACCCCATTGGGAGACAGGCGTGTGTGGTATGTTTGTATATATGTGAAACTTGTTTAGGTGTATTTCGCCAATGTCAAGTTAATTTATAGACAATCACCATGGACTTATTAGTCATAACATAAGTTAGCAAAACAGAAGAGCATGAGGTTAGCTCCTCGCAATTCTATTAAGCCGTGGATGTACAGTCGATCTTGAAATTTTGTCGCGACTTTCTGTCAAATGAAAATGTCTCTAAGGCGGCCTTTACACTGAAACTTACGACTTACGTAAGTAGGGACGCAGCTATTGGTTAGAAGTAGATAGAAATATTTTTTTCTCATTCTAACAGATAGCTGCGTCCCTACTTACGTAAGTCGTAAGACTCGTAAGTTTCAGTGTAAAGTCGGCCTAACGTCAACATTTTAACTTGAAAGACACGTCTCGGGCAGCAAACTGACGTCATCGAGGTTGAGGTGACGCACGCAACGTCTATCTTAGGTGAATTTCACGTCACTACGTCAAATAACGCCACTGGTTCGTCACAATACTCACAACGCTACCTTTTTGTTTACCAGCTTTTGTCCACATAGAAGTCGTATGTCCTTGTTCCCTCGAGAATTGTCCAATTTTGATGATAAAAGTATATCCGTCTCTGGGCTATCTCTGACCCAAATTTCACGCCGATTAGTTGAGACGTCAAACAAACAAACATTATTTCACGTTTATAATAATAAGCCTTTCCGGTTAAAAAGCCTACTACGGATATGTAAGAAATTTAGTAGTGATAATGATAACTAAATGTCGATGTTTCGGGTCTATATTGGTTTGCTTAACATATTCGTCCTATTTTTTTTTCGCCAAGTGACTTTTCGTACGCTGACGTTGTTTCTAACGATTCATATGTCTAAAATTGATCCCGTATCTTCGGCTTTTTGGCCACCCCCGTCTACCAGCCTCAGCTGCTACCGCTCACTCGGTGCCTGCGTTTTCTTGCAGCGGGCGGCGACTTCCATCCCTCCGTAGGGTAGACAAGATCACGTGGAATCGGGGCTCATAGATTCGTTTCTGTGAGTTTTTTTTTGAGTTTGGTAACAAATATTGAAAAAGATTTTTATCTTTGTTTTACAACTAAATACTTCAACTGATCATTGTAGACACATTATGAACATTATGATTTACCTGACGAAAAAAACTAAAACTAAATCTAAGATAGATATAAAAATATAACCAAAACGCTAAATCTACACCAAATATGCTGGCAGCATTTCCTCGTTGAATTACTAAACTAATTCGTTCTTCTTCTTCTCGTGTCGATGGTTCCTATTTTCATCAGACTGTGCGGGACCAGAAGCCTGCAACAGCTATCTAATGCTGTCGATAGTGTCGATGGTTTCTCCAGTTTCCAAAACTAATTCGTTAAGCAAAGAACAGGTAGGTATTTAAAATACATTTGGTGTCCCTAGATGTAAACTTTATTAAATATCCATATACTTTATTGTACTTTTTCTTTTAAATTATTTACTATAAATAGCAATTATAATTACTTACATTAAGACGCGCTTCGGAAACAAATAAATTTACATCGGTACATTTCGGGTAGACAAACTGGATCGCCTAAATAAAACTTCAGCTTTATACAAAGTTGTTCATAAGAATACTTTTCCTCTAAGCAAGACAAAACAAATTGAACTTCAGGTAAACAATAACACCAATACTAATTTGTGTTTAATTACAGATATTTCTACTGGCACGTACCGTACCCGACAAGGTGCGACGTCCGCCTGCATAACTCACGTATTAATCTGATTTTCTTCGCAAATGCCTGCTGTGAAATTACCCCCGTCATAACATAATTGTGGGTGCGGGCGGAGATGCCGCGGGCATCGATAAATTATGCCAACCTGCGAATTACTTGCAACCTCTTCGTTAGGATCCGTAAAGTGCGCTCTAGATGGGCCAATATTATGGCTGCATTGATTATATCACAGCGGGAAATTCTTGTTTTTTTGCATAACTTAGTGGCTCATGTTAATCAATTACCTATACAACATTTCATTGACAAGAAAATTAGAGCGTGTTTCAGTTTAGATAATATTGAGCTGTTCTAATATCCACTTACTTCTGCTGCTGACGCAGTATTTTTTTGATTAAATATAGTTTGTAAAAATATCTCTTCAGAAAAGACGTGATCTGAAAATTATGTAGGTGTAACAAAGGTGCAGGTGACGGAGAGGACTTTTATAAGAGAGTATAGCACTGAAAGACGCCCACATGCGTGTTGTCAACTTTCCTCTTAGTGCTCTTATAGCACGGGTAGTACAATTTGTATTTTCTCGCTTGTCGCTCAGTGCGTCTCTATCGTTACGGACTAAACAGGAAGGGAGATACGAGCGACAAAGAAGTCGCGGGCAACTTGTGCTAGCCGTGCAGATATGTATGGGTAGACACACCTTTTCATATTATTATAACTTAAAAGCTTCAGTGGGCGACAAAACCGGCGCGTTGTAAATACTTTTATATTTTCGCTGGCACGAGCACGCAATATGTTCACTTCTACTATCGTAATAAATTGCCGTAGCTAAAACTTCGTCATATTTCCCTTGCATCGACCTTTTCTAAAAGCTTCAAAGTACACGTCGACAGTGAATCAAGGCTCGTAACAATCATGCCTGCAGTTTCCAGTACGTGGCTCGTTGAATGGCAGCCTCGGTCCGCTATATCCAAACCGGTTAAAGGCGATTTTTTGCGATACATGCGCGCACGCAATCATGTAATCGTAGGTGATCGTGGACCGGCTGCCTACTTTCGATCGATGTTACCGTTTTCTCGATAAAAGGATGGATCGAGTTGAATATATTGAACGCTCTAACGTCACGATTTCTCAGTATTTGGATGAAATAAAAAAAGCCTTTAAAAAGATGATCGGACCTTATCATAAGTTCGAGGAATTAAATGTGATTCACTTTGGTCTTTATTTAAGCAAAAAGTAAAGGAATCTACTTTCCTTATTATGAATGACGTGAAGCGTGTGTCAATTTTCCGCAAATACCGCGTTGTAGCTTACAATTAGAATAACTCATTGAGAATAGTAGGTTGTTTTTTATCCTTCTAGGACTTTACAAATGAATGCTTGTAACAGTTGTAACATTGATGCTCTGCTTGGCCGATGGGAATTCGATAAGTCCTACGTATGCTATGGTTGACTTTGTTTCTTCTCTGCCTTCAGCCCTTCACTAACACTTCTTAAGATCCCGCAAATTGGAATTGTAATAAGTAGATTGTATTGTTTTTAAGAAGTGTTTACTTTACTTACAACTTACAACATACATTCTGTATCACCAGCTCTTGCCCGCAGCTCCAACGGCGGAGAAGATAATGATTATTTTCTCGGGAACCAACTATTTTAGTTTTCAGGAAAAAAAGTCCTATGTCCGTCACCGGACTTTATAATTTCTGTATGTAACTATGTACCAAATTCCACATCGATCGGTTTAGGCGTTTAACTGTTAGCGCGGAACAAACTATCAAACTCACTTCCGCATTCATGGTATTAGTAAGGATTTTTTTCGTTTGAATTTTCTCGAGAGTACAGTCGAGTTCATAAATATGTGTACATTTTAGTACCTCGTCAATTTAATGTCATGTTTAAAATGTCATATGAATTGTCACAGGGATTACAGTGACAAAGTACTTAAGTGTACAGCTATAAAGGTAAGCTCAAGTCTATTATTACCTTTGCAAATAGTCTACGGGATTAAGTCATAGGGATAAAAACTAATTCAGGACTCTACTACAGATTCATCAAAGTATTTCACAATAATGCGTCAAGCCACTGATTGTCGGCAGCCCGTCCGATCAACTTTCACTCGGAGCCTGCCGCGCCTCCGCGCACCTCCTTGCCTCAGTGGAAAAAATATGGCGAATTTTTGAGGTTACAAAAGAAGAGCGACCAGTCCCCCTATCCCACAAGTTTCCCTAGATAACCAACTGACGTCATCGACGTGTAGGCGTTGCCGCAACAATGTTCTAAGGTAAAGACGTCGTTTACGTCTAAATATAAATGACAGCACTGCGAGCTTAGACAAGTTGCATTTTACGATAGCTACTTTCAAAAATCTAGGCTACATGTGTATGAATCGACAAATTGACATTTTTAGCTTCGATTTACAATTTTGTCAGTATACAGGATGTTGAGCAGGAGTGTATGTGCGGGTTAATTGAAACCGTTCCGTTCATAGTCCAATAAATGCATGTAGTACCTACCTAATGCAGGCAAGGGGACGTCACGTAGGTACCTACCTATTCACGCCTCGCCTAGTCTCAGATATTTTAAGCGCATCATAGGACTAGGTTTTTTTTGTGATAAGTATGTCAAAAGCAATACGAGCCAAGCAATTAACAGTTTTATTACCCACAAGGTTTTGCCTGCGAGTCTGACCGACCGACCGTCCGCGCAGAGATCGTTTTTCGCAAGTAACTCTCGAACAGTCCAATTTTACTAGTATATCCATCTCCGGGCTATATATAAACTATCCTTGTTCCTTTCACATCGATCGGGTCAGGTTTCGAATCGAGAAGAGCGAAAACTCAACCAAACAAACATAACTTCGCATTTATTATAGCACCAACTTGGTTCGTTATTATCAGAGATCGGAATAGGCAGAGCTTATTTGCCTAAACTTGACGCATATTCATTCATACGTGAGTGAGATGGGAATACATTATTGAATGAATATGCATCAAGTTTAGGCAAATTAGCTCTACCTATTCAGATACCTGGTTATTATTGACCAAAAGCTTGTAGTCAGGCGCAGAAATCGAAATGTCGTCCGCTGTCGTGACTGCAACCGCCAGCCAATTAAACTTTTATTACCGTTACACTGTATCGATGGACCAACGC
The DNA here is from genome assembly GCA_946894065.1 of Acleris literana. Lineage (NCBI taxonomy): Eukaryota > Metazoa > Arthropoda > Insecta > Lepidoptera > Tortricidae > Acleris > Acleris literana. The sequence continues at coordinate 5,426,763 of OX335677.1, forward strand.
CGCCGTGAGAATGCCTACACGTGGCACTGCACTGTAAAACGGTTAAAAACTATAACCCAACTGGCGACCGCTATTTAGTAGTAATTATTGGGTATTTTCCTAGTCATGCATGAATTGCACTGCACGTATAATTTTCAAATCCATTTGCCTCTTTTTAGTGTTACGTAGTCAAACTAGGAACCCTTATAGTTTCGCCATGTCCGTCCGTCCGCAGCCTAGCTCAGAGACTTAGAAAGCTGTAATTTGGTATAAATATTAGTCACACCAACAAAGTGGTAAAATAAAATGTTGAAAAAAATATATTTTTTATATACCTTCCCTACACGTGACGTGGGGATGTATTTTTCGATTAAGGGATCCGTTTATGAAATATTAAACTTTAAAGCGCTAATTTTTGTTATTGTGTATTAAAACCTTAGATGCATTACATAATTCAGTGGGCTGTTAGAGCATAATCGATTCCTCTTGACCTAAATCCGCGCGTGTCAAAGTCGTGTCACCGCGGGCCACAGGCTGGAATAATCGAGACACAACAACACACGGTAGAAAATTAACACTCAATGATAACAAACACACGTGTACCAACTTATAAGTATTGCGTCAACAACAACAATTGGACCAGTCGAGAGTTTGTAAATAAATGAACATTTCCCGCTTGTGTTAGCATTTCATACAAGTAAAATTTATCATCGATTAACATTTGGTTTAAATCACGGTAAGGTCAAACATTGGTGTGATGAGCTCGAGTATTTGTTCCTGAATCTTGGATGTTTACTAAGTATGTATGTGTATGTGTGTGTTAGTTTGTTACTCCTTCACGTTGCAACGGCTGGACGGATTTGGTTGAAGTTTGGAATGGAGATAGCTTTTACACTGGATTAACACATAGGCTACTTTTTATCCCGGAAAACTTAGAAGTTCCAGAAGGAATAACTATAATCGAAATCTACACGGACGAAGTCGCGGGCAGAAGCTAGTGATATATAAACTGTAAAGCATAATGCAACGAAGTTTTACAAATCATTTATGCAACTAATTATTTTGACGCGGAGGCGGCGCGTTCCCATATTAAAACGCGTTCGAAAAGCATGGGCGGAGGCGGTTCTATGGGAATGCGCCGCCTACACTCTCTGTGCGTTATCTTATCTTATCTTAAAGGTGGACTCTTACGGATACACTTCGACCCGACCTCTTTAGGATAGTTTTTTGCAATTTACCCTCTTATACACTCGGCTGTGCGAATGTGCAGGTTTCGTCACGATGTTTTTCCTTCACCGTAAGAACATCGGGTAATGTACTTAAGTTAGAAAATCTCATTGGTACACGGTGAGCGCGCAGGATCGAACTCGGTCCCTTACGATCACGAGTCGACCCCCTAAGCCACTAGCCACTAGGCCACCGACGCTGTTACATCTGCCCATAAACGCCGTGGAGCGATCAAAACACATATAATAACATATTTTTGCCACGTGTCATGCTGGTGTCCTCGTGGGTTTAGCATAACCTCTCCGGAAGCAGAATAAAGATCATTAAATGATTAAAGCATCATATGACATGCTTACAGTCTAGTTTCCTGCAACAGTCCTTGTGCTCGAGAAATCCTCCGTTTGTAGGTCAAGAGCAATGCCACATGCCGCTACGACATTATGAAAGCGGACTGTGCTCTTGCTATGAGCCGCGCGCGTTCTTACTTAAGGTAATTAAAAATTTACCACGCGTTAGGGTTCAGTTCCTCGATTCTATTTTATTTTAGCCCGCGTTTTTTTCTGTTATGATAGCACTCATTCATAGCTTATCCACAGCTATCATAAATCAAATTGTTAACGACATAAAAGCAAGGTGGTCAAGAAACAATATTTTAGTACCATATTTACCTACGCCACAATACTCGTAAAAAAGGAAAACGAGAAAAGAGAATCAATTACGATATTAAGTGAAATTGCGACGTTCCGTCATCATAAATATTGTTATACTCTAAATAATGACAGCTAACCAAGATAGATTTTATTTAAGTTGACATAAATTGTAGGTATAAAGTAGGTAGGTACCTAGCTCTATCAAAAGTTATTCAAATCAAATTCAAATTCAAATCATTTATTTCAGACACAGTCCATAGTGTTAGTTACAAAATACTTATGTTATGTCAACCAAATCATTTTAGGGCGAGTTGTTTGATCTGTAGTTGACTGAATTCCAAATCGTAACCATTTGTGAAACCTGAACCAAATGTGTCAAGTGAGTCTTTTTAGGCTCTTATGGAATCAAGACGCTTATTTATTTACAAAAATCCCAAACTTGATAGCAGCATCCTTTTTTTCTTGTACGGAACCTAAAAGTGACAGAGTGCTTCGCGCTGGCTGAACCCAATTGTCAAGCTTTCACGAGTTACGTCATTCATATCACAATGGTATGGTAATATCGCAAAAGGTGATCAGAAAGTCGGCCCGATGTCTTTGGCATCAAATTCGATTGAATAAAATCGTGCATTCATAATTAAACACGCAGCAATTGAGGTTTGGCGAAATAATACCTATCATGCTAAACAACCTTAACCATGATGACCTACACATGCAGCCCACGTACAACCAGATCTTAAGATCTTATTAAGTCAGTTGTTAAGTTATGTTTAAGTAAGGTGTGGCAAGTGCGTCAACGGGGTAAATGCGACAAACCATATATTTTTAGGAGATATTGTTGGTTTGACGGTCTTGGCCCGTAGACGCACTTGCCCCACCTTACCTACTACAATACAATTATCTGTCTGAGGTGAGGAGGATCGAACCTTTTTGGTTTCGTAATCGAACAGTCTAAATCGCGGAACCGGTGCAGTGCAGTGCAATCCAGGATTCGCCGCGGTTCAGCGACATCAATTGCGTGAATCGTTGTGTCGTCGTGGGGATTCAAATATAAATTGATCATGGTGATGAACTCGGTATAAAGAGAAAGAAGAAATAAAAGCTCTGCTATCTGTACAACAGCGGCAAGGTGCCGCGATTATGAGCATTACCCATTCTATAAAAATACTACAGTATAAACAGTAGTTCATCTTCAAATAAAGGTAAGTCACATCGCGCTGCTTGCATGTTCGTGTTAGTGAGAAGCAAGATGGAAGCACCGTCACTTGTATGGCATCCGCACGAAATAACCCACTCCTTACTTTTAGAGAAGGTACAAAAAGCTGTTCTACGGTTTTTATAAAAAAAGTACGGGTACTATCCGTTTTTATATCCAACTAAATATCTCCTTCGGGCTCTTGGATGTAATTCTCTCGAGGTGAGGCGCAATTATAGTTTGTTGGTCTCGCCTTGTCGCGTTCTGCGTGGCGAATCGGATTGCCTTAAGATCGTGGCTCAACTCATGAGATTGCGTGTTCCAGGATATTCCTGAGGGCGTTTCAACGCGAGCTGTTCGCGGTGGCGCCGGCGCGCACCGTGTCGCGCAGGACCTCGCCACTCCACCGCGCGCTTGCGCTGCTCAATGATCATTTAGCATCTCCGCCGGAGTGCGACCTGGTTGCAGGCCAATGGTCGGCTGTGTGTTGCGAATGCATGAGATTTTGTGGGGTGAAGGATGCTAGGCAATCGAATGTACCAATAGGTATAGTATAATAATTTTACTTAGCTTAACTTAGATAATTTTGTTTCATGTTGCATTAGTCCACCAACTGTAATGCCGTGTAAACATATTTATAAATAAATAAATGTTTGCGTGCCTCGACAGTAGGCGCCACGAGTCACCATCAAGCAAAGTTAACGAGACGAACACGTAGGTATTTACTTAACAGAAACTCCTAAAGGGCCGGAGACGAACTACTTTTCTATTTTATTCTACGCAAAATACTCTTATTAAACGCCAAAACATACGTGGAATACAAATAGGCAGCAGACTGACAAGGCCGTCGCGCGCGCCCCTTGACACGATTTGTGCCGCGATGTTATGTTGTGCATCGATCGCCGCCAAACTGCCTCACATTTGGCGACAATTAGTGTAAATAACTTAAGAAAAATGTAGGTAATGTGGATCGAGTAGGTAACGTCGGTCGCACGGCTTTTCCACTTCCACAATCTTCAATTTCTGTACGTAATATAATATCTAATATGGTTGGAGTGGGTAGCGAGACACGTGTCGGGCGCCGTCTGCTGGCTGACGTCCTCCCCAGACGGGCTCGGTACGGTGTTGCCGATAACACGTGCCATATAGTCGCCTAATCAATAGGTAACTAGCGCCTGAAAGAGTTTGTAGAGTAATGGTTACAAATTCAGATGGATGTGTGATAGGAAGCGTCGTTGGTAGCTTAAAATGCCTGTGTTGGTCTTCTCGGATCGTAATGTACTAAGCTAAGTACCAATGAGATTTTCAAATACATTAACTAATGCTCTGGTGATGGAAAATATTGTGAGGAAGTAGTTTTACATAAAATATCCTACAAGGACGAAGTATAGGTATATCCCAACGGACTTGTTAGCACCTACAAGATAAGATAACCTTTTTATGCATCACTTATGAGATGCTTTTACACAAGTGTGCCGGAATATGTACGAATTTAAAAGAATGTAGACTAGTGTGCGTCATTATCAATTGTTCTATTAAAATATCGGTTACACCACACCAGTGTTGCCAGATTAGAATTTTGTAAATCTGTAGCTTGAGGCTCAAAAATCCGTAGAATTCCGTAGGTTACTATTTAAAAAATCCGTAGTACTACAGACTTTTTTTTAAGCTTTAATAACTGACCTAAATATAAGGTGGAACTTTAACTTCGCCGTATTTGCCCAAATATTCGTGAAGGCGTGAAGTACAACCATTAAATTGTTATTTAGTGAAGCATAATGAGTAATGCCTGGGGCACGTTTTATAAAGCCTCAAGTTACAATTATACAGGTCTAAACTGGCAAAACTGCACAAATGGCTGGTCGTCATTGGTCGAGGTTGTGTCAAATGGAAACTTGTTACCTGTAAATTGTAATTTGTAGCTTTATAAAACAGGCCCCTGCACTGCACTTCCCTAGTCAGTCAGAGTCAGTGATTGTCAAAGATTACCTGTGAATGGGATTACGTTTCGTTATTCGCAGAAAAAACGAACAACATCCTTATTACGTTAAGTATTTAGTACACAATAGAGTTTTTTTGGAATTCCGTAGATGTTTCAATAAAATCCGTAGGTCTGTGTACAAGGCTTGAAATCCGTAGATCTGCAGAATTTTCCGTAGATCTGGCTACGCCGCACCACACACACACACACAAAGAAGCAACATCAAATTGGTTCCGCATTTTTTTTTACCTATCCCATATCATATGAGTGTCCCTGCTGGGCAAAATCCCCTCTCCCCTTGATCTCCATCTATTGCCTGTCCCGGCTCATTACTGAAGTTAACGGCTAACTGCTGCAAATTTAACTAAAAGTTTTGCTGCAGTACCTTTTTGCAAGGCATATTGATAAAATATGTATTATGCTAAGTAAACGTCAAGTTGCACGGTGCTCCATATGCGAGGCGCATCGTGCTTGTTTAGTTAGCTGCGTCGGACTGGTTCGCCCGATAACCCAGTTTCTCAGACTGACTCATGTTGAGGACCGAATATGTCAGGTCATTAAGTAAAAGGGTAGGCAATTAATTCGTTATCGTTAAAGAAACAAGTTTGATTAAAAGAGGGAAATTAAATTTGTGTATGCTTTCAGTTTACGAATAAGAAGGATTAACAAAAAATACTAATAAACTCGTAGTTCGACTACCTTTAAAAAGGTTACTACTATGGATCACTCTCTCACTATTTCCAATCTTTTTTTTTAGTTCATATTTTATAAAAACAATATCGAGCATAAAAGATCTGTTACTAAGTTGAAAGGAAAAGGCAGCAGGTACTGCCTGCCTGGCCGCCCGCCATCTGTTCAATATTTACAAAATATAGAACAGTCGTTCAGTCGCGTTAAAAAGGAAGACATTTTTATACTTCGATTTTTTCAGATAAGAACGATAATGAACGTTAATTTGTACACACGATTTCGCCTTAAACCAGGACAAAATAAGGAAATGAATACAATTTGAAAATTATGAATCATTTAAACTAATTCGAATATTGTTCTGACAAATATTTTTTTGTGTTATCGTGTGTGAATTTGCCCGTTAGTGTGAAAAATATATTATAAGTAAGTATAGGTAGTTATTTTTTTATCCTGAGTTTTTTTTAAACAGATACATACACCGACTCATTTTTGGCAAGAGCTGCATTTTTGGATGAGAATGGCCGCGGACCGTGCTTCGAGGCGTACAATGGGAAAGGGCTATGTACACCAGTGGAATAGGCTGATGATTATGAATATGAACCCGTTTGTTACAAATTAGCAAACCTCCACGCTAAATTGAAAACTATAATAATGGTATAAGGAAGCGGCTTTTAACCTCTGATTGTGTTCGTGCTACATAATTCACTCAAATTGTTTCTGATTAAAGCCTTTTATATTCGTGGTCTAGTCAGTGTGGTCAACCGGATTACCTCGACATTCACTTCAAAACGTACGTCGTTGGATCACATTATTTAATAACTTAAATAAATTACATAATTAATAAAAACTAACAGCTAACTGAATAAGTAGGCGAAAGACCTTGTCGCTTGACCTTCTTGTATAAGTACGAATATATGAAAAAGCATGTGATGTAGACAATCGGATAATATATCGTTTATTTCACGGTTGACTACATAGTTTCAATATAATGTAACTAATATTTTAATCAATGAAAAAGGTAATCAGTTTATCAGTTATGTACTTAACGTCATTATTATTAAGTATATCCCTCACGAACATGGTCAACCATACATAAGCTTAAAAATAATAATAAAATACGGTGAAGGTGCGTAAACGGAGTTTTATCAAAATCGCAAAAACGAAGAAGGCGTTCTCTTGGACGTGACCACACCAGTCGGTCGGTGTAAAAGTTGCGTTTAAAGGCCGAGCCACACCGGATGCGTGACGTGCACGTGCACGTGCGCGTTCGCTTTCCTCTGCGTTGTATAGTGACATGTCGTAATGAGAATTCATACTATACAACGCAGTGGAAAGCGAACGCGCACGTGCACGTCACGCAAGCGGTGTGGCTGGGTCTTAAAGCGTGGCGCAGTAGACGCGTTACTTCCTAAACGTTGCGTCAGCGTCAGCGTATTTTTAAACTTCGGTGTAGTCGAACCTTAAATCTATTTAATTGTAAACGTCGATGAAACAAGCGGTAGGTAATTCGCGAGAATAATTTTCGGGTCCCGTTTCTAATTAGTAGTGAGTTAATGAACTCGACGTATCAAGCAAGGGGCTGACACACCGGTAAGAAACCCCGGGCTGAGACGCACGGGACGGTTAAGCGGAGTTGCCATCCATTACAGTGAGGCCAGAGGCCCGTTTCATGAAGCTACAAGTTACAAATTACAAGTGGAAGTCTCTTTCTAATTCCTTTTGCTAGAAAGAGACTTCCGCTTGTAATTTGTAACTTGTTGCTTCGTGAAACGAGCCACAGATAAACAAAATAATAAGAATATTAATTTCGCCACATACATAAAAAAAACAATAATTATAGTAATAAAAAGCAGAAAGTTTAGGTACTCGTACCTATTATTAAAAATGTATGATCTAATTTTGCCGTACTTTATCTGTCTCACATCATTTAACTTATTGGATGGAACGGTCGCACCAAAGACACAGATTCAATAAGAGTTACTACGTAACCAAAGTGTAAATGCAAGGACTTGAGGGCATAGTTAAAGGTGCGGAATAGAAAAAGGTTCTAAATAATAAGCAAGTGGAAGCTCCTGAAGTTCTTACGAGCCACGTTGTTAAATTTTCGTTTTCTTTTAACGGGCTTGCCCCTGCCCGAAACGTAAATACTTTATGCGAAGACTCGATCACTTAACTTTAAATAAATAAAAAAAACAGTTTCGAGGAACGAGAACGAAACAAGGTTTTTCTGAGGCATTTAAATCAAACAAAACATATTAAGTAGGTACTTATCTTTTTCCGCTATGTGGGGAAGTTTTTTTTATTTTTCCTGGTGCACTAATTTGTAATATACCTATATAATATGTATAAAAACACAAAAAGTAGAGTAATGGAATCAGAATCAGGGTTCCTTGCCCTAGAAACTTGTCGAATTTAATCCTTTATTACACGAGTAACCATAACAATAACTGTAATTTGGTTAAAATGTGGGTTTTGTTTGCTCTATCTATGTGATTTGGCCAAATTCTTATAAGAAAAAAAAATACAATAATTAAAAAAAGTAAGTGCATGTGTGCGTTCCTCGACCGTACGCGCTGCGAGCCACCACAACAAAACTCAAAAGGACGCACCAAGCCGGTGTAGTCGTCGCCGTTTTCGCCGTGCGTACTAAGTATCGAGCAACGCGCATCAATGCAACTTTAGCGACCTAACGGCGTTAGATAACAGAAACTCTTAAAGGTCCGGAAACAAACTACTTTTCCATTTATATTTTGCCCTTGCCTTGCCTTATACTTATGGCCTGTTCTTTGATCGGTAGTTAAACTAACTAATGGTCAAAAAACGTTACTAATGGTTAAAATCTCAGGAAAATGTGTAAAATTTTCCATACCTTTTTCGAATTTTAACAATTAGTTAGTTTAACTACTGATCAAACAACACGGCCTAAGCTACGCTACGTCTATAACTCACTTAATCAGGGCCTCTATTCTACTGGGTAAAAAAATCATTGCCTTTGACGTGTTATCGTATCGTTTTTAACTCAAGCGCCATTACAGGGCCTCTATTCTACGGGTTAAAACATATTCCCTTTGACATGTTACCGTATTGTCAACGTTACGATAGCTCTTATTTGACAATACTTTAACATGTCAAAGGCAATATGGTTTAACCCGTAGAATAGGGTGGGGTGTTATTCTCTCAAAAAACGGCGGTCGGTCGGACGGACGAGCGAATCGAAGTGGCGAGTTTAAGTAGATAGTCCCGTCGTCCGAGCAAACAAAACACAGTTTAGAGCGTGCATTGTCAATTAGGCAGCCTTATACGTTCGAGAAGTCATGCTGCCAAATTGAATACACGCGCTAAAATGTGTTTTGTTCACTTTGACGGGACTAGTACTTAAACTCGCCGCTTGGACAATCACTCGTTCGTCCGTCCGTCCGTCCGTCCGTCGTTGTTGAGAGAATCACACCCCTGTAATGGCGCGATGGCGGCCCAGTTAAAAACGATACGATGACACGTCAAAGCACGCATACAGAACACACGAATAGAGCATCCAGTGCAACGCTTTTGTCACGCATATCTCAGGGGGCTCAAGGAGTCCAAAGTGAATCCTGAACTTAATTTATCTAGACAGAATATAGATACGTTACCCTAATTCTAACGGTTACCTATTGTAGGCATTAAAAGTCTTGAATTTTAATGGTCTGTGGCACATTTTTGTAGGTCAAGTGTGAGTGGCTTACATAATAACAGAACCCTTGTTAATATTTACAGTTTTAGCACAACAGGTTTTTGTAAAGATCAATGTACCGCATTGTAGGTAACGCGTCGTTACCTGGCTAATTTCAACAATGTTGTAGCGTAATAGCGCTATTTGTCTTGGCGTATAATAATACGCCAAAAACAAAGAAGGAAATACATTCGAGTGACGTAAACACAAAATAATGTAACTAGTGTAAATACCACAGTTTTAAAAAGATAACATACGCTGATGTTTGTGCTATTGCTTTGGGTAACGGTATACATTCATGGAACGAAATAGTTATTCGCAGAGAAACGCTTGATAATATTTTGCTATTTTTTATTATCAATCAACAGGTACAGTTATACTCGTATGTAGTTAATAAACATTAGATACTGTTCCGATGTGTTATTCTCTTAAAAACGACTCTAAAACTACGGTCGAACGAGTGAGCGAACTCACTCGAGCGGGCTCTAAAACAGTAAGCTGAGGATGCACGCCCTTCAGAGTGAAGCCAAACAAGAGTAATTTTTCGAGTTGTGAGTCGCGTAATTTCTGCTAAGTAAAGTACATTCGGTTTCATACAAAACTCTTTCGTTCACACGGCGACGCAAAACGAGTTGGACTTTTGTATAAAGCAGAAATTACGTGACTGAAAAAAACGCGACTCACACCTCAAAAATTACGTTCGTTTGGCTTCTCCCTAAATGTCGTGTATACCTACGCTTTGACATCTTCAATATGCCGGTTAATAAATGGAAGCTAACTAGCAAGAATCATAAATACGATGTTATCCTACAAAATATACGAATGTTCAATGATTATTCACTAAATTTGACCACTAAGCTCTAGATAGTAAACCAAACGAGTGTAGTGCGTCACCGTAGGCACATAGCTCAGTACCGAACACATACCTACGCGGTGTAAATAAACGCGCTCCGACTACGTAAGCACATTTCAGAGGTGCACGACCGATTACGCGCTTGTTTAGGCGTTAGGTGCGAACGCTCGCTTATTTATAGATAAACTCATAAGTAAAAGGATTTAGAGCAAACTATTATTCACTTTATATTTTAACTTTATTATAGCGACCTAAGGTTGAAGTTGTAATGGATTCCTTATAAGATTTACATCAATTTTCACTTTAGGGGCGCGGTATGACGTCTTCGCCAAAACCATTTGTTTGATTTTGAAGAAAATCGATAGCTAGGGTAAGTAAGTATTTAGTCTGTATTTAACCCTTAACCAGGCTGACAGGTCACACGTCACAGTAGAGATTCAGCCTTAGGTACTAACATACAAGGTACTATTGAGTAGATTTTATGTGGTACACATGGATCCTTTGCCTGGTTAAGGGTTAAACATACATACTAGAACAAAGATAAAAGGGTTCCTTGACTTCAAAAGGAATAAAAAACGGTTAAACACCTGCATTAACTACCCAGTCCCATTTTTCACAATTCACAACCCTAACATTGATAGGCGATAGGTGAAAATTGTACATTGCAAAGTTAACAAGTTCCTACATCAATGGGATTTGTTTAAGCTGCGCCATGTTGACTGTAATGTCACCTGTCATAGTCAGGATGGTGAAGCAGGCGTAGGAGTTCGCAACTCCAAGATAGAACAGAACAATATATTCATAACCCCAATTTTCCAAATGCAGACTTCACGCGAGCAATACCTACCAAATATGTTAAATTTTAACCGGAACCTTGTCTAGAATATAGTCAGTTGCAAAAATATGGTAGCATCTAAACTAAAGTTCCAACTAATATGAGCATATTTTGGAACTCAGGTGGGACGCTAAACGCTATCATAATTTTGCAGCTGACTGTACCTAGCCAAGAATTTCTTGACCTAAATACTAAATAATCTGGGGCCTTATTTTACATTGTTTGAACACCTATCTTTTCTAACTCGGTCGCATTTACTTTACTGTATTAGAGTTTTTATAACGTTGACATTACGATAACAATAGGGACAAATTAGAATAAGGCCCTGGTAAATGAGTAAAATAGTTTTTAACTGACAACCACAACATTTGGTGAAGTGTCATTCATTTGTCAGCCATCCGTCATCAATCACAAACTGTCAATAGCGTTGTCGAGCAACGCGTCTTGTCCTAATTCTTTTGATAACCTTTCCATCATGCAGAATTAAGTGACATCGATCACGTACCGATAGGTACATTCTCTTTGACATCGGTTTGAAAACTTGGAATCCGCCGTCGATCTACGTGAGAGCACTTGTATCACTGACCGGTTGTCCGTGCATAATTGCTCGACGCGTTGACGAGGATGCCAAATGCAATGGAATGTGTAAGCAAATTGATTATGTTTATTTCTGTACGTGCCGCCACGTGCCGAACAGGAACAGTTTTTATATCGTTCGTATTAATACTGTCTGTCGCTAACAGAGGGATTACACGTTGTAAAAACGGGTCATTGGTTGCATGTTCGGTTGGGCTAGTGGTTACACGTTACACGAAATCGGAGGTCGTCAGTTCGATTGACAGGTCACAAACAGTATGCGTACGAGTTCCCCAAAAAATTGCTCTGTAAGTAGTACTTATCTATCAATTCTATCATACACCGACTACAAAAAGTTTATGTATACGATTACGTAACGATTTCTCCGTCATTGACCAATTTTGAAAAATATTTTCTCGTTTTTAAATGAAGTCCCATTGTCACCAACCAAGTCAGAATCTGATTAGGGGATCCATAAGGAATAGAGGGAACTCCTTAAATATTATGCGCAATTGCGCATTTTGGTATTTTCAGTAAAAAGTCCAGCATTTACATTCAGAAAGTAAGTATCATTTGGTGAAGTTGAACTGATGAAGAATACCACAGATGGCCACCGGAACTTCTCAGTGATGGATTTCAAGGGCGGTTAAGACATCATGATTAAGATAGGCGACTATGAAGAATCTAATTTAAATATTTTATGGGTATGGTTATACGGGTGTAACATCCATACGAACATATATTTTGACAACAGTTAATATGCATCCAATTAACATAAAAACATGTGTATTGTTAACATAAGTTGTACTTCTTTTTCATACTAATTAGTTCGCCACGCAATGTATCAAACATAGCTCAATTATCCCTGAATTAATTTGCAATCAACTTAGACTTAATGATGTAGGTACATTGCTGCTCGATGTCCATCATGTTAAAAATGAATTACACTAAATTTATTGGAGCTATTAACTTAATTCCTTTTTTAAACGGTTCACAACACTTAAAGCTATCGTTACTTAAAAATAAATGTTTAAAAAAACAAAAACCCGCCTTCAAAAAGCAAAAAATAACTTCTTTAAAATGGTAGGTAAATAGGTCAGTCCAACTGAAGTCTGCTTTTGGTTAATATATGTATTGTTGGACGCCGACTTCAGTTGGACTAACCTATGTACCTACCATTTTAAAGAAGTTATGTTTTGCTTTTTGAAGGCGGGTTTTTGTTTTTTTAAACATTTATTTTATTTTATACTTTTTAGTGATCCTATTTATGCTGTTACGTAGCTCCACTTCTAAATATTAATGAGAAACTATAGAACATTTCAAGATCACCGCAGACAACGCCGCGGGAATGTCATAGTCATATTTAAACCTAAATGTGCTTCGGCATAGTCGCTCAACTAACTTAATCGAAATATCTTATCGCCACCCTTGAAATAGGTACCGTTAAGGAGTTCCGGTGGCCATCTGTGGTCTTCATCATCAGTTCCACTTCACCATATAGTACTTTTCAAAAGCAAATGCACGAGTTACAGTGAAAAATACCGAAATCGCTATAGGTGTGCCTATAATATTTGAGGAGTTCTCTTGATTTCTCCAAGATCCCATCATCAGATCCTGACGTCTTGACAATGGGACCAACTAGAAAGTATACCCATTCAAACAACGAAAAAAATTTTCAAATCGGTCCAGTGGTCTTCGAGTAATCGGGGAACATACATAAAAAAAAAATATCCCGACGAATTGAGAACCTCCTCCTTTTTTTGAAGTCGGTTAAAAATTCATGTTCTTATGGATGTCACACACTGTATACACAAAATACTATTGAATTTTACTAAAGTTTCTTCTTCGTTGAAAAGAAGGTACAAAATAAAAAAAAAATGTTTTAGAAATCTTTGCTAATGTGTTGCAGATTTTTTATCATAAGTATTATTTTTTTCATAATGGTTTTGTTTTTCATAATGTTACTTGGCAGAAGTACCTTTTGACAGAATACCTTTATATAATACTAGAGGACGCCCGCGACTTCGTACGCGTAAAATTAGTTTCCCACTACTCCCCCTATTTCTTCCCTTTGGGGGTCGAGTTTCGAAAAATCCTTTCTTAGTGCTCACTTACATCATGAAAGGAACCCCTGTACCTACCAAATTTCAAGTTTCTAGGTAGGTACAGTAGTTTCAGCTGTGCGTTGATACCTAAGTCAGTGAGTCAGGTTTGCCTTTTATATAGATTTAATAGTTTCCTTTAATAGGATCATACTTTGGAATACTGTCGGTCGATGATCATAATGTGAATACAATTGAATATTGTTTTCGCAGAGAAATATTTTGCATAATTTTTAGGTGGCATAAAGTTCTAACCTTTTTTTTTTCGTTGGGGAGTCGCATTTTTACCTACGCATACCATCTGGGTCCGGCGGGACCCAAGGTGGTTATGTGGGACTCACCAACGGAGAGCGGAAGGAAGGTACCCGCTAAAAACCAAGGGATAACCGAAGCCTAAATAGGTATATCATTATGACATTATAGAAGTATGCTGAAGGATTGTTATGGTACCTACGCGTACATAAAACTATGTAAAACGAATGTCGGAGTAAGTAATCTTCTGCTAAATAATATGGTGCAAAAATTTTAGTATGGGAAGTGATAGTTGCCAAGTATATTTTTATACCTAAAAATTATCATTCGGCTAAAAGTATTTCCGCGATATAACATGTTACGTTACTTTTAGGTTCCTTGGTAGGTAATAATTTTAATACGATAGTCAGCGAATTGTTTTTTTATTATATCCAAATTCTTTTTAACCCATTGTGCATATGGTTAAATAAACCTGTTTCCGATGGATGCTGCTTGTTTATTATAAATGCAAATTGGATTATTATAGGTATCTATAGGTACATCTGTTTTATACATCTTCACGTATAATATTTTATAGGAGATAGAGATAGTTTTAACCCCAGAAAAGGACAAACAATACTTTTTATGACAGTTCCCTAAATAATGATAGTGAAATTCGTAATTTTACAGCAATGACAACAGAAATACATTATACAGTTTAATAGTAATCGTTTCCCTGTTTCTGAAGGATATGCGCCATTATTATCACCGTTGATAAATATTGAGATAAAGATGTGGATAAGACGCGTTATGGTAATAGGTACTTTTATGACGATAGTCTGCGAATTGCTACAAATTATAAATATATATAAATTTATGTTTGTTCAAAATAGCCTATTTAATACCTAAATCACTTTAGCTTTGCGTTGGTATACGTCAGCATGTACTCATTCATACTTACGACCCTGCCTGCCTACGAAGCTAGCAGTCCCGCGTCCGAATTTCCGGAAAGGGCAAATATTTGTGTGATGAGTGAGAAGTACCTACAGCTGTAGGTATTTTTACTTGAGTCTTGGGGGTTTTCATGTATATAAATATGTATCTTTTTTTTTGTGAAAAAAGTTTACCGTAATCTATAGTACCCCAGGAAAAAACCCTAGAGCTTATTTGGGACTAGGTCTGTCAATATGTGTGAGATTGTCCCCTCACCTACACTAATATTATATAAAGCGTAAAGATTTGTATTTTTGTAACAAATAAACTCAAAAACAAATGGACGGATTTCAAAAATTCTTTCACCATAAGGCCGCAATTCACCAAACTGAAATAAGGTCTTATAGCTAGATTAAACGCCGAATTTGCATAATTATACTAATCTCGGAGTAAGTCTTATTCCACGTTTCGTGAAATGAGGCCTTAGAATGCTAAATTTTATCCCTGAGGCTATGTTTTAATATTCTGCGCGGACGGAGTCGCGGACAACAATACCTATTAAATACCTATGTTTAAAAATAGTTAATAATTGAATGACATTCAATTTTAACGCATTGTGATGAGTGCGTCAATTGTGCCGTTCTATTAGTTTGCTTTATTGTCTGTCTGTTTGTTTGGTACACCTTTTTTCAATCGACTTTAAACGAACTTCCCCATGGGCAGTAATTAGCACTCCGCTATTGTTATTTAATGTATTGAATATGAACACAATTACTCCTTAATAGTGTTCCGGAGAAAGGTAATTAGCTTATACTTATATTTTTATTTTCCCAAATAGCGTGGGTCCACACACAGCTGTAACGATTAAGCAAAAATGGATCTCTAATTTTTTACAACCACTTTTGACAAGCTATATTTAAGATTTTTCTGCACAATGCAGTTAAGAACCTCAACGCAAAAACGAAACGGGAAACGCAAGCAAGACTCACGCGGTAAAAAGCTGTACAATCATAAACAACTTACAAGTGAAGCACGGAACAAAAACCGCTTCCCAGAGCACAAAGACAACGGAAAGTTTGCGAAAATAACGCGCAACAGGCGTAGCAGATGTAGCAAAGAAAGTCGAGGGAAATGCGAAGTGCGGAGTACGCGTGACTGCAGGAGCTTGAAGAGAGAAATGAAGTAACCAAGCCTTTCGCCTTTCTTCTACGCTTATGCGTAGTTTATATTTTAAAAAAAACTTGCAGTTTCACTAAGCGATTGTTCTATTAGAGATTATTTTGGGGAAAATAAAATAACAATAAAGACCTTAAGCGCAATATTCGTGCAAAACCATCCCAGTAACTTACGTAGTAAGTAAAACGTTCCAGGACTCCAGGTAGAACAATCATGTTACAGTTTAAATACTTATTCTGAATAGGTGTTATTAATATAGTGGTGAAAATTTAATATTCTACTAAATACCTACATCTAAGCTATTTTTCAGCAATCACTAGTTATGCTTTGCATTTGTTTTAAAATGCTCCCAGACATTTAAGGATATTTATCGATTAAATAAACATTTAAATTGTCAATTAAATGCGATTCATGAAAAGAGCGAAAGGGAAAGTGTGCTCATGGCTTTAAATTAACACTATAACTACCTACCTTACTTTACTCACTACTCGTTTCATAAGAATAATAAGTTTTAAAGTTCAACATTTCAACACGTGTGCCATGGGGACCCCTTTTTTGTATGAAAGGCAAGGGAAAAAAATGAGTAAGTCTACCTCCACAGCTCATTGTCAAGAGCTTGAAAGCGTGTTTTATGAACACTTGTCTGTGTAGTTCCACATTTAATGTATTTGGATGTTTACCCCTGAGGCCCTGACCTAACTGCTCTACTTATGTTAGTATATGTAATTACATATTATCTTACTTACTTATCTCAAATCTCAGGTTACCGTCTTTCGCACTCGGTTAATCGTTTGTTTATATCTTTGTTTTGTTTACGTCACTCGATGCGTTGTAATCAATATTGTCATTCGCTTGATATCATTATCACGCAGCATGAGTGCATGCGTTGCACCGGCAACTGTTTGTAGGACGGGGCCAATGCCGCAGGACCGCGACGAGTTCTCTCGCTCGCGGGCCGCACGTGCACGCCCCTCCCGAACCGCGCCGATCTCCCGTGATACCGTACCGACATAGCGGGTGCTTCTCGGCCGGCTTCGGAGCCCCTCGGCCTTCTTCGCGCCCCTACTCGGACGTGATTGCGAGAGCGGAGCGAACAAACCAGACCTCCCCCCTTCTCCACCCGCCCGGGCCAGTCTACTTACGGCTAATGTTGCGAGCGGCCGTCTCGTCGATTTTCCGTGCGTTTTCATCCGTCTTCAATTTCGGGGATTCTTTGCAATAAACCATCGGATTTTGGACTTTTTGTGGCCGCGATTGACATTTTGTTTCGCCAGGACTTTGTGTGGTGACCAGAGTGTTGTTGTGGAATCGGTGACAGTGAAGCAAGGCTGCTCGCGCTCCGTCCGCCGTGCCTGAGTTGGCGTCCTCCCTCCGACTCTCGCGAGGTAAATGAGACTCCTACGACAGCAATCGCATACGTGGACGGAACCGGATTGCGGTGCTGTGCTTTTTAATAAAATTCGCTCATTGAACCATCAGATATAATGGAAAATGTTTTTATTTGTTCGCGCTCCAGTGGATCAGAGATGAATGTGGTTCAAGACACTTGTACCGTTAGCTAGCTGCGTCGCGGTCGGCGCTCGCTAGTGTATAATTATTGCACTAACTTCTTAGCTACCAAGGAGTTAATCTACCAATTCCTATTTTAAATTGGCGAGTTTTTTTGGTTTTTACCGGTTAAATAGTAGACGATGTCGACCAATGCCAATCGACTGTGTTGAACTTTGATAGAGTTTGTAATTACGTTTACGGAAGTGACGAGCACGTATTGTTTCACAGTAAACCACCTGGAACAACTGGCTTTTGTTCCGAGCCCAAACGAAACGTCAGAGATTTGTGAATATTGCTTATGATTATGAGGCTAAAGGGACGAAAGATTAATTACTTATCGATAAGGAACTCGACGCACTGATATTAAATTAAATATTGCTCGCATATGAATGGGCGTGGCAAATGACCAAGTGCTTCAAGGCCTGCTGCGACTGGTTTTTAAACCGTTCGAGACCACTTAAGAACTTGAGAATTGCGACATCACCAGCTAGCGTCGCCCGGGACGTTAAGTGACTCTTAAATCTGCTAAAATGACAATCTGGCTGTGCAAAAAGCATCTGTGAACTAAGTAGTCCAAAACGAAAGCTAAGCAATGTAAAAGAAAATGACTAGGATTCGGAAAAGATTTACACTTTCTAAAATGCTTCTTCGTGGAATTAAATCGGTAGAAGTTAGATGACTAATGTAACTGGAACTCTGCGGTCACGTCTTAAATTTATCGTAGGTTTTATATAAGTATGTGAACACAGTGTTAAATTGATGCATTTTTACTGTGCATAGATATTATATGCTACGCAATTTTACTAGCGTGCTAACCGACCATAACTGATGAGAAATCAGTTACCTAAATAAACATGATATGAAATCTTAATGCTACGGTTTTTACGTAGAAGGCAAACATTTATCACATTATCTCACGGTTCCATTTTTACGTGAACCTTAAGATTATTTATTTGATTTACGTACTAACGTACCTACTAAGGTAGGTAAGTATTTTAATAATTTTAACGAACGTTTTCACCATCTTTCTGTTTACGAGTTTTAATTTTGTAATAGACCTACCTATGATAGGTACCAATATAATCAAATCAAGAAAATAATTATCTTTATATCGATAACATATTGCCTGTAAAAATCTTACCAGTACCTTACAGCACAGCATAATCAAAATCGCAACACCATTTGGGTCATTAGGGAATCACGACAGACATGACATGTCAAGTCTTGTATTGTTTAGATCCGATTTAAACGGTCTTAAATTTTCGGGACAATGCTGTTCATTACATAAAATGTGGCAAAACGCTAAATAGAGAAACAAATGAAACTTATGGATGTTGGTATTACTAGGTACCCGGGCCGCGGATGAATGTACTATCGTCAATATCGTCATACTTTCGAATCTGCCTAATTAACACACTGTGAACACAACATTCTTATGATTGCATCCAGTTATCCATATTGTGGTCTTTACTAATCGTTGCTTTTTATCAGCTGGTGTAGGTATAGGTATGTATACACGAACATACTGCTGAAACGATCACAAAAGTTATCATGTCATTGGCACATTGGTTATCGAGACATCCTTGAACCGAAATTAAATTAAATGTGTTGTACTCTTAGCTAGCTGGTATGCAAAAGGCCTTTAAAAGAAAATTATACCGACTTTGATCGAACACACTTTTGGAGTACCTTAACTTAGTTGGATAATAAGCCATTTAATGTGGTTAGGTCAACATCGTTAAAAAGTTCATGTTAAATTGTAATTAATTTAATGAGGACCAAACTGTTCTGCCACAGGTGTGCTATTTTGCTTTCTTCGAGTTATGTTTATTGAAAAGAACTTGGTATTGGCTTTTTTGGCGATTAAAATGGTTTATTTCCAGGAGTTACGGCGTAATACACAATGAGCTGTTATGCTGGCTGCCTAGTGTCTTGTTTCGATGTAAAACTACGACTAGACTACTACCACGTCGACATAGTAATTTTGTTGTCTAGTCTAGACCACCCTGTAGAGTGGATCAATAAAGTATAGGCGATATTCCCCTCCTAGTACTACTATACCTTTAAAAGAAAATTATACAGACTTTGATCGAACACACTTTTGGAGTACATTAACTTAGTTGGATAATAAGCCATTTAATGTGGTTAGGTCAACATCGTTAAAAAGTTCATGTTAAATTGTAATTAATTGTATGAGGACCAAACTGTTCTGCCACAGGTGTGCTATTTTGCTTTCTTCGAGTTATGTTTATTGAAATGAGCTTGGTATTGGCTTTTTTGGCGATTAAAATGGTTTATTTCCAGGAATATTTTACAGGAGTTATGGCGTAATACACAATGAGCTGTTATGCTGGCTGCCTAGTGTCTTGTTTCGATGTAAAACCTGGCAACCACGTCGACATAGTAATTTTGTTGTCTTGTCTAGACCACCCAGTAGAGTGGATCAATAAAGTATAGGCGATATTCCCCTCCTAGTATTACTATTTTTGTAATCGAATGAAGTGGCATATCAGTTTTTGTCTCAAAGGGGGGGGTCGATAAATAAATCCAGACTGGCTATTTTTATTGGGGTTTTTTAGGCAATCGGACTTAGCGCAAGGCTTTTCCTTGTAGAGTAACACTGACTTCCTAGAGCTGTGGATCACTAAACTATGTCCAATAGTGTCTGCCTAGTGCTTTCTCAACGCAGCTATTTTTAGCGCTTTGCGCGCCGATGCGCCGCGGCGGCTGTAAGTAGGTCGCGATATTTGCGCTCTACCTGACTGCGGCGCTCAATGCCACTACCCGAAGGACAACGTAGGTATCGTTATTATTTAGTTTCAATCATACAGGTTCAGGATCTCATAGTGAGTAGGTTAGGTATAGGTACTATTAACTATAGTTAGGGCAGCAACTACGCAGCATCCATTGCAAGAACGAATTTTGAAATGTAGGTCGAAGGTTACACGATTATATTGTCACCCGTTCAGGCCATGACTTCAGTCACGATCAGTTATGTTAGACGGATTACCTACAGATAAATATAACAATCTGTCTAAGCGGAAAATTGATGAAGGATAATTAGGTACGGTCGGCCAAGAAAGTGGTCTACCAGTTTTGACAAAAGTTTATGTGAGATCTAATTATCGCTAAGGTTGACACTTGTCACTGTCATTATATTATTGCAAGGGAAAATCGAACTTGTTGTATCACGTGCAAATGAACGTCAACCGTAGAATGGTAGACCACATTTTTGGCCGACTGTATGTAGGTTCCTAGGAACCTTCATACACTCAGCCGAACCTACATAGGTCGGTATCGTGCCTTTTGGTCGAAAAACATTTGGCAAAATTAACCGTTTCTTTTGCCAACCCGCTTTTTTTTCTGTAACTGTATTATATTATATTATATTAGGATTATATATAATATTTCAGGATTTATTTCAGTGCCATCGTGTTGAACCCTTCAGGTTAGGTTAGTTTTTATAAAAATGCTGGTATATATTTACAGTTGCAAACATATTTTTGGCAAAAGGCGGAGAACCGGTAATGGTCACATAAGCGTGTCTGGTGTCTTAGATATATAGTAGTTACCTAGATAAGCATATATTTTTTCGAACCAAAGGCAAATCAATCAGAATCATCACTTCACCAGTCCGTCCTTAACAAATTTAACGAACAGTTAGTTCAAAATGATGGAGCGTCACAGCCGTCACAGCGACTCTATCAAAATGAAAGAGTCGGTCAGGTGATTATTGACGTTATTCTTGAATATTTACTAGGCAGCAAAATAATGGAAAATTGCATATTAATAAAATTGCATTATCAGTAGGCAGCAAATTAAACTCTCAAAATTTGTTAAGTATGTAAAAAATTATATAAAACTTTGAAGTTCGATTAAAAAATAGGTACTTTGATAATAAGTTACTTAAGTGGTAAAACTTAAAAGCAAATAGGTAATGTAATGTTGAACTACATATTGTTTTGTAGGGAGTGTTATTTTGTAGATAGGTACTATAAATAATAAAAACATCTACTAGGCATACTAAAACGTATTTATCATATAATTTAGAACAAAGTTTCACGGAAAACTTTATTTCTCCAAGTGTAAGTTAATACAACAGTCTTCCCTTTCTCCAGTCTGATTGTTCTGTTTTTCTTCGCAGTTTATTAAGATGTTTATTATCATTTCCCCCTTGCTCCGCTCTTATTCTCACAGATGTTGCCGTTACATCCGTACAATGTTTTGTTGTTGTTTTAAATGTCAACATTGCTGCTTTAAACATTGTTCATTTTAAGTACAGACCTACTTATTTTAATGAGCATTGGTTGACTTATTTTAATAATGATTTAAGGATGCGATTTCCTACCATAAAGTACTATGATTGTTCGGTACATAGGGGAGGTAGGGGTGCATTGGGCAGTCGGGAGGTTCGGGCACCCCCTTGTAACTCGAGATGTGTAGTAGATATTAAATTTCGTGTACTGTGGTAATTTAGCTTAGCAACTAGCAACACTACTCCGATAAATCGCACTGCCAGATCAATACAGCATTAACTCAAAATACGACTACATTTTAAAATCGACTCTATTACATTTCCTATGAACTTGAAACGAAACAAGCTAGTTTTTTGAAATGATACTGTGTTGATCTGGCAGTGCGAAATGTCATCTGTCATTTCGTTTAATTGTCAGTGTCACACGCTGTCGACGTTTCAGTGCGTGCAAAAGTAACCATTAAGTTGTGATTTTGAAGTGAAATAACAGAGCAATCTGCAGAAAGGCGTAAGTTTCTTTGATTATGTCTAATTATGTGTGTATCGAAGATTATAGTATTCTATAAATTGAGGTAAAACATTTGATGAAAACAAACATATTAGAATTTATTTTAAAAATGAGGGTACAGGGAGGATTGGGCACTGATATTGAAGGGAGGTTTGGGCATGCCCAATGCTCCCGCCATTACTGTGTGTTTTGGTATAATAGTTTTGTTGTTTTATATTATTTGTTTTACTAATTATTTTAATCATTTATTTTAGAAAAATGCCGTTTGAATTTAAAAAGAAAAACAAACGACGCGAAATCCCTAAAAAAATACTACCGTAAATGTTTATTTCTTACGTGATTAAGTCCCTATTTATAGTTTCAGTATAATCCTTATTAATTGCTAATTTTTTGAAGTATATACTCTTAGAAAATGATTGTTTGTTAATTTATATAACAAGTTCTAATAGTTATATTATATAATATTTAAATAATTTAACATTATGTGGCGTATATAATACAATGCCCAAACCTCCCACAGAGGTGCCCAAACCACCCTACCATTGGGAGGTTTGGGCACTTTTGACAGGGTTCAGAAGATCTCCTATAACATTAAGACTGATTACAATTGTATAACTTTTCATCGCAATAATCTGAGCCAAGTATATGTGCTTTTGACATAAGAAATAAAAAGTTCATTTTGTTGAAAAATAACAGTTTTATTATGACTTATATAAAAAAGTGCCCGATGCACCCCTACCTCCCCTACATAGATCCTTACTCGGATGTACAATAATCATTTAACTATCGCACTAAAATGCTTCCGTATATTCAATAGTCTATACCTACTTACCTATGTTTATTAGATGTATTTAAGCTGTTTATAAAAGAGCGGTTTGATGTATGTATTGCCATTTGTGTATGATTGATGGGTGTTCAGTAAACATCCGTACGAGTTTACAGCCGACTTTATATTTTCATGATTAATCGCAGTGAATTTTCGAAGATACAAATAAAAACGGGTCAGACGAGAATAACGTTGCCGGATGCTCTGTGATTCACACAATTTTGATGTCTGCATCTGATTCTGTTTGCATTTCATGAAAGTTTGAAATGTTTGACCAACAATAAGGCGGTTGCAGGACTATTCTCTTAGAACCATCATAGAACCCTGTCGTAATGACGGCGTCAGGTCACGAGAAATAAATTACCTACGTGTAAATTAATCATCGGCGTTTTGCAACTGTGTTAAGTATAATATTATATTCGTATAGTGGCTCAATAATTTAAGTTGTTGTTCGTATAACAATCTAATATTCGATTAGCAGATTAGTTGAAAGCTAGTGTATTGATTTGTATTATGTATGATCTTCATGTTTTTGTTTGTACAGGCAGAGTAGGTATCCAATAAAATAATGAATGACAGACATGGTTCTTTCTCTCTTGAAAGATTTTAATTTCAAACATTTTCAACAGCTACCAAGGGACATTTCATATCACATAACAAGCATTTCCTACTAAAAACCTCGAAACGAACGACACACTAAGAATGACAATACAAAATACTCTTACGACGAAGATATGCGTCAGTGAACGACCGAAACACGGCACAAGATAATGTCCCCACAGTTGGGCCGATGTCGTCAGCTGATACGCGGGGTTAATGGCCTCGACTTTGTCTCGATACGCACGGACGTACTTATCGTCCTATACGCCGCGAGGTCGAAGGGTTATCGGACATTTTTTCGGTTTGATTTACGATTAAAACAAATAACAATCGGTGGAATGTTTATCACCGTTTCATGAACATTGCAAATTGTCTTCAGCCACCAGTTTATCTGGAGGCTAGGACCAAGCAAAGTTCTGTACCTATCGCTTAATGCGAAGTCTTAATGTAATTATTTGCTTTTACTATACGCTTGGCTTCCTGTGAAGTAATGAGACTTCATCGAAGCCAATCTACGCTTAGCTATTAATAAATCTTATTATTAGAAGCTATTTCCCATGGCATGTTTTTACGTGAAAGGAGATGCTTCCAAGGCGATAGCGGATCAATTTCCCCACTACTTACTTTATGTGACGAATAATTACATTGTTACTATTATGTTCCGTCAGCTTATCAAATCGAATACTAGTTTATGGTTATTACAGTCATTTTTTTTTATGGTTTAGGAGGCAAACGAGCAGACGGATCGCCTGATGGTAAGCGATTACCGTCACCCATAGACACCTGCAGCACCAGAGGAGTCACAGGTCACAAAGAAAAGTACTTACCTTCTGCAGGATAACTCCAAAACTTTCGTATCCGAAGTTTGCATTTGTTCCTACTTTTTGTCATCAACGAACTTTGCACTTCCATTAACACGTTCGGCGCTGGCAGTGATTCACTGAGCCCTAAGCTATGCCGGGTGAAATTATCGTGGTCACGTATTTGTGCCACTGGCATAGGACTACGAATTACATGGACACAAATACGTGTCAACTGGCATAGTTTATAGGTAAAATATTAAAATGCGTTTATTTTTATTTTGCGGCGTCAGTCATCTTTCTAACATTTAGTTGAATGGTGCTAGTGCTGGAAAAAATACTGCAAAATATTTGAAAACCGGCGCCGGCAGTGATTCACTGAGCCTTAAGCTATGCCGGGTGAAAT
Organism: Acleris literana; assembly: GCA_946894065.1. Classification (NCBI taxonomy): domain Eukaryota; kingdom Metazoa; phylum Arthropoda; class Insecta; order Lepidoptera; family Tortricidae; genus Acleris; species Acleris literana. The sequence continues at coordinate 5,451,846 of OX335677.1, forward strand.
TATCGTGGTCACGTATTTGTGTCACTGGCATAGGATTACGAATTACATGGACACAAATACGTGTCAACTGGCATAGTTTATAGGTAAAATATTAAAATGCGTTTATTTTTATTTTGCGGCGTCAGTCGTCTTTCTAACGTGTAGTCGAATGGTGCTAGTGCTGTAAAAAATACTGCAAAATATTTGAAAACCGCCGATTTGTGTCGAAAAATGACACAGATTTGTGCCATCGGCATTGTATAAGGGTAACTTTTATGAAATCTAAAAAACTTACAGATTTTAAAACCAAAGCGGAATTCGGTTAATATTTCAATAAAATATCTGTACATTTAATTAAAAAAAATCAATTGGAAATTTGTCGAGAACAAGACTTGTAAATAAAAACACAACATATGTGTCAGAATTTTTTGATCACAGACGTTGTGTCACCGGCGCCGAACGTGTTAACGATTTAAGAGGCCGTATACGAAATTTTGCCGATTTAGCTGATTTACGTGATTTTACAGACGTGATTTTACAGTTGAAATACTGTATTTCTACAAGTTTTAATGCACAACACGAAAGATAATTTCTAATTTTTACGAATGTATGAGCTACTTTTTTGTTTTTATTAATTTTGATTAATCGACCTGACACCGGCGACTGTTGAATGTTGCTGTGAATTTTGCTGGAAGAGGTTTAGAATGTCACATATTCATGGAATCGTTTTGACGTCTTAACGGTATGAAAAATTTACAATGTATTGCTGTGAAAGTCGTCTAAAAAATGTATGAATTACTTTTTACCACATTCATATAAATTTTTCGAGTAAAAAAGAACTTGGTAATTTTTTATAGAAAACAAGCAAAAAATATTTTTGATATCGGATACTCAGAACTCTCGTTCATAAAATTAAAACAACAGAAATAAACTTTAGTTCAAAATCAATCCATTACCTAAAAAGAAATATCCAAAAAGTTCAAAAGAATTGGCAATAAATAATGTTTTAAAACAACCTAAATCTCGCATTATAATACTCGACAAAAATAAAAAGTGGCTCATTTATTCGATCATAACTAAAATGAAGTTTAATGTTGAGCATTAAAACTTATAGAAAAGCAGTATTTTAACTGTAAATTCACAAATATAAGCAAAACCGGCAAAATTTCGTATACGGCCTCTTAACAAACTGTAGCTTTTAACTTCAATTAAGCAAACAGACGAAACATTTTCCGGGTTGCAAAGAAGTGCATACCTACGTAGGTAAGTACTTGATGAAACTAACAACAATATCCGTTAACTTACTTAGTAGGTAACAATAATATTTTGGAAATAATCATTTAATAAATTAACCTTTAAGTAAGTATATTATTTCTTCAACATCATTAGCAGTGATCGGAAATAGGTGAGCTAATTTGCCTAAACTTGATGCATGTTCATTCAATAATGTATTCCCATCTCTCTCACGCATGAATGAATATGCGTCAAGTTTAGGCAAATTAGCTCTACCTATTCCGATCACTGTCATTAGTTCAGTACCTTGATCGAAATTAAATAGAAAAGGACAAAAATCAGCAAAACACAGATTACTATCATTAGTAAAAGTAGTTTCTATAATAACTTGAAAAACCGGGCAAGAGCATGTCTGACCATGCTCAGTGTAGGGTTCCGAAGGCGCTACTACACAAAAACTATCTCATAACATAAAACAACAAGTATGAACTACGAGTTTATTATCTATTTAAAGTTATTTGGTGCTGTCAGACGATTTTAATAGGTATAAACACTTTTGTCGCCTGTATGTCAGGAACCAAAAAAGTCTACTTAATCGAAAAAATGATTTCACAAACCCGCAATATTTTTGAAAGATCTATCCAACGACACCCCACACTATGGCGTAGACGAGAAAAAAAAATACATCCCCACGTTACGTGTCGGTTAGGTACACTATAAAAAAAAATTAAGTTAATATTTTACCACTTTGTTGGCGTGACTTATATGTATATTTATGCCAAATTACAGCTTTCTAGGACTAAGAGTGTCTGAGCTAGGCTGCGGACGGACGGAGGGACATGGCGAAACTAAAAGGGTTCCTAGTTTGACTACGGAACCCTAAAAAGCTATAAAAATAACAATTACCTACTTACCTAATTAAAAAAACACTAAGGTAATGGCCAAAACAGCCCATAAGTCTCTCATTTAGATAGGTACCAACGTTAGTTTGTGTTTATCATTCAAAACATAACTCTTTTTTTGAAGCACCATTCTACTTTCAAGTGCGAGCAAATAAATAACTAGCAGTCCAATCCATACTAAGAAGTTGCTATAACTTAGTTCGCCAAATCCTTTTATAATGTTGCAAGGAAGCAAATTGGAGACGGCTTCGATGACATCACAATAGCTCGACTCCGCCGCAAGGTTGGCGGCTAGTAATTGGGTAGAATTGCCCACACGCGGCCGTGACTCATAATTTCGACGCTAAAACTGACAGTTTATACGATTTATATCGTATAAGCGAACCCAAGGTAAGATTACGGTGAGAATTTAGACGGCGACTAATACTTTTTTTAAAAAGGAGAGTGGTTTTTATTAAATAATATTAATATTTACCTACGTACGTATAAAATTCGTCCGTGGCTGGCTGAAAATTGACCTCCAATGCACAGAAAGAAATAACAAATATTATACAAATCCAAAAAGTTTTTTTCGAAAATTGACCACTAATGGAAAGAAATAGGGGAGTAGCGGAAAACTAATTCTACGTGTACGAACTAGTACGAAGTCGCGTGCGTCTTCTAGTAGAGAGAAATATATGCACGCTTAGTCTTTTATGAACAGTCTTAAGAGGATTGTGAAGCTAAAAATGTCCATACAAAATGCAATAATGTTTCTCTAACCGTAAACCTAGTCAGATTTTTACGATTTTTGAATATGTTCTATATATTATGAAATACGTCTGTAGGTACGTTTTAATTTCCAAGACAATACTTTTAAAGAAAACAATAAAATAAAATAAATGGAAAAGTACGAACCTACTTTTACATACCCACTACAACATATCCAAAAATCGTAGGAATCGGACTTGATTTAGGTGGTGAGAAACGTTATCGCCCCGAGCTAAATTTGTATGGAATTTTTTGTCGGCGGTTATTCACATGGTTAATGTAAACAGTCATTAATCTGAAATATTTGCAAATGTAAATGGTCCTCGGGATTGCAACCGGGACGTTCATTCTCAGGAAAGATACTGCATAGATAACATCGATAACCCAAAAGGTAAGTAAGTAATAGTAAGTATACGGTATACGGATAGTACAGATAACGCTTTGGTATGCGATAAAATTCTGATTTGAACCTGTTTGCAAGAATTACCTTCCCTTGACGCTGGTTATCAGATTTTGCTCATAGTCCTTGAAGTAGGTAGGTACCTAATACATAACCATAAAGCAATATCGTAGCTTGCCATTTCAGTAAGCATTAATTGGATATTTTTGGTTTCTCTTATGTTAAACGGTAAAACTATGTGAATTATATCAGTTTGTAAAAAGTTTCTGTGAGAGGACCTTGAATAGGCAATTGGAATATCGAGTTCAAGATCTAAACTTGCAGCAGACAACAAAGTCAGTGGGACCAACTAGATACCGGTAATTGTTGTTTGCTGGTATAAATTATATTTTGTCAGCATAGCAACACTGGAGTTCCGATGAAATTCCATTTAGTCTCCCCTTTGATATCGAACATGAGTCTGTTGGGTCTGGAACTGATTACTTTCTCGGCGGCGTAGTGAGATGTTGTTACGTCCTATCGCATCTGTTAGCTGAAACAATATTAACCGGCCCATCGACGGAGCCTTTGTAAAATTTCACCTTATACCTCCGCTTCCGTACATAAGCATCCTATATAAATTTGTTTATAGATTGTGCGTGCTGAGTGATGTAATGTACCTAACCTACTTATACCTATTTGCGACAGGCCCTTAAAACTAAAACAAGAACTTTTCATTCTGACCTTTTCTAGACAGGATATTTCAGCAACTTACACTTGTATTTGTATTTACTATTTATACATTCGGTTGACGCGCTCAGTTTGCTGTACTTAAAAAATAAGGCAATGCATCATGTCGTCTCGTCTTCACACAAAAACTACACTTGAAGCGTAACGTAATTACGTGTTACGCGCCAGTTTCAAAATGTCACCTACTTTAAATCGTATGAGGAAGCGGACGTTACGTCACGCGATGAAGTTCAATCCTCGTTTACGACTTCCGGCGCGGGCGCAACGAAACAGCACAAGAGTGACCTCGATACACTGGATCAGGGTCAAATAATTATAAAATATGCATTGCAAAATCGAATATCCCGAAGATGACTCTAATTTACAGCTCTCTCTTAATTTAAAAATCCGATGTTTCCGTTTCCACACGTGGCGGGACCCCGAAGCCAAGCTGACCTATATTGCCTAAACTTTAGCACTAAATTTCTAGAAGACCGATCATTACAAGCGTACTTCATCGTAAACCTAAACTTAACCAGAACCGAGAATGTTTGTTAACTATTTCATAACTGACGACGAGACGCTTTCAAATCTATTGCGGAGGGAGTTATACAGGGTTCATTCTTATTAAACTAATGAGCATCAAAGCGGAATTTGGCCCTTTCTTTATTTTAGCCTGTTGTATTGTATTGACCGTATACAATTGTTCAATAGAAGATCGATTTACTTTCAACAACAGACTTGATATTTCGAAAATGCAAAGTAAACCTTAGCTGTTTTTTTTTCAGTAGAAGTAACGCTAATTCAACGGTTCTTATCTTGTTACTCTCTAGAGTATCCAACCACTTACTTTAATTAACATTCTAGATTCAAGGTTGCCTAATTAATTTCCATTTAGACTAATCTGTACATGATTAATTACGAAGTAAATTAAAGCATTTTTTTAAGCCATTTTCTAATTACCAACAGGTATCTAATGGTTTTATTGTACGAGTAGCTTCATATACGTACCTATCGAACAAATCTTCTTTAGTCTTACATCTCACTATAAAATATTCTAATATGGATAGGAGTTCCAACCAAAGACCAGAGGAATGTTGCAACTTATCCTCCTCATAATCACCAAAACTGTATTTTCTTTTAAATTTATCTTTTAACTAAACCCTTCTTATATACCTAATACAATTATAACATAATCGCGTCACGTCATTTAAATTTCGAGCCCATTTCTTGCCTATCTTTTGAAATGCCGCCAAATTCAAGACTATCTCCTTTCGTGTATCTTTATTTACTTTACTATTAATTAGACGTAATTAATCACGAGCTCGTTTCGCTAAATACAGCAGTTAGCGACCGCCGACGACCACCGTCCACTTTCACCGTCCGCCATCTTGTGAGCGCAGCGGCCATGTCGTGCGTCCGTCGAACCAATCATTGAGTAATTGGCATTCATATTGTCCCTCGCCTCACTAGTGACGTCATAAGTGTACTGCTAAAACTCAGGTAGACGAACCACACTGGCACTTTGGTGGTCAAATAACGTTCTACTTGTAAGACTTTGTCCTAAATCGTTAATATGTTTCATCGATTTCCTTACAAATTTATTTTAGTTTGGAATTATCCTAGGGTCCATCTGGAACGCTAACACCATCATTTTGTCAAACAGCAGCGTTTATATACGGAACGTTACATCAATTAGGTACAGTTTATATAATAAAATTTATAAATGGTAATCTTACTGCCTCGCTCGCTGCAGTTTCCTGGCTTTCACATCTTGTGGTGGGAAAACCGTTTCTTTCCGTGTCTGAAACAGACCCGTTGACTTTTTGCTTGTATGTAAGGGCTAGGATCGAATATTCACGTACCATGGCAATAAGAAAGAAGAAGTACAGGTATCAGAGGGCCCTGCCAAGATGCTTTGCGCTAAATAGCGTTTCTATTCGTTTCGTATTTAAACCAATCGCGTCACTGGTTGACCACGTGACTTTTCATATCACGTCATCTACCAGTGACGCGATTGGTTTAAAAACGAATCGAATAGAAACGCTAGTTAGTGTAATGCATCTTGGTTGGGCCCTCTGAGATTCAATTTGGTAGATTTGAGCCACTTTGTAGCTTCGTCATTAACGTAAAGAAGATCCTCGGGAGCGGGCACCGGTGTATCGCGTAATTGTATTGCGTTAGTTATAACATTGTTACTTAACTTAATTAAAGTTCTTTTGTTGCAGATAATGGACGATTAGCAAGCACGTCAAACTTCATGCCTGTCAATACTGTGAGTATATTTTGCTAATCAAGGAAGAACTCTTTGTTATTTATTAGACCTTGCTGTAATGCCAAATACATTATTACTTCATTACATTTGTAGGTAAGTCTATTATGTAAAGCGTCAGACCGTTTTCCTCTTCCTCTTCAGTTTTACTTTTCTTTGATCGAATCAGATGAAAACAATGTTTGATCTTTTAAATATCAATGATCGCTCACAGACTTTATGTTAATACACCTTTTATAAGTAAATAGGTATTCATTTAATCTGGTAACAATTGGTTTAGAATGAGGTGTTTTTAAAACATAATAATTATTGATATTAGTATTAACGGAATACCTTAAGTAGTTCAGATGCCAATGTCGAGTAACTATCTAGTCTGATTAATTTAGTAATAAATAGTAATCAGCAGCAAGTCCTGTTCAGTCAAAATGTGGGTGTTAAGAGTTTTCATTTATTTGCGCTTTAGATAAGATTAATCGTTATAATATAATACATTTTAAGGATTGACTAGCAATTCAAGAAGAAGGCGTTCATTTTAGGAATATTTATGTATGTCAATACTAATCAGACACTTCTACTTCTAATTTATCATTAAGCAATAATTTTACTTCGATGGACGAGTAGGTACCGGCGAAATACATAAAGGGTTCAACATGGTTTTATTAAATCAAATGGTAGCTTAAACATGCAGTATTAAAACGACTAGTAATAAAACTAATAAAGTAGTAAATTACCGAATATCAGAGGGCGTGCGAACTATTTTACGAGAGGAGATCGGATGTACAAATGCGTCGTGTAGGGACAGTGCAACGACCGGCCTTCGCGGAACTTAAATATTAATGACGCATCGTGTACGAGTATAATGGCGACGTTGACTCGAATTTGCGACCGCCTTAAATTCGAGAATCAGTCACACCGTATGATTACAAGCCAAATGTCTGTTTATAAATGAAACTGCTGTACGTTTTCCTAGTAGTTAATGTGACTTGATAATCTATCTAGGTACCTATATAAAGAAAAATGAATCGCCGAAATGTATGTACGCGCATAACTTCCGAACGACGGCACTAAATTGGATAATTCTTTTTTTGTTGTGTTCGTTATTGTCAGGACAAGGTTTGGCTATAAAAAAACCACTGGAAAATCGGAAATTTGCAGTGGGGCGAAGCCATTGTGGCGGGCAGCTAGTTTGACATAATTATCACTCACCCTGATATACAAATCATTTACAGACTCGTAAGGTTATTCTTGGAGTGAGCTTGCGCATGAAGATTTGAATAAATATACCTACCTACATTTTAGGGTTGTGAAGTTACAGATAAATACTATTTGTTTTATCAATATAACGACAACAGTTTAACAATTGAGTGACTAATATAATATAGTAGTCATTTTTATTTTATTTTGGTGAGTGACGATTCGGACAAGCTGCGTTTCTAACGCCTACAGATAAAGCCACTGACACGCCGTCACCTTGTGTTATTTCTGTTTCGATTCTACCTGTCTAGTCAACGGATACAGGAGGAAAACACCTTGCGACACAACACAAGGAACTATTACATCTAAATCCAAACCTTTTAACCAAAATTTATCTGCGGTTTTGTTAACAGTTAGTCAGTTGAGAGCTTTAAAAATTAACGAAACCTGTGGCACACTTCTAACGAATTATAGGATTGTGGGGTGATTAATAGGTACGGGTATATGCTAAATATCAACAGTTATACGCAAATTATTTCGGGGTGAAGCCTTACACAGCGGTATAGAGGGTGGAGTATTAAAAAGTTAAGCACGTGAATTAATTTATAGTTAACCATTGTTCAAAAACTAACTATTTAGCTAGGACAGGTTTCCTTATTTATCGATAAGGAATAACCGCAGAGGTCCAATGTAACTTTGCCCCAACTTTCCCTATAGCTTTAATACTTGTATTTTATTCGAACGTCCCTGGCGCTAGGGCCAAGCGAAAAACGCCCCCTCGACCAGTCATCTTTGAATAACGAACTTGACCCAGTTGGGGCGGGGTAGCTCTGCAATAGTCTCGAGTCTCGCCGGCCGACCTTTGCCAAACTTCAGACGACCTGTCTAATTTCAGGGTATTCAACGCCCTCTGAATGTTCTAACGTGGGGTTATTGAATTGTTTAAGTGTGCCGTGACGTGATTTGCATATTAACTGTATTTTAAATGTATTGTTGATATGAGTAGGTACAGAAATTTGTAAGTTTACAACATTCTGAATCAGGCAGTCATATTTCTCTAAAAAATAACCCCATGCCGACAACACCGATAGGAGCATGAGAAATCTACTTATGACATAATTATTAAAACCGTCTTAGGAGAATGGGCAGAAATGTATGGACCCCAGCCTACGAACCAATAGCAATAAGCGATATCTTATCGGATATGTATTTCATATTCTACAACTTTTTTGTGCCGGTTAATGGCATGTCGCTGTGAGAAATTTTCATTCACAAAACTACATGTGGTTATGATTGAACTCGCACTGTCTTTATGGGGCTATATTTTTTTTAACACAAATGTTTGGGCCAACCCGCCATAAAAAAGTATTAGAACTGAAAGTTACCTATCCGGTGACGACATATCGCTTGTCGTTATTGGTCACATAGGCTAATTTGCCCATGCTCATCCTATAATATAATATGGAATGGAACTTACTTTCTGAACCAACGCTTGCTTTTCTTAAATAAAAGAAACTAACTTTGAAGTTTAATTTTCCCCTTTTCGCTAGCTCAAGAGACTCATTTCGACTTCGAAATTTTGTTAGTCCTGACTCTTTCTCCCGGTTACAGTTAAAGAGTGATAGTGATAGAATCACGAATATTCGAACAGTTTCCAACCCATCAATATCGAAACTTTCGCAAAAACGTCTAACGACGAATTTGATTCGCTGTACGATACAATGAAGTTACGGTTCGCGCGGGTGTCGCGCGGGACGCGGGGGCGGGAGGTCAATGACGTCTCCGTCTGGCCCCCCGCGCCTCGCGTGAACCAGTTCCCGGACGGCTCACCTAGGGTTTCCAGTTTACCATCCGTCATTTAGATCTCGTAACTCCTTGTGGACGAGATATTTATAAGGGTCCGTTTTGGGAAGTTGCTGAAGGTCAAAAGCAACTTGGAGGAGGCGTTAGCTGTTTAAAGTTATGGTCGGTAATATGTAATACCTAATGAACCACCTCTCTCTAGTCGGAAGCGTAAACGAAAAAACGGGTTAAACACGTAGATGTTGATAAATCGTAAGTAATTATTTTTAATTAAAATAAATACCGGTTATGGTGGTGTCAGACATCAGTGTAATTTACAATTATTTATTTAAATAAGATTTCTTACTATTGATAACCCTAGCTCCAGGCCCTTCTATCTAGTTTACAGACGGGTACAGTACTCTTACTTGCTTACCTGCTGAACAAGCCTGTTGGGTCACATTCTGCCACGCCGCGTATCAATAACAACAAAAAAAGCCCAACTGTTTTTGCGAAGTAAATTTCTAACATTCCTATTTTAACTTAAATACTTTAACGCTTCGATATTTATGAAGGGGCAGTAGAGAGGGGAAACTTATCCTTTATGCGCATAACTGGTATTTACCACAGATAAGAAACGCTCGGGTATCGCACGCGAGCTGTCAAAAACGCGTGCCGTTCGGTTTCGCAATGCAACGGTGTCGCAATCCGACCGCTGCCGAAAATAGTCGAAAGTTTCTTCATGGCATTTTTTATTCGCGCCATTGTGAGCTTGTGATGCTGTTTCACGCTTTAGAAAGCGGTCTGTAAGATAAATTAGAGACGGGATATTCCGTATATTATATTTGGATAGTAGTCGTAGGTATTATATGCAAGTAATAAGTTAAGTATATTGTGAATTGTGAGTAGTACGATTTCGATTAAATGCAATATGATATTCAGAATATTCGAATCTTAAGTGAGCAATGGGGTTTAAGGGTTTTATTCATAACGTATGAGTTTACGTCCCAAATAAGTAAGTCAGCAGCCTGTGCGTAACTTAATAAGCAAATTCAATAACAAAGCCGGTCAAGTCACGTTTGTTACGAAATTCAACCTAGCCCCCAGTCACCAATAACCTTCATTTCTGTACTCAAAACGTGAGAGATTACGCCTTTTACTTCTTTTTAATTCCTGTAATTAACGAAAGCCAGCTTTGGATTTGGAAAATATTAACATTTTGACAATTATGTAAGTAGCAAAAAATATCAGCGATGGCGGCGCTCTATCGCTGCAAAAGAACAGACTACTTAAAAAATTACTTACTGATGATTGGTTATCACGAAGAATTCCACGTGAACCGTGTTAAGACGTTCGTGATCAATTTAATTACGTATGGTAATTAAATAGCAGAGAAGGATAATAATAATTATTAAGGTTACTGGTTATAGGTAAACGTGATAAGGCAATAAACAAAGTTTCCTTCCTACAACGCTTGAAAAAATGTCGTTCCTTCTAGCGGTAACAGAAACGGTATCCTGTTTCCAATCGCTGCTTCGACTGACGACACAGGCATGATATTTCCATCGTGACGCTTGCTTGGTAAGATAATTATAATGAGTAGGTACTAGCGACCCGCCCTAACTTCGCTTCGATTTAAGTGAGTTTTCTGTAACACCGCTGGGTGTTACAAAAAATATGGAACTGATGATGAAAATCACATTAAAATCAGTTACTTTGTTTGAAAGATCTAAGCGTACATACTGAGGGCAGACGGCGGGCGGGAAGCAACTTTGTAATTATACTATGTAAAGATATTAATTGATTTTGCCGCCAACTTCAAACTTCGTAGTATTAGTATATTTCTAAGCATTGCCCAATATTAATGAATAATTAGCCTAAATGCATTCCAAAAAAAGGCACATGTTTTTGGAATTTGTTTTATATGCATCAAAGAGTACCTACTTAATCCAAAATTTGCAAATAAGTATGCCTGATCTTTGTAATAATAGGAAATTTATTTGTTTATTTGGAACACAAACAGTCATTTACATAGATCTTCCTATTTACTGCTCAGTAGGTCTTGCATCTGTACAGTCAGCGTCAAAAGTATATACGAACTTTTGTACTTTATTGATTAACAGTAACGTAAGCAATTTCGAACAAGATTGTCAAATGTGTTAATGGGATAAAGTACATAAGTGATCAGCTTCTTTTGACATTGACTGTACCTCTACGTGCATATAATTAAAAATATATATAGGTCTAGGCCACATTTTAGAAGATAGCATTACTATGCTATCTTCTAAAATGTGGCCTGTTATGTTGTGAAGTGATCTTAATTCTATCTGCTGATAGCATTAAGATCACTTCACAACACTCTAAAAAGCTGAAGAATATTAGTATAAGAACATTGTTTGCCACGTTCTCTTATTAAAAGCAGGTCAAGTTAAAAAAAAAATTGTTATAGAGCAAGATACTGAGGCCCTACTTTGAAAATCGATGTTCGAAGCTACGTCAGCTCCATCCCTGTCACTCGTCATTCGAGACTAAATCCAGAGAAATGGAGCTAACGTAACTTCGAACGTAGAATTTAAAAATAGGGTCTCTGATTTTGATAAAGTGTGACCTTTTGCCATTGCATTGATTGTTAATGTACAATCCCAGGTATAATGTGAATGAGAACCCACGCGTATGGTGAGTGAGTGATGACGTAACATCGCCTTCTAGAAGTTATCGCAAAAACTGTGCTAGTGCAAGATTTCCGACCCTAGCGTGCCTCTGCGCAGATCGGAGAAGGGGCAACGGTTCGCCTTGATGGGGTGTTCACCTCTGCCTCACACTTTACATACTATCGCGTTTGACATTACTAAGATTTATTAACATCATGGGTATCTTCAATATCAATAGGAACATTATGTTTATGTGGATCACAGGGCACTCCTGTTGCAAATGTAGGTATGCCAAAAAGCAAATGTAAAGTTTTCACCTCGAGTGTTTGTTTTAGTTACGCAAAAAGTTAAAATGGTGTCAATAACATTGCGGTATCGGGTTTAGGTTTATGGAAGAAAATACACAGAGACCAAAAACTAAACCTATTCAGCTTTGTATGTCGGTACCTATGTATTAATCCAAACCCATTATTTTACAAAACAAAAACAATGCAATTAATATTTTAAAACAAAACATGTACGAGAGCGAACTTATCCTATCCCTTATTTTAGTACTAAATTCCCTCTATATTAACGCGACGAAGTTGAGCCTTGGTTGTGGCCAATATACTGAATAAGTGACTTGAATTTGAATTTAACATAGGTAACTCGATACTAAAACAATCTTTGAAACAACAAGGAAATATTAATGGCGTGTCTTAACGTTTTAATGATTTATTAGGCCTGATCTTTTAAATACTTAATACCTTGGTGTAAAAATAAACTTTTTATTCCTGGTATAATCAAACACCTACTCGACATTTTCGATGCCAATTCAAGCCAGTCGCGCAGATAAGTTTTTTTGCAAATTAAGTTGATCACCTTGTTGAGTACCTATTCTACCTACCGATAAAGGTTATGATCAGTCACAAAAACCGGTCGAGTTTGCATGGGTCTTACCTCGCCAATGTAAAATCACACGACTGCGCACAATCAGGGGCAAACGGACGATAAGGTTTCTGCGATCGATAATCGAAAAAACGTTGAATAAAACATAAACAAGGTGTATTTATTATCGGCTATTAGACTAAATAGATGCTTTACAGTATTAATATCAATTAAATTAATTGGAGGAGGAGTTTAAAGTAATCGGAAAGCATTTGGCGCGATCGCAACCTTGCGGCGGGCGGTACGCGGCGCAGGTCAGATTTTTCGAAGGTCGATGACTCGCCGCCTGTTATTGCTACGAGTTATTATTATTAGCGCATCCCGGACGAATAGTTCGAACGTCGAGCAACTCTAACAAAGCGCCCGAATACGTTCGAATCGACGCGCACGATTAGGTACGATCCTATTTCTTTTTGACAATTTCGTTTGTGATCCTTTTATCACCGTCCTCCCCGAAGCTACCTGCGCTCTAGTAAATCGCCTACGGGTTAAAAATATAGACGGATAGCTTGGTTTTATTACCAGTAGAGTTATATTTTTTTTAGGCTGCGTAACGGTCGGTATAACAACTTTTGATATATTTTCACTAGATAGTTTAGTTTAGTTTAGTTTATTTATTAATCAATGTAATATTACAATATAAGTTGCATTGCATGTCAAAAAATACGAAATTACATTGAGATCGTCAAAACATAAATACTAATAATCAAAGAATACAAAAATAATTAATTAAAACAACAACAATTAAACATCAAATAAATGGTCACTCGTCCGATGTCAATATACAAGAATTAATAACTGTCAACACAATAATAAATAAATTTACAATTTTAGCTCCATATATTCATTCACAGAGTAATAACGATTAATGGATATAATGGTCTTTTGGTATAACAATATTTGGCATATTCCGATATGATCTAACTATCATCAGGTATAATGAACTTTTAATATAACAACTATGTATTAAACTAACAGTAATATGGTATAACGTTTATGTGATATAACTGTGTTCGATATAACGTTCAGTGGGTATAGTATAATGTAGTACTGGTATAATCTGAAATACGTACTAGTATTTTAATAACCTACCAGTTCCGCGTTAAGGCAGAACTCCGTTAGGTACGACGACGAGCGAGGAGGAGTGTTAGGAAGAACTGCGACCCTACAGCGCCAGTACCGAGTTTTGTTTTTATAATACTATACTACTATTCTATGATCCCTTGCAGATATATACGTAGACGTTTTTATATCTTATAACACATTATATAACTAATACTTATATCATACGTTCATTATATTAGGTTAGGTTGTTTAAAATTTGTAAAATCCTTCCAGTTAGTGTAAAACATAAATACCTTCTAGCAATAAATAATCGTGATAGTCAAGAGCATAACCTATCTCAGGTAAGTCACAATTATGGCACAAGGTCGGTATCTGCGGGTAAATTTGAGGTACCTAGAGTGAATAATTACTTTGGTGATAGAACATTAAGGAAACGTGTGCCATATGTGTTGAATAGTTTGCCCGATGATATCCGGCATGAGCCAAATATACGTAGATTTAAGAGGTTAGTCAATAATTTTTTATTAGAGTCACTTCCATACTAGACACACTGTAAGACATAGCTAAGTATATTTATATTTAAAAAAAAAAACAGATTTATTCACGGACACATTCCTGCAGTCAAACTGTTGTAACAGTTTTGCAGGGCCTTTAATATTATTGTATCATGTTGTTTGTTTTTAATAAATAAATAAAATAATAATAATAATAAATAAACATTATATCAAACTGACTCTGAGTCTGACCCTTTTACCGCAGCTAACCGTCTAGAGCATAACGTTGTAGTTAAGAACACTATCTGTAAAGCTGTTTGGGCAATAAAGCATTTTTCTTTCTTTGTTTCTTTCTTTCAAACATTATTATACTTATTATTAATAAGTATAATAATGTGTTTTTGAAACATTATTATACTTATTATTAATAAGTATAATAATGTTTGAAAGAAAGAAACAAAGAAAGAAAAATGCTTTATTGCCCAAACAGCTTTACAGATAGTGTATACTGTTTAATAAGTTATTAAACAGTATACCCCAGAAAAATATCTACTTTGTTGTTATATCAAAAGTTTATTATGCCTCTTGAGTGATTATATTCTATGAAATTATATCAAATTTTGTTATATCTAGTGAAAATATATCAAGTTGTTATACCTATCATTACATACCCATTTTTTTACATGCTTTTTGCTACTTTATCGTCACAATGTAAAGTTTATTGAACGGGTTTAGCAGATAGGTTTACTAGTTAAATCATGAAACCAATACCTATAAGAAACTAGTAGGTACGCGAATTTGATTAAGATAGTTCGTATTAACATCTTTATCGGATTTTATTGTTTTATGGCGTTATGTCGGTTTAAGTAAAATTATGTGGAAACCAGTCCCACATGCATCTGTAGGTAGATATATTGTTAGGTTATTTTCGCGGAATGGTAAAAGGGGACCAAGTGATGACAATTGGTTTTTTGTGTGCGGCACCCCACTGTCCCCGCGCACAATCGCACATGTTACGCAAGAGACAAGTGTCAAATAATTTACGTCCGCACGCTCCGCACAATACAATCGTCGCCATCTTGGTTTCTAAGGTAGGACAGTAAATTTTTTTCAAACATTGAATCTTTTGTCATCGAAATCATCCCCAGCCAGACTAATGATTTTTGGTTATGTAATCAACAACCTAGATTCGCACTAATTTGCGGTCGCACCGGTCACGTTTTTCTACTGTCACACTAAACATGACCTCTGTCTACAAGGTTTGCGGCATTAATATACTTATCGTTCGTAATGCAGATTTTCGTATGACTTAGACTTTTATTATCCTCCGACTGACTATTTCCAGGGTTTTTCTGGAAATAGTCAGTCGGAGGATAATAAATCCGTTCGTCAATACATACTATTCCAATGATTTAAAGTTCTCTGTTGAAAAAACGTTATGCCGCAGTTATGGTAGGAAATAAGTTGGTATATTGTTTCATCGCTGTCGGCCGTCCAACATCTGGCTCTGGCTATCCGGTCCAGACGTACAAAAAATTAAGATAAATAGCCCACTGACGTTTACAATTGAGATTTGGAACATTGTTGACGAAGCCCATTTAAAAAACTGTTTCCGATCGACGCTGGGTCAACATTACTAAAATATTTCTCGTACCTAATATTTTACATGTGGTTTAATCTCTTTTATATATACCTACATAAATAATCGGTCCCATTTACGAGTAAATTGGTTTTCTTCAGTTACATGGTTGCCGAAATCAAAAATCAATAGGTACGCTTACTGAATGTGTTATTTCGTCTTGAAAATATCCGATACGATTCTAATACAAAACTAAGAGAACGCTTAGTAGTCAAGGATTTTTTCGAAGCACAAAAAACCACCCTCCTCAAATACAGATTTTACCTGCGAGCTCGGATAATGGAACAGTTCAAGGGTAGGGGACCAAATTTATGTTTTCCTTAGAAAAAACCCGAAGGGCTTAGAATTTGCCCACAAAACTAAATTGTATAACTAAGATGGAAAGCGAAATCAATAGGTAATTTTGGAACATTTTAATTGGTTTCAATTTGAACATTAGAAAGCAGTTACCAACTCAAAACTTCTATGTTTTTACTAACGCAAATTGTTGTATTGACACCGATACATACACATACGTGACTGCAAGAAATCTACTATAACTCACATCTCGTTAAAATGTAACTCAGTCAACAATGAAATAAGTATTATAACTTTAAATAGTTTTTAAATGTAACTTGCGATGCTATGTATGCTGAAAACTTCGAGTTTTACGCAACTTCGCCAAACTTTGGCGTCAAGTGTCAAGCATATTCACGAAATATCGCAAGCCTTAAGCAACTCTAAAGTACAATGTTGAAGTAAACTGCAAGCACCTGAACGCGAGGCGCGCAAAAAGCGCAAAATGGCTGACCTACTGACCCAAATACGGTGTCCATGAGCGCAGCAAGGTCAGGCCACGACGTGAGACTGCTACTAAGCGTTTATCAAACGTTATAATGACATTAACCTGCATTCCCTTAAAAAAATAAGGAAAATTTTGAATACCTTAAGTTGATATTTGATTATTTTTTTAACTGGTCAAGCCCGGATATATCACCAGAGCGTCAAGGTTTTTGTAAATTAAATATTGGCATGAACATCCCTTTGTTGGACCAGCTTCTTTAGTTATATGATATGCTATGCTTAATTGTGTTTTGAATGACACACATTGCTGTTACAATTGATGAATTAACCTTTGGTGTCTTGTGTCACTTTTACTGAACATCCGGTTTAAAGGACCACGTGTGAATGAACAGTGAGTACATTGTATCAATAGTCGAGTTGCACAATACTGTTCTGTTATTATGCACATTGGATTGGACTAACCAAATATTGCGCCATCGATCATAAACATTTAAAATCTACTGGTTGTAGGCTAGAATGTTATTAAAGATAATGTAATACATAAACAATTAATTAAGTCTGAGTATGCTGAATCGCAACGTGTAGGCGAAATACTAGCTCGGGTTACCGTCTGGGTCCCAGACAGTCTGGCTGGACTAATTAAAGCAAGTGCTGACTCGCCTCCAGAATGTTATGTTTATTATAATCAATGACATATTATGATATTACACAATGATATTTATAATGCTACAACACACTTTATTACATAGGATAATTGAGGTTTTTTTCGGTTTATGTTCTTAAGCTTAACAATTCACAATTAAAAACTATATATTCCCTCTAAATCTATACTAGGTACGAGAATATCGACATCGTACATGTCGGAAAGAAAATGAAAATGAAAAATTAAGAACCAATCAAATATTATTCAACCCGCGTCGGAAGCAGATAAGATGTCAAGTTTCTGCGTTTTAGAGTAGCTACTCGTAATGCTGGGACCTCATCTGCGGAATTCGCTAGGATTCATGATGACGGCTCTTTTTTTTATCAAAAAATGAAAGAAACACTAACACTACAAAACACGCTGCCTAGGCCGGAATATCTGTCTAAAACAGTGCAACCTAGTGCAACGACGTCAATGGGTAAGGAAATATATCATAACCCGTGTTTTCTACTATAATTTAACCTCTTGGGATTACCGCTTATTTGTTTTCGACGCATGATGACATCGTTTATAACTGATAAAACTGTTGTCTGACGTATTCGACCAATTGGCTCGCACTTTGTCATCATTCCCCATGCTCCAATCGTCTCAGGTCGTAATTAGGTACGTCTTACGTTCCGTCTCCTCGCCGCGCTTGACATCTTAAATCAGAGTCGCATTGCAAATGACTCCAAATGCACTTTATTTAGATTCATGTGACAGCAATGCAGCTCTCAAATTGGGAAGTAGCACCCCTTTTGTAGCCTGCTTCTGTAACACAGTCATATTTAGGTCGCCTGCATATTTCGTTTGGATAAACTCGGCGCAATGTTCCAGGGAGATAAGGAAGTGTCGCTGGACTTTATTTACTTGACAGATAACCCTTATTTACTATTCGCGATATTGTTATGATGGTTGGTGACGCAAACCGATAAACATCCATGTTAAATAATGAGCAAATTGAAAATAAAAACAAGCCAGTATCATAACAGGGATTGAAATGATTGAATGCTAGGAACGACAACACAATACGACGCGAGCTAGACTATTAGCGATTTTTGTGGCGAACCTGCCAATTAAGTGGTATTTTCTTCCGGAATTAAGTTCGTTTGTGGAGAGGGACGTTAGTATGCAACCGCGCGCGCCGGCGTAGCGGCACGGGAGTTGACCGTTCGTCGCGTAACGGCAAATGCTTTTATTATTCTTTTATTACATTCCAACGTTTTGGCAGTTTTTTTTCGCATTCAGAGTGCTGTTAAGACGGATGTAAAATTTGGTTAGACACGGCAGTTTCTTTAATCCTTTTTTTTATAGTGAAATAGTTTTGAGCGATCCTATCTATATGAATTCAGTTTCACTTCAAAAACCAGATCAAACCGGAACCCAAGCTAACAAGCACCAATTACCCATCCTGCCGTCGCGAGGCATTCAAAATAGTCGTAAAGGCATGGTTCAGCGAGCCGACCTCACCGGCCGCGGGCATTCCCTCGTTCAGCCACCCTGCAGGACATTGACTCGCCCCCTGGCCTGCGTTACCCCCACCCGTGCTATACCAACAAACAAACGCATTACCTCTCGCCTCCAGAGCTTTCGATAATATTCGGAAATCTTCTTGAGGTCATTATTACCCAAGTCCTACCTCTCATGTCATCAGATCCCAAAAAAGGGGAACACCCAAAAATTCCGAATTATTTCTTTCCGAATATTTACTTGTCCGAATTTTCATTTTTCCGAAAGGTATGTTATGCGTTATGCATGAGCTATTTTAGATTAAATTTATAATATAATTACTATACGTAGGTTAGGTTAGGTTTGGTTTGACTAATAACGAATATAGAAAAATGATGCCTTCTATCAAAACATAGCATTCGTAATTATGAAAATTCGGGATCCTGATCATTGCGGAATGACTCTTCGGAGTTATGTAGCGGATTCCACAAAAAAGATCCAAATAAGTTATATTTAACGTGTTATTGTGGTGCCAATTAGTGGAATTAATCTGATAGCGCTGATTATGTAACAACACGATTTCTCCCGTTTAGCACAAATTGATGCCCTGGTATATTACTTGCATGCCGTTACGTCACCTCTCCTTTTACAAATCGTTGCGTTTATTTGCTATTCAGCATTATTACCCGTTTTGATGATATCGTGTATGTCTCGTATTACTTCGCTGAGCTGACATCAATAATGTGACTTAAAGAGTGGTTGTTTGGAGCTGCTGAGAATGCCGAACTTGTGCGCGACCTCGTTACGCAAAACGAACGTAACGGTAGTCCCACGAACGTGGTCTGCGCTGCGACCGAAACCCGGCAACTTGGAAAGTAATCGCCCGGCAACGGTCACTTTCTCTAGAACAGGTCCCAGTCTTGCCTCGACCGCCGCAGTACGTGGTAGTACCAGTACTTTCAACGCTTTAAACATTCTAAGGCACCGACATACGCACAAAAGTCGTCACATCCTTATCGTACGTGCTAACCAGCTGGATGTCCAACTGGCAACATACTTAGCGTGTTTAAATAGGTATGTATGCGCCTGCCTTACGTGCGGTGCAGATAACCTTGCGATTGACTGTGTTGCAAATGTTGCAATCATATCACTGACGATTTCGCTTGCCAAATAAAAAAGAAGTTCCATTGCATAACCTCCGATCCTGTATAAACTTTTATCTCATCTTATTTGAATAAATGATTGGCAAACGAACCTTGGCAATCGAGCCGGCTGCAGAGTACTGTGCTAGCAATATTTTGCAACGTAAGTATTAATGATTCGCGATTTAATGATCATACTTGGCGGCCATTTAGTAAAAGTTTGCTAGCGGACGCGAGCAAACTTGACTGCGTAAAAAAAGACTAGCAGCCGAGCAAGGCGATGACTCGGCGTAGGGAGCAAAAAAACACCCAACAAGTGCGTTACCCCCTCGAAGTTTATCGTATACATAGTTATCTCGACGAGAACAACTTATACGCTCGAATGGTTAACACTGGGTTATGTTTGGTTAAACGAGCTGATTTTATGCCGATGAATTTTCTTAAGCATAACCTGCTAAGTAGGAGAGGTTTTTAGTTTTTTGTTCGTCGTCGTTTTCAGGTAGTGCTCAGAATTTTCTCATCTATAGCACGCCTTTAATTTGACGGCACGTCCTTTCTGTTACAGTTACGTAATTACGTAAATTGTAGCAATATCTACCTTTTTAAATATATTTTTTGTTAATATATAGGTAGGTAGTCTTATAATTCGCAGTAGGGCTTTGTAAATAAACATTTTCGATTTTAAAGTCGTATCCGTGTTTGATAATGCCAGCGATGAGATATCAAAAACCATAAAGATTGAAGAACATAAAATAAACGTAGATATCGTAGATATAGATGTTAACGATATAAAATAAATGCTCAAGGCCAAATTGAGATTTATTATTATTATTATTTTATTATTATTATTATTACCTGGCTTTGATATTATTATAAACATCTGTTAGGTAGTATGAAGTACCTACGAGCGAGTGATACTTATTATTTGACAGTCACTTTTTTTACGGGGATCTGGTGACGAATGTATGTTAAATTGTCAAGATCGCAAGTGACACCTCAAACAATTTACGAGAAAGCGGAAATTACGTACCTACTTGTTTTAAAAATAAAATCTTTCGTTTATAGATTGCTTTGGTGTAATATAATTTAAAACATGCGTTCATAAAATAATTTTCGGTTACTCTTTCCACGAAACGTACGATATATTCGATATATTTCTGTTACACCGTTTTATCAAACATGCTTTGTCAGTTGTGACAATACTCGTTATCGCGTGTTTCGTGTTATCTCACTTCCTTAAGTTGTTGTAGATCAGTTTTTGTTACATTTGCTAATGTCTCGTTTGAATTGCGCTTCATTGTTGAGCCGGTAACAGAGATGACCTTTACGGGCGAGCGCGCGGCCATGAGCGTCTCCTGAAGGTTACATGCTTCTCGGATGGTCGCCCAACACAGGAGAGCCGGTGTCTTAATAATAAATAAGTTATTTATTTAATAAACTTTGGGGTTAATCTGCATTAAATTCCGTACTGCAAGGTCGTCTTCTAAATTGAATGGATCCGCAAATTTTAAAGACAAACGTCGTGCATGGACGCTGTTTTCAGTTGTCACGCAATTATTTCCTGCTGTAAACGCGGCTTTACCGTGTTGGTAGATGCCTATAGGTCGACCAACCAGTCGGTCAGACGCCCTCCCTCCCTCTATCTGTCCTCCCTCCGTCCGTCTGCCTCTCTGCCTGCTCCCTCCCCCCCGCGAACCTCCCCACTGCGCTACCGACAGCCGTCCAATCCAGCCAGTCAGTCTTTGGCCGCCCGACCGAGTGAACGTCTCCAAAACTGTACCACGGACTTTTTACGTCACAGTTTATTTTATCTTTAATTTTAACTAACAGCAGCCAAGTACGTATCCGTTTTATGATTCCCGTTGTATTTGTTTTGAGTATAATTTTCTATTTCGCGATGTTCTTGGGTAGCCGTGTATCTCAACTGCCGCTTTGTCTTGTTACAGGTACCTGCCTACTGGTAACCGGGCTGGGTGTGAACTCAGATACGGTGTGTGAAGTTTTATGTAATCGTTTTATACTGTTATTGAAGAAACCCAAGTGGAAGTTGTGTGCCCGATTCTTGGAGTGTGTGGAACGACAGACAAGATTTGGTTTTATACGGTGGATTTGTGTTTACTAAATAAAGTGAAGTGTACGTTCCAGCGATTAATGCTCGATTGTTATGCTCTTTAAACAAGTGATTAGTGTCATTATTGGATTGTTATCTGTTTGCTTGGATTCCTAGCAGCTTAATGGCCACTGTAAGTATTTTAACGTTTCTTTTAATGATACTATAGTAGGTATGATTCTCATGAAAATTCAAGGTTATGAGATAAAATTAATTAGGTAAAAATGCTGTAACAGAGTTTCCGTCGCGTGCAACGGTAATTATTATTAATACGTTCATTAATACATTCAGTCACTTACCGACGAGCTACAAAACTGAAACCCCATATTGCTTACCTCATTCTTTCTCTTTTAGCTATTAAAACTTAATAAATGTTCTTTTTTGATCAAAAGTTAATAGTTATTCAGGAACTAACTTTTAACTTCCGTCTTCTTTGTTGCCCAATGAGATTGCTAGAGCCGGTTTATCTAGTTTTTTTGTTCTAACATTCCGACCCCATTAGCATTTTTAAATTCAACATTATGGTTGCAATTTAAGCACATCAAATAGGTGCTTACTGAATTCTTAGAAATCATGCTGCCACCAGCACTTTTTTTACGAAACCACGCACAATCGTCGCGTTCCGCGGTGCAGTTGCGTGAACATTCCGCAAATTCCCACGCGCTCCGGTAAAAATGGTTCTTTGTTGCTTGCGATGCTATTCACTAAACTAAATCACTCATTGTGAGCTTAACAGCAAGGTTGTGAGCTAATGAGACAATCGAGATCGCGATGTATGCGGGCGCCATCTTACCGCCACTTGTCTGACGCGCGGCGCGACCTCGTGTACAAGTTCACTAATTTTAGACCACCGTTGACAATGTTGACAACTTCGTAGTCATCGTTTTAAATATCGCCGCAATATCGATCGTCGAAAACACTCCCGACTACATTTCAACATCGGTAACCGTGTTTAGCAACCGATGATTATTTATACAAGTGAACTGATGCCTTCATTAAAGGTTGTTGACAATATGTAAATGACATTAATGTAATGCTTTAAACAAGAAACCGTTTAATCATCGCAAATTGCAAAACAGATTAGATAAGATACATATAGGTAACTATGAATAAATCATGCCGTAATAATAAAAGGAGTTGTGTTTATCTTGAGTTTCCTCTGGAAGCGAGACAGGTCAAAATATGAGTTGCAATAATTTAATAAATCGATATTTATATCGAGATTTTGCTTAAAAGTATTCGTAGATTGCAGCAGGCTTGTGGTTTCGAGTGGAGAGCTCGACTAGTATGCTAGTATAGGCCGAAGTAGGTCAAGGCGCGATAGGCCGACGTTTCCTACACTCGGTCCAACGCGGTGCCATGAGGAAGAGACTCGTTACCGACCCGATCAGATCATCTTTATTGAAACAAACTGTTTGTCCAATTAATTGCCCCGATTTGCGGATGTCAAGATTCCTTAACGCTCTATAAATATGTCTTCGAGGCGTCATACGAAATCTTGGAAACAAAATCCGCTTTAATCTTTTCGTATCAACCATACTGTGAAATCGTGTTACCGCTTTAAATTTCATCGAACGTGTTGGCAAACAGTATTTATAAACTGTTTGAGAATAAAATTAAGCGCTTATTCATAATTCCGGGAATGCACCTCGTCATACGAACATGCAAGTGTTTTTGCTATGAATTATTTACTAGACATTTCTTTCATGTACTTCAAAACGAAATATGTTTCTCAGGCAAGATATAAGAAGGTAGGTAGGTCTGGAAAAAAACACGTCTGCGGCTTCTTGGCCAACGTTGTTATATGTATACTTGCGCAAATTCGTGGCCAGAAATCTGCAATAACTGAATTTCAACACCTTCCTAGAGATCGATGTTTAGGTTAAACGTTTACGATTGCTGATATATTCTTCCGTAAGTGGGACACGTGATTATCTATTTTTATTTTAGGTCAAGGATTTCCTTGATAAACGTAATCATATTGTCATTCGAATACCAATTGAATCGTGCCTAACCACTAGTCGCACAAAATGTTGACATGCTCGAATTAAAGCAAGAGGCACGAGGGGTTTGAGTCGACAACTAGGTATGAGTGTTCGGTTTTGGTACGATATAAAATGGTATAAGAGTCAAATATGAAGTATATTATATCAAAAGAACAGACACATAGGCGTTATGGTTATTGAGATCCAGATCGCGGAACACTACGGATTTTAGCATATATATTATGTAGCCTCTTAAGAGGATTGTGAGACGACCCTTAAATCGCGTAGATGTAAAAAAAATACCCATAAAAATACAAAGTCTGATTTCCACGATTTTTGAATATGTTGTAGTTATTATGAAAGGCTAGGTTTGTACGTACCACTTTTGTTTTTTTAATTTGTTTCTCCAAGAAATATTTTCTTGGAAAGGAAAACGTACAAACTATTTTTTCATAATATCTATAACATATTAAAAAATCGTAATAATCGGAGTAGGTTTAAGGGGAGAACCACGTTATGGCATTATGTATTGAAATTTTCTCAATCTCTTAAATAAAACGTCTTATCAAAAACATAGGACAATTTTTCAGTTTTTTTTAAACTGACGAACGCAAGGGCTATTTTACATATTGGATTTATTCTAAAATATCTCTAGAATAACATAGCTTTCGGGAAAATGAAACTTCAGACAAATAAATATTCGGAAAAAAATAGTAGGTAGTAAAATATAGGAGATAGGAGTAGGTAAAATTCCCAACGTGTTCCCATTATAAACTTTAGTAGTACCAAATAAATGTTCTTGAAATAATTTATCTTTTCTTATATGTCATGGGAATAATGACTACAGGTTTGTAAACACGAGACGAACGCGCTTGTTAGTAGTTTACACTAGTTGTCGGTTATGTACCCATTCGAGTTTGCACCGACCCAGTTAGATAGCGGCGCTATCATTGTAACAGTTACGATAAAGACGAACTATTTTCTCTCACACACCCCATTTTCTTAATAACTCGTATCATCATCATCAATAATAATAATTATTATTATTTGTTATTAAACTGTTGAAAATTCAAAACTCAAAACTACCTTGGTGTTCATAGTTAAAGCCTTACAATGACTTTGTCTGAGCTGTCTAGCGGATTAAAGTCTGGCAGATAAGCCTGCAACAATGTTTTCAGCTATATTTTACTGCTTTCTCTCTCTTGATAAGTTATTTATAGATATCCTCTTTACTCTGACCTTTTAGTGAGCTACATTAGCGTCTTTGTTATTGGCAACATCTTCAGTGACGTCAATGTTGCTAGCTCCTGGCTTCCTTTTATACCTGGAAAAGCCTTTGTATTTTTTCTGAAGAAGCATTAAAAGCACTATCGTTCACTTGAGTATCTTTTACGAGCTATTGAACAA
The DNA here is from genome assembly GCA_946894065.1 of Acleris literana. NCBI lineage: Eukaryota > Metazoa > Arthropoda > Insecta > Lepidoptera > Tortricidae > Acleris > Acleris literana. The sequence goes on from OX335677.1 coordinate 5,477,400, forward strand.
AATTAAAAAGGGTTGGTATTAGTTCAGTATTTTCTTCCCGTGTAGGTATTGCTTTAAGGGTTTTGATGGATAATCGATCATATTAAAGTAAAGATATTTTCTAATTTCTTTTATAAATCTCAACATATTATAGTCTATTTTTGTTCTGATTTGTTTTACTCAAACGCATTAAAATCCCTTGCGATATCTCGTCAATCTCATCACCAAAATAAGTTTTATTTATACAACTCTCCCAGTTCGCAATGTTTAGAATTGGTCATAATGCGAATTAAAGCGGACGATCATCTAATGTAATGTAACATTGACTTTCACATCAGTGCGGCAGGTCTGATGTAACGCGCGAGGCCGCGCGGGGCGATTAGGTAAACGGTGCGCCCGCGCCGCTTTCACCCCACTTTCACCTCTATTTCCGCATTGCACTGCTCATTGGCGCACATTTAGCTACACTTGCTGTTCGAGAATTATTTATTAACAGGTGCAACAGGCGCAGGTGTATCTTATTCAAAAACGAAGTCAAGTGGTTGCTCCATGCGCGCACCTAAAGACCAAGTGCGATATTATCGTTCAGAAATAAATATGTAGTAGCTAGCATACAAGTAGGAGTCTATAACTTTAATTCAGCGATGTTATGACTTTGCGTTAAGTTACATTACGATTTAAGTTTATAAATAACTTCGCTAGGTTCTTCGAAAACGTATAACGAGCGCGTTTGTGTTTGTCCGGGGCCACGACTACATGAATCATCTTTTTTTGTCATCGAAACTGAACTATACGATGGTCCCACCGATGCGGTGGGGACACGATAGATCAAGATTAGATAAAATTCCAGGTAGAATTTTTAGTTTGTCTTCGTGAAATTGAAAGATTCTGAGATGTTTTTCAAACGATATTTGCAGTTTGATTAGTTGTAAAAATCCTGTTTGTAGAGTTATCGTTGTTTGAATATTGGTGGAGAACGGTTCGAGTAAGCAGTCCGGTTGTGACACTGGCCTACTGACCCACTCGGTAACTGTGATGGTGTGCTCGACTCACCCACTTACTCACATGCACAAATTCGTACGTATCACAGCCGCCTGAGTTCTTATACTATTACATTGCATTGCATGTGATCATCAACCTAGTTGCGTATCCAGTTACGTCTTTGTATGTAATAAAATCCGCATTGACTGCATTTAATAGTTAGTTTCTTGCTGAAATATATACTGGATACATTAGAGGCTTTTAAATTGATTTCATTTGATTTTTCCGCCTTTGGAAATCTCAAAAACACTTTTTTACATGAAAGTACTTTAAAGGCAATGATTTTGATGTTTTATAATATATTTACGAGGGAAATATATCAGTTCAGATACAAACAACGCGGGCCGACCGGCACCGGCATGGCTTACGATTTGCACAACGCTTGCAGCTAGCTATTGACCCACTGACACACAAACTGCCTACAGCGGAGGCTAACGGGTCGCTTCCATTCGACAAACATCTTTAACTCTTCGGAATAATTTACTAAAATGTTTCACAATCGATCGGAAATGCACATAATGAAACATTGTATGCATCGCTTTAGACAGGGTTACACATGTAAATAGATACACAAAGGAATCGATATATAGTGCGTTCTATCCATAGAGTATACTTTATAGTGCTATTTTTTTAAATAAAAAAAATCACTGTGCTTATATGATAAAAATGTATTTAAATTATCTAGTTGTTGGACACGTTCCAAATGGATAAGCTCTGGTTGTTGTAGGTCTTTAAATAGATTGTAGTAGGTATTTTATCATAATCTATTTCTGTACTACCAGCTGCTGAAGCTTGTGCATTGATGCTACTGCACAGTACAATGAGTTATTAGAAGTCGTAAATATTTATTCGCAAACAATGTCTTGAACCTACTTTACAACCCAACTGTATGAAATTCATTCACAAATATTACGATTGCAAATGCGGAAGTATTTTAATAATTAGTTGTAAAAGCGAATTGGACAAATAACTAAGATTAGTTCTATTGGTTTAAATACAATTGAACCGAGAACTGTTTTAAAGTCCGTTAATATTGCTTTAGACAACTTTTCGGGGATAGTTAACGGTTAGCTATTACTTATATTTGATTTGTTAACCGTATTTTCGACAAAAACACATTAATATGCAAAGGTATTATAACATCGCTGTTTAAACTTCAAACAAAAGTTTGTTGTGGTCAAACTTCATTTAAATTTAGCACCTACATTCCTGACGATATTTAAATTACTTCAGTCTATAACATCCCTAGTTGTTTTTTTTACAGCAAGTTTATACAAATTGGTCGTTACTCGTTAAATTGTAGATTACTCTTGAAATCTCACAACAAGCATATCCGCAATCGTAAAAAACTCGTATTTTTTTCAAGATTTACCACATAATCATAATACCAATATCATCCACGCAATATGCTTATGATTATCTTCTTTAGAAGTCTTTTCTAGTGATAATCAACCTACAGTATTTTTTATGGTAACAATAACATTCCATGTGATACATTAGCGTCCAACAACCGACTCACTCAGTGTGTGATCAAATATTCAGCTTGGGGGAACTGAGCCCGATGTCGGAATTTTGTATATTTTGGACGGAGTAGGTATTTAATTATCATTAACCTGAGTATCATTCAAATTCGTCTGGTAGTCAGAGAGGTGGTATTTTCAGCTTCCTTGTGTTTATATTTTAGTATCCCGTATAGTTTTTCCTTCCGCGTCGTGTATTCAACCAACTCCAATATTTTAAATTATGGATTACCTGCTAAGTATGTATTTTAAGTGACATAACAGTATAGGTACTTACATTTTAACCCAGGAAAATGTAGGTAAGTTGTCACAGAAAAACTCTTACGCTGCGGGAGGATCTCCGTTGTAAATACGATATGGAAATAGATTAAGTTCGGGAAGTGTCCGTTAACTGATATAATAACTATTCAGCGCGAAGTCGGTCGTGAACAACAAACAGATCTAATAATAGAGGGCGCTGGTGGATATGGAACGAGAAATGTAGGCCACAGCCGCGCCCGCGCATCCACTGACAGCCACCGCGTGAAACCCGAATATTCTACTATTTGCTTACTTTTCTCGTCTAGTTTAGACATCAGCGGTCTCGATATTTTTCAATGACCGCCATTAAGATATCACGACCCATTTACTCGAATATTTATAGCCTCATAAAAACGTTTGTATAGTATTCAATAATCAGATCCTAATTTTGTGTTAGGTAGATTCTATAAGCGTAGATTTGATTTGTTGTTGAGACTTTCCCTTGGTTTTCCTTTAATTTGACTCGGGAAACAATTAAAAGTCCCCTTTAGTATGATAATGCTACAGCCGGAGCAGGGGGTTGTTATTTTCGATCCCCTGTTGCTCACCCCCATTTAGGGCGCGTGTTCACGCTCGCACTTGGTACATATTTGCACATTTCCGATATCGGGTACGTGATAAAACTAAGGATGGAGAAAATATAACTATAGGTAATATTTGAACTAGAATTTCATTAATTTTTCCGATAATTTATTTTTGTTTTTATTGTGTTAAATCTAGATTGTATTGCGATTCTGTAATATTGTATTTTTACATGTATTAAGTATGTATTGTTTTTAATCCTACAACAATAGTCAAACTTAACTATACATACCTACGTCAAAAATATAAAATATAATTATATTACTTGCCCACCCGCAAAGAAGTAGTTTATCGCTCTTCCCATGGGAACTATCGAATTTTCCGGAATAAAAAGTACTTACTCTGTGTTCTTTCTTGGCGTTCAAGCTATCATTATACCGTTCCATGGCCAGAGTTGACATTGTAGTATGCTGGAGTGAGCAGTGGAAGTTATCACAGAGAATTAAGGGTAAATACTATGCAGCAATTCAACCCGACATCCCAGCTAAACTCTGGTTCTTAAGACATCGTACTGCCAGTAAACGTGTGACTTCTACAATTATCCGGTTGCGACTGGGTCACGTCTGTTCTCCTCATTTCCTGGCCAAGATCCGGGTAAGGGATCACTCCTTGTGTGAGTGCGGTTTAGATGAAGGAATGGTGGACCATATTTTCTTTAACTGCACTAAAAATCCTGTTTCCCTCTACGATCTTCTCCCACATTATATTCCCCGTCCCTCCACTCTCGCATTCCTTCTTCCACTGAGTTATACCACCTTCACCAATAACCTATCTGAGTACATTGAAAAATATACAATCAAACTTTAGACAGTCAATTCCTACTTCAGTGAACTCTCTTTTCCCAACCCTCGTCCAGCTATTTGTAAATAGCTCCATAAAGTTTTCGTGTGCTTCTGTGTTGTGGTTATTTGTATATAATTATCATATTTTTACTTGTTGTCCTAGGTAATTCAACTGATCATCTGTTGGTGAAAAATGTTTGGCCTCATACCGTACGTCGTGCCCTGACTCACTGGACATTGGCAAAATTGTCTCCGCGACGGTTGCCATAAATTAAAAAAAACTTATCATTATACCAAATTTCATCGAAATCGGATCAGCGGTTTGACCGTGAAAGCGTAACAAACAGACAGTTACTTTTACATTTATAACATTAGTATGGATAATCCCTACATAGAGTTTAGATAACGGTCTGTTTTGATACATAATCAACAATAAAGTTAAAATTAAACAGTTAGTGCGTACGAATAGATCTAGATTAATCATATTATAATTAGTATTATAAGACTGAAAAGCGTGATATATCACATTTAATAACAATCTGATTATAAAATAAGTAGTAGTAATGGAATCTTGGGCAACAGCCTTTGAAGGCTTACTATCGGTGTTTTAGCGAAGCACATTACGTACATCTACTTTAATTAATTTATTCTTCAAACGACAACTAATTGGGTTAAGTGAAACATTATGGAGTGCGGTCGGACATCCATTCGAGTTGTATAGTCTTTGTTGTGTACAGTCGGGTTTAATTAGACGACCTTTACGGCTTTATATAAAGATTAACTTAAGAGACCTAAAACAGCTGACATGCGATTAAAATATATAAATGTATGAAGTGCTTTTAAAGTGTACACACATCTTATTGAAGTCGACAGTACAATATTATGTATATGTGACTACTACGCAATATTATAGCAATCTTAGTTTGATTCACACTATTAAGTGAAAATGACGTATTATTTCTTGGTAAAATGTTATGAAACATTTCTGGAGTAAGTATATCCCAAAAGTTCGACCATAAATATCTAATCCTATAAAAATTTGCATTTATGATAATTACGTTAAATTCGCGAACACAAAAGTCGAATTTCAATCGAAGGAGGAATAAAAAACAGACATCATTCGAGTCACCTTGTTTCGCGTCTCGCGGGGGCAATGACCCGGCACAGCTGTAGGCACGGGCGCGTGTGCGTCCCTGCACACCGACACTATTTAAGACGTTTGTGTGCGGAAAATATTTTCGACAATGGATAGATCGATAACACCGATATGTAGGATAAGGTACGTGTAACTAACATAGGATACACATCGTTTAGATCTGCCTATCAGTTTATTGACAGGTTGCGTTTGAAGTTGATTCTATTATATGAATGCAGTAGGTAGGTAGTAGGAATAATTATGCAATATACGTATATCGTCGTACACCTTTTAAATTTTAAATACAAACTGAGGAAAAGCCCGCCATAAAATACAAGCTATGTTTGATGACAATACCTAAGTATGTATGGATAAATATTTACTGCATAACATTATACGAATTTTATATTAATCAAAAGTTTTTGCTTAGGGAAAACATTGCACATAAACCGTGGAAACTTCTGCGAACCAGTTCAATAGCCTGTGTGATGACTGATGAGTTGATGACGATGTTATTAGAATCCGAATCTCAAGTATTTTCCCGTGAAATCTAGTAACTTAACGTTTAATAGTGTACTTACTTATTGTTTTCAGTTTGATAATTAGATTCGCGTAACTTTAGCACTGACAACCAACCATAACTTAAAGAATAATGAATAATGAGACATGGCATAAGTTGCCTTATTAAATAACGTTTTCAAGTATTCAAATTATCGCGTTATCGCCACAAAGGCCAGGCCTCCTTCTCTGATTTATTCACCACCCGTTCTGCTTTCTTATTCATCCAAATTCATTTCCAAGTCAATTGAATTGATTTGCGTGCATCGCGAACCCCGGTCAACTCGCTGAATGTTGAATTAGGTCAATGTCTAACGTGTTTCTGATACAGCACTACAGAATTTTCATTGTCATCTAATTCGTTCCTACTTGTACTATTTATAGTTTATTTTCATTCGTCATTCTCTTGCTTGGATCTTGCAGCAGATCAGTATTGAATACAAAACGAGGTTTCATGCATAGACATGCTTTACAACAAGACATGCTCAGCTTAGATCAAGCTGATATCCCTATCTCTTTCTATCTATCCCTTTCGTAAGTAGGTACTTCAGTTATTAACTTATTATCTATTGAGACAAAACAACAGGGTTATCGTTTGTTACCGGTGTAGTACTTCAGGGCCTTAATTAGTGAGACGTCACGGCGGAACAAATGGCTGCGCTGAAAGGCCTGAAGGTCCTTATTTATGGCTGGGCTCTTTACGCTTTACAAATTGTTATCGTGCCACTCAATGAACACATTTTTTCCCGGGTTACCCGATTTCTGAGAGTATACTTAAATTTCCTTTTGTTTGTTTCAGATCTTCGGCGGAGGAAATACGTAGTCATGAACGCGATAAAAAGGCAACACTCGCATCAAGCAGGGTAGCTGTTGACAAACGTGAGTTTGGCTATGTAAATACTAATATTATAAATGCGTCAATAAATATCTGGCTAATGAGACATTTTAACGGCTTGACTAATGATCGGATAAAGAAGCCTGTCTAGCTAGAGGAAATTAAAGATAATTTACTCGGCTATGACGCCTAGTTGAGTTGCCATGGAAAATAACGACGTTACATATATCTAGATACCTGGGTGAATTGCCAAAATATTGTATATAGTTAAGGAGTTAATTGAGACAACGTTAACTTTCTTCCATTGTTTTTCCTTTGTGTAACGAAAAATATCCATATGATTATATGACTAATCTTCGTTACACAAAGGAAAAAGTTAAGGATTGTTGGGATTTTTTAATTGAGCCCTTAACTATGTACATTATCTTTGCAATTCACCCACCTATCAGCAATAAGTGGCTTTCTAGCAAACGTAAGTCTAAAATGAAAAGTAGGTAGATAAGGTAACTTTAAATGAAAACTTAAAAACAGTCGCAAGTTATAAGTGTTATATCTGATAAACCTGCCACCAGTTTCCCCCAAAATGAGATCTTTACCAAATTGATTGGAATTGCAAAACTCGGTCAAGCGGGAAGCAAACAGGGACCGGTTTAAATTTAGAAGACCAGTCACTTCTCATTTACAGTCATACGTTCGGATTCTGAAAATATTTATATATGGAGAACCACACTACATAGTAGCCTCTAGATATCATTGTTTCTCTTGCTATTTGTTGTTGTCGGAATAAAGCTATTAGCATCAGAGACTTCTTATATAGTGTTTTCGATTCATATTTAAATTTACATTGCACGATTGCGTGAACGTAAAATTAAGCATTGGGGCGGGACATCGATGATCGAAAACATTATAGCCAACCAAAATCAAGAGTAGACATAATCTTTAGTCAAAAATCAAATCAGTCAAGTCCTTTTACGTTTAAATAGCTCGAATCAAGATATTGTTTAACAGCAAAACATACGGTAGATACGTGTATCTTATAGCAAGACTGTTGAGCACTTTTTATTTACACAGGCACTTTTGATTTAAATAAGACGAATGCGAGTTTTTGAGTAATAAACAAGAGTAAGCCGTAATTGCTTAGTTCTCACGAAAGTTTCAGGTCAATTAAAAGAAGAACAATCAGGAATTATTCTAATAACCTTAAGTACCTACATGTAGCACTATTGTAACAATTTCCCAAATAAAGAAGCGGCGCCAATATTTCCGCTTTAGTTACCTCTTATTCCCCGTCTAGACGTATTTAAGTCGATTCCGAGCGACAAAGACTTTCATTCGAATGTCTATGCTTGTTGTAAAACCACATTAACATTGTATCTGAGATTATTCATTTCTTCGATTATAACTTCTTGTAAAACAAAGGATTAATCATAAACATTACTCGGTAAAAGCGTGGTCAATGTATGCTTTCCAGTAGTTAAGTCTTATAACGGAAACCTTGCAAATGCCGCATACATAATTGCATCTTTCTATACACACGCGCATACTTCAGTATGTTTGTATACATTATAGGTTGAAGGTATGTATAGGCGCTAAGTAAGTACATGGAGGTTGTTTACTCCACAGGCCTCGTGTGAGACGTGAATGCTGTTATTGATTACTTTCAAAATTAAACAATAGACTATTATCCGAAGACGTAAAATTGTGTTGAATCTGTTTACCTAGTAACTCGATCTCTCGAGTATAACTTTACGATGAGAATTTTACATATAACGGATGAGAACAGAATGAGGAGCGGATCAGAAAATGTGTACTTACATGAATATTATAATACCTATCTGTAGAAAGTAATTTGTTGTACTCGCTGTCTCGGGTGGGAGCCGCCGTTCCGGTGGCCTATCGATTGGATCGCGCTCGCGTCCTCGCCAACCTCTGCTCCCATGACAACGGCTCAGCTCCCACCTGCCGAGTGCGTCAGATCAACTCAATATCTACATACGTTTCAATAACTTATTTGTACTTGTCTCAGACAGAGGTCAGATCGCATCGCTTGCAGCGACTCATTAAACGAAGTTAATAATGAACTTTTTTCCTGTTCCGTGAATTATACGGACACATTTATAGTATCATATAAACAGTTCATACCTATAATATAAACAGCCGCAGACCATAAAAGAATTGGCAATATATTAACTCGAGCAAGTGAAGGTCACTAAACTTTTTCATACCGTATCATCGAGTCATGCGGAAGTTCTGAGCGTACGATACGTGTGTGAGTATCGTATATACACGATAATTATATATGTAGTCGGGGGCAAAGTACGCTCAAGGGCAGCCGGCGGGCGACGACCCCAACGCACCTTCAACAACTTGTCTTCGGCATTCACGACTCACTCGCAATGATTGATGAACCCTATCGCTGTGTAATATACTGAACCTTTTATAGGTGTTTCAATTACCGGAGTCCATAAATAACCAGTGAAGTCAATCCACTTTATCGTTTCAGGTGGCGATCCGAGTAAACGGACCCCGTAGTATGGACGCAACTCTCAACAATGTACTGGAAGGAACTCGCCAGTATTTTATGGGGTTCCCCAAGCAATCGCAAGCGGAAGGCAACGGGCAGCCGGCGATGTGGCCCGCGGGCGCTCCTCTGCACGAAGAGGGTGCGCCAGCCTTGTCCGGTGCTCCGGCGCCCTCATCGCGCCCACCGTCCGCAGCGGCCGCCCCGCCGTCGGTGCCTGCCGTCACACCGACCGTAGCGCCGCCGCGGCCGCCCTCCGAGCCTCTCGAGCCGGAGCCACACATAATTCACAAAGCGACAGTGATGCGTGAAGCGGCCGAAAAACGGCGGGAACTGCCTGAACCTGAAGACGAAGAGGAACCTATGAACGCACTCTCACCACCTACTCACATTATCCGTAAGCCGCCGCAGCGGGCTCTTCCGTCCCCCGCCCCCGCGCCGGCGGTGCCGTCTCCGTCCCCCGCGCGCCCTCCCTCCGCTGCCCCTCTTCAGTCGCATCCCACGCCCGAGCCGCACCCGGAGCCTTCTGCGCAATACCGCCCGCCTATGCACCGCGTGCAAACACCCACAGCGAGACAGACTGAACATTTCGCTCCCGGGCGCCCGCCGGATCATTATACAGCATCTCGGCCACCTGAAGCCTATTCGCGGTATCACTTTGACCAAACATTTTCGGATGCCAACCCCAGCAGAGGTTCACACGGGCCCTTAGTAGCGTCGCCACAGCCTTCTGCGCCACCGCGACACAGCAGTCCTCAGCAAACTTACGCTAGACTGTCGAGTTCTGTACCGCAGCACGCGGCGACGCGGCTTAGAGAATCGGCGACACACAGTCCTCCCGCATCGCGCTACTCGCTGCCGCCCACACAGCCGCCCGCGCCGCATCCTCATAACGACCGTGTCCCGCCCATACATCATCCACAGACGCTATTGTGTAGCGAGAGGCGCTCACCGCAGATTTACACAACTTTGTCGCAACGACATGAATCCCATTTTGCTCGAACGCCGTCTCATTATGAACGACATGCTATTCCTCCAAGAAAATATGATCCCCAACAATCTTATCCTGGGTACCGACAAACGCAAACAACAGTACAACCCGTGCAGAGCCAGCGAGCAGAAACGCATCATCAAGGCCAATACAAGCATCCGACCATGGATACCATAAGTACCCACTACGCAACTAGACCGCCAGACCGCGCGCCTGCATCACACTCTCATGATTCGGCCCGACTGCTACCCCAACGTCCAGTAGATTATCCAAACGTAAGCAGAAACGTAGACGCAAGGAGTAACTACCACTATCCGAGTCCCTCAACGTCCGCCGTACGCTATCCGCCTACGATGCCTGTGCCCGTCGCCCAGAATCATCAACAGGCGAGAACACCCTACCGCTCCACGGCTGCGCCCAAACCTGAATATCTCGCAACTAACCATGTTCAACCAACAGCCCGATCGACGTTAAAGCCTGGTTATCCAAACCAACAGCAACGTATGACAGTATCTGTAACATCATTAGTTAATGAAATGAATCAAACAAAACATAAAAAAGAGTCGCCTCTAGACTTGTCAGTGAAAACTGTAAAAAATTCGGCAGATTCTTCGACAACTCTAGATGATGCTGTGGATTCGGCATCATTTGGGAGTAAAACCTTATCTTTACAACCTAGACAGTCATCTAATCGACATTCTCTTCAACATGTGCCTAGTTTCGATGCTTCACATAAAGTTGATTTTGCTCCTAACTTTACACAACATCGAGAAACAAATAACAACCACAGTCCTAGTGTGTCGCTTGGCCACCTGCCTGTACGGTATAATGGAGCATATGAACCACCGCGGCAGATAGCAGAGGCATATCCTGCGGAACCCCATCAACAAAGACATCATGACAGAAGTAAATTAAATGCACCAATTGGAACCCGACACGACTACGTTCCTCGAATAGACCTAACAACGTCGATTGCGGAAGACCGCCATTCTGATGGTAGATTACGCGACGATCGAAACTTTGTAATAGAGGAAAGAAAGCGGCCCACGGGTCTTATTGTCAACAACATTCCGGACAAGATTGTCAGGTACGAGACATGGACGGCAGATAGCCGGATAGCAGATAGGAACAATCGACAACACGACCTAGTTAATCAACCTGTCTATAGTTATAATAATCATAAGCGATATGAGGCATACCACAGCGAACACAAGAGGCCGATTGCTTCGAGTGTCTATCATGAACATCCTCCACACGTTAACCACAGATATCCTTATCCCCCTGATATTTTAAGTAGAGACGCAAGAGACTATCACGCTCAGTATGCTTCAGATAGAAATACAGCTAGTAACAACCGCCAAGTTATACAAAAAAATGCGAGCCACAGGGATTTGCACGCCCATCCGTTGGATCCTCATAGTGGAATGCCCGCTGATAAAAAGGTCTTGAGTATATTAAGGAACAGTCTCGAAACGAAACAAATGGGATTTTCCGAAACAGCGAGAGCAAGGCAGATACCTGAGCTTATTGTAATAGATGATGTCGATGACTCTGAGATGGAAATAACTGATCTAACAAAAGAAAATGATGTTGAACTTGGATTAAGAAACGTTGGAAAGAATAATCAAATCAAAATAAGTACCTTGGGGCACCAAATTCTTATGCCCAAAGCTGTTGATTCTATACTAAAAGACTCTGAATATCAAAAACCCGACATTGTAGAACTTATGAGCAAATCCCCAGAAAATGATGTTGCCTCGAGGATAAGAACAAAGGCTGAACTGAAAGTTATGCCTCCTTCACAAGATAATCACTTAAAAGCAGAAAAACTCGGTACATCAGTAGGAAATCATGCAAATGCCAAGTTAACTCCGAAATCACAAAAGCAGCATCTTTTTAATCAAATACGAGAAGATCTCAGCTTGGAATCCGTTATAAAAAGTGAAAAGCCGTTAGAAACAATTTTACCGAATATCAAGTGCGAGCCAATTAATATAGACGAAATTGAAAAAGATGCAGTTATATCAATAAAAACTGAAAACTTTTTGGAAGCTGAATGCATCGCACAGAAAAACGATGCTCCAGAAGACCTAGATTGGGCCAGTGCTTGTGATAATTTCATGGAACAATTAAAAACTGGTTGTCACAAAAAGAAACCACGTAAAAAGCGTAACGATACATTAGATCAGGAAAACAGAATTAGTTTCGACAAATCCATTAGCCTCAAGGTTGAAGCGACACCTGAAACAATACTAAGTGAACCTAACCCCCCAATCGTAATAAAAAAAGAACCACTTGATGACGATGAGACCATGGAACAACCCATGGCAGAATTGACTCAGGAACTGAAAGAAGTTAATTTCAATAACCTTCTTCCTAAACCTGTTGCACTAAATAATTCTTTGAGTAAATTACCTCCACCTGAAGACATCGCTTTAAAGCAAATAGAGTTAAAGGAAACAACCACTAAAGAAACTGCCCAAAAACAGTCTTTAAAAGAACCTACACTTCCTAAAAGCAATGCGAAAAAAGAATCCAAACCACCTGCGTCAAAAGACAATAACAAGAGCGAAAAAACAAAAAACAATAAAAAACATAAGGATACTGAAAAAGTAACAAAGCTGCCAATAAAGCGAAAATCGCTATCAGATAAGAGCGAGTCTTCATCTTCGACAAGTTTCGCAACACCCGGGAAGAACGCAACAATAGACAAAGGATCATCAAAAATAATAATCAAACAGGAAACTGAGTCCACTGATGACGACGAACCTTTAATTAACAGCAAAATCATAAAGGAAAAAGAACGAAATGAGAGGCTTAAGTATGCGATGCTTAAAGATATGTCGGTATACGTTAAATTGGAATGTTGTGATGTCAATATGAGTAAATTCACAAAGAAAAATGACACAAACATGAAGGATAAAGATGTTAAACAAAGCAAGGCCAAACTAGTTAGAAAAACATCAAGATCAAAAGGAAAGCCTCTATTGATTGACAATGTTAAAAACGAAAAACGTAAACGTGAGTCAAGTTCTGAAAGTGATGAAGATCATACTGTAGCTAGCAGACTACGAGTGCGTAAATCTGTCAAGGCGGAAGAAAACAAAAACACACCTGTTGCTAAAACTCCAGTTAAGTCGTCTCCCACGAAAAAACAGGAAATCATTAGCAGTAGCGCTAGTTCTACACCTGCACGCAAAGCTGGTTTTGGAGATGGTTCAGATTTCCACCCAGGATGGGAAGAAGAACTGTACAGATATAAGCGATCTCTCCGCATGCCTAGCAGACTTATTGCCATACCTCGAGGACGATCTGGTGGACCTTTTGTCAAGGGTGCAAGCAATTTATTTACTAGAGGCTCCACTTCTCTGCCTGACTTGGACCCCGCTCCACTCTCCCCCGCGCCTTCTTCTGCTCCCTCCGCTGCAACAGACGACCTTTACGCCAGACGCCCAGACAAACTAACTCTAGACAGTGATCTTGATTCCAACTCCAGCTGCTCAGCTCTTAATAATAGACTTAATTCTGACTCTGAAGCATCCACGTCTACAGTTTTTTCAACAAAAATAAAGAAAAAGGCTAGTTCTATAGTAGACGTGCTTATCCAAAAGTGCGGTAAACGAGAAGATAAAAAAAAGTTAAAAGAAAAAGAGGAGAAAATCAATACACCTAAGCTCATTCCTAAAAGTTCTAATCCGACAGAGCTTTTAGGGACACCAAGCTTGGGTCTCATGAAAAGTGGCACTAGAGGAATTTTGACCGCAAAAAAGGAAAAATTTATGGAAGATATTTATTATTTGGGTGCTTTTAGAAAAGAAACTGTTACAGCGTTTAGGAATGCGTTCCTTAATAATACGGATGGGCTTATGGGTGCGACGGAAGAGTTTGCACCAGTTGTTTTAAAATCAAGAACCAGAACTGAAAGCAGAGTAATTAAGCAACGAGCAACAATCAAAGAAGTGTTCGGAGATGAAAGGCCGGCATCAGCGCCGCCTTCCTCCTACAGAGACGACAAGCAGGATGAAGAGAAATCAGAAAAACTAGTTGAGGTTAAGAAAGAAGCAGAGACCAAACCGAAGATTAAACCTAAGAAAATTATGAAAGATAAAATGATACGCAGATCAAGTTCTATTAGAGACGGACTTCGAAGTACCAAATCGTTAAAAAGAAACGATGCCAAAGGTCGATTAATGCGCTTAAAAAAAAGGAATAACTTAATGAAGTCTTTGGCCAACAAACAACGCAGTAAAGATATATCAACAGCAAAAATGAAAAAAGAAAAAAGTCCTTCTGTCGTCGATAAAGACACGGCTAAAGAAGAAAGTAGTTCTCCCGGAACTACCGAAGGAAATGGTAAAAAGCGATTGAAACGACTATTCGGTAGAAGAAAATTTAGTTCTGGGTTTGATTACATTCGTAAGAAAAAAAGAATTATACGCAGAGACGATTCGACAAAACAAGTGCGGCGTCCGGCAGCCAAGCCTAGTCCCGAATCCGTGCACGACATAAAGAAAGAGATCAAGGGCTGGTTCATTAATAAAAGCATAGGAGAGTCGCATCTTCACCGAGCTGCTAGACTTGGATACACGGTAAGTATTTATCATTTAAAGCGTTTGGCTCTTTTGAATCCTTTCCCTTCGGTAACATATCTATAGGCGTCAGGATTATGCTAAAAATATGTCTTTTATCCTATTTCAGGACTGTGTGGCGTATTGCCTAGAAAAGTTGGAATCGGAGCCCACAGCAAAAGACAACGCTGGCTTTACACCGCTCCACGTGGCGGCGGCGAAGGGACATGTGCGCATAGCCCGTCTGTTGCTACAATACGGGGCCAATGTCTCTGCTGCCGCTCAAGGGGGCATTAGGTAAACATCTTAAATTTCCTTGAATTCTACTATCTCCTGAATATAACATTTGATATTCAGAAAACTGCACTAGCGTTAATAGGAATCCGATATGCATTCAATTCAATTCCATCGTGATTAAATGTAAAATTTTACATTCAAAGCTTTCACAAATTAATTACTTAAAAAATCCCAAAATAATTGCGTCCCTACTTTCAGATTTGATAACTCTTAAACGGCTCAACCGATTTACATCACACTTAGCTAAGAACCCCCCAGTTAAACTAGATTTCTAATAAATAAAACAGCCTTCAAATCTGTCCACCCGTTTGGGATCTAGGATGCCATAGAAATATAAACAGATTCACATCATGTTTAACGTATAACACTGTTTGGGGGTTAAAAAGCAGCCACTCCAAAATATTTTTCTTCCTGTAAAATTTGCCTTTCAGAAAGTTCAAATCATGGTCATAGCATTCATAGCATCTATCATTCGTTGCTTCCAGGCCTTTGCATGAGGCGTGCGAGAACAGCCACGTGGAGGTGATCCGGCTGCTGCTCGCGTACGGCGCCGACCCCCTGCTGGGCACATACGCGGGGCAGACGCCCGAGGAGCTAGCCGAGGGCGCGGCGGCGGCGCTACTACGCCTGCACATCGCCGACGTGCAGGGCCGAGCCACCGGGCCCTGGCGGTTCCCCCCGCCCACTGAGCCCATTGGTCAGTTCATTCTTCAGTTATAAGTCCTAAGGTGTCATTGGTCCTTTGCTAGCCTTGCCTTTACTTTGATTCTAAGTTCCCCCTAGCAATTCATACCATAAGTTCGTGCCACCCGCGGACCATGGGGTCAGTTCCTTATTCAGTTAAATAAACCAAAAGGAGTCATTGGTCCGTTCTGCCTTCGCCTTGATCCTCAAAATCGTAACGAACCAAAAACACACGATTAAACCCGAGCGAAAAAATTGCCGATGCTTCCATGCTTGATGTCGACAACTTCTAAAATTTTGGTGTAGTGAACAGTGAAACTACTGGTAATGTTATGTAAAGTTAAAATTTTACCTTCTGGACACAATGAGATAACCGGCATATTAATGCATACCTAAATAGATATTAATAAATACCCGTTTTTATCACTCGCCATGTTCTATTTAATCATTTATTATGTAATAGGATTTATAAGGCGCCAGGAACACTTTGTATCTGTTATATTTTTTTGTAGGACCCTTCCTGTTATCATTGTCAAGTTTTTGATTAAACAAAGACTTAATCAAGTATAAGAATTGATTGTAAAGACTCGTCCACATGCATCCGTGTACGTCACGTCTGTCTACATTAGTAACAATTTTCCTTACGTTTCAGACTTTGAGGAGCTGGGATGCGATCCGCTGGCGAGCCCGCCGCCAGCCTCGCCACCGCCACCGCCCGACTCGATGATCGAGATTCAGTGCACCGAGGCGCCGCTGCCGCCCTTCTACAGCCTGCGGCCCGCGCCCGGACAGCCCTCTGACGGACTGTGGTGCCTGCTGCAGGATATCACTAATTTGTTACAGGTATAGTTGACTAGGGAATTAATTGCTCTGAGGATATCGTCTGCCATTAGGCAATAGGGAATATGCATGGATTTTTTAAATCGCATTTCTCAACAATATATGCAAATACCGTAAAAGAGATCACCAAAAGTGAAATTAAAATTAAAATCGGTTAAGAAATACGGATGATACATTTATACGTCATTGGCGTCATTGTGCAGTTCGGCCATATAAACTCCACGTAAAATTCTGTTTTGCTAGAAAGAGATAGGAACAAATCTTTGTTGGCTTATATCTTGGTTGTTTTTATAGCTATTCAAAAAATGTTTTTTCTCACCTGTTTGTTACATGAATCAGCTTTTAATGAAGCTGTAAAAAAAAAACATGCATATTCCCTATTATGACCATTGACTCGAAATTACGGCACAAATGTAACTTGGATAGTATTAGTAGACTGAATTGCCAGTTCGCCGGGTGTTTTAACACTCTGATGTAGTTCATCAATAAGAGTAATACGAGTACTTAGTATACATACATATACAATTCATACGCTACTTATTGCATTTAGTTCAGTCAGTCATTGTCAGGTGGTCAAGCATAAACTCATATGGCCCTTCCACACGACGGCACGTCATGAGCCAGCGTAAGAGACGTATTTATACCTTAGACTTAGAGCAACATATTCTTGTATCTCACTCTTACGCATTACTCCGTCTCCGTCCCTTACGCTGCATAATGGGTCATCATGTAGTCGGGCCATTATTCACCTTCCCTCCTTGTACATGTAGATACTA
This sequence comes from Acleris literana, assembly GCA_946894065.1. Lineage (NCBI taxonomy): Eukaryota > Metazoa > Arthropoda > Insecta > Lepidoptera > Tortricidae > Acleris > Acleris literana. Next base: position 5,494,809 of record OX335677.1, read on the forward strand.
CATGATGTAGGTACTTGGTTTTCTATCTCTCATAATGGAAATCGTTTTTTTTTTCAAATTGCAAGGACAATGCAAACGAGAACACAGGCCACCTGGTAAGTTGGATCTGAAACTCATAGACATTTTCATTCTTATGATAAAAAAAAGCTAAATAAATGTTTATTTGGTGCCGCGCGGGCACTTTTACACATCAAAAATCTATCAGCGTTTCCTAAAAGACCACTGACAGACACTGAGAAGAGGCGCCGCAAGAAACTCAACAGTAGAAATTATGTAACATATTACTTATGATAATGATAACTTCCCAGCGTTACGTATTTATAACTATGAACATAAAATAAAATAAAATATCATGCATAATAGCAGTAAAACATATCAAAATTATAACATTTATAACGTATAGAATTATTACAAGAGCAAATAAATAAAAATTGAAAGTATGTGAAACTAAAAGGCAATTTCCATATTTTTATCGTATGAACCATGTAAATGAAACACTGATGATGAGTCCAACTATTTTGTACTTCTCAGAATTCTGACTCCATTTGTTTCTTTGCAGATCAAATCAAAAGACAATTTACTGAAGCAGATCCACTGCGGCTCGGGGTCACCCAAAGAGCTGCTCCGTGAGATCAGAACGCAGGAGTTCCTAGAGCGCGCCCAGTGCCACCAACTGCTCTGCGCAGGGGAGAAAGTCAACATTCGTGCTTCCAAAGTGGCCCTCGTGCGGGTCACGGACAAACTGCGTCAACTGCTCAAGGTCGAGACCGTCCTTGTTAGCTGACACTAACCGTGCCCCAGTTGGTTTTTATTCTGGCCTCAGCTCAAGCTCAAAGGCTTTTATCGGTACTAAGTTAAAGACAAGTAATAGTGGACATTGGGGAAAACCCGGCTATGTGAAATTTGGTCGTATAATGATCGACCGTTTAGCTCAACGAGATCTTAATACTTTGACTGATTATTTAAATCTTAACAAAGATGTATCTCATTTAAGAACAAACATTTGTATTAGGAAAGTTAGGGCAGCCGCGATCCGATATTATAAGGTATGCTCAGCGGCATGTGCATATGTAATTATGAAATAATCCTATTATGAACAATGTAAATAGTGTAAATAATTGATAGTATTCTGTGTATAGATGTTGTCTGTTTAGAGTAATTCATGGGTGCTAATTGTTGGTGAACGGTGTATATTGGATTAGATAACTAATTAAGTTCTGCGACGAGTTTGATAATAGGTAGTTTAATATAATATTATTATAATAATTAATTGAAATAACGAAATATAGTTACCACAATCTAGGTTCAGACTAGCATATACTGTCTTAAATGTGTGTGCAATAATAATCGTGCTTGGATCTTAAGAATAATGTGTGAATGTGTGGACTGAAGTGCGCGTGACTCGGAGGTATATCACAGGGTCAGATAAAGCCTTATACACACGATTGCTGTACTTAAATTATCAAGAACATCAACAAGTGGCAATTGGTAGCGATTGTATGTTGCTAGGTTAGGTAGGTTGTGATTGGCTCCCACCCACTCGCAGTGAACTTGGGGGCTCCAAGACTTGACTCCCTCAGCTCTTCTTGATATTATTTAACTAAATACATCACTGACATACTGTTATATTTTATAATGTTAAAACTATTAATTGATTCATCATTTATTATGAGATTACTCTATAAAATTCTTTTCAATAGTAAATACATTGTTATGTTTGCTATATGTGCCCAATATGTTAATTATTGTACAATAATTTTACTTTTACTTATAACAGTTATGTTTTTATTTATACAGTTCTGTAAGATATTAGGAAAATTTATTAAATCATAATATTATACATATCGCAAAAAATATTAATTGTAAATAAGATGGATTGTAAACAAAATATTTTAATTTATTTTGGAGCTATATCATGTCTGCATAGACCCAACAGACTACGGAGACGGCAGTGTTTATTGGAATTTGTTTAGTCAGGAAATATTATTTGGAACATTATTATTATGGTAGCCATTGTTACTTTGTATTTGGAAGCCATGTTCCGGCCTGTCTACATATTTCTGGGAAATAATAAATGAAGAAGTACATGAACAATCTGTGATGAAAGTAAATATAATGGAAGCGGACTTGGGTATGAAGAATAAATGTAATTATTATAACTGATGGATTCCACATGTGTGTATACTTCTCTGAATGGAAACATTAATACCTGTCTGTACCTACGTTAAGTATTATCATAATTGACACCCTCTTGTTGATAACATGGAAAATAAAAATGTGAACAATTCAAAATAAACATGATTTTATTGTAAACCCTTAAAATTAATAAGTACCAAGGTAAATCTCTTTAGATTATGAGTCTATTCATAAAATTAAATTACAAAACACATTAAAAAAACTATTCAAAACTATGTCCTTTGATGGTATAGTATAGATCGTATAATAGATGGATATCAATGAGTATTCCGCAAAAGTTTATGAAAATCTGTAGGATTCAGAAATGCTTCAAAATACATACAATTATGATGTCAATACTGCAGAAAATCCTGCAGAGATGAGACTAGATATTTCTCAGATGTGTCCATTATGAACATTTGATCCATTATGAACTGCTAAGAATAGATAATTAAATAAATATCAGGGGGACAATGTGGCACCAATTGACCTAGTCCCAAGGTGAGCACACACAATAAATGATGATGATGATGTAAATTGTGACACGCAATAAATGATTTGAATTTGAATTTAAGTTGAATTTGAAAACGAGATATATACTTATATAGAGAAATAAATACTTAAATACATAGAAAACATCCGTGACTCAGGAACAAATATTCGCGCTCATCACACAAACATCTGCCCTTACCGGGATTCGAACCCAGGACCGCTAGCTTTGTAGGCAGGGTCACTACCAACTAGGCCAGCGCGTTGTCATACGATGCAAGTACATATAACTTTTGCACATCCTGACCATTTCATTTCAACCTCAGGGTCAGTTCACTAGTAAAATAAGCTTTAGCAAACGATGCATTCTACTCAACCCAATAAGATTTAAATGGATAAATTTAGAAAAATAGCAAAGGAAGTTACATATAAATAGATTGGGTTCGTAGTCACTTAGGTACTTACGCAGTTGTCGTTTTTGACTTATTAGGAGGTTTTTCGCTTATATATGTATAAGTTATTGGGCTTCTGGTTTGGTGTATCAGTAGCGTTAGATCACGATGCACAATACATAATTATATTCACAGATTATAAGGGTAAAATCATATAGGAATGAATATTGTATTTAAAATTAAAAAAATCATTAACGGGACGATACCTACCATGGGTTCCGGTAGTTCATTTCATATTCATAGTGAAAGACTTTTCAAGATTTTTGTTTATTTCGGATATACTTTCGAATAAGCACAAATAACCGAACTATATAATTTATTAATTAAAGACATCGTCACATACACAAAATCTTGTCGTTCTCTTAATCTATGCTCGGAACTCGGAAGTAGGACGGAAGTAGTCGGAACTCTAAAAAAATTCCCGCGCTCTAATAAAACCAAGGACCGATGTGTGTGTACTATCAAAGTACTGTGTACCTACGTAGGTACCTCTTTGAGGTACCTAGAGTCTGTCTAATGAAAGCTGAACCTGGGAAAAAGCGGCAAATTCAAAAAATCTTGATATGGTATTACCGATCAATGAAGGAATAAACGATATTGATACTTTTATTATTTTATTTATTTTGGTGGGCACAAAGGAAGAGGAAACGCGTACTATATTTTCATATATATTATTACGAGCGCTATATTTTGATGAAAAGCACTTTAGGTAAAATACGATGACAGTGACTGGAGCACATTTGGTTTTTCGAAATATATTTGACATGAAAATATAGTGATCTGCACGTGTAGCACAAGTTGTATTTTCTCGCTTGTCGCTCTGTGCGTCTCTATCGTAACAGACTAGATAGTAAGGGAGATCCGAGCGACAAACAAGTCACGAGCAACTTGTAGCACAAGTCGTGCTGTTGATAGATTTCATTGATACGAGAGGTTTTCGTCTGTGTCGCACACAGCATAATAAAACAATGATGATGAGGAATATTATATTCAACCTTTTTAATAAAGTAATTAGAGGTAACATTATTCTCATCACCCTTACACCTCTATCTAACGACAATTATATCTTGGAGAAGAAGCGCCGCAAGAAACTCCAGCAGATCATTTTTTCCAATCATAAAATACAATTATTCTTAAAAGTAACATTACAAGGTAGTAAAGTAATTAATAATTATTTCTAACAACACAAACTTAGTCGTTACAAATGTACGCTCAATAACATTGAGTAAATTAAAAATAGTGACTAGGAGAACAACATGACGAGGTCTCTACGTCAGGAACGATAACTAAAATAACTAACTGGAAAACAGGTTCTTGCAAGCGTGAACAGACAGGACCCCACTGACAACACCCGTTCACGAGTATGACGCTGATCTCAGCCATCGCCTCCTCAACCATGTGTTTGAAAAGAATAATTAATGAGGGCTAATAAAACAACGGAATCTTTAGCACTCCTGGTATGAAGCGACCTCATCCAGCCACGGTTTCTAACTTGGATAACTTTGATGTTAAAACTATCCGTAATAAAGTCTATGAGTTTTATGTTGTAAAAAAGCAAATTCCGACTCAGAACACTTCTGGCAAATTTGAAAGAAAATATGGGTTTTACAGGCTCCAGATAGACTCTACGTAAAATACTGATGAGCAATGGTTTTGAATAAAAAATAAAATAAAAAAAACGTTCAGTGCTCATAGAACGATATGACATTGCAGTCTTGCGACAATGATCTTGAGAACCAAAGCCACGAAACGTGCCAAAAATAAGCCAATTATATATCTTGATGAAACCTATCTTCATCAAAATTACAAGCCAAAAAGATCATGGCCGTGGACCGTCGACATCTGGTTTAATAGAAAATATTTCCTCCGCAAAAAGACTTATCATCATTCATGCTGGTTCCGTAAATGGATTTGTGCACATGCAATGTTGACATTTAGCACTAAGTCTACAAAGGCAGATTAACACCATTACATGAATACTACAAATTTTAACAGGTATTTACGAGAGAAATTGATACCAAATTTATTTGAACCCAGTGTGATTGTGTTTGACAATGCAGGTTATCATGCGGTACAAATTAATAAGCCCCTAAGCACAAACACACGCGAAGCTGAAATACAAGCCTGGCTCCGTGCTAAGTCTGTGAATTTTGATGAAAGTTTATACAGAGAAGAACTTTTTGTTTTAGTGAATCAGCACAAAACAAAGCCAATTTATGAGGCAGATAAAATTCCTAAAGCTAGTGGTCATGACATGAAGTGCTCACACTCTCACCTTACCAATGCGATCTAAACCAGATCAAGCTCATTTGGAATACTGTAAAACGAAAAGTGGGTAGCAAAAATATAGGTAAATCGGCGTCAGAATTTGAAAAAAATCTAAAGGAATCCTTTGATGTAATGCATGGAAGAAGATGACAGACCATGACCTATGTCGAAAACCAATACAAGGAAAAGGATGGAATTACTAATCAATTGGAAAGCTTCATTCATAATAAGTGTATGTGATGGTGAACCTTCCAGTAGTTCCAGTTCAGATGATACCCTAAGACTCTAGGAACTGTAATTAAAATCAGATTCTAAATACTCTATTTCTAATGATTCATCTGAACTAGTGCTGTCATCATCACGGACACTTATAATGAATGATTCTAGTTCTTTAGTTATTCCATCCCTGGTTTTGTACTGAGCTTCAATATTAAGCACATGATTAGTCATTTTCTTCCAATGCTCCGGTGTTATGCTGTCAAAAGACTCTTTAATAATTTTTTCAATTTCAGCTGCTGATACGCCAACATTTCTACTCGCGACTTTTCTCTTCGCCGAACTCCAGATTAGCTCAATGGGGTTAAGGTCGCAATGGTAGGGCGGAAGTCTTAAAACCTCATGACCGTGCTCCCTTAGAATTTCATCGGCTTCATAGATTGGGTCTGCTTTGTGTTTATGTGCCAAGACAAGAAGTTCTGGTACAGTATAATATTCTTCAAAATCAATTTGTTTAGAACGCAGCCACTCTTTTATTTCGGCTTTGCGGGTGTTGGTATTTGGTACCTTATTAATTTGCACCGTGTGATAGCTAGCATTGTCCATGACAATGACACTTGGTTCACTCAAGTTGGGAATAAGCTTCTCACGTAACCACTTATTGAAATTTGTGGCGTACATGTCATGGTGATAGTCTGCTTTGATTGATTTTGTGCTAAACGTTAATAAAGCATTAGGCACAAAACCATCTTCTGATCCAGCGTGAACAATAATAAATCGTTTTCCAGCTGAGATATTGCCAACTACACCTTGGGTGGAAGGCCCCTGCCACGACTTTTTTGTTTTGTAGTTCTGGTGAACGTAAGTCTCATCCAGGTATATTATTTTTTTACCTTCAGCACGTTTTGATGCAATAGTCCTTAGGTAGCGGTGTCGCCAAGCTGCTATGTCAAAACGCTCAATAAGTATCGAACGTTGTTCAGTATTTTGTTTAAATTCGTATCCATTTGCCATTAGTATTCGGCGTAAAGTCTCAAGGCATCCGGTAAAACCGATGCTTTCTCTCAACTCTGCCAATAAGCATCTGAGTGTAGGCACTTGTTTTTTTACAATATAAAATTCATTTATTTTATTTCGGATAGCTTGGATGTCAAAGCTATCCAAATTAGACACCGTGGCCTTGTGAGGTCGCTTTTTTCCGGGAGTACTAAAGACACCGTTGTTTAATTTTCCCTCATTACTTATTCTTTTTAAAGATGAAACACTGATATCTGTAAGAAGAAAGAAAGTGTTAAATAAACAGAACACCATTTAGAAATACATTGTGTGGTTGCGCAGTACAGCCCCATTGTACAGTCCGACAGCCCTAAAAACATTTGGGTTTAGGTGAAATGAAATTGCATCGGTGAGGTTCTAATCGCAACGGTTTAAGAACAAGGAAGACTCATATAACCCGAACATCTTTTATATCTGGCCGATCAAAAATGACATTAAATAAATAGATAAGGTACTAAAGTGTACACATATTTATGAAATCGACTGTACAGTGTACATTTGGTTCATAAACAACAAAATGCTGTTTGCTCCGCACACAGAAAATACATATCAAATAATATGTTTATGATATCTTTTAACTAAACACCTCCTTATTGTTTTATTGAAACTATGAGTGTCAGTTACATTAATCATCTGTCTATTAAATTAATTTAATAAAATTGTGAATGCTAAGAGATTCAACATGATATAGGGACAGACAATAGGTACCTACACCTATTATATAGGGAAAGACAATGATAATTTTAGTAATTACCGGTCATTGAAGATACTTCTTCCAAATATTTCGTCTGAGTCTGGCAGGCTAACTCAGTTTCCTCAACCTCTTTCAGCTGCTTTACGTTTTCCAGCACACTTTTGTCAACGTGCACGTCCAGGTTTTCTGAAACGAATTTAATTTCGTTTAATTTCTTAATCTCATCGTATAATAGACAGAAAAAGGTAAATTAAACTTAGGATTGCACATAGAGAAATAAGAAGTATCAAAATGAACATGCCGTACTAAAGCCGTACTAACCTATAAATTTGGTCACCGTAACTAAACAATTAATTTTTTGCATCAATAATGCTTTTCTTTCTTCTTGTTTTTCTTTGTACTTCTGTATAATAGTATACAGAATCTCCCGGACACCGCCTCTTATCGTCGACGGCATGATTACTCCGTATTTTTATCAACTTAGATCTCGAATTTACAAGTTTCTAACAACAACAAAGTCCAAACGACATATTAAATAGTGTTGCCAGACTCGTCAGCCAAGAAAAATCCAGGTTCAGAGGCCCTACTTTGAAATTCGAAGTTCGAAGTTACGTTAGCTCCATCCCTGTCACTCGTCATTCGAGACTAAATCGAGAGAAAGGGATGAAGCTATCGTAACTTCGAACTTCGAATTTCCTAGTAGGGCCTCAGCTTTCATTAGACAGACTCTACATCTCTTGTCTTGTCTATTGTCACTGACATTATTTGTCAAGTATAAAGCCCGCTTTACACTTAGCCTACAGATCGCGCGCGAAAGCCGCGAACGGCGCGAACCGTAAGTAAACCGTAATATGTGGAATGTTTCGCATATTCTTCGTGGTTTCGTATATTGTTCCCGGGTACGTGTCATAAAATATAAAGTTCATAATACATAATGGTTTTAAAACATGATGTTCGTGGTCATTCTAATGCCGGCACCACACTTCGCTATTCGCTATTCGTTTTTCAGCTTATGCGCCTACATTAGAATAAGTGTGGAGGGTTTATTCGTCTATGTTTGCTTTATTCGCACGCATAACGCATAAGCGCGATAGCAAAAATAGCGAATAGCGAAGTGTGGTGCCGGCATGATACAATTTAGTCGGATTACTGTTGTTGTTCGCCCATAGATGTGTAATAACACTACCCGTTGTGCGTTATGCCGGCACCACACTTCGCTAATCGCTATTCGTTATTCGGCTTATGCGCCTGCATTCGACGAAGTGTGGAGGGTTTATTCGTCTATGTTTTCTTTATTCGCACGCATAACGCATAAGCGCGATAGCAAACATTATTACAAATTCGGCGCAGCAGCATAACGAATAGCGAATAGCGAAGTGTGGTGCTGGCATAACAAATACGGCGCAGCCACATAACGAATAGCGAATAGCGAAGTGTGGTGCCGGCATTATATGTGTTCGTGATCAATCGGACATTTTAAGACTCAAGACGTGTCTTTTAATAATTGAGTAGCTTAGTTTTATTTTAATTTAAATACGTTTAGTTCTAATATACAGGGCGTCCCAAGACTATGGGACATGAAGGGAAAGTACCTTAAATATCGTAGATAGGTTATTTTACTGAAAGAAGACTTTATGTTATTTTTAAAAGTGAGTAATTGTGCATTCAAAGATATTCTAAAAATTATTTGCTTCGTCTGGGAATCGAACCGACTTCAATGTGAAAAAAATCACCCTTGTTTTTATGATGTCAATCGAAAGAATGAACAAAAAATAATAATTTTTCTTAAGTAACATAGTATCTTAAAAGAAAGGAACAACGTGAAATTAATCATATTAATCAAATTAAAATCATACATGAAACTGCCGAAGTCAGTTGAGTATTTTTTGTAAATTAAATATTTTTTTGTAAATTAATTAATTAAATGCTCGAAATGTGATCCCTCTTATCTTATGCAAATCGCCAAACTTTTAACACCGTTAGATTACTTCTTTTGGGGATACGTGAAAGATTTGCTATACAAAAAGCAATACGACAACGTGGGCGAATTACAAACAGAATTGAGCCATATCATATCGAGTAACTAATTGTTAAAAATCGTGAGTAATGGTTAAATCCCAAGGAAATGTGTCAAATTTTCGATTCCTTTTTCGAATTTTAACAATTAGTTAGTTTAACTACTGATCAATACTGGGCGCTAAGGGCCCGTTGTTGTATCAGTAGTTAACTCAACTAATTGTTAAAATTCGAAAAAGGAATCGAAAATTTGACAAATTTCAGTATTGCGTCCGTGCCGCGCGCACCGGACGTATTTTCGTGTATGCAATTTTATAGGTCTACCAGAATCTCATGAAAAAAAGGGAATTTTAAATTTAGGGCTTGCAACTCCGGGGTAATAGGATTAAAAGGTCTTGAAAATCAAGTATTTTCCGCGTTCATTAAAAGCATGGTGTGGCGAACCCACTTCGGGTAGAAGTCTTTACTTCTTTGGGAATTATTAAGTTTTCTAGGATAATATTAAAATATCACGTTTGTGCAACTAAGATTTATAATATTAGTAACGATTAGTTACCTACGTATACGTTCCTTTAAAAACTTTGGACTTATATTTCCTAATAAATAATAAGTACGTTAAATTGAAACAATCGTGTGCTAATAATATGTACTTTTATTTATTCGGATTAAGTTCAAAATTACTTCAAAAATTCGATGACGTATCGTCGCTTAGGTAACAATACCGTACAGGTCAAAATTGAAGTTTGTATTATATTAAATTAACTCTTAATTCGCGTTCAATCATTGACTTACGCGGTATTGTTAGGTAAGCGACTATGTTATGCAACTTTAACGTAAATCAATGTCGCATTCTGAGGAGGTGCGAGATATTACTTTTTATTTATTCCTCATAAAAATATCATGAAAACCATGCCACACAGCCACGATTCGCCATATGGCGGCAATGTGTAATCCTGGAACTAAATGGCACCTAATTATTAAGGGTGCTAAATAGACTTTTGCGTGTCAGATATAAAACCCAAATGGGGTGATAAGTAAAGTTCCTGCAAATTTACAACGGACCTTAAAGTATCAATATTATTTGGCTTCATTTACTAGTCTTTTATAAACACGACACTAAATCAAAGATTGTGTTTGATGCACATCTTCTTCCTCACAAATTTTACAGTACACATGATTAATGGTATTTTTCGCTTGAGATCGCAGGGCTTTTAGGACATTTGCCTGATAACTAACGTTATATTTGTGTAAAAATAACGAACAATAACAAACCCTGACAAGCGGTGAAATTTGAATTGACAGGCGTAAGGCAACATTGCCATATAAAAATCGATTTCTTTTTACTTTTAAATTTTTCATGAGATTCTGGTAGACCTATAGGTACTAACATAGTTATTTAAATTCCGTGTGTAATACTAACAAAATATGGATTCCGTGGTCTGAAATAAATTGCATTTAATTTATTTTATTGCTTATAAATCGTCGTGCGTTCACCATGCTATCACTATCCGTACTGGGGCCTGTTTTATAAAGCTACAAATCACAATTTACAGGTTACAAGTTTCCATTTGACACAACCTTGACCAATGACGACCAGCCATTTGAGCAGTGTTGTCAGTTTAGACCTGTAAAATTGTAACTTGTAGCTTTATAAAACGTGCCCCAGCCATTATAGCAGTGTTGCCAGTTTAGACCTATAAAATTGTAACTTGTAGTTTTATAAACCGTGCCCCTGACTGTATAAATTCCGAATGAAGAAAAACGAAATGTGTGCGCTAGTCTCAGAGGCCCCACTTTGAAAATCGAAGTTCGAAGTTACATTAGCTCCATCCCTGTCAATCGTCATTCGAGACTAAATCGAGAGAAGGGGATCAAGCTATCGTAACTTCGAACTTCGAATTTCAAAGTAGGGCCTCAGAGGCCCTACTTTGAAAATCGAAGTTCGAAGTTACGTTAGCTCTATCCTTTTCATTCAATTTAGTATTGAGTGACGAGTGACAGGGACGGGGCTGACGTAACTTCTAATTTCGATTTTCAAAGTAGGGCCTCAGGCCCGATTTAGACCAAGCGAACGAACAAGAATTCTATGCATTATCTCTTACTTTTTTTTTGTAAAAATAAAGACAAAACATGTTCTAGAGCGCTCCTTCGCTTGGCCTAAACGCACCTTCACGGAATTCCAAATTTGAATTCCGCATTCGGAAAACGAATACGGAAAACGTATGTATTGCGTCCGGCCTAAAATTGGCTTCATATTTTGTGTCGGCAGTGGCCCGTTTCACGAACCTACAAGTTACAAATTACAAGCGGAACTCTCTTTCTAGCAAAAGGACTAAGAAAGAGACTTCCGCTTGTAATTTGTAACTTGTAGCTTCGTGCCTCAGGAATTATCACAGATTATAATATAAGGTATGAGAATTATTTTGTTGCGATTTGCGATCCATTCCATAGCATTAGCAATCACAGATTATAAGATAGAATTCGATTCGAGATTAGATTCTATGTTAGCAATTTAGCGTGGCATGGCATGGCAACCCTATCGGTTTATGACGGAATGGGCGAGGCTAGCGTTATTTTGTTGTAGTTTACTAGTTTTTCCGATTTAACCGTTTCTATTAACAAACCATGTTCAAATAAGAATTGAATTGAAGTATATTCTTTTTAAGATACTTAAGTTGTTAAGGTTATTATTTGTTATTTATGTGATGCATTGTCGGTTTATAAAACCGTTGTTTTAGTATCAACAGAAAATGAAGAAAGCTTTGTTACTTTTAACAGTAACGAGTTGTGTTTACGCGCAACTAAATCCTTCAAACAATTTCAACCAGAATTTCCCGCAACAACCGTATTCGCCTGATAGCAGCCAGAACGGAACCTATCGCCCCAATTCACAAATACCGTACGGAAGTTTCCCTGTTAACGGCAACAACGAATACCAGCAACCTCAAAGTACTTTTTACCAGGACAGCTTTATCTCCGACGTGTACGGAGACAATGAAAATGAGCTTGACCCTCAAAACACCGCGAACTATTACGCAGGGTTAGACTATGAAGAGAGATACAAATGCCCTCCCAATTGGATTCGTTTTAGAGAGTCTTGCTATCGCTTCACGAAGTCACCTGATCGTCCAAGGAACGAAGCAAGGAAAATTTGTCAAGCCTATGAAGCAGATATGGTAGCTGTAAATTCACCTGAGGAACACGGGTTCATCATCACAAGCCTAATGAAATTAGACCCTCAAAAGGGATCTTGGTATGTAGGAGCTCACCAGCAGTCCCCCGGATATTGGACTAATGATGCCGATGGTTCTCAATTGTCTGGACTTGAAAATGCATTCTTTGAGGATGTTGGAGCAACTTACAATAGTTACAACATATTGCCTCGTGACTATCTTGTTTACAAGTTTTCACGTGATGAAGGTCGCTGGGGGCTATCAGCTGTTGAGGGAACTCAATATTTTCATTTCATTTGTGAAGGTCAAACTCAGCGGTTAAGGTTTTTAATGGAGGAGGCGAGGTCGTTCACTTACGGTCTTGAAACATATGACCCTGAAAGGATTCCTAGGGGACCTTATTTTACAAAAGAACCAGTAGATACCATTTATGATCCTCTTCGTAGTCATTATATACAGCTCACATGTATCGCTGGGGGCTACCCAGCTCCTGTGTACAAGTGGTACAGGGAGGATTACCAAGTCGACAGTCCTGTGTACAATGAAATAAATCCACTTAATGATACTAGGTTTATCTTAAGTGGAGGCACTTTAATGATTTACTATCCTGATGCAGACAAAGACAATGCAAAGTATCACTGTACAGCCTCAAATAAATTTGGAATTATACGCTCAGAGTCTGTCAGGTTATCTTTTGGTTTTATTAGAGACTTCAATCAGAAAAGACCTATTGAGAGCGGCAAGCAGTATTGGGGCAAGGTCATGTTCTGTGATCCACCGTCTTATTATCCAGCTGTGAATTTCTTGTGGGCGCGTAATTACTTTCCAAATCTCGTAGAAGAGGACAAGAGAGTATTTGTTTCCTATGACGGTGGCCTATATTTCTCTGCTCTTGAAACAATTGATAGGGGTAATTACAGTTGTAATGTTATGAGCAAAGTTTCAGATGCAGGCCGCAATGGACCCTTCTTTCCACTTTATGTGTACCCTCATTCTGATTATCAGCATCTTAAATTTCCTAACAATTTTCCCAAAGTCTTCCCAGAAGCTCCTGTTGTTGGGCAGGAGGTGAGATTAGAATGTGTATCTTTTGGCTACCCAGTACCTTCATACAATTGGACTAGAAAGAACAGCCCAATGCCTAAAAGAGCGAGACTAAGCAATTTTGATCGTATTTTGACTATTCCTAATGTAGGAGTAGAAGATGAGGGGGAGTATATTTGTGATGTCAGTAATGACCGTGCGAGAATTTCCAATAGTGTATTTTTGAAAGTACAAGCTGAACCAAACTTCACCATTCCGTTAGCTGACAAACATGTTGATAACAAAGGAGAACTGCATTGGAATTGTGAAGCGTTTGGTATTCCTGATGTCAATTATACATGGTGGAAGAATGGTAATAAGCTCTCAATGGATACACTAGAACTCGAGGACAGGGACAGATACATAATCCAGGACAATGTTTTAACAATAAAGTACTTAGATCCGGTTAGAGATCCTGGAATGTTCCAATGTGAAGCCAAGAATCAGTTGAGGGCCAGATACTCAACAGGCCAACTCAGGGTATTGTCTTTGAAGCCATCATTCAAAAAGAAGCCCATTGAATCTGAAACATATGGTTCAGAAGGTGGAAATATAACACTACGTTGTAATCCTGAAGCAGCTCCTAAACCAACTTACATATGGAAAAAAGATAATAACGTAATTGGAGCGGGTGGAAAGCGTTTCATTACTGAGAGTGGAAATCTTATTATCAGGCAGATTTCTAGAGATGATGAAGGAGTATACACCTGTGTTGCTAAAAATCAATATGGCTCGGATGAAAGCAGGGGGCGGCTTATTATTTTACGCGCTCCTCGATTCCTCGTGTCTCTGCAACCACGTATTATCGCGCAAGTCGGTCAAATGGTCCTATTGCACTGTACTGCTGAAATCGACCCACTTTTAGACACGGCATATCTATGGAATCACAATGGAATTCGCATGAAGGAAGCAGCTGATTTGTATGCTGACAAACGTATCAAGATAGATGGTGGCGAGTTAACAATCTATAATGTTAGCCTGTCAGATGTTGGCGATTATGAATGCATTGTCAAATCGGCTATAGGTCGTATTTCTTCGCATACTCAGTTACGTATAGAGGGGCCACCCGGCCCACCCGGCGGATTGCAAATCTTAAATATTCAAAGAACGTCTGTGACACTAGAGTGGACCGATAGCAATTCTAATGGACGGCCGATAACTGGCTATGCAATCACAGGTCGAACGAACTGGAATTCTACTTGGCTCCTCATCACAGATAATGTCGTGAACGCCATGGAAATAGATCGCTACAACGGACGTAAGCGCGCAACCATTCCGACGACGCTCATGCCCTGGTCTGTGTACGAGTTTAGAGTTCAGGCTTTTAATATTTTGGGGCTAGGAAAAGCTTCTGCACCTAGTCCACAGTTTTCGACCCTGCCTGATAAACCGTACCAAGCGCCAGCGAAAGTCGGCGGTGGCGGTGGGAAGATCGGTGATCTCACTATTTCCTGGAATCCGTTGCCGAAATCTCTACAGAACGGACCTGGTGTTCACTATAAAATATTTTGGCGTCGGAACGGAACAGAAGTTGAATTTCAATCTCTTCTACTTAAGGAGTATGGAAATGTTGGAATGCATGTTGTCCACGTGGTTCATGAGTATTTCTTTACGCCGTACGATGTAAAAGTACAGGCGTTTAACGATTTTGGCGCGGGTCCTGAGAGCGAGGTCGTGACGATCTATTCGGCCGAAGACATGCCTCAAGTAGCCCCGCAACAGGTCTCTGCGTTGTCCTACAACTCGACTTCGCTGAATGTAACGTGGAACCCGATCGACCAGTCCCGCGAGCGGCTGCGCGGCAAGCTCATCGGCCACCGGCTCAAGTACTGGAAGGAGGAGAACAAGGAAGAGGAATGTATCTACTATCTGTCGAGGACGACGCGCAGCTGGGCCCTCATAGTGGGGTTGCAGCCAGATACTTACTATTTCGTGAAGGTGAGACTTTTGATTTATGTCTTTAAACGTAGTACAGTCAAGGACTTTAATTTTTATGCCACTATGGAACCCTGTCATAATGACAGCGTCAAACCACATGGCAGAAATTACGCTTAAATGAATGATTAACGTTATGCGACGGGGTTCGATAGTGGCATAACAATTAAAGTCCTTGACTGTACCTATTGGTAAGGTTTTAAGAGTATGTGTAGCAAAGTAGACATATCTTGCATGGAGATTAAATTGACTTCAAAGTCCTTAATAATGCCGGACTGTTTTTCCAGGTAATGGCGTTCAACTCGGCCGGAGAAGGTCCGGAGAGCGAGCGCTTCAAGGAGCGCACGTTCCGCAAGGCGCCGCAGAAGCCGCCGGCCTCCGTCAACGTGTGGGCCGTCAACCCGAGCACCGTCCGCGTCGTATGGCGCTATGTTCAGCCCACTGACGAGGAAGAGCCGCTTATTGGCTACAAGGTCAGTTATTTCTGGCTAATTAAGTAATTTTAACATCTGCTGATTGATGGACGTTGGGATGTCGCGCGGTCTTTATCATTACGAGATATAATTCCTTGTTTAGGTAAAGGTTACGCAAAACTTGCTAGGTATTTAAATATAGTACATTGTTGAAGAGGATAGAAAGTACGAAATTTTTGGACGAGTCATATAGAGGGCCGAAACGTAGTTGAGGCCCTCTAGTGTACGAGTCCATAAATTGCACTTTCTACCGAGGCAGACATAGTGCTTTTCACAACTACTGAGAGGAAATAAAATAAAAATTCATTTTAATTCATGTTAATGTGACATCACTGCCAATTTTACCATAGATCACTTTTTTTAAATCTGGGCCCCTATTCTCGTGGCACTCGAGATTAATAAACTAACATGCGAGATGAAAATGTGAACTCCATATAAAATTGTATTTGTTTCGCCATATCTTCCACGTAATTTCATCTCTAGTGGTTCGAGATTAGGGGCCAAGTTTGAATTACATTTTTAAAAAAAGCAGTGTTTGTGTCATAGTGTTTAGTCTGTGTATCTTTTAGCAAAAATACACCTAATATATTACGACACAAAATGGTGTGTTCTGATTGGTCGATTTCAATTTTTCATTTTAAGGAGCTATTACACAAAAATTGATTGATTGATTTTCATTGGTTCTTGAAGTTGGACAACAATGTTCTCGGCCAATCAGCAAACACGCCGACAAAAATATTCTTGGTCTGTCCCTATAAGTGACGTTTTGTGACCCCAAACAAGACCATCTATGGCCATATTTCCGAGCAGTGTTGTGAAAAATATTTTTATGCTGCAAAATTTAGATAACTGAAAAAAAAAAAGTACTTCTCTGTGTTAAATAAGCGTATCTAGAAAATCGTTTGTGAATTTGAAAGAGGTCTAGACCCATTGATAGAGATCGATAACTGACCTTGACTGACTTGAAATTCTGTAATGTTGCTTGGCTCAGCTAATTTAATAACGAGTAACATAATAACGAACAGAGTAACGTAATTGTAACATAGATTTACTAATGTTTCGACGAAAATTATTTAGCAAATTCTTAACTCCCCAAACTACGTATCCCATATTTTTATTTGGGCAAATTTTTACTTCCCAACTCAACGTTTCGCACAGATATCATTTCCCAACTAATGAATTAATAAATTATTGTTAGACAAATTATTACCTGGGATTCTTTTAAGATGTCAATTATGTTTTCGTCAAATGTATTGATTGGCTTGGGATTACCTTATCATTTTTTAATATTTCATTTGCAGGTAAGAGTTTGGGAGACGGATCAGGATATGAGCACCGCGAACGACACGCTGGTGCCGGTAGAGCACAAGCTGGAGGCCTACGTGACCAGCCTCATCCCCGGCAAGACGTACAACCTGCGCGTGCTGGCGTACTCCAACGGAGGCGACGGCCGCATGTCCTCGCCCCCCATCACGTTCCAGATGGGAGACTACCACAGTGACGCCTATGGGTACTATGTCAGGGGCTCCTCGGCCCACAAAACTCGCAGCATAACCCTAACAACGCTTTTATCTTTGATAATTCTCTGTCATTCGTCCCTTAGACTCTTGTTGTGATTAATTCTGTCCTTATTTCTCATCGTAGTGTAAGTAATGTAAGGTCTTATGATATTATAATGCAATAGTCTTATATTTTTACAATAAAGTTTTAAGCAATATTTTTTTAATATAAGCTATGAACTATATGTGATGTGATGAACGAGTGACTATTCCTTTTATCTCGCTTTTGCTCCAATTTGGTTGGTTTTTAGACTGTTTTCTTATACATGTAAGTCGCACTGATCAGATCTTTTTATGTTTACCTTTTTTCTAGTTTTGTTTACTATTTACAATTTACTTTTATGTTTACTAAAATCAATTTTCTATTGACAATAAGATCACTTATGAATCTCCTTATTACGTAAGAAAACGGTAATTTATGAAGTATCATATCACAATATTACCTTAGGTTTTAAGAAATTATATTTGTATATATTCTGCATTTATGTATTGTTAAAGTATTAAAGCGGTCTACGTTGTTGCCGTTAAAAATCAGAGATTACCACCTCTAATCCGAGCCATTTTCATGATCTAGGATAATTTTATGTAAGCTATTTTTATTATTTCCTTATAACATGGCGTCGGTTTCACTTTGTTTTAACCCATTCTGCTTTTTAAACCATATTGTTTGTTTAACGTCAACAATATTGCTTAGAACAAAGTGAAACAACGGCCCTGGTCATTGTATATGGTATATGTATAGTACAAAGAATCAAAGTGCAGCTCACTTCTTCCAGATCTGAATTATAATCTCGTTAAAATAAGGAATTATTTAAGAAACAGCCATCACACTAAAAATGTCCCCAACTATAAACATTGCGCTTTATTTGACTAAAAAGTAACAATTGATGTTAAATTGCCTTATAAATGTTGAAATCTTTGTACGTAATGTTTAAGATTCGTGGAATAAATGTTTTTATATTTGATGCAGTGTTTGATAATAAGAAAAAGTATTTCGAAGTGAATGAGTCAACGCCGCGTTTAAAGCTGTACCACACAGGCGGCTGCGGTGTGGCGCGTGCGGTGCGGCAGCTGTATTTATAAATTATAAATGTAACGTAAGGCGTCGCGCTGGAAAGAGCCTGGTGGTGACTCTTCGTATCACGGGATTGGTTTAAAAACGAAACGAATAGAAACGCTAGTTAGCGTAACGCATCTTGGCTAATGTGTGACCGCCCGGCAGCTTACGAAAATTCAATTCAATTCAATTCAATTCAATCGGTTACTGATAAAATATACAATTTTACATGTCATTTGGTTTGGTCCTATACACTATCGATACCAACGATACCGTTTGCCGAATGCATTTTGTCTACTGCGCCGCTACGTTCTTTGAGCATTAGCAGCTTACGTGACTGCAGTGACCCTTATTTTCTTGAAATATTGATAATAACTGTTATATTCGCACACGTTAAAATATTTGTGCAAACATTCTAGTTCTTGTTTTAGTAAGTGATTATTTACGGAATACAGCGGTCACGGCATGATCCTAGAATAAACGCAATGTTATTCAAGGACAAACATCCAAACATACTTACAAATTTTCACATTCATGGTGTCAGGGCCGGTACAGACGGACAGCATTTGAACTGCAACCCTGCTGCAAAATGGCAGCTCGAATGCAGTTGACGTACGTAAGTTTTAATACAGTCACGTCAACTGCATCAGAACTGCACTCGAACTGCCATTTTGCAGTTCCTCTGTACCGGCACTCAGTAAGATTTACTTTCTTCAATGTTTGCGCACTGCCTCTGTAGGTAGGTACTTATTGGGATCTAGGATTAAGGGTAGTTTTCCGCAAACAGGAGTTTGAAATTGTTTTGCCTGCCCCTATGGTGGTGAACCACTTGACAATGACAGGTGACGATAGATTACAAGCGATTTCAGTGTAGTCAAACTGAAGCAGCTGTACATTTCCTTTCGGGACAATGTACTTAAGGGTCCAACTGCTTTGACCAACTGAACAATAATTTACATTTAAATATCAAATTAACTGGCTCGACGGAGCTCCGCTATCGCGGAGTTTCTATTTTTGGGTGGTCTGGCTCTCCGGGCCACCTGAAGAACTAACATATTACATAACATAGACCCACCTCATAATATATCTATGATACTAATTTTGGTCAGTTGAACAGAGTAGTTGGGGTTGGTGCAGTAACGTATTACGTATATTCAACGATTTTTCCCAGTAGTCTTACCGAGTAGCCTTAACAGCACACCCTCCACCTACCCTCTGTCTGCGAATTTCCTTCCCAATAAACGTACTAGTGAATCCACGAGGTCGACGGAACTCCGCTTCGCGGAGCTCCTATTCCTGGGTGGTTTTGGCCCTTCTGCCCGATATAAAAACGAACCTAACCTATCAGTAAATCTATTGGCAAGGTAATTCCCAGTAGTTCAACTGGTAAACTCTAAGTATACTGGAAAAGGCCTATGTATTCAAACCGCGGACAAATATCAAATAAGGTTTTCTTCGGATTAAAATTTGATTTTCGCCCATATACAACGTGTCAAATATAGGCAGGATCGGCTATTAAAGTAAATGTGGTTTGGATTTAGTTAGCAATAGCTGCGACAAGGTAGTAAAATGCACAGTTCAGAGTTCAACCAAACCACATTTACTTTAATATTTAAACAAATAAAACTCACAAGTAAAATAACTTCATTTCTTTATATAAAGACTAAACTAAGCGCTACTACTATCATAGTTTCTTATACTTTACTTTACGTTTTAAACATTTGGCATCCACATTATCGGATAAGTCATTGTCCTGCGAGTTTTTCCGCTTTAACAAACTAATGTCCTCCAAGGGTTGCACGTGCTTCAAGGGCAGCAGACCCACCGCGTAAGGAATGTCGTCATCTAATGTTGCATTCACTTCATTAGGGGACTCGGTACACGATTCGTTTTCTTTATCAGAAAGGTCATTTCCATTTTTAGGTCCCCATTCTGATTGAGATTTCGCTGGACCTGTCAAATCTATGACTGAATCAGGATACTCCGATTCAGATGGTAGAGGGTTAACATGATTTTCATTTGAAGAATCTTCGTTGTCTTGATTATCGATAGGCGCGTCCTGTGAACTCATGTCAATGTTCTCCTCCCACTGTAAGCTACTCGATGTAATACCCTCGTGATTTTGCGTTTTGGCCACTTCAAGCTCCTTATCTGCGTTAGTATCGTGGCCAAATGCATCACCCACGTTCAAGGCATCCACATCAAAATCAACATTGGGATTTGAGTTTCCCTTTTCATCTTCATTGACAGAACAGTCGTTATTTGGCACCATGTTCAAATTCTCTTCAATTTTCATTAAATCGTGAATGATTTGATCTCTCTCTTGACATGTTTTCTGCATCTGGTTGCTGTTATTATATGAACTGTTTTCAGCATTTTGTTTAGGAGTCGACATTAAACAATCTAACGTGTCTTCTTTGAAGTCATTCGTTTGAGGGAGTTGAAGGCCAAAGTCATAACAATCTTCATTCCTTCTTAAGTCTTCAGGGTTTAAGTTATACTGCTGACCCATATTTTCATCTAAATGGGAATTTTTAGTATCAAGCAAAGACATGCTAAAGTTGGTGTCTAACGTAGTGCTCGTAGGACAAAGTTGTTCCATTACCCTCGCGTCACTCAGGTGTTGTTCCTCATAGTATTTTTTAACATCATCACTCATTGATTTCGTAAAGAACTGCATGTCACCGTCAATGCAAGAGAAGTCATGAGCGTTATCGTGATCCATAGAATTATTGTTGTTCTGCATGCGAGTATCGAGAATCACGTAGTTTTGTTGTTCAGCAAAAGATTCCAAATTATCTGGCAGAATAGCATTTAGGCTGTTTATGGCGTCTTCATGGTTACTGAACTGGACAGCGTCCTTGTCAAACTCACTAGTGGACGGGTAGTTCTTGTTTCCTACCATTAACTCCCCTCTTTCTATAGACTTGGATAGATCGTCAATGCTCTTGATTTCACTTGGATCTGCAACCTTTTCTATAATGTTAGGTTGTTCTATTACTTCGTATTGTATTTCGCTGCTCTGCACCATGTCAAGAAGGACTTGTTCATTGACGTTGATGTATGATCCATCACCGGATTCGAAGAGAATGGGTAAGTCAGTCGGGAGTCCAGCGCTTTTTAATGCGTCAACATATTGCGACATGGCGTTGCTGATGCTGCTGTTTGCGTCATTGGCCGAGCTGGTTGTGGTCGTGTTGGCGTAGCTTGACGCAATGCTCTCTGTCCTCATTGGGTGCTCTTTGGAATAGGAGATGGTAGAGTCCAGGACGTTAGAAGAAACTGTCTGGTCCATATACATTAGGTCGTTGTCCACGCCCATATAGTTGTGGCCGGTGGAAGATTCGGGTCCGCAGATGCTATTCACAGCCTGAGACAACGTCACCCTGTCCATGTAATCCTGGAAAACAGGAAATAACATTTTTGAGACTAGGCATTTGCACTATCAGCAACCTAACAGCGCAATAGATAAAAACTGCCATAGGAAGCGGACTAGGTATAACCATGGCCATGGTGAATTACAATGGAATGCGATAAGACAACTTACTAGTATTTACCCACGAATTTGTCAACGGGAAAATACCTATGCCCTTATAGACTCCCATTCCAGATTTCTAATATAAGTAGGGATAGGCGCATCCTTATATTGCTATATAGCGTAGGTACGGCACGGAAGTTAATTTGCTACCCATTTCAAAGAAAATCTGCTTGAAGATGTCATTGTCAATAGAGATGCCAAGTCATTTGTAATTGATAGGAAATTAAACCTTGTTGCTGTAGAATGTCAGATTGACTTCGGACCTAAGGTGGGTCACATATTAAATTCCTTGACTGTATCTCAATCTTCAGCTACCTGCATGTGCCTAGTCTGCAAATGCTTGAGGTGGTGTATAGCTTTCCGCGAGTCCTGCTCTCGCCGTAGCAGCGCCCGCTCCGCTGCACGGCCAAGAGGCCCTGCGCCCTCCCAGCCACCAGTCCTCTAAAAAGCAACACGTATTAATACTTTCTTAACCTTTAAAACCATATAACGTAATGGCACCAGTGTTCGACACTTTAAACTGACATGTACCAATAATCGACACTTGACTCTTACTTCAAAGATCATACGGTCATAAATTGAGTGTTACATAATAAATGAATAACCCTTATCTTCTGTAAAATAAGAATCAGTTTCGATCATTGTTCCTTGTCGATTACTGATTCCATTACGTTATTTACTCCAATTGAAAGTATTTTAAACAGTAAATCGACCACAAGACAAAATTTTAAAGCGGGACGGCTTCGTTCGTAACGCACTAACTAGCCAGATTGGATAGAAATTAGAGTGGGAGCCGTTGTTGAGCAGTGGGACACACCAGGCTCCTAAATAATCTTAGTAGCACAAGGGATGTTCTAACTCGCGTTAAATAAAAGATAATAATAGCCTTGCGTCATTTGTAATTGGAGCTGAGTGATCCCTGCGTCCAGGGAGCCATTTTGTTGTGTAATATAAAGCTCACTGTAACACTAGGGCGGCCGCGCCTCGGCTTCATGGAGCGTGGTGTGTCGCCGTAGTCCGCACCTCCAACGTTGCTCCCGTTCTCGATGTCGAACGGTATACGAACCACCATATCCTGCCAAAAACCATTTTTATACTGGGAAACTTGTATTCGAGAAAAGAGTTTCGGAAAAATAATTAAAGAGTGACATGGACGGTTGTTATATGAAAAAAAACTCGCCTTGTGTAGGTTATACGCAGGTACGGCTTTAAAACAAATGTTTGAAGAAGGTATCTAAGTACCTACCTACTTAACCTAATTTGATATGATACATTATTAACGATACCACTTTAAGATAACGCTATAATACCAAAATTTACTATAGCGGGGTAGTTAGGTACTAATTAGCCCCTTTAGTGGTGTCATTAACACCTTCGCTACGGTATCAGGTCAAATCAGACCGATATATGTAAAGTATGGTTAATTACAGTTAAATATATGCCGCCGTAAAGGTGTTAACAAACAATGCACCAAAATATAAGTTTTACATTGCATTCTTAGCCCTACATTTAAAAAAAATTCTCTTCCTAATAAATAGGCATAAGCAAATAATATCATATCGTATTAACCTTATTAGAGCGACACATGCTGTCAACTGGCTGCCCGGTGGGCGGCGTAGCAAGCAGTTTCGGGTCACTGCTATCCTAAAGAATAAAAAAAAACAAGCTTAAAACCTAGATAGTTTACCTACCTACGTATGTTAAGTTAAAAGTAGGGGTCCGACAATAATAAAATACAATTTTATTTTATGTAAAAAGTATTTACTTAATACCTGCGAATGCATATCTATCAAAGACTGCGGCGGGCGATTTATTACAACAGGTGGTGTGAAGACCGGAAGTTCACCTAGAACCAATGCAACCGCAAGGTTACGTAATGTACATTAAATTAACCTATATATTTTATTGTCTATAACAACCCCGAAAATATATTGCTTACAGGGTTGTTTTAAAGTAGGAAAACATTTTAATAACTTACTGTGGTTGTTTATCCCGAGACCCTCCTTGGTTACTTTCGATAGACCTTTAATTTTTAGGAATTGAGCCGCCGATACCAGTTCGTCCAAGTTTTCTTCCAAACATTGTGTTTTTCCGCAGTACATGAACTCAACCAGTGACTTAAGAACGCTAAATCGCATTTTCAAAATAATTAAGGGCTCACCACTCTGCTTTTGCAAAACTTCCTAATAAAAAAGGAAAATTGGTCTGTATTAAAAGTGAGAGGTAAAGAAATCTGAACTTTAGAAGAGAATTATGTCTTCTATTATACCTGAAAATAAGCACTACTCGCCGCGAGGACTGCCTTGTGGACACGCAAAGTATGCGAGCTACACATTAGCGTCATATCCACCAGTGATTGTACTTGAAGTAGTTTCCCAAATCTGGACATAAGATGCTCCGAATAATCTTCGTAATGGAGACTGTATCGTATTGGAGCCATCCCAGAGCAGTATCATTTATTTTCTCTACAAAACAACCTTTGCTATTACTAAATAATATATGACAGTATTTCAGCATTGACAGAATACAATAACAAATGAAAAACGAATAGAAATCAAATAAAAATATTTAAATAAATTGCAGCCAGTATCATAAATATCTAGTAAATCATTTAACAAAGAGTTCAAAACCTCAAAACCTCGAATATAATCTAGGAGGTCGATATTGCTATTATTGTTGTCTATGCTACAAATAGAAAGTTTTATTTTAAAAAGTTTGTATGGTTCGAGATTAGGTAGGTACCTGAAACATTTGAAAAGAGTTTTAGGGTTGCGTATATTTAGGTACTCATCAATAATTATGAATCGTGATAAAAGCTTTTCATTTGTTTGCCTACATTGTTTTTAGGGTTCCGTACTAGGTAAATACTGAAAAACGAAACCCTTTCGAGATGGTTTTGTTGCCCGTCTGTCCGTATGTCTGTCCTTTTCTCGAAGGCTCTAAGGGCTTTTTTCTAAGCTATGAAATTTGGAATATCCGAACAAATCCAACAATTCATGATTAGACATTAGATACCAACATCATTTAAAAGCTCTCAAGATTTAGGACCATGGTATATATTTTTAATTTTTAAAACTAAATATTTTTTGAATTTTTAGTTACAAACTGAAGCTTACCCCTTTTTTCCTGTTGTGATTATTTAAAATAATAATTCATAGACATAGGAATAATCTACATTACAGGAAAAGTAATATAATATGTATTATATTAAACACTATTATTAGAAAATATATAAAACCCTTGTAACTATGTACCCTTGTTGCTATTTTAGACTGGGGACAAAAAACCGGCTAAGTGCGAGTCGGTCTCGCACATGAAGGGTTCCGTACCACATTACACTTTGAGATCGAGCAAAAACACGTTTTTGTACCTATGGGTTATTTTCCCCTTTATTATTAAACTTTATTTTATTTTTATTATTTGATCTTATGGCCTTAGTAGTATGCACTCCGTAAAAATTTCAAGTGTGTTTTGGGTTGGGATTAAATCGCGATAAATAGATGGAGATAGCGTAACCTCGAATTTAGTTTCTTCACCACTACCTAAGAGAAGGCATTCCTCTCGTTGGCTGGCTATACAGGACTGCAGGGTGCAAAAACGAACCTTACCTTACCGAACGGATAATAGAAAATACGTAAAATACATATTAAAGGTAGGTAGCAAAGTTTACCCTAGGAAAACATTCCTCTATTTTTAGATAGAAGAATAACGGCATTAATTACATTGTTTTTATTGGTTCTGAAATAGGGACCGATCGAGAGGCGAGTGTCATAAACCTGCAATAGAGTTCGGTAAAATTAGACATCACGATTTGATTGCTTTCTTCTTTCTTTAACAACGTCGATTGTACTTATAGATAGCGAATGAATGTAAAGAAGAATAATTACAGTATCCATTAAAAACTATAAAACCAAGGTGTCTTTAATGTGACGTTCAATCTTATTTTGACTGGACTAGGAAGGCTGATTAGTTTTAAGACAGTAAAAAAAACACGTACGTATTTCGGATTCTTTTAATACTTCATAAAATGCAGAAAGTAATAGAAAATACGTGTGAAAATGAATGTATTACAAATTTGTATTCATAATCTACAACAGGTTTCCTTTTAAAAAGAATAACAGCGGAAAGTCAAACGTAAGTACTTAAATATTGAATTCAGCAGAAGAAATAAAACGTAATAACTATCACAGACTAATTTTAAGTACTGTTGGCTACATAATTATATTTTTATGCTTAGTATTAGTTTTATTCGTGTCAAACCAAAGGACCAGTTCATTAAAATATTTGTAGATTCATTTAGTGACATTGGCCAAACATACACACCGTTAACGAAGACTCATTTTCACTTTTAGTTTGGAATGAACAGTAGGAATGCAACGATTTGTTCATAAGGCACTTGGAACAAATACATCGAGATCATGGCCAGATGTGACTTTTAAAATATATCTTCATTATAAATGTTTTCTATCCAGTCAAATCATAAAAGTAAATGGCATTTAAATACCGTTTTTGAATACACATTTAAAATTCTACAAATAGGTAAATTTTATAAACAAGTAAACCATTAAATAGTTCCATAGAATCTAACCACATTTATCATATAAAATGCACAATTAACACGTACTTAAGTCGATTGTAAGGAAGAACATCAATAGAGCTACTAGTTGAAACAGAAATATAGCGACAGGCGTCGAGCGTACAGTACGCGAGCAAACGTAACACACGTTTAGCGAAAAAGAGAACAAACCATGTTTGTTCTTTTGTTTAAGGTGACGGTTAGAGTCTTTCCATATTAACTTTCTGCAGGTTTTTCTTATTGTAGCAGTACTAAAACGTTTGTTTTTCACAGTTTTTTAGTTAAATAAGGGCGTCAACCTATTTTCTTTTTAAATGAAATAAGATAAAAATTGGAATGACATATTAAAATAAAGAAAAACAGCTAGACCTACTAATAAAACGAATAATAAATAGATCCGTGAAAGTAATATTGATTCTGTAGTAAAAAAGAAAAACTTGCACAAAGATAATATGGAAAGTCGATTACCCTACCTGACGCCTTAATTAGTCCCGCCGTTTAAAAAGCCCCGTTTTTACAGATTTCAATTCTACACAACTCAACTCGACTCAACTCTAGGTACAAAATATAACGTCAAACACGCCTCAAACAATGCTCAAACATATATTTTGTACTGAGTTGACCGTTGCGAAAACGGGCCTTTTAGTACGGTGGGATTATTAACACTCCTATGCATGTAGGTATGACAAAAAAATATACGTCCAAAATTGTAATGCCACACATAGGTAACCAGTAGATAACCAGAGAGTTTACCTTAGTTTAGTCATGTGTGTAAAATAATATATTAAGTAAGTAATTTTTACTAAAGATAAAGTAACCATGGGTGTCCAAATTATTAGGGACAGTAGTACAATATGTACGTTACCAAAACTGACTTTGATAGTTACGAGTCTTTACGTATTCGAAATACGAATTAAAAAGTTCAGAAGTGGAGCAGTGTGGTGAGTCATTTGCTCGAGTACTGTACTTTTTAGTACTAGTACGAATTATAAGTATCTATGTGGATAATATGAAATTATATTACAGGATATTACAACTTTCACATTATACACACAAACAAAAATATTTAGAAATACAAATTTGTAACATTTCCAATACTTTTAGTATCGCCTTAGTTATCCATTTCTACACAATACTTTTACAGTTTACCCTTACCTCCCTACGACGAAGCTCATAGACGCTGGGCCGTGGCCGCAAAGCTTACGCGCCGTTCCGCACGATGCGCAAAAATACTGGAACACATTCTGTTAAATATCTGAGATAGAAAAACGTGCTTATGTTTTTAAAAAACCTCGCGTCCTTGTTTATATTTAATAAATAATAAAAAGGTTTTAGTTTAATCGGTACTTTTGGCTGATATTTAAATAAATGAACAAATGTGGGAAGCCATTCTTTTGGCGGGAATTCAATTAAAAAATAATTTATTAGTACCTAACATAGCCGCCTAGATAGAATAATTAATTATCTAGGTACCAACATTTTTTAATGTAAATGCACTACAATATTGTCGTTACTAATACATTAAATTATTTAAAATAGATTCCATCCCAGATATTGCAGTACAGAAAGTATCAAACAAAAGTTACAGCCATGACTTCGCTTAAAAAAAACTAGGTATGAGCTTAAAAAAATATTTATCTGTTAGTTTGAGTTAAATCCACTATCAATTTAAAAGAACTTATTTAATCTTTTGTGTAAGTATACATTTTTCATTTTGAACGTCATCTTTTGTGTGGAATTATATACGCATCGACGATTTGAGGAAGAAATCCATCAAAAACACCAATTCCTTATTTGCAAAGTTTAAAATACAATGGCAGTTATGTTTGCGTGAGTAAATAAAATATCTTTAAAGTAAGGTAGTTAACACTGAAACTTGTACTATGTACTTAACTCGCGTCATTTTAGCTGCAGACGCGAAGGTGTCAACGTACAGAACTTGCAGTAAAACGCAAGTTTGAAATAAAATAAAACTTAAGTTAGACATTAATTCAGTAAGTATCAGAATTTAAAATAAGAGACTCCTACATAGATGGTCATTTTTATTTTCGATATATTAAAAGATTTTTAAGGGGATCTGAATACCTTAATGATCTATTTTTATTAAATGTAGATTGATAGATTGACTCATTAATTGACTGCTATCCTGCTATCTAACTGAACCACAATCAGCATAAGAAGAAAACTATTATTGTACTAAGATCAGTTAAAATTTATAATTTTGTTGGAAATTTCTGTAATAAAATAGGTATGCAAGTAAACTCACAAAATTAAATATGTAAAGTATTATAAAATATCATCCAAATTATCGTATATGAACACTTTACATAAGTATGAGTAATTTTTTACAATACATAGCATGTAGAAAAAATAGAGATTCATTTTAGAGATCGTTCAGTGAAACGAGACCATTATTAGCCTTGTCTGATGACTTGTCTGTGACATTACGGCGTGACGCAGTTTCGATCGTGATAAATTAAATTTATTAGAATTTATTAATAGACCGATACTTATAAAAGTTATCCTTATCAAATAAAAATTCGATCAACAATTTACTTTATAATATGTTAACACATACGAGGTCGATATCGTCACGCGGATATTACGAGCGAGCAGACTAAGCGATGGTCCGTTTCAGTGGCAGGTTACTTTAACCTAATATTTAAAAGCGAATTACGATACATATTTACATCGGCCGGCGACGGTTACACCTAGCGAATATCTAATATACACATCGAACGTTCGTTCATATTTTTAATTCAGGCCCGGGACACCGGAAACGGGTCAATTGTCGATCATTTTTAAAAACTCCTCGGGGGATATCTGCGCGTCGTCCGGCGCCGCCCCGGCGTCCGGGACCGTGTGCTTCAGCTCGCCGAAGGTGTAGGTCGGGCGGCGGCGCTCGGCCCAGCAGAAGGCCGGGCGCGGCTCGGCGCCCGCCGACATCGGCATCGCCGGCGCCGCGCGCGCGCCGCGCAGCTCCGCCGCGCTCAGCTGCCGCCGCAGGCCGCCCGCGCCCGCCGCGCCGCCCGCGCCGCCCGGCTCGGTCTCGCTCAGGCGCCGCCGCAGCTCGGCCGGCCCGGGCTGGCTGTCGGGCCGGGCGCGCCGCGCGCCGGCCGACGAGCCGGAGGAGTCGGTCGCGGGCGCCAGCTGGCCGGCGCTGCCGTGGCGCGCGACGCGCTGCGGGCGCGCGTGGGCGCGAGGCAGGTGCCCGTGGCTCGCCTGGCGCGCGACGCAGGCGGGCCGCCGGCGCGGCATGCTGCAGCTGCGCGACGCCGGCGCGTCCTGCGCGACCACGTTCTCGTACACGTGCGCGCCCTCGCAGTCCTCGGAGCCGACGAGGCTCTGCCGGCTCTCGGTCGTCTCCCTCCGCCGCCCGACCGAGTCGCTCTTCTTGTGCCCGCTCTGACTCTTCGTCTCGGGACCGCCGCCGGCCAGCTTGCGGTCGCTCGCGCTCCGAGGGAGCAGGTTCGCGTACCCGGGGCCGGTGTCCCGTTTCTGCGACCTGTCCGTCGGCCTCGGGCGAGGCGGGGCGGCGCCGCCGTCGGCGTCGTTATCGGTCGAGTTGGAATGTTTTAAAATTTTATTCTGGGATGGAATAGATTTCGCTTGGTCCGCGGCGCAAGTCGTCTGAGGTGAGACGTCGAGACGTTTCCTGTCCGAATCGGGCTTCGAAGATTTGTCGAGAACGACTTTAGTTTTATCGCTCTTGCAGATCTTCACGCTGAATCTGAACGGAGGTTTGAAAACTACCTGCAACCGAGCTTTCTCTCCGGACAACAGATTGGTAGCGCTCTTGGACGGTCTCGTTTTCCGCGCGCCTTTTTGGACTTGTCGATGCGTTCGTTCCGTCAGACCTAACGGTATCGACTTCGATTTAGGAATAACCGTCGGTTGAGGTGAACTGAGAAGCCATTTCTGAACCTTTGTCAACGCTTCGGTATCTTTTGTGGGAGTGGAAGGATGTTTCTGCATAGAACTGTAATCGATGATCTCTT
Source organism: Acleris literana (assembly GCA_946894065.1). Classification (NCBI taxonomy): domain Eukaryota; kingdom Metazoa; phylum Arthropoda; class Insecta; order Lepidoptera; family Tortricidae; genus Acleris; species Acleris literana. Next base: position 5,525,567 of record OX335677.1, read on the forward strand.
TTTTGATTTTGGATTTTCGTTTCTTTATTTTACTTTTGTGTTTCGACAGAATAACGTGCTTTGGAGATTTTCCATCCGCATTAGTCACTACTACGGTATTTTCTTTTGTCACTTTCACCGCATCTTCCGGCTTTGCATGATGGCTTGGCTTCTGAAAAGAGACAATAGGGTTGTTGAAATTTAAGGTTCGCGTTGGTAATTCAATGAATCTTTGCACATTAATTGGTTATAAAAGCGTCGACTCACCCTCTTTTTACTGGCGCTGTGTGCCGGAGACGCCTTATCTCCTTGCTTATTTTTATGATCCTTTTTATTGCGGTAAGCTTTTGTGCGCAGGGCGACTTTCTTCTTCAGAGGAAGTTTAGATCTGAAATGCAGGCATAAAGTAAATTTATGGTCATCTGATGGAACTTTAACACATCAGTCGCATGAACGGTTTGGAAGTTTATTTACCTGACAGCTGTGTGCACGATGAGCCCCTGATCGGCGGCATCTGGCAAGCGGACGGTTTCGGTTGTGGACGAGTGGATGATGGTTACAGACTTTAGTTTCTTCCCGTGGCGGCCGAGGAAACGCGTGCTGGCCACCTGGAATATTCGAAAACGCACCGTTACATACTTGCCCTGCTCTGCCACTAAACTATTTAACGAGCAATACAAAGAAAACGATGATATGAAAGTAATATAATATAAGTTATAGGTACGAATACAATTTTACTGTTCTTGATAACTTACAGCCCTCTAGCGAATGTAACAGTTTCCTACAAACTCATATTTAGCCAAATAATCTCTACACGCTCCACACGTCTAGCTTACTCCTGCGGAAGTGTTGCTTTAATAACATGAATACCTCGGTAAAGCGCGACGCTAAAACTTAGCATCGTCGTTGAGTTCGATCGCGGCATCTAGGATGCGGCAACATCGCTAAAGAAAATAAAATATTTAAAGTAACTGAAGTAGTTTTTTAGTTGTGAGAAACTCCTATTTTGTGTCGCATCGAGCGATGTTTCTAACGTTCTTGTCTCTATGACGTATAAACCCCGTTCTTCAATGACTTTACGAGTATGCTGTGTTATACCCGAATTTTAAGAAACTCCTGAGCGTATTATCTCGGGTGTAAACGATACGCCACCACCAATCCCCAGTCATAACTCCAATACGCAGCATGTATATCGAAAAACTTCATTGATGTATGCATATCGATGTATTAGCGCTAAGAGGTACTTACCAGCAGCGCGATAACAGCGAGTAGAATCAGTAGCACCGCGTACCAGTGCCGCAGCACCCAACGCTTGAAGCCGGCGAGGCTCTCGTCCGAGAGGAGCAGCTTCCGGAGCGTCGCCAGCGGGCCTGACGGGTCCACCTCGCGGCACCGTTGGAACACATCGCAGTACCTGGAACGTCACAATACACGTGATGTTGTTGGATATAATGACAATGAAGTCGTTAAAGCGCCAGATACATGTAATAAAACCTGACCAGATGGTCAGAACCTCAGACAGACAAGAAGAGGTGAGAGGGTCAGAGGGTGGAAGGTAGATACCTTTTTTCGTGGCATGAAAAGGCAAAAATAAATGTGCTCAAGATTGACGATATTCCCTGAAGACGGTGGTAGTTGTCAACTGATAATATTTTAGTTCCAACTGTCACCGTGTCAAACGCTTTTACAAAGCTAGCATGACTATATCGTTTTCAAGTACCGAAAATATAAGCTAGGACTTTGTGTAAGATAGTCCGCAAATATTCGTATTCACCTACCAGACACGCGTAACTTACCCATTGTAGTCGTTGCAGGGCGTGCCCGGCTTGGCATACATGTCGGGCACGTCGAAGGGCGGCGAGTTCCACTGGAATGAGGAGACGCAGGCGCCGCCGGGCGCGCGGCAGCACAGCTCGCACGCCGAGCGCGCGTCGGCGGCGCGCGCCGCGCACTGGCAGGATTCCAGCCCGTAGGCCAGGCAGATCGAGCCCGTGCACTCCTGAGTAAGGAGAATGGGTTTCTTCTTAGTGATTCCCACTCAGCATAATCATATAGGAGACATATATTAGGCTAAACAATGTAGTGTAAGCGCATGCGCGTAGGACCGTGGTGGAGATCCTTGGGAAAGGGTTTGTCCAGCAGTAGGCGTTTTTCAGCTGATATAATTATGGCTACGCATTCTCATGAACTTCAACGATATGTACGAAACTGGATGGGTACGTTGACTCGGATTGACCAACAATAAGTGTTGATCCATTAGGCAGTCGTGTTAGATTTACAAGAATCGCAATCTCTCCATCTTATTTGAAATGAGTCGTCACACACCGGCTCCAGCGTCTGCATAGAGTTCCCAGCTTAGATATTTTCCATAATACGTACCCCCATGTAGCAGACAAGCTCCTTGTCGCACCGGGTGCGGTTGGGCTTGTGCCGCGAGGCGGGGCAGGCGGCACGCTTGCCGTCGCAGTGCGCCGCGTCCCGACAGCCGTTGTCGGAGCGACACTTGTCGCCGAACTTGAGCGAACACGACGCTGTGCAGCATGGACCCTGGGAGTCAATGGTCGTTAAGATTAAACTGACTTAGCAGTTTGAGCGTTTAGGATAGGTTGTTTGCCTTTTATTTGATAACGCTATCGAACTATCTTTCAACAATCAACAAGTGTAATTTAAGCGATTTTCCATATTCATTTTCATTCCACTTTAACGTCCAGTTAGCAAAGGAAAGCAGGAGTTTAATTAGAAATTCTTTAACTTTTTGGACACCGTCAGTAAAACACTGTTGTTACAAAGGTATTCCCGGACTGTTAAGTGGTTAATAGCGCGCCGAGCTCGCTAGGTGCTACTCTGACACCAAACTTTAAGGCTTATTGTATTAGGTACTTAATATTACGTGGATTCTGCTGTTCGCTGTTTGAATCGTGTTAATTAAATAGGTAGGGCTACCTTTTCGGAAACTCAAGAATTCGTCGGACTGGAAAGTGACACGCTTCGTCTGTTTAGTGACTGACCTGACTAGGGCTGCAGACGCTGTGCTCGGTGAGCGTGCACGGCTTGTAGTGCGGGCGCGCGGCCTGCGGGCGGCAGCAGCGGTCGGTGCACTCGGACGCCCAGCCACAGTCGCACTCCTCGCCCTCTTCCACGACGCCGTTGCCGCAGATTGCGGGCTGAGGCTCTGTGGAACAAACGTTACTAAGAAGGTGATATATACTATAGGGAAACTTTATTATGCTGAACGCTCTTTTAGACTACGCAACCATATAAAAAGGGCATATAATAAATGTTACTTGGCTTGTAATATTAGCAGGCCTTTCATAATAACGACAGGGATCTGGTAAGGGTTGCGCGAAATCGCTGTATGCGAATGTGAGACCTACGTCCAGCTGTGGATGGGGTGTTTCAGCTGACATGATGTTTATGACATTTACGACATTCTTCTACTTGATAGATTTACAAAAGTATAGTCTTAAAACGTGGTTTGATACCCAAATGAAGAATGAAATTGTACTTCACCCCCACCATCGATACCAAAAACGTATTAAACGAAATGGAGTTATTTTGTATGAATATTCAGCAAACATACGAAACTTTTTGCCACCCACGACAGTGTTATGAAATCAGCTTACTGCGGCGGTATTTCCGGACCACTACGACTTGGGGACCTTCAAGAGACGAGCATACTCTTTTCTCAAAGGCTGGCAACGCTGATGTTGCAGGTGTCTTTAGGCAGCGATGATCACTTCACATGAGGTGACCCGATATAGCTCGTTTGCCCCCTCTAGCATAAAAAAACTTGGCATTGAATGACGTACCTGTGAAGCATCCCTTGGACGAGCGCGCTTTGTTGTTGAGCACGGGGTCGATGGCGCGCAGCGAGCACGGCGAGAACTTGTTGTTGTTCTTGCGGTCGCCGCTGGTCGCGCGCGCGAACATTATGTAGTTGCCGTCCTCGCCAAACGGGGTGCACACCTCGGGATCGTGCTGGTAACGAAACGTGTGAAATGTGTAGTGCATGGTTCTTTTCTTTTTATAAATGATTTGATTAATAAAATGCTCCATTGCCAAGAGCTTGACCATTTTGTATAATCTCTTGAGCTTGAGCGTTTTAATGTTTTACATGTTTTTAGTAAAAGTTACTGTTGATAAATGTATTCACCAGTGTCGTTATTTCGTTTACTAAAAAGTTTAGGCGCCGTTTGTTTGTTTTGTCATTCATTAAATCATAAATATAAGAGCTAAAAGTAACTTGTATTTAGGTCTTATTTTTACTTTAACAAGCGGCCTGATTCTCCTTTTATTTATGTAAACATGATTGATAATTTTGCTTATTTGCCAACGATTCACATTTCTTGCAGATTCAATGACTACAGAAGTTATCACGTTTATTTTTTAAGGCATTGTTGTCGTTTCATCGCTTCTGCTAAAGGCACAATTTTCTACTACTGTGTTAAAAGTGAAATCAAGCCGAACTTTACGAGTTTAAGAACTTTCTTAAAAATCTTTAAGTACCTATAGTCCGGCACACCACACGCATGTCACAGCGTCGCGTGGCGTAAGCAGCGCGGCACCCGGAACAACGCAGGCGCTAACACGTTGTAGCTGCGTTCGGTGTGACGCGCTTGTAGGGCGGCAGTTAGTATACAACGCGTATTTGTAAAAAAAACAACCACTCGACGCCGCACTGACGCGACGCTGCTGCCACGCCCTAGTGTGACGGTAAACATGGCGGCCGTGTTTAATACAACTTCGCGTGCAAGCGCGCGCGCCGCGCGCCGCGCTGCCCGAGTTGTCCAGGGCAGCAGCGACGCATAGCAGTTTCAACGCGTGCACGCCGCTGCCACGCGTTATTTTTTGATGTGCCGGGTTCGATTTATTTTGTTGTTTTACAACTCGCGTGTGCACGCGTTCAAAGCGCGACGCTCCTGACACGCGTTTGGTGTGCCGGAGCCTTAAGTATTTACTCATTTTTTTACTCGAAAATTTTAATAGAATAAGTAATGCACTTCAATATGTGAATGCGGTTTACTGTACTGACGGATCGTGCTACAGGATATCTGGGTCAGCCGTGACCTGCTGGATCAACTCGAGAAAAATATCGATCGTAGATCTTACCGCGCCATATTTGGTTGGGTTTATGGACGCGCCAGCTGCGATTGTAACCAGTGCGTGAGAAATTTGAATAGGCATGATAAATACGCCGCTGTCCAAGTTTATCTGTTACGTATATCTGCATTTTTTGTTGTTTAATTTTTATATTATTCTAAATGCTCACTCATTATTTCTAGATCATATTTACAAGTACCGTAGTTAAAAAGCTATGTATACTCTATTTACCCTTCCCTTATGCTGCTACACTGTCACACAGTCAGTTTGTCACACTCACTGTACAGTTAGACATTGCGATTAACCATATTTAAAAAAAAAAACAATTACACGTTAATGTTTCTGAACCAAAAAGTCATCAACGGGCATCAATATGAAGGTAAAAAAACTAAAACTAATTTTACTACAATGCGAAATGCATTAAATTAGTTTCTTAAAATGGGCTATTTTTAAATGTTTCTCGATATAAAAGTGTTAGTTATGCTTTTAGGTAACTAAATGCTTCTTATAAATCGTGAGAAAATAACGTTAATAAAATAGTCCACTTTGAGACACATCTCGTATTATTTCGTGTTAAATGTGTGTTACCGGAGATCCGAAGTTGTGTCCGATCTCGTGCGCCAGCGTGACGTGCGAGACGGCCGGCGGGACGTGCTTGCCGTAGTTGAGCAGCGTCACGATGCCCGTGTTCAGCGACTTCATGCTGCCTCGGTAATGCTAACAAATCAAATGCAACTTTTTAACTCACTTTGTCAAGAAACGACCGCACCACATACAATCCAGGATAATATATTCTGCCTTAGTAAGTTATATGGCTACCCGACTATGGAGAATCGCATTTTGCCGTTTGCGGTGCGTCCGTACCATCTGAACACATGCAAAAAGCTTGAAACTTGAAAGTGTAAAGTTGCTGCATTTTTATCTGAAGTTTTCTCCGAAAGTCGTGTAGATAAAAGGAAGCTTCAGAATGTAAATATTTCGTTTTGCATAATGTTTCTGTAAATGTGGCTTGGAAGTTTTCAGTATAACAGATTTTTAAATAAACTTACCCCATTTTTCTCACAGACGCCACCTGCGTTTTTCAGATCGCCCGTCCACGCCAAACCCAAAGTTCCCATTTCAAAATCCCGATAAGTAAACATGTATGCTAAGCAGAAAGCGTCGTAGTCTTCCTCTGCAAAAATTACGGAAATATTTATAATTCATTTTATTTAACAAACAATCCATTTCATAATGAAATAGTAATGTTACCTGAGAAAAGTTCCAAGTATTTCTCAACACCGTAGTTGTTGGGGAACCTGTAGGCGGGATCTTTCAAAGCGTCTAGTGTATGAACCTTGATCCTTTTGATCATAAACGTGATGTTGTCTGGCTTGCCGTCCTGATTGAAGTCTGTAAACCAAAATTACGTTACTACTTAATGCATACTTTGAAGTAAGTAGTAACGGTTATTATAGGTAATATTTAGTTAAATACCTGTAACTTTATATATTGCGTTGACTTTCTGTACGTGCCGCGTCATCACCTCGATACACGCTTCCTCAGAGCCGTATCTCTGATAGAACATGTGGTCCGCCTGCAAGTAAACCAGGCAGGTGGTCTTCCTCGGGTCGACGGTGGCCCTCTTGTTCACGTGGCGGTTGTCGTCGCTGGCGTTGGCCGACAGCACCGTGTACCCCACCGGCTCCTTCTTAACAAAATCCTTATCCTTACTTACTGTAACAACCCCCGCTTTCGTCTTTATCACTTCGACGTGCGTCTTTGGCTTCGGTCTCGATTCTTCAGAATCGAGTCGGACCTTAGTTATGAGGTTACTCTTATCGATTTTAATTTTCGGTTTTCGCGTACTTAATTTATCGAACGAATCGCCGTTGCTAGTATAAGGAACGTCTAAGTCTAATGGTAATTCGGGATTCTTCTTAGGTTCGTCGTCTTGCATTTCGTCTTCAGGAAGCCATCGTTTTTTGCGTCTGTTGATTTCTTTCGTCAAGTCTTCTGTATAGTTGTTGAGGGGTAGGTCTTGTATGTTTTGTTGGTTTGTGAAGTTGAACAGTTCAGCTGGGCTCCCCTGTGTTCTCTTGAGGTGAAGCTGGTGCGAGGCGCAGGGCGCGGGCTGATCGTCGCTCGGGTCCTCGACGTCCGAGCGGCGGTACACGACGCTGTGCATGGAGGGGTGCTCCGCGTCATACCGCGACAGGGGCTCCACGTAGTACTCCTCCGTGGCAGTCCAGATGGTGCCGTCGAACAACCCTTCGGCCGTGATGACGCCATACACCTCCGACGAATCGTCATCTGAAATAAAATTGCACTGGTTATGCTCGTACAATTACGCATATTTGTAGACAAAACAATTGCGGAAACCCAAAACAAACAGTTTCATATACAAAGGAACGTAGCGAAACGTTGTTTGTCTATAAAATATTAAATAGGTGAGTAGAAAGCGTTCACTATTCCGAAACACGCTTTGAAACTCAAACGGCGGGGACACTCAAACAAATGTTGGGCGATATTTTATGAAAACTAATTCAAGGTGCAAAGAGCCTCGGGTCTTCGAATGAATAAAATCACAACCTGCAGTCGCAGTCGGGATGGAAACCGCTCATAAATAACGGTAATTACTGCCCCCCACACCCCTCCATTTCCCCCTTCATTCATTTTCTGATAAAAGAAAAAATCAACTAAATGTAAAACAAGCTCTCTTGAAAGCTCTCGTAAGAGGCGGGATTTCTAAGAAACGGTTTTAATGAGGTTTAATGTCTTCATGGATTTTCGGCTCAGGGCGGGCCCATCAAAAGCCTCGCGGACCGCTTGGCTGGGCCGAGATTAAAATAAACGAGTTCTGGAAATGGACATACGTATGTTCTTAGAGAATTGTCCCAAAGGGTGAAAGCGCAGAATTCATAGCAAGATATTAATCGTGTTTGCTTTAATGTTTTGATTATCGAAACGCAATTGGGTTAAGTATATGTGCGTGCTCCATTTAGACGGGGAAAAGTTGTGGCCGTACTGAACGCCGGAAAGTGTTTATACTTAAAGTAACCAGTATGAAACTTCAAGGGACATTTACTCAATTAAACTTTTGAATTAATTTCATCAAAATTAACTTTGTCTCCCGGAGCCAGATGGGTCTCGGCATATAATTCTGTTTTATTAAGTTAGTCACAGGCTGTTGAAGTTCCCTGCGATCGTGTTTAATTGGTAATTTTGGCAATTTAGGAAATTTATTATTAGTGAGTTCGAATCGCGTATAAACTCAAACAAGTTATAGCAACAAAGCTCTTAGATATATTACTAACTCGAAAACAAGCATATATTTTTTGCCGCCAAGCTATTTAACACTAGGTTTAATCCATTATAAGCCGCTCGTCTATAATTCTATAAGTCCCAATGCATGGATCGAAGTACGACTGTACTTGTATCAAATATATTGGAGCATACAGGATGCTCCAAAATATCTAAACAAGCTCTTTAACAATACAGGCGGGTTACGATATTTGAAAGCGACTATATATCTGACTAAAATAATATTAAAACTACGACACACGGATAGTTAATATTCTACATTTACCACAGTATTCGGTATATAGGTACTAATAAACCGCATTACAATATATATACCTAAATCTTATTTATAGGCACCTCTATACATATTATATTCACCCTTACAAATGTTAGGAACTCTAACCAAACTCTTTATGAAGTTAATTAAAGGAAATCTAAACGAGGATATCGAGTGATTAAAGGAAACAATTAAATTTCCGTGACAGTCGTTCAATTTATAAACGGCTGAAATAAAAAGAGTGATTGGAAACTGCAGTAATGAAACTTCGTCCTCAAGTATTTGAAATTAGAGGCAACTGGATAAGTAACAAAGGAATTCAATGAAATATTCTTAGAGACGTGTAAAGACCACTCTTGAAAAGCCATTATACTTAACCAAACTAAAAACAACTGTTAAAGGCAAACTGCATTGCATTGAATACAGCCGGAGCGGAATTATCTATGCAACATGTGTGCCTAATTACCACCGTGCATAGTTGAACTAAAAGAAAAAGTAGAAATTAATTCCGACCAGCAATTTAAGCTCTAACTAGCTCTCGTTATAACTTCCCGTTTAAACCCGCATTAAAGAACAATGGATGCCCACACGAGAGGGTTAGATACCTAGTATAAGTGGAGGTTTACATTTCAATAGCTCGGAGTCGCGTCATGTATTAGAAGGGCTGCATGAATTGGCTCAAACGAGCCGCGGGATACGTGACTTGCTTTTGTTAATAGTTCCTCAACCAGGGCCGCTAAGGACGCCTTTCTCGTCAAATGAGAAACTACGCAACGTTGGCGCTCTAAGAGAGCCAAGTTTAATTGGCAATCTATTGATACAATGTTGCTTTTCAACTAAGGTTTTAGTTAGCTTTGCCTTGCTACTATAACAGAAAACGTTTAAAGAAGTTTATTTTTATCATTACTTATCAACGGTTAGAGGGGAAATATTTTTTTAAAGCAGATCCGTAAGAGTATTTGTTTTTAGCGTTCGTTCGGTACCCAAAAACTTATTGTCATAACCAGAATCAGAATCAGAATTATATTTATTCAACTAGGTTTTCATAATAGTAAGCTCTTTAAAACATCGTTGTCTACCTATGTGTCACAAGGTTTTAACCTACAAACAGCATACCTGTAGCATGTAACTTGACGAAAAAATTACTATTCTTTGTTTCATTAAATACCAAATCAATATGAGCATAAGACGGAACGACGGTAGCCAAATATTAACTTTACTAGCTTTCGCCCGCGACTCCGTCCGCGTAGAAGTCGTTTATCGCTGCTCCCTCGGGAACTGACCAATTTTTCGGGATAAAAACTATCCTATGTCCTATTCCAGTATCTAACCAATATGTATGCCAAGTTTCATCTCGATCCGTTCAGTGGTTGAAGCGTGAAAGACGGACAAACATAAACACTTTCACATTTTATAGGTAATATTAGTATGTATAACAATAAAAAAACAGAAAGTCGAATTAATTCAAAACGAAAGGCGACAGCCCTAGCGGGGAGCAAAGCCAAGTTGCATAACTAATGTTTATCAGATGCAGCGAAGTGATTATGTGAATTCTTTTCATTGTTCGTCCTATCTTCGCGTCCGTGTATCACTTTAATTACATTATTCCACCGTCCTCTACATAATCCTCTTGCAATTAACTAAAGGTTACGGCTTACGGTAAACAAACGATCTGGTAACAATGGAAGGATCTTTGATTACTATCGATAGCAAAGTATGTTATTTTCAAACGACTGCTATTAGTCGGTCGTGGGAACCTCTCTTATTATATATGAGAATTATTGAGAATGTATTTATTGCAACGCCGCGTTCTACGTAGATGACATCTAGATATGCAAGCTAAGCGATTCAGGGATTTGAGTTGTGGAATAATCCATTTGAAGTCCGTTAAACGTCTCCAGCAGAGTTCGGACCGAATTGGATTGCGTTTACAGTCACCGCGTCTGCTCGCTCTTGATAACCAGAGGAGCTCGCTATTATTGAGGGAATTTACTAAAGCGACCCCGGCCTGGACGTTATTGTCTCGATTAAATAACGGGCCCCGGTAAATGAGAAGCTTCCTGGCTTAATACCCCACAATGCTAGCGTCAAAAGGCTTTTCATAGAGCCGAGAATAAAACTAAACACTTTGTGTCATAAATGTTGTTTAAGGCTTTACGTGAATAGGACAATGAAGCAACATAAATAGTAAGTAGCTTGTATAGGGGTCAATTGTGACTGCCTTTGGTACTGTAGTTTAAATAATTCTGGTATAATGTTGGGTTGGATGTTGGAGCTGACCTTCGAGCTTCCCGGTGTAGACCTGCGCGGTGTAGTCCAGCGGACCCGAGGAGGAGTGGAACTGGGCGCCGTCCGCGAACACCGAGCTCGTGTCGGGCTTCAACAGCAACGTGAAGTCCCTGCGACAAACACACAATACCATTAACATCGTTTGAGAAGATGCCTATTGTTACGTAAAGAAGGGTGTCCCGAAAAGAGTCTACGCTTCGTAGAAGCATTCGTTTCGCAATTTTAATTTCTTCGAAAGCAGTTTTTTTATGGTTATAGAAAAACCATAACCATTGCGACGAGACCATGTTGCGAAAAGAAAAAATAAAGATTGATTTTTTAACAAGAGAATCGTAAAAAACCGGGCCGTGGGACCCAGTTAATCTAATCTACTTTCTAGCTATAGGGCCTAGGAGAGCAAGTGATCCAATCTATTCCCTTTACCATAGCGCTAGAAAATTTCACGTGAAGATTTATAATAGTGAAGTTGCTTGGCTGGCCTGGCAACTCATAAAATAAATACTGCAGATTCTCGGGTACTGCAACGAGCAGCTTAAATAAAGCATCTCCAAAATACGCTATAAACGTTTTCCTCCGAGATTATCATTTCTGAGAACTAAGATTACTCTATTTTACGGCGCAGTTAGTTTTATCTAGTCTTTAAGCAGGTGCCGCACGAACCGCCGAGTGTTAACGTTAACTAAAATCATAAAGTGGTGACGTGCCCGCCGTCCATATATCAGTGTTATAGCTGATTTATAGCCTTTACCGCACCCGGAAGCTCTTCTACATTTTAATACACTTTCAACTCTCTGCGGTGCTAAATTATAATTAACGTCCTACGTGCCTTATGAACATTATGTTACTTGTTTCAAGCGAGAGAGTATTTCCTTCAGAAATAATGTAAGCAAGGACAGCACCCCAATATTCAATGCTGTTTACCTTGACCTGGCTTTGCATTTATAAGGCTTACTCGCCCCAGCTTACAATACGAGTACATCTGCATAAACCTATTCAAACACTCCTTTAACTTTATTAATATTATCAAATGTGAATTTGGAGGGAACCAAATAACGAATTGTAAAGGTACCACATCAAAAGTACCGCGCCCAATTTGTTCGAAAACAGACTGACGGCAGGGAATGTCTCCCTATTTGTCTGGTCTAACTTCGTTACAGGAAAACTTGCGCAGATTCCATCAAATAAAGCCAATGAGAAGTGCTCCCGAAACAGAGCTACGGAATATGTGTTCCATCCACGTATTTCCTCTTTTCTATTTCATCTAATAAGAGTATGTGATGTAGGAGCGGTATCATAAACGCACGGTAGTAAATAGTAACTCGGTTACCTTAATATAGCACGTGCCTTATTGTTATAATCAAGGTGAATACAGAAAATATCCAACGAGGCATAAAAATTATTTCAATCCCACTAATTTATTACGAAATTAGCTTAACGGTAAGGAAATTCGCAGGTCTATTGTTTGCCAACCGGATTTCTAACTTGATTAACAAATTAATTACCTGAGTAATTCCATCGGAGTCCCGCGAAATCGCACACAACGGTCCGCCAATATGAATACCAAGGTTGATGACCGACAGTTAAATTATAAAGTCTTATATTTACAAAATGTTATACTAGTACATAATACGGAACTACGATCAAAGTATACATTATACAATACAAATAATCTTTATTGAAAACACAACAAAAAAACAACACACGTAAGAGTACAATTTTAAAATAATACAGTCATAGCTTTAAATACTAACTTATAATTTCTCTTCTTTTATAATAATCTACATAATTAATTAATAAATAAATTTGTTTTCCAAATTATGTTAATAAAGGTTCACTTTTTCACATGTCACAAGCTCTTTTTTTTATAGTGCAGTCTTTTTCTAACTGAAGCCAAGTTTCTAACAAAACTTGAGGAGTACGATGTTTGCAGCAGCTAGCTACATGCGGACAGACAACAAGCTGGCCGGGACAAGTAACGAAGTTAGCGGCACTCTTTATTAAGTTGTACGAGCAGCGCGCGACATAATAAAGATAATAATTGAATTAAACGCAAGGGTGTCAGGTCTTTGCTATACGAGACACTAAAACCTATTAGACTACTATAGAATTTTATTGTGTAAGATGTAGCTTAAATACGTTAGAAAAGTTTTGTACCTAAGCTAAGACACCATGCAGAGAGAAAATAAGTAAACAAATTTAGTTCTTCAACTGTCCACAGAAAAAGTTAAATATAATTTATTATTTTAGTATCCAACAGCCGGTAAAGGAGGGTAATGGTTTAAAGATAACATATTATTAAAAAATACATGGACTCAGGTGACTAAAAAAATAAAGAGATAAAATAAATCATCCATGACTCAACCACAAACTTTCGCGTCGTTAATAACTGAAGTTAAAAAATCTCCCACAGATTCCACCCAATTAGCAAGTTTTCTAAATGTTCAATGCCCCTGGCGCGATCACGTTCGTTGGAGCTCGATGCATTAACATCCAACTCCTTTAAATGGAAACAAAGTATCCGCCGGCGAGTTCAAGTTTTATTAGTAAGTTGGCCGACATCCGCGAACGTCCATCCTCATTTGCGGAGGGTAGATCAAAACTGAAAACTCCCCTAAGAAGTTATTAGCAGACGCAATTTCCCAGAGCTATTACTCATTTCGGGGAACAAACAGGCTCAGTCGGGACAGTTTTGTTCTGAAAGGTTTTCGTCGCGTTATACGAGAAACGATTGCAATGATTTTATTTATTAATGTTACCCCACGAGATGACCGCGATGAGTCTTCGTAATATCTGTTTGATCTACTTCCACATTAAAAAGATACCATGCCCCTTTAATAAGTTATTATTATTAGTTAGTGATGCCTAATAGCTATGAAACCTAATTAGGCATCTAAAATAAGAGTTGAACCGGCGTGTTGATAATATCATGTATCCACTATCGTTCGCGTCAAGAACTTCGCACAGAGTTTGCAAATTGTTGGGTCTCTTCAAGCTGAACCGGGAAATACAATTAAAGTTGCGGTCAGTTCGACATCTACCTGACTCCTCCCCTTTTTCGGGTCCCCGGAGGCCCGGCCGCTTGACCTCTTTGAGATATATCGAATTAAAGATATTTCTGACCGCAACGATTGGACACCTTCACGATTAAAAGCGGTTCAGCACATTACGTCGATCGGAAATAATATCGCCTTTAAATTGTGGAGTTAGGACAACGAGTTACGAGTTACGTACATCTGACGTGACAGGGCACACGTATTATTCACATAAAGTACGAGTAATATAATCATAGAACGACAGGAAATTAATTAAGATTTCCTCAAGATATAAAGCGAAATATAAACAACATTTTAAAAGCCATGACCGTGTCGTGTTTCGTAGGGCTTCAAAGTAAATTGGTTCGTGGATGTGTCACACCTTTTTATAAAAGTTTAATTTGCGTTTCGCACGGGCGTCTCATGTCTACATTAAAATTTTAATCGTACTTGGAGCCAGGAGCTTTTGAGATTATGTGGTGTCCTTGCGTATATCTACTTTGGAATTATGCCCGCGTATGTGATGTTAGGTACACTCCGGTATGTAGACATGGCATTTAACGCTAGGGTTTTTGCAGGGAGTAGTTGGAAGTTCCATCCAACTAGCAATATGTGGCGAGGACGCGGATGTGTAAGCATGTTATGCTATTTAATGAGAAAACTTGCGAGCTGCGACATAGTGTAGTCCATTTAATTTCAAAGTTTGTTTTACTTATTCGCTATACTGCGTTTAATTCAGTTTAATTACTTTAGTTTGTATATTTATGGTATTAATGCTCAACATTTCCGCATCACATTAATGCCTAAAAGTTGTGTATTTGATAATTGTTTAAAAAGGAGCATGTAAAATATGGCTCTATGTTTTTGTGATAATCCATGATTTAAGCAATTATAGTTAGTAATTCATGTGTAACAATAAACAATTTCATCGTTACCCGGACGCCAGCGTGTCTTTTCTTACCGCAAAAGTACCAAATACCTGTAACCGTTAACTTCTCAAAAACTTCCCGACTGATTGTGAAGGAACTTCGCGAATAGTTCGCCGTGGAGTTTGCTAACAAAATTCCGTAAGTTTATTTTCACCGGTGTTTCCAAACTAATATTATTTTCAGTATAACCAATAGAACTTCATCTTTATTGTTTAAATTACATTCAATTTTCTAAAGTTTTCCATTCAAAACATTACTTACTCCAAGTATCCTTGAAGAATTCATTTTGAATGTAATTCTCTTTCGTTTAAAATTTACGTTTTTTTTTAACCTTTGTTATTGATTCATTTGTCAGGCTTTAATGCATCTGCCGAAAATAGTAGAATGTCTATTTGTTTTCTAGTCATCTAATATTCAATCATTGATTGAAACATTCAACCATCTTCACCTTCACACTAATATTAGGGTTAATATCGCCGTCGATTACATAGTACGTGTAAGCGTGATGTACATGGCGCGTCGTGCCGGCTCCCCGCGCGGCTGGCAACCCGCAGGGCGTAATTTAAATTTAAACACCTCCAGGTTTTTTATAGCTTTATTTGCATTCGGGGGTGTCACTCCACGCCGGGCCATAAAAGAGCTTTGTTTAAGAATGTCACATCACCCTGTATAGAACACCCGACGATTTATCAAAACGTAAGTTTAACAGGTACACGTACATTTTAAGCGTTGTACATAGGTAGGTTTTATCATTCAAAAATCATTAGTATCTACTTATTGATTGTTTTGAATTGTTGTATTAATTATATTTCAGATTGTTGGAAACTTGAATTTTAGTAAAGCAACATTAATATAAGTCTTTTTGAAATTGTTGATATTATTATGGCAACTTTGTTCTTCCGAAATATTACACCGAAGTCATCTCAACGCTCTTGTTTTTATTTAATTTATTTACCCTGGAACCCAATAAATGTTCGTGCTTTAAACACAAATATTTGACTGATTATTCGTTTTTCATCGTTTTAATTATTTCTCGACCACCTAAAATACTTTACCGCCGCGTACTCAGAAGCAAAACATCTGGGGCTCTATTGTATCGGGTAAAACTATATTGCTTTTGACATGTTATCGTATTGTTTTTAACTCGGGCGCAGTACCTACTGTCAATTAAATAAGAGCAATCAATATGAGGCCATGTCAAAAGCAATATCGCTTTACCGAGTAGAATAGAGACCCTTGACTTTTTTACAAACTTTAATGAAACTGACCTCCAACAGGGACCATGCCTACTCTATTTAAACACGCATCATGTATACATTTAGGCCCGCTTGCACGTAAATTTAACCCTAGGATAACCCCAGGTTAAATTATTAAAGAATGTCAGATTCATATAAGGACTGTCAATTTTAACAAATTAACCTGGTAACCCCGGGTTAAACGTGCAAGCGGGCTTTAATGACAAAATGGACGTCAATAAAATATCGAAATATATGGTTGAAGTAACCCTAACTTGTCGCTCGGGAGTGAAGGGCCTGCTCAAATCTACTTGAACATTTGATCGGAGCTCCGTTTTAATTAGTTTATCTTCGGGCAGTTTGGAGTCTGATAAGTTTAGTTACACGTTATACCGATGCTAAAGGAGTAAAGTTTGGCATGCGGATGATTCATTGTTACACACGAAGTCTTGGTATGGCGAGTTGTTGACTTTTAAAGAATGAAGAATATAAGTTTTCTTTTGTATTATTTTGTATTATTATTAGTAAAAACTATACCTAAACTAGGTACAGCACTTTTAATTCAGAGTTTGGCTGGAGTTTGAGGGGGGAGCAATCGCTATCACATCCGCAATCTTTCGCTTCTGACGCATATTTCTTAATCGTGTGTCAAAGAAATACGATGTTTGAGAAGTGTTACTACTGTAACTACTTTTATCTACACTCATATCATAAGTCCTCTATTATGCGGTCAAAACCCGTAGGCAATGACCAGCATTACCTATGGTAGTAGGTGACAGCGACGACAGCTGTTAATATTGGAAGATGTTCCAAATTTGGATCTCATTACCTTACATTATTCGATAACGTAATTTCAAAATTACGTTGCAGCTGTCATCGCTGTCACCTACTACCACAGGTAAGGTAATTCTGGTCATTTCGGCTTCTGAACTCATCTTAGAGTACTTATAATGTGTGTTGATAAAGTATTGTACGAGACTCTGAGTAATTAGCATTACGCAACCGTCACGTAAACTACTATTACAATCATACTCGTACATACATAATTAAACGTACTTATCGACGGGTACCTATTATTTTATCGAAATACCTTTCAACGAACGTATCATTTCGCAGAATTTTCATTACATTGAAAGGCATTTCTCACCGCATGAGTTTTTTTTTGGTATTCACAAGTCTATCCTAACCTAACCTACGTAATTAATGATTAACATATCCTGAAAACATCATGGTATTAGCAGAAAATAGCGTTCGCTGAAATTAATTTCGATAAAAATATACAATCGAAAAAGTGAAATTCGAGAAAATAATGACAAATACATTAGCTTAAAGGTGCGTGCGTTTAAACCACAGTTTAGACCCAGCGAAGGAGTGCTCCTCAACATGTTTTGTCTTTATTTTTACAAAGATAACGTAAGAGATAATGCATAGAATTCTTGTTCGTTCGCTTGGTCGAAATCGGGCCGGTTTCAAACTACGAGATACTAAGTTGTAGATAACGATCTACATTTAAATAGGTGTTTTAGTGTAGACTTAAGGAAGTGAAGGGATTATGAAGTTTCACCATTAGCAGGCTGCTGAATATGTAAGCGGATATCTGTTCGGCAGACTCGAGTGGAGGAGCGCTCAACGCCGCTTCATAGGCGTGGTTAGAGGTTGCATTAGAGGAATAGCACTGGCAAGATATATTTAATTGACGACACAGTTAGCATGGTAGAGATCCCAGACCACAGAGTGGAGTGTGGACGAAGCTAGGCACCGCTAGGGTCGATTCCCAGTAAAGGCTTTGGATGTATCTAGTACCTACCTACCAACCCATATTGCAAACCTAGAGCTTAGTCGTTGATACTCAGTCGATTTTCGCAAGAGATCCTAACATTTATTTATTTTAAAATTAGTATTCATTTAGTAAACACTGTATACTAATGCCTCTTCCTAATGTTTAGACAACGGATAGATTTGGTAATTTTTTTTTATATGACACGTTTTGTAGGTGGCAAATGTCAATTATAACCCGAACTACCTTATTAAATCTATCCGCGGTTAGAATATTGGGAATCAACATTAAACCATCGCAAAGGCTACATCAGTAAACTAAAGGAATTAGTTATAAATAAATAAATAAATAAATATCAGGGGACAATGCCACACCAATTGAGCTAGTCCCAAACTAAGCTCTAGGCTTGTACTATGGGTACTAGACAACGATATAAATACTTATATAGAGAAATATATACTTTAATACATAGAAAACATCCATGACTGTTATTTGAATATCAGCTAAAACTGTAAAAGTTTAAATTTGTTCGTAATAAAAAACAATTTAAAAGCGCTTTTCCTAAAACTAGTTCACAACCAGGATTCAAGCACGATTAATAAATAATTTCACGTTAATATGAATACGACGCTTTGTTAGGAATAATATTCCGAGTGAACAGGTGTGTTTAATAAGTAAAATATTCGAGTAAACATTAGTTGCACATGCGGCATGTATTAATTTAATTATAAAATTTATTAAGCATTAACTATATAGTATTGTACTACAATAATGACTTTTGCGCAACAATTCAATGCTATTTAAACAACTATGGTAATAGTTTCAAAAGTTACGACTAACAATTTTTACAAATTAAATTACTTAAGTTTACAAAAACAAATATTTTTGCGCATTTGATCAAACGCTGTCACCAGTTCCAAGCCGTAAGCAATTACTTTACAAAGTAAGCAATTACGGGAACTTTGTTTTTGCGACAAACAATGTTGCTATAAACAAAATGAGTTGGTAATCGAACGTTTCCACGAATCCAGTTGGGAACATAACGAGAACATCGAATTAAATGAAAAACCAACCTTTGTGTAATATCCAGTCGGTAATTATTGGTTTAAACAAAAGTTACTCCGGTTCCTTTTCTCGGAAACCCTATTAAACACAACCAATGTATACAAATAGGGTACTGCACTGGAGTATACAAATAGGGTGAAGCACGAATTTTGCTACACAATTAAAGTCGAATACTTTTATTTTATAGCAAGATTCTTGCCTCATCCTAGTTATATATTACAGAGAGTCAAAGTAGTTATAATCTTATTAAAAAACATAGTGATATAGAGCTAAATCTGTTTTAAGATAAATAGCAGATAGGTAAGTATAGTCAAAAGACCAAGGGCAATATACTTGCACTTGTACTACATAGACAAACATTTAAGGAGTTTTCAATCAGACCGACATCCCTTATCATGTAAAAAATCGTAAATCGAAACCAAGCTAATTTTCATTTCCAACTCAATATAGAAACATAGAGGATTTAAATTACAATGGACCCAGCTTCAAGTTAAACCATTTTCTTACGAAACGGAATTGTCTTATGAAATCACGTAACGGGGGTATTAAGGTTTCTCTGCTCGATTAGCCGTGATTTTTCCGTGTCATTTAGCTAAGTGTGGTCTGGCCGGTCCGGCGGGGTATTCTTTCATGCACCGCACATAGCTTTATACTCGTATCTTTATACAGATGAACCTTATCGGATACACTTTGACACTAAAGGATCTTCAATGTAATACCCCTCTTGTTCAACTGTTTCAACTGTTTGAATAAGCTGGTTTCTCAAGATGTTTTCTTTCACCGTAAGAGCATCGAGTAATAGCAAATATGTAAACTTATTGGCTTGAGCTCGCTACCGAACGATCACGATTAGTGCGATTGATTTGGGCCACGACTTTACGCGATGGCAACGAGCGATGAACGGCAGAAAATAAATGCATACAGAGCTATGGAGTATGTCACGAGTTGCCGTGCATCGATATAGCGATTGCCATACATTTGATTTCGTCGCCCGCGCCCGTCGCTCACCGCCGCAGTCGCCGCCAGGCAATCGTAAGCAGGAGCTCTAGCCAAGATGCAAACGCTAAGTACTTACATTATTCTTATCTATCGCTCAGACTGTATGGGATGACATTCTCGTGCGTTACGATAAACCACGTGGTCATCCCATATATTTTGAGTTATAAATAAGAATAATGTTATTAGCGTTTGCATCTTGGCTAGGGCCCCACGTTGTTAGTCCTCGATTTGCGGCTTAGAAGCGACCGAGTGCGGTGCTCTCTGAGCCAGAGGAGTGGTATTATCTGTAAATTTATTAATTTATTTAAGATAACCTAAAATCAATAGGAGTTTAACAGAAAATAGCTTTCTATGAAACGAAAATTCTTCGAAGTGATACGTTCTATGAAATGAGTGTCGGTGAAACAAGAGGACACCAAGAAAACACACTAAAATTTTATTAATTCCATGACGCGATAACTTAGCCTCGGTTAATATAAACTCAACGAATTGTATTCAAAACTAAGTGATTTCAAAGAATCACCTTGATAATGCGAATGCGAGCTTAGAAAATAGCACCCGTACAGTGCAGCGGCGGGGCGGGGCCGCCCAATGGCCACAATAATCGCCAGATAAACCCTTAACGTGCACATAAACTTTTACGTCAGTAGGTTCAGTGTTCGATTCCATGCCGTTGGATTCAACGGAGCTTTGCGGGTAACGTTTTGTTCTAATTGGTCTGAGTCAAAATCAGATTCTATTGGCAACGTCTAACTAAAGGGCCTCTATTGGGTAAAACCATATCGCCATTGACATGTTATCGTATTGTTTTAACTCGACCGTCATTACTGTTAGACCGGGAGATACTGACACAAAATTTCCGGTCATTTGTACCAGTATGGCGACCCTTTAAGGGTCTAATTACGTAATGACGAAAAGGAAAATGATGGTCATAGCGCTGGTACCGGTGGCCCAAACGCGTGGACGTTAATCGAACGTGTCGGATAAATTACGAAAGTCGAACGATTTGTACCACTGAAATTCGTGTATTTTCCGATAGTCGATGAAAAAAGAAGTAGGCGGTAGCGTAATGCCATACTTCTCCGGTGTGGCAAGCAAAAAAAATACAATTTACTTCTTTGCGGCGGTATGGCGACCATTTGGAACCGTCGGAAAAGTATGGCATGGTGATTTTCGTGAACGGCTACTCGACGATGATTAGCTGTGCAAAAATTAGCCTGGTACAAATGGTTGGATTGTTTTTTTTTATTAACGTGTTTTCGTCGGTATGCCGCGCTGTAAGCCACACCGGAGAAGTATGGCATTACGCTACCGCCTACACTCAAAAAAATGAGAGCTAACAAAGAGAGATTTTCACTTAGTTGACATAAAATGAATACAATAGTTAAAATATTATTTATTTAAACCAAAACTGATAGTAACAAACAGCAATTACTTTAGTGATTCTACTAACATTTTAGTTGATGTATCTAACGTCTTAGTTGGTGTATCTATCGTCTTGTTAGGCTCGTATGGGATCAAGACGCTTATGCACAACAATCACAATCTTGTTACAAGCGACCAATAATTTTTTTCAGTGTACTTCTTTTTTCATCGACTATAGGAAAATACAAGAATTTTTGTGGTACAAATCGTTCGACTTTCGTAACTTATCCGACATGTTTGATTAACGTCCACGCGTTTGGGCCGCCGGTACCAGCGCTATGACCATCATTTTCCTTTTCGTCATTACGTAATTAGACCCTTGAAGGGTCGGCGTACTTGGTACAAATGACCGGAAATTTTGTGTCAGTATCTCTCGGTATATGTAAAGTAAATAAGAGCTCTCGTAACGTTGACAATACGATAACATGTAAAAGGCAATATGTGACGTTATCTATGAAAAGGGTCCTTATTGTCGATGGCGCTTCCGCCATTATTAAAGACGCTCCGATATAAATACAACGTCGCGTGACGCAGTGCGGCGTAAGCGCCATCGACCATAAGGTCTCTTTACATATATTTTGCCACATATGGTTTTTTCCAGTAGAATACAGACCAAGGATATACTGAAGTTATTGTTGTTGTATTTATTTTAGTATTTTTAAAGTGACATCAGTTTAGTAAAAAAGCTAAAAGATTCCCCATTACCCTGCCTACGAAGCTAGTTCCCGGATCGACTCCCGGTATGGGCAAATATTTGATGAGCATGTGTATTCGTTCCTGAGTCGTGGATGTTTTCTATGTATTTATTCAAATATTTATTTCTCTTTCTGTTTATCGTTGTCTAGTCCCCATAGTACAAGAATAGACTTTAGTTTGGGACTAGGTTAATTTATGTGAGATTCCCCTCTGATATTTATTTAATTTATTTACCACCATGCCTTGATATAAATATTTTTTTAAAACATAGGCTTATTTGTTTATGATATTCGTAGCGGTGCTACGGCTACGGTCGTAGCACTTGTGTTTCATGATAGAACGGATGTTTGAAACGCAAAGCCAATATTGACATGAAATGTTGGTACACTACACTGCCTATCCGTATATCCTACCTCGGTGTTCTACTAATGGAAGTTTAAAATGTGAAACTCTGATGATGTGACAATATTTGTATGTATGTATGCCTTTTGATTATGCAACGGTTGATCGGAATAACAAATTTACCAGTTCTCATGGACAAAGTCGCGGGCAAAGGCTATATTCTATATACTAATATTATAAAGAGGTCAAATTATGTTTGTTGGTTTGTATCACTGCTGTTGGTTTGTAACCCTTTAGTAATAACAAGCTACATTATTCCTAAGTAATAAAGGCTATTTTAAATTTGTTAAACCAGAGCTAAGCGGGGCGGGTCGCTATCTTCTATATGTATAAATCAAGTAAACGGGGCCTACTAAATAGTATACTTTCGATCATTTTCTATTTCGCTATGTTTTCAACTACATTTGCTCTGCCATGCTGCATGACTAAGAAGACTAAAGAGCAATATGAGAACTAATCTGAAATATGGTTCGGGCAATGATAAATATAGCCCCAGGTCGTTCCATTATTTCAATAACAAATACATATACCTACATAATAATTAAATTATGTACAAACACGCCATGCGGAGCAGTTTAACCATAACTCCACGCTGTTAGCAAATAAAACAATAAATACGATCAAATATTTGTTCAAGTTGAGTAATGAAGGCAGAGAAACCTTCTATTTACCGGATTAAAAATATCACGCTATTCTGTTCGTTATGAAATAAGAGTATTACCACTCAATTGGATTTTAAATGAAGAAAATTACATTAACATACTGTTTCTGAGTTACTCGGTGAGTTATATGTTTTGCCACATATATTAATTCCAACAATAATTCCAGCTGGTCCATTTTGAAAATCGAACACTAGAATTGTTCACTGATCAAACAAGGCCTTGGGGACCGTTGTTTGATCAGTAGTTAACTCAACTAATTGTTAAAATTCGAAAAAGGAATAGAAAAATTGACACATTTCCTTGAGATTTAACCATTAGTTACGGTTTTTGACCATTAGTTAGTTAAACTACTGATCAAACGACAGGCCCTTAATGTTCGAGGTTGGTTGTGACGATCCTTCGCATGTGAATTATTTATTTATATACTTTCAAAAGCTCAATCTCTCAATAACCCTCCTTTTGGGCTTTTGCCGCAGTCGGGTAAAAAAATATCCATTTTTTTCTAATACGTGTGATTAATTAATTTAATTAACTAATGAGCACAATTTGCCTATACCAACTTCATCACTTCAACCGAAAGAAGTCCACTGCTGGGCATAGGCCTCCCCCAAGGGATGCCAAAAGGACCGACCGGTCTTGCGCCATCGGTTCTATCTATACCATACGGGATCTTAAAAATACCTTTAAACACCCCTTTCGAGTTCTCTCTCGATTTATTTTGATAGTCTCATTCCACTTACTCATATTCACATATTAAACAGCTTTCAAAGCTACTCACCGAGATAGAAACTTCGGCGGCAACTTCAGTTTTATGATACACATGTAGTATTAATGCAGCCTTTACCGCATCGCAGATTAGTTGCGCCGCCTGGGGCAGCAACTTATTGCCGCAACTTACAGGGTCAGGGCGAGGACGAAGCGGCAGTAAACAGGGATAACACAAAGCCAGCTTTTATAATTAAGGCTAGGTTAAGACCCAAGTTGTGTATGGCTTCTATATGTTGTGCAAGCGATGGTCATGCATAAAATCTTCGGCATATAATTCGTAAAGTAGGAGGTATTGTTTGTCGTTTGTTTTGTTTTCGTAGTAGACATTGCGGTTCAGTGTAATTCTACTTTATGGCTTTATGGTAGCTTTAGAAGTAATGTTTTTCAGGTATGTGTATTTTTGTAAAGGTTTGTCAGTTTTAATTTGAAAATATCAAGCAAACAAATAAGCGAGACTCATTTATCTCATAAATATTTTCCTATACCGAAAATGGAACCAAGGACCGCTAGCTTTTTAGGCACGCTACCAACAAGGCTAACAGCTAAATTCTTAGATGCGTACCAGTGAACAAATAACCCGATCGAATACTGAGCAGTTTACGAATTAGGGAACCCGCCGTGTTTGAGGGGATAACACCACAAGGTGTAATAATTATGTCTAGACTCCGCGGCGCCGGTCAATCCTTGAGACTGGCAAGAAGTCCCAATTCAAAAGAAAAACTTCAATGTTTCTCTCTTAAGTCAATTATTTTATCTTCTTCACATAACATCATCCTCCCCCGGCCTCCCCCAAGATTTGCCAGAAGGACCGGCCCTGCGCCGCTTGAATCCATCGATTTCCCGCAACCCCTGACGTATTATTTTTTCTTACTTTTTATCTAATATCTTCGCGTCATTTGCTCTCAGTTTTTTGTGGATATATGGTACTATTTATCTCAGAAACTACGGTTTCAATCAGAGAAAATTACAATTTAGGGATAAGATCAATTATTTATAACATTTTAGCTTAATTATCTACACGCAGTTGTGTGTAGTCAAAAACACAATAGAAACGTTGGCGCTCGCTTCGCTACACTTACACTTTAAGTTGCCTCAAACGTACATTTAAACGTCTCCCAAACAGCTAACCAGCTGTCAATGACTACGCGACACAATAATTGGTTTCCTAATATCGTATTCGCTATACGCTTCCAAGCCAGCTGTCCGGTAGAAAACGTTTTAATTAACCGAATGGACCCGCAACCGATACATTTACAAATGGATTAGTTCCGAGCACATTCGATTGACTCTACCGACGGCAGTGCTATCGGAAAACAGTTACTTATCTGTACTATGCTAAGTGCTTTTAACCTATACCTGAGTTGGCAGAAATGCCTCTTCACAATGCAATCCAATTCCAATGATTGTTATATAATGAAAATAATGAAATATATCTTGTAAGCTCTTACCTTAACTTTAAATGATTGTTTGACATTATTTAGTTCAAATCTTGCAATTTTCATTAGTACGGGCTTTATTTCGAATACATATGAAACCCGATGACAAAACATAATAATGTGTACAAAATGGCGAATTACTGGCATTCTTTGCTGTACCCTTTTTTTACTATAAAGTACTGTCCATATAAATGAACTCGATAAATCTCCAGATATCCGTTATTTTCATTTATTTTAAATTCATAAAGTTGTCCTCTTGTATTTTGCTACAGCCAAGATGAAACCTCTAAAAACCTGAGCTGCGACCGCGCCTGATGGCTTAGTACAAAATACAAAAAAAAACAGGGTATAGTCAACTTAATGGTTATATTATGATGTCTAAGAACTGATCTGATGATGAAATCAGAAGGTGGCAACAAGGTGTCCTATAATTAAAGTAGAGACCCTCAGAGATAGGACTCGTTCGATTGGTTTTATAAAGCATCTGATGAATGTTGATAAAAAGTACAGACGTCAAAAAAGGCACAAAATCTATAATTCCGGCATTTTTTTTGTCCTATTTGACCGGTGCGATTCCGGATAAAGACAAAGATTTTCAAAAATCCATGAATGAATTACTTATGGCCTGTTGTTTCATCGGTAGTTAAACTAACTAATGGTTAAAAAACGTTACTAATGGTTAAAATCTCAAGGAATGTGTCAAATTTTCCATTCCTTTTTCGAATTTTAACGATTAGTTAGTTTAACTACTGATCAAACAACAGGGCCTTAATGTTTTCAAAAATATTTATATATTAGCTTTTTCCACCTTGTATATTTCAAAGTTCGGTTAATAACCGTTTATTTACCATCCCTGAATGAAACTATACTGATTATGCTAAGTACACAAATTGAGCTCCCGACGATGCCCTACTAATTGGATCTAGAAGTTCCGCATAAATAATGTCCAATGGTTATCAAGAGCGATTTCAAACATAATGATCAATTATACGGCATATTTTAACTAATAAGAGAAATTTACTTCAGTGAAATAAAAAGCACAAAACGAAGTTAAATTAATCTTTAAATTTCAATTAGGTGTTTTCTACAACGTATAAATCAAAAACATAAATAAGTATTCATTCGTGCGAATAAGAAGATTTGTATTTTGAGTCACTAACAAATTGTTTCTGAAATACCTTTGGAATGTTCATAGAAGTTTTTAATTCAGAAGTTGAGTTTCTTGCGCAATACATTGCGCTTGTAGAGATGTTGTAGAGTCAGACATGTGAAAGTGCCCACAGAACTGACAGTTTTTTTACAAGCTTTTATTTAACTTGCAATGTATGTATGTAGGTAGGTATGTATGTATGTATGTACGGGTCAAATCTTGCAAGTTAAATTTGACCCACTTTCCGGTTTCCGATAAAGCTAAAAATTTGCATACACCTTTAGTTCTGATGACAATACAATAATATAGTACCATCGAGCTGGTCTGATAATGAATACTTAGGGTGGCCATAGGAACTCCTAAGTTACACATGATAAACCCTTAGTGTTAGGGCTCGTTAGAATCGTCTTGACGAGTAGATGACGATTGTGCAAAAATAATACAGTAGGCAGCAAAAGCTTGTCCCAAAAATGAAAATTTTGGCCGAAATTTATTTCCATTTTCAATAATAATCCCTAACTTACTTTCAAAGACTGATAATGGATCCCTCTGTGCACACCGCACCGTATTCAGTAGGCAGTTAAGTTAACAGGGCGGATTTTGTTTACCTCGGGGTATTTGGCACATCAATCATCCTCGGAACTCCCAACAAATACGAGTATATACAGGCGAAACCTCAAACGCGGCGATTGATTATGACGGGGTGACTGATTCGAGGTAAAAGCTATTTAGCCTACGAACAACGTGATATACCTGCTTATTGGCTGATCATTTTCGTGGATACCTATTTTTTAATCTCTAGTAAACATTTAGTAAATACCTACTCGTAAGTATCAGAGTTAAAAAAAATTTTTTTGGACACGTTTTATTTTTCGACTGAACTTTTTAAAAACACCTTGTCAAAAAAGGACGTTCTGTGTTCGACTGTATGTTAGTTTTTAGGGTTCCGTACCTCAAAAGGAAAAAATGAACCCTTATAGGATCACTCGTGCGCCTGTCTGTCTGTCCGTCTGTCACAGCCGATTTGCTAGTTTTTTGCGCTGACATACATTTACAAAATTTCCTATGTTACTTTGAATACTCAAACTTTTTATAAGTTTTCTTGTAATGTATAGGTGAAGAATTATATTCCGTATTTTTTTCAAAATATTGGGCCTGTAGTTTCAGAGATAGGGCCCTCCTGGATGGTCGAATTTTGCGTATTTTCTTAAATAACTTCAAAACTGTTTATGTTAAAGTTATAAAACAAATATATTTGAGATGCTCACAACAAGCTCTTTCATTTGACTAGTCACACAATAAGGTTGGCGAAACTTTTTTTTTTTAATTTCCTATTTTATCCCCCAAAAGTAGCCCCCTTGTTCAAAATCCATTTATTTACGTTACGCATCCGTCTTTGAGTCACCGACTTACATATTTGTATCAAATTTCAACTCGATCGGTCCAGTAGTTTTGGAGCAAATCTGCTGTGACAGATGGAAAGATACAGATAGGCACATGGTGTGGAGACGGAACCCTCTCCACGCGAGTCGAACTCGCACTTGGCCGGTTTTTTAATAAACAAGATGACTTCCATTTTAAATCAAATCAAATCAAATTCATTTATACTACCTAAGTAGAGTGGGCCACTTTATTGTAAGTCACAAAAATGTTACTGTCTTCGCAAAAACTTACGAGTATTAACCAACGAGTGGCCTGACAATGTCATGGTACTACGAGGAACATTAAATCCTGCTGACTACAGGTATGTATCTACGAGTGTATAGCCGCGGAGGTAATTACACGCGATATAACCCGGCAAATTGCAATGGAAGCTGACCTGTCGCACTTGGAAGGATGACCCAGGGTCACGTGTAACACTTCTCATAAAATGACTATTCAGATTCTCCTTTAATGTCTCTTTATTTCCATAATCACAAGGTTAGAAAACTAATCTTTGTTTGAGCGCGTAAGAGGCGTAGATTTTTTTTAAATAAGGTGGTATAATGTCCTACCTCAATTTAGGTAAGCGTTAGCTAAACTACGGAGTTCTATCACAGTGGCATCTTTTAATTAATTAATCTATAGCTCATGCATTGTCCTTTCTTGAGTCAATAACCATGAGGCGAGACACTTCTACATAAAGTGGGATGTATTGACAATTTATGAAAAGCAAACGACGCGGTGGCCTATTTGGTGTGACCCATGCCTACGAAGCTAGCGGTCCTGGGTTCAAATCCCGGTAAGGGCAGATTATTTTGTGTGATGAGCACGAATAATTTTTTCTGAGTCATGGATGTTTTCTATGTATTTAAGTATATATTTCTCAAAGTATACCAGTATTTATATCGTTGTCTATACTCGAAATTCTAATTTAAGACCAAAAAAACTACGACAGATACGTCACTGTCATAAGTGTCAAAGTCAATTATGTCAGTGTCAATCGAACATTTCAGAGTTAGCCAACCTTTTTGCATTGATAATCAAATTGTTGTAAGTATTTGTAGATCATTCTAACATTTTCAATACCAAAAGTTATATTTAACAATAGGGAATATGCTTTCAATGTTTTTTCTACCCGATATTCAAAACATTAAAATATCCCAAAACAAATATTTTCTCATATAATGTGTTAAGTCATTAAATGGCGGGTGTGTTCAATGGCGATTTTTTTATCAGCTAAAACAAAATGACAAGCTAAATTCGGATGCCTTACACTTATGCTTGATTTAAACTTGACAGGTACCCATGGACCCCATGGTGTCATGGCTGGTAAAATGCCCGATGATTGTCAATATAAAGTGAGCTACACACTTTTGGCCTGTTATTTTGTTGAATAGCTAAACGTATGTAATATTTAAAATTCATCTACCGTTGTTTACAACTATTGTTTATTTATCGTACCAAATGTTATTAATACCTGAAGTATTACAAGTGCAATAACAGTTTTGCTACCAAAAATCTTCTATGGTTAAATATTTAATAGGCCATCTTGTATTAGTGTAAGTAACTTGAATTAACTTGTTTATTTAAATCGAAGGTTTAAAACTACCTACAAATAAATATTCTTAGTGCGGTCTTTTAAAAAGTGGAAATATACTAAGGCAAATATTTTTTTTTTTAGTGGCAACCCACGTTGGTCTTTAATTACGATTTCGAGTACAGTACCCATAGTACAAGCCTAGAGCTTAGTTTGGGACCAGGTCAACTGTTGTGACATTGTCACCTGATATTATTATTATTATTATTACTTGTAAAAAGCTCAATACTAGAGAGACCTGAGGCGTACGATACCAAAGACGATTATGTTAATGACTTGTTGACTGAGGACAACCATACCTTTTAAAGTCCTGACGCCGAACTAAGTTATTTAAATCCCCGGCCATTTTCCCAAGACAAATAAATAAGCCTAGCTGAGGCGCAGAACATCTGAACATCCGAAGAAATCTGGGACATTCAGGAATGACGGACGATGCAGGTTATGCAGGTCTATGTCAATCATACGAGTATGTACACTCGGGGCATTAGTTTGAAAACTAAAGTTTACTTTACTATTTCTCTCGATTCAGTCTCAAACAACAAGTAAAGTAATGGAACGGTTTTTGAGTTTCGTAGTACCATCCTGTTACATCTCTTTGCAGAGAGATAAGGCTGTCTCACCTGTTGTGCGCGCGGAAGGACAGGCGCAGCGTGTCGGCGGGCGCGGCGCGGCGCCGGCGCAGCCGCTCGTACGCGGCCGGCTGGTAGTGCCGCACGAACGGCGTCAGCGTCAGCCCTGGAACCAAAATGTGCCATTTAGTATGAAACACTCTTAAGATAAAGCATCTTTTCGGTGGAGAAAACGCAATGGACTAAAACTAAATCAACTTTACATAGCTACATTTTCAAATATTAGTATTAAATACATATCTCACATTTGACACACTAAATGAAAAAGATACGACGAAAACATTTTACATATAATCGACAAATTTAGTCGCGGTTACTGGGTTGTCCATGAAACCTGAGAATCTGCTGCGTTTATTTTTATCTATGGTAAATCGTATGTGACCATTGTGACCACCATACCAAATACCTATCCACAGCCACAGATATCGCAAGTGCATTTCCGGGTAGGCTAGTTTCATGCAGAAGTCGTTTCAGTTTAGAAACACCGACAAAGGCAAAACCAAGACAAAGAAAATCTGATTCACAGCCACCCGCCGCCGGCTTTCAGAAATGTGTTGGGTAGATAGGATAACCAACATATCAATGCAAAGTTAGATTTTGTGGACCGTATCCACTGAAGATTCCTGTATTGCCTTATTCTATTTGTATAAGTGTTTCGTGTACCTAATTGTTGTTGGAACATCAAATAAATAAATAAATCTCTATCGCTTATTCAGCGCGTTAATTAACTAATGAGGCTAGAAACTTTAAAGTATACCTTAAACATTAAACATTTAGCAGATACATTAAACATTTAGCAGATTGATTTGTGATCTTCTTAATTCCATAACTCCCAGCCTAAAAAGAGTTTAGTTACATCAACTAAGATGTTAGTTAAGAAATCACAAATGAACTCGATGTTGTTACTACTATATCAGTTTTGGTTTGTTTGCATACATATAGGTACATACGTAGTTTATTTAAGTGTCTTAATAATAAAGCCTTACACTAAATACAATAATTACACCGGAGGTAGTAAAGGTCATTAAAAATTAAAAAATTGATACCTACACCAACGCGTCAAAGCGAATTCGTGTCAGTTTCAAAACTCAATTCAGAAATATGCAATCTATTTCGAACGAACGTTATCAAAAGGAATTTAAAATACCATACTCGAAAAGATGACTTTTCGCGTAAAATTGTAGGAAATCAAACGAGTTGTACCAATTTACACCGTAGTTTTTTTAACTCCGCAGTGATTGGGCTGCCGGAATCATTAATGAAAAATAATTTACTTACGTGACGAGCGAGTTGGGACCGATACACGAAAACTTTATTAACGACGTCCGCCTTTGTTAGGACATTCCACTAGTATAGCCTGTGTCAATTGAAATTGCCAAAGATGTAAACAAATTAGTAATGTTTGACACATAACCTCGAACATTCATTAAGCGAGTATTTATTAAAAATAACGTAGGTATAATTGATAGTTATTCAATCTTAAAAGTAAAGATCAAGTGTATTAATAATTGCAAAGACCTCACTTGATATTTAAAACATGGGATTATATCGATAATCCCATGTTTTAAATTGGTTCGTTTGGTTGTGTTTACATCTTTGCCAATTGCAATTGGTACAGACTACATATAGGTACGAGTATATTTGTATGCGATGCTGATGTGTCAGCTATGCGTTCAACAATGGAATCAAGATGGTTTAAAGTGTCATCTCCGCGCACTGTAGTTTGTTAAGATACTCTGTTATTACATATTATTAACGAGATGAAAAATGAGAAAAGGAAGAGAAAACATAGCGATATATTTAAGCTATGGATTGAAATATAGGTAAGTTTTTTTTTATATCCATGAAATGCGAACGAACCGACGTCAGCAATGCCAGGGGCACAGTGAAGTCGCTTCCTTCTAGTAAATACTCTTTTTAAGCCGCGTTAAAAAGGAGGAGGACATGTCGTAGTGCTGACGAAAGGAAACACTGTGTAAGGAAGTGTTGAACACATGTACAATAAATACATAGATAGTCAGAGGCTGTTACACTGCTCTGATAACCATGGATTGACAAAAATAAAGGTGATCACTCACAATGCAAAACCTCGAGTTCTCAACACCCAGTCAGTAAGTGTCGAAAAACCGGCAAATGATCACCTTATGAACGGATCGCGGCCGATGCCGGCACATTTACATGAAACGATCGTTAAAGCGCAGGCTTCGTCCATTTTTTAATTAAAAACTCCCAAACGCCAAATTTCAGGTAAGTTGGCTGATTGATGGGTATTTGAATATAATCGGTATCCATTAAATGCAGGCTACGTTACCACCGGTGTTGGTAACGGATGATCATTAACTTTTTTTTACATTTAGTAAGAATAAAACTTCCAGATTTAAATGGATCGTATTTTGTTAAACGCTTCTATTTAGCTAGATTACTTACGTATAAACTAAAGAAGATTGTCATAAATGTCCCATCTTGGCGTAATTGGAAGTGCGCGTATGTCAGGGAAGCGCAACTGGGGCCTCTATTCAACACGGTAAAAACCAAATTGTTTTTGATCTGTTATCGTATTGTCAACGTTTTGATAGCTCTTATTTACTTGACATTAATGGCTGCTGACGTCATAACAATACCATAACAGGCAAACTACGATATCGTTTTTGTCGCCTAGAATAGAGGCCCTGAAATGAAATAAACCGAATAAGCGACAAAATATTACCCCCAATTAATAAATAAGTATTATACCTTTAATGTTATTTGCTGTCAATAAATACCTACATATAGTTGAGAATGTTTTCCGCGTTATATCGAATTTAAGATACCTATCTGTTAACAAAATATTTTGTAAACAAAGTCATTTCAGAGATTCACAAAAGCTAAACTATTGTGAGGTCAAAGTTCGAATCGCCAATGTCACAAGGTCATTAACAATCTTCTAGTACTCGTATTAGTAACTACAAATAAAGTTAGGTACTATTTGCGACAAATCCAGAATATCTTTGTGAGGCAAGCCTCCTTATGAGGATTGTGAATATTTTCCATCAAATTTAGCTCCGGACGATTACGTTCTCACCCCCTAAATCAAGTCTGATTTCCAAGATTTTTGAACAGTTATGTTGTAGTTATTATAAAAAAGAGGTTGGTTCGTTTCCGTTTTTTTTAATATGTTTCCAAGAAATATTTCCTCTGAACGAAAACGTTCGGACCTAGTTTTTCATAATATATACAACATATTCAAAAATCGTAAAAGGATCAGCAGGCCTCTCGCGTAACTCACTCGCAATCGCGATCGGCTTCAAAACAAAACAATTGGTTTCATTTTGTATGCAGACAAGCCTTCGATTTTCAAAATGAAAACGACTGTGATTGCGAGTGCGTTTACGCGAAAGGCCTGCAGGTTAAGGGGAAATAAGCCCTTTTTTACAATGTATAAAGAACTATGTAGTAAACAACAACAATAGAAACTTATAAACTAAAGATAAAAGATACCTAAAAGATATTTATTCAGTAAGTAGGCCGCACGGGCACTTTTACACGTCAAGAATCTACCAGCGCTTCCCAAGAGGAGACCACTGCTGAGAAGAAACGCCGCAAGAAACTCAGCAGTCAGTCATTTTTTAAACATAACTAGATGCCTGAACTAGGAATGAAACGTTATCGCATTTTGTATGGAAAGTTTCAGCTCTACAAACCTCGTTCACACCAACATACTGTTACTTGGAGTCGGAACAGAAATATGAGTCTAAGTTGGACCTAATTGGGGAATCAGGGCCGTACGTTACTCCCCCGGGTGTAACGCGGGAAGTCTACAGCCGGTCTAGATTACCGAGGCGAATTTATAGCCGCTTAGTGCTAACAAACGTCACTTCGACATCTCTTTACCCTCTTTACTGATCTCAAGTTGGTAGCGCCGAGTAAACGCAATCTGTGTTTTACAAGCTGCCGGAACGTGCCGTTTTCGTGTATTCGGGCCAATTCTTTCCGTATACGGACTGAACTGTTTGAAATTTGGCACAGTACCTACCTTGTCTCAAAAATGGAGGCAGTTTTTAAATTAATTACCTCAGTAACAACACGGTTCATATTAATAGCTGTCAAAGCTGAATCACTTAATTTGGCTTACAGAGGGCCCTGCCAAGATGCATTGCGCAAACTAACGTTTCTGTTCGTTTCATTTTTAAACCAATCGCGTCTCTGGTAGATGACGTGATACGAAAAGTCACGTGATCTATCAGTGACGCGATTGGTTTAAAAATGAAACGAATAGAAACGCTAGTTAGCGCAATGCATCTTGGCAAGGCCCTCAGGTGTTACATAAGTTTTGTAGCCCGTTATTTGCGATATTGCGATCGATACAGCGTGCAATTTTAATTTCTTAAATTGTTGACCTTTTAAAGACAGAACAAAAAGAATTGCTTAGATTAAGTATACACATACATATGTATATCTGTAATAACTGCATTACCTACCATTTTTTCTAAGCACATTCGAGCCATGCATTTATTTATTAAGTAATGTACGTAAGGGGTGGTCCCGACAACCTTTACAAGCACGGTCGACCGCGCGCATAGCGTTTATTAATCACCGATACCGTTCATTATCATGTATTTATTATTAATTACCTGTGGAATAAGTTTTAGCTTCACTACTTACTTCGGAGAATAAAAAAAACAAGTAAAAAACACTTCGATAATGATTTTAAACTTGTTACTGTTGGATTACTTTGCATTGAGAGTGAGTCTGATCACTACCGCGAGGAAACAGTCCGTTTTGTAACTCTCATTTTAATTGTTTATTTATTTGAACCTAGACATATTAAATTAAATCTCACCGTAGTGACGTTTGTGAATACGGGTGCTATTATATTTTTCTACTCGCGTACTATAAACCGCTAATATTGATATCATGAATGGTATCAGAATACCTACCACCTATAGCGTAACCGAAGCGTGAGAACAATTCTATAATAAGCGTTGTCATGGTAATAACAGTTCTATAATATTATTATAGCATTGTTATCACCATGGTTACGTTCATTCCGGATATAAATCTTGGCGTTTAGTGAACACTTGACATCTTAATTTGAATAATAAACCGTTTAAAATCTTTTTAATACCAACTGAAATTACGTGTTTTAAAAACAAAATTAATTTTTATTAAATTACTAAAAATAGATGATTAATATCCATCCATTTGTTATTTGGTTACCATGGTTACGTTAAGTTGACAGAATTGTTTTAGTTAGTAACTATTAAAATTTGCATGAAATTTGTCAATATTTAACAATAACATTCACAGACTATTAACGCCAATCGGAATAATGAAAATTACTTTGCCGACAAGTACCTAGGTAATTTGTTAGCAGAAAAATCGAGGAAATTAGACAAGAAAACTTAGCGATTGTTTATTTTTGTAATTATCATTTTAAGCTTGTAGAAAAAGTTATGTATGCAACGGTACATAATTAGCTCTTAAGGTACTCGTGCCTGTAATTAGAGCTCTCGCAAGCTCGCGCTCTAACCTCGGCGCTCGTACCTTAAGAAGCTTCATTATAATACCAGTTACATAAATAACTATTGTATTACGCAAGGCAAGAAGTATCGGCTACATAATATCCCTTGGTTCCCTTGAAATTGAAATAACGGTTTACAGGTTCACCAAAAAAAACGTTAATTTTAACTATCAAGGGTACTTTGACCCGCAATCAATTACTACGCAATCGGCCGGATCAACAGATCAGTGAGGCTGGACAAGGGGCTTAACGCTAACGTAAACGATTTTCGAAAACTGACAAAATGTATGGAATTGAGGTATGCGCTCGACGCGACCGTCTGACAGCTTACGTCAATCCTATACATTTTGGACATCTCGTCTAGGGCTTCAGGCCAATCTGACAACTGGCACTGGACTAAAACGCATTTGGCGAACAATATCGTTATCGAAAATGTATAGGATTTTGACGTAAGCTATGTCGAGCGTTTATGTCAATTCCATTCATTTTGTCACGTTTTCGAAAATCGGTTACGTTAGCATTATGCATCGTGACTAGGGTGACAGGAGTCTTTCAGAACCAATTCTACACAAGCAACCCTAACCCCGATTGAAAGACAGTCCAATTGCCCTTCGGACCCAAACATGGCAAACTCCAATGCGTTTTAAAAAGGCTTCTTCTATTAAAATCTACATATTCGCAAGACGGGAACATTGCGGCGCAGTCGTGTGTGTGGAGCGAGCGTATAATTTCGTGCGCCATTTGCCGGGGGACGTGCGCGGCGCCGGGCCGGGCCGACGTGACCCTCCTGCTGGTACTACATTATTCGAGCGAGGCTCCTGCCAGACAAGCCGGCGATCGACGGAATCTATGAACACCCTGTATGCTTGAGAGAGCAGAGCAGAGGCGTTTTTAAAATATTAGCAGCTTGCAGCAAAAAGATTAACCTAGTTTTAGGTTGGGTTTGGTCGGTCGAAATGCATGGAACTGTCATATTTACATTAGTTTTAACAGTTGAATGGCGATTTATGTAAAATCTGCAAGTAGCTCTTTAACCTAATAGAATACTTAAGTAAATACTAGAGCGTCGTGTTTATTAATGACATTAAATACTACCTTTGAGTAACATCATTAATCATGTTTTAACACACACTGATTTGGTAATATCAGCACAGTAGGTATACTATCACTAAGGGCTGTATTAATAAACTAATCTCAACTCAAACGCTCGTCTCGAGATGCTTCAAAAATGTCAGTGTTCTATGGTTTGACGTTTACTTTGACGTATCTTGTGACGGGCATCTCAACCAAGATGAGTTTATTAATACGGCCCTCAGTCACGTAACGTAATCCGTCAGAAATCAAGACTAATAACATACGGTAAAATTGAATGCTGAAACAACCATTTAATTAACCAAATTAGGATTTTCGCAAACATACTATTCTGCACAACATACCGGATAAACGACAAAACAACCTCACGTGAACGTAAACGATCACAATGACCTTACGTGTCCTCTAAGGCAGGGTCACAGCTGCTCTTTATAAATTACTCCGCCTTCATAAACGGGTAACTGGAATATCTTAAAGTACGAACAATATTTAATTATGTATGGCGTTTCAAAGCGAGGATGATCGTAAAGGCTTTGTGCGACAGAAGTCGGAGTACTAGTACTGACAAGGAATTCATAACCGTTAACTTTGATGCATAAATTGTAAAAGTCGCTCAACACCATTTCACACAAAACAAAACACAAAAGAAAACTTAAGACTTATTTTTGCTCGCTTAAGTGTTTTCAATCCATGAAAAGGCACCCAGATAGCGCTCAAAATGACGTTGCTCTGTTGCTTCTATGAACGTAATATTAGACTAAATATAATAGAGTGGGGGTTAAACCTGTGCATATTCTCGGTGACTAACTGTCATATTAATGAAACGTTTTCTTCAACGAACGACTTGAGTTTAAGCTCCACGTGATAGTAATCTGTTCTCTAATGGCTGCTCCAGGATTCCGGTGTAATGTGGCTATGCAGGTGCCATTCCGAACCCAATCGCGGAGTCGTTTCGCCACCTCTAGGGGGTTCTTTCCATGCAAATTTACCTGCGAAAGCAATATCGCCTGTTCCGTTTGTGGTCCAGAATCGTAAAACAGACATTCCGACTCTATCTTAAAATAACGACGCTTAAAATTAGATCCGGTATATCACAACTCTAAACAACGCATACGGCCAGTCAACGAAATAATGGAAAGTGACAATTATCGCGTCACATCTGTAGAAACCAATTTCCCTTCAAAAGAAACTTGCATTAAATGGAAAGTACAAAAAGAAAGTGAAACACAATAGCGCTAACGAATATTAATAACTGGACATGGCGCCATTGAATAAAGAAGACTGATTATCAGTCGGAGAAGTTTAAAATAACAATGTATCGGGAGTCCCATTTAACTTTCCGTAAAATAAAAAAGTTTTCGTTTGAGATACGAATGAATTGGATAAAACGCGAATAGCGGACGGAGCGAGGAGAAAACCCATTTTTCCGATGCGGCAAAGGTTCTTTAGCAGTCCTGGAAACCAATATAATAGCAAGAGCACTGACTCCGGTGGAATACACGGGATTCCTGTTAGATGCGCCCGCCGCGACGTACCGCTGCAAATATAATAAGGACGCCTTACCGGGCGCGGGAAATTGTATTAAACAATACTGACAAAAGAATTCCTCTATAAAAATACATTTTAATTTGGTAAACAGATCTCTTCGCCCGTTGTTTACGTTGGGATCACAAAGACTTGCTCGGGCGTTTGCCCAATCTGAGCTCAGAAAGGACTGCAGATATTGACGTCCATTTACTAGAGCCATCATTAAAGGCAACTGTATACTTGAACTGAAATGAAATGAAATCATTTATTTAGTAAATTTGGAAACATCAGGGCGGTTCACGTGTGGGTTATATGAAGTGATATGAAAACTACGAACAAGATCTTAGATACCCGGTATTATTTTCGGTATATGAGATGTTATATTATGTTGTTAGTAAAGATACGAGTACTTATAGACGAAAATATAAGTAAGTCGGATAAAAGACTCCGTAGGTATCGGTACGGAAGGATTTCGTCGTAGCCCTTTTATAATTGCGGTCGCGCGGACAGCACAAAGAGACTGCGATAGTGAGGCTTCTTTTGAAATCCTCCTGAACGTTTTGAGGCAAATTTACCTTTATTAGACGAGCTGAATAAAATCAATAGCCTTCTCGTGGCTTAATGAAGGCTTCAAGGCTTTGCTGACTGCAGGGAAAGGTTTAATAGGGAGTAGATTATGCTGTGTAAGCTTAATGAGTAATATTCTTGATTAGTTTGAGTAGTGTTTGCGGCGACGGCCGTCGTCAACAGGCGGTCTGATAAACTACGGTTCATTCTCCGAGATTTTGAAGGAAACCAAACAGACGAGAAATAGGTAGGTACATAACGAGTGAAGGTTCAGATTACAGTATTCGTGATTTCAAACTTCGGCTTAACCCTGCATCGACATCAAAGGGTCGATTAAATTCGCCCATTTCCCTTTGTTAGAAAACGAGCTGATTTGGTAATTGCGATTTCGGATGAGCCGTCCACAACGCAGTGTCGGGTGCCACTCATTTAAATCGAAAGCTAAGCCATTTAAATTTCAGTCCAATCGAGTTCGTTATTTGATGAAATATCACGTTACAATATGAAGCGTTCATTATTTCGTAAAACAATGTCATCACGAAGATAATGACTATGAGAGACGATAACACAAAGGTATCCACTTTAAAACAAAACGCGGTGCTTTTTCGATCTCGCTCGTTTATTTAAAAATGTGGCGAGACTCGATAAACAACGAATTGTAAAAGTATTCATGAGGTTATTCTGTCATAAAACTGAAATAGCAAAGAATTGAAACGATAAGAAATGCAGCTATTATGAAAATTGCAATTTTTCTAGCGCACAGAAAAATATATTAGGCTGTAATAAAAACTACTTTGAAAGGGATATTACTTTGTGATGGCATTTTTCTGCTGTTTAAGGTTTATTGCACTCTTGGTATTGATTAAAGCTATTCGAGCGGACGACAAAACTGCTTCATAAACAACGTAAGTTTAAAAAGGCTTCAATTGCAAAATTCCTAAAAAAAGTTAGCCAGTTTGTTTGCGGGGTTCCGTGCGAGTTCTGAAACCTTAAGTTATAAAGTTTAGGTTAAGGATTAGTTACAGTTGGAATTTTGAACGATCACGGTCTATCATTGTTAAGTCACTATAGAATCCTGGTAAGTCAATGATTAATTGCTACGTAATTTCTTCGTTATTTTGAAATAATTAACCGAATTCTAGAAAGGAGGAGGTTTCTCAATTCGACCGTATATATATTTTTTTAATTATTCTGTCAACAGGGTTCTATTGGGGCTTAACAGTTAAAACTTCGTGATAGTACTTCTCAGTTTTTTTTAAATTAGGCACGTCATTTGTGCTGAGCACCGTGACAACTTCTCATTTGGCTTTGAGGGAGGCACTCCTAAGTGAGCGCTTCGGCTCAGGTAAGTTGTAAGCAATGAAAGGTTTAAGGGCCGCCCGAGCACGGCGAGGGCGGTTAAGTCGGATTTGACTTTTCAGTCAAAGTTTACTGATCATTTTAACTAGGCCTCTATTCTACTCGGTAAAACAATATTGCCTTTGACATGTTATCGTATTGTCAACGTTATGAAAGCTCATATTTTAATTGAATTAAATTAAAAACAATACGATAACATGTCAAATTATTACTAAGGTACTATAAGGTACGCGTTTCAGCTGTATATAAATAAAGTATATTTTTGTAAAGTTGGGTAAAAGGTTCCTGATAGGATTGTTACTAGCTGAGTGCGCGCGCCGCGGGCGGGGGCAAGTTGCATTAGGGGCGAATGCATTTTCCCGTGAAGGGAACCAAAGTTCATTTATAGGGTTCGCTGAACGTCACTTCATTGGCTGGAAGACTCTTACGTTATTGAAACGGACTTGTTATTAAATAGATTGGCTTCTACCCAACCCCGTCCAAGAACTTTTTTATTATCTTATAATTTGAAAAAATCCAATTTTCTAGGACGATATCATCTACAGCAATCTACAATGTTTTATTTCAGGACATATTATTTAACCTTTATCGTACAAAAAAAAAACAAATGGCGGATCTAATGCCTCATGGGTTTATCGGTGTGTTGTTAGGGAAAAAAATGAGATCTATATCTCCTGGGCCTATAACTACTTTGTCCTAAACAATATTGCTATAAAAACCATGCTGCTTTTTTGACAATAGGGCTGCCTTTACTGTGGCTCTAGACAAGATGTTTAACGCTAACGCAAACGACTGTCGAAAACTGACAAAATGTATGAAATTGGAGAACGTTCTCTCAAAGCATCTTGACAAGAGCCTCTGTTAAGTTAATAAAAGCTTGGTAGCAAAATAATTCGCGATACCGTTTGGTCTACCGAATTTAAGCCCTGCAAAGCCGAATATACTGTCATCGCTCATCATTTCACATCGACTAAAAGCACTTAATACTATTAACACTCGTGAAATATTTACCATCGTTAAAGCGAACAGGGTTTTCGCGACTGAAATATATTTTTTTGGCAATTATACAGTGTAACGTAATTTCATTGATTCCGAATCAATTGTTTCATGTCCGGATATGGTCATTAATTCCTTTATCTTTAAACAAGGCAAGGGTTAAGTTGATAAATGAGGATGGGAATTGTTTTTTTTGCTTGAGACTATCAAACAGGCTGATGCTCTCCTTTTGTAAATGGACATCCCGCCGCAAATGGACGTAAGCAACACCAAGGGTGTTAACACTGTTAACTACTCATACCAAGCCGGTAGTTGGAATATTATGTTAAAAAATATGTTATATTCCGCCGGCTAGTAAAATTTCATTTAAACAAGAATTTGCATAATTAGATAAATATTCTTTTCATATTATCTATACGCTATTCAAGGAAAATAGCGATTTGACCCGTATAGCAACTATCGTTAACATTTTTTTAGCTGGAAATGGGTGACGGATAAAAACCTAGGTTACGGTACTCGGATTACTTTAGCCCTAGGGGTAACATTGCCCACCCTTAAAACTATAACAATTTTAGTGGTAATCATCTTAAATTTTTTAAATAATTTTAGAACTATATAAGTAGCTTGGTTCTGATATAACATTTAATGGAATAATTAAATTTTAAAGATGGTTTTTGGGGTGGGCAATGTTACCCCCTAGGGTTAAAGTAACCCGAGTTTACGGTACTCATCAAACTTGACTTGACCAACCGTAATATTTTACAAAGTTTAATTTTGCATAAATGTACTTCCCTCCGTAGCACTCTTCTTTTTTCTGTGTTAACTGTAATCTAAGCTACGTTATACAACTGTGTTACCTATGTCATACGCAACATTTTAAGGAAATACGTAAAAGCGAAGTAATAGTTTGTAAAATGATACTTTTAAATACCCGGGGTAAAAAGGTACCAACTATGCTATTTATCTGGATAGTTGCCCATAATGCTAAAGGAACGAAAATAGATATAGAGTATCAAATGACCAAAAAGCGATTGCCTATAATCGCGGAAAATGTGACGTTTCTGGAGTGAAAATTTATAATTGAATACTACGCGGACAAGGTCGCAGACATAAGCCAGCGACATGATGGTATTAAATTAATTATACACTGAAGTATCGATAACGTAGTTTCATAAGATTTTAACTTAATAACATTTAACAAGATAAATCATGCGGCTGTCGTTATCAATGATCGAATCAAGGAGAAGGAACGAGAGGCCATAGATAAAGTCTAGCTGTTTTTAATAATGTTAAGTTACGTTCAAATTCCAATTTCCAACAGACATCTTAAACATTTAAAAAAATACACTCTTATTATCAAACTTTTGATTACCTATTACGTTCTTTTGTTTTTACTAAATATTGTAAATCAGGCAAGGACTCACTCAAGCAACGCAGGTAACTTGCATGTACTTACCTACAATACACATAGAAATACAATCAGTATTAGTATTAATTAATTTAAAGTTATTGAATAAATTATTTTTCATTTTTATTTTCATTTTTTCATTAGTGCAAGGTCGATCCAGATCGCTACCACCCTCGTTGTCTTTAACCTACCACCAAGAAGCAGTGTTCGCATTGTTGTGTTCCAGTGTGGGGATAAGACAACCGGTGAAATAACTAGCATAGAGGCGTCCTGTCTTAGTCCTTAGGGTTGGCAACGCATTTACGGTCTTAGGATTGCAGTCTTAAGATAGTAGTCTAAGTAGTATAAGTAGTCTTGAGAATTTAAATGTATATGGGTTACCCCACTTATCATCAGGTGGCCTATGTGCTCGTTCGCCTACCCCATGCCATAAAAAAAACATTAACCGAGCAGTTCTCGTTTATCTACTACTAAAACTATTAAAACTTTGATCAAGTCATAGCACCACTTATTTAATTATGAGTTAAACTAAGTTTTTACTAAGTTTGATGATTTACAAACGAAATTTACTTTTTACTTAAAAGCGGTTTTGGAACAGAATGGGATAAAAAAGGCAGCTGTTTATTATCCGGTGTACAATGTAATCCTTGTTTTATCCAATTAAAATCTCCGCTCGGGGTTGTTCAAAATAATTAGGTACACATTCGGTGATCTGTCTCTCGCGACACAATTTGCACAACGAACATGCATGCAATTTAGCTGGTGTTTTTTATAGTTTTTTTTTTAAATAGACATATATTAAGTTTTACGTCTTCGCGTTTCCATTAGACAAAGTCAATGTAATTTTAAATGGAGCTGTCACATTACTAAACCTCGACCTTATCGACTATACACCCAGAACCCGCTATTTATTTATTTTTCTTTATTAAGGAAAACAAACAGCATACAAGTACATAAAGTATTATGACAAAATGGGTAGCTCACAAGCCAACAAAGTTTTCTCTAATGTACATATACACATTTGGAATCAGA
Source organism: Acleris literana (assembly GCA_946894065.1). NCBI lineage: Eukaryota > Metazoa > Arthropoda > Insecta > Lepidoptera > Tortricidae > Acleris > Acleris literana. The sequence goes on from OX335677.1 coordinate 5,569,199, forward strand.
TTCACAAAGTCCAACGCAAGGTTCAAAAGGGTCTATAAGTAATTAGAAATTGAAAAATGTGGAAATATATACTTAAGTCTATCAAATCAAATCAAATCAAATCAAATCTCTTTATTTTGCCTAAATGTGGTACAAAAGGTGTTACAGTTGGACAAAGTCACACACATTTTGCCAGTATCTGGCATGCAAAAATATCATAATCATACAATTTAAAGCAATGTTAAAAATGCTTCAGGACTACATGGGTTGATCGCTTATACATGCATAAGATAAATTCATACTCAATCATAATAAAATTAAATAAAATTAAAAAAATCACAGTCAATCGTTAAAGTAATCAAAGTATTCTTCAGTACTATAAAAGCATTCCTGCACTAACCAACTCTTAAGTTTAGTCTTGAATAGTCTAGTAGGCAATTCTTTAATTTCATCATGCAATCTATTATAGATGCCAATGGACATGCAATATGCGTTCTTACCATACAATTTAATCTTTTGAGCAGGACCAACGAGGCGATTTGGATACCTTGTATTAAAATTACATATTTCTTTGCTGGTTTTAAAAAGTTCTGGATGCAGTTTGACGAATAAACAAATTTCATATATGTACATGCTTGGTACAGTCAGAAGTTGTAGGCTTCTAAATAACGGCCTACAAGATGTTAGGATATCAGCATTACAAATTGCTCTAATGCACTGTTTTTGAGCTATTAGTGCACGTTTTACATGACTAGAGTTGCCCCAAACAACGATGCCGTATCTGAGCAGGGAGCAAACATATCCATGATAAGCCTGTAATGCAGCCTGTTTGGTGCTTATCTTAGTAAGTTTCCATAGAGCATATGCAAACGCATTTATTTTACTGCAAAGTTTGTTTATATGCCCAGCCCAGGAGCATTTATCATCCATGCAAATCCCCAAGAATGTCGTCTGGCTGGATTCTTCTATAGTTTGATCCGCAACGGCTACCGTTAGGGAGAGCTTTTTCCTATTTTTATTTACGAACTGTACAAATGTGGTCTTTTGTAGATTAACATTTAGATTGTTCCTATGTAACCATTTTATGACATTAGCGATGGTGTCAGTTATGTCCTTATTATAAGAACTAGCATTATTACATGGTATTACTATAGAAAGATCATCTGCGAAGAGTATACAGTCAAAGTTTGTTACATTCGGTAAATCGTTGATATATAATAAAAAAAGCAGTGGACCCAGGATACTCCCTTGAGGCACTCCAACCTCATTTACTTTAATAGAAGACCTATGAGCAGTAACGATATTGTCTGAATCTATCTGAGTTATTTCAACAAATTGGGTTCGTGCGAGCAAGTAATCTCTGAGCCACTCTTTCACCACACCTCTTATTCCGTAACGCTCACATTTAGCTAAGAGTGTCTCGTGGCACACAAAATCAAAAGCTCGACTCATATCAAAGAATATTGTAGTTACCGACAAACTATTGTTCATGTAACCAAGAATTTTATCCGTTAAGGTAAAGGCAGCTAATGATGTTGATTTACCCTTTTGGAAGCCAAACTGTTCAGGCTTTATTATGTTAAACTTATTGAGAAATGACGTTATTCGTTGATGAAATGCCTTTTCAAATATCTTTGAAATTACCGGAATTAGTGAGATCGGACGGTAGGTTTTAACACATTCCTTACTGCCTTTTTTGTGTAATGGCCTGATTAAGGAAAGTTTTAGAGGCTCCGGAAAAACACCGCTTGTGAACGATAGGTTCACGAGGTAGCTTAAGACTGCAGCAATCAATTGTTTACATTCTTTCAATATATTAGTCTGTATTTCATCATAACCAGTAGCGTTAGTAGTATTTAAGGTACTAATAAGATTACGTATTTCATTTTCATCAGTTGGAGTCAAGAACAAATTAGAATTATTAGCATTTACAATAGACATGTCAGGTTTAAGGTGATTAATATTTTTCAAATTTGTTAGATTAATGTAAAAATTATTAAATGTATTTGCAATATCAATAGGATTAGAAACATTGTTATCATTAATAGACAGTTTTTCAATATTTGCTTCAATGACATCATTTTTAGCTACATTTTTAATTACATCCCATGTGGCTTTACATATATTTTTGGATCGGGCAACATAATTAACGTTTGTAAGTTTTTGAGCTTGATGTACGCAACGTTTAAGAATCTTCGAGTAGTTATTAAACTTAATCTTACTGCGCAAATAACTAACATGGTTCTTGGGTTTTTTGTAACAGTCGATACGCAGACTTCTTTTTCTTATTACTGATTTTTTGATACCTTTTGTGAACCATGCGCTATATTTAGGCTTAGATATTGATTTTACTTTAATGACTGGGAAACATAGTTTATAAAATAGTGCAAACGTGTCATAGAAGTGTTTGAACGCCACTGACAAAACATTTTCTACGTACACTTCTGACCATGACAATTTACTAAGGCAGTCATGGAATTTAGCAATGTTGTCCAAACTATAGTCTCTTTTATACCGATACAGACACAAACGCGGCTTAGCTACATTACCAACAGAAAAAGTTAGGGTTTGACCAGTTTCATGATCAGATCACACGGCTTTTCTTATAGCATTAACATAGTTGTTATAAGCATCATGGAATTTGTCGGTATGGTTGTACTTACAATTATGGGTCGAGCACGCCCTGATAACAAATCGATTTTTTGAATAATTATTTTTACAGAATTTTGTAGCAAATAGGTTTTTGGAGCGAGTTCTCAAACATGAGCATTGCATGCAAAAAAAAAAAACTGGCAAAAAAAATTAAAACTAACTTCAAAACCAAGCAGGTTGCGTGTTTAGATCCGTCCGACTGACATAAGTACCTCTAAAATCGGTCAATTGTTTTTTTAGTACTTAGATAAATTTAGGGACAAAACTTGCTTGGTTCGTAGGTGGACAATCTTTTTAAAAGTAAGTACCTACCTTCTTATGATTATACCCATAGTGATCAGGTAACCCGAAGATGCTCTCTCAAGTCTGTAGACTCAACGTAGTTTGCGGCTAATAAACAGCTGGTATGCAACGAAATATCAGTTTGTTTAGCTCTAATCAGCTGTCAGTCCACAACTCTCGTATGCACTGCACCATAGCATAAACCGTAGTTCGTCTTCAAACAGACGTAGACGCTTGCATGTGTGCGTGCCTAAACCGTACGCCCAACGAGCCGCCACAAGCAAACTCAACAGGACGCAGAAAGCCGGATTAGTAGTGGCCGCGCCGTCGCCGCGTTTGGTTGCTCCTAGAAACTCCTAAAGTTCCGGAGACAATGTTTTATTTATACTATGACTGCACCGACTTGTCGCCGATGTGTACCTAGTCGGTTACTAAGTTCTGTTACTAAGGTTGACGCAAAAAAAACTAACTTATGTTTATTTTTTAATTTAATTTTTTATAAAAATTAAAAGTTTAATTAATGTACATTTTAAAGAACAAATAATCATTCTTGTTAGTTGCCGCAATTTCCGACACGATCTTTTAACATTCACAGCCGGCATCGATGAAATTACGCCGGTGTACAAGCGGATCTTTAGTTGCTTGGAATATATTTGTATCAGAATTCAAAGCTACAAGTCTGTTCAATATGTCACGCAAATTTGAACTTACTGTAGAGAACTGTTACAAAAGTTGTGACCGTTAGCAGTATCATCGTCGTGCGTGATTTGAACTATGATTTTCTCGTCCGAAATGGGAATACTTCAAGCTCGTTCATCAAATAATTACAATAGTTTAAAATACATTATTTTAATTTATATTCTATATAAATCAAAGTTTTGATTAATATACACGTTTATGCAAAACTCCACTAAAATATTTTTTAAATTGTAATAAATCTCAGTAACAGAACTTAGTAACCGACTAGGTAGCTAGAATTTAGAGATTTCGTTCAATTTATGTAAAAATGTTGTATGCTCTCGATAAAAATATAACATTTTGATATTCCTCGCGTAAAAAATGCCCCCTAGTAACCCAGGCGGCCCTTTTGTCATTATTCCGGAAACATGTCCGCGACAGACCGGGCTGCACAAACTAAAGTGTATTGATTACGCATTTTGAAACGTCCTGACCCGCCATAAACATCTGTTGTTTATTCATGTCCTGAGACGTCGCAATTTCCCTCATTCCCTTTTACTTTTGTTCGTGAATGGACGTAAAATAAAACGCGACGTATTAGAGCGCGCTAGGAACAGTAAACCATTTTTTTTCTCGTCGTAAACCTAAATTGGTTTGGAATTGAGTTTTAAAGCCGGTGTTACGAACTGCCAGTTACATTTTCACGTTGTTTTTGGAGGGAAAGTCAATTAATTAAACAAAGCAGGAAGTTGTAAACTTTTTCTTTATCTTCAGATAAAGCGCTATAGGTATAATTTTAGGTTAAGTTTGTAAGTAAAAGTGACAATTGTCGGTTTAAATCAGACAATCCGTACGTACCAACAAAAAAATATTTTTGGAAACGTAGTTGAAGGTCCTGTGACATCTGTGAAAACAATGTAATCTTTACATAAATGAAACAAATTGTTCTTAATCGTTTAAAGGTAAAAAAATAAATCCGAATATATATTCTGTTTAATCTATCTCTGATAGTTATGCGATGGGTGAGCCGTGTGTATAGAAACTAAGAGATACTTTAGACAACTTTAAATAAATTTAAATCTTCGGACGTACAGTGGAGTTCATAAATATATGTAGATACACTTTAGTACCTTGTCTATTTAATGTCATGTTTCAACTGACATACATGAATTGTTACAGCGATTAAAGTGACAAGGTACTAAACTGTACACATATTTATGAACTCGACTGTAATTACGACTCCTACTTACAGAACTGATATTTCTCGAACGGCCTAACTTATTTCCATTAAATCTAGCTTAGAACCTATATTGATCCGCTAGTTCGGGAGCTGCGAGCCACAGATGGACCAACAGACAGACCGACAGCTGTCAAACTTACCAAAGCACTCGTTTTTGGTCGAGGTTTAATAAAAAAGTTAATATTTTTTTTGGAAACCGGGCCTACCCGGTTTTAGGAAGTGCCCGTTTTCTTCGAAAGGGGGTTTAGTTATTTAATCTTAATATGAATGTGATGATCAAGTACATAAATAATTGCGAAGGCCTGTATTGGTCTTTAAAATTACATGACTATCGAGTAATAATGCTAAAGTGGCCCATTTGGTTTCGTTTACATACTTGCCAAGTGGGTCAATCAACTTTTCGTTGCACCTCGTTGCCATGGTGACGTCTCTTGGATCACTTCTTAAAACTATGATTTCGAAGGATATTAGTCCACTAAAAAACCGTTTTTTGGCAACTACACCCATTATTTTATGGGTTTTCTCCTGAGTGTGTTAGAAGTAACATATAATAACATTTTTCTATGAAACTCTATCACTGTTTTCCCCTGGCTTACGGGACAGAATAACACCAACAAAAAGTTGATCCACCCAATTTCAATTGACACAGATTATAGACAAGTTCGTTTTCCGCATAATTAGAAAAGTAAATAATTTTTCTCAAAAATGTCCGGAAATGTGGACATTCCTATCTACATATTGAGACGCGAAGTACATAGTTTACTGACAGTTCTCAAATTTAAAAAAAAAAAACATTGCGTGCTCGCTACACAAGCCCGCAATGTTGCATACAAATTCCATTACTATCTAGGTTGTAACTTTTTAAAAAGTGAAAAGGGCCATAATAAAATGAGGGCACAAGTCTTAAACATCCAAATTTTACTCGAAACATAACTTTTTTATTTGTGCCTGGAATAGCTTATGTTTTTTTTAAAACAAGAATTGCGTTTCTCCTTGTCATAAACAAAAAGGCGGTAAGGAGTGATGGTTTTTTCACATGAAGTTTCTGTTTGTATGCAATTCAAAAAATGAGTTCAAGCGATGAAGATTTGACTCCAACACAATTTTTTTCTTGCCATTTTTGAGAAAAACACTATATTTGCCTCGGCAGGAACAGCAATTGCGGGCTTCGTATTTTTAAACGGACTCGCAAGCTCGTCCGTTTAATCCAATACTCGGCCCGCAATTGCCTACTTCCATGCCTAGGCAATAATGTACTATTATCTTTTTCATGGATTTGTTTATAAAGAGAATAAACCAACAAGATGACAGAGACAAAACAAAGCCGTGACGTATTGCCGCCAGATTACGGCGCTAAGCCAAATAAAGAGACATAAAGCGAATGAAAGAGCGAGATAAGAGCATTCACACAATTCAGGAAAAGCACTTTACACTTAAGTGTGCTTTAAATAGGCGTTTTTGCGTTGTGTTATTAGGACTTCATTTAATTTATGATGAGATGTGCTATTTTTATGATAAAGGCTTTGTCGTAATTTTAATGCACCCCGAATGAGGGATTCACTTGAAGGACGCCAACAAGTCGAATTAAAAAAATCTGTTTAATTTATACAATCATTTATGTTGACAATTATATTCACTGAATATTTCTTAATATTGCTAAGGGCGATGGTTTCTTAAATACATTAAAAAAGAACAAGAAAGTACACAATTTCACAGATGAATGTAAAATACTGTAAATTTGAAATCATCTACTCGTCAATAATATCTTTTGACCGATGACCTTTAATTTTTGTATTAAGTTGATGCTGAATTTTTTACAATAAATAAATATCAGAGCACATCGTACTAATACACGTCACGTAAACAAATAACAACAGCTACAACATTAACCTTAAAAAACATGAATTATTGTAGAATTTATCGCATAGCATTAACCGACATTTGTTTTTGTATGTAAAGCACTAAAAAATTCCTCATTTAAATTTAACGAAAAACCAAAAGCCATTCGGCGAAAATCGTGAAAGGCTGGAACGTTATTTAATTTGGGCAGCGTTAAAAATATTCTGGCGAACTGTACCCGAACGAAAGCAACGATTTGTATTTCATTAAATTAATTACATTTCATTTTCAAGTTTTGATTGATTCTCTTCGACCTATTAAAGCGGCCGCCGATTGCTTTAATTTGGATTTTTCATTTAACTGTAGTCATTGATTCAGGTCGGAAAAATGGCGGCAGATCCAATTAATGCAAAAACCCTTAGTTTCATGAATTCCATATCGGGTACAGAAATGGAGCAAGTAAAATAGCAAATGAAAATGGAACTAATTTAAATACAACCTGTGACACGTTACGTAGTCGGCGTCGCTTTTTTTATCTTTTATCCGCTCGCGTATAGCTACTAGGTGTACAGAAAAGTGAAGATGAAATCTCAATCCCAACACCAGTCTACTAGACCCAAGAATAGGAGCCCAGTGGGTCGTTTTCGATCCATTCTAAAAACACCCTTTCCCCTCACACCCCATATCCTCAATTAGAGTCTTCATTAGTACCCTTTGACACCAAAAGTAGTTCTGGGCATATATGGGTTAAATAATGATTTTCACAACTTGACAGGTTTTAGGCAATCACCATAGAGAAGTAAGTTCATGGATATCACACGCGAGGACAATTTTTTGGTTGAAGAGTGTTTTCAATTGTAAACAGAAGCACATGGGGATAGGAATAGGATATAAATAAAGTCCAGGAATAGATTATAATATTGTACTGCGATAACAGGTGTCAGAATAGACTATTTATCTTCTTCATACTGTACATTGCCTTTGACGTGTTATATATCTATGTATATGTATAAGTGGAATAGAGTGGCTGCTCTTTATTTTACCATCTTTGCAATTACTTAGAAATACATGTTTATGAAATATAGGTAGGCCTTAAACCCTAATTACTAAACTGGAATGCCTCTATACTGGTAATTTCACTGGCTGTTATTCTCCACACTGGAACACAGTGCGAACACTGCCGCTTTTTGAGTCAAGAATACTTAATAGTACTATTATTTTATGTTTCATACACATGTAGAGATACAAATAGCATTTAACTTAATTCATTTGTTTAATTTAAAAACCTATTACATGCCAAGTTATGACTTGATTACCATTGCAAAAGCAAGTCGTGCGTATTTAAGAATAAGCAATTCAAAACAGTTATAGACCGTAAAATCTACTACTTGTTCCATCACGCAACAAAACCGCTCATAAAATATATTTTACCACAACATCATCGTTACCTACCACATTTTCTGATTTACGTACAAAAGTACCTATCATATATTTTGAACACTAGCACACACTGATCTAGCTTCAATATTCAAACCTTTACAATAGGTATTAGATAACGTTACCTACATAAATAAATTCATCTTTCAATAGATTATGTCTTGCCCATGTCACACAAAAAACTTCCGAGTTTGTCACAAGACGCTTCATGACCCCCGCCACAATTGTGATGGGTACAAATATAAAAAAGTAACAGATTTCTAGAAAAATATTGGAAATAATTTTTCATTTTGCATTATAGTGACTTTTTCTTGGGAATGTTCTGCTAGGTAAGAAGGCGTTAATGTTTCTTATAAGTACATATAAAAAAACGAAAGGTCAAACAATGGCAAAATTTAAAATACTGTCAATTTAATATTCAGTAAGACCGTAAAGGCCCCAGCCCATCATGGGCCAATGTAAGGGACGCATTTACAACTCAGAGCGAGCAACATATTCTTGCATCTCACTCTTACGCATCACTCCGTCTCTACGCTGGCCCATGATGGGCCATTGTGTACAGGGGCCTTAATAAGTTGATGTCCTTATCGCAGTTGGGACCGTATGCAATTAAATGACTAAGTTTTCTAAATATTTTCCAAATTCCCGATTCGTTGAAGTCTGGCTTAAAAAACTTAACTGTTAAATAAACACCGAGGTCAAAAACAAGAATCACGCGTCAAAAAATTAAAAATTAAAGAGTGACGGTTCTATATAAGTGGGTATAGTTTTGGAATGACTTTACACTCTAACCCCCTTACTAATAAACGTTGAGTAACGGTGGTATAGCTATACAATGTTTTGTCCTTATCTGTCATTGTGACATATGAATTGGACAGATAAGTACAAAACATTGTATAGCTATACCACCGTTACTCAACGTTTATTAGTAGGGGGGAAAAGATATGTTATATCGCAATTACACCCGATATCGAAATCTTACCACAGAATGCGATACTTTGCGTATAATAATGTATTTAAAGCAGAAATCAGAGCAACCGCGTGTTTCTCGTGATAATTAAACCTCAAATCCCTTTCAAACTATGCAAATTTAAATCTTAACCCTTTCACTGAACGCAGACGTGTACCGCATTGTGCCTTAGTCTCGTTGCCATTCAAACCGTTCACGCACTGTTGTGTGCGCTCCACGTAGTTTACTGGGTAAGCAGGTCGCATTACATAACATGTACTACATCGCGCATTGAGAGAAATTAGATTGGCTATTTACCGAATAAGAGCATGCGTACCGAAGTTAAATACAACGTGATGGAGTGTAAGATTGATCAATTATATCTTATTAATTATTATACATAGCTAGATCCGTATAGAAACGCGTTGCTCGTGTAATGAGGTCGTAAAGGTCTAATATATCAGTTGACGCTTTCGTACATCGGTCCAATTTAAGTAGGTAGACCCTAATGCCCTAATACTTATAAACGTGGAGTAACCGTGGAGTAGCTAAACCATGCTCCTTATCTGTCAAATTCAAATGTCACAATGACAGGTAAGGACAAAGCGTGGTTTAGCTACTCCATGATTACTCCACGTTTATAAGGAAGGGTGCAAGAGTAACAAGAATATGTAAAAAAAATAATATCTTGACACAGACATAGGTCCCGAGTTTTTGACTTTAAGTAAGTGGCATTATCACCAAATAACTTTCATTTAGTAAATCTTATCCCAAAAAAAACTTATAATTAATTAATGTACCTATTTATTTTAAACAAGTCAAGTAAATTATGTAATATTCGATAAATTGATTATACATTCCTACATACAGTCACGATAAGTGAATGTTAAGCCACTAGCTTTTGATCTTAATTTAATAGTTTTAAAAGTATTTACCAAGAAAAATACAATTGGCCATTACCATGCTAGATGCTAGTGTATACAATCACTGATTAGACTGCCTCAAAACTGAACTAATGCCGATATGACTTTTGTATAAGTAGCTTTACCTTTCTTGCCTCATCACAGGATTATACAAAAGTCATATTTACTCATTGAGAATCTACATTTATAACAGTTACGGTCTTAAATGATAAAGGGGTCATTCCGAGGCTTTGCAAGATAGGATTAGGTACACAAACAGATGCAATTAGTCCTTGTTAATGGGATAATTCCGTAATCCTAGCACGAGATGTATCGGGGGCCGGAGCACGCGTGGCCAGTGACCTCCGGGTTATAATACGTACAATGGACACAAGTCTGGTGATCTAGGCGGCCTAGTAATCGAGGCCTGCAACCCAGAGTAACAAGGCAAGAATGACCTTACTGTATCACGAAGCTATAAATCTCTCAATGATAAGAATCTGTTGTTCTTTTATCGTGGTACAGCCAACGATATACGTATAAGCGATAACTGTAGTGTCGTGTTCGCCGTATGAATTTGTCCCACCGATGAAAAGAAATAAAGATAAATGTTTTATTGGAATTAAAAGAGTACCTTCACCTATTTACAAACAGCACAAATTAATGTATAACGCGTTTACGTTAGGTTGTTTACACATATTTTGAGGCTGTTTGTTTTGTTAATGTAGTGTAGTATTTTTACTTCTAAATGCAAGTAAAGCCACTTTACGCAGTGCATTAGGTCGAAACAAGGTTGGCTCGTCTCCAAACACAACCATTAACCTTGTACGCCCCATGACAAGTTCACATTATGTCTGACCTTACAATGCAGATGCTGGAACATTGTTTGCCTCTTTTCTCTACACCCAAACTATCAAGCGTGAACGAGATGAAACTGGTATATAAATGCCAAAAGAAAATCGACGTTGCCCTTGAGATCTTGGCATATCCAGTGAACTAGTTTTCTATTGCGATAAATTCTGCCCGAAACGGAGATAACGAGAAGGCAAGTCTGAGAAACTAATACATACCTACAATCTCTTTTCGCTACAGCAATACTTTTTGAACTCTGTGTAGATATCTATAAATACCGACCCCTAGATTAAAGGATTGTGCCGTGATGTGACATTTGCTAAGGGGGCTTTTATTAATTGTCATAGTATAGCACCACCATAATCCTTTAATTTACAAAGACGCGCCCTACTATTTAATTACTTATATACGTGTATTTAAGTAATCGTATAACGTCAAACTGCAAAAACGTCTTCTATCCTATTATTTTTAAGTTAATTAATACAATGTACAAGCTTGTATGATTTTAATAAAAGTATTTTTCTTTTACATTTTCTTCCACATAGAAATAACTTTATTCTTATAACTAACGAAATTATACAATGAACTGACGGCCAATATCGGCCGACGAGCTGTTAGTCTGTGGGAACCTTTGGAATAAGAGTAGAAATAAGAATCAAACATGAAAATGTGAGGTTATCAACGTTACCAACATGCCGCATCATTTCCATGTTTCTTATAAATAAAAGATGGCGAAATAAACACCTCCGCACACATGAATATTTCAGCGCACTTAGCGATGGAGATCAATTCCGCGTCCGCTGTATTGAATCGGATCGCGACGTCCGCAGACGGCGAATTCTATCTAGTTCGGCGCCATGCATTCGTTATCATAATAATCGGGTCACATACATTATTTATGAACGAGGTAATACCAGAATCGTGAATGGATCGTTAGGTATTATATGACGAAGCTACGCTATACGCTACGCTAAGCTACTCGCTTACAAATGGAAAGGCTACGACAATCATATGTCGTATTCATCAGATTCCAGTCTTAAATAGCAGTTGTGTGTAGTATGTCATTGGAAATGTTTTGTATTGAGGATATTTTATCATTTTAACTGTACGAGTAAGTATGCGTAAGGATAGTTAAAGCTGTAAGTTATCTGCTGTAAGATTGTCTATATCTTGATCACAATATTTAATGAAATAGTCGAATAATACGAATAAACCCTTTGTTTTCGCAAACATTTTGGAATGTAATAAATTTAACGAAAGCTATTCTGCGGAGAGCAAAGTCCTAGTGAAACCCAGGTGCACAAGCTTGTTTAATATTTAACGAACTAAGCTGATATGAAATAATATGCGGTTTATATTGTTTCCCGAGAGCCATAAAATGAATGTTTATAACTAAGTTGTAACTCACGGGTAGTATCGACGACAGCTGGCAACTTTTGAAGATCGTGACTGTTCTCTTTTCAATTGAAAGAACTTTTAAGTGCGATTTGTCGTGCAAACGTAGAAGTATTTTTAACCGACTTCAAAACGTAATGGCCTGCACACAACGGCGGATGGACGGGACGGCAGAGGATATTAAATTTATCAATGTATATTTAATGCTATTTCAATTGAAATAAGGTATAAATTTCAATACTTTCAGACCGACCTCGGAGCATCGCAGCGGATTGCGGCGGAGGAAATCTAAAGGGAAATCTCCCCTGCCGTCCGCCGGTTTGCGCTGGCCCTAAGAGGTACTTTGTATGTATGTAAGTATATTTCTAATGGCTTTCACTCCTTGCTCTAATATTTTGGCAAGGTGTATAATGCAAATCTCGAGTTGTAGACGAGAATGTTCGGTGTCGCCGTAACTGTATAGTTACATTTACATACTATTAGACCACTTTTTATTCTTTATGTATTATGTAACATTCTGAAACGCCCCGTATAGAGTAAGATGCGCGATTTATTTCGATGTTTCGTCCTTAAACTATTTAAAATAGATATAATGAAGACTAGTAATCAAAATGGATTGGCCAGTTTAAAAAATAAACTTTGTGCAAAAAAAACGTTTTACGAAAGGAACATTTCGCGCCTATGCGCCTATTATGCGCCTTACCGATCAGTGTGTCACTGAATTCGGTCTTTAAAATGGAAATATGGATTTATTTCAATATACATACATACCTGTTCTAATTTTTGCTAGCCAGAGTTCAACAGTCACGTAGACGTGAATTCAAGGGATTATCATACGCTATAACATAGCAACATATTGCGCCTCTAAAGTCTAGACACATTCCATACATATTTGAATTTACGCGTTCGAAATTCAATTTGAATTTAGACAAGGCACCGAGCGCTAGACTGCCAGTGCCAGCCAGTTAGGTGGCGATGATTACGGCCTGGTGGCACTGGGCGCCGCCGCTGCGGTAGACAAAGCTACTGCGACGCGTTATTTATCGCGCGCCGCACCTGCGCCGGTGTTACCAGCCTTATGCGCTCGTTTAAAAAAAAGAAGGGTTGCTATTACGCAATGCCGTTTAGAAAGGGTGGATTTAATGAAGGCAATTTTAAAACGGATGATTTCTGATGATACTTAGAAAAGATAATTAAATACCTTGGAGTAACATACAATCTTTATCATCAAAATAGGCGAAATTTCCTTTCACATGTTAATTGTATAGACAACATTGTGGTAGCTCTTACTTGACTGTAATGGTAGCCGAGTATACGATAACAATATCAAAGGCAACCCAGTAGACCCTGTTATAGGTAATAACCATTTTTTTAAATTTGTTTTATTACTTGTTTTTGTGATGTTTAATAACAATTACAGTAATAACAGTTGTATTTAACGTTGTATCAAGCTGAAACAGCAAATGGGAACCAATTGCTAAACGCAAACATGTTTAGGTATAAAGATGACCAAAACTAAGAACAAACAATTTTATATAGTTAAGATTTTTTTATCAAAAGATCCGAAACGAGGCCAAGTCCTCTAAATCCAAGCTTTAAAAGCTTTGCGATGAAATTCTTTTGTTCAATATTTGTGTTGGAATCGCCGGCGGTATCCTTCAGATGATTTCTGGAATACGAAAATTCCGTTACCATATTTGCGGTAATTTTTTAGATTCCATTATCTCCAGCCAATAACAATAACCGTCTATCTAGATAGATGAGTCGGCTAGAAAAATGTTATCGCTAGAATGCTTTTACCGGGTAATAGAATGTAGGTTTGGCTCTTAAAATGTCGAGGCTAGGTATTTTTACTTCGCGTAAGACGTTACAGAGTACCAGGACGTTATAGGCAAGCAGGAGTTTAAAGTGGTCATGTGACATTAGCGTGACAAAGAAAGCCCGGGACCGGGACAAAGCGTCGCTTGCTCCAATAATCTTGCAAATGAATAATGTGGCTGTCCGGGCGCGCATTGAATAATTTACCACCAATCGAGCTGAAAGCGGTTTATGTATCTCCGAAGCTATAATGTTTAATTTGGTCCCGAGTGCGGAAAAGTGCGTGCGTCGCGGACAAACCCGCCGTGCCGCCTCCCAATTAGGTAAAGTGGGTATGCCTTCCCGATACGCCTTCCGTTTTCAAACTTTATTGGAAACGGGAATACTAATTTATGTCTTCTAAGGATGTTAATAGTTCTTTGGACGGACTTACGATTCGTGGGAAATGCTTTTTGAAAACTTATTATTAACCACTAGCTTAGTATTTTATTCCCTAGGGTTATATTCTACTCGGTAAAACCTAATTGCTTTTGACCAGGGCTCGGATACCAGTTAAATTTTCAAACCGTTATTATATACCTACTTGACGCTTAACCTTTTCATTTTGGTTCCGTTCGTATAAACCGGTTTTTTAACCGGTTTTTTGAGGAACCTCTATTTTATAAAGTTCTTTTCGAAACCGAGTTCGAGCTAAAAATACCCGGTTAATCCAGACGCATACCACGCGCGTCTTCACATCACAAGTCAAGAAAACAAGCTCGTGGATTAAACCGGTTAATTAAGGTTAAAATATAGTTCTCAAAACGTTCGCGTTCCCAAGAAAAAATCGGAGCAAAACCGAAATGACCCGGTATTAACCGGTATTTTTTAAACCGGTTTTGAAAAATATGATTTACCCTGGGGCTCTATTCTATCCAGTAAAACCTCATGTCAAAAGTCTTGACATGTTATCGTATTGTTTCTCGGCCGTCATTACTGACAAGTAAATATGAGCTATCATGACGTTGGCAATACGACAATATGTCCAAAGTAACTAGGTTTTACATAACAGAATAAAGCCTTTGGGTAAATGAAATTTTCCGACCAATTCGAGTTGTCTCCCGAGTTCTTTTTAGTGATACATTTTCACATCAATTTATACTTAAAGCAACTCCAAAATACTTATTATTGATTTCGATTGTAACAGATATTTTGTAACAAATACAATGTCTCCTCATCGTTACCTACTACACAAAATCGTGTACGAGGAAAAAAGTAATTGGCCAATGAATTCATTCAAATTAAACTCTTTTTACAACCACACTCGCGATATCAGTGATTTTATGTTTAATTCACTTTAAAGTGTTGGTTGGAAAAAGCAATCAAAGATAACAATTTAGAAAGGAGTTACTTGTTCGAACCAGTCTAACTTTTTATCAGCAACACGGCAGTGTTTCCGCCAAGTTCTCAATCATGCATCCAAAATTAATTTTTGAATGGTGGTAAGTTTCCGGACGAGCAATCTATGATAACAATCTTGTCTGTGGTGATGGGTTTTTTGTGTAACATTTCCATTACCGTCATTTTTAAAACATTATCGTCAATAATTTTGATAATGATAGGGTGGATTGGTGGCATACAAGTAACATGAAGCATCCATCACACTTTAATATGTTTGACATGAAACGTATTAGTACATTTCTGCAGAGACCGGAACAAAGGCCGTTGCGGGACGGGTATGAGTTAAATAAAATAACAAATTGAATTATAATAAATCTAATTTGTTTATGAACGCATTTTTGTTTTAAAAAAAGTATATTTATTTAATACACTTTTTAAATTTACTGTAAACGCCGCTCGTAAAGGTAAACCTTTTTAGTTTATGACATTTTAAAAAGTAAAGTAAACATGGAAGAACTTTGATTATGCCAGTGTTTGGCTGTTTGGAGTTGGTCATCCTAGGCCAAACATGGTTCTAAAAAGTAAAAAACGCGGTATGTAATGAAATTTTATACATTTTCACGGCCGCTGCAATTGGTAAATAATAACTTTTCCGAGCATGTGGGAGAAAAGGTACACTTTTAGTATCAATCCTAAATTAGAATAATAGATAAACCAAAAAGGAGGTACACAAATGGACATCAGGGCAACAAATGACTGCGACTCAAACAGTGATCACGACATGATTTTATCGCAGCCGATTTATTTTTTTCACCCAAACGCGTACAGCAGCCTTGTTTTTATCCCGACGGTCTGCGTTGCGCAACGTTCACGTAACAGCCTATTACGCGAATTGTCAGCCGCTGATTGATTCCAATACACTTCGGATACCTGCCAGTTTCAATAAAACCTGACAACACCCAAATATGCTCCGGATTCCGGATCGACGTCACGCGCGATATTAGCTCATAAATACAGGATGAGCTCTCAAGATCGCTTTAACTACAAAGATTAGCTGTAATTGGTTATTTATGAAGTTGAAAACCGTTAAATTTGTAAAAGGATGTAGGGGATTGTTTATACTGTTGCAG
Organism: Acleris literana; assembly: GCA_946894065.1. Lineage (NCBI taxonomy): Eukaryota > Metazoa > Arthropoda > Insecta > Lepidoptera > Tortricidae > Acleris > Acleris literana. The sequence continues at coordinate 5,585,732 of OX335677.1, forward strand.
GGAACGATGTCGAGGGCCGTTAAGATTTATGAGGCACTTGGTTTCAATGACACGTCGAGGTTGGGGCTGGAGTCGCTGAAATAAAGCTGCTGGATTTCGCGGGACACGATCGAGTGGGCGGTAACGTGCGCGAGCAGACGTTCAGTTTTTAAGCAGTTTACTATATTTCACTGTTAGGAAGACATGGCATCGAGAATGACACTGTTTCCAGTAAAATGTAAGGTAAGACATTAAAGTGATTGTCATGTAAAGAGGCTTTGTTTATTTATAAACTGCTGCATGACAAGACAAGGAACAAAAATGCGAAGTAATTAATTTCGATAATAATTAAATTCCGTTGCGAAAATATTTCATTGGCGCTCTATGTCAAAGTAATTTCCCGCCGACAGCGGAACGCCGCTCGACTCTGTTTAACTGTCTGTCAATAAAACAAAATTAATGTCAACTGGCGAGAACTTGCATTATTAGAATTACGGGCCGCCTTTGAGCACTTTATACATAAATCATAGATTTCATTTAATATTTGTTTGTTTGGTTAGGTTAAGGTACTTATAGTCCAAAGTCACCCTGTATCAAATAAGAGACAGTTATTTTGCTTGTTAGTTGTATACCTATAATTAAATTGTTCTGTTTCGTGCTTTGTTTTTATGATGTTCAATAAAGATTATTTGTACCTATCGAATTGTAAAGTATTAGACGAATTTTTACCCAATCAAAACATTGGAAACAGTAGAAGTTCACAACACAATTTATATTAGTTTTACCAAATTATAGGTACGTCCTTTATATCAATAAGTATTTATTACAGAGCTCCATACACGAGCACACAATAATTGCAAAACCGTTTCCACCAAATTGGTAACAATCGATATAAAAATAAAAATTGAAAATAAACGAAGCGCGCGTAATCGAAGTCGCACGCACGCGAATAATTCCCCCGCACGGGAATATTGCGAAGAAATCAAATAAAAACGCGAGGGGGAGGCTCAGGAAATTGGAACAGTGACACCTAGGTGGCGATGAGACGCGCACACCTGCGCCAATTATACCCGCCCCGGGTAATGCAATGTACAGCAGGCTTCCTTTTTAGATTGCACAAGATTGGAATTGTTGATGAGGGCGGAAATATTTTGAACACCATTACAGCTTCGCCTTAGTCAAACTTTCGTCATAAATGTCAATAATGTAGGTTTATTTTGTGGCAGTCTCGTGTGGATTTCCAATTTTGTTATGTCCATTGAAAGCTTTCAAGCATAATCTGAAGTTTTACATTTGCGAAACTTGCCATGTTGTTCTCTTAAGGAACTCACGCTTCAACTCGAAGGACTTATTAGCTAACCAGAGCGTACAAACAATATTTTAGGTCGTGCGCTCTCAATTAGGTAGCTTATTAATCGTTGTATTAGCTCGCTCGCTCGATCGACCGATGGACAAGAAGCAGTTTTTAAAAGAATAACGTCTCTGATTTTAATTAACAATATGAAACCCAAATAATAGGTGCAAACCAAATAATATGTAAGTAATTGAATGAAGCAATAATTTGTAATAATTTAAATTATTTTCAATTGATGTTACCCCGTAGTCACATTTGTGTATGCAGTTAAGCACTTCCCACGGCGCAACAGTTTCGAAATGAACGATTATTTTTTAAACGCGACACTCAACGATATGGTCTTTGAAGTCAACCTCTCATTGAAATAGACATCAATATGAAGATAAAATCGCAGTGCAGCATTCCGACCTGACCTCTGACACGACCTTGGCTTAACTTGGCGAGTTTCAGCGCGTTTGGTGATGCGCCAAGCATCCGTGATGCATTGACCTTGACGCAAATTTGAGACCAGATCGCCTGGTTTGTAGCCATCGAGCCTTGACCAAGATACAAACGAGAGATCTAAGTCTGTCCTAGTTCAAGCTTACCCATTTTATTTTGCATGCACCCGCATTGAGCTTAATGAAACTCGTCTACGAAGTTTCACGTTTAATTTTGTAAATCACGTTTAAATACTTCACAAATTATCATCGCCGCTGATAAATATTAAAACGTTTCTGTTACTGCACAATTTATTTGCGGCGGAGCACTAATTTCGTTTAATGAACGATAAAGCCGGCAATGTAGTTGGCAATTAATAAATAACAACAACGTTTTCCGCGGATGTAATCAAATGAAAATATGTTTGTATTTTGGGGAATTAGTGAATTGAACTACCAATAAAATTGCGGTGTGGAAACAAAATCAGTTTACGAGATGAACAACGTAATAAACGCTTTTTGTTGTAAATGTCGCTTGCAATCTTTTTCCGAAGAGCTTTTCAAAGGTCGGAAAACATTCGGAATTAATTAGCGTAGAGTACAAAGCTGGGTGTTTAGTTTTAACGACGCTCTTCGACTCGGTGGCTCCGAAGAGCATTTGCGGAGACAGTTCCGCGGGCTGTAAACCAGGCGTTTACGATGCGGGCAGTAAACACATGCTGAGGTCCGCGCGAGCGTACCCTCGTAAACGACACACCCTGTAGATCTCATGAGTACGCACAGATCCTTAAAAAAACTATGTATAACGCTATCTTGTAATAAAGTAGATAGTGCAGTCACCTGCAAAATTATATTATCCAACATTGGGCACAAAAATATCTGACACATCTTTATTACTAGAGGTTTAAGAGCGTGTCAGCTATTTTTGCGCTCAATGTTGGATAATATTTATTGCTGGTGACTGTACGCCGTACGCAAAGCCCAATTAAGTAGGCTTTTATTATTGCACCACCCATAGAGACAAAACCCAGTAATAAAAAAACAAAAATACTTACTAGATTGTAATTGTCCATCTTTTTACACAAACCTTTTTGGAACTATTAAGAGCATTTAAAAGAAACAATTTGCACAAATATTTCCGGCCAACGAACACCGTTTCATTTTTATTTATATAGAAAGATAGAGAAAAGCAAAATGACGTGAAACTTAACCATTGGTTCTCTGTGACAAGGTTCTATTTAGGCCTAACAATTTAAATTCGTGACGTAATGGTACATCGGTCCTATTGGTTTGAGTATCAATCAATCCTAAAATAATACTAACTATAAGTAAGGTTATATTATTCGTGATGTTGTGATACACAGCACATTAAGTTTGGCATTTAACATCGAACCTTTACCCTTATAATTAATTACTGTCAAGAAATAAACACACAATGTGATATTGTTTTCTGTCTAGGCTCATAAGAAACGATGTTCAGAGACTTGTTCACTGAACTTCAATAATTTATTGAGAGAAAAATCACCGACGCGTGCCGCCGGCGCTCACAATAACATAACACCGTACTTCTATAACTTTTAGTGCCCAAATCTCTATATACGAGTATATATATATTGTCTATTTTGCTTGTACACCAGGGAGTCTGGCGCTAAAATTATCATTGCTAAGGCATCACAGGTTTGCACTCTTAGAGCCAAAAGAAATGTTCTATTTCGAAGTATACATATAGATTGTAGGATATAAGGAAGCAACGGAACGAATAATTTGGCCTGCCGGCGCGCCGGTAAAACCCCGCCGGACCAAGCTGATCGGATCGCAAAGAGCCTGCGGATTTCGGCGCCGAACGCACAACTCCACTTAGCTCGGTCCAAGTTAGAATGCTGCCTCATCGACTTCGAGTACCTAAACAATGTTGTTTCCGACCGTTTCCTGAGGCGCTGTGTTTTGCTTGGGCCAAAAATGCCAAGAAAAGACTATTGTTTAGGCAATGTCGAAACCTGCGGCCTTTCAAAGTCAAAGTCAAAGTCAAAATCATTTATTGTGTGATTGCAGATGTACAATAATAAGATGTTATGGATACATTGGTTGGGCGCATCACATGATGATGTTTCCGGTGTACAATAATTAAAGCACTATTTATTTTATTATATCTAAAAGTTACTTATTAAATTTAACAGCAAGTCAAGATTAATTACACGATTTTTTAAATTAAATTTAATCTAGTATATACAATACAGTACATTATTAAATTATTCAATATTTACCTACATTAAAATTATTAAACATTAAATTGATAAAAATAAAAATATAAAGACGCATTTTATTAAAAAAATCATCCAGGGTATAAAAGCATTCATCAAGTAACAAATTATGTAATTTACAATAAAATTTGTTTCTGGGTAGTTCCGTCCAAGAAATAGGTAATGCATTATACATTTTTATTGCCATGTTATTGCAGCTATTTTTAACCGACTTCAAAAAAAGGAGGAGGTTCTCAGTTTGTCGGGATATTTTTTTTTTTTATTTTTTTTTATTTATGTTCCCCGATTACTCGAAGACCACTGGACCGATTTGAAAATTTTTTTCGTTGTTCGAATGGGTATACTTTCTAGTTGGTCCCATTGTCACCACGTCAGGATCTGATGATGGGATCATGGAGAAATCAAGAGAACTCCTCAAATATTATAGGCACACCTATAGCGATTTTGGTATTTTTCACTGTAACTCATGCATTTGCTTTTGAAAAGTACTATATGGTGAAGTGGAACTGATGACCACAGATGGCCACCGGAACTCCTTAACGGTACCTATTTCAAGGGTGGCGATAAGATATTTCGATAAAGGAAGTTGAGCGACTATGACGAAGCACATTTAGGTTTAAATATGACTATGACATTCCCGCGGCGTTGTCTGCGGCGAGCTTGAAATTTTCTATAGTTTGTTATTAATATTTAGAAGTGGAGCTACGTAACAGCATAAATAGGATCACTAAAAAGTATAAAATAAAATAAATGTTTAAAAAAACAAAAAAACCGCCTTAAAAAGCAAAAAATAACTTCTTTAAAATGGTAGGTAAATAGGTCAGTCCAACTGAAGTTGGCGTCCAACAATATTTTAACCAAAAGCAGACTTCAGTTCGACTGACCTACTTACCTACCATTTTAAAGAAGTTATTTTTTGCTTTTTGAAGGCGGTTTTTTTGTTTTTTTAAACATTTATTTTTAGTAAGATGCAATTTATTACGAGAACCAACTAGTGCTTTATGCGTAGCTGACCTCTTATTAATATTACATTTCTTGCTGAACAGTTCCAAATTGTTTTTTACAAATCTACACATCTCGAAAATATATAGACTCGGAACTGTCAGGACCTTAAATCTACTAAATAGCGGCCTGCAAGATTCTGACCACTTCAATCCTCCTATGACCCTAATGCACTTTTTTTGTTTTGTTATCTTATCTTCGTGCAACTCTTTTTTTTTTATAGGCAAGGAGAAGGCACCCGAGCACACAGATCGCCTGATGGAATGTGGAATCTGAGACCCATAGACAATTAAATTCTTAAGACTTTGTAGTCTCAATCTCAAAGCTGCAATTAAACCCTGAACACTAAAAGGAATGCTTCTAAGCTAGATATTTCACCGGTTGTCTTATCCCCACACCTGAACACAACAACGAATAGTTCACATTATCGAGTTGACTGGTGATTCCATAGCCGAACTAGCTCGCTTGCTCGGCAGACCGATCGACAGAGAGCTGTATTTAAAAAACAAAAAACACCTCTGATGTTCAATTCAACTAATTCAACTAGGCATAATTCTTATAATCGCGTTCTTGTATTGCCGGTTATGTAAGACGCTTTTTATGAAAGGCAAATGGTTTCAAAGCTGGAAGTAGATAAATCCAGCGCGGCTAAATGACCCCCTGCCGGAATTAAAAGTGCCAGTGCCAGCAAGGAAGTTTGCAAGCAACGCCAAAGTTTGTCTTAAATCTCTTGAAGCATTTTCTACCGAGTTAATCTGCAATAACTATTAGCTCGCCCGGAATTTGAAAACAGGTTGAACTAAGAAGGAATTGTGCGAACTATTTTAGTTTTTTGCCATGGAACCGTAAAAATCGGAAAATATTCGTAAGGTTGCGTTTTTAGGAAAAATCCGGGTCACGACCCAATTTTACATTTCAGTTACAAAGATGATCGGGTTACCGATTTTTTATGCGTGAGTTTCAAAGACTTAGACGCAGATATCATCCTTTCTTTGTCGGCTATAGCTCTTTTCACATAAGTAGGCTCTTTGTTTACAATGTATTTAAGTACCTATTTACTTATCTACATATATATAAAAAGTCGTTGTCTACAGCTGATATTAGTAGAAGCCCAGAGCTTAGTTCGGAATTAGATTTATTTGTGTAGGATTGCATCCTAATATTTATTTATTTCGCTATGTGGATTTATATGTTTATTTCATTTAACCACGTAGTAACCTTCGGCGGTATTTCCAACCAGCTATGACACGCACTGCTAGATCTAAACAGAAGTAACTCAAAATACAACTGTATTTTAAAATCAACTTTAATACAACTTCTATGAACTTGAAACAAAACTAGCTAGGATTTTGAGTTGAAGCTGTTTCGAGCTAGAAGTGCGACATGGTTGCCTTCAAGAAAAGAGCTTTCATTTCTCTAACTGGCCAGCAACGGACCAAGAACTCTTCTTGAGTTGCTGGTGTTTATGTGATTGGTGATTGGTGATTCCTTCCGACCAGGTAACCCGCATGCTGAACTGCCTCCCCCCTTCTAAAAAAGTAACATTTGTGTCTGTAATTTCTCCTTATAAAAGTACTTACTGGGTTCGTGTGTAAGTCAAATTCAGATATTTTGTTGTGTGAGTAACATAACTACAAACTAAAATATATTCTCAATGTGGTCCGACTATATTTCACGTTGTTGAGTGAAACAATTTCATAACAACAGTTAGTTTCAAGACAAATCGGCGGTTTCCGAATATCAGTGGAGAGGTGTACCGAGGTGAGCCATAATTAATTTATAACAGCGACCGCCGGTAACTTTCGCGAACAATTCGGTATTACAAACTGGTAAGTTTGTAAGTTGGATTTAGTGCGAAAGTGTTCGTAAATATGGGGCGTTATGTGAGCCAGTAGGTATACCGCGTAAAAGCAAAAGGCATTATAACGGGATTGAGTCCATATGCGTATACTACCTTCTTGCTTTGGTCGGCTAGTGCGAATTACCTGGGCTAGGTTACACAGCGGGGTAATAAGATGCCTAATTAGTTTAGGAAACACGAACGCTATTACCTAATTCTGGATGGTCGACATTGGATATTGCTAATTTCGTTCGTATGCTCCGCGTGGTTTTCAGAATACACCTCCAAATTTTGATTAAGTAACCTCCGATACGATGCTTTATTACCTTGTAATGTAACCCACTTTTAAGTATTATTGTATTTTATGTTTGAAAAAATTATCTTCTGCTGGAGTTTCTTGCGGCGCTTCTTCTCCGCAATGATGGTCTTGTCCGAAGCGCTAGTAGATTCACTGTATATTACCGACGTGTAAAAGAGCCCGTATGTGGCCAATTTACTGAATAACTATTTTGATTTTGATTTTGATTTTTTGATTTTGATAGTTTGTAATATACTCGTAACTATGAACGTATATACTTAGATAGGGATGAACAGCCGGCCTACTCAACTTTATTTCAGCCTATTCTTCCATCTATATATGTGTCTATTTTCCGTTTTGCGGATAGATAAGGTCAGTTCGGGTTAAACTTGGGGTTTTGTCTATTACATAGTTATCATCACTTCACTGGAAAATTAATATAGGTATAAAAGTTCCCAATTATAGAAGTAAGTGTTGGTCTTATTGGATAGCTGTATTTTGTTTTTCTGACGATTTATTGACAAAGCGAATACAATCCCTATCGTGTGCCCAATCACGCTTCCAATACTCGAGGAGGTTACGTTTGGTCCTAAGTAAACTCGCACGGGAGCCCTAAAATGCTACAACAGTACCCTTACCATGAGTTACAATTAACGTACTCGGTAGCGAGTCGAATGCTCTATCCCTCGCAGACCTCGCAGCATTCTTATAGAGTGCGAGGGACAGAGCATTCGACTCGCTAGCGAATACGGTAATTGTAACTCATGGTGAGGGTACTAAACAAGAACATGGCACTTTGAGTGCTGAAAACATAGATTTTGGATTCGTTTTGTAAATGCGTTTAAAAGGCTGGCATTAAATAAAACTATTGTCACGCTATCTCCTTTGCAATCAAGTTAAGTATGCGTCAACTCAAACCTCTTCTTTGTTATAGATATTGAGGATATGGGATCTTAAATTTGATAGAATGTCCAAAGTTCCGCTAGCAGGAGTTTCCGTCCTACCCAAAACACGCTTTGTATCGTTTCTGTGGGTAATCCACTGAGCCAACGGGGTTAATATTCACATCGAATAAGTTGCACAAACGCTATATATGCATACTCATATATAGCACGAATGTCCTATTAGGACACCGTCTATAACATTAACGCTGGTTTTCTATTGATAAAGGGTTACGTACTTATAAGACTTCTAAAGACCAATTGAAAACAGTCTATGTTTCCAAGTCTATGATGTTCACCGTATACGATTTTTACCGTTTTATTTACGAGTTATGTTGACTTATACCCTTTTTCACTAGGAACCCATTGTCTACACTAATACTATAAAGAGGAAAGATTTTATTTTTTGTTTGTTTGTTTAAATTGAATAGGCTCCGAAACTACTGGACCGATTTGGAAAATTCTTTCACCATTAGAATCCTACATTATCCGTGATGAACATAGGCTATGTTTTATTTCTCTGCGCGGACGGAGTCGCGGGCAACAGCTCGTTATCAAATATAGACGACGACATTTTTAACTATTGCTGGCTTCCTACTCGTAACATTGTTCTAAGTTTAAACTCTTATGTAACCGAAGATCTTTTTCATTTCTTAAACCATAAACAAAGAAGTTCGAGTAAATCTATAGAGCGTTGGCCTACTTTTTATTTGTGAACTAACCGACGACGAACAGTCGTCCTCCGGGACGGATGACAAATGTAAACGAATCTGTGGTAACGTGGGGTTTCTATTCGTACTTGAAAGCGCTCGGTCAAGTGTATAAAGAATATTCCTAAGCATCAAACAATGTTTATTTGACTTTATTTATTTGAAACTTCCGCTCGCGTAGAAGTCGATTATCGCTCTTCCCTCGGGAACTATCAAATTCTCCAGAATTAAAACGTCCTTACCCGGGGTTCAAGCTTTCACCCAAACATTAAAATGCGTTTAGCGGTTTAGCTGTGGAAGTGTAACAAACAAACAAACAGAGTTACTTTCGCATTCTTAATATTAGTATTAGGTCGACAGATACATGTACATTTTATTATTTAAGTACAAGACATAAGTTGAAATGAGTAAAAGCACATTAACTACGTGAAGATTCCTTAAAAAGTTTAAATAGCGCTGGTATTGTTAAATGCGCCCGCGGTCTCTATACTTTTGAAAATCGAAGTTCGAAGTTCGTAAGTTCCATCGCTTACTATCAATTCTGTCTCGATTAACGAGTAAAAGGGATGGGGCAACGTTTAATTTTTTTCGTAGTTGGATGAAAATATTTTTCGTTGCACTGAAATTCTTCACTCTGTCACGATCTTTTTTTTTTTCTTTAAGTAGTAATGTTTTTTTAATCAAAATAAATGTTTATTTTATTTGAATCAGTAAAGTATTGTCAAACATCGTCAAACAAAATAAAATATTACTTCATACAAAAACAACCACATTGTCACATTTCCCGGGGACAAATTTCAATGCTACGAAAAAGATTTTCACCGAGTAACCATCCAGCGCCAGAGCGTCTGCTCTGTCTACTTACGAGAACAGTCAGCTTTATAAGTAGCTGCACACTTTGTACCTTGTCGCATTAACGTCTTTAACAGATAAGTGCAGCAGTTCAAATATGACGTTAGAATGACAAAGCCCTAAAGTGTACAGGTACTAAGGCGGACGGTACCAAGACTTTTGTGTCCACGGAGACGTCGCTTGCACTGATGTCACAAGCTTCATATTAAGGGCCCGGGATTCCATTATCCCCGAGAGCCCAAAGGTCCTCGGGGATGGAGGAAAAACAAGAAAAGGGAAGAGTAGTGCGCCGCACTTCGGATTTGATAGCAAAGGGTACTTTACGAATTATTATACTTCCCAATTTAAAAGGTATGAATATGTTTATAAAAAGTTATTTACAATGTAGACATGTTTTTAGGGTTCCGTAGCCAAATGGCAAAAACGGAACCCTTATGGATTCGTCATGTCTGTCTATCTGTCTGTCCGTCCGTATGTCACAGCCACTTTTTTCCGAAAGTATACGAACTATACTGTTGAAACTTGTCTATGTATTCTCTGAACCGCATTAAGATTTTCACACAAAAATAGAAAAAAAAAACAATTTTGGGGGTTCCCCATATTTAGAATAGAAACTCAATTTTTTTTTTCAAAGAACCTATACGTGTGGAGAATCTATGGATAGGTCTTCAAAAATGATACTGAGATTTTTAATTAAAAAAAATCTAAACTGAATAGTTTGCGCGAGAGACGCTTCCAAAGTGGTAAAATCCCTAAAATCCCCCCCCCCCCTGTAACTTCTAAAATAAGAGAATGATAAAACAAAAAAAATATATGATGTACATACCATGCAAACTTCCACCGAAAATTGGTTTGAACGAGATCTAGTAAGTAGTTTTTATTGAATACGTCATAAATCGTAAACCGCAATTTACCTTTCACAGACGGAACCCTTCATGGGCGAGGCCGACTCGCACTTGGCCGCTTCTTTTATTAAACTATGATATTTACAGCAAAGCTTGGAAACTTAGTGATGCCTTAACTATTACCTACAACTATACTGAACTAGCTTCTGCCCGCGATTTCATCCGTGTGCATTTCGATTATCGTTAGTCCCACGGGAACTTTTAAATTTTCCAAATTTTCTATTCCAGGACCTAACCTGTAAGTGTGCCAAACATCCAAACTTTCTCATTTATAATAGTAGTAAGATAAGATGGTGCTACTACAAGTTTCTCGCAAATAACTTTTTGATGCCGTGAATTATTTGTCTCTATTTTAAGTCTATACCAATTCTAACAAGTCACATCAAAGGAATGGGTTACTTACGACCTTACGTCAAATAATCTCGTTATTGGATATTGGTTATTACCAGGGATCGCAAATTCGGATCGATATTTACCTAAACTTCCGCGAGGGCGTTGTTGTTCAGTTGTATGGCGGCGGACTCAATCATATAATTCATATAAAAAAATCCCGGGATTTCTAAATTAATAAATTACGACAGCATAAATTCATAATAAATATATATTTATATTAACTATTTGAAGTTATTTGCCATGTATAGATTTACCAAATGTTATTTAATTTACCTATAACTCATTGATCTAACAAATTTATAGGAGCAATACGGAACGTTTTATCCTACATGTAAAATAATAATTATTAACGTTTTGTCGAATCCCGGAATCCCGGAACTCATATTATTAAAATAATATTTTTAAGAAGCTGACGCAATTTTGGCGTATCTTTTTCCGGGATTTTGCCAACTTTAGGTAAATATCGATCCGAATTTCCGATCCCTGGTTATTACTATTATGTCAGTTCATTTGCTAAAGCACTATGATCCTTATCGTCAAAGGTTTTGGCCAGAGCTCGCCGTGAGAGCTCTAGGATTCTGCGAACAGCAGCTAAGAGCTCTCATTATCCATTGTAGCTAGACTAATGAATCTTGATTAGCTTCTGCGAGTCAAGTGAGCCAAGCTACTAGCGTATTAGCTACATGTTTATAGCTATGATTACTTAGTTGCGTAGTTAGCTAACGCTACTTCTTTAGATACAGTTAAGTTTATTAAAGAACTGTTAACGGTTACGTAATAAACTAAAGCTGGTTATCAAAGGCAAGCTGTTTTTGCGCAAGCAGGAAAAGAGTTTTATTAGAGCTGAATTCGGTGGATGAAGAGTTGTGTAGTTATCGTTATATTTTTTCTGTATAAGTTTTAATTTTAAGATTGAAATACAATTCTTGAAATGAAATACTTGAACTACATCCCCTTCATCTACTTTGACATGATCCGGTTAGGGGTGGATACAAATCACCCCGTCGATAACATTAATGGGATGATCCGAAGTAGGTGTGGCGGACTGTCACCATAAACTTTAGCTAGATTAATGGATCTTAACAGACATCTAATTCCTGTAATGGTTAAATTTGCAGGTTCTTTCTAAGATGTATGAATGTACATAATGTAAACTGTTTATTGCATAAACAGAAAATAAACAGAAGAAAACAGAAGCAGAAACAACAGGTTATGTACAAAGGCGAACTTTTCCCTAGGGTACTCTGCCAGTTAACCTTTGAGCGATTGCGAAATAAATAAAAACAATCGATGGCTCAACGTATAATAATTAAAGAGAACGAAGATAAAAATAACAAATAAATACGTAGACATAAATGTTAAATAGGATAAATAAACGAATAAATACTAGCATTCTAATTTATAATTAAATAGGTACATTTAATCAGTTAATGAGAATTTAAGTTTTCTTCTTACTTAAATTACTTACCTGTAATTAATAAGCAGTAAAGTAAGAAGATAACTTACTGCGGTTCTTCGGTTAAACACAACTGTATTTAGTTTGTGGTACAGACGACTATAAAAAGCAAGCTTTGTCTGTTGAAACAGTTTCCCACCGTACTAATAAAACCGACAACGCTATTCATCCCGGGCGAATCCAGCAAAATAAATTACCGGTGCGAAAAAACTAGTAAAACGAAAAGCCGACAAACCACAGATTCGGTGCAGAGATTACATCGATATGCTAAAGGAATAACGGGCGGGCACGCCAAGGTCGCCGGAATCATTGATTCCCGTGGCTGAGGGAGGATTACTGATCATTTGCTACTGTTTTATTCTGCGGACGTGGGGGAATGAAGATATTCGTGCGTTAACCTTATTTATTACCTGTATCACGCCGCCCGCAGCGCTGCCCGTCCTTTTGTTTTCCTCCTGTTTATTTCCTAACAACCCTAAACGAAATATATCAAGAAAAAGACACGTGTCTTCTGAAAAACAAATGATAAATGTGCTGTGACTACTACAATCTGGATTTAATCCAAAGTGTTCCTCTTTTATCAAAAAAATGCAATTAGCGAACGCCAAAAGCAAACATTAAAAGCGTGCGATAAAGTTGTACTGCGGCAACGTGGAAACGCAAACGAAATTAAGTGCCCCGACTATCCAGCAATCCCGGTTAATGTAAAAACCTTTTTTTACTAAATTATGCAAATTTAATTTAAATAGCTGGCATTGCTGGTTTATACACGCGCCTCTACGATCCAACGTGACCCACAAATCGTGTTTGCTTGCGAGATTTCGGAACGTAATGGAAAACTCATCTTTATACCTCAGCGATAAAGTGTAGAGGGTGAGAGGGTGGAAATGTTCGGTGGCAGTGTTGCCCAAGTTGTATTCTTCAATCACGAGTGGGCGGAATACGGCGGGTAGTCAAACACTAAAAGAAAAGAATTTATGCATGGATTTACGGTTTACGTCGCTCCTCGGACCCTCCATTAGCGCGTCACTTAGCCGCCTCCGAGAAAACAATTCGAGTATAATCAAAAGTAAGGTTAAGGGACGTGACAAGTAGACAGCCGAAATGAACAAATAACATCAAAAGGAAACAATATAAAATTACTCGACTTGGGTCCAAGTTCGGCGAGAAATAAAAGCGGCAAAGACGGTTTTACGATATGCGATCTAAACACGACTGTTGAGTAACCGAGTTGATTGAACATATTATATTTTGTCGTCGTTTAAGCTGTTGAATTTCACAAGCAATTTGACAGACGATTAAAAGTTAAACAATTGACGTGATTGTTCGGTGAAATCCGACATTAACATGACAATGAATGAATGATTAAAATCACGTAGACAGCGCCAAACAAAAGTAGGTAGTGAAGCTGCATTGTTTTCGGATCAGTATCGTACTGTCTCAACAATCCTGCCACCACTTTACTTATGCGCCTAAATCACCCGCAGGTGGTAATATGATGTGTCAAAAACACGCCAAGTTTCAGGCAGTAAAAATAACCGTGCTACACGGGAACTTGACGTATAGTTCGACCAATTTGTAATACGGTCTATGTCCTACTGAATTTACTCTTCATGACAGACCAACCGAGCTAAAAATAAATGGCTATTATCGTGACATCTAAGTTCCAGTTAGACGTTATTCTAGGACCTAGGTAATTGAAAACCAAACAATTATATCTCTATGTCTGTCTCGTATAAATATTTAAGTGTTATCAATGAAATAAGATTAATGTCGTGTAGTCTAATAGATAATGGATTTGCTAGAAAAAGAAGAAATATAGTTTATTTAACACACATTGAAATGCCAAACCGTGTCAAACATGGCGACTCACAGCGCTGATTTTCAGTGGCCCTTTTTTTGAATGACTTCACTTTGAATGATCACTGGTACTGGGGAATTTAAAATTACAACAATGATAAGGTAGGTACAAAAGATGACAAATCGAAAAATGGTAACAACTCCGAGATATAAAATCATTAGAAAAACACAAAGTAGGTATTGTACTACGGCACTGTCACTTGAGTAAGTCAACAGATTGACTATTAAAGTGTTCCAAGTCAGAGCCAAAAGTCATTTTGATCTCTGATAAAGACGTCCACCGTCGCGTGTTAAACACAAATACCTTGGCCATGTCGAATAGGCCATTTAAACCTCAATATATGAGTCGAGCAACAAGCAATTGCCACAACAATCCGCAGACCTCGGTTCTTGAAGATAAATACGTAAGTAATATGAGCATTGAGCCAGTCGACAATTCCGGTGGTAACGTGGTTGTGGTCGGACTCGCAATAGCCCGAATAGCCCCGAATAGTTCCGAGCTCTCCCGATTCGCATTCCGGCAGCGCTGGGCAATTCCTTGTGTAAACGGCTTACCTTAATTTGAACGTCTATCGGCATTACACCGGGTGAAACTTGCCCGCTCGGGGCTAGTTTCAAGATATGCCACTAGTGTGGAAGTGTGTTAGTCAGGGAAATGGACTAAAAGTGGAGTAAAGCTCCACTGAGGGGTTTAAGGTACCTACAGCTTGGCAAACGTGTTTCATATAAATGCGGGAACTGTTCAGAGGGATTGGCAACCCCGCTACAGCTTAAATGTGATGGTTGCCATTCAAAAATACTCATAATGTGAGTTTAACACTACGTTTAACACATTTTTGTTCAGCTGTATGTTACCATATTGTGGTTATTTGCCTAGTACTGGTTATTAGAAGCCCAATTGGATGGTAAAGAAAATCGTCCTAGAAAGCATTTTAAAGCTACATCCGTACCGTACTATATTTGCGAAAAGTCTAATTCTTTAGCTGCAGTAAAATGCAAAAAGTTGAGTGTTTTTTTTGTAAACAAATTCTAAAGAAACCCAAGCGCATCTCGAACTCGAAGTTTTTTCAAAGAATCTACAAAGAAAAACGGAAACTTGTTAGTAGTCGACTTGATTTTATTTTTAAGTCAGCCTGAATTTTTAACATTTTATTTGCACGGTGCATTTTTGCTCAATCCTTTCCTATACATGAAATTGGTTTTGTACTAAAATTACAAAGTTATTAATGTTTCAATTAACCCGAAGTTAACGTACGAACAGCCGAAACTAAACAAAGGCTCTCCATCCAAACATTCCAGCAGCAAATATTTGTCTACCCGCTGAAATTGCAATTAAAAACAAAACAATACACGGCATATCGGGAGAATGGGGCAATTTCCAGAGAACGCTTTATCGAAACTCGGACAAAACCGTATTACGACCTTCCTAATTACAACCTAGTTTAATCTTCCGATCCAGGCCGCGGGCGCGTGCTCAACAAATACAACATCTCGTTGTAAACATAAATCACTTTGTTTTTCAACGCTAGAGCTGATATTCAAATTAGGAACCCACATTACATTGTAACGCTAGCATGACATGAGGAGCGGCCTGAAAACCAGCGCTGCCAGCTCCCGAGCTCATGCTCGGAAGCGCAGCATTTGCTGAGTCGGCTCCTTTTACCACATGCCATACTATTTATGCCTTTGTTTTTCATTTATTATTTGTTTGTTAATTTTTGTATTATGTGTTAAATGTGGTAATAAATCATTTTCCTTTTTTTCTTTCTTTCATTAAAGATTATTAAATTGAAAGCTAAGTACGAGCAAACTTCTAAATATACGTCAGTAATAAAGCTACATATACATTTTGTAGTGTTGGTAAAATAATATGTTGTTTTATGGAAGAAAACGTTGATCGTAATTGATCGTAACCTGCAGATATCTCTTAACATTTCGGTGATGACTGCCATGCCAAGAAAGATCCTGTGATCATTTTTAACCCCTGACAAAAAAGAGGGGTGCTATATGTTTAACGTGTGTATCTGTTTGTTTGTCTGTGTCATAGCCTCCAAGTTTAATTTAGATTTATGACTAGTCTTTGACCTGGGTTCTATTCTAGATGGTAAATACCAGGTTAAAGATGATATGGTTTTGTACCGCCTAGAATCTCGGCCCCGTTATCTTATTGTCAACGTTTTGATAGCTCTTATTTACTTGACAGTAATGGCAGCCGAGTGAAATACAATTCCATAACAGGTCAAAGACGATATGCTTTTTACCGCTTAGAATCTCCAGATCATAGTTCGTACGAGCAAAAATGTCGCTCGCTGTTCCCAACATTCCTAACCAATATAGAACAAAAAATGCGTTTTCTATTTGAAAATATTGCCACAACGGCCAGAAAAGGAATGCGACTCAAATATCCTGGAAATATAAATAGGAGCGAAAGCGTTCTTATTATTACATACTAGCAATGTCCCGGACGTACGCGAAACTCGAATTTCCGCACTGATTCAGCCTTTTCTTGTACAGTATTTCTTTAGGCACTCTGGCCCAATTGAATTCGATGGTAAATAGGCATTTGTTCCGACGGCAGATTTATTTAGTTTATGGTAGGGAGCTGCTTACATTTTCCGAATAAAACTGCCTGAAGTTTGTAATGTTACAGTAACTAAAATCGTCGATGATAATGCCATACCTCGTAACTTACAAATTCAATAAGTTGCAAAATATACCTTACTGACTTGCTTGCTAAGGTGTATTTTGCATCTTATTTAATATGTTAGTTACGCGGTATTGTACTATCACCGACGAAATATTAACTAAGTGTGGAAGTACGAACCGTTTATTTGTAGAGTTCCTCACGATTGCCAATTTGTGTATTATTATGTATGTTATATGGGTCTGAAATAAATAAATATAATGAATAAGTTCATTAGATGATGTACCCCCGTGTTGATGTGTTTATCGAATAAACGTTTTTCTATTCTATTCGATTTTATTCTATTAATCTCAAACGCAATATTTCACAAAGCACTTATGGAAAACCGTTAGGTTTTAGAAACAGTCAAAGGTAGGTAATCCATTAAGTGAAAATATACCTACGGACGGTAAAGTAGAGACAGAAACAATTTCACGTTTATAACAATAGCTTTTATAGTACTCATATAATGAATTATAATTATTATTGTTTTTATACTTCTAAAGCTATAAAAATAAACACTATCCGCCGTAATCAAAGACATTTATAGAGACAAATTAACTAGTTCCTTTTTCAAACTTTTGTATGAAAAATCATCCATCACTAAGAAACGCCTTAATCGTCATCGACTCTGAGTGCTTTACTTAATCTGATTATTCTAATTAAAAATACTAAGAAATACAATGGAGGACTAACTGTACAGCGAATTAACGAGCTCAACCCTCCTATTACCTTTAAAATATCGTGATATAGATTGCACGTTACTCATCACTGCACCATAGACCCGAACAGACCAAGGACTGGCTATCGTCCGTGATTAAACGACAACAATATAAATGAGGGCAGCCGCAATTACGGCGCGCATCAATCACCGCTCGTGATTTTGTTGTGCTTTTTGCCAACCCTAACCGTACCGTACACATGAAGCTTCCTCGAAGCCTGATCCAGGGTCATCAGCTCGTTCCATGCATGATAAATAGTCCTTACCTGGAACAAGCAAGTTTATAAAATAAGTTTTAGTAGAGTAACACTGGCTGATTGTAAGCATGAATTTGCATTGTGTATTTGTGAGGCGTAAACTTTTTTCTCTTAGTCGATATAAGTAAGTTGAATAAAATAACTAAGTATGATACTTCATTTCTTTATCAACCAAAGCTGACAGTAACATCAGCAAGTTCATTTGTTTCATTTTTGCTTGCATGTCAATTAATGACGATTAAGTCGTTAATTACGGTCGATTTTTCATAAACAAGTTTGAAAGAGGAATGAGTAAATTATCTCTTAAATGTGTCTGAGGGTGGCCATTATACGAGAAAAAGTATCAAACTAATTTTGTCGAATATAATCATTTGGGATGAGATTTTAAGATCTACCAGCTACCAGTAAATTAATCACTATAACGCACTTCCAAGTTTTTAAAGTTTATAAAACAGCTGTTGGTTGTAAACTTTAAAAACTCGGAAGAAGTTTTACTTAATAGCTTTGTGAAGGAAGCAAAAAGTTTTTTTAATAACGATCGCTCGATTACTCCAATAGAAGGAATCCAAACAACAGCATAATAAAAGTTTATATAATTTTATTCTGTCGCTCGCATTTTTCGTGCTAGCGCGTAGGTACGAGAAGCCTCTCAAAGGCCTTACAGACTTAACAATGTGTCTATTGATTGTTATGTCAATGGACGGTTGGAAAAGATAGTTCTCTATTACATCATAACATGAATTTGTTATACATTGCATATTTGACTTGCGTTTTAATCTCTGGGCTTCATGTACGCAATGTACTTCGAAATGTCACGCGTGAAATAGGGGCCAGAAAGATAGTCAACTTGGGAAGATAGAAGAATAGATAGAAGAACATAGAATTTATTAAGAAAAATCTGTTCTTCATTTTGCCGTCTCCAATAGACAACTATTCCTATCTCTGGTTCGTTACTGAAGAACGGTGGTATCTTTAATTGTAGACTGAGTATTGGGACCGGTCATAACATGATCAACAATTATAGCAAAACAGTGGCCCTAGACAAGATGCATTGCGAAAACGTTATCATTATCGAAAATGTATAATAGAATTGACGTAAGGCCGGACGTTCGCGTGGAGCGCTAATGTCAGTCCAATACATTTTGTGAGTTTTCGAAAATCGTCCTAGCGTTATGCATCTTTTCTAGCCTCGCTGGGTCCAAATGGTGGGTTATATACTTATGAAAGTGTCTTCCAAAAAGCAGACAACCCAGCTCATGTTTATTTGAGATGAAAAATGAAAATTGTAGACACGCAGACTAACAAATTACAAAACGCCCGTCCAAATGTCGGGCTTCGAAAATAATTAAAACCTGAAAGCGGCGGCAGCGAACGTTTTCCCTTTCCTTTACCGACGTCACTTCGGATAGTAATAAAAGACCTAAAATATCAACGGTAGCTGCTGGTAGGGTAGCTTTAGAAGATGTTGATAGAATTCGGAATATCAACCCTTTTATACACGCTTTTAGCCCTTAAAGTTATTCTGTATATGTTTCATAATAGTACATTGTTGCCTAGGCGCGGAAAGTAAGGGATTTCCTGACGAGGTGGTTAGCAGGCCGAGCAACAGCGAGGCCTGCTAAAATACGAGTCAGGAAATCCTCGTTTCCGCCGAGGTATACATAATGCTTTTCTCAAACAATGCGAGGAAATTATACAAATACATGATTATAAGTATTTTTAAAAACCTTTGACAAATTCGGAGAGAATGTTTGTTTGCGTCATACGAGTATTTGTAGCGATAGTTTCATGCACAACGAGCCGCCGCCCGCCGCCGCCGCTCCGCAGAGCCCCGCCGCGCCGCTGCCCCTCACTGCGCCCCCACAAGTTGGGTGTACGGGATTTTTTTCATGGTCCTTTCGATTTTACACGCAATAGAGAGCACTTTTGAAAAAACAATATGGACATGGACGGAAAGTGTTTTCATATGGTTTTTTTACTCCTAGGAGTAAAAAGAGGCATTTTCAGTCCATGTGTTTCAATCGGAAAACCGTTATTTCCGAGCATGTTTGAGAAAAGTAAACTTTTACGCTTTTGGCGATTTAACCATGGTTTACTCCTTAAGCATTAGTTTTACTACCACATTGTCAACGCAACTACACAAGACTGCGGCTAGAACCAGCTAAGTTTGCTACTTTTGCTGCATTGGTGGTAGGACCTTGTGCAGGGTCCATTCGGATCGCTACCACCATCTTATGCATTAACCCAACGCCAAGCAGTAGTGTTCGCATTGCTGTGTTCCGGTATGGGGATAAGACAACCGGTGAAATTATTAGCATAGAGGCATTCCATCTTAGTCCTCAGGGTTGGCAACGCATTTGAAGTCTTTGGATTGCAGTTTTGAGATTGTAGTCTTGAGATTTCAAATGTCTATGGGTCTCAGATCCCACTTACCATCAGGTGACCTGAGTACACGCGTGCCTTCTCACAAATTTAAGTTGGACATATTTTTAACAACTTATAAAACAAAAGAAGTTCAGTTTCAGGAGTAGAAACTATCCATGCATTTGAAGCCCCAACGTCAGAGGCACCTTGTGTTTTATTGCCTTATGTTGTAATTACAAAGATCTTAAATACTAATGTAATAATTGTGTCTTCTCATTAGTCTCTCATTTTCATTTCACAAATACAATTATTTCACGCTACACATAACCTTTTGAAGGACCTTGTACTGTGTGGTAATATTACGACCTCCTTTACTACTGCGTATTTGGGAGTCAAATAAAGAAGTAATAGGAATGTCAGGGGTTGATTTATGTCACTATGTTTTAACTAATACCTATGTTTAATTTTGTTGATTAAAGCCTAAATAATCCGATACAGGCTTATTTCTTACTACAATTTAATCAACAAAAATGGAGAAGTACCTTCGCCCTGAACGCTTTGACGGTGATCCGTCCTCGAGCCAAAACCTGTCTCCTCAGTGGACACATTGGAAAAAATCTTTTGAAAATTTTCTGTCGGCTATCTCTACCAAGGAAAAACCTATCACAGGAGAAGCTAGATACCAGATTTTAACCAATCATCTATCGCCTACAATATATGCTCACATACAGGATTGTACTGAATACGATACTTCCATAAAGAAACTTGATGCTTTATTTCTGAAGCCACCTAACGAAATTTACTCCAGGCACAGACTTGCCAAACGATCGCAACAACCGGGTGAGTCCATCGACCAGTATTTACAAGCATTAAAGCTCCTGTCAAAGGAATGCAATTTTAAGCAAGTGACCGCGGAACAAAACGAAAGTGAATTTATTAGAGACGCATTCATCGCTGGGCTCTCATCGTCATCAGTACGTCAAAGTTTACTAGAAAACAGCACTCTCACTTTGGATGATGCATTTAAGAAGGCTCGCGCCCTCGAGATGGCCCGGCTACACAACGATGACTATCAAAAAGCACACTCTACTAGTTCTTTTATTAATGCGGTCTCTACTCACAATCAAAGGACCAGCACCCAAGAACTATGCTATTTCTGTGGGAATAAAAGACATGCACGCCGTAACTGTCCTGCTGCCAGTACTACCTGCCTTAAATGTGGAAAAAGAGGACATTTTGCAAAAGTGTGCAAAGGCGAGGCGGTACTTCAACATGATGCCTTTGCTTTACAAAACGAACCAAGCAAAGACACTGAGAATATTTTATCCCAACAACGACTATCTTG
The DNA here is from genome assembly GCA_946894065.1 of Acleris literana. Taxonomy (NCBI): domain Eukaryota; kingdom Metazoa; phylum Arthropoda; class Insecta; order Lepidoptera; family Tortricidae; genus Acleris; species Acleris literana. The sequence continues at coordinate 5,607,372 of OX335677.1, forward strand.
TATTGTGGCCGCTACAACCGAGTTGAACAAAGCTATGGTACCAGTTACAATAAACGGATTATTTATAGCCAATGCATTGATCGACACGGGGAGTACAGCGAGTTTTATAAACAGTCGCCTTACTCATCAATACAGACTCCAAACGAGTTCGTGCAACCAAAATGTAAGCATGGCAGCTTCAAACCTAAAGACAAAGGTAGACACGCAGTGCTCCGTCAATATCAACTTGCAAGGTCACACATTTCTAGCAGACTTGTTAGTTATTGATAATTTATGCACGGATATAATAATTGGTCACGATATTCTTATGAAACACAAAACGTTGGAAATGTTTTTCGGCGGACCAGAGGCTCCACTGAAATTATGTGTCCAGTCTCCTTATTTCCGAATCTGCGGCTGGACTGCAAACCAATAGCTATTAAGTCGCGAAGGTTCTCAGAAAGTGACATGCACTACATTAGTGCCGAGATAAAGAAATTACTTGATGAAGGGGTAATAGAACCTAGCTCGTCACCCTGGAGGGCTCAAGTACTCGTAACAACGAATGAAAATCACAAACGGAGAATGTGTATAGATTACTCCCAAACAGTAAATAGATATACGCAGCTCGACGCGTATCCTTTGCCGAGTATTGAAGGCTTAGTCTCTAAAATAGCCAAGTATCGAGTATACAGCAAAATTGATCTTAAAAGCGCCTACCATCAAATTCCAATCCTTGAGAATGAAAAGCTATATACAGCGTTTGAAGCCGAAGGCAATTTGTATCAATTTAAGAGAATACCCTTTGGAGTCACCAATGGTGTAGCAGCCTTCCAACGCGCTGTCAATAATATTATTGCCAAAGAGGGTCTACAAGGGATATATGCCTACTTGGATGACATAACCATCTGTGGAACAGAACAAGCTGATCACGATCATAAGCTACAGCGGTTTCTTGACGTTGCCAAGCGGTACAATTTAACACTGAATCGCGAGAAGAGTGAATTCTCACTGGAAGAGATTAGTATTCTTGGCTATACCATATGTCGGGGAGTCATCAAACCTGATCCGGAGCGTCTACGTCCGCTATTAGATCTTCCTCTACCTTCAGACTCAGCATCACTTCGCCGAGCACTCGGGTTGTTCGCTCACTACTCTAAATGGGTACCAAGATTCTCGCATAAAATTCAGCCTTTAATCTCCCGAAGCACATTTCCATTGAATTCTGAGGCGGCAAGTGCTTTCAAAGCTTTGAAACAAGAAATAGCGGGGTCAGCAGTAAACGCAATTGATGACAAAATACAATTCGTCGTTGAAACGGATGCCTCTGATACTGCAATCGCGGGAACATTGTCGCAAGAAGGCAGGCCCGTAGCATTCTTTTCGAGAAGTCTCCACAGCAGCGAACGCAACCACCCAGCTATAGAAAAGGAAGCTGCGGCTATAGTTGAATGTCTTCGGAAATGGAGGCAATTTCTTAGCGGAAGGGCTTTTAAATTGATCACCGATCAAAAATCGGTCGCATTCATGTTCAATAAAAATCATTCATCGAGAATCAAAAATGACAAGATACAACGGTGGCGACTCGAACTATCTGTTTTCAACTTCGATATCGTATATCACCCTGGGAAGGAAAATCTAGCAGCTGATGCTTTATCAAGAGCCAATGCAATGTTAGTTGCTTCTACAAATAGTTCAGAAAATTCTCTGAAAGAATTGCATAGTACATTATGCCACCCTGGTGTTACACGGATGCTGCACTGGATTCGGAGTAAAAATCTAGCGTACTCCACAGACGAGATAAGACGCGTTACTTCAAATTGCTCGATTTGCGCCGAAGTAAAACCACGCTTTCAATCAAATTTTGGGAAATTAGTAAAAGCGGTCAGTCCTTTTGAAAGATTGTCGCTAGATTTTAAAGGCCCGCTCCCTTCAGATAGCACCGCGACCGGGAAGAATCGATATATCCTAACGATTGTGGATGAATATTCTCGATTCCCTTGGGCGTATCCATGCCCGGATTTAAGTACAAATACAGTGATTAACAAACTTGATGACTTATTTTCTATGTTTGGAATGCCGACTTATGTTCATTCAGATCGAGGTGCGTCTTTTCTATCTAAAGAACTGAAAGATTACCTCCATAAGAAGGGTATTGCTACGAGCTATACCACTCCGTATAACCCCCAAGGTAATGGACAGACGGAGCGATACAACGGCATTATCTGGCGGACGGTGCAATTAGCTCTAAAAAGCCAAAATCTGCCTATAACAAAATGGGAGTTAGTTCTACCTCAAGCTTTACATTCCGTGAGATCACTCCTATGCACGGCCACCAACAGCACACCCCATGAACGAATGTTCACCCACCCCAGAAGATCCTCAAATGGACAGTCGATGCCCACGTGGTTAACCGTTCCCGGAAAAGTATTAATGCGCAACCACGCCCGGGCCAGCAAATATGATCCATTAGTTGAAGAAGTCGATATGCTAGAGGGTAATCCTCAACATTCTCGCGTGCGGTTGAGCAGCGGAAGAGAAGTAATAGTCTCCAATCGACATTTAGCTCCTTCTGGGGACCGTCCAACAGAAACGAATGGAGCTGATTCGAATGATGACGATGACTTCATTGATGCGATCGATGGAAGTGAAGAGACGGAGGATCAAGGAGATACTGGACAAGAAAATACTCAGTTACAGAACATCGCCATGGAGAGATTGCGACGCTCTGAAAGAGTACGACGTCAACCTGCCCATCTGGCTGACTATGTGACACAATAAAGAAGCCCAGGAGAATGTGGTAATATTACGACCTCCTGTACTACTGCGTATTTGGGAGTCAAATAAAGAAGTAATAGGAATGTCAGGGGTTGATTTATGTCACTATGTTTTAACTAATACCTATGTTTAATTTTGTTGATTAAAGCCTAAATAATCCGATACAGGCTTATTTCTTACTACATACTGCTCGTTACTACTTCAACCTGAACCCGGTTTTGACCCTTATTATTACAATGCAATAAAGTTAAAAAGTGGATACTTACATCTCTTTGTGGTTGACTATACACGAGTCGGATTTAGATCGTACTCGAACCCGAAGACTCTTTTATGGTTTCACGAAGAGTACTAGTTTGAGCACTTGGGCTCTATTTCACAAACCTAACAGGTGACAGGTGACGATTTTACGGATTTTATTCCAATGCATAGGTTATACGAAGGGCCAGTGATGGCACTGTCGACTTTGCATTGTTTACAGAATTGTCAGTTGTCACTCCTGTGACCTGTCATGGTAAATTGTGTGAAATACGGGGCAGGCTTTATGTTGTTCGTAATTAGAGCCCAGCTCCATTACCTAATATCTCGGCTGAGTTTCAATCGATAATGATCCTTGCCGAGATTTTCTTAGCGCGGTCCTTGTAATTATATTAATTGAAATGACCTTATTATGAACTCAGAATTACTCCCCTAATATAATTATTTACTCAAACATACACATAGTTGTATAAAGTGAAAGTGAAATCTACAAGCAATACCTACATCCAATATCAAAATCGATAATGATCATCTTTGTACGGAGATTCTCTTAGTACTTCGTTTTATTCCATAATATATCGCACGGTGAGAACGAAAGTGGCCTAATACGAAGATCAAGCTTTTTGGAAAATCATTTAAATGTGTTTATATTAAATGAACCTTCCAAAAATAAGTCAATGTTTTATTTGCACTATATAGTTTAGGTACATACGGGAACCCGTTGTTTCGCATATTTTTTTGGTCATAATTACTTTGTTGACATAATTATTGATAGTCATATTTTTTATGGCGCTGGAACCGTAAACTTTTCAGAATTTCTTAAATACATATATTACGTGTAGACAAGGCTAGGTTAGGTTAGGTTTGATTTACAAAATTCCTGTAAAAGAAAGTTTCTTATAAAAATATGTACGTTATGACTTGCGATAATTATTACTTAAAACAGATTATAACTCAAAATAATTATGGCAGACGATATAGAACCGATACATACGATCGAACGTGTTGCGAACTAGGATAGACAGATTAGTGAGACAGTCACAAATGTGGTTGCTGTCTTGTAACTATGTTCGTTTCTACATTACACTTGCATGCTTTTTATTCCTCTCACTGGATTGGTATTAAAAGCGATCTTGCAAATAACCGCTAGGCGCAGAAACAAACGTGTTCTGCCAAACAATCGTATTCAATAACTGTTGTGTCGCGTGTGCTCGTTCCCATAGACTAAGCGCGGGAACAGCGCGGCGCGTGCGCCCCTGTAATTGCTAGATTCCAATAAACGTGATTTTGCATTGCGTAGGTGCGTAATTTAATGGCAAGAAGTGTCAATAACGGATGTATTTTGATGGTAGTTTGAGTGTGTAGTCCTCCATGTGACTTACACCGAAACGCCGAAATGAATCTCCCGAGGGTCTATTGCCTAATGTACTCGCAATCGCAATCGTTTTAATTTTGAAAATCGAAGGCTTGTCTGCATACAAAATGAAATTGCTCCACTTTGAAGTCGATTGCGATTGCGAGTGCGTTAGGCAATAGGCAAGCTGGTCTAGCAGTCTGGTCGCTTCACGTATCAGACAATAGGGCGTAAAGGTAGCTCTCTTAAGAGGATTGTAAAGCTAAAAAATTCCATACACAATACGATGTTTCTCTCCCATTAAACCTAGTCAGATTTTTACGTTTTTGAATATGTTCTAGATATTATGAGAAACTGGGTCTGTACATTTTGTTTCCAAGAATATGTTTATGGTATAGTTAGATTTTCATAGTAACTACAATACAACAGATTCAAAACTTGTGAAAATTGGGACTTGATTTAGGGATTTGAAACGTTATCGCCCGGGGTTAAATGTGTCGCTTCACTATGCACTTAATGGTAGTTTGAGTGTGTGGTCTTCAATGTGACATACAACGAAACGCTTCCCGTCCCCTCCCTCCTCGCCGAAATAGTCTCCCTGTCTAACAGTTTGGTAGCTTCAAGCATCAGACAATAGGGCTAGAGAAGGCTCTGTTAACTAATTATTAACCGCCATTAGTTGCTGTATTTAATTAAACTCCACGCCCGAGGCGACGTGGTACCCGCAAACTTCTTTCCATAGGTACTAACTTTGTGCAAGATTTTCTTCTTGTAGCGGTAACCGAATTCAAAAAAAGGAGGAGGTTCTCAATTCATCTGTTTTTTTTTTAAATGTTTGTTACCTCAGAACTTTTGACTGGGTGAACCGATTTTGAAGATTTTTTTTTATTTGAAAGCTGGTGCTTTTCTATTGGTCCCATTTTTTCAAAATGAAGATCTGATAGTGGAATCTATGAGGAATCGACGGAACTCTTCAAAATTTATAGGCACACCTATAGCAATTTTGGTATTTTTCATTGTAACTCGTGTGTCTTGGAAAGCACTATTTGGTGAAGTGGAACTGATGATGAAGAACACAGATGGCCACCGGAACTCCTAAACGGTATATATTTCGAGGGTGGCGACAAGATATTTCGATTAAGATAGTTGAGCGACTATGACGAAGCATATTAGGTTAGGGTAGGTTTAAATATATGACTATGACTTTCCCACGGCGTTGCTTGCGGCGAGATTGAAATGTTCTATTGTTTCTTGACAAGTGGGAGAATACAGTGGCGTGCCTAGGGTTTCAGGATAGGGCAAGCCGAGAGATATGATTTTGTAGTTTTTAAAGTTATTGCGGATAAATGTCTCAATTCGCTTTTTACCAAAATTACTAAAATCGTTCGTGTCTTATTGCAAATAAAATTCATATGCCTTTTAATCGTGTCAGCTAAGTTATTTGATTTTTCATAATCAGATAGGTATATTCCAAACTTTTTGTCGTTCGATAATAATATACAACAGCAGCAATATTGTGTTTTTTACACTGATCTAGGTATTAAACATTAAACCGTCTTTTACTCATGCGAGAAATGAGAAATAGGTACTGAAAATCTGAGGTTTTATCAGCAAAGTTTAAAGAGTTTACCTTTCACTCACCAAGCAAAATTTTTGCACAGTTTAAATAATCACAATCACAAGATTCACAAGGGAATACTTCCTCCATTGCCAATCCAATTGAACAACACAACAAACAAAATACTTAGTGACCGCAGTTGACTCAAAAAAAACAATTCACAATACACAACAAATAAAACAAGTAAAATTATTGAAGTAAGTAAGCAAGCAAATAAATAGAAGTTAAGTCGGCCGTCAACGCGGCTCAACACGCGCATGCGCGAATTTCGCATTTTACTCGACTCGGGTACAACTTCAGACGCAAGCAGGGCTTAAAATCTCGTACTATTTGCTATATGAACCTATGAATAGTTATATCTCATTATAAGGCAATTCTAATGCGTATGAAAGAGATATACCGGTTAAGATAGAAGCCCCCCTGCAAGCCACCGCGTGCGAGCGGGATGACTAGCCGTGTCTCAAGCGAGTTCGGGTCGTCTCAGCGCGCAGCAGTGCTGCCCGCCGTGCGGCGGCGGAGCGCGATCAAATTCGGTACTACGCTGCTGTTGCATTATTTGAAAATTTTAATGAGAGCGCGAATTGAAATAGTTCGTGATCGTGCGTGACCTTTGATTTTTGATCGTTGTTATATTTGTAAGGCAAGCCCGGCTTTTGGGCTTGTATGGCAGTACCGCCACTGGGAGAATAACAGCATAATTATGATCACTAAAAAGTATAAAATAAAAAAAAGTTTAAAAAAACAAAAACCCGCCTTCAAAAAGCAAAAAATAACTTCTTTAAAATGGTAGGTAAATAGGTCAGTCCAACTATATTTTAACCAAAATCAGACTTCAGTTGGACTGACCTATTTACCTACCATTTTAAAGAAGTAATTTTTTGCTTTTTGAAGGCGGGTTTTTGTTTTTTTTTAAACTTTTAAGTTCTTAAATTAAACTTAAAACATATCAGGGGTAATTACAACAATTTTAGTACGGTCTTAAAAAAACTCGCACAAAGTTGGAAAGACGTTGCCCACCGTCGCCTTAATTAAACATTACTTAACTAAACGTTAGTCTGCGTTTTAGTCTTCGCGGCGAGGTTAGTCGGCGAGTGATACCGACAGCGACACATCGCTAGGAAAAACCATAACGAACCCTTCCCGTTTACAGCCTTGCAGTTCTAAAAGGGAAACTCCCATTCATTATACTGCGCGATAAAGCCACCAGAATTTATGACCACGGAATTGGTTTATTGACGCGGAGTGCCACGATATTCCCTAACGCGACCGCAGTTCGTCGACGGACTCTACGTGGTACCAGACTAATTTGATCCTTGAGGGCTGTATAATTTGTCCGTTCCTAGCCTGTCGGTCGATGGTTGGTACATTATTAGCAAGTTTACCTAAAGAAATAGGCAACTAGTGAGAAAATGCAAGTTGTGCTTAAGTTTGACAGACAAATTGTGGCAGTATCAGCTATTTATTTATAATTTAACCATGGCAATAAATTTACCTATCAAACTGACGGTAAGATAAAGAGGTCAAAAGCAGTATTGTTAGTCGTCAAAGAATAGAGCCCCAGTCCCATTGTGTACCTATCCAGTCACTACGCAACCCGTGTTACCAAGTGGTGATTTCTTAATTTATTTAAAATTGCTACCATATTGCATTTATTTTAATTTGCCACCTTTTTAACCCCCTACGCAAAAATAGGGCGCTTATGAAATTTCCAAACATTTTGACAGCTTTCAACAGTCGTTTACGTTGGCGTTAAACATCTTGTCTTGTGCTTTGACAGTACCTAGAGGTCGCAATTACGAGTATATCGGGAGTTTTTATGGTTTAAAATTTTATATTAAAACTATTCATTGGCCAGACTCTAGTGGCCCTACAATCGAAAGCAGTGCGTCTTTTATTCATAATGCTGGACCTCCATTTCGTTGATGAAAATCAACATAACAACATATCATCCAAGGGTCAAGTTACAATGGTAAATAGCCTTTTCTGTGTCAAAGAATAGCATCTCTTTCTGAAGGGTGACGCGTCCCCGCGAGTGACGAATGAGCCGGATTCTTTCCGTTATTGCTCGGCCGTTGAATGGCCGGCGTGAAAAATCATCAGCTGACGAAACGGCCAGAATCTGGATGGATTGTTAGGATAATGTATGTAGCGAAAGGTAATAAATATCCAAGTGAAAGGGATGTGCAAACATATCTTAGAGCTCACTTAGTGACTTAACAAATACAGACAGACGGCAATTGACCTAGTTCCAAAAGAAGCTAGGTTTGAATATTGGAAACCGACATTAGTTTGCAGGCAGGGTCGCTACCATGTAAATTCAATATAAATTCAAAGTTTACGCCGGTTCCAGCGATATAAAAATGATGACTAGACTATCAATGATTATGTTAACAATGACATTATGACCAAAAATGATTATGGGAAACAACGGGCTCCCAAATTGGGTCTGCATCGTCTGCCATAATAATTATTAGGCATAATGTGTTTAGGTCATATTTATCGCCAGTCAAATTTAAGAAACCGTAATTTTTTCAGGATTTTTTATAAGTCAAACATTACCTAACCTAGCCTTGTCTAGGTACGTTAGATATTTAGGGAATAAAAAAAAAAATGACTCAATAATTACGTCAACAATGACAATGTGACCGAAAAAATTATGAAACAACGGACTCCGAAATTCAACACTCAATTATTTATTGCCTTTCCACAATGTACCAGTAACAACCACGTCGTCAATATATAAAACATTATTTTAATGAAATATTGAGAAATGGCGTCGTAAACAATAAAGTACGTACATTGAACTCGTATCCTTTTTGTTCGGCGTCGGGCAACAACAGTATTATGTAGTAAGGATGATATGATAAATTGAAACTCAACATTTTGCTTTTCCATTTAAGCTTATTTTTATCATCGCTATAACAGTTATTTGACTGGAGTACTGTTCAATTGCCGCACGACATGAAGCCAGCGGTACCATTGATAATTGGTGGGCCGCACGGCATCGCCTTGCGAAAGTGATTCGTTGTCTTTTACTAATTAAAAAATACTGGGGCAATGTTTCCTTTACTTTTAACACGGCATTAGCTCGTACGAGTTGTTTTATATGTAGGAACAATTTTTTAGGTTGACGGTTTTCTTTTATGTTTATAGCTTGAGGGCGCAATAAAAGTAACTCTATCTAATGGCATATTTACAAGAGATGGGATATTTCAGTGGTGGTAGGACCTTGGGCAGGGTCCGTCCGAATAGCTACCATCATCTTATCCATTAACCCAACGCCAAGCAGTAGTGTTCGCATTGCTGTGTTCCGGTGGTGTGGGGATAAGACAACCGGGGAAATTACTAGCATAGAGGCATTCCATCTTAGTCCTCAGGGTTGGCAACGCATTTGAAGTCTTAGGATTGCAGTTTTGAGATTGTAGTCTTGACGTTTCAAATGTCTATGGGTCTCAGATCCCACTTACCATCAGGTGGCCTGAGTGCTCGCGTGCCTTCTCCTTGCCATAAAAAAAAACTGCAATTTAAGTCACCTGTGGTTCTAGACATGTATAAGATTGCTAATCTTAATTCCATACATACCTATTTAAGTTTTCGAAAATCGTTTTCGTAAGCGTCACGCATCTTGTTTAACCTCGCTGTGACCATAAGAAACGTTATCGTATCTTATCTATATGGGGCCTCTCGGATACACTTCGATCCTGTAGAATCCGTGTGCCCTTCTTACTCATTCAATACTAAAGACTAAAACTTTAGAGGCCCTACTTTGAAAATCAAGTTACGTTAGTACCATCCCTGTCACTCGTTATTCGAGACTTAATCGAGAGAAATGGATGGAGCTAACGTAACTTCGAACTTTCGAATTTTAAAGTAGTACTTAGATACTGTAAAATTTGTACACGCCGGTTACTGGGGATTGAACTCGGTACGATCACAAGGCTACGCTATATTATCAAACCAGAAATATTCGTACGAGTATGTTTTTAGTTGGTTTTTGTGCGCTATTTCAAGGGGAAGTAATTTTATGAATCCTATCCGTCGGCGGGGTGTAGTGTAACCGGCTCCACGTGCGCCTCTGCTGTTTCACCCCATTTGGAGTCAAATTTCCAATTTACTGAACCATTATTTCATATAATAAAATGCTCCCGTAAAATTTCAATTTTCTACATTCCAAGTATTGTGCGCAAACCGAATAATTTGTACTTTATTATAAATTCGAAATTCGAAATTCTCCCACTCAGTATCAGCTGTCGGTATATTAAAGTTATGAGACCAAATTGTTTAGGTAAACTTTCTGGATCGATTCTAGATTCTAGTCTCAAAGTCAGAAAGTCGTGGCAAGTTTATTTACCAGACGCTTCGGGGTTTATAATTTACGCAAATAAAAGCAACTGAAACTAAACAAGGTTTAGTTTTCAATTATATTAAAATTGTATTTAAAAGGCGCAATCAAATTTAATTTCGGCTGAGACGGTAGCGAGACGAACAGAGGTGGTATTCCTCTCAACGACTCATTTTTCGAAATGTTAACAAAGTAAGTTCGTCTAGCGCTCTCGTTTCGTTACCACGTAAGTCTGAGTTAGGTACCTACCGCTTTCGCCGAGCTGTTTCTCCGACGAAACCAGCGATCAAATAAAAAATACAGGCAGTTAAATGAATTATAAGGAGGGTTGTTTAAGTGAATCACCTAAATTAATTATTTAAGGTTTGCGGTCTTAGCGTCGTAGTGTGGTAAAGCTTATTACAATAAGAACAAAGCTAATCTCAGTTAGGTACGAAGTTACACATAGGTATTACGCTAGCGCAAGGCTCAATTCTCAATTCTTATTTAGACGACCGTTTGTCGTTCAGATATTCATGGGAAACTTCAATTCGAGCTGTTTAAATCCTAAGCTGGTAGATTTTTGACGTGTTTAAGTGCCCGTGCGGCCTTCTTATAAAACAAACATTACTTTTTCAACATAAGCAAAAAGTCTTAATGGTTATTCATACCTAATTATTCTTTCAATTGTGTCATTGACTATGTGTAGGATTACCCTCAACCATCCTATTGTCCGCGTCAAAGAGGCAAAGCCGCGTGGGAGAGCAAGTGAACGACCAGCGCGGGCGCATATGAGCACCCACTAGGATTCATTACAAAGCAGTACGATCTAGATGGGCTTGGACATTGTGATCCCCTTTACAAGCCGCCACCCACGTGCCGCGATGTTACATTACGCATTGTAAGTGAATTGAGAAATTATACGACGACTGATTGAATAGGAAGAATGTTGTTTGATCTATCTATTTTTATATAAATGATCTGAACAAGTCTCTATGTTAATAGGTAGTCTTTTTGCTTTGTGAAGATAGGAAAAATAAGCAAGAGAAGACCAACGACTAACAATACTAACAAGACAGGCATACTCTTATTTCAAAGGACGGCAACTCTCCTGTTATTGCTAAATTTGTGGCTCATGTAGGTAGGTAACATTCATATGCTAAAAAAGGTTGAAGAATTAGGTCGAATTTAACGTCCTTGACAAATGTTCTTCTGAAGTTATAGGTAAGCAAGCGCGTGTAAAGGAGTGAAGTTTTCGAGACGCGCGCCGCGCGCGGCCACGCGGGACCGATCCCCGTTTTATGTTCCCGCGTTCGCGGGATTTTTTACAAACTATGCATATGAGCCCGGGATATATTCACCAACTTTACTCACTCCGAATATCTTTTTAGGGAACTGGCTCTATCGCGTTTATAAATAAATACCGAGCTTTTCTATTTACGAAGCTTTCTGTTTCGTTGTAAAGTTAATACATTTTTATATAAAAGCGACGTCGAACAAGCATCCCAGGAATTTCGTCCACATCATACATTTTATGACATTTTTATGACGCACACAATGACAACATGGCCAGCTACTTAGATACCCGCGATAAAGAAAATTATCCCGCAATCGCTGCCACAATAACACCCCACTCATCGTCAGGTGCCAAAAACCAGCCTCTATTAAGCTAAAACTCAATTATGAATATTAATACGCACCATAAATCCGGGCCAATTTTTCTTAATTAACCCTATTCAAAGTTGCTGGCTTCGGCAAAATAGGCTTCGGAGCCATTAGTCATTCGAAATTGGCGGGCGATTACTTTCGGGCGGTTTCTGTGGTTTTGCGGATTAAGGCAATAGGCTCGAGGCTCGAGGCGTCCAATCTTCGGCCATTGCGACTGTCATCGGCGATCGCGCGCGATCCTAATTACTTTATTTGTAGGGTTGTCACTCCAACGCTTCATCCGAGAAAATCCCGTAGTACATACAAGACTGCAATTAATTAAAGGAGCACATCACATCAGTAGTGGTGAGATAACTGCACAATATTTGGGAAGTATCAGGCTGATTTAAAGTTACGTGCGCGGTTAATTGACTCGCCTTATTCTGGGCAATTTGGGCGGATTGTTAATTTGCGAGCGTAAACAACTTGACGTGGGTGCGCGGGAACATGTGCGCTGAATTTTTCTTGGGTAATGGTTGGAGATTAGATAGATTGAGCGGTAACTCACGCTAGGATGAAAGCTGCCGGTACAGGCTGCCGTACAACTTACCTAATCCGACCCTTACTATATTCGGAGCTAAAACCTTAATATCGGGTGTATTTGTATGGAAATAACAGAGCCTGGCGCTCAATATTATATATTAATCGTTTATGAGCGACTGACAACAGTGGCCGAATGAATTGTTCTAGTAGATAGAGCGAAAAACAATAAAAATAAGATAAGAGAAGAATAGCAAAAAGAGATAAAATCGGGGTCTAAATTAGTCATTCAAAAAGTTTCAAGGTATGTTATGTAAATACTTAATGAGCAAGCCCCTAAAACGATATAAAATCTTTACAAAATAAGGTTAGCATAAAAAATAACTATTTAAGTACATAAAGTAGGGGAATAGTATGTCGAGACACTTTTTTGGGTCTAAACTATTTATTTATAGTGTAATAAATAATAGTTGGATGTCGATAAGGAATATTATAGGCGTAAAAATAGGTTTCAGTAAGCGAGTTCAGTTTAGAAACTTGCGTTATTTTTGTAAATGATCTGTAAAATTGTATGGAAGTCGCTACTTTGTTTACCTTAGCCTGTTTCGTTTCTTTTTAGTACCCTTTTATGGGACCGCAGCAAACTAGTTAGCAATATAAAGTGTCTTTGCAGAACGGTATTAATATTGGACCGGCGGTGGATAAACCCCAGACGTGCAGCTTAATATATTCCGAGTATGATGAACGGTAAGAGCCCCTTCACGGACCGGGGAGGAATCTTTCTTTACACTGCACACTCACAATCTCGGGCCAGGAAAAATGTCTTGTAAATTTGTATTTATTTACCGGGTGAGAGATGAATCACGCAGCCCTAGCGAAAAACTTCACTTTATCAAACCATGAAATGTTTTTTTAGGTTTCTTACTCAATTTGTTTTCGTTTAATTTATAAAGGTGGGATTTTTAAACAAATACAGTATATATAAGACAAGTAAAAGCCCTAAAAAACGAAAAGCGTGATGTAAAGCAGAATTTTTGGTAGGTTATTTAGACCCCTTAGGGAAGAGCGAAACAAAAAAAAATTGTGCAATTAGTCTAACTGCCCATAATTTGACATGTCGTAGGTATTTCAGTAACGTGTAATCGTTAATATCGTAAGTAGAAGCTATTCAAAAAACAAATTGTAGCGCAATTAGTCTTCTTCATTATTATTTTTTAAATTATCTTTGCTGTAAAAGTCTAAAAAATTGCCAGTTTTTCACGTATTACGCTGGCAGCACCACTTTTTTTTTCATTAAATCTGTTTCACTCTCCCCTAAGGGTTCCAAATAACATACCAGAAATTCAGTTTAACATCGCGCTTTGTGTTTTTGGGTACCGTAGCCAACAAGGAACCCTTATACTTTCGCCATGTCTTTGTCCGCGTTTTAACTCCAAAATGTATTGTAAATTTTTAAACACAACATACGCAAGTGAATGCGATTGTAACCACGAGAGCGATATTGGATGCCCGAGTCGGAAAGGCGAGTTAGTCGAATAATAAAAAAAACGCCGAGCTGTCAGCTGTTTACGTAATTGTCCCGCGGCGCCCGGGCTTTATTCGATGCTCGCCCGTTATCAGGAATCTTCGGCGCCGAATAAGTAACGAAATTCTGAATTCAGCGCAATTTGCGTTTTCTTTCACCGTTCCGCGTGATTTCCCTTTTATGAATAACAAAAGATTTCTATCGATACGATAAAAGTATGAATGAAAATTGCCAGGAATAAATCCTCTCTGGCTTACCATTAGAAAGGCAAAGCCAAGTCTTTGGCAAAAATGGCAAAAAACGGAACCCTTATAGTTTCGGTCATGTCCGTATGTCTTAAATTCACATGACAGAATTGCAATAGTTTACTCAATTTGTTTTAGATTTTTATTGGTCTTTACACAGAAACTTGTATATTTATTTTTATAAGTATTAAGATTAAATCTGCTTAACTTCTTCCAACTCTTCGAGAGTGGCTTCAAGTAAGCGCATTACCAATTCACTCACATTTAGGCATTGTTTTTACACGACGTTATAAATCAACAATTAAAAAAAATGTTTCGAGATTGCAGAAATCTACATTCGTCGAAATATCAGGAACCATAAAGATTCAGATGTTTATTTAGCTAGTAGGCCGCACAGGCACTTTTTTACGTCAGAATTTACCAGCGCTTCCCAAGAGAAGACCACTGCGGCAAAAAACTAAAGAATTAGTATTTTTTTTAAACATCTGTCTCTGCCTATCCCCCTGAGAAACAGGCGTGATTTAATGTACGTATGTAAAAACATAATTATTACTTATTACATTGAAATTTTTATCAAGCATTACACACAATAATAAATATTAAATACCAAGCGCACTTCTGCATGAGAACATGTTACAAAATAAATAACACGGTGCAAGACAATTAATTAAATCCAAAGAGCGTTAAAAACCCGTTTTGTTATTATTAGACTCACTCGTTGGGTTATCCAGTTGAAAACACTTAAGAGTACCTATCATCCGGGATACCCGTATCTCCGTTAATTAGCAAGCTGTACGCAACTCGCAGCCACTCGTACTTCTGTTGCAGCGCTGCACTCGAACCACTGCGCGATCCCGACGGAAAACGTCGGACTGCGTTTGTAAAAACATGATAAAATACTCGATCGTTACACTCCTTTTAATTAAATTTGTCGGAGCCTGGAGCGGGTGAACATCATGCTGCTATGGTTACTGAATGAATATCAATCCATACTAAAAACACACGGTCATCGGTATTTATTACTAAACTATCAGTTCATAGCAGAAGTGGAAGAAATAACATTAAAAGCTAAAAGCAGGGGTTACCTATCAGAAGTACGAATTTTCGTTCCCAATTCTTTCGTTTGTCCGAAATATCATTAGAAATGAACTTTTTTCTGAAACCATTCAACTTTTCAAGATTTTTATAAAACAAACCTTACATAACCTAAAGGTTTTATACGTGTATACCCTTTTTAAAATGGATTCAGAAACAAATAATTTTGTACTTATAAATTTTCGGACAAATTAAACAATTGGAAAACAAAACTTCGGACTTCCGACAGGTTACTAAAAGCAACTACTGCCGTGATACCTAAGAAGGCAGTGAACTGCACAGTAATAGTATGAGCATTTGAGTAATCTAATGAGGTTACCAATAGAATAAGTACCGTAAAACGGGGTGAGTAGGGATTACGGAGTGAGTAGGGACACAACCTAAAATGAAGCATATGTTACTAATTATAAGACTGAAATTATTTCCAATAGACGTAACGTTATTGTCCATTTAATAATTGTTCTTATTTGTAACAAGTTATGACTTATTTTAGGTTGTGTCCCTACTCACCCCTTGATCCCTACTCACCCCGTTTTACGGTATGGAATTAATGTTTCGACTACATTGCCTTCTTTGGTATTACAGCAGATTAATCCGAGGATTCGGCTGGGTAACCCAGCCTGGGTTGCACCAGCCGTGGTGAGCGGTACCTATTTATTTCTGTCTATATCAAATTTGACAACTTTACCAAGGCACTTGATTCCATTTTCGACGATATTCAGGATGGTCAATTTTCGAAAGACAGATAGACGTATACTTTCCGAGTTGTCGATTTTCCATTTGTACTTAATGACAGTAAAGGTTTCTGCCCACGTGCTCACTACACCGTATCATGCCATGACCGTACTATGAACGTATCAGGCCCGGAAGGTACCTAATTAGTATTAAAATGTTGGTCGGTGACGGAACGGTTTAGTGGGCATGGTCTCGTACTTTTCAATACAAAGAATATATTTTTGTCTGACACGTTCCTATTAAGGTCATGGTATATGATACGGTGTGGTGAGCAGAAACCTATAATCATAATAACCCTCACCGGAGCTCGGACCCGATACCGCCAGCTTTTTAGGCAGGATAATTACCAACTAGGCTAAATGAATCTTAAACAAATATAAACAGAGTCAGGAAACGTGCAGTACATAATCTCTCATATACATAATCTCACGCCTTCGTTCCCAGATTGGGGTAGGCAGAGCTACAGAATTACAAACATCTCTAAAAACTTGTTGATAATTCTATAACCACAATTTGCACAATTAGGCTAAGATGTTTACCAGCGTATTAGTGACAGGTTGCAAGCCCATCCCCTAACAGTACTACAAGCCTTTATTCCCTTAGTCGTCTCTTACGACATCCACGGGAAGACATGGAGTGGCACTATTCTAACTCGGCAACCACACGAGGCACGAGGCAAACGTGCAGTACTGCTGGTAAATCAAATATAATTCCTAACCACGACTTTTATGAATGATAATAAATACTTAGCCCGAATTAGGTACCATCAGATTTTATATCAAATCAGTACCTACATGTACGAGTACAACATAAGCCGTTTAAATTGTCTAGGGCTAGGGGTCAAAAGACTTCGGATACTACGGGCATTATGAGGGTTCCGATACTTTAAAACAGCTGGTTATAATAGGAATAATATCTGTAAAGAGGCGATGAAAAAGACTACTGCTTTTATACGGGGCGTTTAAGTGATTTTAGTCTCAAGTGTGCCTTAAGTACTCACGTACGAACATTCTGAATAGGCTTTGTGTTTCAAGTAATTAAGTAATAATGTTCAAATTAGAGGACAAAAACGCCAACGGTGACGCTTTACCGTTGATAGGCCGCGAGTCATTTAACCAAACAAACCGTTTCTTATTTTGAAAGCGGATAAAATTGCCCATTTAGCGCCTTCAAGCTCGAACAAAGGTTAGGACGGTACTGGTCGGAATGCGAGCTCGTCATGATTCCGAGAAACGAGCGGGAAATAAACAATGCCACTGAATCACGTCTCGGATAGGCAAATCAGCGTGATGCTGTGCGAATCAAACGACTACAGCTACGTCTATAAAGTACCTATTGATTCCGTAACTATTCTAGATCTGAGGCTGTATTATGAAATAGCAAAACTTCCCAACTTTTAATCAATGAAAGGAACAGAGATCTATGATTCCTATAGCGCCATCCCTTTCACTGAGACACTTAGCTTTTTATTATACCGCTTCAGATCGGTTTTCGTTGAAATTTCGTTAAAAAGTGGACGCGACCTATAGAAGTAAGTTAAACTTAACTGAAAACTTGAGAAGAAAGCAAGACGCCTGCTCCGCAATACGGTATAATTGACTCGAGGCAAAAATACGAGGACACATTCTCAAAACCGCTTGTTAAAGAGGTGAAACGGTTGAGCTACTTTGATCGGTTATGACTGAACAAGAAATTGATACTGTTGACAGGGATATTAGTCAGGTAACGAAATGAAACTGATGTGATCTCTTCTCCATAACTGCCTTTTGAACTTCGAATATAGAGTTCCCCTAACAAATCTCGCACGTGACTTCATCTCAGCGAGAATCGGGGGCAGTCTTGTTCTTGTAATGGGCAGTAGCCCCGTGGTTGTTGACTCGTGAGTCACGCTGACGCGCCTGCGGCCGGTCCTGGGTTCAATACTCTGTTTCACAACATCGCGCGATTTTACCTCCTACACGCATTCGGTGCATAAAAACGCTTAAAGTAATACTTAAAACGAGATTGAACCTTCTTGTCGTAGAGCCGAGACGATACAAATTGTGTCCGTAAATATACTTGTATTCGTCAATCTAAATGCTACAAGCTCGGAATTTAAAACAGATAATGTTACACGAAGCGAATTTATCTTGTAATAAATACGCTTTCAACTAGGTTTAATTAAGCTAGCAAATAATCGTAGGTGGGTAGATACGGTCAACAACTTGACTTGGTAAGCCATCGAAGGTCCCTGACGTAATGACAGTGTTAAGTCACGAGAATTAAATTACCTCAAAAGCAAAAATTAAGGTGACACTTCGGACACAACACGATCATCGAAAAAGAAAGACACGTTTCAATATCAAACTAAATTTATGTTAAATCTGAAAGCACGAGTTTTCTACAAAATCCACGTACGTTATTTTATAGTTTATCGGTATTAAAAACTTGTTTATTCTGGCATTCGCTTTGAAATATCTCCGTCGGTCGCGCGGCGGTCCGGGAACGTGGAGTTATACAAATTGCGTTCCATTCCGAAAAATACGAGCTTCACACAAAAAGGGTTGCCGGGAACGACACTCTTAGTAATATTGCGTTTTTGGAGGAAGCGGAGGAAATCCTGTTGTCCCTCTCGGAATTATTGTTCTGTTGACAAACGAGAGGAACGTACGAAGGGCTGTCATGGGCCAATTCGTTGTCGGCAAACGCATTTCATACTTTAGAATATAGAATGATGGAGTCTACGCGTGAGTTAGCACGTCACAGTGACGTCAAGGAGTCACAGCTATAGTTTTTACACCATTGAGTTGGCCAGATGTAATGTCCTAGAGCAAGTCCATACGAAGTAATATACATCTATGTGTAGAAGTGATAAAAATCGTATGTTCCACCATAGCTCCTTTTTTAATTTTAATAGACGAGGTGTTATATGGTTCGCGAGGAACGTTTAAGTGTCATGGATTATTCAATACACATTTAAAACCATAAAGGTGCGTCAAAGACCACCAGTCGTGTTTTAGTTTGTAAACTTCAAATTTACAACATTGTTTTAAAAGTGTTATTATTCTTTATTTATTTAAAGTAAGCAAGATTTGTAAGTAGACACTACACATAAGTGCATAACAAACTGACTCTGACACATCAGCAAAGTATGCATGCAAGACTTTTAGTATTTGTTAACGACTCTATATTAATAATATATTTTCCAGTACGCTGATGACTACATAAGTATTTGTAGAGTTTATAACGAAATTTAAAAACGAACGGTAACCTAACCAGAATGCAGCACATTAGATTACATTTTACTTGTATTTAAAACTTTAACGATAGTTAAAAACCATAAACCTCAGAGTTGCAGAGCAAACTATGTTGTCCGACTCCTGCCGCATTAACTCACAATGTTTCTGTAGCACGTAGCTCGCTAGGACCTGCAGAGTGAAAAATATACGTCCTGTGGTGCCGACCTCGTACCCGCAGTCAACCATCTTACAATGAGCTCTGAACTCCTTGCAAATGTGGCAGTTTAGAGATCATTTGATACTGGTTAGCTATGTTAGAAGACCGAATATTTGATCCCTAACATTGAGGTCTAAGCTGTTACTTTAGAAAATAATATAGCTAAGTCAAACTTTACACACTTTGGCAGCATGAACTCTTATATAAATTTAATATTTATTTGCAAAAAAATTCACTTAAAAATGGGGCACCAAAAGTAAATAATAAAATAAGCACAAGCACACACAAGTGCCGAAACCAACGGTCGCAACTCCCCGAAAAACGAGTGTGTGTTCTAATGAGAAACAGCCGAAAAACGTTTGGTTTAGTTATTATGAGTCGCTATAATAACTAACACCCCTAACATCCAAACACAATACACAGATAAATTCAATTCAACAAAAATTCAAACGTTCGCGAGATTCGATTCGTTCCGTTTCACTCAAAGTTGGATCGGTCTTTTGGCAGAAATAAATAGCATTTTCGCGTAATTCAGGAGTACTCGCGATTGTGCCGAGCGGCGACGTCAACTCACAAATTGCAGGCTAGCTGAAAAATCTAACCTTTCTCGACTTGAGCCTTTATTGGGCTAGAAGCAAGGTTGATTTTGCAGAATAAGAACGACGACAATACGAGCTGCAGACTAGGAACACTCCCTTTTAGGGGAAGGGGCAGGGGCAGGTTAAATATCCACGTTCATTCAACTTTTTACTCATATAAATGGCCGCTCGTGAATAATACTTATTTCCTTTCAAGTCGCTAGTTCCCCGCCTCTTTTGTTTCTGACGTCACCCGAGTAGTTGGGAACCACTCAGCATGAGAAATGTTGGCGAAATGGCCTGAATTCTTTCCTCGCAATTTCTAGCACTGCTCCGTATTCATGTCATAAGTACGAAATGTAGGAAGCAGTAAACAAGTTTACAGGATTTTATAATCATTTCGAGTCTAAAAAAAGAATGAGGCTAGACTTGAACTGACGTCTAGATCTTGAAATTTCTCTACAATACAAAAGAACATCTAAAAAAAAACAAAAAATGCACCTTAATTAGATGAATATGGAATCTGTACAAGTGAAAAACTGTTCTTTAAGTTCCGTTTTAATTTGCCTTCTAGAAATGCCGGTAAAGTTCGGCAAACGCTACGGTTCGCATTACCGCCGCCGGCTTGGGTGCGTCTGGCCTCTTAAGACACGCTACTTAAAATTACTAGGGCAGACTTAAGACGTCCACTACAAAGATTAAAAGACCAAGAAGAAAGTTTTTCTTATTTTTTCAAAAATGACCTCAGTCTCACTAAGGGTTGTATTCAAATGGTAATACAATATTGTGTCGAGTTATACTGACAAGTAAATAAGAGCTACCGTAACGTTGACAATACGATAACGCGTCAAAAGCAAATGTTTCTATTTCTATTTCTATTAAGTCGAGGGTGGTACACGCTTACCTAGAAAAAAGCCTATTCACTCTAAAATTCAAAAAACGGATGAAATGTCAGGTTGGTTGGTTTATTTCTCATAGCTAGCTGACAGCCAAAATATTTAAATATAAAAATAAGTTGCTATTTCTGTATGTATGTTTATCCGCTTAGAGTTCTTTTAAACATCACAACAAATCTTGATTCGGTTTTTACCATCCATCAATCACATAATGTATTTAGACAAATCAAAATCCCACGGTCTTGGATTCTTTTCAGATGTCATAGTTACAGGCAAATCAAACAACCATCCCCTGAGACAAAAAAACGTAAAAGCTTTTGGAAATTGCACTAGAATTTAAAGACTCATTCATCTAAATTAAATTAAAAAATAATTGCAAAAATACTTTCGCCAGAATCTCCGCTAATACGAAACCTCTCAACAGCTTTAATAAAAAGTACTGCATTTCAAGCATTATTCGAACAAAAGGCATTTGAAACTCGACAGTAAAGTATAAAATTAAAAGTCTCTGAAAATAATAGAAACGAATTCAGTGAACACGAATGGACGCAGTTCCGAGAATTAGTATTGTTGCTTCTTACTCTTTGAAGGTAAGGTTTTAATAAAGAAATCCACGTAACCTTTAGAATTTACCGCAATTAAAAAGTAAGGAACAAGCAACGACAAAATTCTTTACTTTTCGTATTTTCCTTTGAAGATTGAACATGGATAAGTATATAATTCTTTTCTATGAATCAAACTGGAACGCTTGGAATCTATGATGTTACTAGAGAAAACACACGTTCATATTGTTTTTGTGTCCTGGAGCTAGTAACACCGGTCAACGCGGACCGAGCGAGCTTTATCACTCGCGATCCGATGCACTTAACGATCGGTTCTATCGTAGCACAAGCATTAAAAGAGACAGCCATAAAAATATGAGTCCTGTTCTACTCGATTGCACCGAGGGGTGATGGCAGAACTGACTGCAGACCGCCGGCGAACTGCAGGGAACTAGGTAGTCTATAGACATTGTCTGTGAATAACTAGATTCATGAATATTCTATATTAAATACCTCTTGTTACTCGATTCTAACTATGCTATGTACATGAATTACAAACATTAAGTAAATGCCCTAAGATCGGCTTTGACATTGCCTAAACTAGGTTAACATTATACACATTAAAATTATTATACACGGCGTTTTGGTGGTATTACATCTGGTTTAGGTAATAGAATAGTATATACGTGTAGATTTTAATCTGTAAAAGCATTATTTTTTATGCTACTCACCAGCTACCGGGCGGACAAAAGCATAGCTTTGATTTCTGCCAAGCCGTCGAAAACACAAAACGGCGGCATGAGTTATAAATTATTAAATACATGTAGAGTAAAAGTCGCTATAAATTTAAGTGTTAATAAAACATCACAAACCTATTTCCCGCCAGATGAACAACACTGTGCTAACGTCTCAAGTTAATGTAAAAAAGTTATTTGTTCCCGTAAAACAGTGCCGGGGCCCATAAAAACCATCTTTCCGGCATTTATTTAAGAATAATTTATTACCCGGGCTCTAAGTTAACCCTAAATAGCCGTTTCAAAGTAAACAAGTGCTAATCATAAGATAATATATGTGGGTCTAAGGGGAGGGCGATAAATGAAAAAAGTTTCTATTATTCAGACTTAATATTAAATCCTCTGGTTTACGATAATACAAAATAAATATTCTACGAAACTTTTCGCGGGTAATGTTTAGAAGGGCTCTTAACTTACTTATAATTTATAATCCTCGTATTTTTCGTAGATATTAATTGTATATTTTTATACTAAATTAAATACATTTTATTCTGATGCTAAAAGATAGGCAGATATTATATTGTACCGCGTGTTGTGGTTATGTGTATTGTGTAAGGTTGTTTAGACGTTATTTTATTACTGTAACGTTTTTTTGCTGTAATTGTAATGTACTTACTTACTTGTAATGAATGCGTCAGATCCTTTTAACGGTATGGCGAGGAGGAATAGAAAGAGTATCTCAGTGAACTAATATAATCCCGGCTATAGATCCTACATTTGCTTAGTTTTACGACCGGTGTTAGACTGTTATTGTGTGGGCCGGGGCCCGTATATCTCGAGAGGCGACCCGGCCCTGCGATAATATGAACCCGCTGCGTTATATAAACTATAATTATTTTTATAATATCTTATAGGACGCTCTTGAAAAAAGGTATTTTTCTGGTAATACATACAACAAAAGCATTATCGACTTTTCTTTTCAAAACAATTATGCTACAGGGTACTAACCCTAACATACGAATTATTACTGTTTTCAATGACAAGAGTAATTGTTTTCAAATTTTAATTATAAATCCGAGTTCGGCACAGATTTGTCGTCATAATCAAGGCGTCGCTGGGTCGCTACATTAAACAAAGGAAATGATACCGCTAAGTAAACGCCGACATAATTACTTACTTTAGCTCACAGGTGTGCGTATATAAACGGAGCGTATCAATTTATTAACAAAATTGAGGACGGAACCGAGCGAGGAACAATTTGAGAAGCTGCCGCTAACTTCCAAACTCACTACAACTCAATTCCTCGTGAAATTCCATTAACTCAATTCCATGTGTTAGATCAGCGTGAAGTCTGTCAAGTTCGTGCTGACACTTAAAAGACGTATTAAAAGCATTCAACATTGGGAACTTTCGGTTTCAACAAGAGTTGACGCACTTTGGAAGTTTGGGAGCAAGCGAGCTGGGTGTTTGAGTTGCGGTTCATTAAAATTCAATATTTGAACCCGGTATCGATCGCCGGCGGCGTCGCGGCGGCGTCACGTCACGGGACGCGCGTAAACAACACACCGCTGGCGCCCAAACGTGGGCCAGTGGCGCCCACCGTGGGGCCATAAACAACCCTCACACACGTCTTAACGGGAACACATACCTCCCAGGTTTATATTTATGCTCCACTGACTCTATGAATAACAACAAACGGATCTCATGTCAGGCTTGTAAAACGTCGAACACATTTCAATATAGGAAGATTACGGTATGCTAAGTATAGCCGAATATAACGTCAAAAATAAAATCTACTTACCCTACCTACGTAAATTAAATAACGCGTAATCCGTATCACGATATACTCATACTCATACATACATACCTGTAGGCTTTTGTACCCGATTAATACGGGAGCTCGGGAAATCGCCTCGTGAATTAAACTCATCTGCCAAATGCAAACGATATTCGGTACGCTTTGACAGATCTACTGCTGCTGTCAACTCGACTGGCTACGCTGATTGTAGATGACAATCATCATTCAAAAATTCTGTACGGTTTGCCACGAGTATTTTTTATATCAATGGAATAATGAAGATCAATATTATACTCGTATTCTCATTTGGAATTTTGTAGATATGTAGATGATTGTTATCATTACATAAATACGGTTTCCACTCGTACGATATGAATAACAAAATTCGATTAGGAATAATTGAACTAAATCTTGGATTACTTCGCTAACACATCTTTCCGCTGTTTTTGATTAAACCGGATATTACGGGAACTCCGGCCACTTAACATGTTGCACAATCGTGTGTATCCTCGGGGCATTACCTGAAAAGAAAGACAAGAGCAACATTAATTAAACACATTAGATGATTTAACAAGAATCCGTCATTGAGGTTTTTTTAAACGTCGAATACTAAATACATTACACAATATTATTTTCAAATTCAAATTCAAATTGGCAAACAAATTCGTAGCCAAGCAATAAATTGTTTAAGAGCATTCGTATTTTCTGATTTACATTCATCACGTTAGGTATGAGGATATAAGAGTCATTCGGCGTATATTTAAGAAAAAATCATTTAGCCTTTTCCTGTCAGGAAGAGACCAAACTTGGGGTATTTTAAAAAGTTTTATTTTTTACGAACTGCTGACTGAAATATAATGGTGAGGCTTATTTTTGGGATCAGCTCATGGATCCCTTTCATTTGATAACCCACTCAAAAGTTTTCTGAAGACAAAAATGATGACGTCATAACTGGAAAATGTACCAGGTGGCGCACCTCCACCTAAGTCTAAAATACTTACTAAGACGCCTACTAAACTTTCTTGAAAAAATAAATCCATTCGCGTTTTTTTTTCTTCAGGATTTAGGGCTACAGTCAGATGCAGGGCTATTTATGACACTAAAGTAATACTTTTTAATCATTTTTGTACTAACGTTGTAATGTAATGCTACTAGGACTACATGGATAATAAAGGCTTGGAGCAGGTCCGAGCGTCCATTAGCGCCCTCGCCCGCCTTGCCACTTCGCGCGCTGAAATAAAGCCGCGAGAGCCTGACGTAATTATTTTAAATCGCCTCAGCAGCCCGCAGCCGCGACTCTTCACCTATTTACCGCCGTAACCATTGTTGCAAACGTTACTGTACCGCTACCACTCGCATTGCTTCATACAGTTATAACGAACACATTTCACTGCGGTCCAATAATAAATTACACACTAATGAAGCTAACCAAGTAACTGGGTCCCGTAAGCCCTGATAGATCGACCGCAAACAGCGACCACAGAATTGTATAACACCGAGGGAGCTCTCCAAATGTAGAACCGATAGAAACTGCGGGGTATTCAAATAACATTGATACCCGACGGTTCCTTATTGCCGAGGTCCTACGTAAAACAAATCTCCGCTAATATAATATCCGCCGACATCTGTCCCCACAGACGCAGTTACTCGTATTATAGTCGGACAGATGGCGACGGTGTTGCCAATTTATTACGTTATTCGCAACTGCGCGAAACGCATATCATTTCCGATATATCAGAGTTTACCAGGAAACCTTTGCGTGCATTGTAAACTTTAACGGAGCCTTAAAAGGAAAACCTTCAGGCTATAAATGCCAAAACCGCTGATTTTAATAGTTGCCGAGCCACGATTACGTCACGAGTAAGGAATTCCTTCTGGAACAATTTCAGGTTACAAAGTAGCAGCATGATGGAATATTCGTTTCAAACTGTAACTTATTCTGTTTTTTTCGTCTAAAAGCTGTGTCTTTATTTGCAAGTAAGAATCTTTGATTCCTTCAAGTTGTATTTAAGAATGATTTCATTTTATTTCGTAATTATGGTCCTAAATTCAGGTCGTAGAAAATTTTGACGGTACATTATAACTAATTATCCAATTAATTACTTTTTAACGTGCACAATATCACGAGAAGGAGCGGTTGGGGGTTGTTTGGAGACGTGTAATTAATTGTGTGCAATCGGATTATTTTCCCAGTGAAAATAATAAAGGAAAAATTAATTGCTCTCACGTTGAAATTGCTTACCCTCGTTTCAATATTACAAATAAATGCTACAATTAATGGCTCGTCAATAATTTAACACGCGGAAAAAGCTTACCTCGCTACTATAAAGACCAAATCAGAACCACCTAGCTAAGCTAATACTTTATTTGGAGTTTTGGACGCAAACTACCAGATCAAAGCTAAACACAAGTAATTCTGATACCATACCAGTCAAACGTACAACTTTCAGCTTTGTAATCAAACAACTAAACACTAGACAAATGAAAGTCACAGGCAAATGTCAAGTTTTCGACCCGGCACGAGGCAAATAGGTAAAACAAGAAAACGTAAAGAAACTGAGCTATTTGTTAGGGCATTGCATTCTCTTGACAGACTAAATCGCGTTCATAATAGTCTTGGAGAAGAGTTCATCTTACAAAGAGCTTGGGAACACTGAGATTCAGGTTTGATTAAATTCTTCGGATTGTCTTGATCCTTTATTGCGTGAGCAATTCTTCAAGTATCCTATAAGCAAGTCAGAGTACATTAAAATATAGAATAGGAACTGCTTTTCTTAGACTGTCTGGTCTGACAGCATGTCTCTTAACTTTAAAAAATCCTAAGTTTCTAACACAATTCGTAAATGCTGAAGTATAAAGGGTGTCCTGTTTAGAGATCCAAAAGCAGCCTGTGTATAGATAAACGGCCTTTGCTCTATCTAAACAGTTTAACATGAATCTAGTAAAAGGCTTTCGAAATAATGGCAATTTATTGAATTTGAATATTTCGCATCTTATAAGTAAGTAAGTACCAGTTAAGTTCTCTATGCGCAAAAACATAGAAGTTGTACTTCATCGTTTAGTCGACGAAAGAATAGTCACCAAAGTGAACCTAAATGTGACCCCTTTGGAATGGGCAACACCAACGGTGAACGCTGTAAAGACAAATGGACAAATTCTGTGTATTTCTTTGTCCTACATTCACTTGAAAGTGAACCAACAAATTGATGTGATTTTCGACATAAAGAGTACGCGAGCGTAAAGCAGAGATAAACGATTCTACGCAGGTGGAATGGTGGGCTTAAGTTAGTTTAGAACATGGGATTCTCTCTATGCAGTTCAAGGATTCCGTTTCATGAGATAAGTTTCAAATAATGAACTATCTTCTGAGCTTTGGCGACCGGCCAAAAACGCGATGAATGAATGATATGAATATTCCCCTGCCGAATATGTTTCATCGGTAATATGGTTATCAAAAATGAATGAACAAGAACGACCGCTTTACTTCAGATAAAGAGCGGTATCTATTATTAACATCTCGTGCTAGCACAACAATGGTCAGACTGTTCTCCTGAATCCTTACTCGTGTTTAAACATGTAAAAATATAACATTGTCGCGTGTGTATTAAATTTTTTGTTCCTTTAATAAAAGAACAAAGTTTGCGCATAAAGGAGCCTTCGAAGTGGCCTGTTAAAAGCCGCAAGCCATGCCAATAATGAGACGTTATAGTCGCCGGCGGCGGCTCTTATTAACACAGTAATACCACGTTTTAGCTCAAGATATCACACTTTAAACTTATCCGTCACCTTTAGGCAGAAAAGTTAATTGGCCACTTTATATTATTGCACGCCGAAGAAAGGAGAGTTTATTTGACACATAGCGTTTCCTACGACTAAGTATTTATAGGGGAAGTCGCTTAATACTTTGCTACTTACAAGGTACCTATATGAAGTGTTCCCCGAGGAAACATAACGAATTTATGTCGAAGAAACGCAGTCGTATGAAACTATATCACTTTCGACCCCCAGCGGGGACCGGAGGCGGAAGGGGTGACGATTCATACCGTAATTTGTGGCACAGTAGTTCTGACTGAACAATCGAATAGATGCCAATTTCTATTTAGTCTACTGAAAGCGTTTGTGACATGAATTACATACCTATATTTATTGGGTGATAGGTGTGTTATATTGGAGACTCCAAAGTCCAGACTCCATATTAAACATGAGCAGTAAATAACCTTCATCTACCTAACACTTTTTAACAGTAAAAGTGGGAGTTTACACGCGTACGGATCGACAGCAGTATTTCTACTAGAACTAGGCTCTTACGCCTCAATTACACTAAATACGAAGCCTCGGAATTTAGGTCTAATTACGGAGTTATACAGAATGTGTTTGCTATACCTACTGTAGCGAAGTTACTGAGCCTAATTACTCACGCGCGGGGGTTTACAGCACACGGGAGTAACAGCGACGCTTTATTAGTTTATTACCTACACTGAAATTGTTTCAGAATATTACATTACGCTAAAATGAACCCATCATTAGAAAAAATATTAGCTAACTTTCATTTTAAATACAATCTCCGGCACAAGGTTAAAAATTTAATAAAAATTCTGTTACAAATTATATTCTCATTATTTTGTATATTACTCAGGTTTTTGTTTAATAAAAAATTATATACTCGTATTTTAGTTACATCAAAAAGTCCTTTAAGGATAAAGGATAATTAATCAATTACCCCACAACAGTTTATTAACACTTCACGCCTCAATATGTCATATTTACATAATGTATGTACATATACGAGTTAGTAAATAAAACAAAGTAACCTTCTTTAGCGGGCGCGACAAAATCCATTATAATTAGATTTCAAAGGCTCCCGGTAACCGGATTAAATCCACCGCAAATAGTTACAGTTTAGGGGAAATTTAAGTGGGTAGAGAACCGAGGGCACACTTTACTTCGCACTTAGAAGATATGTTTATTCAATTGGAAATAATTAGAGCGAAGAAATTTAAGCATTACTATAACAATTAAAATATACAAATAAGAATAAGAATAAGAATAATTTTTATTTACACAAGTCACATACGGAGTGGGTCAGAATTCGGCACCTAAACCTTAACACGAGGCATCTGTTTATACGAGCACTAGTTTTGGTCCGTGAAAACGATACATTTAGAAAAGAAAATAACCTTTTATTTTTAGCGCGTTCCCATCCCGGTCTAAGAAAAATGGACCAACAAGCCAATTATAAAACTTTATCTACTTACTTTACTTCCGAAAAACCTCCATTTCTAAATGAGCAGCCCTCGCACACATCAACATCCATCACTCAAATTACTTTATAACTGTATCAGCTTCAAAACTTTACGTCGGCCGACTTTACACTGGGTCAGAAATACTAACTAACCAATAAGAGCAAGGATCGCGATCGTGCTTGAGAGATTTATTACCCTGATTTATCAAAATCCCACCAAATAAGTGTTCTTTTGTATCCAAGAGGCAAGTTACCGTTATGAAGATTAGTCATAATTTGATTGGAAAGAGTTCACTGATTGGTTAGTTGATATGCCGAGAAATCGAATGCTATTCAACAAACATACAATACAATAATGATACCCTACTTTTCACTCTTCACACGTTTAGACATTTATAACTTATCTATTATTTTTAGTCCGGCTTTCCATGAAATCCTCGACCGTTCTCAATTCAACCTCTGTCAGATCTTATTCACCTGGCATCGACATTCAAATTTAACTGAAACGCTCACCTGTCATATCATATCAATCCAACCAACGGCCTTATCTGTCAGAAGCAAAATATCTGAAGACATTTAACTTGACACCTTTGTACAGATAGTTCGGTTGAAATCCAAAGGTCTTAAAATATTCATTCTCTCCTGAACAACTTGAAGTCTAAATTATTTTATGAAGATCCGTTTGACTGTGACAGCCGTCATATTAGACAATACATTTCTATTTTAAGTTTACATTTTCAATTTTCCTTCTTTGGTTGCGTTAAAAGTCAACTTCATAATGATTCAGATTAAAATCAATGATTGTAACCATGTACAAATAATTGACCATTACAACTCACAAACCATGCACAAGCCTCTTTGAGTGCGTGTGTAAATTTTGTTCAGAATCATTGTCGAGAGTTTTCTAATGTCCCCATATGCCGCATCCCTTAAATCATTTACCCATTATATGTTAAAGCAGAGGCAAGTCAGAGTCACCTAATAGCAATGATGACTGCAAAGGTACATAGCGTGGGTAGTCGTCTCGGTTTATGGGAGGAACTAGGAACAGTGGCCGCATAATTTTCGCATTTCGGGTACGGCGGCCGAGCGATAACCCTCGCATGGGTTGTAGTCACTAACGCTCTTAATCAAATGTGTCATGTTTGGGAATTGAAAGGGGCATATTTTTACCCAAATGCGTTAGTGGAACGGTTGTTTTAGTACACAAGTGTGTGTGTACATAAATATCGAGCTGACACCGACATTTTACGATGGGTAGAATCCCTACATGAATTACAATAAAGACTTTCATTAACATTAATATATTTTCAAAGTTTTTTATTAAAACATTTACAGCGCACTGAAAACTAGTTTCAAATTCAACTTTCTGTCTGCATAGTTATATTTTTTAGATGAAGTAAAGTGACAATGTATGTTTTATTTGGGAACACCATAAAAAGTCCTAATTTATTTTCGAATATTCATTTGTCCTAACTTTAACTTTACCGCAAGCTACGAGTGTTAGCTATGTTATGTTGAAGCTGTTTCAGATTAAATGAAATAATTGCTATAGGTATGTAGGTTAGGTTAGGTTTGATTTATAAGTGATATCAAAAAATAAAGTCTTCTATCAAAACAAAGCATTCGAAATTATGAAAATTCGAAATTTTGATCAATTCCGAATTATGACTCTTTTAAATGCACCCGGTTTATTTCAATAAAAGCCGTGTTAATTGTATAAAAAAATATAGGCTTGTGTAATTAATTATAACAAATGTACTGAAACGGAAACAGGGCTATATAAATAAGTCATATTTACATTTTCTATAAACTTTCACAAAAACGACGAATCATCTGTCGAATGTCAGTTTATTTCGAGTTTATAGATGAACTCTTATTACATGTTATCCTATATAAGTTTGGAAAATACACGTTATTTAATAATTACGGACTTTTAATAATGGTTAAATAATCATAACTAATATAATGTTCGTATTAAAAATTCTATACATTTTTAGCAGCAAATTTGCTATTTGCTAACTCAGGTGAAATTATAAAAAAAATGCAAAGATAATTTGAATAGAACCAATTGAAACCTGAACCCTACACTACAATACATAATTAGTCTTGATTGTTCATTTTACGATAAGCTTTAAATGCTCATTTAATTTCAGCTGTGCATTAAAATTTTATTATATCATAAAGCAGGTAATTGAGAAATCCCGTTTCTCCGAACACTGAAAATGACTTATTTTACGGCGGGCGATATTTCAGTAACTAACTCGGGCTTTATAGAACGAACAGAGTAAAATACTGGTTTTTAATTCATTCTATGTATTATAAAAACATAAAGTCGTTCGAAAATAAAATAACGCAGCTGTCCAACGAATAATGTTTCTAACAAGCTTTTTCTAGCCGCTTTTCAAGCGTGGATCCAGTTTTTACTCGACTGGCCAGTAAGGTGGATAATGTTTTTACTCGAATGCTCTAATTGACCTGGAGGCCCTGCCAAGATGCATTACGCTAACTAACGTTTCTATTCGTTTCGTTTTTAAACCAATCGCGTCACTGGTAGATGACGTGTACGAAAAGTCACGTGGTCTATCAGTGACGCGATTGGTTTAAAAACGAAACGAATAGAAACGTTAGTTAGCACAATGCTTCTTGGCAGGGCCCTCAGGGCCTCTATCTACTCGGTTAAACCATATTGCCTTTGACATGTTATGGGTTATGGTCGTTACGTTCGTCAGCGTAGTACTTCAATTAAAATAAAATCTAAAATGGCCAATCAGATCTAATGTGTGTATGAAAGAAACTTTGAATTCCTGACTTTTGAATTTGAAGGGATTTTTCAAAACTTCAAAATGTCACAAACATCGTGATAAAGATACTATAATAGATACTATGTTAAATTAATTAAATATACTCTTAAATCTTTAATAAGCTTTGTAAATATTATGAGCAGAGTTAAGAATTCATTTGTATCTAGACAGCAATAATGATGTAGAATTATTAAATTTCTCGCCGAGCGTGTAAAGCGTCTGATCTGAGGCAGGGAGCCGAGGGCAGAAAACGTAAGTAATTTACGAGTATGTATAGTCTTCTTATCGAGTGACTGATTAAAACGATTACAGAGGCTAAGGCTTCAATTGAAAAAAAAACTTTATTTTTTTAACTATACTTTCTTGAATTATTACGATCTAATCGTAATATGTCTAAGCAAGCTGAGGCCTAAAACAAGATCCACAAAGCTAACGTAAACGATTATCGAAAACTCTAAAAATCAATCAATTATAACGTTTGCAGAATTAATCTTGCTCAAGCCTATAGGGTTTCTGGCAGCTCAAATTAACTTATCAACGTTGCATCTTTTATGCATTGCTTAATAAGAAACGGTGAATAAATCATTACAACTAAATAGGCGACTACTCCAGGCCTACATGTGCTTTAACACGTATGTCACAATACCAAAAAGAAATATACGATAAATCCAGGCAACTTTATTAACAGTAGGTACACAACGTTTTTGTCAAATTCGCCGCCAGCGCAGCCTCTGGCGTTAATATCCAACTAAACAATTCGTATTTGACTATGTTATATCATACAGCCCGTCTGGGAAACGAGGCGAATACTTTGTTTATTAGATGCCGAGAATTGTTTTGCAGTTTGACCAGAGATTTTATATCGTATCTAAGACTTGAAATTCTCGCGTAGATTTAGCATAGATTTGCGAGATATCTTTAAAATAATCTGCTATAAGTATTTTTAGACCAATTTACCGTTTATTTTTGAAGGGTTTTGAGCAAATAAGAATATAAGACTGTTCGAATATTAAGTTTTATTAAACTAATAAATGGCTAACGTGCGTACAAGTTATTTCACCAGAGTTGACAGGTAAGAGAGGCGACACCAGTGCCGGTGGCACAAAAGGTAAACTACACGAATTGC
Source organism: Acleris literana (assembly GCA_946894065.1). NCBI lineage: Eukaryota > Metazoa > Arthropoda > Insecta > Lepidoptera > Tortricidae > Acleris > Acleris literana. The sequence goes on from OX335677.1 coordinate 5,640,619, forward strand.
GTTCCATTTCTTTAAATTTTGAGCATATTCCGTAATAATCTAAATTATTTGAACGAATTCTCCTCAAGTAGGATCTATCAATCTCTCTCGCTATTGATTTAGGACTTGTCAAGTTTTCTATTTACAGTTGTGATTCAGAGTCAGAATGGAAACCTCTTTGGGTTATTCTTACCCTTCGAATTCAGTCTGAAACCCATTTCCCCCACACGCACCTACATATATGCATTACGACTGCATATCACGCGTCTCTAATTCCCCTAATCTAATAATATAATCAATTACTATCTATAATCAAGAAGGCTTAATTATAGTTGTACGTGCCTCTAAACTGGTAATTAAGGCCGGCTGCACATATTGCAGTTTCAATAATTAAGTCAATGGTGCTTTCCATGTTCCGTAATGAAACCGTGATTGTGTCCAATTAATTGTAGTTTGGAGTGACCGCAGTGTCCGGCCTGATCATGGCGGGGGGGCCATCCGTCATCGCGCGACAGGGGGGGTGACGGAAGTTAGGAGCGACTGCGACGGTTGGCATCTATCTATACATACATTCAACTAACTCTTCCGTGACTGACTAACTGGGCCTCTATTCTACTCGTAGGCGGTAAAAACGACGACCGAGTTAAAAATGGGATCGTTTTTAACTAGGTCGCCATTACTGTCAAGTAAATAAGAGCTATCAAGACGTTGACAATACGATAACAGATCAAAGACGACATGGTTTTACCGCCTAGAATACCGGCCCTGACCGATGGTCAGACAACGCCCAGTCTAAACTGGAAAATGGGAGGGTATATTTCTTGGGTACACTTTACTGGTGCAATAAGAAAGGATGTTTCGAAAATCGACCCCAGCGGGAAGAAATACGTAAATACACGTAAGCGGGTTAGTCATACATACCTGTGAGTTTAGATAACTGCGTGCTTGTCGCCAACCGTCGCCGATCTGAGGCCCTTGCCAAGATGCACTACACTACCTAGCGTTTCTATTCGTTTCGTTTTTAAACCAATCGCGTCACTGGTAGATGACGTGATACGAAAAGTCACGTCATCTACCAGTGACGCGATAGCGTGCTCGTCTTTAGGCATTAAAACTGCAAGTGTGGTCCACCTGCTTTCGTGAGATAAAACAACTATATTTATGAAAAAGGTAACTGAGCACACGGGCTACCTGATGGTAAGTGTCATTAAGGCCCATAAAATTTGATTTTATTTGAATTCTTGAGACTGCAAATGCATTACCAACCCTGAGGACTAATAAGGATTCCTCTGTGCTGTCATTTTACCAGTTATCTTACCCACCTCTGGAATTGCTGCTTGGTGGCAGGTTATAAGGTGATGAATGCAATCATAATTTCGTACCACCACTAATATTGAGATATATTTTTATATTTAATATAGAATTTATGATTAGAATATTGTCTATTGTTGCATTGAAGCAATAGACAAGATGATCTCAACGCCATTCACGGATATATCAGGATATTTCCGTTTCGGTTCTTTGTGTAAAACATACCATCGTTATGTATCCGTAAGGTTAAAATTCGCCTTTCAACTGTCATTGTGGTGTAGACGTTTGTATTTAACATGACGCTCAAAAGGTTAATTAACATACACGTGTGAAGAATAATGAGAGTGTGTACCAAAATCAACCTAAGAAGGAGCTTAGTCTATGAATACTAGAACTTTAATCGCAACAAAAGATGTTAGTAGCGATTACCGTCGGAAAACAGCTGGCACAAAAGTAATAAAAATATAAGTAGCAATTATACCACCGCAAAATAGCATTACTGGTCAAATATTCCACAGTTATGTAGGTTAATACCATTCAACTTGTAGAATAACTTTAGTCTCAATATAAACTCGCCCCCGAAGTCCGCTAGTCGCTCGCAACCCGCCCCAAGGCGCTAGTAGAGCAACTCCTCTAGTCGCCGGACGTCGACCCGCGGCTATCGCGGCTAGTTCGGCGACGTATGGACAGACGTCTTTATACTAGCTTCGTTATGGTAATGACAGATGCATAGCGGTTTTGTTAATTTCTGTCTCTAAACTAAAAAATAAAAGGGTAGGTATCGTAACGATATTTATATTTATAATTCAGAACAGCGGCTATTTGTGTGTAAAAAAATATAATTAAAAAAAGTTAAACATCTCATTCACTAAAATGTGTAGACAGGTAACATAAATTATAAAAAAAAAAAAGTGAATTATTACAAATGAAAACTGATGTTCGATATGAAATTGATTGAATCACTAAAATATTTTAATTGCGAAAAATTCTGAGTGATATAACAATCTTGGCAAAGTTCACGACATTTTCACTCAACATAAAACACCACTGGCCGGCCAACTCCCGCCCAACTCCAACCTCCCAGCACTGAATTATAACACTGACACATAAGATCCAATACAGGATAAGCCGGATCGAAGTTTATTACGAGAAACATGACCCGTAAAGCCAGATCTGAGCTAATAAAGCCTCCCCTGCAAAAGTACAAAGTGGCCAATAAAAGAAGACCCCTATTACGGACTGCCCTCGGCCGAGCGCCGAGCATCGTTCTGGGAGACATCGCTGCTGCGTTGGTTCCTAATGAACAATAAAAACAAAGTACGATACAACATCGGTCTAAAATTTAAACGTATCTTTATGAACCTGTTCGTATTTCTCTTTTTAGAATTGGCCGACGTGGAATTCAAATTTATTTTGTTGATAAAAGTTCCAGTCTGTCACAGACATGAACCGCTTGTCAAACATGTTGCTAGCATTCCAGATCGGTTTTGGTATTTTATTTTAAACATAAATATTCTTGATACTGGCTAGGTAAGGGAATAGAAGAATAAATGATAAATCACCTCTATTTATATGCCTTGCTTCCTAGTATAGTAAGTGTTTGAAATTACGCAATACATGTGCTCACAGGGATCATCTTACACTGGCCGAATTAGTATTACATTTTAAAGTGACTTAATTGGCACGCTAATGTTAATGTGTATTTAGGACCAACTCATATGGATACTAAAACATGAAACGGTAAATTCTAACTGTATAATTATTAATTAACATCTTTTTTGTGCAGTGCAATTTTTCAGAAGCTTTTTTATATTCGTAAATTTGCGGAAAGTATCAGAGACACTGTTAATTAAAATTAACAAAGCAGAAATAAACACTTTATACTCGTAGGGATACCTTTCTAAACAGAAAGGAAACTGTTTAAATTACATTCTATTAATTAACCCTAAATGTTGATACTCTTGCCAGTGACACCAGGGCCTCTATTCAAGACGGTAAAAACCATATCGTGTTTGATCTGTTATCGTATTGTTAACGGTTTGATAGCTCTTATTTACTTGACAGTAATGACGGCCGAGTGAAAAAAGATTTCGAAACAGGTCAAATACGATATGTTTTTACTGCGTAGAATAGAGGCGCTGAAAAGCAATGTGACAGTCAACCTAACGGACACAAGTGAAGATATATTTTGCACCTTCAAACCTGACGGTTATTCGTCGTTGGCGGTGAATCTGTGTTGGGGATATATCCGAAAACGGCGAAGGCTTACTTGTTATTTTAATTAAAAAAATAGTGTTTGAGAAACTAGGCCTGTTTCTTTATGGCACGCAAACGAGCACACAGGCTACCTGATGGTATATCCTCGTAAGGCCCAACGTCCTACATTTAAGACATTTGTCAAAGGGATTTTTGACTTCAGTTGACCGACACAAGATTATTTTTCGAACTAACGAAATTTCGCCACGCACGTCCGCGTTCGCTTTCCACTGCGTTGTATAGTGACATGTCGTAATGAAAATTCATACTATACAACGCAGTGGAAAGCGAACGTGCCGTACGTCACGCAAGCGGTGTGGCTGGGCCTTAAAGGGTAAGATGGTGGTAGCGACCCGGACGGACAAGGTCCTTCTATCCGGTAAGTACTTATTTTGTGATGAATGCGAGTATATTTTATTTCTGTTGTCTTGTTTTTTGTTTTTGATTGGTTTCCGCATCGAACGTCTTGCGCTTTAAATATGTGTGAAAAAAGTTTTAGTTATTTTATTTTTAATATTCAATTATGTATACTCAAAAATCAGTAATATCTACACGGCCAACGCACCAGATATCTGTATACATAGACCTCATTTTCCGTGGCATCGAGGCGTGAAGATTTTTTGACGATTTGAGAACGTTTCATATATTTATTTATTTATACATAAGGTATACAAACGTGGCTGGGTCACCAACTTTACTAACAGCCGACACCGAACACGCAAATGGCGGAGACGAACACATCCTTCAACTACACTATCCATTTACATTGAAGACTCATCACGTGACCTAGTTACGTTTAATGTCGACTTTTCAAACCATAATATTCGCAATAAATGAGTCCTTTGACGTCCCTTAAAGTAGGGTGCCCTGAATAGTGCACGCGCGTCTTCGGAGTGTTCCGGTCCTAACTAAACGATTGTTGACAGCCAGAATCTCCTCATGAATAAAGCATGAAACGTTTCTAAATTTAACGTGGAATTTGGGGATTCTCCCAGGTATTGGAACTGTCAAAGTGTTAAAAGTATCCATCTAGAGGTATATTATATGATCACAAAAAAGTTGACGATTAAGAAATGCGCTGTAACATTTTGATTACTCAATGGAAACCTTTTAAAATGTAATAAAATTAAAACAATATATAGGAGTAAGTAGCAAACAAACTTTAACACGTGCATGTAAACAATGCAATAGAAACAAATGTTGTAAGTAATTCTAATGGCTTTTTATTTGGTGGTAGCCAATCCCCAATATCAGGAAAAAATCTCAACCCCTATCATTTGGATCTGTGGCTTCCCATTCTTGTAACAGTTAATCCAAAAAACGAAAAACAACAACGCCCAGAGTTCAACTCTAAGCACAGTATAAAAACAGTAAGACAAATCAAAGTATCAAAAGTTAATGACTCATAGACAACATCATATTCTTTGACTCAGAACTCATTCATTTCAGAGGGCTCAGACAAGATGCACTACGCTAACTAACGTTTCTATTCGATTCGTTTTTAAACCAATCGCGTCACTGGTAGACCACGTGACTTTTCGTAACACGTCATCTTCCAGTGACGCGATTGGTTTAAAAACGAATCGAATAGAAACGTTAGTTAGCGTAGTGCATCTTGTCTGAGCCCTCAGCTCGTCACGTCGTCAGCGCAACAGCACGGTGCTTGACTGTCAAATGTTTCACCGTCTGACAAGTGCTAAGGGCAATTTTTTCTTGTAGCAACCCAGGCTGTCCATTGGCCCGGAACTCTCCCCGAGGACCGAGGGTTAATTCAGGCTCCAACCCAGGGTCCCCCAGTAGACCCCGTTATCTTGGGGCACTGACGTTGCTATTTTGTAGGGATTTAATTTTTATTTTATCGACCGTCTCTATACCGATGTTTGTAGTTTATATTATGCAACCATGCGATTGATTTGTTGTCTTTTAAATCTCTGCTCAATTTTAATATAGCGTAGCTATTAAATGTTCTTGATTGAAAATAAGTAGATAAACCTCATTAGTAATACGAGGTGCGATAACGTGATGTAATTATTGTAGAAAAAACTATGATGAACAGTTTTAACTAGCGAACGCGACTTTTATTTATCCCATTCTTTTTAGTAGTGATTGTCTTTGACTCATTGTCAGTGACATGACATATAACTCTAAGTACAATACCATCGACATTAAGATAGTCGATAAAATAAAAGTTCAATCCCTACAAAAAAGCGACGTTAGTGCCCCTAAATAACGGGGTCTATCCCCCAGCCTAAATTATCCTCGCGACACGTCGGGAATGAGGTCAGTCCCGCTGAATAGTTAAATTCAGGTTAATGGTCAAATCCGCAAAGTTTGAGAAACACATTGTCAGTAATTTTAATGGGACTTAGTTGGGGTCGAGTTGTAAGTGCCTTTGCCCAGAACTTAGTTGGGGATGATAGTGATCTTTTATGATGCCGTGCAAATTGTCTTGGATACAATGCTGCATTAAGTTAAAGAACTAAAATAAATGATTATATAAAAAAAAAAAGTAGAAATATCATTATATTGTTGAACTTTTATCTAAATGACTAAGCGAATACATGAAAGAACATCGGGACATAAGTATGTCAATTATGTTTAAGTAAATAGAATAGATTAGAAAACATTTGTCGCTTAATTTTTACTTATTTTTACAGTGTGTGAAAAGTAGTGCTAATATCCACTCAGCTATATGTCGTACCACATATTGGAAGTAGGTACGACGCTGGTTTTGCAAGACAGCATACATTGCATTCGCTTCTTCCCTCGAGTTAAACAACAATAGGGAAAATCATTATATATTAATGAACTTAGTACCTACACAATAAGTGCTTATATAATATTACCCTGGCAATATTTTCATACCTGTATTTATCATTGTTGTATTGACTATACTAAAGGCCGCATCCGTCAAGTAATTTTACCAATACACGAGTGATAACTTCCCAATCACATAAAAACCTTAAAGAGACCTTGAAGACACCAACAATTACCTACCAGCAACCAGCAACCATGAATTTATTAACTAGATAAGGTCGTGCGGAGTAATATTTGCCAGAGACTTCAACTTTTAATATACTAATGCGACTTCAAGGGACCCGGGTAACATGATTACAAGCAGCCAATTAGCATGTTGGTCGAGTCGTTGACTCGGACCGCGCGGCCACGGCGTGCCCACTCGCCGGGAACGGGAGAAAGTCCGAATTGTAAACAAAACGCGGGAATGCAACGTCAATTAGTTTTCAGTTTCTAAACAAAGCGTTTGTTTTAGGTTAATTATTTACAATTACAAAGAAGAGTTATTAACTCGAAGGTAAGTAATTATTAATGAGATAATTATGTTGATGAAATGACGAGTTATTACAACATTTACATGTGAGGAAAATTACTGTTACTTGAGTTTTTCAGCCGGCAATTTGTTGCAATTTGTCATGTTGAGTTATTCATGTATGGCTTCATAATCATTTATAAGTCATTAAAAGAAGTAAAACTTGTTTATTCACGTAAGTATTAATGTTACTGATTTATTAGTGGGTTCGGTAGAGTAATCGTAGAAGTTAACGATTAAAATCAAGCATTTTATTTATAGGTAGTAATAGGTACATACCTACTTTATATATAAATACATTTAATTTAACATATGAATATACTAATGTAATTCTGCAAAGTTTATAGGTGGCCAATGCGCGGGAAGACGTCCACAACGGCCGAATACATTCCCAACAGTTTTTTTTTGTGGATCAATAATAGAACACGTAGGTACAGATACAAAATATAGAAACGGATTGCATTTTATTAGCAGACGGTTAGACAGGGCTATTGCTGTTAACATGACCATTAAAATGCGAGTAATATCACCCTGGGGTCATATTCGAACAAGATATAAATGACATTGTCGCAAGGTCAGAGGGGTAAATGGTATCTGGGTCACCTGTCCAAATACCCTTGAACTATTCAAATCCGAGTGAGAGTTGGACCATAATGGCCGCTTGGTATCGCATTTTGATGTGGGCCTATCCTTTTCTGCCGCTCAGAATTTAAAAGCAATAGAGAGAGAACGAATGCAATAGCCGATATACATCTATGTTTATCATGATGTAGGGGTAAATCGCAATGAACTCCTCGATTTTTTTTGGCAAAAAATTTAAAGCACTGGTTCGCACATACGCTATGCAAAGATATTTAAACAAGTTGAGCTAGAGTAGCTAGACTAAAATCTAAGAATGATAAATAAACTGTCAAATGTACTAAAATTTGGTCGTTCTACTCGTAAAAGGGCCGATTTGACAGCTGTCAACTCAGTACAAAATATGTGTTTGAGGTTATATTTTATACTGCGTTGACAGCTGTCAAATCGGCCCTCTTAGAACGACCAAATTGTATATTGTCAAAATTGTAAGACATTGACAAAGGCACATATATGTGACGTTATCTATGTAAAGGGACCTTATTGTCGATGGCGCTTCCGCCATTATTAAAGATGCTCCGATATAAATACAACGTCGCGTGACGCAGTGCGGCGTAAGCGCCATCCGCCATAAGGTCCCTTTACATAGATAACGTCACATATGATGGCTTATATTAGTAGACTCTATGTTATCTTTAAATGTACTGTGTATTAAGTACTAGTCATACTGTACTTTTTTGTTTTTAATAAATATGTTTATTATTATTTTTTTTCCCACCACTGTAACAGTAGGTACAGTTAAAAGTTGAGCGTCTGTATCTGTGGATCTGCATACCTGTCTGTAGCTTCGTAGCTCACAAACTAAAAAACCGATTCGGTCGCGGCTTATTTAACCGGGGTGGTTCTTAACTAGGTTTGATGAAAATCGGTTGAGCCGTTTAAGAGATATCAGAGCTTATTGCGCAACGCACTCGCAATCGCAATCGTTTACATTTTGACAGTCCGAAGGCGAATCTGCATTAAAAATGAAAACAATTGTTCCACTTTGAAGCCGATTCCGATTGCGAATGCGTTAGGCAATAGCGACGCAGGTCTAAAGTAGGGATTGCCATTACATGGAGGGGTTTTATTTAATTAATAGTTAATTCTGCGGTCGTTAATGTTCAGTACCCTTACCATGAATTATAATTACTGTACTCTCTAGCGAGTCGATAAATACTGTGAGGGACAGAGCATTCGACTCGCTAGCGAGAACGGTAATTGTAACTCAGGGTAAGGGTACTGAATGCAACTTGTGGGGTCAAGTCACAGGTCATTAGAAACACGTTCCGTAACATCCCGTCCACAGAAGCGATATATTCTCTTCATATTGGATTAACTAATTTAATTACCGAGTGGAATGCGCCATTAGTCATGCCTAGTGCAAGCAAGGGCAAAGGTTCATAGCCCGGCTCGCTCGCAGAATGCATAAACAGCTTTAGCACTCCTTACATTACATTACACGATGAAAGTCATTGGCAAGTTGCCTGGCAAATTACAGGGAGACTGTGACATTGTGAATGGCATGCTCGCACATTAAAGGATCGCTTTGTGGTGGACTCTTGTGGGCGTTATTTTTGACGCATATTACACCAGATCAAAGTGACATTCAAACCATAAATTATGTCGAAAAGCTTGTATTTTAAGCTTGATGTCTTATTTATATGTGGAACAACGCAGCGACGACGACGCAATGCTAGTGTGGCATCCCTCTTAACACAAGTGGAAACCACATATTAAAAAAAATGCCTAATGTTAACAGGAAATAATTGCTCATTTTTGCTACAGGAAAAAGCGTTTCCAAACTAGCTAGTTTGGCAACGAGTTTTTATAAAATGAGTTTGCGCCATCGTTTGCTTTGCACGAACTAGTTTTTTCTACTTTTTAAAAGGTCACGTTTTATCGTTTTATAAATATAAAACCCAATTATTTACTTCAAAATAATTGTTTTTAATTGCAAAATGCAATATTTATGAGTTTCGTGTGGCACATGCCATGTGAAAGTGATCCAGATAGCCCAGTTATGGCATACGTTGTTCAGCCATACATTATTTAAACTAGTTCAATTACGCTTTCGTTAACCTTTGTAATAAACTGTTGGCGCGTTCATTAACACACTTTAACTTTTAAAGTTCAAATGTTAACTATTGTCGTTAAATAAAAAACACATTTAAAGTTGGTTTTCGTGTTTTTATCCACATACGGTGTATAACGGTTTAGGTATACTCGTATTGAGGGCAAGGCAAATAGCAGCATCTCAAATAAAACTCCTGTAGCAATCACGACCTGATTACTAAGCGGATAGGATTGAATTTACTTTAGCAATTGAGTCTGAGATATTGTTTATTGGCTTGGGTTGGCAGTTTGCTACTTTAGGGTTGCGGTTTTTGTGTGTAATGGTAAAGCTAAACACATCCACAGTATAAACAGTAGTTAACCTTCAAGCAAAGCATACATGTTTGCATACCTCGACCATACAGAGACAACCCTAGCGTCCGAGCGGTAATAGGTAACAGAAATTCCTTAAGGGCCGGAGATGACCTATTTACTTTTCTATCTATACTTATAATAAAATCTTAAGTACTTTCTTAATGGGCCAATTTGGGTCTCGATTTCTAATTTTAAACATCTGCAAACCTAAAGTTACGAACGTCAAACTTCGTAGCCCGATGCATATCTTTAAAAGTGATCTCATCAAAGCTCTCATCAACCATATACCAGATTTTTTAATTTTAACGTCTGTACGAAATTATAACTATATTTAAATAGGTTCGAATCCTGCCTAGAAGATCGACGAATATTTTTTGCATTAGTTCATATACCAGATCGTCTAAAATTTGCTGGCTTGGCAACTTGACTAGCTGTAGCAACTTGCCAGTCGCAGTACCTATACCAGGGGCACTAATAAATACGGCTGCGTTTATCGCGTGACAAAGTTTGGATAAGGCATCCGTCACCTTCTGACACGTAAATAAGTAAGAGCCCGAGGCGCGCACATACATTCGCAATTTTCCTATGTTACTTTGAACACTCAAATTTAAACTCAAACTGTACTCTAAACTGTACTCTAAACTGTAATCTATAGGTGAATTTTCCCTATTTTCTTAAATAACTTAAAAATTGTTATATTACAATTATAAAAAAATATATTTGAGATGCTCACAACAGGCCCTTTCATTTGACAATAAGGTTAGCAAAACTTTTTTTTCTAATTTACCACCCAAAATTGTCCCCCTTGTCCAAAATTCATTTATTTACGTTACGCGTCCGTCTGGGTCACTGACTTACATATTATTATGTGTACGGTCCAGTAGTTATGGAGCAAATCGGCTGTGACAGACGGACAGACAGACAGACGCACGAGTAATCCTATAAGGGTTCCTTTTTTCCTTTTGAGGTACGGAACCCTAAAAAGATTTCATTTAATGTTTATTTCAATAAAAAACAAAGTAATTGTCTTAACGCTTTTAAATCTATTACGTTTGCTCCCTAAGGGTGTCATCATCATCGTTTACTTAAGAGCCAAGCTCTTGACGGTGGAGTAATTTCCATTCTTCCCTGTTCCAAGCCCTCTCTCTAACACACTAATACAGCACGAGTAGCACAACGCCAACTTTTTCTTTTAATTGGTCTAGGTAAGTTCTTCTTGATCTCCCTCTTTTTTCCTTTTTCCTTCAATTATCATCTTAATGCACTCGTCGTGCCGTAACAGGTGACCAAACATCTTTCCTAGTCTATTATCAATTGTCTGCAATAGGCTTCTCTTTTCCTTCACTATGCCTAGTACTTACTCATTCGTCTTATTTTCTATCCAGCTAATTTTTAATTTACTTTGTTGCTACACGACCCGCAGTCGCCCTGTATAGGACGTAGGTAGGTGCACTTGAGCGGCTTAAGGCCCGAATCAGTGCGGCCCGCAGCGACGAGGTATCCGCCTCTAACCCAATTTGCTCGAGGGTCTTAAGTATCCGATAGTGCTTTCATTCCTCCCGACGTATCTAAAGAATCTGGTTAGTTTTGAGAGGGTCCAATTTTGAGTTAAGGGTTAAATTGTTTTTTGTACGAGCTCTTTCCTTCTATTTTATCCGAGGACTATTTAATTTAATAGGATTGCTTAAGAGTCGTGCATTTGTGTGTAAAAAAAAGTAAGAGACATTTTTAAAATTTCGCGTAGGTATACAATACATTTTAAAACCTGCGGGTCTATTATCGGCGTGTTAATTGGTTTGGATCCGTCACTTTCTGACCAGTACGTAAGTGCGAGAGTGACAGATGCTATATCCACCGCAATAAGGGTGACCATAATACGGGGGCTCGTTTTAGATTTAATATAAATAGCAAATAAATTAATTATAACGTTGATAAAAACATCTAACCCATCCTGATTCCATCAACACAATGTCAATATATTCTTCAGCACTGCTCATGTATTAAAAACATCTCAATCGTGCCCCTAGACGAGATGCATTGCGAGATCATTATCGTTATCGAAAATGTATAGAATTGACGTAAGTTGTCGGACGGTCGCGACACTCACGACAAGCGCTTATGAAAGTATTCGAAAATCGTTTACGATAGCATTAAACATCTTGTCTTGGGCCTCGCTGGTATTAAATATTCGATTATTACGGCTAATTTTTTGCTAATAGAAAATAGACATTTCTCCCGTCAACTCAAACGCAAATCATATCTGACGTTCGTAATTTTTGCGCTTCTACAAAGAAAATTTTCCAATATTTTTTGTCAGTCAAGGCAAAGAAGACGAAATTGAAATAAATCGAAATAGAAGCAATTTCTTCTCGTAATTTAGCCGTAATCTAGATAGAAATTCTTCATAGAACAGTACGAAGTTAGTTTAAAATCTGAAATAATTAAATCCTACTAAAATATTTAAATAAGCCAAGTTTATAGCTTTTCGTAGACCTCCATCTTTTTAAGAAAAATACACATATAAACTACGGTTAAAGTTATACGTGTAAAGTCATACGACTATTAAATAAACTGCTTAAATTATTGTAGTAGTAAGCCAATAATCGAGTTTATAAATTCAATTTTAAAGATAATTAAAATTAGACAACACTGATACGAAATGGTCCCTCTGAATATTAAATAAACAAACAAAATTTAACATATTCGAGAATCCCTCGGTGCCAAATACAACTCAAACGTAGCCGTCTATCAAATTAGCCTCGTCAACTCCAACAACCCGAGACTCCAACTTTTATTAATATCGCAAACAGCTGTAACTGATACGGGACAACTTGCGAGTGTTGGCAAATAAATCCATACTCAGTCAACCGGTGCCGACGTTCAAGGGTTCCATATAAAATTTACCCGATGATGTGTACTCGGCATTGAAGGTGTTAATGTGCAAACATGTGCGCAGCGGCGCGCGCGCGTGTAACGAGGCGGCCATTGTCGCCGACGCGACGCGGGAAATGAACCGAAGTGTTCGTATGAGAATACTTTTGCGAGCTGAGGTGTTATTCTCTTAAATACGGCGTTCGGTCGGTCGAACGAGTGAATGCGGCGCTGCTTATATAAACCGGCGAGTTTAAGAAGTCCCGTCAGAGCGTACAAAACAAATTTTAGCGCGTGCATTCTCAATTGTGCATTGACAATGGTTTTGCCGACTGGAATAGAGAACCTATTATTTGTTTTATGTTGGAGTTTATCGTTTTGATAAGTTTGATCTTATTTATTGTGATTTTGGAACACAGATTGGAAAAACATAAAACTCTGATACAATTCAAATTTTGCAATTGGTGAAAACTTTGTTGGCTTATGAATAACTCACCTCTGTTTTAATATTAATGTATAATGTAAGCTGTTTGTTTTCCTAAATAAATAAAATAAAATAAAAAATGTCTACTTATCTTTACAAACGCATTAGCCCTGTAACATTTTCACTGTTGAGTTTAACTCAAATTGCTAAAATCTTCGGCTTTAACCCTTTACCGGTTTTTGACAACTGTCATAGTATTCGCAAATAGAACCAAACTGTCAACTCTTAAGATTCATATTCCATTTATTATGGTGGGAAATATATTCCCTCTGCCTTATAAAAGTATAAACTGGCAACACTGTTTGCGTATTAAACCAGCGCCGAAGAAAAATATAGCGTTTATTAATCCACGACAACCTATAAATTATACCGAGAGCAAACAACGGAAATTATGTCGGCAAATATTATTTTACCCAAAGTATTCTTTCCTGTGAAAGCTTAGGTGCTTTTAGTAACAAAAGCTGCTGTTAAAAATGTATGGAGAAGTTGCTAACGCGACGCTGTGAAAATACGTCTGGGACCGGTTGATAACGTAGTAAGATCCCAGATCCTCGAGCTGGAGCCATTACTATACATATTTATTAGTAGAAACTACAAATACTATATGTATATACAGTGGTGGTCATATAGTTACGGACGCTTGCGTTTTTACCATACACTTGCCTACAAATATGACTTTTCAATTTTAACCACCAATTAAAAAGTTTTAGCATTTTTTATTACTTTATTGCTGATTTGTTATTATTTCTATTTTTGATTATATTAAAATTTGTGTGTATTTTTGACGATTCCAATGTAATTTCTTATACTTTTGACATAACATGCAAATACATTGACTGTGACTTACTTTGGACACACACTTATCGTTAACTAGTAAAGTTACGTTTAAATGTATGTATGTATATATGTAAACAATACAATGAATATAAAAAATTATGTACAAATGCGAACTTATCCCCTTCGATCTCTTCCAGCTAATTATTTATCGGGTATGTACCTGATAAATAATGTTTTTACTAACCATATTTTAATTACTTTTCGTCACAATAACCTTCAGTTTAAAGACCGCAAATGAAAAGGTAAGGTAATAAATCTAGGTTATTTAATAATTTCTTTAAAGTCTTCTAGTAACAGTTTAGACTAGGAACTCAAAGCAAGTAATAAACCGGTCTCCGTCAATTACGTCTCGTCTGATTCAATGCAGCTTGCTGCGGGCACTTGTGACCTCATCCTCAATGACCTCTATTCCCGAGAGAACTAACTACCATATACCCGATCAGCTGGCAAAACTTCTCGTTCTTCTTATTTAAATATGCTCTTGTCGGTGTAGCTCAAAACAAGCTCTCCATTTTGCTCGATCCCAGGCCGCCTCCTTGATGTTTTGATACGACATGACCGTTACATTCCAATAAATATTAGTAAGTACATACATACATTAAATCAAGCGTGTTTCCGAGAGGGGTAGGCAAAGACGATGGAAAGAAGTTCTTTCCACCTGCTTCATCATCATCATCATCATGTCAGCCGAAAGGAGTCCACTGCTGGACATAGGCCTCCCCCAAGGCTCTCCACTCAGACCGGTCTTGCGCTTTTCGCATCCACCGCGTTCCCATATATATTTTCCCTGCTTGGATCCTGACAAATCTCAAGTAAGTGTTTTGTACTAAATACTAGTTATTGTAAGTAACAGCATTTTGTCTTCGACTTGTGATCCCAAACTTGCTAATGAAAGGTGTATAATCCCAATAGTCATGAACGTTTTGTCTTTACATCCGAATTTTATCGTATTGCTAAATATCGATGTTTTTTAAGGTTTACGTTTGACAGTCTGGACGCTCATTTTAAGGAATGTATTGGAGAAATTCTAATATTATGACAGTCTAAAGTCTTGCTTAACGTACGTAATCACTATTCAGGATTTTCTAAGAACAAGACTTCAGCAGAAAATAGCTTTCGCGTGAAATGACATTTCTATACTTACAAACGTTTCTCGGTAATCACCGAATCATCTTAATACGGAATATTCATGTTTTTTTTCTGCCCTGATAAGGCAATACGTAGTATCTCAGATTAAACTCCTGTAGCATTATCAACCTTATTACTAACATAAGAAAATTAAAACTGCTTAGGAGGGCAGTTTTCACAGCTTCAATAAAAGCTGATTCATGTAACAAACAGATGTCAAAAAACATTTTTTGAACAACTATAAAAATAACCAAGATATAAGCCAACAAGGATTTGTTCCTATCTGTTTCTAGCAAAACAGAATTTTTAGTGGAGTTTATATGGCCGACCTGTTACATGACGTCACAGTGCATATCGAATCTCTCTATCTAATCGATGTCTAATGAACAGTTTACCTGTATCATCCGTATTTCTTGGCCGATTTTAATTTCACTTTTCGTGATCTCTTTTACAGTATTTTCATATTTTCTTGAGAAATGCGTTTTAAAAATCCATGCATATTCCCTACCCGTATTCACAAACGTCAGTATGAGGTCTCACAGTGCTCACGAACGCACAGGGTGGTTCAAATCGTCTCATAAACAAAAAGTCGGTCAAAAAGGACCAATCACAAAGCTGTATTGAACGCAGTGCGTTTACTCAGTCAAGATCCCTTCAGTATTGTATGTGAATACGGGTGTAAGAACACCCTGAAAATTAACCCTTTAAATAAACGTCAAAAGCGCTTGCAGATGATGACGAGTATATGGCATCTGACAAACAGCCAAAAACTGACCTTTATTACCTTGCAATTCATAGTGATTTAGTAAGCCAGTTTTGAATGCAGCCAGTGTTTGAACACCCCGCGACGGTTTGACAAATGATGCCATAATTCTTCTGTATGCCGCGTGACCAGAAAGCGGCGGGCTTTTCTAAAAACCCGCCATTATCTTGACAAATAGTCACATTGACAGTCACGTACGGATCGCTATGTATCATGCGTGAAGTTTCTTAAACTCTTCGGAAAACAATATAGGTTTTATTTAGAAGATGTAGAGTAATTTTAGTCTGTAGTAACACCCTTTTTGTAACACGCTTTTATTAGATTCACTTCTTACTAAAAGGCCCTTTAAACGGTCGGGTGGTTGTGGCAACACACACAGCTACACACACACAGCTATCTGTGAGAATGAGATAGTAATATATATGTCTAGTTCCTACAGATAGCTGTGTCCCTCTCAGTTGGCACAACTACCCGATCGTGTAGAAGGCCCATAACTGATTAACTAACTAACAACGTAATAAAATCTTGGAAGTCGATTTAAACCTACTTCTAATCTAACTGTCCAATTGTCTTGACATTTTGCATACCTACTTATGAAATTCCGATGACAATAAAATATGGTACAGTCGACGTCAAAGATATGTTTACACTTCAGTACCTTGTCACTTTATCCGCTATGACAATTTCATATGGCAGTTAAAACATGACGCGAAATAGACAAGGTACTAAATTGTAAACATATTTATGACGTCGACTTTACCATTAACCTGATATGTACAAAGCGCTAGATGACAATTGGAGTATAAAAACTTCATAAATAAAATCTAAAATCACAAACAATATTAACCCAATAGTACATTATTGCCTAGGCATGGAAGTAGGCAATTGCGGGCCGAGTATTGGTTTAAACGGACGAGCTTGCGAGTCCGTTTAAAAATACGAAGCCCGCAATTGCTGTTCCTGCCGAGGCAAATATAGTGCTTTTCTCAAAAATCGCAAGAAAAAATTTGTGTTGGAGTCAAATCTTCATCGCTTGAACAAATTTTTTGAATTGCATACAAACAGCAACTTCATGTGAAAAAACCATCACTCCTACCGCCTTTTTGTTAATGACAAGGAGAAACGCAATTCTTGTTTAAAAAAAACATAAGCTATTCCAGGCACAAATAAAAAAGTTATGTTTCGAGTAAAATTTGGATGTATAAGACTTGTGCCCTCATTTTATTATGGCCCTTTTCACTTTTTAAAAAGTTACAAGGTAGATAGTAATGGAATTTGTATGCAACATTGCGGGCTTGTGTAGCGAGCACGCAATGTTTTTTTTTTTTAATTTGAGAACTGTCAGTAAACTATGTACTTCGCGTCTCAATGTGTAGATAGGAATGTCAAGATTTCCGGTCATTTTTGAGAAAAATCATTTCTAGAACCGAATAGATAAACAAAAGATGTCTAGAAACCAGCATCGGTCAAAAGGTTGGTTAAAAACAACCCAACAACTCGCTCGCAGCTTCAAACATGCCAGTGCGTGAATTGAAGTGTTCCGACGGACAATGCTGGGCTTTGCCGCTTTCACTGAAGCAGAAAAAAGTACAAAAGGGGTATGGTTTCGGAATTTCAGCCCATTGTTTTTTGTCGTGCTTGCTATCCACTGGCTTGTATTTAACTTGCAAAGTTTATAATGTCCTCCCGATTCTATGTTGATATTGTTTTTAGTCACTTTCGAGTTTTCGGCAAAGCCTTCTTTTATTCAGGATTTTTTAATTTAACAGCGTGAAATGTTTCTTTGCCGTGCTCTTGCGTTACTTTTTGCTATGTACAATGCTACCATTTTCCGAATAGCTATCGGCAATCTTTCGTTTTTCTACACGAGTGACAAATTTACTGACAGCTGCGAGTGCAAGCGTGATAGCGATAGCCAGCCGACAGCTATTAAGACGCTGGGAATACTGTATCTATCTTTATTGTGCACAATCTCCCGCCGCCCGGCCTTGATTGTAGGTAAAAAGTTCATCTCGCCAACCGTCACTTTGGGTGGGATTCTATTGTATGGAACCGATTTCGTACGAAATACAGTACAAGTACAGTACAGTAGTAGTTTCGATACAGTCAAGGAATTTAATTTGTGACCCACCTTAGGTCCAAAGTCAATCTGACATTCTATAACAATAAGGTTGAGTTTCCTATCAATTACAAATGACTTGGCATCTCTATCGACAATGACATCTTCAAGCAGATTTTCTTTGAAATGGGTAGCAAATTAACTTCCGTGACCGTACCTATTTAGGCCCATATTTGTTGCTTACCGATATAATTGTAAACGACTCTTCTCTTTCTACATTGCATGTTGTCTTTTTCTTCCCTAACTTTTCTAGAAAAAGCAAAAGTGGCAAAATATAGTAATATGGAAAACATTTAGAAACTTTTACTCAGATACCCTAATGTCGCCCTATTTAACGAGTTTGGATAATAATTACGAAATTTAAATTTCAGACGCTTCAATTAGGATATCCTAACACTGGGACTCTATTCCACTGCGTTTTGGCCCCTATTACAATCGTGTTGTAGACAACTCGGCCGCCATTATGACCTAGATAATAAGAGCTATAATATACATACCGCTACTGCTACAGTTTAGAGACCAACTGTCAAACCTAACCTAACCTAGCCTTGTCTACACGTTAGATATTTAAGAAATTTTGAAAAGTTTACAGTCTCAGCGATATAAAATATTATGACTATCAATTTATGTCAACAATGACATTATGACCAATAAAATTATGGGAAACAAAGGGCTCAGTTTGTAACGAATAAAATCAAAGTTAGAATGCTACATTATTCCTGAGTAACATAGGCTATGTTTTATTTTTCCGCGCGAACGGAGTCGCGGGCTACAGCTAGTGTTAGAATAAGGGCCCAGCTCACTGTTCACAGAGACACGTGTTTGACTGATGTAATGTTATCAGGGTCAAGGCAGTGACTAATAACAGGAATTTACAACATGGAAATAATATTTTCCGAAATAATTTAAAACGTAGGTTTATTAATTATACTAGCTAAATAATAATATCAAATATTTTAATAAATTACGACCTACGCATTAAGAATTCAATATTTTAAAAGGGTTTCGGTATATAAGGGAACATTTCTTGGAATTGAGCATTCCTGATTTTAGCTATAAACTAATTACGTTTACGAAGTTCAGCAACATCTCGAAGTTTCGTGACTCACAGCGGGGATTGAAGTCGATCTTGTCTTAACTAAATTTTGACATGGTTGTGAAATAACTCAAAACGACTAGAATTTATAAGATTGGCAACGAAATTTACTAACGCCCACTCGTAGGAAAAAGTTAGCCTCCAATGGCCCCTTGTACTAAATATAGTACATAATACGGCCATTGAAATAAAGATCTAGTGAAAAGAACGTAAAGCGGAATTTCTTTTGTTTTTATGATGATTGATCAAATTAGAAAATTTACTTTATTTAATTCACAATAGATTCATATTCCACTAACAAATTTCTTTGTATTGTCGGCCTTAGGAGGTGCCTGAATCTTATTATTTATTTTTGCTGCAAGTGACTCTAAATGAATCTATAAATAGACTAATTTAGTCGAAATGAAAATCCGTATCCTGCCACGACAACATTTTGGTTGCCCATTTCTCATCTATAAAAAATTATAAAGTCATTAAATTCGGACTTCGCAACTTGCTTCATCAGTGAACATGAAACTTCAGTTGTTTATATTGCTACGCCGTAACCCCGTTGATGTCTTCGCGCTCCGTAGCGCTACGAGACGCTCCGTAGCTCGCTACGCGCGGCTAGTGACGCGCTTCAACACCCATATAAGACATCGTTTAGGTTAAATTGAAAACGATCAGGGGCTGTATTCTAGGCGATAAGACCTTATGGCTTTTGACTTTTTCGTGACATGACATGTTCACATTATCGTAGTGTAAGTCAGCCGCCATTACTGTCAATTAAATAAGAGCTATCAACACTTTAACTGGTCGAAGACGATATGGTTTTTACCGTCTAGCTAGAAACTTGACCCAGGGTAGTACTGTGCGTGTCTATACGCATAAAAACTACAAGTGTGGTCCACCCGCTTTCGTGAGATAAAATTAGTCGTTCGTCAACGTATCGTAACGTTGACAATACGATAATATGTCAAAAGCAATATTGTTTTGCCGTGTAGAATAGACCCCCGGTTTCCATATTGCTATTCAAATGTATCTGGTAGATTTTATCGCTGTCACTTCCTCTTACTTTGTGAAAGCCTGAAAATACTTTATTTACTTAATAGCTTTGAATGTGAAATAAATTTCTTTTGATGTCGGTTTACTAAATATTTAATAAAGATTATCTGTGCAAAGGGAAAAAAACGCGTTCCCATCCTTAATATATTCGTCACAGTAATCGTCACGTGAAGTCACAGGGAACATCTATTGGGCGTATTGACAAATTGGTACCGATTTCATAAATCAATTTCGTATCACGGATTGGACGCATGACGGATGAGATTTGTTAACTCGGGCCGACGACTGATCCGGGGATTGGGACCGTTCAGTCGTTCCAGGCGAGTGTCCTCGCGTTACACGGGAATCTAAAGAAAGAAGTACATCTAGTTTTTTTATTTATTGTACAAATATAGCGTTAAAAGGAAACGAACTTCCATAATCCAAGTACACATTTTCAAACATTCCTTCGGCACAGCCGATATTCCGGCAACCCTGCAGCCCACAGGTCTCTCAGCCTCGGATGGCAAAAGTCCTGACGGCTGCACTTTGGTGCCATGGCGTTTGGGCCGCCCCTTGGCTTGGGACGTAACATGCGTGGACACATTAGCTCCGTCTCTCGTCAGCCTGGGCCCGCGGCTGCCCGTGCCCAGACCATCAAGTGCCGCAAATACGCTTTGCTAAATGAAAATTACGTTTTTGCGGCACTTGCAATGGAAACATTGGGTCCGTGGTCTTCCGACACCAAAAAATTTGTAAAAGAGGTGTCGGGAAGACTTATTTTGGCGGCGGGTGACCCCAGAGCGGGCTCGTTCTTTGCGTAGCGGCTCAGTCTGGCTGTGCAAAGAGGGAACGCGGCCAGCATTTTAGGGATCATGCCACGAGCGGGTGATCTGCAAGAGTTATTTTATTTATAGTTCGTTTTTTAAGATGTATATTTTTTATTTTAGTTAAGAAAGTGTAAGTTACCATGTGTCGACAAGATTGCTGCCCTGCCAGCTGCCAGGGCCTCTATTCTACTTGTTAAAACCATATCCCTTTGACGTGTTATTGTATTGTTTTTAACTCGGCCACCATTACTGTCAAGAAAATAAGAACTATCGAAACGTGTGTAATACGGTAACAAGTCAAAGAAAATATGGATTTTACCGTTTAGAATCTTGGCTCAGAGATTTTGAAAACGATAGACAGCCGAGTACATTAATACCGTAAAACGGGGTGAGTAGGGATTAAGGGGTGAGTAGGGACACAACCTAAAATATGTTACTAATTATAAGACTGAAATTATTTCCAATAGACGTAACGTTATTGGCCATTTAATAATTGTTCTTATAGGTAACAAGTTATGACTTATTCTAGGTTATGTCCCTTCTCACCCCGTTTTACGGTAATCTGAGGCCCTTGCCAAGATGCACTACGCTAACCAGCGTTTCTATTCGATTCGTTTTTAAATCAATCGCGTCACTGGTATATGACGTGATACGAAAAGTTACGTGATCTATCTAGTGACGCGATTGGTTTAAAAACGAAACGAATAGAAACGCTAGTTAACGCAATGCATCTTGGCAGGGCCCTCGTCTTACTGTAAGTACTTACTAACTTTATCAATATCATTTCGACATAAAAGCAAAAAAGCCAAAGCAAATTTTAATAGAACGCAGATAATTTATCAGATGAACTACATTTTTTCTCAGTTCTTTTCACTCTTACATGTAGTTTTGTTTCAGGTCGGCCGATTAATCTTCAAAAACCCTTTTTTAAACAAAGGTGTCAACTTGTAACTTAATCCTTTATTCTATGAAGCTGTCGGCGCTCGCGGTCACCTTTTGTGTATTATAGCGTCGAGATAAGGGTCCCTGTGTTAACAAACTGACTTTAACGGGTTTTCTGAAGGTCTTACGGTCTATTCGGTTTGAAAATTGCTTCAATTACTATTTTGTTGAAGCTCTAAACATTTTAAGATGATGCTGTTGAAAGCAGATGAAATTTGCTAAAAGCTTTTTTTACACAAACGGTTTTTTAGATAAGAATAATCTATCCATGGTAAACGTTTAGGTAGAAATATATCTATCATTATGAAAACTAACTGAGCCTCTATTCAACATGGTAAAAACAATATCCTATCGGTTATCGTATTGTCAACGTTTTGATAGCTCTTATTTACTTGACAGTAATGGCAGCCGAGTTAAAAACAATTCCATAACAGGTCAAATACGATTTGGATTTTACCGCCTAGAATAGAGAAGCTGTTTAATTAGGTACAGTCAAGGACTTTAATTGTTATGCCACTATGGAACCCTGTCGCATAACGTTAATCATTCATTTAAGCGTAATTTCTGTCATGTGGTTTGACGCAGTCATTATGACAGGGTTCCATAGTGACAACAACATAGTGAGTGTACTTTTAGAAGCCGAGAAAACTTTAACCTTTTGAACGCCATACGTCGAATACAAAATATGCCACCCACACGCCAAACATGTTTGCTGTGCTATGCAAATTACACCTTATTGCTACCAAACAAAGTCTCTTTTAATCTTGAACTCTTGTCGGCTGTAGCCGACTTTGGCGTTGAAAAGGTTAACGCGGCTACACCAACATACTCGTCCATTCTCTATCTCCCTCGCACCGTGAATCGCTTTCATACATCTCTACGTTCCATTTCACTTGCCAATGTTTCATTCATAATTCATGTCAAATTTTTAACCGACTTCAAAAAAAGGAGGAGGTTCTCAATTAGTATGTTTTTTTTTTTAATGTTTGTTACCTGAGAACTTTCGACTGGGTGAACCGATTTTGATGATCCTTTTTTTATTTGAAAGCTGGTGCTTCCTGATTGGTCCCATTCTTATCAAAATGAAGATCTGATGGTGGAATCCATGAGGAATCGACGGAACTCTTCAATATTTATAGGCACACCTATAGCGATTTTGATATTTTTCATTGTAACTCGTGTATTTGGTCTTGTAAAGCACTATTTGGTGAAGTGGAACTGATGATGAAGACCACAGATGGCCACCGGAACTCCTAAACGGTATATATTTCGAGGGTGGCGACAAGATATTTCGATTAAGATAGGTGAGCGACTATGACGAAGCATATTTAGGTTTAAATATATGACTATGACTTTCCCACGGCGTTGCTTGCGGCGGGATTGAAATGTTCTATTGTTTCTTATTAATTGAGAAGTGGGAGAATAACAGCATAATTATGATCACTAAAAAGTATAAAATAAAAAAAAGTTTAAAAAAACAAAAACCCGCCTTCAAAAAGCAAAAAATAAATTCTTTAAAATGGTAGGTAAATAGGTCAGTCCAACTGAAGTCGGCGTCCAACGATATTTTAACCAAAAGCAGACTTCAGTTGGACTGACCTATTTACCTACCATTTTAAAGAAGTTATTTTTTGCTTTTTGAAGGCGGGTTTTTTTTTTTGTTAAACTTTTTTTTTGACAACAATACTGTGACAATGTGAAATATTATTATTCTCAAGGCCCTAAGTTTGTACGTAACTAACCTAAACAAAAGGCCTCAAAGTTGATCTCAGAAAGAAATCTCATTAAACTGTCCCAGAGCTGATTAAGGGTCCGCTCGAGGAATACTGATCCGACGTTGGACAAGTGCCGCCTTAATTAACCATCTCGCTACTATTAGCCGCTGGTATTCGTTTCTAAAGGGTTCCGACAGCATTTAACACCAAGGACAAAAATAATTAATGATTTCTATTACGTGTAGCAGACATTTAGGTAGGCAAGGATCGAAATAAACGAGGTTGTGGGCTAGTGAGTAACCGTTAATAGGGAATATGCATGGATTTTATAAATGTCATTTCTTAACAAAATATGAATATACCTTAAAAGAGATCATCAAAAGTGAAATTAAAATTAAAATCGGTCAAGAAATACGGATGACACGAGCATTTTAAACTGCTAATTAGACAGCGATTAGACAGAGAGATCCGATGTGCACTCTGACGTCATGTAACAGGTCGGCCATATAAATTCCATGATAAATTCTGTTTTGCTAGAAAGAGATAGGAACAAATCTTTCTTGGCTTATATCTTGGTTATTTTTATAGCTAATCAATAAATTATTTTTTCACGCCACACTGCTCGGAAATGTGGCGAAAGATGGTCTGTTCTTGGTCCCCAAAACAATCAATAATTGTACACTGAATGAGCAGGCCTTCTATGGATTTAAACTGGACAACAATAACATTGTTGGTCTGTTCCATTAAGCAAGTCGACCAATCACATCGGTCCGCTGATCACTGATTCGACCAATCAGAACACGACTTGTGCTGCATATGAAATTAAATTGACCAATGAGAAGTCGTTTTATTTTTTAATGATATTCATTCCTTCACGGATAGGCAAAGGAATCAGATTCTATACAGCCATATTCTGTTTTTAATTATGTGAAATATAGTTCTGCCACGGTCAGAGTCGTCAGTTTAAAAAACGCCTTTGAATGACTGGCCACTAAGAACGGTTTATTTCGTCGCAGTAGTCGTGAAAAGCACTGTGTTAAGCCTCGGCCGAAAGTGCAATAGATGGACGAGTTAGTTCGTCTAACTAACTCGTCCATCTATTGCTTACTTTCTAACCTCTACAACAATGTCAACTGTTTATTACATGAATCAGCTTTTATTGAAGCTGTGAATAAAAGTCATGAATATTGCCTATTTAATTAAAGGCGACATCAGAACACATTTAGGTTTCATTTTGGTAGCCTTTGAAAGAAAACTCAAAATTCATATCCTACAAACGTTTAGGTATAAAGACGGCCTTTATTCTAGGCGATAAAAACCGTATCGTCTTTGACATGTCATGGTATTGGTTTACCTCAGCCGCCATTAAGCACTTACTGTCAAGTAAATAAGAGCTATGAAAACGTTTGACAATACGATAACAGGTCAAAGCCGATATAGTTTTTACTGTGTTGAATATAGGCCCTGTAAAGGTTTCATTGCAGCTATCCTTTTCACGGGTTGACAGTTTGTAGGCTGGCTATCTGTCGTAATGAATTTGAGTGAACTTATAAGTACATATACGTTCCATGATTAAAAAAAGTATACATACATACATTAAATCACTTCTTTCCACCTGCTACGATCCTGATAAATCTCTTTCGCTTCTTCCACATTCATACATCGAATCATGCATGCAAATCGGTGTCGGATACTTAAGATTCGGCCCTTTTCCAGTATTTCTCTGATTTGATACGAAAAACTACGCCTAGTGCGACCCCTTCCGACCCTCCCACTCCCTTTCGCTCTGTATATCTCTTTCGTCAATCTTCTTTCCTCCATCCTTTCCAAATGACCTAATTTGTGTACCTGGGAAGTATGTTTACAAGAGATGGTAAGTGTGAGAAGGATGTCGAGAGGAGGGTGAATGCGGGCACAAAAAGTATTGCATTAGATACTTTGTTGCTCAATAAACATGTAAAATTATTTAAGAGGAAAAGTAATTAAATAAAGCTTTTTGTCAATAAAATATCCAGTTTGTACCAGCTCAACGTAGACCAACTTTAAATGGTTCTCAAATAAAGACTCTAATTCAATCTAAGTCAAATTAAAGACATACGGAAAATGCCTACTTACCGGCTTACAATTGGTATTATTTCAGTATTCCCAATCAATTATTTTATATATATATATATATATATATATATATATATATATAATGTGTAAAATTACTGTTCACCGAACTAAAAGCACTCTAAGGCTGCTTAAGCTCTACATTAATGAGACTCGAAAGCTTAAACTGAAGAACTCGTAAAGGTCATATTTCTCGGTCTTTCACTTTATTAGAAACTTAATGAATGGTGTTAAGGGCTATCATTAATTTCGTGCATTCTGATTAATCTACTTGAAGTTTGAAGTTAGGTTCTCAGTCGCTCTGCAGTATTTGTACATAGGAGCAAAAGGGATGACTGATGAAATTATGAATTTGATCATTTTGAACAGCTGTGCCCGCGCTGAATTCACTTATCGAACTTAAACGGCTTAACCTTTGATTACCTCAATAACTCCGGCGAGCTTTCATATTGAAGCTCCTCTCATAACCATTGAAATGTTCTGTAAGATTTTGCTAACGAAGATTGTATTTTATGCGGGGTAAAGTTAGTATAACTTTTTGAGTGGAGGGCGTTAAGCTAGGGTTCCGAAACCAACGTTAATTCGAAGCGAAATGTTAAAATTTGCTAAAAGCTACGAGTATAATAAATAATATAAGTTATGTAACAAAATATGCTCATGGTTGATTGACGACGCGTTAGCTTAATTGGCAGTGAACCTGCCGGTCCCGGTTTCAAATCCCGGTAAGGCCAAATATTTGTCTGATGAGCGCTAGTGTTTGCTCCTGAGTCTTGGATGTTTTCATGCTTGATTTGGGATGCTTACTTTGGGACTAGGTCAATAGGGAGTAAGCATGGATTTTTTAAATCGCATTTCTCAACAAAATATGAAAATACCGTAAAAGAGATCACCAAAAGTGAAATTAAAATTAAAATCGGTCAAGAAATAAGGATGATACAAGCATTTTAAACTGCTAATTAGAAAGAGAGATTCGAAGTGCACCGGTGACGTCATTGTGCAGTTCGGCCATATAAAATTCACGTAAAATTCTGTTTTGCTAGAATGAGATAGGAACAAATCTTTGTTGGCTTATATCTTGGTTATTTTTAAAGATATTCAAAAAACGTTTTTTCTCACCTGTTTGTTACATGAATCAGCTTTTATTAAAGATATAAAAAAAACATGCATATTCCCTATTTGTTTGAGCACGAGTTATTTTCACTGTTTTTTTTTAATATTTCAATAGCATTTTAGTCCCTATATTAATAAAATATAGTCGCGTGGTTCGGAAGTACACCTTAAGGCCGCAATATTTCAGCACCATCAAGATTAGAGCTGTATAAAGGTTGTTAAAAAGCTTTTGTTGTTATCATATCTTATTTAAACGAGAAAAACCCTGACAAAGTAAATAGAGAGAAAATTTAAGCTACAAAAATTGTTCTTAATAAAAATGTTTTAATACATATTTACTTATTAATAAATAACATGTAGCAAATTTTATAAGAACTCCTGGTACCAAAGAAGTTTAATAGGTACTTAAAATATACAATTATCTTCTTACATTAAATAACGTTACCGGGTTTTCATCTAAAATGAACGCTTAATTAATTGACTAAAATAAACTGGAAAAGTAAACCGCTTCATGTTTAATAAAACGTTTGCTCTACAATCAACGCTAGAGGAAGTTTCTTCGAAGCGAATACTTCAAGATTTTTCTTCGCCAAGTTATTTTTTATTTAAATAAAATTAAACAAACACGCCACAAGCAAATCATTTGTGTTTTATATTCATAGTTTAACTACCTCTTTTAGGTAGTTAAACTATGAATACCGTAAAACGGGGGGAGTAGGGATTAAGGGGTGAGTAGGGACACGACCTAAAATGAAGTATATGTTACTAATTATAAGACTGAAATTATTTCCAATAGACGTAACGTTATTGTCCATTTAATAATTGTTCCTAAATGTAACACGGTATGACTTATTTTAGGTTGTGTCCCTTCTCACCCCTTAATCCCTACTCACCCCGTTTTACCTATAGAAGTACTAAACAGATAAGTCAATACTGACGCATTGTTCAAACATGAAGTTTCTAAATATATAATGTTGACAGTACTAAAACAATACTAAACTTATTTGTTGTGCGTAAGGGAATAGTAATAAAAGCTTTATTTTACTGCCGTTGTCAACTTTACCAATATTCAGAAACTTTAAGGTTGTGCAATGTATCAAGATTGACGTCTTATCTGCCGAGCATAGTCCAAAGCACCAATATCTGATCGGCCAACGCGCCATATATACATAGACCTTATTATCAGAGGCATAGGGGCGTGTTCATATTTTTGACGCCTTGAGAACGTATATACAGGGTGTCTCTGACATTGGTGCCTTAAATGCATGGATACCGCTCCTACTCCTGAAACTGAACTTCTTTTGTTCTGTAAGTTGTTAAAAATATATCCAACATAAATTTTATTTTTTTCATACAAGTTAAACATAATTTTCAATGTACGCGATCCAATTCTTTATTTTCCATTAGCCCTCGTACCAAGGAAATGTCGCCCCCGTACCATGAGATAGTGATTATACGGCCATGATTTAATACACTGATTTTACAATTAGACTTTAACATCAATTAATTATCTAAGCTTAAGTTATTTTTTAATGTTGCAGAACAAAAGTAGTTCAGTTTAGCGAGTAGAATCGATCGTTGCATTTAAAGCTTCAAGTTCAGAGGCACCCTGTATGCACCTGCACTTTGACTATACGCAAGCAGAAGTATGTATGTAGAGAAATAGAGAATTCCTTCACCTACATGCACCTTATTTTAATATCTGGCAAAGATATATTCCAGAGCGACAGACATAAAGATGCTTATAGTCCCGGTGCATTGCAGCCCCGAGACCCGAAGCTAACTCAATTCAAATACGTCTATTTGGAGCACTCAGGCTTGAATAAACAGCGATACGCATAAGCTCTTTCAATACTCGTGCGGCGCTGAAACCTGTAAATACTTTACATCGTAATATTCAAAACGTATTAGGTAACTTACTTGCAACCGAAGCCTCATAACATAATCTATACTAATATTATAAATCTGAAGAGTTTGTTTGCTTCAACGCGCTAATCTCAGGAACTACTGGTCCGATTTGAAAAATTCTTTCAGTGTTAGATAGCCCATTTATCGAGGAAGGCTATAGGCTATATATCGCCACGCTAAGACCAATAGGAGTGGAGCACCAATGAAGAATGTTTCAACCTTCTACGTTAGCTAAGTCGCGGGTTAAAGTTAGCGTTAGCCCAAAGTAACTTCCACGGGGACGAAGCTAGTTACATAGATAGAAACCCTTGATACAATCTGCGTCCTACCAAAGAAGGCGGCTAACTGCTTATCACCGTCTGTCGAACCGTTGTATTGGATGGCAAAAAACGAACGTCACATGGACTGCAACTACCTTAAATAGGTATTGGAAATAGCAAATTCTACGCAAAGGAGACTTATTTTTAGTTTTGAAAAAAGAAAATCCTGCTAAAAAAAGTCAAAATCATTTATTGTTTGATTGCAGGTGTTATGGATACATTGGTTGGGCGCACCACAATCAACCGTTTCCGGTGTACAATAATTAAAGCACTATTTATTATATTTAAAAGTAACTTTTTAAAATTATTGTTTTTTGAAAATTCGTCTACCTTAATCGGGAATCGAACTGGTCGAATATAAAAACAAACTATAAAGTCGTGTTCTTTTTACGGTCTTTATTTAGTTTAAATGTGTATGTGTAATAGATATAAATGATAACTATCAATGACCCTTCCGATCTGTATCATAAAACACTATTATTTTGTCATATTCGACCGCAGTTCCATTCTCAAGGCAGATTATTTTTTAAACATCCATAAATAAAGGTTTTTTTTAAATAATAGTAAGTCTCCTTTGCGTATAACTTGCTATTACCAATATTTAAGGTAGGCGCCGTCCATGTGGCGATCGTATTTTCCACCCTGTATACTCTATTAGTAACCACATTAAATTTAAAATTCTTATACTATTTATTACTATACCGACCCCTACTTTCAAAGCTCTTCAGCAACTTAACCAATTTCCATCAAACCTAGCTAGGAACAATCCGTACTAACGTAACTCCGTATTATTTTATTGCTAGCAACGTACTATTTTTACACGACTGGCCAAAAAAAGGAGTGTAATGTTTTCAGGGTTCATGTATGTAGGTATGTATGATTTTTTATTCCACCATAACTTCTAAACGCCTGAGCCGATTTAGATGTGTGTGGTAACGTTAGAATCCTTTCACCATCCCGGGTGACAAGTGATACCTAAACTGTTAAAATTGAAATAAGAATAATGGCAAAATCGCAATTATTAACATAGGTAGGTATATCGACGAAAATAAGTATAAAAAAATTCAGTCGGGTTTTTAAAGCTTGCTTTTCATTTAGTTATTATTACCAAATAGAAAATAAATAAAACCCTATTTTATTTCATTTCCACCAAAACACCGCCAGCACGGGTCAAGAGTTGTAAAGGCGTTAACAAGCATTTAGGTCATGTCTTTGCTCAGGTACAAAAATATTTTTAATTCACCGGCGCGGGAACCGTAATCCCGGCATGAAAGTGTTACAAAGTCGGAGGAAATCCCGGAGGATCTCAGTTAGAGGGGGATTTGGCGGGAACCGCCTCCTCTCGAGACTTTCATTAAGTCCGCGCTTAAACACGACAAAGCTTTGCGGCACTTTTATACGCCGTAAGTAAACCGTGACGTTTTGAATTAAATTGCACGTGTGGGCCGCGAGCCGGGGCTCCGGGGTACGAGGCTTAGCTCGCGGGTTATGTAAACGCCCACGTTGTATTACACGCACTGCAGCAATCACATCTGCGACTCGAATAATCTCAGCCGTGATACAATCAAACGTCAAGACGATTTAGCGTCGCGTTTGAATCATAACTGAGAAAAAAAATAGAGTCCTAGGGCCGTATAAATTAACTCATCTTGACTGAGATGCCCATCACATGATACGTCAAAGTAAACGTCAACCCGTAGAAAACTGTCATTTTTGACGCATCTTGAGACTGGCATTAAAGTCGAGATCAGTTTATTAATACTGGCCCTAGAGTACGAAATTAAAGATCTATAAGGAACGGTTAATTGATATTAAGTGGATTCCCCGTTTCCAGGCAAGTCAAAGTAAGCTTCAAGCTATAGTTAACTTTCATCTGTGACCCCCCTTACAACCGGCATCTCACTTGAAATCAGAGCCTCTATTTGACTTGGTAATATAAAACTATATTGCCTTGCCTTTGATGTTACGGTATTGTTTTTAACTCGGCCGCCATTACTGTCAAGTAAATAAAAGATATCAGAGCGTTGACAATACGGAAACACGTCAAACACAATAAAATCTCAGCCCAGTTTACTACGACTCTATGTTTCCTTTACAATAATCATCTAGTTAACTGTTGAAATACAGAGCTGTCAGTGGCAGGTAACCTGACAGTCCAAAATCATTAAATTAGGAAACTGACGATGAACGACGACGA
This sequence comes from Acleris literana, assembly GCA_946894065.1. Classification (NCBI taxonomy): domain Eukaryota; kingdom Metazoa; phylum Arthropoda; class Insecta; order Lepidoptera; family Tortricidae; genus Acleris; species Acleris literana. The sequence continues at coordinate 5,671,996 of OX335677.1, forward strand.
CGGACTGCTTGTCTGTGGTTCTTTAAGCATCAGTCTTTTTCAAAGCTGTCGAAAACATTCGATTTCTATTCTAACGAACTCGTTGGATTACATCTGTTTCCCAGATTACAAAGAAAACTACCGCCGAACTTAATTGTTCAAAAGAAGAAGTTCAGTGCATTCCAGCATGTGAACAAATGTTTGCCGAGCTTTGTTTGTCCCCTAACGTAGGTGTTCGGCGCAGGCTTGTTGACTCCGCCTGCTCCCGCCAGTAAAGAATTACTTTTAAACAAGGAATAGTTGGAACATCGGCCCGTGTTATTGTTTGTACAACTCCGTTTAAGACAGCAAGTAGTTATACTTACATTATGTTGATATGAAAATACTTTTCTGAAAGCGCTGTTGTTATAGTTTCGGCGGTTGCTTTGCTTTAAAACATTCCTTTGACAATCGGGGTACATAAATAATAAAGAAAAAAACACGTGAATATGTAGGACGAGGGATTTCGCTTGAAAAATGGGCTGTTAGTAAAATCATACGAGTTACATTTTATCAATCGCAAGGGATGTAGAATATAAAACACTATGTAGTATGTATTAAGGTATTTGAACGTTGGTGAGGAGCTTGACATTAGTAGTTTACGTGACGGTTGCGTAATGCTAATTACGCAGAGTCTCTTACAATACTTTATCTACACACATATTATAAGTACTCTAAGATGGGTTCAGAAGGCAAATGACCAGCATTACCTGTGGTAGTAGGTGACAGCGATGACAGCTGTAACGTAATTTTGAAATTACGTTATCGAATATTGTAAGGAAATGAGATCCAAATTTGGAACATCTTCCGAAATTAACAGCTGTCATCGCTGTCACCTACTACCACAGGTAATGCTGGTCATTGCCTACGGGGTTTGATCGCATAATAGAGGCCTTATGATATGAGTGTAGATAAAATACTTTAACTAGCCGTGTTATCCATTACGTATTATATGAAACAGCTAAACATTCAAATTCCTCGATAGTTCCTATGGCAGTAACTTAACCCATAGAGTTGAAACTTCTAGTTTATTTTTAATGTCGCCACGGTCATGACCATCGAGGACCATAGATTATCTCAAGAAGTACGATACCTACGTTGCCAACCCAGAGGGCTACTATAAAATACCTACTTCTAGGCTAGACGTTTCAAGGAGTCTACATATTCCCTACATCGTATCAATGCGTATTCGATTACATAGTTTTTTTTTATCTTCCACGATTAATAATGATGCAATATTGCAACTTATCATCTTATAGCACATTGCCTCATTTTTCGGGGTATATTTTGGCCATGATCACAGAATTGGCTGGTCCGATTGTTACAGGAGCGACTGTCGTTTATCAACGGATTCTGGTTTCTAAGATTAAGTACAGTTTTAGCAGCTGTCGTTCATAAAACCAAGGGAAACGGTAACCGTATGGCATTAGAAGGACATGAGTAATGGGCGGTCTCCGGCGTGCCGCCCACGTTACAATTTAGGTATTTGTTTCCTTTGATAACATCCCTTTAGCTTTTGATTTGATATGATAAAATAAATAGACAAGAAACATACTACAATACCAAGGTTTCATATTTGTGTACTGATATTTTTCTGGTTCGTAAGGATGTTCGATTTTTGAACCCTCAATCGGTAATACCAATGTGTTTTTTCTAATTCAATCACCATTGTGGTGTAGTACCTGTTCCTAACCTAACCGATGCTTTTGATATGAAGGTGGTAAAACATAGTAAGGATAACCGGGCAATCGAAAAGGGCCTCTATTCAACACTGTAAAACAATATGCTTTTGGTTTTGACGTGTTATCGTATTGGCAAGGTTACGATAGCTCTTGTTTACTTGACTTGACTTGACTAGTAATGGCGGCCGAGTTAAAAACGATACCATAACACGTCAAAGGCAATATGGTATTATGGTAGAATTAGAGAACCCGCTGAGTGAGTAAAAGGGGTAATCGTATACAGCGTGTTACCAGCACCCTGGCTTTTTTAAAGGAGGTTAAAATAACGTATATCTGTAACATAACCATGACATTAAATTAATTAATAAACAAATTTTCAGGCTTTACTAACTTTCTTACAAAATTTTAATTGCCAGCAATGTAAAGAACAGCAATTTGACAAGTGTAAATGACAGTCGACGGATACTTTGATTATTATGATTTGCCCCCGTACCACGACATGCCTTGTACTAAGCAACCGCGATACTGATAACGATGAACACGCAGCACATGCACTACATTAAAAATGGACAGTAACTAAGAAAATTATTTGTGATCAATCGATCAATCAATCAAATGTTATTTGTGTAAAAAGCACACGTCAAAAATACATTAAAAAGTAAAATCAGAAGGTACAATACATTTTTAAAAACTAATTCCTAATTCTAACAACAAACACACTATTTATTCAATTTATTAAGTCACCTATTGTGAAGTTATTTTAATTGTTTTTTTAATTGATAATACTTGCAAACAATTGCTAAAGCAACATATTATCGGCAATTTTAATAAATGCCCGCCGGTAACACACTGTATAATATGTCGAAGTGTATCCAAAGGGCCCAGCATATACAGTCACGAACATTAATTTGGGACCCACCTTAGGTCCAAAGTCATTCTGACATTCTACAACAATAAGGGTGAGTGTCCTATAAGTTACAAATGATTTGGCATATCTAATGACATTGACGACTTCAAGCCAATTTTTCTTGAAATGGGTCACAAATTAACGATCGCGATAGTACATGTACAATATAAGAATACTTGTTTTCGCCAAGCTTATTCTACTATCCCGCTAATATTATAAATGCGAAAGTTTGTGTTTGTGTCTGTGTGTTGGTTTGATACTGCTTCACGCTGCAACCGCTGGACGGATTTGGGTGAAATTTAGAATGGAGATAGCTTATACCCTGGATTAACACATAGGCCACTTTTCATACTGGAATTTGTAGTTCCTGAGGGAATAACGATAATCAAAATGTACGCGGACGAAGTCGCGGGCAGAAGCTAGTATTTTAATAGATATTACCAATATGTGTGCAATACAACTGTAACTTATATTATGAAATAAATAAATCTAAATCTAAATCTAAATCAATAGCAAATCTCTTAAACTTACACTTAGGATTGAAGTCTTAAGATTACAATTGTCTATGGATCTCATAAAACGCTTACCATCAGGTGACCTGTGTGCTTTACCATCTTCGTGGCGTAAAAAACAGGACGTTTAAAACAGTCTGTGGTGTTTAATAAATGTGCGACGGTCCCACTGGCAACACTGGTTCTATCTGTGGATCACGGTCCGTGCTGGTAGCGGTACAAGAGCGGATAATTAATAGATGTTTTATTTATAATTATAATTACTATTACTTATTACGAAGCACGTACATAATTGTGTACGTTACACAGTCAAAAGACTGATTGTAAGAAAAAGTACTTACTTATTACATTTTGGCTATCCCAAGTGTTTTGGAACTACTTAACGCCGGAGCGAAAAGGTGTCCGCCGTGACCCTCTTCAGCCGAGGACCCTTGCCCTGATCGAGTTCAGATTAGACAATATTCACCCTCCACAGGTTCATTCGAAATTGTCCAATGCAAAAAAGTCGAATCAAACTATGCCCGGCATCAACCTTCTGAAAATAGTTACGAGAGGCGGACAGGACCTGTCTTTCCCCTTGTCGTATTGTTAACGTTGACGTTCTTATTATTTTGACAGCAAAGCCGGCTGAGTTGTAAACAATACGCAATAGGGGAAAACACGCAGTGGAATGGAAGCCCCGTATTCTTGCTAGCGCTCTTTAATGATGCCTACAAACCTACAAACACCATTGTCCAACTAGTTGATACAGTTGTTATTTTACTTATTTTACATGCATTTAATAGCCCCGATCGTACTTATATTTATAAATATCATCATGCTAATTGTTCTAAAATATGGTTCGAGAATTATTGCTACACATTTACCTACTGTACTTATTTGCAACAAACTGTGACGGTTATGCACTTCTTGACATCACAACTTTGTGTGTTTATATTTATATAATAGTTATTTCGCTTTCCCGCGAACTGCTATGAATCAATTGACAAGAAGGGTAAGTTCGCAACGCCTCATAGAACGCCTTGCCCACGGCTTTTGCGGTCTCTCTAGCGCTCGTCTCTATTTCGGGATTGAGATACAACAGAGGTTAGTCTCGAGATTGTAGTCTTGGGAATCAAAATGTCAATGGGTCTCAAGTCCCATTTACCATCATGGGCTATGTGTTCGTTTACCATCACATTGCCATAAAAAACAGACAACCTATGGAAATGTTAATGTAAGCATTTATTTTTGGTAAAGGTAAACCGACTTACTCATTTAAATAACAAATTTACTTAAAACATATAATGTGACATAAATAAGATCAATATGTGTTGTAGTGTTGATGTTAGTATAAGTATGGACTGTACATTGTCTGAAATAAATTGATTTGATTTGAACATGGAACTTCGTATCAAGACAGATATTGCGTTTGTATAAATTGTAAGTAATATCGTCAGTTGATTGATGTGATGAAAATGTAAATTAACAATACATTTTCATGATTGCATGAGTGATGATGTCTCTAATTCAGTCGAGAATAACATTATTACTGCTCATTTAATATTCGCTCTAATTAATAATATCACAAATTCAATCGATCTTCCATAATTCAAACACAACTAATGAAACGTGAATGAAACAAATTAAATCTAAAGAGACAATTATTAAACTCAATATAATTTCTGTCCTAAGGTTATTACGTTTCACGGGTTAATTAATAGCAATCACGATTTGCTATAGATATTTATAATTTCAGCATGTTTACTAACATATTTCACTGAGCAGTAAACAAATAAATAAGTTGAATCTCGGAAAATTGCACTATTTTCAACAAATACATTTCTGCGTGTACAATAAAACTATAATTTTAATAAACCTAAGTGAACTCAACGCTCTGTTTAAAGTAAGTACTTCAAGGTAATTGAGGAGTGGTTCTAGAAACCATTGTCTAACCACATTCGTTATTATCAACGAGGACTTGACATTGACAAAACTACACCCATACTTATTATACAAACAAGATACGTAATTCCATACCATTACAGGTTTTATTGTAAAAATTTAGTTGTTTCAAATAAATACTTTGACCATTGAATGGAATTACAATGTCGAGTATGTGAAAGTGTTTTTGACTTTAAATTAGTAAGTCTTTAGAAATCCTTTAAGTTAAAATTGCTATTAAAAAGTTTTTATAAGCTGCGAAGGTCACGTAACATATGCTTTTTTTTTTCAATTTAAGTCTATTCAATTTTAAAACGTTTTGTTGTTGGCAAGGGTTCAATCCATCATTGGATAACTGGCAGAAACGAAATAAAAGCTAGATACCTACCATTTCTCTTCATTTCTATTTCTACATATTATCTAGAGCAACGTTGAGCTGTCTTTCTGTTCTCCGATTCGAAAACCAAAGAGATAATCTGTTGTCGGTGTAGTAATTTCCATTCTTCCCTATTCCAAGCCTTCTCTTTAACTCACTGATACGGCACTCTCCCTCTTTTCCTTTTTCCTTCTATTTTTTCTTCAATTATCATTTTAATGTACTCGTCGTGGCGTAAAAGCTGACCCAACATCTTTCAAATTCCATTATCTATTGTCTTATGACTACACTAATGACAGTAATGACCAAACAAATAAGTTTGTACTAAAATCGAGTCGCTATAAAATCCTCTACAATTTCTAATATGTATAGGTAAATATGGTTGAGTAACGTACCTATATACTTTTTACATACCAAGTCATAAATATAAATACGGTTTGTGGGGTCCGGTCTATTCACGTTTGCAAGGATTTGTTGTTCAATTAATTATTCTAGTTATAGCTTTTGACGAAGAGACCTCGTCGTGTTGTTCTCATATTCATAATTTTTAGTTAAGGTTTATTGTCCTTAAATTTGTAATAAGTTTTTTTTTGGAAGTTTTAAGAATTTATTATTTATTACTTTATTACCTTATGATTACTTAATGTAATTTACTTTTAAGTATTGTTGTTGTATGTTTTATGATTGAAAAAATGACCTTCTGCTGGAGTTTCTTGCGGCGCTTCTTCTCCGCAATGGTGGTCTTGTCCGAAGCGCTGGTAGATTCACTCTATATTACCGACTATTTGCTGAATAAATATTTTGAATTTTGAATACGTTCCCAAGACGTCAAATATATCTACACGCCTCTATACCACTGATAATAAGGTATATGTTTACATTCGCCGAATATTTGTGCTTTTGACTTTACATCTTTGGTCACACCCAACCGAATAATAGGTTACCGTTACAGGTCACCTTGACATTATCAACGACGACGTTTGTTTTTCACATCCTTAGCGCTGGCCCCGCCTTGACAGATACACGACTCATTTGGGATTCAGAAAGGTCACACACACGTAACAATAGAGATTGAGGCGTTCGGGTCAAGTTACTTTTCTATTAATAAATAAATACCAGTGGACCTTCTAACACAATAAACTAGTCCCAAACTAAGCTCTTGACTTGGGCTATAGGGATTATAATTAAAACGTTTTTGTGCATAAGCGTTTTGATTCCATACGAGTCTAACAAGACGTTAGATACATCAATAAAATTAAGATTTTAGTTGAATCAGTAAAGAACTTACTGTTGTTACTATCAGCTTTTGTTGATAAGAGAGAGAGAGAGATTTTGGAAACTAAGAGAAAATCTCTTTTGGTTGCCTCCATTTTTTTTTTAGTTTACTTGACTACGATAGAAAACATCCAAGGCTCAGTAACAAATACTCGACGTCATCACAAATATATTTCCCTTTACTGGGAATTGCACCCAGGACCGCCAGTTTCTTAGAACTATGATAACTACACTCCGTACTACGCCAACTGCGTCATCTAAGCGTAAACATGCAATATTAATTTTGAGCTCTTGGTCTGAAATTATTAAGTTGCCTGCAACTTTACTCCCTCGAGACTAAAGATACTGCAGTGGTGTAAGAAAAGCGAAACACGAACAATAAACTTAATAGGGACCTCAAGTCAAGCCAAAACACAGCTAAAATTGCAGTTTACGACCAGTTTAGTACCAAATAGAGACAATGCAGTATACGTATGTATAAAAGTTGAAATAATGCGCCACCGCAATAACATAATAAGCGAAGTTTTTGTGGAAGGGCGTGTAATTTCAGATTAGCAGAGTTCTTGGGCTTAAAAGATGGTTCAAGCTATCTGTCCTTTGTGCCAGGAGTAAAAGATACTCGGGTTTACAAAACTTGAGTGCAATAAACAATAATAAGACTTTAACTACGTGACTTTTAGCAAAGGACAATATCAACAATTTTGTGTTGCTTTCTTTTAAAACTGCTTGGAGCCACGAGGGTTCCAAAGTCAACAAGGAACCCTTATAATTTATAGCCTTAAAACTCAAAGGGTTCCGATGCTAAAAAAGTTCGAGATCTGCGGCACTATATATGCCGAGCATTGAAGAAATAAACAACGTTGCAACTCCGACGCCGCAACACGAACAAAAGGTTAGTTAAAGTTGCACAGCATCCAGTTATACGACCTATTAGCATTCGCTTCGTTATCATACCGTGAGTAATTAGCAGAAAATGCAAATGTGCTCGAGACTCGCAAGCAATGACATGATGGCCAACGAACCGGTTTCACACCTTTTGCAGGCGTGACTTTATGATTATAAGTACCCTAACATCTCAAGTCAAGAGGACAAATCGGTTGTAGAAGTCGTATAGTCCGAGTATGTGCAACCTCTTTACTGTGAAGTAAACAACGAGTTTGCCTTAGCTTTGGAATGGTAGATGTGCTCTTTTGGCTAAAAATGGCAGTAGGTACTGTTAGCATCGAATACGCACTATGAGTGGGAGATCAAACAAATATAGGAGTTATTATTTTTTGTTAGAGAGGTTAGGATGTGTTTGGATACTTTAGAGCAAAAGTATGTTGTTGTGAGACATTTTGAGATCAAGAACGGTGAATATTAATGTTGTTGGTCCCTCATCAAGCCGTGTATTCATAAGAGATCTGTTTCAGTAGCGCTTTATTTTGTTATATTTGCCTTCTTTTGACATACAAGACCATTTTGTAACTTGTTGGTTTAGGTAAACAAAGCAACACGAAAACTTTATGATTAGAATACCGCAAAAGTTGACAGCTGTAGAAAATTATCAAAATGTTTCAAATTAATTCAAAATATGTCAATCCTATAAATATTCTGGAATCATTAGTAGCCACAGAATACAACTCATTTAGCCCCATTGACCAGTTCCAACGACTCAGACATAGAATACGTCCTAAGCTAGACTTTTATAGCTTGCGCTTCGCGTTGTTTTTGTCGCCTGAATGATCGACGGGCTCTACACGACCTGTATCACAGCTATACAATGCGCAGGTAACGGTGTCGCATCATCACGCCGCATTGAGTATTGTAGTATGTGGAGCGGCTCACCCAACTACTCACTCATGCACGCATCATATTAATATCACTGTTAGCTTACCTACTGAATGGTTAAGTCGAGAATGCGCACAACCGCTCAGAACAATTAGCCACCATACGGATGTATAACATTAAAAAGCGTTTTAATTTTTGGCACGCTAAGCGATTCATAACTCACTCTCAGCTCTCAGTATCGTTTAACCAACGAAGAAAGTTGTTTTTCATTTCTGCATCCGAAAACTTTAATAAAGCGAACAAGTTACAAAACCTCCAGTACAATTTAGTGTTTGAGGAGGAAATGAAAAGGTTAGAGAGGTTTCCTGCGCACGAAAGGCTTGTTCGAATAAAATTGTGCAAGTTATAATGTTATTGCTGTCGAGCAATCTCGGCTAATGCGTTTCTAAGGAAACAATTTACAATATTCCCTAAACGGCCAAGAAGCAAAATGCTACTAAACATCATTGCCTTCACATGCACGTATGCTATTAATTACAGCGCTAAAACAGGTTGGCCAACATTAAGAACGTTGATGCCACAGATAATAATCTGCCAGCGTCATTAGCAGCGATTACCTGTATCTGTGGGCACAGGTGCTGGCCCGACCCGCTTGTCATCTTTGTTGTTTTAAATAAAGGTGGCTATTCAAACTCACACGGGCTATAAAAAGGAAAGTGTGTTGGTAGGTCGCGGAAGTGAACCTGTTGTTTTAGGCCGATTATACGTTATTATGAGATCGCATAACAATTTTATCATTGTAGTTCTCATAATGTAGTAAAATGGAATAGAAATAAGGTCTTTTAAATTATGTCATTGCTGTGTTTTGTAGCAAACCATGAGATATGCAAGGTAAACAAACAAACAGTCATACTGAAAACAAAATCATATTAATTTTGCCTACGTGGTATAGGCAGCGTCAAAACTAGACGAACTTTGATACCTTGTCGCTTTACAGTCACATAAGTAATGTCAAACGAGACTATCAAATGTATTAATGCGATAAAGTACAAAAGTGATCAACTACCTTGACGGTGACTACGTGGACGTCGTTGGTTAGTTAGTAGTGCCTAGGAAGCTAGCTATAGCTGTCCGGGCTTCGATTCTCGGTCAGGGTAAATATTTGTGTGATGAGAGCGAGTATTTATTTCTGGGTTCTTATTGATTTCTATGTATATATAGTACCTATAGGTAAGTACTTATATCGTTGTCTAGCACCCATAGTACAAGCCCATAGAGCTTAGTTTCGGACTAAGTCAATTTACGTGAGATTGACCATTGATATTTATTCATTTAATTTCCTTTAAGAAAGACATAACACTGCTAACAAAACCTGTGCGTGCAAAATAACTTCTTAAAAACAAAAACGTGTAAACAAATTTCCAAGAAATTCGAGACCTACATCTTCTGTACCGCGTAATGTACCTATTTAGGATCAATTAATTTTGTTAAGCAAACATCTACGAATATAAATTAAATTACATTACGTATTTCACGCATGCTTGGATAAATTTATCAATTAACGTTAAATGAACCGCAAGCTATGAGTAAGTGCAGAAGAAAATACGTTACCTTTCAATATAATTCCATTGACAACCTCAGAGCTAAAGCACCGCTGAGCCAGTTCATAAAATGCAATATTCTTGCTTGCACCGAGGCGCGGATAAATTGAGCGAGTGCATATTGGCTCGACGGATACAGTAAAACGCTTGTGGACTAGGACTGAAGCACTGAAAGAAGTGTTTTAACCGCACCACTGCAAACAAGCAAACAATTGCCTCTTAGCTTTAATAAACACGAGAGCTCAGTACAACATTTTAGAGGCATAAATCCTTTAGTATTAAACGAGCAATTTCAGGTTTCCGGGGGGTAAAAATCGATCTGTCAAGTTGTCATCTTCGGGAAAATTCGTTTTCAACCCGAGCCACGCTCGGTATTCCATGTACTTATTTAATAAAGAGCGTAATGCAATTAAAAGTACTAAAACACACCTATGTCCCCAAGTGATTGCGAACACGGTTAGTTTATAATCTATCCCGCGAGATTGTGCATTGTAAGCTGGCAACAAATTGTGGACTGTACTATACTGATAAAATTGGACACATTGTAAACCCTATCGGTCAGTGCGGCTTCACAATTTGACGGTAATAGATTATAATTATCAATGATATTTTATATTAAGATACGTCATCTGCGCGCAAAAGCGTTCCTCGAAAAGGAAGGTAATTGCCTTACTATCGTTCAGTCGCGCCGTGGCCGCTGACACGCACACGTCAAAAACAGTAAAGTTTTATTACCGAAATTCAACAAATATAAGTCATAAAAAATGCCGTCTTGTGTTTTTCGAGGCTGCCGAAATTATACTGTAACTATAAAAGGAAGAAAGGATGTCTCATTTCATTCGTAAGTACCGTAAATATTTTTTACATTTTGTTTTACATCGCCATACTTTGTTTAATATGTAATTTTGCACCGGTGGCGTCACTGTCACCTGTGAAACATGAGATACACGATTAGATATCGCATGAGTGCGATAAAGACGGGTAGCTATATGGCAGCCATGAGCGGGCACGCCGCGTCATTCGGGTACGCAATTTGAAACAACTATTTATCTCTTTCTAACAATAGCGTTCGCTAGGAATTGCCGTCTTTGTCTGTAGAAATATGGCAACGTAGCAACTGTCAGTAATTGGCGATGGTTTTCGAATGCGTTTAGTATGAGCATAACGTATCTAAATATAAAATATCATTGATAATTATCGAAAATTAATAGGTACAATGTTCACAATTCATCGAAAGTTTACAATCTCGCGAAGTAGATTATATAGTAAAAGGTGTTTACAATCTCACAGTGACACACACTCCATTAAAGAAATATAATGGAGTGTCAGCTGTTCAATCACTTGGCAATAATAATTGCAATTGCCTAGTTAATCAACGTTTGTTTTTGCAAAACAAAGTCAAATAACAAGACACATCTAATATAGACGGAAACATTTGGCAACAAAGTACAATTATTTACCAATCTAACAAATGGAGGAATCCGAACAAACGTATGCCGTCCTTTGAGCATGGAACATTGAATACACAAACAAAACACACAAAGCACAAAAGGATAGATAAAAGCGTCAACTCAGGAACGGCGATTGACATGAGTATTACTGATTTACAAAAACGATATATTTTACGAGCCACTGATTAATAAATGGATAAATGGAGACTGAACAATCGACGCAAAGTTATTTTTTTAAATGCCCGTACACAGCGTGAGCTGCTCCATAGCATAAATAGAAAAGTAGGTCATCTTTGGCCCTTTAGGAGTTTATGTTACCTATTGCTGCTCGGGCGGCGATAGAGTTGTCCGTACATGACATTTACGTGACGACATTTTTGCCCCAACTTAACCCGCTTGGTCCTTCCTGTTAAGTTTGCTTGTGGTGGTGCGTAAGGTCGAGGTACGCACACATGCAAGTAGCGCGATATACATTCCGCACTGCTAGATCAAAACAGTAGTAACTAAAAATACAACTGTTTTTTAAAATCAACTTTAATACAACTTCTTTGAACGTGAAACAAAACTAGCAAGGATTTTGAGTTGATACTGTTGTTTTGATCTAGCAGTGCGATTAGTTTGAAGGCTCTTCTAACACGATGGCCCATCATGGGCCAACGTAAGGGACGCATCTACCTACACCTTAGAGCGAGCAACATATTCTTGCATCTCACTCTTACGCATCACTCCGTCCCTACGTTGGCCCAGGATGGGCCATCGTGTAGAGCCGCCATGAAGATGAACGTTTTCGTTTGCGTTTAGTCTGTGGTTTCAGAACATTGTTGCGGCATATTGTCAAAGCTTTTGCTTGTGCCCCTACGTCAATTTTGCATTGTCTATTCTACCAAAACAAGAAGGCAGTATGAGCCTTCATACTCTGATACTGCCTTTTTCTTTTTAATTGGTGCTTACATGACAAGCCATAATACAAACTGGAACAATGTAAACGACGCCGCGGGTGGCCTAGTAAGCTAGTGGTCCCGGTTTGATTCCTGGTAAGGGATATTTGAGTGATGAGCGCGAGTATTTGTTCCTGAGTCTTGGATGTATAGAGGTCAATTTGTGTGGGATAGTCCCTGATATTTACATTATATTAAACAGTAAGCCTGGACTGCAGTCAGTTCAGTTTTTCAATTAAGTCGACGTCGAATATAACGTTCCGATAAAGAATAACACCCTAAAACAGGGTTTCCATTGCGAGCGGCGCGGGCCCCGTACGAACTCTGTTTAGCATACATCGGTGACTTCAAGTTTCGACCACGAGCAAAAGTTTTGAAGGCACCGTTGTATGCTAAACAGAGTCCGTACGGGGCCCGCTCCGCTCGCAGTAGAAACACTGCTTAAGGAAGCCTGGGAGAACGTAATGAAGCGGTGGTCGAGGCAATACTCGTCGATTGTATGTCTCACTATCACTTCCAACGTACTAACTCCATCAAGTTCACTGACTTGCCCCAATCTGTCGTTAATTACAACCCGCCTGTTCAAATAACCATTGTATTTACTTAATCGAACTAACTATCCGCTGCTCGGTAGAAATGATTCAACTGATTCCGTAGAGAACATTATTTAGAAGAAGCGACACCCTTTATATTTATACATTTATTAACATACTACTTTTTTTTTAACCGGCCAAATGCGAGTTGGACTCGCACACATAGGGTTACCTACAAGAAGGGTAGGTACGGTGCTCTATTGATTTTTTTTATGTTTTATTTTCATTATTTCTTGTTATAGCGGAAATAGAAATACACTTTGTAAAAAACAAATGTCTAGAGCTATTAGTATTAATCAGTACAGCCCGCTGTCAGACAGACGGACGGACAGCGGAGGCTTGGTTAGTAATAGGGTCCCGTAGGCAAAATTTGGGTACGGAACCCTAAAAACAACAGTTATTAACAAGTAGCTACAGATGAGTTCATAAATATGTGTACACTTTAGTACCTTGTCACTTTAATCGCTGTGACAATTCATATATGGCAGTTCAAACACGACATTAAATAGACAAGGTAGTAAAGTGTACACATATTTATGAACTCGACTGTACAATCGTAGGTATAATTATTATCGGTCATCAGAAGGCCATTTTAAATTTTAAACCCCCATCAAATATTCAAAAACGGAGACATACCAACTGGGATTATCCAAAACTAACTTTTAAATAAAAAGTCCTTAATAATTACAAGAAAAAGTAGGCACATTTTTTACTTTTTATAATCTTCTAAAGCGAGCTCCATTTTCCTTTTCACTAAAGAGCTAAAATTGTTTCAGAACTTTTGTTCTAAAATTTCAATGTTTAAGCAGATGCCTAAACCTCAAACAATTTTATAATATCCTTAAACATGCTTTAACTGTCGGCAGGTACGGCTTAGGTATTTCGGAGTTTGTAATTTCACTCCTTCACAGGTATTTGGGCTAACCATTAGCATTCCATTAACACGCGAATATTTGAAGAGTGAACTTTCAGAAGCGGAGGGATGAGGCTGATGAGGGACACACTGGTTATTGCGAAAATTCTAACATCAACTTATGAACCTTTTGTGATTCGTATAAACACCAATAGACGATAACGTTGTTTAGCTTTTTTATTTCATTTAAATAAATACATAATACCAAAAAGGGATTTATAGAGATCAAGGGGAAAGGTCTGTGTTCAGCAGTGGGAAACTCTAAGGACCATCTTACACAAATTGACAAAGGTCCAAATTATGCTCTAGGCTTGTGGTATGGGCACTAGACAACGATTAACATAATTTTATACCTATAAATAATAGATACATTTAAAACTTCCAAAACTAAACAAGAAATATTTTTACTTGGTCTATTCCTGTCAATGAAACTAGTGGGAATGGACCTTTTACTCCTCACGTATTTCACTCTTATAGGGTTGAAAATCATGTTTTTAGCATATAACTTTGTAATTTTATAATGCATTTTTAAAGTAATGAATCTCTTCTATTCATCTATTAGTAAATAGCCGCGTACTGACTGAGCGAGCAGCCTCGGTGAGGCAGCCTCGCGAGGCAAATTCTCGGTCAGTCAGGACGTGCCTCGCCCGAGGCAAACGCATGTACGGCCTCGGCCAAGCCGAGCGTTGTCGGTTTTTGTCCATGCTCAAAGGCGCCTCAGTACGTTTGCCGCGCTCACTCAAGACGGTTGTGTTTTGCCTCGCTTGTTCGTTGCATGTTAGCGTGATGGATAAAGAACAGTGCAAATTAATATAAGAATATAACTATATCGTGAATACAGACGATTATGGGATGCGAAATGCCCCGATTATACTAATACCACTTAAACTTAATACGATTTCACGTTAAACTGAGGGCTCGATGTTGGCTCAGCCTCACCATGGCTCGGCTTTGCCGCGCGCGGCAGCCTCGTGCAACAAATCCTACTGATCGAGGCTGCCTCGCGCGGCAAACGTTGCGCGGCTAACGTCCGAGGCTGCCTCACCGAGGCTGCTCGCTCAGTCAGTACGCGGCTAATGACTTGAATGATATTGAATACATATTTTTAACATGTCGATTGTATTACCACAACCTTACAAAAATTAACCCTACAGCAACAGGGGGTTGAGGGGTAACAGCAATATTAACTTACTATCAAGTCCTGTTATTTTAAGTTTTCTTTATTAATTGTCAACCACACGAGGAACGCTGGTAAACATCTTAGCCTAATTGTGCAAATTGTGGTTATAGAATTATAAACAAGTTTTTAGAGATGTTTGTAATTCTGTAGCTCTGCCTACCCCACTCTGGGAACGAAGGCGTGAGATTATGTATGTATGTATGTATTAATTGTCATTCCTTTAAAAAATATCTACGTTTACATCGTTTACAGTGAAAATTACGTTTTAAAACCCCATGATATAGTCCCATTCCAATTAATATCAATTATATTTTGACCGCCGAAAAAAGATAAATAAGAAATATAAGAAAAAAAGTTGCTCAAACACTTTGCGCAGACTAATTTGATTTTAAGGTTGAAGCAGCGAATAAAATTAATAATAGGCGACCCCCGGGACCGCGTTTAGGCAGGCTCGCTTAATTAAAGAAAAAATCATTAGGTTACTATATTTTCCTTAAGGATTTTACCACAATATTATCAGCTTCATAAGGACCCAGGAAATTCTTGTTGATTTCCCAACGATACATATTAGCGGCCTGCACACGTACAGTTCGGACTGCGGGAAACGCCACACACCATTCCAATCTTCGCTCCGAACCGTACGTGTAAATGCAACAGTAAAAACCCTACGGTTCGGACTGGCGCGTGGAATAGCGCGTGGCGTTTCCCGCGGTCCAAACTTTACCGTGTAAAGGCCGCTATTTAGTAGGTAAGGTAGGTCGACTACCATTGAAATAAGTTGCAAATGTGGATATACAATGACATGCCTTTGTTTGTAGTCGATACATATTCTTGTGTGCAGTACATATTTTTGTGTGTGAGTGTGAGTTGGGTAAAACGAGTTTCATACAAAATATTCGAAAGTGTACGACGATATTTTCTATGTTCATGCAATATCCAAGAAGTAAAATTATGATGAATTCATGGATTCCGAAAAAAAGACAAAGTACAATGATGTTCCAAAAAAACATATCCGTCTATATAAAACTTACAATATTTTTTAGATGATAAATACATAACTAGAATAAGGTCACACAAACTTATTTTTTTTATTAGGTACCCACGCGCAATTTATATTAAATTTTACAAAATTGAATCTGTATATTAACTGTCATCAAGGGCTCTATTCTACTCGGCAAAACAATATTGCTTTGATAAGTTTTCATAAAGTGAGAAAATCTAGTCAAATATCAGTATTTTGTGTATCTGTGTGTACTGTGACTGTGTGTTCTCTCTATAATAAATATTTTATCTCTATCACATTGACAAAGTTATGATTAACTCTTATTCCCTTGACATTAATAGCGACTGAGTTAAAAACAATACTATAACATGTCAAAAGCAATAAGGTTTTAAGGCTTTAGAATAGAAACCCAAATATTACGCCCCAAGGTTTTAAATAAGTCATTTTAAGAGTGCCGGTAATGCAGAATCACTTGTTTTTCGACGGAGGCCAATCGTGACGAAACTCCTAAGTCTGGGATTAATAATCAATACACGTAAAAACATCCATAACGCCCGCGACGCCCTCTATGGGATTTGTTTACATTTAATATGATGTTTAACACCTTACATGATAGGATATGGTTTGTAGCGAGTTTAGACTATATATTAGTCAGATTTATAACCCATTTCACACATTCTGACACAACTCAATTTAATTTCATAAAGACGAGCTATAATGAAAGGATTCCGATAATTTCACTGTCTTAGTCACTAAGATTTTCTAATTAAATTCCTCCGAAGCCAAGGATAGATCCAATAAACTAGTTATTATAAGCAATCATCGTTCAAACTTTTTATAACTAGTAACTTGCTTCCAGTTAACTGCAAAAGTTTTAATTGTTGAAAGAAAGCAATAATAATCGATATTTAAAAACAGATACTGTAAGATTCCTCGTTGCCTCGTGTGGTTGCCGAGTTAGAATAGTGCCACTCCATGTCTTCCCGTGGATGTCGTAAGAGACGACTAAGGGAATAAAGGCTTGTAGTACTGTCAGGCGATGGGCTTGCAACCTGTCACTAATACGCTGGTAAACATCTTAGCCTAATTGTGCAAATTGTGGTTATAGAATTATCAACAAGTTTTTAGAGATGTTTGTAATTCTGTAGCTCTGCCTACCCCACTCTGGGAACGAAGGCGTGAGATTATGTATGTATGTATGTATGTACTGTTAGATTTTTTATTTGAAAAAATCATAATCTTACAAAATCCAAATACTCCTACCTCTTTATCGTTTCGTCCTTCATGACACCTACAATATGAGTACTTACTATAAAATAATACGATTATGGGATCAGAATGACTTAAAATAAACATTTTTTTTCTTATTAGCCGTCGGATACTTACTAAGTGAAGTGTACTTAATACAATAAACTGAATTTCACGGAAACTGAACGCCTCCTGAAAAAGCGACAGAAGAAACTAATTTGCATAGTTAAGCAATCATAAACCCTATTTAGGCAGGATTTTCCTAATTGGTCCCAAGTCGAAGCCTAAGCCGCCGTGGCAAAATGAAATTAATTTCAAGACAAAATTTAATTAAATGCGGTAAAAATTTGCCTCATTGACATTTCTGTGCAACCTTTCCTCTCGGAGATTTCAGTCGGTGACGCAATCGGCTTATTAGCGTCCATTTATCACGTGAAGCATCTATTCCCTTCGCGCATTGCTAATTGTAAAGTTAATATCACTGTAGGTAACGTTTATAAATGGGTGGATCAACTTTTTGTTGTTGTTATTCTGTCCCGTAAGCCAGGAGACAACAGTGATAGAGTTTCTTAGAAAACATGTTATAATGTACACTCAGGAGAAAAGCCATAAAATAATAGGTTTGTAATTGCCAATTAAACAGATTTTTAGTGGACTTATAATCTTTTGAAATCATGGTTTTAAAGAGTGACCCAGGAGACGACACCATGGCAACGAGCTGCAACAAAAAGTTGATTGACCCAAATGCATGGTATATTTCGTAGAACACAAACATATACTTTCCAAAAAAATATTCGACGAGGTGACCAGCGCACATATATTATTCTCAAGTGGCAACCACAACATTGAAAGCAACAGTTTTTGGCTTAAAATTGGATCATGTTACCAATTACATTCTGAACTTCACTCGCATTTCCAAACTGTCGATACATAATATCTACCTACGCCAAAAATGTTTTTCATTTTGCGTTACCGAATGAAATGTGAGCCCGAAAAAAATCGGGGCGAGTTCCAAATTCATGAATGAAAATGTTGTGGGTTATTCGTGGGCTGCGGTACAAGTGTTAGATCCAAACGGATGATAAATGGGCTGTCCTGTCGGCACCAGAGACAATCCATCCTCCGAACACGTCCCGGCGCGGCGCTTCCGGCCGCGGCGGAAACTGCGCGCTCGCAGGATCACTGTCACTACACTAGTGCACTGGACAATGACGTCTATTTCATGAACATTCACACGTTGGAATTATTAATGGATTCCCGAGGTTTGTAACCGTTTATTTTGTACGAACAAATATTAGGTATGGCTTGAATGAAAAAGGCACAAAATTGTAAAAGTAAAAATCAACTGTATTTTTTTGCAACGAGTCTACCAAAGAAATCATAGGTGCACTATCCGTTTTTACACAAGAAGGAAAAAAAAGAAGATAGGAAACACTCAATAACTGAACGAAACTTAACAAATTACCCAACGATTGATTTTTGTAACTTATCGCAAGGAAACTCATTAATAAGTTTAACAAGCTGAATTGGCGACAGGTATTTTTTTAAAGGCGTTGGTATAAATCAGCCTTATAGCGGTTTCTCTCAACCGTTTTTTTGCATATTATCAGTGTTTGCTACGCCTGCTTTGAACAAGTGGTCGGAATGACGTCACTTTGTATTTAATTCTATTCTATTCTAAAATCTCCAAGCGGCCATGCAACATAACCCAATACTACTCTAAAACATTCAATTTATTAAAACGTATTAATGTGTTAGCTATACGTTTGATAAACGAGCTGCCCTGTCTTGTCCTGCCTCATCCCGGACGTAGCACACAATTCATCCCGTGTCCAGAATGCCCACCGAATGGTCGCGTGAATGCCCACCGAATGGTCGCGTGACCTACCGCAGCAATGGCATGACATGCGTTATCGTTATAAATCTACATTGAAAATACCACAGGAAGCACAAGTACCCAATCCAAACATACCTACATAAAATCGTACTTATTATTATAAATGCGAAAGTTTGTGTGTTTGTTTGTTAGTCCTTCACTCCTTCGGAGATAGCTTATACCCTGGGTTAACACATTATTTTTCATCCCCGAAATTTTAAAAGTCCCCGAGGAATTATGTTTTCAAGGCAAGAGTGAATAAGCATTTTATGGGTAAGCGTGTACCACCTTCGACCTTTGACCCATCATTATTGATAAAAAAAATAGAAATTAACGATTAATCGAAATCCACGCGGACGAAGTTAAGTAAAACGGCTCTATAGATTTCGATGAAATTTCGAATAGGTGGGGTGGGGGTTTATCACGGGGGCGAAGAATTGATCTGCCAAGTTGTCATCTTCGGGAAAATTCGTTTTTAACCCGAGTGGCGCTCGGTCTTCCTGCCTGGAAGACAAGAATAGTGTAAGACTTTGAATGGTAAGAGTAAAAAAAAAGTGTTTAGTGTGTGTGGGGTATCGTGGTGTGTGTGCTTATTATAACCAGTGATCGGATCTAGGATGCAATTTAAGTCAGTTATTTTAACATGGATATGAATATGACTTACAATCCCGCGAATCTTTTTGTTACCTACCTTTATAAAAAGGTAAATAATTCGTAATTTTAAGTAGTTTACACTATAAAATTAACAAAATATGTAATAACTAAAAAAAAATACAGTACTGCATAGAAGAACTGAACGTAACTTGCACGTCTTGTCTTTTATGGTATTTTTATTATTTTTATTTGTTTATTAGGTTAACCCTCGACAAAAGTTATTAATTATTAACAATAACCCATTTCCCAAAATCCCGGGAAATCTCGAGTCACATCCATGTTAAGCATAACGTTTGAGGTCGTTCACCCCAAATTGCATCCTAGATCCGATCACTGATTATAACTTAGAGGCTATTGATAGTAGGTACACGGGTACACCTCAGATACACGATACTGTAAATGCTTGAATTTTAATTCTTACATTTACCAAGTCGTTTTGTACCAAAAAAACAATCGTCGCTTTATGCAACCTTAGTAGGTTTGCCATCGTTGTGCCAAACTCTAATGGTAAAAGCCAAAATATCGCCTGATTTTATATGAAACCTTACATTTATCCATTCCTATTAGTAAAACGAAAGTTTTGCCTATATTCGGGATTGTACAGTAACAAAAACATTGATTTTAAACAGATTAAATACACAATAACCGTATTTACGAAGCCTTAGAACGTCGTTAAACTAAGTCCCGCAATAGCCGCTGTTGATGGATTGCTTCTAATGACACCAGGAGGGAGAACTGCCCTTCGCAGGACATGACAGCCGGTCGAGTCCTCTCTAGAAAGGCTATTGAGATACAACAAAATACCTTCGTTTTCATTGAAATGTATTGAAGACAAGCTGTTGCCGCGACCTCGGCCGCGTAGATTATGATTATCGTGAAAATAAAAAGTAGCCTGTGTTAATCCAGGGTATAGGTACTTACGCTATCTCCATTTCAAATTTCATCCAAATCCGGAAGGAGTAATAAACTGACACACAAACTATCACATTTATAATATCATAGTCTAAACCAAATCTTGAAATTAAATTATTAAAAATAAACAAAAAACCCGACTGCAATAAAAAAAATAACTGAAAAGCGAAAAACAAGCTGTATAATCTATAGAAAATTGTAAGAGCATGTACTTATTGATATTTATAACAATTTAAATTTAACTTGAATATTGGAAAAGGTGTTCCAGGCGGGGACAAGCTAGTCCAAATGTTAATTTTTTTCAAGAAATAGCTTTTGAAATTCATTGCTTGTCCCCGCCTGCAATACCTTTTCCAATATTCAAGTTAAATTTAAATTGTTATAAATATCAATAAGTACATACTCTTACAATTTTCTATAGATTATAGAGCTTGTTTTTCGCTTTCCAGTTATTTTTTTTATTGCAGTCGGGTTTATTGTTTATTTTTAATAATTTAATTTATTTAACTCTTTTTTGTTTTTATTCATAAAATAGTGGTTTAATTAATTATTACGAGCAATATATAAGCTCTCGAGCTTAAATTTTTAATGTCGCGATGCTACAAGTGACGAATTACAAGCGGAACTCTCTTTTTAGCGAAAGGAGTTTATTTCTTAACATTTACGTATTTTTTTACTTTCCTGTCAAAATAGTAGCGTAAAAGTATTATAATGTATATATATATTTGGAATGGGCTATTTAATAGCTTCCATTCCAAAAAAATATTTTTTATTACCCCTCCATATTTTTTTCCGCGGGCGCCATTTTGAAATATTATGTACCCTATGTCACTTCGGCAATTAAGACGAATCGAATGACACCTCGTATGTTAAAATCCGTCTAGCCGTTTAGGCTGTAGAGCGTGCCCGGAAATAGACATACATACATACATACATACATACATACATACATACATACATACATACATACATACATACATACATACGCTCGAAAAACATAACCCTCCTTCTGACGCAGTCGGGTAAAAAAGCTTCCGTTATGAATCTAGAAGCAAATAATATTACTCTTTACCCGACTGCGCGATGCAAAGGAGAGTATTGTGTTTATCAGCCTGTATATGTATGTTTGTTCCTTTGTAGCGCTCTAGAAACTAAACGCGTGGACCGATTATGATGAGTCTTATGTCAATCGACTTCTCTTAATCTTGTGAGTGTCACTAAGTACCAATTTCACCAAACGATGTTAAATTTAATCAATGTTAATCGACTGTTAGTTCATACATTTTGACAGCTGTTAACGCTTTAATCGTCTGTTAAGTGGTTAACATCGTATGGTGAAATTGGTACTAAAGATATGACAGTAGGTAATCAAAATTCAATATGGCGGCAGCCATATTATAAAGAAATTTTTTTTGACTAATTATGACAAGTGACGTATCATGAATAGATATTTAAAAATCATTTTTAGGTTTCTTTGTCATTGTTTATTTTAAATGATTATTTAGAATTTATAACGACGGGTTTTCTAAAGCTTGCTTTTTGTGACTATTATTGGTAAACAGTGTTTTCTTACTAATTCAACCCCGCTTTATCAAAAAATGCCGGTTGCCAACCGCTTCCCTCCCTTTTCCCCACCGAAGTGTCCCTTGTCTGTTAAGTAGGATTTGATGACTTTAATAAACGAATTTCGTCTACATATTTTGCATTCCTACTTACGAGTATGATGTCTTGTTATGTTTGTGGTTGATGATGACATGTGTTTTGCTTTTAACCTTTTAGTCTAGCCTAGCAAATGACAACGACCAAAAAATCCCGTTTCCCTTCCCTTCTTGAGTTGCCACGTTCAAGGGCGGTGGTGATTACTTTCCATTATCTAACCCGCATACTCGTATGCCACCCACTCTTTATGATGGAAAACGAGAATAACAATCTAATGTGGATGTGGGTCATAAGTCGCTAGCCGATTCTTTGAGATTCTTTAAAACAAAAGACAAATAATATCATCATATCACGGATTGTCGTAGGCGTGTTGTTATTGAGAGAGAATCGTCGAGACTTTGTTTGCCTCAAGCTTTCCATATACGGTAAATCAAGAATACAACGCCACAGCGGTCACCTTTCAATAACTGGCTTCTCAGTAAAGGTCGCTTGTAGTATTAAAATTGCATTTAATTAGATACTAACTTCTGCCCGATGCGTAGATTTCGATTATTCTTTCGGAAACTTATTTGTTGATCTTCATTTCGATCCAAATCCGTCACGCCATTGCCGCGTGAAGGAGTAACAAAGTAACAAACAAGCTTTTATAATATTACATTTTAATTAGATATTAAAAGGCAAAATAAAATAAAAAAATTGGTGTAAGAATAGCCAAATATGACGCAAGATCCAGGAGTTTTTTTTGGCAAAGGCAACTTGTAGGATGCCTAAGCGGCGTGTAAATACCCAACCTTAAATCTCCCTTTTACTATTTGATACCTTCGCCTTTTCCAATCCCGAGTTTCACACTCAGAATATACAAAGCGGGGTCCGGCATTGATCAGGGACGCTCGACTTCCCTGAATTATCAATGTGTTCTCTGCAGGTGCTTGCTTATATATCCGAAGGACGTCAAGACGCCAGGAACAACTCCCCCTGACTAATTACAACCCGAGCTATAAAACGGCTAGGAAACTATTATGAAACTATGCATGTTACGGTTATCCTAACTTCCTTATTTCCTGACTTCTTTATCTTTTCTTGGTATAAAACAAAGTTTATTTCCGAGTCTGTCTATCTTTATGTCTGTTTATATATCCGCTAACTCCTCCTTAACCACTCTACGCATTATGATGCTCTTTTTACCATCAGTTATCTAGTTTTTTATTCACGGAAAGTCTTTATGTTTAATAATTTGTGGTTTATCTACGTGTGTTACACAAAATTGTAAATGCTAAAATGGGATTATTTTTTGTTCGTTCCGTCTTCATAATGAAACACCCAACTGATTGATGTGAGATTTGGCTGGGTTTCCCGAAGAAATAGCGATACGACTTCTGCGCGGACGAAGCCGCAGGCAAAACAGAATAAGCAACATCGATTTGAATCGACAATACAAAAAGTGAGATTTAAGGATACTCAGGCCCTTTGTTGAAATTATCTTGGTACCTAGACACGTCTTTGCGCACATAGGGTGACGGAACCAGTAATATACAAGGAACAATGATGAACACTTGATTCTTATTTTACAGAAGATAAGGGTTTTTCATTTGTTTTGAAACAATCAATTCAACCGTAGTAAAGGTGAAAAACTTAAGCATAATATAATAAATGACCTCTTGTGTGTAGTTGTGTACAAAACTAATATGGAATTTATGTCAAACTAGAGGACGCCCGCGACTTCGTACGCGTAGAATTAGTTTCACGCTACTCCCCCTATTTCTTCCCGTTGGGGGGCGATTTTCGGAAAATCCTTTCTTAGTGCTCACTTACATCATGAAAGGAACCCCTGTACCAAATTTCAAGTTTCTAGGTACAGTAGTTTCGGCTGTGCGTTGATATCTAAGTCAGTCAGTCAGGTTTGCCTTTTATATATATAGATAGATTTCAAATATAGAATGTCGAACGGTCTATACAGATGTGTTACAACTACATGTAAGAGGTCATTTACTTAAGTTTTTCACCTATATTAAGAGTGAAGTGTCCGCTAAAACTGTCCATCATGGTGCCGTCACAAATTGTGAACATGAAAGTTGGTCACGTGTCAGCCTTTGTTACTATACGCCTATCCTTTGTAACAAGCTGATACTTTCGAGGATCGAGAATATTGCCTAACCTTTTTACACTCCGCTGCCGCCGGCGCGTCCACAAAGGTCACTGACTCCACACCTAAACATGGCCGCCTATCCGTGCGCAATTACTCTTCATCGCGAAATTTTCCTAATGCGTACGTATTTGCATTTACACCCGTGGGCGGATGTGGGCCAACGATCGATGATTCAGTGAGTTTTGGATAATTAGGAGATGAAGGAGTGCGCACCGTTACTCGGCAAGCCGCAGGATAATGAACTGTGCTCCAAAAAGTACATCAGCAACAAGCACGTTAGCCTGAGGCTTTATTTCGGCTTTAGCGTTCATACCGTTACTTTAAACACCTAAGATGCAGTTACTTTTTGTTGGATGGACAAAGAGTCCCGTTTACATGTTGCGGAGGTGTTAGTTATGGCGTACTTATACTAGTACAGTCTTAACCAATATTAGGCTCAAAATTATCAGTAGCCCTGGACAAGACACATTCGGCGATCGTTATTGTCATCGAAAATGTATTGGATTGACGCAAACTGTGCATACATTTTGACAGTTTTCGATAATCGTTTTCGTTAAGCATCTTGTCTAGCTCATAGATTTGTCTTTAATTACAATCTCAAGAAATAATATATCATCCAACATAGGGCTGAAATTATGTACGTCTCTTTTACAAAAGGCATGAGAGCGTGTCAGATATTTTTGAGATGAAATAGGATAATATAATTGCCGATGCCTATCCTAGAGGGTGTTAGATATTTTAAAACATAAAGTTAAATAAAATGCCATTGACTGTACAACCGAATGGGCAGTAAAGACACGTCTAACTTGACTTGTACATTCGTAAACAGTAGGCGGCGATACGTATCTACGACCTTAGCATGCCAGGCTTTGCATGCAACAAACGAATAAAAGTCAATACGTGCAAAAAAAACCTAGTCCTTACGAGCATACGAGTTTGATTAGGTAAGCCATGTTATTCTTTTAAGGACTCTCTTTTCGACGGAGGAAATATTAACCAGCGAGTTAAAGTAATACCTTCAGAGCGTACAAACATTTTAGGGCGTGCATCCTCAATTAGGTAGCATAACCGTCGCTCGTAGAAGCTCACTCGAAGTATTGTTTGTAGGGTTCCGTGCCCGAAGTGAGCCCAACTGGACCCTATTAATATGCCTCCGCTGTCCGTCCGTCCTTCCGTTCGTCTTTCCGTCCGTGCTAAAGACAGTTGGTTGTTTTCTTTCTGAATGTGTGTTATTTCGGCGGATTTACTAACAAATGTAAAAAAATAAAGAAAGTGAAATAATAAACTTTTTTTTTTGCAACATAGTTACTTTTAATTTTGCTGTACCTACTTATCGTAAAAACGATGAAACATACAGGCGTCGAATTTGGTATGATTATATTACACACCCTGAAAAAAAAACAACAAATACTAGCAAATCGTCAAGCGTGAGTTGAGCTCGCGCTGATTCGATTCTAATTCGAATTAAAATTGGAATATTGGTGAGCGAGTCCAACACGCACTTAACTGGTTTATAAGTAGGTAGCTTATAACACCTAAGCTCTTTGCCAATGAGTTTAACGAGAGGAAATACAGATGTTATATAGAAGAGAGGATATTAGTAGGCTGTCGCCGAGCAGCTACCAGCGACGTGCTCACCGTAACGCGAGGCTCATTGAGTCACCGAGCTAATTTACTCCGAGCGCCCGCCCCCGGCGCTCTGTAAATCCTAACATTAAGGTAATACACGCGAAATTGCAGCATTTGAGTGTAGTCGTAGATATTTTTGAATTCAGAAGATTAACTAGGTAATCAGTCCAGGGATCGTAAAATGCGAGCAAAATCCATTGAAATGACGTATGACAACCAGTTAGAGTTGGCGAAGGTTCTAAATTTATGAACGAAAATATTACGTACAAAAATAATACAATTAAATATGTTTTTTACTGATGAAATTGAACACAATCCGAATTTCAGTTTACTAGCTAGTATATTTTTATTATATTTACAATTTCAAATCAAATAATTCCCAATTTTAGACTTGGGATACGTAATAGTTTTCGCAAGTGCAATGGCGAGACAATGCAAATAATACAATCAGATTGACAATCATTACAAGAGAATACTCTATTATATAGTATTAGTTTAACATTATACATAAACCCATGAACACTGATAGGGGCAATTTATTACCATGGTGATAACAAGTGCTTTCATAAGTATAAACACATTCCTCCATACATATTTAATTTATTCGATTATATAATAAGTGACAACCCTAGCACTTCAATTAATTTTGCTCGCATTTTACGATCCCTGGAATCACCTATGGAGACCCCTACAGTTAGAGGTAACAACTCTTAAACGGACGAACCGATTTTCACCAAGAACCACTGCGATTAAACTAGTTTTGCAACTAAAAAAATCGCTAATCGCTATGGAATCCCTAATCGTCACTTGTCCTAATGCATCGTTTGTCCGAATTTTCGATTATCCTAAAGCCATTTTCGCTTAAATTTTAAAACTTTTTAGTGTTGTTATAATAGAACCCTAACCTAACCGCAGATATAATTGGAAAACTTCAAAAGTTGCCTGACTCATTCGAAAACCAGTTCAGGCCAAATGAAAATTCGGACAAACGATGTGTTAGGACAAACGTTGTTAGGGATTCATAGGGGCACCCCACGCAGATAAATAGACGCATAAAAATACACCCATCACATACACAGATACGTACACACGTTGAACTTTGAACACCCTCTTTTATTGTCGGGGGTTACAAAGGGAACGACGTGCATTGTAATTTACTTTTAACTTAGGTAATTATACTACTACTTATGAGATCCCTTAAAACATATGTTCCCAAAGTGGCCCCTACCGCCCCCCAGTGGGCGGTGAAGGACCTTCAGGGGGGTTATTATGACATAGCTATGCAGTTCATTTTACGGCGAGTGTAAAGGACAGCTATAGCAGTTATATAGCTCTGTCCTTTTCTCTTAGAGTACTAGGGGACACCGTTGATGTAGGAAAACATATCGAAACTTTTATGTGGTCGTCTCGCACCATCTTAGATACACATAAGTATGTGGTTTTTTTTTCTCTCTATCTCTCCCGTAAGATTCTTAATTGGCATGTTTTCCTGCTGAACTACGCATGTTACTTGATACTATATTTAATTTAATATTTATAGATTTATATAATGCTAGACTAAGTAGTACCATTGTAATAAGAAATATGTTTAAAAAATGACTGACTGCTGAGTTTCTTGCGGCGTTTCTTCTCAGCAGTGGTCTCCTCTTGGGAAGCGCTGGTAGATTCTTGACGTGTAAAAGTGCCCGTGCGGCCTACTTACTGAATAAATTTCTTTTATCTTTTTTTAAACTGAACTGCATAGTGATGTCATAATAACCCTCCAGGGCCCCCGGATAACTTCAGTAAAGGTATCGGGAGAACGGTAAGGCCCTCAGAAAATACTAGTATTACTTTGACTTCTAGTCTGCTACTCAAAGTGTGTACGTATATATTATTGACGTCTTGGGAATGTGTACCCTCTATTTATTTATTATTCATTTATTTATTTTCAAACAATATTTTACAGCCTTACAGTTAACACCAAGACGCTGTACAATTCAGTAAAACTAGCTTAGAGAAAAAATAAATACACAGACTTTCAAAAACAAATGCCACTGTCATCCATCGCCTCGCAATACCTCAGGCACTCACGACATGCACTTCGCCATCGATTCGCAAACAAATCGCACTCAGGTGCTGATGACAGAAGTGAGTTAAGCAGCGTCAGTGCTCGCGTGGTCGGGGATTTTATTTTTATTTTCTATATATTTATGACTCTGACTCTGCCTACTTACCCAACAAGCACTTCAGTTTTAATAAGCATGCTGTATACTGACAGATGTAGAAAGCGGCTTATTTGTAATAACTAATAATAATTACAACAACCTACCATCTGCACCAACCCTACTTCTACGCAAATGAACATTGATTGTCTGACTGATTGATTGATGAATGAGATAAACTTCGACACAATGTCCCTAAATACCTATACATTCGCGAGAAAACATGACAGCCAAGGCTTCCGCTGGGGTCCTAGTGAAAAAGGGTATAAGTCTCCTGAAGATCAAGTGAAAAAGGGTTTAAGTCTACTATACTCCGTTTATGTATATGTCCTTTTTTATTACGAGTTAAGTCGACTTATACCCTTTTGCACTAAGCCCCCATTTACAATGAAGACACGCCACCCGTTCGGATGATACAATTACAGGAAGACAAATTAATAGGAGTTTAAAGAGACGGTTAAAACGGGCCAACGCCGAGAGGATGAAACCGCACAGACATTAATTCAGACCCTTTAGGAAGAACCGTGTTTTCTAGTTTGGGACAGCTACAGCTTCTTCAAACGTTACGTGACACAACAAAATATTGTATTCATTAGCTTAGAGTCTACCTAGACTCTAGCTAGACCTAAAGTTTGATATTTAATTCATTTGCGTTTATTCAGTTACTATTTTGAAGAGGGCAAGATGGGTATCTGTTTATTTATGTATACGTGTGCCAGTCTATGGCATCGAAACTCCCAAAAGGATATAGACAGATTTGCTGAAAGCTTGTACAGTCGACGTCAAAGATATGTTTACACTTTAGTACCTTGTCACTTTATCCGCTATGACAATTTCATATGGCAGCTAAAACATGACGTTAAATAGGCAAGGTACTAAAGTGTAAACATATTTATGACGTCTACTGTACAATCAATCGTAGTGCCGTAATCAAGTGTGGTTGCCGGCTTAGGCTAGTGCCACTCCATGTCTCCTCGTGGAAGTCGTAAGAGGCGAATAAGGGAGTGAATACTTGTAGTATTGTAAGGGGTGGGCTTGCAACCTGTCACTAATACACTGATAAACATCTTAGCCTACATACATACATAAAATCACGCCTGTTTCCCAGAGGGGTAGGCAGAGACGACTTCTTTCCACCTGCTACGATCCTGACAAATGTCTTTCGATTCTTCCACATTCATACATTTGTGCAAAATGTGGTTACAGTATTAAAAACAAATTTTTAGACTTGTCGATAATTCTGTAGCTCTGCCTACCCCGCTCTGGGAATGAAGGCGTGAGTGTATGTATATGTATGTATGTAGTACAATCAGCATGGTTCTTAGCTAGATCCCATAAAAATCGGTTGGGCTAATTAAGAAATATCAGCTCTCAGGGAAGGGAACACCATTAAATCAATCAAATAAAAAATAAAGAGTTTATATATTTTAACTAGAGAAGTCTATTGTAGAAAATAGATAATAGACGAGGAAAGATGTTTGGTCACCTGTTATGGCACGACGAGTACATTAAGATGACAATTGAAGGAAAAGGAAAAAAGGGAGACCAAGAAGAACTTATATAGACCAACTAGCTTCTGCCCGCGACTTCGCCCGCGTAGATTTCGATTAGCGTTTTAAACTCGGGAACTTTTAATTTTTCCGGGATGGAAAGTAGACTATGTATTAATCCATGGTATAAGCTATCTCCATTTCAAATTTCATCCAAATCCGTCCAGCCGTTGCAGCGTGAAGAAGTAACAAATTAACACACACACAAACTTTCGCATTTATTAATATTGGTAGGATTAAAAAGTTGCCGTATCAGTTGTGTTAAAGAGAAGGCTCGGAATAGGAAAGAATGGAAATTATTCCACGTAAACGCGAGCATTCCGCTACAAATTTAGACAACAAGGAATAATTACTTAAGTTGAAAGATGGTCCAAATTTTGCTGGCAACTTAATTAATTCCGCCGCTCATAATTTACGTTCTATTATTAATGTTGTGTGTGCACAATTTATACTCAACATGCAACAGCTTGAAAGCTTCAGCGTCAATTTCGCATCACGCCCAACTCGGCATTACATTACTCGAGCGCAAAGCGATTTTATTATTATAATTTTAATAGGTTTAAAATATATGTTATCTTTTGAATTGGTGTATATTCTACAACATAAAACTTTAAAATGATGAAGTAGTGCATTTTCATTTATTTAATAATGTAACTTCGCGCTTAATCAAGTCAAACTGAACGCCGCCGCAGGAGCGCGACATTGTTGGCGTTGGCTGAACTCGCTGTGTCTAAAGCTTAAAGGTTAATTGGACAAGTCTACTGTAAAATTTGACACAGTTTTGAGACGTTTTCACACTGTGTCCTAAGATCGGACGCGGTTTGAATACCTACCCTATTTCCTCAGATACATATCGGACGTGATGTGGTAGCACCTTTACATCCAGTGGGATATCATCTCAGGACTATCCGTATACTTAGTAAGGCTTGGGAATGCGGTATCCATGCTAATATTATCAATGGGCCTCCGCTGTGTTTGTTGGTTTTGCCCTATTTTCACGCAGCAACGGAGCAATGGATCGACGAATATTTTTTCCCGAAATCTTAGTAATTCACTGCTCGTGGGAATAGCGAATATCAACTTCTAGGTGGACGGAGACGCGGGCACAAGCTTATTATCATTATAAAGACATGATTTTAAGAAATTTCGCTTTACATTTTTACCCTTGATTGCTAATTGAAGGAAACTGCCTCAGCGCAGCACGCAAGCCATCTTCCAACAGTTGGGCAATTAAAGAGCGGGTCAAATGTTTGTGTTATATAAAAATTCCCACAATTGTTCCAGAGTCCCGCGACCTAGCTAGAGCGCCAGAATAACATTCAGCGGACTCACTTTCAACTAAAATATCATCATCGTAAAAATATAACGAGTTTATTATGATAGGTAAATATTTTGTTATGTATGGTTTACTAAATAAAAAGCCACA
This sequence comes from Acleris literana, assembly GCA_946894065.1. Taxonomy (NCBI): domain Eukaryota; kingdom Metazoa; phylum Arthropoda; class Insecta; order Lepidoptera; family Tortricidae; genus Acleris; species Acleris literana. The sequence goes on from OX335677.1 coordinate 5,703,442, forward strand.
ACACACGCAAACTGTTCTTTGTTTCCAAATGAGCATTTCAGAAATTAAAAAAAGTTTTAAGTTGGTAATGAAATAGTGTTTTGTCGACTTCGTCCAAAGTATAGCGGTTTGACCATGCCGAAACTTGAACCACGCTGTAGCTGCGTAAATTGAGCTGCGTCAAAGGCGCAATAAGTAATTACAATGACATGGTGTTCTTTTGGACCTGACCATACCGGTCGGCGTGGAAGACGCGATCAAAACATGACACAGTAGACTTAAGACTACCTCTAAACGTCATTGCGTAAACGAAGTATCGCGTATTTGTGGCTTCGGTGTGGTCGATCCTTTAAATATATTTTTTAATCATTAAGTTTGTAAATTTGTAACGCCGTACTATCACTGTGCTGCTACTTCGTGCGGGGAACGCAGTATGCTTCTTTTATATCGCAGTAATTAGTATTTTTTATTACGTACCTAAAACCACCGCAGTTTACTACATTTTTACGAGCAGCCGACGCCATACACGTAATTATGCCGACGCAAAATGACGCGTGAAACAAACAACCCTAAGATAAGAGTCCAAAACTATTATCATAAAAAGCTTGTATTTTAATACTCACGCCATAATAATAGGTGCATTATTCAGGCAATTAGAAACGCTTTTTTGTCCCTGCATATTCATGGATCTAAAATACAGTATAAATGTCAAACTATGTAGGAAATAATAAGCCTGATGAATGACCATTAAAGCGTAAAAGAACTAAGTGTCATGTCTAGTGATAGGGACAAGTAGAGTCAAGTTACCTAAACTGTACGTACGTTTATTCACACGTTACTGTGTCGTGAATAAATTTTCATTGTTTTTACTATTTCTATTCCGTTCACATGTGATGTGAATAAACTTGCATTCGTTTTAGGTGTTTTGACTCTGCCTATTTCGATCACTAGTCATGTCATGTTATGACTGTCCATACTTATTGTTTTTGACGCCTTTCGGTATTGTCAAAGTTACGATACACCTTATACTGGTGTCCTAGTGAAAAAGGGTAGTAGTCGACTTAACTCGTAATAAAAAAGGGTATATACATGATACGGAGTATACTAGACTTAAACCCTTTTTCTCTTGATCTTCAGACGACTTATACCCTTTTTCACTAGGACCCCTATTTTACCTGACAGTAATGGCGGCGGCCGAGTTAAAAACAATACCATAACATGTACATGAAAAGGGACCTTACTGTCGATGGCGCTTCCGCCATTATTAAAGATGCTCCGGTATAAATACAATGTAGTGTGACGCAGTGCAGCGTAAGCGCCATCGACAATAAGGTCCCTTTACATAGAAAATGCCACATATGGTTTTACAGTGTTGAACAGAGGCCTTTATCTAAATTGAGCGGCATCATAAACTCTGTAACGGTTAACTTAACCAGCGGTGCAGCGTAAGCGCCATCGACAATAAGGTCCCTTTACATAGAAAATGCCACATATGGTTTTACAGTGTTGAACAGAGGCCTTTATCTAAATTGAGCGGCATCATAAACTCTGTAACGGTTAACTTAACCAGCGGCGTTCAAAAAGTAAACGCACCATCTTCAAATAGGATATCTACAGTAGTTGTAAAGCTGTGAGAACGCATCGCTGGAAACAAGAGCGCGGCAATAACCGGTTATGCAACACGAACCGTACACGGATTGATTGAGTAATTACGGTTTTACGGTTCCCATCGGTTTTTCAATAAGAACGTAAACTCGGGGTTAAACAATAAACCGGTTTTTATGCGTGTCTGTTTTAATCTGGCTCGTACAATTACGAATGGTTTTTATGTATTTTTTTAAGTATACTTACGAGTTTTATGTGTTTTGTGTGTGATGTGTTGATTCTGGATACATACCTGCAACAAAATGAAAAATACAATTTAATATATGAATTATTTCAAATTACTCATATTCATTATCCAATAACAATAAAGGAATTTTCACTTAAGTGAATTTTTATTGTAGTCAGTAAATATATGTTGAATACTCGTACCATAGCGGTTATTTAAGAGAAAAGTTCTGATAAAGTTTAGTATAGAGTCTTATAACTTTTTAGTGTTTTGTTTAGGGTCTCTATTTTTCCCTTTTGTAATAATTTTGCTCACGTTACATGAATACGATAGGATGACGGCACCAATGATGGACACTTTTAGCTGACAGGCACCAATAATGGACACTTAACTCTTAATTCAAACTTCATACGGTCCTAAATTGATTGTTGCAAAACAAATTAATAACCCTTATCTTCTGTAAAATAAGAATCAAGTGTCCATTATTGGGGCCTTGTCCATTACTGGTTCCGTCACCATATAACAGCAAGATGTACTAAACCAAGTGAAGTAGAGACCTTGGTCGTTTGTGTTGTTTACAGAGCTTAAAAGGATAAAAGGAATCTTAGTTTCAATTTTATCGCTACATTATTAATTAAAGATAAAGATAGGTAATAGTATTGGTCGATAGAGTTATAACATGTGACAACTTCGTCATGTATCCCTACACTTTAGAAATGACCTGTAGTATTGCTTAAAATTCCAACCAAAATGGGAAACCTTACGAAAGCAAGCCATATCCAATAAGGTACGGCTTAAGACTCCGTTAAGGCCTCCATACATGATCCGTTTTGCCTTCAGGTCTAACTGACCGGATGCAAAATAGCATCATGTATGTGTAATTTGGCCTCAAGGCAAATCGCATCCGTCCGCCTGAAAGATTTGCCTGACCGGACAGAACTCCATACATGATCAGTTTTACCTTCAGGTCTAACTGACCGGATGCAAAATAGCATTATGTATGTGTAATCTGGCCTGAAAGCAAATCGCATCAGTCCGCCTGAACGATTGGCCGTTGGAAAAACTGATCGGTCTTTACATGTATGGCCACTCGATCCGGTCAGGCGGAACTGACGCAGTTTGGCCTGAACACATCGGTCTTTACATGTATGGCCACTCGATCCGGTCAGGCGGAACTGACGCAGTTTGGCCTGAACACATCGGTCTTTACATGTATGGCCACTCGATCCGGTCAGGCCCAAACTGACGCAGTTCGACCTGAACCGATCGGCCCGTACATGTATGGGGGGCTTAAAGTACTGCCCCGTGTCCAAAACGGCTCGCTCGCAAACACGCCGAGAAAATCTTAACAACGTATTAAAGAACCGTTATATATACCGAATTAAAAATGCAAAGGAAGGTATATTCAAGTTTACAGGTGCAGATAAACCTGGTTATTCAGTTGTAAGTAATGTCCCTGCCAATGATATTGCTTTCCGATTATATTTACGGGAGCTTTCGCCGTTTTTAGGGTTCCGGCTTGAAAATTGTCCAAGTGCGAGTGAGACTTGCACACGAAGAATTCCGTAGGTACCACACTAAGATCATGCAAAAAAATGTATTTTTTTTACTTGTTATAGCGGCCATACAATATAATATATACTCTGTAAAAATTGCAAATGTCTAAACTATTAACTCAAGTCAAAGTCGCCTTCCAAAACGTTTGCTGCTGCTTACTTTCTTTAAACAAAAATTCTGAGTACCTAGTGAAAAAGGGTATAAGTCGACTTAACTTGTTCTACAAAAGGGTATATACATAAACGGAGTGTACTAGACTTAAACCCTTTTTCACTTGATCTTCAGAAGACTTACACCCTTTTTCAATAGGACCCCAGTATTTTCGCATTACTAGTGTCATTTTTAACCGACTTCAAAAAAAGGAGGAGGTTCTCAATGTTTTTTTTTTTTTATGTATGTTCCCCGATTACTCGAAGACCACTAGACCGATTTGAAAAATTTTTTCGTTGTTCGAATTGGTATACTTTCTAGTTGGTCCCATTGTCACCACGTCAGGATCTGATGATGGGATCATGGAGAAATCAAGAGAACTCCTCAAATATTATAGGCACACCTATAGCGATTTTGGTATTTTTCACTGTAACTCATGCATTTGCTTTTGAAAAGTACTATATGGTGAAGTGGAACTGATGATGAAGACCACAGATGGCCACTGGAACTCCTTAACGGTACCTATTTCAAGGGTGGCGATAAGATATTTCGATAAAGGAAGTTGAGCGACTATGACGAAGCACATTTAGGTTTAAATATGACTATGACATTCCCGCGGCGTTGTCTGCGGCGAGCTTGAAATGTTCTATAGTTTCTTATTAATATTTAGAAGTGGAGCTACGTAACAGCATAAATAGGATCACTAAAAAGTATAAAATAAAATAAATGTTTAAAAAAACAAAAAACCGCGTTCAAAAAGCAAAAAATAACTTCTTTAAAATGGTAGGTAAATAGGTCAGTCCAACTGAAGTCGGCGTCCAACAATATTTTAACCAAAAGCAGACTTCAGTTGGACTGACCTATTTACCTACCATTTTAAAGAAGTTATTTTTTGCTTTTTGAAGGCGGTTTTTTGTTTTTTTAAACATTTATTTTATTTTACATAATCTTTTCGGGTATTTTGAAACTAAAGTAGAGTTAAGTTATTGCTATTATCTGAAAAGTTTAGCTTTCCAGTGTAAAGGGCTTATTTCACTCACCTATAATTCAATTAGGTATTTTTATGGAAGGCGTAAGTAAGTACAATCAAGCAACCATTTTGATTCCTGGGCCACAATGGACTTTGTCAACGTGACGTTGTAAATCAAATCATAGGAAGTCTCTTACTTTTTACCCGACTGCCGAAGGAGGAGGGTGATGTGTTTCACAGTCTATTATATGTATGTTTGTTCCTTTGTGTCACTATAAAAACTAAACCCGTTGTCCGATTTTGATGATTCTAATGTCAATCGATTTGTCTTAATCTGGTGAGTGTCACTGAAGATATGACAGTAATCAAAATTCAATATGGCGGCAACCAGACGCCATAAAGTGCAAATTAAAAAAATAGTCGACCAAGTATGACAAGTGGGGTATCATTGAATAGGGATTTAAAAATCATCTTTAGCTGTCTTTCATAATTTTTCATTTTAAATGATCATTTAGGATTTATAACGATTTAAAGTTGGTGACCAACAGTCGGGTTTTGAAAGCTTGCTTTTTGTTATTGGTTGTCAACGTCACTTTAAAATAGTCCATAGTGGCCTGTAAATCAAATTGGTTGCCTGTACGTGGCAATACTGGCAATATTTTAAATGGATTTTCGTCGGAAATATATGAACGTGTCTATAATAATTATAATAATCCTCACCGTTGTAACTTGTTAGTGCATCATGAAAGCAGCTTTCCTATGCTAGGGCATATATTTTATTTTCTTCTGCCTGCATTCAACGCCAAACAATAAAACACATTCAAATTCATAACATTCATACATAATACATAATAATACTTTGATAAATAACAAAACATGATATTAAATATTTTATTGTTAAGGACAAATACGGATCTAGACGGACCATTGAGATTGTTATTAAAATATTCAAATCAAAGATGACGCCAGATTCAAACAGGTAGCCGCGTGACCTCAGGCATGAGTCACGTCAAAAAAAATTAAAATGCACTCACAAACTTCATTCCAATCTGCCTCGCTGACCATGGTAAAGCGAAAGGTTTAGTGTGACGCAGCCTTTAATAGTCGCAGTTTTAATTTTGGTTAATGAAAATAAATACGATAGGAAGTTACTACACAGGCAATTTTAAGTTTTCATACAAACTTAAAAACGATGGTTTTTATTCTGTTTTATTTTCGTCAAAATATACCTAATTTTCGGTGTCAATAATTATTATTTTTTAATTAACCGACTTCAAAAAAGGAGGAGGTTATACGTTCCACTGTATGTATTATTTTTTTTATGTATGTTCACCGATTACTCCGTCAATTGTCGACCGATTTCAAAAAATTTTTTTTGGTTTGATAGAGTATACTTCCGAGGTGGTCCCATTGTCACCAAATCTGTATCTGATGAGGGGATCAGTGAGGAATTGAGGGAACTCCTCAAATATTGTAGGCAAACATATAGCGATTTTAGTATATTTAGTAACAAGTCCAGCATTTGCATTCAGAAAGTATAATTTGGTGTAGTGGAACTGATGATGAAGACCACAGATGGCCACCAGAACTCCTCAATGGTACCGATTTCAAGGGTGGCGATAAGATATCTCGATTAAGATAGTTCAGCGACTACCTACAACGAATAATATTTACTTGTTGAAATATGACTATGACTTTCCGGCGGCGTTGCTTGCGGCGCGCTTGATATAAGTTAAAGTTTCATTTCAACTAAAAAGTGGGACTATGTAACAGCGTATTATGATCACTAAAAAGTATAAAATAAAATAAATGTTTTAAAAAACAAAAAACCGCCTTCAAAACAAAACAAAAAAATAACTTCTTTAAAATTGTAGGCACCTAATAGGTTAGTCCAACTGATGTCGGCTTTTTGTTGAAAATGTTGTGGTCGCCGACTTCAGTTGGACTAACCTATTAGGTGCCTACAATTTTAAAGAAGTTATTTTTTGCGTTTTTGAAGGCGGTTTTTTGTTTTTTAAAACAATTTAATTAGCTCATTTACTTCGAAATCGTTATTAACTTATTACTCTTATTATCAAGTAAACGAGAGCTGTCTTAAAATGATATCAAAGCAAGATGGGCTAAACCTAAGTGGAATAAATCCCGAGCAAGTGGTACTTAATAAATAACCATCACAATTGTACAGTAACTGTGCCGGGTTTTATCATAAAACGTAGGTACGTTCCGCGCTTAATGTTATTGACCAAGTTAATGTTGGCGCTGTTATTTTAATACATTAACGAATTAAAGGCAAATGAGGCAAAGGTAAACACCGTACGGAGCGTGAAATATGTTAACGACTATTGTTAAATTACTTTTCCAAATGGGACTTTATTTTTGGAGGGAGCAAATGAGAGCTCGATATTTCAGTTGAAACCGTTCGTTGCAAGGCCTTAGGGCCTGTATAGCAGCGAAGATCTTTCAGATGAATGATGAAAGATGATGGTGATGATGGGTACTAATGTGGCGAGAAATAACTTTCGATGAAATGACAATTCTGGGTACGGATCTAATGATACGTTCATTGTTAGGGCCAGCGCAAACCGGCGGACGGCAGGGGAGTTTTCCCTTTAGGCGCGGCCAGACTGAACTGACCTGGCGACCTCGTAAAGGTTGCGGGAACTCGGTGGTGCAGGTAGCACGTGACCGGTCGTTATGGCGATCCTTCGGGGAGGCCTATGTCCTGCAGTGGACGTCGTTTGGCTGAAATGATGATGATGATGAGAATGAACTGAGCGCCCCTTTGTGCGCGTCGTGGCCTTTTATCTCCGTATGTATAATAGTAGTCTTTAGCCTCTATACATTATGGTTGAAAATTCATTGAAGGGGCGCCGCGACGCCGACGCGTCCGCGTCTTACGTCTCTTCTGTCTGGTCCGCGCCTTATATTTCCTCCGCCGCAATCCGCTGCGATGCTCTGAGGTCGGTCTCAAAGCAATGAAATGTATACCTTATTTCAATTAAAATAGCATTAAATATACATTGATAAATTTAATTCCCTCTGCCGTCCCGTCCGCCGGTTTGCGCAGGCTATAGGTGTTTAATTTCCTCTGCCGTCCCGTCCGCCGGTTTGCGCAGGCTATAGGTGTTTAAATAATAGGTACCCCTCATCTTAACATATCACAAGTTAATTCAATTGATAATATGAATCTTTAGGAGGCAATGTGAAATTTAAAGTATCTTTAGCAAACAAGATAAGGGTTCATAGTTTATACTTAAAATATAAACTGCTTGATTTCAATAAAAACCTATCTCTCTGCTCTAGTACCAAGTCCCAAGAAACACGTTGACTCAACCTTATCATTTCTGAATTCTGTCATAGCTAGAAATTAAGAGAAAAGGGATAATTTAGCGCAGTGGAAATCCAGCTCCAGTTAGTTTAGAACGCGATTCCAAGCAGAAATTCTATACAGCACTTTAATTATACAGATTACAGATCCGGCGCGTCATTACATTAATTAAATACAACTGGATATATAATATACAGTTGCAGAGTCAGTGTTGCTTTTTCATCTCCGTGAATGATGCTTGGGCTAAGGACCCTTGGGCCGGTCTAGACGGAATCAATTCCGCTAATGTGAGACAGGGGTGACGTGCCATAGTTTACCTGTACCCTTACCATGAAGTAGTGGAAGCTCTGTCCCTCGCAGACCTCGCAGCATTCTTATAGAGTGCGAGGGACAGAGCATTCGAGTCGCTAGCGAGTACGGCACTTGTTACTCATGGTAAGGGTACTGTACCCTTACCATGAGTTACAATTAACGTACTCGCTACCGAGTCGAATGCTCTATCCCTCGCAGACCTCGCAGCATTCTTATAGACTGCGAGGGACAGAGCATTCGACTCGCTAGCGAGTACGGTACTTGTTACTCATGGTAAGGGTACTGTAGCCTTACCATGAGTTACAATTACCGTACTCGCTAGCGAGTGGAAGCTCGGTCTCTCGCAGACCTCGCAGCATTCTTATAGAGTGCGAGGGATAGAGCATTCGACTCGCTACTGTACCCTTACCATGAGTTAAAATTAACGTACTCGCTACCGAGTCGAATGCTCTATCCCTCGCAGACCTCGCAGCATTCTTATAGACTGCGAGGGACAGAGCATTCGACTCGCTAGCGAGTACGGTACTTGTTACTCATGGTAAGGGTACTGTAGCCTTACCATGAGTTACAATTACCGTACTCGCTAGCGAGTGGAAGCTCGGTCTCTCGCAGACCTCGCAGCATTCTTATAGAGTGCGAGGGATAGAGCATTCGACTCGCTACTGTACCCTTACCATGAGTTAAAATTAACGTACTCGCTACCGAGTCGAATGCTCTATCCCTCGCAGACCTCGCAGCATTCTTATAGACTGCGAGGGACAGAGCATTCCACTCGCTAGCGAGTACGGTAATTGTAACTCACGGTAAGGGTTCTGATGTCTCCGAATACTATACTGTAATGCGAGCCTATCCTACTAAAACTATAAATGTACTAGCGACCCGCCCTCGCTTCGCTTCGGTTTATGTGGTTCTTTCTGTAACACCCTTACGTAAACCTGAATTTATTATACATAAAAAGCCTCCGTGAAACGTTATTTAACTATGGTGAAAATGAAAAAAGTGATTATTGACCACAATCTTATTTGTTTCTAAAGTCCACTAATCTACGTAACGGCACGAAACGATTAGGTAGGTACGTTTACGTATGTTGTTAGTGATTGATGCTTTAAAGCTGCGAGCGTGCGTAGGCGGCCCTACTACACCTACTAGCCATGCCCATATTATACTTAAGTGATATTTAAAATGTTTTGTATTAATCTTATCCAAAAAAACTGCCGTTAAATTCAGTTTCGACTAAAACTAAATAAATGTGCTTTCAATTTACGAAGATGCGTTCCACCTCTTAATTTGACGTGAACGATTTGCGTGAAATTTATGAAATCTACAATCTAAAATCGTTTATAAATGCATGTTTAGATCCCGACGAATTTAAAGCCCCCCCGTTTTTTGAAGTTGGTTAAAAATAAGGTATTAGGAAAGACCTGAACAAAGTAATTTGACGGCCATTTGTTAAAATTCAACCGAAATCGAGTTACGAATATACAGAGTACATACACCATACAAATAAACAAACAGAAAACCCCTCTCGCTATTTGCAAAATGGTAAGAAACTTTAATATAGTGATTTGGCAACAAGTCGGTGAGCCACTGTAAATGCCATTACACCTTGCGCTACGACTCCAATAAAGGTGTTAACACAGCGCGGGCTATTCTGTGACGCAACGTACAGCTGCATATTATTATTGTACATTCTAAAGGTGCTGATACACTTGAGCATTACGCTTGTAATTTCTTTTATGTAAACACTTTTTTTTTCTTGTATTCGCCTGAAGGGCCAAAGACAAAAGTCCTTGCTTTTGTTTGCTTTTTGCTTGAATTACTTTAAGAAAAAGGGGCAGAGGTGAAAATCCCTTCCGGAGACCTGGGAATGGAGGCTAAAAACACCAATGCCCCTATTACCAACTAGAATTTAGACTCCCGCGGATACTACCCCAGCCAGTGCTGAAAGGCCGGAGGAGAAAGTCCTTCCTCCGTTTATATATCCGCGGGATTTTTCCAAAAAGGGGGGATAGGAATGGGGGTTGGGATGGGGGGGAGACTTATAGCTATGTGAGTCGCGGAGTGGGAATCCTGACGCATGCATGCTTACAGACTACGGGCTTCCTTTCTTTTGCCCGACAATGGAAGGGATGGGTCGGAGACCTTTTTGGACCACTTGTGTGGCTGTGGATACCATCTTTATGGTTGGGGCTACCCTTTTTGAGGCTGTAAACACTATGTAAACACTTTAGTGTACAAAGGATCAAAACAATACCAATACAATGAAGATAAAAAAAGATGTAGGTACAAAGGCGGAGTTACGCCTATGGGGGTCTCTTACAGCAAGATAATTTACTCGAGCGTCTGAAATGTGTTTGAATAACCAATCGGTAAGCACATTTCCCTCAGACTACTACTACTAGGTGGAGCGACAATCATCTCAAGGTGGCTGGCAAGAGCTGGATGAGAGTGGCCGCTGATCGTGCTCGGTGGCGTGCAATGGGAGAGGCCTACGTCCAGCAGTGGACTAGTATAGGCTGATGATGAAGCACATTTTGTCGATAATTTTAGCGAATACTTGAGTAAATGCTCAAGTAAATGGAGATGAACACCATAAAGTACTCATTTTAAGGACAGTCATGTTAATTAAGTATCTACCATCTAAGAAAGAATTTATTTTAGTTGGAATAAAATTAAATAACGTAAACTACCAAAACGATCACCGCCCCGGTCTAATATCTCGATAAATACACCAATTTTTGAGGTTCCGTAGGTTTCATTCGATACGTAGATGATAATAATATTTGTATCTAAAGTGATACGGAAAGGGGAAAACAATCGTGTCGTTCTATCGTGACATAGCGAGAACGATAGCAGACCAAAGACTAAGTGTCATTTACTTGACCTCTAAAGTTTGTATGGGTTCGTTTACGTATTTAAAAATTTACTGACAACATGTTCAAAAACATTGCAATGATAGTTTTCCATAAAAAAATTAAGAATATTTTTTGAAGTTACCGAGATTTTCTCATAGGAAAGTTTTGCAATTTGAGAAGTTTCTCGTCGACACAAAAGACTTCTGCAACAAATGACATGTGAACGAGAACAACAGACGTTGCTTGGAATGGCTCGTGTCGTTCGTTGTTAACGAGTAAGGACACCCAAAGTCAAATATTATTGGGGTATAGTTTTTTTACGACACGGAGAAGGCAAGCGAGCGCACAGAGCACCTGATTGTAAGTGGCATCTGTGTCCCATTACATAGACATTTGCAGCCTTGACGTTGTCAGCCTTGAAGACTGAGATAGAATACGATTTATCCGAGTCGTTACACTGAACCAGAGATGGGCATTAAAAAATCCTTCGTAATATTTTTATTCGCGAATAATTTATTTGCGAATGATTTATTCGCGAATAAATTATCCACGAATCATTCGATTAGGTACTTTTCGAATAACGAATAATTTATTAGAGAAAACCAGGACAATGGACCAGGTATTCCAGTACATAATAATTATTCGTGGCAATTTATTCTCGATAAATCAACAATCAATCAATTATTCGACGGATAATTTATTCGAATAAGAATAATCATTCGAGAATTTCATTCGTTATTCGCAAATAATTTGGTTATTCTTATTCGTTATTCGTCATTCGAATAAATTTTGCCCGTCCCTGACTGGAACCCAGCAATGCGAACACTGGCAATGATGGCAGCGACCCGGGCGGACCCCGTAGAAGGTGGTGTTGACGAGAATTGCCAATCGGCATTAGCACGCGAATAATGTTGTAGCAGAAAGCCTAATTTCACGATCAGAGTCCCCAGTTCTAACAAAACTGCTACAATGCCTCGGACGCATACTGATAATTACATCAGACTGACAATACCAGGTGAAAGGGAAAAATTCGTTGTACATGATACAGCTTCTATGAAGCCCAGTGGCCTAGAAACTCGTCCACACAGCAATGTACAGTCAACAGCATAAATAAGTGATCATTTATGTACCTTGTCGCTTTCAATCGTTTCACAATTTTGTATGACATTTCAAACATGACGTTAAAGTGACTGTACATCAATTTGTCTCGAGTCGCTGCTAGGTCGGTGAAATACGCTGGAGTGTTTAAATTACACAAAATCCTAGCAAGGCCTCTATTTTAGGCGGCAAAAACCATATCGTCTTTGACCATGGTATTGTTTTAACTCGGCCGCCATTACTGTAAAGTAAATAAGAGCTATCAAAACGTTGACAATACGATAACAGGTCAAAGACGATTTTTACCGCCTAGAATCTCCTACTCTACGGCTAGCACAAGTTGTATTTTCTCGCTTGTCGCTTAGTGTATCTCTATTGTAACAGACTAGATAGAAAGGGAGATCCGAGCGACAAGTCGCAGACAACTTGTGCTAGCCCTCCTGTGGGCTCTATTATGGTCGTGTTTATCGATGTGGATAAATCATCTGTCACTTTCTGACCAGTACGGGTAGCACAAGTTGTATTTTCTCGCTTGTCGCTCAGTGCGTCTCTATCGTTACTGACTAAATAGAAGGGGAGATCCGAGCGACAGCTAACTCGCGGGTAACTTGTGCTAGCCGCACAGTAGGTATGTAAGTGCGAGAGCGACGGATGCTTTATCCACCGCAATACAGGCGACCATAATCCGAGCCGTAGGGGCCTAATATGGCTGCGTTTATCGCGTGACAAAATGTGGATAAAACATCCGTCACTTTCTGACGCTTATATAAGTACGAGGGTGACGGATGCTTTATCCACATTTTGCCACGCGATAAACGCAACGATACTAGGTCCGCTGGTGTCTTGTATGAGTTAAAGGCCGCGCGAACCCACACGAGGCTCCAAGCTGATAGCAATCGCTACTTAATTAAACCAAGCCCGCTTTAATTGGCTCGTGTCGAGATAATTAGACGCAGGCCTCCTCAAACGGCAGGTTCCAGTAATCTTGTCAAAATTAATCCTATTTGAGACTCGGATGACATTCATAGTCTATTTTAGCAGCATTCGCTCATTAGACGCGAAATTAATCTCTTATTGGAGTGTTATTAGTAGTTTATAAGGGGATTTGAAGCACGTCGAACTACTTAAGGGTGGCAAATGACGTCACTACGCGTGCAAAAATACTGGGGTCCTAGTGAAAAAGGGTACAAGGCGACATAACTCGTAATAAAAAAGGTTATATATATTTGCATGAACGGAGTATACTAGACTTAAACCCTTTTTCACTTGATCTTATAACTACATACTATAAGTGCTATAACTATACTCGTATGATAACAAGTCTAACCAAAAGCAAGTTAACTCGGCTGCATATTTTGATATCGTCGTTTTTATATGTTAAATTCCCACGTTACGTGCAGCTCGTTCGTTCAAATAGAGTGCATTGCAACCCTTTGAAGTCGCCGACACCGCTTTGTGCGCGCCGCGGCGGCTTCTTTCTATCAATAGGCTAGTATCCTAAAAAAATATAATTAGTCCGTCTTTTACATTACCAAAAAATATTGAACACGTATTTTTTCTTTTGTCAATTAAACCAAAAATGACGAAGATAACGTGTGTTGAAGTTTCGCGTGACGTCACGCCGTGGCACACTTTATACCACACGTTGTGACGTCACGAGCCCCCACTCCCGAACTTTGATGAGCGTTATGATTATCAATTTTGATTGATTTGAAAAAGCATAAAATACGTGTTCAATATTTTTTGACAATCTTACTGACGGACTAATTAGAATTATTACTTTTTACGCAAACGATTTGGACGAACGAAGTGTCAACGTCAAAACGCACTAACATTTGACAAGGCTGTTAAGCGACAAGGTACTTACAAAATTATGTATTTTAATGTCAACCGTTAAATTACCGTTAATGATAACTGTAATTTTTTTTTAGTTAATGTACCCAGTGACACTCGCGATCGTGACGCTAATAGATGAAACTGATTTGTCGGTATCGGGCGATACGTTCCTGGGCCGTTTTAAAAAAAAATGTACATAGTTAAATCCTCAATTGAAATCCTTATCTTTTTTCCTTTTCGTAACGAAAGTTAACCATAACCGAAGCTAAAATGACAATTGGCGTAAAGGACAACTAAATTGTAGGTTCTGTAAGATAGTCCTATACGCCAATTGCCATTTTATTTTAACCATCGAATAATTTAAGTATAGCAATTTTCGTTAAAAAAAAAGATTATTTTTAAGGATTTTAATTTAGGCCTTAAGGGCGCGTACACATGCCGATCCGTTTTACAGGTCCGTTATTTGATGGCGTATGTAGTTGTATGAGCGAGTTCACATCCAATACAGTATTCTGGATCCAGTAAAAAAGAAGATTACAAGGTGAAAAGATCCGTTAAAACGGATCCTATAAAAACGGACGTTCTATGTGTACGCGCCCTAACTGTCCTTAACTATGTACAGATCTAGTGAATAATCCTTTCACATCATGAAAACTCGGAACTTACGTCTACTTCCGAATGGTGCCGACGTGTCTATGAATTATTGAATTATAAAGTGACATTTTTGTATGAAATAAATAGAGTACTTTAGTTATCAGTGTCAAATGTCAAACCACGAGTTTGAAATATATCACACCGGGATGTTAAAACCACCACGATCAAATATATAGAAATTAGGTGTAGGTAAACAAGAAGAAATAAAAATAAATGTTGAAAATAATTTCACAGGCTTGTCGATCTGAAACGTTTCCCAGGACTTAATGCTTTCGGCATGACTATTAAAAAGAACTGAAAACAAACTTAATCTTAATAAACAAAAAACGACTCTATATCGATTATCACTCTCGCGATGCGACGTTCCCCCACGTTGTCTTAATGGGTACTGAGTCAGATTGAAGTAGAATGACAAATACGAACAATTCCGAGGAAATACGATGTGAAAGGATAATTCACTACATCTGTACAATGTTTTTGAAAACGGCCCTCCTACATACAAGGCCTCAATTCTACTGGGTACAACCATATAGCTTATGACATGTTATCATATTTTCAACGTTACAATAGCTCTTATTTACTAGACTGTAATGGCGGCAGGGCAAAAATAAATAGAGGTCATTTTAAACGCATAGAACCATATCTAATTTAAAAAAACGTAAAAGAAATTCAGGTTCAAAGTTACGTAGCGGTCCCGTGTTCGAGTGATATAAAACAGGAAACCGTAGCCGTTAACAACCGGATTTCAATTTGAGGTGTAATTTTGAAGACCGCAAAAAAAAGAATGGCTCGAGGAGACAAACATGGCGCACAAAAAACAAATTGCTCGTCTAATAGCCGTTCATTTTTTTAAATAACTGAATAACCTCGACGGGCTGATGTGGAAGAAACAACGGAACTTGCGTTTTTTTCCCGTTTTGTCGACTTACGACTATTGGAAATACTTAGATGTGAGGCCGGCATTACACCTGTAAGTTATTGCTGTAAGTTTGAGACGCAACTATGGGTAAGAGTGAGTGGCAAATATCTGCATCTCACTCTTGCATATAGCTTTGTTTCAAAACTTACAGTAATAACTTACAGGGGCACGTTTTATAAAGCTACAAATTTCAATTTACAGGTTACAAGTTTCCATTTGACACAACCTCGACCAATGACGACCAGCCATTTGAGACATTGCCAGTTTAGACCTGTAAAATTGTAACTTGTAGTTTTATAAAACGTGCCCCAGGTGTAATGCCGGCCTGGCAATATTTGAATGAAACTTTGGCGCTGATACTGATACTAGCTACTAGCTGGTATTAAGAGTGTGATACTTAGTTTTGCGGGCCAGTGTAAGAGAGTTGTGTATTAAGCGCAGTGTATCGTGTTGACGGATCATTATCATCCTCGGCACGATTTCAAACCCAAATATCTTAAGATTGATCCCTCCATCAGCCCATAATAGCCTACAGCAGGGCATTTCATTCTTTCTCTTGCTCTAAGCTGCCCAGTTCTGCGCCTGCCTCATCCAAGCGCCGTATTATGATCACTGCAGTGGTCTCGAACCTACCGATTTTTCGGTATTTCTACCGATATGGGCTCTGTTCTACCGAAATACCGAAATATAACGATTTTTCTACGATTTCACAGTATACATGGAAATTCTCCCGATTTTTCTACCGATTTTACACTTTTAAGTTGGCAACCCTTTTCATTTATGTTTAATGTTTCGGGGAAGCCCTCAATAGCATGGACCTAGTTCATATATTTTGGGGAATACCCTCTTGTGTCCTACAATTCGATGTTATAAGCATACATCGGGGTTTTCGGAGCGGGAACGTTTGACATTAGCCAAAGAGTAGGTATTGACCTAAAACACAGAATGTACTCTAGCAGGTTTCTACCTAATGAATAATTAATTGAAAAAAAATATGAAAACATAATATAAAGAAATAGAACTGCGATCGCAAACACTTCGTGCAACAATTGATTCCTTCAATTTAAATATGCACGTATTTCAAATGCCGACATAGAAAGATAGTTCAGTTCGTTGAAATCATGTTTTGGATATTTATAGCAAGACGCCACAGCTTAACTGTTCCAAATGTAGATAAAATATTAATAGTTTATTCTAAAAATCGCGTTAACTACTAAATTTACTGCGTTAATTTTATTATTATCTCATAAGGCTTTTTAGTAAAGCTAAATTACCTCCTACAAGAATTAAAATGAAATTGTATTATAGTGAGTATACAATTCGCAGGGAGGTAGTTATTCATAAGGCATAATATGATTTTTCTCAGACTTGCATATCTGTTTATCTCTACTCTTTCTCAAATCATTCCCGCACCAAAAACCCCGATGTATGGTTATAAGGGGCTTCCCGCTCGGGAATTTACCTGTCTAGTCTATATAAACAGGAATTCGGTTTTATTTTTTTATTAATTTTCTTAACTTTGAAGAAATAGTACCTAACCTAAAGAGTGCCTACGAAATCAGATAATTAAATTAAGTTCAAATGTCGTCTGACGAGGAGCCGAGCACAAGTGCGAGTGTAAGAAGAAAAAAATATCAACAATATTATAGAAAAGAATGGGAAGAAGAATTTCCAGGTTGGCTGCAAGACAGTCGTAAAGGCGAAAGCTATGCCTATTGTAAGAGTTGTAATAAAGATATCAACATTTCATCAGGAAAAGACGCTATAAAGAAACATAGTTCCTCACAAGCACACTCAGTATCATCAAAGAATATAAAACTACAACCGAAGATATCATCATTTACAGTGATCAAAACTCAAAAATCTGATATACTGGTTAAGCAAGGTAATTTTTTTTAGTTATTTATTTAACCACTTACATTGTTATATTATTTTGTTTTCTACTTATCGGTTTATAGAAGCAATGGGTATAATTATACCCTAATCGCTACTAGATAAACCTACGTAATTTTAATTCTTTTTTTTTAATTTCAGGTGAAATAAGATTAGCCTCGTTTGTTGCTGAACACAATCTACCATTCACTATTATGGAGCACCTACCGAAGTTGATGCAAGCCGTTTGTCCTGATTCAAAAATAGCAAAAGAAATAAAATGCTCTTCGACCAAAACTCATGACATAATTGATCATATTATAGGTAAAGAAAGTTTCAATAATTTATGTGAAGATCTAGGGCAAACTAAGTTTTCGCTTATTATTGACGAGTCCACTGATCTTAGTACAACCAAACACTTGTGCTTAGTTGTGAGATATGCGAAAACGAATCGTATTAAAGATTGTTTTTTAGCTCTTATTCCATTAGAAGAAGCTACTGCAGCAACCTCATTTGAACACATTGTAAACTTTTTTAGAAGCAATGATATTCCATATAAAAATAATCTAATAGGTTTTGCATCTGATGGGGCAAACGTAATGATGGGACGTAATAATTCTGTTGTAACATTGCTGCAAAATGAAATTCCCAACATTTTTATACTTAAATGCGCCTGCCATTCGTTTCATCTTTGCGCGTCATATGCTTGTGCCAAATTGCCACGCTTTATAGAGGATCTTGTAAGAGACATTTACAACTACTTTTCTTCTAGCCCAAAAAGAGTGGCAGAGTTTAAAAACTTTCAAATGTTTTGCGACTTAAAAGTACAGAAAATACTTCACCCCTCTCAAACACGCTGGTTATCAGTACATGCAGCAGTGAAGAGAATATTGGAACAACTCTCTGCTCTAAAACTATTTTTTATAGACCAAATCTCTAACAATGATCATCTTTTAGCTGCAGAACATATATTACAGAAGCTCCAAGATCCCACTACGATATTATTTTTGGAATTTTTAGATTTTGTATTACCATTATTTACCGATTTAAATAAAGAAATGCAAGCAGAACACCCGAAAATTCATAATTTATATGAAAAAATAACTGGAACATTAAAAACTATTTTTGATTGTTTTTTAAAAAGAGAATATTTAACTAGTACTCCAATCGAAAATGTTGATTTTAAGAATCCCAGACATTTTATGGATATTGACGCCGTATACTATGGTGCTGCTGCGTCTAATACACTACTAAGTAGTTCAGAAAATCTAAACTCAGATCAAGTAAATTTGTTTAAATGCAGATGCCTAGATTTTTATATCGAAGCTTGTAAGCAAATAACCACGCGGTTTCCATTGAAAAATAACCCGGTAAAAGGTTTAGACATAATTGATCCAAAAAATGTTAAAATTGGCAAAACTGCTTCGATAGTTCCTGTGAGTAGGCTCTTTCCCAATATTGTTCACAGCAATGATTTCCAGGAAATTGATACAGAGTGGCGCATTTTGAGAAATTGTGAACAAATCAAAACATTTCCTGATGATGTAGAACTATTTTGGGATGAAGTAAGTTTACTAAAGCGTGGCGATGAAACTCAAATGTTTCCTTGGTTGTCTAATTTCATCTTTAATATTTTATCACTTCCCCATTCATCCGCTAACGTTGAACGCATATTTTCACATATAAATCTTTTGAAAACAAAACAGCGAAATAGGCTGTCTACTGAATCGATTACTGGTTTATTACATTCAAAACGACTCTTTAATACAGCTAATTGTTATGATTTTGAAATTAATTCGAACATGACCGCGGCTATGGCCAAAGAATATTGGTATAATAAATAATTATACTTAAGTATGATTGTTATAAATTAGTCCGTAAGTTTTTTTAAATGAATAAACAAATTTGATTGAATATTGTATTTTTTTTTGTTAAATACCGATTTTGGGTACAAATATACCGATTTTAGCTGGCAACTCTACCGATCTCGCTCTATGACGTTCGAGACCACTGGATCACTGCCAAGTTTCAGACAGCAAAAGAACAAAGCTATATGACTGGTACAACTCTGTAACTTTAATTGCCTGGTTGGTAAGTTTTGATAGTTTAAAATATGGCCTCTTCCCGACAACCTTACCAGATCGTCTGACCATCGCATCGGTTCAAACATCGTTAATGGATCACAAAAAACATTGTATTCGCCTTTGCCGTAATAGTTCAATAAATCTGCATGAATTCGAAATCATTCGATGTTTTTTCCAATTAGTGTTAACTGCCAATAGTTTGAAATATAGTTTAAAATTTCGTATCTCAGTAACTATCGGATGTATAGAAATGATCTATAAATCAACTTTTAACTGGTAACACAGGTCGTCAAGGTGTTTAGTATCAGAAAAATTGTATAGTGAAACTAATAACAGTTTGAAATTTTGTACGATTCGTTCTAACTGAACTGTCGTGTCTCAGTAACTATATAGAAATGATTTGAAAACCAAATTGTAGCATATTTAACTTTTGCTGTAAGACCAAGATTTAGGATAGTTAATGAAAAATGAAAAAACGTCATTTTCGTTGTTTTATTTAAGGACATGGCGCTGAGTCTGCGGCAGCGCCCTAAGGTCGAAAACTTGGATTTGTACTTAGGGCCTACCTATAGAACTAATCCAAAAAATGACAGATACCCGACCTTTTCCAAGGTAAAATGTATAATTTTACTGAACTATAACGCAGTAATACCAAACTCACATCCAAGTTGACAGCAACTTCAATTTTCTAACATGTGCTAAATGAACTTCCAGCAGGAACTTAACAAGATTATGCACGTAACTTCTTGTACGGTTAATTCTGCTGTATAATGCATGCTTAACAGAGCATGCGTTAAATTCCTTGGTAATACTTGTAATGTTTCAGACGGCGCCCTCAGAAACTGCAGTTAGGGTAGGTGCAGTAGGTGCTGTGAGCTTAAGTGCAGCATCAAATTTAACTTCTGTTACATGGTTCCGAGTTTATAGGCTTGGTAACATTATGTCGGTATCAGCTGTAACATACGAGTTGAGGATTTTAGTGCAACTTAAAGCGAAGTAACGATCAAAGAGTTTTGATTCACGATTGTTATAGAGAATTTATTTTGAACGGGATATTGACTGCGATTACCTTTAAGGTTTAATGTTGAGCTACCGATATTACATGCGTCATGGCCAGTGATCGGAATAGGTAGAGTATATTTATCTAAAGTTTGCAAAGGGACATAATATAGACTGGTTACAACCGGGTGAAATATTATTTTATTTTTATTTCGTTCCGGATTTCCGTCATTTTTCTGGTACTAGTAAATGCAGTAGCAAGGAAGTCTCCAGTTTATGTCTCTGTTCTACGAAGTTAAGGTAAATATACTCCACCTATTATTTAGATACTTAAAATAAATGAGTTACAGGCCCCTTTTATCATAAACTAACATAAAATATCACATACCGTAAGTAAATATTACGTATATGTAGCATTAAAAATACCGGAAATCCGGAATTCAATAAAGATAAATTAATATTTCATCCGGTTCTAACCACTCTATATTATGTCTTTTTGCGAACTTTAGGTAAATATACTCTACCTATTCCGATCACTGGTCATGACATGATAGTCACGGATAGTCAGTTTAACGTTTTATATGTATATGTATAACGCAGTGTATATCTATATGTTCATGTATTAAGAGCAAATAAATGGATGAACAAAAACGAACTTAGACCACTAACTTATTTTATAACGATTACAGTGATAAACATTTGTAGTTACAAACCTACAAACCTGATAAAGGACGTTATCTATCACTATTGTATACTGCACAATGAGAAAGGGAATTTAATTATGTTTCTTAACGAGTTGAGACATGCAGTCCAAATAAATAAAAAACTACAGTACAAGCGCTCTGAATAGAGTCAATTAATTCATGAATTCATTAGTGCGCCGGGCGTTTGAGGCAAATTTAATAAAAACCAATGAATGTTCAGTCAATTGACTTCCAAACGGGGCCTTTGTCAGCGGGTTGATTTAGCTGGGTGGGAGTGGGAGAAGCCAAGTTACTAGTGCGAGTGATAGTGGTAATAAGGTTCGAGACGATAAACTATACCGTGTCCATTTTAAAGGCCCAGCCACACCGGATGTGTGCGCGTAGATGTGACGTGCGCGTGCGCTTTCCACTGCGGTGTACGAGTATAGTATGAATTCTCATACGACATGTCAATATACAACGCAGTGGAAAGCGCACGCGCTCGTCACGTCTACGCGCACGCATCCGGGCCTTTACTTGATGGATCCAGCAATAGACAAGGGCCAATAATGGATACGATTCTTATTTTACAGAAGATAAGGGTTATTCATTTGTTTAGCGACAATCAATTTAGGACCGTAGGATCTGTGAATTAAGAGTTAAGTGTCCGTTATTGGTGCCTGTCAGCTTAAAGTGCCCAACACTGGTACCACGGTACCTAAATTAAACAAATTTCAAGCCTCAAATCAAAATGAACCTTTTTTGGCTAAAAACAGCTATTTTATCTATATCTACACTATAATATTATACAGAGGAAAGATTTGTATTTTTATATTTTTTATGTTTGTAACGAATAAACTCAAAAACTACTGGACCGATTTAAAAATTTCTGTCACCATTATAATGCTACATTATCCCTGAGTAACTGGGCTTCTTTTTGTCTCGGAGAAATGAACAGTTCCCGTGGGATGACGTGGGTTCCCTCAATTCCTCACTGATCCCCTCATCAGATACAGATTTGGTGACAATGGGACCACCTCGAACGTATACTCTATCAAACCAAAAAAAATAATTGAAATCGGTCTACAATTGACGGAGTAATCGGTGAACTTACATTTAAAAAAAAAACATACAGTGGAACGTATAACCTCCTCCTTTTTTGAAGTCGGTTAAAAAGTGTGTCATATTAGACTTATCAGGCGAGACTCAAGTAGTACATGTAAACCCTAGAGAATACATTATATTCATATTTTCCCTAGGGAAAATATGAAATGGAAAATAGAATGATTAACATTTACAAAACATTATAATTTGACCAATCAAAATACTTCACCAAATTAAATCCACCAATCAAAATACTTCACCAAATTAAATCCACCAATCACGATACACATCGGCTGTCAATCGGAACGTTGGGTTCTTTTTTGGTACGTATACTCTTTAACTAACTTAACTCTTTAAAAAAAAACTTTGTATTTCGTATCAACCAACCAGAATACAGCTGTATTAAAATAGACCAATCAGGTAAAAGAATTCATTTCTCAAAACTTTAGGTGTTTTTTAGTCCCTATTTTACAATCGTTAAAATATTATGATTAAATCGATTGTGCAACGCTTTGAAGCGCTAAATACTCACACGGTCAGTGGCGTTTATTTGCGGTGTCTATATTTTGTATCTGTGTCAAAGTAGTTTAAAAAAAACATGCCGTCAAATTAAAACAATATTTCCGCCGTGGAATTTGTGGTGGATCTTTGCAAATTTTTTACCTTTTTAAAGGTAATGTTTTTATTTTCTCACAATCGAAGTGAAAAGTAGAGTGTATTGTATTACTCGGGTCTAATTGCCATATTAGGTACCCCTCGAACAATAACCATCTCGTGGTACTAGGTATGGCTTATTTTAGACCCTAGTTATACAATCTACTATTTTATCATAACCGATATTTGGCGAATCGACGGCGCTAAATTATACAAGCCTATAGCGCATAATTTTCATTACAATGCATTATTTCCATTACAACGTGCATTAAAAACTTAATGTGGATGAAGGCCGAGTGGAGTAAAGTGAACAATACATCCTCCGAATGAGAAAGAATTAGCGGAGACAGGCGCCCGTATATATCTGTTTAAAATGAGATTTAAATTGCGTTTTGACGTCCAGTCACGGCTAGATAGATGCTTTGTTATCCTAAGGTATACTTAAATATGAAAAAGTGTTTGTTCCTTTGTCGTCACGGTTTAACACGTCAGCCGTTTGATGTAAAATTTGGCCAGTACAGAAATTATATTTAGTTTTGTAGCCCGGAGACGATACAAAGTATGTGAACCTCGGTGATGTGAACAGTTCCATAGCGCATATAACTTATTAAATACATATTGCTTCATTAGAACAGTAACTATTGTCATGAAGAATAAACTCCATTAAAACGTCTCGACATTGGGCTAGTAACTAGTAGTACAAGTAACTAGAGAAGTAAGGGGCTATTAAAAGTGCAAGTGAAATCGTATTCTTATTTATTTCACATTTGAGATCCTTCCCGCCGGACTTTTGTCGATTCATGCCATACTAAAATCTGTCGGACGTGGATACCTAAGCACGAAGCAGTCCATAAGCATCGCGTGCAACTGCGCCTCGGCCTGATACAATTTGTATAAAATCAGCTTACACTTGGAGTTGCCAGTTGAAGACTTGCCGCCTTGAAAGCCGCAAAGCGCCTTACAATAAAGGCTGGTTTACAATCAGTCAAGTGGCGAGTAGGACTTTCGATATTATGATTTCTAACCTTCACAATGGAGATGTACGCATTTAAGATACGTTCCATACACTAAACAACACTAAGATAAAATTTCCAACAATCGTTTTCATTACGCACATAAAACCATACAAGCAATGTATCCCGCACCCACTCGCATCAACGTATTAATAAAAAAATACAAATAACACGTGCGTAATGTGATGGTACCTAGTCCCTACTGGCCCACTGCATTGTCCAGGATTCTTACGGACAATTTAAGACAATTTATCAAAACAGTCCGTCATTATGAGGATTGTGAAGATAAAAATTTCCAGTAAAGTTTTTCCCTTTAACCTAGTCCGATTTTTACTATTTCTGAATATGTTGTAGATATCATGAAAAACTATGTCTGTACGTTTTTCTTTCCAAGAAAATATTTCTTAGAATGAAACAATTTAAAAAAAAGACAGAAACGTACAGACCTAGTTCTTTATAATAACCATAACAATTTCAAAAATCCTGGAATTCGGACTTGATTTAGGAAGTGAGAAACGTTATCGCCCGGAACTAAATTTGCATGGAATAACTATAAAATAACAAAACATGAAAATGTTTGGCGCCACACGTGCGAGCGTATCGACACGCTGATCACGTTTATATTTTGCTATCGTTAATATCTCTCTGTCGTTGGGGTCACGGTCTATCCACTCGACTAGAACGATTAGTGCCACTCGACTCGACCGGCTACTCGACTAGTGTGAAACAAACTTAAGCAGTGAAGTCTCGACGCCGAGGCCGCCACAATCGCCGGCGACAAACAAGCGCGCTAATGTTGCAATATTCACACTATTCATAATTGTCCTTACATAATAATATATTACCTATTTCACTCTTTGTATGGCTACAGTCATTAGAAACTTGCACAATCACTTATTACGCCGCAGTCTAATAATAGTCTCCATCTTCTCGGGTCTGTATAACAGGATAAAGTAGGTACCTAATGTAGTGTTAAGGTAAATAGCAGTCTTTTTCCAAACAGAATCAATGACCTATCTCAGTACCTATGGAGCAATAGTTGTATTATGTAGCTTCTTCTTTACATCAAAACAAAGACGCTTCCGGCCGTCTGTCACTCTGTATGTAATGTATGGTCCATTCATATAAACTTGTCTTATTTAGTAAACACTTTTATAACCTAAAAATGCATAATTTTTGGATAAAATGCCCGTTTTCAGCTGAATAAAGCAACTAGAGATCACATTTTGCACACCATTATCCTGGTTTTACATCATGGATAGTTTTTTTACGACAAAATTGTTATTTTAGGCGAAAAGGGAGCACTTTGAGGTTATAAAAGTGTTTACTAAATAAGACGAGTCTATTGGAATGGACCATACGCTTAGACACGCTTAGAACTTTCAATCTACTCAACGGATTGTAATACGGTTTTCATCAATAGATAGATAGATATAATATAAAAAGAGGTAGATATGTTACCTATACGGTATTCCGCGTGTAAAAATGGCCCGGCTTACGCACACATCGCACCTTCAGAACAATAGTGACCTAATTCAAAATTTCAGCTTTAAAACTTCAATTCATAAATGTATTATTATAGAGACCTAACTCGAAATCTAAAATTTCTGAATTAGGTCACTCTTGTTGTGAAGGTGCGACATAATCAGTAAATATTGCAATTACACACTAATTTATAAATGACAAATGAAAGCAGGATCGTATGCTAATTTCCGGGAGCGAAACAGAGACGAGTGTATGTTGGCCTGCAGACTAGTTCACGGTTCCGTTGACGGCGCAAGACTAAGTAAAGGTGTACCAATTGGCTTGGTTTTAGGGTGCCACTATCGAAGTGCGTATGACATATCTACCTCTTTTTACTATATTATATCATTGGTTTTTATGTATAATAAATTCTGGTTTATATACGGTTGTTACAGAAAACTCACATAAATAGAAGCGCAGCAGGAGCCGGTTGCCAGTTTTATTATAGATCCATGACTCGTTGCTACCTACAACGCTTAATAAAGTAAAGTAACCCGTGTACACCGTAACGTGACATCCGCTGCTAAAGGCACAAGCGGATGTTTAGTGTTCACGTATCGGCATCCGTTGTGAGCTTGCAACGGAACTGAGCACAAGCCACGTCTTAGACCATGTTCGGATCGATCAAGGGGCCATGTTCAGTTTAAGTTGAGAGAAAGGAACAGAGCTATAGCAGTTATACAGCTCTGTCCCTTCCTCTCAACCAAAACGGAACTGCTTTAGTATGGGGAACACCTTAAAATTCCGAATTACTTTTTTCCGAATATTCATTTGTCCGAACTTTCATTTTTCCGAAAGCTATGTTACGCTGGAGTTATTTTAGATGAAATGCATAATGTAATTGTCATACGTAGGTTAGGTTAGGTTAGGTAACAACAGACAATTAAATTATGCATTATAAATTATAAGCGATAACAAAAAGTCAAGTCTTCTATCTTCTTCTATTGCGTTCGGTATTATGAAAATTTGGAATTATGTCGTCAGGGTACCCCCCCAGGAGCGAGCCGCGGCAACGCGCGCCGGCCCCGTCGAAGCGTAATAATTTGGCCGTTTGATGTCTCCTGGTCTTTGTTCCTACTAACGAGCTCCTAAAGCTACGTCTCGACTTAACCAAGTGTTAAAAGACGTCGTTACCTTAAAATGTAAACGAATACAAAAGTTTTCCTCAGTTTTTGCTAAGATTGCGGACATTTTACGACACGTTGGTATAGCTAGTTGGTACTTTGGCAGTGGCCCTGCCTACGAAGCTAGCGGTCTTGGGTTCAAATCCGGGTAAGGGCAGAGAGTTGTGTGATGAGCGCGAGTATTTCTATTAAGTAAGTATATCGTCGCGTAGTACCCATATTAGAAATTTCTTTTGTCTTCACACGCAAAGTACTCCAAAGTCCTTAGTCAAATGATGGTCCAAAAAGTTTTATTAATAACTTCCTGAAAAATGTTGTTTCAACCATTTTGTTGTTAGAGCTTCGTAAAACTACGTGATTCTAGGTAAGCTTATTCAAAGTGAAGGCAAACTGTTATTTAATCTATGGCGCTATTCAAAGGTCCGTCGCTCTAAGTATCGTCCTGCGAGCTCTCTCGTTAATTACCTGGTGCAGACTGCACCGCGCCGAGGATGCACTGACATGAATTGCTGACGGTACCTACGCCACTTCACGTGACTGACACTCTAATTTTAGTACCTATATAACCTCACCATTTTAACAAACGTTTGATGAATTCCAAAAGTATTGTAAATAATTAAAACGTAATTATGTCAAAATTTAACGTAACGTACCGTGAGTGTAACGTAAATCTATACATAAAAAACTCTTCCGTGACGGACTCGCTACTATGATGATGATGGAAAATGGAATACATATTTTTATCATTAAGTTCTTAATGACGTACAGTGCAAGAGGGCTTAAAAGTATTTCTAGGTCGTGTAAACCTATCATAAGCGTTTATGAGAGCGAGTGAGAGGGAAGTACAAACCTGAAAACCCTTAAACAAATATAGTAATAAAGTATTGTAATAGCCAGTGTTAAGTAATTCTTTTGTGCATTACCTACCTACCTACTTATTTTACGCATAATATGACATTAATCAGATTATTAGAAAAACCTCGCATCTTCGGTAAAAAAACAGTTCGCTATAATTGCCTACACTATCCCAAGTGTCAAATCAATAATGGACCCGTATAGAGTCATAGTGACTAGATATTCCAAAACAGTGCTAGCCAAAAATGAGATCCGTCAACAAGCAGTACCTAGTCCGGATCGAGTTCAACCAGTCAGTCCGCCGCTGCCCGACCAAGTGTAAAAACTGGTCTAACGGCGCACCCACTCACTGACCGTCCTCAAACTGAGCGCTCTCAAACGCCGAAAACGGAGGAAACCCCAAACTTGTTTGATTCACCTCATTATCTAGGTTACGAGGATTTTAAAGTTTACCAAACTTGTTAAGCCTACGCGGTTCTCACATTCAAACTTCCATAAAGCATCTTAGACCATCGGAACTATGTCGAATTTCTCATCAGCGCTTGTTATTCTTGCTATATTAGTCTAGGCGATATATAAATCGCGAACAAAAGCGGAATGTTTATTTTGACATAATACCCGAGTGTTCGCATTTTCTTATACAAGGCAAATACACGTTCCATCTCATTGTATTGATGGTAAAGATCGTGGGAACAACAGAAAATATATATGGAATTGACATCAGCCGACAATAGAACACACGTTATGTTACGTACGAGAATTGGTCTAGGACTCGTGGATCGAGTCTTGCTAATGTGATTCAAAAGCGGGCTGGTGCCGGTCACTGCAACAATTTACCAGCTAATGAGATTCGAGATTGCCCCCTACAACGAACCAGTTATCCGGACGCGCGAACACGGACAGGAATTGCGGTATTCGCCTTCCGCACTCAACGATTATGAATCAATTACAGAGCTACAACATCACCGCATGGCCAGCGCACAGCCCACAGTAGCACTTTAATTTACATGTGAGAGAACAGAGATAACTGATATAATTGAATTTAAACCCAAACCCGGTCTGTTCACAACCTTGAGGCCAAATTAAACGAGAACAATTATCGCATTAGTGTCAGTTGAAATTTCCGATGTAAGTTTTCTTTTGTACGGTTTCGTTGCGACGACAACAAAAAATGGATCGAGGTCACTTATTGTCTGCAACTGTACGAAAGTCAATTGAATGTTGTATAATGCCGACTGTATTATGCTATATTAAACCAAAACACTTCTCGTTGATTACGTGTAGGCTTTCATGGCTGCAGCACCGCAGTTCATCGGGTTACTGTACGAGTATTAGAGGTAGATACCGGTAGTGCGGTAGAGCTCACTGATTTAAATTAAATGGGGAAAGGCAGCAGATAGACTCGGTCAATCAATCATTTCCGAAACGGAGGAGCTAACTAGCTAGCTATTAATCCAAGCCAGTCTAACTCCGTGTCACGCGATACAACTCTTAATTGATTAGCTCCAAAAATAGGCAGAACTTAGATTCGGCATCACGACATATGCGTCTAAATTGACCTTTCTCCAAAAACATTTCGACTGGCATCGTTGCACCGTCAAGGGCATTATGTCGGATCCGCCACGGGCCCGCCGAGCACGACGATCCGACTTCATGTTTTAGTCATGTTTCGTGATGCGAAGTGATGAAATAAGGAAGTACCGTGAGATTTTTATTGCGTGTTAGATATCTGCGGTGTAGCGTACATCGTTAGTTACTTGATTATCTAGTTTCCCGTGGTAACTTTTGATGTTTAGGACGATTGATTACATTAGTCACCGCAAAAGCTTCGGCAGTTTTTTACCTTTAGGATCATCCATCAATCATTGAAATAGGTAACCGCTTGTCATACGTCTCGGTCACTAACATCTATGACTCAAATAGATGTTTAGCGGTACATACCACCTACATAGCTCGACCCGTTATTAGGACCAATGATTTGTAGCAATTATAATTGGGGGCTCCTGTTTCTGGGTGGTTGGCCCAACGGGCATCTGAAGATACCTATCGAACCTAACCTACCTACTTTTACAACCGAAATTAGTATTTGGTGATCAAATCTAAGTGCACTTTTTGTGCCATAGGACAAATATAGTAGGACCATAAGAAAACGTGTGAATTACAATATACTGGAATCCCAAAAACTAAATATTCAAAGGGCCGGCGTAGCAGACAGTGAAAGTATCAGAGGCAGTGAAAAATTCTTTGCGCTGCGCTTCGCTTTACGGATGTGCGCAGGCCCTAAGGCATCTTTTAATACTTTTACCCAAAATTTTGAATTTGGTATTTTGGTAATGAGTGTCTGACACATAAAAGTTATAAATTATTATCGATCCAAATATTTAAGTATGGATTAAGATACAGTGCGAAAGCGACTCTCTCACTCGCTCTTATACATGTCTCACCGACTTTATCCGAACCCAAACCGTTGACCAAGAGGTTTTAGCACTGGCACTTTTACTTTATGGTAAAATAAAGTCTTCAAACATCTTAGCCTTATTTGTGCAAAATGTGGTTACAGAATTAACAACAAGTTTTTAAGCGTTGTAGGTAATTCTGTCACTCTGCTTACCCCACTCTGGGATTACGGCGTTTAGTTATGTAGGGTGATGGAACCAGTTATGGAACAGGCACACTTGATACAATGATTGACAATGGACACTTGATTCTTATTTTACAGAAGATAAGAGTTATTCATTTGTTTTGCTGCAATCAATTTAGGACCTTCTGAAATTAGAATTAAGAGTGAAGTGTCCATTACTGGTGCCTGTCAGCAAAGTGTCCATCATTGGTGCCGTCACCCTATGTATGTAAAAGTCTACAATTATAGTAGTTCATCACCTTCTTCTTTACACATAAAACTAGGAAGCAGCACGTAACCAATTTTTACGCGTACAAAGTCGCCTTTCTTTACCATATAACTTTATAAGCCCGTTTCCTTGGCATCCTTAGAAACTATAAATTATCTTATATGCCTCGGTTTGCAATCACGATCAAGTGTTACGTGGATGACTTCATCCAGCGCAGCAAGTCCGCCAGCCGTCCCCCGCTGGTCCCGTTAGCCGGATGCCGCTCGTTATGCAACCGATGTGTCTGAGCGGCGCCCGCGCACGCTCGCTTTGCATCCGTCCACAATGGCGATGCCATAACGCAACGTAACAAAAGCCAACTAAAAGTAACAATATACTAAAATTTTAGTTTGTTGATGCCACTAGCTGTTGGCCAATTCTTATTATAATTTAATTATCTATTCTTAACTATAAAGCGATGGCGATTCGTCGGGATATAAGTACTTACTTATAATTGGATATAAAAGGTAATTAACTAAGCTATCAAAGCAGATGTCTAGTCTAAGAGCTCTTAAGCATCTTAAGCAGGTCTTCTCTTTGTATTTAAATATAATTAAAGAAGAACTGTACAAGTTTCCACGGTGCCACAAACAACTAAGTACTCAAAAATACTTAACAGCTCTCTTACTAATTGTAAGAAACAATCATTGTTATTACACAATAGACTAAACACAATTAGAAACTGTAAGTATCTTCATCATATATTACCAAATGTTTTAAAAAGCGGCAGTCAGTTCACGTCTAATAAGAATAAAGGTTGAAGTTTCTAATGGTGGCCACATTAAAGGCCGATAGTTTCAGTCTGTTAATTTTAAGTTTGATGATTTTAAAGGCCGCTCATATCAACGGGCGATGATAAAATGTTTCCACAGATTTCATAAAAATAAATGGGAAAATCTACATAAAACACGTTAGGGGAAGAAAAGTTATTATAATCACACATTTATTTTTATTTTGGGGCCCTAGTACGCTTTTTATGAATAGTTGTCGTCCACTATCACCTTTTGTTTTGTTTTATTATTTTTATGTAACCGGCACCAAAGCCGGCACATAATATACTTTTATCTATGATACCGGTGCCCTGTTTGTTGCCCTAATCTATAGAAACTGGATAATTTACCTACTTTATCACCGCCCGTTAAAATATCGGCCCTTAAAATCAACAGACTTTAAATATACAGCCTTTAATGACGCCGCACCATAAATGGATTTTTGACATTTCGAACTGAATCCAACATCACACATAAGTACCTACACACCTACCTAACAAAACGGATAATTCAGAAATGTAAGAACAACAAATAAAGCGGGAGCGGGTTCACCTTGTACGGTTAATCCGCCTCTTGTTATTTCATCGTCGTAGCATAAATAAAACGACTTCTTTCCTTACTTACTGTAATGGAATAATTAAATTTCCTGCAGCCCATATAAAAAGTAGACCACACGATAAAAACTCGTATGCTCCTGCAATACTACCGGTCTATGCTCGGGTTGGACCTGAAGAGAACTTACGCAAAAATAGAGTAGGTTTATAGCGACTAGTTGGTATCCGGTACGCCGCACAGGTGCTACACGCCAAAAAAGGAAAATCTAGTCCCTTATTAGCGCCTACCTACCACTAGTACAACTAAGTAAACTTGTCTGATGCCGCCTACAACTCGGGCTCGATACCGTTCATGGTATTAAAGAAAATAAATCAACGGCAGAGCAGACCTCCATAACGATATGAAATATATCGTTATCACAATATACCTATCAGTTTTTTTGCGCGCTGTTGCCAGTTGTTACTTTTAATGCCCTAAATCAAAGAATCATACTGCTGGTGGATCTTATGATGCATATTTGATGGTGAAAAAAGTGTTTTGTTTAATTGGTCGTTATGCAACCACGACCTTTTGTCATTATTTAATCGAGTCCTTACGAATTTAACTCGGGCGGCAATGACGGCCACCGCGTTATTGTACGAAAATTAAATGCAGTTTAAGAGGTGACGTATATCGTTATTAAATCGTTATGAATAATATCGCTATGTTTCAGAGTTTTATAACGTTATAATAATAACATTGTAGCGCGAGAATAGCGATATAATTATGACGTTATCGTAAAATATCTCTATTTGAAGATCGGCGCCAGACGCCTGTTTCAGAAGAACTTTGGCTTAGTTGGTTTGTAAGGCTAAATCTGTTGACCGCAAGGTCAAAGGTATTTACCAGTCACATGCAGTATGGAGCCATCCGGGTTGCCGCTCATCGTGCCGACTGAAGATTAATGGCCGGGCCGCGTGTCTCCTGTCATCCCCCCGCCAGCGACTGCGTTATTCATTAGCGAATCTCACCACAGAACACGTCCCTTTCAGGTCGTGACACGCGATGTATGAGAATATGAAAATTTTATGAGCCAACCAATTCGACACACGTACCTACGCTCCGCGTTAAAAATACCGCCATGCAAATTTTACCTCCGAACCATTGTTATTATGTAAGTACCTAAACATACGCTCCCGAAAACTGAGACACCTGATTTATGAAGGCAATTTCATGTGCAATAAATATAATAATTCATGTAGCGCCTTAAGAAAGTTAACTAGTTTTAAGAGCAGTGCGGTTATGAGGGAACGTGGAGATACCGTGAAGAGTAATTTGCTCGGGCCATCACTTACGGAGCCGCCGGAGCTATTGCCCGCCGCGTCACGCATACTGATCACCGATGCCAGGGTGACTTAAGTCAGGGACTAAAATTGAGTCACGCAACAAATTGTTCATGGATCGACCGCCCAGAAAAACCAACTCCATAAACTTTGGATACAGTTTATGAACTTTGAAATCCGATGGAAACGCGTGACGAAAATGTTTGCAAATTTTCCCGGTGATAATTTCTAAATTAGGGTGGAATAACGATACCAAACGCAGGTAAGTATTACGAAAGTCTGTTACGTAAACATCGAATGGGTTCTGAAATGAAAGCGTACTGGATGGATGGTAATAGCGTACTCTGAGGCATCTTAAGACCTTTCCTTAAAAACATTTGGGGGCGCGGCAAAACCAATCGGCATCAATCTTAACCCCGAGTGATTTAGCATCTACGCTTTTATTCTCAAACAAATTATACTGAGCCGAAATCCGACCGCAATAACTAAGCGATTTCCTTAACGACACCGGAACAAATTGAAATCCGAAAATGCTCAATGTAGCCCGATTAGAAGAGAACGAGAGCATTCCTTAGCGTAGCGGGAACTAATGCGCGCGTTAAATCGTAGCAGGGCTCCTGGGTGGGACCGGGGCTCCGATAGCTGCCAGATTATCGTCTCTGGGAGCAATTTGTGCGGATTTGCGGCCGACCTCCGGCCAAATAAAGCGATCGTCCGTCATTAGACCGCCGTGTACTCCCGCTAGACCAATTTGAGATGTCTAGTTACCTTCCCTGTTTAGTTAGTTTTGTGGGATGCCTCGATCAGCCAAGTTATTAACGCAACCGCAAAGTTCGTCGAGCGGCTTTATGACCTACTAGACTAACAAGAGCTCTGGACGGCTAGGACAACTATTCGCACAGTTTCAACAATTTCATTCACTGAGCGAACAGTGTGAACTAGTTAAAGAAATAATTACATTGCGCCCAATTAAAGTACCTAAAATTGATTCCTTGGACAAAAATAACTAGGTCCTAACTCCTATGTGAATTCAGTCAACTTATCGCATGTTCTACAATAGGTATGTAGGTTGCTTCTTATGCCCGAAGGGTAGGCCGCCCAGAAAAAGGAGCCCCGTCAAATTAATTGAAAATTACACATTGATTAAGGCTACTTATGTATTAAGTCTAATCGAGCGCACCGGTAAACCAGAATCGAAGACACGCAAAGCTAAGCGATGCATGCGAGTCCAAGGATCAAGTTAGACTGGAAGGCTGTAAAGACTAATGACAAACTTGCCGCCATTGAACAACACTGTGTGCATGACGACTAATGACAATTTGAAAAAAATACCTCCTTGCTAATTATAAATGTAAAAATGTTTTTGTATGTTTGTTCCTTCTTCACGGTCCAACAACTCAACCGATCGACGTAAATTTTGA
Organism: Acleris literana; assembly: GCA_946894065.1. Classification (NCBI taxonomy): domain Eukaryota; kingdom Metazoa; phylum Arthropoda; class Insecta; order Lepidoptera; family Tortricidae; genus Acleris; species Acleris literana. The sequence continues at coordinate 5,737,799 of OX335677.1, forward strand.
TACAGAGATAGTTTATAGCCAAGAGCTATTTTCATCCGAAAGATTGGACGGTTCCTGAGGGAATAGCGACAAACGACTTCTACGCGGACGAAGTCGCGGGCAACCTAGATAGGCAATACCGTGATATTATTATTAGGGACATGTATCAGTCAATATTTTCTTCCTTGATATAGAGTGTGCAAATTACAAATTGTTATAGTTTTGCCGACTTATTTATTCCTGTGCCTTGAAAATAGGATGGTGCTATGTGTTTAAATAGAGAGAAACCATACACATACCCAGGTCGAGTTATAAGCTGTGAGTTGCCAGTTCAGATCCCAACCCGAAAAAAAAAACAAATAATGTCAAGAATTTAAAAACAATAAATAAATAAGGTTGTCACTGTTTTCAACTTGTACGCTTATTAAGTTGTGAGATCTACTCCAAATCAAATAAAAAGTGTTTTTAACTTGTCATTACATGTCCTATTCACATCTGTTTGTGCATTCTTATTATAAATAGAAATTAATTAATTGACTTTACATAGACTATTGATTGACATGATGTTATGTAAATCGTTCCCTGGGTTAAGCTTTAAACCTTGAAACGTAATGTCACATACCCAAAAGGCATGAAACTTAAAATGATACATTTAAATATGAATATCAATTCAATTCATTTCAGGTAACAAAGTACAAAAATTACTAAATATTTTGTTGTTACCAAGGAGAACTCGGTATTCCTTATCTTCCATCAGTGCAAGGTTTCCACATGATATCAGAGAATCTACTTAAAGCAAGTCCGATAATTTTATAGTATAAAATAGTATCCAATTACATAAAATAGACACTTCCAAAACGACTGTATTATAATCAACTTAATAGCCGGACAATTAATAAGAAAATTATTTTTCATAATTAAGTAGGTATGTTAGTGATAAGACATTTGGCTTAAAGTGTGTTTTAAGGTACTTATTTACAAGCCAGCTTAAAAATGTATAATTTCGATTTGTTTCGATTGATGTATTCCTTAATTTTTACACTAAGGTCCATGTAGTTGGACGGCTTTCACTGAAATAATTTAATTTAAGCATTGAAAACAAAATAGATCTACCGATCAACAAATATTTCAAGATCTAAAATTAATTTGATAGGTCCATATAATTAATTATAACTTGGATTCATGAGACATTAATGATAAATAACAAGGTACATCAAGTATTGAATGAATGTCTTTCAAAATATTTTAGAGGAAACCATGAGATTAAATAGTTTTTCTTATGACGGAAAACTCTTGCCTAAGTAGTTAGGTACCTTCTTTAATTCATCAATCTCTTGATTCAATATATTTTTAGTATAATGTCTACCAAATATGTATTAAATTAAAGAGATCTATTTATTATGTCTGAGTCTCACAGAAGTTTTATGTTTAAAATTAAAAATTAAAGCGCTTTAGGTTTATTTGTTCTAGCCCTTTAAAAAGTTGTAATGACTAGCGAGTATATTTGTTAACCTGTAACAAACATTAGTTTTAACTAAGAAAATAAGGCACATGCTTCAAAGTAATGAGTTTATTAAACAAAACTTTTACAACATTATATAGGAAGCTGCTTAGTTGAATAAAATCAGTGTCAATGACAGAAAAAGTATTGTGTGAGTTGTGCAGTAGCGCATGCAACGTTAGCAAGAGCGGACAGGCGGCAAGCGTAGGTGGCAAGGCTCTTCCTCTCACCTCGCGCCACGGGCGCCTCCGGGTCCAGCGGGCCCGCGGCCGCAGCCGCCACCGCCGCCGCGACCCACGCCACCCAAACCACCCCCCGCATGTCCCCGAACCACATCACAACACTCCACTATCTCATTATTGGCACAACATTCACACAACTTAACCAATACGAAACCCTAACTATGTTAATAACTCCTATTGGCACGGTCATGCTTTGGGAAAATTCATGTCGCTATGCCACATCGTATCACATCATGCCAAATGTGATCTATCACATCATTTTAACAAATAATCTTCTTTAAAACTATACGAATGTTATTGAAACAAAGACAGTCGCTGCACGTCATAACATCTCTCCGCGGAACGCGAAACCCGTCGTACCCCCGCAACGTTTCGTTTTGCACTAAGCTAGCTAAGGTAGTGTTGTACTGCGAAACGAAACGAAGCGGCGGTCCAACTTGTTTTCGATTACGTCCAGAAATACAAATCGAGAAGTCGGGCCAAATACATCGACTGATACGATACACGACTAATGATCGTTAATCGACTTCAATTCCTATTTCACTTTACGTGGCCTAGGTAACTGTGCAATAGGATATCTTCTACATAGACATAGTTGGATTGGAACTATATTCGGCAATTCTTTTACTTCCATTTTCATGCAATATGAAGCCATTTGTTCTAAATAAGGTAGTTTCATTTCGGAATCTCTCGGCATCAAATATTTATCTGCAGGCTCCCAATATCCATTCACAAAATGAGATGGTTGTGAAAAAATCCCATCAAAGTTTAAACCAAAGGATCCTAAAATATAATCCTTCAAATTATTTAAAAACAAACATACAGTACATGTTAGTTACGCTGCGGGCACATCTGCGGATTTCGAGGAACATTCGTGTTCAAGTCTCTTTCTTTCTTTATGTTAAAGTAAGAGATAGCAACACAAATCTTCGCTGTATCCTGTAGATGTGGCTGCAGCGTTAAAAGGTAACGTTGTCGCAAGCAAGGAGCAAGAGATTGAAACCCCTATTACACTACGCGTTATTCAGAAACCCTTTCCCTGAAATGGGATGGCGTAATAAGAGAAAGGGATCAAGGGTCCCTAATTAGAGTCACCAGGCTCGCCCGGCAGCCTTGCTCCCTAGTTGCCCTTGCGCTCGGTCATTGTAACAAGATAATATTTAGAGCAGTTAGGGAGCTCAGCTCATTCGACGCGCGGCTAGCGTTGACAACGGTGTCCATCGTTTCAACCCGAGCTGCCGCCATCTTTATGCCGCCATCTCCATGACGGCAATATGTGCTCAAGTAAAGAAAAAAGTCTTTTAATTAGGTATTGTTATCCGTGACAGACATGTTTATAGTATTCCGTGACCCACGTCTTTCTCCTCTTCTTTTCTTCTTTAACATGAAAAGGTGCGACTACTAAAGCCCCTTCTTGTGGTTTAGATAATACAGGTGCCATGATGCGTCCAACTGTCTCCGCGTTCACGTTCAGACTGTGCAAGCAAGGGCCTGATTTTCAGTGCAATGTAATAACGACGCCCTTTTAAGGGGCCGCGCCACACCCTAAATACCGGGCCCTTAATAACGTGTAGTGTAATAGGGGTTTAAGGCTCCAATAGACCAACACTCGGACTGACAGGCCGAGAGGAACGCAGCTATTTAATTATTTATTTATTAAAACTTTATTGCACAATACGAAAAGTAGGTATAAATGGCAGACTTAATGCCTGAAGTTATTCTCTACCAGTCAACCAATGGGTCAAACCAAAAAAACAATTTAAGGTGGGCATGTCGTGACGCGTCACACGACACGCCTGGCAACCCTGTAATGACGTCATGAATTGGATGGCGGGAATACTTAGCTGTCAGTATTAATGTGAGTCCATTTTTATATGCAGATTCTAAAGTTGGGTTTCGTGCAAAGTATAAGTGTATTTACCAGACAAATACATGCTGAGTTGTGCCAACACCTTGCTTGCTACATTAAAGCTAAGTATTTCATCAGTTCAATGTATAAATACCATTAACAGAGAATTTATCAGAACTTGTGCTTAGCTTTATGTTCACATTATACTAAAGTTATTAATACTAACACTGAATGTCTAATATATATACTACTGTCTTGGCCCGACTCCAGTGGGAGTGGATGGGGGACTTGATCACTGGAATGAGGAGGTAACTTGAACTCCGTTTTGTCTTGGCCCGACTTCGGTGGGAGTGGATAGGGACTTGATCACTTGAATGAGGAGGTAACTTGAACTCCGTTTTGTCTTGGCCCGACTCCATTAGGAGTGGACGGGGACTTGAATGAGGAGGTAACTTGGCCTCCGGTTTGTCTTGGCCCGGCTCCAGTGGGAGCGTACGGGGGACTGATATGTGGAGGTAACTTGAACTCCGTTTGTCTTGGCCCGACTCCAGTGGGGGTTGACGGGAAACTAGTATGTGGAGATAACTTGTACTCCGTGATGTCCAGGCCCGACTTTGGTGTGAGTTGACGGGGGACTATTTGACATTCGGTTGTGTCCTGGCCGGACTCTGGTGTGAGTTAACGGGGGACAAATTTGTATGTGTAATGGTCTGCTTTAATGAAAGATAGTTCATTAAACCAGCGATTAATTAGTAAATTATAAAAAAATCGAAAAAGGAATCGAAAATTTGACACATTTGCTTGAGATTTAACCATTAGTTACGATTTTTAACCGACTTCAAAAAAAAGGATGTTCTCAGTTTGACCTGTATGTTTGTATGTATGTATGTTTGTCCGCGACTATCTCTCGTTTGGCTGAAAAAATTTTGATGCGGTTTTCAGAAAAGTATTTGTTACACTTAGGAGAAGGTTTTCATATTTTAAACGACTTAAAAAAAAGAATGTCCTGAGTTTGATCACCAATTTCTCCGTCAATTATGGTCCGATTACAAAAATTCTTTTTTTGTTTTTAAGAGTATACTTCCGAGGTAGTCAAATTGTAATCTGATGAGGGGATCCATGAGGAGTTGAGGGAACTCCTCAAATATTAAAGGCATACATATAGCAATTTCAGTATTTTTAGTAACAAGTCCAGCATTTGCATTCAAAAATGATCATTTAGTGAAGTGGAACTGGTGATGAAGACCACAGATGGCCAACGGAACTCTTCAACGGTACCTATTTCAAGGGTGGCGATAAGATATCTCGAAGATAGTTGAGCGAGTGTAACGTAGAACATTCAATTGTTTAAATATGGCTATGATTTTCCTGTGGCATTGGCGTTACTTGCGGCTGCGGCGGTGAACTTGAAATGTCTTAAAGTTTCATATCAACTAAGAAGTGGGACTACAAAAAAGCTTAATATTTATTTAATTAATGATTTATTTATTTAACATTTATTTAATGATTAGTTAGTTTAACTACTGATCAAACTACAGACCATTAGTGATACCATGTCAGTGGTCAATCTACAGATGGCGAAGCAGTAACTTTTAATCGAAACAAGCAGCTGGGTTTCGTGTGGCACATCTCATATACTTGTGAGTCTGAACTGATTTATTTATTTATTTATTCATTTATTTACAGTGTCAGTAAGAGGCTTACAGTGTTGACCAAGGCACCTCTCACTTTAATTTATTATAAACACACACCAAGATAAAAGAAAAATAGAGATAACTAAATAATAATATCTAAGTAACAAATATAGAAAAACAAAAATTAATTAATTAAGTAAAAATATTAAAAAGTTAGGTGGCTAAGAATGTATAAATTTTAGCTAAAAGGGAGTGCCAATTGCCAGCTAGCACGTCGGTATCCCGCAGCTGGTGTAAAAGCGCGTTCAGCAGCTCTACCGCTCTATTTTTTCTCAACATAACATACCCCATAAAAGTATTTGTCGCCCTGTAAATGCTCCTAATAGTTATTATATATATGTATATATATATATGAATTATAAGACTAGTATTAAATATAGTATAGTATGCATAAGATGTCAAAATGTACATGTTCTAGTGCCTATAAAAGTTATTGTATAATACGAGAACCTATGTGAATTATGAATGGGAAAAAAATGTACTTACTGTCGCCGCGCAAGCCCTACACACGTCATATCAACTACCAAGAGCATCTACACGGCGACAAATACTTTATGGGTTCATATGTTGTGTTGAGAAAAAATAAAATCAGTTCAAAGACTCACAAGTATATGAGATGTGCCAACGAGACTCAGCTGCCTTTTCGAACGAGAGTTCTGCTTCGCCATCTGTAGGTTTAGTGAATTATGACACCACTGACATGGTGTCACCAAGAGAGCCACACCTCCGTCTATACGGGATGGCTCTTCAGTGCTGAAATAGGTAGACTATTTAAATATGTGAAGTAAGAGAGAATTATACCAACATGTGTGTCTTATACAAGATTAATAAATAAACCCTTTCAGACATAGTAGGCGTCTCCTTTTACGGGAGTTGGGCTCTAACTATCTTTCGGTAAACCAGACCATTACATACACACTCGTCCCCCGTCAACTCACAACAGAGTCCGGCCAGGACACAACAGAGTGTCAAATAGACCCCTGTCGACTCCCACTGGAGTCGGGCCAAGACAAATCGGAGTTCAAGTTACCTCCTCATTCAAGTGATCAAGTCTCCCGTCCACTCCCACTGGAGTCGGGCCAAGACAAACGGAGTTCAAGTTACCTCCTCCTTCAAGTGATCAAGTCTCCCGTCCACTCCCACTGGAGTCGGGCCAAGACAAACGGAGTTCAAGTTACCTCCTCATCCAAATGATCAAGTCTCCCGTCCACTCCCACTGGAGTCGGGCCAAGACAAACGGACACATGTACCTAGAGCTCAGGCAATACACAATAATAGTAATATATGTTAGACATACAGAATAATAATAGTGTATAGTATAAGTGTAAAGTGTTATTATCATGTGAACATAAACTTTAGCACCTTGAATTGATGCATTCTCTGTAAATGTTATTTAGACATTGAACTGATGAAATACTTAGCTTTTATGTAGCAAGCAGGGTGTTGGCACAACTCAGAACTGTATCTGTCTGAGTAATACTATTGTACACTTGTACTTCGCACGAAACTCAACTTTAGAATCTGCATATAAAAATGAACTCACTTAGATACTGACAGCTAGGATTCCCGCCATCCAATTCGTGACGTCATCAAGAGGGTTGCCAGGCGTATCGTGTGACGCGTCACGACACTCCCGAGGGCGAAAGAAATTAGAGCAGGTTCACGAGGCTCTGCGTCCACTCCCTGATCTTTTCCAGGGCTCTGGTCGCTGCAGCGCGTTGAGGCTTTATTTGTGCTTCGTTGGAGTTTTCAGGGTTAAGTGATTCATTTGGCTCGGTAACCGTATCGACTACGTCCTGATCTTCCAGTGTCTTTCTCAGGTCAATCACCCTTCGACTAGCTGTGATTATTTCAGACGTATTGTCATCGTCGAGTTGTGGCATATCTACATAACCACTTTTGTTCGTTTCATCATCATTCTCAATGTTATCATTGATTGAAGTGTCATTGTCAATATTTTGATCCGTATTTATTACGGGTATGTCATGGTTGGCCTTAGACTCAGCATTCGTATCAGACTCTAGTTCCTCGACCTCTAGAGGATATAGTTGTGCTATCGATCTCGTGAATTCAGTGTTCCCTACTTTGACTTTCGCTGTACGGCAGGCTCCGTCCTTGCCTTGCGAGAGCTCTATAATTTTACCAACCTTCCAGTTTTCGCGGTTTGAAGTAGCTCCTTTTATTTGAACTACTTGACCAATTTCAGGCGTCAACTTAGATGTTACTCTGGGCTCCTTGGGAGAATGTCGATACCGCTCACGTAAGCTGGGAAGATAACGATTAAAGAACATAGATTTGAATTCTTCTAGAATTGTCAGACCTCTCTTCCAACTCTGTATAAGGTCCGCTTTTGTTAAAGTCCCTTGTGATATTAAAGCTTCAGGGTCAGCCTCTAAAGTAATACATTTCTTCATTGCTAAAAAATCAGATGGTTTCAGGATGTAATCCTGCTCGGCATCAACGCAGGTAAGAGGTCTCGAGTTCAGAACGGCCTCCACTTCTTTTATAACAGTAAGAAGTTGACATTCAGATAACAGATTCTTCTGTAAGGTCCTTTTCAAACAAGTCTTTACAATCCCTATAAGTCTCTCGTAGAAACCTCCAAACCAAGGGGCCAACTGAGGTATAAATCTCCACTTTATTCCTTTGTCTAAGCAGTAAGGTTGTGTCAGGACTTCAGATGTAAGTTTGAAGTTTGTAGCGTTATCCGAAGTTATTAAAGATGGTATACCTCTTGTAGAAATGAATCTTCTTAACGCAAGCAGAGTTTCATTTGCAGTTAAGTCTTGTACAACTTCTAAATGGACTGCCCTTACAGCCAGACAAGTGAAAAGACAGATCCACCTTTTCCTTGATCCTGTTTCAGTTTTAACTAATACTGGTCCCAAATAATCGACTCCAGTAAAGGTGAAGGGGTGAGAGTAGTTGATCCTTTCTGGTGGTAAAGCAGGTGTAGCTGGTAATTTAAAAGGTCCTCCTCCATGTTTGATGCAGCTAGGACATCTACGAAGTACTTTCAAAACTTGACTTTTACCTTGTGGAATCCAATAAGACTCTCGTATAATGCTCAACGTATGGTTGACACCTACATGGTAGTTTTCTTCATGTACCTCCTTGATCATTTCATACGTGAATTCACACTCTTTAGGTAAAAGTATCGGATATCTCATGTCATAAGACCAATTTGCATTCATAAACCTGCCTTTACAGCGTAGCAAACCGTCAACGTCCATGAATAAGGCTAAATTTCTAGTAAGATGGGTAACCTTCCCATTTATCTCATCCGGAAAAAATTGCTTCTGTAAAGATTTTATTTCTTGTATCTTAGAGGGATTTTCATGGCTTCGGGTTTGACTTTTTGGTGATTCCTTTTCTTTGGTCCCATCTTTAAGAACTTGTTTTCCTTTATCCTTATCTTTTGTGTTGTTAGCCTTGTTAGATATGTTTTCTGTGTTCCACAGACCCTCCCCGGACAACAAAGAAATTTCCTTCAATCTGCTTGAAGGCCAAGTGTTAGGTTTCTGTAAAAGAAAATTAGGTCCATGTAACCAATAATATTTTTCTGATATTGTTTTACCCGTGCGTGTACCTATGTCTGCCGGGTTCAATTCAGTTGGGACATATCGTATTATCAGATTTTTATTAGCTTTAATTTCATTTACTCTTCTAGCAATGAAAGGTGGTAGAAGTTTTTCGGAACTGATCCAGTCAATCACTATTTGGCTATCTGACCACAAGAATTGTTTTGTAATTTTTAGTCGTAGCGATTTTTCAACATATTGAATTAGACGATTACCAATGACTGATCCTAATAATTCTAATCGTGGGATTTTTAAATCCTCTCTATCTTTAATTGGTACAAGTCTAGATTTTCCCATAACGAAAGCCTTTCCTTTACTGTTTACTATATAAACAACAGCTGCATATGCTTTAGTAGAGGAATCAACAAAGCAGTGTAACTGGTTGTCTTCATCGTGCAAAGATTTTGTAAAATGTCTAGTTAAAGAGATTTCTTTTATATCGTCTAAATTACTATTAATTTCCTCCCACTTAAGATAGAGTTCTTGAGACAATACTGTATCCCATTTGATGCTTTTCTCCTTCCATAGATCTTGTAGAAACAGTTTCGCTGGTAACAGTGATGGAGCAGCGAATCCGCAGGGGTCATACACTTGAGAAATGTTCCTCAAAACTTCACGCTTGGTTTTAGCTTCCTTTAAATCCTTAAGTCTTAATTTGATAGTATCGTCATTTAAATACCAGTCCAGACCTAGAGTTTTAACAACATCATTTTCACAAGTATCTGAAACTTGTTTCATAAATTCTTTAGAATTAGAGCTCCAGCTTCTTAAATTCATAGATATTTCCTGGAAAGCTTGTCTGGAATCCTTATGTAATTCAAGAGCTTCTTTAATGTTATCGGTACCAGTAACTAAATTGTCTACATAAATGTCGTCAATTATATTTTTCAGCTTCTTGCTGCCTTTAGAAAGATGATGTTTGATAGTCGCATTCAGGAGAAATGGAGATGATATAATACCAAAGGGAACTCTACAGAAACGCATGTGCAGTAAATTATCTTGCGTAACGGGTTTGGTGATATCCTTAATCCAAAGGAAACGTGTGACATCTCTATCTTCACTCTGGATTGATATTTGTAGGAATGCCTTTTCAACGTCAGCAGATAATCCTATTTGGTGACTCCTGAACCGAATAAGTAGACTAGTTAGATCTTCAACTAGAGATGGTCCGCAGTAGAGGCATTCATTTAGACTTTTACTATCTTTCATTTTGGCTGAAGCATCATATACTATTCTCATGGGTTTACCTGGATATAGCACACCGTGGTGCGGAAGATAATGAACTGGTCTATCAGTGGTATGTTCATGGTCAGGTATTAATTCGATTATTCCATTATCCATTTGATATTTCAATGTTTCTTCGTAAGATTTCAATAACTTCGTTTCTGAACGTTTCACAAGATTAACAAGACGACCAAAGGCTACTCCGAAATTTGATGGTAGGTTTGGCGGGTACTCTCTCCATGGCCAACGTATGGAATGTCTTCCATCTAAAAATTGTGTTGTTTCATTAAAGTTTCTTAGAGCTTCTTCTTCTCTATTAAGTTTAGGAGAATCTGTTATACCTATAGATTCTAGGTCCCATAGCATTTTTAAGTTATACTTGTCCAAAGGTAAATCAGGCTCGTTTAATTTAGACACTGATGAGTTTGCTTGAAAGTAAGTTGTAACGCTTAATTCTGGTTCTTCACATTCAAATGTCCACTGTCCTGATAGTATCCATCCGAGTTCCGAATCTACCAGATAAAGGTTATCCTTAATCTTTATTTTGTTCGTAGATATGATTGAAAAGTAATAGTCGTTTCCTATAAGTATGTCAATTTCACTCCCCAAAGAGCCATCATCAGCCATGTGTACATCATGGTCTAACTCCCTAACCTCTTTGTAAGGATACGGTACGTGATGAGAAATAACTGGCACAACGTAAGCATCAATCATTCTCTCAATATCGTTCATGCATGTTGATTTGAGATGAATTTTGACAAGACTGCTATCATATTCCCGAGGAGTGTCGGCTCCGAAAGCGTATACAGAGAGACTACTTCTTTCCTCAGTGTCTAGTTTAAGGTTCTTGGCCAACTTCTCTGTTATGTAGCTTCTTTGACTTCCAGAGTCTAAGAGGACACGACAGCGTACATGCCTAGAATCGTCAGCCTCTTTCTTAGCCTCTACAATTGCAGTCTGTAACATAGTTCGGCTGTTGGTATTCACGTGCATGTTGATCGATGCATTAATTTTAAAAGGGAATTTTTTAGGGCAAAGTGCTCTATTGTGTTGTCCAGCACAATGTGAACATGACTTAGTACTAGTACAGTTCTTTACCTGATGTCCCTGTCTCAGGCAGCAGTAACAAAGATCTTTTAATTTATCCTTTCTCTCCTTTATGCTTTTGTATTTTAGGCATTGATCATTATAGTGGGCTTCACCACAGAAGATACAAGTATATTTTGACAGTTTCCTTTTGCGTTGATTTCTGTCTTCCTCCAAGTTGTCCAGTTTCCTTTTGCCCAGTCCTCCTCGTCTCTGATCAGGTCTTGAAGTTTTATCCGGTGACTTGTAATTAAATTTCCTTACTGCCTTTAAGTTCTTATAACCTTTATTGAATCTGTCCCTTTCATGATTATATTGTGGTCTATGAGAAAGGTTATAGGGTGTTTTGCGCACCACTTGAGCCTGTTGTGGTACCATCTTGTTATTCCAGTTGGAAGTATGTAACGTTTCTATCGTATAATCATTTGTTTTATTTGTATTTCTCTCTTGCACTAAACGACTCGCTTCTTCCCGAGCTGATATAATTTTTTCCAATTCACTGCGTATTTCTTGAATAGAAGTTGATGTTATTTTTGTCTTCAGTTCATATACTAGTTCTTCGGGAAATTTTTCCAATATAAGAAATCGCAGGTGACTGTGACCTACGTCTTCTCCCAGAGAACTCAGTACGCGAAGATGACGTTCCACTTCATTTAGTACTCTTCGACAACTACTATTAGCCTTATCCGCAGGCTGGATCTTGGAGAGTGCAGAATAATGTGCATCAATAATTTGACTGTCCTTGCCATATCGCTCTCTCAATGTATTTATAGCGATTTGGTAATTTTTGCTAGTACTTTCCAATCCTTCAATAGTCCTTTTGGCTGAACCCTGTAGCGAAGATTTTAAGTACAGTAGCTTTTCCACATCTGGCAAGTTTCTGTCATGGATGTTTGATTTGTATTGATCCCAAAATTCCTGCCAACGCAGTATATCTCCATCGAAGATCGGCAAGTTAAGTTTGGGAAGCTTGCTTGAAATCACAGCTGTACCGCTTGGACCAGGTTTCTCAAGTTTCAATTTCATTGATAATTCAATTTGAGCCTCTTCTGCTTCTAATTGTATAGAAGTAAAACGGGATACATCATCTGCAGATGGATTATTGCTGAGCCTAAAGTAATTATTTAATTCAGTATTGAATCTATCAAGAAATATTTCCAACTTATGACATGTGACTTCCGCTGTTTTCAAATCATGGTCATTGAAGACGGACATCGAATTAAGTTCAAGAGCCGAATCACTTAAGGTTTTAATATTGTCTATCATTTTTTGAAGCCTATTGATGAGAGTCTCTTCCATATTGACAAGCTGAAATAAACCATAGCTACTGACAACACAGAAATTTCTTAGGTATATAACAGATGTACATAACGCAACACACAATTATATTTATAAGAAATAATTAATAATTGAATGTTTATTTAAAATGAGAGTTTAATCAAATAAGATCTTTAGTTATTATAATACTTTAGTTTCAGAAAGCAAACTGATATCTTCATTATTAATTTGTATCACCTGTGAGTGCAATATCATTACTAATGTATGAAATGAACACTCATACATAACTCATGAAATGACCACTCATACATAACTCACATGAATTCATAAGAATTTGTACCTAATCTAATAAGAATAAACGTTAAGTACTTGGTTTCATTAAATTTTACCTCAGTAGGTTTTTTTTTTTTTTTATAAATCAGTATGAAGTAATAGAATAGTAATGTTAATATAAAATTTTGTTTAAAATTATTGGGTGCACACTGTAAACTTTAAAGTTTATATAACTCCATTCACTGTCTTAAAACTTGGTACACTTAAATTTATTTAACTCTGTTAACTGTGTTTATTGTTAATATACTTTAAATATTCCAATACTTAATAAACTCAAATTGTATATTATTCACAAGTATGGACACACTGAGATTAACAATATTATTCAATTAATGAAGAACAAGTAAACTTTAAATAACAAGACACTTGTCTTCAGTCATCTGCTAGATCTTAACAAGTTTCCAATTAGATTTTAATATGCAATTAGGTATATTGTTCTGACACACCTTATGTGTATAAACACAAATGAGGGACTGAAGGCAAATAAATAGCAACTCTACTACCCATTGAATCGATGGGTCAAACCTAATCAAATAGCAAAGAAGTATCATGAAACCATAATGTAATAATAATGGACACCACACCATACCTTGAGATTGTAGCAGTCTGAAACTTTCGGTAGGTCTCTTCAAATGGCGGACATGGCGCCACTTAACCGAAGCAAACCGGCGACCCGGCCTGACCAATCTCTTGAATATTACCGTGAGATGGTCACCCTATGACACGAATAAGTATTATTTCTCAAGTAAAATAATCAATAACCTTCTCCTGCATCGTATTATATCGACCTGGAACGCCTACTTCAACAATGTTCTAAATAAATTTATCACGTGGAACGGCGCATGGCTCTAAGCGCCACGTTCATATTGATATACACCCAGATATCTCCTGCATAGTCACAGCAAAGTTCTGTTATGCTTAACTAAATAAGTTAACGCATTCAGGAACTTATAGAATTACAACAAAGTAGGTAACAATCACTGTGCTAGCTGAATATTACAAACAAATAACTTTAAAGGTGCGGCCATTTTCTTTACGATACTTTTAATGTACACCAACAATAAATTATTGACACCTGTCTCCATAATCGGCCGTGCCTATTAGTACTTGGTTAATATCTGTAAATAGCCTTCATTATCTTATCCAAATAACAATAAATAGTGATGCCTCATTTGTAACAGCATGCCGCCGATGGCTGATCATAGGCCCTTAAGATCGTTCATAGGGAATATAACGACATAAAGTATGCGAATTAACTGAATGATTCTTACCTGATGTTATTGAATCACTCAACTATAATCACTCCAACGAAGCACACCTCACTACATCACAACAAAGTTACTTAAGTTTGCGCTCACTCAACTTATGTATGACGCTGCGAAAGAAGTCCAATACAAGCATAAAACTTTATTTCCCACCGAAACTTGGTGTTGCTATTTGAATGAAATAAATAACTACCGCAACTGCTATAAGTATTGCGATATATTCATTCATTTCATACTTTTAAAAACAGTAGCTGTTTAATAATCGTATATATAATATTTGTGAAAACGAATATGTTAATTATAACTTATTTAAGTTATTGATAAATAAATTGAGTTCATTCTGTTCTCAATTTATGGCACATAAAAAATTATCGCAAACCGATAAGCACTTATAACTGACAACACTGTAAATAAATTGACATCCTATTAATTTACAAGAAATACAGAATTAGGTATCAAAACAGGGCAGATTAATTATTATAATTAATTTCATTAAAATATAAACACATTATGATATATACAGTCATCTTAAGAATATGAAAGAATAAAACTCTGTTCGCCGTCCTTTCGATTTCCGTTAACTGTCCGCCGATCGGAACAAAAATTGTAAATATGGTAAAAATGCTTATAAATAAAGAGTGGATTAAATGTTTCCCCATTACAGAGATCCTTTTATATTTGATCTTGAGTTTCCAACGGAGATTTCCCTAATTTTGCGATTTCTGGCAGTCACATGTCACAAGTCTAAGGAAGCCATTTCCGGTTACAGTATTTTTAGGTGAAATATTTTTCATAAGACGATAGATAGACAATCCTTGTTTCACACGCCAATTATAAATAAATATTTCAGATTTATAATGTCACTTGAGATGATGATTACGTTAGGTTTTATAAATTATCCTGTTCAATTAAACATTAGTTTCCACTTTCCCGGCATTTTGGTTCCGCTACTCGCCAACAGATGTCGCTGTCTGGATGTAAAACAATACATTTCTAATTAAAGTCTGGATTTTCGTTATCACAGCTCATCCTCCACCATTTTGTCGCCGCGCAAGCCCTACACACGTCATATCAACTACCAAGAGCATCTACACGGCGACAAATACTTTATGGGTTCATATGTTGTGTTGAGAAAAAATAAAATCAGTTCAAAGACTCACAAGTATATGAGATGTGCCAACGAGACTCAGCTGCCTTTTCGAACGAGAGTTCTGCTTCGCCATCTGTAGGTTTAGTGAATTATGACACCACTGACATGGTGTCACCAAGAGAGCCACACCTCCGTCTATACGGGATGGCTCTTCAGTGCTGAAATAGGTAGACTATTTAAATATGTGAAGTAAGAGAGAATTATACCAACATGTGTGTCTTATACAAGATTAATAAATAAACCCTTTCAGACATAGTAGGCGTCTCCTTTTACGGGAGTTGGGCTCTAACTATCTTTCGGTAAACCAGACCATTACATACACACTCGTCCCCCGTCAACTCACAACAGAGTCCGGCCAGGACACAACAGAGTGTCAAATAGACCCCTGTCGACTCCCACTGGAGTCGGGCCAAGACAAATCGGAGTTCAAGTTACCTCCTCATTCAAGTGATCAAGTCTCCCGTCCACTCCCACTGGAGTCGGGCCAAGACAAACGGAGTTCAAGTTACCTCCTCCTTCAAGTGATCAAGTCTCCCGTCCACTCCCACTGGAGTCGGGCCAAGACAAACGGAGTTCAAGTTACCTCCTCATCCAAATGATCAAGTCTCCCGTCCACTCCCACTGGAGTCGGGCCAAGACAAACGGACACATGTACCTAGAGCTCAGGCAATACACAATAATAGTAATATATGTTAGACATACAGAATAATAATAGTGTATAGTATAAGTGTAAAGTGTTATTATCATGTGAACATAAACTTTAGCACCTTGAATTGATGCATTCTCTGTAAATGTTATTTAGACATTGAACTGATGAAATACTTAGCTTTTATGTAGCAAGCAGGGTGTTGGCACAACTCAGAACTGTATCTGTCTGAGTAATACTATTGTACACTTGTACTTCGCACGAAACTCAACTTTAGAATCTGCATATAAAAATGAACTCACTTAGATACTGACAGCTAGGATTCCCGCCATCCAATTCGTGACGTCATCAAGAGGGTTGCCAGGCGTATCGTGTGACGCGTCACGACACTTACCATTGCATCTGACTCCAAGACTCACAATCTCATCGGGTTTAGGGCCAAAAAGCCACAGTTTCACAACATTAATAAGGCTTATGGCTTTATTTATTGGAGTTTGTCCCCTTACAAGTTTTTCCTGTTGAGCAAAAACTTAAAATTAAAAGTAGGTACTCTCTAACGCAAACAAACATACACGCATTTTGTATACAACCAATACCCGCCGGTACGTTGCAAATATAAAATATTTGGCTGCTATTCTAAAATTTACATACTCACCTTCTGTTCCAAAACCCTTGTCCATAATGTTTCGTCAAAATATAATAGGTATTCCATTGTCCTCATCTCAGGTTGAATAGTGCCAATTTTTAACGTTGAGTTTTTAACCTTCGTGTATCTTTTATACGGCGTGAACCTATTATATTTATGTATTGCAGTCCTAACATCTACCAAGTGATTTACCCCGACAAATCCCCATACTGGTGGACAAAACATGTTTCTCGCAGGGATTTCAGCAATTGCAGCAGCTATTGGAACTACCTCCAATCCTAAATCGGAAGTCGCAACGACTACATTCTTTTTTCTGACGTTGCCCACAGCGTGCATCAAAACGGTTGCATTGTAACAAGCTGGACCCAGATTGGGTAATAAGATACGCATATCAATTTTAGCAGATGCATTAATCATAAGAGCTATATTTTGCATGAGTTTCTTGTTATCATCCAACCAATCTCCAATAGGTGACATGGGGCTGAAAATTAAAGGACATTAACAAACCTGGAAGATTATTCTAAAACAAACATTACCTAACAAAGGCACCTACTTCAAATGGTGTAAGTTACTTATTTATTTATTTTATTTATTTATTACTTACTCAAATCTAATGTGATCCATAATGATAAATAAATCACAATTTGCCAGAGCGACACCAATTTTGTCAGCATATTTCACGACTTTTCCTGGATAATTAGTTTCGATATAACTACATTCACGTTCCATTATCTGCATAGTGATCGAGGGACGTTCACTGTCGTATAGAAATAGTTTTGAAACACCTTTATCGCCCACTGATAATTCTAGAATCTCTGATATTAATTCCATGGTTAACGGACTTCCAGCACACGATATGCAAACAGTATAATCCGTTTTTGGCGGAACTTCCATCTTCCTGTCAGTAAAAGAATGCTTTGCTGCGACTTCGCGTTTATCGTCTTTAACTCTATTGTTATATTGAGCATAGATATCGATTAATCCTTCAAATTTTGAATCAGCCATAAAATAATCAAATTGGTAATATGAATGGCAATAATCAAGAAACTCTGATGTCCCACCAATATAAAAAGGTTTACTACCTTTCATTAAAAGTTCTTTCCAAACCAAAGGAGATCTGATGTGGTGCCATTTATTCTTCTGGTTAATCTTCGCAAGCCAAATCTAACAAAACAACATCAAAGAATCATTGAGGACATTAGACAGATACAGCTTTAAAAATATCAAATTGGCACCTAGTCCCTTATTTTTGGTTTACTGATAACTACCTACCTTAGAATCCTTATCAAACTTAACTCATCCCATCCATACTTATATTATAAATGTGAAAGTAACTCTACCTGTTTCACGCTTTCATGGTTAAACCGCTGACCATATTTCGATGAAATTGCGTATGGAGATTGCTTGGGTGTCGGAGAAGGACAAAGGGTACATTTTTCGGAAAATTGGCCAGCTCCCGAGAGAACAGCGATAATCGACTTCTACGCGGGCGGAGCCGGATATCGTATATGGTAGAGAATGCCTTAAGGCATTAAGTCCGCCAGTTGTACTTTTCTTTCAGTTTACAATAAAGTTTAAATAAATAAATATGCGGGTAAACAGCTAAACTCAATAAATCAAATCAAAGTTCCAATTTACTAAGGTAACTACTTCGTCCTTTTTTCTCTCTTTATTAAGTCACAATCACAAATAAAGAGTAAAAATACAGGTTACCTACCTATCTGAAGTTTAAATTTTTTGCTATGGGATACTTTGAACACAACCAGGAAGTACTACGGGAAATTCCTAACTTTATTTTTGACTGTTAACGTAGGTATAGGTGAAAAACTTAAGTTAATAACCTCTTGCATGTAGTTGTAACAAATCTGTGTAGACCGTTCGACATTCTATATTTAAAATTTGACGTAAATTCCGTATAACTTGTGTACACAACTACATGCAAGAGATCATTTACTTAAGTTTTTCACCTATACATACCTACATATAATGTAAGTAAGTAGCACATTTACAGAGTAAAACGTAGATTTCTCTCCCACCCTTTATTATTAACGCCTGGAAGATCATGACAACACACTTGGGAACCAGGAACAAATTAATAATGACATTTTACAAGTAGATAAGTCATGCTCGTACTAAATTCTTTCATAATCTATCGTTGACCACTGACGACAGCTTCTACATGGTCGTATATCTATAGACACCGGTAGATACACACAATGACGTAAATCCACAGGGGATTAATTCTGCACGCTCTTGTACTATTATTTATTCTGTGAATCTGTGGTTACAAGGACAGTCGAGGTGTGATTTCGCAGCCGACCGCAGAAAACAACGGCAGGCGTCACCGTCACGACTGGTTTGTATGCATTTCTATGAAGCACCTTCCGTAGCGAGCGTCACGACGCCTGCCGCTCGACCGCAACCGCGCGCGTTACTGTCACCCGACCGCAGACCCATTCGTGACGCCGACCGTAGACGAGCAGCATACGGCAACGGCAGCATTTTTGAATTGATAACTTCTTATAGGAGTAAACCGCTTCGTTACATAACGCGTTACGGCCCCAGCATAGAGGTAGGAAAGCCTAGAGGGAGTATAAAAACAGCTAATGGAATAGTACTCTTCTCACTTGTTACAAATGCCCTTAGTTAAAAAGAGACGTCTATATATGACCTCTCTCAACAGTGTACCACTTTTTAGGTTTGTTAGTGTGTGTTACTCTGCATTAGTGGGCGTATCTAAGTTTGCAGTCAGTTAAACAATTTAAATATTAAATAGTTCAACTTAGATTAAGTTATAACACGTTTTTATTTATTGATAATGTATTTGCTCTTGACTAACTGTTGCCCTTGGAGGACGAAGACTTTATTGACTATGGAGCGAGCTCACCCAGGAGATGCGTAGGTATTCACCATAGCTAGTTGAAAGAGCATTCTAATCTTTTGCAGAAGACGTTATGAAGGATGATGCAAAGACATGTATATATTTACAAAGTTAATTATAAAACGTAATTAAATATTTTTATATGTATCATCAAATCAATCATATTTTGATTTAATTATCTTAAGCTTTGATGGTTTTATACTTACTTTCCACTCTAAAATTGATTTTTCGATACGTTCATAACAAAAGCAAGGTAGAGTTTGAGAAAGATGATCTGCTACCAGGCATATTTGTGCAAATTTCTCACAATTTGATGCACCTGCAATAATAATAAGGATACCCATTGTTATAAAATAATTAAATTACTAGCTTGTTGAATGTTGACTAATTCTTGTCTTTGACAATTTCAAATTTATTTATAAAATGTAGTGACTTTAATTATTCGTTTATGATAAATCAAAAATAAGGTTGAATTAGTTTCTCACTTGACTAATCGTATTCTATTCGATATGAATAATCGATTATTCAAGTCAGCCTTCTGGACTTTCTGAACGAAACTAACAGCTGACTTTCAGTGACATTTACAATAATACGTTTCGTTCCATTACGAAATCAATCAAATGACACATTCTCAAATTTATAAATTTTCTTCCGTATTCTTGACTGTTGCGTGATATATTAAAAAAAAATGTGGTTGTATTTTATTAGAGCCGCTAAATACTGTAACATTTTGCCGTAAGGGAATTCAGCGTAGACTGAATTGCGTAAACTTTCATTAATTCGGCGAGACAGGAAGTGAGACGCATCGTATAAAAATAAAACGTCATTATTTAACCACAGATTGTAAGGGTATGTAATATTTATGACATACCCTTATAATCTGTGTGTAATATAACCTAAGAATAAAAGTCTTGTCTTGTTTACATTTTATGTAATTAAAATAAAGTGCAGATATTATATTTAAAATATTTATTCCATATAAATATATAATATGGCATCAACAAAGAACTGGGGATTTTGTGATTTGTCAGTGGGTAAAAACTTTGACATCAACAAGTTACACTTTTTACAAAGGCTTGGTTATAATACTGTAGCTATCAACACGAACGTGGAGGAGCCCAGTGAGGAGCCTAAGAAAAAGAAGAAGAAAGGCGAAGGCAGAGAAAGTCAAGACTATATTCCTGTTCCAGTAGAAATTTCTAGTGACATCTCTAATAAGGTTAAACTCAATATTCTACACAGAGTAACAATAGAGTTTTCAGATTCCAGCATAGCTCATAAAATTAATCGGTCAGAAAACATTAAAAAATATGACATCATAGCCGTCGTGCCGAAAACTTTACAAGCATTCCAATATGCTTGTGGAACATTAGACATAGATTTAATTAGTTTTGACCCGGAAACTAGAATACCATTCAAAATAAGCCGTAAACTGTACCGACAAGCTGTAGAACGAGGAATTTTCTTTGAACTCATGTACTCACCTGCAATAAGAGACTCGACAGCAAGAAAAAACATCATAAGTACAGCACACTTCTACCATGCTGTTGGAAAATCAAAAAACATACTTGTTACCAGTGGAGCTCAAGATTCAATGCAAATTAGAGATGTCAATGATATTATCAACCTTGGTTTCATTCTGGGCTTGAACAGCAGCCAGAGTCTGGAGGTCATCAGGAGCAATGCTCGGAGACTCATTGTGAAGGCAGAGGGAAGGAAATATGGAAAATTGTATATGACCATTAAAACTGTAGCTGAAAATGATGTAAATAAAACACCTTCTTCCTAAAAAAAATGTTTATGAAATAATATATATTATATGTATTTATAAAGAGCTTCTATAGCCTTTATAAAAGTATTGTAAAAAAAACAAGTATTACATAAATCTTAATTTCCTACAAATACAAATAAGCATCACAGTTTGGAAACATTTGTACAATTTTTTTTTTTTTTTGTTATATCCTCTTTCTTACCCTTCTGAGATGTTTTTCTCAACGTAGTCAAGAGATTTTTGTTAGTAAATCTGGTAACTGACACAAGCCCTTTGTAAGGCAGTCTTTCCACTGAGGCAGAGCAGAGGAGACATGCAGAAATTGACTAATCACATTGGTTAAAATCTACATCTTTTCTCTTTGCTTTAATGGAAAGCCAGCCGTGTTGACTAGTGGAGTGGATCAACCTCTTTACACAGCCCACTGCTCGTTTCAGCCTCAGTTGAATCAACTACCACGGGTCAGTCAGTTCAGTTTCATTCTTCTCCTCCACAAAGGCAAGGCAGCCCAATGAGCGGATGAAATATCTGTGGCTTGCAAATTACATTCAATGGTTCACTAACAGAACTAAGAGTTAATACAGCATCAGAAGTACTTAAATTGTTGGCTTGATTTGATTATGGTTTGTGTGTGTGTGAAAGAGAGAGACTATTGTCACTTTAACTATTGCAGTTTTTCTTGATCAATCTTCCCAGTTATTGTTAAATCTGCAGACGCTTGAAGATTCTTTGCCGTCAAATCTAATGATAGTGTATCTTCTGGTAATGTAAATATATCTGCTACCCACTTGAATCTGAACAACAAAAAAAGAAATTTAACATCAAAAAAATACTAAACCTAATGAGACTGAATAAAAAAATATTTAAATCAAAGTTTCTGTGATAAGCAGATTACTGACTGTTAAATATGAATACCTACCTAGCTAAAATAAAAGCAAAGCAAAGCAAATGAGTGTTGTCATTAATTATGTAAATGGATGGGTAAAATGAAAACAGTTCTTCAATTTTTATTAATGTATTATTTTCAAATGCAATCTCAACGTTTGGTACAGGTTAATACAAAATGTATAAAATACACACACATTAAACAATTTAAAATAATATTCACAACACAATTTTCACACGCAAAACTTACATAAGCAACATCCTACTCGTAACTGCTCTAATATTATTATTAGTGTATAACTTGTTATTTGTTTACTCTATGTTATCATATCACCAAGACATAGTTGGTAGCACCACTGCTGCACTGGCTTGATTGGAGGACTAACCTTGTCATCGTTAAGATTGTTTTTTTTTTTTTCGTTTATAACATATGTATTTGGTTATTCTACAATAGTTGCTTAAATTTATTTCATAGTGATATAGATTTAATATTAACATGTTACATATGAAATAGTTATTGCTGAATTTACATACTTACATTATCTTAGGCAAGGAAGGAAGTACAATGGCTAGGCTAATGGTTGAACCACTGAACTAAAATATTATTATTCCTTTAAAACTGCGAGTACACAGGGTTAGTAATGGTGGCAAATGATAAGCTTGTTAATGCACCAAACTGCACAGCGGCTCCTCAAGTGTTGCACGAGAGAGCCTCCGTGAAAACGAGAGATTCAACTCGACTAGATAACAATTTACAAGCCTCTAAACAACTCTTCATTATAATTGAGCAATCAACTGAAAACAGTCTTATTATGTCTTTTCTAAATCTGTGGTAGATGTCGCTTAACGCAAAGGCTAAAAATTAAAAGTAAATTTGTGGAATCATCTTGTGTCAAAATATACAATTCATGTATTCATTAAAATACCACAAATATTAACAATGTCATGGCAGAAAAGTATAACACACATTACATCAATCAATAAAACTAAATTTCATTTATAGCCATACATATCTCTTTGTGACAAATACTTTTTTACTCAATTAACAAAATAAATAATCTCCACACAATGAATTACACTATTTAACAAAATTCAGTCTCATTGGTCAAAAACAATTTATCATCTAATGTGTCTTTTCTCAAGAACTTAAAATTTATTAAAATACAAGTTAAAATATAAAATTAATAAATAATTGTTGGATAGGAATCAAATTAAAAAATAGGATTATAAATGCGTGGATCTAAATATTACAGAATCTACATTCATTACTAAGCAGCAAAACTGGACAATTGTATGTTTCACTGTTTAGTTTATTAATCAAAATACGTTTGCACTAAACAAATGCACTCGTTTGCACACTAAATAAAAAATACATCGGTTCCGCAAAATATAAAATCACGTTAAAATAACCTCGGTTGGTCCAGTTCATTCATTTCCGTGCATACATCAGGCCTTCCAGAGATCACTCGTACTAGCTACTCAGTTCATTGTTCTTAACTTATTCAAGTTTCCTCGGCCTTACAACTACCCCGGCCGCCGCCGTGCGGCGTGACACAGCTCCGTCATATCACGATTCTTTACCTGGCCAGCATGTAATCTTTTCATCCTTATTTGTGTTACGATGTAAACAAATAACCTAAAATCTTTATACATTGTAAGAATAAAACAAACGTTTAAAAGAAGCAGCCTGAGACAAAATTTAGGAATTCTTTTACGTATTTTTGCCCGCAGATGCTTCCTTTAAAGGAATAATGGCAGTTTCAGTCAGACTAGACAGTTAATTTTTAGGTTATATGTGATGTTATCTATGTAAAAAGACCTTATGGCGGATGGCGCTTCCGCCATTATTAATGATGCTCTGATATAAATACAACGTCGCGTGACGCAGTGCGGCGTAAGCGCCATCCGCCATAAGGTCCCTTTACATAGATAACGTCACATATTGTTTACTAGATAATCACTAGTAAAGATGAATCGATTATAAAGTGTTACACGCAAGAACAACAGCTTCAAACGAGAGGGTAGATGTTTATGTATTCCGTCCCGTTTGAACATATTTGACCATAGTAAGTAAACAAAACACCCTAATTTCTCAAAAGCAGCCTTTTAACTAGCTGATAACTTGAAGGAAAAATTTGGCTCTTGACCATTATTTCTGGTGCTTTAACCATAACAGCCTAAAAATATTAGTATAGGTCGTCTCTATGGCTGTTCAAGCGTGAAGCTATTGACGTCTAGGACACGCAGTTTATTTCTGTATATTTCTTTTCTCGGATCATCTTTAGCTATACAGTTTTACCCAAATAATAAACTCCAATTGCAACCTCGTTCGTCAGGTCCATTCGCACAGAAAATCTAAAGCCAAACAAACAGTTACCAAACGTGTAAACTGATTTGAATATTTGCTTAAGTCTTTTGGCAGATCGCTTGATATGCATTCATAGATCTATTTTGCTCGAATGACTATATGTAATCCCCCAATTCTCGTGCCAATCGAGATTAATCTTTTGGACATATCGCGCATGTGATTTCATCTCGATAGGTACGACAATCGCTAGGGCAAATAGCGTATAACGGTCGCGACTTTACAACGCGCGTAATTTTACAAGGCTGTTACTATATTGAGTAAAACTGTAATCTAAGTCAGTTGTTGAGGAAAGACACGCAATGGGCGACGGTGTTGACGTTCTCAACCAACCTGTTGTAGAGCTCGCGGCGCACGGACGCGGTGAACTTGCTGACGAGGCAGAGGGTCGCGATGGTGGCGAATATCGCGTTGTATAACATCACTAGCTTGAAGTTGCCGAGCCACTCGATGCGCCCGAATTCGCCGAGCAAATCAAAGTTTGTTATACCTGAGGAAAAGTTACATTTGTCAGAACTAAAATAGCTATTTCTAATAGATTTTTGTCGGCGGTTAGAAAAATTCAAACTCAGCTTTATGCAAGCCCTAATTAAACATTTATTTAGGTACCTACTCTCTGTCACGTTTTTGTTACAAAAAATTGAGCAAATCCGAATATAGACTGCCGCTTGCCTACCCATACCTCGCAAGTCAAAGTAGCTATCTCATTGAACTAGCTTTCACCTATTGCATGTTGAATCGTTGACTTTTAGGCGGTATTATTAGCTAAGCGACGCAATGTGGGTTCATTTCTAATACCGGAACCTAAAATAATGATCAAACATGCCGAACACAAACCCAGTAAGGTCAAGAATGACCGGGGCTTATATGCATGCAGCTCGGTTATCAATAGAATTGCTGGCACTTTTCTCACCGCTGGCGAAGAAGCGATTAACTATAGACTATTGTCTCGCACAGGAAACGAATAAAATATATGGATCGACCGGTTCGGTTGGTAGTGACCTTGCCTACGAAGCTAGCGGTCCTGGTTTCAAATCCCGGTAAGGGCAGATACTTGTGTGATGAGCGGGTATATTTGTTCCTGAGTCATGGATGTTTTCTATTTTAGTACTGGCTTCTGCCCGCGACTTACAATTAGTCCCCGTGGAATAGTTACTTTGCGCTAACGCTAACTTTAACCCGTGACTTTGTTAACGTAGAGGGTTGAAACATTCTTCATTGGTGCTCCGCTCCTATTGGTCTTAGCGTGCTGATATATAAAGCTAGCCTTCCTCGATAAATGGGCTATCTAAAAGTGAAAGAATTTTTCAAATCGGACCAGTAGTTCCTGAGATTAGCGCGTTCAAGAAAACAAACAAACAACAAACTCAGCTTTATAATATTAGTATTGATATATTTCTCTATATAAGTATTTGTATCATTGTCTAGTACAAGCCTAGAGCTTCGTTTGGGACTAGGCCAATTGGTGTGATATTGTCCCCTAATTTTTTATGTCAATAAAACAGACACAAATATTAATAGTTGATCGCTTGCTGTTTACACTGCCGGCGAGAACTCTCTCTCCAACAAAATATATTTGTGCCGTTTTAATAAAAGAGACGCATATATTAATAGTTGATCACTGGTGTAGGTAGATTCACTAAAGCTGGCACGAATGGAATGAACAAAAGTAATGTCACCTATCACTGTGTGAGTGCCGTCCTTTGAATCGATGTTCGAATTCCAAACCAAAAACCTGTTATTATTTTACACACTTGTATAATTTCGTTCACTCATTCAATCCATTCGTGCCAGCTCTTGTGAATCGACCTGTACACGCTTCTCGTTCATCGTCAGCGGAGGAACAAGTGCCGATATGAGATATGATTGGGTTGTGTCGTGTCGGTCTCACCCAGGATCTTGGCCAGCAGCGGCTGCGCCGTGGAATGCGTGAGCGAGACGGCGCACAGCGCGATGATGCGCGGCAGAGGGGTGCGGCGCGCGCGCGGGAGCACGCCCAGCGCGCGCACGCCGGCGCTCAGCCCCGTCACCGACGCCACGTACAGGTACAGGATCAGGATGGTCTCGAGGGTCGCGCCCGCCCACCCCAGCTTGGAGAGCGACGCTATGCCCAGCGTGAAGTGCTGCAACTGCACATAACATAATACCATTTATAGTTCCCGGCCGATAAGAAGAAAATCCTCATTGCACAACCATAAAGTTTCTGAATATGGATAATGTTGACAGCAGTAAAACAATGCTGTTATTATTATATCACACCAACAAATAAGTTTAGCATTGTTTTACCGCTGTCAACAATGTCAATGGTCAGAAACTTCATGGTCGTGCAATGTGTCAGGATTGACTTCTTCTGCCTATACTCGAAACCGTAATTTAAGACCAAAAAAACTACGACAGATAGGTACGTCACTGTCATAAGTGCCAAAGTCACTTATGTCAGTGTCAATGGAACATTTCAGAGTTAGCCAACCTTTTTGCATTGATAATCAAATTGTTGTAAATATTTGTAGATATGACTAACATTTTTAATATCAAAAGTTATATTTAACAATATGGAATATGCATTTCTACCCGATATTCAAAACATAAAAATATCCCAAAACAAATATTTTCTCATATAGTGTGTTAAGTCATTAAATGGCGGGTGTGTGTGTTCAATGGCGATTTTTTTATCAGCTACAACAAAATGACAAGCTAAATTCGGATGCCTTACACTTATGCTTGATTTAAACTTGAAAGTTACCCATGGACCCAATGGTGTCACGGCTGGTAAAATGCCCGATGATTGTCATTATAAAGTGAGCTACACACTTTTGATCTGTTATTTTGTCGAATAGCTAAACGTATGTAATATTTAAATTGCATCTAACGTTGTTTACAACTATTGTTTATTTATCGTACCAAATGTTATTAATACCTGATATATATATTACAAGTGCAATAACAGTTTTGCTACCAAAAATCTTCTATGGTTAAATATTTAATAGGCCATCTTGAATTTGTGTAAATAACTTGAATTAACTTGTTTATTTAAATCGAAGGTTTAAAACTACCAACAAATAAATATTCTTAGTGCGCTCTTTTAAAAAGTGGAAATATACTAACGAAAACATTTTGTTTTTAGTGGCAACCCACGTTGGTCTTTAATTACATTTTCGATTATAGTCCTGTAGATATTTAACTAGCGACCCGCCCTCGCTTTGTTTAGGTTTATGTGAGTTTCATGTAACACCCGTACATCATCCAGAAATTATTTATACATAAAAAACTTCCATGAAAAATTATCTATATGATGGTGAGAACCGCATCAAAATCTGTTGCGTGGTTTACAGACAGACAAACAGACAGACGCGGAAAGCGACTTTGTTTTATATTATGTAAAGAAAGATGATTTTGTTTATGGCTCGGAGAAGGCAAAGTAGGCAAACTACACACAGGCCACAGAATAGTACTCGTAAGTAGTCCTTTAAAAAACTTCCAGAGACATCAAATTGTTCTCTAATACTAGAGTCCAGTATTTTTGCTTTCTATCTATCATCTCGGTACAGACAACATTTCACAGCGTTGACTTGCAGTAACAGCTCGCTTGTAAATACGCAGCTTCGGCTTCTATTCTTAATTATAATGCACTGCACATTATATTTAATCATTACTCTAACCTTTGGTAAGACAGTTGTAGAATACTCACTAACCCACATACTGAAAATACCTGCCGTAGATAGGTTATCTAGCATGAATGGTCGGCGGCTTATCATAAACAAATTAACCGTCTCGTGACTATTATTGTCGTCTCGGCGAGGCTTAAGGGAGTTATAAGATTTCCTACCTTACATAAGTTACATGCTTTATAGAGACAGTACCCTCACCATGAGTTACAATTAACGTACACGCTAGCGAGTCGAATGCTCAGTCTCTCACAGACCTCGCAGTATACTTATACAGGGTGTTAGGTAATTAGTGGATAATCCTTGAATTACGGATAGAGGGCACTTACGGCGTTATGAAAAAGCTAAAATAGGTTAAGTAAAAGTTGCACGGTTTTCGAGATATTTGGACTTTTAGGTTTTTTTCGAAAATGAACACCTTTGTTCAATGTTTTGATCATAGCACCATTCCAAGCTTATTTTTTTCAAATTTTATTTTTTCTCAATGTTCTTGAATACTTACTTACAACTGAGACTACAATGGATTAAAAAAAAACGCAAACTTTATTTTTGCGTTTTCAATCGTACATTGAACGAACTTTCAGCTCCCATGGTGAAAAAAAAATACACTACCGTCTAGTTGCCCATAAGCTCAAAAACATGCCAATTTATTGACAATTTGAAATAGTAATTACCTTTAGAATTTAAAATCAAAATGCCAAAATAATAAAAAAAAATACACGCCCACCCACACTTTTCCTGATTTACTTTTTGTATCCCGGGCGTAGAATTCAAATTTTTTGTTGCGAAAATTACATTACTGGCCCCTAATTTAAAAGTGCCGACTGCTTTTTGTTTTTTTTTCGAATTCGATTTTGTATTTCGCTATTATTGCGTAATGAATGGTGAATTGTGTATAGATTGTTGTGTTGTTTTTTTTTGTTTAACAATTATTCGAACACAATACACTCCTCTCCTGTTGATGGGGCAGTACATACCCTCGTGCTCAGCGGCAGCGCCTTAATGCCGATGAGGAGCTCCAGCGTGTTCTGGATGACGACGAGCACGGTGGTCGCCGTCAGCGCCAGCAGCAGCAGCATCGCCAGCGGGTACACCACGTTACGCTGTAGCGAAGATGTCTTGCGTTTGCTTTCCACCTCCTGCAAAGATAGTTATAGTAATTAAGCATGTTGGATGTACACATTCGCTTCGGTGATAGATTTTAGTTTTGTATTTTATTCCCCAATTCTTCACCAAGAGCCAAGAGCACTCGCTTGTAATTAATATTTTACTAATTGAATCTTCTATCATTTTATCGAATTTCATATCATCGAACGTTATTTTCTGTTGAAACCATGTTGTTTTCAGGTCATCTTAAATATGAATACCGTAGGATATGTTGAACGTCAGGCTACAAAAAAAAACTCATGTGGCGAGAAATGCCTTACGATGAATTGAAAATTCTGCTTAATTATACGTTTGTTGAAATGTTTTTCGATAAAATAATAGGTACCGCAATTTATTACGTGCATCGTACGCAAGCATGAACTTTGATCAGCGTGATGCTCGCGAACACATGCTCTTAAAATACCTTTAGGTATTTTTTAACAAGTTCCGGACCTTTTGCGGATTATCTCACTCTATCTTTCATAGTTTTAATTTCAGTCGAAATCCACTTTTTTTCTCTTTGTAACAAGTTAAGTTGTTAAGAAAGCCCTGTGTTACAGGACCCAGATTTTGAGCCACAGATGAGATTAGTAAAGTAATTTAATTTTGATTTTGTTTTAAAAAAGAAAATTTGTAAATGCGAAATCTTAAATAAATAATTTATGAAACAGGTCATAGTTGTGTCTGGCACTACTGAAGCAGACTAGGATGGTAGGTAGGTAGGCATCGATTAAAAACAGTTTACAAACTCTACATCAAAATTCTTCTTCTTAGCGCGTTGGCGGTGTATTAGGTGGAAGCTGATCTATATAGCCAAGCGGACGGCTTAAATTTTCTTCAATTTCTAATAACTCAAGAAAATAAATTATTTTCTTACTTTTTTCTTACACTTGTAAATTTTTCGATAGCCTGCTTTAAAAGTTTATAAAACATTCACGACTTATGACTTCACGGTTTAAAAACGTTATCTAAAAGCATGTCGATAACCGCACAATAGCCTAACCTCACCTATATAGAAACTCAGTTTCAAAGGTGTTTATTTATACGTTTTATTATCACGTCATTTGTAACGGGCCGAGTGCGTGAGCGTTCACCGATAACTAAGCTCGTTGTACTACTTTAGAATAAACATAAATCAATTTCATTTCGTTAGACAAAGCATCAAGAAACAAGTGTTACAAATTATAAAAACCGGTGAAGTGTGAGTCGGACTCAAGTCGAACCCACGCACCGAGGGTTCCACCCTGCCACACAGTAGGTATTATTATTTTTCGATTTAAATTAGATTTCGAATCGAATCAGCGAGAGCGCAACTTACACATACTTTTTTTTTGTATTTGTTTATTTTCTTCAGGGTTTTAAATAATCAATCTAAATTTGACTCTTGCATAGTTTACCGTTAATACGATACAACAAAAATAAATAAATACAAATAAAACGTTCCTTGTATGGGGACCCTGTTTATTATTTTACCTTACAAAAATAAAAATATTTGCTCGTACATTCGCCGTCATAACTCATAACATAAAAAAAATGTTGAAAAAAATAATCATTAACCCGCTATCTATAACGGTTCAAAAGATGCAGCTCTAAGTTAGAACGGACGGACGGCCAGCAGTAGGGGCATTTGAATAGAATATAATAGAAAAACGTTTATTCGACTAACACATCAATTCAGGGGTACATCATAGAAAAGATACAAAAAAGTAATAAAACTACTTCTTATCTAGGAGATAGATAGATCTTAGGAACAAGCGACAAAATTAAATTAAATAAGTACATGGAGGATGATGAATAGGGTCCCCTGTTGAGCTCCCTTAGGGCACGGAATCCTAAAAATGAAACCAATATCCGGTAAACATTTTAAAAATCTTGATGCTTTCCGGTCGGACATACGGAGTTTCTCGCGGTGCCTTGTCACCAGTGTCAATTTTGTACGAATAGCTAAGTAGTAAATTCACTCCACAGTCTACATTACCGATGCGTACTCGTATAAGAGTAATGATGTGGCCATTGGATTCCCTCTCGCTCATTGATGACTGATTGTAAATAAATCGAGAAAGAGACAGCCAGCGTGACTTCGAACTTGGGATTCTGGAGTAGGGCCCTGGCTCGCGATCGCTTCTATATTCAGATCGCAGCGGTTTGGCGCGTATCGACGAAATGAGAGTACAAGGGCAATGCCGGTGATAACGACCCAATTGTCTAATTGAAGCCACGCGAGCATCGTTAGCTTTCGCCATTCGTATGGCGACTATCAATCGAAACAATTGTATGAGAGAAAAAGGTTTACTTAAAAAAAAAGTTTGCTTCTTAATACTCTAACACAACCAAAATATTGAGTTTGGTACCTCTGTTTTTTAAGTCTTGCAAAAACG
Organism: Acleris literana; assembly: GCA_946894065.1. Taxonomy (NCBI): domain Eukaryota; kingdom Metazoa; phylum Arthropoda; class Insecta; order Lepidoptera; family Tortricidae; genus Acleris; species Acleris literana. The sequence goes on from OX335677.1 coordinate 5,769,364, forward strand.
TTCAATTTCATTTCGTCCTGTAATTAATTTCTGATTTGATACACTCAAATAGTTTTTAGTGTACATTGATTACTAGTGATTTATTGTGTTCAATTATATTTTCACAGCATTTCTCATTGTCATTCGCAAGATGAATGCAATGAATCATGTTTTGAAGAAATAATCATAATAATTTTACTACGCATTTCGACTCTAGCTGCGTAGAGCCAAAACGAACAAAGAATATAAACATAACTAGACATAAACAATAATTGGCGTTGGATGGAGAGATTTAAAAGTGTACATTGCTGTGTGCCGGTGTGGGGATGACAACGGGTGAAATTACTGACATAGAGGCTTTTCATCTTAAATCTCAGGGTTGGCAACAACAACATTTGGACTCATAGGATAGCAGTCTTGAGATCTTAGTCTTGAGAATTCAAATGTTTTTGGGTCTTAGATCCCACTTATCATCATGGCCTGTGTGCTCAAGTGTCTTATTGCCATAAAAAAGTCAACCTCTATCGATAAAGCTATCTAACCTTTCTCATGGCCACGATTTTCTTCAAGCGCTCGTTGAGCCCTGCCTGTAGGGCGCCATTTCTCAGCCGCAACAGCGGCGTCTCATAACCCATGTCTTTCTTGGAGTCAGTAGCCGAAGACGACACGTCGCCTCGGTCGGGGTACATCGGCTCGGGGGACATGTAGCCGATGCCTGTGGGTGTAAGATTGATTTTTTAGGCGAGGGGGTTCCCAGACCAAATGAAGAGTAATTAATTGTATTTTTATAGTTATGCGGCTTGTGAAGCGACGTAACGTAATTAAACGTAAACGACGTAATTTTCAATACTAATTTAGCTCCGGGCGATAATGTTTTTCACCCCCTAAATAAACTCCGATTTCGTCGATTTTTGAAAATTGTAGTTATTATGAAAAACTATGTTTCGTACGTTCCGTTCTTAAAAATTTGGTTCATTCCAAAAAAAAATCTTGTAGGGGATAACATATTCAAAAACAGAGAAATCGGACAAGGTTTATGGGGAGAGAAACGTTATCGCATTACGTATGGAAATTTTCAGCTTCACAACACAATCCTCTTAAGCTAGGAATTCGTTAAACGAATGTTATTAAGACAAGCTCATCTTTACTGCTTTAAGAGGATGAGCGGTGAAATAAAAAGCCAAAAAGGCCACCAATACACAATAGAATGTGTTATTATGAGTTACTTTTCATTTTATTGACATACATTGAAACGTTCTGACGTAGTTCCGGACACATAAATGCACGCGACCGCGGCGTTCAAAAGTCAAAAGGTTAATAAGCTACTTTTTATTTATAAAAATTGCACAGCTCATTTTGTATTCGCTGCGAGATGCTGAGCTACGCCACTTATTGTCTCTGAAGTGACTCCAACCGACGTCATAATGCTGGGTCAACTTCAACTACAGTCTGTGAGGTCATATAAGGTGTTTCGGGTTTGTTCTTCTCTTTCGCTTTTAATAAGAGATGAGAGTGAGTGAGAGACGATTATAAATCCGAAGCACCTTCTAAGAGCTATCACACTGTAGGTACTAACTACGACTCAAATTACAGTTCTCACTACAATTTTAATTGCAGCGTGGGAACAACATAGAATACCCGATATTCGGGTACTGGGCGGTGAACGTGTTAAACAAATATCGGGCATCATGTGACGCAAAAGCTTAAAACAAATACGATTACAAGAGCGAGCAAAGTAAACGGGGGATTGTTTTTGATCACTGCCATTGTTCGGCGGTAATCGGTGACTCGCGCTTGCAGATGTGGCGCGGGACAATGGCATTCATAACATTAATTTAATAAGTTGATAAATACATTTCATTGTATGCTGGCTGTGTCTCTTTGAAGCCTAAGAGATAATGAGGTGGATGAAAAAAAATGGCCTAGTGCGAATCACGGGTTTCTAATAAGTTTCTTGTAGGTATAAGCTTTAATTTTTAACTTTTTGTTGTTCTTGTTGTTGTTGTTGTTGTTGTTGTTATAGCGGCTATAGTAATACACTGTGTGAAAGTTTCAAGTGTCTATTACGGTTCAGAAGATACAGACCCTAGTAACAGGGTATCAATGTTAAGCTACCTAAATGAGAATTCACTCCCTTAAATGTTCTTTGTACGCTCTAACAAGACAACTTAAACTCGCCGATTAATATCCGTCCATCAAGTTGAAAATTGAGCAGGTACTGGAAAACTCTGATCTATGATAAATAGGCATTCTACCAAATATGATATAAAAAAGTTAATCAAATTCTCAATAGTAAGTATATCAGATGAAATGAAAAAGTTTTCAAAAGTCGTTCTTTTATCATCTTCATATTCCTTTTTCCAACTGCATTTTCAATATTATGAAAGAAATCGCTACTTCTCTAAAATCGCCAACGTTCTGATAGCGAAGGCGGCGCAATGCGGTACGTTCCCATACTAAAGAAAAAGCATTCCAAAAGCGTGACGGAGGCGGTTTTAGTATCGGAACGCCGCCTCCATTTTCAGTGTGTTTTAGGCTTTATCCTGTTTGTGCACTGTCAAGCTGAAAACCAGCGCTGTCTTCAGAAGTAGCCAACCTACGCTGAGTCGGACCCTTTCGCCATTGATGACGACGCGTTAGCCTAGTTGGTAGTGACCCTGCCTACGAAGCTAGCGGTCCCGGGTTCAATTCAGGGGCAGATATTTGTGTGATGAGCGCGAGTATTTGTTCCTGTCTTGGATGTTCTCTATGTATTTAAGAATGTATTTCTATATAAAAGTACCTTTATCACTGTCTATTACTCATAGTACTTACTTGGGACTAGGTCAATTTGGTTGACATTGACCCTTGATATTGATTTTTTGGGTTAAGAACACAATTGTAAAGCTTACTGCCTTTACAGTAAAACATTTTTCGTTCTTTCTTTCAACCTATTTAATAGATTTTGTGGCGTTCATATCACTTAGTTTATTTCTGGAATGTTTGTTTACGCTACCAAGATCCCATTAGGGCGAAGCCGGCGGCGCGCTGTTAAGGTATAAATAGAGATATCTTTATTACAAAGATTTCGTCGGGGGAGGTAGATTGTCTAGGCGAAGGTCGCATCGCCTCGGCGAGGTCACTCCGGTCACGCGTGTAGAAAAACCGCGGATATACAACATACGTATCTCTACTGGCTACTTAGTTACTAAGTAAAGCTGATCGTCTCGAGGTCAGACAGCGGGATTCATGTATAACTGGCTGTTGCCCGCGACTCCATCTGCGTAGAAGTCGTTTATCGCGGGCAAAAAGTACCCAATGTCCTTGCTTAGGGTAGAAGCTATCTCGATACCAAATTTTATCGAAATTGTTTCAGCCCTTTGGCCGTGAAAGCGTAATAGACAGACTACCTTTCGCCTTTATAATATTAGTATGGATGAGCGCTTCTGTTTGACGTGAAGGAATCGAATCGAATTGTAATTGCTTAAGAAGGTATAGATAAGAAATGATAATACTATATTTCATAAATTTGCAAGGTGAGGGATTGAGATTATAAACGGAACTATTTATCGGTCATTTTAGTGGGTTACTGTTAAGGTATCTTCGTCTACAAGGCCGCAAGGGCACTAGTATATTTGGAATTGGCGTTATCGATTCATCTTATTGATTAAATTTAGTATCCCATGTGACTTATACAAAATAATATAGACTCTTTAGGTTCTGTTAAAACCGGAGAATCCTTATTCTGTCCCAGTAGCCAGTAGAATCATTAAAGTTCTTTTTTCCCCGCATAAAAAGTTTTCGAAATAACTAAAATAGAAAGGAAAACAATAAATGTATATGCACCGTGAGTATCGTGACAGCCTGAAAGATAGCTCGACGTTAATGACCTGTCGCTGTGATAGTGAACTGCATGAAAATACTAATAAACTAAAGTATTTCAAACAGGCATACGAGAAGGTAGCTAAAGTTGTGGCCTTGGGTTTTATAAAAAAGGGTCTATAATTTTTAATCATAATGATTTCTGACATAATTATCGCAACTTTCATTCAATGTATGCACATGTGCGGCAATGTTGTTCTTAAACATTAATCTGACTTGACAGAAGCGCGTGGAGCTAACCCCATGTGCTTCTGTTTAGTCCACTAGAGTAAATCTCTTTAACCGAACAATTGTCCTCGCGTGTGATATCCATGGACTTGGTTCTCTAATAGGTCCATGGTGATTGTCTAAAACTCGATACTGACGACATAAACCTTGTTAAACACGAGGATTGAAACCCTTTAATTAAGAAAAATAAAACATTAATCTATGTACTTTGTATAGGTAATTCTTCTTGTATAATAAGTAGTTCACATACACATATTTGATTTATCTAACAGTAGAATATGTTTCTACACTAAACTGTAGCCAGCTCGCTTCATTCCACAACAGTACGAATATTATTCAATCAAGCCCGCGTGCCCCGTTCAAACAATATCCTGCGCACGATTTACGCAAGCATAGATAACTGCATACACAGAGGATGTTGTTAGCACCAATATTTCATTATCACATCCATTCAAGTGCATGTACAACGGAGTGTCAAGGTATTACTAGTTTTAGACACGGTGTAGCTGCATGACAAGTCAATAAACCAAATGAGCATATTTATAGTAAAGACACTGACGGACAGACGGACGGACGGACAGCGGGGGATTGGTAATAGGGTCCCTTTGGAAACGGAACCCTAAAAATCAATGCACTGTTTGGAGTAAAATGGGAAACAAGGTCGAATTTTCCCCTCAAAACTGTTGCAACCACCCCATTATGAGGATTGTGATTTGTGAAGCGCCGCTAAAATCGTGTAGCTGTCAAAAAAAATCCATACAAAACTAGCTCGGGGCGAAAAGGTTTCTCACCCCCTAAATCAAGTCCGATTTTCACGATTTTTGAATATGTTGTAGTTATTATATAAATCTAGGTCTGTACGTTTCTGTTTTTTGTTTTTTAAATTTGTTTCGTTCTAGGAAATATTTTCCTGGAAAAGAAAACGTACAGACATAGTTTTTCATGATTTCTACAACATATTCAAAAATCGTAAAAATCGGACTAGGTTTAAGGGGAGAGAAACGTTTTCGCATTTTGTATGGAGATTTTTAGCTTCACAATCCTCTTAAGGGTTGTTGCCACTTGAGAATATTGTAGTTACTCCTGTCATCACGTCAATTTGTTATTTGCTACGCTGCATGTCTGTAAATTGTTTCAAAATAAACTTACATAAGTACATACCTCATTTCTATCTATGTAATCATGTACTTGTGCAGTGTGCACACAATTAGATGAAAAAATCTGACTTATACGATTGTACACCTCGCTAAAAGTGATCCTACGTAATAATGAGGTCAAACACTTGTGCCCTTGGGCAACCCCGAAAACTTCACTCGCATAAGAGCGCACACATATTACGCGTTGTAACAACATATTTGCGTTGGCGTGTTCATTTATTTTCGTACCGCACCGGTGCAACGGCTTCGAAAACAATATGAATTCAAGGAAGTTTTTAGTGTACAGTCCGCATATCGTACCTTGAAAATTTTGGCGTATCTAATTACATGTGTCAAATGAATAGATACTAACGAGGGTATTATATTTAGCACATGATTAAGCTTCTCCTTATCAGCTAGTAATAATACACGAACACTAATTAATAATCAGAGATCGGAATCGGCAGAGTTAATTTGCCTAAACTATCGCGCATATTCATTCATGTGTGAGTGAGCTGGGAATACATTATTGAATGAAAATGCATCAAGTTTAGGCAAATTAGCTCTACCTATTCCGATCTCTGCTAATTATAGACATTCACATTTTAAAATCGCGAAAGCCTCGTTGGCTCTTTACGTTGATTTTAATATAACATGTAAGAGTGCAACACCCTTCAAACCTGTCTTACGGCTATAAACTCCCGCACGCCGTGTAGTTTCTCGAGTTTCTCTAACAACATGATAAGACGACCTCCATATAGCTAGGAAAATCGAGAAAAATTTACGCCAAATCGGAGTTCATGAAAACAGAACAAAGTAAAAATGACAAGTTTACCTGGACTGAGACCTGTCCAGGTAAAACTCACCCTCGGACGCTATCCAAATCTAAAGTCGTATACATCTTTTATCAGACGACGTAAACATATAGGTCACGTTTCGTTATATCGGTAAAACTAAAAAAAAAGCAAATTGTTGTGTGTTGTCGTAGGGATAAGACAACCGGCGAAATTACTAGCCCAGAGGCATTCTATAAATAGTTTTTTGCCGTCTTAGGATTGCAGTCTTAAGACTGTCGTCTTGAGAATACATATGTCTATGGGTCATAGATCCCATATACGATCAGGTGTGGTCGTTTGCGTTCTCCGTGCTATAAAAAAAGGAAGAAAAAACGCATCAAGCTGGAATACATTCCCTCACAAGTTGTTTAACTTTTTTACAAAATCCCTGTTTGTTCTGCTTTAAAGACTAGGACATATGGGGACACTGACCGATGGCAGATTATAACAAAGTCATACCTGTAGAAACAGCGTTGTTTATCCTTCGCTTGACGGTTTCTTCCTCGAAGGAGAACACGTAGTACTCTTCGTTGAGGTCCTGGAGGAACTGTGGCTTCACCAGCACACCCCCCACCACTCCGAACAGGTGGACGAAGCCCAAGGGGGTGAATACTGGGGACAATACATGTAAATTGATTATCTGTAAAATAGAGCACAGACAGGACAGAAGTTGTCTCCTGTTCCCGAAAATATAAAGACTTTAAAACAATTTCTTGGTTTAAAGTGTATCACATATTAAGAGCAATTAACATTTTTTTTTCTATATCATCTCATTTAACTAACAGGATCAGGCAGTGATAATGTTTTAAACCTAAATTTGTGTAGGACCCAAATTCACGCAAATGACAATCATGTGCTTCTCTTTCTTCGTAAAGCAAAAGTAGGTCAAAGCTTAGCGGTGTCATATAAACTTATATGAAGAATTTAGTAGCTGAATACTTTAGTGCTTTGTCACTAACGTCATGTTTGAACTGCTCCAGTACTACTCTACTACTATTGTCAAAGACGTCAAAGCGACAAAGTACTCTAGTACTAAAGTACTTATAATGCCGAATATACGTATTGAGATACATGCCAGTCGCGCAATATTATGCTGACCTATATAGGTCACAGTATCAACACACGGCCATTCTGTGTAAAGAGACGACACTACTAAAAAGGATTATCAGAGATTCCAGAGAGGCGTAATTCAATGGCTTATTCAGAAAACGGGTAAACAGCGCGGAGCACTTCTCTCAATGCTGTTTCATTAAACAACCGCACCATTCTTTTACTAGCAAGAATGCGGTAAAAACAAAACAAACGCCAGTACCTAAATAAAATACCAAACTCAATAAATTAAATTAATTAAATGTCAACCTAAGAAACCCAGATCGTTAACTTCGGGAATCCCTTTTACAAGCCCTATGTGACCTATGTCCCTGATAGGGCCGAATCTTAAGTACCTAACCGAAACCGACGTGCGTGCATGACTCGATGTATGAATGTGGAAGAAGCGAAAGAGATTTGTCAGGATCGTAGAAGGTGGAAAGAAGTGGTCTCTGCCTACCCCTCTGGGAAACAGGCGTGATTTAATGTATGTTATGTCCTTGATAGCAGGAAGACATAATTATATTCAGCATCATCATCATCACCAACCCAGAAAATATTTGATTAATCCCGACCATTACTTATGGCCAAAAGATGTCAGATGATAACAAAATAATATGTTTATTAATTAAGTACGCCGAACGGGCACTTTTATACGTTAAAAATCTACCAGCGCTTCCCAAGAGACCAAATGAATTCCAAACCTATTTATTATTTTACATATCTTGTAATCTCACTTTTCGGCAGTGGCAACGCATTTGCGGTCTTAGGATTGCAATCTTAAGATTGTAGTCTTGAGAATGCAAATGTCTATGGGCACAGATCCCACTTACCCTCAGGTAGCCTGTGAGCCCGTTTTCCTAGTCTTTAAAAACAAATATTACAAGTCCCTACTAATGGAGCAGAAATCTATCGTTTCAAAAAACACAGAAGAGGCGAGGCCTCACAAAACTCAAAGGTGTGATGTTTTCATATAAGCATACGCTATAAATTGAGCGTGAATTCGATACATTTGATACAGTGAACGTAACAGCTATATCGCTTTCCTTTTTACCGCCTGGAACGATAAGGTCTCTCTAGCGGGATTGATTAAGTCTGAATTACTAACATAACTGACGATTAAGAAAATATTTAATCAAGTCCAAGATATTTTATTTATATTCAAGTTTTACAAATGCACACGAAAGAAGAAGAAAAGCGAAAGATATTTGTCAGGATCGTAGCAGGTGGAAAGAAGTGGTCTCTGCCTACCCATCTGGGAAACAGGCGTGATATAATGTGTGTATGTATCTGTAATAAATAACAAATGCATTTTGTGGTAGTTTTACAGTCAATAAAATAACAGTCACGTGTTTTCAGGGTTTACAAAGTAGCCGCTATCATTAATATCTACATGCTTTTATTAAAATTATCTGTTTAGATATAGTTCCCCATTGCAATGACCTAAATAAAGTGATTGTATTAAACAAATGACATAACAATGATTGATAAAGTAATTTAATGAAAAAGTCTATGATTGATGTTTTAATTAACCCTGGTTTAGGAAGGAAGCGCAAAATATTTTGAGGTTATCACGCTCCTTAGATCCAAAAATTACGCGCATTTCAAAATCCCAAAAAGCGGTTTGTACAATGTTTGTACAAAACGATAACATGTCAAAAGCAATATTGTTTTACTGCGTAGAATAGAGCCCCCTGCTAGTAATTTCAGATCTTATGCTGATGATAACCTGATACTTTGACAATCAGACGCGTTACTTGTCTACTTATATTTTACTGTATTGGTTTTAAAACTGATGGATGAATGTTCAAGTATGGATTAAAACAAAATTCATCGCATAATGTTAATTAAAGATTCGACTGCACTAGACGAAACTGCGCCGCAGCGAAGTGGCGTGAGTTGTGAAAATTATAATTCGACAGAGGCAAAAAAACTATTACAGTATTCCCAGCTTCTTAAGAGGATTGTGAAGCTAAAAATTTCCATACAAAATGCGAAAACGTTTTTCTCCCCTTAAACCTAGTCCGATTTTTTACGATTTTTGAATATGTTGTAGATATCATGAAAAACTATGTCTGTACGTTTTCCTTTACACGAAAATATTTCTTAGAATGAAACAAATGGAAAATACAAAAAACAGAAACGTACAGACCTAGTTCTTTATAATAACTACAACATACTCAAAAATCGTGGAAATCGGATTTGATTTAGGGTAGGGGGTCAGAACCGTTAACGCCAGGAGCTAAATTTGTATGGTTTTTTTTGACAGGTACGCGATTTTAGCGGCGCTTCAAAATCATCTTAATAGCTTTCGGCTGGCTATCGCTATCACGCTTGCACTCGCAACTGACGGTATATTCGTGTGTCATACAAAAACGAAGATTGCCGATCGCTATTAAGAAAATGGTAGCGCTGTACGTAGGTCGTTCGATTTCCAGAAAATAACTAGAAACTTTAGTCTTATGTACCGTTTAAGTTTCAACGGACCAAGTTCGTAATACATGGAAGTGTTAACATTGTCGTGAATATTCAATGTGTTTTTATTGTGGCTCAAAAAGAACCTGTCCCTCTCAACGGCATGTATATTGCTGGCCTTACATAACAGTACAATGATACAATCTGCTTTTAAAAGTTATCATCGATTATGAAAAGTGTTTACGATAGCAAAACGTCGTCTTAGCAACAGTTGCTACGTGCTGTTGGCGCTGTTATTTGACGTATAGCTAACAATCGCACAAGATATTTACTACTAAAAGCAAAGAAAAATACTACAGCAATGAGTCTTAGAAACACATTATCGAATCCCGCGATGAAATCTCCGAAGGAAATAGAATTGAACGAGGAGTGGAACAACTTCGTTAAGAAGATAGGCGAGGTGTCTGGTATGGTTAAGGATATGGCAAGCGGAGACAAGTCGAAAGCTGCCGCGGCCTCCAAGTTGGCAGACCAGTACCTTCAAGGGAAAGTGATTCTGGACGAAGACGTTACATTGAAGGTTAAGTCCGACCGGACCGTCATCAATAACAAAGCGTTTAAAACGGTGGAAAATAAAGAGGTACACGGTGTTTGCTATAACACAAAACAAACAAGTTAGCGTAGCCCACTTTCCAACGGTTATAATATCGCTTTATTTGTGCTGCCATTACTCAAAATCCTAAGCACTTGCTATGCTAACATGCTATTATTAAACGTTTAAAACGCCTAATTAACAAAACTACTATCGTTCTAAATTCTTAGAGTATTTCGTTAACTTCCTACAAATATTGGGTCCTACGTTTAGGCTCCGTTGACGGATCAACGTGCCACGAGACAAATGGAATTTTCGTTCCTAAAACTTACCGAATGGTTATGATTCATATAAGTTATGACTTATGAAGATTACGCGATATGACGTATATGTAGATTATAAAGGTAAGTAATTACATTGAGTGAGACTGCTGTGTAATTTAAGAAATTGACTTAAAATCGGTACAGATATCTGTACTTGCTTGCTTTCAATTACAACTCTCTCTAGACATTTAAGTAGTCTTAAAGCGCCAAGCGTTCAGGTAGTTATCGATATCTCTTAGGGCCCGTTTCCACTCAAGTGGAGCATAGAGATAAAAATGACCAATCAGAGTATTTAAACAATCTAGGAGTGTGACGCTTTGTGTGGGCTGTACAATCTGATTGGTTTATAGAGTTTCCGGAACGCACCCTTACACGCGGTTTTGTTTACATCATTTATATTGACTCATTAGCCGTCGAGTTTGGTATGCAAACGATTTATTACGTATTTAAAGTTATAAATAAGATACGTCTCGTTTCATTAGTGAAAGCAATTTGGCTCGTGTTTGTCTATAAATATGTGGACGTGTCGTATTATATTATTATCGTACATTCTATTTTTTGCAGTGATGTGAAACAATTAAAAGATCTTGCGCGCAGGTGCCGGTTTGAAATCTCGATTACGACACAGCTTTCTTGGCACGTTATCACAATATTTGTTTTCATATTGAAATAAAATTATAGATAATTTAATGTAAACATTTGATAGATATTTTGAAAGGGATTTGCCAGGATCGTAGCAGGTGGAAAGAAGTGGTCTCTGCCTACCTCTCTTGGAAACGGGCGTGATTTAATGTATGTGTGTATGTTAATGTAAACATTACACGTGTCATAAAGTGACGTGGAAACATTAGGAACTTACAGCGCGCGTTGCAACGCAGGGATCAAAGTAGATTATTACGAGAGATTTATTTTTAAACGTTATGCAGTATGGAAATGATAAAACAAAGACCAGATACCTACTATCAAGACGAACTTTGAAGTGGTTCAATTAGCCAGAACGTACAGCACAATGAAACAGTCACTCAGTTACAGAGAAACGTTGTGAACCGTTCATAACTATAAACACTTAGAGGACGCCTGCGATTTCGTACGCGTAAAGAATTAGTTTCCCTCTTCTCGCCCTACTTTAAGCCCTTCAAAAATCCCTTCTTAGTGCACCCCTGGGATATTCCTCCCAACCTCAAGTCCCAATGTCCAGCCGTTTCGGCTGTGTGTTGATCGATCAGCCGGTCAGTTTCTTATTTTATATATTATACATTAAAGCCAGTACCTGCATTAAAATTATCTTCTTACTATCCTCCTATCCCGTAAGCACTTGACAGATGGATTTCTTTGGGCACCGAGCCGTGTCTTATCTTTTTGAGGGACAGTCACTCAAAATTTAAACGTATCCCGACACCCGTCACCACAAATATTGAAATATTAGAACGGGGAATTCAAAAGGGCTTTGGTACGGCGGCGGGGTATTGCTGGCACGACAATCATGCATTCCAATACCTGACAGTGCCGAGGCAGACACTTGAATTATAATGTCGACATTCCAAACCACCAATCTAATATCCACTATGGAAATTATAAACCCACGATCGACAGTTTGTGACTGAATTAATTAATAAAATATAATAAACCGGCAATGTACTTTTAGTAAATTCAATCTCATATTAGGACTAATAAATAGTTAAATCCTAACCGCTCATTCCTATTTAAAATACTTCTTCTATACCAGATAATCAAAACACGAGTTAAATGTTAAGTTTAGGGATTCTAGTATATTGAGAATCTGGTACTTATTTAAAACTTCTCGTATTTCGATAATGAGCGATCCTAATAAATAATGAAGTCACCCCAGCAATAATCTGTTATTATACTTATTATTCTCATTAAAATCCGATCAGATCAGACGACACTTTAACTTCAGAGGCTTTTTTTTTCGAAAGGTCTAATGCGCTGGCGGGACGTTTAACCTGACAAAAATGTTAATCTCTTCTCCTATCTCACGTAACAGGGTGAAGTAGACAAGGACGCATGGATGGCCGAAATAAGCAGAGACGCGGAGCAGCGTTACCAAGACAGGAAGGTCCGTAAGGAACGCGCAGGGACGTTGAAGACGCAGGCAGTCAAGGCGTACAACCGCGGGGAATACGAAAAGGCGCTGTCATGCTACAACAAGGCTATTGAACAACTAAAGGACAATCCCATGCTGTACTGCGATCGAGCTCTTACTAACATCAAGTTGGGGAACTTTGAAAAGGTATGAAGCTAAGTAAGAACTAATATTTTTAAATCCGAAAATGTGTTTGATAATTTGTTTCGTCTTCACAGCTCAACGCAATAGTTTAAAATAAAATGAGCGATAAAACCAACGTTTTTGTTGCGGAAATTTGAACAGTTTCTGAGGGAATACCGATAAATGAATTCCAATCGGACGGAGCATTTAATACCTTGAAAGATACGAGTAAAACATGCCATGAAAAATTCATTGTTGATGTTTGAAACGCGAAAATTCGCAATGAATACTTGGACATTTTAGAAGTCTTACTATTTTGCAGTGAACGATCCAAGCCAGATTTGATCATTATAAAAAGATTTGGAGAATTGGAACCAATTGATCCGTTGCGTAGTTTTGGCTATAAACAGTAAATAATTTCTAGTTAAATAACTCATACATACTGTGTAACAAAAAGCCCCACTATCTCAATATTTTATTATCTTTGTTTGCATTTCCTAGTGTAAGACAATATCTACAGTCCCTTGTACAAATGTTATGCTTGCTTTCTAGCACAGATAAGAGATGAGTAAAGGCGTTATTTGCATGTAAGAAGCGGTTGTGGTAGGCTAGAAAGTGCATCGCAAATGACTTGTTAACTATCTCCTAGCGTCGAATGTCACTGTCAGCCGTCAGTTTCTACAATTTTTAGGTCAATGCCAGTCAATTGCATATTGAACTCGCAGTCGGCACACTCTATTATGAATGCGTTCGATGTAATGGGCATATAACAATATTTTTATAGGAATTCGTAAAGATAAACATCGATGTCATTAAGTTTACACGACCAACATGCTCAATAAGCGCACGTTCATCAGATAAGTGACTTATTTATCGTTATTAGTTAATCATTATTTTCGATTTTCGTATCGTAATAATCGTTAAACTTTCTCGATCAAATTATCCTATAAGTAATTTATTTTTGGCCTTAGCCGAAAGGAAGATAATACGTTGCACGCGATTGTAAGCAACGTTGGATGAACGTCGAAACTTTGAGTGAATAATATGATCGTTACCCATGAATGGTTATTTGGACTGATATAACGGTGAAAGAGGATCTTTTTTCTACTTCGTTTTTAAACTTAATCAAAAACTTTCAAGGACATTCGACAAACTTCCGTTAGATTTACATACGACTCATCTCCTAATTTTGTTCAAGTATAAACCAAGTAACGTTTGTCATCTGAACATTTGTAGGTTTTCGACGACTGCAAGTGGGCTCTAAGGCTGAACGAGAACAGTTACAAGGCTCGGCTGTACCAGGCCAAAGCGTACAAAGAGCTGGAGGAGACCGCCAAGTTCGAGGAGTCCCGGGCGGAGCTGCAGGAGATGTTCCCTCAGCACGAGGAACTGACCAAATACTTCCTGAACAAGAAACCGGGGTACGACGTCGAAGACGAAGAAGAAGAGGAAGAAGATTAAATTAAAGTGTTTATTTCGTTTAGTTCGGTTTGTTGCGTGATTAAAAAAAAAATGGGAAGGATGCCTTATTTCTCATGATAATGGAGCAGACCTTTGCAGGTTCTGAGCTCCTAGTGATAGGGTGACTGAACACCCTCATCTGAATGATATATTTGATTCTGAATTTAAATAACGCGGCACCGCCGTTGGACTTCGCTTTGTCTAATCAGACGAATAATCAATAAATCAATATTTTAAGATAACTAACGGCACGGTTCGCAATATTCATTGCAGGTCAATGCACTGTCATTTGAATATCAAGCTGTGTCGAAGCGCCTTATAAAGACAGTGTCACACTGACCTCGAATTTTCGCAATAAATTACGTTACAAGCGTTCTAATGGGCATAAGCGAATAGAAAGTACTCAGAGCGGAAACCATGATTGTAATAACTGTACTAATATTATGAATACGAAAGTTAAGTCTGTCTGACGGACTCCGATCACATTATAATGATTTAACAGTGTAACTGAAAGGATATTTAAAAAAAAAACAAGACTCGTTTAACAACCTCGAGACAAGAAGAATAAGTGATTAAGTGAAACCACTCATATAGCCCGGGTCACCAGCGCCAGGTCAATCCTTATATCCTTAACCTTTTGAACGCCTTACGTCGAATACAAAATGTGTCACTTACACTTAAAAAAGGCTTTGTTTTGTATCAATTAAGTTGTAATTTGCATAGCTTACTACGCTATGCAAATTACAACTTAATTGATACAAAACAAAGCCTTTTTTAACCTTGAACTTGTGACGGCTGTAGCCGTCGTGGCGTCACCTTACTAATAATATAAACGCAAAAGTCTAAAGAGTGCCAGTTTGTTCCGTTTTACTATTTAACTCCTCCACCGATCGACGTGAAATTTGGTAAAGAGATAGTTTATACCACGGAAAAGGACATAGGGTACTTTATATCCCGAATAATTGAATAGTTCCCGAAGGAATAGCGATAAACGACTTCAAGGCGGACGGCCACGCAAGCAAAAGTTAGTATTAAATAAATAGGTGGACGAAGTCGAGGGCTTCTCGTAGGTAATATTTACTGATTGACATTGACTGCCACGTCGACCGCGTTTTTATAAGCACCGCACGCTAAAACGGAGGGACGCCGTCGCAATAAATTTAAATTATACTTCCTCGTCTGTTGGGTGTCGCATCTGCGAAACGAAATATAGACATACTGGCATAGGTAGTTAAGAAAAAAACAATATTTGTACAAATATGTTTGGTAATGGAAATCCTTGCGATGCTATACATGACATGAGGTAACATTTCATCATCCAAACTAGTTTCAGTTTGTTACTGTATTCACAATTTATCTAAAAACGTGACGGTAAAGTTTCCAAATGTACCATTGTACGTGCACGTAATGCACCAATGCATTTGCTTTTAAATACTTGAAATTGTACATTAGTGCACATGGGTCAGTTGCTACCGCCACTCAACTACCGCCACTGTGTTGCCGACCATATTGGCCGAATACGTGTTCTTTCAACTTGGCACAAATTTCTGTGAAATGTAAAAAATCCGCCAACCTAATCAAAAACGCAGTCTTATACGCATATTGACTTCATACTGCTATTTTCTCTTAGACGGCATCGGCAGTAGTCTTAAGAACCTTATGACGTGGAAACGACATTCAACCTTGGTGTGACAGACAACACATTTGACCGACTGTACAATCACGAACGTCGTGAACTTCAATACGTGGTGACAATCACTATCACAATAATTGTTTACGTTTATGATTAAAAATATCAAAGATCACTCACCAAGTAGCATCATAACGCCGACGAACGATACGCAGGAGTACAAGAACGGAAGATAAGTCCATAGATCTGTGAACAAAGACATCATTATGATATTTAACAAGATGCCAACGATAAAGGAATTCAGATAACGATGGCATTGACCTAGCAACGTTGACCGGACAGTATATTTAACGGGTGTCCATCTGGTCGCATAACAACTATTGTCATAATTTCGATTGTCATAACACTTTACGCATAAAGTTGTTGCTCATAAAAGTCTTTTGTCATTAATGATAGTGCGCATAATAATTTCATTGTAATAATTTGTACTATGTCATATTTTTTTTAACCATAATGTTGAATATCATAAATTTTTGAGTCATTGTATTGTAGATCATAATTATTTTTAGTCATACTGCTACCAGAAAAGTAGGTTAGGTTAGGTTAGAATTGTGATCTTATCAAAAACTAACTGCTACGTTTGTCATTGATCGTCAATAATTCAGTCACAATTGTTATGCCGATTGATAATTGTGCGTAAAGTTTTTATGCGCAATAAATGTATGACAATTGTTATTTATGCTCTCAAACATTATGGTTAAAAGATATATGCGAACTAATTTATGACTTTTGTCAGTTATCCGTAATGATGAGTATGACGAATCCACGTATGCCTATCAAAAATATAACTTTAAACTTTATGCAACCCGAACCTTACCCATTTTTAACGTAAGAGTAGTCAATACAAATATAATCTCGTTTATCGTCTTAAAAATACTTAAAATAAAACGAGTAAGTATTTCGTAGTTTTAGTAGTACTAGCGAGCGACTAGCGTACTCAGTTCGCTTCGGTTCATGTGGATTTTCTGTAACACTCGTACATAATCCAGAATTTATAATACATAAAAACCTTTCTCTTAAATCACTGTATCTATTGATGAGAAAGCGTTAAAATGTGTTGCGTAGTTTTAAAGATCTAAGCGCACATGTATACAGAGGGACAGACGGCGGGAAGCTTGTTTTATACAAAAAGAAAGAAAGAAAGAAAAACATTTTATTGATCATGTAAAGAATCTGTTACGTGGAAAACTAGCACAAGTCAATCAACAAACAATCGAAACCTCATTAGTTAACCTAAGTATTTACCTAATCACCTAATCAGTCGTATGTATGCAAGTCCGATAAGAAGACTTCACTTATTATCCTTAGTAGTAATAATGAACGTAGACAACCGGTAGTTACACATGATACTTAATGTCATCTCATTTTACTTCGGTATTAAGCTAAAAATAATAGTAAGAAATAGATATTCTTGTGACTGCATCGAAGATACTGAATGATAATTTTATTGTAACTCCAGGTGGTTTCCGCAGCAAGTCTCGCTTCATCGCTTCGCTCGGTACGGAAACGAATTCTGTTAGTCCGGTTAAAATGCGAACTAGCTAGAAACATGCACTTCTAGACGCTGAATATGTTAAACATGCAAATACAAGATATTAACATGTTTAGTATTTGTATTCATTCGCCGCAGTCGGGGCCACAAATCATGCAAACTGTCGTCTCTCGCACTCACGCGTTTTAGAACAGGATTTAAACCAAGAGCGGCTTTAGTAAAATGTTCAAGGGAAGATTTAACATTAAGGCTGTTTTACAATTTAAATGTTCAACATACGACCAGGCGCAGTATTACCTATTATAGTGTACTGTCAATAAGTGCAATGGATATCCTTTTTTAAATACTGTTGTATCTTGTTATGTACGAGTACCTACACAGTCACAGAAACAAAAGATGTCGCTCCTGTTCCCAAAGTTAAGAACTGAAGTTAACTTTTGAAGTTATATGAATCGGACACTCCGTGACGTTAACTATTAGGAACACAAGAGACAATGTTGAACCTAAATCTGTGGTTGTTAGAATAGGACTGAGAATAATAAATTATGGTAGCTTGTTTGATATTGGCAGCATTGTTGCTAATTTTTCGCAGTTCAGCTAGCACAGTTTCTTTCCGTGCGTCTCTTCCGTTGCAGACTAAATATATAGCTAACTGGGGCTCTGATGCTGTTGAGCTATCGTATTGTCAACGTAGCTCTTATTTTTGCTTGACAGTAATTGCGGCCGAGTTAAAACAATACATTTCAAAAGCGATATGGTCTCACTCAGTAGCTCCTGATTTTATTACCGAGCGACAAAGAAGTCACAGGCAAGTTACTGTTGTACTAATCGATCAGGTCATTATTTAGCTATGGTGACACTCTACTACGCGCTATGGGTACGCGGTCTTTGTACGTAATGGCAGTACTTTACGTAAGCATTTGAGTTTGGCTAGACCAGGGGACCTTTGAAAATCGAAGTTTCTTACGTTATGTCCAGCCCTTTCTTTTGAATTAGCCTGACTAGTGAACGGATAATAACCATCCAGGAGTAGCATATTATGTGCTATACGCACGCCGAACAATTGCAAGGTTCCGAACGCTCCTTCACACACAATTAACCACGAACAACGTCGCCATTGCGCAGACAATGGTCGCAGCGATCGGAAAGATCGTCGCTATGTTGATTAGGCCCGGCTATTATATGTGACTGCTCATGTGTAGATTTGTGGAATTGTTGGAAATCAAAACTTATCTGAGTCTACCAGTGCTTTCTAAAATGATTTTTTTACACTGTTGTTGCCTACACAGCAGAGGTAAATAGGTAGGTAGGTACGCTACCCTACTTAACCTAATAATTCGTTTCCATTAGTCGATACTCCGCGCGCTACGGGTCGTCCATTAATCATGTGGTACATCGCTTCGCTGCAATTACATCCAACTCAATAAACGTGCCTACTTGTCAATGTACGAGTAGGTACCTAATACAACCACATTTTTACATTATCTTGATTTATGTATGAGCTTTGATGGCACGGAGATTATCGGAAGTTGAATAGATGGTGGGTTCATCTCTAAATAGGAATCATCGGAAGCTACGCGTATCACTTTCACTCTACAATTATTACGCGAATGAGAAAGAGATAGAGGGCTAACGTAATCTAATATAACTTTACGTAAGAGAATCCTGGGTTAAGCTGAGCGGAACACGTATATTAACATAATAGAGAATATCACCACTGTTCTCTTCCAGTTTTTTTTAGTTAGGTGACCGTATAAATAAATAGTTAATTAGAGTGTGGCTTCCGTCAAGGACGAAAGGCCATTAATACATAGAGCGTTGAAAATGTAATGACTCTTTACCTAGGCTGGTTGAACCCTTGGCCTGAATGAGATATTTGTACATCTAATATACAAAAATAAAATAGCATCGGGAAAATTATCGAGTTCCAAAAAAAAACACTGCTACGTACGTATGAGTACCTAATAGATTACTTGGATCAATCGTGTAATTAAATATTGATCCGACGATATTAGTCATGCCCAATATGCTCATGTATATTTTAACGCGTATATCGTATATTGAACGATTCTTCACGACTTAGATCGTGTTTGAACTTAAACACATAAATAATAATAACAAGAGTTAATTCGTCTTTGTGCAAAAACATCTGGGCCCACTCCTACATAAAATGTATATTGTAAAGTTTATTCCGATCATATTTGCATTCGTAAACTGCGCAAAAATAACAGCATGCAAACTCCTTTATGTGATTTTCTTTGTTTTAAAGTTCAATTTGCTTTGTGTCTAACTCCCGATACTGATTTTGCATCATATCGCGTTATTTCTTATTTAGGTTTGATTACGCCATTTAATAAATAAAATAAATGTGTCAATATAATCAGCTTTAGGTAATTACTAAATTTATTGACCTTCAGCTTTAGTAGACCAACCAGGTATAAATGTTTTATAAATCGTATTTCAAGAAACTTGGTCGTATAGCGATCATGGCGCTCCATACGATTTAACAGTATGTATAGGAGTTCTAATTTGTAAGGTAATAATTAATGTTACTGTCAAAAATACTTTTGACTGAACAAATCCTATCCTACTAATATTATAAATGCGAAAGTGTGAGTGTGAGTGTGAGTGTGCGTGTGCGTGTGCGTGTGCGTGTGCGTGTGCGTGTGCGTGTGTGTGCGTGTGTGTTAGTTTGTTAATCCTTCACGCTGCAACAACTAGACGGATTTGGATGGAGATAGCTTATACCCTGGTTTAACACATAGGCAAAAAAAACCCCCGACTGAATAACGATAATCGAAATCAACGAGGATGAAGTCGCAGGCAGAAGCTAGTCAGTCAATATAAGAGCTTTGTGACTGAGTCAATGAAGATCCGCTGAGATTTTATTCTGAGTTCGAGGACCAAACAACGCGGAAACTTAAACCTACCCCTCTCCTCTTCACCTGCTCAGAAAAAAATGTGAAGATTTCTATTTTGGGTGAGCTACGTTTAAATAAAACAAAAGCTGCGACATCTGAGGAGGCGACAATTCAGTGTATATGGCGTGGCTTATATGAATCTCAGTGATGTGAAAACTTGTTAACTTTGCAATCTAAACCGAATTGTCACCTACCATTGTCATTGCCGGGATGTTGAAATCAGGAGCTGGGCAAAGGGAGGGCAGCGAATGCGTCAAAATGTATGAGGCAACTAAATGGCATGTATTGTGTGTTATTTTATTTGTTTACGCCTACCACAACGCTATTTTACTATACTATCTATTCGCAGATATCCAAAGTTCCAAACCCACTTCTTTAGGAATGCTGTTGTGCTAATGTTTATTACCAGTTAAGATTAAATACATACAATTATAATTTATTATCTATCGTCTTTAATGCTATCATTAGTCATGTTTTTACTGTTAGTCTATGACCTCTAGGTGCTAGTCGTAGGAATACGAGTATATTCTATTGATTTCTTACAAATATTATCAAATCGAGATAGAATAGGATAGGAATCGGTACGTTTTTGTTTTCTTTCTACGGCTTGACTAAATACTCGATTTTTAAACATCTTCTAATTTCGGAAACAAGTTTGGCTCGTTCGGGCTGTCAGACGTCAGGAATTTTCCTGTCACGTCAGGAATTTTAGCCATTTGTCAGGAATGCGGCCGTTATACGAAAATGTTAAAACTTTCCTGTTTTTTTCTCTGATGTCCCTTTTTTATTTATTAATACAAAACAAATCAAAACCCCTGTTATGTACAGTTAACCAATTTATTTCCTACGCCACCATGGACTATGATAAAGTGACGGTGACAACCAAACGTAAGAGAATTCCTATAATTTGGTTTATAACGTCAATTTGACAAAGTCCATAGTCGCCTAGGAATCAAATTCGTTAACTGTACTTCTTTTTAACACTTACAAACTTCTGTAAATTATAAACCACTTTTTTTTAATCAGGAAAGCGATAATAATGAACACTTCCAACTTAACAGTAGACATTGTCCTAATGTCCTTGTACTGTCAACAATAAAACAGTAAAGAATTTATAGTCCGACCAGGAGTCTGTTTTATAAAGCTACAAATTACAATTTACAGGTTACAAGTTTCCATTTGACACAACTTCCACCAATGATGACCAGCCATTTAAGCAGTGTTGCCCGTTTAGACCTGTAAAATTGTTACTTGTAGCTTTATAAAACGTGCCCCTGAGCGTCTAGAATTTTATTCGCAAATCAGGAATGTTGATGGGTACTTCAAAATTTGTATCTGGTAACCCTAATCTCGGTGACGTAGCCTGACATCTAAAGAAGAAAGAAGACAGTGATTTTCGTCCAAAACTTAGCACCGTTTAAGGCATTAGGATCATTAGGTACAGTCAAGTGCAAAAATATGTATCAAAAGAATCCTCTCATAAATATGTTACGAAGTTCTTATTAGACAGGAATAAGGTGCATTGGGACATATTTTTGAGATGTTGCATTCTCTCATATTTGTACACTTGACTGTACGAGGTCGAGGGCAACAATCTAGTACCTGAGATAAAAGTAATCCTTTAATAAATCATCTGGTAGTACAGCAAGTGTTTACGTGTAGATAATTAAAAGTGTAATTCATATACTAGGTACCTATTTATTTCAGAATTCTTCCTTGTTTCGTGACTTGGTCGTCGTAAGGACAGAACAGAATAATTGCACCTAGTACTTAGTTACATTTAAGAAATAAAGGGAAAGTGGAATTATTTTATTTTTCCCTCGGAAACTATAAAATTTATCAGCATTAAAAAATATTGTAGGTAATATGCTTCTCTGAGGTAAAGGCTTGTCAAAATTATTTTAACAGTTTTTATGTCGTAACAAAATATCAGACTGACAAACTCACTTACTATTTCTTATATTAGTTATTAAAGATTAGGGTGCATTTGAAGTACATACGAAGACAGCAAAATAAATCAGACATACAGAATGTTTAAGTTTTATACTCACTAAGCAAAGCATCAATACTGGAACGGTCTCCTTCCAACCACGCCGATATCACGTACGCCAAACCCAGCATGGCTATACCGAGCAAGGCCAGCACTATGAAGGTCTCATACACGCGGCCCCGGAGCCCCCGGTACCCAGGAAACCCGGATGATTCGGAGAAGAGATACGCAAACGGCAGGAACACGAAGAGAGAGAGATTTGAGAATAGGAACACATGGTTCCACAGGCCTGCAACAAGATAGGATAAATTATTATGAGTTTGGAGAATGTGTGTATACTTTTCGTGGGAGTAGGACCTTGTGTAGGGTCCGCCCGGATAACTAAAGTCGGGACCATAATCCGTGAGACAACTATGACAACTCATTCCTCACTTCAAGTACTAGTGATTTAATTGCTGTGAAATTAGCCCTCTTAACCCTTTATCTACCAACATTGTCTCATGGATTATGATTTCGACTTTACCAACCATTTTATCATTAAACTACCGGCAGGCAGCAGTTTTCGCATTGTTGGGCTCTGGTGAAATCACTAGCATAGAGGCATTCCATCTTAGTCCTCAAGGTTGGCAACGCATTTGGAGTCTTTGGATTGTAATCTTGAGAAGTCGTTTTTTTTTATTTCGTTTGAACTGGAACGAGGCGAGGGCGGGGCACTTGTATATAATTTAGGTATTAACACCGTTGGTAATTGTAAATGAATTGTCTGTCTTCCTTTTGTTTCTACCTTTTTCCTTTTTAAGAGACTGAAGCAGAATGGAAAACCCGTTTGGTGTCAATAATCCTTAGCATAACGCGCGCTTTTATTCGAATTTGAATAACGCCCGCCATTATGATTAGTCTATTTCAATTGTTTTTTCTCAAAAATGTCCGGAAATTTTGACATTCCTATCTACATATTGAGACGCGAAGTACATAGTTTACTGACAATTCTCAAATAAAAAAAAAAACATTGCGTGCTCGCTACACAAGCCCGCAATGTTGCATACAAATTCCATTACTATCTAGATTGTAACTTTTTAAAAAATGAAAAGGGCCGTAATAAAATGAGGGCACAAGTCTTATACATCCAAATTTTATTCGAAACATAACTTTTTTATTTGTGCCTGGAATAGCATATGTTTTTTTTTAAACAAAAATTGCGTTTCTCCTTGTCATAAACAAAAAGGCGGTAAGGAGTGATGGTTTTTTCACATGAAGTTTCTGTTTGTATGCAATTCAAAAAATGAGTTCAAGCGATGAAGATTTGACTCCAACACAATTTTTTTCTTGCGATTTTTGAGAAAAGCACTATATTTGCCTCGGCAGGAACAGCAATTGCGGGCTTCGTATTTTTAAACGGACTCGCAAGCTCGGCCCGCAATTGCCTACTTCCATGCCTAGGCAATAATGTACTATTATTAATAATTACTTAAATACTTACTCTTATAACCGAACAATAAACCTGTTTTAGCTTAATTTTGCGTTATCATTTTCTGTCTAATTCTAATCACAATTATAAGGTTGGTAAGGTAGGGTTTGATGTATTAGAATCAGGGTGTTAATATTTAGTGACTTTAAATAAATAGTAGATGTAGGTAGGCATACTTATAAGTTGACTAGCATTGCAACATATCTTCTGTTAAAGAATAATATAGTGACGATTAGATATGTACCTATATTGAGTTGTTATTTTTATTACTTTTATTGAAATTCCACATTTTCACATTTCCAAATATTATTGTATTGTATGACTGTAGCATTTGAGCTATATTTATTTTGTTTTTTTACTATTTTCATTTTGTTTCATTATTATTATTACTTTTGTACACATTGTCTTGATGTATTCATCAATGTTCTTTTTGACACAACAAGTTATATCGACTTATCGGGTTTGACCATGCAACCCTCATATAACAATGTAATTTTCAATATGAAATAAATGACTACTACTACTATAAGCAAAGAAAAATCAGAAATTTGCATATTTTCCCTTCAAAACTTGTAGATCCAAGACTTTTACCATGCACAATAAAATTGTAAATATACAACTCAAATATTTCAGCATTTTTATGTTGCAATGACTACAAAACATGTTTTATACTATTGACTTTGTAGAGCACAGACAAATAATGGGTATGTTATTTAAACATGGTAGTGTAAACAAGTATTGTAGATTATTTTAATGTGCCAATAAAGACAGATTTCATGTATTCTAATTTAAGGCAAGGTCTTTATTCAAATAGTGGTAAGTAATTTCAATCCACGAAGGCCCTGTCACTCAAATTGATGTTGTATGATTACGACAATGTAGGTAAAATATATATTCAAAAACAAGAAAAAACAATAGTTAGGAAAGCTCATTGTTCTGAATTGAGTCTACTTTTTAATTACTGCAACAAATATAAAGCTAGCTTCTAAAGCTAGCTATTCTTTAGTTTAGACGTTACAAAATGTATGAGACTGTCAGTCATCAAAATTTAAGATTAAATCTAGATTTGTTATTTTTTTCATGTCAAGTAGCCTTTATTATTCTTATCACTGTTAAATCACAGGTATTCATTAAACCAGCATTAACTTAAGGCCATAACTGAAAATTAAGAGCTGGTTTACAATGTAGGGGTATATAAAATGGCTACCCAAAATGAAAATGAATACCTAAAACAAAATTATAGAGCTGCCACTGCCACACATTTGAAAGATGTAGAGTCAGAGTAACATGGCTGATGTGAACTGTGCCAAATTTACATCACCTGTGGTTGTATAACAAGCAACAACCCGAGCAAATAGATTTTAAACAATACAGCACTAACCATATGTCAATACAGGTTGGGTAAAACAACCAAGATAGATGGAGTATGATGTAACAATTCTAATTATTAAAAAACACTTTTATTAAAAACTTTCCTTATGATGTTTTTTTTTTTAATTTAACTGTGAGATAGTTCCTGAAGGGACCTACATTTGAAATAACTTTTACATGCAATAAGGAACTTTACCAACTAAGTATTCTATAGAGGAACCAGTACTTTTTTTAACATTAATTTGGCAAATGAGTGACACAAACTTGTCTAAAAAATTAAAACTTAAAAATTAGAGCAAAAGCAAAAATCGCAAAAAATAACAATATTGTTACATATATTGGGAAAACATGAATTATGCCTATGATGTTTTTTTTTCAGGGACAGCCCTGCTGAAATTATAGTTTGTTTTGAGGATACATTTTGATTGGCGTAGTTGAAAAAAGTACCCCATAATCCAAGCGACATTAGACATAGACTTATTAAAAAATATATGTGTACTTTAGGACCAAATACTAGACCAAATAGTAATTAATTAAATTAATGGAAGTATACAGTATTAATGAATATGAAGCACAATTAAATATACCAACACTTTATTATTAATAGGGTCAAAAAGAACACCTTTATTTCAGGACTTTTGCAACTTCCAATTCATCACATGTGGAAATTATATTATTTGAGGATTTTTTCAAGCCCTTACTTATTAGGTTACTAATTTGAACCTTCTGTAATACCTCCTCAAACATTTATTCTGCATCAATCATATCTTTCGAGAAATTGTGTATTACATTTTTTTATTAAAGAACTATGAGGAGCTGTCTGTAATTTTGGCACAGAACTTAGCATTAGTTAAGTAAAGTTGTAATAAAGGAAATCACTATGGACATTATGGTAATGTGTCTTAGTCTAGATAACTAGAATAGGCAGACATGAAATATTTTAAACTAATTGACTCACCCTGTATCAAAGAACTGTTCAGCCACTTCACATAGTAACTGTTTGGGTACAGTATGAGCACCTCATTGCTGACTATCGAGACAGGCAGCAGAAGTAGTGAACCCAGGGACACGGCCAGACCAAACGTGCACAGCCAGAGGCTGATACGATACACTTTGACCTCATCCTCGTCAGCAGTTAAGAAGTCCTCGTGGTCACGCCGACGGAACTTCTCGATTAGCATGAACGAGAACAGGTAAAGCAGGATGAATAGTAACAGGAATATCTACAACAAAACAAGACTCGCTGAAAAAATTCCAAAGTTATCTGTCTAATATATTAAACTCTCTTTGTTATGCGAAAATGTAGGCGAAAATGTAGGAGAAAACCAAGCTCAACTTACAATTTGCTCCCTGACATTGTTGTGGAATATCTGCTCACGCAAGTCCGCTTCTTCATCTTCCATCGTCCACCATCCGTTAGGCTCTTATCTTTTATTATTTATTTCTATTAAATAAACCACAAAACAGCACTTCATTTTCACTGTTCACAACATTCCTCCGTGTTTGAAAAATTAAAGTTCTGCGCACTTAATTAATCTCATGGGGAAAGTAAGAACCACTCGGGAATAAACATTTATTATTTTTAAACCAGCCCACAAAATAAGATAAACGGTTTGCCAAAAACACTTGGGCAATTTTATAGGACTTGACGTGACATATTTATTTTATTTATTGACTGACTGAACGAACACTGACTGAACTGAACTGATACACACACTACACATCGTACACAATATTGCAGTGCATTTCACTCACAATGGGGACGCGAATGAACGAATGAATGAATTGTTTGTTGCAACGATCCGTTTCACGTAATTTTTCGTGAATGCCTTGAGTCCGAATTGTACCTACTGTAAATAGTGAAGGACACAAGAATGGTTACCACGAACCACTAAATTCGAAACTTCGTGTGCAGAGTCCCTATCACTCGTCGAGAGAAAGCGATGAAGCTAATGCGACTTCGAACCTGATAATATATGGATAACTTCGATACCCTATAATCTGTGTTTCGAAGTAGGGCCAACACGGGTGGTCCGGTTACTACGAAAAACTTATTCCGAAACCTTGGATGCTCCATACCTTTCATGCATGATGCAAGATAAAATCAGGGAAAAGATGAAGATAACGTAACTTCAAACTTCGATTTTCAAAGTAGGGCCCTAAAAATTCTAGCTAAAATCGGACTTGATTTGACAACAGATTTTGACAAGCTTGAAGATTTGTCACGACGAGTCGGAATGGCATGGCGCAATTACAAAAAAAAAAAACAAAGGAAAAAGTGAATATATAAAATATGTTGAAGCAGAGGGAAATTAATTAAAAGAAGGAAGATCTTGCATACCCTTATATGTAATGAATTCTACTAACTGTAAGACTTTTTACGAATATCATTTAATTAATATTTGTGATAAGGATGAATAACTACCGGTATTTTTCAGCTTTCTGCCAAACAAAGCCCGAATTTTCTGTGAGGATTGTTGTGTGTGATAGCTACTTAACCAGGCCGTTACCAGGAATAGATGTAATTTACTCCGACTTTCGAGGGTCTGATATAAAACAGGCAAGTTTGAAATTGAAAAGTTTGTATCAATACAATTGAACAGTATGTGATATACATACTGTTTGTTTTAAATTTTATAGTAGTGTAGTTTGTGTTATGCCACCTAAATAAAGTTCGAGTTTGTATGGCACTGGATATATAAAATGTTTTAATTCTTCAATGTTTTGTTAGGTTCCAGTCCTGCGGATATTTGGTCCTGCTTCAGACGGTCGCAAAGCATGTCTACATATCCATGGAGTATTTCCATACTTCTACATTCCATGTCCGGCATCAAGTCCGGAACCACAGTTCTTGTACCAAGTTTGTATATTACATAGCCTTGTAAATGTATCTAAAAATAGGTATGTTAAATTATTCAAGTTAACCAAGATACAAACAATACTAAAAATTGATTATTAAAAAATATCTTTATGTATATTCACCATCACTAACACCCCAAATATATACATAGCCCATATTATTGGTGACGTTGGGGTGTGTAGATATTTTTGACATCTTAGCAATGTGTATATAGTTATGACTTCGACTGTATAGAGGATTCCATTGCGCATGGCTCTTTATAATTTATTTGTAATACTTTACATTCAATGTATAACTCATTTCTCTAGGTAATGTGTTTGCAGTAGATTTTAGTAAAATTAATCCCAATGAAACCTTTGAATCCTCTACTATAAATGAAATGGCTTTTCAGATTGCAGCAAGCTTGGACAAAGCTTTAAATATTGCCTTAAAACAAGCAACCTCGGCAAATCAACATGTGTACAAAATATCACTGGTCAAGGGCTTGTAAGTTTCTCTCGAATTACATTTACATATTTTAATTAAGAAAAATAGTTAGACATTAATACTGCCTAAAAAATAATAATCTTAAAATTATTGATAGTTAAACTGTTATTTCCATCTTCACACTTTCAAATCTGGTATAAAGGCCCTTCATCTTAAAAAAAACAAATATATATTTAATGTTATTTACATAAAGATTTGCAAAAAAACAAAAAAATTGGGCATTTTCGGAGTGAAGTTGGCAGCAGGACCCAATTTTCACCCAAAATCTGATACTTAATGTGCAAAGCTATAGTCATTAAAAGGAATATTAATGTGTTTGAAACCTACATGACAGCAATATACATATAATATAGCTTTTCTCCCACATGCTCGGAAATGTTAACCTTACTGTTGTAAAATCAGCCCGCGAAGTTCTGAGTTCCAGGCCCAGGCAAAATTAAAAAAAAAACAAAGTTATTATTTAGCAACCTAGTGTTTCACTTTTTAAAACCATGTTTGGACTAGGATAACGAACTCCAGACAGCCAAAGACTCGTGCAATCAAAATTCTTCCTTGTATATTTTACTTTTTAAATATCATAGACTAAAAACGTTAAATATTTCAAACAGCGTTTACAGCGTATTTAAAAGTGTATCAAATAGTTTGACGTTTTTTTTAAAACAAATTGCGTTCGTAAACTAAATAAATTGCCGAAATAACATAAACGCGTAATAAATGTTATGATTTATACAATATTTCATTCAAATTTAATTTATTACTTTTAAATGTGTGATCTTATTTAATTAATGCTTTATTTCAGTGTCATACTAAATCGTATGTTTCTGTTCTTTTTTTTCAAGGAAATGTTGCGACTGTGTTTAATATTATTAATAATTGTGTTAAATTTCCTCACATTTTTGGAGAAAAGCACTATACAAGCCTCGACCGGGAAGGGCGGTTGCTGGACTCGTATATAGCGCGGCCTCGACTGCGTCTCGGCCACGCTAACTCTACTCGTCCCGCAACGGCCTATTTTCCGGTCTGTGCAGTAATGTACTATTTAGTAAAAGAAGTTCTATTGAATCAAACAGTAGGTAGTTAAATTCAGAGTTCACTTCAAAGGCTGTGAGCTTGTTTTGCTGGAGTTTAATTTCAGAAAAATAGACCTGTAATGTTTATACTTAAATAACTTTAAACCTGAATTTAGTAAAAATATAATTTCCATTTCCAGACCCTTCTATGGATTTCATGACAAAGACCATTTGTACTTGAAAGTATTCCTATACAACCCAGGATTAATCAAACAAGCAGTAGAGCTCTGCAACAATGGTGCCATACTCGGCCAAACTTTCCAGCCTCATGAAGCTCATCTCAACTTCACCCTACAATTCTTCATCGATTTTAACCTATTTGGCATGAGTAATATCGATTTGCAGGCAGTAAAGTTTCGAAAAACTGGTATATCACAAAGTAGTGATGATCCAATTGCTAGTCCTTATGAATTCAGTTTAAAACCTGAAAGTGTTTGCTACTATGAAGGAGATTGTGTGGCATCTCATATTATCAACAGGCAAAGGATAGGTAGAGGTGATGGGGTAGAAAATCCAGGCTTAGAAGAAGTCTGGAATCAGGAGATGGAAAGACGAAAGCAGCTAAACATGTCTATAGCTAGCAAGTCACTGTCACAGGGTAGAATAAAAAGCCAAGAAACAGATACGCATTATAAATTTGAACAGATGTATTTGTTGAAAATGTCAGATTTAATAGATAAGCCAGCTGATTTGAAGATACATAAAGTTTTAGAACCTGTGTATTACCCAGCAGAAAGTATGGAAGGGTCACAATTGTTTAATGCGGTAGATGTCAGTATGCATTTGCCAGATGTTTCAAATAATTTAAGCTTAAATGAAACTCTCAAGAGACCTTTAAATGTGAGTCTGACAGAAGACCTTGATGAAACTTTAGTTGATGAAAGTGTGGCCCTCAACAGTAGTCTACATTACAGTCAAGTATTGTGTAGGTAATGCCAATATTGTATCAGTTTGCTTATTAAACAATGTTTCCTTTATTAATTGTGGACATATTTCAGTGGATAGTGAAGATTTAGAACTTGTTGGTATGTTGCAAGATATGGAAGAAACTGAAAAACCAGAAGGTGATAGTATATTGGCGACACCAGGTGCAGACCAAGTTGAAGAGATGGATTCTGACGATGCTGAATATTCACAAGTTTTCAATGAAGACACTATACTTTTGGAGCCATTTGTCAATAGGTTAGAAATAATACATAATTTCGTTTTAACTTTGGTTAACCGCTGCGTGTATTGTCATTGCACTGTGTTTAAAAAACGAAACAGGAATGTCGCATCAAATATTATACATGGCTTATAATGTGCCATTTCGTTGTGTTTTTCTCTAAACATAAAATCACCTTGCAATCCAGTGATGTATATTTTTAATATTTATTTTTTAGTAAAACTGATGCAGATGAACAACCCTCATCATGGCATGATTCATTTTGGGATGGAGCAAACATACCACAACTAGATGGGACATTTGATGATGATCGTGAGTTTTAATCCAAATGAGTTATGATAAATCCTAATATATGTATTTATAATTTAAATAACTACATTGTTTGTTTAACAGATGTTAAGAAAGTGAGAAAAAGAAAAATGAGACCATTTAAATTGGGACTGTCTAGACCAAAAGGCAAGAAAAATGTAGCAGGACCAGTTCAAATAAAACAATCAGACTCAAAGTCGGATTTAAGTGATGTTGATGAAATAGACGTTTCTCGGGAAACAATAGATAGTATTTCTAATTTGTATATAAAACGTTCTGTAAAAATGGAAGTACAAAGTGATTGTGATATTTCTAAAGAAACATCTTATGAAAACTGTAATGAAGTAGAAATCAAATCAGAAAATTTTACAGATCTTGTTGATAAAATAAGTAGTAAATACGAAGATATTGAAACTAAGGGAGTAGCTCAAATATATGATAGTGAGCGGCGATTTGAACCACTTGCCGGTACTTCTTCAGTAGCCAGATCTATGAGTACATCTCATTATTCTGATAATGACTCGTTTCTATCGTCCCCTGAAGATAACGATTTCGGAATACAAAGTTTCTACAATAAATCTAGATTTTTTGATATATCTGCAAATAAAAGTGAATTAAATAACATCGAAAATACGAAAACTAAAAATGAAGAAGTAAAGTCACAAGGACCTGCTGATCTTAGTCAAATGAAAAATGAAAAATCGTCTTTAAAAGCTAAGAGTATAGTTATCACTCCAAAAGTGAGACCACCAACAAAGAAGTACATTATATCCAGTTTAGAAAATTACAAAATACCAAAAGTTATAAATCAAGAGCCATTCTATTCCAACCATAAGGATTCTGGTGATAAAGTAGAAATAGGGCAAATGCTGCTCAGGGTGCAAAGCAAATCAGCTAAAGATCAAAAACCTTTTGAAAATGTCTTGGACGTTACCAGTATTGATGAGTGGAGACAACTACTATTTCTGCAGACTAATGAAATTACTGAAGATACTACTAAACCAGAAACTTTGAAATCATTACTAGCAGGGAATAAGCAGTATATTCTCAAACCTGTTAGGAAACCTCCAACCAAAAGTGAGGTTTCTAAATGGATTAGAGATAAACATAATGCAACTAAGGAAGATATACCTGAAGTGAAAGAAATAACTAATAATTTAGATGAACTTGAAAATTCGCAGGCTATTGGTTTAAATGAAGAAGAAGTTAACAGTAGCATTAGCTTAGAAAGTAATGATAAAGTAAGTCTGTAAATCAATTACAATAAAACTATTGAATATTATGAATATGACTGTGAAGATCCTTGGCAAAGACCTATATATAACCTATAATGTTTTTTTTTCAGGGAAGCTCTGTATTGAATAATACTTTACAAGTGACTATGCATCCTGATGGATCTTTTCTATGCTTCGGTGGATCCGAAAATCATAGTGATACCGTTACAAGTGACACGCCTACATTGGAGGTAAGTTTTGCCAAATCGTACACCGACAAATTACAATGATATAAGTTGCAGTCGGTCGTAAGGGAGATAATTATGGTCTGACGTCCAGACTGTTCCGTCTATTAATTTATTATAGCATCCCCAATGTATTTTTAGCAAGTTTCTTGCCTTCAAATGTACCTAATGGCTTAACCAGTGTTTTTGTCTTTAAAATATTGCTTCACAACTGCAGACTAAAGTTAAGGCAGTTAAGTGTTTAATTTGTCTTGGTATATCCCAATGTAGAATGCTTCTATTGAAAAAACAAATAGGCATTTACAGCATTTACTTGATATTAATTATGGTTAAAATTTATAGTTTCGAACATGGCGCAGTGAGTAGGATTCCAATAAAACACTTTTTATTATTATGGAACTAATAATTACAAATGAATGGTTTTAGGTGGATTTTCTTACAGTTATGTTACTTGAAGTACATGCTTCAGTAAGAGGGGACTTAAACCCTGATCCTCTGATCGACCCAATTCAAGCTGTGTTCATAAAAATATCCAATGACTGCCCCGCGCAACATTTCTTGCAAAGGAACTTAACAGAAATAATCGTTGTTGACGCCAGAACAGACCAAAGAGTTCTGGACAGGTGCATTTTCAAGCAAAACGTTACTTACGTAAATTCTGAAAATGATCTCATCGAAAAAGTGATTGAATTAGTAAAATCGCATGACCCTGATATAATATCTGGGTACGAAATAGAAATGAACTCCTGGGGCTACCTATTGGAACGAGCACAGTTTTTCGATCTCGAAATAGTGAAAGAAATTTCTAGAATCACTGAGAAGAATAGGCAAAAGCGTTGGCGGAGCGAACAGAATGATTTTGAAGGGCGAATTATCGGGCGGGTGATGTTCAATGTCTGGCGTTTGTTTCGGCACGAACTGGCTCTGTCTTGCTACAGCTTTGAGAACTGTATGTACGAGATCCTGAAGGAGCGAGTGCCTATGTACAGCCCGGCCCAGTTGGCCGCGTGGTGGTCCGACGAGTCGAGGATATTCAGGTGGATTACTGTGGAGTATTACTTAACAAAACTTTCGGGAACGTTAAGGATGATGGAGAAGCTTGATATGATAAGTAAGTCATGATGTATCTAGCCTATCATGTAGTTTTACATCGATATATCATAATTCGCACTGCTATATTAAAACAGCATCAACTCAAAATCCTTGCTAGTTTTGTTTCAACTTCATAGAAGATGTATTAAAGTTGATTTTAAAATACAGTTGTATTTTGAGTTACTTCCGTTTAGATCTAGCAGTGCGAATACGGTCCTTGCTTGACCAATAATAACATACAAAAATGGTGTTAGTCTGACATAGTAGGGAACCTAACATTGCTTCTACTTTTTTTATCTAAACATCCCTCATTAACTAAAATAAATGATTTAAAATAATTCTCTAAAAAGTTAATTTGACATAGTTTTTTAGTAGTCCAGAAATTAATTTGGTTGAGTGTAAGTTCAGTACCTACACTACCTACCGGCAGTCACCTCCCCCAACGCCTGTCACATCATGTGACGATTTAGTTTTCTTGTTACTATACTAAGATATTGTCCAGATCGCACGTCGGAGCTGGCGCGGCTGTTTGGTCTGCAATGGTGGGAGGTGCTGTCCCGCGGCTCGCAGTTCCGCGTGGAGTCCCTCATGCTGCGCGCCGCGCGCCCTCTCAACCTCATCGCGTTATCGCCCAGCGTGCGCCAGAGGGCAGCCATGAGGGCGCCGGAGATGCTACCGCTTATATTCGAACCAGGTATCAGAACTTTATAGGGGTTTGTATGGTCAGGCATCGAAAGCGTATCTAAGCGAACAAGGTGGTTACCAATTTTCAACCCCTTGCTTTTAGAGCAAAATATTTTAATAGCTAAGATCCACTTCGACAAAGTTACGGTTAGCGATTTAATTTTCCAAAGGTACCTAGAAAAATCAAACCGCTTTTGTTTGCGTTACAGAGTCTCGTTTCTACGCTGACCCGGTCATCGTGTTAGACTTCCAAAGCCTTTATCCTTCCATGATGATCGCTTACAACTACTGCTTCTCCACTTGCATTGGCCGCGTGGAAAACATAAACGGGTAACTGCCAGAACTCTAGTATAGTTTATTTGCTATAAAAAATAATGAAAGGAGAACAAAAGGGTCCGCCAGAGGGTACGAACCTATAGTCTATTAACCTTTGAGCGCCAAAGTCGACAAATCACCCTATCGGAAATTCTTTGCACTGACGCCAAACGTCGGCACATGCCGTCAAACTTCATACGCCACGAGACTGTGGCGTCTGAGACAAGTCGTATTACTTGATGCTTGGCGTTCAAAAATTAACCAACCATTTCCTGTAATTCCTAGCGAATCAGCATACGAATTTGGTGCCTGGCGCCTCCGTATTCCCAAAGCCAAGTTAGACGCTCTGGTGAAGAACGGGCTGGTGCACTGGTCCCCGGTCGGCGTGGGCTTCGTCAAGCCGGCGGTGCGGCGCGGCGTGCTGCCGGCCCTGCTGCGGCGCATCCTCGCGGCGCGCCAGGCCGTCAAGAAGAGCATGAAGCAGCAGACTGACGAGAATATGAAGAAGGCCATGCATTCGAGACAGCTGGGTAAGTTGGTTTGTTGCGCTAGTTTGCTCACTTTTAGCAATTATTTGGAAGAAGATCGAAGACATCGAGCGGAAGTAAAAGTTGTGCACTTTTGTCTGCTGGTAAAAAAATCGGTCAGCGTTTGTTGAGGTGTTCAATCATAACATTGATTCAGAAATAAATATGTAAGCCCATCACACACCCACTTTGAGCACAGGTTCGCTAGGTAGAACGAATTATTGACCGCGAATTGGCAAGGCATGTTTATGATGATAGAGCTTTAGGAAGAGTTTCGGTGGCCGAGACCAATGAGTTTTCTAACTAAAGTACATTACTATTACCCGATCTACTTACGCGAAGAAAAGACATCGCGCATCGTGAGGAAAGGTGCACATTCGAACAACTAAGAGGTGTCGAAGTGCATCCGAAAGAGCCCATCTGTAAAATAAGATAGGATAGAGTTTCAGGGACCGATGCGTAAGTTTCTGGCTCATGCATCTTCCCGAGTTTAGGTTAGAGGCCTACTCATGATCCATGATTTTCAATCTGCCTTTCAACACGAATTTTGTCAGGTCTGAAGTTGATCGCGAACGTGACGTACGGCTACACTGCGGCTAACTTCAGCGGACGCATGCCCTGCGTCGAGGTGGGTGACAGCGTGGTCGCCAAGGGCCGGGAAACCCTCGAGCGCGCAATACGGCTGGTGCGAGACCACAAGGAGTGGAATGCCAAGGTAACTTAAGGTTCAACAAGTCGCTCCTGAAACTTCCCAAAGGGTGATGACGTAGGGGCGCGACGAGTACACGATTCACCCCACTACCAAGCCCGCAACTCCCGATATAATATTAGTCTTACTGCAGGACGGTTATAAAATCTACTAGTAAATTTTGAACCTATTTCCGTAATAAGTGATTGATACCTATGTTAAAACTACTACTACTAGACTAGATTTAAAGAGCTAACTGCTAACCTTCACCTGAAGCGGCATTATATTTGACAGATATTATTTTATTGATTCGTCGCGATTATTATCTAGTTAATTTGATATGGTCAGGTTGTGTACGGCGACACGGACTCCATGTTCGTGCAAGTGCCGGGCGGCACGCGCGAGGAGGCCTTCCGGCTCGGCCAGCTCATCGCCGACGCCGTCACCGCCGACAACCCGTCGCCCGTCGCGCTCAAACTGGAGAAGGTAACTTACCTACATGCAGTCGTGCGTCTTTCCTGGAGGGGAAGGCACTACGGATTTCTACTTGCTACACGCCCAACATACATCCTTCTGCGTAAAATTAGAAAAACAGGTATATATCGACTTTATTAACGTAGGAATAAGGTTTTTCTAATCTCTTGGCAATAGAGTCGTGTGTAGTGCTTTCAATCCACACCGGTGCGCTACTAATTAAGAAGCAACACAAGAATCAAAATGGATTCCTTTATGTGCTTCCGATATAGCTGCGATCCGGTACTAAGATGTTCAGCTACTTATGAGTTCGCCCGTACATTGATGCAACCATGCAACGTCTATAGTTCAGCTGCGGGGTGCCCCGTAAACACATTTTTTAGGGGTCCGTGCCAAAATGGTAAAAAGGAACCCTTATGGTGAGACTTCGTTGTTTGTCTGTCTGTCTGTCTGTATGTCACATCAGGTTTCCTCAGCAACTATAAATGCTATCAACTTTTTGGTATAGTTGTACAACTTGCTTGCCCGCATCTGATCTGTTTTTGGTAAAAAAAGTATGGGGTCTAGAATAGGGGGTTAAAAAATGAAAGTGGTTTAATTTTTATTCCATTTATAGCCAAAACTGTACAAAAAATGACCGTTCCCTCCAAATTATTAACAAGTTATCTCCAAAATTTATAAATCTAAAAATCTAAAAAAAACCTGGCTTATAGATAATTATTTATATTTTACGGGGAAAATAAAATTAAGTGTTATACTACAGTCATTTGGTAGTTTTACCTGGAAAGTTTTCCGGGAGTTTTGAAAATTGGTGATTTTATAGATTTTGATGTGCTCTTTCCGAATTTTAATTTTGGCACCTCGTATTTTTGCCACTTGCGCCGCCATATTGGAAAAATGGCGCCTAAAAGCACTTTTTTGACAATTTCTCCTTTCCGAATCATTTTACGATAAAAACAACTAATACAAAATGAAACTAGAGATTCATAAAGTCAATAGTTTTGGCGTACCAGCGCCGCAAAGTGTACTCCAACACGCGTTTTGTTCATTATTCATTCTGTTAGGAGAAACAGTTCACTTTGTGATGCCAGCACCTAATTTTAGTATGTTGTTAAACATGTTATTTTATCTTAAAAACCGTCGGGACCCCACCTGTAAAGTACCTGGATCCGGAGATATGACGTCATCAAAATTGCGGCGCTGTATTTTGAAGATTGTGAATAATTCTGATTCTATGAACCCTATATACATGTGTGGGATATCAAATGAACGGAAATTAAATGTACTATAATGCTATAATACATAACATTATTTGAGTAGTACAGTTACAGAAATATTTTAAATTATTTAAAAAAGATCTATAAAAACTCACTATTTTCGTTTACAGCCTCGGAAGTATACACTATATACTAAAATTAAGATTGGCAGACATAACGAAAAATTAATCAGCTATCTAATAAAAGAAACCGTAACTCGATTGGATGAAAAATCTAGTCCACACGGGTGTAGGGTGTTAGTTTCAGCTAGTTTCAAGCGACAAAGAAGACGGGGATTTCACAAACTTGTTGCTCCATAAGACTAACAAATAACTGCAGTAACGAGAGTATTAGAATGGGTATAAAGAATTGTCAATAATCGATTGGAAGAACAGAAACACTTTACAATTTTGTCCTTGTCACTTTAATCGCTGTGACAATTCATATACTTATAGCAGTTTAAACACGAAATTAAATAGACAAGGTACTAAAGTGAACATTATATTTATGAACGTGACTGTACGTACAATAACAGTAAGTACTGTAAAATTATAATAACTATAGCCCTAGCCTGCAACAATATTCCAATAGTCCAGTTTTTTTAAATAATTTAAAATATTTCTGTAACTTATGTATTATAGCATTATAGTACATTTAATTTCCGTTCATTTGATATCCCACACATGTATATAGGGTTCATAGAATCAGAATTATTCACAATCTTCGAAATACAGCGGCCGCAATTTTGATGACGTCATATCTCCGGATCCAGGTACTTTACAGGGGGGGTTCCGACGGTTTTTAAGATAAAATAACATGTTTAACAACATACTAAAATTTGGTGCTGGTGTCACAAAATGAACTATGTTTCCCCTAACAGAATGAGTAACGACCAAACGCGTGTTGGAGTACACTTTGCGGCGCTGGTACGCCAAAACTATTGACTTTATGAAAAAAAGGTTCATACATAAATTGTAGGCAATTATCTCTAGTTTCATTTTGTATCAGTTGTTTTTATCGTAAAATGAGTCGGATAGGAGAAATTGTCAAAAAATTGCTTTTAGGCGCTATTTTTCCAATATGGCGGCACAACCGGCAAAAATACGAGGTGGCAAAGTTGAAATTCGGAAAGAGCACATCAAAATCTATAAAATCACCAATTTTCAAAACTCCCGGAAAACTTTCCAGGTAACCACTATCTTTCGCACCAAATGACTATATCATTAATTATGTACAGTTTTTGAGAAAAACCAAAATAATTTAGGCTTAAAATGTACTTTATTTCATAGAAAATAAAGTTCGTAACAGTTTTCTTTTGCGGTTACCAAGCGTATTATCTTAAATACGGAACCCTCGGTGCGCGAGTCCGACTTCCACTTGACCGGTTTTTTGTCATTGACTGTACAATTTATTACACTGAATAACTATTAACTCTGAACTATTAAAATTTCTGGTGGTAAAACGTAACAAACGTAAAGAGCTTATATACTTTCGCATTTTAAATAATTGTATTGTTTCCTAGGTGTATCAGCCCTGTATCCTGCAGACGAAGAAGCGCTACGTGGGGTTCATGTACGAGAGCGCCGAGCAGCAGCAGCCCGTGTACGAGGCCAAGGGGATAGAGACCGTGCGCCGCGACGGGTGCCCCGCCGGCGTCAAAGTAAGGGATTAATTACATTCATTTTATTCACAACCGGTTTTGTTGTAACCACGCGATTCGTTTCGATTTGTCTTATTTTTGAAGTGATAACTTCTTTACGGAGGTTAAACCATTTCGTTACGTAACGCGCGTTACTAAACAGCCTGTCTGGCTTCCCTTTCTCTCACGCATACGGCTGCGGTAGTATTAATTTTTAAACAAATTTTTAAATACAAAATAGATACACTGGAATCGGATGGGATTTGAGCCGCGGCACCATGGCGTCATAGACCTACTTCTCAGCCGCTAGGCCAATCGTAATTTGCAGGTATGGACGAAAATGGTAAACGGTATTTGATCATACCTGCTGACGTCACCCCGTATTGCGTTTCTAAGCATAAATACTGTTGTCAGTGAGCATATAACCTAAATCTATCACCGTTTTTGAAAGTGATTAGTTTAAGTTATTTGTTACTGGTTTAATTGTCTTGAAAATCGATATGTGACTACAAATGCGAACCCGTAATCAGATTTTAAAAAAGTGGCCGCCATTTCGAACTTTTTTGTTACTGTGAAAATCGATATCTGAGAATCCGTCGGGACAAAAATTGCGAACCCGTAATCAGATTTTAAAAAGTGGCCGCCATTTTGAACTTTTTTGTTACTGGTTCGATTGTCTTGAAAATCGATATCTGAGGATCCGTGGGGACTACAAATGCAAACCAGTACTCAGATTTAAAAAAAGGCCGCCATTTTGAACTTTTTTGTTACTGCTTCGACTATCTTGAAAATCGATATCTGAGGGCCCGATGGGACTACAAATGCGGACCCGTAATCAGATTTAAAAAAGTGGCCGCTATTTTGAATTTTTTGAAGTGATAACTTCTTATGGGAGGGCAAACCGCTTCATTACGTAACGCGTTACGGCGCCAGTCTGTCTGGCTTCCCTTTCTCTCACGCATACGGCAGCGGCAGGCAGGCTCCTCCTCTCTCACTCTAACCCAGAGATGTAGATTAGTTACCATTTCTGCCGGGCGTCCCGAGACGCACACGTTTTTTTTTTTTGATGTTCTTAATTAATTACTTACACACCGTGCCCGGGACGTACCCGAAGGATTTTAACAGCGTGTTCCTGAGATAATTTGGAGTGAAATTTCGTATAAAGTAGGCTCGATTTGGTCTAATTTTTGAGATCTATTTATTTTTGTAAAAAAAAACCATCAACCAAAGTCTTATAAAAACCAGTTTTTCCCACCTGTTACAACCAATTTGTTACCACTGGTAACAGCTGGGATTTTTTTTCTCATCTTTTACTAGGGTAACTAATGGGAATAAAAATTCCCAACTGTTACCACTAACTACTGGTTTTTTTTCGCAGTAGTTATCACCAAATATTTTAGTGGTAATAAATGGGAAAAATATTCTCAGTTGTTGTCACCGAGTACTTTAGGGGTAAAAGATGAGAAAAAAAATCCCAGCTGTTACCAGTGGTAACAAATTGGTGGTAACAGGTGGGAATAACCCATAAAAACTAAGTTGTAACTTGGCGGTCCACTCCCGTAGCTTCTCCAACAATCCCTGTGCTTGCTGTTCTCGTCGCGCGACGTGTCGGGCGTGAAGCGGCTCGTGACGGGCGCGCTGAGCCGGCTGGCGGAGGGCCGGCTGCCGGCGCGCGAGCTGGTGTTCACGCGCGAGTACCACGGGCCCGCCGGCTACCGGCCCGGCGCCGCCGCGCCGCCGCTCGCCATCGCCAAGTAACATACTCTGCCCTTCTAAGTATAAAAGGACTTGAAAAGCGTCTGACTCGCACTTGACCGGTTTATTTGTTGTCGTAGGCGGCTAGTGTCGCGCGACCGGCGCGCGCTGCCCCGCACGGGCGCGCGCATCGCGTGGGTGGTGTGCGCGGGCGCGCCGGGCACGCCGCTG
This sequence comes from Acleris literana, assembly GCA_946894065.1. Lineage (NCBI taxonomy): Eukaryota > Metazoa > Arthropoda > Insecta > Lepidoptera > Tortricidae > Acleris > Acleris literana. The sequence goes on from OX335677.1 coordinate 5,810,393, forward strand.
GTGCGGCTGGCGCGCTCGCCCGCCGAGCTGGCGCGGGACGCGGCGCTGCTGCCGCACGTCGGGTACTACGCGGCGCGCGTGCTGCTGCCGCCGCTGCACCGGTGCCTGGCGCTGCTGGGCGTCGACGTGTTCAAGTGGTGAGCCATGTTGTGACATCACATCGCGTGGGTGGTGTGCGCGGGCGCCGGGCACGCCGCTGGTGCGGCTGGCGCGCTCGCCCGCCGAGCTGGCGCGGGACGCGGCGCTGCTGCCGCACGTCGGGTACTACGCGGCGCGCGTGCTGCTGCCGCCGCTGCACCGGTGCCTGGCGCTGCTGGGCGTCGACGTGTTCAAGTGGTGAGCCATGTTGTGACATCACATCGCGTGGGTGGTGTGCGCGGGCGCCGGGCACGCCGCTGGTGCGGCTGGCGCGCTCGCCCGCCGAGCTGGCGCGGGACGCGGCGCTGCTGCCGCACGTCGGGTACTACGCGGCGCGCGTGCTGCTGCCGCCGCTGCACCGGTGCCTGGCGCTGCTGGGCGTCGACGTGTTCAAGTGGTGAGCCATGTTGTGACATCACATCGCGTGGGTGGTGTGCGCGGGCGCCGGGCACGCCGCTGGTGCGGCTGGCGCGCTCGCCCGCCGAGCTGGCGCGGGACGCGGCGCTGCTGCCGCACGTCGGGTACTACGCGGCGCGCGTGCTGCTGCCGCCGCTGCACCGGTGCCTGGCGCTGCTGGGCGTCGACGTGTTCAAGTGGTGAGCCATGTTGTGACATCACATCGCGTGGGTGGTGTGCGCGGGCGCCGGGCACGCCGCTGGTGCGGCTGGCGCGCTCGCCCGCCGAGCTGGCGCGGGACGCGGCGCTGCTGCCGCACGTCGGGTACTACGCGGCGCGCGTGCTGCTGCCGCCGCTGCACCGGTGCCTGGCGCTGCTGGGCGTCGACGTGTTCAAGTGGTGAGCCATGTTGTGACATCACATCGCGTGGGTGGTGTGCGCGGGCGCCGGGCACGCCGCTGGTGCGGCTGGCGCGCTCGCCCGCCGAGCTGGCGCGGGACGCGGCGCTGCTGCCGCACGTCGGGTACTACGCGGCGCGCGTGCTGCTGCCGCCGCTGCACCGGTGCCTGGCGCTGCTGGGCGTCGACGTGTTCAAGTGGTGAGCCATGTTGTGACATCACATCGCGTGGGTGGTGTGCGCGGGCGCCGGGCACGCCGCTGGTGCGGCTGGCGCGCTCGCCCGCCGAGCTGGCGCGGGACGCGGCGCTGCTGCCGCACGTCGGGTACTACGCGGCGCGCGTGCTGCTGCCGCCGCTGCACCGGTGCCTGGCGCTGCTGGGCGTCGACGTGTTCAAGTGGTGAGCCATGTTGTGACATCACATCGCGTGGGTGGTGTGCGCGGGCGCGCCGGGCACGCCGCTGGTGTGGTGTTCTGCTGATTTCTGTGTAATGTGTATACACTTTTTAGCAATGATTTCTATTGACCATTACACGTATGTATATCGTCACAAAAGCTTTAAGCTTGAAGATTTCTACAGTACAAAACCGCTTTAGATTTTTATTAGCATATGTGTATGTAAGAATGTACGCAAACCGAAGATATATTCGCATACATTTTATTATTATATTACAAGTATATTATCAATTTCTAAATTCTAGAATCCTTTAATGTAAATCCTAAAACTATCCCTATTTCAGGTCTGAAAGGGTGTTTAAAATATAGTTTAGTAGATTTGTTATATTTGTTATTGAAGGTGGAATGACCTGAACTTCGGTCGCGCGGACACGACAACGCGCGCACCTCTGGCAGGCGGCATCGCGCGCTATCTATGGCGTTCAGCGTGCGTCGCGTGCGGCGCGCGCGGCACACGCTGCGTGTGCGCTGCTTGCGCGCGCCGCGCACACACCACCGCGGGGCTTGTCGCATACCGCGGTGCCGGGGCCAGGACGCTGTGCCTCGCTGCGAGACAGGTACTCAAGCTGTTTATTCTGCCTGTAGCACTGGTAGTGCGACGCTGTGCCTCGCCGCGAGCCATTATTTTTCCTGTAGTAATCGAAGTGTGCTGATTGTGCCACAATTAAAGAAAAAAATAATTGTTAGACATTCATTAAGTCTGGTTGGTGGTTTAGGAATTAATATTAATTAGTACACTAGCGATAATTGGGCTAAAGGCCCCAGTCACTTACTGTAAACGACATTGCAAATACAAGGCCCCTTGTGCAAATAAAGGCCCAGCCACACCGAATGCGTTGACCGTGATGTGCGCGTGCGCTTTCCACTGCGGTGTATAGTATGAATTCTCATACGACAAGTCACTATACAACGCATTGGAAAGCGCACGCGCACGTCACATCTACGCGCACGCATCCGGTGTGGCTGGGCCTTAATCCATCCAGTCTTGTTCACTGATAGTTGTTGTTATTTATGTTTCTCCCATTCGACGAGGATCAATGATCAGATTTGAAATGACGACAATTTCTTTTCAGATTTGCGAGTCCTGCTGCGGGCACGCGCAATCGGAACAGTGTATCAACACGTCATGTCCCGTGTTTTGGGAGAGACTCAGCGCGCGGACCAAACTAGACGAAATACAAGATGTTGTCGCCCATCTACCCGAACAGTTCACGAAAGAATGCCTTGAATTTTAATTATGATAAAGCTATTACAAATTAAAAATATAACATTATTCTTATTTATTTTTAAATTAATTAAAGCATTTATTTATAACAATTGTAGTTTTTTTCATGGCAATTAATGTATAAGGTTATGGAAGGGAAACAAATATGAGGCCAAGCCACCTTTAAATCGCCGAATAAATTAAATCTGAATATATTATTAATATTTTGCTTGAGTACTAAAAATATTCTTACAGTTCAAGAACTAATTAGACCGTAAAAACCCCTTCACAGATCGGTTGGATGTTTTGAAAAAAAAATCCTATTGTGCTTATATTACCTATATAAATTCCCTAGTGTCCGACCGAAGTTTCGGTTTCGGAATAAAAAACATGTTTTGGCCGAAAAAGTGCCGAACCTTTCGGTTTTACGCGGGTGTACGTACGCATCGCAGTACATTTGAATTTGACATTAGTTGGGTTCCACGGATAAAAGCGTATTGAGCTACTGGGTCTTCCAAAATTGCGCTGACCATTTAGATCGCAAGTAAACACTGTTTATAATTAGAGATTTGCCTCTATACTCGTCTAAATGCACAGATGGGCCTTGCTGAAGCCAATCACAAATCAATAGACCTAGCTGTGAGACCTAATTAGTATAATAACCTCAATACCAAACACTTTAAATGACTTTTACGGCTTTTACTATCTATAACTCTCTCGGCCTAGCGCGCTTTTATCGGACGAACACAGTCAAATTTTAGATGTACCGGTATAGTCTGTGGTCAAAATGTGGTTGACGTTTGACAGCTGTCTCAGCTGTCCTACACCCATAAACAAACAGGGAAAACCCCAAAGAAATAATTATTTCTGACGCACAAGCAAGCACTTTTTACGTCTTGTACTTGTCTAGGCTATTCAAGACATTAAAAACTAACAAGTTAAAGTAATTTTTCTTTCATAACCATGACAAAAAACGAGGAAATCAGGAATTTAAAAGAGGGTTCTTTGTACAGTGTCGTGCAAATCTTGGATACAGATGAAGATTGGAAGAAATTCATGTCTCTCATACCTAAAGACCCTCTTGGACAAAATTTCGTCCCAAAATATAACAATGAACATATAAGGTAAGTCTGCCCAGACAAGCTAATATATTGCTTTCCAGTTTCATTAAAAATGCCTTAGTCGCTCAAGTACCTCTACAATGTGAATATTTGTAACTATACAATGAACTATCATCCCATTTCTTAAACACATTTTCTTTTTTTATGTTACTCTTTTTTTCTAGCCTATATGAGTGTCCCCCTTGATCTCCATGAGTCCCTAATGTTACTCATTAATTAATGAAATTACATGCATTTTGTTTGAAATCACAGGCTCATAGAAGAACATTCTAAGCACAGTAAAAAGAAGTGTGCTGAGATATTGTTTGATGAATGGGGGACATCAGGCAGAGTCAGGCCGACCTTGAGAACAATTATGGACATAGCGAGTAAAGCTGACATGTTAAGAGTGATGGACGACGTTGCTAGACTACTAGGAGGTAATTATTTCAATTTTAATTTCAAAGCCTTGCAATAATATGAATAATGTTACATATAAAACTTACAAATAAAATATCATAGCACATCAGACCCCTACTTAGCGTGTCCTTTAACCTCAAAGTCCTCCTCCAACATCCCCTAGCTCTCTCTGCCGTTTGCTATTCTATCCACAGTGGGCTCGCAACTTGTTTAATATTGTCTGAGCACGTCTTGTGAGGACGTTAATTTCATTCATTCATTTATTATCACAAACCTATTAATTTGCGGGCCTTGGCCATGATCAGCAATATGTTTTTAAATTGATATTGTGATATTTATCACTTATAAACTTTTGTTTTTATTATTATAGAAGCACCACCCCCTAGGCCTCAAACTGGACCAGGAGCTCCAGTGGACACCAGCATCAGCAATTTCATAGATGAATCGGAACTGCAAGAACAAACTACAGCACAATTACCATTTGTATCTAACATGATTGACTTTAACACAAGAAGCAAGGGCAATGAACCAACCCATCAAATGAAATCTGAAAGGGGCTGTGTACTACCTATCTTTGATGAACTTGAAGCTACACGCAATAAGACTACTGATCCATCAGAAGACACTGATAGTGCTTGCGATAAACCAACCGATCAAATTAAATCTAAGAGTGGCTGTATACTACCTATCTTTACTAGACCTCATGCTACTACCAATAAGGCTACTAATCCATCAGAAGAAGCTAATAGTGCTAGTGTTATTCAATCTCTGAAAGAAACCACGAGTGGTAGTGACATACATTCTCAGGAAGAAACTAATAGTGCTAGTTGGTCTCAGGAGGAAACCACTAGTGCTATGGTCAGTCGTCCTTACAAAGAAACCAATAGTGCTAGTCTCAGTTGTTATCAGGAATCTTTGCCAAATATAGACATACTACATCAGGAAACAGATGAAAAGCTTAGCATTAGTAGTAGAATAGACCCATCAATACTGCAGGATACTAATCTTATTAATTTCAAACATGAAGAATTACGAGACATTACAAATAACTTCTCTGAGACTGTGCATGATGGACCCCAGGGACTGATTGGCAAAATAGGCCAAGGAGGTTATGGTGAGGTATTTGTAGGATCCCATCCCAAGTATGGCCTTCTTGCAATCAAGCGGATCCATCTCAGATTCATTCAACTTGATGAAGCTGTCAAAACATTCAACACAGAAGTCAATTTACTTTCTCAGCTCAGACATGAAAATATAGTACCAATAATAGGGTTTTCCAAAGATGGCCCACTTTGTATTATATGTGACTACATTGATGGGGGGTCATTGGAGATGAAACTACAGCAGAGAGTGTTAAGTGAAAAGCAGAGAATCAATATTATGCAAGGCACTGCATGTGGGTTGCAATATATTCACAGTATCAAGCTCAACAGCCAGTCGTTCACATCATCTGGTACATGCGGCAACAGTGTCTCCAAGACACATCTACTGCATGGAGATGTTAAAAGTGCCAATATATTGCTTACTAGAGAACTTGTGCCAAAGGTAACTGTCTGTCCACCCCTGATATTTTATTAAGAGTTGCCGATGCACGTGTCCCCACACAAACATACTTTAATTTTTCTTATAAAAATCATATTGTTTTAAACATAAATTTTGGATGTCCACAATTGCAATCTATAAGTTATAGGTCGTTCAGAATTGCTAGCAACCTTTAGATATGCTATTTTAAAATTAAAACATAACTACATTTGCATGAGGACACAAGCATACTGGTGAATTGTATCTTAGCTTGTATTTTGTATTGTGAAATATACTACATTGACTATGTGAAAATACGGGCAGTCATCAAACAAGGTCCACCTAGAGCAGGACTTCCGAATCAGTGGGGCGTGCCTCTCTAAGGGGGCCTAGAAATTGATGGCCAGGGGCACGCATATGTTTTACATTTTTCGAAAATATGATATTAGGCGTTAATGCCATAAATCAACATCATAAATAAAATACATTGATTGTGATACATTTGGTCCGAGTTTATTAACATTATTTTTCAGGAGGCTCTACGCAAATTTTTTATTGGGAAATTCTGACCTAGAGAATTACATATTAGTCTACAACAGGACATCTAATTTAGTAAAATGGCTAGATTCAGTTAACCTTTTCACAATTTCACAAAAAACACTTTACACTCAACACATATGTAGTGACTACTAACACTGACACTGAAAATATTTGTTTCAGCTATGCGACTTTGGTTTGGCGAAGCAATACGACGTCACTAGCTTCACCGTGAACCTCAAGGGAACTAGACCTTACATGGCGCCAGAGGGGTTTCAAGGAACAATCACTCAGAAATCAGACGTTTACAGCTATGGCATCGTCCTGTTAGAACTTTTAACAGGATTACAAAGTATGGTTTTCACGGAACAGGGCGAATTTGACATTAAACGCTACGTAATAGAATCCTTAAATAAGTATGGGAAGAGTTTGCCCGATATGCTTGACACGTCGGCTGGCGCCTGGACCAAGGCGAACGAGATTTATAGTTTAATATGTAAATGTTTGGCATTTGAGAGGTTCGACAGACCTTCTATGGATGAAATCTGTGAAATATTACATAGTATAAATCAATAAAAAGTATGGTATGGGTACAAAGAAAGAGCCCTAGGCTTTATTTACACTACTTTACCTCACCGCATAGTAACGAATTTAGTGAGATATGAACAAAACATGGGATGGCCGGCCGGTATATCGTCGTGTGAAAGAGGTCTTACTCATGACAAATATCATAAACAAATTCTACCCTAAATCATTTCATCAAAGTATCATTATAATTTTAAAAGTTTTGTTAAGAGTTAATAAGAGATACTTTAATTTTTGCAATATGATTTAAGACAAAGTGGGATAGATGCCCAGGTCATGCTCAAACGTGCTGGTCTATTGCCTAGCGCATTAGCAATCGCAATCGACTTCAAAGTGGAACAAGTTTTTTCATTTTCTATGCACTCTCCTTCGGACTGTCAAAATGAAAACAATTGCGATTGCGACTGCGTTTGGCAATAAGCTCTCTGTTCACTTAACCATTTCAATGCAATTAACGAATATTATCAACACAAAAGTTCTTTGTCAAAGACTGATAAATCCTTCACGGTTGACAGCGTAAAATAAAGCTTTGTTTGTATGTGCTCGTAAGATTAAATTCTCGTCGATGAACTTTTTTATTTGAAAGGGGTCATCCACATATAACGTCCAAGATGAATTTCCCCAAGATGTCAACAACAACAGATCGACTTTTCGCCCCCATAAACCCCCATATTGCAAATTTCATCGAAATCGTTCGAGCCGTTTTCGAGAACGTGATTACATTACCTAAACATTTATTAAAATATTGCTCGTTAAATAGTACCTATAGAATATAATTTACTCAGGTAAGATTTTTAATATGTACGGTTACAAATATTTTAATGGAATATCTAATTAATTATTTCATCGTTATGTAAGCAAATAAAATAAAACAAAATTTTAATTCATGTTTAACACTTCTTTTATTTACCATATTTCTCTGCATCTCTTCTCTGTGCTTCTCTTTTAGTTGCATCCAATCGTTTTAAAAACTCTTTACTAGTCAATTGCTTTCGAGCCTCCAAACTACTAAGTATTTGCTTCTGGTCCTCCTTGGACGAAATACAAATGAGGGTTTCAAGTATTTCCTGCAGTTTGATAGATAGGTCCTCGTTGTTGATGTTAATGTACATAATTTTTAGGAGCAAAGACAACATATCCTGGTCCGAAGGAAGCTTCAGGTTCCAAACACACCAACAGTGCTTTGTCCATTCTTCAAAACACTGGAAAAAGAAACTGCAATTCAAAATCGCTTTAAATAATATTGAGAACAGTAAAAATGTAGTTGCTTCACGTCAGACTTGCAGTTTCTTATTAAATTATTACTGTTATGTTATGTTATGATATGATTTATGAAATTATAATATCAAATACTATTTATGATATCAATGGCTAGAACTGCTTTTCCACCGACTTGGCGAGACTCGTTTTTTTTAAATATTTCTTCCTCGCGGATCTTATGTAGAAATGTATTTTTAATACAAATTAAAAATCTCGCGCCGCCCGCCGGCGGAAAACCACCGACTTTACGATTGACAGTCAGGAATGTTCGATATGTTTTGAATTAGTGCACAAGGTGGTCCGCTTTACATCCCTTCCTTGAATACGAACTTCAAATCGGAACTTACAAATGTTGTCCTTTCTCAACTAATGATCATAAGTTTTAGCAGTCGTTTCTTTAGTTTATTTTAACAAATATATTTTATACATTGATTACTAGCGTTTGCCCACGACTTCATCCGCGTAGATTTCGATTTTGGTTATTCCCTCGGGAACTTTTAAATGTCCCGGGATGAACAGTACCTTATGTGTTAATCCAGAGTATAAGCTATCTCCATTTCAAATTTCATCGAAAAATATCACACAAATTTTTGCATTTATAATGTTAGAAGGATAATTTGTTAAGTTAAATTCATCTTGTTTACCTCCAGCAAAGAATGCAGCAGCATCTCTGCGACCGCCACATTCGCACACGTCTCCAAGTTCTCACACATGACTGCATGGAACAGCTTCTTTCTCTTTACACTGTTAACTCCATAGACCTCTATTAGCTTCTTACAGAACATGAAGTTGTTGGCTTTTCTTAACAAATTGGACTCCATGTGCAACTGCTCTAAAGTGTGTACAAGTAGATCACCTGATTTATTTGTCTGAAATAAAGAAAATAAATTGTTAGTCACAACTTAATTCATTCACAGGCCAGCCCATAAAAAAGGGGAAATCTAATGATGCAAGACAGTTTCGCGCCTATATCGCAGAGTGAACTGGGCCTTGGTTCTATCGTAAAATAATGGATATGGCTTTAGTTTTCGTACTTGGGTGACCTAAAATCGAAACCTCGTGGCAACTTTTGTACTTTACAAAGTACAAAACAATTAAGTAATAATAGAGCCTTAATTATGGTTCAATAGAGTTGTAATTATAACTTGAATTCTTAGATGTCTGGTAGGCACAAGGCTTTTTCATATCTAATAATGACTAATATAATCAACACCAAAAAATTGAATTTTAACTTTTTAACACATAAGTACCACATCTCATGTAAAATTTAATCTCAGAGCTAGGATTATTAAAGCAACTACTTGAAATGTCAGAGGTCAATCCATACCTTTACTTGCGCAGGAAGCAGTCTTATCAACTCCATGAGACACATCTGGGACAGCTTGTTGACATCCACATATTGAACTGTCAGAGAATTTTTGAGGGCTGTGTAAACTATCTCATAGTAATTTCCAGTATGAAAACCATTGGATGACTGAAAAAACCTTTTCTTTGACCACACACCTCATTAATAGAAACAATAGACACTAATGCCTACCTTCTACTGCGAGCAGAACAGGCCCCATGTGGACTCTGTTTAGACAGTGGCGACTTCAAGAGGTTTGCTCGCGGATGAAACACTTAAAACTTTGACTGCCACCTGGAAGGTCCATTTCGTATAAAAATCAGAGCCCTTGGCAGTAAAAGTGTTTCAGTCACCGTTATAAACTAAACCGAGTCTGTACAGGGCCTGCACCGCTCGCAATTGAAGGTGGACATTAGGCTAGATAAATGCAATTATGTTTCTAATCATTATTATAAGAGTCTTACCATGCTTTGTAACACCGCACCACAACTCTTCAAGCCTTTGCTCTTATGTGGAGTTACATAGTCATCTATGAGCAATAATGAAGCTGGTAATGTTTTTTGAGGATTGATGGTAATATTATAGTCCTGAAAAATTTAAACTTGTATTCATTAAAAAAAAATGCAACTCTATTAGTCATTATATAGAGATGCCAAATCATTGACTTTATTTACATGAAGCACTTAACGGGTTAAAGGAATAGGACAGGTACAGGGTGAGCCAATTCTTAAAGAGTCTACTTTAGAGTTTTAGACCAGTCTTCTACCCTCCCTCACATTTTTCTTAGTGTAACACATAACTACCTTAATATTCTGTAACAGAAAACAATAAACTTCTATGGTAGCTGGATACATTTTGAATGATTCTGGTGTTAATTTCTTGTGAATACTCTCCATGCAAGAGTCAAACACTTCCTGAGGTTCATAGAAACTTTTCTTCTTCAACAAGTCATCAAAAGTGACTTCGCAGAGGACTTCTAAGATACGATTAAGTTTGTTTGGGTATTCCTTGGGGATCTCAGCATTCCACGCAACATCTATTCTCATCTCTTCATACATTATTAAGAGAGATGCTAAGACGCTAGGAGCTAATTCTAGATTCTTTCTAAGATCTATTTCGCCGAGAAGATTGATAACTACGGGAAACTCCGCCGTCAATTTATCTTTTCGAGTAAGGTATTCACTGTGACTTTTACATTCCTCGCAGTTTCTTGCTAGTTTCGGTAATAAGCAATGTTCTATGCTCTGCATGAGTTTAGTGATGGAGGGTTCCATGCTTTTTATTGATTGAAGTGTCTCTCCTATTTAGATTTTTCAATTTATTGATACCGATCGAACACCGATCAAGAAGAGATCACACCGAACTAATCACACTAGACTTGTACATCCGAAAATATCGAAACAAACAAGCAATTATTGTTTGAATATATTATGTTCATATTCCCGGTCCTTTTCAGAATCTGAAATTGGTCCGAAATGAGATAATAAGAGAAAGAAATGGATTCTACTCGAAACATCAACACAACGAAACGAACGGGGAAACAAACGGTGACATCTAATATGATCTAATCTGTGCTGTGCGTCGGACGTCAATTTTTGACGTATCTTTAGGAACGTTTTGTTACTTCATTTAATGATAAAAGGGTATATTACGGAGATTTTAAAATGAACTGTCATCTATTATCCGAAAGTTACATAGTGTTTTTATTCAATATTTTTATTTTTCCATCGATACTTGATACATTTATACAAGATATGAAGATTGTAGCAAAAACAGGTCTATCTAAACTAAACGCATCTTTTACGAACGTTTGGTATGGAGTTTTCGGAATAAAATGTCCTGGATTGACTGAAGTTATAGAAAAGTGTTATTACCTTAAATATTTTTCCAGCGACACTTGATGTCTTTACATTTTGATGAAATCGTAGCAAAAACATGGTTCTAAAATTCCTGTCTAGCTTTAAACTAAACGCACGCATCTTGTAGAAACGTCACCTTCACTTATGTATCAATAAAAAAGATATTAGATAATAATATAGGTTAACTCGAAATTACATAATTTTCATCAGCATTCCTTGGACAAATAAACATTTGTTATTATTTATTACACATTATACTTAAATGTCTATTTAACACTAACAATGTTGAAGTACGTATACCAATTGAATATAATCTTGCAGACTAAAATATTATAATTTTAGTTCAACATTGACACTTCGTTAACAGGTTTGGCGTCAAGTCAGCTATCCTCGGATCTGCTGTATATTACACGATCGAGAAAGGTGTATGGAAGGACAGTGCGACTACCACAGCATTATACGAAGATCTGGAAAAAGGAGCTTCGCCCTATGTTGGCGAGTTCAAGAAAAAAATACCCTACGAGGTAAAAAAAAACTATTGAGTTGAGCTGTTATTTATATCCATTTCACCACCCAAGAAGTCTAAGTTGGGATAGTTCTATCTTTAAAGCGGAATGTACCTATAAGTTTTTCTGTAAATGTCAGTAATAGTTCCTTTGTTTATTTTTCTTTTCAGTTTCCACCTCTACCGTCTAATGATAGAGTGTCGTATCTAATGAAATACTACTGGAACAGTGGAGTGAAAGCAACTTTCAGGTTTCTAGCAGAACTGCCTACACATGTATCTGATTTAACAAGCAAGACTTATGACTTAGTCGCCACGGCACTTGATTCAGCTGATCCTTCAAGCACAAGTCAAAGTGAAGAAAAAGCAAAATAAATTACATTATGTAGCAAATGTACAAGTGATAAATATTATTTATTAAAAATGTAATAATACTGTTGGTATTGTTTTACTACCTGTTGTGGTTATTGAAGTTAGTGATTAATATTCAACCTTGGGTCAGTTGACCCCTTTCTACATTAGGTGATGCAACATGAACTCCAGTACTACATAATTCTGTATTAATTTTTAAACGGTGTGCTTTCATTTACTGTAAGAGCTACGCTATAGCAACTTTAAATGGCAAATCAAAGTAAAATCAAGTTCAGTTTATCTAATTTTATGCTATCATGCAACGGATCAAAACAGATTTTCAAGTCATTTTGCCTGTAGTGTAGGCTGTCTCAACCTCTCCTCTCAGTAGAGTTGAATGGAATGTAACCCCACCAATTTCAGACCTTTGTTTCTTAATCTCTTAAAGCCCACCATACTACAAACAGGGAGTTTTTTCTGAGTGGGATTTTGAACCTATCATCAAGGCCATCAACCTATCATTAAGTTCAATTATGTTTGTTCAATAATGCCATTTTCAGTTTATGAAGATAGGAAAATAAACCTTATGCCCATTGCAACACAGGGTTATAGTCAGTCTCCTCTCCTCCTTCCATGTCATACATAGTAATTATTTATAGATAAAACCCCTGATACAATGGTGACCCCCTTTCAGGGAACCCTTTCTGATTTAAACTAGGGAAAAAACCGCGTCCAAATCGGTCCATCCATTTGGGAGCTACAATGCTTCAGACAGACACACATACACGCGTGAAGAGGATTGTGAAGCTAAAAATTTCCATACAAAATGCAGTAAGGTTTCTCTCCCTTAAATATAGTCCGATTTTTAAAATGAAATGAAATGCTGTCGGTATGTTTTCCTTTCCAACAATATATTTCTTAGAATGAAACCAGCGTACAGACCTAGATTTTCATTATAACTACAACATATACAAAAATCGTTAGAGGGTGAAAAACGTTATCGCCCGGAGCAAAATTTGGACGTATAGTTTTTTTGACAGCTACACGATTTAACCGGCGCTTCTCAATCCTCTTAAACTTCTATCTATTTGAGAGCTACGATGCTTCATCTCCAAGGGAATCGTGATAAACGATTTCAGCTGGACTTATTTTTGGTGGTAGGACCTTGTGCAGGGTCCGTCCGGTTTGCTACCACCATCTTATCCATTAACCATGTACAACAAAATTGTAATTTTTTCAAATAAATTTAATATCATAGCTAATGAGCAGTGTGGTTCTCGCAAAAATAGGTCAACAAATTACGCTATATTTCAACTCTTCCAATCTATTCACGAAAGCATTGATAACAGAGTCCATGTTTCAGCCTTATTCACTGATATGAGTAAAGCATTTGATTGCGTAAACCATGATATACTGTTAGGTAAATTGGATCGCTATGGTGTACGGGGGTTAGCTCTAGAGTGGTTGGGGTGCTATCTTAGTAACAGACGACAATACACTCAATTAACTTTTTATTGTGAAAGAACTAAATGTATAAGAACTGCCAAGTCTGATTGTAAAGTAAATAATAGAGGCGTACCCCAGGGCAGCATATTAGGGCCTCTACTTTTCTTGTTCTATATTAATGACCTGCCGAAACAAACAAATAATCAAATGGTGCTTTTTGCTGATGATAGCACCGCACTGATAAAATGTACGGCATCTTTGGCTCAATATGAACTAGAAATAAATAATACTCTTACAGGTATAATTGAGTGGCTGACTGGAAATGAGCTAAATATTAATATATCGAAAACTAACATTATTCAATTTCACAGTAGTCGTAGAGAACCTTTGCCAATTAATATCGCATACCATGCTAATACCGTAAGTGAAGTTAAGTATACGAAGTTTCTTGGTCTAACAATTGATTGCAACTGTAATTGGAAACAACACATTGGAGAGTTATGTTCCAGATTATCTACGTTTATATACGCTCTGCGCAGGTTAAGGCATTATTCCTCAATGGAAGCAGCAAAAATGGCATATTTTGGTTATGTACAATCTAGTTTAAGTTACGGAATTATGTTCTGGGGAAATTGTACCAATTGGCATGAAGCTTTTAAAATGCAAAAAAAATGTGTTCGCGCCTTGTCTAACGCCTCACAAACAGACTCTTGCAGACCACTATTCAAAAGGTTTAATATACTGTCATTTCCCTGCCTCTACATTAAGGAAGTGTCTGTTTTTACCAAAAAAAACATAAATCTTTTTAATACAGTTGGTAAATACAACCTCAATTTGAGGAATAATCATAAATTAATACACTCATATCGCTCCCATTCTGCTTTTTACAAAAATAGTATCCATGGTATGAGTGTTAAGATATTCAATAATATTCCCGACGTATTTAAATCTCTAGATGAAGTCCATTTCAAGAAATCTCTAAATAATTGGCTATTAAATAAGATGTTTTACTCCATAGATGAATTTTTAAATAATAAAGGAAAACTGTAAATTGAATTTTTATGCTGCTGACATTATATTAAACATTATTGTATTATATTACGAGTATAACTAACTGCGTTGACATTTGTATACATTTATTGAATGCTTGCTCTATCATTAGACTTAGGACATATAATTATTGTACACCATTAATATGGTAGGTCATGGACTAGGTCACCTTAAATATTGTAACATCTTGTATACCTGTGATCGGACAATAAATAAAATTTGATTTGATTTGAACCCACCGCCAGTAGTGTTCGCATTGCTGTGTTCCGTTGTGAGGATAAGACAACCGGTGAAATTACTAGCATAGAGGCATTCCATCTTAGTCCTCAGGGTTGGCAACGCATTTGAAGTTTTAGGATTGCAGTTTTGAGATTGTAGTCTTGAGATTTCATGTCTATGGGTTTCAGATCCCACTTACCATCAGGTGGCCTGAGTTCTCGCGTACCTTCTTGTTTAAAAAAAAAAAAAAGCTAGCAACTGAACTGCTGTGGGCAACAGAACAGCGAGTAACTTATACAGGTTCTTTAGAGGTTAACGAAACCACTAAACGAGACCCCAGTTATGGCGGTTACTCACGAGCAATTTTCAGTGAACTTTTTTAACCGTTATTGAAAAACACTGCCCGTTTTCATCATACAGACGCTTCACTTTTAAGACTTTTTAACTAAACAGTTCATTAAAAATTGAAAGGGAGTGGCCTCTATAGAATGGTACATTATGGGTAGCGCAGAATATAAGAGAATTATACTTGGGGTAGGTAGCGTTTGAATAAGAGCTTTAGGCTGCGGCTCCACTGAGGCAGAGACGAGCGGAGCAGAGCGGAACTGTGCCAATATTAACCAATAAAAGGCGCATGCGGTGACGTCGAGCGCGCCTTGCGCAAGTTAGTTTAGATTCTATTGGTTAATATTGGCACAGCTCCGCTCCACTCCGCTCATCTCCGCCTCAGTGGAGCCGCAGCCTAATAGAGCGCCATTTCTTTCTTTATGTTACGCCTTCTGGGCCTCTATTCTAGGCGGTAAAAACCGTATCGTCTTTGACCTGTTATGTTATGGTATCAAGACGTTGACAATACGATAACAGGTCAAAGACCATATGGGTTTTTACCGCCTAGAATCTCGGTCCAGGTCGAGCTGTTTACCTAAACCTATTTTGATATTTTTTCTAGAAATTGGGAAGGCTTAGCCACCGTGTCGCATCGCACGAAATCGTTCACGTTAATGAAGCCCCGTACCGTGGCGATGGGGCCCGTGTAGCTACTTCAGAGTTCGAAAGCCGTTTTCTTGTGGTCCTACAGACTTTCGGCGGAGCCGCGCCCTGGGGCTCTATTTCTGGGTGATTTGCCCCTCGGGCATCTGAAGATCTAACCTAACCTAACCTACCTATTTTTACAACCACAGTTAGTAGGTATTTGGTGATCAAATCTAGGTGCACTTTTTGTGCAGTAGGACCAATATAGTAACAGAAAACGTCTAGTTCGAATGTAGGTACTTTGCTACATATTATGCACCGTTTTATAAAGCTAAAAAGTTTTAGTGCTATTAAAATCCCATTAAGAACACTAACGAGACCGAAATGAATGATTGCTGCAATACCGCGCCCGCGGCCTAGTTACTGAATAAACATCTTTACCTTTAAACCTTCGCTTAAACTAATATTCCAGCCAGGGTCAGTATCATATACATAATATATCTGGGCAACATTTTATTACAAGGTCGAATTTCTGAATGCTGTTTAGTTTGTCGGAATCTTAAATTAGTTTTTTTTCATGACACCGTCTAATTTTCCTGGATTGTTATAAAACAATTTAAAAAAAAGAATCTTACTTAATCTAACGGTTCTGTAGTGTAGGTATGTCTCTAAACATTTCGAAAAGTTAATGGGTTTAGGTAAAAAAAGAAACATGAATTTTCTTTCTTTCTACACAGGAATGACGAAAATATAGTTTGAAATAAAAAACCTTTGTTTAAAAAACAGCCCACAGTCGTGGCACAGTTTGATTTATTCGTTTCTCACAAGTGTCGCATTCTTCACAACTGGATAACTTAACACCTAGCAGACGCGCGGTCTCTGCTCGCGAACAGACATTGCACTGGTACACAAACAGGTGAGAACAGGATTTGTGCACATCACATGAATTCAATCGAACGTCACATCACTAAGGAATGGTTTCAAATGTATGTAGTCTGTTTTCACATTATGCTTTCGTTATTATTGAGAAGTCATTACTTCAAGTAGAATCATTGTAACTATATACATATAATAATTATTTTTTAACAATACTCTGTCAAAAAGGTGAAGTCAAAGCTACAAATAAATGAACAAAATATAAAGAAATGAGCTATATCCATTGTGACACTATTGGTTGCAGGATACGATGCCAAGGGAATTAATTTTAACATTAAAACACCTAGATACAATAACAATAAATTTCATACACACATTTTTAATTTTATCATCTTCAATTAGTAGATGTTTCATAAGCTGCTTACTTATTTACTGCAACAGTTGACAGTGATTACCTCAATTTGAGATATCTAGTGTTAGTAAAACGGCTCCATGGAATTCATTTCCGAGGGGATAATGCGAAAGCTGTTGATTTTGTCTGTTTCAGGATATTGGTTAGTTGGTTGCTAAGCAACAGTATCAACTTGCATAGCTTCCTCGACGATCTTCTTTTTCTTCTTTTTGTTGGCTTTTGCAGAAGAGTTCAGGAGGGACTGTAAAAGGCAGACAGAACTTTTTAAATGGCATTCTCACTATTACTATACATTAAAATAAAATCGAAGGATTAAAAAAATGTTGTAATGGTTCAAACTAATGCGTTAGAAAAAAACGCACTGGCTCAAAAAGATTACATTGATATACCCTGGGCTTGTACCATACGCACAATTGAATAATGTGGTCTGGAAAGATATCAGGGAGATTTTTTTACACACATACAGTATAAACAAGTCGGTATGGATGCAACAACTCTCAAAAAAAAAGAATTGTTGCTTAAATATAAATATATAATTATATATTTATTTGTATTGAGGGGATGAACCTCAATTTTCAAAATTTCTCGCTCTGTAATGATGATGATTTCTAGGTTAAGATGGTTACCTTAGACAAAACGACGTGCGATAGATAAGCGATAGCAGTTTTGTGCCTTGTGAATCACAAGTTGTGATTTCGCGTCAAAGTTTTGAGTTTCAGCCCTGTATACTCTATCGTACTTGGCTGTTTACCACTTTCATACTATCTTTATGTTTTGGTGACTTACATTGAGCTCAGGGTCCTTGATGGAGCGCTCGCTGCGGCAGGTGGCCTTGTCGAAGGGCAGGCCGGTGATGCGGTGCGTGCCGCTGGGCAGCAGCAGCGCCGTGAACTTGAACTGCGCCACCAGCTCGCCCGGCCGCTCGTACAGCACCTACAAAACACATTATATCGGGTTACTATCGAATTGTCTTTATCGCCAAAGGACCATTTCAGCTAGATGACATAAAAGTAAAATACACAGTCAGCAAAGAGTCAATTCAGCTGGACGACATGAAAGTAGAATACTCAGTCAGCAAAGTGTCAATTAAGCAGGACGGCTCAGAATTAAAATGAGCAAATAGCCAAACGTTTGGAAATATAAATAGTCCGTATGATTAGAATACCTAATTAGCCGAAAGTAAAATTAGTTAATTGACATCAACACAGAACGACTTAGTAGCAAAACGTCTGAAAATTAAAATGTCCGTATAATTACAATAGGTACCTAATAAGCCGAAACTAAAATTAGTTAATTGTCATGACCACAGAACGAGTTAGTAGCAATACCTAATTCGTCGTTTTTTTTTTAAATTATCAAGTGTCTTATCAATACGCAATTTTAAGATACAGACGTTTTGCTAACCGGCCATTTGGCGTTCATGTCTATTTAGTAATTAAGACATTTTGAGATACAAACGTTTCGCTACCGGGCCATTTAGCTTTCATGTATATTAAGTAATAAAGACATTCTAAGATAAAGACGTTTCGCTACTAGTGTATTTTAAATTGTAACATTCTAAGATCCAGACGTTTTGCTAAAGCTACATTTAGCATTCATGTCTATATAGCAACAAAGACATTACACAATCCAGACGTTTAAGCTATATTGTCATTTTTCGAAAAGGGAATTTTGATAGTAACCCATTATATCTAAGGTCTGCAGATTGTTTTAGGGTCAATTCAATTTTGTTGTCACTAAGTTTTAATCAGAAGGATGCGGCTACTCAAGTTACCACACGAGCGTTGTCGTCGCAACGCTGTGATTTCAACATAGAGCGACGCAAGTGTTTCAGCGCATCGTGTGGCATGTTGTTCTAATTTACATTTAGAACAACGCTTCGGCGACGACGCAACGCACGGCAACGCTCGTGTAGCATCCCTGTAAGTAGTTTTGTTTGTGCTCTTGCTTGTTAGAACCATTATGGTCCCATATTACTGTGCTAGTTCAGCTTAGGCTTATTCTCAATGAGACAGTGTGTGTGTAAATATAACAAAGATTAGATAGATGTATTATTTTTGTAAAATACATATCACACAAACAATTGACAAAATAAAAATAAGCACAGTGACACTAAAATTACACATAAGTTGCCAAAAGAATGTGTGCATTGCAACCGGGCAAAAAGGGAATGGCTCAGCGTATAACTTTGCTCATCATGACCAAAACACTAGTATTCTGCCACAACCCCAAGGAATGACAGAGCATCAACAAGAAAAAAAATTATGAATAGAAAAGAACAAGATAGTTAAGTGTCAAATACATACTGTCATTATGTTTGCGTGCTTGTGTGTGGATTTGTGATGTGTATTGTCATTTCATTATTTCATTTCATTTATGCATTAATTTAATTTCATTTCATGTGTGCCTGCGTGCGTGTGTGTTACTTTGCAACATAATTATGTCTGGCGAATGTGATAATCCGTGACGAACATTAAACAGATAGTGAGTAACCGCGACGTATACCAATCGTTTGTTATAATCGGTCTTATAAAAGACCAGCTTAATTGCTGAACTAACCTGGAAGGGCTCGATAAGTTTGTGGTTGACGCACTCCACGACGCCCAGTCGCGCGCTCGTCTCCTTGTCGAAGCTCCTCAAGTTGAAAGGCATGGAGCCGTGCTTATTGCGGACCTATTAAAGAAAATGCACCTTTAATATTTATTGTATTTGCAAATAGGCTGGGTAACAAGATTGGGACTCACTAATAATAATAAAAAAAACTAGTTTCGGATTGATCCAATTGTTTGACACAGAATATTATTATGAAGGAAAATAAATAAAAATATTACCTAGGATCACACTGTCCTGAAACATGCTATTGTTATTACAAAACCAAGAAGTTTGAAAAGATTTTAAATATTTTAAGCCTTATTCATTACATTACCTACTAATATTACCAGAAAGGTATTATACTCTATAAACAAATAAAATTAAATAGGCACGCCCAGCAGATAGTAAACAAAGCATTTATAGAGATATCAGGGTTCATGAAGTCATAAATGTGTCATGCCAGGGATCACTCACCTCACTGTAGAACATTCGAGAAGCTTTCATTTTCAGCTGATAAACCTCTTCAGTTTTCTTGTATATCGTACACCGCGTGTCCATTTCACGACCCTAGAAAAACATAGGACTTATTATCATAAAGGTCACTCTCCTCTCAACCACACAATTTATAAAATTAAATGTCTGTACAAGTAAACCAGGAAACAATGTATATTTCCCGGTAGAAATTATACATCATACTATTCCCTGAGAACTGCCAGGCATGTGATTGTACACATACATGGAAAGAATTCAGGGCTTGGAACAAATGGTCAAATATGTATTTTTAATTCAAATGTCTCCTAAATTATGGTACTACAAGAATTAGTTGTGCTCTCTGCCTGGATTTGCATAGGTGATCGATTAAACAGAAAAAACTATCTACAACGGAATAATAAGGTTTCGGCTTTTGCTTAAAGAAAAGAATATACTTACAACTCCCTCTCCTGTAGAAACGAGCACATCCATAGCATACACCTCATATTGTTCAAGTGTGGATTTCTCATGCTCTTTGCGCTGCGCCTCCGAGGGGTTCTGTATGATGCTCTTCTCACCATCAATGCGGAACTGCTTTAGCTGATGTGACAGCATACCCTCAACAGGTTTGCAGCCAAACTCTGCACTGATTTTCTGTACTGCATCTGTTACCGCGTAATTCTGGAATAGAAGTACATTGTACGATAAAGCGCATTCCTGTATGACTGCAATAGCAAGTGTTCTGTTTATGGGTAACATTTATGTGTAACATCTCAAAACGACCAATTGATGTAAATAATTTAAAAACTGAAAACCTTTATAAATTTAATTTATATAAAATGACTCCTACAAAATTATACCAAGTAGGTAAATAAAGGCCCTATACTCTAAAGGTAACCATATTACATTGAAAATGCTTATAGTCCCGGCAGTATAGTATAGTAACAATATGGATAATATGCCAACGAAATATTACACCAGTTACTGGTCACACCTGTGCCAACAAAGCTTCTCAATTAAAGTTCAATGAACTCTACTTTTTATACAAATCAGAGACTGTATTATGGTCTCCTTTGTCGTGGTCGATAACGCTTCCATCTCTCTCGCACTTACCCACTGGTCACAATGTGATAGATGTTTTATCCACACTTATCCATGTCGATAAACACAACTATAATAGGCCTACTGATAAGAAGTTTTATCTACTTGAACATAAACCAATAGGAATAAAAAACCATGCCAAGTGAGAAAAGGTTATGTAAAGTAGGTCATACAGTACCGTAAGAATGGAAGTTAGTTAGTTTGGCATAATCAGCAGTTATAAATTGGACATACCTACTTAAAACACAATGAAATTTGAAATGCTTGCAATGTATTTTATTAGTACTATTCTACATGCAACTAACGGTTAGCTTGCTAATAAAGTCCAGGTTCTTAACTAAATAACAATACGATTTCTAATTCTTACAAATAGTTAAATAATATTAGTACTTCATAAAGACACCAGGGCCCGTTTCACGAAGCTACAAGTTACAAATTACAAGAGGAAGTCTCTTTTAACTCCTTCTGCTAGAGAGTTCTGCTTGTAATTTGTAACTTGTAGCTTCGTGAAACGGGCCACAGATATTTTAAGGTTAAAATATACATTTACAAATAAAGCCCTTTTTTTAATGTAAGTTGTAAGAGAATTAAATAGGAAATTACCTCATTATCTGGTTTGAGCAATCTCCAGGCAGCTTCACTGGCATAATGGGCAGCCAGCAGTACGTCCGCAGCTCTTCCAGTCACTTCACCACCTCCCACGCTAACAGTGTGCGCAACAACGGCAATGAAGCCATCTATGTGTGCACCCAAATCTCTAAAAGCAGTAAGACATATTAATTCCAAAGCTTCAGTCTATGAATAATTGACTGATTTATACAATGCTACTTTCTAGCTACTTATTATTTACTTATTAGCTACTTTTTATGATCGCTAGTTTGTTAGAGCAAGGATACCAGGTAACACCAAAACAAACATAAAAATTCTTGTAGTAGTATCCAAGCAAATATAACACTTAAGAAATTAAATAGTTACAATTTCTTTACTTCTTATCAGAATTAAGTTTCTTAGTTAAAAACCTGTCATATGTTTGTAATTGCTTTACGAAATCCTTATGAAATGAATATCACTGCTTTATTATACAATGAAGTGTTCAAGTCGCTAGGCAAGATGTTAAAAGACTTATATCTAGGCTGTAAATCTAATAAGCAACTCACACTTTCACCAAATCACCCTGTTTCAGGATGTAGTCCGTTTCACTAGGGATGGGCGAGTAGTGGCATATACAGTTGTTCACGGACACGCATGTCGGGAACGCGATGCCTTTTTTTGAGTCCTTTTCTTTTTTGAACACCTTGGAGGTCTCCTCCAGGATAGACTTATCTCCGAACTCCGAAATCTCTCGCGCAGACGCGTCGGGAACACATTTTGCTAGCACTTGCTCTAGAACTCCTGTGGGAGAGAAAAAGGACTTTTTAGGACTGCCAGGAATGTAAATGAAACTCTAAATATCTTGGCGACCCGGGCACATTGTCCGCATGGCGATGACATGACACGCGTCGGTTCCGGCCACTCTATCACCACCACATCGTAACCAGCAACAATTGGACGTTATCACTTGAAAATCCATTGCACAAACAACTTACGGTTAACAATTTGCCCGGCTAGTTTGTACTTGGTTACAACCAAGTCCTCTGCAATCGTTTTTTCCACTTCTTTATCGTCAGCCATTTCTTAAAACTGTGGTTAGGTTTGTGTGGATGTCAGTCACGTGACTCGGATATGGAATCACAATGGCGGTAAATTCCGGAACGAAATGACCATATACCTGCTGAAAATAAAAGCATTTAGACATAAATTGCTTTTAGCATAATTTTCTGTTAAATTTAGATAGCACAACAAAAAAATTAAATGTTCTACTAATAACGAAATTGAAAAAAAATATATAAACAACTTCAACTTGATATTTTTTTACTAGTGTTGGGATTAGAACCACTACACACATGGTCACAGTAGTGCAGTGCGAGCGTAATGTACGATTTATTTTTTATGGAAAAATAGCATGATTAGGGTCACAAGATTTTTCTTTATAAATCTTCTTAGTGTATATATGGTAAAGCAGCTATCTACGGGTTTCGGCTATTATTTGTGTTTGCATATTTTACATCAGCATAAAGAAAGAAAGAGACGAATATTCGTCGAATCCCACAGATGTGGCCGCAGCGTACGCATGTGCACTCGCCAAATCTTCGTCCAATTCTTTGAGTTTGAGACCACGAATACGAACGAAACTGCGAAACTTTGCGAGTGTCGCGTCGCGTGTCACGTAGAATCCACGGTACGAATCACGGCATAAATTCCCAGGTTTCCAACAAGAATCGCAAGTGAGTGTAACGCGTATTAGGGAATTTCAATGAAAGATGCGGATGAGACAGAAGGGAACACCACGAGGTTTGCCGGTATTATGTTGATTCAAGGATGACTTCATATTTGAGAAAAGTTCCTTGGGTGCTTGTGGAGGCAAGCAGTATGACTAAAGTCGCCTTTGCCTTTCCAATGACACAAACCAAGGCTATGCATCACTGTCAACTGTCAAGACATTGTCAAGTATTTGACATATTCAGTTTGACGTTTAACGTGTAGGTTGATTATAACTCTGAAAATATAATTGAGTTAATTTTTTAAATGTATTTATTTCCTTTTGTTTTTTGTATTACGTATGTTGCATGTTTATTAATCAAAACTGTATCTTATTCGTATTATTGTGTAACTCAAGTATATGCCGCGTAATATAATGGATCAAATGAATTCACTCGAAGAACTTTTGCTTTTGGTGGACGAAAAGATAAAATTTGGAAAAGAGCTCGTGTTGTTATTACAGCCTATACAAATGATTGACGGGGTTATGAAATTACAGCGGAAAATTCGTCAGGAAATGGAGTTTCTGAAAAAGGTTCGCCAAATACTCTGTTAACTGTTGAAGTTTGCGGACTTTCACTTATTATCCGGAAATATTTTTAATTTTTAGTTACAAAAGTCTAGGAAAGTGAAGCTTGAGCAGCTGTCATGCTCGAACCTGCGGCATTTGGGCGCGATGGTGGACTGCGCGCTGAGGCCAGGGGTGGTCGCTGTTTGTAAAATATTCCACATAGACGATGAAAGCAAACTTGTTATTGACGTAATAAGTGATCAAGGCAAGACTTGGACTAAAGGTAAAATATCCTTGGTTTTATGCTTTTTTTAAACTAGTCAACATTGTCAACAAATTTTAATTTTAAAAATATTTTTCTTAGGTACAAATTTTACTAAGTACATAATTTTATTTTCAATGCATAGGCTATGGGTGTCACCTAGGAAGAGTAGGCTAACTAACACCATATTTTGTTTGTGAGGAGCTAAACTAAATCATTATTTTAAATTTATAATAAATGGCATAGTTTATACTATACATTGTCTTTTACTTTCAGTAATAGCAAGGAATCCAAAGTCCTTATCGGCACTTAGTTCAGGCAACGCGTCATACGGAGCACGGTCTATTCTGGATCAGGCAGAGGACTACATGGAATGTGCCAAGCTGTACCCGTGCATGTATCAGCCACCTAAGGTTTGCTACCTACTTCAGCATAAACTGGCTATTGCGGCAGTATTTAAAGTCCATTTTAATAGAATAATTTTTACTTCTTTCTCACACAAACTGTAGTTTTTGACATGTTTCAAAATGGGTCACTGAATTATTTATCTAATTTCATAATGAAAATGTACGCATTGACAATTATCTTCATTTCTGTGAAATTCAGTAAAACTTTAACTGGTATTTCTTTTATGAAATATTCACATATTTATCGCTCTTCACTTCTAAAGAAAGCTAGAGAGCTGCTAGACCTCCACCTCCAAATCTGGAATTATCTGACTCCTGTCTTGATCTATTAAACCTGACATAAGTGATTTTGTTCACTAAAATTGGAAGCTTTTTTTTCCCACCAGTTTACACCCCAGGTTTATGATGAAGCTATGCAGTTCAGTTAACGCTGAGAGAAAAGGGCAGAGCTGTATAACTGCTATAGCTCTGTCCTTTACGCTCGCCGTAAAATGAATTGCATAGCCATGTCATAATAACCCCCCTGTTAGTGTGTAAAAAAAAAAAAGATGTTTATTCAGTAAGTAGGCCGCACGGGCACTTTTACACGTCAAAAATCTACCAGCGCTTCGCAAGAGACCACTGCTAAGAAGAAACGCCGCAAGAAACTCAACAGTCAGTCGTTTTTAAAAAATTACTTATACAATTATAGAACTTAACCTAGCATTATATAAAACAATGACTTTAACATTAAAATATATATATCATGCGTAGTTGAGCAGGAAGGTATGTGTCAAAACTCAGTATGTTCAGATGAACTCATAAATAGTAACAATAATAATAATTAAATATATATATATATATATACAGGGTGTCTGGAAAACCTTTGGAGAAATTTTAACAGTAGATAGGGTGGGTGATTTGGATCATCCCTATATAGGTAACTTTTTTTTAAGTTAATATTTGACTGAGTTACAGGCTGATTTATCATCGCCTTTCCTGACGATGCTCTCAGTGTGCCCCATCTTAACTAATTCATTCATAACATGTGTCACAACGTAATGTAAATAAACAAGTTGTGCCTTATATTGAACTATGTTTCTAATCATGGTTAAAAGCTCCATGGTGTTTAGAAAACTGACACATTATTCTGAAATGAAAAGTCGGTCTCTGTTAAGGGCTATTATGTGAAATAATTTAAAATTGAAACTTACGATTCCTATTTTTATGTCCCACTCTTCGCACACTCACACAGCTAAAATAGCACTTGTACTCGTAGGTACATTCAACTTCTTTTAAGAGATCATGAATCATGGATTTACTTTATTGATTTGTAACACTATCGGGGATTACTACGAAAAAAAACCATAATTAAAACGAATCATTAGGTAAAGTTGTGATTGTGCTTTGACAATTTGACATTAGTATCTTTTTAAATCTTGTGCCATTAAAACTCTTTATAAAAAGAGTTTTAGGATTTTTTTGTGAAAATAAAATCGTCCCTACACGTTACGTTTTATCAGAATTACATTTAAAGCTGGCATCATACACGTGGTTGAAAGATATTCGTATCCTAGAAAAACATAGGCTAGCTTCTTAATCTAAGGGCCGTATTAATAAAGTCATTTCAGCTAAGATGCTCGTCACAAGATACGTCAAAGTAACTGTCAAGCCATAGAATACTGTCATGTTTGACGTATCTTGAGACGGGTATTGCAGTCGAGATTAGTTTATTAATACGGCCCTAAGAAGCGATCAACGTGGTGAAACTCTGTGGTGACACTACAGTATTCTTAAGTAGCAACCATTATTTACTCAGAGGCGTCAATTAAATTTAATGCTTGATTCAAATTGCTGCTGTCACTTTCTTTGCTATAGCAATAAGAATAACTGCCGCACTCAGAGACGTCAATTAAATTTAATGCTTGATTAAAGTTGCGTCTGTCACTTTCTTTGCTATAGTAATAGAATAAGACAGCACATCACTAAACTAGCATTAAACTTAATTGACGTCTCTGAGTGCGGCAGTAAGACAACATTTCACTAAACAAGCATTAAACATAAATGACGCTTCTGAGTGCGGCAGTTAATGGTGGTTATTTAGTTGGAAGTAATAGTTTATTAATCAGAAGGTTTTGGGCCAAAATTGAATCATGTTACCAAACAACAATGCCAGATCCTGGCTAAAAACACTTTAAAAAAAGGCCGCGGATACTAAGGAGATTTAAATTCAGTATTTTATTACTTACACGTTTAGGGAACTAATACGAAAAATATTTATAATAATTATGTATGGAAAGATCAATATACGGAAACAGTGTCGTGGCGAGACGTAAAACGCAAACTTATTTTTGAAATGGAAAAAAATAAACTATTTAATAAAACACAAAAATAATGTACCTATGTATGTTCTGGAAGTAGCCCCCTCGGGCACTTCTACACGTTAATATCTACCAGCGCTTCAAGAGGAGACCACAGTGAAGAAGACATCAACGTCGTAGTATGTACAATCATTGAATTAATTGGGAACACCAAATAAAATAACTACTTGCTTTTACATTTTTGACCAGGAGATACTGACACTAAATTTCCGGTCATTTGTACCAAGTATGGCGACCCTTCAAGGGTCTAATTACGTAATGACGAAAAGGAAAATGATGGTCATAGCGCTGGTACCGGCGGCCTAAACGCGAGGCCTAAACGTTAATCGAACGTGTCGGATAAATTACGAAAGTCGAACGATTTGTACCACTAAAATTCTTGTATTTTCCAATAGTCGATGAAAAAATAAGTAGGCGGTAGCGTAATGCCATACTTCTCCGGTGTGGCCCGCCATACCGACGAAAACACGTTAATTAAAAAAAAACAATACAACCATTTGTACCAGGCTAATTTTTGCACAGCTAATCATCGTCGAGTAGCCGTTCACGAAAATCACCATGCCATACTTTTCCGACGGTTCCAAATGACCGCCCACGCGTTTGGGCCACCGGTACCAGCGCTATGACCATCATTTTCCTTTTCGTCATTACGTAATTAGACCCTTGAAGGGTCGCCATACTGTTACAAATGACCGGAAATTTTGTGTCAGTATGTCCCGGTCTACAGTCTTTTGTAAGGATCTAATTGGAAGCAATAATGTGAAGATATTTAAGATATTTTGGTATTTAGAATTCGTTTTCGTGATATACATTTATATTTATATTTTATTTACTTAATGTCAGCTATAAGTTCTAAAGCTTGACTGATACCAACAACCATATATCATTCGGCTTTAGAGGCTTTCATTGCGATCTGAAAAACCTGTTTAATTATACAGAACATACTTACCTTCCAGAGGAAAGATTCAAATTATTTATTTTTGGTCGTTTTGAGTAAAAATTGGGTCATGCTGCCAATTTCACTCCAAGCTGCGATTTATTATGTAAAACGGTTTTAATTAACCTTTTTCGAAAGATGACTCGGTAGTGCTATCAAGTGCTATAATGTCTTTGACAAGTATCAAACTTATGTCAAACTATCAAATGTCAGAAGAAATAATTTTGAAAAATCTGAAACGTAAAAGATATTTTAAGATATGTATGGGGCAAAAAAAGTGGAGCTATTTTAACCCAGATCTTAAAACTAGTAAGTATTTCTGCCTGGTTGTACGACAAATTTTTCTTTAGAGATATAGCGATGATCCAATTGTGTTGGAGTCCCGGGGAAAAAGGATAATATCTCCTCAAATATTGTAGGAAAACATATAGCGATTTTAGTATTTTTAGTAACAAGTCCAGCATTTGCATTCAGAAAGTATCATTTGGTGAACTGGAACTGATGATGAAGACCACGGATGGCCACCCGAACTCCTCAACGGTACTGATTTCAAGGGTGGCGATAAGATATCTCGATTAAGATAGTCGAGTGACTACAACGAAGAATATTTACTTGTTTAAATATGACTATGACTTTCCCGCGGCGTTGCTTGCGGCGCGCTTGAAATAACGTAAAGTTTCATATCAACCAAGAAGTGGGACTAAACAGCGTATTATGATCACTAAAAAGTATAAAATAAAATAAAAGTTTTTGGAAACAAAAAACCGTCTTCAAAAACGCAAAAAATACCTTCTTTTAAAATTGTAGGTACCTAATAGGTTACCTAGTCCAACTGAAGTCGGCGACCACAATATTTTCAACAAAAAAGCCGACATCAGTTGGACTAACCTATTAGGTACCTACAATTTTAAAATAAAGTAATCTTTTGCGTTTTTGAAGGCGGTTTTTTATTAGGGTATGTTACCCGAAGGGTAAAAATTGGACCCTATCACTAAGATTCCTCTGTCCATCTGTCTGTCTGTCTATCTGTCTGTCAGTCCGTCCGTCCATCCATCCGTCCGTCCGCCCGTCCGCCCGTCCGTCCGTGCGTCCGTCCGTCCGTCTGTCTCTCTGTCTGTCTGTCTGTCTGTCTGTCTGTCTGTCCGGTCTCATGAACCGTGATAGCTAGACTGTTGATTTTATTTGTATTTTTACTGCCGCTATAACAGCAAATACTAAAAACAGAACGCCAGTATTATCGTGTCAATACATCAGAAGTCATAGCAATAGCTGTACAAGATTTTGAAAATTAGGTACGTAAAGGTTTCTTTTTAACCGACTTCAAAAAAGGAGGAGTTTCTTTGTTCCACTGTAATCTGATGAGGGGATCCATGAGGAATTGAGGGAACTCCTCAAATATTATAAGCATACATATAGCGATTACATTACAGGCTCACCAAGTTTGGATTTGTTAGTTTGGGTTCGATAAGCGTATAATGACTGTGTACCTGTCGTAGAATTTTCCTTATTCGTTTTGTCATTACGAACGAAGATCTTAACGAATCGAAAAAAAACGGTCTTAGGTATTTAGTACTGATGTTGTTTTTATTATGCCCCAAAAATCGTAGTTTTCAAGGGAATAGTGAAAAACAAATTAAGCTTCTATTAGATAAAAATCACTTGCCTCAGGTATCATACTTGAGAACGGTTTAACAAAGTTTGTGTGTATAAATGAAGAAATTCATAAAAGCACGAATAAAATACCTAGCGTAAACACTAATAAATGATATCTAATACTGTCAATGTATTTTTATTGACGTTTAAGAGCTGATCTGATGATGAACTCGAAACGTGGCCAATATTACGTACGTTGTGGCATTTTATAAATAAATAAATACAGATGTAGATACTAATAATAATCTGATTTTAGGTTAATAAAGGCGAGCAACACTATGACTTTTACATTTTAAAAAAGAAACAGAAGAAAGAAAACAATTATTAAAGGAAAACGGAGCTAAAAATCAAAGTTCAAGAGAAGACTGATGAATAGTAACCTTAAATTTTTAATAAGTACTATTATTATAAATACGTAGGTCATAATGCGAAAGATTGCTTTTTTTCAAGCTTTTATTTAACATGCATTGTTCGTATGTATGTAAGTTGTCCGTTAAAACAAGCAAGTATATTTTGAACCAGTTCCCTTAATGGAATGGGCTGAAATTTGGACCACATACGTAAACCCGATGATATCTAAGAGCTGATCTGATGATGGAGTCGGAAGGTGGCGACGGCGACAGGATCTCCGCTATATTTAACGTAGACCTAACGGGTAGAGACTCCTTAGTTTGGTCTTGATAAGCAGATAACGATTTTGCAAAAGAAAAAGTACAGTCAACAACAAAAGCTTGCCTCAAGAATGATTAAGACACACGGCAGTGTGTCCGGCCAAGTTCGAAGAAAAAAACCGAGCGGTACCTACTGCAGTGTCTAATATTTACACGAACTCATTCAGCCCTTTTTCCCACCCTCGTAACTTTTTCCTAGTACAGCCAGGAACCTGCTTTTTTACAGATTACTTAGGTCAGTAATAAAACTAGCCAAGTACCAGGAGATCATAAACAAGTAAGGGATACGAAAGGGTTTTTTACCCAGCCCGCGAGGAAAATATGCAATATGCAAAATAAAAAGTATCGGATGGGTTGCTACTGAATATGACTCTGGGTTTTCATTATTAGAACTTCACTCTAATTCACAATGCGGTCATGTTTTTTCAGTTAGATTAGATCCTATTTACCTACTACGTCCGTCCATGTCTGTCAGCGGATGTTTCTCATAAATCGTAATAGGCAAACGTTAAGTCAGTGGTATAATGTGATGATGATGATGATGCTGATGATGGGTAGGGACAAGGGCAGTGTTCATGTATTTTATATTAACCTGTTTACAATACAATAATTATTAATAATTATTGAGGTTAATCTGATGATGGAGTCGGAAGGTGGGTGCAGAATATCCAGTGTACCTAATGTATAGTCTCACTGAGTTTGAAGTAGTTTGAACTTCTTTTAAGTATTCCTGTATGTATGTTCGTCTGTTGCTTTAATCCATCATAACTTCTATAAGCTTAGCCTAAGTACTAATAAGCAATCAGATAGGTTTATAATTTGTTTCCTAGTTTGATCCTTATTTATATTGTTTCTGTTCCAGCCAGCTTCGTCAGTGTATGTAACAAACGGACTCTACCATTGGAAATGTATACATGTTCACAATCCGTCTTTCTGCATAAATCAGTTGCCTTTATGCATTTTTTCTCATACGTTTCAAATTGCATGCTGTAAATAGCATGATGTCAAGCCCCTTTAGCCTCGTAAGGCCCACGTCAAATTCCGTTAGTTCGAAAAAGGATCTTGTGTCGGTCTTCTAAAGACAAAAGTCACTTTGACAAATGTCCTAATTTTAGGACGTCGGGCTTTACGAGGTCGCACAAAAGTAAGGTTATCTGTGAGTTCTACGTACCACAGATTAAATAATAGTAACTACGTACCAAGTTAATTCGACGTCTGAACACGCAGCGAACGCGCATAAGCGGCCGGCCTTTGGCTGGTGATCACGCGACGTAAAATTCTTCGGTAGGTACCCAGATAGATAGTTAGTATAGGGAATAGCGATAAACGACTTGTATGCAGAGGGAGTCGCAAACTAGTGAGCATAAGCTAGTTGTTCATAAATTTCTATCGACATTGACAAACGTGTCCATTCGGCGTCTCGCTCCTACAAATTTTTACTCTATTCAACTACTCTGTATACTCGGCCGCTATTACTGTCAAGTAAAAAAGAGCTAAGTATAGTAACGTTGACAAAACGAGAACATGCCAAAGTCGATACGGTTTTACCGTGAAGGACTTAATAGGTATAGTCGTGTTTATCGATGTGGATAAAACGACTGTATAGAAAGGACTACCCCAAAATTATTTATCCCCAATATTTGTATTTCCATTCGCGTATTTCCCCATATTTTTTACTTCCCGGTCGTTTATTCTTTTCCTTCTTTTTCCATTCGCATTTTTCCTAATTAATAATTTAACTACACACATTTTATTACATTGTAGCTTTTTCCGACTGGCATGTTTCAAATATCAATTCCACAAAGTCGACGCGGATTTCCTATTTGTAAGCGCTGCTGCAAAACGAACATAATTAACCTAAACCTACCTACGCCTCTAGTAAAATTAACAAATGGGGAAATCCGCGAATGGAAAAGGAGAAGAATAACGATAGACGGGGAAAAAGATTATAGCGAATGGCATGGCAATACAAATTTTGAGGGAAAATAATTTCGGGGTAGTTTTACCCCAACGCTGTTGCTGTGGCTGTTTTAACTCTGCCGCCATTATACTGTCAAGTAAACAGTTGAGCTATTTTTAACCAAAATCTGATGCTTGATATGGTGGTTGCTACATGAGAATATTTTTGTTCCGTCAGTCAATTCACCATGTAAACTTTTTTTTGCCAAGGGACTGCGTACAATTTTCAAACTGTTTGTGGAATTTGGCGGAGCATTGTCATGGTCCTTATGCCGGTTTTTTTCAAATAAATGATTTACTTGTTTATTTATTTATTACTTTCAATGGCCGTTTTCTTGTGGTCCTACTATATTTGTCCTACTCAATTCCGCTGGAGCCCCGCCAGTCCTGTTTCTGGGTGGTTTGCCCTTCGGGCATCTGAATGTAACTTTCAAACCTTACCTACCTACTTTTACAAACACAATTAGTATTTGGTGATCAAATCTAGGTGTACTTTTTGTGCAATAGGAAAAAAATGGCAGGATCACGAGAAAACTTCTCTTTCAATCGCATGTGCAAGAGGTGTGCTTAAGGCATATTTTTTTGTGAGTATCCAGTCCGCAGATTAGAAGACAAGGTGCAACAGAATAAGTAGGTACTAGCATAGAAACCAGGCTATAAAACTGTTAGACGTATGTTTGACCTTTTTATTTATGGCATTCATAATTAGTTAGAAAGAGATGTCCTTGTATGGTATGCTTTCATTATTACGTCACGTAAGACGTCACAAGGTTTGAATAGATCCTTATCTGTCTGGTCTGTCTGTAATGCCCGAAGACGTACAAGAGGTCCATTCTCACAGTACACGTTGAATTCGACGTTGTGACCGAGACATTCGAAGGAGAGAAAACCGCCTAGTTTTTGTTTCATTTCCTCTTAAGAAATATGTAATCTAAATCAAAGGGCCTGTTTCACAATCGACAAGTAAATTTATCTGCCATTTAAAGTTGGCTCCCTCCTTGTCTATTATTACTGTTGTGAAACAGGCGGTTAGAGAAGTATACCTGTTGCGAAGTTCAACTTATAGTCCGGGTTCTGTCAGTACTAATTCTATGTACCACGTTGATTAAGGTCTATCAGAAAAGTAACGTTTGTCAATGGAAGTCTTTGATATCATAAACACAACACATCAAATTCATTTTTAGGGTCTCGTACCCAAACGGTAGAAACGGGATCTTATTACTAAGACTCCGCTGTCCGTCTGCCTGTCTGTCTGTCTATCTGTCTGTCCAGCTGTCTGTCTGTCTGTCCGTCTGTCAGCAGGCTGTATCTCATGAACCGTGATAGCTAGACATGTGAAATTTTCACAGAAGATGTATTTCTGTTGCCGCTATAACAACAAATACTACAAACATATTAAATTAATTACTTAAGGGGGGCTCCCATACAACAAACGTGATTTTTTTGCCGTTTTTTGCTCGATATAACGGCAACAGGAAGCCACTTGAAATATTCACAGAATATTTAGTTGTACATTCACTTTAAAAAGAAATAATTTAATTAAAATAAAATAAATATTTAAGGGGGGCTCCCGTACAACAAACGTGATGTTTTGTCGTTTTTTTTTCTAAGTACAGAATTCAACATTAATACAATTAAAATATACACTCTCACACGGCTATTGATATAGCAGGGCATTTTCTTGAAGCTTCTTATGTTACGAATATGAGTAAGAATAATGTCAGGTTATTTTATTGACTTATGAGGATTTTATTTGTTATCGTGTAGAATAATTTAATTTTGATCTTATACTCCGGTACAGGGGAAAGTTTCTATAAGGCTTCTTACAGACGAGCGGCATTTTGGCCGTCAGGTGGCGACGGCTGCAGTAGCCTCCGCCGTTGGCAAAATGTCGCTCGTCTGTAAGAAGCCTAAGACGACTCCAGTAACGGTTATTAAATGCTCTAAGCCTCGAACATGAAATGAATATGTACTACGTACGTATATCGATTCCAATGCCGGAAAGGTCGGTCATTTATTTATTTCTCTATGACAAGTGCGATATTATCATACATATTATAATCAATTATGCAACGGCCTTTATTAGCTAAACCGCCACGAATACAATACCATACAGACCAATACGGACAGCAATAAACGGATCGTCTATTTCATATTCATCCGAACTTTTAGAAGTCTATGAATTATGGTTGTCATTAAATGTCATGTTAAATTAAATTTCAGATTTTCAAATATGTATTTAATTTCTACTAGAAAACAACTTTTATGGGCTATTTTAGAGCAGAAAACAATGGTAAATGTTTAGATCTCGACATTAATAATAAAACGGACGGTATGATCGGGTCTCGGCAGTGCGTGTTCCAAGAAATCTAGTAAATATTTCAAAACCCGCAAAAATGTTCAATTGCAAAACGAAAATACAGTAAGTTGCATTAAAAGTAATCATTTTTTATAACGTTAACTTGATTTTTGTTTACATGGGGCGAACTGTTTGGTTAAATACCATGTAAACAACGTATGGTCTCAGGTCATTGACCTTGAACTTGGAATTTTGACGTTAGTTACTACGAACGTTTGCAAAATGTCAAGGTCAAGATATCGGCTGCGATACATCAAGTAACACAATGAATATAATTAAACCTTCTTTTTTTTTACATTAACAGAAACAAAAATGAACCATACCCCCGTGATCAGAATCGTGCGAACTATTACCGCGCCAAATATCTCCAAAGGTTTTCCAGACACCCTGTATATATATATATATATACATATACTTACCCATGACGGTGCAAAACAACCACATAGTTTTGATATATTCTCCTACAGAAACCGTGTCCCCTAGACAATAATTATACCTACAATGTTTACATATTTTTCTGACTAAGCTATTACTAAGTTATTTAGGTGTTTAATTTAGGCCAAGCATTTTTATCTGTTAGATAGTCCTCGACCCTATAATAAGCTTTCGACATCAACGACTTTTTCAAGTAATTTTTAAGTGCTGGAAATGATAACTTTAAAACTTCGTCAGGTAATTTATTATAGAAATGAATGCATTGACCAACAAATGATTTATATACCTTACGGACACGAATTTTTTAAATTAATTATTGTATACTACCAGCTGCCCGTGTAAACAAATGGTAGATAACACCTTAAGATATTATAGTACTTCTAGTGTGAGCGC
This sequence comes from Acleris literana, assembly GCA_946894065.1. NCBI lineage: Eukaryota > Metazoa > Arthropoda > Insecta > Lepidoptera > Tortricidae > Acleris > Acleris literana. The sequence goes on from OX335677.1 coordinate 5,845,911, forward strand.
TGTAAATAATTATTTTTACTGGCAAAAGATGGGAATAAAACTACTTTGTCATATTTTTTTATTAGATAAAGTAAACTGACGTAGAAGTTAGAAGAAAATTTACATGATGCAACAAATTAATAAAAAAATGCCTTTATTGAAATGAAATTCAATTTACTTGTGTTATAAAAATATGACTAGTTTTCAGTGGCAACACCATATAAGTATCTTTGCTATTGTAGTAATCTTGATTTCAATTACAGGTCATTTTTGAATTTGTAAGTGGAATAGAAGAAAGTTTAGCCAAAAAGTTGAAAGCTGTGGGTGTCATAGTTAAAGGAGATATCCTACCAGACTCGTGTCACGCGGAGCAATACAATGACTCTTGCCCGTCTCAGTCCAGTGATGATGACGAGGAATCCATACCAAATAGGTAACTTTCTTGACCATTTGATTGAATGCAACTATTTTGACTGTATCCACTGCCAAAACACTTGAATTTTTGCCTGATTTTCACCCAGTGATTTCAAAAAAATGGTGGTTTGTAGCTGTACTAGTTAATTAAATAAATAAATGAACAAAACACCTGACTTGAGGAAAGACCTGGGGAAAGGGATAATAGAAATGCATTTAAAAAAAAAAAAACCTAATTCTACAGCTCAATAAATTACTAAGGCCCTGTTGTTTGATCAGTAGTTAAACGAACTAATTGTTAAAAATCGAAAAAGGAATGGAAAATTTGACACATTTCCTTGAGATTTTAAACATTAGTAACGTTTTTTGACCATTAGTTAGTTTAACTACCGATCAAAGAACAGGCCATAAGTATAAGGCAAGGCAAGGGCAAAATATAAATGGAAAAGTAGTTTGTTTCCGGACCTTTAAGAGTTTCTGTTATCTAACGCCGTTAGGTCGCTAAAGTTGCATTGATGCGCGTTGCTCGATACTTAGTACGCACGGCGCTTACGGCGAAGACTAAACCGGTTTGTTGCGTCCTTTTGTGTTTTGTTGTGGTGGCTCGCGGCGCGTACGGTCAAGGAACTCACTCATGCAAGCCTTTGTTTGAAGATGAAGGTATTCAGTTACTGGTCTTAATTTATTAGGAGCATGTAGTTTCCCATATTTTTTTCAGAATCTTAAATATCGAACGTGTAGGTAAGGCTGTTGATCTGGCATCTACGGTCATACTCATAAGACTGATTGTTGCAGTAAACCAACCACACTCCACGAAGTGTCTCAATGCATGGAGGGGCACCCCGAGATCACCACGCTGAACCTGGACGTCACGGCGATGATGGCGTACGTCAGCAACATGACCAACGGACACTGTTACTACACGTTCAAGCAGGACGTGCTGACGCAGCAGTGTGCCTGGGAAGCAGAGAGGCCTGTCAAACCTATTCTGGAAAAGATATTTGCTGGTATGGAAATGTTTAGGTTCACTATCATCATACAAAAATATATTATTTTATTTTATCTAGTGTCCAACCGAAACATTTTTATTTGCCGAAAACGAAACCGAAGGTTCGGTTTTGATTCAAGTTTCGGCCGAAACCGAAGTCGAAACTTTTATAGATGCGTTAAAATCGTTGAATGTTATGAATAATAATATGAGTGGACCGTAATTTCTAGACATATTTACAATAAACCAGTTGTAAGTCCTGTAGGGTTGTAAAAACGATGTATTTCGAGTTTTAATTTTAACAAATGACAATTTGCCCGGCTCAAAATACTACTCATACATAACTTATGATCATAATTGTTTTTATTTTTATTTGCCAAATAAATAAAAGAAGGACTCTTTTATTTATTTGGCAAATAAAAATAAAAACAATTATGAAGTAGGTAAGTTTCGGCGCGACCGAAAGGTTCGGCACTTTTTTGACTGAATCCGAACCTTCGGTCGAAACATGTTTTTTATGCCGAAACCTCCCGAAACCGAAACTTCGATTATAAATGCGAATGTATTTTTGTTCCGTTATCATGGTTCAATGATTCAACAGAACAAAGGGTCGTTTGAAACTTAGATAGTTGTATTGTACATAAAGTACCTTTTGTCCCAAAAAAATCGATTTTGTTTTGAGATAATCCCACTAGTTATCTCATTTCTATTAAGTAACCATTTTTTTAAATTATTATAACCTTCTAGACCTATACAATAATTAAAACTTTATAACTTGATAAAGGATAACTTAATTAGGAAAGACCCTGGTCTGCTGCAGAACCGCCTGGGACGACTTCGAGAAGATCGTGAACACTCTCGGCGGTGAGATGGAAAAGAAGCGAACAGCCGAGCTGAAGACAAAACTACAAATTTACCCTGACGATTACGCGGGTAAGAAAGATCCCAATCCATATAATGCGCACCACGTCACATGAACCTGCGCGGAAGCCGATTTTTAGGTGTCACAGGCAGGCGGTAAGCGGCGCGGTGAGGGGGGAGCGACCGCATTGTTACCTGCGCGGTAACCGCCATATTGGTTCATGTTACGTGGTGCGGATTATACTAATAATAAATGCGAAAGTAAGTATGTTTGTTACGCTTTTTAAGCTAAATCGCTGAACCAATATGAATGAAATTTAGTATGGAGATAGCGTGAAAACCGGAGGAGGACATATAGGGTACTTTTAATACAGGAAAACTTCCCGAGGCAATAGCGATAAACAACTGCTACCTACGCGCGCAAACAAAAATAATGTTAGTTAATCCGCCCTAATAACCAGTGATCGGAATAGGTAGTGCAATTTCGGGTGAATGACCTCAAACATTATAAATAATATGGATAAGACCCGGGATTCCGGGATTCGTATTTTTTACCACAGAATATTTTCTTGACATATATTAATTGAAGTATATATAAGGTTACATAAGGTTTTTTTGTTTGCAAGAATGTCGAAATTAAAGTTTCTACATATTTCGTCAATACCAACTTTGTACTAGCAGTATAATTGTCAAAATTATAAATATGTGACATAACTGTAATAGTTAGACATATGGTATTGCGGACTTTTTTGTAGAAATTGATGTCCTCTATAAAACTGTAGTACATCACTTTGCTCTAATGTCAATAGTTTCCGTAGCGTACGCGATATAAGGATTTTCATACGGATCCCTAACTTTATTGAAATTATTCTATAGCCTATGTTTATCAGGGATAATGTAGGATTCTAATGGTGAAAGAATTTTCCAAATCAGTCCAGTAGTTTCGGAGCCTATTCTATTCAAACAAACAAAAAATCAAATCTTTCCTCTTTATAATATTATTATGTGTAGAAAACTTTTTTGAGCTTACTGTGGGGGCTAGGTCAATTTGTGTAATGTCCCCTGATATTTATTTTAAGCCAAACACATACTTTAAAACTTTTCAAAGGGAAAATCCGGGATTACAAGTTATATCCATATTAAGCTTACGCACCGAAATCTCGTGAAATTGCTCTACCTGTTCCAATCACTGCTAATAACACATATTCCGAAAAAAAAACTCGTTAAATATATATTACGATTCAAAAGATACAGCTATGTAAAGTTAAGACGGACGGACGGACGGACAGCGTAATTATCTCGTACTTCCACTAAGTATTTTCTCTATCTATTACAGGGCAAGACGATTTTCCTAGAGAACATTTAAAGGTGCGAGGGCACGTCCGTTTAAGGTCGAGGATCATTTTTAATTTCGGACACAGGATCAAAGCCATCACAGTGTCGGCCAACGAGGGCTTCGTCCGAGCGGCGCATCAACAGGTACCCACAATTTTATACTAATTTATTTCATTCATTCATTCAAATCCTTTCAATCCAAATCCCTTCTGATCCTCTTACGCTTACTGTGGCTGTTCCATAATATTAGTATGTAATGCGTAAATTATTCATATCGATCAAACTGTATTTGTAAGAATATTCGGTGATTTGTACCATCACGAACCTAAGTTGCCAAATTACATAAAAGAGATAAATAAGGCCTACTGTCCACGACGCGTAGCTGCATAGACTCTTCAAATATACGCCGTGCAGCTTTCATGCAGCCCGGCGGCGTATTGACGTTGTCCACGAAGCGTAGCGTAAGAGTATCGTAGCCTATAAACTTTGCAGCCGTTCCCGCCATTTCACCAAAACACAACGTGCTGTTCCTTGCGATGTAGCCCGGCGTATGACATGCAGTACGCCCGGCGACGTGAAGATTGCATGCAGCGTCGCTGACACGACGTTGCCGCTCCGTCGACAGAGTTGTGCGGTTTTGTATGTAGGCTGCAAGCAAGCGTGCGTGGACAGTAGGCCTTAGTCAAACTAAACATCCGCATCCTGCCACAAGGTTTTATGATGGTTTTATAAAATCGTCGACCTTGCAGTGTCGGAAACGAAGACGCAGGCGGTTGGAACCATTGAAGGTGTTTAAATGACCAGGTTTCCAATTCAGTTTTTTTAAGTTTATTAATTTGTTGGCAGTAAATTTTAAATTAACTTTCTTGCCATTGAATTTTACTGCAGTCTGGAATAGACACCACGTATTTTCTGTCTTATTACGACGATATTGAAACTAAAGGTCGTCAAAATGTAGGCCTATTGAACGTTATAAATACTAGCTTAAAAAATAACTATAGCCGTCTTTTTTTTGTTTAAGGGGGTCACATATGCAGCATTTATTCACGAATCGAGAGCCCTCACCGAAGGAAAGGAGCCCACCGCAACGAAGATTTCATCTTGATGTTTACTCCTTCATATATTAGTCATACTGTATTCATTTTGTTCGACAATGTTTTGTATTAAAGCGGCTACACGCTACGCCTTGCTTGCGCTATTAACCGTACAAACCAGTCTGTGTAGCTAAGAGCGTGAGGAGAAGACGGCAACACTGTAGCCCGCACAGGCTAAAAAGCGTAGCTTGCGCGATCGTTGACAAGCCAAAAGCCCGCTCTACACTCAGCCTGCGGATCGCGTGCGAAAGCCACGAATGGCGCGAACCGTAAGTGTGGAGCCGTTTCGCATATTCTTCGCGATTTCGCGTATTGTTTCCCGATTTTTGATTTGTTTTGTTTCGCGTCAAAAGGACCGCGACCTTCACTGTACTACTGAACCAATTGAACTACTGAAGTGTGGAGTCATGGTTTATCACGCCACGAAGTATTAGCAACATCGCGTCGCGAAATCGCGCCGTGATTCGCGAGCTAAGTGTAGAGGAGGCTGATTGCACAGTTTTAAATGAGCGTATGGACGGTCATTCAAGCCGCGCCTCGGTTCAATAAGCAATAAAATAATGTACTAATAAAAATAACTTTTAATTGGCAACATTGTCGAAATATTTGAACACGCCCAAATTCGCACAGTTGAAAACGTCACGCTTATTTAGGGCCGATTTCACCAATGAATTAAACGCGATCAATTTACGATAAACTCAATTCAATTTTCTTTGGTTCTGGCGGTTTTCATTAGTATTGCGCCAATGTCCAGTGAACTCGTGATTACGACAAACTCAGTTCACGTGTTAACTCGAGTTAAAATGACAGTTCTCGTATGAATCTGACGTTTACTAACTCGAGTTTAAATTGATCGCGTTTAATTTTATTGGTGAAATCGGCCCTTAACCGTGTATACATATACTATTACTTATTCTGTGACCGTGTGACCATGTTACGTGTTCATTGCCTCTATTTTACTGGGTAAAACCATATATTGCATTTGACATGCTACCTATTGTTTAAACTCGGCCACCCTTACTATCAAGTAAATAAGAGCGATCGTAAATTAATCTTTTACCGAGAAGAATAGAGGCCCAGGGCCACAGATTATAAGATATGTCTACCCAGGGCAGTAAAGGCCCCTAAAAACAACTTGCATATATTTACTTTAATTTCTATAATACTGTTAATGTATAGCGGACACTCTTTAGGTCAATGCTGTTAGGAATTAGCTAATTTCTCGCACGAATGGATCGTAGCTAAAGTTGGGCGATCGTTAGGAACTCAATATAATTAATACCTTGTAATAAACCCAATTCGACAACTAATTTAAAAACCAAAGTTTTTAGCTATTGGGTAGGTGGAAACTGGTATTTATCAATAAATATATTATTTTTACGCAAATGGTTGTTGTTGAATTTATTTTTTATTTTTATCACCTTAACCAAAAAAATATTATATCTAAATGTTACCAACTCCATTGACGGATATATCCATAGAACTATATCGATATAGTTCTGTGGATATATCCGCACCACTGGTTCAACACCATTTATTTATTTATTTATTTATTTATTGTTTTCCGTGACCTACTTTTTGATTTATAGCCAAAAATGTACAAAAAATGACCGCTCCCCCGCCCCGTATCTCCGAAGTTCATGGACCACCAATTAATGCTTTAAAGATAATTATTTATATTTTACGCGAAAAGTTGTCAAAAAATACACTAACTTTAAATTCTGTATTGAAGTTTTGGATTGAATGGACCTTATTGCATTCAAAATAAAGTTCATATAAAAATGAGTATTTTCTTTCACTTTCACTTGACCGGCACTAGCTGTGACGTAGAAAAGTACATGTGGCGTTTAAGCTCATTAGCCATTAGCAGAAATTGGTTTTGTTTATTTTCTCAGTCAATAATAAACAAAAAATAATTTAAAATGTACCTATAAGCATGATTTAAGTTGTTTTATTCTCACATCGGCGTTCTTTTAATTTTTTTTACGTAACAAGAATATCACCTCTACTTATATTGTTTACCTAAAAAAATAGATCCATGGCATCTGGAGCACGTTTTATAAAGCTACAAATTACAATTTACAGGTTACAAGTTTCCATTTGACACAACCTCGACCAATGACGACCAGCCATTTGAGCAGTATTGCCAGTTTAGACCTGTAAAATCGTAACTTGTAGTTTTATAAAACGTGCCTCTGTCCGCCGCACAGTGGCATTCTCCCGTCCTGTCATACTAAACGGGCGGTAGGCCAAATTGAGAATCAAATGAGTCAGCTCGGTGAGCAACCGAGCCTGAGGCCCACTTTGAAAATTCAAGTTCGAAGTTAAGTTACCTCCATTCGATTCCATCCAAAAGAAAGGGTCATTCGATTTGTTCTCGAATGACGATTTTCAAAGTAGGGCCTTAGGCCACTAGATAAGGGAGCGACCACACGATGACATTGAGTAAACAAAAGAATGCGTCATTGTAAATACATGGCGTCAATTTTGACGGACCGTAAACTTACGCGCCGTTAAGGTCCGGTGTCGTTGCTGCCTTCAAGCTCTCTTGCAGGAAGGAAATAACGGCAGTAAAACAAGACAAGTCACGTGGTAGTTACGTATTCGCCGTAGGAAACGGAAGTGTCATCTCAATATTATAGGCATGGAATAAAGTAAGTAACTTATATTTTATTTTTTACGTAATATTTGTAAATTCTTAACACTAACGAAATATATTGTTATGTAACAATATTTTTCATAACGTTAGGCCGCATTTACACTTGCGAGTTAATGCTGTAAGTTTTGAGATGTAAATGATGGGTAAGTGTCTAATATGTCTAATATCTGCATCTCTATCTTGCATATAGCTTTGTTTCTAAACACAGTAATTTATAAGTGTAAATGCGGCTTTATGATGGTCTCTGCTGTCAACATGACATTTGTCAGCTGATATTATCTGTCAAATCCGCTATAGGAGGTAAGGAGGGACGGTCGGTTGTTTTTGAGTTGATTGAAAATAAACAGTGATTGATTGTAATGAAATTGTATTATTAATAAGCCTATATATTGGGCTCATAGATTAATTAACATTAAAAATATTTTTAAAACGCCATGGCTGAAGCAGAAGAAGCCGACTCTCAGATAATAGCGGAAAACGTGGGGTTTTTGGGCGATTGTTTTGATTGCTCGTTTCAGGCTCAAAACTCCTTAGAAGTTCTGAAAGAGTATGTTTCAGAAGAGAGTGAGAAACCGACACACATTCAAGATAAATTTAGCAAGACGATAAAAAATACTGTGCGAAACTCTTCATTAGTTTTAGATTCAAGTGTACGCAACGAATCTAAGATATCACAATTTTCACAAAACAAAGTTATCAACAAAAGCCTGCGGGGTTGGGGCCTTCCTTTGCAAATTGCCAATAAATATGAGCAAAAAGGTATCACTGAAATGTTTGAATGGCAGGTGACATGCTTGGGAAATGCAAAAGTTCTTTTAGATTGTTGCAACCTCGTGTACTCTGCGCCCACATCGGCCGGGAAGACTCTGGTGGCCGAGATACTCACTATTAAAACAGTTTTAGAGAGGCAGAAGAAGGTCATTATCATTCTTCCCTTTGTGTCCATAGTGAGAGAGAAAATGTTTTATCTACAAGACATATTGTCTAGTTCCGGTATTCGTGTGGAGGGCTTCATGGGCGCACAGTCGCCCCCTGGTGGGTTACAAGCTGTTCATGTGGCTATTTGTACAATCGAGAAAGCAAACAGCTTGATCAACAGATTACTAGACGATGGTAATATCTCAGATTTAGGTGCAGTCATTGTAGATGAGCTTCACCTGTTAGGAGATCCGCATCGCGGATACATCTTAGAACTCTTACTTACTAAGGTGAAGTATGTCTCTTCTAAATTAGAGGATGTGCAAATTCAAATTGTAGGCATGTCAGCTACATTACCCAATTTGGATGTGTTGGCTTCCTGGTTAGATGCAGAATTATTCATTACCCAATTCAGACCAATTCCGCTGGATGAATATTGTCTTGTAGGAAACAGGTATTATGATAAACAAGGAAATTTTAAAGGCACAATATTGAATTCTCCAGCTGTTGCTGAGTGTGACCATGTTTTAAAGATATGTTTGGAAACAATTAAAGAAGGCTGCTCAGTATTAATTTTTTGCATGACCAAGAACAGATGTGAAAATTTGGCACAAACTATAGCATCATCCTTTTTTAAACTAGGTTGTTCAGGAAATGATATGGGTAATGTTTTGAGGCAGCAATTGAAATCTGAAAGTATTGCTGAAGTACTGGCACAGCTCAAGAACTGTCCTGTGGGTTTGGATCAGGTTCTTAAAAACACAATATCATTTGGTGTAGCATATCATCATGCAGGATTGACATTTGACGAGAGGGACATCATCGAAGGAGGCTTTAAGTCTGGGGCGATACGGGTTCTGGTAGCCACATCTACCTTAAGTTCTGGAGTCAATTTACCAGCAAGGAAAGTAATTGTAAGGACACCAGTTTTTCAGCGGCAACCAATTAATATTTTAACTTACAAACAAATGATTGGAAGAGCTGGAAGAATGGGCAGAGACATCAAGGGGGAGAGTATTTTAGTGTGCACTGAGAATGAGAAGAAAATAGGGTTTGAGCTGATGATGGGGGCTCTGGCCCCTGTAAAAAGTTGTATTGAAAGTGAAGACAAATACATGAGAGCTATACTGGAGATGATAGCGAGCCAAGTCGCTTGTACACAGCCTGAATTAGATATGTATTCTCAATGCACTTTGCTGGCCACAGAGCAGAAAATATCACCTTCTCAAAATAGACTTTTAACTAACACATTAGAAGAATTAAAGAAGTATGAATTAGTAAGACTACAAAATGAGATTGATCATATTCAGTATATAGCAACTCCTTTGGGAAAGGCTTGTCTGTCATCATCAATGGCTCCTAATGATGGGCTTTCCTTATTTTGTGAACTGCAGAAAGCCCGCCAATGCTTGGTGTTGGAAACTGACTTGCACCTCATCTACCTGGTCACTCCATATAGTGTCAGCAGTCAATGGGCAGATATAGATTGGCTACACTTGCTTACTTTGTGGGAATCCTTGACCAGAGCTATGAAAAAGGTCGGAGAGCTAATAGGTGTTCAAGAAAGTTTTATAATACGTTGTTTACGAGGGGCAAATAAAATGAGTAATGCTCAGCATAAGCTGAATATCCACAAAAGGTAAAAATAACATTTATAATGTGGACCTTTTGTGTTAGTTTTTTTTTATGGCATGGAGATGTCAAACAAGCACACAGGCAACCTGATAGTAGGTAAGTGGGAGGGATCTGTGACCCATAGACATTAGCATTCTCAAAGCCACAATCTAAAGACGGCAGTCCTAAGACCGCAAATGTGTTGCCGCGGGATCCCGCATCTTTGAAATTATGTTATAAAATCAAATTGACAATACAGATCTTTTATTTAAAACTTCTTACATTAAGCAACAGTAATTATTTCTTTTCTATTAATTAAGCATAAGTAATTAGTAATCTGTTTTATTAGATTCATCTTTAATCGTTTGTCATAGTTTAATAGTTTTGTTTAATTTTACCCTTAGGGACCTATCAGACAGAGGGCGGTCACGCGGTCAAGTGTTCAAGCGGTCAGTTATAACGTTATATAACACAAAGACCGCAAGGACGCAAAACTGATAGCTTGACCGCGTGACCGCTCTCTGTCTGATGGTCCCTTACTCCTAACAACAGTTTTATATTTTTAATTCAGTCTTATTCATATAATGACTAATAATCAAATCACAACTTTCTCTTAGATGCTATTACTATGATATCAACCTATGGTTTTAGCGCCAAATTTCTAATTTGCGGAATCCGCGGATCCGCGCTTTGAAGGTCTTCCAGCAGATTAATAAAAGCAGCGGGATCCCGCGTAAATGCGTGATCCCGTTTTGCGGGATTGTAATCCCTAACTAAGATGGAATGCCTCTATACTAGTAATTTCACCGGTTGTCTTATCGTCACACCGGAACACGACAATGTGAACACTGCTGCTTCGTGGTAGGTTAAAAGATTAAGATGGTGGTAGCGATCTGGACGGACCTTGCACAAGGTCAAGATCTTGTAATTTTATCTTAATTCCAAAGAGCTACTACTTGTTTGTTTACAGAATCTTCTTCGTGAATTAGTGTAGTTTCCTATTTGACCAACTATAAAAAAGTACGAGTGTGTATGTTGGACTGTATGTACGTTTTTATTTGTAGGTTTTATACAGCTTTGGCCCTGCAAGACTTGGTGAATGAGGTGCCCTTGTCGGAAGTGGCAACAAAGTTTCAATGTGCGCGAGGATTTCTGCAGAGTCTTCAACAGTCTGCAGCTACTTTTGCTGGTAAGTTATGGATTTATATTAATATTGTTTTCATACTTGACCTCCTATAGGCTAACCACCATGACGGATTTTAAAGTACAGGGTATTGTTAGATTGGAATACGCCCAAGGAGTATCATGAGGAGGATCCTGCTTAGTCCTGATGCGGCGATTCTTTTTTACATTGATTCTTAAGTTCATCAAAAGCCTTAATAACGTTTCACTTGCTTTAGGTATGGTGACAGCATTTTGCCATCAACTAGGATGGAAAAATATGGAACTGCTTATATCACAGTTCCAAGATCGCTTGCATTTTGGTATCCATTCAGAATTATTGGAACTGATGAAACTACCTTCTTTAAATGGCATGCGGGCTAGGAGTCTGTTCAATGCTGGCTTTGAAACGATATCTAGTATCGCTTCGGCAGAAGCAAACATTGTTGAGAATGCTCTTCACAAAGCGGTTCCTTTCCAAAGCGAGAAAGAACGGGAAGATGACGATAGTGATGATATAAGAAAGCGTAATAAAATGAAGAATATTTGGATCACAGGATGCTGCGGTATGACTACAAGGGAAGCAGCTGAAAACCTTATTTCAGAAGCGAGAAAGTATTTAGAACAGGAAATCGGGGGAGAAATAGTATGGGAAAATAAAACTACAATACGTAAGAGTGATGAACAACGTTCAAGTGCCAATAATGACGTAATTGCAGTAAAGTTAGAAATACCAAAGGAATCAAATTGTTTGGACGTTGCTTCACAAATAACTGATATAAAAAAAGAGGTTGATGAAGAACCTCATGAAATAAATATGTGTGATAAACCTACAGCGACAATGGTTGAACCTGATACTGATTTTCTATTAGATAGTCCATCGAGTGAAGATTTATATTTATCAGCTAACTATAGTAAGAATGATATCAGTAGTGAAGACAAAAAATATGTCATTAAAGAAGAACGTATATCCAATACGAAGCTCATGAGTAGTATACTAAGTTTGAAACATTTACATGCTGTAAATAATGAAATTCCAGTTGTAAAGTCTAGTCCACTCATAAATGATCTAGTCAATAGTAATAAAATCATACCATTATCAATCAATCAAGATGATGATATTATTTGGGACTCTATGAATTTTACTGGTATTCCAATAGACAACATTTCTAAAATACGCACTTCCGAAAAAATGTTTTCTCCAGATATTAGTTTTGGCGAATCTGAAGACAAAATACAAGATGTAGTTGGTAAAGTTGCGTCTGGTAAATCTACTCCGAGAAATAGTAATTTGTATTCTGACAATTCAAATCTCTTTGAAGAGAGTTTACCACTTGATAATATATCAACTAAACTATTGAGTGACGACGATGCCGAAAATCAAATAATGAAGCTTTGCACTAAAGAAACCACAGCAGAATATATTAATATGAATTCAGATTCAGTTTTAAACGCGTTCAAGTCTACTATAATTGATATAGAAGACGAAGAAGATATTAAACTAGTCTATGAAGAAGATAATAAAGTGTGTGGAGATTTAAATGAGGATGTTATCACTGACACTCAAAACGTAGTTGAAACCAGTATAAAAACACATTTCATAAGCCCCTTAAAGCGTAGTGCCGAAAATGGCGATGGCAAAAAAGATTTTCGTCACCCACATGCAAAGAAGATAAAAGTCGAGACACAAGTCAATAGTCAGCGCGGCAAATTTTCAAGGGCCTTGGAAAACCAAGAAACAAACTATGGTTGTTTGAATATGTTTACTTTACAGGTAAAAGATAGTAAATTAAATTGCGTAGTGTTAAAAGGGAAAGACGTTAGTTTAAATCTTCACGTTATTGATAAAGTTCCGAATGCGTCAATATATATTGATACAAATGTTAAAATATTGCCGATGAATGAAATAATCGGTAGTAATATAATAAAGAATCAGCCAAAACTAACAATAAAACATAATGATGACAAAGTTGTTGAAATGCCGTCGATAAAAGGAATCGCTATTTGTACGGGAGATGACAATTGTATATTTATAGATGTGAATTCATTAAATGGCGATCATGTTTTTCTAAAGAATAAATTGCGTAGTTGGTTCAATAAGTCTAATCTGAATATGAAGACGATTTGTCTGAAGGATACTTATAAACATGTAAAGCAGTTTTTTGGTGCAGACCTTACAGCCTGTTGTATGGATGTGTCTTTAGCCGAGTGGTTAATTGACAGTGACGAGAAGGTCCCGAACGTCGTGTTTTTGGTAAGAATTTCTTGTCTTTTTTAGACTTCTCATAAACGTTATTTGTACCTACGATTTTCACTCTCAAATGTAGTTTGAACTGTGCAAGCACTTTTTTTAGATGAAAAAATATTGTGATTTGGATTTGTCGACGACTTCACTAAGAACCGGCATTCGAGTTAAGAAATTTAAAAATTTAGACTCTATCGAAGGATTGTGTTTCAAAGCTTGGTGTGTGTGGAAAATCGCAAACAATCAAGGGAAACATTTACTCAAGCAATACCAAAACATCCAAAATGTTATTAGTAAGTAAAAGTTAATAAATATAAAGATTTTATAACGTTATATAAGTGATGAAAAGATGGGGTGTGTTTGTTTGTTCTTTTACTTCATTTTATTGCTCAGTAAATGTACCTTTCGTGAAGGTTTAACTCTGTCGTTGAACGTAAGACCATTGGATAGGTCTTTCAAAATCCCCAATAATTCTGTATTTTGATGAAAGTTGCTATTTTCTAATGGATGACCCCCTACTGCCTATTAGCATTCACGAACTACTGATGCTTTCAGTGTTTTTTTTTTAATCGGCTCTGTACCAGAGATTAATCTCTCCCAACATACAAACCTTTTTATAATATTAGTACTTATCATAGTACCTACCTATGGACTTACTTGTAAAGTGAAATAACAAGGAGAGTTAGCATCCATTTCAAGAATAAACTAACACTAGTTAAATGATTCTCACTACAAAATTGACTTTGTATATCTAACGAATACTTTACAAGCACTAAATGAACTTGTCAAGTTTTGAACTTTAACGTGAGCTCATCTGTTACTCTGTATCTATTCTACAGACAAAAAGGCTCTATCATTTTGCTGTGTTTAAACACCTGATGGTATTTTTTTATTAACAAACCAGTATATCTTTAATGTGTGATAAAGTAACTGTAGATAAGTATTGAGCAAGACCTTAACTGTGTTCACCGTATGAAACTTAAGCACCTACTTGTGTAACGCGAGTTGGTTTCTCATTCTCCGGGATTACTTCCCAGATATCGAAATTCAAATTGCAAAGATCCTGGGGGATTGCGAGTGCTACGGTCTGACTGTGGATAAAGATCTTGCATCGCGACTTCTGATTGATGTGAAAACTTCACAAGAAATCTTACAGAAAAAAGCTTATAAATTATGTGGATATCATTTCAACTTTAATTCGTCGAAGGAAGTCGCAAAGGTTGGTTCTTACGAAGTATTAAATAAGTTACAGATGTAGTGAATAGACATACGACATCGTTTTTGGTCGGAAACGTTCGTATTTAGTACCCATTGATAAGCCAATTGAGAAAGCAAGACGATACGAACTTATCCGACTAAATACGAAGTCTTATGATTATGCACTACATCCTACATCTGTAAGTACTTAGAAATCTTATAAGTAAACGATAGTTTTTTGTAACCGTCGGTTTCTTTTAGGTTTTAGGTATATACAGAGGGCGTAAAATCAGTACGAAGAAGAGTGTCCTTACTACGCACAATAGTCCCATGTCTAGCATTGTGATTTATTGGAGGAAACTGAACAGCATATTGACGAAGACTTTGTACCCTTTGACTGAACGCGCTTGCATTTACACCGATGGCAATAGGTATGTGATCTTATATGTAAAAACCGGTCCCTACTTGGTCCCTTGGTCTTATCTGTATGAAGATGGGTATGTTAGAAACCTAAACCTACCTACCTACCTACCTACCTACTTACTTAAATAAAGTCCTGCTGCTGTGAGATGACATTGTATAGATTGTTCTGTAATTATGAACGAGTAGCCTCTGAGTTAGATGGTTAGGAGGAATTATAGTTATTGCAACGTCTGACACAGCCAGTAATATCTCGTGATACGACCCCTGGGTAACATTTTATAAAGCTACAAATTTCAATATTGCCGTCCCAAAATGACAATATTGATCAAATGTCCCATTCATAATGACAAATGTTACCTCTCACCAGTTACCTGTAGGGTCGTATATGTTGGCTCTACAAAATTGGACCTTCGGGGTCCCCGATCAAGTTAGCCGTGTGGTATTTTTTTAACTCCCGTTGCAAAAACGAGGTCGAGTTTTTTACGTGTGTATCTATGTGTCTTTCTGTGACATCATAGCTTCGATGGATTGATTTAGACGAGTTTTTTTTAAAGCTTTTTTAACGGAATAGTTCTTAGCTAGATTAAATAAAAATCGATTGGGCCATAAGAAATATCAGCTCTGAAAGTAGAGGTCGCCATTGTACCGGGGATTTTTATCGATGTAATTTTTTGTTAAGACTTAAAGTGACAAAAAATTACATTCGTTATATATTTATCAGTTAAAGTTTCAGTCATAAATAAATAACCAATTGTAAATTCGTATATTTCAACCGCGGTAAGAACCTGCCTTATTATAAAAAAGGTTTACATTGTCATGTACCTAACCGTATTACGTTAGCAAAGTGACAACGTGTAAGAGTATTTTATTATAATGTACTTTTATTGCACATAAAACCAATTACAAGTAAGTTCGTACATAAACTTACGATAACGTATACAATGGCGAACTTCTCTCTCCAATTAGCCTGATTATGATAGATGAAACTGTATGTAATTTGTAGAACTAGTAAGTTCTGTTAACTCTTAAGGCCCAGTCACACCGCTTGCGTGACGTGCACGTGCACGTGCGCATTCGGTTTCCACTGCGTTGTCTAGTATGAATTCTCATTATGACATGTCATTATACAACGCAGTGGAAAGCGAACGCGCACGTGCACGTGCACGTCACGCAGGCGGTGTGGCTGGGCCTTTATTTACTCTCTCGGAATCTACTGTATAAAGAACTCAACTTTTGATACAGCAGACGTACTCCAATTATAAAGCCGTAATTAGTATAGAATTAGGTCTATTTTTTTTAAAACTAGGTACTGAAAATTTGTAAAATGAGCAGTATCCGAGCTACGAGTATATTTAAACTTTTAAAGTTGCTATCAGTTTTTTTTTTGTTTTTTTGTAAAATCAATCGGTTATTATAACTCAACGATAAAAATGTCATGTGCCTCAGGATCAGCCCATCATACACCATGTATACCTGCTCGGGTCGGATCAGCATGCACGAGCCAAACCTCCAAAGCGTGCCTCGCACCTTCTCCATTCCACTCCCATACCTCAGCCTGGATGACCAGAGCACGTCAGAAGTGGCAGAGTTCAACTGCCGGAATATATTCCGGGCTGCAGCAGGCCACGTGCTCGTGTCTGCGGACTACTGCCAGCTGGAGATGAGGATACTGACGCATTACTGCGAGGATGCGGTGCTGACGAGTATAATGAGGTCGGACGTTGACGTGTTTAGAGCTATCGCGGCGTCGTGGGGCGGGGTGCCTGAAGATGAGGTGAGTGGTTTACTTCTAATCAGTGATCGAAATAGGTAGAGTATATTTACCTAAAGTTCGCAAAAGGACATTATACAGAGTGGTTACAACCGGATGAAATATTAATTTATTTTTATTGAAATCCGGATTTCCGGTATTTTAATGCTAAATATACGTAATATTTACTCACGGTACGGGATATTTTATGTTAGTTTGTGTTAAAAGGGGCCTGTAACTTATTTATTTTAAGTATCTAATGAATAGGTGAAGTATATTTACCTAAACTTTGTGGAACAGAGACATAAACTGGAGACTTTCTTGCGACTACATTTACATTTACTAGTACCAAAAAACACCAGAAATCCGGAATTCAATAAAAATAAATTAAAATTTCACCCGGTTGTAACCACTCTATGTTATGTCCTTTTGCGAACTTTAGGTAAATATACTCTACCTATTCCGATCACTGCTTATAATCATGAATAGGCTTCTACTGAACCAGCGACCTTCATCATCATTTAGCATCAAGTGAGATAGAGGTCAATGACTGGTCAGTTCAGATAATAATCATACAAAAAAAGCCGACTGCCCAAGAAGGGACAATGTTTCAGGAAGACCTTCTGCTTGAAAAGTTTCTGATCTGCTTTTAAACCCCTGCCTTTAGAGATAGGGCTGTGATGTGTTTAAAGCTGTCTGTGTGTCGTCCGTCTGTCCGCCAATGACTGCTCGAGCGACGGAAAACGGGTGAACCGATTTTAATGCGTTTGCATATAGCCTAGATCCTGAAATTGAAATTAAATCCTATCCTATACTAAACGAGTAATATTTGTATATTTGTAATCAGTTAATCACGGTGTCGAAAACGGCTCGAATGATTTCTATGAAACTTGGAATATGGGAGTTTACGGTGGCGAAAAATCGATCTGTCAAGTTGTCATCTCCGAAAAATCGGTCTTCCATTTACTATGGTTTATTCTAGTTTTTACAAGCGCCCATAATAATTACACAAAGCTTAAAATATCCACATAGGTTTATTGAGTGAACTAAAGTAGTTCATAATTAAAAAACTTGTGTTCTTTATTTGTTTTTTTCTACTCGCGCACTATAAACCGCTAGTTTTTATATCGTTAACAGTATTAGAATACCACCTACGAGTATATAGCCTATCTGTAGAGTAAAAACAATTCTATAATGAGCGTTGCCATGGTAATAACAGTTCTATAATGATTATTATGTTTTGTTAATTAGAATAGAATAGAATAGAAATGCTTTATTCGGTGCTAAAATAAAATAAAAATGTACATAAACAACAGCAAAACATAAAAAAGTAGAGTAGGTAACACAAACTTAGAGTACTTAATCTAAAATTACAGTATTTAAAAATAATTAAATACAGTTGTTCAATTGAAAGTAGTTATTAGTTTTCTAATACTATTTGTTGCGGGGCCCTCCTATACCTCTACCTACTTACAATAGGCTAGCGTCCTAAAAAATCTAATTAACCCGTCATTTACATTATCAAAAAATTATTTAACATATATTTTTTCATTTGTCAATTAAACAAAACAATTACGAAGGTAAAGTGCGTTGAAGTTTCGCTTGACGTCACGCCGCCTTGGCACACTTTATACCACGTTGTGACGTCACGAGCCCCCCACGGGAGCCCTTTGTTTCCCATAATTTTATTGGTCATAATGTAATTATTGACATAATTTTTGATAGTCATAATTTTTTATATCGATGAAACTGTAAACAACTGTGTAGACAACGCTAGGTTAGGTTAGGTTTGATTTATAAAAATCCTGAAAAAGTAACAGTTTCTTTAAAAAAACACGTTATGACTTGCGATGATTAAGACCTAAAGCAAATTATGACTAAAAATAATTATGTCAGTCAATATAGACCCTAAATATTCTATCAGAAGTGATGCAATATGACCCTGCTAATACTGTGACCTGGGTAAAAAAAAAACTAATTAGTCCGTCAGTAAGATTATCAAAAAATATTGAACTCGTATTTTTTGCTTTTTCAAAGCTATCAAAATTAACAAATATAACGTGCATCAAAGTTCGGGAGTGGGGGCTGGGTCTATATTCTATATTCAATATTTTTTGATAATCTTACTGACGGACTAATTAGTTTTTTTTTTTACCCAGGTCACAGTATTAGCAGGGTCATATTGCATCACTTGTGATAGAATATTTAAGACGAAGTTCGGTCTATCGAGCCACATTAGAGCACACGCTAGAAAATAAGTTGCATACTTTAAAAAAATAGCCAGAGTCACCGTCATCGACATCGATGAGGAGGACTATATACAATTGCAGGACACTAGTTTTGCCTGTTTCTTCGTCAATAATGATTCATAACCTGCAGTCCCTCCAAGTGTTTTCCAAAAACTCCTCTACTAATAGGTACGGTTACGGAAGTTAATTTGCTACCCATTTCAAAGAAAATTTGCTTGAAGATGTCATTGTCAATAGAGATGCCAGGTCATTTGTAATTGATAGGAAACTCAACCTTACTGCTGTAGAATGTCAGATTGACTTTGGACCTAAGGTGGGTCACAAATTAAATTCCTTGACTGTACAACATCCCATTTTGCATTTATATAGGTGAAAAACTTAAATAAATGACATCTTGCATGTACACTTACCAGCAAAACAATTGCATCACTTTTAATTTTTTCATGTCCTCCCATTATCTTTGTAATCCGGCTTTTCTTTCTGAAACATTTATATAAAATAATGTTTCGATAATTTTCATGTGTAAAGCTTTGATTACAAGGAACATGAATTCATTTCAATATTTCAGAAAGAAAAGTCGGTTTACAAAGATAATCGGTGGACATCAAAAAATGCAAAGTGATGCAATTGTTTTGCTCGTAAGTGTAGTAGTAACACACCTGTATAGACCGTTCGACATTATATATTTTAAATTTGTTATAAATTCCATATAAGTTTTGTACACAACTACATGCAAGAGGTCATTTGCTTAAGTTCTTCACCTATAATTGCTTTGGATTACTAAGAATGCACGTATGCACGATCAGTTCCACTTTATGTAATGCACTGTAGTACAGCTTTCCCGATATCCATTTCAAATTAAAGTCTCATAACTACTCGTTCGTTGACATCGCTATCGATTTTCCTTTCACCGTGTTTGTCAAAAGAATAAGCTACAGGTATATGAAGGGGTGAATACTTGAATATCTTCCTGTAGCCCCTCCCCCTCCCATCTCCCCCCTCCCCCTCTAGCGCTGAAGAGTACGTCTGAGCTTAAGCTGTTTATTGTTCAGGCACTCTGTTGGCGCACGTTGATAATTAATGTTTGGAGGCTAATTTGGGAGGCTGCCAAAGCTGTATATCTTTAGGTTCGCATTGGATATCGGATTCGGTTGCTTAAAACAATGCTCCTTTATTGTCATAATTGCCTGGTATTTTTGAGAGATAGGTCTTTTTCACTTCTGAAGTGTTTTTTGAGATTTCAAGCCTTGCTTTCATTTATTTTATTACATTACAAACTTTCATAGCCGTTGTTTGATGTTTTTAAATAACTTTTCTCCATAGGATAGCTCGATAGGAGTCTCGAAAAATGCAGTCAAAAAATATTTCATTATTGATATAAGGGTTACTAGTTTGGTTCCGAACCCTAAACACCAGTCAAGTGCGAGACGGACTCGCGCACTGAGGGTTTCGTACTACCGCACGGTAGGTATTAGGTATTATATGTATATCGATTTGAATGTTACGTCTAAGTACACCAAATCAAAATTATTCTGCTTCAAATTTAATATGATGTATTTATCAAATAAAAAAATGAATAACACATAAGTATTCACACAAAAGTTCAATCAGGACAGACCGACGGACGGACGGACGGCGTAGGCTTAGTAATAGGGTCCCGATTGATTACCTTCGGGTACGGAACTAAAAAAACATCGGCATATTCGGCATCGCTCCTTCCGTTTAGGAACTACGGTGCCGCAGACAGGGACAAAGATACACAGATACACAGGTTAAACTTACACCCCCCCTCTTGTGTTGGGGGTAAAAAATAGGCAAAAATATGGGTTATATCCATCTGTTACCACCCGCACACTCTCGCTTGCTTAATTACAGTTGAATAAAGTTGAAAGTGGCAAAAAATGCCGGCTGAAAAAAGTTACCTATTTCACTTATCGTTTTCTATTCGAGTAAACTCCCGACAAAACGTAATCTGCTTCAGTCGCTTCACTGCCCGTTAAGCGCGAAGGTAAAAACGTACACATAAGTCTACGAGAAACTTGGCACGTAACCGCCTCTGGAGTGTGTTTCGATGCAAATGCCAGGCAGAAGATCTTACAGTTGTCCGAAGTATTAGCATTTTTATCTTAGCTTTTTTTAGGGTTCCGCAGCCAAAATGGGAAAAATTGGAACCCTTATAGTTTCGTCACGTCCGTCCGTATGTCACAGGTATTTTACTCAAAGACTACAAGATGTATATTTGTAGAATGTGTCTTGTATAAGCCGCTACTTAGTTTGGTAGTTAAATAACAAAAATAAAAGATACTAGGGGCCCACTCTGTACAATTAACAGAAAAAAATATTGTTAGTATTTTTGTAAATATTCGCTCTGAAAGTTGCATAAATGATGTCCCCCTATATCTTGAATTAAAAAATATGAGAATAAGTACAAAGGTAAATTTCAAAGAAAATAATTTTCAACATGTTCGCATATAAGTACCGTTTTGGAGTTACACACTACACACACACACACACGCACACGCACACGCACACGCACACGCACACGCACACGCACACGCACACGCACACGCACACGCACATATTACATAGGTTACATGGGCTTATTAAATAAGTTAGGTTAGGTTAAATTAACGAATGATCACAAAAAAAAACAAAAAAAAAATTGGCGGGAAGTACGTCTTTGCGAATTGAAAGTTTGTAAAATGATGATTTAGTAAAACATTACTGAACCGAAATAAATACTTAAATACATAGAAAACATCCAAGGCTCAGAAATAAATACTCGCGCTCATCACACAAATATTTTCCCATACCGGGAATGAAACCCAGGTCCGCTAGCTTCGTAGGCAGGGTCACTACCAACTAGGAGATCGCATCGTCAAAGGACGTAAGTGCCATGAAGATGCGCTCTTTTGCTGATGCACTTTTTTGTGTTTACTTGTAGTAACGGTTTCGGAACCCTACACTGAGCATGGTCAGACATGCACTTGCCCGGTTTAATTTGCGTTTATAGTCACTGGTTTTAACTAACAAATTCAACAACTTTCAGTCTGGGTAGGTGGTTAGTTACAATATATTATGAAGATAGTTTCAGATGATACTTTGTAGTAATAGTTTTTTTTTTTTTGGTTCGGTAGCAATATTGGAAAAATGGAACTCTTATAATTTCGACATACCTGTTTGTCTGTCTGCTCGTATGTCACAGCCATTTTACACAAATACTATTGGGACATTATGGCTGATAAAAAAGGACACTTTAAAAATCAACCAGCGCTTTCAAAGGAGACCATTGCCAAGAAGAAACGCAAATTCTGCTGAAATTTAACGGTTCACTAATGTTTTACCAAATCATCATTTGACAAACTATATCATTTTACAAACTTTCATTTCGCAAAGACGTAATTCCCGCCACATATTTTTATATTTTTTCGTGGTCATTAATCTAACCTAACCCATAAGAATAAACAATAACTACACGTAGAAGCGAAACTCCCGGCTCCGGACGCGCGTTCGGCGCTTTAAATACCTACCGCCTGGCGACACCTGAGGTGTCTAGTCAGTCAGGGGCGGGCGTCACAGACGGAATATATATATGTATAAACTAAGATATTGTTATTGTGTCTTGAATTCGTTTTCGTATTTGTGTTGATTTTAGTGTTTATGGTTGAACTAAGATAGTGTTTTAAAAAGTGAACGACTATTTACGGCAAAATAATTAGAAATAGGTAATTGATTGAATGAAGGAGTTTTATTTGTTAAATTGTACATCCCCCAGATGTTGAAGATAAAAAAACAGAAACATTAAAAACGAATTAATAGATAAGATTAGTACTATGTAATAAAGCTTTTTCAACTTAAAAAAAATTGAAATTAATAGTCCGGAAAGGAACGTAAAAAGTAATTCCGGATCCCAGACTATACTTAAACCTTATTGAGAGCTTAAAAGGTTGTTTATTTATAGAAATCCTGGGTAAAGGAGATTCGCTTCTACGTGTAGTTATTGTTTATTCTTATGCCTAACCTAACTTATTTAATAAGCCCATGTAACCTATGTAATAAGTAATGGTTTAAGCACAATTTCATTATTGCGAAATGACAGTTTGTAAAATGATATAGTTTGTCAAATGATGATTTGGTAAAAAGTCAGGATACCAAATTTAACAGATACTTCGAAAATCAATTGAAAAAACAATGCATATTTAACTTTGTACCATTTCACACCCTAGTGAACACCGCGAAAACCTTTTTCAGACATTATTTGTATCAAAAGGTAAAAGCTCAAGGAATAGGTACGGTGTAAGGCTTAAAGGACAATGCCAGGTCTCCATAGAAGCTTTGGCCAGTTTGGTCTAAAAAAACAGTTGTGACGGATAGTTATAGAATTGGGTTTATTTGATGCAGAAAATATTTAAAACAATGCTGTAGTGTTAATTTTACTTGTCTTATTTTCCTTTACATTACATACATTACTTGCAAGTTGTCTTATTTATAAAGTATCTTAATAGATGGCTCTATTTTTCGTATAAGTTCCCTAAATGTGTAAGTAATAAATACTGAATTTAAATCTCATACAAAACAGGTCATATCAACATCCTTCGTACCCGCGTTTTTTTTAAAAGTGTTTTAAGCCGAGATCTGGCATTATCCTTTGTGGCCCATCTTAGGTCCGAAGTCAATCTGACATTCTACGGCACTAAGGTTGACTTTCCTATAAGTTATAAATGACTTGGTTTCTCTAATGTAATGACATCGACGAACGCAAGCTATTTATTTTGAAATGGGTCCTATATTTACGTTCGTCACCGCGTTATACCAATTAATTAAAAAGCCCGTTTAAATTACCTCGCTGATTGGCTCGCAGTGCATTACGCGTATTCACATTACGTAGTACCAGGGCATCGTAAAAAAACCGGCCAAGTGCGAGTCGGACTCGCATACGAAGGGTTCCGTAACCCTTTTAATTTTGAATTTATTATTTGTTTTTTGAGTGGCATCATTTAAGTCTGCGAAAATTTAATATCTTAAAAATAAATGAATAAACGGTTAAATACATAAAAATGCGGTTCATACGATGCAGCCCGCTGATAGGCAGATAGACAGACGGACAGTGGAGGCTTAGTAGTAGGGTCCCGTGGGCATTCTTTGGCCAAGGCACCCTAAGAAGCGTAAGTTATGTTACGAACAGCTTATAGTTTGGGACTAATTTGTGTGAGTTGGCCCTCTGCTGATATACGTATATTTTTATTTATTCATTTATAAAAAAATATCGAAAATATTGATCATTACGATGGGACTTCTGTAATCATCTCGACATTTCTCGCAACGCAGCCGTATAAGGGTGAAATAAGTGACATGATTTCAATCAGGTCACGTAGATGAAACCAAGATGTGACATCGACTCTCAGTATTGTTATAAGTAACTATGGTTAGGATTTTAGTAGCATTTTAAGGCTACAGGTACAGTACAAAACCTAACCTCAAACATGCCTCAAAAACATATTTTGCATTAAGTTGACATCTGTCAAACGGGGCCATTTAGAACGGCGCGACTATAACGACAGAAACGCGTCCAAAAACTAGTAACGAAATATTTGTAAGAAAAATCATTGATTCCATAGCAAAAATTTCGACAACTCCAATGCACCATTATTACTTATAACCCTTAAAATGCTACCAAAGTCCACCTATTTATAATACACGTACCTGATGTCAAGAAACATCAGGGACATACTTTGAAAATGGAAATTCGAAATTACGTTAGCTCCACCCCTATCTCTCGTTTTAGTGAAGGAGAAGTTCTTGGTAACCATAAATAATTAGCATCAATCAGCTCCCTATTGTCCCCAGGTGGACGACGATCTCCGTCAGAAGGCCAAGCAGCTGTGCTACGGCATTATTTACGGCATGGGGAACAGAACCCTGTCGCAGACGCTGGACGTGAGTGAGATGGAAGCTGCCGTCTTCATGGACACCTTCCACAAGACTTACCCCTCCATAAAAACATACACCAACGCAGTCATAGAAGATTGCAGGAAGAAAGGATATGTAGAGACCTTCAAGAAGCGACGGAGATACCTCCCCGATATAAACAGCAGCGTCGCCTCGAAGAGAAGTAAGTTTTTTTTATGGCATAGGTAAGGCGTAAGGCAGAGTTCACCGGGTTTTAGTGGGATCTGTGACCCATAGACGTTATTAGACATTAGCATTTTAAAGACTACAAAGGTGGGTGGGCAAATTGGCCTATATGACCAATAAGGACAAGCGGTATGTCACCGGATAGGTAGTTCTAAGTTGTAAAACTATTACTATTGCAGGCAAAGACGACGGTATTTCATAGTAATTATGCTAAAGTCGTCTATGTAGGCGTCCCGATGTTCCAGATAAAAAAAAAAACTAACAGTTATTTGAGGTTTCCCGCTACACAAAATCGTTGTAGTATTAAAAAGGATATCCGATGATATAGTGCTTATTGTTATTGGTTTCTAGGCCAGCGTTCATACATTTTTGCCCATTCTCCTTTAAGCAGATTGTTAGGCAGAAAATTTCCATACAAACTGCGGTAACGATTTTCTCCTTTTAAACCTAGTCCGATTTTTACGATGTTTGAATATTATGTCGATATTATGAAAACTAGACCAGTACGTTTTCCTCTCCAAGAAAAATCAAAAAAAGTGGAAACCAGGGGGTGAGAAACGTTACCGCTCGGAGCTAAATTTGTATGGATTTTTTTTGACAGCTACGCGATTTCATAATCGCCTCACGATCCTCTTAATACTGCAAATGCGTTGCCAAACCCGAGCACTGAGATGGAATGCCTCGAATTAAGTTTGCAAAGTTCGGATAACACTGCAGCGGAAGTTAATTGGGTTGATCGATCGGTCTGTATCCGGGTTTGAGCAAAAACTTCTCTTAGTTTCTCGCTGAAACCCGTGCTTATTGGAACTCGAGAGTACACAAGTTTTTGTTTTGGTTTTGCGCGAGCCACCAGGCGTTGTTTATTCTTCCTCGAAATACTTTGGATCTGTCCTAGAAATACATTTTCACAAGTCACAATTTCTGAAAGTTTGCTCTAACTTTGTATGAACATAGCTTGAGTACACTTAAGGATTTAACAACTGTCAATAACACATGAGCAAACATTTATTTGAGTGGTGAGATTAAACACGTCTTGTTTTGAATATTAAGAATTTAGAGCAGATAAGTTATCGCATCATCATCAGACTAGGTTAATTAAGAGATTTATCTTGTTGTAAATTACTTATTTACTTATGCCTTAAAACCTTTGTAATTGTTTGTAAAGAACATTTGTACCATATCAAAGCTATAAATAAATAGCGTCACCCTTTTTTTGCACGACTGCCCAAAAACAGGAAGGTAATGTTTTTACGCGTCTGCCCAAAAACAGGAGTGTAATGTTTTCTGGGTTCATGTATGTATGTATGTATGTATGATTCTTTATTCCACCATAACTTCTAAACGCCTGTGCCGATTTCAATGTGTGTAGTATCGTTAGAATCCTTTCAACTTCCCGGGTGACATAGGATACTAAACTGTTAAAACTTAAATAAGAACAATGGCAAAATGTCAATTATTTATGTCAAAAAGAAAAAAGCCTTCCAATTATTACAATATAGGTATCATTTGAAAGGTCTTAATGTGACTATTTCAAATATATACATATATAGTAGCATTAATAAACGGGTTTACCTGTAAAACGTAATAAGTAATAGACAAGTTCAAGACATTAAAAATGCTTAAAATAAAACTAAATAATTAAAAAATGTTTTCTATTGAGACGGTGTCCTTAAAAGTCCCCCGATTGCATTAAAAAAATATACTAACAAAAACTATTTCCGTCCTATTCGAAAAATAAAACTTATTTTTTACTTTTTAGTTCAATATTTTTAACGGCAGTCGTGTTTTTTTACTTTTTTATTAGTTATTTAGTTTTTGGTCAAACATCTTTAACCAGATAAAATACAAATTTTAAGGACCCGGTTCGAAGGACCAAAATTTAATTTGAACATTAAAGAGGTTATTTTACTAGGTGCAGCGGAACGTCAAGCAGTGAACACCACTATCCAGGGTTCTGCCGCAGACATCGCGAAGGCGGCCATGTGCGGCATACACACCAGAACTGCCTACAGCCTGACCAAACCGCGCCTAATCCTGCAAATGCACGACGAACTCATATACGAAGTGCCGGAACCCAACAAACTGGCATTCGTTAAAACTCTAAAGCAAGTCATGGAGCAAAGTGTAACTTTAAAAGTGCCTTTACCGGTTAAAGTGAAGACGGGGTACACGTGGGGCGAACTTAAGGAAGTCAAATAAACTTTAAAGAACCTTATACACCGCTTGGCATCTTACACAGGCGTAGATTAATTTACAGCCAAAGATATCAGTGGAAGTGGAAATACAACTCCTATCGAGGCCTTACAAGTGATGTGTCTTATAGTGTAGTCTAACGGCCAAACCCTATATTCAAACCGCGGATAGATAAGCCTTACTACGGGTTAAAATTTGACATTTGCCCATACAAAATGTGTCAAATTTCAATCCGAAGTAAGCCTATCTATCCGCGGTTTGAATATTGGGTTCCGACATAAATCATGTATCGGACATCGTAAATAATCGTAATTTCCCCAATTTATGGTGTAGTAAACCAGGGTTATACATTGTTTTTATTGTGATATTAACGTGATAATTTAGATCCATAAACGTATTATTTGATGATGTAAGTTAATGGTCTGTTTTCATTAAACCCTGGCCCCTAAAGTTCGCGAACTAGTAAAGAGTCCGTCGTAGGTAAATGTCCGAAGTTTGGTAAGTACACAGGCTTAAATGAAATATTACTGCTACATTGTGGTTGTGGCTAGTTTGCGAATTTAGTTAGGATCGGAGTTATAAAGCCGTTATAGGCTAGTAGGTAATTCTGCCTGTTGCAAGTTGCAACTTTTG
Organism: Acleris literana; assembly: GCA_946894065.1. NCBI lineage: Eukaryota > Metazoa > Arthropoda > Insecta > Lepidoptera > Tortricidae > Acleris > Acleris literana. The sequence goes on from OX335677.1 coordinate 5,873,759, forward strand.
TGGAATAGTATACAGGATGGAAAGTTGAGATGGGGCAGTAAGGGCAGCTACTAGATTCCTTGCTGCTACACGAAAATGGTCTTACGAGACCTTTAATAACCTTTTAAGTAATTACAAATAAACATTCACAGTTTTTTGATAAAATGTACAGTCAGCGAGAAAATCGACAGATTTGAGTAATTACTCTTTTATGCCAATCTGTCCCATTTCTGTCAAGGATTAAAATACTCGTTGAGACCTACTAAGGTTAGAGTACTAGAACACCCACAAATCAAAGAAAACTTTTTCGATACAGTTTGTAGGGTAGGGGTGTCATCACTTAAAAAGTTAGTAAAGGTCTCCTAAGAGCATTTTCGCGTAGCAGCAAGGGATCTAGTAGCTGCCATTACTGCCCCATCTCAGCTTTCCACCCTGTATATGTACGAGTATAATTTATGTGGTTGTAGAAGTGTTACCAAGCGTTTCCTATTGCTCTGTTGACAATGCAAGCGGTGTTTGAGGTGTGAAAGTAAACACGTGATCCACTGCCTGTGATGTTACGAGCGTATTGTGGATGTTTGATTCAAGTTTTGTAATTAATTACTCAAACAGACTTGCTATTGTGGAAACCGAAGCGTGAAAACTTCTTTGGTGGTTTAATGGTTTAAGATCGTTTATTTTGGTTTCAGGTTTAAGTTTTATGAGCATTAACACTTTGCGTAAAACGACATTTCCGTCACTAAATAAGTACCAAGTTGAAAAGTTTTTGAAAAATCTAAAGTAAGTACAGGTCGACACACGTAAAAAGAGCTCCGAGCGGCTAGTAGAGGGGATATGTTTGCGCATGTTGTCTACTAACAAACCAATCATAGATAAGAGTGTATTCCTGGAACCGTATTATGGTCGCGTTTATCGCGGTGGATAAAGCGTCTGCCCCTCTCGCACCTACATACTGATCAGAAAGTGACAGATGTTTTATCTACGTTTACCCACAACGATAAACGCGACCACAATAGGCCCACTGGGAACCAATAGCGTGGCGTGATTTACGCTCCCCCCGCCGCGCGCCCACCAATTTGGTTCGTAATTTGCTCACTGCGCAGGTAGGTCGCTCAGGGCTCTTTTTACGTGTGTCGACCTGTAAGACAGGTTTAAAATATTTTTATTTATATTGACACTTTTAGATAAAGAGGTTGGTTGTAACATAACCAAAGTCGACAGAGTTAACAAACCACCTGGGGCACGTGTTATAAAGTTACAAGTAACAGTTTTTCAGGTCTAAACAGGCAACACTGCTACAATGGCTGGTCGTCATTGGTCGAGGTTGTGTCGAATGGAAACTTGTAACTTTATAAAACAGGCCCCTGTAGTACACGCATTGCTCTCATCCAGTAGTTTGGTTTTACCTAGGCCTTAACCCGTAAAAGTAGAGACAGCATCAGAAATATCTATCGACAAATTCTCGTTGCTTGGTCATGTTTCAACTTCTACACGTATTAGACAAATAACTCGTTCCTTTTTAACCGACTTCAAAAAATGAGGAGGTTCTATGTTCCACTGTATGTGTTTTTTTTAATGTATGTTAACCGATTTTTCCGTCAATTATGGTCCGATTTCAAATATTCTTTTTTGTTCGATAGAGAATACTTCCGATGTGGTCCTGTTGTCACCTAATTGTAAACTGATGAGGGAATCCATGAGGAATTGAGGGAACTCCTCAAATATTATAGGCATACATACAGCAATTTCAGTATTTTTAGTAACAAGTCCAGTATTTGCATTCCGAAAGTATAATTTGGTGAAGAGGAACTGATGATGAAGACCACAGATGGCCAACGGAACTCCTCAATGGTACCTATTTCAAGGATGGCGAGAAGATATCTCGATTAAGATAGTTGAGCGACTATAACGAAGAACATTTAAATGTTTAAATATGACTATGATTGCTTGCGGCGAGTTTGAAATGTCTTAAAGTTTTATATCAACTAAGAAGTGGGACTACATAACAGCTTATTATGATCACTAAAAAGTATGAAATAAAATAAATGTTTTAAAAATCAAAAACCGCCTACAAAAACACAAAAAATAACTTCTCTTAAAATGGTAGGTATAGGTTAGTCCAACTGAAGGCGGTTTTCCGTTTTTTTCAAACTTGTGTCGAAAGAATCGTCACTAAGGGACGACTTAATTGTCATTATAGCTGACTGCTGAGAGTGCAGCCGTTACTATCGTAGCGCCCTCTGAGCGCGTTTTCCTCGGGTTTTCCCGCTTTCCCCGTGATTGCGCGGAGCCGCGGTAGAGGGAGCGAGGCGGCGCGGCGCCCTGCGCAATCAATACCGGCGCACGGCCGCCAGCCCGCCGCTGTCACCCGCGCCGTCACGTCGCCACGCGACTCTCCGACGTAAATCGTCATCCTAACACAAAAAAAATCGCGAAACAATCTAACATGAACATGAACCGAACGCGGCTCGCGCGGCCCCGCGCCGCCTCGACCTAGTGTTACCAAACATTCATTTACCAAATCGTGTTAACTGACCAAAATGCATCTTCATTTCGAGAGGAACGTGAACGCTAAGTGTGACTGCACTATACTGTCGCTGTCATGGATGGGCAAGGTCCCCGACGAGTTGCCAGAGGTGAGTCTAGTTCCGTGTCTGCGGACAGCTTGCCGTGGAAATAGCTCATGGTCAATGGTCAAGGCGATTCCGGCTGAGTCGCGAATTTGAGCACGATCAGACTGCTGCATGGGTATCTGCATATAATTGCAACACTGCGGTACTATAACAAGTTTCTAAACACGACTCACGGCATATTTTCACGCTTGTTAGTTGTAGTTTAGGTAAATAAGTTGGACTCGAAGTTGTTTCGTTCAATTTACATATTTAATTACTTACGTACATATTAGTAGTACCTACCTAATTATCACTATCGAATCGTGAAAGGTAATGTTTTGAATGGGCGTTAAGTGAGCATGTTTTTGATATTGTCTTTCAACAGCAAGAAAAAACGTAACCGTTGTTTTGACATCTTTACACACAGAAACAATAATTAGAATTCGAAATGTTGCGTTGAACTCACGACTCGTAAATTGGCAATGTTAGGCACCTACAACGTTATCCATAAATAATATACCTACCTAAGCTTCCCGTGTTGTTTCGTGTACGCTATAAGCAATCGTTCGACAAAACGATTAACAGAGGGATCCCAGTAAATCTATTTCCATTCCCGTCAAATAATAGCTTCACGGGCTGCGATTGCCGAATAGATTAGCGGCACAAAACGCGAGGGATGATTGCTCTGCCGCACACCGCGATACACGACCAGGCTAAATTAAATTTACATTCCTCAGATGTAGATTGAAAACGATTCGCTGCCGGTAGTTTGGCAGGGAAAGTTGTTGGGGGCGCAATAGCAATCTGTGTTAGTAGCGGGCCGGCGGCGGCGGCTGCCATTCAATTAACCTTTCTTGGGCTCTACAGCTTTTGACCTATTTAGTTCCATCTCTATTCAGCACCTAGAGCCCTTCGCGGCGGCTCCGCAATACCCTCGTGCCCTGCTCGCACTAATTGCACAACAACTACCTGTCTTGCAATTGTATCGTCTTATTAGAATTCCCACACACGCTAACGAAGTTTGATGCGTAGCGTCTACACTCTAATAAGAATACAGAACTCCTATACATTATGTGCTACGTTGTTTCTAACGACCACAGTGGATAACATAAACACATTAACAGTACATGTAAAAAGATAAATTGTATGTTCTTGTTAATTTATGATAGTTCTAATTAGAGAAAATTATTCTGAAAGTCGATACTTTGCTAGGAACTCGAAAAAAGGTATTTACTTGTTCTAATATAGGCTCTACGCCTTTACTTGATCATTAATGGCCATTGTTTGATCGGTAGTTAAACTAACTAATGGTCAAAAAACTTTACGAAGGGCCGGTTTTATAAAAGCCCGTAAGTAAAAATGTCAGGTCAAATTATAGTAAGTTCATACAAGTTTTGACATTCCTGACCGAAATTTGATCTAACGGATCTTTATAAAACCCAGCCTAATGGTTAAAATCTCAAGGAAATGTGTCAAATTTTCGATTCCTTTTTCGAATTTTAACAATTAGTTGAGTTAACTACTGATCAAAAAAGGGCCTAAGTACGATACTTCCTTGAGTTATTTGTAGGGCTCGTTTAGACTGCCTACGAAAGCTAGTGGTCCCGAGTTCGATTCCCGGTGTGGGAAAATATTTGTTCCTAAGTCTTGGATGTTTTCTACTTATTTAAGTACGGATTTCTCTATGTAATTATGTTTATCGTTGTTTCGTACCCACAGTATAATCCTACGGCTTAGGTTGCGTTGGGGCTATATTCATTTGTGTGAAACTTTGCCCTGATATACAGTGGTGGCCACATAATTAGGGACACTTGTTTTTTCCCCATACAATTGCCTACAAATATGACTTTTCAATTTTGACCACTAATCAAAAAGTTCTCGACCAATTTTATTGCTAAATACATTTTACTTTACATAATTAACTCACGTTTAAAATGATGTACAGTGAACTAATATTAAAAACGGACCTTATATTTTATAAGGATTTTTAAAAACTAAGTGCTGACGCGTCCATACAAAATTCTACAACTTTGTATGAGCGCCGAATATTTATGTTTTCAAATCCTTATAAAATGAAAGATCCGATCTCAACAGAGATAAATTGTAGATACATTTAAACTTTACTTTATTAGTTAACGATAAGTATAACTAAAAATATAATTGGTTAAGAGCTTTTTGATGACAATTGAAAAGCCATATTTGTAGGCAATTGTATGGGAAAAAAACAAGTGTCCCTAATTATGTGACCACCACTGTATATATATATATATATATATTAATTTAAGTTCTAAAATTATCCTTAAATTGTCTTTATCTGAATTGAATTGTGGTTTTTGTTTCATAATCATCATCTTGTCCCTATCCTAATCATTTGGGGTCAGCGCAGCACGTCCTTTTCTTCGTCCGTCCGTCCGTCCTAATTTACAGAACTGTATCTTTTGAACCGTAATAGATAGGGGTTTTTCTTTCCAAAAGGGTGTTATTACGGCGGATTTACTAACAAAAAAGAAATTAACGAAATTGACTGGGATCCTAGTGAAAAAGGGCTTAAGTCAACTTTGCTCATAATAAAAAAGGTTGTAAGTAATATGCGGAGACTACAAGACATATACCCTTTTTTACTTGAACCTCAAAAGACTGAATCCCCTTTTCACTAGGTCCCCAGCAATAAAGCGGATCCCATACATGAAACGTTTTTATTTCTATTCGAAATCAAATTCAAATCGGAATATATTAATACCTACTGTATGGCAGTACGGAACCCTCGGTGCGCGAGTCCAATTCGCACTTGACCGTTTTTTCAAACGTTTTTCGTCACTAAGGAATGACTAATGGACGAACCCTATATTCAAACCGCGGACAGATAGACTTCAGATTGAAATTTGATACATTTTGTCTGGGCAAATGTCAAATTTTAACCCGAAGTAAGCCTTATCTAGGACTTGACAGAAGCGCTTGGAGCTAACCCCATGTGCTTCTGTTTAGTCCACCGTAAATCTCTTTAACCGAACAATTGCCGGGTCATAATATGGTACTGAATCTCACTATAACCCGCTGGTTAGCCGATGGTTATAATGACTTAGGTACTTTAGGTGAGGTTTGCATATATACCTATAATTGGGCAATTAAGAGCAATGTGTGGTGTGGTGTGAAAAACTTAATTAGCACTTTTTGCGACAGGCGTTGAAAACACTATACAAAAAACTTATACTTATGTAAACGTTTCATAAATATAAACACCTAAATATCTTATGCTAGGGGCATCAGGAGGCCCTGCCAAGATACATTACGCTAAATTGCGTTTCTGTTCGTTTCGTTTTTAAACCAATCGTATCATCTATCAAAAACGAAACGAATAGAAACGTTAGTTAGCGTAGTGCATCTTGGCAGGGCCACCTGTTTGTAAAGGTAAATTTTTATGTAGATGTTTCCAAACAATTCTAATGATATGTCGAGATTACACTTGAAATGTGACTTATCGTAGTGGCATAAAAAATACACTTAAGTATGAGTACAGGGGCTCTATTCTACATGGTAAAACAATATTGCTTTTGACATGTTTTCGTATTGTCAACATTATGATAACTCATTTTTACTTGACAGTAAGTGGCAGAGTTAAAAACAATATGATAACATGTCGAAAGTGATATGGTTTTACAAGTAGAATAGAGCCCCTGAAATCTTGACGACAGCGGGTTGCAAATTGAATGAGATCTTAACGCTTGCTAGCTCTCACTTTCATCACTCTATATTTTATTTAAGTATATTTTTCTCTTACGAGACACTTCTATTGTGTGACTTGAGTAAGTTTTCTTGTACATCCGTCCTTAAGCCGCAAAAAGGAGAATTCAATAAAACAATCTTATGTACGTGTCTATGCTTATCTAAACCCTTTAAACGAGCAATTCTTGTATATATATAATCTGAATCTCGAAAACAGCTCCAACGATTTTCATGAAATTTAGTATGCAGGGGGTTTCAGGGGCTACAAATCGATCTAGCTAGGTTTCAATTTTAGAAAACTTACCAAACAAAAATACGGTCATCCAGGTACAAATATTATACAGAGGAAAAAATTGTACTTTGAATGTTTGTACAGAATAAACTCAAAAACTACTGGACCGATTTCAAAAATTCTTTCACCATTCGAATGCTACATTATCCCTGAGTAACAAAGGCTATGCTGTATTTTCCTGCGGGCAATAGCGTGTATATAAAAAAAGTTTAAAAAACAAAAACCCGCCTTCAAAAAGCAAAAAATAGCTTCTTTAAAATGGTAGGTAAATAGGTCAGTCCAACTGAAGTCGGCGTCCAACAATATTTTTACCAAAAGCAGACTTCAGTTGGACTGACCTATTTACCTACCATTTTAAAGAAGTTATTTTTTGCTTTTTGAAGGCGGGTTTTTGTTTTTTAAACTTTTATTTTATTTTATACTTTTTAGTGATCATTATTATGCTGTTATTCTCCCACTTATAAAGTAATAAGAAACAATAGAACATTTCAATCTCGCCGCAAGCAACGCCGTGGGAAAGTCATAATCATATATTTAAACCTAAATATGCTTCGGCATAGTCGCTCAACTATCTTAATCAAAATATCTTGTCGCCACCCTCGAAATATATACCGTTTAGGAGTTCCGGTGGCCATCTGTGGTCTTCATCATCAGTTCCACTTCACCAAATAGTGCTTTCCAAGACCAAATACACGAGTTACAATGAAAAATACCAAAATCGCTATAGGTGTGCCTATAAATTTTGAAGAGTTCCGTCGATTCCTCATGGATTCCACCATCAGATTTTCATTTTGATAAGAATGGGACCAATCGGGAAGCACCAGCTTTCAAATAAAAAAAGAATCATCAAAATCAGTTCACCTAGTCGAAAGTTCTGAGGTAACAAAAATAAAAAAAATAAAAAAATTACAGACGAATTGAGAACCTCCTCCTTTTTTTGAAGTCGGTTAATAACAAAACAGGGAGAGTAGACCCCTGCCAACTAGGCCTTCACAGTTTAAATAGGCTTTTGTACATTCATTGCTATAAACATGATCTAGCTAAGTAAATCACGGAGTGAAAACAAATGTAAGAAATAATCTGGGTTATTAGGTGCGTACGCTACTCAAAAGTTTTGTAGCGCCGCGCCGCGTTATTGTTTAGGTAATTTATGAGCAGGGGGAGCGGAGTGGTCGAGTCATCGTTACCAGCGCCGGCTTGACATTTGTGGCCAAAATTACACTTTGTTTAGTCCACTATCGCTAGGGATTAGGGTCGACCAGGAACGGCTCGAAGGACCAAAAAGGTTAGCGTCTTTTACATAATGTTACCGCACGAACGAATGTTGACCTTACAGTAGGTATCGCTAACGATATCTCGGAATAATATCCTTTGCGGAAAATACATTTTTATAAGGAAGGAAAAATCCTCTTTTTTAAAGCAACGAAAAACAATGGAAGAATAACAATGCCGCAGGTACGTTATGTCTCGTCTCGTGATTTCCCGCAATAAGAAATTGAATTTCTTATAAAATTTTAGGAAAAGCAAATTGCATTGGGACGAACTAATTTTTCCCAGGGATAAAGAAGTAAAAAGATAATTTAACTGTCAGTTTGTTTTCTTGAAGGCCGCCATCGGTATAAAAATCTGCCCCCAGGGCAAACGCGAGCCGGCGGTATTGCCTCGCCGCGTTTATTTGGTAACTAATTTTTTTGTAAAGGAAATTCGAAAGCATTATTTTTTTATGGCTACACGTGCGGCTAGCTGGACTAGTCGTATTGAAATATCTCTATCGTCAATATTCTGTTGTCAGTGAAGTCTGCTTAACGGATGCAATGTGCAGCGAGCCATAACTGAAAACGGAGGTCACTTCTTTTGTCGTATCGAGCCGCAGAAAATTGAACAAAACAAGGAAGGCAATGGCCTACAATTTTCGCCTTTACATATTATTTATAGTATTATTATTTTAGAGCAACTACAAATTCTGTAGGTCACAGATTTTTTCTACACACAGGTATCAATTATTTCTCGCTACCTTATGTCCATCCATTCTTTCTTTAAGTTAGGGAAGTATTGCTCGTTTGCCCGTTTTAAAACAAAAAAATCTACTTACTAGCAGAGTATCTTACAAACTAAAATGAAAGTACTCAGTATGCTTCTAATGCTCCTGAACATGTTTCTGTCATGAGAGATTGTAATATCCCCGAAACGTGCTGACGTCTCCCGAGTAGGTAACGAAGAGAATAATTCCCGCAGCTTTTCACTGCGCCTCGCATGAACCAAGTCAAAAGATGTTTCTGCTCCGTCTTAAATACGCCTCGGCTGTAGAAAATGAAATTGGCAGCACATTTCTTTTGTTTTAAATTAACATATACGAGAGTAATTTGTTATCAGTTATCACGGAGGCTTTGTGTCTACTTATTATGGATTGTATGTATTCTACGCCCACTTAAGCTACTTATATTATACCTATTGTTTATATCGGAAAAACAGTCTTTGTAGACTCGAGGATCGCTTAATAAACGTTGTCAAGAGCACGGTACAGTTGGGCGTTAATAAATTTGCGTATAGCTATACGTTGCGTAGGAAGGCTGGAATTAATTAAAATCATAAAATACGCTGGCCTGTTTACCGTTTTCGTGATTGCTTCGCCAGCTTGTAACCTGTTGATTTGATATCGCTGCCAAAGGTGTTCGTATTTGTTAACTTTGGAACACTTACGCGGGGTAATGGGTTTCGAAATTGGCGTTAATTGGGCGGGAATGTCGGATTAACGCGGAGGGCTGGATCACGTAATATCTGGCTAATTGCCAATTTCGCGTTCGATCTCCGGCCGGGCAGGACCCGTGCGATTCGATTGCTAATTGCTCTCATATCCTCATGATAATCCCTATACGCCTCCTCTAGTGGCGACAGCGAAGTGGCAACGTGTTTCCGAGCAGAAATTAATCTAGTACCTTCCCGCCCGTCGCGTCGCGTCGGGGTCTTCCACAAAATTGATTACTTTTCTTAACATTTTATTTGGTACTCACTTTTTCTTATAAGCAATTACGTTAAGAATGAAATATTTATTAAATGAGAAATTTTAATTTATTTCAGTTCTTTATTTGAACTTTAACCTTGTGAAAAATTTGTAGCAAAATAATAAACATTTTATTTAATAAATACAGTTTAAAAGAGAAGGGCGCTTCATTGCCTTTGATTTTTAATTTAATCAGTATTTATATTCACGTACCTACCAAAAGCACTCGTCTAGAAGTTTCTATCCGTATTAAATAACTTCTTACGACAACGTAAACCGAATAAATACTTTATCGTGTAATTATTTCTTCCGTGAGCACTCATTAAATATGCAGGGACGTAACGTGAGTGCCTGCCGCACTCCTTTGGATCTGAGTGATAGGTAGCGTCAATCGAACTCAGGCTGAACAAGCACTTCTTGAGCCTTAAGCTTTTACACTTAGTAGGTATTTGTAATAAATAAGAATATATTGACGCAGCTAAGTAAGTAGGTACGTAGGTGTTAATATTAGGGCGTTTCTTTAAATTTAAAAGTTTGTACCTACCTAGTTAAAGACTAAAATTAGAAAACGTTAACTTTTCCGCTGAGTTACGAAAATCAGTCGTACATTTATATACTACCTCTCAACGCCAATTAGCAGTATCTCATATGCACTTGGTACAGGAGTTTTGTCTGAGATACCGAGATACCACCATTTGTCTTATAACAAGTACAGAGGGCCCTGCCAAGATGCACTACGGTAACTAGCGTTTCTATTCGATTCGTTTTTAAACCAATCGCGTCACTGGTAGACCACGTGACTTTTTAACCGACTTCAAAAAAGGAGGAGGTTTTTTATGTATGTTCACCGATTACTCCGTCAATTGTCGACCGATTTCAAATTTTTTTTTGGTTTGATAGGGTATACTTTCGAGGTAGTTCCATTGTTACCAAATCTGAATCTGATGAGAGGATCCGTGAGGAATTGAGGGAACTCCTCAAATATTGTAGGCAAACATATAGCGATTTTAGTATTTTTAGTAACAAGTCCAGCATTTGCATTCAGAAAGTATCATTTGGTGAAGTGGAACTGATGATGAAGACCACAGATGGCCACCGGAACTTCTCAACGGTACTGATTTCAAGGGTGGCGATAAGATATCTCTATTAAGATAGTTGAGCGACTACAAATAGGCTTTATGACCTATATAGAGAGAGGGAGGAAAATAAGAATGCTGACTTTCTAAATTATGTTAGGAATTATTCAAGGACCTTTAAACAAGTTTGTTTAACTGCCAAGGCAAATTTTCTTAGTCTCAAACTTAAATCATCTGACAACAAGGTAAAAACTGTATGGAATATTATAAATAGAGAAACGGGAAAATCAAAAACTCGTGATAATCAAGTCACTCTGAACACAGGTGACCAACAAATCACGTCAAATAAAGACGTTGCCTTAGCATTCGAAGATTATTTTTCTAACATAGCCATTAATACTACGAAATGTCTTAAATCATCCGCGGTTGAAGCTCAATCATTACTTAGCACTAATGTCAGTAAATGTAATATAAACTTTGATTTCAGCCCTGTAAATTCAGATTCAATAGTCAAGATATTTAAATCACTTAGTTTAAAAAAGACTGAAGATTTGTGGGGCACATCAGTTAAGGTACTCTTTCATATCATAGATGTAATTGCACCCCATCTAGCATTAATCTACAATAATTGCATATCAGAGGGGGTCTTTCCAGATCTCATGAAATATAGTAAAGTAATACCTCTTTTTAAATCGGGCGAGATGAGTGATATAACGAACTTCCGTCCCATTTCCATACTACCAGTTTTAAGTAAAGTCTTTGAGAAAGTAATGCTAAAGGATATGTTAGGTCACTTTAACAGAAATAAACTACTTAACAATAACCAGTTTGGCTTTACCAGAGGTCGATCAACAATTGATGCGGCATCTGTACTCATTAAACATATATATAACAGTTGGGAGAAATCTTGCGATGCAGTAGGAATATTTTGTGATCTTTCTAAAGCTTTTGATTGCGTGGATCATACGACCCTTATTTTAAAATTAGAACATTATGGATTGTCCAACAAAGCTTTAAGCCTTATGTCTTCTTATCTAAGTGATAGAACTCAAACAGTTGTTGTAAACAAAACGCAATCTGTTGGAGCTACATTGAAAATAGGTGTGCCTCAAGGCTCTATTTTAGGTCCTTTTTTATTTTTGGTTTACATAAATGACTTGCCACCAACAGTAGATAAACTTTGTGATATTGTACTTTTTGCTGATGATACTTCACTAATTTTCAAGGTAGATAGAAAATCCGTAGACTACAGTAGGATTAACACCACACTAGTTAAAGTACTTAATTGGTTTACTAGCAACAATTTGCTACTAAATGCTAAGAAAACGAAATGTGTTAGGTTCGCTTTGCCTAATGTTAAACCGGTACATTCTAGTATTTTTCTAAATGACGAGTGTTTGCAAATGGTAGATAAGGCAATTTTCTTAGGCATAACATTAGATAAATATTTGCAATGGAGTCCCCATATAGCTGTACTGGCAGGTAAACTAAGTTCGGCAGCTTACGCCGTTAGGAAAATTAGACAACTAACCAATGTTGAGACAGCTCGCTTAGTCTATTATAGTTATTTCCATAGTGTCATGTCGTACGGTATTCTGGTTTGGGGTAAGGCAGCTGACATACAAACTATATTTGTGTTACAAAAAAGGGCCATTCGTTCTATTTACAACTTAAACTCCCGTGACTCTTTAAGAGAACTTTTTAAAGAAATTAATATCTTGACTGTAGCGTCTCAATTTATTTATGAGAATATTATTTACGTTATTAGAAATTTAGATTCTTTCACCAAAAATTCTGATATACATAATTTAAATACCAGAAATAAAAATAAAATCGCTATCCGAAAATTCCGCGTCCGAAAAGTATATAAATCATTTGTTGGTCAATGCATTCATTTCTATAATAAATTACCTGACGAAGTTTTAAAGTTACCCTTTCCAGCACTTAAAAGTTACTTGAAAAGGTCGTTAATGTCTAAAGCGTATTATAGGATCGAGGACTATCTAACAGACAAAAATGCATGGCCTAAATCCGAAACTTAGTCAATAATAATTTATTCAAATGCAAAATCTTTATCTTGTCTAGGGGACACCGTTGAAGTAGGAAAACATATCGAAACTTTTATGTGGTCGTCTCGCACCATCTTATATACACATAAGTATGTGTTTTTTTTTTTCTCTATCTCTCCCGTAAGATTCTTAATTGGCATGTTTTCCTGCTGAACTACGCATGTTATTTAATACTATATTTAATTTAATATTTATAGCTTTATATAATGCTAGACTAAGTAGTACCATTGTAATAAGAAATATGTTTAAAAAATGACTGACTGCTGAGTTTCTTGCGGCGTTTCTTCTCGGCAGTGGTCTTCTCTTGGGAAGCGCTGGTAGATTCTTGACGTGTAAAAGTGCCCGTGCGGCCTACTTACTGAATAAATTTCTTTTATCTTATCTTTATCTTTTACAACAACGAATATTTACTTGTTGAAATATGACTATGATTTTCCCGCGACGTTGCTCGCGGCGCGCTTGAAGTAACTTAAAGTTTCATATCAACCAAGAAGTGGGACTACGTAACAGCGTATTATGATCACTAAAAAGTATAAAGTAAAGTCGGGGACCACAATATTTTCAACAAAAAATCCGACATCAGTTGGACTAACCTATTAGGTACCTACAATTTTAAAAGAAGTTATTTTTTACGTTTTTGAAGGCGGTTTTTTGTTTTTTAAAACATTTATTTTATCGTATCATGTCATCTACCAGTGACGCGATTGGTTTAAAAACGAAACGAATAGAAACGTTAGTTAGCGTAGTGCATCTTGTCTGAGCCCTCAGCTAATTTTCGTAACACAGCAGAAAAGTTAACATACATACATAAACTCACGCCTTTATTCCCAGTTTGGGGTAGGCAGAGCTACAGAATTGCCAACAACTCTAAAAGCTTGTTGATAATTCTGTAACCACATTTTGCATAATCAGGCTAAGATGTTTACCAGTGTATTAGTGACAGGTTGCAAGCCCATCGCCTAACAGCACTACAAGCCTTTATTCCCTTAGTCGACTCTTACGACATCCACGGGAAGACATGGAGTGGTACTATTCTAAGCTGGCAACCACACAAAGCAAGTTAACGTTTCTTAATTTTAGTCCTTAACTAGGGACAAACTTTTAAAGAAACGCCCATTAGTAGCTTTACTTGCTCTCTCTTAAGGAAAAAGCCAGAAGGCATTAACTACCTAATTAATTCCAGGGACGGATGAGTCTGCTTCAAATTGAGGATGAGCAGAAGTTAGAATGGCATTAACCAAAGTTTCGTATGACGCGACGCGTGAAGAATTTTAGGTTAGGGCTGTGGTTAGGGCGATCATCTTGACAATCGCTCAGTGGGGCTAGACAAGTTGCCATCGAATACGAACGCTAGCGTTAGGTGATCACCTGTGATGACACTGACTCAATTGACAGTTTCCTCGCATAGTTACCGCCCTTGGATACCGACGTTTATATTGTGATAGTGCTCGTGTTGAATTCGACCTGTCAAGATAGTACTGCGTAACGACCGTAGTTGTCAAAACTATCACTATTTGATGAGCGCGAGTGATAGTGATCACTTTACAGCGTGTCAGTTGTAACGAGTGATATATCACGTGACTATCTTACGTCAATGCCATACATTTTTCAAAGCGACAGGTGATCACCTATCGCTAGCGTTTGTATTCGATGGCAACTTGTCCAGCGTGGGGCTGGACAAGTTGCGTGTTGTTGGTTCGTCAGCCAATAGAAGCAGAACGCTTATACGTCAAAGTTCGATAAAACAGTTTTGATTGGCTGTTTAACAATGCCACGTGATTTGGATTGTTTACATTTATTTTACGTAGTAGCTAGCAGTATTCTTCAAAACTAGGTACGTATTTCTGAGGCCGTAAGAGCTCTCAAATTGTGATAAATTCCTTGCAGTGAAAGGGACAGAGATTGTTTCTCCTATAGCTCTATCCCATTTATCGACTGGAACTTCGACTTACGGCACCTACTTATAGGTGTTGCAATTCTATAATCCAAAATGTGACGACGCGATCTTAAAGTTAATAGTGGCCTGCTAGAGAAGCTAGCCGTTCGGGGTAATTCTCGGTATGCGCAAACATTTGTGTGACAAGAGCGAATATTTGAGCTTAAGTCTTGGATGTTATCTATATATTTAAGTATGTATTTCTGTATGTAAGTAAGTAGGGTGACGGTAACAATAATGGATACTTAACTCTTCACTCAAAGATCATAAGGTTACAAATTGATAGTCTCAAAATAAACGAATAACCCTTATCTATTGTAACATAAGAATCAAGTCCATCATTGGTTCTTGTTCATCACTGGTTCCGTCACCCTATGTTTATCGTTGTCTAGTACCCACAGTACAAGCCTAGAGTTTAGTTTGTGATGAGATTAATTTGTGTGATATACATACATACATACATACGTACAATCACGCCTCTTTCCCGTAGGGGTAGACAGAGACCACTTCCTTCCACTTGCTGAGATCCAGAAAAACTTCCCTCGCTTCTTCCACACTCATAAAGGCCCAGCCACACCGGATGCGTGCCCGTAGACGTGACGTGCGCGAGCGCTTTCCACTGCGGTGTATAGTATGAATTCTCATACGACATGTCACTATACAACACAGTGGAAAGCGCACGCGCACGTCACGTCTACGCTCACGCATCGGGTGGTGTGGCTGGGCCTTAACTCTCACCATACGCGTCGGTTTAGTGTGATATTATCCCCTGATATTTATAATATGGTGTATCCTCCAGGAGGAGGGGTGGAAGCTGAACCGCAACAACTACTACCAGGAGGGCTGGCTGGCCACGGGCAACGTGCGCGGCGTCGTGGGCGTCACGTTCACGTCGTCGCACGCGCGCCGCCCGCACGAGCTGCCGCCGCGCACCAACTACAACCTGCGCGGACACAGATCTGAGGTGAGCCCTACTTGTGTTAAAATGACTCGAGTTCTGGGAGTCCTTTTTATTACGACTCGGAACTCAAATGACGAGACTCGACTCTGTACCTATACTTAGGAATCCCTTTATTGCAGAACTTCCAACCAAGCAAGTCTCGCGAACTAAGCGAGTCTCGCATAGGACTCGAGTCATTTTTCTGCGTTCGAGTTCTTTGGTGTAACGAGTCGTAGGTAGGTACTCGAGACGTAATATTGTTTGAGCCCTACTCCCCTACATTACTAATTATAGACTGGATTCGATTTACCAATTTGAATTAATTACTTGTTATTTTATATTTTGTTATAGTACCCAATGTAAATATTTTTTAACTACCTATTAACATTCTTTAAATTTCAATACAATAAATTTTGGCAGCTAGACTCGGAGTCTAATTTGAAAACTAATAGTCGCAGTAAAAGACTCCAGTTCTTTCGAAGACTCTAGCTATAGAGAAAACTTGAGTCGCTGGACTCACGCTCGATAGTTTACTCACGCTCGACACGACTCGGGACTCGGAGTCTTCGAGTTAATCGAGTCGTCTATTAATTCGATTCGATTCTACAAGAACTCCAGAACTCGAGTCTTTTGCAACACTAGTCCTACTTATGGTACAGTCACAGATTAGATAATAAGAATTCATACACACACATACCTACATTAAATCACGCCTGTTTCCCAGAGGGGTAGGCAGAGACCACTTCTTACCACCTGCTCCTGAGAAGATCCTGACAAATCTCTTTCGCTTCTTCTACATTCATACATCGAGTCATGCATGCACGTAAGATTCGGCCCTTTTCCAGTATTTCTATTTAATTCGAAAAAGTACGCCTAGGACGGCTCCTTCCGACCCTTCCACTCACTTTCGCTCTGTATATCTCTTTCGTCAATCTTCTTTCATCCATCATTCATCCTTTTGGCTAGTACTAAATAAAAACAACAGAGACTTACAAATAACGTGTCTGAATTAGGATGTTTCTGTATCTTAGTCTATTCTATTACGCATCAAGATGAAAGAGTGATACCATGATGGGCATCCGAAATCTCGAATTTACCTACTCTATTGCAGCAATCCTACAAAATAAAACAATATGCAAAGTATCAGATCGGATTGGTCATGAGAGCGCAATTTGTAACATTTTATTAAACCAATGTAAAGGAGCATCTCCGGGTCCGTGGGTATAGTGTTTCGATTTACTAAGAGATCTGTTAAGCAGATCCGGCCTCCTCAAAAAATCTTACTAGGTATACGAGCCTACGTCAACGAATCTTGTTACTTCTGTCAGAGCTCAGGGTGGAGGTTATATCGGACCACTATGGAACACAGGCATTCGACTGTGACTGCTCGTGTAGGAAACGAACGCGGGTGGACGAATATAAGGTATCTGGTCGAACCGATCGCCTACGGGCTATGGAAACCATGGTGGGTTATCACCGAGGCCTATCAAGGTGTAGGTAAGGCTACACATTCAAATGTATGTAACAACGTTTTATAAAAATATACACAACCTTACTCCTTTGCAATAGAGTCGTGATCTCGTGATTATGTATTTTTTAAACGTTTGCTCCGTTCATGCTATTTTATTAGACGTGACTTTACTTATAAATGTTATAAAAACACGTTTTAGTTTGATGTGTTGCCCAAATTTATGGGCTTCCCGATAGGCATAGGCAATAAGGGAAAGTAGAATTGGAACGATAGGGTGGAATCGAGGGTCGCCGGGAGGCGAAGAATTTAACTCTCGGTGACTTTTATTGCGTTTTCAACTAGGTTATAATTTACTTATACCGAAATTGGCCTTGCTGTTGTGATATTGAAAAAACTGTGTTGGATTGGTTACACGCTGTGAAATTTTTCTTCTTTGATGTAAAGTAGAACATCGCAAAATGTATCGGAATCTAAAAAGCCTGCGACTGAGCTAATTAAATTTACCCGGTTTCAATAAGTGCCGAGTACTAAATAAAATGCTCGATCACTTTTACATTTCTTGATAATATTTCGGGTATTTATGATAAATGATAAGCAAATAAAATAAACAATCGTGTAACTTAATTCATATCCTGTATTGGTGGTTTTACGGAGAGGAGAATGCTGAAAAAATCCACCCAAAACATAATATAGATAAACTAGCTTCTGCCAGCGACTTCATCCGCGTAGAATTCGTATTTTTGGTATCCCATGGGAACCGTTCATTTATCGGGATAAAAAGTAGCCTGTGTTACTCAGAGATAATGTAGCCTATACTAATGTAAAAAGAATTTTTGAAATCGGTCTAGTAGTTTTTGAGTTTATTCGTTACAAACATACAAAAATACAAATATTTTCTCTTTATAATATTAGTGTAGATAAAATCAAAGTAACATAGTTTACGTCCAAAATCTCTAAACCTCTTTACCCACAAAACAATTCATCCGTAACAAAATCTCATTCGCGACTCATCTAATTCCCTCGCATTTACGAAACGTTTGCAAGCGTAATTCCATCATGTCGGTAATTAGTCTCAAAAAAAACTGTTCGACATTCATTCCTGCCGGGACCGAAATAAAAAGTTGGCGGGGCGGGAAAAACTCATTACGAGGAACATAAAGAACTCGTTTTAATTGTTGAGGGAAATAAAAGCGAGTGAAAGGCGCCTTGCGACCCTTATTAAACACTTTCGCGGCGAGTTGTCGCCTCGTCGCGTTGTCGTCGGTTTGAGGAGCCCGAGAGGCTGTCACGAACGCAAGCTTCCCTGTGTTCGAGCTACGGTGGATGGTGAGGGAAGCCTTATGACGTAATTCACCCGGTTAATTGGTAGGTAGTGGTAATAAATGCTTCTTAATTTAGTCAGATAACCCAAACAAAGCTTCTTGGGGAAATGTTCACATCATAACAGTAGATCATAACGGTAAAGACCAAAAACAGCTGTTCCATAAAAGCTTTGAGAGCTAAACAGCTGAAATGTATGGAACAGCTGTTTTTTTTTCGCGATTTGCATGTTAGTCCCGTACTAAAAGTTGATGAGTATGACCTGCAGAGTTAGTCCCTGAAGTTTGTCCAACCTTCTGCCTAACACCCTGTATAGTTATTGCTTTTTTTTTATTAAATACTGTAATATTTACACCATGTTACGTGTTACCGAAACACGGAATCCAAAAGATGTCCCGCTCATATGTTATTCCAGTTAGAATAGAATCAATAATTAAATGTTACATGTCAATGTAAATTGACTTCGATATTAGAAGCAGGAATAAAAATAAGAATATATAAAGTCTGCAGGATAAATAACTTTGAGGGAAAACAAAAATGGTTAAACATTCGAAAAGAGCGCAGGATTCATAGGCATAACCTTATCATCTATTCTCACCGCGGTTACCTTGAAATATACATTTCCTATGCAGCAATTCAAGGATGTAGGTGTTCTTAACATATTATAGTGCCAAACTTTTCATACATTTCATTTTCATACATTTCTTGAGTTCTTGGCATGACGGTTGTTAAACGTGCGATCATGACACCGTTGTTTAGGTTTTTCAACTGTAAGAATCGTTGGAAAGTAATATTGTATCGAACTTTCGCGAAACCCCTATTCGCTATTAGGTACTAACAGTCTGTCGTGTAGAATGTCGGCCTTTGACTTTGCTTTTCGGAATAGACACATTTTATTAGAGTATCTATTGAATCAGTTTCCAATCTTCTATCGACATTTAACAGTATTTCTGAACCCTACGGCCTTTTAAAAAGAAATTTCTTCTATTTTCCAAATTTTCATCGGTAGCGGTGATGCTATTACCTCCTTACGTTGTGACCTGCTTTCTCGTTCGTCTCTTTAACATTATAAACTTGGTTATGAGTTTTTTTTTTAAAACGAGCTCTTGATTTGTAATGTCAACAGCATATTATTAACAGTAGCTAATGTAAGGAGCTTTGCATAACCAGAGACATTATAACCTCGAGTACTCTATAAAATATCTCAGTGCTCAGGATAACCTAGGTTATTTTAAGTGGTGAACTGACTCAAAGAAAAAGTTGCCCATGTCAACTGTCATCCCATACATTTTGAGTGATAGAAAAGAAATACGTTTGCAACTTCGTTAGATCTTAGATCGGGAAATTCGGGAATGCGCGCGGGCGGACACGTTCGGCACAGATTATACAGGGTGGAAAAAACGAACGCCACACGGACGGCAACTACTTTTAATATTGGAAATAGCAAATTCTATGCCAAGGAGACTTACTCTTATTTTTGAGAAAAATAAATCCTGCATTTAAGGATTTTTGAAAATTTGTCTGCCTTAAGGCCCAGCCACACCGCTTGCGTGACGTGTACGTGCACGTGCGCGTTCGCTTTCCACTGCGTTGTATAGTGACATGTCGTAATGAGAATTCACACTATACCCGCAGTGGCTCGGCCTTAACTGGGAATGGAACTGGTCGAATATGACAAAATAATAAAGAAGGGGTTTTTTTCGGTCGTTATTTAATTTAACGATCAGACGATCACTATCAATGACCTCTGCGATCGGTATCATAAAACACGACTATATTGTTTTATCATATTCGACCAGTTTGATTCCCGGTTAAGGAAGCGATTTATTTTCAAAAATCCAATAATGCAGTATTTTTTGTTTTTAATAATAAAATTTAGTCTCCTTTGCGTAGAACTTGCTATTTCCAATATTTAAGATCGTTGCCGTCCATGTGTCGTTTGTTTTTCCACCCTGTATACAAGTTACTACGTCCGAAGGCTTGCGATAACGATAACATTTACTTCATTCCATAAATTATATATGATTGTATTTTATTCCGACGGCTGGCCATTTAGACCGCGGATGAAATACGTCGGGCCGTAGTTCTTCTTTCAATGTTATTTGATTAGGCATCCAGTGCGTGAACCTCCATTTGTAGCTGGAGCCATTAATACAGAGCTTACTTCCCTTTTTACCCCCCGACAAATAAAGAGGGGTGTTATAAGCTTACCGCGTATAGTTGTGTATGTGTGTTTTGACGTAGAGACCTCATCGTGTTGTTCTCATACTCATTATTTTATTTTTAGTTTAATGCTTATTGACCTTACTTATACATTTGTAATAATGTTAGTTTTAAGAATTTATTATTTATTACTTTATTACCTTATTATTCCTTAATGTAACTTACTTTTAAGTATTATTATGTTTTTATGATTGAAAAAATGACCTTCTGCTGGAGTTTCTTGCGGCGCTTCTTCTCCGCAATGATGGTCTTGTCCGAAGCGCACCGCCGTGATACCAAAGAAGGCGGCTAACTGAATAGTAATAGTATAAGCATTTTAAATTTAATGTTCTTAGGAATAGAGTATCCAATAATTTGACTGCATCATTGCACTTAGCCGCCTTCTTTGGTATTACGAACTGATTCACTGTGTATTACCGACGTGTAAAAGAGCTCTCATGTTATGGCCAGACATAGGAATCAAGGGGGCAAAATTTTATGACAGGTAGGGAGTTCCTATATCGATAAACTCAATTATCGATGCTTGTTTTATATACTAGTGATCACTCCAAGTTTTGCCCGTAAAAACATTTTTTTATTAAAAGTGTAAATATTAAACAA